>CM058231.1:49398428-52077635 GCA_030180135.1 Orychophragmus violaceus | reverse complement strand
ATTAGGCCCAGGTAAGTAAGGGCGCTAACCTTTTTGATATGTATATAATCGTGACTAATATTTGAAGTCACTGACAGATCGAATTGTGTAGAGGCTATGTAGAGGGTATCTTTTTTTTTTTTGGGGGGGGGGGGGGCTGTAAGACTGCCCTATGCCGGACATACCTAGGTATTAAAAAAATTCTCATGTGATATATGGATGTTTTATATACATGGTGAATGTTGGGTGATTTCGATTATTGTTTAGAGGAACATAGTAATTTTATTGCATGCATGAGATGTATACTGAATGCAATACGGTTACAACATGAAAACAAATGATGATCCAAATAGACGTTTTTCACTAAGACCCTAAGATACAACCGTAATTGCATTGCCGTGTGCTGAGCCGATTTGCTTTATTGTTTGATTGCGTGTGATTGGATTGCTTGGTTTGTTAGGGTGTTAACCATTTGGTTAGAAATAAGCTCGGAATCAAAATTGGTTAAGATATGATGCTTATTTACAGTAAAGCAGAATTATAAGTTATTATTAATTAGCCACAGGCGAATTTTGGATAGGTACTAATTGACAATACCTATATAAAGAAGTGATATCGATTATAAGTTTTAAAAGATCTAACTATTCCAGTGTTGTTGTGTTTGTTGATATATGACGTGATGGATGATGAGACGCAACACGAGACCGAACCCGAACCCGGAAGACAAGATGTTGTTTTCAGGATTAGTATAGCAGTGCAACCCAAATCTATAAGAAAGTTAGTGTTATTCAAAAAAAGAGTATGGGTATCAGCGACAGTCAGATCCGAGTCAGATAAGCATGATGAGTCAGCAAAGAGATTTGGATGCATCAGTGTCAGTCAAGGATCGACTCAGTGGTATCAATTGGGAAGTACGGATTTTGAGGCTCAGTAAGTTTTGGATTCAGCAATTGTGGGGAAGACAATACATATGAGAGTTTGGTAATTCAGTTTGACAGAAGTTTTGGGTAGAAACATCACCAGAGTATCAGATAAAAATAGTGGGAATTGGGATCAAGTCAAGCAATGGGAATTGAGACAAAGTAAACATGGGACATTCAAGGATCATTATTGGCGAGTATGGACGACTCAGAAGTCAGAGCATGGCGGAATGTTTGTGTATGGTTTTGGAAATATCATCAGGTGACACAAAGGATTTGGGAAACCAGAGTTAAGCGATTAAGTTGGAACAATGGGTTTTGGAATCAGAAGATGGGTGAGAGGCATCAGTTTAAACGATTGGGATTTGGAATCAGAAAGTGTTAAATAGCAAAGGAATATTCAAAAGCAAAAAGCTTACAGGGTTTCGCTTCCGAGTTCAAGGTTTGTTAGTAAACGGAGAATTCGTGGTCTAATTCATGTAAGTGGGGAAGAATGTAATACCCCTTTCTCAAGACATGGTCAACGGATAGTTCCAAAGTCAACGAGAAGTTGTCATATGGTGTTTATGCAATTTTTAGAAGATAAGGGCATTTTGGTAAATTTACCAACAGAAGATGGAAAGGTTAGGTGGGCCAAGTGACTCTCTTTTTATTTGAAGAAGTTACTTAGAAGACGAAGAACACTCCTGGCCAAAAATCTAAAAGAATTTCTAAACCCAGCTGAATCTGCTTAATTAACTTATAGATCTGAAACCTAGGAGGGAAGCTCGAAAATCTCCGCCGGAGAACACTCCTGGCCGCCGAAAGAAGTCGCCGGAAAAGTCTCCGCCTTTGAAGCTTCGCCGCGGCTTCATCTTTCTTCAGCCGGCTCCCCACCCCTCTCTCTCTCTCTCTCATCACTCGCCGATTCACTTTTCTTCCTCTCCTCGCCGTCACCTGAGCATTTACTATCGTCGGAGAAGTTGTCAGAAGCCGCTAGCCGTCATTGGATTCTCCTTACCGCCGAAGAAGCTTGCTGCTGGTTAAGTTTTGCTGGATTTCTTCTTCTTCTTGTCAGACCGCCTCTCCATCTTGATACGCCGGTTTCCTCATCACCGAAGATCTCACCGGAGCAAATCACCATCGCCGGAGTATTCTCGCCGCTGGTCAAGTCTCGCTGGAGAATCTCTCTTGCCGGATTTCCTAACCGTCGATCATCTCCTTTCCGGTCAAGTCTCCAGTGGACTCCTCTCACAATGACCTGTTATGAAGTTTTGCCAATATTGTATCGGGTTATGAGCTTCACTCGTTCTGGGTACCAAGAAAAATGTGTTGCATAGACTCTTTTGGAGTAAGATTAGGGGTTGCACGTTGTGTAGGTTGCTCATATGCCTTATCTGGATAAAATAAGTGAGATGTGCTTCTGGACATTTCTCCTTTTCACATGTACCTTTCTCAGCTTCTTTTAGATAAGACAGGAGTGTTATCACGTCATGAGAACTATTGAAAAACAATTTGGCAAAATTGATCACTTACCTTAGTTAGTTTTACATTACTAGTTTAAATGATCTCAGGGTTTGAGATCTTCCTATGATCCGTGATCAAGGTTAGCTCTTCTTCTTTATCTATGATCTTCTTTTGTATGTCAAAATCTTCGTCCAAATGAACTTTTCCATAATCTGAACTTGGTTTCTTATGATGCTCTGTGTCTCTCATTGGGGATCTCTTTTTTTTCTCCTTTGTTAAAATTCCTGACGAAAGGCATCATCTGTAGAATTTATCATTTCCTTCATTATGGCTGTGATGGAAGTAAAGGATTTTATTCTGACTAGAACAAATGTGATGAGGAGGATGATTACATGGAAGATTTATGGTCAGAGAGGAGAGAAAATTATTTCCATGATTCAAACAGAGGTGAACTTGAGCTTGAACCACAAGATTATGTTCGATACATTTTAAGCAAGCATAAGTTGTATGAGGAAGTAGTTTCAGGCCGTAGAGAGCTAACTTTCAAGCTATCATACACCACAAGGAGCTTAACATGGAGAAGACCACATCAAACTTCACATACTTCTAAATCAGTGGTTCATTATCATTCTTATCATCAGTCTGCTTATGATTTTCAAATTTATGCATTTTCAGATAAAAGAAACTATCTGGAGTGGGAAAGTTATAGACGAACTACAACAGTATTCGAAAGGAGAAAGATTAGCTTTTGCAATTGACCAGATCACGGGAATCACTTATAAGTGGTGGTTGAGAGAAAAATGTGATCGCATGTTCTACAAGGAGAAACCTATCACCACCTGGGAAAATCTGAAGGAGCTACTAAGGTATAAATGTCCACCTAGATATTTAGGACCAAATATCTAGGAACTTTATCCAAGAAGTTACTTAAATCACAAGGTTCCTAGCCGTGCTTCACAAGAAAAAGTGAAAGTCCAAGAATCCAGATGTGAAAACTCAGTGACTATTGGTACCAAAATCCGCACCGGATTTGGGTTGATAATGTCCAATGACCTTATCTCTCAAAAATAGCAATATTAAAGACATTACCCCAAACCAAAACCGAAGCCCATGTCATCTCGGCCTTATCAATTGGAAAACGACTACGCATCGAAGAAAGATATGCCCGATATTTAAGTCAACCGTCGAGCTGATTTCAGTCTAAGTGGATCACTCCGAGATCAGCTCAACAGTCCGGAGATCGCAGAGATCATTCCAACAAGATCACTATGAGATATACATATGGAGAGCTCATCAAAGAGGCTATAAAAGGAGTTCAATGGATTTGAGCCAAGGACCTTCTTTTCCATTCACTTTTTACACATAAAAAAAACTCTACAAACCCACTGTAAACTCTCTACTGAGATCCTTTGTAATTTTCTTTCATCAATACAAGATAATTACGAAACCAATTGTTCGTTTAGATAGTTCTTTAAAGCATCGTGTGATATTTGAGGTTGTAGCCCTTCGACAATCCCGTTCTAAATTACAAATCTTTAGTGTGGATTTTTGGATCCACATTTTGGCACTGTCTGTGGGGACGATCATAGTATCCTATATAAGAAAGATCTGATAAAATATCTCTAAAAACGAAATGGGTGAGGAAAAAACATAACTCACAAAATCTAGCTCAAAACAACCAGTCTCAACAGATACTGAGCAGTTGACCCCACCGGTCGACGCTCCTATGGGAACAGAGTTGACAGTCTCTGGAAACGAGACCGAGCCCCCTGGACCTGTCGCAGATCCGAGTCTACCGTGATCTAATACCATGGATGGAGACAACCTCCCCAAAGGGAGTATCTCTGCAGGAGATCTCACAAACCCTCGGGTCTGGATTAGATCCAATAAAACCCGACTAGTCAGGCCCGAACCTTGACCATAACTGACCTAAGTCCCGTTTCCACGAGTAATCTTGCCTACAAGGTCAAGTCTTAATGATCTGTCCGAGATCCATAGCATGCTCTCAACGTTGGTCAACGACGCTTTAAGCCATGAATCGACAACCCGAGCTCTAACAGCTCAGCTGGACCGACAATAACGAGATCTCGGAAACAAATTTGCTGAGATCTCCCAATCCAAGGTCCCTGGCGGGACGAGACCCCTCACCAACAGAGGAAGTCCGCCTCTGTGAATGAGCTTGAACTTCTCTGAATCTACGTCATCACAGACGCCTCGAGACAGTTTACTATCCCAATGTGAATTGGAAGGTATCTGACACTTCCCGCTTTTATGACCTTGCTATTGTTCACTATGAACATGAAAAAGCAGCTAATTGCCCTCTCCACCTCTTTTGCCTTCAGGATCAAACCATCCAGATCCATGTGTCCTTGGGTGTGCGACATCGCTTCCACATCGAGACAACCGCCAGAGCTCCCCAACAGGAATAACTCTAGAACCCAATTCAATTTTAGACCTGCCCAACCATGAAACGGTCAAGTAAACGGTCACTCAAATATGCAGATCTATCACCCTGCTGACCAACAAGGTTTGATTGACCGCTAATCTTTACAAAGATACATATTTCACACGAACGTTGAGCTGCAGCAGATGAACAATCGATTTCACTCGGCCATAAGTTCAGCTCCTGATATGGACAGGGTAATTGAGGAAACTCGACGAATTCCCTTCGTAGACATGATTTCCTATGCTTTTATCCTGAAAGCATCTAAAATAAGATTTCTAGAATACTCTAGAAAAGGTGATCTTCGAGCTCATATCAAAGCATTTGGACTAGCAATAGTTCGCGTACATCTGAACGATTACGAGAAAGAGACAGGCTACTGCCGTTTCTTTTTCGTATATCTTACCGGACCTACCTTCGAATGGTTCACAGCCTTAGAAGGAAATTCCATAGATAATTTCAACCAGCTCCCTTGCACTTTCCTGAAGCTTTCCTCTGTTTAAATACAAGAGCAAGCCTCATAGGCAGATCTTTGAGCAATCTCTCAAGGTCGAGACGAGTCCCTTAGAATCTTTATAGATAGGTTCAAGGAGATCAAAGCCAAGATCTTGAACCCGAACGAGGTCGTAGCCCTCAAGGTAGTATCACTTCATGAGATGATTGTAAGAAGTCTTTCCTCTCTAAGTTCTTTTCTATCTCAAGAACAGCTCGGTTTAGAACCGAGATCACAGTCTTTTCTCAACGCAACAATGAGACATTCAATGAGGCATGCGAACAGTTCAAGAGCTACACAAATCAATGCCCACACCACATATTCTAAGAAGAGTATATTCTCAGTACTCTCTATTTAGTGTCTTGCCCAAGATAAGTACCATTGATACTGCTAGCAATGGACACTTCCTAGGAAAGGAAGTAGAGGATGGAATGGAGCTAGTCACTACAAGAAATTCGCGTATTAATAGTTGCCGAAAAACGCTATTTATCGATAAGATAGCGTTGTGTTACCCGCTATGTCATCGACCGCGATAAAAAGTCTGGCACTTTAGATAGCGTTTTTTGTAAAAGCTATGAACTGTATTTTTAAGATAGCGTTTTACTGTCTGCAATATATTAAACTACAATAGCGTTTTAATATCTGCAATATATTAAACTACAATAGCGTTTTAATATCTGCAATAGATTAAAATACAATAGCATTATTCAGTATTATGAATTATCTATATAATAGCATTACGTAAATATCATCTATACATATGTTTGATTGATAAGTTATTAATAATGAATATATATGAAATTAATAAAAAATTAAATTACACAATTAATTATAAAATCATAAATTGAATGAATTAAATAAAAATAAAAATGATATTAAAATAATTAAAATACTTTATTAATAAACTTAAACCGATTATCGGTTTTTGATTACAATTAAACCAATAACCCAAACCAAAGAAAAAAACAGCTTCCCCAACCGACCATGATCCCAGGGCGAGAAAACGCGAATCCTCGATCATACATCCGTTGAATCTCTCCTTCGTATTCAATCAGAGACTCATCAGGAATTGGTGGAGTCAGTTCCAACTGGTTCTTCCATTGTCCATCACTACTGTGTGTAAAGACTGATACCTAAAATAAATAAAAATACTAAGTTAGATTCGTAAAACTTTAACAAGCCACAGCTAAAAACAAAGGTGTATGAACTCACCCATTGAAAATACTAAGTTAGATTCCTTCTAGCTTAGCTCTGTAATGCTTCAAACCTTATGCTCCTGAACACAATATCATGGTCTAGAACAAACTTCACGACTTCATTACAGAGATTGCAAACACCTACATAGCCAGAAACGTTAATAAGAACAATTGTATGTAATCAACTGTAAATAAAAGAGCCAATATTAATTGTAATCAGCGATTAGGTAAACGTGACTAACGTCGAACAACATGCTCTTCATGGGTGACGCGGCGATGATTTGGTCGGAGAGAAGATACGGTGACAGAAATCTTCGGAGAATCCAAACACAAAAGCGGATTATTGAAAAACTACGCTCAATTTAAAACTGAAATTCGCAAAATCAAAACCCAAAACACACAAAAGAAGAAACCTTAATTCAAAATAAAGTGAGACCTGGAAAGCGATGAGAAGGGGCTTTCATGAAACCATGGAGCCCTAAATGCAAAACTCGAAACCCTAAATCAGAAACCATGGAAGAGATGGGCGACTGATGAGAAAGAGATTTCATGAAAAAGGTGAGAAGAGGAATTGAAGACAATGAGTTCTGTCGATTGATTTTATTATGATCTAACGGTGGATAATGAAAAAGTGTGATCCTTATTTCTATGTCTTAACCAATGAAAAACCAGTTTTTTATTTGTTGTTTTTGTTAAGACCAGATTTTTTAATTACAGTTTCAAGTTTAACATTTCTGTTATTTTATTCTTTTTAAATTTTTTTGTCAATTATTTTCTTTTAATTAGTGTGTTATTTTTACAATATGGGGTAACTCAATACAAATAAATTATATATTATTCAACGTTTTGTTATATTATTCAAATTATTAAATTTTTGTTATATTATCCAGTGTTTAAATTAGTGTTAAATGATTAAGGGTTAAAATTTTAGGGTTTAGGGTAGAGAGATAAGATTTTTAAATTTAAAATCTAGTGTTTATGATTAAGGGTTAAAATTTTAAGGTTTAGGATATAGAGATAAAGTTTTAAAATTTCAAATCTAGTGTTTATGATTAAGGATTAATAATTTAGGGTTTAGGGTTTGTGTTTAGTGAGGAATTAAGGTTTTAGATTTAGGGTTTAATGTTACAAGTGTAGGATTTAAGTCTTTAAGGTCTGAGTTTATAGCCAAGATTTATTGTTTTGGGGTATATGATTAGGGTTCAAGCCCTAAACCTTATTTATACTCTAAAATAAATTATCATTAGTTTGTCTATACAACAAGTATAATAATATAAGTGAGAAATAAAAAGAAGTTTTGGGGTTTAGGGTATAGATGTGGTTTTGATTTCATACCCTAGTAATTCTTTAGCAAATTGGACTTTTTAGGATGGATATAAATCCTTAGTATAGACATCTCATTTCTCCACTAAATTAAAAGTATACATCTATTTAGACGCAAAACCAAAGTTAAAAAAAACTTATATATATACACAATCCAATAGAAGACAATGGATCTTGTCATGCTCCTTCAGCAAGAACAATCACCATGTGACCACTCTCCTTGAGCCGTTTCTCTATGTACTCCAAGAGTCCACCTTCTCCTTCGAGGTAAAATGGTGACTCGGGAATCAAGCAGCAATCAACATCTCTGCTGGCTAATGTAGCATACATCGCTATGAATCCTGTAGAATAGCCTTTACTCAGTAAAAGCTCGATAGGTTTTTAACTGTAATGTTCAAAGCAAAAACAGAAGACAAGGATAACTTACCACTGTGACGAACCATAAGCTTAATTGTACCGTTCTCGTTACTCCCACAACAATGTTCAAAGCAAGAACACAAGACAAGGACATGCTGTACGTTTGACTCCTCAATCAGAATTTCTTTCACCTGCAACCATATCAGAAAAATCTTCCGATTATACATTCATGCTTTCCTTGGCAACTCGATTTTATAAAATTAAATCTTAACTGATTGAACCATCTCTTACCAAATGTAATGAATGAGAAGTTAAACCAAATGCATGCAAGCAGACCGAAAAGCTCTTAACCAAATGCAATGAATGAGAATTAAAGGTTGCATATCTTCAGATGAAACCATCATTACACCTCTCTGCAAGTTATTTCAAATCAAATTAATTAGTAAAATAATTAAAAAAACATTAGAAACTGTTTGGTTTCTCACGGTTATTTTGAAACATAAATAGAGGCAGTTAGGTCGCCTTCTTTCTCCCCTTTCTCATCTATTTTCTCTGCAAAACCACAAAAAAGAAATCACAAGTCATTCAATAACATCATGTCGTGGTGCAACAAGCTTTCGGACTTGGAGGTCTACGACAAACTCAGAGCTTGGTGTTTTAGAGTGAAGATAATTAGGATCCACTCATATCAGATTTTCGAAGATGGACCGTTTTGGAGTTACATATTGGCAGACGAGGCTGTAAGTTTAAACTCTAATTCTTGGACTGAACACATCATACATGCAACTAACACATCATACCATTTCTAAATTTTTAGGGAACTAAGACTGAGATGGTAATTTATCTATCAGAAGGAAGTAGATTTAAAGGAATTAAGGAACAAGAGGGCAGGTGGGTCGAGATTTTCAGGGTTCATGTTGAGAAGGCGTATGCAGGTTTCAAGCCTGTAAACTCTCCATTCAGACTTAGTGTCATGGACGGGACTATCATCAAACGCATCGACCCTCTCAACAACTATCACTACATGGATTTCAAGTGTATGGGGGCATATCCCTCACATCAACATCAACACTCCTATAGGTATGGTTGCTTAATACTAACCAACACATATTCCTAATCATGAATAAATATAAGTAACCAGATTTGAGAACTTATCTTGTAGATACCATGGGCGTGGTCTACAACGTGAAACCCCTTACTGTCTGTTGGGCAGACCGTAAAAGGTCACGGTTGGTGTTCCACATAAGAGACAACATGTAAGTCAAGAGAGTTTATAATCACAAGTTTATTATATTCATAACTCTGTTATGACAGAAGATTTTTTTGCATGACAGAGACCATCAGATTAAATGTGTTGCAAATGGGGATACTGCTTTTGCATTCAGGGATGAGTGGGAAAACACTAGGGGTCTTGGAGTGGTGATTGTGGTGTTAAAGATGTGGAGGATTCAACCCCCGGATGGTAGATGTTTATAATTTTAGGAGAGAGCTAGCAAATAGTGACCCGTATGTTGCCAGATATGGTGCTATTGTGCCTCTCTAAGACCTGAGTTTTATCTGCCCTATGTCTATTCTCTGTCTCTTTAACTTAAACTCGATGTGTTGTTGAACTCATCTCTTTTATTTTCTTGTTTCAGATCTTTACTTATGTTTGGATGTTTGTTTTAAATTTATGTTTTGTCTTTAGTTTTCTGTTTCATATAGAACTATTAGAAAACTTAGATGTATCTAACCTGGATAAGGTTATGCGGATTGGTTTTCTCAGTCCAACTGTTGTCTGTTCTCTGCTTCAGCTACAGAATCAGGGTCCTGAGAAGTGAGGAAGATTTTTTTGTTAGATGAATCATGTTCCAAAAGCAGAGACTCATAAGAATCGATTGTTTGCTTGTAAAAGCTCTCCAGCAACTCCTTGGAGTCTAGAGGACTATACGTGCAGATCATATCAACTGTATAAGACTCTTAAAAAAGCTTTCATAATAACATTCATATTGAGCTCTTGATCAGAAATCTGAATAGCAAAATACTTGAGTCCATCCGCTAGCTCCCGAGACACCTTTTGGTTAATCTCAGTTGAATCTCCAACAATGTAGATTGCTGCTCCTTTAAGAAGCTGAATCATTCCAGCAGTCAAAGACTCCCATGATTCAACAATACCAATCAATATGTTCTGTTCAATCCGTATCACGGCGTCTATTACGATCTCAAGTTCTGAACCCCAAAGTTCTCTGCAAAAAAACCCAGCTTCGATTTAAGATTGTAAACAATATAACCAAACACAAATTCAAAGTACTACCCTTTAAATTTCACATACCTTTAGCAGATTTCAGCCGTGATATCTCGCTGTAAAACAACAAAATAAACGGATAGAGTCAGCATAATCGATATTTATCTACTTCGTATCAATACATATTCTAACTCAGATTTACCTTTGATATCTGATTTTGCTTCGTTTGAGAAATTATCGAGAACCCAAGATTCCTAGGCAACTAAGAGTCAAATTAGGGTTTCGATTTGGCGATAACACTGAGTAATTGAGTGAAAAGTGCGAAATCGAGCCAAGATGATGAACATGCAAGAACGAAGAAGAGATAGTGACCAAGATTAATCGAAGAAGGTGATTTGAGATTTTAAGCTAAATTGGGTTAAAGAAGATGCTAAATCGTGACAGTAGAAACCCGAAATCGAGTGTCAGAGTGAGAAATCGAGAGGGATATAGAGATTTCTAGCTCATGAACAGATTGGACAAATAGAGAAAGAGAGTAATTGGGGTATAGAGGTCGATGTGTGTTTGGTATATTTTTGCCGCTTAACGAATTCATAGTGGTTTAGAGTTAATCCATTGGCACCAAGTAATAAAAGTTTGGCCAGCGTGAATTTTTTGTCCCGCTCAAAGCATTAATAGCGTTTAGATATAACCTAACGCAATCTTTAATTCCCGGTTCAGTCAAAGATAGCATAAACATCAAAAATGCTATCTGGTTATGCTATCAGTAATCAAATTTCTTGTAGTGAGTGGAGAATCTTTCCTTGAGTGGTGGAAACTACAATGAGGACTATGATAGACTACCAAGGGGAATCAAGGATGTTGAGCACATAACTATCTAAAAAATCAAAGCCTTAAATGAAAAGTTGGATAAGCTCCTCCTAACTAATTATAGGGAGGTCCACTCCATTGAAAAGAATGGAGAAAATGACACTGTTCAAGAGGTTGCTGAAGTGTATCAAACTACGCATGAGGAGATAAACTACATGGGCAATTAAGGCAACTACCAACAAGGCTTAAACAACTATAGGGGTCAAGGTTATCAACCTCCACAAGGGTTTTTGCCCTTCATCCAACAAGACTGTTATGTTCTTATGCTAAACTTCCAAGAGCAACAAGGAGGATTTCAACCTAAGCTCTCCTGCAACCCTAAAGCTCAAGCTTCCTCCTCTATGGCTCAAGATACTGAAATGAAAATCATTCTTCAAAAAATTCTCCAAGGACAAGCCAATGGAGCGAGGGACCTAAGAAAGAAGATAGTGGACATGAACACCAAGATTGATTCCAAATTCAGTGATCTCTCCTCTAACATAGATTCATTGAGCTATAAAGTTGGACAATTTTATAAGCTCAAGGGAAAGGCTGACCATTGTAAACCATCAAATTAAATGTGGAGAAAGAATGGGAAATATCTAAGATTGAGGAACTTCTTCATGGTTCTTCAATTGAGAAGGAGAAAAATGACAAGATTTATGAAGAAGCAATCATTGAGGAGTTCATCTAAGTAATTGTGTTGAAGCTTTGAATACCCCAATCATAAGAAGGATGTCTCCAGTTTTAAGAGCGCACCAACTTCCCTCCCAAAGCTAGAATCTCCTAGAAAGTTTTCAATGTCTTGCATACTTAGAGACACGAGATAGATGATGCCTTGTGTAACACCATATCAAATTTTAATGTCATGTCTCTTGAGATGTTCGAGGCATTTAGAATCAAGAGCCTAGAGATGATACCTCGATCCATGCACTAGCGGTCACTTCAAACCGCATCCGAGCCGTTGCCACATCCAAGGGAGGAGTCTCAAATGTCAATGGTCTAAGTTTGGGGGAAGATCTAGCCTCCACCTCCCATTCCTCCATACCATTACACTCTCACTCCATCTCCAAGTAACAAACTTTCAACTCTTTGTTACTAGCTTTCTTTCTTCATTGCATTTTTCTTTGTCTTTAGTCTTTTCTCCATTACTTTTGTCACACAAGGGACTATATGTTTTAAGTTGGGAAAGAAAATAGTTACTAATGTTGTATTTTGTGATCTTATTCTTCCTTTTTGAGTCACATGTATCGTCTATGGCACAGAAAAACCAAAAAATTTGATTTTCTGGACAATTTTCACAAAAGAATCATCTAGTTGCATTTCCATGTTCATAACTGAGTCTATAGTCATTTTGGAATGCATTCATTTGCATTTGAGAGCTAAGACATGTTTCCTTTTAAGGAAATGTCTTGTTTATTTGGATCATTATTCTATCATGTGGTTGTATGATTCATCTATTAAGCATGAAGTTAAGGAAGAGCCATTCTCAGATCTCAAGCATTGATGTTCATGTCTTGGTTGAAGCATGTTGTAACTTGATTATTTCCCTATATATTAGAACATCTAATCTCAAGTTTAAATATTATGTTGTTCTTTGAAAAATGTTCCCATGGGTACTTAATATATACTTGGATGTTCTTCTTACTTTTACCACTCTCTTGTTAGTCTAAGTAGCTTCCACACCCTTAACCAATCTTCCTTTCCGGCCCCAGACTTAAATCATACTGTCCCCAATGTGAAAAGGTGGTGAAATATTGGGACACACTAAAAAAATCCAAGAAAGACATAAGTAAAAATAAAGTAGGGATAGAATGATGGAACCATATTATTAATTCATGTACAGGTTTGATCGATGGTGGCGTGGCAGTTTGATATGTTGGAAGAAGAATTCATAATGCGAAAAACGGTCGTGTTTGCTGTGGAATATAGTCATAGGGCACAATTTTGTGGTTAACCAACTTTGGCCATAGTCTATGATTGACTGTTCATGTTGGTGATCGGGTGATCGAACCATAGCTCAAGATTTTGACACGGGTCGAAAGTTTGGTTACAGAGTTGGAAGGGGCATGCCACGAGTTTTAGAGTCGTGGTCACAGGGTATATGGGGTTTTCTGCGGCTTGTACATGCGTTGTTGTGGTGGATCAAGTTGTGGCCACATGCGGAGGTATCACAGTCGTGGTGATGAAGTTGTGGCCATGGGTGAGCGACTCATGGTTGGGGTGTACAGGCCATTCGTTCCAGATAGAGGAGTCATGTTTGTGGATGAAGGAGTTGTGGTCCGTACGAGGGGATTTTTGCAGTGGGCGAGAAATCTTGGTCGTGGTCATAGCTCTTGCTCGCTGGAGTTAGCTGAGATGGTTGGGATTTTTAAGTCTTTAAGACGGTTGGTATCGGCCGTTGAAGCTTGGCTGTGAGTGAGCCCTCTTGACCAACTTTTTTTAATTTTTTTTTTGTTTTGTTTTTTGTTTTTTTGCATTTAGCAAAAGAAAATATAAACAAATAAAACATGTTCCAAATGGATTGCCCCCAATCAAGTGCTTTTGTTTAACGTCGTTCGCTCGACGTTTAGGGTGACTTAGGCATGAGAAATAGATGTTTTGGAAACTCTGTTCCTAAAACTTCATCATCATTGTCATGTTATCACCAATTCGTTCAACTAGATTCTTATCTTTAAGAACTTCCTTGTTTTGGAGAACTAGTTTTGTGACATCAACCATTTCTTGATCTATTCCTTGCTAGCATTGCTTAGCATCACTGTTCTTTGTTTTCCTTTTCTCCTTCAGGAATGAATGTTTGACATGGACAATTCCCTTCGAATTTTGAACATCAATTAGGAGAGTTGGATAGACATTTGATTCACATTTAGGAAATCATATTATTGTTTGCATGATCAATGACATTACCAACTGTGGCAAGGAATGGGTGTCCACCAAATAGTAGTGATATTTTCATAAGTAGTTTTTCAGTTTCAAGTGCTATCAATTCCTCAAAACACTAAACATGTCATTGTAGTATAATGAGGTTGTCAAATCCAAATGGGTTAATAATAGAAACAACACTTCTTAAGCTGAGACAATTACAGAAAGGTTTTATAAACATGGTGAATGTTGGGTGATTTCGATTATTGTTTAGAGGAACATAGTAATTTTATTGCATGCATGAGATGTATAGTGAATGCAATACGGTTACAACATGAAAACAAATGATGATCCAAATAGACGTTTTTCACTAAGACCCTAAGATACAACCGTAATTGCATTGCCGTGTGCTGAGCCGATTTGCTTTATTGTTTGATTGCGTGTGATTGGATTGCTTGGTTTGTTAGGGTGTTAACCATTTGGTTATAAATAAGTTCGGAATCAAAATCGGTTAAGATAGGATGCTTATTTACAGTAAAGCAGAATTATAAGTTATTATTAATTAGCCACAAGCGAATTTTGGATACGTACTAATTGACAATACCTATATAAAGAAGTGATATCGATGATAAGTTTTAAAAGATCTAACTATTCCAGTGTTGTTGTGTTTGTTGATATATGACGTGATGGATGATGAGACGCAACACGAGACCGAACCCGAACCCAAAAGACAAGATGTTGTTTTCAGGATCAGTATAGCAGTGCAACCCAAATCTACAAGAAAGTTAGTGTTATTCAAAAAAAGAGTATGGGTATCAGCGACAGTCAGATCCGAGTCAGATAAGCATGATGAGTCAGCAAAGAGATTTGGATGCATCAGTGTCAGTCAAGGATCAACTCAGTGGTATCAATTGGGAAGTACAGATTTTGAGGCTCAGTAGGTTTTGGATTCAGCAATTGTGGGGAAGACAATACATATGAGAGTTTGGTAATTCAGTTTGACATAAGTTTTGGGTAGCAACATCACCAGAGTATCAGATAAAAATAGTGGGAATTGGGATCAAGTCAAGCAATGGGAATTGAGACAAAGTGAACATGGGACATTCAAGGATCATTATTGGCGAGTATGGACGACTCAGAAGTCAGAGCATGGCGGAATGTTTGTGTATGGTTTTGGAAATATCATCAGGTGACACAAAGGATTTGGGAAACCAGAGTTAAGCGATTAAGTTGGAACAATGGGTTTTGGAATCAGAAGATGGGTGAGAGGCATCAGTTTAAACGATTGGGATTTGGAATCAGAAAGTGTTAAATAGCAAAGGAATATTCAAAAGCAAAAAGCTTACAGGGTTTCGCTTCCGAGTTCAAGGTTTGTTAGTAAACGGAGAATTCGTGGTCTAATTCATGTAAGTGGGGAAGAATGTAATACCCTTTCTCAAGACATGGTCAACGGATAGTTCCAAAGTCAACGAGAAGTCGTCATATGGTGTTTATGCAATTTTCAGAAGATAAGGGCATTTTGGTAAATTTATCAAAAGAAGATGGAAAGCTTAGGTGGGCCAAGTGACTCTCTTTTTATTTGAAGAAGTTACTTAGAAGACGGAGAACACTCCTGGCCAAAAATCTAAAAGAATTTCTAAACCCAGCTGAATCTGCTTAATTAACTTATAGATCTGAAACCTAGGAGGGAACCTCGAAAATCTCCGCCGGAGAACACTCCTGGCCGCCGAAAGAAGTCGCCGGAAAAGTCTCCGCCTTTGAAGCTTCGCCGCGGCTTCATCTTTCTTCAGCCGGCTCCCCACCCCTCTCTCTCTCTCTTTCTCATCACTCACCGATTCACTTTTCTTCCTCTCCTCGCCGTCACCTGAGCAGTCACAATCGTCGGAGAAGTCGTCAGAAGCCGCTAGCCGTCATTGGATTTTCCTTACCGCCGAAGAAGCTTGCTGCTGGTTAAGTTTTGCTGGATTTCTTCTTCTTCTTGTCAGACCGCCTCTCCATCTTGATACGCCGGTTTCCTCATCACCGAAGATCTCACCGGAGCATATCACCATCGCCGGAGTATTCTCGCCGCTGGTCAAGTCTCGCTGGAGAATCTCTCTTGCCGGATTTCCTAACCGTCGATCATCTCCTTTCCGGTCAAGTCTCCAGTGGACTCCTCTCTCAACCGGCAAACTCACGGCGGCGGACCACTCAACGCTGGTCTTCGCCGTGGTCAACGTCGGTCAAACCTCCTCTCACCACAGTCAACATCGGTCAAACCTCCTCTCGCCACAGTCAACATCATCTTTGCTGGTCAACGCTTGTGTGTGTGTGGTCAAAGATTTGGGTCAACGTTTAGTAAAGATTGGTTAAGTTTGGGTCAACACTCGGGTTAAATTCGGATCTGCTAGCTCATTTGACATGTCCACATGCTCCTTTAAACATTCGTGAATTCCCTTTGGCAAAGACAAGTGCATCAAACTAGAATTGGAAATTTCAAAACTGTATTGAGCTAGACTATCACTTACTTTAGAGGGTTCTGGTTCTTGTTCTAGAGATTTATCTTTCATCAATTGCCTAGATGGGCATAATAAAGCAAAGTGTCAACTCTTATGAGACCTATAACATGTTGGTTCATTTAGAGTTTTATAGGACTTATACTGATTTGTCTTACCTATTAAAATGAAGCACACTTGAGAAGTTGTAGTGAACCTTGGTGCAGAGGAATTTGGTGAACTCTAGTGTAGTGAAATCTTAGCTAGATCCTTATCCTTTGATGTAGCCTTTTCATACCATGATTCTTCCTCAAATGGTTTGGTTTCTTCATGTTCTGATCCCTCCCCATGATCAGATATTGAATCTCCTCTTCATAAAAACTCTTACAGCTAGATTTGCCTGGACCATAATCCGGTGGCTTTTCTTTGACGGCCAGTATCTTCAATGCACCTTCAGATCCTTTCAAGTTTTCATGGCTTTGGAGTTTAACCTTGAATGTGCTTCTCTTTGATGTTACTTCTCCTAAGTACTTATGCTTCTCCATCGCTCCTACTCCTTTCTGATCACTAATTGGACATAACAAATTAATTATACTTGAAATAAAAATTTCAGAAATAGAGTATTTGAAACAATGACATGTTATGAAGTTTTGCCAATATTGTATCGGGTTATGAGTTTCACTCGTTCTGGTACCAAGAAAAATGTGTTGCATAGACTCTTTTGAAGTAAGATTAGGGGTTGCACGTTGTGTAGGTTGCTCATATGCCTTATCTGGATAAAATAAGTGAGATGTGCTTCTGGACATTTCTCCTTTTCACATGTACCTTTCTCAGCTTCTTTTAGATAAGACAGGAGTGTTATCACGTCATGAGAACTATTGAAAAACAATTTGGCACAATTGATCACTTACCTTAGTTAGTTTTACATTACTAGTTTAAATGATCTCAGGGTTTGAGATCTTCCTATGATCCGTGATCAAGGTTAGCTCTTCTTCTTTATCTATGATCTTCTTTTGTATGTCAAAATATTTGTCCAAATGAACTTTTACATAATCTGAACTTGGTTTCTTATGATGCTCTGTGTCTCTCATTGGGGATCTCTTTTTTTTTCTCCTTTTTTAAAATTCCTGACGAAAGGCATCATCTCTAGAATTTATCATTTCCTTCATTATGGCTGTGATGGAAGTCAAGGATTTTATTCTGACTAGAACAAATGTGATGAGGAGGATGATTACATGGAAGATTTATGGTCTGAGAGGAGAGAAAATTATTTCCATGATTCAAACAGAGGTGAACTTGAGCTTGAACCACAAGATTATGTTCGATACATTTTAAGCAAGCATAAGTTGTATGAGGAAGTAGTTTCAGGCCGTAGAGAGCTAACTTTCAAGCTATCATACACCACAAGGAGCTTAACATGGAGAAGACCACATCAAACTTCACATACTTCTAAATCAGTGGTTCATTATCATTCTTATCATCAGTCTGCTTATGATTTTCAAATTTATGCATTTTCAGAAAAATAAACTATCTAGAGTGGGAAAGTTATAGACGAACTACAACTGTATTCGAAAGGAGAAAGATTAGCTTTTGCAAATGACTAGATCACGGGAATCACTTATAAGTGGTGGTTGAGAGAAAAATGTGATCGCATGTTCTACAAGGAGAAACCTATCACCACCTGGGAAAATCTGAAGGAGCTGCTAAGGAATAAATGTCCACCTAGATATTTAGGACCAAATATCTAGGAACTTTATCCAAGAAGTTACTTAAATCACAAGGTTCCTAGCCGTGCTTCACAAGAAAAAGTGAAAGTCCAAGAATCCAGATGTGAAAACTCAGTGACTATTGGTACCAAAATCCGCACCGGATTTGGGTTGATAATGTCCAATGACCTTATCTCTCAAAAATAGCAATATTAAAGACATTACCCCAAACCAAAACCGAAGCCCATGTCATCTCGGCCTTATCAATTGGAAAATGACTACGCATCGAAGAAGGATATGCCCGATATTTAAGTCAACCGTCGAGCTGATTTCAGTCTAAGTGGATCACTCCGAGATCAGCTCAACAGTCCAGAGATCGCAGAGATCATTCCAACAAGATCACTATGAGATATACATATGGAGAGCTCATCAAAGAGGCTATAAAAGGAGTTCAATGGATTTGAGCCAAGGACCTTCTTTTCCATTCACTTTTTACACATAAAAAACTCTACAAACCCACTGTAAACTCTCTACTGAGATCCTTTGTAATTTTCTTTCATCAATACAAGATAATTACGAAACCTATTATTCGTTTAGATATTTCTTTAAAGCATCGTGTGATATTTGAGGTTGTAGCCCTTCGACAATCCCGTTCTAAATTACAAATCTTTAGTGTGGATTTTCGGATCCACATTTTGGCACTGTCTGTGGGGACGATCATAGTATCCTATATAAGAAAGATCTGATAAAATATCTCTAAAAACGAAATGGGTGAGGAAAAAACATAACTCACAAAATCTAGCTCAAAACAACCAGTCTCAACAGATACTGAGCAGTTGACCCCACCGGTCGACGGCCTTATCAATTGGAAAACGACTGCGCATCGAAGAAGGATATGCCCGATATTTAAGTCAACCGTCGAGCTGATTTCAGTCTAAGTGGATCACTTCGAGATCAGCTCAACAGTCCGGAGATCGCAGAGATCATTCCAACAAGATCACTATGAGATATACATATGGAGAGCTCATCAAAGAGGCTATAAAAGGAGTTCAATGGATTTGAGCCAAGGACCTTCTTTTCCATTCACTTTTTACACATAAAAAAAACTCTACAAACCCACTGTAAACTCTCTACTGAGATCCTTTGTAATTTTATTTCATCAATACAAGATAATTACGAAACCAATTATTCGTTTAGATATTTCTTTAAAGCATCGTGTGATATTTGAGGTTGTAGCCCTTCGACAATCCCGTTCTAAATTACAAATCTTTAGTGTGGATTTTCGGATCCACATTTTGGCACTGTCTGTGGGGACGATCATAGTATCCTATATAAGAAAGATCTGATAAAATATCTCTAAAAACGAAATGGGTGAGGAAAAAACATAACTCACAAAATCTAGCTCAAAACAACCAGTCTCAACAGATACTGAGCAGTTGACCCCACCGGTCGACGGCCTTATCAATTGGAAAACGACTGCGCATCGAAGAAGGATATGCCCGATATTTAAGTCAACCGTCGAGCTGATTTCAGTCTAAGTGGATCACTTCGAGATCAGCTCAACAGTCCGGAGATCGCAGAGATCATTCCAACAAGATCACTATGAGATATACATATGGAGAGCTCATCAAAGAGGCTATACAAGGAGTTCAATGGATTTGAGCCAAGGACCTTCTTTTCCATTCACTTTTTACACATAAAAAAAACTCTACAAACCCACTGTAAACTCTCTACTGAGATCCTTTGTAATTTTATTTCATCAATACAAGATAATTACGAAACCAATTGTTCGTTTAGATAGTTCTTTAAAGCATCGTGTGATATTTGAGGTTGTAGCCCTTCGACAATCCCGTTCTAAATTACAAATCTTTAGTGTGGATTTTCGGATCCACATTTTGGCACTGTCTGTGGGGACGATCATAGTATCCTATATAAGAAAGATCTGATAAAATATCTCTAAAAACGAAATGGGTGAGGAAAAAACATAACTCACAAAATCTAGCTCAAAACAACCAGTCTCAACAGATACTGAGCAGTTGACCCCACCGGTCAACGCTCCTATGGGAACAGAGTTGACAGTCTCTAGAAACGAGACCGAGCCCCCTGGACCTGTCGCAGATCCGAGTCTACCGTGATCTAATACCATGGATGGAGACAACCTCCCCAAAGGGAGTATCTCTGCAGGAGATCTCACAAACCCTCGGGTCTGGATAAGATCCAATAAAACCCGACTAGTCAGGCCCGAACCTTGACCATAACTGACCTAAGTCCCGTTTCCACGAGTAATCTTGCCTACAAGGTCAAGTCTTAATGATCTGTCCGAGATCCATAGCATGCTCTCAACGTTGGTCAACGACGCTCTAAGCCATGAATCGACAACCCGAGCTCTAACAGCTCAGCTGGACCGACAATAACGAGATCTCGGAAACAAATTTGCTGAGATCTCCCAATCCAAGGTCCCTGGCGGGACGAGACCCCTCACCAACAGAGGAAGTCCGCCTATGTGAATGAGCTTGAACTTCTCTGAATCTACATCATCACAGACGCCTCGAGACAGTTTACTATCCCAATGTGAATTGGAAGGTATCTGACACTTCCCGCTTTTATGACCTTGCTATTGTTCACTATGAACATGAAAAAGCAGCTAATTACGCGCCTGCCCTCTCCACCTCTTTTGCCTTCAGGATCAAACCATCCAGATCCATGTGTCCTTGGGTGTGCGACATCGCTTCCACATCGAGACAACCGCCAGAGCTCCCCAACAGGAATAACTCTAGAACCCAATTCAATTTTAGACCTGCCCAACCATGAAACGGTCATGTAAACTGTCACTCAAATATGCAGATCTATCACCCTGCTGACCAACAAGGTTTGATTGACCGCTAATCTTTACAAAGATACGTATATCACACGAACGTTGAGCTGCAGTAGATGAACAATCGATTTCACTTGGCCATAAGTTCAGCTCCTGATATTGACAGGGTAATTGAGGAAACTCGACGAATTCCCTTCGTAGACATGATTCCTATGCTTTTATCCTGAAAGCATCTAAAATCAGATTTCTAGAATACTCTAGAAAAGGTGATCTTCGAGCTCACATCAAAGCATTTGGACTAGCAATAGTTCGCGTACATCTGAACGATTACGAGAAAGAGACATGCTACTGCCGTTTCTTTTTCGTATATCTTACCGGACCTACCTTCGAATGGTTCACAGCTTTAGAAGGAAATTCCATAGATAACTTCAACCAGCTCCCTTGCACTTTCCTGAAGCTTTCCTCTGTTTAAATACAAGAGCAAGCCTCATAGGCAGATCTTTGAGCAATCTCTCAAGGTCGAGATGAGTCCCTTAGAATCTTTATAGATAGGTTCAAGGAGATCAAAGCCAAGATCTTGAACCCGAACGAGGTCGTAGCCCTCAAGGTAGTATCACTTCATGAGATGATTGTAAGAAGTCTTTCCTCTTTAAGTTCTTTTCTATCTCAAGAACAGCTCGGTTTAGAACCGAGATCACAGTCTTTTCTCAACGCAACAATGAGACCTTCAATGAGGCATGCGAACAGTTCAAGAGCTACACAAATAAATGCCTACACCACATATTCTAAGAAGAGTATATTCTCAGTACTCTCTATTTAGTGTCTTTCCCAAGATAAGTACCATTGATACTGCTAGCAATGGACACTTCCTAGGAAAGGAAGTAGAGGATGGAATGGAGCTAGTCACTACAAGAAATTCGCGTATTAATAGTTGCCGAAAAACGCTATTTATCGATACGATAGCGTTGTGTTACCCGCTATGTCATCGACCGCGATAAAAAGTCTGGCACTTTAGATATCGTTTTTTGTAAATGCTATGAACTGTATTTTTAAGATAGCGTTTTACTGTCTGCAATATATTAAACTACAATAGCGTTTTAATATCTGCAATATATTAAACTACAATAGCGTTTTAATATCTGCAATAGATTAAAATACAATAGCATTATTCAGTATTATGAATTAGCTATATAATAGCATTACATAAATATCATCTATACATTTATTTGATTGATAAGTTATTAATAATGAATATATATGAAATTAATAAAAAATTAAATTACACAATTAATTATAAAATCATAAATTGAATGAATTAAATAAAAATGAAAATGATATTAAAATAATTAAAATACTTTATTAATAAACTTAAACGAATTATCGGTTTTTGATTACAATTAAACCAATAACCCAAACCAAAGAAAAAAACAGCTTCCCCAACCGACCATGATCCCAGGGCGAGAAAACGCGAATCCTCGATCATACATCCGTTGAATCTCTCCTTCGTATTCAATCAGAGACTCATCAGGAATTGGTGGAGTCAGTTCCAACTGGTTCGTCCATTGTCCATCACTACTGTGTGCAAAGACTGATACCTAAAATAAATGAAAATACTAAGTTAGATTCGTAAAACTTTAACAAGCCACAGCTGAAAACAAAGGTGTATGAACTCACCCATTGAAAATACTAAGTTAGATTCCTTCTAGCTTGGCTCTGTCATGCTTCAAACCTTATGCTCCTGAACATAATATCATGGTCTAGAACAAACTTCACGCCTTCATTACAGAGATTGCAAACACCTACATAGCCAGAAACGTTAATAAGAACAGTTGTATGTAATCAACTGTAAATAAAAGAGCAAATATTAATTGTAATCAGCAATTAGGTAAACGTGACTAACGTCGAACAACATGCTCTTCATGGGTGATGCGGCGATGATGTGGTCGGAGAGAAGATATGGTGACAGAAATCTTCGGAGAATCCAAACACAAAAGCGGATTATCGAAAAACTACGCTCAATTTAAAACTGAAATTCGCAAAATCAAAACCCAAAACACACAAAAGAAGAAACCTTAATTCAAAATAAAGTGAGACCTGGAAAGCGATGAGAAGGGGCTTTCATGAAACCATGGAGCCCTAAATGCAAAACTCGAAACCCTAAATCAGAAACCATGGAAGAGATGGGCGACTGATGAGAAAGAGATTTCATGAAAAAGGTGAGAAGAGGAATTGAAGACAATGAGTTATGTCCGTTGATTTTATTATGATCTAACGGTGGATAATGAAAAATTGTGATCCTTATTTCTATGTCTTTTTTTTTTGACAACAAGAAAACACTAGCGAAACCTAAATATCATTAATCCAAATTGGTGGCTCCGGCCCAATATGGACTGTGTGCGACGGTCTGAGACGAGCACTCCGTGCCAATCTATCCGCCATCAAATTACTTGTGCGCGATATATGGATGAGTTTAAAATCTGTGAAGAACTATCTTCGTATTTGAAACTCTTCTATGTGACTCGAGAAAGCTGGCCATTCTTCTGGTTCCGACACTATCTTCACCAATTCTGAACAGTCCGTTGCGAACGTGATGTGGGTATGCTGATGACACTTCATGCACTCCATAGCCCACACTAAGGCTTCGAATTCTGCATGCAGTGGGGATATACTTGCTCTAATATTCATTGACCCCATCAAAACATTCTCATCGCTCTGAAAACGTCTATACCATCCTTGTCCTGACCATTGGTCCCCCTCCTTCCAAGATCCATCCACAAAACACCAGAAACCATTAAGTATCAATTCATTGTGTGAGGATTGTCCATCCCTTGTTTCTATCGGTTGTTCATTGTCCTCAACCATATGTGCATCTCCCCATGTTGCAAGTTCCATTTCTGCCAATCTCAATGTTTCATGTGGGCTCCGATCCATATTTTTATAAACCATATCATTTCTACTTTTCCAAATGTACCACAATAACCAAGGAAATATATTCATTCTCTCGTCCTGCGGTATTCTCCAAAATAGATAATCCATATTCGTATAGAGAGATGATATTGGAAAAACCTCTGGGTTTGTTGGTATTTGGGACAATGCCCAAGACTGGATTGCTGGGGGGCATTCAAAAAGCACATGATTTATCGATTCATCCTCCACTCCACACCGAACACATCTTGTGTCACATTTAATACCTCGTCCCTTCAGGTTTTTTGTTACCGGTAAACAGCCTGATAAAGCTTGCCATATGAAATGTCTAATCTTCGAAGAACACTTTATCTTCCAAGAAAAGGCCTGAAGACGTTTAATACTTGGCTCCAAAATAAAATCCATACCATCCTCCTTAGACCGTTCCAATTGATACCCTGATTTCACTGTATATTTACCCGTTTTTGTGAGAGCCCAACCCAATGAGTCCGGTCTATTCAATCTGCTAAAGGTCACACTTAATATCAAAGCCACATCTTCTGGTTCCACTATTTCCTCAATGAGTCGTTTATTCCATACCTGGTGTTGTTGATCAATTAACTGATTAACAGTTACTAATGTATGATTAGAGCCTAGTTTTTGAGTTGTTGGTCTCGGGCGATAGGCTGGTATCCAAGGATCGTTCCATATTGAAATAGACTCTCCCGTTCCCACCCTTTTGATTAGTCCTTTTTTAAACAGAGGCCTAGCTGATGTAATACTCCTCCATCCATAGGATGCTGAGTATGATCTTACTGGATCAAGGGGATCCGTATGGCGAAAATATCTTCCTTTAAAGACTCTTGAGAACAGAATATTCGCTTTATCAATTAGTCTCCATAATTGTTTCGCTAGGAATGCCGTGTAAACATCGTAAAAATCCCTAAAGCCGATTCCACCATCACTTTTGTCTTTGCACAATTTATCCCAAGACTTCCAATGCATACCAGTATTTGTTCCTCCCGTGCTCCACCAGAAATTGGATACAATACTCGTCAATTTTGTCATGATCGTTTTTGGTAGCCTAAAACAGGACATTACATGATTTTGTAAAGTTGTTGCCACTGCCTTAATCATGACCTCCTTTCCCCTCGAGAAAGCAGCTTTGTCGTCCATCCATTAACCCTACCATGAAGTCTATCTTGTAAAAAGCTGAACACTTGTGTTTTTGAGCCACTAAGGCTCTCAGGAATTCCCAAATATGATCCCATCCCTCCTACCGTTGATATCCCTAAGATCGCTTTCAACTCATCCCGCACTCCAATTTCAACCTTATGGCCAAACTGGAGAGAAGACTTCGCAAAGTTTATCTGCTGCCCTGATACACCCTCATAGTCCTTTAGAATCCGTAAAATTTTCTCGCACTCCTCCTTCTCAGCTTTGCAGAAAAATAAACTATCGTCCGCAAATAGGAGATGGGATATTGGTGGACACGCTCTTGCTACCTTTAGTCCCGTAAGTTGTTTTCAACGTTCCGCTTTTTTAATATTCGCTATTAATGCCTCTGTGCATAATATAAATAAATAAGGTGATAAAGGATCCCCCTGTCGTAAACCCCTCTGTGGTGCAATAAAATCTCGTGGTTGACCATTAATTAGGACCCGATATTGGACTGTTGTTATGCATCGCATTATTCTGTCCACACAAGGTGTCGCAAACCCCATTTTGGTCAAAAGCTTTTCTATGAAGACCCATTCAACTCTGTCATAAGCTTTACTCATATCCGTTTTGATTGCCATAAACTTACTCTTACAAGATGGATTCGTCCGTAAACCATGAAACATCTCCTAAGCTATTAAAATATTATCTGAAATTAATCTTCTAGCTACAAAGGCCGATTGAGTCTCGGAAACTAGTCTTGGAAGAAGTCCTTTTAACCGTTGGCACAATACCTTGGAGATGATCTTATAACCCACATTACACAAGCTAATAGGGCGTAGTTCTGTCATCCTGCTTGGCCTTTCCGTATTTGGGATGAGGCAAATATTTGTCATGTTGATCCTATTGTCCAGTTCCCCAGTCATTAAAAAATCATTAACCATACGCACCACATCATCCTTCACAATTGGCCATGATCGTTGGTAAAACAATGCTGTCATCCCATCCGGTCTTGGTGCTTTTTCCGGATGCATCATAAACACCGCTTTCCGAACCTCCTCTTCCGTGGCTAGTACCATCAGTTTGTCATTCATCAGTGTTGTTATTGATTCCGGTACTTCCTGTAGGAACTCCTCAAAACCATCGGGATTACTAGTAGTGAATAATTCGTCAAAATACTCCACCGCTACTCTTTCCACCTCATGATCTTTCGTAACCCACTCTCCTGATGTATTGTGAAGTCCAACAATGCGATTCCTTGACCGCCTTTGTTTCGTCAAAGCAAAAAAGAATTTCGTATATCTATCACCCGACGTGTGCCACAGGTTCCTGCTCTTTTGTTGCCAAAATTGTTCTTCATCCCTGTAAGCCTCTTTTAGTTTTCCGGAAATCTCTGTAACCTCCGCTTGTGTTCTCATATCATCTTTTTGAACCTCCTCCAAAGCTTTCTGAAGCTCATATATGTTATCCTTGTTATATGGCGGATTATTTTTCCTCCATCTGGATAATTCCCTTCTGCATCTTCCAATTTTATCACAAAAACTGGTGCCCTCACTGATTTCCAGACCTTCCCAGCCATGTCTTATTGCATCCATTAGTCCATCTTTTCCCACCCAGCGTTTATCAAATCTGAATTGGTTCCTTCGCTTCTCCTGTTTATCCTCAATGGATGCTACTATCTGATGAGGCCATAGAACCAGAAGCCAAAGATCCAATGCCCATCATAAGGAAAGGTCCATTGACAAGGTCAGCAACAAAGGCTTTGAGGAACCAAGTCAATGAAGATGTGCAAAGTCTATTGAGTCAAGCTACTGACCAAGAGCAGGAACAAGTCTTCATCAGGATGGATAGCTCAACACTATTCAGCTCAACTCAAAAAGGACTGACAATCTATAGCATCACGACTAGCTCAGGAAGTAGCATCGGCACTAGCTCAGGAAGTAGCATCGACACTAGCTCAAGCTTCTGAGGCCAGAATGTTACGATTGAAGAATGCTTCTGATCAACGGCCAAGGACATACCAAACATAAGCTAAGGTATGAGTTTCATTTATACACATTATATGACCGTTGTCTCTTTGTTTTGCAGGATCAAATCTTTGTTTCCCTTAGTAGTTTCAATCATAAAAGTAGCCGTTGTAGTCTTTATTTCATTAGGTCCGAATTGAGTCAGTACTTTCCTTTTATGTTTTATTTGCTTCAAGTCCCCTAGAAGGGCATAGCTGTTTGGACTGTTTATAAAGTCTCCTCTCACAGCCGTGTATCATTTACCCTAGATCAATAAAGTACACCGAGTGTTTTCTTCAAGCAAAGAAACCGCAAACTTGTTTTCTCTATTGTTTTGTGTGATTCAAACAAAGAGAAGGCTTTTGTCTTATCAAGATTCAGACTCATAGGATCTTGTGGCGAACTCAATCCATTCCACCCACTGATTATTTCTGAGAGAGCTTTTAAGCCAGCAGGAACAATCCCATCTCTACTCACCATCCATCCAAGTCGATCAAACCAAGAGAGCTCTTAAGCCCGTGGTTCGATCTCCATCAACCCATCACTCAAGCTTCTGCTCCGGGGCTACATCATCTGGTATCAGAGCCGAAAGGCTCCTAAACAGGTGTTTTCTATCCATAAACCTTTTTACTTTCATTAGTTTTCATTTGCATTTTTTTTAAAATCAAAAAAAAAAAAGTGTGTTCATCTTCATCTTTTTTATTTTGAGTCTTGTTTGATTCGAATTCCTTGCATAAAAACCAAAAAAATCTGTTTGTTTTTATTAGTTACCTCTTTTGTTTCAATAGTTTTCGAAATCATAATCAAAAATCAAAAAAAAATATACCTATTTTCATTTTTGTTTTCATCGGTTTCTCCAAAAAGGAAACTCTATATTGTCTCATTAATCTTGCATCCTTAGGTTCAAATTTCGAAATTTCCCTTTTTTTTATTTACACAAAAACAAAAAAAAAAGAAATTTTTCATTGTTACCATTTGAGTTTTACCATTTATCTCTCGTTAAACTTCTTTGTTAGACTTTGATACTCGCTTGTGTCAGTTTCAGGTACTAATGGGAGAAGAAGTTGGACAAGATCAACTCACCATGAATCAATTGCTTGAAACCATGAGAGACATCAGTGGCAGGCTCACTCAGCTGGAACAGAGGCCTATTCATCGAGAACCAATCCGCAACTTGAATAGAAATCATAGGCAACAAGAAGAAGAAACAACCGATGAAGAGATGCCTGAGTTAGAGGAGGATGAGTTACCTCCTGATCCAAATCAGGGAGGAAGGGGATTTAACATCCATGGCAGGGGTAGAGGAAGGAGAAACTATCACCAGCCTAGGCGTGGAGATAGAGGCAGAGGCAATGAGGATGATGATCAGAGACGTGGAGGCAAAGACTTGAAGCTCACGGCTCCTACTTTTGCCGGAAAGGTGAATCCGGAAGCTTATCTGGATTGGGAAAGAAGAATGGAGTACATCTATGAGTACTACCAATACTCTGAAGCAAGAAAAGTCTCCTTAGCTGCAGCTCAACTCACTGATAATGCATTGGCGTGGTGGGACAGAGAAGTATCAGAGAGAAGGAGGTTAGGACATGGTCAGTTAAGCAATTGGGATGATATGAAGTATGCTCTAAGGAAGAGATATGTACCAGCTTACTACCATAGAGATCTTCAGAAGAAGTTCAGAAAACTCTCTCAAGGAAACAAATCAGTTGAAGATTATTTTGAGGAGTTTGAAACCATGAAGAACCGGCTGGAGGTAGATGATTCAGAAGAAACTTTGATGGCTCAGTTTCTAGATGGTCTTCAGGACAGGATTGCACGCAAGGTAGAGCGACAACCTTATGAGGATCTTGAAGGCTTGTTACATTTAGCTGTCCAAGCTGAGCAACACATCAAGAGGAAGGTTGCTGCAACCAGTAGAAGCAGGACAACTTGGAATCAGCCTCAAAGGAACCAAGACAAAGGCAAGGCGACAGAAGCTGACTCAAAGATCAAGAAATCTAGCTATGAGCAGCCCAAGGGTAACAAACCAGACACAAGCAAGGCCCCACCTCAAAGGTCCAGAGACATTACATGTTTCAAATGCCAAGGGAAAGGTCATTATGCTCGAGATTGTCCAAACCAGCGGGTGATGGTTTTAAGGGACAATGGAGACATTGAGTCACAAGATGAGGCAGAGCTTGAGCTAGCAGAATCCGAAGAAGAGGTGACAGATTATCCAGACGTGGGAGAGATACTCGTGACCAGGAGAGCCCTTAGTGCATTGTTTGAGCCAGAAACAATCCAAAGAGAGAATATCTTTCATTCTAGATGCACCATTGACGCCAAGGTATGTAGCCTGATCATTGACGGAGGATCTTGTACTAATGTTGCTAGTGCTTACCTTGTAGACAAACTGAAGTTGCAAAAGACCAAGCATCCAAGACCATACAAATTAAGGTGGCTCAATGATGAGACTGAGATGAGGATAGCTGAGCAAGTCATTGTACCATTCATCATAGGTAAGTACAATGATCAAGTGAAATGTGATGTTGTGCCAATGCAAGCAGGTCATCTACTCTTAGGGAGACCATGGCAATTTGATAAAGAAACCGTGCACAATGGAAGGACCAACATCTACAGCTTCACACACCAGAACAAGAAGCACAACCTAGCTCCATTAACACCACAAGAGGTGTATGAAATGCAGAAAGCAATGGACAAAGGTTCCAAGGTAAGTAAGACCAATCTTTTCGTTTCACCTTCTAATGTTCTGAAATCTTTGGAGCATAAAGAACATGTACTACTCATGATCTTTAGAGAAGGGTATCTTTCAGGTTCGGAAGAGCAGGAGCATCCCTTAGCCGTGACAGAGCTATTGGACAGATTCAAGGATGTCTTTCCAGAGGACATACCAGCTGGACTTCCACCATTGAGAGGCATTGAACACCAAATTGATTTGGTACCAGGAGCTCCATTGCCCAACAGGCCAGCTTATAGAGTGAATCCAGAAGAGGCTAAGGAGCTGGAAAAGCAAGTTCAAGAGCTGATGTCAAAGGGATATATCCGGGAAAGCTTGAGTCCATGTGCTGTACCAGTTCTACTCGTCCCAAAGAAGGATGGTACATGGAGAATGTGTGTTGATTGCAGGGCCATAAACAACATTACAATCAAGTACAGACATCCTATCCCAAGACTTGATGACATGCTTGATGAGCTAAGTGGAGCAACCATCTTCTCAAAGATAGACTTGAAGAGTGGATATCACCAAGTCAGAATGAAAGAAGGAGATGAGTGGAAAACAGCCTTCAAAACCAAGCAAGGGTTGTATGAATGGCTTGTCATGCCATTTGGTCTCACCAATGCTCCCAGCACATTCATGAGGCTAATGAACCAGGTTCTAAGAGCTTTTATTTCTAAGTTTGTGGTAGTATATTTTGATGACATACTGATTTATAGCCACTGCTTAGATGACCATGTTAAGCATCTAGAACAGGTCATGCAAACACTTAGATCAGAAGGTCTTTATGTGAACTTAAAGAAATGCATCTTTTGCACTGATCAATTGGTTTTCCTAGGATTTGTTGTAAGTTCACAGGGACTTAAGGTGGATGAAGAGAAGATCAAGGCAATACAGGATTGGACAACACCTACGACAATAGGACATGTCCGGAGCTTCCATGGTCTAGCAAGCTTCGACAGGAGATTTGTCAAGGACTTTAGTACCATAGCAGCACCTCTTACTTCAGTGATCAAGAAGGACAAAGACTTTGAATGGGGAGAGGCTCAGGAGCAAGCATTCACACGGCTCAAAACCAGTCTCACCAATGCACCAATATTGGTACTTCCTAACTTTGATAAAATGTTTGAGATTGAGTGTGATGCTTCTGGTACAGGAATAGGTGAAGTACTGATACAGGGAGGCAGGCCAGTAGCTTACTTTAGTGAGAAGCTGAGTGGTGCAACACTCAACTACCCAACATATGACAAAGAGTTGTATGCTCTGGTGAGGTCACTGGAAACTTGGCAACATTACTTGCTTTCTAAAGAGTTTGTGATACATACAGATCATGAGACTCTAAAGCACTTAAGAGGGCAGACTACTCTTAAGAAAAGGCATGCAAAGTGGTTGGAGTTCATAGAAACTTTTCCTTATGTGATCAAGTACAAGAAGGGGAAAGAAAACATTGTAGCATATGCACTATCAAGGCGCCATGCTCTCATAACCACCATGGAGTCTAAGATCATGGGATTTGAGCACATCAAAGACATGTATGCTAATGATCCAGACTTCAAGGACGTGTACCAGGAGACATCTAAGGCAGCATTTGGAGTGTTCTATCAGCAAGATGGTTTTTTGTTCAAGGAGAAAAGGTTGTGCATTCCACAAGGTTCCATGAGGGAGTTGATCACTAGAGAGGCTCATGGAGGAGGTTTGATGGGACATTTTGGCAGAGACAAGACTTATAGTGTCTTAAAGGAGCATTTCTTTTGGCCACACTTGAAGAGAGATGTGGAAAGGTTCTGTGCCAAATGCATCACATGCCTAAAGGCCAAGTCCAGGTTACATCCACATGGTTTATATATGCCTTTACCAATTCCTAACACACCATGGGTGGACATTTCAATGGATTTTGTTTTAGGATTGCCCAAGATCAACAACAAGGACTCCATCTTTGTAGTTGTTGATAGGTTTTCTAAAATGGCTCATTTTATTGCTTGCAACAAGACTAACGATGCTGTGCAGATAGCTGATCTATTCTTTAAGGAAGTGGTCAAGTTGCATGGAATTCCAAGAACTATTGTTTTGGACAGGGACACAAAGTTCTTGAGCCACTTTTGGAGGGTACTTTGGAGGAAGTTGGGCACCAATCTGCTCTATTCCACCACTTGTCATCCCCAAACAGATGGACAAACTGAGGTAGTAAACCGGACTCTCTCAACACTCCTAAGAGCCACGGTTGTTGTGTACGGGTTTAATCCTTTAGCTCCTTTAGACCTTGCCCCTTTGCCTCAAGCTATCTATACAAGTACAGAAGGAGAAGCAAAAGCAAGCTTTGTCAAGAAGCTACACCAAAGAGTTAAGGAGAATGTAGAGAAGAAAACCGAGAAGCATAGGCTGAAAGCTAACCAAGGAAGAAAGGAGGTGATATTTGAACCAGGAGATTGGGTCTGGCTACATATGACGCAAGAAAGGTTTCCCAATCAGAGGAAGTCAAAGCTAACACCAAGAGGAGATGGGCCATTCTGAGTCTTGGAGAAGATCAATGACAACGCATACAAGCTTGAGCTGCCAGGTGAGTTAAACATTTCTCCAACGTTCAATGTTTCTGATTTAGCTCCTTATGATGCAGGTCAATCAGTTCTGAGGACAGAACCTCTTCAAGGGGGAGGGTATGATGAGGCCATAGAACCAGAAGCCAAAGATCCAATGCCCATCATAAGGAAAGGTCCATTGACAAGGTCAGCAACAAAGGCTTTGAGGAACCAAGTCAATGAAGCTGTGCAAAGTCTACTGAGTCAAGCTACTGACCAAGAGCAGGAACAAGTCTTCATCAGGATGGATAGCTCAACACTATTCATCTCAGCTCAAAAAGGACTGACAATCTATAGCATCACGACTAGCTCAGGAAGTAGCATCGGCACTAGCTCAGGAAGTAGCATCGACACTAGCTCAAGCTTCCAAGGCCAGAATGTTACGATTGAAGAATGATTCTGATCAACGGCCAAGGACATACCAAACATAAGCTAAGGTATGAGTTTCATTTATACACATTATATGACCGTTGTCTCTTTGTTTTGCAGGATCAAATCTTTGTTTCCCTTAGTAGTTTCAATCATAAAAGTAGCCGTTGTAGTCTTTATTTCATTAGGTCCGAATTGAGTCAGTACTTTCCTTTTATGTTTTATTTGCTTCAAGTCCCCTAGAAGGGCATAGCTGTTTGGACTGTTTATAAAGTCCCCTCTCACAGCCGTGTATCATTTACCCTAGATCAATAAAGTACACCGAGTGTTTTCTTCAAGCAAAGAAACCGCAAACTTGTTTTCTCTATTGTTTTGTGTGATTCAAACAAAGAGAAGGCTTTTGTCTTATCAAGATTCAGACTCATAGGATCTTGTGGCGACCTCAATCCATTCCACCCACTGATTATTTCTGAGAGAGCTTTTAAGCCAGCAGGAACAATCCCATCTCTACTCACCATCCATCCAAGTCGATCAAACCAAGAGAGCTCTTAAGCCCGTGGTTCGATCTCCATCAACCCATCACTCAAGCTTCTGCTCCGGGGCTACATCACTATCGGTCGGTGATCCGAGCCAATTATCCCCAAAAATTCAACAAAGGAGAACGGAAAAATTGTGTGCCAGTCTTCGTTGGCCAGTGCCCTATCTAGCTTACACCTTATAAGTTGTTTTCCCCTCCTCCCTCTCCATGAGAGGGAGTCCCCCACCGCCGGAAATTCTATTAACCCGCAATCCCGAATCATAGTGTTAAAAGCAACGAAAGTAGAGGCATGCCTTAGGGATCCTCCCTGCTTCTCGTGGTTGCCAGTAATCTCATTTAGGTCACCTATAACGAACCATGGATTAGTCCTGACCACACCCATACGGGTCAATCTCTCCCATACCTGCCCTCTTAGTTTTTGCACTGGTTCACCGTATACAAAAGATATTGAAACAGTTTTCCCTTGCAGGTCTGCCTCAATATCGATTATCCGATTACTTGCATATATAAATTTCACGTTTGATGAGTCATTATAATAAAGTACCAATCCTCCACTTTCAACCCTAGGCTTCACATTATACATTTTATCGTATCCAAAATGTCCCATAAACATTTGTAAAAGAATATGGTTGTTTTGTTTCTGAAAGAAACAGAAACTCCAGTTTATTCTTATGCACTATCTCGCGTAAATAACTAATCGTCCATCTGCTTCCTAAGCCTTGACAATTCCAACTTAGAATCCGCATCTTAAAACTTTGTATTATTTACTCCCATTCGGAGCATCGCCTTAGGTATAACAAAATCCCAAGACATTTTCCTTTGGCAATATATGTACCCTCTCCATCAATCAATTCCTCTTATGTCACGCCAAACTAACCTTACCTCTAAGCACTGCTGCCATTGGTGAACATTCATAATATCGTACATCCTTATTTCTTGATAACAATTAGTGGTCCAAATACATTTTCTTACTAGAGTACATTGTGAACCATAGTAAAGTTTATGAATGCACTCTGCCAAATTCAAAATCATATCCCACCGGTGGTAAAACCAAAAATATCTATACTCCTCCTTGGTTCCTTGACACCATATATCCTTAAAGATGTTCATGTTCTCCTCAATTTTACCTCTCCTTTCCGTCATCAATCCAGCAAATAAATCACCACCTTCCATACGTATCGTCCAAATGGTTTTTCCTTGTCCTTCGATATTTCCACCACATTGGGATGATGCTCCATCATATAAACCCAAAAGATTCTCCTTAATATGATATCCTTAATAAAAACCAGTCCATAAGACCACTCCAAGATGAGAGAGTGATATTTACTTGAACAAATGTTCTTGACTTCCACAAATCTACATGTCTTCCAAGAAAAAGGTCGTATAGCATCTAAAATTCCAAACCAAGAACTTCTGCAATCCTGTAGCAGGGGACCCAGAGTGTACCCTTCTATATAATCCAGAGTAATCCCTACAGGTTGTTGGGCAGCAGCTAATAACATAGCCCTGACAAAAAAACTCAGATGCTCTTGTATTTCCTGTATATTAGTATAAGGACTAATTCCACTTGTTAATAACCATGCCCACATATACAGTTAAATAAAAACCATCCCTCTCATACCATAATGTAAAAAACACTTCTCCCATATGCATAATCCCATGACCATTAGAGCATCCCTCTTCAGGAATAATAATTGTGGGCCTAATATCCTAGCTTTCAGACTCACTGATATAACCATTTGTTCAATAGCACATGTGTATAAAAACCCCTTATTCCAAACTGAAAGATATCCCATCTTCAAAACTAAAGACAATACAAAAAGCTCCCTAACTTCCCATGATAAACTATAACGAGATCCAGTATATTTCCATACCTGATTTATGGTACATTGTCTGAAATTAACCTTGTAAATCAAACTCGGACATACCAAAGTTAAAACATGAGGTCTGGTTTGCTTGGAAGCGACGTTCCTCACCTGGTTATGCTTGAACACTCGACACCAAAATCTTTCGAAGCAAGCTTCACCTAAGTCATTCCTATAATAATTATAATGCGCAAACAATTTCCAAAGCAGTGTTTCCATTGTGGAACAATAAAGAATCACACAGCAACAGATTACGTCCCCTCCATGTACTAGAACAAGAAGCCAAACCGAGTTAATTCTCTCACCCAATGATAATATAAGGTACCTTTTCCTTATGGGCTGTTGAGTCACAAGCATGAACTTCCTCAATAAGAGTACTCCCATAATAAATCTCTGGTCCTCATATTTGTAAACCACATCCCCAAGCCCTTCCTCAGTAACATGAAAGTTTACTTTTCCTCCACTAATAGGATCACTTGGCCAATGAATTCTCAAGCCAGCATGACCAACAACCTTCTGAACCAAAAATCCATTAATCTTATTCATATGAATCAACCAAAGGGAAGGAAACAAAAAATAATGCTTCGAAAAGCATAACACACTCAATTTAAAACTCCAAAGACCAAACATAACAGCTATTAGATTTATTGACTCCATAAACTAGGACTTAAATTTTTTGAAAAAAACCTTCAAACCAAAGGACCTGCAGGATTGCCATTCCCCACCTTTAGCATTTTTGTTTCCATTCCCTCCTGTTTCTTCTGCCCCTTGCTTATCTCAGTCTCAGTCTTCTTGAGCTGGCTTCTTCCTTGGTGAGGTCAAGGCTAATGCCATCCTTTTCTTGGCCAGGCTACCCAACAGGAGTGGAGCCATTGGGGGCTTCTTTTTTCCCCCAACCATTCTCTGATTCCCTACCTTCTTGCCATCAGCCTTTGTCAAACCTTCATTATTCTCCAGGACAGGTATCTCAGTTCTCTTCTCTCCTGTAGGTGCACCTTCCTCCTTTTCTAACCCCTGACCATCTTCCTCCTCATCCATGAGCTCACCTAGACAATCATCATTCTCAATATCCCCCCCATTTCCACATCCCACTCACTCTCGGGTACATGATTCTCCTGATTATCCATTGCACTGGTTGCATCCTTAGGCTGACCCTCCACACCACCATAATCCTTGACGTCAGATCCTTCCTCTCCAAACTTGAGTTCTTTTCTGACGCTCTTTGTGGATTTTTCCAGCTTCCCCTCTCCCATGTCAAGCTCCTTAGCCTCAGCCACCTTTGACAAAGTTTCTTCTGGTAGCTTACCTGCCCGGAAAGCCTCAATCAAAACCCGCTCTTGCTCGGATAGAGCACCCACCATATCTTCACCAGCCGTACTCTTCTTCGATCCTTCTTTCTGCTTATAATCTCTTGGCGAAACAACTTTATATCTCCTTTAATGGGACGTTGAGCCACCTCCATACCTTCTGTTGTATGTAGAGTATCCATATCTATAATCCTTCCTATTTGAAACCTTGTCAGACTCCCTTTCTTCACCCTCCTTATTCTTTCTCTTGTACTGACCATTGACTTCCTGAGATTTTCCTGAATCCTTCCTACCCTCTCTGTTCTCATCTCTTCCGCCAAATATGATAGCCCCTCTGTAACTAACCGGTCCCGGTGCATCTGATGGACCTTTAGGGTCACGATCACCTCTTCTGCGAGGCTCCTCCTCTACGGGTTTCGTCTCCTCCAGCTGTGGACATTGCTCCTGATCATGGCACAGGCTGTAGCATGATCTACAGAATCCGTGAAGCTTCTCGTACCTTAGCTGTACGACTGTCTCCTCCCCTGATTTGAACAATACTGCTGTCTCAAAAACCAGTGGCTTAAAGCCATCCAAAACAAACCTCACTCTTCCATTATTCAGATCCACAACGTCTTGTTGGAATTATGTCCAGTAATCTCGGTACTGTCTCTAGAAAGTAAGAGTATGTCAATGATCAGACATAAGTCATATAATACTGGGGGTCATGATGGCTTGCTAGAGTCCGCTCATGATCTATAAGTCTTGGACTTATTGCCTTTATTATATGATCCCATATGGGTCACACGCCTAAGCTAACAGGAAAATACGAAGGAACGGTTATAGCAGAAGTACGGTAAAAGTGCTAGGCATTTACCGAACTTAGAGAGAGATTAATGGGTTTGATTAAATCTAAGGGATTTAATCAGACTGGGAATTTGGGCCCAAAAGCCCAAAAGGAATTAGAGAAGGGTTTTATAAATAAAACCAAGTCTAATTCTTTTCCCTCACCCTAAGCCCCAGCCGCGATTTCTCTCTCTCTCTGCGCCTCCCATCAGCTCGGTCTAGCAGCCAATTTCCTGTGAAGCGTGTGTGAGCCTTTGGAGGATCCATCTCTTGGTGGTTCTGCTGATCTCTGACCTGTTCTCTCTTTCCGCTGCATAAACAGGTAAAAGGTGAGATCTACATTAAGTTTCTAATCAAGAGAACCTAGATCTGCATGTTTAGGACTGTTGAATCTGAGAATTGAATCTGGATTAACACTAAACATTCCTTCAGTGGTATCAGAGCTATTGGTTCTGTGGTTTTTCTTGTTTAGAATCTTGTTTAGGATTGTTTAAGAAGTGTTTTGAATCAATCTACTGATAAGAGAAATCACTTAAGCAACAAGGAATTGAATCCTAAACATATTTGAAATCGCAAAAACCAAGCTATATGACTTGGATTGCGATCGGCCGAGTGTTGAACCGATCGGCCAAGCCGATCGCATGTATCGATCACGGATCGATAGCATGGATCGCGTTGGCCAGTCGGATCGATCGACCGTGAGGCGCAAGGCAGATCGTAGCCGTACGCGTCCCGTCCGATCGCGGAGAGATGGGCCGATGATCGCATGGATCGTGCGATAGCCGATCGCATGGATCGCGTCTCGTCCCGCTAGCATCGGCCCGCGATCGTCCCGTCCCGTCCCGATCACAACCAAGCACGTCCCGATCGTGAGGCACGGCCGTCCCGATCGCGTGTGTTGCTCACGGCCATCCCAACACGTGACCTAATTGGTCGGTTCGGTTTGGCTCGAGCTTGGTTCAGTTTGAAACTGATTAAAAATTAAACGTCACGGTTTAATAAACAGACTTAATAAATTATTAAGTTCTGGTTAAACCGGGATAAGAAATCCAATGTCGAAATAATTATTGGATTTTGTGCCTAAACCAGGATTTTCTAATTTGATTTGGTTGGACCAAATAAATTGAGAAAATCCGGTTTAGTAAATAACCGGTTGACAATTGTGGTCATCGTAGTAATTAATTTTGGTTAGACCAATTTTAATGAACCAGACCGGTTATGTCATTTAATTGGACAATTGGGTCATGTCTTGGACATGGACAAATTCTTGGGCCTCGGGCCAAGAAGTTAAAACAATTGGGCCAATTATTTGAGTCTTTTCTTCAGAATTAATTTAAAATTTTTATAAAATTATAAAATCGATTTTAAATTAATAAGTTTCCGAAATTTTGAAATTAGAAAGTTTCTTAAAATAGAAGTTTCTAGATTTGCATGTTTTGGATTTTAAGAAATTTCTAAAGTTAGAAAGTTTCCGGTTTTAGAAAGTTTCCAATTTTAGAAAGTTTCCAAAATTAGTAGGTTTCCCAAAATAGTAATCTTCTATTTTGGGAATGAAATTTTAAATAAACCTACAAACCTCAAATAATATCAAGCGTTGGATGTCTTGTCCAGTCTATGTCAGCTGTCGAAGCCCATTCAATTGTATTCATGGCCTTACAGTGTGAGGGTGTCTACTTTTGCGTGGATAAGACGGTTTGTGATTCATAAATGTCATTGGGAGTCCCAGACATTAATGATTACATGACTGTATAGTCTGGTTTTCTTGACTGGGCCATCGGGAGTCCCGGGCCTTGAGACATCAGAGTGGATTGGGCCTCGGGCCCAGATTCACAACCAAGAGTTATATCACGGATATAATTAGCCGACATAGGGCTTACCGATATAAGCTAAGGTTGGGTGATGGCCAGTGGCCCACTTTGATCTTAGTTATATGTGGATCTTGGAATCATTATATTCTATTGAGGGTAACTTATGTTATTGAATATAATGCGTGATTAATCATATTAAGTATAATATAAGATTAATCATATTGAACATATTAACTAATAACCTTTTATCTTATATTTCAGCTATGACTACTACAAGCACTCAAAACACATTCTCAATCCGGTCTGTTCTCGAGAAGGAGAAGCTGACAGGAACGAACTTCCTGACGTGGTCAAGGAACTTGAGGCTGGTCCTCAAGCAGGAGAAGAAGGATTATGTCCTTCGTGATCCCCTCCCCGAGAGGCCTCCTAACAATGCTGCCAGGACTCTGCATAATGCTTGGGAAAAGCATTCGTCAGATGATAATGATGTCTATTGCCTGATGTTGGCGACAATGACTGCTGAGCTGCAAATGCAGTTCGAGAGTGTGTTGTCACCCATCGAGATAATGGCAAGCCTGAAATCGCTTTTTCAGGAGCAAGCAAGGACTGAGAGGTTTCAGACAGTTAAGAACCTCTTAGACTGTAAGTTGGCTGCAAATGCGGCAGTGAGTCCTCATGTCTTGAAGATGATGGGTTATCTCGATCATCTTCAGAAACTCGACTGCCCTATCAGCCAGGAACTTGCCTGCGACATCGTTCTGCAGTCTTTACCTGCAAGCTATGATCAGTTCATTCTGAACTTTAATATGCATGGCTTGAGTAAGACATAGCCTGAGCTTCACGGAATGCTCAAGACTGCAGAGCCCAACTTGAGGAAAACCGCCAAGGACCCCAATGTGCTTATGGTGCAAAAGGGCAAGGGGTTTAAGAAATCCTCTGCTAAGGATAAGGGAAAGGCTAAGGCTGTCCAAGTCTCGGACAAGGACACGCCAAAGCCCAAGCCCAAGTCTAAGGCTGGGCCTACTGACATCTGCAGGTTCTGTAAAGAACCAGGGCATTGGAGGAGAGAATGTAAGAAATTCCAAGAAGGTCTAAAGGAATTGAAGAAGAAGACTCTCTAGACTTCTTCATCAGGTATTTTTGTTATAGAAGTTAATACAACTACTTCTGATAATACCTCATGGGTTATGGATACTGGTTGTGGGGCTCATATTTGTACTAATATGCAGGCACTCAGCAACAGTAGAATGGACTTCTTGGCTCATTTGACTTTGAGTCATGTGAGAAATGCGAATCCTGCATGATGGGCAAAATGACACGGGCCCCCTTTAATAAACCTAACGAGAGGGCCAGTGACTTATTGGGCCTGATACACACTGATGTGTGTGGCCCAATGTCCACAAATGCAAGAGGAAACTATCAGTACTTCATTACCTTCACTGATGATTTCAGTAGGTATGGATATGTTTATTTAATGAAACATAAATCTGAATCTTTTGAGAAGTTCAGAGAATTCCAAAATGAAGTACAGAACCAACTTGGCAAAAGCATTAAGGCTCTTCGGTCCGACCGAGGAGGAGAATACTTAAGCCAAGAATTCAGTGATCATCTAAGAGAGTGTGGGATCGTGTCCCAACTCACTCCTCCTGGAACACCTCAATGGAATGGTGTGTCTGAGAGGAGAAATCGGACCTTATTGGATATGGTTCGATCTATGATGAGTCACACAGACCTTCCAATATCCCTTTGGGGATATGCTCTGCTAACAGCAGTGTTCACTCTAAATAGAGCGCCATCGAAAGCAGTAGCAAAGACACCATATGAATTATGGACTGGAGTGGCTCCAGTGCTGTCTTATCTTAGAATTTGGGGTTGTGAAGCCTATGTCAAGAGATTAATCTCAGACAAGCTTACACCAAAGTCTGATAAATGCTACTTCATTGGTTATCCGAAGGAAACCAAGGCTTATTACTTCTATCTACGTTCCGAGAACAAGATCTTTGTTGCCCGGGATTGCAACTTTCTTGAGAGGGAATTTCTCTCTAAGAAAGACAGTGGGAGTAAGGTACTGCTTGAAGAAATTCAAGATGAACAGGATACTGCTCAACCTAATGAGGAAGAGCAGCAGGAGGACCTACAAGAAATTGTAGAGCCTGAACCTGTAGTACCTGAAGTTCGAAGATCCGGGAGGATCCGTCACGAACCCGAGAGATATCAAGGATTCCTCGTGACTAACTGTCATGATCTTCTGATCATTGATGGTGATGAACCATCGAACTTCAATCAAGCCATGATGGGCCCAGATTCCTCGAAGTGGCGCAAGGCCACTGATTCCGAAATGGACTCCATGTCGGTCAACCAAGTGTTTTCATTGGTTGACTTACCCGCTGGTGTAAAAGCCATCGAGTGCAAATGGATCTTCAAGAAGAAGATTGACGTGGATGGAAATGTCCAGATTTATAAAGCCAGGTTGGTGGCAAAAGGTTTCAGACAAGTTCACGGTGTGGATTACGATGAAACCTATTCACCAGTGGCTATGATGAAATCTATTCGGATTCTACTAGCAACTGCTGCTTTTCATGATTATGAAATTTGGCAGATGGACGTGAAAACCGCCTTCCTGAATGGTATTCTGGAAGAGGATGTGTATATGACGCAACCTGACGGTTACATAGATCCAAAGAATGCTGGGAAAGTATGCAAACTTCATAAATCCATTTATGGATTGAAGCAAGCATCGAGGAGCTGGAATCTTCGTTTTGATGAAGCGATCAAGCAATTTGACTTCATCAGAAACGAAGAAGAACAATGCGTGTATAAGAAAACTAGTGGGAGCAAGATAGTATTTCTTATTCTGTATGTCGATGACATACAGCTTCTCGGAAACGACGTTCCAATGCTAAAGTCGGTAAAGGACTGGCTTGGAAGTTGTTTTTCCATGAAAGACATGGGTGAAGCCGCATACGTTCTTGGAATCAGGATCTATCGGGATAGATCTAGAAGGCTGATAGGTTTGTGTCAAGATTCATACATTGACAAAGTCCTACAAAGCTTCAGCATGAAAGATTCCAAGAAGGGCTTCACGCCAATGGTACATGGCACAACGCTAAGCAAGAAGCAGAGCCCTACGACGGCTGCTGAGCTTGAGCTCATGAAGAATATTCCTTATGCATCTGCAATAGGATCTATCATGTATGCCATGATCTGTACTCGTCCTGATGTTGCTTATGCATTGAGCATGACGAGTAGATACCAGTCAAATCCAGGTGAAAACCATTGGATTGCCGTCAAGAACATCCTGAAGTATCTAAGACATACAAAGGACAAGTTCTTGGTATACGGAGGAAGTGATGTGCTTAAAGTCAGTGGATTCACGGACGCAAGTTTCCAGACAGACCAAGATGATTTCCGGTCACAGTCCGGTTATATCTTTTGTCTGAATGGCGGTGCAATCAGTTGGAGAAGCTCCAAGCAAGACACCGTTGCTGATTCCACTACAGAAGCTGAATATATCGCCGCCTCAGAAGCAGCGAAGGAAGCTGTTTGGATACGAAAGTTCATTATTGAACTAGGTGTGATACCAAATGCGGCTGAGCCTCTGGCACTGTTTTGTGACAACAATGGTGCTATAGCTCAGGCAAAGGAACCAAGATCACACCAGAAATCCAAGCATGTTCTAAGAAGATTTCACTTGATACGTGACATCATTAATAGAAAGGAAGTCAAGATCAGCCGAGTTCAGACAGATGATAACGTCGCTGATCCGTTGACAAAGCCACTCCCAAGGCCTAAGCTCGAGTTCCTGACTGAAGCTGTAGGCATTAGAGACATTGAAATGTAATCTAAATTTGAGTGGGAGTTTAAAGGCTTTATTTAGTTATTTGATATGTTCTTGTAAAACATTTTATGTTTAATGAAATTATTATTTCAAGATTATTTTAACTGTGATGAAATAATCGTTCCAAAATGATATGAACCATTTTATAGGTCATCGAAGTAAATGACTTGATCTTGAGTCATCAAAGTCATTTAGCTTGATCATGAGACCCTATATTTGAAAGATGGTTTATATCATCCTGTCCCTAGTCGAAGGTTGTTGAAATTGGAACACCAACAACCGTGTGAGACTAGATTGGTATGTGACTTATGACCAAGTTTCATGTGTCATAGATGCGCGGCATCAAAGTCAGTACATAGGTGTATGTTGGGAACATACGACCGGACAAGACCCGATTATAAGAACTCTTCAGGATATTTATATCCGTGTCATAAGAGATTCTTACTACGACTATAGAGTATAGTCCTTAGACCTGAGTTCGCATGCATGTGACTGCACATGGACTGATGCACTTTGATCATTGTCTAATGCTGTCGTTAAGCGATAGTTATAAGGACCTTGATTGGGTGTATTATGAAATGAGTAGTTTACAGTGATGGAGCAAGACGGAATTTGTCCCTCCAATATTAATGGAGTGAATATCTCTAGGCCAATCGGAGATTTGAACACTGGAAAATGCATGGCCATGCTCAAACGGACTTTCCCGAGTCGTTTGGATTGTCAGTATCGAATCAGAGTCCGATGAACAAGATTAGGCTTTATAAGGATGACACTAATCTTGCCTTATGACTAATCGAGATATTGAGACAAAAGGATTATGAATACAGAGATTCCAGTACAAGTGGGAGATTGTTGGAATTATGTCCAGTAATCTCGGTACTGTCTCTAGAAAGTAAGAGTATGTCAATGATCAGACATAAGTCATATAATACTGGGGGTCATGATGGCTTGCTAGAGTCCGCTCATGATCTATAAGTCTTGGACTTATTGCCTTTATTATATGATCCCATATGGGTCACACGCCTAAGCTAACAGGAAAATACGAAGGAACGGTTATAGCAGAAGTACGGTAAAAGTGCTAGGCATTTACCGAACTTAGAGAGAGATTAATGGGTCTGATTAAATCTAAGGGATTTAATCAGACTGGGAATTTGGGCCCAAAAGCCCAAAAGGAATTAGAGAAGGGTTTTATAAATAAAACAAAGTCTAATTCTTTTCCCTCACCCTAAGCCCCAGCCGCGATTTCTCTCTCTCTCTGCGCCTCCCATCAGCTCGGTCTAGCAGCCAATTTCCTGTGAAGCGTGTGTGAGCCTTTGGAGGATCCATCTCTTGGTGGTTCTGCTGATCTCTGACCTGTTCTCTCTTTCCGCTGCATAAACAGGTAAAAGGTGAGATCTACATTAAGTTTCTAATCAAGAGAACCTAGATCTGCATGTTTAGGACTGTTGAATCTGAGAATTGAATCTGGATTAACACTAAACATTCCTTCACGTCTGTCTTGCCAATGCCATCACCAATGCTCCTGAAAGTTTGATCAGCCCACCAATGGAGAGGAACCCCCATAACCTTGACCCAAAAGGTAATAACTGATGGTAAGAGGCTTCTATGATTGGCTCCCACCGCACCAAAGAGACCATCCTGTGATCAAAATGAAAAGGCTCCATGCTAAGGACTTCAATGATATCTTCCTCCAGATCAAAGTCAAACTGGAAACGACCCAGGCCTAAATCCGCACCAGCAATCCTTTCCTCCATCTTCCATATTCTTGGAAGCATATGGATTAGAGATCTTGTGTCCTGGAGCTTCGGATTCATACACCTGTCGATGAGCGTCTTGCCATATGCCGCAATTAGCTCTTTGTTGTCAAAATGTGGTACTGAGATCTGCATCCTCTGGGAAGCCACTGCAACTGTTTTGCCGGCACTTTTAGAAACAGCAATGTGACTCTGTGACATCTTCGAAACCTTTTGTGAACTAAAGATGCTAAGAATAGTGAGAAAAGTGATGAGAATTGTCTCGCCCCAGCCTTCCAATTTATACCATGCATACACCATCAACCCTCTAGTTGCCTTCTTAACCATCCATAATCTTCGTGATTGATACATAATCACCAAAAAATCTTCCCAATGATTGAAATCAATTACTGACTCCATTTGTGATTTCCAATTATCCCGTTTATGGAAATGAGCTTTGTTACCGATAAATTCTCCTATCTCAAACATTGATTTCCCAAAATCAATCACCCAAATTATGGCTAAGAAAATAATCTCATTCGGTTTTAGCGCCTCTTGAAAGATCATCCCAAATCCAAAGTTATATACTCGAAACAAGAGCAATATACATCCCATATAGCACTGCACCTTCAGCGAAAGCTTCAATAAAATTATCATGCCAAATACTCATGGTCTCTGCTGTAGACAATCTTACAACCTAAAAAATATCCTGAAAAGATGTACCTTGAAAACCTTTGAAAGGAAACCGAGATCCACCACCCCCTCATGCGAATTGAGAGAATCCCTTTCCTTAACTCCACAAATCTCGTCCAAATCCACATAGCGAGATCCTCGGGTTTTTGCACATTCATCCCTAACTCCGAAATCAAATCCCGATCATGAACCTCAAAACCAAATCCCTGATTCCAAAAGAGATACCACACCAAATCGGTAAGAGAATCTGCCCAAATCACAACCCTTTTCCATCGCGAAAACAAAACCCCAAATAGCCCTTCTCGTATATTCATCGTTAATTCCGAGATCAAAAACCGATCGTGAACCTCAAAACCAAATCCGAAAGCACATACCACCTTGATTGCCGAATCGCAGTAAGAATCTGCCCGAATCAGGACCCATCTCCCTCGCAAAAACATAACCCTAAATCACCTTTCTTGTCGCCATCCCTTACGTTACAATCACCGTTTGCTGAATATTAAGTTTGTTAAAGAAATAAATACTCTCCCCTTATTTCTATGTCTTAACCAATGAAAAACCAGTTTTTTATTTGTTGTTTTTGTTAAGACCAGATTTTTTTATTACAGTTTCAAGTTTAACATTTCAGTTATTTTATTCTTTTTAAAATTTTTTTGTCAATTATTTTCTTTTAATTAGTGTGTTATTTTTACAATATGTGGTAACTCAATACAAATAAATTATATATTATTCAATGTTTTGTTATATTATTCAAATTATTAAATTTTTGTTATATTATTCAGTGTTTAAAAATTAGTGTTAAATGATTAAGGGTTAAAATTTTAGGGTTTAGGGTAGAGAGATAAGATTTTTAAATTTAAAATCTAGTGTTTATGATTAAGGGTTAAAAGTTTAAGGTTTAGGATATAGAGATAAAGTTTTAAAATTTCAAATCTAGTGTTTATGATTAAGGATTAATAATTTAGGGTTTAGGGTTTGTGTTTAGTGAGGAATTAAGGTTTTAGATTTAGGGTTTAATGTTACAAGTGTAGGATTTAAGTCTTTAAGGTCTGAGTTTATAGCCTAGATTTATTGTTTTGGGGTATATGATTAGGGTTCAAGCCCTAAACCTTATTTATACTCTTAAATAAATTATCATTAGTTTGTCTATACAACAAGTATAATAATATAAGTGAGAAATAAAAAGAAGTTTTGGGGTTTAGGGTATAGATGTGGTTTTGATTTCATACCCTAGTAATTCTTTAGCAAATTGGACTTTTTAGGATGGATATAAATCCTTAGTATAGACATCTCATTTCTCCACTAAATTAAAAGTATACATCTATTTAGACGCAAAACCAGAGTTAAAAAAACTTATATATATACACAATCCAATAGAAGACAATGGATCTTGTCATGCTCCTTCAGCAAGAACAATCACCATGTGACCACTCTCCTTGAGCCGTTTCTCTATGTACTCTAAGAGTCCACCTTCTCCTTCGAGGTAAAATGGTGACTCGGGAATCAAGCAGCAATCAACATCTCTGCTGGCTAATGTAGCATACATCGCTATGAATCCTGTAGAATAGCCTTTACTCAGTAAAAGCTCGATAGGTTTTTAACTGTAATGTTCAAAGAAAAAACAGAAGACAAGGATAACTTACCACTGTGACGACCCATAAGCTTAACTGTACCGTTCTCGTTACTCCCACAATAATGTTCAAAACAAGAACACAAGACAAGGACATGCTGTACGTTTGACTCCTCAATCAGAATTTCTTTCACTTGCAACCATATCAGAAAAATCTTCCGATTATACATTCATGCTTTCCTTGGCAACTCGATTTTATAAAATTAAATCTTAACTGATTGAACCATCTCTTACCAAATGTAATGAATGAGAAGTTAAACCAAATGCATGCAAGCAGACCGAAAAGCTCTTAACCAAATGCAATGAATGAGAATTAAAGGTTGCATATCTTCAGAGGAAACCATCATTACACCTCTCTGCAAGTCATTTCAAATCAAATTAATTAGTAAAATAATTAAAAAAACATTAGAAACTGTTTGGTTTCTCACGGTTATTTTGAAACATAAATAGAGGCAGTTAGGTCGCCTTCTTTCTCCCCTTTCTCATCTATTTTCTCTGCAAAACCACAAAAAAGAAATCACAAGTCATTCAATAACATCATGTCGTGGTGCAACAAGCTTTCGGACTTGGAGGTCTACGACAAACTCAGAGCTTGGTGTTTTAGAGTGAAGATAATCAGGATCCACTCATATCAGATTTTCGAAGATGAACCGTTCTGGAGTTACATATTGGCAGACGAGGCTGTAAGTTTAAACTCTAATTCTTGGACTGAACACATCATACATGCAACTAACACATCATACCATTTCTAAATTTGCAGGGAACTAAGACTGAGATGGTAATTTATCTATCAGAAGCAAGTAGATTTAAAGGAACTGAGGAACAAGAGGGCAGGTGGCTCGAGATTTTCAGGGTTCATGTTGAGAAGGCGTATGCAGGTTTCAAGCATGTAAACTCTCCATTCAGACTTAGTGTCATGGACGGGACTATCATCAAACGCATCGACCCTCTCAACAACTATCACTACATAGATTTCAAGTGTATGGGGGCATATCCCTCACATCAACATCGACACTCCTATAGGTATGATTGCTTAACACTAACCAACACATATTCCTAATCATGAATAAATATAAGTAACCAGATTTGAGAACTTATCTTGTAGATACCATGGGTGTGGTCTTCAACGTGGAACCCCTTACTGTCTGTTGGGCAGACCGTAAAAGGTCACGGCTGGTGTTCCACATAAGAGACAACATGTAAGTCAAGAGAGTTTATAATCACAAGTTTATTATATTCACAACTCTGTTATGACAGAAGTTTTTTTTGCATGACAGAGATCATCAGATTAAATGTGTTGCAAATGGGGATACTGCTTTTGCACTCAGGGATGAGTGGGAAAACACTAGGGGTCTTGGAGTGGTGATTGTGGTGTTAAAGATGTGGAGGATTCAACCCCCGGATGGTAGATGTTTATAATTTTAGGAGAGAGCTAGCAAATAGTGACCCGTATGTTGCCAGATATGGTGCTATTGTGCCTCTCTAAGACCTGAGTTTTATCTGCCCTATGTCTCTTCTCTGTCTCTTTAACTTAAACTCGATGTGTTGTTGAACTCATCTCTTTTATTTTCTTGTTTCAGATCTTTAATTATGTTTGGATGTTTGTTTTAAATTTATGTTTTGTCTTTAGTTTTCTGTTTCATATAGAACTGTTAGAAAACTTAGATGTATCTAACCTGGATAAGGATATGCGGATTGGTTTTCTCAGTCCAACTGTTGTCTGTTCTCTGCTTCAGCTACAGAATCAGGGTCCTGAGAAGTGAGGAAGATTTTTTTGTTAGATGAATCAGGTTCCAAAAGCAGAGACTCACAAGAATCGATTGTTTGCTTGTAAAAGCTCTCCAGCAACTCCTTGGAGTCTAGAGGACTATACGTGCAGATCATATCAACTGTATAAGACTCTTAAAAAAGCTTTCATAATAACATTCATATTGAGCTCTTGATCAGAAATCTGAATAGCAAAATACTTGAGTCCATCCGCTAGCTCCCGAGACACCTTTTGGTTAATCTCAGTTGAATCTCCAACAATGTAGATTGCTGCTCCTTTAAGAAGCTGAATCATTCCAGCAGTCAAAGACTCCCATGATTCAACAATACCAATCAATATGTTCTGTTCAATCCGTATCACGGCGTCTATTACGATCTCAAGTTCTGAACCCCAAAGTTCTCTGCAAAAAAACCCAGCTTCGATTTAAGATTGTAAACAATATAACCAAACACAAATTCAAAGTACTACCCTTTAAATTTCACATACCTTTAGCAGATTTCAGCCGTGATATCTCGCTGTAAAACAACAAAATAAACGGATAGAGTCAGCATAATCGATATTTATCTACTTCGTATCAATACATATTCTAACTCAGATTTACCTTTGATATCTGATTTTGCTTCGTTTGAGAAATTATCGAGAACCCAAGATTCCTAGGCAACTAAGAGTCAAATTAGGGTTTCGATTTGGCGATAACACTGAGTAATTGAGTGAAAAGTGCGAAATCGAGCCAAGATGATGAACATGCAAGAACGAAGAAGAGATAGTGACCAAGATTAATCGAAGAAGGTGATTTGAGATTTTAAGCTAAATTGGGATAAAGAAGATGCTAAATCGTGACAGTAGAAACCCGAAATTGAGTGTCAGAGTGAGAAATCGAGAGGGATATAGAGATTTCTTGCTCATGAACAGATTGGACAAATAGAGAAAGAGAGTAATTGGGGTATAGAGGTCGATGTGTGTTTGGTATATTTTTGCCGCTTAACGAATTCATAGTGGTTTAGAGTTAATCCATTGGCACCAAGTAATAAAAGTTTGGCCAGCGTGAATTTTTTGTCCCGCTCAAAGCATTAATAGCGTTTAGATATAACCTAACGCAATCTTTAATTCCCGGTTCAGTCAAAGATAGCATAAACATCAAAAACGCTATCTGGTTATGCTATCAGTAATCAAATTTCTTGTAGTGAGTGGAGAATCTTTCCTTGAGTGGTGGAAACTACAATGAGGACTATGATAGACTACCAAGGGGAATCAAGGATGTTGAGCACATAACTATCTAAAAAATCAAAGCCTTAAATGAAAAGTTGGATAAGCTCCTCCTAACTAATTATAGGGAGGTCCACTCCATTGAAAAGAATGGAGAAAATGACACTGTTCAAGAGGTTGCTGAAGTGGATCAAACTACGCATGAGGAGATAAACTACATGGGCAATTAGGGCAACTACCAACAAGGCTTAAACAACTATAGGGGTCAAGGTTATCAACCTCCACAAGGGTTTTTGCCCTTCATCCAACAAGACTGTTATGTTCTTATGCTAAACTTCCAAGAGCAACAAGGAGGATTTCAACCTAAGCTCCCCTGCAACCATATAGCTCAAGCTTCCTCCTCTATGGCTCAAGATACTGAAATGAAAATCATGCTTCAAAAAATTCTCCAAGGACAAGCCAATGGAGCGAGGGACCTAAGCAAGAAGATAGTGGACATGAACACCAAGATTGATTCCAAATTCAGTGATCTCTCCTCTAACATAGATTCATTGAGCTATAAAGTTGGACAATTTTATAAGCTCAAGGGAAAGGCTGACCATTGTAAACCATCAAATTAAATGTGGAGAAAGAATGGGAAATATCTAAGATTGAGAAACTTCTTCATGGTTCTTCAATTGAGAAGGAGAAAAATGACAAGATTTATGAAGAAGCAATCATTGAGGAGTTCATCTAAGTAATTGTGTTGAAGCTTTGAATACCCCAATCATAAGAAGGATGTCTCCAGTTTTAAGAGCGCACCAACTTCCCTCCCAAAGCTAGAATCTCCTAGAAAGTTTTCAATGTCTTGCATACTTAGAGACACGAGATAGATGATGCCTTGTGTAACACCATATCAAATTTTAATGTCATGTATCTTGAGATGTTCGAGGCATTTAGAATCAAGAGCCTAGAGATGATACCTCGATCCATGCACTAGCGGTCACTTCAAACCGCATCCGAGCCGTTGCCACATCCAAGGGAGGAGTCTCAAATGTCAATGGTCTAAGTTTGGGGGAAGATCTAGCCTCCACCTCCCATTCCTCCATACCATTACACTCTCACTCCATCTCCAAGTAACAAACTTTCAACTCTTTGTTACTAGCTTTCTTTCTTCATTGCATTTTTCTTTGTCTTTAGTATTTTCTCCATTACTTTTGTCACACAAGGGACTATATGTTTTAAGTTGGGAAAGAAAATAGTTACTAATGTTGTATTTTGTGATCTTATTCTTCCTTTTTGAGTCACATGTATCGTCTATGGCACTTAAAACCATAAAATTTGATTTTCTTGACAATTTTCACAAAAGAATCATCTAGTTGCATTTCCATGTTCATAACTGAGTCTATAGTCATTTTGGAATGCATTCATTTGCATTTGAGAGCTAAGACATGTTTCCTTTTAAGGAAATGTCTTGTTTATTTGGATCATTATTCTATCATGTGGTTGTATGATTCATCTATTAAGCATGAAGTTAAGGAAGAGCCATTCTCAGATCTCAAGCATTGATGTTCATGTCTTGGTTGAAGCATGTTGTAACTTGATTATTTCCCTATATATTAGAACATCTAATCTCAAGTTTAAATATTATGTTGTTCTTTGAAAAATGTTCCCATGGGTACTTAATAGATACTTGGATGTTCTTCTTACTTTTACCACTCTCTTGTTAGTCTAAGTAGCTTCCACACCCTTAACCAATCTTCCTTTCAGGCCCAAGACTTAAATCATACTGTCCCCATGTACAGGTTTGATCGATGGTGGCATGGCAGTTTGATATGTTGGAAGAAGAATTCATAATGAACGGTCGGGTTTGCTGTGAAATATAGTCATAGGGCACAATTTTGTGGTTAACCAACTTTGGCCATAGTCTATGATTGACTGTTCATGTTGGTGATCGGGTGATCGAACCATAGCTCAAGATTTTGACACGGGTCAAAAGTTTGGTTACAGAATTGGAAGGGGCATGCCACGAGTTTTAGAGTCGTGGTTGAAGAATTGTTTTGTGTTTGTCCTGGTTCAATTCTGTCAGATTAAACCCTACTAAACATATTGGATATAGGTTCTCTTGCAGAATCATAAAGAGATCTCAGTTTATACCTTGTTTATGCAGCGGATTGAATAGGTATTGTCAGAGATCAATAGAACTGCCAAGGGACAGCTCCTCCAGAGGTTCACACACGCACACTTCAGGAAGATGGCTGCTAGACCAGAGAGGAGGGAGGCGCAGAGAGAGTTGAGAGAGAGAGTGCTAGGTTAAGTTTTATTTATAAAACTTATGTCTAGTTCTTTTGGGCTTTTGGGCCCAAGTCCCAATCTGATTAAATCCCTTAGATTTAATCAGGCCCTTTAATCTCTCTAAGTACAGTAAATGCCTGGCACTTTTACTGTACTTCTGCTGAACCATTCCTTTATAGTTTCCTGTTAGCTTAGGCGTGTGACCCATATGGGATCATATAATAAAGGCAATAAATCCAAGACTTATAGATCATGAGCGGACTCTAGCAAGCCATCATGACCCCCAGTATTATATGACTTATGTCTGATCATTGACATACTCTTACTTTCTAGAGACAGTACAGAGATTACTGGACATAATTCCAACAATCTCCCACTTGTACTGGAATCTCTGTATTCATAATCCTTTTGTCTCAATATCTCGATTAGTCATAAGGCAAGATGAGTGTCATCCTTATAAAGCTTAATCATGTTCATCGGACTCTGATTTGACACTGACAATCCAAACGACTCGGGACAGTCCGTTTGAGCATGGCCATGCATTTTCCAATATTCAAATCTCCGATTGGCCTAGAGATATTCACTCCATTTATATTTGAGGGACAAATCCCGTCTTGTTCCATCACTGCAAACTACTCACTTCATAATACACCCAAACAAGGTCCTTATAACTATCGCTTAACGACAGCGTTAGACAATGATCAAAGCGCATCAGTTCATGTGCAGTCACATGCATGCGAACTCAGGTCTAAGGACTATACTCTATAGTCGTAGTGAGAATCTCTTATGACACAGATATAAATATCCTGAAGAGTTCTTATTAGCGGGTCATGTCCGGTCGTATGTACCCCAACATACACCTATGTACTGACTTTGATGCCGTGCATCTATGACACCCTGAAACTTGGTCATAAGTCACATACTAATCTAGTCTCACGCGGTTGTTGGTGTTCCAATTTCAACAACCTTCGACCAGGGACAGGATGATATAAGCCATCTATCAAATATAGGGTCTCATGATCAAGCTAAATGACTTCGATGACTCAAGATCAAGTCACTTACTTCGATGACCTATAAAATGGTTTATATCATTTTGGAACGATTATTTCATCACAGTTAAAATAATCTTGAAATAATAATTTTATTAAACATCTAAAAAAAATGTTTTACAAGAACATATCAATAACTAAATAAAGCCCTCAAACTCCCACTCAAATTTAGATTACATTTCAATGTCTCTAATGCCTACAGCTTTAGTCAGGTACTCGAGCTTAGGTCTTGGGAGTGGCTTTGTCAATGGATCAGCGACATTATCATCTGTCGGAACTCGGCTGATCTTGACTTCCTTTCTATTAATGATATCACGTATCAAGTGAAATCTTCTTAGTATATGCTTGGATTTCTGGTGTGATCTTGGTTCCTTTGCCTGAGCTATAGCACCATTGTTATCACAAAACAGTGCCAGAGGCTCAGCTGCATTTGGTATCACACCTAGTTCAATAATGAACTTTCGTATCCAAACAGCTTCCTTCGCTGCTTCTGAGGCGGCGACATATTCAGCTTCTGTAGTGGAATCAGCAACGGTGTCTTGCTTGGAGCTTCTCCAACTAACTGCACCGCCATTCAGACAAAAGATATAACCGGACTGTGACCGGAAATCATCTTTGTCTGTCTGGAAACTTGCGTCCGTGAATCCACTGACTTCAAGCACATCACTTCCACCGTACACCAAGAACTTATCCTTAGTATGTCTCAGATACTTCAGGATATTCTTGACGGCAATCCAGTGGCTTTCACCTGGATCAGACTGGTATCTACTCGTCATGCTCAATGCATAAGCAACATCAGGATGAGTACAGATCATGGCATACATAATAGATCCTATTGCAGATGCATAAGGAATATTCTTCATGCGCTCAAGCTCAGCAGCCGTCGTAGGGCTCTGCTTCTTGCTTAGCGTTGTGCCATGTACCATTGGCGTGAAGCCCTTCTTGGAACCTGCCATGCTGAATCTATGCAGGACTTTGTCAATGTATGAATCTTGACACAAGCCTATCAGCCTTTTAGATCTATCCCGGTAGATCCTGATTCCAAGAACGTATGCGGCTTCACCCATGTCTTTCATGGAAAAACAACTTCCAAGCCAGTCCTTTACCGACCGCAGCATTGGTACGTCGTTTCCGAGAAGGAGTATGTCATCGACATACAGAATAAGAAATACTATCTTGCTCCCACTAGTCTTCTTATACACGCATTGTTCTTCTTCGTTTCTGATGAAGTCAAATTGCTTGATCGCTTCATCAAAACGAAGATTCCAGCTCCTCGATGCTTGCTTCAATCCATAAATGGATTTATGAAGCTTGCATACTTTCCCAGCATTCTTTGGATCTATGTAACCGTCAGGTTGTGTCATATACACATCCTCTTCCAGAATTCCATTTAGGAAGGCGGTTTTCACGTCCATCTGCCAAATTTCATAATCATGAAAAGCTGCAGTTGCTAGTAGAATCCGAATAGATTTCATCATAGCCACTGGGGAATAGGTTTCATCATAATCCACACCGTGAACTTGCCTGAAACCTTTTGCCACCAACCTGGCTTTATAAATCTGGACATTTCCATCCACGTCGATCTTCTTCTTGAAGATCCATTTACACTCGATGGCTTTTACACCAGTGGGTAAGTCAACCAATGAAAACACTTGGTTGACCGACATGGAGTCCATTTCGGAATCAGTGGCCTTACGCCACTTAGAGGAATCTGGGCCCATCATGGCTTGATTGAAGTTCGATGGTTCATCACCATCAATGATCAGAAGATCATGACAGTCAGTCACGAGGAATCCTTGATATCTCTCGGGTTCGTGACGGATCCTTCCGGATCTTCGAACTTCAGGTACTACAGGTTCAGGCTCTACAATTTCTTGTAGGTCCTCCTGCTGCTCTTCCTCATTAGGTTGAGCAGTATCCTGTTCATCTTGAATTTCTTCAAGCAGTACCTTACTCCCACTGTTTTTCTTAGAGAGAAACTCCCTCTCAAGAAAATTACAATCCCGGCAACAACAATCTTGTTCTCGGATCGTAGGTAGAAGTAATAAGCCTTGGTCTCCTTCGGATAACCAATGAAGTAGCATTTATCAGACTTTGGTGTAAGCTTGTCAGAGATCAATCTCTTGACATAGGCTTCACAACCCCAAATTCTAAGATAAGACAGCACTGGAGTTTCCCCAGTCCACAATTCATATGGTGTCTTAGCTACTGCTTTTGATGGCGCTCTATTTAGAGTGAACGCTGCTGTTAGCAGAGCATATCCCCAAAGGGATATTGGAAGGTCTGTGTGACTCATCATAGACCGAACCATATCCAATAAGGTTCGATTCCTTCTCTCAGATACACCATTCCATTGAGGTGTTCCAGGAGGAGTGAGTTGGGAAACTATCCCACACTCTCTCAGATGATCACTGAACTCTTGGCTCAAGTATTGTCCTCCTCGGTCGGACCGAAGAGCTTTAATGCTTTTGCCAAGTTGGTTCTGTACTTCATTTTGGAATTCTCTGAATCTCTCAAACGATTCAGACTTATGTTTCATTAAATAAACATATCCATACCTACTGAAATCATCAGTGAAGGTAATGAAGTACTGATAGTTTCCTCTTGCATTTGTGGACATTGGGCCACACACATCAGTGTGTATCAGGCCCAATAAGTCACTGGCCCTCTCGTTGGGTTTATTAAAGGGGGCCCGCGTCATTTTGCCCATCAGGCAGGATTCGCATTTCTCACATGACTCAAAGTCAAATGAGCCAAGAAGTCCATTCGAATGGAGCCTCTTAATGCGTTTCTCACTGATGTGCCCTAAACGACAATGCCATAGAAACGTTCGGTTCTCCTCATTAGGTTTGAACCGTTTGGTATTAATGTTATAAATTGGTGCGGATTGATCAAGTATGTAAAGCCCATTCGTAAGAGGGGCACAACCATAGAACAAATTATTGCGATTGAAGGAACATAATTTATTCTTAACTGAAAAATCATAACCTTCCAAATCCAACAAAGAAACTGAAATAATATTTCTGCTTATCGCAGGTACAAAATAGCAGTTATTAAGTTCTAAAACCAATCCCGAAGGTAAAGACAACAAGTATGTGCCTACAGCTAGTGCAGGAACTTTCGCTCCATTCCCAACTCGTAGCTCCCTTGTCCTTGCTTCAGCCTCCTACTGTTGCTGAGTGCCTGCATATTAGTACAAATATGAGCCCCACAACCAGTATCCATAACCCATGAGGTATTATCAGAAGTAGTTGTATTAACTTCTATAACAAAAATACCTGATGAAGAAGTCTCCAGAGTCTTCTTCTTCAATTCCTTTAGACCTTCCAGGAATTTCTTACATTCTCTCCTCCAATGCCCTGGTTCTTTGCAGAACCTGCAGATGTGAGTAGGCCCAGCCTTGGACTTGGGCTTGGGCTTGGACGTGTCCTTGTCCGAGACTTGAACAGCCTTAGCCTTTCCCTTGTCCTTGGCAGAGGATTTCTTAAAGCCCTTGCCCTTTTGCACCATAAGCACGTTGGGGTCCTTGGCTTTCCTCAAGTTGGGCTCTGCAGTCTTGAGCATTCCATGAAGCTCAGGCAACGTCTTAGTCAAGCCATGCATATTGAAGTTCAGAATGAACTGATCATAGCTTGCAGGCAAAGACTGCAGAATGATGTCGCAGGAAAGTTCATGGCTGATAGGGCAGTCGAGTTTCTGAAGATGATCGAGATAACCCATCATTTTCAAGACATGAGGACTCACTGCCGCATTTGCAGCCATCTTACAGTCTAAGAGGTTCTTAACTGTCTGGAACCTCTCAGTCCTTGCCTGCTCCTGAAAAAGCGATTTCAGGCTTGCCATTATCTCGATGGGCGACAGGACACTCTCGAACTGCATTTGCAGTTCCGGAGTCATGGTTGCAAACATCAGGCAATAGACATCATTTTCATCTGACGAATGCTTTTCCCAAGCATTCTGCAGATTCCTGGCGGCATTGTTTGGAGGCCTCTCGGGGAGGGGATCACGAAGGACATATTCCTTCTTCTCCTGCTTGAGGACCAGCCTCAAGTTCCTTGACCACGTCAGGAAGTTCGTTCCAGTCAGCTTCTCCTTGTCGAGAACAGACCGGATTGAGAATGTGTTTTGTGTACTTGTTGTAGTCATTGCTGAAATTTAAGATAAAAGGATTTTAGTTAATATGTTCAATATGATTAATCTCGCATTATATTCAATAACATTAGTTACCCTCAATAGAATATAATGATTCCAAGATCCACATATAACTAAGATCAAAGTGGGCCACTGGCCGTCACCCAACCTTAGCTTATATCGGTAAGCCCTATCTCGGCTAATTATATCCGTGATATAACTCTTGGTTGTGAATCTGGGCCCGAGGCCCAATTCACTCTGATGTCTCAAGGTCCGGGACTCCCGATGACCCAGTCAAGAAAACCAGACTATACAGTCATGTAATCACTAATGTCTGGGACTCCCAATAACATTAATGAATCACAAACTGTCTTACCCACGCAAAAGATAGACACCCTCACACTGTAAGGCCATGTGTACAATTGAATGGGTTTCAACAGCTGACATAGACTGGACAAGACATCCAACGCTTGATATTATTTGAGGTTTATAGGTTTTCTTAAAATCTCATCCCAAAATAGAAGATTACTATTTTGGGAAACTTTCCATTTTGGGAAACCTTCTGTTTTTGGAAACTTTCATAATTGGAAACTTCCTAAAATTGGAAACTTTCTAACTATAGAAATTTCCTAAATATCCAAAACATGCAAATCTAGAAACTTCTATTCTAAGAAACTTTCTAATTTAATATTTTGGAAACAAATTAATTTAAAATCGAATTTTAATTATTAAATAAAAATTTTTAAATTAAATCTGAAGAAAAGACTCAAATAACTGGCCCAATTGTTTTAACTTCTTGGCCCAAGGCCCAAGAATTGGTCTATGTCCAAGACATAACCCAATTGCCCAATTAAATGACATAACCGGTCTGGTTCATTAAAATTGGTCTAACCAAGATTAATTACTACGATAACCACAATTGTTAACCGGTCATTTACTAAACCGGATTTTCTCAATTTATTTGGTCCAACCAAATCAAATTAGAAAACCACTGGTTTAGGCACTAAATCCAATTTTAAACGACATTGGATTTCTTATCACGGTTTAACCAGATTTAATAATTTTATTAAGTCTGTAAACCGTGACGATTAAATTTTAATTATTTTAAACCGAACCACAAACCGATCCGAACCGGCACAAGATGTGACCATCGATCCGGACAGCGCAAGCTTCACGCGATCGGGCAAGCTCGGGTCGTGCGATCGGGACGAGAGCGGGACGAGAGCGGGACGAGAGCAGGACGCGATCGCATGATGCAGGCGATCCATGCGATCCGCATTGCAGATCGGTCCATCTCTCGCGCTTCATCGCTGATCGGAATGACCACGCGACACGATCCAACAAGCGATCGGTCCGTGCGTCATGTACCGATCCGGACGTGTGATCCTTTGCCGATCAACACTCCGACGCATACCAATCCAAATGGATCGGTCCATGCGATTTTAGTTTAGGGTTTTAATTTTGTTTCTTAAGTGTTTTCTTATCAAATTTCAAGCAATGATTGATTCATACACTTCTAAACAACCTAAACATGATTCTAACAAGAAATCCTAATAGAACCAATGGCTCTGATACCACTGAAGGATTGTTTTATGTTTGTCCTGGTTCAATTCTGTCAGATTAAACCCTACTAAACATATTGGATCTAGGTTCTCTTGCAGAATCATAAAGAGATCTCAGTTTATACCTTGTTTATGCAGCGGATTGAATAGGTATTGTCAGAGATCAATAGAACTGCCAAGGGACAGCTCCTCCAGAGGTTCACACACGCACACTTCAGGAAGATGGCTGCTAGACCAGAGAGGAGGGAGGCGCAGAGAGAGTTGAGAGAGAGAGAGCTAGGTTAAGTTTTATTTATAAAACTTATGTCTAGTTCTTTTGGGCTTTTGGGCCCAAGTCCCAATCTGATTAAATCCCTTAGATTTAATCAGGCCCTTTAATCTCTCTAAGTACAGTAAATGCCTGGCACTTTTACTGTACTTCTGCTGAACCATTCCTTTATAGTTTCCTGTTAGCTTAGGCGTGTGACCCATATGGGATCATATAATAAAGGCAATAAATCCAAGACTTATAGATTATGAGCGGACTCTAGCAAGCCATCATGACCCCCAGTATTATATGACTTATGTCTGATCATTGACATACTCTTACTTTCTAGAGACAGTACAGAGATTACTGGACATAATTCCAACAGTGGTCACAGGGTATATGGGGTTTGCTGCGGCTTGTACATGCGTTGTTGTGGTGGATCAAGTTGTGGCCACATGCGGAGATATCACAGTCGCGGTGGATGAAGTTGTGGCCATGGGTGAGCGACTCATGGTTGGGGTGTACATGCCATTCGTTCCAGACAGAGGAGTCGTGTTTGTGGATGAAGGAGTTGTGGTCCGTACGAGGGGATTTTTGCAGTGGGCGAATAATCTTGGTCGTGGTCATAGCTCTTGCTCGCTGGAGTTAGCTGAGATGGTTGGGATTTTTAAGTCTTTAAGACGGTTGGTATCGGCCGTTGAAGCTTGGATGTGAGTGAGCCCTCTTGACCAACTTTTTTTAATTATTTTTTTTGTTTTTTTTTTTTGTTTTTTTGCATTTAGCAAAAGAAAATATAAACAAATAAAAACATGTTCCAAATGGATTGCCCCCAATCAAGTGCTTTTGTTTAACGTCGTTCGCTCGACGTTTAGGGTGACTTAGGCATGAGAAATAGATGTTTTGGAAACTCTGTTCCTAAAACTTCATCATCATTGTCATGTTATCACCAATTCGTTCAACTAGATTCTTATCTTTAAGAACTTCCTTGTTTTGGAGAACTAGTTTTGTGACATCAACCATTTCTTGATCTATTCATGGCTAGCATTGCTTAGCATCACTGTTCTTTGTTTTCCTTTTCTCCTTCAGGAATGAATGTTTGACATGGACAATTCCCTTCGAATTTTGAACATCAATTGGGAGAGTTGGATAGACCTTTGATTCAGATTTAGGAAATCATATTATGGTTTGCATGATCAATGACATTACCAACTGTGGCAAGGAATGGGTGTCCACCAAATAGCAGTGATATTTTCATAAGTAGTTTTTCAGTTTCAAGTGCTATCAATTCCTCAAAACACTAAACATGTCATTGTAGTATAATGAGGTTGTCAAATCCAAATGGGTTAATAATAGAAACAACACTTCTTAAGCTGAGACAATTACAGAAAGGTTTTAAAGTCTAACGATCCTAAATATTGAAAGCAAGAACGCAACTAAGAAAGCAAGAGCAAAGCAATGAACAAGATTAAGACAATGATAAAACATATGTCCTAGGATGAGGTCAATGACTCTAGATGATAATAAGGCTAATAAATGATGTCGTAATCAATCACACATTGTTAAGCATTATCTAAGATCATTAGTTAAGGTAAATAATTTTCATGGCATTAATGCATATGCTAATCATGCAATCATTCAACTTCCATTTTCAAATCACAAGACACACATGCATTTCATTCAAACAAATTAACCATTAACCATTAAACAATTATAATTCTTTAGTTAAGAACTCTAATTATAGACTAATCCAATTCATTGGCACTAATCTCTTTGTCAATTAATGATGAGGACATCAAGCCATCATAAACCAAGCAGACTAGAGGAGGGATCACCCAGCCGGTATATGCCTTTGGAGAGAAGCAGCTTGATCGTACCAGGAAAATATGTGCACTTTTTGGAGATTATCTACCTAACTAGGAGGAGTTATGCTATAACTTAACTTGTTCCAGAAACTTAACTCATCAGGGGATTATCACAAAGTGGAAGTACTTCAAAAGCTTTTCAAATGAGGAACATATGCAAGTTACAATAAATAAGATTTCAAAGAAACCCGCTGAAGACCAACTGCCAGATATTGGATAGCTCAGAACGGACCAGGATGAATCAAGCAATACGTAAATTATTCTAGAATAATTACTCACCAGGGAATCCAGGAGAGTTCGAATCAAGCCATTACCAGTCTGGATGGAGAAGTTACTCAAGTTCTAACCAAATGGGTTTTGGACTTGCTTATTTGGAAACTCACGGATTTGATGCATTTCAAATTTATACTTGGAAGCGAGGAGGGGTGTTGCAACATCTCTTTGGGCCAAGGTTTATACTCTTTTTCCCTTAGTGTGGTTTTATCCCAGTGGGTTTTCCCACTAAGGTTTTTAATGAGGTAATCCGAGGAGAATCGGTTCAGTGTGATCTTCCCCTGAGGCTTACATCATCTGACATCAAATCTTAGGCTCTTGAAACCCATCGGTTATCTCTAATCTCTATCCCTGAACCTCTTACTTTTGCTATTTGCTTGTTTACTTTCTATCAATCGAAAAATTAAAAAAAAACAGTGTGTTGTGTTGAGTTGTTGCTAGAAATCGACACCATATCATTTTTAGGGTGTTTGCTAGAAATCGGATGAATAATAACATCATTAGGGTTTCTTAAAACCGTGTGTTGTGTTGCTTGTTGTCGATTTGTTTTCTTGATTCAGCTGTGGATTTTGGTTCTAGGTTCTTTTAGTATGTTAGTTCATTCATATAATTGCATAAAAATCAATAATTTGTTTTTGTTAGTATTAGCTTGTTAGGATTGTTGGCCCATCGCTTACCTCTCTAGGGTTTTTGATAGTTCATCTTTGCTTGTTGATTTGCGGTGTAATTGTTTGCTAGTTTCTTTGATCGGAGATTGCACCTATTGTTCATTTTATTTCATCTCAACATCTTGTTTGCATCAGTTCAAAGAAAAAAAGGAGTAGAACTTGTTAGGTTGTAAATCATCTCCATATTGGCACTAGGTGATTGCTTGTTGAAGTTTAGTTTGCTATGTCTGGTTCCATTGATTGTGGTTTTATTGTGTGTGAGTTTGATCACGGTTAAGCTTTTTTAAGTTGCTGGTTTTGTTAAGTGCATTATAGAAATTAAAAGGAAAACTACCATAGTACCCAACATTACTTTCGCGGACAAATGATACATATCGGTTAGGGTCTTTGTGCAAGTGTAGAGTCGACTGTTCCCTTTGCTTGTTTGCTGCATTTATTCTTGCTCAGTTGCTGCATACATTCCGTAGGTTCTTACATTTAGCTTTCTGTATTAGTTAAGTGAAAAGAGTAAAATGGTCCAAGCCCAAGGCCACGTACAAGGCCTGAATTCACGGGCCCGAGTTCTGTCGCACAAGGACCGCTACCTCCAAACCAAAACTGGTACTTGCAGAATGTGGATTATGATTTACAAACTAATTCACCCAAGGTTAATGTGTCCCGCCCAAACTATTGTCCATATGTTTAACATGATCAAAACTGTTTTAATGCCTCTTGTCCAAAAGTGTTGAGCATGACGCAGGTAGAACATGGGAGAAAATGAGCTAGAACGATGGCCCAACCAAAGCAGCAGCATTACCCAGCCCTGTCCCAGATGAAGAAGATTTAGTATTGAGAAAACGAAGAGCGCCGAGTTGTCTAAGGAGCCCAGGACCTCAACTCACTATGAACCGAGCCCACCCAAGAGTTTGTAAAACAAGCATCCGAGCCGACCTTAACTACTCACTTAAACCACGAGCCGGATCCAGACATGAAGAGGTTCATGCCTTGGCCAACACTAAGGTGATTTCTGAATTGAAAAATTCTGAAACCAAGGTAGATAACTCACGAATAAATGAACTGATCCAATCTGAGAATTGTTTAGCTGTTTATTGTTCCATGACTGCGATAACACACTTGATTCTTGTCAAGAGTAATAGGGATAAGACAGGTACGAAGGATGACATCAAAGACCATCCAGAAATATTAAAAGAGAAGGAGTCATTGCAGACCGATTAGTGCTAGTGAGCCACATCAATAGTGGCACAGACGCAGCCACAGAGCAAAGCACCTTCCATAATATTAAAGATGTCAAAAAAGTTTATATATTACGACAATCGTCTTTAAACCTTTTAACACAGAAATGATGCACTTGCTCGTGTTCTTAGGGGTTCATGTAGGTGTTATTCTACAATAGAGTCCATAACTCAAGGAAAGGGGAAGAAAAGACTGCAACACCTGAACCAACAAACCTCGCCAAAATTAAAACCGACCAAGCATTTAAGGGAGATCAAGCTACAACCAGCACCATAAGGACTGAGGCTGATCCATGATATATCATGGTTTTCACCGGTTTTAGACCATGATATAAGTATGTTTTAGAGTCTTTTGGTGTTTCTTTAGAGTCTTTTACATGTATTATTAGATATATGCACGTTTGGAGCGGATTTGGTGATTATGGAGCTTTCTGGAGCATTTTGGAGTTTTGACCCAAGAGATAGAGTTCATTGTCCAAAACAGAGGATTGCATCGATCGACACACGAGCGAGATGGGCTTATCTTCGGCGGTTTAATGAAGAATATGGATATTGCACTTTGGCCCAGAAGTTTACAATAATTACAAATAAGCCCCAGCCATGATTAGGCCTTTATAATTAGGTTTTTACATCAGTTTTTAGATACGCTTTCATACTTTGAGCTGAGAGTTTTTAGAGCTTTTTGGGGCTGATCTGAACCTGTATTGCTTCCTGCTTTTCGAGAAGATTTCGAACCCCTTTATTTCTATACTCTCTTTTATGCAATCTAATTATTCATTGATTATGTTTTCATTATCTATGTCTGAGTAGATTCATAGTTAGGTTTAGGGATTCTCATTAGGGATTTCATGACTTGCTAGATTTATTTATTTCAGTTAAGGATTCATATCATAATTGTTCTTCAACCTAAATTGTGCTTAACACTAGTTTCTAACCTGATCACTTAGAATCTAGACTCTAGGTTGTTAAATTTACACGAAAGTGTGATTTGGAATCTGAATTATTTAGGTTGAGCAATTGAATTACTCGCAAAGAAATTTGGTTTAATTGAATTGTGAACATATCAAACCTACACTTAAGGCTAGTTTAATCTGTTAGGAATTGCAAAGAAATTTGGGTTTCTGCTATTAGACTTAGAGAATTCTCACAACGAAAGTTGGTTAGTTCTATATCCGTGTTTGAGTTCTAGAACCGTGCTTAATTTGATCCTGACTGATTATCTAATATGCTTGTCTGATTTCCTGAGAACTCCCTAGACTTAGCGCTTTTCGTTGATTGCTTACAAACCACTCCTGCTACTTGATTTACTTTTCTGCTTGCTTTTTAGTTTCTCATTATTTTCTCCTAGTTTAAATTGACCGTTCTAAATCTATTGTAGAGTCTAAAGTCTTTGTGGGATTCGATACCTTTTATACTATAATTGCATTAACTGTGCACTTGCAGTAGAATAGGATTAAAACTTATAGACCTATCAAGTTTTTGGCGCCGTTGCCGGGGACCCAAAGGATCCACTGATTTTGGGTAGGCCTTTCTTGGCCACTGCGGGTGCGATGATTGACTGCCATAGAGGTAAGATAATTCTGAATGTAGGTGATCTGAAGATGAGCTTTGATATGGACAAACTGGTGAAGAGACCAACCATCGACGAACAGACCTTTTATGTGAACACACTCAGTGATTTGGCTGCTGATTACTTTCATAAGACACATGCTGAGGATCCACTGGAGAGAGCCTTACTGAGCTCTATAATGGAGCTGGAACACCCGCAAGACGAGCCAGCAATCTGCTATGCGAGGCTGATGGATTCTGTTGAGCAAGTAATGCAGTTAGATGTGTCTGACGCGACTTTGCATCGATCGACACAGATTGCGCATCGATCGTTGCAAGTCGACAGAGATTGGGCAGAGGAAAAAGCTCCGAAAATTGAGCTGAAACAACTTCCATCCGGGCTAAGGTACACATTTCTTGGACCTAATTCGACATATCCAGTGATTGTTAATGCTAATTTGAACAACGTAGAGCTCACTTTACTGCTAAGCAAGCTGCGCAAGCATCACAAGGCTCTTGGCTATTCTCTTGATGACATTTCAGGTCTTATGCATGCATCGGATACATCTTGAGGACGAGTCTAAGACATCTGTTGAGCATCAGAGGAGGCTTAATCCTATTCTTAAGGATGTAGTAAAGAAGGAGATCATGAAGCTCTTAGATGCTGGGATCATTTATCCTATTTCAGACAGTGATTGGGTTAGTCTAGTCCATGTAGTGCCTAAGAAAGGTGGAGTTACAGTAGTGAAGAATGAGAAGAACGAGTTAATTCCTACAAGGACTGTTACTGGACACCGGATGTGCATAGATTACAGGAAGCTCAATGCTGTGACAAGGAAGGATCATTTCCCTTCACCTTTCATTGAACAGATGCTAGAGACGTTAGCAAATCACCCTTACTATTGCTTCCTGGATGGATATTCAGGCTTCTTCCAGATCCCCATTCAACCAGAGGATCAGGGAAAGACTACTTTTACCTGTCCATATGGCACATTTGCATACCGCAGGATGCCTTTTGGACTTTGTAATGCACCAACCACCTTCCAGAGATGCATGATGTCCATATTCATTGATATGATTGAGGACTTTATGGAGGTGTTTATGGATGACTTTTCAGTCTACGGGTCATCTTATAATGAGTGCTTGGATAATCTGTGCAAGGTACTAGCTAGATGCGAGGAGAAGCACTTGGTTCTTAATTGGGAGAAGTGCCATTTCATGATCAGAGAGTGCATTGTACTTGGACATAAAGTGTCTGAAGCAGGGATCAAAGTAGACCGCGCTAAGATTGAGGTAATGACCAGCCTTCAGGCGCCTGATTCTGTGAAGTCTGTAAGGAGCTTTCTTGGACATGCTGGTTTCTATAGACGGTTCATCAAGGACTTCAGTAAGATTGCTAGACCACTAACTGCTTTGCTGTGTAAGGATACCAAGTTTGAGTTCAATGCAGATTGTCAGACTGCATTTGAACAGATCAAGCAGGCATTAGTGAGTGCTCCTATAGTTCAGCCACCAGATTGGGATCTACCTTTTGAGGTTATGTTTGATGCGAGTGACTACGCTGTAGAAGCTGTTCTGGGGCAGAAGAAGGACAGAAAGCTTCATGCTATTTACTATGCCAGCAGGACACTAGATGATGCGCAGAGAAACTATGCCACTACAGAGAAGGAGTTGTTGGATGTTTTCTTTGCATTTGAGAAGTTTCGCCCCTATCTTGTTGGCTCCAAGGTGATTGTACACACTGATCATTCAGCCCTGAAGTATCTGATGCAGAAGAAGGATGTTAACCAAGATTGTTGAGATGGATTCTGTTGCTTCAGGAATTTGACATTGAAGTGAGGGACAAGAAGGGAGTTGAGAATGGAGTTGCTGACCATCGTTCAAGGATTCTGGTTGAGGAAGACGTGCCCATTAATGATTTCTTGCTTGAGGAGAACGTCAATATGATCAGGACAGTGTTTCAGATGGATTTGGACAGGAATTTTCAGAGCTGTCGGATTAATCGCACTGCGTCGATCGATGCCACATCTGTGACGATCGATGCATGTGTCGAGAACGCAACGATCGATGCTACCATCTGCGACGATCTTTGCAGTGAGTATACGAGCCCAGAACCTTTCAAGGTTCAAATTGGAGACAACGACTTCGAAGTTGATGCTGTCGCAACCACCGATCGACCCTGGTATGCAGATATAGCTAATTACCTGGCTGCAGAGACTGAACAAGATGATTTGAAGGGGTATGCAAAGAAGAAGTTCTTCAGGGAGCTCAGACGATACTACTGGGATGAGCCTTATCTCTACAAGCACTGTTCGGATGGTCTTTACGGGAGATGCGTTGCTGAATCAGAGGTTCCAGATATCCTACTCCACTGTCATGGATCAGATTATGCTGGACATTTTGCTACTTTCAAGACTGTGTCTAAGGTTCTGCAAGCAGGTTTGTGGTGGCCTACGATGTTTACGGATGCTCATTCCTTTGTTTCTCAGTGTGATGCCTGTCAAAGGAGAGGGAAAATCATTAAGAAGCATGAGATGCCTCAGAATTTCATTCTTGAGGTTGAGGTTTTCGATTTCTGGGGCATAGATTTCATGGGTCCTTTTCCCTCGTCCTATGGGATTAAATTCATATTGGTTGTTGTAGACTATGTGTCTAAGTGGGTGGAAGCAATAGCTAGTCCAAGCAATGATTCTTCGGTGGTTATTGAGCTGTTTAAGACCATCATATTCCCTAGATTTGGAGTACCTCGGATAGTAATTAGTGATGGAGGATCTCATTTTATTAATAAGGTCTTCGCGAAGATGCTGAAGAAGCATGGAGTTCATCACCGAGTTGCTACTCCCTATCACCCTCAGACTAGTGAACAGGTCGAGGTTTCTAACAGACAGATCAAGGAGATCTTAGAGAAGACAGTTGGGAAGACAAGGAAAGATTGGGCAGCAAAGTTGGATGATGTACTATGGGCTTACCGGACTGCATTCTAGACAATTTGAGCCTAATGATCAGGTACTTTTGTATAACTCTCGTTTGCAATTGTTTCCAGGTAAGCTGAGATCAAGGTGGTCTGGTCCTTTCTGTTGGATCCCCTTAGGATCTAGGGTTTGTTATATTGAAATTACCAACCTCGTTCTTACCTCAGATCTGGCAGCGGAATAGAATGAGTGAACGAGATCTAGCGAATCAAGTGCTTCGCCTCTACCAAGCACACACTCACACAACCTGGAACGCCGGGATGCTAGTGCCGGATTCGGGGAATGAGTTTTCGATGTCTCTGCTTTTCTCTCTGAGAATTGCTGTGACGGCCCGGGTCCAGGTCGACCATATAAGCCTTTATATATCGACCTGGAATTGACTTCACAAACCGTCGGATAAGCCCGACTCGTTTACGTCAAAACCCGATATGCATCGATCGACACACTTACTGTGTCGATCGACACACCTTCTCAAAAAGCCTGCATCGATCGTTACACTCATGTATCGATCGACACATTCATCATAAAACTCTATGTCAATGTGTATCCAATACACATCAACTTGATCATTATCAAATGATCATTCCCATGTGTTAGCTTCCAGATTGCTTAGGTGTGTGACCCTATAGGATCATATAATACTGGCAGTAAGTCTACAACTTACAGATTACAAGAGGCTTCTAGCAAAGCATTACAATCACCAGTATTATAGAAACGATTGATCTCGATTCACAACTACTATCAGGAGTGAGTACAAGTGTGATTTCAGGACATAATCCCAACAATCTCCCACTTGTACTGGAATCATCAATTCCTACAATCCTTTTGTCTCTATATCTCGATTTGGCATAAGACAAGATTAGTGTCATTCTTATTAAGCCAATATCATATTTATCGAACTCCTGATCTATGCTGAACAAAACAAACAACTGAACTACAGTTCGTTTGAGTGCGGCCACACATTTTCTCAGCATAAAATCTTCGATAGGCCCTGAGATATTTATCTCCCGTTATTCAGGAGGGACAAATCCCATCTTGTTCCATCCCTGTTCCTTTACACACTTCATGATACACCTGAGCAGTGCCTTTATAGCCGCCAGTTACGGATCGACGTTTGACAAGGTCAAGGTGCACCAATTCATATGCAAGAAAGCATGATGAACTCAGGTCTAAGGACTATACTCAATAGTCGTAATGAGAACCTCTCATGACACATATATAACTATCCTGGAGACTTCTCATTAGCGGGTCACGTCCGATCATATGTTCACCAACATATATCTATGTGACTGACTGTGATACTCATATCATTGACTCCATGAAACTTAGTCAACAGTCACCTCACAAGCTAGTCTCTCGTGGTTGTTATTGTCCAACTTTAACAACCTCGACTAGGGACACATCATAATTTATGTCATTTGATGCTTATAGGGTTTCATGATCAAGTACTCAACTTGATGGCCTATAATATGGCATAAACTTATTTTGGGACCATTATTTAATTATTCAATAGTCAAATAATGTTGATGTCAGTTTTTCATAAACATGACCATATCATATTTATCTGAACATCATGACTAAACTAACTCCCACTAGAATCAAGACCAAGTCTTCAGATGTCTAGTACCTACAGCAACAGTGTTCAACTTGTGCTTAGGTTGTGAGAGATGCTGCGGTGTTCTTGCTTGGAACCATTCCAACAAACCACACCACTATTCTTTAATGAGCACTATTCTACGGTCCTCTGCTTGGAAACCTTTCCAACAGACAGTACCATTACACAGGCAAAATGATATAACCAGGTGAGAACCGGGAATCATCTTTGTCCGTCTAACTACTCATGATTGATTCGTCTATTTCTCAGTTGTACAAGAACCTATCCTTAGTGTTTCTCAAACACTTGGGGATATTTCTTTACAACTTTCCAGTGACTCTTACTGGAACAAATTGGTATCTTCTCGTCATGATTTTATGCGTCAGCTGCATATAGACAAGCGCATAATATGGCATTCATGATGGATTCTATTGCATAAGCAAAAGGAATCACACTCATTAGACACTAGCTCAGCCAGTGTCCAAGACACTTCATCTTGCTAAGATCATTGCCATAAGACCTTTGGTGTGAAGCCATTCTTGGAATCATGCATATTGGAACTGTCCAGTACCTTATAACCATAATGGTTCTGACACGATCCAATTAGCTCTTCTGATCCATCTCAATGGATCCATATTCCAAGAACTCATGCGACTTCTCCCATGTCTATCGTTAAATTTGACTTCCGACCCAGATCTTGGTAAGACTTTAGCGTCGGAACGTCGTTTATGAGATTAAGTACGTTCTTAACATACAGTTTGAGAATTGAAATTACGCTCCCACTAGTTTACTTGTAAACGCACTGTTTCTATTCGTTCCTGATCGAGTCAAAGCCTTTGACCGTTTTAACAGAACATAGATTCCAACTCCAAGATGCTTGCTTCAACCGGCGAAGCTAACATGCATAACTAGCCAATTTTTCGGAGTTGGGGCTCACCATCGCCAATATGAATTTCGCATGCGCATCACTTTTCAATGATCAACGGATCACGACAATCGGTCACGAGGAATCACCCTCAATTTAGTGATGGATCCTTTCGGATCTGCGAATTTCAGGCTCCACAGGTGTAGATCCTACATCACTCTGTAGATCTAACCGCTGCTCTCCCTCAACAGGTTAAACAGCCTCCTGTGTTTCTCGAATTTCTTCGAGCTGTACTTTTACTCCCACTGTTCTTCTTGGAAAAACAGAGTTCCGAACAACAAAACTTTGTTCTCGGATTGGTTGCAAAAGTACTAAGCCTCGGTTTCCTTAGGACAACCAGCGAAGCAGCACTTATCAGATTTGGGCTCAAGTTTGTTTGTTGACAACTGCCTTACACAAACCTTGCAATCCCAATTAATCAGAAAAACATATTTGGAAATCACCCAGTCCACATCCAATGTGGTGTTTTTCACTGATTCTGATAGAAAACTTATTTAGCGTAAACATGTTCATTTTAGAGCGTATTTTAAAAGAATGATGGAAGATTCATGTGACTCATCATTAATCGGAGCATATTCAATAAGCTCCGATTCATTCTCTCAGAAACACCATTCAGGTTTTCTAGGAGAAAAGAGATGTGATATGGCTTCACACTCACTTAGATGATCACCCAATTGTTGACTCAAGTATTCTTTTCCTCGATTCAATCGATAGATTCTAATACTTCTGTCACATTGTTTCTATACTTCATTTTGGAACTCCTCAAAGGATTCCAACTTGTGTCTCATCAAAAGATCACAGCCATACTTACTGATGCCATCAATAAGTCAATGAAGTACAGAAGATTTCCTTTGGCATTAATGTTCATCGGACCGCATACATCAGTATGTGTAAAGCCAAACAAGTCTCTGGCCCGTTTCTTTAGCCCTGCTAAAGAAGCCTTAGTCATTTGGCCCAACAAGCAGAATTCATGTCTCAATCGATTTACAATCAAATGAACCTGAAGCCCATAACTATGGAACTTCTGAATCCGCTGCGCTCTATTTTGTCAATTTGACTATGCTAAGGAAAAATCGAGTTCAAGTCATCAGACTTGAATCATTTGATATTTATGTTATGTTTAAGCGTATGTTGGTTTAAGATATAAAATCCTTTCAAAAGGGGTGCTACTATATGATATTTCATTAAGATCAAAAGAGCAAAACTTGTCTTTTATCAGAATGAAAAACATTCAAATTCTTACAAGAGAATGAAAGACATTTCTGCAACAAGCAGGTACATAGTAGCAATTACTTAATTCAAAAACCAAGCTTGAAAGGCTCCTACAAGTGGAGAATCTCTAAGGCTTATGCAGCAACCATTGCTCCATACCAGGCACGCATTTCCGCTTGTCCTTTCTTCAACGTTCTACTGTTGTTTAGGCCCTGCATATTTCCAAAATATCAGTACCACAACTAGTATCCAATACATATGTAGAACTTGAATAAATAACACAATACTTGAAGAAGAAGTACCATACATCTTCTTCATCTCTTGTGAATCTTCCAAGAATTTAATGCAATCTCTCTTCCAATGCCCATACTCATTACAGTAGAAGCACTTTCTAACACCAGATGGGCTTGACTTGGGCTTATAAGATGACACAGGCTTATCCTGATTCCAAATCTGGACGGCCCTGCCTCTACCCTTGCCTACATAAGATTTCTCAAATCTTTTACCCTTTATGATGTCTTGCTCTACTGTTTTGAGCATGCCATGCAGCTCAGTCAACATCTTCGTCAAGCCTTTCTTGATATAGTTCTTAATGAACTTATCATAGCTTGACGGCAGTGACTGCAGAATGATGTCAGTTGCCAACTCTAAGCTGACTGGACAATCCAGTTTCCCCAGGTTATCAACGTAACCCATCATTTTAATGACATGAGGACTCACTGGAACATCCTCTGGTAGTCTTCACCCAGTGAGAGACTTCACCAACTGGAATCTCTCAACTCGTGCCAGATCCTGAAACTTCAGTTTCAGGCTGGTGATCATCTCTATTGGCGACTCCATGTTCTCGTATTGACTCTTCAAGTCCGAGTTCATGGTAGCCAACATCAGACCACGCACATCTACCACATCAATATAATGCTTATTCCAAGCATTATATACTGCATTCGAGCGATTGGCCCCAAGCCTTTCTGGAAGAGCTTTCTCAAGGACATAGTCCTTACTCTCCTGCTTGAGGATTAATCTCAAATTGCGATACCAATCCAGGAAATTTGACCCATTTAACTTGTCCTTCTCAAGGACGGGTCGTAACGAGAAGGTAGTTTTAGACATAGGCTGGAAAATTTAATCAAAGAAAATTTTAGTTATGATTTCAGGAAATGAGGAATCTTATCCAATAAGAAAACTAGCATTATATTCAAACAATGTTTCCTCAATGAATATAATGATCCAAGATCCTCAGATCACCAAAATTCGAGTGGGCGACTCGCCATTACCCAAACTTTAGTTATCTAGGTAAGCAAATCATTGCTAATTGTACCCAGTACAACTCTTGGTCGCAGATAAGACAATCCATGTCCTATCTACTCTGATGTCTCTGGGCCCAGAACTTCTGATAGCCCAGTCAAGTAAACCAATCTCTTCTGTCTTGTGATCATTGACAGTCGCACTGCAAGTCTATCAATGATCACCTGACTTACTCGTGTAGTAGTGGATACCAAGGACTCCAAGACTATCCAACAAACGAAACGAGTCTTGACAGTAGACAAGATTGGGCAAGACATCAAGGTCACTTGATATTTAGTTGAGGAAATGGAACTTTAAAAGTTTAGTAATTCAATCTCTTAGGTCACGTAATTGTAGATGTCAAGCACTGCAAGACCATCAACGTTACTATCTGCCTTATGTTGGAATTATGTCCAGTAATCTCGGTACTGTCTCTAGAAAGTAAGAGTATGTCAATGATCAGACATAAGTCATATAATACTGGGGGTCATGATGGCTTGCTAGAGTCCGCTCATGATCTATAAGTCTTGGACTTATTGCCTTTATTATATGATCCCATATGGGTCACACGCCTAAGCTAATAGGAAAATGTGTAGGAACGGCTTAGCAGAAGTACGGTAAAAGTGCCAGGCATTTGTCGTACTTAGAGAGAGATTAATGGGTCTGATTAAATCCAAGGGATTTAATCAGATTGGTATTTGGGCCCAAAAGCCCAAAAGGGAAAGAGAAGGGTTTTATAAACTAAAACCCAAATCTCTTTCTCCCTAACCCTAGCCTCCCTGCGCCAACTCTCTCTCTCTCTGCGCCTCCTCTCCTTTGGTCTAGCAGCCTCTCTTCCTGCTTGGTGTGCGTGTGTGAACCTCTGGAGGAGTTATCACTTGGTGGCTCTCTGATCTCTGATATACCTTCTCTTTCCGCTGCATAAACAGGTATAAGGTGAGATCATAATGTTTCTATTCAAGAGAACCTAGATCCGCATGTTTAGGAACTGTTGAATCTGTGAATTGAATCAGGATTAACAACCAAAACATCCTTCAGTGGTATCAGAGCTATTGGTTCTGGTTTTTCTTGTTTAGATTCATGTTTAGGATTGTTTTTTTTCTTGTTTAAAAAGTGTTTTGAATCAACTACTGATAAGAGAAATCACTTAAGCAACAAGAATTGAAACCTAAACAAACTAATGAAAATCGCAAGCCAATCTATATGAATTGGTATGCGTCGGAGTGTTGATCAGTTTCGGATCACACGTCCGGATCGTTTTGACGAACAAACCGATCTTGGATCGGGTTTGTGTCATCAACACGATCGACGGAACGGCACAAACGATCGTATGGATCGAAGCCGTACGCGTCTCGTCCGATCGCATAGGATGGTCCGATCGCATGGATTGCACGATCGCGATCGCATGGATCACGTCCAGTCCCGATCGCACGTCCCGCTCTCGGCCCGTCATGTCCCGTCCCGTCCTGCAATCGACCGAGCATCATCGCGTGATCGAGATGGACCGATCACGGATCGCGTCCCGTCCCGTTCGTGCGGCTGGCCGATGTTCCGTCCCGTCCCGCGATCATCCAAGCCTCGATCGTGATCGTGAGTTGGGCCGATCTCGGATCGAGTCCAATCCGACCATGATCGTTGCGTGATGCGGAAGCATGGAGCTAGGTCACAACCGTGATCGGTTTGTGACCAATTCGGTTCGGTTCGGTTTAAAACTTGATTAAAATCAAAAACGTCGCGGTTTAATAAGCAGATTTAATAATTTTATTAAGTTCTGGTTAAACCGGGATAAGAAATCCAAAGTCGAAAATTGGATTTTGTGCCTAAACCAGGATTTTCTAATTTGATTTGGTTGGACCAAATAAATTGAGAAAATCCGGTTTAGTAAATAACCGGTTGACAATTGTGGTCATCGTAGTAATTAATTTTGGTTAGACCAATTTTAATGAACCAGACCGGTTATGTCATTTAATTGGACAATTGGGTTATGTCTTGGACATAGACAAATTCTTGGGCCTCGGGCCAAGAAGTTAAAACAATTGGGCCAATTATTTGAGTCTTTTTCATCAGATTAATTTAAAATTTATTTTATAAAATTATAAATCGATTTTAAATTAAAGTTTCCGAAATTTTGAAATTAGAAAGTTTCTTAAAATAGAAGTTTCTAGATTTGCGGGTTTTGGATTTTAAGAAATTTCTAAAGTTAGAAAGTTTCCGTTTTTAGAAAGTTTCCAATTTTAGAAAGTTTCCAAAAATAGTAGGTTTCCAAAAATGAAAGTTTCCCAAAATAGTAATCTTCTATTTTGGGAATGAAATTTTAATAAACCTACGAACCTCAAATAATATCAAGCATTGGATGTCTTGTCCAGACTATGTCAGCTGTCGAAGCCCATTCAATTGTATTCATGGCCTTACAGTGTGAGGGTGTCTACTTTTGCGTGGATAAGACGGTTTGTGATTCATAAATGTCATTGGGAGTCCCAGACATTAATGATTACATGACTGTATAGTCTGGTTTTCTTGACTAGGCCATCGGGAGTCCCGGGCCTTGAGACATCAGAGTGGATTGGGCCTCGGGCCCAGATTCACAACCAAGAGTTATATCACGGATATAATTAGCCGACATAGGGCTTACCGATATAAGCTAAGGTTGGGTGATGGCCAGTGGCCCACTTTGATCTTAGTTATATGTGGATCTTGGAATCATTATATTCTATTGAGGGTAACTTACGTTATTGAATATAATGCGTGATTAATCATATTAAGTATAATACAAGATTAATCATATTGAACATATTAACTAAAATCCTTTTATCTTAATTTTCAGTTATGACTAGCACAAACAATCAAAACACTTTCTTGATCCGGTCTGTCCTTGAGATGGACAAGCTGAACGGATCAAATTTCTTGACTTGGTCGCGGAACCTGAGGCTAGTTCTCAGACAGGAGAGAAAGGACTATGTCCTTGAGAGAGCTCTCCCTGTGAGGATCGGGTCCAATGCTTCTCATGCAGTATATGATGCTTGGAATAAGCATTATAATGATGCGGTAGATGTGCGTGGTCTGATATTGGCTACCATGGACTCAGACTTGCGGAAGCAATATGAGAACATGGAGTCGCCAATAGAGATGATCAGCAGCCTGAAATTGAAATTTCAGGAGCAGATAAGAGTGGAGAGATACCGGTTGGTTAAGTCTCTCACTAGCTGCAAGCTACCAAATGATCATCCAGTGAGTCCTCATGTCAGTAAAATGATGGGTTACATTGATAACCTGAGGAAACTGGATTATCCAGTTAGCCAAGAATTGGCAACTGAGATCATTCTGCAGTCACTGCCGTCAAGCTATGATAAGTTCAGAAGGAACTATATCAAGAAAGGCTTAACGAAGACGCTGACTGAACTGCATGATATGCTCAAGACAGTTGAGCCAAACGTGAAGAGTACCCTGAATAATCTCATGAATGAGAAGGGTAGGTTTAATAAACCTAATGCTGACAAGGGTGAAGGCAAAGTTGTCCAGATTTTGAATCATGGCAAGCGTGTGTCTTCTGAGCCCGAGTCAGATACCTCTTACGTTGGTAAGTGCTGCTACTGTAAGGAGACAGGGCATTGGAAGAGAGATTGCATTAAATTCATGGAAGATGATGAGGAGTTGAAGTTGATGTATGCGACTACTTCCTCAGGTATTCATGTTATTACTTCAAGTTCTACCTTAAAGGTATTGGATACTGGTTGTGGCACTGATATTTGTGATAATATGCAGAGCCTAAGCAACAGTAGAACGTTGAAGGAAGGACAAGTGGATCTACATGTCTGGAAGGAGCTATGGACGCTGCCTCAGCCGTAGGATTTTCACTTATAGATGCCTTCGAGGCTTGGTTTTATTAAGTAATTGCTACAATGTACCTGCTTTAAGCAGAGTTGTCTTTCATTTTCTTGTAAGAATTTGAATGTTTTTCATTTTGATAAAAGACAAGTTTTGTTCTTTTGATCTTAATGAAATATTAATTGTAGCACCCTATTCAAGGAATGGGTTTTATATCTTAAACCAAAGAGTGCCTAAATGTAACATAAATACCGAATTGGTTTAAATCTGATGAATTAAACCTGATTTTTCTTGGCATAAAAGTCTTGGTCACATAGAGTAAGTCGGATTCAGAAATCCCATAGTTATGGACTGTTGGGCTCATTTGATACGATATCTTATGAGACTTGAATTCTGCTTACTGGACCAAAAGGCAAAGGGCCTATCTTAGCCGAGCTAGAGAAAGGCCCAAAGGCTTATTGGACCTGGAACATACTCATGTATGTGGCCCAATGAGCAGTAATGCCAGAGAAAATTTCCTGTACTTCATTGTCTCTACTGATTACTTCAGTGAGTAAGACTGTGTTCATTTGATGAGACACAAGTCGGAATTCTTTGACATGGTCGAAAGAGTTCCAGAATGAAGTATAGGATCTGAATGACAGAAGTATTAAGACTCTGGATCAGATCACGAGTGAGAATACTTAAGTCATTGATGGTGTGATCATCTGAATGAGTGTGAAATCGTTTCACAGCTCATTTCTCCTGAAAACCTGAAGGTGTTTCTGTGAGAAAGAATCATATCTTATTAGAAATGATTAAAGATGAGTCACACGAATCTTCCATGATATTATTTAAGAATAACGCTCTAGAAATATCTAAGTTTACGCTGAAAAGGTTCCACCAATATCAGTTGAAAGACACCACGTAAATGTGGATTGGAATCGATCCAAATTCGTCTTTACTGAGTATTTGTAGTTGTGCTACTTCGCTGGTTGTCCTAGGGAAACCAAGGCTTGTTACTTTTACGCCCATTCTGTTTTCTAAGAAGGGAAGTTACTTTCCAAGAAGAATAGTGGGAGTAAAAGTATAACTCGAAGAAATTCGAGAAATACAGGAGGCTGCTTAACCTATTGAGGGAGAGCAGCGGAAGGATTTACAGATTTCTGTAGAATCTACACCTGTGGAGCCTGAAGTTCGCAGACATGAATGAATCAGTCACTAATCCGAGAGTGATTTCTCGTCATTAGTTGAACCTGATGATCATTGAAAGTTCGCATGATCTGATGATCATTGAAAGCGACGAATCTGCGAAATTCAAATAAGCGAAAGTGAGCACGGACTCCGAAAATATACACTTTGTGTAAGTTAACTTCATCGATCCATTTATGGATGGAAGCAAACATATCGGAGTTGGAATCTTCGTTCTGTTGAAATAGTCAAGGTTTTGACTTGAACAGGAACGAAATGGAACTGTGCGTTTACTAATAGATAAGTGGGAGCAATATTGCATTTCTCATAATGTATGTCGATGACATACTGATTCTCGGATATAGCGTCCCAATGCTGCAGTCGGTAAAGGACCGGCTTGGGAGTTGGTTTTATGATTGACATGGGTAAAACCACGTAGTTCTTGGATTTTGGATCTAAAGATAAAGATCCGAAAGAGCTGGTAGGACAAAGTCAGGATTCTTATCCCGACAAAGTCCTACACGTTTTCAGCATTCCAAGAAGGGTTTTATGCCAATGTCACATGGCATTACGTTAAGCAAGACACAGTGTCCTATGATAACTGCTGAGCTTAAATGCATGGATAAGATTCCATATGCGTCGGCAATTGGATCTATCATGTATGCCATGAAACGTACTTGTTTGATGTTGCTTTAATGTTAAGCAAGACAAGTAAAGACCAGTCAAATCCAGCAAAGAATCACTGGATAGCCGTAAAGAATGTCCTAAAGTATTTGAGAAATACTTAGGATAAGTTCTTGATTTACGGAGAAAGTGAGGTGCTACAAGTCGGTAGAGTCTGAAAGGCAAGTTTCCAATAGACAAAGATGATTTCCGGTCACAGTCCGGTTATATCTTGTGTCTATCTGGCGGTGCAAGGCACTGTTGCTGACTCCATGACTTAAGCTGAACATTTCGCAGCTTGGGAAGCGGCGAAAGAGGTTGTTTGGAAAGAAGAGTTCGTCACTGAACTTGATGTGATTCCCAGCATAGATGAGACTAGCTGCACATCAGAGGTCCAAACACCTTGAGGATAGGTATAACCTATTCCGTGAGATAAATGACAGAGAAGTTAAGTAGATCAGCAAGTTTCAACGAATGAGAACGTTGTTAATCTATTAACGAAGCCACTCCTTAGGCCTAAGCACGAGTCGCGGACTGTTGCTGTAGGATAAGTGAAATTAAGATGTAGTCTTAATTTCAGTGGGAGTTAATAAAGGGCTTTATTCAGTTTTTGATATGTTCTTGTAAAACATTTTATGTTTAATGAAATTATTATTTCAAGATTATTTTAACTGTGATGAAATAATCGTTCCAAAGTGATATAAACCATTTTATAGGTCATCGAAGTAAGTGACTTGATCTTGAGTCATCAAAGTCATTTAGCTTGATCATGAGACCCTATATTTGATAGATGGCTTATATCATTCAGTCCCTAGTCGAAGGTTGTTGAAATTGGAACACCAACAACCGTGTGAGACTAGATTGGTATGTGACTTATGACAAAGTCTCAGTGTGTCATAGATGCGAGGCATCAAAGTCAGTACATAGGTGTATGTGGGGTACATACGACCGGACTAGACCCGCTTATAAGAACTCTTCAGGATATTTATATCTGTGTCATAAGAGATTCTTACTACGACTATAGAGTATAGTCCTTAGACCTGAGTTCGCATGCATGTGACTGCACATGAACTGATGCGCTTTGATCATTGTCTAACGCTGTCGTTATGCGATAGCTATAAGGACCTTGTTTGGGTGTATTACGAAATGAGTAGTTTACAGTGATGGAACAAGACGGGATTTGTCCCTCCAATATAAATGGAGTGAATATCTCTAGGCCAATCGGAGATTTGAATACTGGAAAATGCATGGCCATGCTCAAACGGACTGTCCCGAGTCGTTTGGATTGTCAGTATCGAATCAGAGTCCGATGAACAAGATTAGGCTTTATAAGGATGACACCAATCTTGCCTTATGACTAATCGAGATATTGTGACAAAAGGATTATGAATACAGAGATTCCAGTACAAGTGGGAGATTGTTGGAATTATGTCCAGTAATCTCAGTACTGTCTCTAGAAAGTAAGAGTATGTCAATGATCAGACATAAGTCATATAATACTGGGGGTCATGATGGCTTGCTAGAGTCCGCTCATGATCTATAAGTCTTGGACTTATTGCCTTTATTATATGATCCCATATGGGTCACACGCCTAAGCTAACAGGAAAATGTGTAGGAACGGCTTAGCAGAAGTACGGTAAAAGTGCCAGGCATTTGTCGTACTTAGAGAGAGATTAATGGGTCTGATTAAATCCAAGGGATTTAATCAGATTGGTATTTGGGCCCAAAAGCCCAAAAGTGAAAGAGAAGGGTTTTATAAACTAAAACCCAAATCTCTTTCTCCCTAACCCTAGCCTCCCTGCGCCAACTCTCTCTCTCTCTCTGCGCCTCCTCTCCTTTGGTCTAGCAGCCTCTCTTCCTGCTTGGTGTGCGTGTGTGAACCTCTGGAGGAGTTATCACTTGGTGGCTCTCTGATCTCTGATATACCTTCTCTTTCCGCTGCATAAACAGGTATAAGGTGAGATCATAATGTTTCTATTCAAGAGAACCTAGATCCGCATGTTTAGGAACTGTTGAATCTGTGAATTGAATCAGGATTAACAACCAAAACATCCTTCACCTTACTCATGTAATTGTGGATACCAAGCTCTTGGCAACACTATCCAACAACGAAACGAGTCTTGACAGTTGACCTTATTGAAACTAAGCTTTGATCTAACACACATCCAATGTGTATTAGGCAGGTTTAGAACATTTTACTTCCAATTTTAATTAAGTTTTAATCGTTCTAATTTCTGTGAATTAGGTCATTCGGTTCGTTTCTTAATCATTTGGTTCAAAACCCCAAACGATTACGGTACGCATCGTCACCATATGCGTCGACTGACATACTTGGTCCACTCTTGATATGCAACCTTTCAGATCATCCAAGATAACCGGTCAAATCCAATTTAACCAGTTCATCTAATCGAACCGATTCAACCAGTTTTAACTAATTGCGATAATCGGTCCAATCCAATTGAACCGACTTATCCAATCAAACTGATCTTAACCACCTTTACCAAGCATGATGACCAGTTCAATCCAATTGAACCGATTCAACCAATCGCAAGGTTTGTGTCGATCGACATTAAACTTGTATCGATCGACACAGCAGAGTATTAGGGATTTTGAATTAAACCGACATAACCATGCGAGATAATCAGTTCAATCCAATTGAACCGATCTATCCATTCACACAGTCTGTGTCGACCGATGCACCGAGTGTGTCGATCGACACAATGCGATTTCAAATCTTTCGCATTTTCGCGATGCATCGACCGACACACCTAGTGCGTCGATCGATGCTGTGCGAAAACCCTAACATCTTTTACGAGTTTTCGCGATGTGTCGACCGACACAAGCTTAGTGTCGATCGACACCATGCGACAAACCCTAAAGTAATTTACGCGTTTTCGCTCTGTGTCGACCGACACATGCTTTGTGTCGATCGACACTATGCGACAAACACTAAAATTTTATTCGCTCTTTCGCGGTGTGTCGACCGACACAAGCTTAGTGTCGATCGACACAGTGCGACAACAGCAGTTCGTCGTTTTCAACAGAAACTTCAATCCGAGATTAATTTCTATAAAACACGATTCAACAGGTAATTAACTAACCAAATTCATTAGTATTCGATTTAAAAGCCTCAGATTCAATAGACTAAACCCTACCATGCTCTGATACCACTGTTGGATCCCCTTAGGATCTAGGGTTTGTTATATTGAAATTACCAACCTCGTTCTTACCTCAGATCTGGCAGCGGAATAGAATGAGTGAACGAGATCTAGCGAATCAAGTGCTTCGCCTCAACCAAGCACACACTCACACAACCTGGAACGCCGGGATGCTAGTGCCGGATTCGGGGAATGAGTTTTCGATGTCTCTGCTTTTCTCTCTGAGAATTGCTGTGACGGCCCGGGTTCAGGTCGACCATATAAGCCTTTATATATCGACCTGGAATTGACTTCACAAACCGTCGGATAAGCCCGACTCGTTTACGTCAAAACCCGATATGCATCGATCGACACACTTACTGTGTCGATCGACACACCTTCTCAAAAAGCCTGCATCGATCGACACACTCATGTATCGATCGACACATTCATCATAAAACTCTATGTCAATGTGTATCCAATACACATCAACTTGATCATTATCAAATGATCATTCCCATGTGTTAGCTTCCAGATTGCTTAGGTGTGTGACCCTATAGGATCATATAATACTGGCAGTAAGTCTACAACTTACAGATTACAAGAGGCTTCTAGCAAAGCATTACAATCACCAGTATTATACAAACGATTGATCTCGATTCACAACTACTATCAGGAGTGAGTACAAGTGTGATTTCAGGACATACTCCCAACACTTTCAAGATCAAAGAGGTGCGTCCTTCTGGAGCTTTCGTTCTAATCAGCCAGGAAGGTAAGGAACTCACTGTAAATGGACATAGAGTAAAGCATTATTGGGCTAAGGCCGAGATTCCAGGAGGTCAGATTTTTCCTCTGGGTGCTGCACCCTCTGCTTAATTCAGCTGAAGGGTCAAGCTAATGACCTTAAAGAAGCGCTGAGTGGGAGGCAACCCACTGTTTCGTTTTTGCATATTCATTTTTGGTGTTTTTGTTAGGATTTTACGTTTGTTTTTGGTTTTGGTGAGTTTTGTCTGCAGGTCTCAACGAAATCGCAATGCAACGATCGACACAGTCCTGTGTGTCGATCGTCACAACACGAAAATCGCATTGCAGCGATCGTTGCGGACCTGAGCAACGATCGACTCATATTGCAATCGCCTTGCAGCGATCGTCGCATTTATGCGTAACGATCGATGCATGTGCGAAATAGGTAAAAATCAGATAGAACTTAACTCATCCCTTAACATTTTTACTTTCTTTTACCAATCCTTAGCTTGACACTACTGGGAACAGTGTGTTTCAAGTGTGGGGGAGGTGGTACTGACTTTTATCTTTCTATTTTCTTAGAGTCAGTCTTGTTTTCAAAAATTTGTTTTATTGAGTCAAAACGGTTTAAGTAAGAAACAATGAATTTTTTAGAAGTTAACAACATTTGCAGGAACTTAAGTGACCATTGGGATGAGCTTGCAGATGATCTATGACTATTAGAAAACCCCAACACAAATCAGCCTAATGAGAACATCCACATCACTTCAAGTATCAGAGGATCCTTTACTGACTTCACCCTTGTAAATCTGACTTAATTTTCTCACCTAAGGGCTTGGTATACCTTGAGTCGGACTCCTCTGTTAGTTCTGACACAACTTGTAAACCTGTCCAAGTAAGGTTCCCTTCTCCCCTTTCTTAAAGTAAAAAAAAAGAGAATAATAAACTGGGGATGAGCTAGTAGCTCCGAAGTGGTCACGAGAGTAGTAGCTACCACTATTACCTCCTGTGCATTCATGGAATGTGTCCAAATTACACCCCATAACGGGAAGAGCACTGATAAAAAAATAAAATGATACCCATTGGGGAAAAATCAGTTGCTAAGGAAGGGAAAAGAGAAGAAAGGAACCAGAAAAAGATAGTATGGTGGTCTGGAGCTAACAGAGTAAGAATCCATGTGCCCTTTGATCGATAATCCTTAGTTGAGTCCGCACTTAAATATCTTATAGAAGTCAGTAGGGTGAATATGAATGCTTGAATGTGATTGTGGAGTTTACTCAGGACAATTGCTAAGTGTGGGGGAAGTATATGTTGGTCTTGATGTCTTGCAGGTGATTCTTTCAGTGGCTTACTAAGGGGAATCTGAGTGTTGTTGCTTCTAGGATGAAAAGAGTTTCTGAAAGTTTTCAAACCTCTCCACCATGTTTTAGTTCTCTATTTTTCTTGAGGGCAAGCAAAGGCTAAGTGTGGGGGAGTTGATATATCATGGTTTTCACCGGTTTTAGACCATGATATAAGTATGTTTTAGAGTCTTTTGGTGTTTCTTTAGAGTCTTTTACACGTATTATTAGATATATGCACATTTGGAGCGGATTTGGTGATTATGGAGCTTTCTGGAGCATTTTGGAGTTTTGACCAGAGAGATAGAGTTCACTGTCCAAAACAGAGGATTGCATCGATCGACACACATTGTGCATCGATCGTCACACGAGCGAGATGGGCTTATCTTTGGCGGTTTAATGAAGAATATGGATATTGCACTTTGGCCCATAAGTTTACAATAATTACAAAGAAGCCCCAGCCGTGATTAGGCCTTTATAATTAGGTATTTACATCAGTTTTTAGATACACTTTCATATTTATAAAGCTGAGAGTTTTTAGAGCTTTTTGGGGCTGATCTGAACCTGTATTGCTTCCTGCTTTTGGAGAAGATTTCGAACCCCTTTATTTCTATACTCTCTTTTATGCAATCTAATTATTCATTGATTATGTTTTCATTAGCTATGTCTGAGTAGATTCATAGTTAGGTTTAGGGATTCTCATTAGGGATTTCATGACTTGCTAGATTTATTTATTTCAGTTAAGGATTCATAGCATAATTGTTCTTCAACCTAAATTGTGTTTAACACTAGTTTCTAACCTGATCACTTAGAATCTAGACTCTAGGTTGTTAAATTTACACGAAAGTGTGATTTGGAATCTGAACTATTTAGGTTGAGCAGTTGAATTACTCGCAAAGAAATTTTGTTTAATTGAATTGTGAACATATCGAACCTACACTTAAGGCTAGTTTAATCTGTTAGGAATTGTAAAGAAATTTGGGTTTCTGCTATTAGACTTAGAGAATTCTCACAACGAAAGTTGGTTAGTTCTATATCCGTGTTTGAGTTCTAGAACCGTGCTTAATTTGATCCTGACTGATTATCTGATCTGCTTGTCTTATTTCCTGAGAACTCCCTAGACTTAGCGCTTTTAGTTGATTGCTTACAAACCATTCCTGCTACTTGATTTACTTTTCTGCTTGCTTTTTAGTTTCTCATTACTTTCTCCTAGTTTAACTTGACCGTTCTATATCTATCGTAGGGTCTAGAGTCTATGTGGGATTCGATACCTTTTATACTATAATTGCATTAACTGTGCACTTGCAGTAGAATAAGGATTAAAACGTATAGACCTATCAATCCAAAAACGGAAGGTGAGGATGAGATCAAAGGGGAACCACGCAACCCAAACCAGATTGAGAGTGTTAATCAGGCAAGCCTTTCTTTAAATTTTTTTTATCTCTATTGATTCCACAGCTGTGCTAAAGGACCTAATGAATTTAAAAGAAAATGAGGAATCCGAACATGTTCTAAGACCAAAACTAGATCTTAATAAGAGTAAACGTTCATCACGTTTGTCTTGCCCTATAGAATACTTAACGCAATTGTTTCTTGACAAATGTGTCCATTTTATTGCAGTAACCAAATAGAAGAACCGAAGAAGTACCACCTGACCTTGGACGTTGCAAGAATGCCTCACCAACACCAAGGGAGGACAAGACCAAAACCTGACCTTGGTAGCAGCTCGTTTGTGTAATCCAAGCCAGATAAGAGTCGTGATATTGAACTGCCTACACAAAGGAGAACCGCCTGATAGTCCCTACGTCAACGGTCCCCGGTTCCATCAACGTAAGGCCCTAGACTCACAAAACAGAGTGAAATCTAACTTGCTTTCCCTTGGTACAAGTTATACAGTTTTGAGGTCGAAAACTTTTCAAGAGGGAGATTATGATGAGATCAAGCCATCATCAACCAAGCAGACTAGGAGGGATCACCCAGCCGGTATATCCTTTGGAGAGAAGAAGCTTGATCATACCAAGGACATATGTGCACGTTTTGGAGCATATCTACCTAACCGGGTAGATTTAAGCTGCAAATCAACCTGTTCCACAAACTTAACTCATCAAGGGATCATCAATAAGTGGAAGTGCTTCCAAAGATTTTCACATGAGGAACTTATGCAAGTTACAATAAAGAAGATTTCAAGGAACATGCTGGAGATTAACTGCCATTTATTTGAGAGCTCAGAACGGACCAATATGAATCAACAAATTAACTTTTTCTGGAATCTTGAATCACGAGGGAATCCAGGAGAGTTGGAATCATGCCAATAAAAGTTCGTTTGGAGAAGTTACTCAAGTTCTAACTAATTGGTTTCTGGACTTGCCTTATTTGGAAGCTCACAGAATTAATGCACTTTAAATATATACTTGGAAGCCAAGAGGGGATTTTCAACATCTCTTTGGGAAAAAGTTTATACTCTTTTTTTCCTTAGTGTGGTCCAACCCAATGGGTTTTCCCACTAAGGTTTTTAATAGGTAATTCGAGGCCCGACCCATCAGAAAGAGACCACAGCCAATCTGCTCTTATCTTTACACGGCTTATTCGGCCCTTATTTGTTTTCTTCTTGAAGGCCATAAGGACCATGTTTTTCATATGTATTTTTGCAAACCTAGGATAAGAGTCCCTTGTATCTTTTTAGCTAGATTTAAGTTTTATGAAAGAAAAACCCTTGAGTTCGAAATAGCATTTACAGCCGCCGGTTTATAGCTGCTCGTGCGGATTACCCTTGCAGCCTAGAGCATATTGTTACTTTTCTTTTCCTTTGGTTTGAGTTACAGTCCATTAATCAGCATCAGCAGAGGGTGACTTCAGTCCAGCTGCTCGTGCACCACCCTTATCGCGCCCCGGTTTAAAGAGAGAGAACTTCAGTCCAGCTCTTTGCACCACCTCAAATCAGTTTAGTGTGAGCTTCCCCTGAAGCTTACATCAATTACCTAATCAATATCAATTTCCAAATTTGTATTAAGAGACTAACAAGCAAACAATATAGTTCTTTTTACCAATAATCACCTTAGTCAACTAATTCCTTATGCTAAGAGTGAAGATCCTCTAAAATGGTTAATTGAGGTATTTCATCAAATGCCTTCTAGGGATAAAATATCCTAGGATTTAAATCGATAAATCAATGATAATCTAGCTAAGAGAACACCATACTAAAGAAGGATTATGGAAAAATAAGCACTAAACATCATGAATATATCATAATCACATCCTAATCTACCTTATTTATTAGACCTAAAAGTGATTACTCACTAATCATGGTGATCTCAAAAACCACATAGAGATAGTGTTAGGAAACATGACTAGGAAGCTAAATTAAGAAGAAAATAGTGTAAATTGCGTTAAATTAATAAACTTGTATTTAACAAACTCATGAACCCTAAAGAGGCGAAGAAAATCTTATGAGAAGAGAGAGTCCAACAAAAATTAGGCTAAAAGGTATTTTTGTAGGGTAGAAGGGGTTATAAACGGGTAAACCAGGGACAAAAGTGGTCTTGATCAGGTTCAATTAGGAAAAAGTAAATCTGGGTGAAGCACATCAGCCAACCTTTGGCTGATATCCTCTGGTCGATAAGCATACATCAGACTTGATTGGCCTAGGACTGATGTCTGATGGATCTTCTGGTAGAAATCTGGTTCACGGATGAGCTGTTGTCATCGTGTGGATCATGATGAAGGGGGCGTTCTTGATAGGTGCACATCGGGTAGGCCAGGGCCGATACTCAAGTCCGAGAGAAATTCTGGCTACAGTACTGGAGCTGCGGTCATTGGATCAAATCACACAAGCCATGGCCGATGGACATGGACAAATGAAGTTGATGTTGGATACATGATTGGTCCGTGGACAGTGGCTTGGCATTGGTTGTGCTCGGGCCGATAGTGACTGGCCGATGGAAGTGCAATTATTTCTCCTTCTTGCATCAAAAACACTTCTCATGATCTAAGACTCATCCCCAATACTCATGAACACTCCAAATTACCTAAAAACACTAGAAGAGGGACCAAAATATGCAAGACTATATCCTCAACACACTAAGTCCTTAAGAGGATGATTTCTTAGAGAAATGTAATAGACAAGAAAAACATACAAATAAACAAGCTAAAACCAGGTAACATATGCATATAATAATTCCTCAAACTTGCTTTTTGCTTGTCTGTAAGCAAACAAACGCAAAGCAATATAAAAGAAAGGTTTGAAAATGACAACTAAAAGTTTCCAAAAGCAACAATCAAGACAAAATGAATCAAGGTCTAGACATCCAACCATAACTCTACTCCAAAAGAGTTAGCAATGCTCATCTCAAGATGCATCAAGTCCAGGTCTCAATCTACACATGAATTCCTATCATCCAATCCTTTGACATTGATTAAGTAATGTGATTCATGATTGTGCAAATCAAGTGAACACATTTGGCTAAGGGTTTTAGGTTTTGAGATGTAAATGATCTGAAAGTGTTTATGGCTCCTTAAGAACAAAGGGATCGCTCAAATATGGATGAAAACTAAGGAAAAATGCTAAGAGTAAAGAACACCATATGCATAAAAGGATAAACTTCACTCTATCCAATGCCCAGGATTCTCCTAACTCAATGTTCTAAACCTAAATAGTCTCAGTTCTATCGTTTCTTAAGTCAATTTTGTCTTCTCAAACCACAAAACCCAATCATTTGCTTCCTTTTTAAGCAATTAGGAGTTATCTTTTCTTTATCCATGGTAAGACTTTTTTCTCTTTTCTTTCTCCATACCTCTATTCTTTTATCCACTTTTCTGTTTGCCTTTTATGCATGAGCCATTTGACTTATTTTCTTTATTTTATTTTCACTTAGAGACTTCTTTTTCAATAAGTAGAGATATTTGACAACTTTTCCCCACTATTTCACACTTTTTCTGTCTCCCAATGTTTCCCATTTTTCTTTGCTTCTCATTCCCCCCCCCCCAAAATTCTTTTATAACCTCTTTTAGCCTAAAAGATGCACAACTAGCTTCTACATGGAAGATTATCATTTTCTTTAAAACTTAACACTTTTTCTTAGTTGATCCGGAAACACATCTCACAACTCTCACTAAAGTGTTTGACTGAAAGGAGGATTGGTTAAGAGTGTGGAAGCTACTTAGACTAACAAGAGAGTAGTAAAGGAAACATATGTCTAAGTATGCATATATTATCAATGGTTACACTTTCAGTGCACAACATGATAATCATGTCTCAATATTAAATTTCATATAAATAGGAAAAGAATCAAATCACATCATACGTTATCCAAGACAATAACATTAAGACAAGAGATCCAAACATGGTTTTTCCTTACTTTCAATCTCACATATGCATGAAAAAACATGCTACCATAATGAACCTAGTTGTCAAGACAATTCCTTACAAGAAAAATATGTATTCCCTTACAAGATAAACTTGATATTAATGCATAATATTCCTACGGCCAGTTGCATGATTTTATTGGTTGAGTTGATGATATTAGAAGTGTAGTCCTACGAGAGTAGGTTAGACAAATTTTCGTGTTCGAGTATGTGAAACTAGCTAGACACAACTCGAAGATAAGTTAGACTTGTATGAATCATTCCAAACCTTCTAATATGATCCTTGGACACCCAATGCCTTCCCATATAGTTGCATTTTCGTCTTACTTTCTTTTCTGTTAGATACTAGATTACTTGACACTCATACAATCTCTCTTTGTCTTAGCACTCCTCTTATCTTGCTTGACTTTTCATATAGACGTAGATTCTTTGTGGATCGATACCCTAAGTACTACTTTACACGCCTATGCATTTGTAGACTCGGGTTTCTATAAATTTAAAATTCGAGAGCCCTGGAAAAAATGCGGCGTATCAATTTTTTGGTGTTGTTGACGGGGAAGCTAGTTGTTCTCATATGCCTAGTCTCAAAGGTTAATGATGTGACTCTAATACAACCCTTTTCTACTCATTTTCATTATTGTTTCTCTTGGTTTTAGGTCTCCAAAACAATAGATCAGCCTCTGGTGCTTTATCACATCTTGAACCATGAAACTCTAGACCCATATAAGGTTCACAACTTATGCCACTCTCTTAACTTGCACCTCTTTGATCGGAAACCAGACCTGACCGACTCACTTCAGGGACTCTCCCTACTCTTTCATTCTCGTGGAAGACCTTTTGTTTCTATATGGACATGGAACTTCTCACAACATCTTCTGCCTCATCATATTTTGAGAAATCAGAACCGCATCAACCCACTTCAAACTCAAGTAGACAACCTTAAACGAATGATGAACTAGTACTTAGACTTCCAAGCTATATCGGACTCTATTTAAGATGACAATATAGAAGCTCTCTCTGCAACTTTTCCAATAAAATGAGGACATCACAAATGTTGTCTGATTTCTTGAGAAGCAAGCTCAATAACTTGAAGAAATAATCAAGGAAAGGCTAGGATTGATTATACAAGAGAAGGAGAAGCTGAAACACAACATAAATCACGACTTTCAAGGATTCCGCAACATGCAAAGTTCTATGGAAGAAGCCAACCACACCAACAATTGGTACAAAGAAAGAACCGAGTCAGACTCCAACAACTTGAAGCATCTAAGCCAGCTAATAAACAAGGCTGGAAAAATCAACCAAGTAGTGTAATAAACAGTTGACACTCAAAAACAAAGTTTATAAGAACTTAGAGCATGTGTTTACTATGTTCTCAAGCCAAGAACAAGAACATCAAAAGTGTACTTATGAAGAAACCTTCAAATGAAATGAATAGTTTCATAACTTTTAACGTGGAGAAGTTGAGGAAGCTGAAAAAGATCCTACAGAACATGCCTACCGTGGTTCATGATCTTAATTATTGAGCTATATATCATTGCAATCTCATACCAAGCTCACCTAACAACTCCAGGAAAAAAACTCATTCACTTATCAAGACTTTGAGACATTGCCAAACGTCTATTCACCCTGGACAGCTGATATATCATGGTTTTTACCGGTTTTATGCCATGATATAATTGTGTTTTAGAGTCTTTTTGTGTTCTTTTAGAGTCTATTACAGGTATAATCAGGTTTGGAGCAGAATTGGAGATATTGGAGCATTTTGGGATTTTTGGAGTGATTGGCCGAGAGATTGAGCTCACTGTCCGATTTTGAGATCATGCATCGATCGACACACCTTTGGTGTCGATCGACACACTAGCGAGTTGGGCCGATGCGGTGGTTTAATAAAGATTGAAGATTTTGCACTTTGGCCCAGAAGTTTTTAGTATTTACAAAGAAGCCCCAGCCGAGATTAAGCCTATATAATTAGGATTTTGGTGTTTATTTTAGATACGCTTTCATACTTAGAGCTAAGAGATTTTTAGAGCTTTTGGGGCTGATCTAATCCTGTACTTCATCTATTTTGGAGAAGATTTCGAACCCCTTTATCTATTTAATTTCTTATATGCAATCTATTAATTCTATGATTTCTGTTTCATTAATCATGTCTGAGTAGATTCATAGTTAGGTTTAGGGTTTCTCATTAAGGATTTCATGACTTGCTAGACTTTTTTATTTCAGTTAAGGATTCACATGAATAGAATGTTCTTCGATCTAAATTGTGCTTAATGCTAGTTCTAACCTGATCAATTAGAATCTAGATCTTAGGTTGCTAAATACGACACGAGAGTGTGGTTTAGAATCTGAACTATTTAGGTTGAGCAATTAAACTTCTCGCAAAGGAATTTGGTCTAGTTTAATTGTGAACATATCGAACTTGAAATTAATGCTGGTTTAATATGTTAGTAATTGCAAAGGAATTTGGATTACTGCACTTAGACTTAGAGAATTCTCGCAAAGAGATTTGGTTAATTCTATATCCGTGATTTGAGTTCTAGAACTGTGCTTAATTAGATCCTGATTGATTGGTTTGTCTGCTTGTCTGATTTCCTGAGAACACCCTAGACTTAGTGCCTTTAATTAACTGCTTTCACCACCGATAATCTGCTACTTGTTTACTTTCTCACTTTGCTATTTAGTTTACTACAGATTGCTTTCTTCTTAGTTTAAATCTCTATAGTTCTAATCTATCGGGACCAGAGTCTCTGTGGATTCGATACCCTATATACTACAATCACTTAACTGTGCACTTGCAGTAGAATAGGATTAAAACCCTATCAAGTTTTTGGCGCCGTTTCCGGGGACTCTTAGAGTCTTCGATATGATCGAACTTAGGGTTTTTACTAGGATTTTTATTTTCTTTGTTTTTGTTTTTTGTTTTTTTTTATTTAAGTTACTAATTTCTCTCTGTTTTCTCTCTGTCGCAGGTACCGCTTTCGCTTTGCGTCGATCGTTGCACTATTGTGTCGATCGTCACTAGGCGATTCTGAGATTGAATCGATCGTTGCACTGATAGCATCGATCTTTGCTTGACGATTACAGACAGTTTATGCAGACGCGTGAAACTCGAAGTAATCAGAACTTTAACCTCGTTAATCTCGGACTTGAAGAACTTGGACGTCTAGAGAGAACTAACAGAAGAGAAAGAAGAGCAAGGATGGTGGTACAAAAGGTAATCATTATGCCAGATGCTCAAGGTACCCTGAGAGACCGAGACAACAATCTGTACAATGCTGCTGGGCATCGAATTGACGGTGAAGGGAATGTAATCCCTGATCCTCCTGAGCGACCGCAACAGGAGCAGAACCAAGGTCAAAGACCGGCCCAAAATAGACAGATGGTTGTCCATGAGAGGACTTTAGCTGACTACAAAAGACCGGATGAGTTTCATGCAAACCGGTCAGCTCTTGTGATGCCTGGTTTTGAGAGGAATGATTTTGAAATCAAAACCATCTACTACTCGCTGATGAGACAGAATGCCTTCCATGGTCATCCTACGGAGCAGCCTATGGATCACATTGATCAGTTTGATGATATACTCACTGGCATGAAGTAAGATGGAGTTTGCCAGGATTATCTGTTTCTCAAGCTCTTTCCATACAATCTCGCTGGAGACGCTGCTGCATGGCTGAAGCAACTGCCACCTGGGCAGTTTGATACTTGGGCAACCCTGAAGAGTGATTTCCTGCGTCACTTCTATGATGATGCACGCTCTGATCAGTCCAGACAGGACATTCTGACATTTACCCAAGGTCCTACTGAGCCTCTTAAGACTGCTTGGATGAGATTCAAGAATTACCAGCGTGACTGCCCACACCATGGATTCACTGAGGTCACATTGCTAGGTATTTTCTTCAGAGGCATAGATCTGCCATATCAGTCTGCGCTGGATAACTCCACTAATGCAAACTTCAACACCAGGACTCCTGCGCAAGCTAAGCAGTTGATAGAGAACTTAGTGAGCAGCAACAGTTGCAAGACTATGGATGATAGGAGGAAGAAATCTGGTGGAAGTGTAGAGAATTTAGAGATGGCTGAATTTAGATCTAAGATGGACACAATTTGCAATCTCCTGGCTAGTAAGAAGGCTGTCCACTTTGATCAAGATGTAGAGGTAATTCAGACTGAGGAGGACACTCAGGAAGAAGATGTGAATTACATTGGAGGATCTGGTTTCCAAGGTAACAGATTTGGGAATCAGCAGGGAAACAAATTCTTCAATGGAGGACAGAAGAGTGCCTTCGTAGGCAATCAGAACTCAGCTAGTTTTGGACAGACTAGTGGTTTTCAGAAACCTTTTGGACAAGGTACTCAGAGAACCTATGGATCTTCATCTTATCAGACTCCTCCTGCAGCCACTGCTCATGATAGTAAGATGGAGGCAATGATGAAACAGCTGCTGGAGAGTCAGACTAAGAGTGTTGAAGACTTTGACAAGAAGATAGGTACAGTCTATGAGGAGCTGAATGGAAAATTTGAATACCTGAGCGCACATATGAAGGAGCTTGATATTAAGGTTGCAAGAACTGCTGGATATGCTCAGAGGGAAGATGGATATCTCCCAGGGCGGACTGATGCTAATCCCAAGTACCAATGCAATGCAGTGACATTAAGAAGTGGTAAGGAGTTAAGTGTTGAAGAACTCGTGGAAATTGAAGAATTGGAAGATGGGATCCGTGACATTCGCAATGCATCGATCGACGCCACCAAGAAACGTTCGATGCAAAGCGATAACGAAGAAATTGTCGTAGCGAAGTCACCCAGTAACGATCGACAAAACTCTAGTGACGGTCGATGCAAGGCGACTGCAGAGAGTTCAAAACCAGAGATACCGAAACAGTCGACCGAGAGGATTTACAGGCCTAAGGTACCTTATCCCAAGAATCCCAGAAAGGCTAAAAACGATAGGCAGTATGCTAAGTGCAAGGAGTTCATTAAAAAGGTGAAAGTTGAAGTGCCTTTGATTGACTCCATGGAAACCTCTCATGTGATGAGGAGATGTCTTAAGGATATGATTGCTGGGAAGTGGTCTGATGAGGAGAGTGTAATGATGATCAATGAGGTGTGTAGTGCAGTGATTCAGGGCATAATTCCTGAGAAGTTAAAAGATCCAGGAAGCTTTGTACTAGATTGTGCTATCTACAGGGAGAGATTCGAAAGGTCTCTATGTGATCTTGGTTCCAGTGTGAATCTTATGCCTTTCTCAGTTTCTAAGAGGCTCGGGATGACTGACTTTATACCCACTAGGATATCACTGGTTTTGGCAGATAGAACAATCAGGATTCCCGAAGGATTATTGGAGGATGTGCCCATAATGATTGGCCAATGTGTGATTCCTACTGACTTTGTGGTTCTGCAGTAAGGAGAGGAACCAAAGGATCCACTAATTTTAGGTAGGCCTTTCTTAGCTACAGCTGGTGCGATGATTGACTGTCAAGGAGGTAGAATAGTTCTGAATGTGGGTGATTTGAAGATGAGTTTTGATATGGACAAGCTGGCAAAGAGACCGACCATCGACGGACAGACCTTCTATGTTGACACACTAGGTGATTTGGCTGCAGAGTACTTTCACAAGTCACATGCTGAAGATCCACTAGAAAGGGCTTTACTGAGCTCTATATTGGAGCTGGAGTACCTGCAGGACGAGCCAGCAATGTGCTATGCAAGACTGATGGATTCGGTTTAAGTGGCGATGAAGGTGGAAGTGTCTGACGCGACGATGCAACGATCAACACCAACTAAGCATCGGTCGTTGCAAGTCGACAGAGAATGGGCCGAGGATAAAGCTCCGAAAATAGAGCTGAAACAACTTCCATCCGGGCTAAGGTATGCATTTCTTGGACCTAATTCGACATATCCAGTGATTGTCAATGCTAGTTTGAATAACACAGAGCTCACTTTACTGCTAAGCAAGCTGCGCAAGCATCGCAAAGCTCTTGGCTATTCTCTTGATGACATTTCAGGTATCTCACCAGAGCTGTGCATGCATCGGATACATCTTGAGGATGAGTCTAAGACATCTGTTGAGCATCAGAGAAGGCTTAATCCTAATCAGACAGTGATTGGGTAAGTCCAGTCCATGTAGTGCCTACGAAGGGTGGAGTTACAGTTGTGAAGAATGAGAAGAATGTGTTGATCCCCACTAGGACTGTAACGGGACACAGAATGTGCATAGATTACAGGAAGCTGAATGCTGCAACCAGGAAATATCACTTTCCGTTGCCTTTTATTGATCAGATGCTGGAGAGGTTAGCTAATCATCCTTACTACTGCTTCCTCGATGGATACTCAGGTTTCTTTCAGATTCCTATCCACCCAGAAGACCAGGGAAAGACCACTTTCACTTGTCCATATGGCACATTTGCTTACCGTAGGATGCCTTTTGGACTCTGTAATGCTCCTGCAACCTTCCAGAGATGCATGATGTCCATATTCACTGGTATGATTGAGGACATTATGGAGGTATTCATTGATGACTTCTCAGTCTATGGATCATCTTATAATGATTGCTTAGATAATCTGTGCAAGGTGCTGACTAGGTGCGAAGAAAAGCACTTGGTCCTTAACTGGGAAAAATGCCACTTCATGGTCAGAGATGGTATTGTTCTTGGGCATAAAGTATCTGAAGCAGGGATCGAAGTGGACCGCGCTAAGATTGAGGTAATGGCCAACCTTCAGGCGCCTGATTCTTTTAAGTCTATAAGAAGCTTTCTTGGACATGTTGGCTTCTATAGACGGTTCATCAAAGACTTCAGTAAGATTGCTAGGCCACTAACTGCTTTGCTGTGTAAGGATACCAAATTTGAGTTCAATGCAGACTGTCAGACTGCATTTGAACAAATCAAGCAAGCATTAGTGAGTGCTCCAATTGTTCAGCCACCAGATTGGGATCTACCTTTTGAGGTTATGTGTGATGCAAGTGACTTTGTTGTAGGAGCTGTTCTGGGACAGAAGAAGGACAAAAAGCTTCATGCTATCTATTATGCTAGTAGGACACTAGATGATGCGCAGAGAAACTATGCAACCACGGAGAAGGAGCTGTTGGCTGTTGTCTTTGCATTTGAGAAATTCTGCCCCTATCTTGTTGGCTCCAAGGTGATTTTTCATACTGATCATTCAACCCTGAAGTATCTGATGTAGAAGAAGGATGCTAAGCCAAGATTGTTGAGATGGATTCTGTTGCTTAAGGAGTTTGATATTGAAGTGAGGGACAAGAAGGGAGTTGAGAATGGAATTGCTGATCATCTTTCAAGGATGCTGGTTGAAGAAGACATGCCCATTAATGATTATTTGCCTGAGGAAAACGTCAATATGATTGGTACAATTTTTCAGATGGATTTGGGCAGAGAGTTGCAGAACTGTCGGGACAATCGCACAGTGTCGATCGATGCCACATTGGCAACGGTCGATACAAGTATCCGGGAAGCAACGATCGACACATGCACACGCAACGGTCGATGCATACCTGATACGAACCGAGAATCCTTAAGTATCAGAATTTGGAATTATGACTTCGAAATTTCTGCTGTAGCAACCAATGATCGACCCTGGTATGCAGATATAGCTAATTACCTTGCTGCTGAGACTGAACCAGATGATTTGAAGGGTTATGCAAAGAAAAAGTTCTTTAGGGAGCTTAGAAGATACTACTGGGATGAGCCTTATCTCTATAAGTACTGTTCAGATGGTCTTTACAGGAGATGCGTTGCTGAATCAGAAGTTCCAGACATCCTTTTCCACTGTCATGGATCAGATTATGCTGGACATTTTGCTACATTCAAGACTGTGTCTAAGGTTCTGCAAGCAGGTTTCTAGTGGCCAACAATGTTTAGAGACACTCATTCTTTCATCTTATTGGGAATATCCTGAAATCTATTGTACTTGCTCTAAGTGATAGTTGTATTGTCGAGATGAGACAATCATATAATACTAGGTAGTCATAATACTTTGCTAGAAGCCACTTATGATCAATGAGTTTAGAACTCATTGCTAGTGTTATATGATCCTATAGGGTCACACACCTAAGCAAACTGGGCGTTAAAGACGAGGTTGATCATTAATGTAATGATCCAGTGAATGCATATTTGATATGCATTCGATATCAATATTCTGGGGCAGTGTCGATCGATGCAGATAGTGCATCGATCGATGCACTCGCGGATTAATCAGATTAATTCTGTTTAATCGTTGGTTAATTCGGTTATGGTTTAAGTCGACATATATAAGATATATGGTCGACCTAAACTGATTTCTAACCTAATTCACAGCCACCAGAACACAGATAGAAACCTCTCTAGAGATTAGATCTCTTACAGGCACTAGCATCCCTCCTGTTCAGTTTGTGTGCGTGTGGATACCAGTAGAGGCGCAGCATTTGAGGCGCTCAAGATCTCGATTATCTGCTAATACTTCCGCTGCTAATCATCAGGTAAATCTGAGATCCCATAGATTCAATTATATGAACCTTAGATCCTATGCTCGGAATTCAGACTAGGGTTGCTAATCCTGATTAGAACTGCTAGAAATTCCTTCAGTGGTATCAGAGCATTAGGGTTCCATTGAATCTGTAGCATGTTGATTAGATTAGTTGAATCTGAATCTGTGTATGGTTGATACAAACTTGCTAAAATTCGTTTTCATGAAAAACCTAGTTTAGGTTTTGTTCGAAAAACGTCTTAGGGTTTTTCGCATGGTGTCGATCGTTGCCAATCCGGCATCGATCGACACAGGGCGAAAACCCGAATAAAATTTAGGGGTTTTCGCCTAGTGTCGATTGTCATCTGACAATCACCTCGTTTGGGTGTGGCCACACATTTCTCAGTATCAAATCTTCGATGGGCCCTGAAGATATTTATCTCCTGTTATATAGGAGGGACAAATCCCATCTTGTTCCATCCCTGTCTCTTCACACGCTTCATGATACGCCCAATCTGTTGGATCCCTATGGATCTAGGGTTTGTTATATTGAAATTTAGAACCAACCTCGTTCTTACCTTTGGCAGCGGAAGAAGATGGTGAATGAGATCAGTGGAGCAACGCAACGCTTTGCCTCTACCAGATACACACGCACGCTCCCTGGAAACGGGATGCTAGTGCCGGATCAATGGGGATCGATGGTGTCTGGTGTGTCAAGTGTTTCTTTCAAGAAAACTGGACGGCTCATTGTTTAGGTCGAAACTAATCAGCTTTTATTCGACCTAAACGCGCTTAACGGGCCAGACTCAATTAAGCCATAACCCGAAAAGCCTGTTCGGAAAATCCGAACTGTGTCGACCGACACACAAGCTGTGTCGATCGACACAACACCATTATATCGATTTCTTATGTGTATTTCAATACACATAATATGATCATTGCAACAATGATCATTCCCATGTCGTAGCTTCCAGTTCGCTTAGGTGTGTGACCCTATAGGATCATACAATACTGGCAGTAAGCCCACGACTTACAGAATGCAAGAGGCTTCTAGCAAAGCATTGCAAACGCCCGGTATTATACGAATGTCTGATCTCGACACACAACTATCACAGGAGTGAGTACAAGTGTGATTTCAGGACACTATCCCAACAATCTCCCACTTGTACTGGAATCATCAATTCCTATAATCCTTTTGTCTCTATATCTCGATTTGGCATAAGGCAAGATCTGTGTCATCCTTATTTAGCCAACATCGTGTTTATCGAACTCCTGATCTCATACTGAACATTACAAACAACTGAACTACAGTTCGTTTGAGTGCGGCCACACATTCTCTCAGTATTCAATCTTCGATAGGCCCTGAGATATTTATCTCCCGTTTTTCAGGAGGGACAAATTCCATCTTGTTCCATCCCTGTTTCAACGCACACTTCATGATAAACTTGAACAGTGTCGTTATAGCCGCCAGTTACGGATCGACGTTTGACAAAGTCAAAATGTACCAATTCATATGCAAGAAAGCATGATGAACTCAGGTCTTAGGACTATACTCTATAGTCGTAATGAGAACCTCTTATGACACAGATATTACTATCTTGTAGACTTCTCATTAGCGGGTCATGTCCGATCATATGTCCACTGACATATATCTATGTGACTGACTGCGATAATCATATCATTGGCTCCATGAAACTTAGCCAACAGTCACCTCACAATCTAGTCTCTAACGGTTGTCAGTGTCCCGATTCTACAACCTTGACTAGGGACAAAATAATTTATTAACTTATAGGGTTTCATGATCAAGTTCTCAACCTGATGACCTATAATATGTCATAAACTTATTTTGGGACCATTATTTAGATCACAATAAATAATGCTGAAATCAAATTTCATTAAACACTTCTAAAAGAATGTTTACAAGGGCGTCTTATTATAACAAAATCCAAAACTCCCACTAGAATCAAGATTACATCTTAAGATCTCTAATGCCTACAGCAGTCGTATGACTCTCATGCTTAGGCCTTGGGAGTGACTTGGTTAGAGGATCAGCGACATTCTCGTTTGTCGGAACTCGGCTGATCTTCACATCACCTCTATTGACAATATCACGAATCAGATGATATTTCCTCTCAACGTGTTTGGAATTCTGGTGTGACCTGGGTTCTTTCGCCTGAGCAATGACTCCATTGTTATCGCAGAACAAAGCCACTGGCTCCAAGATACTAGGAACCACACTAAGTTCAGTCATGAACTTCTTGATCCAAACAACTTCCTTTGCCGCTTCTGAAGCAGCAACATATTCAGCTTCCGTTGTGGAGTCAGCTACGGTATTCTGCTTAGAGCTCTTCCAGCTCACCGCACCGCCATTTAGACAGAAGACATATCCAGACTGTGATCGGAAATCGTCTCTGTCCGTCTGAAAACTCGCATCGGTGAATCCATTCACCACAAGTTCATCACTATCTCCATACACAAGGAACTTATCCTTAGTATGTCTCAAATACTTGAGAATATTCTTGACAGCTGTCCAGTGAGCTTCACCTGGATCAGATTGGTATCTACTCGTCATGCTTAACGCGTAAGCTATATATGGACGAGTGCAGAGCATGGCATACATAATAGATCCTATTGCAGAGGCATAAGGAATCCTATTCATGCGTTCTCGCTCAGCAGGTGTTGCCGGACACTGCTTCTTGCAGAGACTCTTGCCATGAGACATTGGTATGAAGCCCTTCTTGGAATCGTGCATCCTGAATCTGTGCAACACCTTATCAATATAAGTGTCTTGGCACAATCCAATCAGCCTGTTAGTTCTATCTCTGTAGATTCTGATTCCAAGAATGTATGCGGCTTCTCCCATGTCTTTCATGGAAAAACAACTTCCTAGCCAAGTCTTAATAGACTGAAGCAACGGAACGTCATTACCGAGGAGGAGTATGTCATCGACATACAGTACAAGAAATGCAATTTTGCTCCCACTTGTCTTCTTGTATACACATGATTCTTCTTCGTTCTTGATGAAACCGAATTGTTTTACTGCTTCATCAAAACGAAGATTCCAACTCCGTGATGCTTGCTTCAACCCATAAATGGATTTATGAAGCTTGCATACCTTCTTAGCATTTTTAGGATCGACATAACCTTCAGGTTGTGTCATGTACACGTCCTCTTCCAGAATGCCATTCAGGAATGCGGTTTTGACATCCATTTGCCAAATCTCATAGTCATAATGAGCAGCAATCGCTAGAAGAATCCGAATAGATTTAAGCATAGCGACTGGGGAATAGGTTTCATCATAGTCAATACCATGAATTTGTTTGAAACCTTTAGCCACCAACCTTGCTTTGTAAATCTGTACATTGCCATCCACGTCAATCTTCTTCTTGAAGATCCATTTGAAGGATGTTTAGGTGGTTAATCCAGATTCAATTCTCAGATTCAACAGTTCCTAAACATGCGGATCTAGGTTCTCTTGAATAGAAACATCTTATGATCTCACCTTATACCTGTTTATGCAGCGGAAAGAGAAGGTATATCAGAGATCAGAGAGCCACCAAGTGATAACTCCTCCAGAGGTTCACACACGCACACCAAGCAGGAAGAGAGGCTGCTAGACCAAGGGAGAGGAGGCGCAGGAAGAGAGAGAGTTCGCGGCTGGGGGGCTAGGGTTAGGGAGAAAGAGATTTGGGTTTTAGTTTATAAAACCCTTCTCTTTCCCTTTTGGGCTTTTGGGCCCAAATACCAATCTGATTAAATCCCTTGGATTTAATCAGACCCATTAATCTCTCTCTAAGTACGACAAATGCCTAGCACTTTTACCGTACTTCTGCTAAGCCGTTCCTACACATTTTCCTGTTAGCTTAGGCGTGTGACCCATATGGGATCATATAATAAAGGCAATAAGTCCAAGACTTATAGATCATGAGCGGACTCTAGCAAGCCATCATGACCCCCAGTATTATATGACTTATGTCTGATCATTGACATACTCTTACTTTCTAGAGACAGTACCGAGATTACTGGACACAATTCCAACAATCTCCCACTTGTACTGGAATCTCCGTATTCATAATCCTTTTTGTCTCAATATCTCGATTAGTCATAAGGCAAGATTAGTGTCATCCTTATAAAGCCTAATCTTGTTCATCGGACTCTGATTCGATACTGACAATCCAAACGACTCGGGAAAGTCCGTTTGAGCATGGCCATGCATTTTCCAGTATTCAAATCTCCGATTGGCCTAGAGATATTCACTCCATTTATATTTGAGGGACAAATCCCGTCTTGTTCCATCACTGTAAACTACTCATTTCGTAATACACCCAAACAAGGTCCTTATAGCTATCGCATAACGACAGCGTTAGACAATGATCAAAGCGCATCAGTTCATGTGCAGTCACATGCATGCGAACTCAGGTCTAAGGACTATACTCTATAGTCGTAGTAAGAATCTCTTATGACACAGATATAAATATCCTGAAGAGTTCTTATAAGCGGGTCTAGTCCGGTCGTATGTACCCCACATACACCTATGTACTGACTTTGATGCCTCGCATCTATGACACACTGAGACTTTGTCATAAGTCACATACCAATCTAGTCTCACACGGTTGTTGGTGTTCCAATTTCAACAACCTTCGACTAGGGACTGAATGATATAAGCCATCTATCAAATATAGGGTCTCATGATCAAGCTAAATGACTTTGATGACTCAAGATCAAGTCACTTACTTCGATGACCTATAAAATGGTTTATATCACTTTGGAACGATTATTTCATCACAGTTAAAATAATCTTGAAATAATAATTTCATTAAACATAAAATGTTTTACAAGAACATATCAAAAACTAAATAAAGCCCTTTATTAACTCCCACTGAAATTAAGACTACATCTTAATTTCACTTATCCTACAGCAACAGTCCGCGACTCGTGCTTAGGCCTAAGGAGTGGCTTCGTTAATAGATTAGCAACGTTCTCATTCGTTGAAACTTGCTGATCTACTTAACTTCTCTGTCATTTATCTCACGGAATAGGTTATACCTATCCTCAAGGTGTTTGGACCTCTGATGTGCAGCTAGTCTCATCTATGCTGGGAATCACATCAAGTTCTGTGACGAACTCTTCTTTCCAAACAACCTCTTTCGCCGCTTCCCAAGCTGCGAAATGTTCAGCTTAAGTCATGGAGTCAGCAACAGTGCCTTGCACCGCCAGATAGACACAAGATATAAACGGACTGTGACCGGAAATCATCTTTGTCTATTGGAAACTTGCCTTTCAGACTCTACCGACTTGTAGCACCTCACTTTCTCCGTAAATCAAGAACTTATCCTAAGTATTTCTCAAATACTTTAGGACATTCTTTACGGCAATCCAGTGATTCTTTGCTGGATTTGACTGGTCTTTACTTGTCTTGCTTAACATTAAAGCAACATCAAACAAGTACGTTTCATGGCATACATGATAGATCCAATTGCCGACGCATATGGAATCTTATCCATGCATTTAAGCTCAGCAGTTATCGTAGGACACTGTGTCTTGCTTAACGTAATGCCATGTGACATTGGCATAAAACCCTTCTTGGAATGCTGAAAACGTGTAGGACTTTGTCGGGATAAGAATCCTGACTTTGTCCTACCAGCTCTTTCGGATCTTTATTTTTAGATCCAAAATCCAAGAACTACGTGGTTTTACCCATGTCAATCATTAAACCAACTCCCAAGCCAGTCCTTTACCGACTGCAGCATTGGGACGCTATATCCGAGAATCAGTATGTCATCGACATACATTATGAGAAATGCAATATTGCTCCCACTTATCTATTAGTAAACGCACAGTTCCATTTCGTTCCTGTTCAAGTCAAAACCTTGACTATTTCAACAGAACGAAGATTCCAACTCCGATATGTTTGCTTCCATCCATAAATGGATCGATGAAGTTAACTTACACAAAGTGTATATTTTCGGAGTCCGGGCTCACTTTCGCTTATTTGAATTTCGCAGATTCGTCGCTTTCAATGATCATCAGATCATGCGAACTTTCAATGATCATCAGGTTCAACTAATGACGAGAAATCACTCTCGGATTAGTGACTGATTCATTCATGTCTGCGAACTTCAGGCTCCACAGGTGTAGATTCTACAGAAATCTGTAAATCCTTCCGCTGCTCTCCCTCAATAGGTTAAGCAGCCTCCTGTATTTCTCGAATTTCTTCGAGTTATACTTTTACTCCCACTGTTCTTCTTGGAAAGTAACTTCCCTTCTTAGAAAACAGAATGGGCGTAAAAGTAACAAGCCTTGGTTTCCCTAGGACAACCAGCGAAGTAGCACAACTACAAATACTCAGTAAAGACGAATTTGGATCGATTCCAATCCACATTTACGTGGTGTCTTTCAACTGATATTGGTGGAACCTTTTCAGCGTAAACTTAGATATTTCTAGAGCGTTATTCTTAAATAATATCATGGAAGATTCGTGTGACTCATCTTTAATCATTTCTAATAAGATCTGATTCTTTTCTCACAGAAAACACCTTCAGGTTTTCAGGAGAAATGAGCTGTGAAACGATTTCACACTCATTCAGATGATCACACCATCAATGACTTAAGTATTCTCACTCGTGATCTGATCCAGAGTCTTAATACTTCTGTCATTCAGATCCTATACTTCATTCTGGAACTCTTTCGACCATGTCAAAGAATTCCGACTTGTGTCTCATCAAATGAACACAGTCTTACTCACTGAAGTAATCAGTAGAGACAATGAAGTACAGGAAATTTTTCTCTGGCATTACTGCTCATTGGGCCACATACATGAGTATGTTCCAGGTCCAATAAGCCTTTGGGCCTTTCTCTAGCTCGGCTAAGATAGGCCCTTTGCCTTTTGGTCCAGTAAGCAGAATTCAAGTCTCATAAGATATCATATCAAATGAGCCCAACAGTCCATAACTATGGGATTTCTGAATCCGACTTACTCTATGTGACCAAGACTTTTATGCCAAGAAAAATCAGGTTTAATTCATCAGATTTAAACCAATTCGGTATTTATGTTACATTTAGGCAGTCTTTGGTTTAAGATATAAAACCCATTCCTTGAATAGGGTGCTACAATTAATATTTCATTAAGATCAAAAGAACAAAACTTGTCTTTTATCAAAATGAAAAACATTCAAATTCTTACAAGAAAATGAAAGACAACTCTGCTTAAAGCAGGTATATTGTAGCAATTACTTAATAAAACCAAGCCTCGAAGGCATCTATAAGTGAAAATCCTACGGCTGAGGCAGCGTCCATAGCTCCTTCCAGACATGTAGATCCACTTGTCCTTCCTTCAACGTTCTACTGTTGCTTAGGCTCTGCATATTATCACAAATATCAGTGCCACAACCAGTATCCAATACCTTTAAGGTAGAACTTGAAGTAATAACATGAATACCTGAGGAAGTAGTCGCATACATCAACTTCAACTCCTCATCATCTTCCATGAATTTAATGCAATCTCTCTTCCAATGCCCTGTCTCCTTACAGTAGCAGCACTTACCAACGTAAGAGGTATCTGACTCGGGCTCAGAAGACACACGCTTGCCATGATTTAAAATCTGGACAACTTTGCCTTCACCCTTGTCAGCATTAGGTTTATTAAACCTACCCTTCTCATTCATGAGATTATTCAGGGTACTCTTCACGTTTGGCTCAACTGTCTTGAGCATATCATGCAGTTCAGTCAGCGTCTTCGTTAAGCCTTTCTTGATATAGTTCCTTCTGAACTTATCATAGCTTGACGGCAGTGACTGCAGAATGATCTCAGTTGCCAATTCTTGGCTAACTGGATAATCCAGTTTCCTCAGGTTATCAATGTAACCCATCATTTTACTGACATGAGGACTCACTGGATGATCATTTGGTAGCTTGCAGCTAGTGAGAGACTTAACCAACCGGTATCTCTCCACTCTTATCTGCTCCTGAAATTTCAATTTCAGGCTGCTAATCATCTCTATTGGCGACTCCATGTTCTCATATTGCTTCCGCAAGTCTGAGTCCATGGTAGCCAATATCAGACCACGCACATCTACCGCATCATTATAATGCTTATTCCAAGCATCATATATTGCATGAGAAGCATTGGACCCGATCCTCACGGGGAGAGCTCTCTCAAGGACATAGTCCTTTCTCTCCTGTCTGAGAACTAGCCTCAGGTTCCGCGACCAAGTCAAGAAATTTAATCCGTTCAGCTTGTCCATCTCAAGGACAGACCGGATCGAGAAAGTGTTTTGATTGTTTGTGCTAGTCATAACTGAAAATTAAGATAAAAGGATTTTAGTTAATATGTTCAATATGATTAATCTTGTATTATACTTAATATGAATAATCACGCATTATATTCAATAACATAAGTTACCCTCAATAGAATATAATGATTCCAAGATCCACATATAACTAAGATCAAAGTGGGCCACTGGCCATCACCCAACCTTAGCTTATATCGGTAAGCCCTATGTCGGCTAATTATATCCGTGATATAACTCTTGGTTGTGAATCTGGGCCCGAGGCCCAATCCACTCTGATGTCTCAAGGCCCGGGACTCCCGATGGCCTAGTCAAGAAAACCAGACTATACAGTCATGTAATCATTAATGTCTGGGACTCCCAATGACATTTATGAATCACAAACCGTCTTATCCACGCAAAAGCAGACACCCTCACACTGTAAGGCCATGAATACAATTGAATGGGCTTCGACAGCTGACATAGCCTGGACAAGACATCCAACGCTTGATATTATTTGAGGTTCGTAGGTTTATTAAAATTTCATCCCAAAATAGAAGATTACTATTTTGGGAAACTTTCCATTTTTGGAAACCTACTAATTTTGGAAACTTTCTAAAATTGGAAACTTTCTAACTTTAGAAATTTCTTAAAATCCAAAACATGCAAATCTAGAAACTTCTATTTTAAGAAACTTTCTAATTTCAAAATTTCGGAAACTTTAATTTAAAATCGATTTATATAATTATTTTATAAAAATAAATTTTTAAATTAATATGATAAAAAGACTCAAATAATTGGCCCAATTGTTTTAACTTCTTGGCCCGAGGCCCAAGAATTGGTCTATGTCCAAGACATAACCCAATTGTCCAATTAAATGACATAACCGGTCTGGTTCATTAAAATTGGTCTAACCAAAATTAATTACTACGATGACCACAATTGTCAACCGGTTATTTACTAAACCGGATTTTCTCAATTTATTTGGTCCAACCAAATCAAATTAGAAAATCCTGGTTTAGGCACAAAATCCAATTTTCGACTTTGGATTTCTTATCCCGGTTTAACCAGAACTTAATAAAATTATTAAATCTGTTTATTAAACCGCGACGTTTTTGATTTTAATCAAGTTTTAAACCGAACCGAACCGAATTGGTCACAAACCGATTGTGACCTAGCTCCATGCTTCCGCATCACGCAACGATCATGGTCGGATTGGACTCGATCCGAGATCGGCCCAACTCACGATCACGATCGAGGCTTGGATGATCGCGGGACGGGACGGAACATCGGCCAGCCGCACGAACGGGACGGGACGCGATCCGTGATCGGTCCATCTCGATCACGCGATGATGCTCGGTCGATTGCAGGACGGGACGGGACATGACGGGCCGAGAGCGGGACGTGCGATCGGGACTGGACGTGATCCATGCGATCGCGTTCGTGCAATCCATGCGATCGGACCATCCTACGCGATCGGACAAGACGCGTACGGCTTCGATCCATACGATCGTTTGTGCCGTGCCGTCGATCGTGTTGATGACACAAATCCGATCCAAGATCGGTTTGTTCGTCAAAACGATCCGGACGTGTGATCCGAAACTGATCAACACTCCGACGCATACCAATTCATATAGATTGGCTTGCGATTTTCATTAGTTTGTTTAGGTTTCAATTCTTGTTGCTTAAGTGATTTCTCTTATCAGTAGTTGATTCAAAACACTTTTAAACAAGAAAAACAATCCTAAACATGAATCTAAACAAGAAAAACCAGAACCTGGCTCTGATACCACTGAAGGATGTTTAGGTGGTTAATCCAGATTCAATTCTCAGATTCAACAGTTCCTAAACATGCGGATCTAGGTTCTCTTGAATAGAAACATCTTATGATCTCACCTTATACCTGTTTATGCAGCGGAAAGAGAAGGTATATCAGAGATCAGAGAGCCACCAAGTGATAACTCCTCCAGAGGTTCACACACGCACACCAAGCAGGAAGAGAGGCTGCTAGACCAAGGGAGAGGAGGCGCAGGAAGAGAGAGAGTTCGCGGCTGGGGGGCTAGGGTTAGGGAGAAAGAGATTTGGGTTTTAGTTTATAAAACCCTTCTCTTTCCCTTTTGGGCTTTTGGGCCCAAATACCAATTGGATTTAATCAGACCCATTAATCTCTCTCTAAGTACGACAAATGCCTGGCACTTTTACCGTACTTCTGCTAAGCCGTTCCTACACATTTTCCTGTTAGCTTAGGCGTGTGACCCATATGGGATCATATAATAAAGGCAATAAGTCCAAGACTTATAGATCATGAGCGGACTCTAGCAAGCCATCATGACCCCCAGTATTATATGACTTATGTCTGATCATTGACATACTCTTACTTTCTCGAGACAGTACCGAGATTACTGGACACAATTCCAACACCATTTACACTCAATGGCTTTTACACCATTAGGTAAATCGACCAAGGACCATACTTGGTTTTCTGACATGGATGTCATTTCGGATTTAGAGGCTCCAAGCCACTTTTAGGAGTCTGGGCCCATCATTGCTTTCGCAAAGGTCGCTGGTTCGTCACCTTCAATGATCATCAGATCATTTGAATTGGTTACGAGAATTCCATAGTATCTCTCGGGTTCGTGACGGATCCTTCCGGATCTGCGAACTTCAGGCTCCACAGGCGCCGGTTCCACAGAACTTTGTGGTTCCAACTGCTGCTCCTCCTCAGCAGGTTGAGCAGTATCCTGTGCATCTAGAATTTCTTCAAGATGTACTTTACTCCCACTGTTTTTCTTAGAGAGGAACTCCCTTTCAAGAAAAGAACAGTCCCGAGCAACAAATACTTTGTTCTCAGATTGGTTGTAAAAGTAGTATGCCTTGGTTTCCCTAGGATAACCAACGAAGTAGCATTTATCTGATTTGGGTGCAAGCTTGTCGGAGATTAAACGTTTGACATAAGCCTTGCAACCCCAAATCCTTAGGAAAGACAGACTAGGAACGTTCCCAGTCCACAGTTCATGTGGTGTCTTTTCTACTGATTTAGATGGCACTCTATTCAGTGTAAACGCAGACGTTTCTAGAGCATATCCCCAAAAGGATAGTGGAAGATTAGAATGACTCATTATAGACCGAACCATATCCAATAAAGTTCGATTTCTCCTCTCCGATACTCCATTCCATTGGGGTGTACCAGGAGGAGTGAGTTGTGAAACGATTCCACACTCGCTCAGATAGTCGCTGAATTCTTGGCTCAAGTATTCTCCTCCGCGATCCGTTCGCAGAATCTTAATACTCTTGCCAAGTTGATTCTGTACTTCATTCTTGAATTCCTTGAATCTATCAAAGGAATCTGACTTGTGTCTCATCAAATAGACATACCCATACCTACTGAAATCATCAGTAAAGGTAATGAAGTACTTAAAGTTTCCTCTGGCAGCAGTACTCATTGGCCCACATACATCAGTATGAACAAGGCCCAATAAATCACTGGCCCTTTCATTTGGTTTGTTGAAAGGGGCTCTAGCCATTTTGCCCACCAAACAAGACTCGCATTTCTCACATGATTCAAAATCAAATGAGCCCAGAAGCCCATTTCGATGGAGCCTCTGGATGCGTTTCTCATTGATATGGCCCAAACGACAATGCCATAAGAAAGTCGGGTTTTCGTCATTGGACTTAAACCACTTTGTATTTATGTTAAAGACAGGCATTTCTTGGTTTAATATATATAACCCATTATCTAATGGGGCGCTACCATAATAATTACCATCACGATTAAAAGAACAAACTTTATTCTTAACAGCAAAATCAAAACCTTCCAAATCCAAAACGGAAACTGAAATTATGTTTCTGCTAATCGCAGGTACATAGTAGCAATTATTCAAAATTAAAACCATGCCCGAAGCTAAAGACAACTCGTAGGTGCCTACGGCCAGTGCAGCAACCTTAGCTCCATTCCCGACTCGTAGCTCTACTTGTCCTTTCTTCAGCGTCCTACTGTTTCTTAGTGCCTGCACATCAGTACAAATATGAGCACCGCAGCCGGTATCCAATACCCACGAAGTAGGACTAGAAGACATAACATTAAGTTCGATAAAATAAATACCTGAGTCAGACGCATCATACGTCTTCTTCAGCTTCTTGTAATCTTCCATGAACTTCTTGCAGTCTTTCTTCCAATGCCCCAACTGCTTGCAGTAGTTGCACTTATCCTCAGGAGAAGGCCCGGATTTGGGCTTCAGCTTGTCCTGACTTTCAGCCTGGACAACCTGGGCCTTACCCTTACCCTTCTTAGGTTTCTTAAACCTTTTACCCCCTTGTACCATCAGGACATTGGGAGTAGCCTTCTTGAGATTCGGTTCTGCTGTCTTCAGCATACCGTGCAACTCAGTCAATGTCTTAGTCATGTTTTGCATATTGTAGTTCATGATGAACTGATCAAAACATGACGGCAAAGACTGCAGAATCATGTCAGTGGCCAGCTCCTGGCTAATGGCACAGTCCAGTTTCCCCAGGTTATCAATGTAACCCATCATTTTAAGGACATGAGGACTTACTGGACTGTCCTTAGCCAGCTTGCAATCCATGAGAAATTTAACCGTCTGGTATCTCTCTGTGCGAGCTTGCTCCTGAAACAAAGCTTTCAGGCTGTTAATCATCTCAATGGGTGACAATACGTTCTCATATTGCTTCTGCAGCTCAGAGTTCATGGTCACCAGCATTAGACAAGTAACATCTTTGACATCCGCTGAATGCTTATCCCAAGCATTCTTTTCTGTCTGCGGAGCATTGGAACGTGGCCTCTCGGTGAGAACTCTTTCAAGGACATATTCCTTGTTCTCTTGCCTGAGAACTATTTTCAGGTTCCGATACCATTCCAAGAAATTAGATCCATTTAACTTGTCCTTCTCAAGGACGGATCTTAGTGAGAAAGTGTTGATGTGATTTGAGACAGACATAGCTGTAATTCAAAAGAGGTAAATTTTAGTTATAAAGCACAAGAAATGAGAATTCTTATCTAATAAGAAAACTCCCATTGTATTCAAACTATGTTTCCTCATATGAATACAATGTGCCAAGATCCTCAGATTACTAAAATTCGAGTGGGCGACTCGCCGTTACTCAAGCTTTAGTTATCTAGGTAAGCAAATCATTGCTAATTGTACTCAGTACAACTCTTGGTCGTGAATGAGACAAACTATGTCCAATCCACTCTGATGTCTCTGGGCCCAGAACTTCTGACAGCCCAGTCAAGTATAACCAATCTTTTATCTGTCTTGTGATCACTGACAGTTGCACTGCAAGTCTGTCCTTGACCACCTGCCTTACCCATGTTGCAGTGGATATCAAGGACTCCAAGATATCCAACAAACGACACGAGTCTTGACAGTAGACAAGATCGGGCAAGACATCAAGATCACTTGATATTTAGTTGAGGAAAAGAACTAATCTTATCTTGATTTATATTCACTATATATATCAAAAATAATAACTTTAATTAAAACATTTAGTTTTATTAAGTTTAGATTCATCTAATACTTTTAGGATTAAATTATTCTGGTTCATGCAAATTTGTGGTCAAACCAACAAGTCTGCGGATGTTGTGTCGATCGACGCCAACCATTTGCATCGATCGATGCAACTCTATTTAAACCGTTCTTCGATAACCGGTCAAACCGGATCGAATTTACTTAACCGATTCAATCCAATTGAACCAGTTCGGTTTAATGGTCCATGTCGATCGTCACACACTGTGTGTCGATCGATATGACCAAACCAGAATCAATTTTGGTTAATAAAATTAACCGAGCTAGATAACCAGTTCAATCCAATTGAACCGATCTATCTAATTGTATTGCCTGTGTCGACCGACACACCCAGTGTATCGATCGACGCAGCACGATTACGGGTACTCGATCTCAGATCGAAACCCTAAAGATTATTTGTGGATTTTCGCTTTGTATCGACCGACACACGCTTTGTGTCGATCGATACTGTGCGACAAAACCCTAAATTTTATTCGCGAGTTTTCGCTCTGTGTTGACCGACACATGCTTTGTGTCGATCGACACCCTGCGACAAACCCTAAAAATTTTATATTTTGCGCCGCGGCATGTCGACCGACACACGCTTTGTGTCGATCGACACAGTGCGATTTCAGCAATACCATCGTTTTCAACAGAGACAAAAATCCGAGATTTAATCAATGAAAAATGATTTCAACAAGTAATATACAGATCAACAACATCAAGTTTCGATTTTATATCACCATTTTCAATAGCTAAACCCAAAGCACGCTCTGATACCACTGTTGGATCCCTATGGATCTAGGGTTTGTTATATTGAAATTTAGAACCAACCACGTTCTTACCTTTGGCAGCGGAAGAAGATGGTGAACGAGATCAGTGGAGCAACGCAACGCTTTGCCTCTACCAGATACACACGCACGCTCCCTGGAAACGGGATGCTAGTGTCGGATCAATGGGGATCGATGGTGTCTGGTGTGTCAAGTGTTTCTTTCAAGAAAACTGGACGGCTCATTGTTTAGGTCGAAACTAATCAGCTTTTATTCGACCTAAACGCGCTTAACGGCCAGACTCAATTAAGCCATAACCCGAAAAGCCTGTTCGGAAAATCCGAACTGTGTCGACCGACACACAAGCTGTGTCGATCGACACAACACCATTATATCGATTTCTTATGTGTATTTCAATACACATAATATGATCATTGCAACAATGATCATTCCCATGTCGTAGCTTCCAGTTCGCTTAGGTGTGTGACCCTATAGGATCATACAATACTGGCAGTAAGCCCACGACTTACAGAATGCAAGAGGCTTCTAGCAAAGCATTGCAAACGCCCAGTATTATACGAATGTCTGATCTCGACACACAACTATCACAGGAGTGAGTACAAGTGTGATTTCAGGACACTATCCAAACACAATCAATGCCTTTATAGTCACCAGTTACGGCTGACGTTTGACAAGGTTAAAGCGGACCAATTCACATGTAAGAAAACATGATGAACTCAGGTCTAAGGACTATACTCTATAGTCGTAATGAAAACTCTCATGACACTTATATAACCATCCCGTAGAGTTCTCATCAGTGGGTCATGTCCGATCCTGTGTTCTCCAACACATATCTATGTGATTGACTTTAATACTCTTATTAATGACTCCATGAAACTTAGTCATCAGTCACCTCACATACTAGTCTCACGCGGTTGTTAATGTCCCATTTTAACAACCTTGACCAGGGACCAATCATAATTTATGTCATTTATTATCTATAGGGTTTCATGATCAAGTCACATACTTGATGACCTATAAAATGTCATAAATTACTTTGGGACTATTATCTAATAACCATTATTAAATAATACAGATGTCAGATTTCAATAACATAATCAAATTATGTTTATACGAACATCATATCATAACTAAAATTAATAACAATGACTCCCACTAAAATTAAGATCACATCTTAAGACATCTAATGCTTTTAGCAGTAGTCTGACCCTTATTTGCTCTTGCTCAGCGTGTGTCGAAAGACACTGCGTTTTGCTAAGAGCAATACCAAGAGTCATCTGCACGAAGCCCTTCTTGGAATCCTGCATATTGGACATGTGCAAGGCCTTATCACTATAAGTATCTTGACACAATCCAATTAGCTTATCCAATCTATCTCTATAGATTCTTATTCCAAGAATGTATACTGTTTCTCCCATAATTTTATCGAAAAACAACTTTCGAATCAAGTCTTAACAGACTGAATCAAAGGAACTTCATTTCTGAGAAGTAGTATGTTATCAACATATAATACCAGAAACGCAACTGCGCTCCCACTAGTCATCTTGTAAAAACACGGTTCCTCTTCGTTTCTGATAAAATCAAACCTTTTGATTACTTCATCAAAACGAAGATTCCAGTTCCGAGATGCTTGCTTCAATCCATAAATGGATCGATGAAGCTTGCATATCTTCCTAGCTTCATTAGGATCAATGAAAACTTCAGATTATGTCATGTACACATTCTTTTCCAGAATTCCATTAAGGAAAACTGTTTTCACATCCATCTGCCAGATCTCATAACCATTATGAGTGGCGGTTGCTAGGAGAATCCGAATGGACATAAGCATGGTATCTGGGAATAGGTTTCTTTATAGTCAATACCATGAATTTACTTGAAACCTTTTTGCCACCAACCTAGCTTTGTACATCTGAATATAACCATCCATGTCAACTTTTCTTCTTGAAAATCCATTTACTCACAATGGTTTCTACACCATCGGGTAAATCAGCCCAAGTCATACTTGGTTCTGTGACATGGATCCCATTTCGGATTCAGCGGCTTTCAGCCACTTTCGTAGTCAAGGCCCATCATTGCTTCTTCAAAATTCGCAGGCCCGTCACTTTCAATGATCAGTAGATCACGGCAATTGGTTACGAGAAATCCATATTTCTCGGGTTCGTGACGGATCCTTTCGGATCTGCGAGCTTCAGTTTTCTGTAAAAGTCGCGCACACATATCTCATATGTAGACTTTTACCATGACCTAATTAACCAAGATTTAAAACGTAGTTAATTAAGTCATAAACCAAAATCAATATTTTGGTTCACGATCTGTGTCGATCGATGCAACTTTTGTGTCGATCGACACTTCTTCAGAAACTCGCCATTCTAAATGTACATCGAATATACATTTACCAGTTCCTTTGCAAACTTTAGGCACCACAGGTGCAGGTTCTACAACTTTTGTAGATCCAACTGCTGCTCCTTATTAGGTTGAACAGCCTCCTGTGATTTTCGAATTTCTTCGAGTTGTACTTTACTCCCACTGTTCTTCTTGGAAAGAAAGTCTTTCTCAAGAAAACATAGTTCTGAGCAACAAACAATTTGTTCTCGAACTGGTTGTAAAAGTAACGTGCCTTGGTTTTGTTAGGACAACCAATGAAGTAGCACTTATCAGATTTGGGTGCGAGCTTATCAGAGATTAAACGTTTTATATAAGTCTCGCAACTCCAAATCTCCATGATGGATAAATCAGAAACATTTACATTCCACATCTCATGTGGTATCTCTGTAACTGATTTCGATGGAACTCTATTTAAAGTAAACTCAGACATTTCTAGAGCGTATTCTTTGAAGGATAATGGAAGATCTAAGTGACTCATCATTGATCGAACCATATCTAATAAGGTCCGATTCAGGAGGAGTGAATTGTGAAACACTTTCACAATCTCTCAGATGATCACTAAATTCTTGACTTAGTTATTCACCTCCATGATCTTATCGTAGAGATTTAATACCTTTGCCAAATTGATTTTGTACTTCATTTTGAGACTCTTTGAACTTTTCAAAGATTCTGACTTATGCCTTATAAATAAGGCATAACCGTACCTTCTGAAAATATCAGTAAAGGTAATGAAGTACTGAAATTTTCTTCTAGCACTAGTGCTCATCGGCCCATATACATCCGTACGTATAAAGCCCAATAAGCCTCTGGCCCTTTCAAATTTTTTCGTTCGTTCGCAACCTGTATCGATCGTTGCATACATGCATCGATCGACACTACCTTTGTTGAAAGGGGCCTCTGTCGTTTTCCAATAAACAAGATTCACTTTACTCATTATGATTCATAATCAGATGAGCCCAAAAGCCCATCACTATGGAGCTTCTGAATCTGTTTCTAATTTATGTGGCTCAAAACGACAATGCCAGAGAAAGAGTTTGATTCGTATCTTTTGACTTGAATCTTTTGGTACTAATGTTATCGTTAGGCACATTCTGGTTTAGAACATAAAGTCCATTCTCTAATGGATTGCTACTATAAAATATATCACTGTAATCAAATGAATAACACTTATTCTTTATTTGAGAACTGATATTCTTCCATATCCAAACAGGGATTAGAAATAATCTGTCTGCTCATAGCAGTTACATAGTAGCAGTTTTAAGTTCAAAACATGCCATAAAAGAAAAACAAATGAAATACTTCTACGGTTAATGCAGCAACTCTTGCTCCATTCTCACTCATAGGTCCACTTGTCCTTTCTCCATAGTCCTACTTTTGCTCAGGCCCTGCACATTTCCACAAAATATGAGTACCACAGCTGGTATCCAATACCCAATAAGTAGGACTATAAGAAGTAACATTTACTTCTATAACATAATACCTGAAGAAGAAGTCTCGTACGTCTTCTTCAGCTTCTCATAATCTTTCAAGAATTTATTGCAGTTTCTTTTCAAATGCCCATAACCATTACAATAACGGCACTTAACATCTTTAGAAGGACTGGTTTTAACCTTAGGAACATGGCCAGACTCGCTTGGATTCACAATCGAGCTTGTCTTGCCATCACCTTTGTTCTTACCAAGTTTCTTAAACTTTTTACCCTTTTGTACCATAAGGACATCTGGGGTGTCCTTCTTGATGTTAGGTTCAGCAGTCTTAAGCATCCCATGCAATTCAGTCAACGTCTTCGTCAAGTTGTTCATGTTATAGTTCATAACAAATTGATCATAGCTTGACGGCAGTGACTGCAGAATGATGTCAGTAGCCAACTCTTGGCTAATGGGACAATCCAGTTTCCCCAGGTTATCTATATAACCCATCATCTTAATGACATGAGGACTAACTGGTCCGCCCTTTGGTAGCTTGCACTCAATTAGAGTCCTGACCGTCTGGTATCTCTGAGTTCGTGCTTGCTCCTGAAACATACTTTTCAGGCCAGTGATCATCTCTTTTGGCGACTCCACGTACTCATATTGCTTCTGCAATTCCGAGTTCATGGTAGCCAACATGAGACAACTTACATCCACTGCATCATTAGAATGCTTATCCCAAGCATCCTTATCTGACTGCCAGGCATTGGCTCGGTACTTCTTAGGGAGAACTTTCTCAAGGACATAGTCCTTTTTCTCCTGTTTGAGAACAATTCTCAAGTTCCGATACCATTCAAGAAAGTTGGATCCATTTAACTTGTCCTTCTCAAGGACGGATCGTAGGGAGAAATTGTTACGATGGTTTGTGCTAGACATAGCTGGAAAAACAAGGGAGGTTTAGTTATGATGTTCAAGAAATGAGAAGTCTTAACAATTAAGAAAACTCCCATTATATTCAAACAATGTTTCCTCAGATGAATATAATGATCCAAGACCCTTACTTCACTAAACTTGAGTGAGCCACTGGCTATCACCCAAATTTTAGCTATCTAGGTAAGCAACAACTTTGCTAGTTATATCCAATATAACTCTTGGTTGTGGATCGACATCTCATGCCCAATCCACCTGATGTCTCTGAGCCCAAAATGATTTTGATGGCCCAGTCAAGTAAACCAATCTCTTCAGTCATGTAATTGTTGATGCCTTGCACTGCAAACCCATCAACACGATTACTTCCTGTCTTACTCATGAAATTGTGGATATCTTTCACTGCAAGTCTATCACATAATTAAATGGGTCTTGACAGTTGACAAGATTGGAAAGACATCAAGTATCACTTGATATTTGGTTGAGGAACAGAATCATTTAAAACGTTCAGTTTTATTATGTTTTAATTCTTATAATTAATTGATTTATATTGCTTTGGTTCTGTGACTTCAGGTTCCATAACCTAATCATCGATTCTGATGTCGACCGACACTACTATAGTGTTTACTGACACAGAATAACCAAAAGCAATCCGCGATAACCGATCAATCCAATTGATCCGGTTTTGAATATCGGCCAGTGTCGATCGATGCTACATTAGCATCGATCGATACCAACCCGATCAAACCAATCGCAATTAAACCATTCACAGCTTTCAACCTTCATTAACCAAGCTTGATAACCGGTCCAATCCAATTGAACCGATTCATCAATCTCGCGAGGTTTGTGTCGATCGATGCAACGCTTGTGTCGATCGACACTAGGCGAAAACTAAGGTTTATTCGGGTTTTCGCCCTGTATCGATCGATGCCGGATTGGCATCGATCGACACCATGCGAAAAACCCTAAATTTTATTCGGGTTTTCGCCCTGTGTCGATCGATGCCGGATTGGCAACGATCGACACCATGCGAAAAACCCTAAGAAGTTTTTCGAACAAACCCTAAACTAGGTTTTTCATGAAAACGAATTTTAGCAAGTTTGTATCAACCATACACAGATTCAGATTCAACTAATCTAATCAACATGCTACAGATTCAATGGAAACCTGGCTCTAATACCACTGAAGGAATTTCTAGCAGTTCTAATCAGGATTAGCAACCCTAGTCTGAATTTCAAGCCTAGGATCTAAGGTTCATATAATTGAATCTATGGGATCTCAGATTTACCTGATGATTAGCAGCGGAAGTATTAGCAGATAATCGAGATCTTGAGCGCCTCAAATACTGCGCCTCTACTGGTATCCACACGCTCACAAACTGAACAGGAGGGATGCTAGTGCCTGTAAGAGATCTAATCTCTAGAGAGGTTTCTATCTGTGTTCTGGTGGCTGTGAATTAGGTTAGCAATCAGTTTAGGTCGACCATATATCTTATATATGTCGACTTAAACTATAACGGAATTAACCAACGATTAAACCGAATTAATCTGATTAATCCGCGAGTGCACCGATCGATGCACTATCTGCATCGATCGACACTGCCCCAGAATATTGATATCGAATGCATATCAAATATGCATTCACTGGATCATTACATTAATGATCAACCTCATCTTTAACGCCCAGTTTGCTTAGGTGTGTGACCCTGTAGGATCATATAACACTAGCAATCAGTTCTAAACTCATTGATCATAAGTGGCCTCTAGCAAAGCATTATGACTACCTAGTATTATATGATTGTCTCATCTCGACAATACAACTATCACTTAGAGCAAGTACAATCGATTTCAGGACATTCCCAACAACTGAAGGAATTTCTAGCAGTTCTAATCAGGATTAGCAACCCTTGTCTGAATTCCGAGCCTAGGATCTAAGGTTCATATAATTGAATCTATGGGATCTCAGGTTTACCTGATGATTAGCAGCGGAAGTATTAGCAGATAATCGAGATCTTGAGCGCCTCAAATGCTGCGCCTCTACTGGTATCCACACGCACACAAACTGAACAGGAGGGATGCTAGTGCCTGTAAGAGATCTAATCTCTAGAGAGGTTTCTATCTGTGTTCTGGTGGCTGTGAATTAGGTTAGCAATCAGTTTAGGTCGACCATATATCTTATATATGTCGACTTAAACCATAACGGAACTAACCAACGATTAAACCGAATTAATCTGATTAATCCGCGAGTGCATCGATCGATGCACTATCTGCATCGATCGACACTGCCCCAAAATATTGATATCGAATGCATATCAAATATGCATTCACTGGATCATTACATTAATGATCAACCTCGTCTTTAACGCCCAGTTTGCTTAGGTGTGTGACCCTGTAGGATCATATAATACTAGCAATGAGTTCTAAACTCATTGATCATAAGTGGCTTCTAGCAAAGCATTATGACTACCTAGTATTATATGATTGTCTCATCTCGACAATACAACTATCACTTAGAGCAAGTACAATAGATTTCAGGACATTCCCAACAATCTCCCACTTGTACTGGAATCATATATTCCCATAATCCCTTCGTCACTATATCTCGATCTGGCATAAGGCAAGATCTGTGTCACCCTTATTTAGCCAAGATCATGTTCATCGAACTCTGATTTATGGGATCTCGATTATCTGCTAATACTTCCGCTGCTAATCATCAGGTAAATCTGAGATCCCATAGATTCAATTATATGAACCTTAGATCCTAGGCTCGAAATTCAGACTAGGGTTGCTAATCCTGATTAGAACTGCTAGAAATTCCTTCAGTGGTATCAGAGCATTAGGGTTCCATTGAATCTGTAGCATGTTGATTAGAATAGTTGAATCTGAATCTGTGTATGGTTGATACAAACTTGCTAAAATTCGTTTTCATGAAAAATCTAGTTTAGGGTTTGTTCGAAAAACCCTAAGACGTTTTTCGAACAAACCCTAAACTAGGTTTTTCATGAAAACGAATTTTAGCAAGTTTGTATCAACCATACACAGATTCAGATTCAACTAATCTAATCAACATGCTACATATTCAATGGAAACCTGGCTCTGATACCACTGAAGGAATTTCTAGCAGTTCTAATCAGGATTAGCAACCCTAGTTTTAATTTCGAGCCTAGGATCTAAGGTTCATATAATTGAATCTATGGGATCTCAGATTTACCTGATGATTAGCTGCGGAAGTATTAGCAGATAATCGAGATCTTGAGCGCCTCAAATGCTGCGCCTCTACTGGTATCCACACGCACACAAACTGAACAGGAGGGATGCTAGTGTCTGTAAGAGATCTAATCTCTAGAGAGGTTTCTATCTGTGTTCTGGTGGCTGTGAATTAGGTTAGCAATCTGTTTAGGTCGACCATATATATTATATATGTCGACTTAAACCATAACGGAATTAACCAACGATTAAACCGAATTAATCTGATTAATCCGCGAGTGCATCGATCGATGCACTATCTGCATCGATCGACACTGCCCCAGAATATTGATATCGAATGCATATCAAATATGCATTCACTGGATCATTACATTAATGATCAACCTCGTCTTTAACGCCCAGTTTGCTTAGGTGTGTGACCCTGTAGGATCATATAACACTAGCAATGAGTTCTAAACTCATTGATCATAAGTGGCTTCTAGCAAAGCATTATGACTACCTAGTATTATATGATTGTCTCATCTCGACAATACAACTATCACTTAGAGCAAGTACAATAGATTTCAGGACATTCCCAACAACTGAAGGAATTTCTAGCAGTTCAAATCAGGATTAGCAACCCTAGTCTGAATTCCGAGCCTAGGATCTAAGGTTCATATAATTGAATCTATGGGATCTCAGATTTACCTGATGATTAGCAGCGGAAGTATTAGCAGATAATCGAGATCTTGAGCGCCTCAAATGCTGCGCCTCTACTGGTATCCACACGCACACAAACTGAACAGGAGGGATGCTAGTTCCTGTAAGAGATCTAATCTCTAGAGAGGTTTCTATCTGTGTTCTGGTGGCTGTGAATTAGGTTAGCAATCAGTTTAGGTCGACCATATATCTTATATATGTCGACTTAAACCATAACGGAATTAACCAACGATTAAACCGAATTAATCTGATTAATCCGCGAGTGTCTGCATCGATCGACACTGCCCCAAAATATTGATATCGAATGCATATCAAATATGCATTCACTGGATCATTACATTAATGATCAACCTCGTCTTTAACGCCCAGTTTGCTTAGGTGTGTGACCCTGTAGGATCATATAACACTAGCAATGAGTTCTAAACTCATTGATCATAAGTGGCTTCTAGCAAAGCAATATGACTACCTAGTATTGTATGATTGTCTCATCTCGACAATACAACTATCACTTAGAGCAAGTACAATAGATTTCAGGACATTCCCAACAATCTCCCACTTGTACTGGAATCATATATTCCCATAATCCCTTCGTCACTATATCTCGATCTGGCATAAGGCAAGATCTGTGTCACCCTTATTTAGCCAAGATCATGTTCATCGAACTCCGACTTATGGGATCTCGATTATCTGCAAATACTTCCGCTGCTAATCATCAGGTAAATCTGAGATCCCATAGATTCAATTATATGAACCTTAGATCCTAGGCTCGGAATTCAGACTAGGGTTGCTAATCCTGATTAGAACTGCTAGAAATTCCTTCAGTGGTATCAGAGCATTAGGGTTCCATTGAATATGTAGCATGTTGATTAGATTAGTTGAATTTGAATCTGTGTATGGTTGATACAAACTTGCTAAAATTCGTTTTCATGAAAAACCTAGTTTAGGGTTTGTTCGAAAAACGTCTTAGGGTTTTTCGCATGGTGTCGATCGTTGCCAATCCGGCATCGATCGACACAGGGCGAAAACCCGAATAAAATTTAGGGTTTTTCGCATGGTGTCGATCGATGCCAATCCGGCATCGATCGATACAGGGTGAAAACCCGAATAAACCTTAGTTTTCGCCTAGTGTCGATCGACACAAGCGTTGCATCGATCGACACAAACCTCGCGAGATTGATGAATCGGTTCAATTGGATTGGACCGGTTATCGAGCTTGGTTAATGATGGTTGAAAGCTGTGAATGGTTTAATTGTGATTGGTTTGATCGGATTGGTATCGATCGATGCTAATGTAGCATCGATCGACATTGGCCGATATTCAAAACCGGATCAATTGGATTGATCGGTTATCGCGGATTGCTTTTGGTTATTCTGTGTCAGTAAACACTATAGTAGTGTCGGTCGACATCAGAATCGATGATTAGGTTATGGAACCTGAAGTCACAGAACCAAAGCAATATAAATCAATTAATTATAAGAATTAAAACATAATAAAACTTAACGTTTTAAATGATTCTGTTCCTCAACCAAATATCAAGTGATACTTGATGTCTTTCCAATCTTGTCAACTGTCAAGACCCATTTAATTATGTGATAGACTTGCAGTGCAAGATATCCACAATTTCATGAGTAAGACAGGAAGTAATCGTGTTGATGGGCTTGCAGTGCAAGGCATCAACAATTACATGACTGAAGAGATTGGTTTACTTGACTGGGCCATCAAAATCGTTTTGGGCTCAGAGACATCAGGTGGATTGGGCATGAGATGTCGATCCACAACCAAGAGTTATATTGGATATAACTAGCAAAGTTGTTGCTTACCTAGATAGCTAAAATTTGGGTGATAGCCAGTGGCTCACTCAACTTTAGTGAAGTAAGGGTCTTGGATCATTATATTCATCTGAGGAAACATTGTTTGAATATAATGGGAGTTTTCTTAATTGTTAAGACTTCTCATTTCTTGAACATCATAACTAAACCTCCCTTGTTTTTCCAGCTATGTCTAGCACAAACCATCGTAACAATTTCTCCCTGCGATCCGTCCTTGAGAAGGACAAGTTAAATGGATCCAACTTTCTTGAATGGTATCGGAACTTGAGAATTGTTCTCAAACAGGATAAAAAGGACTATGTCCTTGAGAAAGTTCTCCCTAAGAAGTACCGAGCCAATGCCTGGCAGTCATATAAGGATGCTTGGGATAAGCATTCTAATGATGCGGTGGATGTGAGTTGTCTCATGTTGGCTACCATGAACTCGGAATTGCAGAAGCAATATGAGTACGTGGAGTCGCCAAAAGAGATGATCACTGGCCTGAAAAGTATGTTTCAGGAGCAAGCACGAACTCAGAGATACCAGACGGTCAGGACTCTGATTGAGTGCAAGCTACCAAAGGGCGGACCAGTTAGTCCTCATGTCATTAAGATGATGGGTTATATAGATAACTTGGGGAAACTGGATTGTCCCATTAGCCAAGAGTTGGCTACTGACATCATTCTGCAGTCACTGCCGTCAAGCTATGATCAATTTGTTATGAACTATAACATGAACAACTTGACGAAGACGTTGACTGAATTGCATGGGATGCTTAAGACTGCTGAACCTAACATCAAGAAGGACACCCCAGATGTCCTTATGGTACAAAAGGGTAAAAAGTTTAAGAAACTTGGTAAGAACAAGGGTGATGGCAAGACAAGCTTGATTGTGAATCCAAGCGAGTCTGGCCATGTTCCTAAGGTTAAAACCAGTCTTTCTGAAGATGTTAAGTGCCGTTATTGTAATGGTTATGGGCATTTGAAAAGAAACTGCAATAAATTCTTGAAAGATTATGAGAAGCTGAAGAAGACGTACGAGACTTCTTCTTCAGGTATTATGTTATAGAAGTAAATGTTACTTCTTATAGTCCTACTTATTGGGTATTGGATACCAGCTGTGGTACTCATATTTTGTGAAAATGTGCAGGGCTTGAGCAAAAGTAGGACTATGGAGAAAGGACAAGTGGACCTATGAGTTAGAATGGAGCAAGAGTTGCTGCATTAACCGTAGAAGTATTTCATTTGTTTTTCTTTTATGGCATGTTTTGAACTTAAAACTGCTACTATGTAACTGCTATGAGCAGACAGATTATTTATAATCCCTGTTTGGATATGGAAGAATATCAGTTCTCAAATCAAGAATAAGTGTTATTCATTTGATTACAGTGATATATTTTATAGTAGCAATCCATTAGAGAATGGACTTTATGTTCTAAACCAGAATGTGCCTAACGATAACATTAGTACCAAAAGATTCAAGTCAAAAGATACGAATCAAACTCTTTCTCTGGCATTGTCGTTTTGAGCCACATAAATGAGAAACAGATTCAGAAGCTCCATAGTGATGGGCTTTTGGGCTCATCTGATTATGACTCATAATGAGTAAAGTGAATCTTGTTTATTGGAAAACAACAGAGGCCCCTTTCAACAAAGGTAGTGTCGATCGATGCATGTATGCAACGATCGATACAGGTTGCGAACGAACGAAAAAATTTGAAAGGGCCAGAGGCTTATTGGGCTTTATACATACGGATGTATATGGGCCGATGAGTACTAGTGCTAGAAGAAAATTTCAATACTTCATTACCTTTACTGATATTTTCAGAAGGTACGGTTATGCCTTATTTATAAGGCATAAGTCAGAATCTTTGAAAAGTTCAAAGAGTCCCAAAATGAAGTACAGAATCAATTTGGCAAAGGTATTAAATCTCTACGATAAGATCATGGAGGTGAATAACTAAGTCAAGAATTTAGTGATCATCTGAGAGATTGTGAAAGTGTTTCACAATTCACTCCTCCTGAATCGGACCTTATTAGATATGGTTCGATCAATGATGAGTCACTTAGATCTTCCATTATCCTTCTAAGAATACGCTCTAGAAATGTCTGAGTTTACTTTAAATAGAGTTTCATCGAAATCAGTTACAGAGATACCACATGAGATGTGGAATGTAAATGTTTCTGATTTATCCATCATGGAGATTTGGAGTTGCGAGACTTATATAAAACGTTTAATCTCTGATAAGCTCGCACCCAAATCTGATAAGTGCTACTTCATTGGTTGTCCTAACAAAACCAAGGCACGTTACTTTTACAACCAGTTCGAGAACAAATTGTTTGTTGCTCGGAACTATGTTTTCTTGAGAAAGACTTTCTTTCCAAGAAGAACAGTGGGAGTAAAGTACAACTCGAAGAAATTCGAAAATCACAGGAGGCTGTTCAACCTGATAAGGAGCAGCAGTTGGATCTACAAAAGTTGTAGAACCTGCACCTGTGGTGCCTAAAGTTTGCAAAGGAACTGGTAAATGTATATTCGATGTACATTTAGAATGGCGAGTTTCTGAAGAAGTGTTGATCGACACAAAAGTTGCATCGATCGACACAGATCGTGAACCAAAATATTGATTTTGGTTTATGACTTAATTAACTACGTTTTAAATCTTGGTTAATTAGGTCATGGTAAAAGTCTACATATGAGATATGTGTGCGCGACTTTTACAGAAAACTGAAGCTCGCAGATCCGAAAGGATCCGTCACGAACCCGAGAAATATGGATTTCTCGTAACCAATTTCCGTGATCTACTGATCATTGAAAGTGACGGGCCTGCGAATTTTGAAGAAGCAATGATGGGCCTTGACTCCGAAAGTGGCTGAAAGCCGCTGAATCCGAAATGGGATCCATGTCACAGAACCAAGTATGACTTGGGCTGATTTACCCGATGGTGTAGAAACCATTGTGAGTAAATGGATTTTCAAGAAGAAAAGTTGACATGGATGGTTATATTCAGATGCACAAAGCTAGGTTGGTGGCAAAAAGGTTTCAAGTAAATTCATGGTATTGACTATGAAGAAACCTATTCCCAGACACCATGCTTATGTCCATTCGGATTCTCCTAGCAACCGCCACTCATAATGGTTATGAGATATGGAAGATGGATGTGAAAACAGTTTTCCTTAATGGAATTCTGGAAAAGAATGTGTACATGACATAATCTGAAGTTTTCATTGATCCTAATGAAGCTAGGAAGATATGCAAGCTTCATCGATCCATTTATGGATTGAAGCAAGCATCTCGGAACTGGAATCTTTGTTTTTATGAAGTAATCAAAAGGTTTGATTTTATTAGAAACGAAGAGGAACCGTGTGTTTACAAGATGACTAGTGGGAGCGCAGTTGCGTTTCTGGTATTATATGTTGATAACATACTACTTCTCAGAAATGAAGTTCCTTTGATTCAGTCTGTTAAGACTTTATTCGAAAGTTGTTTTTCGATAAAATTATGGGAGAAACAGTATACATTCTTGGAATAAGAATCTATAGAGATAGATTGGATAAGCTAATTGGATTGTGTCAAGATACATATAGTGATAAGGCCTTGCACATGTCCAATATGCAGGATTCCAAGAAGGGCTTCGTGCAGATGACTCTTGGTATTGCTCTTAGCAAGACGCAGTGTCTTTCGACACACGCTGAGCAAGAGCAAATAAGGGTCAGACTACTGCTAAAAGCATTAGATGTCTTAAGATGTGATCTTAATTTTAGTGGGAGTCATTGTTATTAATTTTAGTTATGATATGATGTTCGTATAAACATAATTTGATTATGTTATTGAAATCTGACATCTGTATTATTTAATAATGGTTATTAAATAATAGTCCCAAAGTAATTTATGACATTTTATAGGTCATCAAGTATGTGACTTGATCATGAAACCCTATAGATAATAAATGACATAAATTATGATTGGTCCCTGGTCAAGGTTGTTAAAATGGGACATTAACAACCGCGTGAGACTAGTATGTGAGGTGACTGATGACTAAGTTTCATGGAGTCATTAATAAGAGTATTAAAGTCAATCACATAGATATGTGTTGGAGAACACAAGATCGGACATGACCCACTGATGAGAACTCTACGGGATGGTTATATAAGTGTCATGAGAGTTTTCATTACGACTATAGAGTATAGTCCTTAGACCTGATTTCATCATGTTTTCTTACATGTGAATTGGTCCGCTTTAACCTTGTCAAACGTCAGCCATAACTGGTGACTATAAAGGCATTGATTGGGCGTATCATGAAGCGTGTGAAGAGACAGGGATGGAACAAGATGGGATTTGTCCCTCCTATATAACAGGAGATAAATATCTCAGGGCCCATCGAAGATTTGATACTGAGAAATGTGTGGCCACACTCAAACGAGGTGATTGTCAGTCGTTTGTCTTGTCAGTATAAATCGGAGTTCGATGAACATGATCTTGGCTAAATAAGGGTGACACAGATCTTGCCTTATGCCAGATCGAGATATAGTGACGAAGGGATTATGGGAATAGATGATTCCAGTACAAGTGGGAGATTGTTGGGAATGTCCTGAAATCTATTGTACTTGCTCTAAGTGATAGTTGTATTGTCGAGATGAGACAATCATATAATACTAGGTAGTCATAATGCTTTGCTAGAAGCCACTTATGATCAATGAGTTTAGAACTCATTGCTAGTGTTATATGATCCTACAGGGTCACACACCTAAGCAAACTGGGCGTTAAAGACGAGGTTGATCATTAATGTAATGATCCAGTGAATGCATATTTCATATGCATTCGATATCAATATTCTGGGGCAGTGTCGATCGATGCAGATAGTGCATCGATCGATGCACTCGCGGATTAATCAGATTAATTCGGTTTAATCGTTGGTTAAATCCGTTATGGTTTAAGTCGACATATATAAGATATATGGTCGACCTAAACTGATTTCTAACCTAATTCACAGCCACCAGAACACAGATAGAAACCTCTCTAGAGATTAGATCACTTACAGGCACTAGCATCCCTCCTGTTCAGTTTGTGTGCGTGTGGATACCAGTAGAGGCACAGCATTTGAGGCGCTCAAGATCTCGATTATCTGCTAATACTTCCGCTGCTAATCATCAGGTAAATTTGAGATCCCATAGATTCAATTATATGAACCTTAGATCCTAGGCTCGGAATTCAGACTAGGGTTGCTAATCCTGATTAGAACTGCTAGAAATTCCTTCACATCTCTCAATGTGATGCCAGTCAGAGGAGAGGGAAAATCAGTAAGAAGCATGAGATGCCTTAGAACTTCATTCTGGAAGTTGAGGTTTTCGATTGTTGGGGCATAGATTTCATCGGTCCTTTTCCCTCATCCTATGGGAATAAGTTCATCTTGGTTACTGTGGACTATGTGTCTAAGTGGGTTGAAGCAATAGCTAGTCCAACCAATGATTCTTCGGTGGTCATTAAGCTGTTTAAGACCATCATATTCCCCAGATTTGGAGTGTCTCGTATAGTAATTAGTGATGGAGGATCTCATTTTATCAATAAGGTCTTCGAGAAGCTGCTGAAGAAGCATGGAGTTCATCACAGAGTCGCTACTCCTTGTCACCCTCAGACTAGTGGACAAGTCGAGGTTTCTAACAGGCAGATTAAGGAGATCCTTGAGAAGACAGTTGGGAAGACAAGGAAAGATTGGGCAGCAAAGTTGGATGATGCATTATGGGCTTACATGACAGCATTCAAGACACCACTTGGGACCACTCCTTTCCATCTGCTATATGGAAAAGCATGTCATCTGCCAGTAGAGCTTGAGCACAAAGCAGCATGGGCTGTAAAACAGATGAACTTTGATCTTAAGTCTGCTGCAGAGAGGAGATTAGTACAGCTTAATGAGTTGGATGAGATTAGACATTTTGCTTATGAGAACTCAAATCTGTACAAGGAGAGGACTAAGGCATATCATGACAAGAAGATTGTCTCCAGACAGTTTGAGCCTAATGATCAGGTACTTTTGTATAACTCTCGTTTGCATTTGTTTCCAGGTAAGCTCAAATCAAGGTGGTCTGGTCCTTTCACAATCAAAGAGGTGCGTCCATATGGAGCTGTCGTTCTAACTGGCAAGGAAGGTAATGAATTCACTGTGAATGGACAGAGGGTGAAACATTATTGGGATAAGGCCGAGATTCCAGAAGGTCAGATTCTGCCTCTGGATGATGCACCCTCTACCTAAATCAGTTGAAGCGTCAAGCTATTGACGTTAAACAAGCGCTGAGCAGGAGGCAACCCACTGTTTTCGTTTTTGCATTTTAATTTTAGTGTTTTTGTAGGATTTTACGTTTTGTTTCTGGTTTTGGTGAGTTTTTGTTTGCAGGTCTCGGACAAATCGCAGTGCGTCGATCGACACATCACTGTGTCGATCGTCACAACACGATCGAAATCGCATTGCAGCGATCGTTGCGGTCCTGAGCAACGATCGATTATACACGAAAAATCGCCTAGCAACGGTCGATGCACCTAGTGCAACGATCGATGCCTGAGCGACAGAGGTAAAACCCGACAGAACTCAACCATTCCTTAAACAAAATTTTCTTTCTTTTTACCAATCCTTCGCTTGACACTACTGGGGACAATGTGTCTTAAGTGTGGGGGAGGTTCTACTAACTTCTTTCTTTTGTTTTCTTAGAGTCAGTTAAATTTTTCAAAATTTGTTTTATTGAGTCAAAACTTTTAAGTAAGAAACAATGATTTTTTTAGAAGATTAGCAGCACTTGCAGGAACTTAAGTAACCATTGGGATGAAACTGCAGATTATCTCTGACTATTAGAAAACCTGGACATGGATCAACCTACCAAGGACACCCACATCGCTTAAGGTATCAGAGGATCCTTTTACTGACTTCAAACTTAATACAGACTTAGATTTCTCACCTAAGAGCTTGGTATACTTTGTGTCGGATTCCCTTGTTAGTTCTGACACAGCCTGTAAACCTGTCCTCTCTAGTTCCCTTCTCCCCTTCCATAAAAAAAAAAGATAATAAACGAGGATGAGTTAGTAACTCCGAAGTGGTCATGGGAATGGTAGCTACAACTTTCATATCCTGTGCATCCATGGAATGTGTCCAAAGTACACCCCTTAACGGGAAGAGCACTGATAAAAAAAAAATGATACCCAATGGGGAAAAATCAGAATGCTAAGGAAGGGAAAAGAGAAGAAAGGGACTAGAGAAAGATAGTATGGTGGTCTAGAGCTGATAAGGTAAGAGTCCATGTGCCTTTGATCGATACTCCTTAGGTGAGACCACACTTAAATACTTGCAGAAGTCAGTAGGGAGAATTTGAATGCGTGGATGTGATTGTGGAGTTTACTTAGGACAGTTGCTAAGTTTGGGGGAAGTATATGTCGGTCTTGATGTCTGCAGGTTGATTCTTTCATGTGGTTTACTAAAGGGAATCTGAGTGTTGCTGCTTCTAAGATGAAAAGAGTTTCTGAAGAGTTTTCAAACCTCTTCACTACATTCTAGTTCTCTGTTTTGCTTGAGGGCAAGCAAAGGCTAAGTGTGGGGGAGTTGATATATCATGGTTTTTACCGGTTTTATGCCATGATATAATTGTGTTTTAGAGTCTTTTGTGTTCTTTTAGAGTCTATTACAGGTATAATCAGGTTTGGAGCAGAATTGGAGTTATTGGAGCATTTTGGGATTTTTGGAGTGATTGGCCGAGAGATTGAGCTCACTGTCCGATTTTGAGATCATGCATCGATCGACACACCTTTGGTGTCGATCGACACACTAGCGAGTTAGGCCGATGCGGCGGTTTAATAAAGATTGAAGATTTTGCACTTTGGCCCAGAAGTTTTCAGTATTTACAAAGAAGCCCCAGCCGAGATTAAGCCTATATAATTAGGATTTTGGTGTTTATTTTAGATACGCTTTCATACTTAGAGCTAAGAGATTTTTAGAGCTTTTGGGGCTGATTTAATCATGTACTTCATCTATTTTGGAGAAGATTTCGAACCCCTTTATCTATTTAATTTCTTATATGAAATCTATTAATTCTATGATTTCTGTTTCATTAATCATGTCTGAGTAGATTCATAGTTAGGTTTAGGGTTTCTCATTAAGGATTTCATGACTTGCTAGACTTGTTTAATTCAGTTAAGGATTCACATGAATAGAATGTTCTTCGATCTAAATTGTGCTTAATGCTAGTTCGAACCTGATCTATTAGAATCTAGATCTTAGGTTGCTAAATACGACACGAGAGTGTGGTTTAGAATCTGAACTATTTAGGTTGAGCAATTAAACTTCTCGCAAAGGAATTTGGTCTAGTTTAATTGTGAACATATCGAACTTGAAATTAATGCTGGTTTAATCTGTTAGTAATTGCAAAGGAATTTGGATTACTGCACTTAGACTTAGAGAATTCTCGCAATGAGATTTGGTTAATTCTATCTCCGTGATTTGAGTTCTAGAACTGTGCTTAATTAGATCATGACTGATTGGTTTGTCTGCTTGTCTGATTTCCTGAGAACACCCTAGACTTAGCGCCTTTAATTAACTGCTTTCACCACCGATAATCTGCTACTTGTTTACTTTCTCGCTTTGTTATTTAGTTTTCTACATATTGCTTTCTCCTTAGTTTAAATCTCTATAGTTCTAATCTATCGGGACCAGAGTCTCTGTGGATTCGATACCCTATATACTACAATCACTTAACTGTGCACTTGCAGTAGAATAGGATTAAAACCTGACCCTATCAACAGCCTACTGTGAACTGCGACCAACATCGCCTCCACCTCGGCCACATAACCTCCGCTCGCGGTCAGCATCACCTCTACTGCGACATGCCCTTCTTTTCCCATGGCCATCCTACATTTCACCTAAGCCAGCATCACCTTGTCTGCTGGCAACCTCAACACCACCTCAACCCCGTGACTTGAAGCTGCGTCCAGCCTTCCTCCACTCACTGAAGCTAAATAATGGTGATACACCATTTTCGGTTACTCACAAAGATTGAAACATGACCTTGGATGTAAATTTTATGATAAAGACAACCAAGCTAATGAAGAAATATTTGCACCTTGAAATTTGGTTCATTTGTTTCCTCCTCAAGTCAACATTCAGTCAATCAATAATGAAACAGAAGAATCCTAGCAGAAGAGTACTATAGCTCATAAGATAAAGTACTCCATCATGACCACACTCAAATGGTAGAAATGGAGATCAACATGCACCTACATATATTAGTAAGCTAGCACTTATGGAATTTAATAAGTTTGTTAGAACAATCCCTATATGAATCTCTTTTGACAGATCATGGAAGAGCGGTTGCTTCACCATTATTTAGAGAAACGGGTAAAAGTAAGACAAAAATTCATGTCTAATTCATGAGAGCTAAAAAAACTAACACTTTAACACTATTCCAAAGGCCGGAACCCCAAAACAACATCTCAACAGGATCAATCCAAGGAAGCTTTAGGAATTCAACAAATTTATCCAAGGCCTTCCTCATGGAACCTCATTCACAACAGGGTGGCTATACAATGGCATAGGCGAATTCTTTCATGAAAGCAGTAATGAGGATATCTATGTGGCCGAGCCGGATAAACTGTTTGTGACTGAGCCAGGCCGTACGAGCAATGCGAGTGATGCCAAGCCAATGCTGAGTAATGCTGAGCCATAACAGCGAGAGCCAGCCTGTGCCAACGCTATGATCAGCCCGAGGTAATTTCGGCCATGAAAATTCCACTAAAGACTCGATCAAGCCACATGAAGCTCCAAGAAGAACTCAAACGTACCATGGATACATTGATCTCACATAGCAGCATATGAGACATTACAGAGCATTTGGACCAACTGCACCATGATCAGCCCATGCTGAACCAGTTGGGCATGAGAATGGCCGAGACAAGACAGAAAGAAGCTATTGGGCCATCAGACCAAGCTCAAATCCTTTTCCATCAAGAAGACCATTCGAAAGCATGAGATATCCAAGTCCACACACTCACAACAGGCCCAACCATTTGGTCCATCCCAACAGCCGAATGGCCCATGATCAAGATTGATGGCTCATCCGTGATCTTCACCATTCAAGCCATCGAGTCTTAGACCGTGCAAATCTCTAGGGCCAAAGTTTATAATCTTTTTCCCTTTGTTTGGTTTTATCCCAATGGGTTTTTTCCACTAAGGTTTTTATTGAATTAATCCATGGCCCATTTCATGAGAAGAGATCCACGGCCTATTCTACTTCCTTGTCTTATTTCTTATATATTTAAAACCCTAAGGTTATTTAGACACCTTGTATGACTTGTAGGTCATTAAGCAATTATAGCAAAGTACTTTTTAGACAAAAGTTGTCTAAACCCTAAACGGCCGCAAGTCTTGTTCGAACTGTTGAGGATCCCCCTTGTTCCTGAGCAAAGCCATCTTTTTCCTGAGTTACATTCATCGTCCATCCATTGAGCTGAGATAAGAGCGCCCCTGGCCAGTTGTGAAGCTTCCACCATCCACCTTCTGTCTGAGGATCAAAGAGACAGTGCCATTCAACCAGATCTTTTTTCTCAGCTAGTTCGTGTGAGATTTTCTTCCAAGGATCTTAAATTATCTAGTCTCACAACTTAACTCTCCTGAATATCAGTGACATCCTTTCACGTTTTACTTTTGTTCTGTGTTTCCTTGCTTTTGTTCATCGTTTCCTGCTTTTGAAAATCGAAAACCCATAAAAATTGTCCTAGTTCTTTGTTTTTGTTTCTATTATTACTTCATATTAATATAAATATAAATAAATTGCTAGGTTGAGCTTTGATAGTTTTCGTCCGTTAGTTTCTCTCCCTAGGGTTTATATCAGATCTTTTTCTTCCATGCTCTATTCGAGTTGTGCTTTCTGTTTTTGCATCATTCATTGCTTAGCTTCTATTCTAGGAAGTTGAAGTAACTTTTTATTGTTGTGTTGAATAAGAAAAATCAAAAACAAAAAAGTTAGGAAAAGGTTGCATTAGCGGCCGCAATTAGGGTTTACATTCATAACCGCTTGTTCATCTTGCTGTTCGGATTATTCACCTTGTTCGCTTGGTTCTGTTGATTGGCCTTACATTAGGTCGTTAGCTCGTGCATCTATTTGCGTCAAAAAACCAAAAGAAGTCATTTAAGTCTTTGGTTGCATCTTGTTTATAGTGTAGGGTTTTAATTCATATGATTCTCATCTCTTACATATTTCAAAATTTTATTATTACTGTTTATTGTTATAGCATAATTATATTTAGTTTGTATTCTAAAAGTCAAAAAGAAGAAATGTTTGTTTGCTGAAAGTGCATCCGGCCTAGAATGTGAAAAGCTTCCCATTTTTCCTTTTCTTTGCTTCTCGTTTGCCTTTTTGTGTTTGTTGCTTGCTTCTCTGTACGAATGGCTCGTCATACCATTTAGTCTCACCAACTCCTCATCCACATTCTTGAGGCTCATGAACCAGGTCTTAAGGTCCTACATCATTAAATTTATGGTTTTTTACTTTGATGAAATTTTAATTTTTTTAGTAAATCCTTTTCCGACACATTGTGCACATTGAGAAAGTTTTAGAGACTCTTCGTCAAGAAGGACTTTATAATAACCTCGTCAAGAAGGTCTTTATAATAACCTCAAGAAGTTCATCTTATGCATTGATCAGCTTGTTTTCCTAGGTTTTGTTGTGAGTTTGCGGGGATTAAAGGTAGATCAAGAGAAGGTGAAGGTCATCCTAGAATGGCCCACACCAACCAGCATTGGACATGTCAGGAGCTTCCATGACTTGGCTAGCTTCTACATACAATTTGTCAAAGACTTCAGCACAGTAGCTGCTCCTCTCACGGCCGTGATAATGTACGATGTGGCGTTTAAATGGGGATCCAGCTCAGGAGGAGGCATATCAGAAGCTCAATGATTACTTAGCTAACACTCATGTTTTGACTTTGCCTAACTTTGACAAAACTTTTGAGATTTAATGTGATTCTCCAGGTTTAGGAATTGGAGCTGTGCTCAGTTAAATAGGAAGACATTAAAACACCCCGACCCGGCCTTCCTAGGCCGCGGTCGATGCGTTCCCGTGGTAAGGCCGCTTCCTGACCTGAAACTTCCTAAATTCCGTCCGAGTTAAAATTTTCCTTCTAGGACAAGTATTCCTCAGATCTTCCTATTGACTTCTAGTCTTAGATTCTTCATACTTAACAATACGCAGCGGAAATCCTTATCTAACTTTGATACCGTTCTTCTAAACAATGATCCATTCATGACCAAGCACAAGTTATATCTTCAAGTTCTTTTGGTTTGACATACACTCTTTCCATTCCGTTGTTCCCTTTATGACTCGTCACCTTGCCTGAACCGTGTTTGCTCCCTGCATTATTCTAATTCCTTGAATCGGCCTAAGTCCTTAATCGGCTGAGTAGCACTTGAACCGGTCACAAACTTTGGCAGTCATGTACCGCGTTCGTGCACACTTTCCATGGTCGTACCGAGTAACACTCGGTCGACCGCAATCGCCCGATCAGCCCGTCTTGGCCGATCGTACAGTCCGTCTATGCACCCGTTCGTTCGTGTCCTCTAGAACGTTCCGTTCTTTCCTTACGTACGTGCCAACCTGCGTCACCGTCTGCTAATATTCAGGACCATCCCACGGACGTTCTAAGAGGACCATACGCGACTCTACCACAAGCCCATTCACACACGTTTGCGGACTGCAACCAACGACCCGACTGCTCGCACCCGTTTATGACCCGGCCTTGGCCGATCATGAACTTAAACCTTATTAGCTGGTCAAGCCAGGGCTTGATCCTGTCAGGCCATTTCCAATTCCTTCCGTCCTGTACCAGGACCACAAACAAAAGCGTCCATCCCACGAACGGACACGATCGTCCCACAGAAGGGTGCGATCGTCTGGAGCGGTTATGGTCGTCCTGCAAACGGATACGATCGTCCGTGAATGGTTACAATCATCCGCACTTGGATACGAACGTCCCGTGGACGGTTATGCTCGACCCTCAAACGGATACGATCGATCCGCGTACGGATACGATCGACCCACAGACGGTTACGGTTGACCCGCATATACCAAGTTGTGCTCGGTTTTGCCAACCATTCATATCATCTCCCCTCAGTAACTCCCACCATATTCCTTCTCTTTTTTTCTGGGATCTTTAGCGGATTCTTTCCCATGAATCCATCAATAACTGTCCCATACTATTCCCCTTAAACCGCCGACCAACTTCTCTTTGAAGGTTCTGGCCAAGCCCCTTGCTTATTCTTCTCTTTGCCTTAAAGCTTCACGATTAATCCCCTTAAGCGTGTATGGAATTCTTTCCTTTTATGCCCTCACGATTTCCTGGTAGAAAACCGCCTTTGATCCTTGTCCAAACCACCAGCCAATCCTCTTAAGATTTCCGGCCAGCTATTGTGTCTTTCTTCCTTGAATCCTCATGGATTCCTTTGAAGAAGTCTGGGCGTTTTCACCATGTTGGTGTGTCTTGACCGCCTGTCTAACCGCACCCAGACTCTTCCAAAACCCGTCAGCCAATCTCTTAAGATTCCGACCAACAAACCCTTCTAATGCACCGGCGATCTTCATTGAGGATTCTTGGCCAACTCATACTTCCATGCCTTAAGAACCCACGGTTGCATAAGCATGTACTGGGATTTCTCCCTGGTTTTTATCTTCACAATTTTCCCCTCAAGATACAACCTGCCATCCTTCTTTCCACTGCCGGTTAATCCCTTAAGATTACTGGCCGTCTCATTCCTTTCTTCCTTCATTCTCCACAGTTTGCTATGAAGGTTTCTGGGTATTTTTATGTGGTTATTTGCGTGTGTTAGGCGTGTAGAAGATGGCTTGAAAACCGTCCCAAGGTCGCCCTTTTATAGGTCAAAATTCACCAAGTAACCACCCATGGTCGAATGGATGCCACCGGTTAGCGAATGGGTGCCAAGCCATTGGTGTCCATTCGCATATAACCACCATGATCAGCTAGTAACAGCTGACCCCACTAGCCAACACTCCATCCAGCTGAGTTGAGATGACTGTCAGTGATATATCATGGTTTTTACCGGTTTTATGCCATGATATAAGTCTGTTTTAGTGTCTTTTGGTGTTCTTTTAGAGTCCTTTGCAGGTTTTATTAGGTACACGTACGTTTGGAGCAAAAGTGGAGATTATGGAGCTAATTGGAGCACTTTGGAGATTTGACCCGAGAGGTTGTGTTCACTGTCCGAAATAGATTACTGTGTCGATCGTTGCACAGCGAGTTGGGCCAGACTCTCGGCGGTTTAATGATGATTGCCAATATTGCGAAGATGCCCAGAAGTTCCAGATATTTACACAGAAGCCCCAAGTCGTGTTTTAGCTATTTAATTAGGTTTTTAGCTTCTGTTTTATATACACTATCATAACTTAGAGCAGAGAGTTTTTAGAGCTTTTGGGGCTGATTTGATCCTATACTACATTCGTTTTGGAGAAGTTTTCGAACCCCTTTTATATTCTAATTTCTTTTATGATTTCTATTAATTCATTGATTATGTTTACATCATCTATGTCTGAGTAGTTTCATAGTTAGGTTTAGGGTTTCTCATAGGGATTTCATGACTTGCTAGATATAATTAATTCAGTTAAGGATTCACATCAATAGATGTTCTTCAAACTAAATTGTGTTTAATGCTAGTTCTAACCTGATCAATTAGAATCTAGATCTTAGGTTACTAAATACGACACGACAGTGTGGTTTAGAATCTGAACTATTTAGGTTGAGCAATTTAATTACTCGCAAAGGAATTTGGTTTAATTAGATTGTGAGCATATCAAACTTGGAATCAAAGCTGGTTTAAAATGTTAGTAATTGCAAAGGAATTTGGATTGCTGCACTTAGACTTAGAGAATTCTCGCAAAGGAATTTGGTTAATTCTATATCTGTGTTTTGAGTTCTAGAACTGAGTTTAATTAGATCCTGACTGAATGATTTATCTGCTTGTCTGATTTCCTGAGAACGCCCTAGACTTAGCGCCCTTAGTTTATTGCTTACAAACAACAACCTGCTACTTGTTTACTTTCTCGCTTGCTTTTTAATTAAATCAATACAATTTGATTTTTGTTTTCTCCTAGTTTTAATCTCTTTAAGTTCTTAATCATATTGTTGCCTAGAGTCCTCGTGGATTCGATCCCTAAGTACTACAATTGATATACTGTGCACTTGCAGTTAGTATAGGGTAAAACTCGAGACCTATCAAGTTTTTGGAGCCGTTGCCGGGGACTCTTAGAGTCTTCGATAGCTTCGAACTTAGGGTTCTTACTAGGATTTTTATTTTTATTTTTGTTTACTGATTTTTCTCTCTGTTTTCTCTCTGTCGCAGGTTTTGAAATCGCATAGCATCGACCGTTGCACTTCTTGTGTCGATCGACACTAGGCGATTGGAGTTGAATCGATCGTTGAACTGTTAGCATTGATCGTTGCTTGGCGATTACAGACGGTTTATGCAGACGCGTGATACCAGAAGTAATCCGAACACTAATCTCGTAAACCTCCAACTTGAAGAGCTTGCTAGACTAGAGAAGACCAACAGAAGAGTTAGAAGAACAAGGATGGTTGTTGAACGTGTGATCATAAAGCCTGATGCTCAAGGTACCCTCAGGGACCGACCCAACAATCCTTACAATGCTGCTGGAGAACCGATAGATGCTGAAGGGAATGTCATCCCTGATCCCCCAAAGCAACCACAGCCGCAGCAGGAGCAGAATCAAGGACAGAACCAAGGTAGACAAATGGTTGTCCATGAGAGGACTTTAGCTGACTATAACCGACCGGATGAGTTCCATGCTAACCGGTCAGCTCTTGTACTCCCTGCATTTGAGAGGAATGATTTTGAAATCAAAACCGTCTACCACTCTCTCCTGAGGCAGAAAGCCTTCCATGGCTCTCCAAGCGAGCAGCCGATAGACCACATAGATGAGTTTGAGGGCATAGTCACTGGAATAAAATACGATGGAGTTAATCAAGACTATTTGTTCCTCAAGCTTTTCCCCTACTCTCTAGCTGGAGATGCTACAGCCTGGCTGAAACAACTTCCATCTGGGACGTTTGTTACTTGGGCCACTCTGAAGAGTGAGTTCCTGCGTCATTTCTATGATGATGCCCGCTCAGACCAGTCCAGGCAGGACATTCTCACCTTCACCCAAGGTCCAACAGAGCCTCTTAAGATAGCCTGGATAAGGTTTAAGAATTACCAACGTGACTGCCCGCACCATGGATTCACCGAGGTAACACTTTTAGGTATCTTCTTTAGAGGAATAGATCTTCCATATCAGACTGCACTGGACAATTCTAGCAACGCCAACTTTAACACTAGGACTCCTGCTCAAGCTAAGCAGTTGATAGACAATCTGGTAAGCAGTAATAGCTGCAAGACCACTGATGAGAGAATAAAGAAGTCCGGTGGAAAGATGGAGAATTCTGTTATAGCTGATATTAGATCTAAGTTGGACACTGTTTGCAATCTTCTAGCTGGGAAGAAAGCTGTCCACTTTGCTTAAGAGGTTGAGATGATCAATGATGAAGAAGAAGAGCAGGAAGAGGATGTGAATTACATCGGAGGATCTTGTTTCCAAGGAAACATGTTTGGTAATCAGTCTGGTAATAGGTTCTTCAATGGAGGATAGAAGAGTGGATTTCAGAAACCTTTCCAACAAGGTAATCAGAGAACTTATGGATCTTCCTCTTACCAAGCACCTCATGTGGCTACTACTCATGAGAGTAAGATGGAGGCTATGTTGGAACATTTGTGGACTGCAACAAGAAGTTGGATGCTATTTATGGGGATCTCAATGGGAAGTTTGAGTCTCTGAACACTCATGTGAAGCAATTGGACACTCAGGTGAGCCAAATTTCAAACTCGATCAATGGAAAAGGTGTTGTAGACACCCATATTAAGGCCTGGTCAGTGTACGTTGATGATGGATCACACCTAGGTGAAAGATTTGAGCTAAGTACAGCTGAAGTGGTAGAAGAGAGCGAAATTTCGGATTTTGATGAAAATCTCTTGGGTAGAATCTGTGAAAATTTGCATGCATCGATCGATGCACCCTTAGCGTCGATCGTTGCAAGGCTTGGACAGACAGATTCGCAGGATTCTTATGACATTGATGCAGATTCAGAGCTTAACCGCTTATTCCCTGGAGTGTCTGAGATAACCCAACAGGAGATTTATGCGCAATCTATTCGCTTATATCCTAAGGTGTCTGAAGTTATTCAACAAGAGATTGATGAGCTTAAAGAGCTAGAGAAGATTGGTGAAGAGTTGGAAGAAATTCCACCGTCTAGTGATCCACCTTATCACCCTTGTGTGCAGAGATACTTGGGTAAGATGCTGCCTCTGGATGAAGAGCTGAAGGATTGAGTTATAGTTGTTCCTCAGCATATAATTGATGTGCTATTAACCAAGGTTCCCAAGAAGCTACCTGATCCTGGGATTTTTGTGCTGAGTTGTTCTATCTTCGAGGATGGTTTTAAGAGCTCTCTTTGTGATTTAGGAGCTGCTGGAAGTCTTATGCCATACTCTGTGGCAGAGAAGATGGGTATGATGGATTTTAGACCCACTAGGACCTCTCTTGTCCTAGCTGATCAGTCAATAAGGATTCCGGAAGGAGTTCTTGAGGACATCCCACTGAGAGTCGGAAACTACTTGGTTCCAACAGATTTCTTAGTTCTTAAGTACCACAGTGAGCAGGATGATGCATTGATACTGGGTAGACCATTCTTGGCTACAGCTGGGGCAGTAATAGATGTGAGACACAGTCTGATAGATCTCCATCTGGGAGATGAGCCGCTGCACTTTGAAATGGACAAGCTGCGCAAGCCACTGATTGATGGGCAGACCTTCACCATTATGGATGGAGATGAAGAGCAGTCAAGTCACACTACGGTTTTGGATCCTGTGGATCATTTCACTCCTTCTTTTCTTGGACACGTTCATACTGATAGAGCTTACTCTCCGCCATGGATGAGGAGAATTGCACAGAGACAATCAAAGTCTCTGTCAGGATCTCACGGTGCCTGATTCTTGTTCGTCCGGTCAAGCTAATGACTTTAAACAAGCGCTGAGTGGGAGGCAACCCACTGTTAGGTTTTAGTATTTTTCTTTCTTATTTTTGGTGTTTTTTCTTAGGAACTTACGTTTTGATTTTGTTTTGCTAAGTTTTTCGATACAGAACCTGTCTGGAGATGTGTGACGATCGTTTCTATATGTGCAACAGTCGTTGCAAGGAGATTTTGACGAGGAGATGGGATCGAATTGTGACGATCGTTGCGGTCCTGTGCAACGGTCGTTGCAAACGGTTTAATTGCAAAATTAAGGTACGCGTGCTAAACCGGAATCAATTTGGTTCAACAGCAACGATCGTTGCACCCACGACCCAGGTAAGTGCCTTAAACCCTTTTCACTTCTCTTCTTCCCCATTTCCGCCGTCCGTACAACCCCGATTCACCTACCCTGAATCTCCCAAATATTCATCGTTTTCTCTGATTCAAGGCTTGATTTTACTTGTTTTAACATCCTCTATCTATTTCCCTTACCAAATTGCAGTGAATCCAAGGTAATGTGCCTCAATTTCATGATTTTCGGATTCGTTTTTAGGGTTTTAGAAATTGAGAATTTTGGCTTGAAATTGATGATCCCATGCTATATAGACCTGATTTAGGATGATTGGTGATGGATTGTTGTTGTTGGTGTAGTTTTAGAACAGTTTTAGAAACGATTTTGAGGATTCATTGTCGGCTGTGAAATCGCCCTGCATCGATCGTTGCACTTGTACAACGGTCGTTGCATTGCGATTTCACAGGGATATTCTGCCGAGACTAATATTGTTCTATTTTCTTGAATGCAAATGCCTCCTCGACAATCAAGTAAGCGTAGAACTACCGCAACAGCAGCTTCAGCTCATCATGCTCCGCCACCTGAGTGGTTCCATCGAGACTCGGATCCACCTGCAGATTATCAGAGAGATCAGCCAGTAATACATCTACCTTGGCCTAGAGCAGATCAGCTATTGATTCCGACGGGTAGAGTGTGGGGTAATAATATTTCTGAGCTCCTTAAGACTGATGAGTTCACAGAGAGGCCATTGCTTAACCAGTGGGACGAGTATGACACATTGTTGTACAATGGTTGGTGTGGCATGACGCTTAAGCCAACCAAGTTTGCAGATTACTCGACTTGCAGGAGTCTGGGGATAGATGAGCAGGTTCTTGCACTGTGTAGGGGCATTGGTCTGGGGACAATGCCAATGCAGTCTTACGAGATCTACCCAGAGTTGGTAAGATAGTTGTTCGCCACCTGCAGAGTGATATACCCTACACCAGACAGCAGGAAGGCTTCAGGAGGTTTATTTACCTTCATGTGCTTAGGAGCCAGGTATCGGATTCCCCTTCTCGATATCTGTAGGATTTATGGATTCAGCACTGAGCCGCAGCGCATTGGTATATCACTTGAGTGGGATGTGGATGAAGCTCAGTATTTCTGGGAGTGTATCGGCACTGGTCGGTACAACTCGAGGACCACACCGGTGATTCAGGTTAAGCATCCGGTTCTTAGATACGTCTTGCGCATCTTGGGATCTACTCTGTTGTGCAAGTTTGAGGCCAACAAGATGCGTAAGAACGAGATGGAGATGCTGTTTATTGGGCTGAGGGACCAGTTTGAGGATACAGTTATGAGAGATCCCACTAAGGGACTCAACTTGGGAGCTGTTTTTGCTGATCATCTATGCGAGCTGCAGAAGAAGCCAATTGAAGGCGTGGGCACTGAGAGAGTAGGGAGTCTGCTTACTCCTATTTTCAGACATTGCAGGATTCCCTTAGAGGGAACGGAGCGTAATGACAGTTTGGAGTTCATTGATTTCAGCCATCTGCAGAGTGCTACATGGCTGAAGGAGGGACGAGTATGGGTCTATTATGACCCTGCCACAGTGAAGTGTGGTGTGGATCTTCCTGCTCCTGGTCTTACACAGATTGATACGCTGAATGCCTTGAGATTTCAGCCTCCTGAGAGTGAGCAGTGCAGAGTCCCTTATATGGCTCATCCGCTGGGAGAGCCTTCTACACGAGCTTCTACCTCCTCTGCACCTGTGCCTGCACCTGCTGCCCCTGTCGATGACGTTGGACCTTTTCCCGAGCCGACGATGCCTTATGGTGATATGTCTGAGGCAGAGTGGAGAGAGCGCTCAGATGGTATTCTACGAGTCGTCTGGAACTTCATGCGTACCTGCACTTGCAGGAGACGGCCACAGATACACCATCCTGGACCTTCTCGACGCAGGCGACGCTCTCCGACTCCAGGATCTTCGAGTGGTACTGATCGTATTGATGGGATGGAGGATGAGTGATTGGCATCTCTAGACATTCGGTTTTGTATTCTCTTATTTTTCTTTTGCATTTTCTTTTGACTTTCTTAGGATGTTTATGTTTGGATGTTGTGTTTGCTTTGAGACTACTAGTTGCTTTGATTTTGCATGTTTTCAGTGTTTTTCAGCCTGCAGGTTCGAAAATTTGGATTTTCTTACGGACTAACCTGCTAACTTGCTGACTGATCCGAGAAATCGCAGTGCGTCGATCGACACACCTTGTGTCGATCGTCACAACACGAAAGAAATCGCATTGCAGCGATCGTTGCGGTCCTGAGCAACGATCGACACACGACGAAAAATCGCCTAGCAACGGTCGATGCATTTATGCAACGATCGATGCCTGTGCGAGAGAGGTAAAAATCAGACAGAACTAAACACATCCATTAACATTTTTTTGTTTTCTTTTTGCCAACCCTTAGCTTGACACTACTGGGGACAGTGTGTCTTAAGTGTGGGGGAGGTGCTACTGACTTTATCTTTCTGTTTTCTTAGAGTCTGTCCGTTTTTCAAAAAAAAACTTTTATTGAGTCAAAACCAGTTTAAGTAGGAAACAATGAATTTTGAAGGAGTTAACAATATCTTGCTGGAACTTAAGTGACCATTGAGATGGAGTTGCAGGATCTATCTATGACTATTAGAAAACCCCATCACAGATCAACCTACTGAGAACACCCACATCACTTCAGGTATCAAAGGATCCTTTTACTGACTTCACCTTAATACTGACTTAATTTTCTCACCTAAGGGCTTGGTATACCTTGTGTCGGATTCCCTTGTTAGTTCTGACACAGCCTGTAAACCTGTCCTATTTGGTTCCCTTCTCCCCTTCCATAAAAAAAAGAATGATAAACTGAGGATGAGTTGGTAAGTCCGAAGTGGTCTCTGGGAGTGGTAGCTACAACTATCGTATCCTGTGCATCCATGGAATGTGTCCAAAGTACACCCCTTAACGGGAAGAGCACTGATAAAAAAAATAAAATGATACCCAATGGGAAAAAATCAGAATGCTAAGGAAGGGAAAAGAGAAGAAAGGGACTAGAGAAAGATAGTATGGAGGTCTAGAGCTGGCAAGGTAAGAGTCCATGTGCCTTTGATCGATACTCCTTCGGTGAGACCGCACTTAAATACTTGCAGAAGTCAGTAGGGTGAATTTGAATGTGTGAATGTGATTGTGGAGTTTACTTAGGACAGTTGCTAAGTGTGGGGGAAGTATATGTTGGTCTTGATGTCTTGCAGGCGATTCTTTCTGTGGTTTACTAAGGGGAATCTGAGTGTTGTTTCTTCTAGGACGAAAAGAGTTTCTGAAAGTTTTCAAACCTCTTCACCATGTTTTAGTTCTCTGTTTTGCTTGAGGGCAAGCAAAGGCTAAGTGTGGGGTAGTTGATATATAATGGTTTTTACCGGTTTTATGCCATGATATAAGTCTGTTTTAGTGTCTTTTGGTGTTCTTTTAGAGTCCTTTGCAGGTTTTATTAGGTACACGTACGTTTGGAGCAAAAGTGGAGATTATGGAGCTAATTGGAGCACTTTGGAGATTCGACCCGAGAGGTTGTGTTCACTGTCCGAAACAGAGTACTGTGTCGATCGTTGCACACCTGCATCGATCGCACAGCGAGTTGGGCCAGACTCTCGGCGGTTTAATGAAGATTCCCAATGTTGCGAAGATGCCCAGAAGTTCCAGATATTTACACAGAAGCCCCAAGTCGTGTTTTAGCTATTTAATTAGGTTTTTAGCTTCTGTTTTAGATACGCTATCATAACTTAGAGCAGAGAGTTTTTAGAGCTTTTGGGGCTGATCTGATCATGTACTACATTCGTTTTGGAGAAGTTTTCGAACCCCTTTTATATTCTAATCTCTTTTATGATTTCTATTAATTCATTGATTATGTTTACATCATCTATGTCTGAGTAGTTTCATAGTTAGGTTTAGGGTTTCTCATAGGGATTTCATGACTTGCTAGATATAATTAATTCAGTTAAGGATTCACATCAATAGATGTTCTTCAAACTAAATTGTGTTTAATTCTAGTTCTAACCTGATCAATTAGAATCAAGATCTTAGGTTGCTAAATACGACACGACAGTGTGGTTTAGAATCTGAACTATTTAGGTTGAGCAATTTAATTACTCGCAAAGGAATTTGGTTTAATTAGATTGTAAACTGTTAGTAATTGCAAAGGAATTTGGATTGCTGCACTTAGACTTAGAGAATTCTCGCAAAGGAATTTGGTTAATTCTATATCTGTGTTTTGAGTTCTAGAAGTGAGTTTAATTAGATCCTGACTGAATGATTTATCTGCTTGTCTGATTTTCTGAGAACGCCCTAGACTTAGCGCCCTTAGTTTATTGCTTACAAACAACAACCTCCTACATGTTTACTTTCTCGCTTGCTTTTTAATTAAATCAATACAATTTACTTTTTGTTTTCTCCTAGTTTTAATCTCTTTAAGTTCTTAATCCTATCGTTGCCTAGAGTCCTCGTGGATTCGATCCCTAAGTACTACAATTGATATACTGTGAACTTGCAGTTAGTATAGGGTAAAACTCGAGACCTATCAGTCAGCTGACCCAGCTAACCAGCTCGAATGTTCAGCTTGTTTCAGCTCCTTTCCCACAGAACTTAGCCAATATTTAGACCATGAAACACTTCTTCTTAGTCTTCCCAACTAATTGTACACGTTTTGGTCCATGTCTCATTCCCCAAAACCTCCTAGGGTGGGGTTTCCCGGTTCCGGGAAGTTACAAATCTACCCCCCTTGAAAGGGATTCATCCCCGAATCCGACTCAAGATGGTTACCCCGTTCAGACTCTATGAACTATTTGGGCTAATAACATCCCAAAAGTATTTGCAAAACATTCGTCATGAATTACCAATTCCCACCTAGCGACGATAATACCTTGGCAATTCTACATTCCAACTAATCATGCCTAAGTCCCTTTACATCCAGTCACATACGAACGGACACGAACGTGGTCGGGTCGTGTTCCTCAAACAGGAGCCACTTGATCACGTCCTTATGGATAGGTGCGATTGTCCGCGAATGGATACGATCGTCCCACGATCTGGTGTGGTCATCCCGCGATTGTCCCGTGGTTGTCCCACGATCGTCCCGTGATCGGTGAGATCTTCCCGAGATTAGTGAGATCGTCCCGCGATCGGTGAGATCGTCACACGGACGATGAAATCATCCGTACGTATCCTTAAGCCCGTCTGGTCATGATTCTATACGGATACACCTCTGTTACGCACATAGGCCAGCCTGCATACGTGTTCCGTCGACCAGCGATATCGTTCCACGGATGTACCGCTTGGCTCGTATGCGAACTGTCCCAAACCCATTCGCACATGCTCGTTCCTTCGACCATAACCGACCCGTCTCATGATACACGGACATGATCTTTGCCCATGGTCAAACATGGTTTTCCCTTTAGAAATTAAACCGATCATTCTACAGTATGTTTGCATATATTCGGTTCTAATTAGAATGTAGAGAGAGAGGGGATTATTCCAACCAAAACCCACTCACCGTAGACCACTTGTTGTGGTCGCAATTCAGTCGGGTAACCAGTACGCACCTTGGCTGTTACGGTTGCCTTAATAGAATCCTTAGCCGTTGAGAGATCCATGTCTAATCCTCCCAATTCTCCTTCCGTTCTCAAGCTCTCCTTAAACCACCGGTGATCTTCGTTGAAGAATACCGGAAGACACCATTGACCTTCATCCATCAAGACTTAATCCCTTCCCAAATTTTTGTTTTGTCTTGGTTTTAGTCGAATCTTGATCACAATCTCTATAGACTTGAACCACACTTTATCCTTGTCCTCCCTAGACTTGATCTTAGTTTCCTGATCTTAGTAAGTCTCTTACTAGATCATAATCAAGCCTTGGTCCCCGTAGGAATCGACCTTTATCAATTATCCCCAGAATCACAATAGTATGTGTAAAACTGGAGTCTACCAGTGCGTGTGTCTCCACACCATCAATGGGTTCGGTCCTTACACATTCACAATGCTAAGCGACCTAACCTTTTTCAAGCACCATGGAAAGTCTGGCCCGATCCTTCTTGGACCTGTCCTTTCCCAAATTCCATTGGAAGCTTGGCCATGGTCCTCCTTGGACTCAACCATGGTTACGATTCTTATGCATTTACAGTGCTAAGCAACCTAACCCTTTCTCCAAATGTAATGCCACACAATTTTTTTTTGAAGAAGTGGGGTTTATTGACAGACCAGCAATCGTATTATAGGAGTCGGCCACACCAAGGTCCTTAACCAGTTTCTAAACTCGTGGGTCCCGGTCTAGCCCTTAGCCTCTTCCGTTTGACTTTCAATCCCATGTTTTACTTCTGGTCTCTGCTTTTCTTCTAGCAGCTTCGGGCATTCACACCTGTGATGCCCAATCTTTACACAATGGAAGCATATCATTGGTCTTTCATTTGTTACTCTTTCTTTCCCCTTATTTTGTAGACTGCTTAGGATCCCATGGTCCCTTCTTTTGCAATTCGCATGTACTCTTCCTTGCTTCCTACACTCCCCAAAGTGCGCTTCCATTGTTTCTGCAAGTCGTACTTTATGTGCGGTTTCCAGAGGATGGCGATCAGCCGCGACTTAATCCCATTTCCTCTTGATCTTGCAGACAGTCTTGGATTCCATGGTCCTATTGCCTCCTTCGCACATACTTTGCTGCGGTTCTAGAGGTATGGTTATCAGCCCCAAATTGATCCCATTTCCCTCTTTAGGTCCCTCCCGGTTTGGCCAGCCACTTTTTCTCGTGACTGCCCCCTCATCCGGTTCACCTCAGCACCGTCTTATGACCTTGATCCAAATCCAGGAACTAATCTTCCAACCGATCCCATACTCGGCTGGTAAATACGACCTTCCAACTGGTACCATACTCAGCTGGAAAGTACTTCCTATTGGAACTGATCTCAGTGCCTGCCCAAGACTCGGTGCGTCCTTGGTGCACTTATCTTCGCAAGCCACCAGTTATGTGCGTCCCCTTCCATGAAGTGGACCGCATCATCCTAGAAACAGCTCCGCACCGATACCAACTTGAAACACCCCAACCCGGCCTTCCTAGGACGCGGTCGATGCATTCACGTGGTCAGGCTGCTTCCTCGCCTGAATCTTCCTAAATTTCGTCCTAGTTAAAATTTCCTTCTAGGACAAGTATTCCTCCCATCTTCCTAATGACTTCTAGTCTTAGATCCTTCATACTTAATAGTACGCAGCGGAAATCCTTATCTAACTTTGATATTGTTCTTCTAAAGAATGATCCATTCGTGAACCTCAAGAGTTCTTAGTTGGTTTTCCTAAAAGTCCTTATGAGGTTCCAATCCTATCTATCCGTTCTAACTGTTGGAACGTTTAGATGAATCCTGATTCAATTCCAGATTCAGATTATCCTAAACATGCGATCTAGGTTCTTCTCCTAATAGAAACAAATGATGATCTCACCTTATACCTGTTATTGCAGCGGAAGAAGATGGTATGTCTGAGATCAGAGAAACACCGAGGGATGAATCCTCCAAAGGTTCACACACGCTTTCACAGGAAACAGCTGCTAGACCACCTGGGGAACTCGGCGCAGAGAGAGAGAGTTTTCGGCTCAAGTGTTAGGGTTAATCAGTCTGAAACTCGAGTTTTATGACACAAAACTCGTCCTGTTCCGTTTGGGCCATTTGGCCCAAATACCAATTAACTCGTCGGTGTTTGCGCACTGCATCGATCGTTGCACCTTATGCATCGATCGATGCATAGTGGCTAAACCTTTTATTCTCTCTAAGTACAGTAAATGCCTAGCACTTTTACTGTACTTCTGCTAAACCGTTCCTACACATTTTCCTGTTAGCTTAGGCGTGTGACCCATATGGGATCATATAATAAAGGCAATAAGTCCAAGACTTATAGATCATGAGCGGACTCTAGCAAGCCATCATGACCCCCAGTATTATATGACTTATGTCTGATCATTGACATACTCTTACTTTCTAGAGACAGTACCGAGATTACTGGACACAATTCCAACAATCTCCCACTTGTACTGGAATCTCTGTATTCATAATCCTTTTGTCTCAATATCTCGATTAGTCATAAGGCAAGATTGGTGTCATCCTTATAAAGCCTAATCTTGTTCATCGGACTCTGATTTGATACTGACAATCCAAACGACTCGGGAAAGTCCGTTTGAGCATGGCCATGCGTTTTCCAGTATTCAAATCTCCGATTGGCCTAGAGATATTCACTCCATTTATATTGGAGGGACAAATCCCATCTTGTTCCATCACTGTAAACCACTCATTTCATAATGTACCCAAACAAGGTCCTTATAACTATCGCAGAACGATAGCGTTAGACAATGATCAAAGTGCATCAGTCCATGTGCAGTCACATGCATGCGAACTCAGGTCTAAGGACTATACTCTATAGTCGTAGTAAGAATCTCTTATGACACAGATATAAATATCCTGAAGAGTTCTTATAAGCGGGTCTTGTCCGGTCGTATGTTCCCAAACATACACCTATGTACTGACTTTGATGCCGCGCATCTATGACACACTGAGACTTTGTCATAAGTCACGTACCAATCCAGTCTCACACGGTTGTTGGTGTTCCAATTTCAACAACCTTCGACTAGGGACAGGATGATATAAAACATCTATCAAATATAGGGTCTCATGATCAAGCTAAATGACTTCGATGACTCAAGATCAAGTCATTTACTTCGATGACCTATAAAATGGTTCATATCATTTTGGAACGATTATTTCATCACAGTTAAAATAATCTTGAAATAATAATTTCATTAAAACATAAAACAATGTTTTACAAGAACATATCAAATAACTAAAATAAAGCTCACAAAACTCCCACTCAAATTTAGATTACATTTCAATGTTTCTAATGCCTACAGCTTCAGTTAGGAACTCGAGCTTAGGCCTTGGGAGTGGCTTTGTCAACGGATCAGCGACATTATCATCTGTCGGAACTCGGCTGATCTTGACTTCCTTTCTATTAATGATGTCACGTATCAAGTGATATCTTCTTTGAACATGCTTGGATTTCTGGTGTGATCTTGGTTCCTTTGCCTGAGCTATAGCACCATTGTTGTCACAAAACAGTGCCAGAGGCTCAGCCGCATCTGGTATCACACCTAGTTCCATAATGAACTTTCGTATCCAAACAGCTTCCTTCGCTGCTTCCGAGGCGGCGATATATTCAGCTTCTGTAGTGGAATCAGCAACGGTGTCCTGCTTGGAGCTTCTCCAACTTACTGCACCGCCTTTCATGCTGAATCTTTGTAGGACTTTGTCAATGTATGAGTCTTGACACAAGCCTATCAGCCTCTTAGGTCTATCCCGATAGATCCTAATTCCAAGAACGTATGTGGCTTCACCCATGTCTTTCATGGAAAAACAACTTCCAAGCCAGTCCTTTACAGACTTCAGCATTGGAACGTCGTTTCCGAGAAGCAGTATGTCATCGACATACAGAATAAGAAATACAATCTTGCTCCCACTAGATTTCTTATACACGCATTGTTCTTCTTCGTTTCTGATGAAGTCAAATTGCTTGATCGCTTCATCAAAACGAAGATTCCAGCTCCTCGATGCTTGCTTCAATCCATAAATGGATTTATGAAGCTTGCATACTTTCCCAGCATTCTTTGGATCTATGTAACCGTCAGGTTGCGTCATATACACATCCTCTTCCAGAATTCCATTCAGGAAGGCGGTTTTCACGTCCATCTGCCAAATTTCATAATCATGAAAAGCTGCAGTTGCTAGTAGAATCCGAATAGATTTCATCATAGCCACCGGTGAATAGGTTTCATCGTAGTCCACACCGTGAACTTGTCTGAAACCTTTTGCCACCAACCTGGCTTTATAAATCTGGACATTTCCATCCACGTCAATCTTCTTCTTGAAGATCCATTTGCACTCGATGGCTTTTACACCAGCGGGTAAGTCAACCAACGAAAATACTTGGTTGACCGACATGGAGTTCATTTCGGAATCAGTGGCCTTGCGCCACTTAGAGGAATCTGGGCCCATCATGGCTTGATTGAAGTTCGATGGTTCATCACCATCAATGATCAGAAGATCATGACAGTTAGTCACGAGGAATCCTTGATATCTCTCGGGTTCGTGACGGATCCTCCCGGATCTTCGAACTTCAGGTACTACAGGTTCAGGCTCTACAATTTCTTGTAGGTCCTCCTGCTGCTCTTCCTCATTAGGTTGAGCAGTATCCTGTTCATCTTGAATTTCTTCAAGCAGTACCTTACTCCCACTGTCTTTCTTAGAGAGAAACTCCCTCTCAAGAAAGTTACAATCCCGGGCAACAAAAATCTTGTTCTCGGAACGTAGATAGAAGTAATAAGCCTTGGTTTCCCGTGGATAACCAATGAAGTAGCATTTGTCAGATTTTGGTGTAAGCTTGTCTGAGATTAATCTCTTGACATAGGCTTCACAACCCCAAATTCTGAGATAAGACAGCACTGGAGCTTCTCCAGTCCATAATTCATATGGTGTCTTTGCTACTGCTTTTGATGGCGCTCTGTTTAGAGTGAACACTGCTGTTAGCAGAGCATATCCCCAAAGGGATATTGGAAGGTCTGTGTGACTCATCATAGATCGAACTATATCCAATAAGGTCCGATTTCTCCTTCCAGACACACCATTCCATTGAGGTGTTCCAGGAGGAGTGAGTTGGGATACGATCCCACACTCTCTCAGATGATCATAGAATTCTTGGCTTAAGCATTCTCCTCCTCGGTCGGACCGAAGAGCCTTAATGCTTTTGCCAAGTTGGTTCTGTACTTCATTTTGGAATTCTCTGAACTTCTCAAAAGATTCAGACTTATGTTTCATTAAATAAACATATCCATACCTACTGAAATCATCAGTGAAGGTAATGAAGTACTGATAGTTTCCTCTTGCATTTGTGGACATTGGGCCACACACATCAGTGTGTATCAGGCCCAATAAGTCACTGGCCCTCTCGTTAGGTTTATTAAAGGGGGCCCGTGTCATTTTGCCCATCATGCAGGATTCGCATTTCTCACATGACTCAAAGTCAAATGAGCCAAGAAGTCCATTCGAATGGAGCCTCTTGATGCGTTTCTCGCTGATGTGCCCTAAACGACAATGCCATAGAAATGTTCGGTTTTCCTCATTAGGTTTAAACCGTTTTGTATTAATGTTATAAATTGGCGCGGATTGATCGAGTATGTAGAGCCCATTCGTAAGAGGGGCAGAACCATAGAACAAATTGTTGCGATTGAAGGAACATAATTTATTCTTAACTGAAAAATCATAACCTTCCAAATCCAACAAAGAAATTGAAATAATATTTCTGCTTATAGCAGGTACAAAATAACAATTATTCAGTTCTAAAATCAATCTCGAAGGTAAAGACAACAAGTATGTGCCTACAGCTAGTGCTGAAACTTTCGCTCCATTCCCAACTCGTAGCTCCACTTGTCCTTGCTTCAGCCTTCTACTGTTGCTGAGTGCCTGCATATTAGTACAAATATGAGCCCCACAACCAGTATCCATGACCCATGAGGTATTATCAGAAGTAGTTGTATTAACTTCTATAACAAAAATACCTGATGAAGAAGTCTCGAAAGTCTTCTTCTTTAATTCCTTTAGACCTTCCTGGAATTTCTTACAATCTCTTCTCCAATGCCCCAGTTCTTTGCAGAACCTGCACATGTCAGTTGGCCCAGCCTTTGACTTGGGCTTGGGCTTTGGCGTGTCCTTCTCCGCGACTTGGACAGCCTTGGCCGCTCCCTTATCCTTAGCAGAGGATTTCTTAAACCCCTTGCCCTTTTGCACCATAAGCACATTGGGGTCCTTGGCGGTTTTCCTCAAGTTGGGCTCTGCAGTCTTGAGCATTCCGTGAAGCTCAGGTAGTGTCTTACTCAAGCCATGCATGTTAAAGTTCAGAATGAACTGATCATAGCTTGCAGGTAAAGACTGCAGAATGATGTCGCAGGCAAGTTCCTGGCTGATTGGGCAGTCGAGTTTCTGAAGATGATCGAGATAACCCATCATCTTCAAGACATGAGGACTCACTGCCGCATTCGCAGCCAACTTACAGTCCAAGAGGTTCTTAACTGTCTGGAACCTCTCAGTCCTAGCCTGCTCCTGAAAAAGCGATTTCAGGCTTGCCATTATCTCGATTGGTGACAATACACTCTCGAACTGTTTTTGCAGCTCAGGAGTCATTGTCACCAACATCAGGCAATAAACATCATTTTCATCTGACGAATGCTTTTCCCAAGCATTGTGCAGAGTCCTGGCAGCATTGGCAAGAGGCCTCTCGGGGAGGGGATCTCGAAGGACATAATCCTTCTTCTCCTGCTTGAGGACCAGCCTCAAGTTCCTTGACCATGTCAGGAAGTTCGTTCCAGTCAGCTTCTCCTTCTCGAGAACAGACCGGATCGAGAATGTGTTTTGTGTGCTTGTAGTAGTCATATCTGAAATATATAAATAAAAAGGTTATTAGTTATTATGTTCAAAATGACTAATCTCGTATTAAAAATTAATATGATATGATTAATCACGCATTATATTCAATAACCTAAGTTACCCTCAATAGAATATAATGATTCCAAGATCCACATATAACTAAAATTAAAGTGGGCCACTGGCCGTCACCCAACCTTAGCTTATATCGGTAAGCCCTATATCGGCTAATTATATCCGTGATATAACTCTTGGTTGTGAATCTGGGCCCGAGGCCCAATCCACTCTGATGTCTCAAGGCCCGGGACTCCCGATGGCCTAGTCAAGAAAACCAGACTATACAGTCATGTAATCATTAATGTCTGGGACTCCCAATGACATTTATGAATCACAAACCGTCTTACTCACGCAAAAGCAGACATCCTCACACTGTAAGGCCATGAATGCAATTGAATGGGCTTTGACAGCTGACATAGCCTGGACAAGACATCCAACGCTTGATATTATTTGAGGTTCGTAGGTTTATTAAAATCATTCCCAAAATAGAAGATTACTATTTCGGGAAACTTTCTATTTATGGAAACCTACTATTTTGGAAACTTTCTAAAATTGGAAACTTTCTAAAAAACGGAAACTTTCTAACTTTAGAAATTTCTTTAAAATCCAAAACCCGCAAATTCAGAAACTTCTATAATAAGAAACTTTCTAATTATTGCAACGATCGGAAAGTTTAATTTAAAATCGACTTTATAAATTTTTATAAAATAAATTTTAAATTTATCTGAAGAAAGACTCAAATAATTGGCCCAATTGTTTTAACTTCTTGGCCCGAGGCCCAAGAATTTGTCCATGTCCAAGACATGACCCAATTGTCCAATTAATTGACATAACCGGTCTGGTTCATTAAAACTGGTCTAACCAAGTTTTAATTACTACGATGACCACAATTGTCAACCGGTTATTTACTAAACCGGATTTTCTCAATTTATTTGGTCCAACCAAATCAAATTAGAAATTCCTGGTTTAGGCACTAAATCCAATATTTCTTTCGACATTGGATTTCTTATCCCGGTTTAACCAGACTTAATAAAATTATTAAATCTGTTTATTAAACCGTGACGTTTAATTCAAATTAAATTAAACCGAGCCGAAACCCTAACCGCATCGATCGATGCTCACAGCATCGATCCTGCAACGATCGTTCATCGATCCTGCATCGATCGATGCTCTCACGTGTGCACGAACGGTTATCAGGTTTGGCCGAGAGATTCTCGTGAGATCCATGCGATCGTTTGAACGATCCATGCGATCGCGGTCAATCTCTCGCGACTGCAACGATCGATCCTTGCATTGCATCGATCGATGCAATGCGATCTCAGTCGATGCAAAATCAGTTTAGATCACATACCAAATCAATATAGTTTGGTCATGCGATTTTTAAACAGTTTGTTTAGGATTCAATTCTTGTTTCTTAAGTGTTTTAATCTTATCAGTAGATTGATTCAAAACACCTCTTTAAACAATCCTAAACATGAATCTAAACAAGAAAAACCAGAACCTGGCTCTGATACCACTGTTGGAACGTTTAGATGAATCCTGATTCAATTCCAGATTCAGATTATCCTAAACATGCGATCTAGGTTCTTCTCCTAATAGAAACAAATGATGATCTCACCTTATACCTGTTATTGCAGCGGAAGAAGATGGTATGTCTGAGATCAGAGAAACACCGAGGGATGAATCCTCCAAAGGTTCACACACGCTTTCACAGGAAACAGCTGCTAGACCACCTGGGGAACTCGGCGCAGAGAGAGAGAGTTTTCGGCTCAAGTGTTAGGGTTAATCAGTCTGAAACTCGAGTTTTATGACACAAAACTCGTCCTGTTCCGTTTGGGCCATTTGGCCCAAATACCAATTAACTCGTCGGTGTTTGCGCACTGCATCGATCGTTGCACCTTATGCATCGATCGATGCATAGTGGCTAAACCTTTTATTCTCTCTAAGTACAGTAAATGCCTAGCACTTTTACTGTACTTCTGCTAAACCGTTCCTACACATTTTCCTGTTAGCTTAGGCGTGTGACCCATATGGGATCATATAATAAAGGCAATAAGTCCAAGACTTATAGATCATGAGCGGACTCTAGCAAGCCATCATGACCCCCAGTATTATATGACTTATGTCTGATCATTGACATACTCTTACTTTCTAGAGACAGTACCGAGATTACTGGACACAATTCCAACACTAACCACCTAAGTCTGGTTTAGATTGTTCCGTTCGCCTATTCAATTCTAAACAATTACTTAGAATATTATTTGGCTACTTAAAGTGTACTTTAGCCTTAGTAGCGAAACGGTATGAAATCGGTTGAACATCCTTGTTCCTTTGTTCTTGTGCTTACTTTCACCGTTTAGCTCATTCGTTCATCGAAACCCACATAACAGATCCCTCTTGTACTTAGTCATTCAACCAACCATCCCCACTTGACCAAGCACAAGTGAGATCTTTAAGTTCCTTTCGTTTGACCACCATACACTCTTTCCCATTCCGTCGTTCCCTTTATCACTCGTAACCTTGCCTGAATAGTGTTTGCTCCCTGCATTATTCTAATTCCCTGAATCGGTCTAAGTCCTTAATCGGCTAAGTAGAACTTGAACCGTCACAGTCATGTACCATGTTCATGCACACTTGCCATGGTCATACCGAGTAACAATCGGTCGACCGCAATCGCCCGATCAGCCCGTCCTGGCCCATCTGACTGTGCGTCTACGCACCCGTTCCTTCATGTCCTTTGGAACGTTATGTTCATTCACCCTGTCCGTGCCAACCTGTGTCACCGTCCACTCATCTTAAGGACCATCCCACGGACGTCCTGAGAGGACCATACGCGACCCGACCACAAGCCCATTCGCACACGTTCGCGGACTGCCACCAACGACCCGACTGCTCGCACCTGTTTATGATCTCGGCCTTGGCCGATCATGAACTTAAACCACATTCGCTGGTCAAGCCACGGCTTGATCCTGTCATGAGACTCCATTACCAATTCCTCCCGTCCCGTAACAGGACTACAAACAAGAATGTACGTCCCATGAACGGACATGATCGTCCCACTAACAGACATGATCATCCCACAGACTGGTACGATCGTCTGGGAGCGGTTATGGTCGTCCTCCGAACGGATACGATCGTCCATGAACAGTTATGGTCGTCCGCAAAATGGGTACGATCGTCCGTGAACGGTTACGATCGTCCGTGAATGGTTACGATCGTCCGCAAATGGATACGAACGTCCCGAGGATGGTTACGGTCGACCCGCAGATAGATACGATCAACCCGCAGACGGTTATGGTTGACCCGCTTGTAACACCCCTGAACCGTTCTACGGACAATAGACGGTGGAAATGTCACAATGGTTGAGTACCGCGAACGGTCCAGCCATCCCCAAGGTCAGGCCGTCCCATCCGTGATATCCGACTTCCTCTCGGTCATAGCCTAAGGCTTAACAACCCGTACTATGACCCCGAGTTGTGTTAGTTCGGACTAAACTCATATCATGGAACCGTGGAGTTGAAGAAAACACATTTTATTAATACTAAGTAGGATTTATTACAAAACATTACCAAAAACAATACGGTTTATGGTGCACCGAGTCAAAAATCCTACATAGTATAAACTCCACGTCCTTCACACTCACAACCCGAAGCTACGCCGGCGGCCTAACGTCTGAACTTTCCCTCTAGCCCGTATATGGTTTCCTGCCAGACAAAATTCGTATAATGAGCAACCTTATGGGTTACCCAGTGAGTCCAGGACCCTCTAACATGCATTAGTGCCCCAACCCGTCCCAATAGCCGAAGCACATGCATATCAATCAAACAAACGTCTCACAAGCACATACAAGCAACAACAACATCTCATATATGTACAAGCAGAAGCTTATTAACAACCTGCAAACATGAAATCCATCATGAGTGCAACACATCAAAATCAATGCAAACACAATCCCTATTGCGAATGCAAACAGAGTCTATACTCTCTAGACTCCTCTCAACTCAACACATGTGAAGGCCTCCTAGTGTACCGGATACTCCCCCTACACACGTGACTACTCGCGACTAATCACCACTAAGGATCATGGTCCGAGTATCACACCCGTTACTGAGACCTATCCCTCGGGTTACCTGTTACTGGGACCTATCTCTCAGGTTCCGTGTCATCACACGGTGCTCGGCCAAGGGAGTGACCCAAGTACCCTCCGAACCTGCTCCAAATCCACGGAGACTTCACAATGGGAGCACCGAATACACTAACTCTAGAACACTCACACAAGTTCTAGAATGCATCATCTAGGACTCACACACGTCCTAGACCACTAGAGCAATATTACACATGCTCTAGAACAACACAATCAACTGGTCCGCGGTGTCTCTTGTTACCACCCACGGCCACATGCAATACACAACATAAGCACCGTAGACTGCATGATACCCACACATGCATCTACGTACTTTCACAATCACCTTACGGTGTAGGGTCATGCAAAGGATCCGAAGATCACGGCAGCCGCTACAACCGTCTTAAAAACGAAAGGGAGAATCGCGTGGATCAAAGATCTCACGGATCTACCGCATCCTCACCCATACGGGAAAACACCACTTTTCTCAACACAACAATCTTTTCCGGGTCTAACTGATCCCGTATTTATCACATACCATTTCCGGGTTGGTTCCCTAACCAACCCCGTACTTATCACCATATGCATGCTACCACAATCTCAATGATTTCACCACACAATCAAAGAGAACATGCATCACAACAAATTAACCATGCATGCAGCAATACTCAGTGAATCTATAACCAAGAATCAAAGAGATTAACAAGCTCAACAACAATACGCATGCATGCATCAATTAACTAGAACAAAACGGATTAAACCTCAACCGTAAAACATGCATAACACACAAACGCCTTTAAGGGTAAATACTTCAAGTATTTCAACCCTTAAGGCATAACCTGCAAAAATGCGTCATTCCTAGCTTCCGGGACTCACCCGTTCCGCAGCCCGCTCCTTAACTCCGAGAATCTCCCCGCTAGATCTAGAGAAAAGATCTAAATAAGATGGAGTCTAGAGGAAACACGCTAAAGATGGGCAGAAATACTCTTATCTACGGCTTACCGACACCCCGAGACGTAACCCGAACGTCTCGTCCTGCTCGCCCGCTCCTTCCCGCACTAAACCGCTCATTTTCTCACTTTCTCTCTCTAGAAATATTTTCTCTCTCTAGAACTGGGTTCAGATCTGAAAAAGTGTAAAACGGCTTAAGGGGATGCTCTTATTTATAGATGGGTAAGGTGAGGTGAGTTGGCGACATTTGGCAATCATGCGGACAGCCCGGCCATGCATTGGTCCATGTGTGGGCGTCCAGCCATGCGTCGCGCCCGCTCGCCAGGCCATGTGTCGCGCCAGGTCGCCCGAACATGCATCGCGACAGCTCGTCAGTGCATGTATCGCGACAGCTCGTCAGCGTATGCATCGCGACAGCTCGTCAGCGCATGCATCGCGACAGCTCGTCAGCCCATACACTCTGTGCGTCCGTCCGGGCGTCCGTCAGTCCATCCGTGCGCCCGTCAGTCCATCTGTACGTCCGTTTGCTTGTCCTGACGTCCACACGACCACCCGAACACGTCCCGACGCGTCCGTCTTTGCCCATTTCTCGACCCGATGACATTTTTACTCGACCCGAACCCAATCTAACTCGACTATTATCCTCAAAATCCTCCAAAATGATGATCCACATCCATTCCCAACCTTTTCTCAGCTCCGGGAAGGATCTTATCCAACTAACGTGACTTTAGCCCGACGTTCGGCCAAAACTTGGATATCTTCCAATCCGTTCAGTATTTTCACATTCCGCTTCAACCAATCTTCATATTTTTCCTTTCTCTATCTCTTCCAAGTGATCCCACATTATTCTGGAACTTTTGAATTTTCGGTCGTTCCTTGGCCGTTCTTCTCGTCCTTCGACCAACTCCAAGTCCGCTCGTCCTTTCTGAATTCTGACTTGATCAAAAGTCTTAGAATGTCCCTTTCTGCTAATGCCATCAATTTGACACTGATCTCACAACTTTGAATTTTGGTCGTTCTCCGTATGTTCTCTCTCGGCCGGTCGTATTCCACGTTTGGCCGTTCTACTTTCTCGGTAGGGTCATTACACCGTTTGTACCATGTTGTGCTCGGTTTTCCCAACCATTCGGATCATCTCCCCTCGGTAAATCCCACCAGATTCCTTCTTTTTTTTATGGGCTGTTCAGCGGATTCCTTCCCATGAATCCATCTATAATTGTCCCATACTTTTCCCCTTAAACCACCAGCAACTTCTCTTTGAAGGTTCCGACCAAGCCCCTTGCTTATTCTTCTCTTTGCCTTAAAGCTTCACGATTCCTTTCAGTGTTTATGGGATTCTTCCCTTCTATGCCCTCACGATTTCCTGGTAGAAAACTGCCTTTGATCCTTGTCCAAACCACCAGCCAATACTCTTAAGATTTCCGGCCAGCCGTTGTGCCTTTCTTCCTTGAATCCTCATGGATTCCCTTGAAGAAGTTTGGGCGTTTTCACCATGTTGGTGTGTCTTGACCGCCTGTCTAACCGCACCCAGACTCTTCCACAACCCGTCAGCCAATCTCTTAAGATTCCGGCAAACAAACCCTTCCAATTCACCGGCGATCTTCATTGAGGAGTCATGGCCAACTCATACTTCCATGCCTTAATAACCCACAGTTGCATAAGCATGTACTAGGATTTCTCCCTGGTGTTTATCCTCACAATTTTCCCCTCAAGAGACAACCTACCATCCTTCTTTCCACCGCCAATTAATCCCTTTAGATTACCGGCCATCTCCTTCCTTCCTTCATTGATTCTCCACAGTTTGCTTTCAAGGTTTCTAGGTATTTTTATGTGGTTATTTGCGTGTGTTAGGCGTGTAGAAGATGGCCTGAAAACCGCCCCAAGGTCTCCCTTTTATAGGCCAAAATTCGCCAAGTAACCACCCATGGTCGAATGGATGCCATTGGTTGGGGAATGGGTGTCAAGCCATTGGTGTCCATTCGCCTATAACCACCATGGTCAGATAGTGTCACTGGCTGACCTAGCTCACTAGCTGACCCCACTAGCCAACACTCCATCCAGCTGAGTTGAGCTGACTATCAGCTGGCCCGGCTGACCAGCTCGACAGTTCAGCTCATTTCAGCTGATCACTCCCGGTTAAGCTCGGCTAAGCTCCTTTCCCACTGAACTTAGCACCTTTTAGACCATGAAACACTTCTTCTTAGTCTTTCTGACTGATTATACACATTTTGGTCCATGTTTCATTCCCCAATTCGTCCTAGGTGGGGTTTCCCTGTTCCGAGATGTTACAGACATGTAGCTTACTTCAGTGTGAAACTCAGTGGAGCCACTCTCAACTCTCCCACCTACGACAAGGAGCTGTATTAATTGGTGAGATCTTTGGTGACTTAGAAACAATAACTTTTGGCCACGCAATTCTGATCCACACTGATCATGAAATGTTGAAGCGTCTCAGAGGACAACCAACACCTAAAAGGAGGCATGCTAGATGGCTGGAGTTCATGGAAACTTTACCATACATCGTCAAATACAAGAAGGTAAAGGAAAAAATAGTAGTTGACACCATATCCATGACATACGCATTGATCAACACCATGGAGGCCAAGGTCATGGAATTTGAGCATATCAAGGAGAATTATGAAGAGGATCCGGATTTTGGTGAGATCTTTCAGGAATGCAGCATAGGATCTAAGGAACTGTTCTACGTGCATGATTGTTTCCTGTTCAGAGACAAACTGTTGTGCATTCTTTAAGGCTCCATTAGAGATATTTTGAGTTGGGAGTCACATGGAGGAGGGTTGATGGGACACTTTGGCATGGACAAGACACAGATTTTCTGGTTGATCACTTCTTTTGGCCTCATCTGAAACGAGATGTGGAGAGATTCTGCTCCAAATGCATCACACGGCTTAGAACCAAGTGCATATCACATCTCTATGGTGTTTATATGCTTTTGTACATTCCTAACAAGCCTTGTGTGATATTTATATGGACTTTTTGTTAGGTTTACCAAAGATCAAGAACAAGGATAGAATTTTCGTGGTTGTGGAACGGTTCTCAAAGATGCCACATTTCATACCATGTGCTAAGACTAATGATGCCACACAGACATCAAATTTGTTGTTCAAGAACGTGGTGAGGTTACATGGACTCCCACGGTCCATAATATCAAAAAAAAGGCACGAAATTTCTGAGCCATTTCTGGAGAACACTCTGGAAAAAGCTAGGAACGAAGCTGATCTTCTTTACCACATGTCATCCAAAAACAGATGGCCAAACCAAGATTGTTAACAGAACCTTATACAACTTATTAAGGGCCACTGTTGGTAAAAATCTGACTAATTGATAAGATTGTATTCCATTCATTTAATTTTCTTATAATCATGCTAACCCCTCAACTACTAAGTTGTCACTGTTTGAGATTGTTTATGGATTTAAGCCAAAGACACCATTAGATTTAAAGGTATTTTAACCACAGGTGATATAAGCCTTGGGGAAAGCTCACACTGAAACGATCTGAAGGAGACGCCAAGGATGGACTGAAGTCACTCTCTGCTGATGCTAGAACATGAATCGATGGAGTATTGATGTTGAACAAGGACCTGGTCGGTCTAAGCAGCAAAGGGGATTCCTCACAATGTCACTCACGGCCGCAAACAAGCAAGCAATAGCTTTAGTTTTTTTCTTTGAATTAAACAAGAATAAAAAAAATACAAGGAGTTTGGCTAAGATAGCCTAATTTTTTGAAAACCCTAAGAGAAACAAAAGGAATTGGGCCTTAAGGCCTTACAAGAAATAAAACAAACAATAAAGACAAGGTGGAAACCCCTTAGGCGTGTGTGGGTCTTAGCTTCATGGGCTGTGCATTCTGTCAGATGAAATTGGCCTAAGGTTACCTCATTTAAAACCTTACAAGGAAAACCCAGTGGGATAAAACCTTACAAGGGAAAAAGAGTATAACTTTTGGTCCACAGAGACGACACGGGCTAAGGAACAACGACTCCTATGGTGAAGATCACTGATGCTCCGTCAATCCTAAGTAATGGCCAGACAGACGATCCTGGTGTGAACGGATGGTCGTGGTCGGAATAGGTCATCTCGGACATCCTCTGGGCTAGCTGGTTCAGAACGGGCTGATCATGATCTAAATGGTCCAAGTGCTCCGTGATGTCGTCTATGCTGCTCGTGGTGATCAGATGCTCCATGGTTTGGTTGAATTTCTCTGTGAGTCTCATCTGGCCGGCTCGGGTCCGAGGCATGCTCATCATGGTTGGGATTGGTTGGGATTGGTTCGGCTGGGTTGGTATGGTCTTTGGTTAAACCAATGTCTTCATCATTCTCACCCTCTTGAGAAGGTCCTGTCTTCAGAACCGCATCACCTGCACCAAAAGGAGATAAATTAGAAACATTAAAGCTCGATGAAATGTTCATCTCACCTGGGAGTTCGAGTTTGTAGGCGTTGTCGTTGATCCTCTTCAGGACTTGGAACGAGCTGTTTCCTCGTGGTGCAAGCTTCGATATATGTTGGTTTGGAAACCTCTCAGGGTTGCATGTGTAACCACACCCAATCTCCAGGATCGAAGGTGATCTCCTTCCTCTTCTTATCTTCTTGTCGTTTGTACTGGGCCGTCTTCTTCTACAGGTTGTCCTTGACCTTCTGGTGCAGCTTCTTAATGGCCTCGGCTTTGCGTTCTCCATCTTGGTTGGCGAACTCCAATGGTGGTAATGACTTGAGATCTATGGGCGTCTCTGGCTTGAATCCATACATAATCTCAAAAGGTGAAAGCTTAGTAGCAGAGTGGTTAACATTATTATAAGCAAATTCAACGTACGGAATACAATCTAACCAGTTGCTTAAGTTTTTACCGACCGTGGCCCGTAAGAGGGCTGATAGTGTGCCGTTGACGACCTCGGTCTTGCCATCCGTCTGTGGATGACAAGTCGTAGAGAACAACAGCTTAGTCCTGAGTTTCCTCCAGAGCGTCCTCCAGAAGTGGCTCAGAAACTTCGTATCTTAATCAGAGATAATGGTCCGGGGTAGGCCGTGCAATCGTAGTACTTCTCGGAAGAAAAGGTCAGCCGTCTAAATCGCGTCATTCGTCTTTGCGCTTGGTATGAAATGGGTCATCTCCGAAAATCGGTCGACCACCATGAATATAGAATCCTTGTGACTGATCTTAGGTAAACCTAACACGAAATCCATAGAAATAACTACCCAAGGCATGTTAGGAATCGGTAAGGGCATATAAAGACCGTAAGGATGTAACATGGACTTTGTTATTAGGCATGTGATGCACTTAGAACAGAAACGCTCCACATAACTTTTCAAGTGCGGCCAGAAGAAGTGGTCTGACAAAACGCTTATCGTCTTATCCACGCCAAAGTATCCCATCAAACTGCCTTTGTGGGATTCACGGATCAGTAGGTCTCGCATCGAGCCTTGTGGAATGCATAATTGTCGATCTTGGAACAGGAAGCCATTGTGCAAGTAGAATGGTCCCTTAACTCCTTTACTGCATTCCTGATTGATGTTCTTTTTTCCTTTCTTGTACTTGATGATGTAAGGAAACATCTCCGTGAACTCGAGCCATTTTGGGTGTCTCCTCTTAAGCGTCGTTTGTCCCCTTAGATGCTTTAACGTCTCATGATCAGTGTGGATCATGAACTCCTTGGACAAAAGATAGTGCTTCCACGTCTCCAATGACCACACCAAGGCATACAACTCCTTATCGTATGTCGGATAGTTGAGTGTGGCTCCGTTGAGTTTTCGCTGAAGTAGGCGACGGGTCGTCCTTCCTGTGTGAGCACAGCTCCGATCCCTAAACCTGAATCATCACATTCAATCTCGAAAGTCTTGTCAAAGTTAGGCAAAACAAGAATATGAGCGTTAGTCAAACAATCCTTGAGCTTCTGGAATGAGTTCTCCTGCGCAGGTCCCCATTTGAACGGATCGTCTTTCTTGATCATGGTTGTGAGTGGTGCGGCTACGTTGCTGAAATCCTTGACAAACCTCCGGTAGAAACTATCCAATCCATGAAAGCTTTAGACATGGACAATGCTGGTCGTGTTGGCCATTCTTGGATAGCCTTAAACTTCTCTTGATCCAGCTGTAGTCCTTGCGAGCTCACAACAAAGCCTAGGAAAACAAGTTGATCAGTGCAGAACATGCACTTCTTGAGGTTCACATAAAGGCCTTCTTGACGAAGAGTATCTATGACTTGCTCAAGGTGCACGAGATGGTCGGAGAAACACTTACTGTAAATGAGAATATCATCAAAGTAAATGACCACAAACTTACTGATGTAGGCTCGTAAGACTTGGTTCATGAGCCTCATGAAAGTGCTAGGAGCGTTGGTAAGACCGAACGGCATGACGAGCCATTCATATAATCCCTGCTTAGTTTTAAACGTTGTCTTCCATTCGTATCCTTCTTTCATCCTTACCTGATGGTAGCCACTCCGTAGATCAATCATAGAGAAAACATATGCTCCGTGCAGCTCGTCCAACATGTCGTCTAGACGTGGTATCGGGTGCCGATACAAGATGGTGATGTTGTTGATCACTCGGTAGTCTAAATTGGAACGGCACATGGACTGAGACTCTCGCGGATATAGCCCTTGGACACGAGGTCCTGAATCTGATTTTCTAACTCTTTGGACTCCATCGGGTTCATTCAGTATGCCGGTCGGTTTGGTAAAGCGACTCCTGGTACGAGGTCGATCTGGTGCTCAATGCCTCGGATTAGGGGTAAGCCGGCTAGAATCTCCTCCGGGAACACATCCATAAACCTGTCCAACAAAGAAACCACTTCTCGGGGCAACTCTATCTCGTTAGAACATGAGTGTAACGCCTCCTTAAAGATCATCAGTAGCACCTACGTGTTCTGGATAATAGCCTTGGACACAGAACTTGAAGTAATAAGCAGGTTGGTCTTACTGATCTTGTTGTCCTTGGCGAGTTTTAACTGCATCTCGTGAACCTCCAGTGGTGTAAGCGGTGCGAGCTAGTATTTGCGCTTTTCGTGGTTGAACGAGTAATGGTTGGTGCATCTGTGGTGGGGAAAATGCTCATTTAATTCCTGAACTATTTGCAATTAGCGATTTTATTCCCTAACTATCGACCGTTTTGAAATATTCCTCAAGTAACTGTTGACTTTGCGAAATTAGGATTACTGAAGTCAATCGTTAACTCATAAAATAACGCCGTCATAATTATATCTATGTCGGGAAATATAAACGGAAAACACTCATTTAATTCACGAACTATTTTCAATTAGCGATTTTATTCCCCAACTATTGACTGCATAGAAATAATCCTCAAATAATTGTCGAAATCAGGATTAATGAAGTCAACCGTTAACTCATAAACTCATGAATCAGCCAAAAAGAAGCAAATCAATATGAAGACGAACCATGCCCATAAGGATGAAGATAGCCATGTGATACGATCAGAGTTTTAATATCTACACTGCAAGTGCACAGACGTGACAGTAGTATATAGGGTATCGAAATCCACAGAGACTCTAGACCTTACGATAGATTATAGAATTATCAAGTTAAGCTAGGTGAGATTAATGGAAACTAAATAGCAAGCAGAAAAGTAAATCAGTAGCAGAAGTGGTTTGTAAGCAACCAACTAAAAGCGCTAAGAGTTGACCTAGAAGTAGATGTCCAACTTGCATGGGCACGACATCGCACACCACTTGGTCTTTGTACTTGCTGATGCTGAACGGAACGGTGACTTGATCGGCGATCCGTATCTCCGTACATTGGCACACATGTACGGCTTTTCTTTGTGGATTTGCTCCGTACACATGTACGGCTTTTCTTTGTCAAAGGCTCTAGGTGCGGGTGGCGTCCATGTGGAGTTGCTCCGAGCTAGGCTCGTCGTCGCCGCCTTTCGATTGTTGTGCTTCTCCACCTGGATACTCATGTGTAGTAGCTCGGAAATATCATGGTACGGCTGGAGCTCGACCTTCCGGGCGATGCGGTCATGTTGTCCATCGATGAACTGGGACATGAGGGTGTCCTTCGAGTCGTCTAACTCGAGCCGGTTCCGGAGTTGCTCGAACTCCTCGAAGTACTCTTCTACGGACCTGGTTCCTTGCACAAACTTACGAAATTTCTTCTGTAACTCTCTTTGAAAATGCGGAGGCACATACCTTTACCTCAGGTTGTATTTCATGTCAGCCCATGTGATGATCGTGGTGATGTCGTCTACGTTCAGAAATGTCATGATCCCACCAGGACATGGCATGGTCCGTGAACTAGGATGCTCCTAACGCTACCTTCCTCCGATTGTTGTAGGCGTAGTAGTCAAATATATGCTCCATCCTCCGTTCCCACTCGAGGTATGCCTCCGGGTTAACCTTGCCTGCAAAAGTAGGAGGTTTCAATTTAACATCGTTTGAATTTTGTCGATGTACCTCGTCGTCTCGTATACGTCCGCGATGGACGGGGTCGTGTTGTCGGTGGTACGGTCGGTTGTTTCGGTCGGGTGGTTCATCGTCAAGACCGGGCATGTCCTCGTCCGTGTTGTCGAACTAATTAATCTGGACATTCGGGCCTCTCTGTGCTCATGCATTCAAGGGCGCGGGCTAGGGAATGGCTTGTTGTTCAGTAGCAGCAGTGTTGAGTCAAACTATAGTGTTAGTACCACAGCCGAGGATACTGTTTGTAGTGTACACGGATGCATCCGAAGTCGGATTGGGGTGTGTTTTTATGCAAGAAAATAAAGTTGTAGCTTATGCATCCATGCAACTGTGTTAGAATTTCAGAGGCATCCATGAGGAAGCTCTGATCATCTAGTTTGGTTCATGAGACATTCATGAGAAGCTCTGAACCATAACTCAACACAAGAACAAAAACACTTAAAGAAGAACAATGCAACCGGTTCTGCTCAAACAAAAGATAACTAGTTTGTACTTAAGAAAGCCATTAATCTAGTTGTATAAAGGAGTCCTTAGCTATATGGAAACACTTCCAAGAGCTTAACATCTCACCAAGGAGAGTCTACTCATAACATTGAAGAGAATCAGTAATTAGCTAAGAGAACATCCAAGAGAGAAGTAAAGAATTATCTATGAGCGATTCTCTCATCATACTTGGACTAACTATGGAAGAGTTATCCAAGCATGATGAGAGGCTGCCTTAAGCAGCCATAACCGTGGCTCTTTAAGGTCTACATTGAATATGAACTTGTATAAAGAATGGAGACAAAGAGTGAAACCGGTTACAAGAAGAAGAGAGAAAGAGAGAAGAGTTTGTATCAAGAATCTTGTTGATTTCTTATGAAGTGACTTAGAAAAGTATTACAAGGTCGTGTGTGGCCTTTATATAGGCTCACAATTAGGTTAAGACAACAATAAACAAAGATAAACCTAGATTACATCTCAACCATTGATTCATAGGAGGGAAAACTGATTTTGAATGGATGGTTGGATCTTCTCCTCTTCATTTCGGTTTCTAGTGAGTTCAGACTTGAAAGTGACTTGTCCTCACTCTTATTCACGTGTGCAGACTGAGGAGAGAGAGAGAACACTCCCAAGAGTGACTGTGACATGTCCTTGTAACCACTTTCCTCCTTAAACACACATGTGACTCTTCTTGAGTCTGATTCTTGACAGACATCTGTTTGGCCCCAACTTTGCACATACTTATCTTCTGATTATCTAAGTGCCCCATCTTTGCACTTCACAACTTTGTCCCTGACTTTCCACAAGATGATCTTGCCCCAACTTTGCACAATGATCATCTGTCTGTGTCTGTGTTTTTGTGTCTGTGTGCCCCAACTTTGCACATTGCACATCTTGATAGGAATGAGGTTCGGCTTTGTCTTCATGACTTCAGCCTCTCTTCTTCCATTTCATCTTCCTCTCCAATACTCCCCCGCAAGCTTGGTCGTCGGGACTCCAAAAGACCAAAGGGAGAAGAGGACCAAAGGCCAAGCCTGGAGCTGTGGAACTACCTCATTAAAAAACCTCCTTAAGGAAAACCTCTTTGGGATAAAACTTTAAGGAGGACAAAAAGAGTATAGTCCACATACTCAAGATGTAACTTAACCTTGGCATATGAACATCTTGAACCTCGGCTACTCCTTTCCACAACTCTTTCATTCCTTAACATTCTTTGACTTGACTTCTCTTGATATGAACTTTTTGATCTTGTTGTGTCTTTTGAAATTTAGACTCCATAGGGCGCCGGCCTTTAACCCCAACTTCCATCAACCTTTTCTTCTTGGAAGAACTTCAAGTCGGTCTCATATTCCTTTTGGATAGACTTCAAGGCTTGCGTATGCTCCTCATGGCTCCTTCACTTCCTAAGGCTCCTTAAGATGCCTTTATCCTCTCCTTATAAAGCTTCAACACAAAGGTTTAAAGGAAACTTGTTAAAGTATATGCAATGGCATTTAGGAACATTAGGTATGAATGAAACCTTTAAGTTTTGAAACGTTTTAGAGAATTGATTGTAAAACGTTTTATCTTTGAAACACATGATCACAACAAGATGCAACTGAAATATTCAAGTCTGAAAACGTTTTGAGAATAAGGTTTAAAACGTTTTGATATTGAAAGGATGAAACATGATCATAATAAAGAAAACCACAAGTGTTTGACTTTCAATAGGTTGCAAAACGTTTTGAGAATTGATTGAAAACGTTTTCAACACTTCAACCACAATCAAACACAATCAAGTCTTTAGGAAATCTAATGAAATGAAATGAGGGGGTTTTAGAAGTAGCATGATCATAGTCCTTTGAGTTGCGGTTTGGACTTGAACTTTAACTTCCCCGCACACTTGAATTGTCCATGGCTCTACACCATGACTTCACAACTGTGCCATCTGATTTTGCACAACCAATCTTGAAACACAAGATCACAAAACGAGTTGGGCTGATTCATCATGTCACCAGCTTGCATATCCACTAGATCTTCCACCATAGCCAACTCTTTGGGTCTGCTTTCTTCAAGACAGTCTGGATTAAGCTAGGTTGGGCCTGTCTTGTGGTCTTACTCCAATAGTTGAACCACGGTTCTAACACCAACTCAAACCATATTGTCTTCCCTTATTGAGAAGCAACAAATGAGGATTTCAGCTAATCCACAACTACATGAGCTCACTGATTTGTTGGAGACTTCTTCAGCTCCTCAACCACACAACCTTTTAACTTCAGCATGAACCGCCATTAAGACTGATCCTTACTGCCAACAACTCGCCATTCCTCCTAAGAACACCTAACACAAAACAATACTCAAGCAACACAAGTTTGATCAGGACTAATGAGCTTGAATTAAGTTTCTGTGCTAGAATAAGATAGTTCTTTAGGAGTAAACTTTAGAGTAAAATAGAAGTAACCAGAGTATAAAGAGTATGGGATGTCACACAATTCATATTAAGAGAGTGTGCATCAGAGAATGAGAGTATAGAGAGTATGTGAGTTTGGAATACAAAAACTCAGATTAAGATCATGTAAACCAAACTCAGAGAATAGTAGAATGTGAGAATGGGAGAATGAACCTGAAAAACAGAAAATACAAATGTTAGAGAATATGTTTAAGGTTCAGGGACTGAGTTTCTTGCTCAGTTTAACTCATAAACATTTCAAAAGTTCAGGGACTGAGTTTGTTCAGTTTGAAACAAGCAACAAGAACCAGAGAAGCAACAAAGAAAGACACAATCATATGCTCTTGTTCTTCTCTGATTTCTTAACAACAACTTGTTAACTCTTCAACAAGAAAGAGCACAAGAATTTAGAAACAGGAACCAGCAACAAACATGAGCTTGGTCCATAAAAACAATGCGGAAGTAAAAGATTAAACAAGACAGAGTTTTGCTCTCTGTCTTAAAACGTTTTTGCAGCCAAGAATCAAGTTGCTCTGATAATATGTTAGAATTTCAGAGGCATCCATGAGGAAGCTCTGATCATCTAGTTTGGTTCATGAGACATTCATGAGAAGCTCTGAAACATAACTCAACACAAGAACATAAACAATTAAAGAAGAACAATGCAACCGGTTCTGCTTAAACAAAAGATAACTAGTTTGTACTTAAGAAAGCCATTAATCTAGTTGTATAAAGGAGTCCTTAGCTATATGAAAACACTTCCAATAGCTTAACATCTCACCAAGGAGAGTCTACTCATAACATGGAAGAGAATCAGTAATTAGCTAAGAGAACATCCAAGAGAGAAGTAAAGAACTATCTATGAGCGATTCTCTCATCATACTTGGACTAACTATGGAAGAGTTATCCAAGCATGATGAGAGACTGCCTTAAGCAGCCATAACCGTGGCTCTTTAAGGTCTACATTGAATATGAACTTGTATAAACAATGGAGAGAAAGAGTGAAACCGGTTACAAGAAGAAGAGAGAAAGAGAGAAGAGTTTGTATCAAGAATCTTATTGATTTCTTATGAAGTGACTTAGAAAAGTATTACAAGGTCGTGTGTGGCCTTTATATAGGCTCACAATTAGGTTAAGACAACAATAAACAAAGATAAACCTAGATTACATCTTAACCATTGATTCATAGGAGGGAAAACTGGTTTTGAATGGATGGTTGAATCTTCTCCTCTTCATTTCGGTTTCTAGTGAGTTCAGACTTGAAAGTGACTTGTCCTCACTCTTATTCACGTGTGCAGACCTGAGGAGAGAGAGAGCACACTCCCAAGAGTGAGTGTGACATGTCCTTGTAACCACTTTCCTCCTTAAACACACATGTGACCCTTCTTGAGACTGATTCTTGACAGACATCTTTTTGGCCCCAACTTTGCACATACTTATCTTCTGATTATCTAAGTGCCCCATCTTTGCACTTTACAACTTTTGCCCTGACTTTGCACAAGATGATCTTGCCCCAACTTTGCACAATGATCATCTGTCTGTGTCTGTGTCTGTGTCTGTCTCTATGTCTTTGTGTTTGTGTGCCCAACCTTTGCACATTGCACATCTTGATAGGAATGAGGCTCGGCTTTGTCTTCATGACTTCAGCCTCTCCTCTTCCATTTCATCTTCCTCTCTAATAAACTGAAGAAGCATGAGGTTAATTAGCCTACCCATGATTTGGAACTGGAAGTAGTGGTCTTCGTGCTTAAGATATGGCATGCTTATCTGTACGGAGAGAAAGTGCAGTCGCTCAAAACTCTACGCCCACTTTTATAATAATAAAAACTTGAAGTCCTTTCATGTCAAGGCCGTCAATGGCTTAGCTATACTAGTGAATACCTTGACGAACTTTATGTGGTATCCGCCAACCCAAGGAAACTGCGAACATCAGTTGCACTCTTCATTTATGACAATTGGTGATAGAAGTGATTTTTTGCGGATCCTCTGCTACTCATGCTTCCGAATTTACATTGCCTAGGAATCCAATCTTTCTTTTCCAAAAACTGCACTTATTGAGCTTGGCGACCAACTTCTACTTCCTGAGCGTGTCCAAAACGATCCGGATATGCCACTCGTGCGCTTCTTTACTCCTCGAGTAGACCAAGTTATCGTCGATGAAAACGATAACGTACTTATCCAAGTACTCTAGGAAGACATCGTTCATCATGTTCAAGAAGGCTGCTGGTGCATTGGTCAAACCGAACAGCATTACCACGAACATGTAATGTCCATAACGGGTTTGGAATGCCATCTTCTGAATATCTTCCTAGGATATTTGAATTTGATGGTCACCCGAAGCAAGATAGATCTTGGAGAACCACGAAGCTCTCTGCAGTTGGTTCAACAACTCATCGATTCTTCGTAGCGTGTACTTATTCTTTATGGTCACCTTGTTTAGGCCTCGGTAGTCAATACATAGTCTGAAACTTCTGTCCTTCTTCTTAACAAACATGACAGGTGCTCCCAATGGTGAACTGCTCGGTTGATAGGTTCTAAGTTTTACCCTATTCTAAACTGCAAGTGAACAGCAATGTCAAAGTAGTATATAGGGTTATCGAATCCATAGGGACACTAGGTCTCGATAGATCAGAACAGTAGAGACTAATACTAGAAATAAGCAGATGGTGAAGTAAATAAATTGCGAAGCAAGAAAGTAAACAGTAGCAAGTTGGTTGTGAAAGCAATAAACTAAAAGCGTCAAGCCTAGGGTATTCTCAGGAAATCAGACAAGCAGACAAGCTAATCAGTCAGGATCTAATTAAACTCAGTTCTAGAACTCAAATCACGGAAATAGAATTAACCAAATCTCTTTGCGAAAACTCTCTAAGTCTAAGTGCAGTAACCCAAATCTCTTTGCAATTACTAACAGATTAAACTAGCATTAAGTTCAAGTTCGATATGTTCACAATTAAACTAAACCAAATCTCTTTGCGAATAATTTTATTGCTCAACCTAAATAGTTCAGATTCTAAAACACACTCTCGTGTCGAATTTAGCAACCTAAGATCTAGATTCTAATTGATCAGGTTAGAACTAGCTTTAAGCACAATCTAGTTTGAAGAACATTCTAATCATATGAATCCTTAACTGAATCAAACAAGTCTAGCAAGTCATCAAACCCTAATGAGAAACCCTAAGCCTAACTATGGATCTACTCAGACATGATTGATGAAAACATAATCATAGAAATAATAGATTGCATATAAGAAATTAAATAGATAAAGGGGTTCGAAATCTTCTCCAAAATAAGTGAATACAGGAAATAGATCAGCCCCAAAAGCTCTAAAAATCTCTTAGCTCTAAGTATGAAAGCGTAAGTAAAATAAACACCAAAATCCTCTATATATATGCCTAATCTCGGCTGGGGCTTCTGTGTAAATACTGGAACTATCTTGGGCTTCTTTGCAAATCTTCATAACTTCATTAAACCGACGCGTACGGCCCATCTCGCTAGTGTGTCGACCGATGCACAAGATGTGTCGGTCGATGCATGATCAATAAATCGGACAGTGAGTTAAGCTCTCGGCCAAAACGTCCCAAAAGTCCCAAAATGCTCCAAATATCTCCAATTAGCTCCAAACCTGATTAAACCTGTAAAAGACTCTAAACAAAGACAAAAGACACTAAAAACACATCTATATCATGGTCTAAAATGGGTAAAAACCATGATATATCAACTCCCCCACACTTAGCCTTTGCTTGCCCTCAAGCAAAACAGAGAACTAAAATGTAGTGAAGAGGTTTGAAAACTCTTCAGAAACTCATTTTGTCGTAGAAGCAGCAGCATTCAGATTCCCCTTAGTAATCCACATGAAAGAATCAACCTGCAGACATCAAGACCAACATATACTTCCCCCACACTTAGCAACTGTCCTAAGTAAACTCCACAATCACATTCACGCATTCAAATTCTCCCTACTGACTTCTGCATATATTTAAGTGCGGTCTCACCTAAGGGGTATCGATCTAAAGGCACATGGATTCTTACCTTGCCAGCTCTAGACCACCAAACTGTCTTTCTTTAGTCCCTTTCTTCTCTTTCCCTCCCTTAACAACTGATTTTTCCCCACTGGGTATCATTTTATTTTTTTTTATCAGTGTTCTTCCCGTTTTGGGGTGTACTTTGGACACATTCCATGGATCACATGAGAGAAAATAGTGTTTGCTACCATTCCCATGACCACTTCGGAGTTACTAACTCATCCGCAGTTTATTACTTTTTTTTTTTTTTTTACTTTATGGAAGGGGAGAAGGGAACCAAATAGGACAGGTTTACAGGCTGTGTCAGAACCAGCAAGGGAGTCCGACATAAAGTATACCAAGCCCTTAGGTGAGAAATCTAAAGTCAGGATTAAATTGAAGTCAGTAAAAGATCCTCTGATACCTGAAGCGATGTGGGTGTTCTCAGTAGGCTGATCTGTGTCTGGGTTTTCTAATAGTCATAGATGATCTGCAGCTTCATCTCAATGGTCACTTAAGTTCCTGCAAATGCTGCTAATCTTCTCAAAAAATCATTGTTTCCTACTTAAACAAATTTTGACTCGAAAAACAAATTTTTAAAATTTAACTGACTCTAAGAAAACAAAAGAAAGTAATTAGTAGAACCTCCCCCACACTTAAGACACACTGTCCCCAGTAGTGTCAAGCAAGGGATCGGTTAAAAGAAAGAAAACAAAAATTTGTTAATGGAATGGTTAGTTCTCTCGGGTTCTTACCTCTGTCGCAGTCAGGCATCGATCGTTGCACTAGGTGCACCGACCGTTGCTGTGCGATTTTCGTTGGGGATCGATCGTTGCTCAGGACCGCAACGATCGCTGCAATGCGATTCTTTCGTATTGTGACGATCGACACAATGGTGTGTCGATCGACGCACTGCGTTTTCACGAACAGTCAGCAAGTTAGCAGGTTAGTCCGTCTGTTTTTGTCAATTTTGATCCCTGCAAGCTGAAAACACTAGAAACAGAGTAAAACCGAAGCAACAAATGTATCTGATCAAGCATAACCATCCAAACATAATAGAATCCTAAGGAAAATAAGAAAATGCAAAAACAAAAGTGCAAGAAAAGATAAAAGTCAGAATACAGAACCGAATGTCTGAAAACGGAGATCAATCTCACTCGCTCACATCATCTATCCCAGTATACCTCTCGGGATCACTGGCATCCTCTGGAGATCGCTGTCGACGACGTCGGTCAGGTACGGGCTGATGGATCTGTGGTGGCCTCCTGCAGCTGCAAGTACGCACGAAGTTCCAAAGAACTCGAAACATACCATCTGATCTCTCTCTCCACTCTGCCTCAGAGTATGCACCGTAAGCCATTGCAGGCTCTGGAAAGGGACCCACATCGTCGACTGGGGCAGGCGCTGGCGCAGGAGTAGGGGCAGCAGAAGTCGAAGCTCGTGAGGAAGGCTCTCCCAGCGGATGAGCCATAGTCGGAATCCCACGCTGCGCAGACTCAGGAGGCTGAAATCTCAGTGCCTCTAATGTGTCAATCTGTGTCCATCTGGCAGCAGGAAGCTCTATACCAGTCCTCCCAGTGGTCGGATCAGTGTAAACCCAAATGCGCCCCTCCTTGAGCCAGGTAGCGCTCTGCAAATGGCTGAGATCCAGGAACTCCCGAGCTGTATCACGCTCTGTGCCATGAAGAGGAATCCCACAATACTCAAAAATGGGAGTAAGTAAACTCCCTACCGTCTCAGTACCAGCTCCATCAAACGGCTTCAGCTGCAGATCAACTAAATGCTGTGCGAAAATAGCTCCCAAGTTGAGACCCGTAGTAGGATCTCTCACGCCAGAACCTCTAAACTGATCTCTCAGCCCCATAAACAGCAGCTCCATCTCATATTTGCGCATCTTGTTGGCCTCAAACTTGCAAAGCAAGCTCCAGCACAAGATACGCGAGACATATCGCAGCACCGGATGTCTCATCTGCACTACTGGTGTGGTCCTGGAGTTGTATCGACCGCTGCCAATACTCTCCCAGAATGTGCGAGCCTCAACCGGATCCCACTCGAGTGGCATGGCGATGCGCCTCGGCTCAGTACTGAACCCGTAGATCCTGCAAAGATCAAGTAGAGGAATCCGATACCTGACTCCCCAACTCATGAAGGTGAATGCACCCACTGTAGCGCTCCTGTTGTCGGGATCCGAGTAAACCACTCTGCAAGTGGCCAATAACTGCCTGACCAGCTCAGGATAGAGATCATAATGTCGCATCGGCATTGTCCCTAGACCAATGCCTCTGCATACAGGGAGTACCTGCTCATCAATACCCAGAGTCTTGCAGGTGGAGTAGTCAGCGAACTTGGTCGGCTTGAAGATCATCCCACACCAACCACTGTAGAGAAGCGAGTCATACTCGTCCCACTGACTGAGCAACGGCCGCACGGTGAACTCAACGGTCTTGAAGAAACGTATAAGGTCCTACGGCCACTGTCTGGTCATCTGAATCGGTGTGGCGTCCGCTCTGGGCCAAGGTAAAGCAATTGGGGGCCCGTATCTGGCGTATGGTGCGGGTGGCTCTGACTCTCTGCTAAACCATTGAGGCGGTGGGGTGTAGTGTCATGTTGCTGTGGAAGCTGTGGCTCGCTTCTTGCGGGGTTGCCTTTGAGACGCCATCTGCAAAAACAAAGTTCAAACATTTATAAGTCTCGGCAAAATTTCACTGTGAAATCGCGAAGCATCGACCGTTGCATCTAAGGCATCGATCGTTGCAAGGCGATTTCACTTTATCGAACATTTCCCAAAATCGCAAAGCAACGACCGTTGCTCTAGAGCAACGACCGTTGCAAGGTGATTTTACCGCAAACAAATCATCAAAATCAGTTCAAATCCAAGCCACATTGCCTCAAATCAGTTCATAATCACCATCCATCACCCTAAATCGTTCTAATTACGCATGCATCATCAATTTTCGGTTCAAAAATCTAACACCCTAGAACCCTAAAATCCAATCCGAAAATTTGAGAAATAGAAGTTCATTACCTTGGATTCTTGAGATATGAGCTAGATACAAGGGTTTAGAGTGTGAAATAGGAAGTATTAGCAATTGAAACGAAGAAAAATGATGAGAAATGGCGATTTTTGGGTGTGGAGCTTTCGGTGTACGGTCAATCGGAAATGAGGAAGAAAAGAGAAGAGAAAGGGTTTAAGGCACTTACCTGGTCGTGGGTGCAACGATCGTTGCTTTCGGGGCAACGACCGTTGCTGGTCAAATCAAAATTGATTTACCGGTTTAGCGCATACCTTAATTTTGCAATTGAACCAATTGCAACGACCGTTGCTTAGAAGCGACGATCGTCACAATGCGATTACCCCTCTTCGTCAAAATCTCCTTGCAACGACCGGTGCACCAAGTGCATCGATCGTCACACATCTCCAGACTCGAGTTCTGCATCTGAAACTTAGCAAAAACAAAAACAAAAACGTGAAATCCTAAGAAAAACACCAAAAATAAGGAAGAAAAACAGCTAAACCTAACAGTGGGTTGCCTCCCACTCAGCGCTTGTTTAAGGTCATTAGCTTGACCGGACGCACAAGATCTTTCAGGCACCAAGAGATCTCGACAGAGACTTTTTCTGTCTCTGTTCAAGTCTCCTCATCCAAGGTGGCGAGTAGGCTGTTGCAGAATGCTCATGTCCAAGAAAAGATGGAGTAAAATGTGCTCCAGGATCCAGAATCACAGTGTCATCCGGCTGCTCATCATCTGCATCCATGATTGTGAATGTCTGCCCATCTATCAGTGGCTTTCGCAGCTTCTCCATCTCATAACGCAGCGGCTCATCTCCCAGGTGGAGGTCTATTAGACTCTGTCTAACATCTATCACAGCCCCCGCTGTAGCCAAGAATGGTCTTCCAAGCAGTAACGCTTCATCATGATCGCAGTCATATTTCAGCACAAGGAAGTCTGTCGGAACTAAGTAGTTTCCAACTCTCACTGGAATGTCCTTTAAGAGTCCTTCCGGAACTCGTATAGACTGATCAGCTAGGACAAGAGAGGTCCTAGTAGGAGAAAAATCCAGCATCCCCAGCTTCTCTGCCACAGAATAAGGCATCATACTTCCAGCAGCTCCTAAATCACACAGAGAGCGTCTAAAACTGTCCTCGAAGATGGAACAGTTAAGCACAAAGACTCCAGGGTCAGGCAGCTTCTTTGGGATCTTGTTCAGTAGCACCTCACTAATGTGTTGGGGAACTACAATCACCCAGTCTCTCAGCTCGTCATCTAAAGGCAACATCCTATTTAAGTACCTCTGCACACATGGATGATAAGGTGGATCATCAGAAGTTGGAATTTCTTCCAATTCTTCACCAATCTCCTCTAGCTTCTTAAGCTCTTCAATTTCCTGCCTAATCACTTCAGACACTGAGGAGTGTTGTCTAACAATCTGCGCATAAATCTCCTGTTGAGTAATCTCAGAGGCTCCAGTGAATAGGCGATCAAGCTCCAAGTCAGCATCTATGCCATTATCACCCGACAGTTCTGTCTGTTCACGTCCTGCAACGACCGACACTAAGGGTATGTCGATCGTTGCCATCTCGACTGGTGTATCGATCGGCGCAGATGTTGCATCGATCGACGCACTGCAGCAGATTTCACCCGAGAGTTTTTGACCAAAATCCGGGATTTCTCCATCTTTCACCAACTCAGCTGTACTTAGCTCAAATTTCTCACCTAGGTGAGACCCATCATTAATGTACACAGACCAGGCCTTAATGTGAGTGTCTGCAGCTCCTTTTCCCTTCATAGCACTGGAAATCTGATTCACCTGAGTGTCCAGCTGCTTCACATGAGTGCTCAGAGTCTCAAACTTCCCATTGAGGTTCTCATAAACTGCATCCAGCTTCTTGTTACTGTCCACAGAAATCTTGTTCTGGCTCTCTAGTACCTGTTCCAACATTGTTTCCATCCTAGTCTCAAAAGCAGTGGCTGCAGGAGGTGACTGATAAGATGAAGATCCGTAGGTTCTCTGATTTCCTTGTCCATAAGGCTTCTGAAAGTTACTAGTCTGTCCAAAGCTTGAAGAGTTCTGGTTGCCTGCGAAGGCATTCTTCTGTCCTCCACCGGAAAATCTGTTCCCAGATTGATATCCAAATCTGTTTCCTTGGAAACCAGATCCTCCGATGTAATTCACATCTTCTTCCTGAGTGTCCTCCTCAGTCTGAATTACTTCTACTTCTTGAGCAAAGTGGACAGCTTTCTTTTCGCCTAGAAGAGTGCAAATTTTGTCCATCCTGGATCTCAATTCAGCCATCTCTGAGTTATCAATACTTCCACCAGGTTTCTTCCTCCTCTCATCCATAGTCTTGCAGCTGTTGCTGCCAATCAGATTCTCAATCAACTGTTTAGCCTGTGTAGGAGTCCTGGTGTTGAAGTTGGCATTACTGGAATTATCCAGCGCAGACTGATATGGAAGATCTATGCCTCTGAAGAAGATACCAATCAGCTGAACCTCAGTGAATCCATGGTGTGGGCAGTCACGCTGATACTGCTTAAATCTCATCCAGGCAGTCTTTAAGGGCTCCACAGCTCCTTGGGAGAAAGTGAGTATGTCCTGTCTGGACTGGTCTGAACGCGCATCATCATAGAAGTGACGCAGGAACTCACTCTTTAAGGCTGCCCAAGTAGTATACTGACCAGGTGCCAGTTGTCTCAGCCATGCACTAGCGTCTCCAGCAAGACTGTGCGGAAATAGCTTAAGGAACAGATAGTCCGGGCATACTCCTTCATACTTCATGCCAGTGACTATGTCCTCAAACTTGTCAATGTGATCCATAGGCTGCTCTGCTTGAAGACCATGAAAAGCAATCTGCCTCATCAGCTGGTAGTAGATGGTCTTGACCTCAAAATCATTCCTCTCAAAAGCAGGAAGCACTAGAGCTGCTCGGTTTGCATGAAACTCATCAGGTCTGTTGTAGTCAGCTAGTGTCCTCTCATGAACCACCATCTCTCTACCTTGGGCCCGTTCCTGACCCTGGTTTTGGTTCTGCTCCTGTTGCTGTTGCTCAGGAGGGTCAGGGATCACTCGTCCATCAGCATCAATCCTCTGCCCAGCAGCATTGTAAGGATTGTTTTCCGGATCCCTCAGGACACCTTCAGCATCTCGTATCAAGATCAGACGTTCTCGTACCATTCTCTCTCTCTTTTCTCTTCTGATAGTCCGTTCTAGACGTCCAAGTTCCTCTAGTCCGAGATTAACTAAGCTCGAGTTCGGATTACTTCTAGTTTTCTGCGTTGGCATAAACTGTATGTAATCGTCCAGCAACGATCGATGCTATCAGTGCAACGATCGATTCAATCTCAGAATCGCCTAGTGACGATCGACGCAAGGGATGCAACGATCGACGCAAGGCGAAAGTCGTACCTGCGACAGAAAGAAACAGAGAAAAAGTTAGCAAAATATGAAAACAAAACGAAAAAGCAAAAACAAAAAGAAAAATTTCTAGTAAAAACCCTAAGTTCGGTCCTATCGAAGACTCTAAGAGTCCCCGGCAACGGCGCCAAAAACTTGATAGGTTCTAAGTTTTACCCTATTCTAAACTGCAAGTGAACAGCAATGTCAAAGTAGTATATAGGGTTATCGAATCCACAGGGACACTAGGTCTCGATAGATCAGAACAGTAGAGACTAATACTAGAAATAAGCAGATGGTGAAGTAAATAAATTGCGAAGCAAGAAAGTAAACAGTAGCAAGTTGGTTGTGAAAGCAATAAACTAAAAGCGTCAAGCCTAGGGTATTCTCAGGAAATCAGACAAGCAGACAAGCTAATCAGTCAGGATCTAATTAAACTCAGTTCTAGAACTCAAATCACGGAAATAGAATTAACCAAATCTCTTTGCGAAAACTCTCTAAGTCTAAGTGCAGTAACCCAAATCTCTTTGCAATTACTAACAGATTAAACTAGCATTAAGTTCAAGTTCGATATGTTCACAATTAAACTAAACCAAATCTCTTTGCGAATAATTTAATTGCTCAACCTAAATAGTTCAGATTCTAAAACACACTCTCGTGTCGAATTTAGCAACCTAAGATCTAGATTCTAATTGATCAGGTTAGAACTAGCTTTAAGCACAATCTAGTTTGAAGAACATTCTAATCATATGAATCCTTAACTGAATCAAACAAGTCTAGCAAGTCATCAAACCCTAATGAGAAACCCTAAGCCTAACTATGGATCTACTCAGACATGATTGATGAAAACATAATCATAGAAATAATAGATTGCATATAAGAAATTAAATAGATAAAGGGGTTCGAAATCTTCTCCAAAATAAGTGAATACAGGAAATAGATCAGCCCCAAAAGCTCTAAAAATCTCTTAGCTCTAAGTATGAAAGCGTAAGTAAAATAAACACCAAAATCCTCTATATATATGCCTAATCTCGGCTGGGGCTTCTGTGTAAATACTGGAACTATCTTGGGCTTCTTTGCAAATCTTCATAACTTCATTAAACTGACGCGTACGGCCCATCTCGCTAGTGTGTCGACCGATGCACAAGATGTGTCGGTCGATGCATGATCAATAAATCGGACAGTGAGTTAAGCTCTCGGCCAAAACGTCCCAAAAGTCCCAAAATGCTCCAAATATCTCCAATTAGCTCCAAACCTGATTAAACCTGTAAAAGACTCTAAACAAAGACAAAAGACACTAAAAACACATCTATATCATGGTCTAAAATGGGTAAAAACCATGATATATCATCGGTCAAACAAATCCTTTCTCCACAAGATCTTCCAGTTTCTTCTTCAACTCGGCCATCTTTGTGTGTGCCAAACAATAGGGTGCCTTTGACACGAGCGCCATGTGCCCCAGTCGTCCGCACTAGAAGAACGTGACTACTATCAGGTTATGCGGGCAGTCCATCTGGAAATGGCCCGGCTACCTGCACTTGAAACATGCTCCGGGTGATACCTTCTACATTGGAACAGACGGAATAGCGGCATTAGAGTCTCATAGTTCCTCTTGGTGCCCTTATTTTGTGCACTCTTGGTCCGTTTCTGCTCCTCTTCCCACCCAATTTCTGCATTTGCTGCCTTTTCGAGCAAGTCGTGGATATCGAAGTAGTCCCGCATCTTACAACGATTCTTTAGCTCAATCTTCAATCTACCTAGGAATCGGCAGATCAACTCCTGTTCACTCAAGTACCTGCTGGCAAACTTCCTAAAATGGTTAAACTCTTCTCCATAGTCCCACACTGTAGGAACTGTTTAGTTGATCCTGATGTAATTCACAGATTCATATCAACCTAAACATACAGATCTAGGTTCTCTTGATTAGAAACATTAGATGATCTCACCTTTTACCTGTTTGTTGCAGCGGAAGGAATAGAACAGGTCAGAGATCAGAGAGATACACCGAGGGATGAATCCTCCAAAGGTTCACACACGCGATCACAGAAAACGGCTGCTAGACCGAGCTGATGGGAGGCGCAGGGAGAGAGGATTTTCGGCGCAGGGGCTAGGGTTTTTGGAAAGAGATTTGGCTTTTAGTTTATTAAAAGCCTTCTCTTTCCCTTTTGGGCTTATGGGCCCAAAACACCAATCTGATTAAATCCCATTTAATCAGACCCATTAATCTTTCTCTCTTAGTACGACAAATGCCTGGCACTTTTGTCATACTTCTGCTAAGCCGTTCCAACACATTTTCCTGTTAGCTTAGGCGTGTGACCCATATGGGATCATATAATAAAGGCAATAAGTCCAAGACTTATAGATCATGAGCGGACTCTAGCAAGCCATCATGACCCCCAGTATTATATGACTTATGTCTGATCATTGACATACTCTTACTTTCTAGAGACAGTACTGAGATTACTGGACACAATTCCAACAATCTCCCACTTGTACTGGAATCTCTCTGTATTCATAATCCTTTTATCACAATATCTCGATTAGTCATAAGGCAAGATTAGTGTCATCCTTATAAAGCCTAATCTTGTTCATCGGACTCTGACTTGATACTGACAATCCAAACGACTCGGGAAAGTCCGTTTGAGCATGGCCATGCGTTTTCCAGTATTCAAATCTCCGATTGGCCTAGAGATATTCACTCCATTTATATTGGAGGGACAAATCCCATCTTGTTCCATCACTGTAAATTACTCATTTCATGATGTACCCAAACAAGGTCCTTATAGCTATCGCAGAACGATAGCGTTAGACAATGATCAAAGTACATCAGTCCATGTGCAGTCACATGCATGTGAACTCAGGTCTAAGGACTATACTCTATAGTCGTAGTAAGAATCTCTTATGACACAGATATAAATATCCTGAAGAGTTCTTATAAGCGGGTCTTGTCCGGTCGTATGTTCCCAACATACACCTATGTACTGACTTTGATGCCGCGCATCTATGACACACTGAGACTTTGTCATAAGTCACGTACCAATCCAGTCTCACACGGTTGTTGGTGTTCCAGTTTCAACAACCTTCGACTAGGGACAGGATGATATGAAACATTTATCAAATATAGGGTCTCATGATCAAGCTAAATGACTTTGATGACTCAAGATCAAGTCACTTACTTCGATGACCTATAAAATGCTTCATATCATTTTGGAACGATTATTTCATCACAGTTAAAATAATCTTGAAATAATAATTTCATTAAACATCTTAAATGTTGTTTCAAGAACATATCCAATAACTAAATAAAGCCCTTTAATAACTCCCACTGAAATTAAGACTACATCTTTATTTCACTTATCCTACAGCAACAGTCCGCGACTCGTGCTTAGGCCTAAGGAGTGGCTTCGTTAATAGATTAGCAACGTTCTCATTCGTTGAAACTTGCTGATCTACTTAACATCTCTGTCATTTATCTTACGGAATAGGTTATACCTATCCTCAAGGTGTTTGGACTTCTGATGTGCAGCTAGTCTCATCTATGCTGGGAATCACATCAAGTTCAGTGACGAACTCTTCTTTCCAAACAACCTCTTTCGCCACTTCCCAAGTTGCGAAATGTTCAGCTTAAGTCATGGAGTCAGCAACAGTGCCTTGCACCGCCAGATAGACACAAGATATAACCGGACTGTGATCGGGAATCATCTTTGTCTATTGGAAACTTGCCTTTCAGGCTCCACCGACTCGTAGCACCTCACTTTCTCCGTAACTCAAGAATTTATCCTTAGTATTCCTCAAATACTTTAGGATATTCTTTACGGCAATCCAGTGTTTCTTTGCTGGATTTGACTGGTCTTTACTTGTCTTGCTTAACATTAAAGCAACATCAAACAAGTACGTTTCATGGCATACATGATAGATCCAATTGCCGACGCATATGGAATCTTATCCATGCATTTAAGCTCAGCAGTTATCGTAGGATACTGTATCTTGCTTAACTTAATGCCATGTGACATTTGCATAAAACCCTTCTTGGATTGCTCAAAATGTGTAGGACTTTGTCAATTTAAGAATCCTGACTCTGTCCTACCAGCTCTTTTGGATCTCTATCTTTAGATCCAAAATCCAAGAACTACGTGGCTTTACCCATGTCAATCATTAAACCAACTCCCAAGCTAGTCCTTTACTGACTACCGTGTTGGGACGTTATATCCGAGAATCAGTATGTCATCGACATACACTTTGAGAAATGCAATATCGCTCCCACTAATCTATTAGTAAACACACAGTTCCGCTTCGTTCCTGTTCAAGTCAAAACCTTGACTACTTCAACAGAACGAAGATTTCAACTCCGATATGTTTGCTTCCATCCATGAATGGATCGATGAAGCTAACTTACATAAAATGTAATTTTTCGGAGTCCGGGCTCACTTTCGCTTCTTTGAATTTCGCAGATTCGTCGCTTTCAATGATCATCGGATCATGCGAACTTTCAATGATCATCAGGCTGAACTAATGACGAGAATTCACTCTCGGATTAGTGACTGATTCTTTCATATCTGCGAACTTCAGGCTCCACAGGTGTAGATTCTACAGAAATCTGTAAATCCTTCCGCTGCTCTCCCTCAATAGGTTAAGCAGCCTCCTGTATTTCTCGAATTTCTTCGAGTTGTACTTTTACTCCCACTGTTCTTCTTGGAAAGTAACTTCCCTTCTTAGAAAACAGAATGGTCGTAAAAATACTTTTTACTCCCACTGTTCTTCTTGGAAAGTAATTTCCCTTCTTAGAAAACAGAATGGTCGTAAAAAGTACCGAGCCTTGGTTTCCTTAAGAAAACATCGAGTTATACTTTTACTCCCACTGTTCTTCTTGGAAAATAACTTCCCTTCTTAGAAAACAGATTGGACGTAAAAGTAACAAGCCTTAGTTTCTCTAGGACAACCAGCGAAGTAGCACAACTACAAATACTCAGTAAAGACAAATTTGGATCGATTCCAATCCACATTTACGTGGTGTCTTTCAACTGATATTTGTGGAACTATTTCAGCGTAAACTTAGATATTTTAGAGCGTTATTCTTAAATAATATCATGGAAGATTCGTGTGACTCATCTTTAATCATTTCTTATAAGATCTGATTCTTTCTCACAGAAAAACCTTCAGGTTTTCAGGAGAAATGAGTTGTGAAACGATTTCACACTCATTAAGATGATCACACAATCAATGACTTAAGTATTCTCACTCGTGATTTAATCCAGAGTCTTAATACTTTTGTCATTCAGATCCTATACTTCATTCTGGAACTCTTTCGACCATGTCAAAGAATTCCGACTTGTGTCTCATCAAATGAACACAGTCACACTCACTGAAGTAATCAGTAGAGACAATGAAGTACAGGAGATTTTCTCTGGCATTACTGCTCATTGGGCCACATACATGAGTATGTTCCAGGTCCAATAAGCATTTGGGCTTTTCTCTAGCTCGGCTAAGATAGGCCCTTTACCTTTTGGTCTAGTAAACAGAATTCAAGTCTCATAAGATATTTTATCAAATGAGCCCAACAGTCCATGACTATGGGATTTCTGAATCCAACTTACTCTATGTGACCAAGACTTTATGCCAAGAAAAATCAGGTTTAATTCATCAGATTTAAACCAATTCGGTATTTATGTTACATTTAGGCACTCTTTGGTTTAAGATATAAAACCCATTCCATGAATAGGGTGCTACAATTAATATTTCATTAAGATCAAAAGAACAAAAACTTGTCTTTTATCAAAATGAAAAACATTCAAATTCTTACAAGAAAATGAAAGACAACTCTGCTTAAAGCAGGTATATTGTAGCAATTACTTAATACAAAACCAAGCCTCAAAGGGATCTATAAGTGAAAAACCCTACGGCTGAGGCAGCATCCCAAGCTCCTTCCAGACATGTAGTTTCACTTGCCCTTCATTCAACGTTCTACTGTTGCTTAGGCTCTGCATATTATCATAAATATCAGTGCCACAACCAGTATCCAATACCTTTAAGGTAGAACTTGAAGTAACAACATGAATACCTGAGGAAGTAGTCGCATACATCGACTTTAACTCCTCATCATCTTCCATGAATTTAATGCAATCTCTCTTCCAATGCCCTGTCTCCTTACAGTAGCAGCACTTACCAACGTAAGAGGTATCTGACTCGGGCTCATAAGACACACGCTTGCCATGATTCAAAATCTGGACAACTTTGTCTTCACCCTTGTCAGCATTAGGTTTCGTAAACCTACCCTTCTCATTCATGAGATTGTACAGGGTACTCTTCACGTTTGGCTCAACTGTCTTGAGCATATCATGCAGTTCAGTCAGCGTCTTCGTTAAGCCTTTCTTGATATAGTTCCTTCTGAACTTATCATAGCTTGACGGCAGTGACTGCAGAATGATCTCAGTTGCCAATTCTTGGCTTACTGGATAATCCAGTTTCCTCAGGTTATCAATGTAACCCATCATTTTACTGACATGAGGACTCACTGGATGATCATTTGGTAGCTTGCAGCTAGTGAGAGATTTAACCAACTGGTATCTCTCCACTCTTATCTGCTCCTGAAATTTCAATTTCAGGCTGCTGATCATCTCTATTGGCGACTCCATGTTCTCATATTGCTTCCGCAAGTCTGAGTCCATGGTAGCCAATATCAGACCACGCACATCTACCGCATCATTATAATGCTTATTCCAAGCATTATATACTGCATGAGAAGCATTGGACCCGATCCTCACGGGGAGAGCTCTCTCAAGGACATAGTCCTTTCTCTCCTGTCTGAGGACTAGCCTCAGGTTCCGCGACCAAGTCAAGAAATTTGATCCGTTCAGCTTGTCCATCTTAAGGACAGACCGGATCGAGAAAGTGTTTTGATTGTTTGTGCTAGTCATAACTGAAAATTAAGATAAAAGGATTTTAGTTAATATGTTCAATATGATTAATCTCGTATTAAATTTAATATGATTAATCATGCATTATATTCAATAACATTAGTTACCCTCAATAGAATATAATGATTCCAAGATCCACATATAACTAAGATTAAAGTGGGCCACTGGCCGTCACCCAACCTTAGCTTATATCGGTAAGCCCTATATCGGCTAATTATATCCGTGATATAACTCTTGGTTGTGAATCTGGGCCCGAGGCCCAATCCACTCTGATGTCTCAAGGCCCGGGACTCCCGATGGCCCAGTCAAGAAAACCAGACTATACAGTCATGTAATCATTAATGTCTGGGACTCCCAATGACATTTATGAATCACAAACCGTCTTATCCACGCAAAAGCAGACACCCTCACACTGTAAGGCCATGAATACAATTGAATGGGCTTCGACAGCTGACATAGAATGGACAAGACATCCAACGCTTGATATTGTTTGAGGTTTGTAGGTTTATTTGAAAATTCATTCCCAAAATAGAAGATTACTATTTCGGGAAACTTTCATTTTTGGAAACCTACTATTTTTGGAAACTTTCTAAAATTGGAAACTTTCTAAAAACGGAAACTTTCTAACTTTAGAAATTTCTTTAAAATCCAAAACCCGCAAATCCAGAAACTTCTAAAAATAAGAAACTTTCTAATTTCAAAATTTCGGAAACTTTAATTTAAAATCGATTTTATAAATTTATAAAATAAATTTTAAAATGATCTGAAGAAAGACTCAAATAATTGGCCCAATTGTTTTAACTTCTTGGCCCGAGGCCCAAGAATTGGTCCATGTCCAAGACATGACCCAATTGTCCAATTATTTGACATAACCGGTCTGGTTCATTAAAATTGGTCTAACCAAATTTTAATTACTATGATGACCACAATTGTCAACCGGTTATTTACTAAACCGGAATTTCTCAATTTATTTGGTCCAACCAAATCAAATTAGAAATTCCTGGTTTAGGCACTAAATCCAATATTTCTTTCGACATTGGATTTCTTATCCCGGTTTAACCAGATTTAATAAAATTATTAAAATCTGTTTATTAAACCAGAACGAATCAATTTTAATTAAGTTTTGAACCGAACCACCTAACCGAAATCGAACCGGCCCATCACACCCAAAACCCTAACCGGTCGAGACTTGTCCAAGCCGCAAGCCATCATGCTTGGCCGAGACGTGATTGGGACGGTTTGGCTGCGTGATCGGGACGATCATTCGGTTTGCTCGGGTCATGCGGGAGAGCCGTGATCGTTCCACGCCAAGCAGGAAACGATCGGGACGCCGGGACGAACGGGAAGCGATCGCGATCGCATGATCCGATCCGCTCGATCATTCCGTCCGGCTGCCGCTCTCACGCTGGCTCTCGGTCGATCATGCGATCGATCATGGATCGATCCATGCATCAAACTCGTCAGCCGATCACAAACCCGAGTCATATAGCTCGGTTTGCGATTTCTTTAGTGTGTTTAGGATTCAAAATTTGTTTCTTAAGTGATTTATCTTATCAGTAATGATTCAAAACACTTCTAAACAGATTAAACAACCTAAACATGAATCTAAAACAAGAAATCCTAAGAACCAATGGCTCTGATACCACTGTAGGAACTGTTTAGTTGATCCTGATGTAATTCACAGATTCATATCAACCTAAACATACAGATCTAGGTTCTCTTGATTAGAAACATTAGATGATCTCACCTTTTACCTGTTTGTTGCAGCGGAAGGAATAGAACAGGTCAGAGATCAGAGAGATACACCGAGGGATGAATCCTCCAAAGGTTCACACACGCGATCACAGAAAACGGCTGCTAGACCGAGCTGATGGGAGGCGCAGGGAGAGAGGATTTTCGGCGCAGGGGCTAGGGTTTTTGGAAAGAGATTTGGCTTTTAGTTTATTAAAAGCCTTCTCTTTCCCTTTTGGGCTTATGGGCCCAAAACACCAATCTGATTAAATCCCATTTAATCAGACCCATTAATCTTTCTCTCTTAGTACGACAAATGCCTGGCACTTTTGTCATACTTCTGCTAAGCCGTTCCAACACATTTTCCTGTTAGCTTAGGCGTGTGACCCATATGGGATCATATAATAAAGGCAATAAGTCCAAGACTTATAGATCATGAGCGGACTCTAGCAAGCCATCATGACCCCCAGTATTATATGACTTATGTCTGATCATTGACATACTCTTACTTTCTAGAGACAGTACTGAGATTACTGGACACAATTCCAACACACACACCCTTAGTTCCCTCACAAAGGTTAAGGAACTCTCTTTCCATCTTATCCATGATCTCCTCCGGAATGTACTTTTGGTTGAAAGCTTCCCGAAATTCCGTCCAAGTCAGCATATGGCGCCCTTGCGCTCTCTCCCTTACTCATTCCCACCAAAACAACACATTATCCTTCCGGTAGTGAGCTGCCAACTCTACACGAAACTCCATCGGACACATAGTTGTATCGAAGTTTCGCTCCAACTTCCTCCTCCAGTTATCTGCAGCAATGGCATTTGTTCCACCGGTGAAATGTTCCATTTCATATATATCCCGCATATGTTTCATCATGCTCCAATAGGACAACCTTTGCACGGCTCCTAGCACCTGAGGGGGCGAGGTGGCTGTTGAACCACTACTGGCGGGTTCTGAGCAACTCCAAACCCTATAGGAGCGAATCCTACTCCTCCAGCAACAAAATATGCTCCACCTGTTGCATTCCCATCTCCTTTTGCGACATCTGCTGCCACATCAGCATTTCCCATTACAAATCCGGGAGCTCCTGCAATTCATGCAGATCCAATCACTGCTCTTGTAGCTTCAGCAACACCAACATTCTCATCACAGAGGGCAGCAACTCTTGTAGAAGAGTAGAATCCCCAACTACTTGTCCAACACCTAAAATTTCTAATGCTGCAATCCTGGGAGCTTCATCCTGACTTTCATTCACACTGGTAGCACTGCTTGTAGAGGTGGTTTGAGACGCGACTCTGGCGCTACGGCGGGCTTGCGCGGTTCCATTCTTTTTTGGCGGCATCCTGTTACAAAAGAAGACCGGTGAGTCACGCGGCGGTTCAAACTGAACTCACTTACCAGCGAGTATATAGGGAGGTTGATCTGAGTGGTGCCTCTATAATCTATGTTTTTAGAAAAACCCCATTTAGGAAAAGGGTTGAAAACCATTTTGAAAACCAAGTCGAATTCCGAATATAAATACACTACTACTACCCTGTCTACCTGGATAAGACTAGCTAGACTTAATTTGGCTCTGAAACCAAATTGTAACATCCATCTGGTCAGATCCAGTAAACAACCTCACGGCTTCCGAAGTCATTGTCCACAAACACGTGAACCCAAGTCATAAACAACAAAATCCAACATTAAAAATCCAAACGGTTTACTTGATTAAAACCAAAAACGAGTCTTACAAAACGAAACCAAAAACCAACCAAATTCAACATAAAACCAAATAAATCATAAGTCATATATAACGAAATAAAACTCCAAGAGACCCCACATCCCAAACGTAGCGCCACACCCAATCGTAGACCCATGCAACTCTTTGAGATTACCTGAAAAAGACAGAGAGAGGCCTGAGTATATGATTCAACATAATTACCCAGTGAGTGCAGGCTCTAGGAACCCATGATCTCATCATAAACTAACACAAAGACAAGAAACAAATCCAAGGCTAATAACACCTTGCGATCAATGCCAGAAGGCACTCAAACATCTAACGTTCATTCGTGCATAACGATCTCCCATCTCCCACTCCTTAAATCATATGGGCCGTCTAGTAAATAGAAATGGCCGGCCGAATCAACGAACAAAGACGGGAACGGCTGGGTAAAGCAACAAAGCGAGATAAAGAAATATCGGTAAGCGGTCAACAACGGCCAACTTGAAACGTCATCATCAGGAACGTGGGGATATTCACAAATCACCATAAAGTTAATAAACGGGATCTAAAACGGACCCACGAGCGGGAAGTTATGAAAGATACAAAAATTTAACGCACGGTTCTGTTTAGGCGTCAGGACGGGAAAAATGCATTCCAGTACAGTCGCAAGCCGGGATCATCAGGGGGATTAAGAAGAATACTACGTGGAATTAATGAGGAGAATTGGTGTCATTCATAAAAGGACGGGAATAACAAAGGTGAACAGTAACAACGGGATAGTTTTTGCGATAAAACCGAGAAAAGTTCAACAGTATCCCGAAACCTTTATCAGACCGTCCAACGTCCATATAAGGCTCCATACTGACCATATTCACTCAAGAAACAGTAACTGAAGGGCGTCATTGGATACAGTAAGGAACGGCCGGATGATGGGACGGAAGCGGATCAGACCGCACTGGACTATTTATTATCGGGCGCGCGTTGCATGGGAAAAATCAGGTTAGATGAGCCATGCACACTACCAATTGCCACCAGTCCTAACCAGAAGCATCACAGGAGTTATCTGGAAGCTCCTGGACAAAAGGAAGGCATGGTTAGGACAGGTGTCATCTTCACATTCAAAGAAATTACATTTGGATGCCTGGAATGTCCCATCCATGGTTACACATGTCTAAGCTTGTCCCCTGACCTCCCAGCCTATATAAACCCCACCATAGCTCACTCATGAAGATTTTCTATGATTCCTCAGTTTATGTTTAGAGAAAGAAACCGAAAGAAAAGAAGAGAGAGAAACCGAGGAAGAAAAGAGAGAAAAGAGAGGTGTGAGCAAGGGAGGGGCTATGGAGTGTTCAGGGTAATTCTTTGGGCTATTTCTAACACCGTGAGAAGCTTAGTAGAAGTAAGAACGTGAAGGATAACCCCAAGAAGCTAGCCAGCCACGTTCAAGCCAAGAACCTTAGTTCATCCATCCAAAGCCAAATCTGTCCCAAAACCGAGATAGAGCAAAGTGAGTCCTGGTAGATAGGACTAACGTTTTCTCTGTAGGTTTTGTTTTGAGGATTGAAATAACTTGAGTATTTATCCTTCTTGGTTTGTGTAATCCACGTTTCTATGCATGTATAATGTTGGCTGATGAATAGTTTACTTGGTGTTTTATAACCGATAAAATTGTACATGATGCATGCATGAACGTTTTGAAGTGTGGTTTCTTTGCATGATTCTCTTATAAATGCTGGGAGATTTCTTTGAGTATGGGTGGATCATGCATGTGATTATGAGGCAGGTTGTCGACCCGAGGGGTGAGGATGCGGTAGCTCCGCGTGATCGGTTATCGGCGTGAGTCTCCTTTTCGGATTGTGATCAGGCTGTAGTGGCTGTCGTGATCTTCGGATCCTTGGCACTCCACTACGCCTTATGTGAAATATTGACTGCATGTTGTGAGTGATCATGCATGTTAAGACGTGCGTCCTAGAGTAGCGGATACTCTAGGTAAAATGCGATCGGCACCGCCCGATGTACACTCCTAGAGGGAGAAGGCTCGGATGGTACTAGGGTCGCTCCCTTTGCTGAGCAGCTCGGACGGCACTTGGGTCGCTCCCTTGGCCGAGCATTGTGCGGTGGCACGAACACGCAATATATAGATCTCGGTAGACGGGTGTGACGTCGGATTATGATCCCTCGTGGTGAGTAATCGCGGATGGTCACGTGAGAAAAAGGGTGGTGGTGCCGGTGCATTTGGGGCCCATGCATGGTGGTAAAAGTGTCGAGTCTAGACATAAGACGTTGAAAGCATTCATGAACGGTTTATCATGGTTGCTTATTTATTCATGCCTCTGCTTGCGATGCGTTGTTGTCTTGGACTTGATTACTGATGCATGAACAATAATGTCTTGATAACGTGAAATTGATGGTTTTTGTTTCACGTTTATTGCTTGTGCTTCGGCTATGGGTGGGGCGGGGCACTAATGTATCGTTTAGCGGGTCCTGGACTCACTAGGTAACCCTAGGTTGCCTATTATACAACTTTTGTCTCGCAGGACCCCTTAGGGACGGGATAGCTAGTAAGCCGGTCTCGGACCTAGGAAGCCGGAGTAGGTTGCTGAGTTGGTTGTACACCCAAACCTAAGTACGTAAAGTAAATATGATGTTTTCAATATTAAAGTCATTTGGGGAGTCCGGACATAGATTTTTATATTGACTACATCTTATTTTGCTGCAAGGCATAACATATTTTCAGGAACAACCCTCTAGCGCCTGATGATACGTGACTTAGTCCGAGTCGACACAACTCTCGGCTTTGGAACGGGTTGGCAAGCCTTAGGCCTTAGTCGAGAGGTTTGGATATCGCGAACGGATCAGCCTAACCTTTGGACGAGTTGGACCGTCCACGGTATTTGACACTTGTGACATCTCCGGTGTGGCTATTGTCCGTAGTCCGCGTTGGGGGTGTTACAAATGGTGGTATCAGAGCATGGTTTACGATCATGCTCAAGGGTTAGAGTTTTCAAACGGTTTTATCGAGTCCATTGAGTCACAACCAACTCATAGGAATCCGGATGTCCGAATGTCATTGGGTTAATGGGCGGGAAAACCTTTAGACTCACCCTATTCTCGAGTAATGCAGGATGTCGACAGGTGATGGACTGGATGGTGGAGACGGGGGGACGGAATAAGTTAGATAGTATGTCGGGATACGATGGATCGACTGGATCGAATTCCTGGGAGGATTCAAGCGATTCCGGGGATAGCTCAGATTCCCTTGAAGAGATTTATCTAATCGAGGATGATAGTAGTGACGACTCAGGATCCCTCCATGAAGTCTACGTCATTGACTCTGACACTGCTGATGAGCTCGACTCGGGAATGTCCGGATACGCCTCTAGCCTCACGAACCACGACTATTTTGCTAACTTGTCACTCGCGAATTCGGCGCAACTAATGATTCAGACCTAGAGATCTTTAACACTGGAGACATACTGGGGAACCGGGTTCAGGGCAGTGCCAACTAATGATTCAGACCTGGAGATCTTTGAGGCTCCAGAACTACCGGTCATTAATCTATTGTCGGACAGCTCCATGTCCATTTTGGAAAGCGATGACAACCCACCGGCACCTTTCACCCCGTATGTGTTTTCACTAGGCTGTACCTACTAGCATACGCCTACCGAGCCGGTCATGGTTGAACAAGAGTATCCGGAGCCACAGACGGAAACAACGAGCATTTATTCTGAAGAAGAAGCGGCACGAGAATGGGCCAAAAACGCAGTTGACGCATTTTATGCCCAACAAGCTTAGGAAGTAGAGACCCGTCGACACATGGAAATGTTTCAGGTTTTTCCTACTCTCACGGCGGAACAGCTGGCGGCTCTGGAACAATTGGAAGAAACGGGAAAGACGACATTGACTGAACTCCTTCAAAGAGGCATTCAAACAGGCTGGGATTGTCTAGATATACCAACAACTGAGGAAAAGAATTCAGAGGGAGACAGAAACCACAAAGAAAACCAAGGATCATAACCAAGTCGGATAGATAAAACGGAAAGTCAGGGAAGCGTAGCTCAAAGATTGGCTCAGAGAAAGAGGAAGGAAAGAAGTATTTATGAGATCAGATAATCTAGCACTCAACCCCAAGACAAAGAAAAACAAAGCGGTAGCGGGATAAGTGGAATAGCAGGAAATAGGCGGACGATAGTACTTCCAAACCGCCCCCTAAGGAATTTATCTCAGGCATGGAAGTCAATACGACCACCAGGGATGATCTTTTACGGAATGTGTGGAGAACACGGTGACTTCACTCATACTTGTCCCAGGATGGGAGTAGGATTGGTTGTACCAATAGCTTGTAGATTATGCGGAATGATGGGTCATCGCGAGGCGGATTGTCCATTCACAGATCCCTCTCCTTCCTCGTCCCATCCGTCCAGCTCACCGTCCAGAAGCAGAGCTGAAGGAGAATCCGAAGCAGAAGAAACAAGAAACCGAACCTAAGTATATAAGATTTTAGAAGTAAGTTTAATTAGATCCAACCTTTCTTCATCAAAGGCAAAGGTATGAAAAGGGTGCTAACTAACTTCTCTTATCAAGTGCATGTGTACATATGTGTGTTAAATGTGTGTATGCATGAATGTGTGTGTGTAAAATGCATGTAAGAATGCTTGATGTAAGATATTTGGAGTGAATGTGAAATATTTGGTGTGATGGTATGTGTTTAACTATCGAGACTGGAATTCTTTTGGATGTTTAACTCGTTTTGGTTGGTGTGTGAGAATCCTTAGGTAACCGGGAAAGAGTGATCCCGAAAACCATAGGATTAGGAAAGTAGTGTTTTAGGGAACCGACCCTGAAACCGTGAAACCAAAGCCAGAACCAAACCTTTGGACAAAGAAAGCCTGGATGGGACTAAGTCTAAGGACAGTCGGGTTATGAGGAAGATGGACCAATGGAAGCATAAGAACGGTACAATAAGGAGAATCTGAAAAGGGAAACTCGGATGGAACATGAAGTGATAAGGAAATCACCAGATCAGATCATAAGTAAAAGCGTGAAGAAGTATCTTCAAGAGAAAGGAAAATTTAGTTAAGTAAATGGAGTGAATTGAGGTTGGCCGGAGATCAGAGTTATGAGGGAGTTTTTGCTAAGTAAAAGGGGATGTTAAGCAAGAAAGGATCGAGATTGGTAGCGGCCAGAATGGGTACATCAAAGGCGGAATCAAGTACCTTCAGGAAAATAGAGTGGCCGGAGGAATTTAACCCAACAAGGCAGTTTAGACGGAAATATAACATAAGACGAAAGGACCAACCTAAGTCAAAGACAAATGTGCGGACCAGATAGTAAGGCCATGAAGAAAAGAAGATCACATAAATAAGGAAGAAGCCGGATGAGGAGAAAGATCAGTCAGGCAAAAGGAAGGCTAAGGGGCCAAGGTCGAAGGTAAATTCGATAAGGAAAGAGGATGAAAACGCAGAGGGAACGTGCAACAGTTGAAGAAGCAACCCAAAACAGTCATAGTATTATACGAAGAAGACACCATCAGAGAAGTTTAAAGATAGTGTTGGAATTGTGTCCAGTAATCTCGGTACTGTCTCTAGAAAGTAAGAGTATGTCAATGATCAGACATAAGTCATATAATACTGGGGGTCATGATGGCTTGCTAGAGTCCGCTCATGATCTATAAGTCTCGGACTTATTGCCTTTATTATATGATCCCATATGGGTCACACGCCTAAGCTAACAGGAAAATGTGTAGGAACGGCTTAGCAGAAGTACGGTAAAAGTGCCAGGCATTTGTCGTACTTAGAGAGAGATAAATGGGTCTGATTAAATCCAAGGGATTTAATCAGATTGGTATTTGGGCCCAAAAGCCCAAAAGGGAAAGAGAAGGGTTTTATAATCTAAAACCCAAATCTCTTTCTCCCTAACCCTAGCCTCCCAGCCGCGCCTCTCTCTCTCTTTCTGCGCCTCCTCTCCCTTGGTCTAGCAGCCTTCTTCCTGCTTGGTGTGCGTGTGTGAACCTCTGGAGGAGTTATCACTCGGTGGCTCTCTGATCTCTGACCTGTTCTCTCTTTCCGCTGCATAAACAGGTAAAAGGTGAGATCTATCATTGTTTCTATTCAAGAAGAACCTAGATCAGCATGTTTAGGATAATCTGAATCTGAGAATTGAATCAGGATTAACCAAAACAACCTTCAGTGGTATCAGAGCTATTGGTTCTGGTTTTTCTTGTTTTAGATTCATGTTTAGGGTTGTTTTCCTGTTTAAAAGTGTGTTTTTGAATCAACTACTGATAAGAGCAAAACACCTAAGAAACAAGAATTAAAAACCTAAACAAACCCTACTGAAATCGCAAAAACAAGCTATATGACTTGTTGTTTGCGATCGGCCGAGATGATGCACCGATCGGCCAAGCCGTGATCGGTTGAAGGCCGGTTGGATCACTCGACCGTGAGGTGCAAGACGCAAAGCTGATCGCGTCCTGCCCGTCCCGCTCGCGTGCGTTGCCGTCCCGATCGCTCGGCGATCGTGGGAAGCAATCGACCCGAGCAATCCCGATCGTTCCTGCAGCTTGCACGATCACGCCGGATCGCTGAAGCTTGGCGTGGGACGATCGCGGCTCTCCCGGCTGTACCATCCCGTCCCGATCACAGCTCGTCACGTCCCGATCGATCGTCAGCATCGCGTCTCGTCCCGAGCGTGAGTTGCGGCTGGACGATCGTTTCTTGGAAGAGAAGCTAGGTCACGACCATGATTGGTTCGTGACCAAATCGGTTCGGTTCGGTTCAAGGCTCGGTTTAAAACTTGATTAAAATTAATTCGTCCTGGTTTAATAAACAGATTTAATAATTTTATTAAGTCTGGTTAAACCGGGATAAGAAATCCAATGTCGAAAGAATTATTGGATTTTGTGCCTAAACCAGGATTTTCTAATTTGATTTGGTTGGACCAAATAAATTGAGAAAATCCGGTTTAGTAAATAACCGGTTGACAATTGTGGTCATCGTAGTAATTAAAATTTGGTTAGACCAATTTTAATGAACCAGACCGGTTATGTCATTTAATTGGACAATTGGGTCATGTCTTGGACATGGACCAATTCTTGGGCCTCGGGCCAAGAAGTTAAAACAATTGGGCCAATTATTTGAGTCTTTCTTCAGATTAATTTAAAATTTATTTTATAAAATTATAAAGTCGATTTTAAATTAAAGTTTCCAAAATTTTGAAATTAGAAAGTTTCTTAAAATAGAAGTTTCTAGATTTGCGGGTTTTGGATTTTTAAGAAATTTCTAAAGTTAGAAAGTTTCCGGTTTTAGAAAGTTTCCAATTTTAGAAAGTTTCCAAAAATAGTAGGTTTCCAAAAATAGAAAGTTTCCCGAAATAGTAATCTTCTATTTTGGGAATGAAATTTTAATAAACCTACGAACCTCAAATAATATCAAGCGTTGGATGTCTTGTCCAGGCTATGTCAGCTGTCGAAGCCCATTCAATTGTATTCATGGCCTTACAGTGTGAGGGTGTCTACTTTTGCGTGGATAAGACGGTTTGTGATTCATAAATGTCATTGGGAGTCCCAGACATTAATGATTACATGACTGTATAGTCTGGTTTTCTTAACTAGGCCATCGGGAGTCCCGGGCCTTGAGACATCAGAGCGAATTGGGCCTCGGGCCCAGATTCACAACCAAGAGTTATATCACGGATATAATTAGCCGACAAAGGGCTTACCGATATAAGCTAAGGTTGGGTGATGGCCAGTGGCCCACTTTGATCTTAGTTATATGTGGATCTTGGAATCATTATATTCTATTGAGGGTAACTTAGGTTATTGAATATAATGCATGATTGATCATATTAAGTATAATGTAAGATTAATCATATTGAACATATTAACTAATAACCTTTTATCTTATATATTTCAGCTATGACTACTACAAGCACACAAAACACATTCTCAATTCGGTCTGTTCTCGAGAAGGAGAAGCTGACTGGAACGAACTTCCTGACGTGGTCAAGGAACTTGAGGCTGGTCCTCAAGCAGGAGAAGAAGGATTATGTCCTTCGTGATCCTCTCCCCGAGAGGCCTGCTAACAATGCCGCCAGGACTCTGCATAATGCTTGGGAAAAGCATTCGTCAGATGAAAATGATGTGTATTGCCTTATGCTGGCGACAATGACTGCTGAGCTGCAAATGCAGTTCGAGAGTGTGTTGTCACCAATTGAGATAATGGCAAGCCTGAAATCGCTTTTTCAGGAGCAAGCAAGGACTGAGAGGTTTCAGACAGTTAAGAACCTCTTAGACTGTAAGTTGGCTGCGAATGCGGCAGTGAGTCCTCATGTCTTGAAGATGATGGGTTATCTCGATCATCTTCAGAAACTCGACTGCCCTATGAGCCAGGAACTTGCCTGCGACATCATTCTGCAGTCATTACCTGCAAGCTATGATCAGTTCATTCTGAACTTTAACATGCATGGCTTGAGTAAGACATTGCCTGAGCTTCACGGAATGCTCAAGACTGCAGAGCCCAACTTGAGGAAAACCGCCAAGGACCCCAATGTGCTTATGGTGCAAAAGGGCAAGGGGTTTAAGAAATCCTCTGCTAAGGATAAGGGAAAGGCCAAGGCTGTCCAAGTCGCGGACAAGGACACGCCAAAGCCCAAGCCCAAGTCCAAGGCTGGGCCAACTGACATATGCAGGTTCTGTAAAGAACCAGGGCATTGGAGGAGAGAATGTAAGAAATTCCAAGAAGGTCTAAAGGAATTGAAGAAGAAGACTCTCGAGACTTCTTCGACAGGTATTTTTGTTATAGAAGTTAATACAACTACTTCTGATAATACCTCATGGGTTATGGATACTGGTTGTGGGGCTCATATTTGTACTAATATACAGGCACTCAGCAACAGTAGAAGGCTGAAGCAAGGACAAGTGGAGCTACGAGTTGGGAATGGAGCGAAAGTTCCAGCACTAGCTGTAGGCACATACTTGTTGTCTTTACCTTCGGGATTGATTTTAGAACTCAATAATTGTTATTTTGTACCTGCTATAAGCAGAAATATTATTTCAATTTCTTTGTTGGACTTGGAAGGTTATGATTTTTCAGTTAAGAATAAATTATGTTCCTTCAATCGCAACAATTTGTTCTATGGTTCTGCCCCTCTTACGAATGGGCTTTACATACTCGATCAATCCGCGCCAATTTATAACATTAATACCAAACGGTTCAAACCTAATGAGGAGAACCGAACGTTTCTATGGCATTGTCGTTTAGGGCACATCAGCGAGAAACGCATCAAGAGGCTCCATTAGAATGGACTTCTTGGCTCATTTGACTTTGAGTCATGTGAGAAATGCGAATCCTGCATGATGGGCAAAATGACACGGGCCCCCTTTAATAAACCTAACGAGAGGGCCAGTGACTTATTGGGCCTGATACACACTGATGTGTGTGGCCCAATGTCCACAAACGGAAGAGGAAACTATCAGTACTTCATTACCTTCACTGATGATTTCAGTAGGTATGGATATGTTTATTTAATGAAACATAAGTCTGAATCTTTCGAGAAGTTCAGAGAATTCCAAAATGAAGTACAGAACCAACTTGGCAAAAGCATTAAGGCTCTTCGGTCCGACCGAGGAGGAGAATACTTAAGCCAAGAATTCAGTGATCATCTAAGAGAGTGTGGGATCGTGTCCCAACTCACTCCTCCTGGAACACCTCAATGGAATGGTGTGTCTGAGAGGAGAAATCGGACCTTATTGGATATGGTTCGATCTATGATGAGTCACACAGACCTTCCAATATCCCTTTGGGGATATGCTCTGCTAACAGCAGTGTTCACTCTAAATAGAGCGCCATCGAAAGCAGTAGCAAAGACACCATATGAATTATGGACTGGAGAGGCTCCAGTGCTGTCTTATCTTAGAATTTGGGGTTGTGAAGCCTATGTCAAGAGATTAATCTCAGACAAGCTTACACCAAAGTCTGATAAATGCTACTTCATTGGTTATCCGAAGGAAACCAAGGCTTATTACTTCTATCTACGTTCCGAGAACAAGATCTTTGTTGCCCGGGATTGTAACTTTCTTGAGAGAGAGTTTCTCTCTAAGAAAGACAGTGGGAGTAAGGTACTGCTTGAAGAAATTCAAGATGAACAGGATACTGCTCAACCTAATGAGGAAGAGCAGCAGGAGGACCTACAAGAAATTGTAGAGCCTGAACCTGTAGTACCTGAAGTTCGAAGATCCGGGAGGATCCGTCACGAACCCGAGAGATATCAAGGATTCCTCGTGACTAACTGTCATGATCTTCTGATCATTGATGGTGATGAACCGTCGAACTTCAATCAAGCCATGATGGGCCCAGATTCCTCTAAGTGGCGTAAGGCCACTGATTCCGAAATGGACTCCATGTCGGTCAACCAAGTGTTTTCGTTGGTTGACTTACCCGCTGGTGTAAAAGCCATCGAGTGCAAATGGATCTTCAAGAAGAAGATTGACGTGGATGGAAATGTCCAGATTTATAAAGCCAGGTTGGTGGCAAAAGGTTTCAGACAAGTTCACGGTGTGGATTACGATGAAACCTATTCACCAGTGGCTATGATGAAATCTATTCGGATTCTACTAGCAACTGCAGCTTTTCATGATTATGAAATTTGGCAGATGGACGTGAAAACCGCCTTCCTGAATGGTATTCTGGAAGAGGATGTGTATATGACGCAACCTGACGGTTACATAGATCCAAAGAATGCTGGGAAAGTATGCAAGCTTCATAAATCCATTTATGGATTGAAGCAAGCATCGAGGAGCTGGAATCTTCGTTTTGATGAAGCGATCAAGCAATTTGACTTCATCAGAAACGAAGAAGAACAATGCGTGTATAAGAAAACTAGTGGGAGCAAGATAGTGTTTCTTATTCTGTATGTCGATGACATACTGCTTCTCGGAAACGACGTTCCAATGCTGAAGTCGGTAAAGGACTGGCTTGGAAGTTGTTTTTCCATGAAAGACATGGGTGAAGCCGCATACGTTCTTGGAATCAGGATCTACCGGGATAGATCTAGAAGGCTGATAGGCTTGTGTCAAGATTCTTACATTGACAAAGTCCTACAAAGATTCAGCATGAAAGATTCCAAGAAGGGCTTCACGCCAATGGTACATGGCACAACGCTAAGCAAGAAGCAGAGCCCTACGTCGGCTGCTGAGCTTGAGCGCATGAAGAATATTCCTTATGCATCTGCAATAGGATCTGTCATGTATGCCATGATCTGTACTCGTCCTGATGTTGCTTATGCATTGAGCATGACGAGTAGATACCAGTCAAATCCAGGTGAAAACCATTGGATTGCCGTAAAGAATATCTTGAAGTATCTAAGACATACTAAGGATAAGTTCTTAGTGTACGGTGGAAGTGATGTGCTTAAAGTCAGTTGATTCACGGACGCAAGTTTCCAGACAGACCAAGATGATTTCCGGTCACAGTCCGGTTATATCTTTTGTCTGAATGGCGGTGCAATCAGTTGGAGAAGCTCCAAGCAAGACACCGTTGCTGATTCCACTACAGAAGCTGAATATATCGCCGCTTCAGAAGCTGCGAAGGAAGCTGTTTGGATACGAAAGTTCATTATTGAACTAGGTGTGATACCAGATGCGGCTGAGCCTCTGGCACTGTTTTGTGACAACAATGGTGCTATTGCTCAGGCAAAGGAACCAAGATCACACCAGAAATCCAAGCATGTTCTAAGAAGATTTCACTTGATACGTGACATCATTAATAGAAAGGAAGTCAAGATCAGCCGAGTTCAGACAGATGATAACGTCGCTGATTCGTTGACAAAGCCACTCCCAAGGCCTAAGCTCGAGTTTCTGACTGAAGCTGTAGGCATTAGAGACATTGAAATGTAATCTAAATTTGAGTGGGAGTTTGAGGGCTTTTATTTAGTTATTTGATATGTTCTTGTAAAACATTCTTATGTTTAATGAAATTATTATTTCAAGATTATTTTAACTGTGATGAAATAATCGTTCCAAAGTGATATAAACCATTTTATAGGTCATCGAAGTAAGTGACTTGATCTTGAGTCATCAAAGTCATTTAGCTTGATCATGAGACCCTATATTTGATAGATGGATTATATCATCCTGTCCCTAGTCGAAGGTTGTTGAAATTGGAACACCAACAACCGTGGGAGACTGGATTGGTATGTGACTTATGACAAAGTCTCAGTGTGTCATAGATGCTCGGCATCAAAGTCAATACATAGGTGTATGTTGGGAACATACGACCGGACAAGACCCGATTATGAGAACTCTTCAGGATATTTATATCTGTGTCATAAGAGATTCTCACTACGACTATAGAGTAGAGTCCTTAGACCTGAGTTCGCATGCATGTGACTGCACATGGACTAATGCACTTTGATCATTGTCTAACGCTATCGTTCTGCGATGGTTATAAGGACCTTGTTTGGGTACATTATGAAATGAGTAGTTTACAGTGATAGAATAAGACGGAATTTGTCCCTCCAATATAAATGGAGTGAATATCTCTAGGCCAATCGGAGATTTGAATACTGGAAAATGCATGGCCATGCTCAAACGGACTGTCCCGAGTCGTTTGGATTGTCAGTATCGAATCAGAGTCCGATGAACAAGATTAGGCTTTATAAGGATGACACCAATCTTGCCTTATGACTAATCGAGATATTGAGACAAAAGGATTATGAATACAGAGATTCCAGTACAAGTGGGAGATTGTTGGAATTGTGTCCAGTAATCTCGGTACTGTCTCTAGAAAGTAAGAGTATGTCAATGATCAGACATAAGTCATATAATACTGGGGGTCATGATGGCTTGCTAGAGTCCGCTCATGATCTATAAGTCTTGGACTTATTGCCTTTATTATATGATCCCATATGGGTCACACGCCTAAGCTAACAGGAAAATGTGTAGGAACGGCTTAGCAGAAGTACGGTAAAAGTGCCAGGCATTTGTCGTACTTAGAGAGAGATAAATGGGTCTGATTAAATCCAAGGGATTTAATCAGATTGGTATTTGGGCCCAAAAGCCCAAAAGGGAAAGAGAAGGGTTTTATAATCTAAAACCCAAATCTCTTTCTCCCTAACCCTAGCCTCCCAGCCGCGCCTCTCTCTCTCTCTTTCTGCGCCTCCTCTCCCTTGGTCTAGCAGCCTTCTTCCTGCTTGGTGTGCGTGTGTGAACCTCTGGAGGAGTTATCACTCGGTGGCTCTCTGATCTCTGACCTGTTCTCTCTTTCCGCTGCATAAACAGGTAAAAGGTGAGATCTATCATTGTTTCTATTCAAGAAGAACCTAGATCAGCATGTTTAGGATAATCTGAATCTGAGAATTGAATCAGGATTAACCAAAACAACCTTCAGATAGGTTGTCCAAGCCTGAAGTATGAAAGTTTGGACCAAAGAAGTCATCGAGAGGAGACACAACGGAATACTACTCAAGTGGCCGAAGGAGTTTTGCTCAGAAAATCCCTGAGGAGATGAAGCTGCTTCGAACAATTGGAATTTGGGGACGAATTCTAATAAGAGGGGGAGAATGTAATAAACCGTCTAGTAAATATACATGGCCGGCCGAATCAACGAACAAAGACGGGAATAGCCGGGTAAAACAGCAAAGCGGGATAAAGAAATATCGGTAAGCGGTCAACAACGACCAACTTGAAACGTCATCATCAGGAACGTGGGGATGTTCATAAATCAACATAAAGTAATAAAGGAAGTAAAATATGAAGTTAGGAAGAAACGGGAGCTAAAACGGACCCAGGAGTGGAAAGTGATGAAAGATACAAAAATCTAACGTGCGGATCGGTTTAGGCGTCATGACGGGAAATCTGCATTCCAGTACAGTCGCAAGCCGGGATCATCAGGGGGATTAAGAAGAATATTAAGTGGAATTAATGAGGAGGATTGGTGTCATTCAGAACAGGACGGGAATAGCAAAAAGAACAGTAACAACGAAGGGACAGTTTTTGCGATAAAACCGAGAAAAGTTAAACAGTATCCCGAAACCTTTATCAGACCTCCCAACGTCCATGCAAGGCTCCATACTCACCATATTCCACTCAAGATATAGTAACTTAAGGGCGTCAATGGATACAATAAGAAACGGCCGGATGACGGGATGGAAGCGGATCGGACCGCGCAGGACTGTTTATTATCGGGCGCGCGTTTCATGGGAAAAATCAGGTTAGATGAGCCATGCACACTACCAATTTCCACCAGTCCTAACTAGAAGCATCACAGGAGTTAGCTGGAAGCTCCTGGACAAAAGGAAGGCATGGTTAGGACAGGTGTCATCTTCACATTCAAAGGAATTATATTTGGATCCCATTTGCCTGGAATGTCCCATCCATGGTTACACATGGCTAAGCTTGTCCCCTGACATCCCAGCCTATATAAACCCCACCATAGCTCACTTATGAAGATTTTCTATGCTTCCTCAGTCATTTTTAGAGAAAAAACCGAAAGAAAAGAAGAGAGAGAAACTGAGGAAGAAAAGAGAGAAAAGAGTGGCGTGAGCAAGGGAGGGGCCATGGAGTGTTCAGGGTAATTCTGTGGGCTATTCCTAACACAGTGAGAAGCTTAGTTCATCCACTTAAAGCCAATCTGTCCCAAAACCGAGCTAGAGCAAAGTGAGTCCCGGAATCCGCGTGATTCTCCCTTCCGGATTGTGATCAGGCGGTAGTGGCTGCTGTGATCTTCGGATCCTTTGCACTCCACTAAGCCTTATGTGAAATATTGACTGCATGTTGTGCGTGATCATGAAGGTTAAGACGTGTGTCCTAGGGTAGCGGATACTCTAGGTGAAATGTGATCGGCACCACCCGATGTACACTCCTGGAGGGTGAAGGCTAAGACGGTACTTGGGTCGCTCCCTTGGCTGAGCAGCTCGGACAGTACTTGGGTCGCTCCCTTGGCCGAGCATTGTGCGGTGGCACGAACCCGTGAGATAGAGATCTCGGTAGACGGGTGTGACGTCGGATTATGATCCTTCGTTGTGAGTCATCGCGGATGGTCACATGAGAAAAAGGGTGGTGGTGCCGGTGAATTTTGGTTCCATGCATGGTGGTAAAAGTGTCGAGTCTAGAGAGTCTAGACATAAGATGTTGAAAGCATTCATGAACGGTTTATCATGGTTGATTATTTATTCATGCTTCTGCTTGCGATGCGTTGTGTCTTGGACTTGATTACTGATGCATGAATGATAATGTCTTGATAACGTGAACTTGATGGTTGTGTTTTACACTTATTGCTTGTGCTTCGGCTATGAGTGGAGCGGGGCACTAATGTATCGTTTAGGGGGTCCTGGACTCACTGGGTAGCCCTAGGTTGCTCATTATACAACTTTTGTCTCGCAGGAAACCTTAGGGACGGGATAGCTAGTAAGCCGGTCTCGGACCTAGGAAGCCGGAGTAGGTTTCTGAGTTGGTTGTACACCCAAACCTAAGTACGTAAAGTAAATATGATGTTTTCAATATTAACGTCATTTGGGGAGTCCGGACATAGATTTTTATATTGACTACATCTTATTTTGCTGCGAGGCATAACATATTTTCAGGAACAACCCTCTAGCGCCTGATGATATGTGACTTAGTTCGAGTCGACACAAATCTCGGCTTTGGAACGGGTTGGCAAGCCTTAGGCCTTTAGTCGAGAGGGTTGGATATCGCGAACGGATCAGCCTAACCTTTGGACGGGCTGGACAGCCCATGATATTCAACACTTGTGACATCTCCGGTGTGGCTATTGTCCGTAGTACGCGTCGGGGGTATTACAACGCCCCTCTTACATCTATGTACATTTATACTCAACGAGCTCCCAGCTCACACTTCTGGACTCCTACGGGCCTCACTGCCCTACACCGTGCGCCCCACACACCATTTAGAGGGCTCGTCACACCCTCCCCGACGACAAGGACGTCCCACGCCTTGCACACAATTTCATCTTACAAGAACTACTCCACACATAGCCATGGCACACAATAAACGATTTCGGTTTAAGTGATAACCTATCTTCTAGGTGCTTTCTTTCGCATCAACACAATCAACAACTAGGTCTACACTACCAAGGAAACACAATATTAACAAAAAACTCATGTCCCGATATTGAGATAATTTAAGGGAGAGATCACGACCGGTCCTCACCTTATCTTAGATCTGAGATTCAACGATAAATCCGAGATTCAGCGATAGATCTGACAATAGAGAGAAAGACAAAACGGAAGCATGATACAGATCCACAAACATTTAACTGACCGGATCTAAGATCAGAGATCAAAAGTTGATCTGGGATCTAGAGATCTACCATTAGAAACATGAAGAACGAATAGTGCAGCACTCTAACGCGTCAAGAAGGCGGCGGCTAGGGGTTTGGGAGCGAAAACGGGATTGAGTAGAAGATTCTCTGGAAAACAGGATTTCCGTTGAGATTTTTTTGGCAGGGGCGGGGCGGTGGCGTTCAGGCAGCGGCGATTAGTGGCGGCAGTGAGCGGCAATGGCTCCGGGAAGTGGTTGACCGGCGGTGAAGGTGGAAATCCGGCGGTCGTTGGTGGCTGGCTCGGGCGGTTGGTGATGACTCCGTTGGTCGGTGCGGCTTCTCCGGCGGTGGTCGGCGGCTGATACGGCGGTGGTCAGCAATGGTTACTGGTGGCTAGTCGTCTCCAGTCATTAGCAGGGTTTGCTCCTTCTTAATATGTGAAACATGAAGAGGGGCACTAATATATCATGGTTTTTACCGGTTTTAGACCATGATATAAGTATGTTTTAGAGTCTTTTGGTGTTTCTTTAGAGTCTTTTACAGGTATTATTAGATATATGCACGTTTGGAGCATTTTGGTGAGTTGACCCGAGAGATAGAGTTCATTGTCCAAAACAGAGTAATGCATCGATCGACACACATTGTGCATCGATCGACACACTAGCGAGATGGGCCTTCTCGGCGGTTTAATGAAGAATGCAGAATTCACAGTTTTGCCCAGAAGTTCCTGATAATTACAAAGAAGCTTAAAGTCGTGATTAGGCCTTTATAATTAGGTTTTTACATCAGTTTTGAGAGACACCTTACGCTACGCTATTCATACGCTTTCATACTTTGAGCATATAGATTTTAGAGCTTTTGGGGCTGATCTAATCATGTATTGCTTCCTGCTTTGGAGAAGATTTTGAACCCCTTTAATCTTTACTCTTTATTTATGCAATCTATTAATTCATTGATTATGTTTTCATTATCTATGTCTGAGTAGATTCATAGTTAGGTTTAGGGATTCTCACTAAGGATTTCATTGTTGGGAATGTCCTGAAATCTACCGTACTATCTCTAGAAAGTATGATAAGTGTCGAGATCAGACATAAGTCATAAATACTGGGTGATCATGATGGCTTGCTAGAGTCCGCTCATGATCTATAAGTTTAAGACTTATTACCAGTATTGTATGATCCCAAAGGGTCACACACCATAGCTAACGGGAAAGTTAAATGGAATTAATACGGTAAGATGCAATTGCATTTACTGTATTGGATCAGAGTTTTGGGCCAGACAAATACAGTCTTTTTCTTATTTGTGTTTTGGGCCCAAAAGATTAATGAGCCATTAGTCTAATGACTTGGGCCCATTAATGAGATATAAGAGAATTAGAAAGCCCTAAAGGAAATAAGCTCTCCAGCGACTTTTCTCAATTGGCGTGACTTCTCTCTCTCTTCATCTCTCTCTCTGATTCTTCCAGCTCTTTGGTCTAGCAGCCGTCCCGTGCTTGTAAGAGTGTGGATACTCGAGGAGGAATAGGTGTTGCCATCTGTTCTAGCTGATCTCATCATTACCATCCATCATCCGCTGCAATCTGAAAGGTAGTGATCAGGTTTGGTTTATGATTCATTTGACGAGAACCTAGATCTGTTTATGGATTTGTGTTAGGTTGTAATTGAGAATTAAACCATGGAAAACACCCATAATCCTACAGTGGTATCAGAGCCAGGTTTTTGGGTTTCTTGTGAAATTGGATCATATGAAATTGATTAAAGTTATAATCATGAGATCATGATTAAGGAATCATTGCGATCGTTTTGTCTTATATGATCATCACGTGTTGTTACTGTGTTAAAGCATTGTTGATAATTGAATGAATGAAAGCGGCTCCATTCTATAATTGAACCGGAGTCAATGCGTTTATTAAAACCCTAACCGCATGTTAATTGATTCACGCTTTGTGTTTGCGTGTGGCGTGTGCTCGCATGTGTTGATCCGATTGAGGATCACTCGATCTCATGTATTGGTTCACGCTTTGTGTTTGCTATTTTTTTTTTTTTTTTTTTTGCGCTTTTGCATATATAATATGTATATTATATATTAGAATATATATAATATATGATGGTAAATTATATAAAACATTAATTATTAAATTAATGTATGGTTAAGGCGTTAACCCAAATCGCGGTTTGCTGGAAATAATTTTATTTCTGGTTAAACCGGATTTAAATTCATAAAATTGAATTTTAACCTAAACCGAAGGCTGGTCTAAGTTTGATTTGGTTGGACCAAATAATTTAGAGCTGGTCTGGTTTAGTAAATAACCGATGGTTTTGAGAGTTAATTTGGTCTTCGACCAAAATTAATAAACCGGATCGGTTATGTCAAATTATTGGGCCAGTTGGAATTCTATGGTCTTGGGCCAAGAATTGGGCCTATAATTTGTGACCCAACCCAAAATATTTATAAAATATTTAAATTAGAAATTTCTATTTTAGTAAGTTACTAAATTTAGAAAGTTTCTAAAATAAGAAAGTTTCCAAAAATAGTAATCTTCTATTTTTGGAAATAAAACTTAAAAATCCTCAAAAACAATATCAAGCTTGGATGTCTTTCCAATCTTGTCAGCTACTTAACGCTTATTTGATTACAGACATGGCTTACAGTGTGAGGTGTCTGTTTTCGCGTAAGTAAAGTAGTATATAGTCACTAATTTCATTGGGAGTCCCAGATTTTAGTGATTATTTGGCTGTAAGAGATTGGTTTCCTTGACTGGGCCATCGGGAGTCCCGGGCCTTGAGACATCTGGTGAATTTGGGCCTCGGGTCCAATTCACAACCGAGAGTTATTGGTTATAACTAGCTGTGTGTATGCTTACCAAGTATAGCTAATTCTGGGTGACGGCCAGTGGCCCACTTTGGATTTAGCTAAACATGGGTCTCGGAATCATTGTATTCTTATGAGGTTAAAACAAAGAAATTTTGAATACAATGCGAGTTTTCTTATAAGCTGTTAAGATTGCTCTTTTATGAACTTAATAACTAAATCTTTATTGTCTCATATTTTCAGCTATGTCAAGCACAACAACACAAAACACTTTCTCGATCCGGTCTGCCCTTGAGAAGGACAAACTGAACGGATCAAACTTCCTGAACTGGTCTAGGAACCTGAGACTTGTGCTCAGGCAGGAGAAGAAGGCTTATGTCCTTGAAAGAGCTCTCTCTCCTAGACCTGCGAATAATGCCGCACAAGCTGTGAAGAATGCTTGGGATACGCATTCTTCAGATGCTAATGACGTGATTTGCCTGATGTTGGCGACAATGGCTCCCGAACTGCAGATGCAGTGGGAAGGCCTGACTTGTCCCATGGAGCTGATGGCAAATCTGAAAGCGTTGTTTCAGGAGCAGGCTCGTACAGAGAGATTCCAAACTGTTAAGAATCTCTTGGACTGTAAAATGGCTAAGGATGCAGCAGTGAGTCCTCATGTTCTGAAAATGATGGGTTATCTCGATCATTTGACGAGGCTCGACTGTCCTATAAGCCAAGAGCTTGCTTGTGATATCGTTCTGCAGTCTCTTACTCCTGCATATGACCAGTTCATTTTGAACTATAATATGCATGGGTTGATAAAGACGTTGCCTGAGCTACATGGTATGCTCAAGACTGCAGAACCGAATCTGAAGAAAACCAAGGAGTCGTCTGTACTCATGGTGCAGAAGGGCAAGGGTTTCAAGAAATCCGCTGCAGACAAGGGAAAGGGCAAAGTAGTTGGCAATGAAAACGCCAAGCCCAAGCCCGTGTCCAAAGCTGGGCCTTCTGACATCTGCCACTTTTGCAAAGAGGCAGGGCATTACCGCAGGGACTGTAAGAAATACCAGGAAAGTCTGAAGAAGAAGAAGTCCTTCGAGACTAAATCTTCAGGTATTTTTGTTATTGAAGTAAATACTACTACTTCTGATAATACCACTTGGGTATTAGATACTGGATGTGGGGCTCATATTTGTACTAATATGCAGGCGCTCAGCAACAGTAGAAGGCTGAAGCAAGGGCAAGTAGAGTTGCGGGTTGGCAATGGAGCGAAGGTTCCAGCACTGGCCGTTGGCACTTATTTGTTGTCTTTACCTTCTGGATTGATTTTAGAACTTGAGAATTGTTATTTTGTACCTGCTATAAGCAGAAATATCATTTCAGTTTCATTGTTGGATTTGCAAGGATTTGATTTTTCTATTAAGAATAAATTGTGTTCCTTTAATCTCAATGATATGTTCTATGGCTGTGCCCCTCTTATAAATGGGCTGTACATGCTGGATCAATCTGCTCCAGTATATAACATAAATACAAAACGGTTCAAATCTAACGAAGAAAATGAAACGTTTCTCTGGCATTGTCGTTTGGGGCACATTAGTGAGAAACGCGTCAAGAGGCTCCATTCAAATGGACTCTTGGGCTCATTTGACTTTGAGTCTTGTGAGCAATGCGAATCTTGCCTAATGGGCAAAATGACAAGGGCGCCTTTCAATAAACCCACAGAAAGGGCCAGTGAACTATTGGGCCTGATACATACTGACGTGTGTGGCCCAATGTCCACAAGTGCTAGAGGAAACTTTCAGTACTTCATTACATTCACTGATGATTTCAGTAGATATGGATATGTCTACTTGATGAAACATAAGTCGGAAACCTTTGAAAAGTTCAAAGAATTCCAGAATGAAGTACAGAACCAGCTTGGTAAAAGTATTAAAGCTCTTCGGTCAGACCGAGGAGGAGAATACTTGAGCCAGGAGTTTCATGATCATCTGAGTGAGTGTGGGATTATCTCCCAACTCACACCTCCTGGAACACCTCAGTGGAATGGTGTGTCTGAGAGAAGGAATCGGACATTGTTAGATATGGTCCGATCCATGATGAGTCACACAGACCTTCCTATATCCCTTTGGGGATATGCTTTGCTCACCGCAACGTTCACACTGAACAGAGTGCCATCAAAGGCAGTAGCAAAGACACCATATGAGATATGGACTGGAAAAGCTCCAGCAATGTCTTTTCTCAGAATTTGGGGTTGTGAAGCCTATGTCAAAAGATTAATCTCAGACAAGCTTACACCAAAATCTGACAAATGCTACTTCATTGGTTATCCTAGGGATACCAAGGCTTATTACTTCTATCTGCGATCCGAGAACAAAATCTTTGTTGCTCGGGATTGTACTTTTCTTGAAAGGGAGTTTCTCTCTAGAAAAGATAGTGGGAGTAAGGTACAACTTGATGAAATTCAAGAAGGACAGGAACCTGTTCAACCTAATGAGGAAGAACAGCAGGATGAATTACATGAAGTTGTAATAGAACCTGAACCTGCAGTACCTGAAGTTCGAAGATCCGGAAGGATCCGTCAGGAACCTGATAGATATCAGGGATTCCTTGTGACTAATTGCCATGATCTTTTGATCATTGACGGTGATGAACCCTCGAACTTTGCAGAAGCCATGATGGGCCCTGACTCCTTAAAGTGGCGTGAAGCCACAGAATCCGAGATGGACTCCATGTCTGCTAACCGAGTGTTTTCACTGGTTGATTTACCTGCTGGTGCAAAAGCCATCGAGTGTAAATGGATCTTCAAGAAGAAGATAGACGTGGATGGAAATGTCCAGATTTACAAAGCCAGGTTGGTGGCAAAAGGTTTCAAGCAAATTCATGGTATAGACTATGATGAAACCTATTCACCAGTGGCAATGATGAAATCAATTCGGATTCTCCTAGCAACTGCCGCTTATTATGATTATGAGATTTGGCAGATGGATGTGAAAACCGCCTTCCTGAATGGAATCTTGGAGGAGGATGTGTATATGACACAACCTGACGGTTACATTGATCCTAAGAATGCTGGGAAAGTATGCAAGCTTCACAAATCCATTTATGGATTGAAGCAAGCATCGAGGAGTTGGAATCTTCGTTTTGATGAAGCAATAAAGAACTTTGACTTCATCAGAAACCAAGAGGAACAATGTGTGTGTAAGAAAACTAGTGGGAGCAAAGTGGCGTTTCTTATCCTATATGTCGATGACATATTGCTTCTTGGAAATGATATTCCAATGCTGAAGTCTGTTAAAGACTGGCTGGGAAGTTGTTTTTCCATGAAGGACATGGGTGAAGCCGCGTATGTTCTTGGAATCCGAATCTTTAGAGACAGATCTAAAAAGCTGATTGGACTTTGTCAAGATGCTTATATAGATAAAGTCATGCATCGATTCGGAATGGATAAATCCAAGAAGGGGTTCACGCCAATGATACATGGTGCTTCACTAAGCAAGGATCAGTGTCCTAAGACACCTGATGAGCTTAAGCGCATGAGTAGGATTCCTTATGCTTCGGCTATAGGATCTATCATGTATGCCATGATCTGTACTCGTCCTGATGTTGCTTATGCACTAAGCATGACGAGTAGGTACCAGTCTAATCCAGGTGAGATTCACTGGATTGCCGTAAAGAATATCCTGAAGTATTTGAGAAATACTAAGGATAAGTTCTTGGTTTACGGAGGAAGTGAAGTGCTTGAAATCAGTGGATTCACGGATGCAAGTTTTCAGACAGATAAGGATGATTTCCGGTCACAGTCTGGCTACATCTTCTGTCTGAATGGCGGTGCAGTAAGTTGGAAGAGTTCCAAGCAGTGCACCGTGGCAGATTCCACAACTGAAGCTGAATACATCGCTGCTTCAGAAGCTGCGAAGGAAGGAGTTTGGATTAGGAACTTCTTGATTGAACTCGGAGTATTCCATAATGCCACTGAGCCTTTGGCACTGTATTGTGACAACAATGGTGCAATTGCTCAAGCCAAGGAACCGAGACATCATCAGAAATCCAAACACATTATGAGAAGGTATCACCTGATTCGTGATATAGTGAATAGAGGCGAAGTGATGGTCAGCAGAGTTCCCACTGATGAGAACGTGGCTGACCCGTTGACAAAGCCACTCCCGAGACCTAAGCACGAGTTGCATACTGCTGCTGTAGGAATTAGAGATATTCAAATGTAATCTCTTTTTGAGTGGGAGTTGTGAGGGCTTTTGTTTTAGTTATTTTGATTGGTTCTTGTAAACATTTTTTTTAATGTTAATGAAATTTTATTTCTGGATTATTTTTAACTGTGATATAAAATAATCGTACCAAAATAATTCATGTCATTATATATGGGCCATCGAAGTACATGAGTAGACTTGATCCTGAAACCCCATATTTAACGAAGTGACATAAATTATAGTGTCCATAGTCGAAGGTTGTTGAAATTGGAACAACAACAACCTGTTGAGACTAGATTGTGTTGAGACTTATGACCAGGTTTCGAGGGGTCATAGATGCGCGGCATCAAAGTCGACACATAGGTATATGTAGGGGAGCATATGACCGGACATGGCCCGCTGATGAGAACTCTGCAAGATATTAATATCTGTGTCATAAGAAGTTCTCATATACGACTATAGAGTATAGTCCTTAGACCTGAGTTCGCATGCATGTGGCTGCACATGGAGTAATGCGCTTTGATCATTGTCTAACGCTGTTTCGTAACTGGGAGCTATACAGACCTTGGTTGGGTGTATTATGAATTGTGTAGTTCATAGTGATGGAACAAGATGGGATTTTGTCCCTGCCGTTTAACGGAGGTAATATCTCTAGGCCAATCGGAGATTTGATAGCTGGTAAGAGAATGGCCATTCCCAAACGGACTTGCCCAAGTCGTTTGAATTGTCAGTATCAAATCTGGTCCGATAAACATGGTCTGGCTATATAAGGATGACACACATCTTGCCTTATGCCAGATCGAGATATTAAGACAAAAGGATTAGGGAATGTAGGATTCCAGTACAATCAGAAGATTGTTGGGAATGTCCTTTGTAGGATTCCAGTACAAGTGGGAGATTGTTGGGAATGTCCTGAAATCTACCGTACTATCTCTAGAAAGTATGATAAGTGTCGAGATCAGACATAAGTCATAAATACTGGGTGATCATGATGGCTTGCTAGAGTCCGCTCATGATCTATAAGTTTAAGACTTATTACCAGTATTGTATGATCCCAAAGGGTCACACACCATAGCTAACGGGAAAGTTAAATGGAATTAATACGGTAAGATGCAATTGCATTTACTGTATTGGATCAGAGTTTTGGGCCAGACAAATACAGTCTTTTTCTTATTTGTGTTTTGGGCCCAAAAGATTAATGTGCCATTAGTCTAATGACTTGGGCCCATTAATGAGATATAAGAGAATTAGAAAGCCCTAAAGGAAATAAGCTCTCCAGCGACTTTTCTCAATTGGCGTGACTTCTCTCTCTCTTCATCTCTCTCTCTGATTCTTCCAGCTCTTTGGTCTAGCAGCCGTCCCGTGCTTGTAAGAGTGTGGATACTCGAGGAGGAATAGGTGTTGCCATCTGTTCTAGCTGATCTCATCATTACCATCCATCATCCGCTGCAATCTGAAAGGTAGTGATCAGGTTTGGTTTATGATTCATTTGACGAGAACCTAGATCTGTTTATGGATTTGTGTTAGGTTGTAATTGAGAATTAAACCATGGAAAACACCCATAATCCTACATTCATGACTTGCTAGATTTATTTATTTCAGTTAAGGATTCATAACTTAATTGTTCTTCAACCTAAATTGTGCTTAATACTAGTTTCTAACCTGATCACTTAGAATCTAGATCTTAGGTTGTTAAATTGACACGAAAGTGTGGTTTATAATCTGAACTATTTAGGTTGAGCAATTGAATTACTCGCAAAGAAATTTGGTTTAATTGAATTTTGAACATATCGAACCTGAACTTAAACCTAGTTTAATCTGTTAGGAATTACAAAGAAATTTGGATTTCTGCTATTAGACTTAGAGAATTCTCACAACGAAAGTTGGTAAATCCTATATCCGTGTTTGAGTTCTAGAACCGTACTTAATTTGATCCTGACTGTTTATCTTATATGTTTGTCTGATTTCTTGAGAACTCCCTAGACTTAGCGCTTTTAGTTAAATGCCTACAAACCAATCTTGCTACCTGATTTACTTTTCTGTTTTGCTTTTAGTTTATCACATACTTTATCCTAGTTTAACTCAACGGTTCTTAATTCTATCGTTGCCTAGAGTCCTTGTGGATTCGATACCCTACATAATATAATTGCATTGACTGTGCACTTGCAGTAGAATAGGATAAAACTTATAGACCTATCAAGTTTTTGGCGCCGTTGCCGGGGATTTTTGAGTCTTCGATAGATTTGAACTGTGCACTTGTTTTAGTTCTCTGTTTTGCTTGAGGACAAGCAAAGGCTAAGTGTGGGGGAGTTGATATATCATGGTTTTTACCGGTTTTAGACCATGATATAAGTATGTTTTAGAGTCTTTTGGTGTTGCTTTAGAGTCTTTTACAGGTATTATTAGATATATGCACGTTTGGAGCATTTTGGTGATTTGACCCGAGAGATAGAGTTTACTGTCCAAAACAGAGTAATGCATCGATCGACACACATTGTGCATCGATCGACACACTAGCGAGATGGGCCTTCCTCGGCGGTTTAATGAAGAATGCAGAATTCACAGTTTTGCCCAGAAGTTCCTGATAATTACAAAGAAGCTTAAAGTCGTGATTAGGCCTTTATAATTAGGTTTTTACATCAGTTTTGAGAGACACCTTACGCTACGCTATTCATACGCTTTCATACTTTGAGCATATAGATTTTAGAGCTTTTGGGGCTAATCTAATCATGTATTGCTTCCTGCTTTGGAGAAGATTTTGAACCCCTTTAATCTTTACTCTTTATTTATGCAATCTATTAATTCATTGATTATGTTTTCATTATCTATGTCTGAGTAGATTCATAGTTAGGTTTAGGGATTCTCACTAAGGATTTCATGACTTGTTAGATTTATTTATTTCAGTTAAGGATTCATAACTTAATTGTTCTTCAACCTAAATTGTGCTTAATACTAGTTTCTAACCTGATAACTTAGAATCTAGATCTTAGGTTGTTAAATTGACACGAAAGTGTGGTTTATAATCTGAACTATTTAGGTTGAGCAATTGAATTACTCGCAAAGAAATTTGGTTTAATTGAATTTTGAACATATCGAACCTGAACATAAACCTAGTTTAATCTGTTAGGAATTACAAAGAAATTTGGATTTCTGCTATTAGACTTAGAGAATTCTCACAACGAAAGTTGGTAAATCCTATATCCGTGTTTGAGTTCTAGAACCGTACTTAATTTGATCCTGACTGTTTATCTTATATGTTTGTCTGATTTCTTGAGAACTCCCTAGACTTAGCGCTTTTAGTTAAATGCCTACAAACCAATCTTGCTACCTGATTTACTTTTCTGTTTTGCTTTTAGTTTATCACATACTTTCTCCTAGTTTAACTCAACGGTTCTTAATTCTATCGTTGCCTAGAGTCCTTGTGGATTCGATACCCTACATAATATAATTGCATTGACTGTGTACTTGCAGTAGAATAGGATAAAACTTATAGACCTATCAAGTTTTTGGCGCCGTTGCCGGGGATTTTTGAGTCTTCGATAGATTTGAACTGTGCACTTGTTTTAGTTCTCTGTTTTGCTTGAGGACAAGCAAAGGCTAAGTGTGGGGGAGTTGATATATCATGGTTTTTACCGGTTTTAGACCATGATATAAGTATGTTTTAGAGTCTTTTGGTGTTGCTTTAGAGTCTTTTACAGGTATTATTAGATATATGCACGTTTGGAGCATTTTGGTGATTTGACCCGAGAGATAGAGTTCATTGTCCAAAACAGAGTAATGCATCGATCGACACACATTGTGCATCGATCGACACACTAGCGAGATGGGCCTTCCTCGGCGGTTTAATGAAGAATGCAGAATTCACAGTTTTGCCCAGAAGTTCCTGATAATTACAAAGAAGCTTAAAGTCGTGATTAGGCCTTTATAATTAGGTTTTTACATCAGTTTTGAGAGACACCTTACGCTACGCTATTCATACGCTTTCATACTTTGAGCATATAGATTTTAGAGCTTTTGGGGCTGATCTAATCATGTATTGCTTCCTGCTTTGGAGAAGATTTTGAACCCCTTTAATCTTTACTCTTTATTTATGCAATCTATTAATTCATTGATTATGTTTTCATTATCTATGTCTGAGTAGATTCATAGTTAGGTTTAGGGATTCTCACTAAGGATTTCATGACTTGCTAGATTTATTTATTTCAGTTAAGGATTCATAACTTAATTGTTCTTCAACCTAAATTGTGCTTAATACTAGTTTCTAACCTGATCACTTAGAATCTTGATCTTAGTTTGTTAAATTGACACGAAAGTGTGGTTTAGAATCTGAACTATTTAGGTTGAGGAATTGAATTACTCGCAAAGAAATTTGGTTTAATTGAATTGTGAACATATCGAACCTGAACTTAAAGCTAGTTTAATCTGTTAGGAATTACAAAGAAATTTGGATTTCTGCTATTAGACTTAGAGAATTCTCACAACGAAAGTTGGTTAATTCTATATCCGTGTTTGAGTTCTAGAACCGTACTTAATTTGATCCTGACTGTTTATCTTATATGTTTGTCTGATTTCTTGAGAACTCCCTAGACTTAGCGCTTTTAGTTAAATGCCTACAAACCAATCTTGCTACCTGATTTACTTTTCTGTTTTGCTTTTAGTTTATCACATACTTTCTCCTAGTTTAACTCAACGGTTCTTAATTCTATCGTTGCCTAGAGTCCTTGTGGATTCGATACCCTACATAATATAATTGCATTGACTGTGTACTTGCAGTAGAATAGGATAAAACTTATAGACCTATCAAGTTTTTGGCGCCGTTGCCGGGGATTCTTTTGAGTCTTCGATAGATTTGAACTTAGGGTTTAGACTAGGATTTTTATTTTTTGTTTTTGGTTACTAATTTTCTCTATTTTTCTCTGTCGCGGGTCTGATATTCGCTTGGCATCGATCGTTGCATCCTTTTGAATCGATCGTTGCAAGGCGACTAGAGTTGAATCGATCGTTGCCTTTAAGCATCGATCGTTGCACTGCGATTACAGACGGTTTATGCAGACGCGTGATACCAGAAGTAATCAGAACTCAAATCTCGTTAATCTCAGACTTGAAGAGCTTGCTAAACAAGAGAGAACTATTAGGAAAGTTCAACGAGCAAAGATGGTACAAGAGCGTTTGATTCTGAGACCTGATTCTCAAGGTACCCTAAGGGACCCACAAAACAATCCGTACAATGCTGCTGGGCAACAGATTGATGCTGAAGGTAATGTGATCCCTGAATCTGAGCCTGAACCGCGACAAGAACAAGGACAAGGCCAAGGACAAGGTCAGAAGCAGTTGGTTGTTCATGAGAGGACCCTTGCTGAATATAACCGTCCGGATGAGTTTCATGCTAACCGGTCAGCACTTGTACCTCCTGGTTTTGAGAGGAATGACTTCGAGATCAAGACCATCTACTACTCTATTCTGAGGCAGAATGCCTTCCATGGTTTCCATAATGAGCAGCCAATGGATCATATTGATGAGTTTGAGGACATAGTCACTGGGATGAAGTACGATGGAGTGAACTATGACTATCTGTTTCTCAAACTCTTCCCCTATTCTCTTGCTGGAGATGCTGCTGCCTGGCTGAAACAACTTCCACCTGGGAAGTTTACTACTTGTGATGCTGTTAAGAGTGAGTTTCTGAGACACTTTTATGATGACGCTCGCTCTGATCAGTCGAGACAGGACATTCTCACTTTCTCCCAAGGTCGTATAGTGCCTCTTAAAGCTGCTTGGATGAGGTTCAAGAAATACCAACGAGACTGCCCGTATCATGGATTCACTGAAGTGACATTGCTGGGCATTTTCTTTAGAGGTATAGATCTCCCTTATAAGACTGCGTTGGATAATTCCAGCAATGTAAATTTCAACACAAGGACTCATGAGCAAGCTTAGCAATTGATAGATAACTTGGTGAGCAGTAATAGCTGCAAGACTGCTAATAGGAGAAGGAAGGAGTTTGGTGGGAAGATAGATAATCTGGAGATAGCTGATATCATGACTAAGTTGGATACTGTTTGTAATCTGCTGGCTGGGAATAAAGTTGTCCATTTTGCTCAGGATGTTGAGGTATTTGGAGCTGAAGAAGACAATCAGGAAGAGGATGTGAACTACATTGGTGGCTCTGGATTCCAAGGAAATAGGTTTGGTAATCAGCAAGGTAATAGGTTCTTCAATGGTGTACAGAAGAGTGCTTTCACAAGCAATCAAAACTCTTATGTATTTGGACAGAATGCTGGTTTTCAGAAACCTTTTCATCAAGGTAATCAGAGGACTTATGGATGATCTTCATATCAAACACCTCCTGCTGCTAATGCTCATGAGAGAAAGATGGAAGCCATGATGGAGCAGTTGCTGGAAGGGCAGACTAAGATTGTTGTGGACTGCAACAGGACATTAGATGCTGTGTATGAGGATATTAATGGGAAGTTTGAGTCCTTAAGTACTCATGTGAAGAATTTGGACACTCAAGTGAGCCAGATTTCAAGCTCTGTCAAGGGAAAGAGTGTCGTGGACACCCACATCAAGGCTTGGTCAGTTTATATTAATGATGGATCATACCAAGGTGAAAATTTCGAGTTAAACACAGCTGAACTGGTGGAAGAACCTGAGAAACTCGAAATTGAGGAAAAACTCTCGGGTTGAATCTGTGAAAACTCATCTGCATCGATCGATGCAACTATTGCGTCGATCGTTGCATGCCGTGGACAGGCAGATTTACTTGACTCTCATGGCATTGATGCAGAGACAGATCAGGAGCTTAATCGACTATTCCCTGGAGTGTCTGAGATAACTCAACAAGAGATTGATGAGCTTAAACAGCTGGAAGAGATGGATGAGAAGTTGGAAGAAATTCCACAATCTGATGATCCACCATATCACCCTTGTGCGCAGAGATACTTGGAGAAGATGATGCCAATGGATGAAATGCTGAAAGATTGGGTGATAGTGGTCCCTAAACAGATCAGTGAGGTGCCACTAACTAAGATTCCTAAAAAGCTGCCTGATCCTGGGATATTTGTGCTAAGTTGTTCTATTTTGAGGATAGCTTTAGGCGCTCTTTGTGTGACTTAGGAGCTGCTCGAAGTCTCATGCCATACTCTGTGGCAGAGAAGCTGGGGATGATGGATTTTTCACCCACTAGGACCTCTCTTGTCCTAGCTGATCAGTCAATAAGGATTCCGGAAGGAGTTCTTGAGGACGTCCCAGTAAGAGTTGGAAACTACTTGGTTCCGACAGACTTCTTAGTGCTTAAGTACGACAGTGAGCAGGATGATGCTTTAATACTGGGAAGACCATTTTTAGCCACAGCTGGAGCAGTGATCGATGTAAGGAACAGTCTGATTGATCTCTATCTGGGAGATGAGCCGCTCGACTTTGAGATGGATATGCTGCGCAAGCCACAGATTGATGGGCAAACCTTTAGGATTGAGGATGGATATGGAGAGAAGACGAGTGACACTTTGGTCTTAGATCCTGGAGAACAATTCATTCCATCTTTTCTTGGACGAGCTCACGCTGATACTGCTTACTCTCCACCTTGGATGAGTTTGAAACCTCCTGGAGCCTGATCTTGTTAGTCTGGTCAAGCTAATGACCTTAAACAAGCGCTGAGTGGGAGGCAACCCACTGTTTAGTTTTAGTGTTTTTCTTATTAATTTTGGTGTTTTTCTTAGGATTTTACGTTTTAATTTTGGTTTTACTAAGTTTTCATTATATAACATGATATATCATGGTTTTTACTAGTTTTAGACCATGATATAAGTGTGTTTTAGTGTCTTTTTGTGTTCTTTTAGAGTCTTTTACAGGAATAATCAGGTGTGGAGCATATTTGGTGATTATGGCACTTTTTGGAGATTTTTGGAGTGTTTGGCCGAGAGATATAGTTCACTGTCCGAAACAGAGAAATGCGTCGATCGTTGCACACTAGCACCGATCGTTGCACCAGCGAGATGGGCCGAAACTCGGCGGTTTATGAAGAGTCAAGATATTGCACTCTAATCCAGAAGTTCCTGATATTTACAAAGAAGCCCCTGGCCGAGATTAGACCTATATAATTAAGTTTTTGGTGTTTTAATTACTTACGCTTTCATAATTAAGAGCAGAGGATTTTTAGAGCTTTTGGGGCTGATCTGAACCTTTACTTCATCTGTATTTGGAGAAGATTTTGAACCCCTTTAATTCTTTATCTTTTATGCAATTTATTCTTCATATGATTATGTTTTCATTATCTATGTCTGAGTATATTCCTTGTTAGGTTTAGGGTTTCTCACATAGGATTTCATGACTTGCTAGACTTCTTTAATTCAGTTAAGGATTCATAACTATATCTGTTCTTCAATCTAATTGTGCTTAAAGCTAGTTCTAACCTGATCAATTAGAATCTAGATCTTAGGTTGCTAAATACGACACGGAAGTGTGGTATAGGAATCTGAACTAATTAGGTTAGGCAATTAAATTTCTCGCAAACGAAAGTTTGGTTTAGGATAATTGTGAACATATCAAACTTGGAATTAATGCTAGTTTAATCTGTTAGTTCTCGCAAACGAAAGTTTGGTTGGCTGCACTTAGACTTAGAGAATTATCGCAAAGGAATTTGGTTAATTCTATATTTGTGTTTTGAGTTCTAGAACTGTGCTTAATTAGATCCTTGCTGAATGAACTGTCTGCTTGTCTGATTTCCTGAGAACGCCCTAGACTTAGCGCTCTTAATAACTTGCTTTCACAACCAATAATCTCTGCTTTTTGTTTACTTTCTCGCATTGCTTTTAATTCAATCACATTGCTTTCTTCCTAGTTTAATTTCCTGTTCTTGAGCTATTGAATACCAGAGTCCCTGTGGATTCGATACCTATATACTACAACCACTGAACTGTGCATTTGCAGTTAGATATAGGATTAAAACCTGACCATATCAAGTTTTTGGCGCCGTTGCCGGGGACTCTTAGAGTCTTCGATAGCTTAGAACCTAGGGTTTTACTAGGATTTTTCGTTTTCTTTTCGTTTTTGTTTTTGTTTTTTTTTTAGTTACTAATTTTCTCTGTTTTCTCTCTGTCGCAGGTACAGATTTCGCACTGCGTCGATCGTTGCACCCTTGCACCGATCGTCACTAGGCGATTCTGAGATTGAACCGATCGTTGCACTGATAGCATCGATCGTTGCTGGACGATTACAGACAGCTTATGCAGACGCAGAAAACTAGAAGTAATCCGAACTCGAGCTTAGTTAATCTCGGACTTGAAGAACTTGGACGTCTAGAGAGAACCAACAGAAGAGAAAGAAGAGAAAGGATGGTGCGAGAACGTTTGATTCTAGAACGCGATGCTCAAGGTACTTTGAGGGACCGAGATAATAACCCATACAATGCTGATTTTCAAAGGGTTGATGCTGAAGGGAATGTCATCCCTGATCCTCCTGAGCAACAGCAACAGGAGCAGAACCAGTGTCAAGGACAGGCCCAAGGTAGAGAGATGGTTGTACGTGAGAGGACTTTAGCTGACTACAACAGACCGGATGAGTTTCATGCAAACCGGTCAGCTCTAGTGCTTCCTGCTTTTGAGAGAAATGATTTTGAGATCAAAACCATCTACTACTCGCTGATGAGACAGAATGCATTTCATGGTTACCCAACGGAGCAGCCTATGGATCACATTGATTCGTTTGAGGACATAGTCACTGGCATGAAGTATGATGGAGTCTGCCTGGATTATCTGTTCCTTAAGCTCTTTCCTCACAGTCTTGCTGGAGACGCTAGTGCATGGCTAAAGCAGCTGGCACCTGCTCAGTATACTACTTGGGCAGCCTTAAAGAGTGAGTTCATGCGTCACTTTTATGATGATGCACGCTCAGACCAGTCCAGACAGGACATACTCACCTTTTCCCAAGGAGCTGTGGAGCCTTTAAAGACTGCCTGGATGAGATTTAAGCAGTGTCAGTGTGACTGCCCACACCATGGATTCACTGAGGTTCAGTTGATTGGTATTTTCTTCAGAGGCATAGATCTTCCATATCAGTCTGCGCTGGATAATTCTAGTAACGCTAACTTCAACACCAGGACTCCTACACAAGCTAAGCAGTTGATTGAGAACCTAATAGGCCGCAACAGTTGCAAGACTATGGATGAGAGGAGGAAGAAATCTGGTGGAAGTGTAGAGAATTCTGACATAGCTGATATTAGATCTAGGCTGGACACAGTTTGCAATCTCCTAGCAGGTAAGAAAGCTGTCCACTTTGCCCAAGATGTAGAGGTAATTCAAACTGAGGAGGACACTCAGGAGGAAGATGTGAATTACATAGGAGGTTCTGGATTCCAAGGTAATAGATTTGGTAATCAACAGGGAAACAGATTCTTCAATGGAGGACAGAAAAGTTCTTTCAACAGCAATTCATCTAATTCTGGACAGACTAGTGGTTTTCAGAAGACCTTTGGACAAGGTACTCAGAGAACCTATGTATCTTCATCTTATCAAACTCCTCCTGCACCTACAGCTTATGAGAGTAGAATGGAAGCTATGATGGAACAACTAATGGAGAGTCAGACCAAGATTTATGTGGACTGCAACAAGAAGTTGGATGCTGTCTATGAAGACCTTAATGGGAAGTTTGAGTCCCTGAACACTCACATGAAGCAGTTGGATACTCAGGTGAACCAGATTTCCAGCTCAATAAAGGGAAAAGGACTAGCAGACACTCATATTAAGGCATGGTCTGTGTACATTAATGATGGATCTCACCTAGGTGAAAAATTTGAGCTAAGTACAGCTAAATTGGTGAAGGAAGAAGAAATCCCGCATTTTGGTGAAAAACTCTCGGGTGGAAGTTGCAGTGTTGCAACGATCGACACACATTTAGTGTCGATCGATGCACGTCGTGAACAGACAGATTCGCTGAGTGATGATGGTATTGATGCAGATTTAGAGCTTGATGGCTTATTTTTTGGAGTCTCTGAGATTTCTCAACAGGAAATCTATGCGCAGATCGTTAGACAACACTCCCCCGTGTCTGAAGTGATTAAGCGGGAAATTGAAGAGCTTAAAAGGCTAGAAGAGATTGGTGAAGAATTGGAAGAAATTCCATCTTCTGATGATCCACCTTATCATCCATGTGTGCAAAGGTATTTGAACAAGATGCTGCCTCTAGATGAAGAGCTGAGAGACTGGGTGATTATAGTTCCTCAGCATATTAGTGATGTTCTGTTGACCAAGATCCCGAAGAAGCTGCCAGACCCTGGAGTCTTTGTGCTTGATTGTTCAATCTTTGAGGATAGTTTTAGGCGCTCTCTGTGTGATTTAGGAGCTACTGGAAGTTTGATGCCATACTCTGTGGCAGAGAAGCTGGGTATGCTAGATTTTACTCCTACTAGGACCTCTCTTGTCCTAGCTGATCAGTCCATACGAGTTCCTGAAGGACTCCTGATGGACATCCCGGTGAGAGTTGGAAACTACTTAGTTCCAACAGACTTCCTAGTGCTGAAATATGACTGTGACCCGGATGAAGCATTGCTACTTGGAAGACCATTTTTGGCTACAGCAGGAGCGGTAATCGATGTTAGGAACAGCCTGATAGACCTCCATCTGGGAGATGAGCCGCTGCGTTATGAGATGGATAAGCTGCGTAGACTGCTGATAGATGAGCAGACATTCACCATAAGGGATGCAGACGATGAATAGCCTGATGACACTGTGATTATAGATCTTGGAGCACATTTTACTCCATCTTTTCTTGGACATGAGCATTCTGCAACAGCCTACTCGCCGCCTTGGATGAGGAGACTTGAACAGAGACAAAAAAAGTCTCTGTTGGGATCTCCTGGTGCCTGAAAAAATCTTGTCCGTCCGGTCAAGCTATTGACCTTAAACAAGAGATGGGTGGGAGGCAACCCACCATTAGGTACTGGTGTTTTTCTACTTAATTTTTGGTGTTTTTGTTAGGATTTTACGTTTGTTTTTGTTTTTGGTGAGTTTATGATTGCAGGTCTCGGATAAAGTCGCAGTGCGTCGATCGACACAACACGATCGGAATCGCATTGCAGCGATCGTTGCGGTCCTGAGAAACGATCGACCATACACGAAAATCGCCTAGCAACGGTCGATGCACTTAGTGCAACGATCGATGCCTGAGCGACAGAGGTAACCCGACAGAACTCAACAAAACCTTAACAATTTTTATTTCTTTTTACCGATCCTTCGCTTGACACTACTGAGGACAGTGTGTCTTAAGTGTGGGGGAGGTGCTATTGACGTTTATCTTTCTGTTTTCTTAAGAGTCAGTCCATTTTTCAAATTTTTTGTTTTATTGAGTCAAAATTGTTTAAGTAAGAAACTATGATTTTCTGAGAAGATTTACAAGACTTGCAGGAACTTAAGTAACCATTGGGATGAAGTTGCAGGATCTATCTCTGACTATTAGAAAACCCAGACACGGATCAACCTACTGGGAACACCCACATCACTTCAGGTATCAGAGGATCCTTTTACTGACTTCAATTTAATACTGACTTAGATTTCTCACCTAAGGGCTTGGTATACTTTGTGTCGGATTCCCTTGTTAGTTCTGACACAGCCTGTCAACCTATCCTATTTAGTTCCCTTCTCCCCTTCCATAAAAAAAAATAATAATAATAAACTGAGGATGAGTTAGTAACTCCGAAGTGGTCATGAGAATAGTAGCAAACACTATTATCCCTTATGCATCCATGGAATGTGTCCAAAGTACACCCCATAACGGGAAGAACACTGATAAAAAAAAAAAAATGATACCCAATGTGGGAAAAATCAGTTGTTAAGGAAGGGAAAGAGAAGAAAGGGACTAGAGAAAGATAGTATGGTGGTCTAGAGCTGATAAGGTAAGAATCCATGTGCCCTTTGATCGATACTCCTTAGGTGAGACCGCACTTAAATACTTGCAGAAGTCAGTAGGGAGAATTTGAATGCTTGAATGTGATTGTGGAGTTTACTTAGGACAGTTGCTAGTGTGGGGTAAGTACATGTTGGTCTTGATATCCTGTGATTGATTCTTTCAGTGGTTTACTAAGGGGAATCTGAGTATTGTAGCTTCTAGGATGAAATGAGTTTCTGAAGAGTTTTCAAACCTCTTCACCAAGCTTTAGTTCTCTGTTTTGCTTGAGGGCAAGCAAAGGCTAAGTGTGGGGGAGTTGATATATCATGGTTTTTACTAGTTTTAGACCATGATATAAGTGTGTTTTAGTGTCTTTTTGTGTTCTTTTAGAGTCTTTTACAGAAATAATCAGGTGTGGAGCATATTTGGTGATTATGGCACTTTTTGGAGATTTTTGGAGTGTTTGGCCGAGAGATAGAGTTCACTGTCCGAAACAGAGAAATGCGTCGATCGTTGCACACTAGCACCGATCGTTGCACCAGCGAGATGGGCCGAAACTCGGCGGTTTATGAAGAGTCAAGATATTGCACTCTGATCCAGAAGTTCCTGATATTTACAAAGAAGCCCCTGGCCGAGATTAGACCTATATAATTAAGTTTTTGGTGTTTTAATTACTTACGCTTTCATAATTAAGAGCAGAGGATTTTTAGAGCTTTTGGGGCTGATCTGAACCTTTACTTCATCTGTATTTGGAGAAGATTTCGAACCCCTTTAATTCTTTATCTTTTATGCAATTTATTCTTCATATGATTATGTTTTAATTATCTATGTTTGAGTAGATTCCTTGTTAGGTTTAGGGTTTCTCACATAGGATTTCATGACTTGCTAGACTTCTTTAATTCAGTTAAGGATTCATAACTATATCTGTTCTTCAATCTAATTGTGCTTAAAGCTAGTTCTAACCTGATCAATTAGAATCTAGATCTTAGGTTGCTAAATACGACACGGAAGTGTGGTTTAGGAATCTGAACTAATTAGGTTGAGCCATTAAACTTCTCGCAAACGAAAGTTTGGTTTAGGATAATTGTGAACATATCAAACTTGGAATTAATGCTAGTTTAATCTGTTAGTTCTCGCAAACGAAAGTTTGGTTGGCTGCACTTAGACTTAGAGAATTATCGCAAAGGAATTTGGTTAATTCTATATTTGTGTTTTGAGTTCTAGAACTGTGCTTAATTAGATCCTTGCTGAATGAACTGTCTGCTTGTCTGATTTCCTGAGAACGCCCTAGACTTAGCGCTCTTAATAACTTGCTTTCACAACCAATAATCTCTACTTTTTGTTTACATTCTCGCATTGCTTTTAATTCAATCACATTGCTTTCTTCCTAGTTTAATTTCCTGTTCTTGAGCTATTGAATACCAGAGTCCCTGTGGATTCGATACCTATATACTACAACCACTGAACTGTGCACTTGCAGTTAGATATAGGATTAAAACCTGACCCTATCATAACACGAGTCTGGAGATGTGTGACGATCGTTGCCTACATGTGCAACGGTCGTTGCAGGGAGAAATGACGAAGAGATGAAATCGCCTTGTGACGATCGTTGCGGTCCTGTGCAACGGTCGTTTCAAATGGTTTAATTGCAAAATAAAGGTACGTGTGTGCTAAACCGGAAACAATTCGGTTCTCTAGCAACGATCGTTGCCTATCTGCAATGGTCGTTGCATCCACGATCCAGATAAGTGCCTTTAACCTTTTTCTCTCTTCTCTTCTTCCTCATTTCGCCGTCCGTACAACCCGAATCACCTTTACCCTAAATCACTCCTTTCTTCATCATTTTCGTTGATTCAAAGCTTGTTCTACTTGTTTTTACACGCTTTATCCATTTCTTTAACCTAATCGAAGCAATTCCGAGGTAAGAGCTCTCAAATTCATCATTTTCGGATTCGGTTCTAGGGTTTTGAAATTAGAGATTTTTAGCTTTAAGATGATGATTCCGTACTGCTATAGACTTGATTTAGGTTGATTGGTGATGGAATTATGCTGTTTGTGAGATTGTGGAACAAATTTTGAAATGATTTGGAGGATTATTTGGCGACTATGAAATCGCCTTGCAACGATCGCTGCACTTGTGCAACGGTCGTTGCATTGCGACTTCACAGAGAGTTCTGCCGTGACTGATATGCATTATTTTCTTGATTGCAGATGCCTCCTCGTGGACAACCTCGCAAACACAGAGCTACCACAGCAGCTGCAGTTGCAGATCATCCTCATCCACCAGTTGAGTGGTTTCTTCGAGACTCGCCACATCCTGAGCCTTATCAGAGAGATCGGGAAGCAATACAGTTGCCTTGGCCTAAGAAAGATAAGGAGCAGATTCTGATAGACAAGGTATGGGATATGGAGATTGATAAGCTTCTTAAGACTGACACATTCACAGAGAGGCCACTGCATGACCACTGGGACGAGTTCGATACTTTGCTCTACAATGGCTGGTGTCATATGAAAATCAAGCCAACCAAGTTTGCTGATTATTGGACTTGTATAGGTTTAGGCATTGATGAGCAAGTGCTGGTATTGGTTAAGAGCATTGGTCTGGGAACGATGCCTATGCAGCATTATGAGTTGTATCCTGATCTGGTAAGACAGCTGCTGGCCATCTGCAGAGTTATTTATCCTGACCCAGAGTGCAGGAGAGCTTCAGGGGGTATCTTTACCTTCATGTTCCTAGGAGTCAGGTATCGGATTCCCCTTCTTGATATATGCCGTATTTATGGATTCAGCGTTGAGCCTACGCGTACCAGTATGACTCTTGAGTGGGATGTGCCGGAAGCTCAGTTTTTCTGGGACTGTATTGGTAATGGTCGGTATTGCTCGAGGACGACTAAGCAGATTCAGGTTAGGCATCCTGTTCTCAGATATGTGTTATGCATCTTGGGATATAATCTGTTGTGCAAAGCTGAAGCAAACAAGATGCGTAAGAATGAGCTGGAGATTCTTTTCATTGGGTTGAGGGAGCAGTTTGCTGACACTGATTTGAGAGATCCCACCAGAGGACTCAACATAGGAGCTGTGTTTGCTCATCACTTGTGCTCATTGCAGAAGAAGCCATTCGATGGGAAGGACACTGAGTCAGTAGGGAGTCTGCTTACTCCCATCTTCAGGCATTGCAGGATCCCTCTAGAGGGTACAGAGTGATATACGATCGGATATGGGCTGATGAATCAGGTGGCTGATGGGATAAATCTGCTGGCCGAAGGCGCTCTCAGACTTATCAGTGGGTGGAGATGGTGACGTTGGGCAGAGAACACCAACACGAACACAAGAAACAAGCAAGTAACAAGCCTTCGATCTCAAGGGGAATCCACGCGAGAGAGAGAGGCTGTGCCGTCTTTGAGGCTAAACTCTTTAGGTTTTTGGTTTAAACTTGCTTAGCGTTTCATAAAACCAAAAGATTGTTTAAGTAATACAACTGAAAACAAATGGGCCAAAGAAACATGGGCCATCGAAAATGACTATAAAAATAAGAGAAATAAGACTTAAAAATGAAAGAGGAAAGTCTTGGTCGAAAATAGATAAGAGGCCGGTCTGTCTCTCTAATGAATGGGCCTCGGATCACCTCGTTAAAAACCTTGTGAAGAAAACCCATTTGGGACAAAACTTCACAAGGGAAAAAGAGTATGATCTTTATCCCAGAGGAAGACCGGTCAAGGAATCATCTGGCTCGATGCAGAAGATCATGGTCGGTCCGTGCGTCCGTAGTATGGGCCAGGGCGTGGTCTGCTCAAATGGGCCGTCAGCTTCAGTATGGATCATCCTCCGGGCCAACTGGTTCAGGACAGGTTGTCCTTGGTCGAGATGGCCTAGCTGGGTCGTGATGTCTTCTAGGCTTGTCCTCGAGATCAATTGCTCCATGGCATTGTTGAATTCGGCATGTATCTGTCGCTGTCCCGAACGCGTCCTTGGTACATCTCGCATGGTCGGGAATAGGTCGGTCAGCTTCTTGCTAGAGCCTGGTCCGTTTTGTTCGTCCAACTCAGTGTCGGCTACGCTGATGTCCTCATCATTCCCTCCCTCTTGAAGAGGTTCTGGCCTCAGAACAGTATCACCTGCACAATAAGGAGACAAATCAGCAACATTAAAACTCGACGATATGCTCATCTCACCTGGGAGTTCCAATTGGTAGGCATTGTCGTTGATCTTCTTTAGGACCCGGAATGGTCCATCTCCTCGTGGAGCAAGCTTGGACTTCCTCTTGTTTCTGAACCGTTCGGGTCGCATGTGAACCCAAACCCAGTCGCCTGGCTTAATGTCAATCTCCTTCCTGTGTTTGTCGGCTTGCTTCTTGTACTGCTCCGTCCTCTTCTCGATGTTCTCCTTAACCGCCTGGTGTAGCTTGGCGACGGCCTCAGCCTTGCGCTCTCCATCAAGATTGATGAACTCCAATGCTGGTAGGGGCTTCAGATCAAGTGGCGTATCTGGCTTAAATCCATATACAACCTCAAAAGGAGACATCTTAGTAGCAGAGTGTTTCGCACCATTATAAGCAAACTCAACAAAAGGAATGCAATCCAACCAATGTGATAAATTTTTACCAACCGTGGCCCTTAAGAGGGCTGAGAGAGTCCGGTTCACGACCTCGGTCTGTCCATCAGTCTGTGGATGACAAGTGGTCGAGAACAGTAGATTGGTACCAAGCTTCCTCCACAACGTCCTCCAAAAGTGACCTAGGAAGGTCGGGTCACGGTCCGAGACGATGGTCCGTGGCAGTCCGTGCAATCGGACCACTTCTTTGAAGAAGAGATCGGCTGTCTGGGTCGCATCATTCGTCTTAGAACACGGTATGAAGTGAGCCATCTTTGAAAACCGGTCGACCACAACGAAGATCGCATCCTTGTTCCTGATCTTAGGCAAACCAAGCACAAAATCCATAGAAATATCGACCCATGGTCGGTTAGGTATAGGCAAAGGTAAGTAAAGACCGTGAGGATGTGACCTGGACTTGGACTTAAGGCAAGTGATGCACTTGGAGCAGAAACGCTCTGTGTCTCGCTTCTGATGTGGCCAATAGAAGTGCTCTACTAGGACACTCAGTGTCTTGTCCACGCCAAAGTGTCCCATCAGTCCTCCTCCATGGGATTCTCGAATCAGGAGCTCCCTCATCGACCCCTGAGGAATGCACAGCCGCTTGCCTCTAAACAGGAAGCCGTTATGCAAGTAGAAAGCTCCTTTCGGTCCCTTGCTACATTCCTGAAAAATTTCACCAAAATCAGGGTCAATATCATAATCTTCTTTAATGAGTTCAAACCCCAAGACTTTGGCCTCCATGGTGCTGATCAGCGTGTATCTCCTGGACAATGCATCAGCTACCACGTTCTCCTTTCCCTTCTTGTACTTGATGATGTACGGAAAGGTCTCCACGAACTCAAGCCACTTAGCGTGCCTCCTCTTCAGATTTGTTTGTCCTCTCAAATGCTTGAGCGTCTCGTGGTCGGTGTGAATAACAAACTCCTTGGCCAGCAAGTAATGCTGCCAAGTCTCCAAGGATCTAACCAACGCATACAACTCCTTGTCGTAAGTAGGGTAGTTGAGTGTGGCTCCACTCAACTTCTCGCTGAAGTAGGCGACCGGTCGCCCACCTTGTGTCAGAACAGCTTCAATCCCTAAACCTGAAGCATCACACTCAATCTCAAACGTCTTATCAAAATTAGGCAAAACCAAAATAGGAGCATGGGTTAACAAATCCTTGAGTTTTTGAAATGCGGCCTCCTGCGACTGGCCCCATTTGAACGGGACGTCCTTCTTGATCACGGCTGTGAGTTGGGCGGCCACTGTGCTAAAATCCTTCACAAACCGCCTATAGAAACTGGATAAACCGTGGAAACTCCTGACATGGCCGATCGTGGTCGGGGTCGGCCGCTCCTCAATAGCTTTGATCTTTTCTTGGTCAACCTGTAAACCCTGCGAACTCACAACAAAGCCTAAAAAGACAAGCTTATCAGTGCAGAAGGTGCACTTCTTGAGGTTCGCATAAAGACCCTCCTTTCGAAGAGTATCTATTACTTGCTCAAGTTGCACCAGATGATCAGCAAAACAGCGACTATAGATCAAAATATCATCGAAGTAAACAACGACAAACTTACTGATGTAGGCCCTCAAGACCTGGTTCATGAGGCACATGAATGTACTGGGCGCATTGGTAAGGCCGAATGGCATGACCAGCCACTCGTAGAGGCCCTGCTTAGTCTTGAAAGCCGTCTTCCACTCGTCGCCTTCCTTCATTTGAACCTGATGGTACCCACTGCGTAGATCGATCTTAGATAACACGGTCGCTCCGTGTAGCTCGTCCAACATATCGTCCAGCCGCGGTATGGGATGTCGGTAATTGATGGTGATGTTGTTGATGGCCCGATAGTCGACACACAACCTCCAAGACCCGTCTTTCTTAGGAACCAACAAGACTGGTACCGCACATGGGCTGAGACTCTCGCGAATATAACCCTTGGACATGAGGTCCTGCACTTGTTTCTCCAGCTCCTTGGCCTCGGTCGGATTCACCCTATATGCGGGCCGGTTTGGCAGAGCCGCTCCTGGCACGAGATCGATCTGATGCTCAATGCCACGTATGGGCGGTAGGCCGGCTGGTATCTCGTCCGGAAAGACATCCTTAAACATGTCCAACAAAGAAACAACTTCCCGGGGAAGCTCAACATTGTATGAACACGAATGTAAAGCCTCCCTGAAGACCATTAGTAGCACCTGCGTGTTCTGATCAATAACTCTAGAAACAGAATGTGAAGAAATAATTAAATTGGTCTTACGGTTCTTCTTATCTTTGGCAAGGTGTAGTTGCATCTCATGCACCTCTTGCGGTGTAAGAGACGCGAGCTGATACTTTCGCTTGTCGTGTATGAACGAGTAGTGATTGGTCCGCCCGTTGTGCAAGGACTCCTTGTCAAACTGCCACGGTCGGCCGAGTAATAAGTGCCCAACCTGCATAGGAACCACGTCGCATACTACCTGATCGTGATATCGCCCTAAGCTGAAAGGTAGAGTTACTTGATCTGCGATCCGGATCTCCGTGTCATCGTTCAGCCACCGAAGTCGGTACGATCGTGGGTGTTTAGTCACTTGCAGACCGAGTTTATCAACCATGTTCCTGCTGGCCACGTTAGTACAAGACCCACCATCAATAATAAGACTACATACCTTGCTGTTCACGGTACAGCGAGTGTGGAAGATGTTCTCGCACTGAACCGTCTCGGGATCGACGAGCGCACTAAGAGCTCTCCTGATCACTAATAGTTCTCCAGAGTCAGGATACTCTATGGGCGTCCCTGTGTCAAGTTCCTCCATGTCTTCATCCTCCTGTTCGTCATGAGACTCGTACTCACCGGCTTCGTTCAAGATCATGACTCTCCAGTTTGGACAGTCTCGAGACATATGTCCTTTTCCCTGACACTTAAAACATGTGATATCTCTAGAACGGGACGTACTAGTAAGCTTACCTGGGTCTGGTCGGTTGGGCTTAGGCGTCTCAATGGTCGGCTTCTTGAACCTAGACTCGACCTCAACCGACTTACCTTTGTCAACGGGTCGTGGAGTTGGTGCAGTCCAAGGCGTGTTGGTCCTCGGCCGGGTTGTGGTCGCGGACTTCCGCTTGTTGTGATGCTCAACCTGTATACACAAGTGCAACAACTCGGGCATATCGTGATAAGGGTGAATTTCTACCTTTCTAGCGATCCTCTCGTTCAGTCCGTCCACGAACTGGGCCATCAGAGTCTCTTCTGAGTCATCTAGCTCGAGCCTATTCCGCAATTGCTCGAACTCCTCGAAGTACTCTTCCACCATCTTAGTTCCCTGCATCAACTTACGAAAACGTTTCTGCAAATCTCTGTGGAAATGGGCAGGAACATACCTTCGCCTTAAGGGGAACTTCATGTCAGTCCACGTAGCGATCGGTTCATACCGATGGCGCCTTCGTTCCGCAGCGTCCCGATCCCACCATGATAGTGCATGTCCTGTGAACTGGGCCACTGCTAAAGATATCTTTCTGGCTTCGGGATATCCGTAATGATCGAAGATGTGCTCCATCCTCCGCTCCCAGTCTAGGTATGCCTCTGGGTCCAATTTTCCTGCAAAAGTAGGAGGCTTTAGTTTGATATCATTAGGATAGGAACGTTGTACCTCATGTTTTTGTATGCGTCCAGAGCCGGCCTTGGGTAGAAACTGGTGAAGCTGGTGCTTGTGGCCGCCATTAAATATGTATTTTACTGGCCACATAATAATACAAGTTTCTCAGTAGCTCTGGTGTTTAGGTGGTTTTAGTATAGGTATCAGAGGTTAGCAGTTCGATTCTTCTCCCCCTTACTTTGCAAGAATATTTTATTAATAAAAAATTATATTAATTGGCCACATTTTAAAAATATGCTTGTAGCCCAATAAATTTCAGGTCCGGCTCTGTATGCGTCCTCTGTGAATAGGGTCACGCTGGTATGGTGGTCGGGGCCAGTGGTGTCCATCCTCAAACTCGTCCGTCTCATCGTCCAAGTCGTCCATACGGACGTCTTGGAAGCGCCCGGGTCGCTCAACTCGTCCATGGTGCTGGTCGGGTCGACGTTGCTGGTAGTTATGAGGGCGTGGTGCCTCCGGTCCGTGCTGATGCTCTCCGGGCCGAGGCTGAAAGGCGCCGGGCTGTGGTTGATGATCCTCTGGCCGAGGCTGATGATCGCCGGGACGCTCCAAACGGTCCAGTCGGGCTCCAATCGTCTGGATAGCAACTAGGATCTGGGTGAGGTCAGTTGGAACGCCTTGCTGGTTTCGTTCTTCTGCCATTAATCTGCGCACTTAAACAAACAGATCAAACGTACCAAAGAAGAAAAAAAAAGAAATAAAAAATAAAATTAAAATAAAAAGAAACTAATAAAAAAAAGAAACAAAAAAGAAATAAATAAAAAGAAAAGAAAACACGATTGATCGCACAACAATAAAACGAAAAAAAACAAATGGCGATTTTATTTTTTTTGATTATGATAACAAAAAGTAAAGATGCTTAAATTAGATTAACTAATGCAATTAATTACTTGAGACCAAATTACAGTAAACGAAGCACAAAAGAAACCCTAAAGGAGTAACTAATATGCGGCCGTCAGCAACCTAACGAATGCAAACAAAACAGGAAATAATGCAACTAAACCGAGAGCTCACTTAAATCAAACCGTAACAATTCAATCAAACCGTACGCACAATTGACTCAAACGAAAGCCCTAATGCTATATTTCGGGAGTTAACAACAGTAGTCGATTTCTTTGACTTTTTTTTTTTCAACACTTAGCAATCGATGTCTAAGAGCAGGTCCAACAAGGGTTTCTTAAGACCAGTATCTTAAAAAAAATTATTAAAATAATGTGGATCCCACGTGGGATTCACTTTTTTTTTAAAAAATCGTATACAAAGTCTCTTGTTTAAGAGACCGTTCCTTAGCCGATTTCGCCACATGTCGCGACGTGATTCGTCATTTTTTTTTATTATTATTATTTTTTTAAAATCTGTAAAAAAAAAAAAAATAATAATAATAAAAAGAAATTAAGACACCCACAAGCGTCTCACCGCTGTGGGTGCTCTAACACTTCTATTGATTTCCACGAGATGAATGCAACAAGACAGAACTAGGTAACCCAGAAATAAAACGAACAGGAACACAAGCGAGACAAGATAATTAATTAATTTTTTTTTTCAATATGGATGCAACGAAATACAAAGCAACAGATTAACACTTTTTTTTTTGATTTTTTTTGAAAAAGAGCAAATAAGCAAAAACACAAACAAAAAGATGAAAGGATGAGATGTAACCAGCGGTGTTAAGAGCCTAGACTCTGATACCATATGATATACGATCGGATATGGGCTGATGAATTAGGTGGCTGATGGGATAAATCTGCTGGCCGAAGGCGCTCTCAGACTTATCAGTGGGTGGAGATGGTGACGTTGGGCAGAGAACACGAACACGAACACAAGAAACAAGCAAGTAACAAGCCTTCGATCTCAAGGGGAATCCACGCGAGAGAGAGAGGCTGTGCCGTCTTTGAGGCTAAACTCTTTAGGTTTTTGCTTTAAACTTGCTTAGCGTTTCATAAAACCAAAAGAGTGTTTAAGTAATACAACTGAAAACAAATGGGCCAAAGAAACATGGGCCATCGAAAATGACTATAAAAATAAGAGAAATAAGACTTAAAAATGAAAGAGGAAAGTCTTGGTCGAAAATAGATAAGAGGCCGGTCTGTCTCTCTAATGAATGGGCCTCGGATCACCTCGTTAAAAACCTTGTGAAGAAAACCCATTTGGGACAAAACTTCACAAGGGAAAAAGAGTATGATCTTTATCCCAGAGGCAGACCGGTCAAGGAATCATCTGGCTCGATGCAGAAGATCATGGTCGGTCCGTGCGTCCGGAGTATGGGCCAGGGCGTGGTCTGCTCAAATGGGCCGTCAGCTTCAGTATTGATCATCCTCCGGGCCAACTGGTTCAGGACAGGTTGTCCTTGGTCGAGATGGCCTAGCTGGGTCGTGATGTCTTCTAGGCTTGTCCTCGAGATCAATTGCTCCATGGAATTGTTGAATTCGGCATGTATCTATCGCTGTCCCGAAAGCGTCCTTGGTACATCTCGCATGGTCGGGAATAGGTCGGTCAGCTTCTTGCTAGAGCCGGGTCCGTTTTGTTCGTCCAACTCAGTGTCGGCTACGCTGATGTCCTCATCACAGAGTGTGATGACAGTAAGGAGTTCCTGGATTTTACCCATCTGCAGAGTGCTACATGGCTGAAGGAGGGACGTATATGGGCCTATTACGATACGAACGCTACGAAGCATGGTATAGACCTTCCTGCTGCTGATCTGGCCAAGTTTGATACGTTGGCTGCTTTGAGTTTCCAGCCTCCTACACGTGATCAGCGCAGTGTGCCTACGATGGCTCATCCGCTGGGAGAGCCTTCTACACGCCCTTCTTCCTCTTCTGCGCCTGCACCCGAGCCTGCTGCACATGACATGGGTCCTTATCCTGAGCCTTCAGTACCCTTGAGTGAGATGTCTGAGGGAGAGTGGAGAGAGCGTCAGGATGGTATTCTGCGGAGCATTTGGGACTTCATGCGTGGCTGCACTTGCAAGAGGCAGCCCGGACCTTCCCGCCGACGTCGACAGCGCTCTCCGACCTCTTTTCTTTCGAGCGATACTGATCGCTATGATGGCATAGATGACGAGTGAGAGTAGTGGCATTTTCAGACTACGGTTCCGTATTTCTGTTTTCCACTTTTTCTTTTGCATTTTTCTTTTGATTTTCTTAGGATACTTATGTTTGGATGATATGCTTGCATTTGAACTATCTGTTGCTTTGATTTTGCTTGTTTGCATTGATTTTCAGCTTGCAGGTTTGAAATTTGATAATTTCTCACGGACTAACCTGCTAACTGCTGACTGTTCCGACGAATCGCAATGCAACGATCGACACGGTCCTATGTGTCGATCGTCACAACACGAAAATCGCATTGCAGCGATCGTTGTAGACCTGAGCAACGATCGACTCATATTGCAATCGCCCTGTAACGATCGTCGCATTTATGCGTAACGATCGATGCATGAGCGAGACAAGTAAAAATCAGACAGAACTTAACTCATCCATTAACATTTTTACTTTCTTTTACCAATCCTTAGCTTGACACTACTGGGGACAGTGTGTTTCAAGTGTGGGGGAGGTGGTACTGACTTTTATCTTTCTGTTTTCTTAAAGTCAGTCCTGTTTTTCAAAAAAAAAAATTATTGAGTCAAAACAGTTTAAGCAAGAAAAAGTGAATTTTTGAGAAGTTAACAGCACTTGCAGGAACTTAAGTGACCATTGGGATGAAGTTGCAGGATCAATATATGACTATTAGAAAACCCAACACGGATCAGCCTATTGAGGACACCCACATCACTTCAGGTATCAGAGGATCCTTTACTGACTTCACCCTTAATTTGACTTAATTTTCTCACCTAAGGGCTTGGTATACCTTGAGTCGGACTCCTCTGTTAGTTCTGACTCGGCTTGTAAACCTGTCCGAGTATAGTTCCCTTCTCCCCTTTTCTTAAAGTAAAAAAAAAAAGAGAGAATAATAAACTGAGGATGAGCTAGTAGCTCCGAAGTGGTCACGAGAGTAGTAGCTACCACTATTACCTCCTGTGGCATTAATGGAATGTGTCCAAAGTACACCCCATAACGGGAAGAGCACTGATAAAAAAAAATGATACCCAATGGGGAAAAATCAGTTGCTAAGGAAGGGAAAAGAGAAGAAAGGAACCAGAAAAAGATAGTATGGTGGTCTAGAGCTAACAGAGTAAGAATCCATGTGCCTTTTGATCGATAATCCTTAGGTGAGACCGCACTTAAATAGCTTATAGAAGTCAGTAGGGTGAATTTGAATGCTTGAATGTGATTGTGGAGTTTACTTAGGACAGTTGCTAAGTGTGGGGTGAAGTATATGTTGGTCTTGATGTCCTGCAGGTGAGTCTTTCAGTGGTTTACTAAGGGGAATCTGAGTGTTGTTGTTTCTAAGATGAAAAGAGTTTCTGAAAGTTTTCAAACCTCTTCACCATGTTTTAGTTCTCTGTTTTGCTTGAGGGAAAGCAAAAGCTAAGTGTGGGGGAGTTGATATATCATGGTTTTTACCGGTTTTAGACCATGATATAAGTATGTTTTAGAGTCTTTTGGTGTTGCTTTAGAATCTTTTACAGGTATTATTAGATATATGCACGTTTGGAGCATTTTGGTGATTTGACCCGAGAGATAGAGTTCACTGTCCAAAACAGAGTAATGCATCGATCGACACACATTGTGCATCGATCGACACACTAGCGAGATGGGCCTTCCTCGGCGGTTTAATGAATAATGCAGAATTCATAGTTTTGCCCAGAAGTTCCTAATAATTACAAAGAAGCTCCAAGTCGTGATTAGACCTTTATAATTAGGTTTTTACATCAGTTTTGAGAGACACCTTAAGCTACGCTATTCATACGCTTTCATACTTTGAGCATAGAGATTTTAGAGCTTTTGGGGCTGATCTAATCCTGTACTGCTTCCTGCTTTTGGAGAAGATTTCGAACCCCTTTAATCTTTACTCTTTATTTATGCAATCTATTAATTCATTGATTATGTTTTCATTATCTATGTCTGAGTAGATTCATAGTTAGGTTTAGGGATTCTCACTAAGGATTTCATGACTTGCTAGATTTATTTATTTCAGTTAAGGATTCATAACTTAATTGTTCTTCAACATAAATTATGCTTAATACTAGTTTCTAACCTGATCACTTAGAATCTAGATCTTAGGTTGTTAAATTGACACGAAAGTGTGGTTTAGAATCTGAACTATTTAGGTTGAGCAATTGAATTACTCACAAAGAAATTTGGTTTAATTGAATTGTGAACATATCGAACCTGAACTAAAAGCTAGTTTAATCTGTTAGGAATTACAAAGAAATTTGGATTTCTGCTATTAGACTTAGAGAATTCTCACAACGAAAGTTGGTTAATTCTATATCCGTGTTTGAGTTCTAGAACCGTACTTAATTTGATCTTGACTGTTTATCTTATATGCTTGTCTGATTTCTTGAGAACTTCCTAGACTTAGCGCTTTTAGTTAATTGCCTACAAACCAATCTTGCTACCTGATTTACTTTTATGTTTTGCTTTTAGTTTATCACATACTTTCTCCTAGTTTAACTCAACTGTTCTTAATTCTATCGTTGCCTAAAGTCCTTGTGGATTCGATACCCTACATACTATAATTGCATTGACTGTGCACTTGCAGTAAAATAAGATAAAACTTATAGACCTATCAGGCACTACAAAAAAAGTCAACATTCATAGCAGATTGTTATAGCACGTTCTACTGAACTGCTATCGTAGATGTTTTTAATATTTTCGTATTTTATAATAGCTTTAGATAAACGCTGTGATAGAGTTTCAGTAAGCGGGAATCTAAAATTAGTTAAACCGCCAAACAATTGGTGAAAATTTAGATCCTAAAAGATCACTTTTCATTTTCCCTCTTTACCTTTCATTTTCTCTCTTCATCTTAGAACCCTAAGACAAAATCAGCTGAGATATTCATTTGGGGACAGCGATTTATGTTTTCCCAGCCGCCAAAACACAATCCCTAAGAAAAAAAACAAAAACCCTAAAACAAAATCACCTTCTCTCGTCTTTAGATTATTTCTTCCCTCCTCTCACCTCATCGAGAAATCCAGCAGTAACAGATTCGTCTTGAAATCCAGAGATTTCAGGTTCTTTTCTTCTCTAATCTCAGGTGCTGTTCTTCTCTAATCTCAGATTTCTCGGATTTCAAGCGTTGTTCTTCTCTAATATCAGTTTGTTCATGTTCTCGGAACCCAGAAACCCAGAAATCCTCTGTTTCGCAGAGGTATCAGATGCCATTCGTCTAGAAATCCAGGGATTTCGGATGGTCCGACTCTAGATTCGTTGAGGCTTAAAACCAATGTGTTGGACATTACTCTTAGTGATTTTCAAGAGAAGATTGGGAATAGGTGGTCGATGTTTTGGATATTTTCATCCATCTATTCTTGGTTTTTCTTTTCATTTTTTTTTTTCGCTTTCGTTTTCAAGTTCATGAATGAGTTGAAATGACTTTGAAATTTCTGATTCGTTTCCTCTCTTGGGAGCAGTTTAGCGATTGCCACCATTGATGATATTCAGAAGCTTCACATACGCACTATTCCTCAGCGAGAGCATGCTCGTCGAATCTGCCAACACGAACATTTGGTATCTGCAGTTTGGGAAACCAGACTAACGCTGAAGAATCTGAAATGCATTTTGTTCGTCTTTTAGATGACCAATCTTTCGAATTTATGTCAACTTACCCATTGGATGCCTTTGAATACGCCTGCTCCATACTAAGCTGCTCGTTCACCCACGACAAAAATGTCTATTACTGTGTTGGAACCGCATATGTTTTACTGGAGGAAAATGAACCAACGAAGGTATCATTTTGCATCCAGACTATCACTCTCAAGTCAAAGTTCATTTTTTGTGAATGCAGGGAAGGATATTAGAAGTTGAACACATGTCTCTTTGATTGTGAGTTGAACACATTCTTAAAATTGTATCTTTGCTCGTGTTTTTCTGCATGTTAATGATTCGGAGTTGTTGCAAATTAGTAGTATGCTGAAAGAATATTATGAGAAATTTGTTTTCAGTATTTACTCAGTGTATATTCAACCTTCATTTGTATTGTGGATGTCAGACACTGGTCATGGTGTATGTAGTAACGTATAACCTAATTTTCTCAGGTAGTAAGTGGTTTTTGTTTCTCGGGTAAACATGCTTAAAGAAAACGCTAGTGATTCTCCATCAGCACCTACCACTCGTGTTCGGCATCGGAAGCGCCAATAGTGATGTATGTTTTTCTCTTCATATTCATAGTTCTTGGCTTAATTAAGCTGCTTTTCTTGTGTTAGTATGTGTGTCATCCTTTTTGTTTATGTGGCGTACAAGCGGTTCAAAGAGTAACTAGCTTTTTCGTTATTGCTTCATTTTGTAATTACTTTGGTTGAAAATTCAGAACAATTTTCTGGTATTTAGGTGGTTGCTGTGGCAGACAAACCAAATGAAAGCCATTTACTTGTCAATGACGGTAGCAAATACAAATCGTTTCTCATTCAGAGCATACTCCACTGTCTGGATGATTGGTGGAATTTCTATAATAGTGTACTTAGGTCATCTCTACATCACAGCCATGGTGGTTGTTATCCAGATATTCATGGCACGAGAACTTTTCAATCTGTTAAGAAAAACTCATGAAGATAAACAGCTCCCTGGATTTAGACTCAATTAGTAATCACACTTGCTCACATATGCTCAGCCTTTGGAGTTTCTTTATCTTTTGCCTTTATGTGACTGATGCTTAAAAAGAACTAAAAGGTTTTGTGTAACAATTTTGCATTTTATGCAGGCATTTCTTTTTCACAGCAATCTTTTCGTATATGGTCGAATACTTATTCAGCGGCTAGTTAACACTGACTCCAGACAAAGTCCTGTATTGGCTGGTCAACAGCCTCATCAAATGCCACATGGCAATCTGCTACTCCTTGTATATATCTGGTTAGAGGTTTTATGAACTTTTGGGGTTACTCGTTACTGTGAGGAGCAGTGATTATTGTATACTGCTTTTGCTTACAGTCTTTTTTTAGGAAATTTGGTCCAAGATAGCTAGTTTTACTTTGGTTAAGACTAGGCTAGTGAATTTATGACTTGTGTATGTATTTTGGTTTTAGATTTGAGTTATGTTTCTGGCATGAATCTCTAAACTTGTGTTTTGGATGTTGGATTGTATTCAGACTTGTGGAATTGATGACTTAATTTCTATATATCAGTTTCAGTTTAAAGATTATGTAAGGATTGTATTATATAAAAGAAATTGATAGCAAGTTGATAACAAATATAATAGCAACAAAATAGTTGTTATAATATTATATCATAGCAATATAAAATAGACATCAATAAATGTATTATAGCACACAAAAAGCTGTAAAAATTAAATATAACAAAAATAAAATGCTATAATAGCATATACTATAACTTTATTTATGTGCTATTATTAATGTTATTACGGCTAATAAAATTACGTGCTATAATAGACCAGCGCTATCATAGCAACCCAAAAAATGCTATTGTAGGGCTAGCACCTAAGATAGCTGCCGCATAGATAGCATTTATGAAAACGCTATGAAAGACATATGATGAATTATTTTCGCGCGGACAATGTACATATTTCCTTTAGTGGAGTGCACCTACTTGACAACTTGTTACAATATATTCCACTACTTTTGTTCACGTTACAAGACGTAAATAGCTAAACTCCAATTAAAAAGAAATAATGTTTCCTAGGATATCACGAAACTATCACTTCATCACGGCACATACTACTGCATTCCCATATTTCACTGACGATAAGCTGATCAGCCAATAATCAAACAATAACATGACTGTTTGAACTCATGCATTAAAAAAAAAATGAGTTGTTATGTTTGAAGCTAGAGACAGTTCAGCCGGAGTAATAAACTTTAGCCGATCCATTTCGAACTTTAATTTTTTTCTTTTCTTGTTTCGACGGCCAATAGCTTTGCAACCTATACAACATCAATTAGTTGTGTTTGATTGAATTAGTCTAATATCAAAATTACTGACATTACGAATGTAAAATAATTAATTTTATTTTGTAAAAATGTTTAATACAAATAAAATAAAACATAAGTAACGTATACCCATTTAATCTTAAAATTGAGATAATAAATAAACTAACACAAATATCACTTTACAAAGGCATTGTAATCTACTTCGGTTGGCCTAACATCGAGGTGGATGCAACAACTGGCCTAAAAGCGCTCTATGTTGGATCAATAGGTAGATGATGGAACAGAGCAGATGGTGTAGGGATGCTTTATCCTGATTTGAAGGGATGATGTGGTGAACATGAAAAAGTAACAAGATGATTCAAGAGTAAGGGGAGGCCTCACAAGCTGTAGGAACCGACTGCTTTTTAGGGCAAAAGAACACTTTTTAAAATTTCTTTGTCATAAGAATCAGGTTTTTACAAGTCAATACAAATCTCTTATGTAGTAGAGGCCACAGAAATAAATGAAAAGTAAGGCATAATGAGACTAAACGAAAATAAGAAGAAAAGAAAGAAAACGGGCTGCACTTTTCTTTCTCATTAAGCGTTCCTTAGATTACCTCATTTAAAACCTTAGTGAGAAAACCCATTGGGATAAAACCACACCAAGAAAAAACGAGTATAAATCTTGTCCCAAATAGATGTTGCTATTTCCCTCCTAGTCGTCAAGTATAAGTCTGAAGTGCATAAAATCTGTGTACTTCCAAATAAGGAAGTCTAGAAACCATTGTATTAGATTTCGAATAATATCTCCATACGAACTGGGATTCAAGAGTAAGGGGAAGCCTCACAAGCTCTCGGAACCGACAGCTGCTTTTTAGGGAAAAAGAACACTTTCGAATTTTCTTTGTAATAAGACTTAGGTTTTTACAACTCAATACAAGTGGCTTATATAGTAGAGGCCACGAAAAAACTAAAAAAAAACAAGTCATAATGGGCCTAAACAAAAATAAGACGAAAAGAAAGAAAACAGGCCGATTGTCTCTTTCTCATGAAGCGGGCCTTTGATTACCTCATTAAAAACCTTAGTGGGAAAACCATTTGGGATAACACCACAGTAAGGGAAGCATAGTATAAACCTTGGACCAAATATTTCAATGCCCTCCTGGTCGCCAAGGGCATCAAATCCGTGAGTTTTCAAATTAGGCAAGTCCTGGAACCATTGTATTAGAACTTGAATAATTTCTCCATACAAACTGGGATCGGCCCGATTCTAACTCTCATTGGTTCCCTGATGAGTAAAGATTCAAGAAGAAGTGAATTTGTTGCTTGATTCATCCTGGTCCATTCTGAGCTCTCCAATATGTGGCAGTTGGTCTCCAGAGGGTTCTTTTGGAATCTTTCCGTATTGTAATTTGCATAACTTTTTCATGTGAAAATCTATTGAAGAATGTCCAGTTCTTGATGATCCCTTGATGATTTAAGTTTATGGAAAAAAATTATTCATAGCTTAAATCCTTATGGTTAGATATATATGCTCCAAAACGCGCACATATGTTTCTGGTACAATCAAGTTGCTTCTCTCCAAGGGCATATACCAGCTAGGGGAGCCCTCCTGTAGTCTGCTTGGTTGATGATGACTTGATGTCCTCATCATAATCTACCTCTTGAAAAGTTTTTGATCTCAAAAATATATAACCTGTACCAAGAGAAAGCAAGTTAACTTTCATTCTATTTTGTGATTCTAAGTCTTTACTTTGATGGATTTGTGGCTTGGTTTCGTGTAGTGGATATGGAGCTCTCCTTTGAGCATGTATGATAGTAATACTACTATGTTATGTCCTGGTGTTTTGTTGTTCCCTTTAAGCTGATGAACTCTTGTCTCTCCACGGTTAGCCTCAATTATGATTGTTCTTGATGTCTTAGCTCCTTGCGTAAGTAGAACTCCATTGCCATATGCTTTCTGTCTAACAATCTCAATGTTCTTGTTCGGGTCTAGTGGGTTATCCTTGATTTCAAATTGGGGATACTTTTGCTCATGGTTTTTTACATGCATTAATTTCAAAACTCTTGGAAAGAAACAAGTTTCTTACAACAGTCATGGAATCATAAGCATGTAAATTAGTTTCAGTTTGGACCAATGCATTGATATGTGTTTATCTATCTCTTGTGTGACATTGGTTGGATCCTTTGGGCAGGAATTCAGTTCCTTTAATAAACCTAGATGACTATGAAACTCTTCTGGTCTTAACAAAGTTTATTATTTTATCCCTTGAATCATTATAAAGAGTTTTAAGTATATGGATACTTAGCTGGTTAGGATTCATAGATGACATGTTGTACTCGTCTTGCACTAGTTCTAGCTCATGAATCGTGTTATTGGAGCCTACTTCTAGGATATATATATATATATGCTCCCTGATTTGATATAGACCTACATCAAAAACATTTGGCAAGAGAAAGCATATGACACAAGAATTGGAAATCTCTGAACTTGATTGAGCTAGATGGTCTCCTAACTTTGAATTCATGTTATGTCCTATTCATGTTTGTTTTAATACTAATGTATCAGGACATTTTGAAGTAAAGTGTTTTCTCTTATAGTGTCTATAGCATGTTGGTTCTTTTTAAATCAATAGAGTTAGAAGACTTACCTTGAAGTGTCCTGCCTCGTGGGTCAGGTAGAAGTGGGAAGACTGAATTTTATTGGACATCCCCTATTCGTACAGATTGGTGAACCCTTGCTTGACTTCTCAAATCTCTGGAAAATACTCTCTTGGGCTCGACGTTGGGCAGAATTGTGATTACAAGCAGGCTGCATATTTGATGTGAGCTTCATTCTCCTTGGTAATATGTTGTAAGTGGCCTTGTTAGTGATGTGTTGGTAGGTTCTATGCTTCTTCACAAGCTCTCTGTACATTCTTGTTTTGATGTCTTCCAATCTAGTACATGATTGTTGTCAAAGTACACTCTCTTAGCCACAATTTGTATGCATCTCGAGTGAGTGAATCAACATCATATGAGTGCTTCTGATCTTTGGGGATTTGGTTTGATTGCAGCCATTGCTACATATTTCTTTCCCACCTTAGATATACTTCAGGATCCTTGATTGTACCAGAAAACACTAAGGTGTTCATTGTGTGAACAGATCCCTTCTTAGTTGGTTTCCTTGGACCGGTTGGAATTGAGCGATTTGGCACTCAATTTGTGAGTACTCCATAACTGTTGGATGTCTTCTCACACCTGGGAGTGTGGTAATCTTCATAGGAGTCATTTTAAGTTTCTTCTTCATACTATCCTCATGAAAGTTTGTATTTGAATGGCTCCAAGTGATTGCTTCTTGAGATAAGTTGGTGTATTGCTCAGAATGGTATGGATTAGAGGGTCTGGTGGCTCTGTATCAAACTCTTCCTCAGGTGGTTAATCTCCATAATCAGAGCCTGAATAATCACCTTCTGGCCATGGTGGTGATTAGTAATCAACTTCATCATACGAAAAGTAACACTTCCTCCTTGTTGACTCCATGGTTCTTCTTTTGTTAGATAAAGGGCTTCTTCTTCTATGGGATCCTCCATTGTCTATCTTATGCTTTATCTAAGTACTCCTTACAAGAAAATGTGATAGAATTTTGTCTTAAAATAAATAGAAGATAATTTATAGCAAAACAAGAAAGAATAGAAAACACAAAGAACAAGCGATTTTCCTATTTGCTAAAAATGGCCGATTTCTACTATATCTATTTTTTTTTTTAACTTTTTAGAATAAAACTAAATGGAAATATGCAGAATCAACTAAGAAACCCAACAAGAATGATTTAAAAACCAAAATTACACTAAACTAAAAACAGTCAGAAGAACTGAAACCCAAACTCGCGAATGTCATGTAACCCATGATCAAAATTGTAGTGGTCCATTTTGGAAGAACCAAGAGAAAATGGATGTGTGCCAAAGGCCCAAGGCCCAGACCAAAAGCCCTAGGACCCCTCAACACTTTTCACTATAATTCACCTTCTTGTCTCGGATTCGAGTGACAATAATTGTGTAATATAGTGGACAAATAATTGTGGATTAATGATTGCCGACAAAGAAATATATGATCCAAATTTTATATATGATACAAACATTAAATTTTCAACTCAATCTTCTATGATCAGGAATACAATACTAGCAATTACACAATACTCAATCTTTAACTTTTGCACATATTACTTAGCGAAAACACTAATTTTAAGCTTAATTATTAGAGTAGCATTACAGTGTATTTTTTACTAGAATAGCATTTTAATGGTTAAAAGACTATATTATCCTTTACTAACTTATTATTTTTTAATAACATAAATATTTTTAAATTTCTTAGTAAAACTAAAAAAAATAAAAAATTGTCATAACCCACTATTACGGTTTCTTTTCATCTTCTCCCAAACCTAAGCCGATCTAGGGGATTCTCCACATTAGGGGCTTGTTCCAAAATCTGGTGTAGTTCTTCTCTGTATTCGTTTGTCGTCATCGTTTTCTACAATTTATCATCCTCGTTTGATTTCTGATTTTTTTTGGTCTTGAATCGATTTAATTCTTTGTCTGTTTTCAGATTGAGGTGTGTTGTGATAAGGCTCGAATCTCTCTCGCATCAAACACAAGAAAAGAAATCAACCACAAAATTCGAGTATTTTTCTTTACCACAAATCGAATTTGTTTCATATATCTTTAAATTCGTCTAATTGGGACTTCGTCAAGAAGAATCTATTGCACAACGAAATAGTTGATAGAGGGCTTAGGGTATTAGGAAGAGGGAACTGTGAGTTACTCAAGCTTGTAGTGATTAACGCTACTGAATGGGGATTACTCAGTTTAGCTGAACACTGTTCTGATTTGCAAGAGCTTGAATTGCACAAGTGCAATGATAATCTATTGCGTGGCGCCGCTGCTTGTGAGAATTTGAGAGCCTTGAGATTGGTGGGTAGATATGCTCCAATATATGAACATATATCTCTGGTTCGCCCCGGTTGGTTTTCTTCGGGGGTTTGGTTCAGCTGATTCTTGTCTTCCCCATGCTCTTTGGTTGATTATGAATTGATTTTCTCATCATACTCTCTCTATTGAAAAGTTTTCGACCTGGAAACCGTATAACATGCACCAATAGAAAGAAAATTAGCTTTCATTCTATTTTATAACCTTAGGGTCTTACCTTGATGTATATGAGGTTTAGTGATGAGTGGAGTGTCTGGAGGTTCTCCTCTGAGAAGGTAAGACAAGACCACTACTCTGGCTTGGTGCAGTTTATTCTTCTTATACATATTTTTGTTTGTAACTTACTCTCTCTATGATTCAGCAACAAGTGCTTCTCTTATGGAGCTTCTTTAAGGTTTACATCCTTAGTTCATGCATTGATATAAACTTTATGGACATGAAACAAGTGCATCATGTTTTCTTTACAAAAATGTAAACTTGTGAATCCTTTTGTCCTATTTATATCTAATCTTTTTACTAACTATAGTCTCGTGTTAAGAGTTATAACTGTGAAGCTATCACTTTCTCTCAAGTCTAATAATCCCATTTGTTAAAAATTTGAATCTTTAGAATTAAACTAAGTATTTTTCTTCTTTTCACAGTGTCTTTTCTTTGTGAGAGAGTTGTTCCTTCTTATTTTTTAGTGAGTGATTCACCATATTCTTAGGAGTTTCGGTTCAAACTATTTTTGAGTGATTCATATAGTTTTTCTTGATTGAGGTAGTCAAACAAGCTCACTGAGCAAGAGAGTTTCTTAAATACCACCTTCCATCTTCCGCGCATCAAGCTTGTTGATCAAGCCTTTAGGGATGCACATATGTTTTTATCGAAACAGGAAGTCGTTGTGCACGTAGAGTGGTTCTTTACCACCCTTACTGTATTCCTGAAAAATTACACCAAAATCAGGATCAGTCTCATAATTGTTATTAATATGTTCGAACCCCATGACTTTGGTCTCCATGGTGCTTATCAAGGTGTATCTTCGGGATAGGGCGTCAGTTACGATGTTGTCGTTTTCCTTATTGTACTTGATGATTTACTGAAACGTCTCTACGAAGTCAAGCTATTTCGCATGCCTCCTCTTGAGTATCGTCTTTTCTCAGAGATGCTTCAACGTCTCATGGTCGGTCTGGATCACGAAATCCTTGGCCATAACATAATGCTGCCACGTCTCCAATGATTTCACCAAGGCATATAGCTCCTTGTCGTAGTTCGGGTAGTTTAGGGTGGCGTCACTGAGTTTCTCTTTGAAATAGGCCATGGGTCGACCTCCTCGTTGTTAGATGCTCTGAAACCAAGTCTGAATGATTTTCAATTACTTATTCTGTCAAAGTTACGAGTTTGATTCTTACTTTGGAACCATGTATGGAGGAAGCTTGGTTGACATGGAGCATCCAATTTCTGTTTTGGTTAGGGTGGTTGGGAACTGTCATGGGGAGTTTGATAATAAAATCTAAGACCAAGGCTTTAGAGCAAGTCCTTAAATAGAAATCCTTCATGATAAAACGACCCAAATGAAGCCTTGTTCGTTTCCTTGAAGGCTTCCTTGAAGTATGGATCAGTCTCATATAACCTCTTGAGGGGTGTTCAAAGCACATGACCTTGGCCTCCATGGTGGTTATGATGGCGTGTATCCTGGAGAGAGTGTTAGCAACAAAATTTTCCTCTCCCTTCTTATACTTGATCACATATGGAAATGTCTCCACAAACATAAGCCACTTGGCATGCCTTTTCTTGAGTGTGTTTTGTCCTCTTAGGTGTTTGAGCGTCTCATAATCTGAATGAATAACAAAATCCTTAGATAATAAGTAATTCTGCCATGTTTCAAGGACCTTACTAAAGCGTATAGCTCCTTGTCGTAAGTAGGGTAGTTCAAGGAAGCTCCATTGAATTTTTCACTAAAGAAAGCCACTAGGCGTCCTCCTTGAGTAAGTACAGCCCCTTGAGTAAGGACAGTAGGTCGTGTCTGGCAGTAGCCTCTACCAGACGATCTACTTGTGGGAGAGGGAAGTTGTCTTTGGGGTTTGTTTTATTCAAGTCTTTGAAGTCTATGCAGATTCTCCACTTCCCGTTTTGTTTTTAACGACGACTGGGTTGGCTAGCCAGACATGGTATTTCACCTCCATGATTGACCCGACCTTTAGTGGTCTATCGACTTCGTCGTTAACGGCTTTAGCTCGATCGGGACCGAGATTACGACGTTTCTGCTTTACAGGTTTGAACGTGGGATCTACGTTTAATACGTGCTAGGTAACGTCTATGTTGATCCCTTTCGTGTCTTTTGTACACCAAGTGAATGTGTTTACGTTTTCTTTTAGGAGGAGAAGAGGCGGACTCTTCTTCTCTGGGGTTCCTTTTTCTTTTTCTTTCTCCTTTGGTTCTAGCGTTTCTACATCACATGCATTGTTTTTGGCTGCAAGTAGGCGGTCTTTGGCCATGCACTCCTCGTAAGAGTGTCTGTTTTTGTTGTGGTTCTTGCAAAATTTATTTGCATTGTACGGCGTTCGCCGTTGGGGCTTGCCTTCTACCGCCAAGCAATGCTAGCCTATGCCGGAAGGTTCTTTCTTGACAATTTTCTTTAAGCTTGCATTGTACTTCTCCGACGCTGCGGCTAAGTCTTCTTCATTCTTTTGGAAGTAAGAAGCCATGTGCAATGCGTCATCGAGAGACGTGCAAGGTCAAACTGCAAGTTCTTTCTTGAACTCGGAGGTCAACCACAATCTGTTTTGGAGGGCTGCGATTGCTATCGTTTCGTTTGGATCTTCAATGCACAATTTGACCTCCCAAAATCTTTTAACATAGGCCATGAGGGGATCCTCGGGTGCTTGATCTAAGGCCCATAGGTCGGTCTCAGAAGCTTTATATTCGAGGAAAATTGAAAATTGTTTCAAGAAAATTGATACGAGCTGTGTGAAGTTATCGATCAAATTTCCTTCCAGGCTTGCCAACCATTCAAGTGCCGTGCTGACGAGGTTCTCGGCAAAGATCCTGCATTAACCTGCTTCTTTTTCTTCGTCGTTGATATGAGCTCAGAAGACTATGAACCAGAAGGTTATGACATGGGCCTTTGGATCTGACGTTCCTGAGTATTCCGTATTTTTGATTTTTCAAGTGTTCTGGATTTGAGAATTGGCAATTCGGTCAGTGAACGGAGATCGGCGGGTTTCTTCGGTCACTCGATTGATGTCTGGAGCTAAGCTTGTGGCCATATGGATTACGGCTTGCATGTTCTGGAAATCAGATTTTGTATGGTTGGCGTACCGCCAGAAGTTTTTCAGGTCGGTAATGCTATATGTGTTCATGCGTGCCAAGTCCTTGAACATAGAAAGTTGCATGTTCCGTGGATGCGAGTTATTTAACTCTGGGATTCTTGTTTTCTGAGCAATCTCCCTCGGGTGAGGCCAAGCCAAATTATTTCTAGGTTCCGTTTTGGGAGATTGGGAGCTGTAATCAAAAATTGATGCTGATACAGCCTGGTTGTGTGGGGACCGAGCTACAAGGAATGAGATGGTGAATCTATGGCTGGAAATACGGCACTCTCAAGGGATTCAGATGGATGATTGACGATCTGAGGACAGTTACATATGGACTGAGAGACGCCACACACACTATGAAAGGACATGTGATAAGTCTTGCACTCTTTCTCCAATGGCTTCTAACGCAAAGGAAGAAGGAGGCGGCTGGTTTTTCTTACAAAGAAGAAAAGTTTGTTCTTGTCAATCTAAGGTAAAAATTACAAATCTGAGCAAGATTTTATATCTTACTCTCTCAGCTGGGCGGTTTCCTGGCCGTAACCAAAACAAAAAAATACTAGAAAAGGAAAGCTAAACATATTGTCTCAATACATTGGAATTAACGGACTAGTTAAGCAACAACAAAAAACCTGCGAAAATAAAAGACAACACTCTTGAGTATGTAAAACACAAGGTAAATACTCACCTTGGTATGTATCTGAGATTAGACTTTCTTGGATATGAAAATCAAGGTTGCATCATTCTTTCCTTGTAAAATCGGCAATAATGGAATGGCTTGTGTGATCAACCGTGGAAGTGTGTCTCCCTGTGGTCTATTGATGAGCTTGTTTTCGGAGTTTGTTGCATCTTGGGCAGCTAAGTCTCCTTTAGGTCTCTTAGGTGATTTCCATGTTAAGAAGTTTCTCTTTGAGTTCTTCATGTTCTATAAGTGTGATCAAGCTTCCCACTGAATTTTTGAACTCTTCCCTTACACTCCTTTCACTTGATATGATCCTTGGTGATCGTCTCAATGTTGGTAAGTCAAAAATATTGAAAACATGAGATTTACTTAGCTCACCTAGTAGCTCAAGCTTGTAGGCATTGTTGTTGATATTTTTGACTAATTGGAATGGGCCATCTCCTCGAGGTGAAAGCTTGGACTTCATCTGGTTAGGAAACCGCTCTGTCTCATATGCAGCCACACTCAATCTCATGGCTCAAAGGTGATCTCCTACCTGCCTGTATCAGCTTGCAACTTGTTCTTCTCGATTTGTCTCTCCAAGTTTTCTCGGACCCTCTGGTGCAACTTCTTCACAAAGTCCGCCTTGGCAACTCCTTCACAGGTTTGAACGTGGGATCTGTTGGGAATGTCCTGAAATCTACCGTACTATCTCTAGAAAGTATGATAAGTGTCGAGATCAGACATAAGTCATAAATACTGGGTGATCATGATGACTTGCTAGAGCCCGCTCATGATCTATAAGTTTAGGACATTTTACCAGTATTGTATGATCCCAAAGGGTCACACACCATAGCTAACGGGAAAGTTAAAATGGAATTAATACAGTAAGATGCAAGGCATTTAATGTATTTGTACAGAGAATTGGGCCAGACAAAAGACAGTCTTTTGTCTGATTTGGGCCTTGGGCCCAAAAGCCTAATAGGCCATTAGTTTAATAACTTGGGCCCATATAAGGAAGAGGAGAGGCGCAGGAAGCCCTAATGCTTCTTGCTTCTGCGATTTTTGCACCTGAGCCGTCCTCTCTCTCTCTGTTGATTCCGAGCTTGGTCTAGCAGCCTGATCCGTAGCTTGTAAGCGTGTGGATACCTAGGAGGAGCCGGTAATCATCAGCTCTTGCAGATCTCGATATTACTTTGATCAATCCGCTGCAATCACAAGGTAATGATCCTGATCTGTTTATGATTCAATTACAAATCACCTAGATCCTAGATGATTATGTGCTAGGATGTAACCTGACAATTACACCAATGAACACACATAATCCTACAGTGGTATCAGAGCCTAGGTCGTTAGGTTTTTGCTTTTTGGATCATATTTAGGTTGTTTTTAATGTTTAGAATCGAATTTGGCTTAAGAAATTTGATTAGAACTTGTAAAAACCCTAATATGAAAATCGCTTGTTAATTGGTTAATCACAAGAATCGGTTTTGTTCATAAGTGATTTGGAAAAGTCGATTGTTGATTAAATTATCATAGAATTGGAAAAGGACAAAATCGTGTTTGTCCTTTAGTGAATTCATAATCGCTTGGTGATCTTGTTGTGCAATCATAAGACCTTCGCTTGTTGACTTTGTCTTATAATTAAGAAAACGATGACCGTGTTTAATCGTAATGAAGAACCGTAATGTTGACTTGGCTTTGCTGTATAATCGTTAACCAAGCAATCATAAGAAACGTGTTTAATTTGTCATGGTTCAAGCGAATTGGAAAAGTCAAAGTTCTTGTTGAAATAAGTCAAAATCGATTGATAATTAATCGATTTGTATAAGGTTCGCTTGTTGACCTTTTATATAATCATAAGAATCGATTTGTTAAGTTTTGTCAATGTTCAATGATCGTTTTTGTTAAATAAGCAATTATTGAATAATAATGGTTCAAGCGGTTAACCCAAATCGCGGTTTGCTGGAAATTATTTAATACAATTGGTATTATTTAATTTCTGGTTAAACCGGATTTAAATTCAAAAATTGAATTTTAACCTAAACCGAAGGCTGGTCTAAGTTTGATTTGGTTGGACCAAATAATTTAGAGCTGGTCTGGTTTAGTAAATAGCCAAATGGATTTAGTAGTTAATTTGGTCTTGGACCAGAATTAATGAACCGACTCGGTTATGTCAAATTATTGGGCCAATTGGAATTCTGTGGTCTTGGGCCAAGAATTGGGCCTATAATTTGTGACCCAACCGAAAACTTTAATAAAATATTAAATTAGAAATTTCTATTTTTAGTATATTTCTAAATTTAGAAAGTTTCTAAAATAAGTAAGTTTCCCAAAATAGTAATCTTCTATTTTTGGAAAGAAAATCTAAAATCCTCAAAACCAATATCAAGCTTGGATGTCTTGCCCAATCTTGTCAGCTACTTAACGCTTATTCAATTACAGATATGGCTTACAGTGTGAGGTGTCTGTTTTTGCGTAAGTAAAGTAGTATATAGTCACTAATTTCATTGGGAGTCCCAGACTTTAGTGATTATTTGGCTGTAAGAGATTGGTTTCCTTGACTGGGCCATCGGGAGTCCCGGGCCTTGAGACATCTGGTGTATTGGGCCTTGGGCCCAATCTACAACCGAGAGTTATTGGAAATAACTAGCTGTGTGTATGCTTACCAAGTAAAGCTACTTCTGGGTGACGGCCAGTGGCCCACTTTGGATTTAGCTGAACATGGGGCTCGGAATCATTGCATTCTTATGAGGTTAAACAAAGAAATTTTGAATGCAATGCGAGTTTTCTTATAAGTTATTAAGATTACTCTTTTTGAACTGAATAACTAAAACTCTATTTATCTCTAAATTTCAGTTATGACTAGCACAAACAATCAAAACACTTTCTCGATCCGGTCTGTCCTTGAGATGGACAAACTGAACGGAACAAATTTCTTGACTTGGTCGCGGAACCTGAGGCTAGTCCTCAGGCAGGAGAGAAAGGACCATGTCCTTGAGAGAGCTCTCCCCGAGAGGATCGGGTCCAATGCCTCTCATGCAGTATATGATGCTTGGAATAAGCATTATAATGATGCGGTAGATGTGCGTGGTCTGATATTGGCTACCATGGACTCAGATTTGCTGAAGCAATATGAGAACATTGAGTCGCCAATAGAGATGATCAGCAGCCTGAAATTGAAATTTCAGGAGCAGGTAAGAGTGGAGAGATACCAGTTGGTTAAGTCTCTCACTAGCTGCAAGCTACCAAATGATCATCCAGTGAGTCCTCATGTCAGTAAAATGATGGGTTACATTGATAACCTGAGGAAACTGGATTATCCAGTTAGCCAAGAATTGGCAACTGAGATCATTCTGCAGTCACTGCCGTCAAGCTATGATAAGTTCAAAAGGAACTATATCAAGAAAGGCTTAACAAAGACGCTGACTGAACTGCATGATATGCTCAAGACAGTTGAGCCAAACGTGAAGAGTACCCTGTATAATCTCATAATGGAGAAGGGTAGGTTTACTAAACCTAATGCTGACAAGGGTGAAGACAAAGTTGTCCAGATTTTGAATCATGGCAAGCGTGTGTCTTCTGAGCCCGAGTCAGATACATCTTACGTTGGTAAGTGCTGCTACTGTAAAGAGACTGGGCATTGGAAGAGAGATTGCATTAAATTCATGGAAGATTATGAGGAGTTGGAGTTGATGTATGAGACTACTTCCTCAGGTATTCATGTTATTACTTCAAGTTCTACCTTATAGGTATTGGATACTGGTTGTGGCACTGATATTTGTTATAATATGCAGAGCCTAAGCAACAGTAGAACGTTGAAGGAAGGGCAAGTGGAACTGCATGTCTGGAAGGAGCTATGGATGCTGCCTCAGCCGTAGGGTTTTCACTCGTAGATGCCTTTGAGGCTTGGTTTTGTATTAAGTAATTGCTACAATGTACCTGCTTTAAGCAGAGTTGTCTTTCATTTTCTTGTAAGAATTTGAATGTTTTTCATTTTGATAAAAGACAATTTTTGTTCTTTTGATCTCAATGAAATATTGATTGTAGCACCCTATTCAAGGAATGGGTTTTATATCTTAAACCAAAGAGTGCCTAAAAGTAACATAAATACCGAATTGGTTTAAATCTGATGAATTAAACCTGATTTTTCTTGGCGTAAATGTTTTGGTCACATAGAGTGAGTCGGATTCAGAAATCCCATAGTTATGGACTTTTGGGCTCATTTGATCGGATATCTTATGAGACTTGAATTCTGCTTACTGGACCAAAAGACAAAGGGCCCATCTTAGCCAAGCTAGAGAAAGGCCCAAAGGCTTATTGGACCTTGAACATACTCATGTATATGGCCCGATGAGCAGTAATGCCAGAGAAAATTTCCTGTACTTCATTATATTTACTGATTACTTCAGTGAGTATGACTGTGTTCATTTGATGAGACACGAGTCGGAATTCTTTGAAATGGTCGAAAGAGTTCCAGAATGAGGTATAGAATCTGAGTGACAGAAGTATTGAAACTCTGGATTAGATCACGAGTGAGAATACTTAAGTCATTGATGGTGTGATCATCTGAATGAGTGTGAAGTCGTTTCACAGCTCATTTCTCCTGAAAACCTGGAGGTGTTTCTGTGAGAAAGAATCAGATCTTATTAGAAATGATTAAAGATGAGTCACACGAATCTTCCATGATATTCTTTAAGAATAACGCTCTAGAAATATCTAAGTTTACGCTGAAATAGTTCCACCAATATCAGTTGAAAGACACCACATAGATGTGGACTGGAAATGATCCAAATTCGTCTTTACTGAGTTTTTGTAGTTGTGCTACTTCGCTGGTTGTCCTAGGGAAACCAAGGCTTGTTACTTTTACGTCCATTCCGAAAACGAAGTTAGGTTGTTCGGAATTCTGTTTTCTAAAAGGGAAGTTGCTTTCCAAGAAGAACAGTGGGAGTAAAAGTATAACTCGAAGAAATTCGAGAAATACAGGAGGCTGCTCAACCTGTTGAGGGAGAGCAGCGGATGGATTTACAGATTTCTGTAGAATCTACACCTGTAAAGCCTGAAGTTCGCAGATCTGAATGAATCCGTCACTAATCCGAGAGTGATTTCTCGTGATTAGTTGCCATGATCTGATGATCATTGAAAGTGACGAACCTGCGAAATTCACAGAAGCGAGAGTGAGCCCGGACTCCGAAAAAATTATACTGTATGTAAGTTAGCTTCATCGATCCATTCATGGATGGAAGCAAACATATCGGAGTTGGAATCTTCGTTCTGTTGAAGTAGTCAAGGTTTTGACTTGAACAGGAACGAAGTGGAACTGTGCGTTTACCAATAGATAAGTGGGAGCGATGTTGCATTTCTCATAGTGTATGTCGATGACATACTGATTCTCGGAAATAACGTTCCAATGCTGCAGTCGGTAAAGGACTGGCTTGGGAGTTGGTTTTATGATTGACATGGGTAAAGCCACGTATGTTCTTGGATTTTGGATCTAAAGATAGAGATCCAAAAGAGCTGATAGGACAAAGTCAGGATTCTTATATTGACAAAGTCCTACACGTTTTCAGCATTCCAAAAAGGGTTTTATGCCAATGTCACATGGCATTACGTTAAGCAAGAAACAGTGTCCTACAATAACTGCTGAGCTTGAATGCATGGATGAGATTCCATATGCGTCGGCAATTGGATCTATCATGTATGCCATGACACGTACTTGTTTTGATGTTGCTTTAATGTTAAGCAAGACAAGTAAAGACCAGTCAAATCCAGCAAAGTATCACTGGATAGACGTAAAGAATATCCTGAAGTATTTAAGGAATACTAAGGATAAGTTCTTGATTTACGGAGAAAGTGAGGTGCTACAAGTCGGTAGAGTCTGAAAGGCAAGTTTCCAACAGACAAAGATGATTTCCGGTCACAGTCCGGTTATATCTTGTGTCTGTCTGGCGGTGCAAGGCACTGTTGCTGACTCCATGACTTAAGCTGAACATTTCGCAGCTTGGGTAGCGGCGAAAGAGGTTGTTTGGAAAGAAGAGTTCATCACTGAACTTGATGTGATTCCCAGCATAGATGAGGCTAGCTGCACATCAGAGGTCCAAACACCTTGAGGGTAGGTATAACCTATTCCGTGAGATAAATGACAGAGGTGTTAAGTAGATCAGCAAGTTTCAACGAATGAGAACGTTGCTAATCTATTAACGAAGCCACTCCAAAATGTGATATAAATAATCGTTCCAAAATGATTCATGTCATTATATATGGGCCATCGAAGTACATGAGTAGACTTGATCCTGAAACCCCATATTTAACGAAATGACATAAATCATAGTGTCCATAGTCGAAGGTTGTTGAAATTGGAACACCAACAACCACTTGAGACTAGATTGTGTTGAGACTTATGACCAAGTTTCGAGGGGTCATAGATGCGCGGCATCAAAGTCGACACATAGGTATATGTAGGGCAGCATATGACCGGACATGGCCCGCTGATGAGAACTCTACAAGATATTAATATCTGTGTCATAAGAGGTTCTCATATACGACTATAGAGTATAGTCCTTAGACCTGAGTTCGCATGCATGTGGCTGCACATGGAGTGATGCGCTTTGATCATTGTCTAACGCTGTTTCGTAACTGGGAGCTATAAGGACCTTGGTTGGGTGTATTATGAAGTATGTAGTTCATAGTGATGGAACAAGATGAGATTTGTCCCTGCCGTTTAACGGAGGTAATATCTCTAGGCCAATCGGAGACTTGATAGCTGGTAAGAGAGTGGCCACTCCCAAACGGACTTGCCCAAGTCGTTTGCATTGTCAGTATCAAATCTGGTCCGATGAACATGGTCTGGCTATATAAGGATGACACGCATCTTGCCTTATGCCAGATTGAGATATTGAGACAAAAGGATTAGGGAATGTAGGATTCCAGTACAAGTGGGAGATTGTTGGGAATGTCCTGAAATCTACCGTACTATCTCTAGAAAGTATGATAAGTGTCGAGATCAGACATAAGTCATAAATACTGGGTGATCATGATGACTTGCTAGAGCCCGCTCATGATCTATAAGTTTAGGACTTATTACCAGTATTGTATGATCCCAAAGGGTCACACACCATAGCTAACGGGAAAGTTAAAATGGAATTAATACAGTAAGATGCAAGGCATTTAATGTATTTGTACAGAGAATTGGGCCAGACAAAAGACAGTCTTTTGTCTGATTTGGGCCTTGGGCCCAAAAGCCTAATAGGCCATTAGTTTAATAACTTGGGCCCATATAAGGAAGAGGAGAGGCGCAGGAAGCCCTAATGCTTCTTGCTTCTGCGATTTTTGCACCTGAGCCGTCCTCTCTCTCTCTGTTGATTCCGAGCTTGGTCTAGCAGCCTGATCCGTAGCTTGTAAGCGTGTGGATACCTAGGAGGAGCCGGTAATCATCAGCTCTTGCAGATCTCGATATTCCTTTGATCAATCCGCTGCAATCACAAGGTAATGATCCTGATCTGTTTATGATTCAATTGCAAATCACCTAGATCCTAGATGATTATGTGCTAGGATGTAACCTGACAATTACACCAATGAACACACATAATCCTACAGGATCTACGTTTAATTCGGTGCATACCAGAACGACCAGGTCCTTGCGGGGGCCTTGTACTGTTGGGTCTCTGTTCCGCTTCGCATTCTGTGACGCGAGCTCTTCCTCTTTCTGTGATTGCTATACTGGCGATATATCCGTATTATTGAAGAATATCATGTAGCATGATCTCACGGATTTTGATTGCAATTGATTGTTTTTATTCCAATGGGGTCGAGAATTTTATGCGTTGATGGTAAGTAGATTGTACTGCTTTCATAGTGTATATACATGGTCTGACTAGTCTGGTATTGTAAGGGGCTTGTTTTTTTACTATGACAAACTATAGATCTCATGTTGGCCTCCGGCGGTGAATAGGAGCTTTATAGTTCCCATTAAGTAGGCGTTTATATCATCAAATCCGGTTAGTTGAGTTCGTCTGCCGATGAACATAGAGTCTTTGAAGCCCATATTTTTGAAATCGTCATAGAACAAAAGGTCCACAGAGCTGCCAGTGTCGATCATGACCCTTGATAGCTCGAACCCAACTACTTTTAGTCGGATTACAAGGACATCATCGTGCGGTTTGTCAAGCTTGAAATTTTCGTTTTTGGAGAAGTTATATGAGTGTCAGGTCCTTCAATGGAAACCATTTCCGTGCCGTCAGTTTCAACTCGCCTCTGGTGGGCTTTGGTCGAATTAACCGAGTCCGGGCATAGTTTTGATCCTCCTAATATAAAATTTATTACCTTTGGGGAACTCGAACTGCACATACCGGGTTTTGGAAAGCACGGATTAAATGATTTTTTGGGACCTGCAGATGGTGATACGATAGATTTTGTCGACCCTCCACAACGAGCTAAATCAAAAATCTTCTCAATGCACTTTACATGAAAGGGAGGAGCAGAGGCAGACTCTTCTTCTTGGGGGTTCTCTCACATTAATCTTGAGAGGTTTTTTTTCCTTTTTCCTTTTTCATTTTTCTTTTTCTTTCTCCTCTGGTTCTAGCTTTTTTTTGCCTCGCAACCATTGTTTGTGGCTGCAGTAGGTGTTCCTTGGCCATGGATTCCTTGGAAGAGTTTCTGTTTTTGTTGTGGTACTTGCAAAATTTATTTGAGTTGTACGGCGTTTGCCTTTGGGGCTTGCCTACTACCGTCAAGCAATGCTAGCTTTTGCTAGAAGGTGATTTCTTGACAGTTTTCCTTAAGCTTGCATTGTAGTTGTCCTAAGCTGCGGCTATGTCTTCTTCATGCTTTTGGAAGTAAGAAGCCAGGTGCAATGCTTCGTCTAGAGACGTGAAAGGTCAAACTCTAAGTTCTTTATTGAACATGGAGGTGAACCAGAGTTTGTTTTGGAGGGATGTGATTGCTCTCATTTCGTTTGGATCTTCAATTCACAATTTAACCTCCTGAAATCTATTAACATAGGCCCTTAGGGGCTCCTTGGGTCCTTGCGCTAAGGCCCATAGGTAGGTATCGAAAGCTTTATATTCGATGAAAATTGAATATTGTTTCAAGAAAATAGATACGAGTGTAGTGCCGACGAGGTCCTCGGTGAAGATCCTGTTGGAATTGTGTCCAGTAATCTCGGTACTGTCTCTAGAAAGTAAGAGTATGTCAATGATCAGACATAAGTCATATAATACTGTGGGTCATGATGGCTTGCTAGAGTCCGCTCATGATCTATAAGTCTTGGACTTATTGCCTTTATTGTATGATCCCATATGGGTCACACGCCTAAGCTAACAGGAAAATGTGTAGGAACGGTGTAGCAGAAGTACGGTAAAAGTGCTAGGCATTTACTGTACTTAGAGAGAATAATTGGGTTTGGCCACTGTGTGTCGATCGATACACAAGGAGTGTCGATCGACACAGTGCGCGAACGCCTCGGAGATAATTAGCCTTTGGGCCAAATGGCCCAAAACGAACTGAACGAGTGATATAAACTTAAGACGAGTTCAGGTCGAGTAGAAGCCCTAGCCGCGAGCCTCCTCTCTCTCTCTGCACCGATTCCCTACTGGCCTAGCAGCCTCTTCCTGCTCGGTGTGCGTGTGTGAACCTCTGGAGGAGTTATCTCTCGGTGGCTCTTTGATCTCTGACATACCATCCCTTTCCGCTGCAATAAACAGGTATAAGGTGAGATCATCAATTGTTTCTATTCGAGAAGAACCTAGATCAGCATGTTTAGGATGATCTGAATCTGGAATTGAATCAGGATCAACTAAACAATCCTTCAGTGGTATCAGAGCCATTGGTTCTGGTTTTTCTTGTTTAGATTCAAGTTTAGGATTGTTTTTCTTGTTTAAAAGTGTTTTGAATCAACTACTGATAAGAGAAACCACTTAAGTAACAAGAATTAAAACCTAAACACACATAAAATCGCAGAAACCAAGCTATATGATTTGGTAGAATGCGATTTTCATAAGGCAGTATCGACTGCGATCGCATGGATCGATCGATACGATCGCATGGATCGGTCGATACAGTCTATCGGCTAACCCTGTTAACGCGTGAAAGCATCGATCGATGCAGGATCGATGCAGGTTTGATGTTGGTGCATCGACCGATACGGTTGGTGCATCGATCGACACGGTTAGGGTTTTGGCTCGGTTCAGTGCATGCGTGAGAGCATCGATCGATACAGGATCGATGCACGGTCGATGCAGGATCGATGCTAAGAGCATCGACCGATGCGGTTGATGGATCGATCGACACGGTTGGTTCATCGATCGACATGGTTGGTTTAAGGCTCGGTCTAATATTTTGAATAAAATTAATTCGTCCTGGTTTAATAAACAGATTTAATAATTTTATTAAGTCTGGTTAAACCGGGACAAGAAATCCAATGTCGAAAGAATTATTGGATTTAGTGCCTAAACCAGGATTTTCTAATTTGATTTGGTTGGACCAAATAAATTGAGAAAATCCGGTTTAGTAAATAACCGGTTGACAATTGTGGTCATCGTAGTAATTAAAATTTGGTTAGACCAATTTTAATGAACCAGACCGGTTATGTCATTTAATTGGACAATTGGGTCATGTCTTGGACATGGACCAATTCTTGGGTCTCGGGCCAAGAAGTTAAAACAATTGGGCCAATTATTTGAGTCTTTCTTCAGAATAATTTAAAATTTATTTTATAGAATTATAAATCTATTTTAAATTAAAGTTTCCGAAATTTTGAAATTAGAAAGTTTCTTAAATTAGAAGTTTCTGGATTTGCGGGTTTTGGATTTTAAAGAAATTTCTAAAGTTAGAAAGTTTCCGTTTTTAGAAAGTTTCCAATTTTAGAAAGTTTCCAAAAAATAGTAGGTTTCCAAAAATGGAAAGTTTCCCGAAATGGTAATCTTCTATTTTGGGAATGATTTTTAAATAAACCTACGAACCTCAAATAATATCAAGCGTTGGATGTCTTGTCCATTCTATGTCAGCTGTCGAAGCCCATTCAATTGTGTTCATGGCCTTACAGTGTGAGGGTGTCTGCTTTTGCGTGGATAAGACGGTTTGTGATTCATAAATGTCATTGGGAGTCCCAGACATTAATGATTACATGACTGTATAGTCTGGTTTTCTTGACTGGGCCATCGGGAGTCCCGGGCCTTGAGACATCAGAGTGAATTGGGCCTCGGGCCCAGATTCACAACCAAGAGTTATATCACGGATATAATTAGCCGACATAGGGCTTACCGATATAAGCTAAGGTTGGGTGACGGCCAGTGGCCCACTTTAATCTTAGTTATATGTGGATCTTGGAATCATTATATTCTATTGAGGGTAACTGATGTTATTGAATATAATGCGTGATTAATCATATTAAATTTAATACGAGATTAATCATATTGAACATTTTAACTAAAATCCTTTTATCTTAATTTTCAGTTATGACTAGCACAAACAATCAAAACACTTTCTCGATCCGGTCTGTCCTTGAGATGGACAAACTGAACGGATCAAATTTCTTGACTTGGTCGCGGAACCTGAGGCTAGTTCTTAGACAGGAGAGAAAGGACTATGTCCTTGAGAGAGCTCTCCCCGTGAGAATCGGGTCCAATGCTTCTCATGCAGTATATGATGCTTGGAATAAGCATTATAATGATGCGGTAGATGTGCGTGGTCTGATATTGGCTACCATGGACTCAGACTTGCGGAAGCAATATGAGAACATGGAGTCGCCAATAGAGATGATCAGCAGCCTGAAATTGAAATTTCAGGAGCAGATAAGAGTGGAGAGATACCAGTTGGTAAATCTCTCACTAGCTGCAAGCTACCAAATGATCATCCAGTGAGTCCTCATGTCAGTAAAATGATGGGTTACATTGATAACCTGAGGAAACTGGATTATCCAGTTAGCCAAGAATTGGCAACTGAGATCATTCTGCAGTCACTGCCGTCAAGCTATGATAAGTTCAGAACGAACTATATCAAGAAAGGCTTAACGAAGACGCTGACTGAACTGCATGATATGCTCAAGACAGTTGAGCCAAACGTGAAGAGTACCCTGTACAATCTCATGAATGAGAAGGGTAGGTTTACTAAACCTAATGCTGACAAGGGTGAAGACAAAGTTGTCCAGATTTTGAATCATGGCAAGCGTGTGTCTTCTGAGCCCGAGTCAGATACCTCTTACGTTGGTAAGTGCTGCTACTGTAAGGAGACAGGGCATTGGAAGAGAAATTGCATTAAATTCATGGAAGATGATGAGGAATTGAAGTTGATGTATGAGACTACTTCCTCAGGTATTCATGTTATTACTTCAAGTTCTACCTTAAAGTACAGGATACTGGTTGTGGCACTGATATTTATGATAATATGCAGAGCCTAAGCAACAGTAGAACGTTGAAGGAAGGGCAAGTGAAAATACATGTCTGGAAGGAGCTTGGGATGCTGCCTCAGCCGTAGGGTTTTTCACTTATAGATCCCTTTGAGGCTTGGTTTTGTATTAAGTAATTGCTACAATGTACCTGCTTTAAGCAGAGTTGTCTTTCATTTTCTTGTAAGAATTTGAATGTTTTTCATTTTGATAAAAGACAAGTTTTTGTTCTTTTGATCTTAATGAAATATTAATTGTAGCACCCTATTCATGGAATGGGTTTTATATCTTAAACCAAAGAGTGCCTAAATGTAACATAAATACCGAATTGGTTTAAATCTGATGAATTAAACCTGATTTTTCTTGGCATAAAGTCTTGGTCACATAGAGTAAGTCTTGGTCTCATTTGATAAAATATCTTATGAGACTTGAAGTCTGTTTACTAGACCAAAAGGTAAAGGGCCTATCTTAGCCGAGCTAGAGAAAAGCCCAAAGGCTTATTGGACCTGGAACATACTCATGTATGTGGCCCAATGAGCAGTAATGCCAGAGAAAATCTCCTGTACTTCATTGTCTCTACTGATTACTTCAGTGAGAATGACTGTGTTCATTTGATTAGACACAAGTCGGAATTCTTTGACATGGTCGAAAGAGTTCTAGAATGAAGTATGGGATCTGAATGACAAAAGTATTAAGACTCTGGATTAAATCACGAGTAAGAATACTTAAGTCATTGATTGTGTGATCATCTTAATGAGTGTGAAATCGTTTCACAGCTCATTTCACCTGAAAACCTGAAGGTTTTTCTGTGAGAAAGAATCAGATCTTATAAGAAATGATTAAAGATGAGTCACACGAATCTTCCATGATATTATTTAAGAATAACGCTCTAAAATATCTAAGTTTACGCTGAAATAGTTCCACAAATATCAGTTGAAAGACACCACGTAAATGTGGATTGGAATCGATCCAAATTAGTCTTTACTGAGTATTTGTAGTTGTACTACTTCGCTGGTTGTCCGAAGGAAACCAAGGCTTCTTACTTTTACGTCCATTCTGTTTTCTAAGAAGGGAAGTTATTTTCCAAGAAGAACAGTGGGAGTAAAAGTATAACTCGAAGAAATTCGAGAAATACAGGAGGCTGCTCAACCTGTTGAGGGAGAGCAGCGGAAGGATTTACAGATTTCTGTAGAATCTACACCTGTGGAGCCTTGTCCGAAGGAAACCAAGGCTTGTTACTTTTACGTCCATTCTGTTTTCTAAGAAGGGAAGTTATTTTCCAAGAAGAACAGTGGGAGTATTATTTAAGAATAACGCTCTAAAATATCTAAGTTTACGCTGAAATAGTTCCACAAATATCAGTTGAAAGACACCACGTAAATGTGGATTGGAATCGATCCAAATTAGTCTTTACTGAGTATTTGTAGTTGTACTACTTCGCTGGTTGTCCGAAGGAAACCAAGGCTTCTTACTTTTACGTCCATTCTGTTTTCTAAGAAGGGAAGTTATTTTCCAAGAAGAACAGTGGGAGTAAAAGTATAACTCGAAGAAATTCGAGAAATACAGGAGGCTGCTCAACCTGTTGAGGGAGAGCAGCGGAAGGATTTACAGATTTCTGTAGAATCTACACCTGTGGAGCCTTGTCCGAAGGAAACCAAGGCTTGTTACTTTTACGTCCATTCTGTTTTCTAAGAAGGGAAGTTATTTTCCAAGAAGAACAGTGGGAGTAAAAGTATAACTCGAAGAAATTCGAGAAATACAGGGGGCTGCTTTACCTATTAAGGGAGAGCAACGGAAGGATTTACAGATTTCTGTAGAATCTACACCTGTGGAGCCTGAAGTTCGCAGATATGAATGAATCAGTTGCTAATCCGAGAGTGATTTCTCGTCATTAGTTGAACCTGATAATCATTGAAAGTTCGCATGATCTGATGATCATTGAAAGCGACGAATCTGCGAGATTCAAAGAAGCGAAAGTGAGCCCGGACTCCGAAAAATTACATTTTATGTAAGTTAGCCTCATCGATCCATTCATGGATGGAAGCAAACATATCGGAGTTGGAATCTTCGTTCTGTTGAAGTAGTCAAGGTTTTGACTTGAACAGGAACGAAGCGGAACTGTGTGTTTACTAATAGATTAGTGGGAGCGATATTGCATTTCTCATATTGTATGTCGATGACATACTGATTCTCGGATATAACGTCCCAAATCTGTAGTCGGTAAAGGACTAGCTTGGGAGTTGGTTTAATGATTGACATGGGTAAAGCCACGTAGTTCTTAGATTTTGGATCTAAAGATAGAGATCCAAAAGAGCTGATAGGACAAAGTCAGATTCTTAAATTGACAAAGTCCTACACGTTTTGAGCAATCCAAGAAGGGTTTTATGCCAATGTCACATGGCATTAAGTTAAGCAAGATACAGTATCCTACGATAACTGCTGAGCTTAAATGCATGGATGAGATTCCATATGCGTCGGCAATTGGATCTATCATGTATGCCATGAAACATACTTGTTTGATGTTGCTTTAATGTTAAGCAAGACAAATAAAGACCAGTCAAATCCAGCAAAGAATCAAGTTTCCTAAAGTATGTCCTAAAGTATTTGAGGAATACTAAGGATAAGTTCTTGATTTACGGAGAAAGTGAGGTGCTATAAGTCGATAGAGTCTGAAAGGCAATTTTCCAATAGACAAAGATGATTTCCGATCACAGTCCGGTTATATCTTGTGTCTATCTGGCGGTGCAAGGCACTGTTGCTGACTCAATGACTTAAGCTGAACATTTCGCAGCTTGGGAAGTGGCGAAAGAGGTTGTTTGGAAAGAAGAGTTCGTCACTGAACTTGATGTGATTCCCAGCATAAGATGAGACTAGCTGCACATCAGAGGTCCAAACACCTTGAGGATAGGTATAACCTATTCCGTAAGATAAATGACAGAGATGTTAAGTAGATCAGCAAGTTTCAACGAATGAGAACGTTGCTAATCTATTAACGAAGCCACTCCTTAGGCCTAAGCACGAGTCGCGGACTGTTGCTGTAGGATAAGTGAAATTAAGATATAGTCTCAATTTCAGTGGGAGTTATTAAAGGGCTTTATTTAGTTATTGGATATGTTCTTGAAATAACATTTAAGATGTTTAATGAAATTATTATTTCAAGATTATTTTAACTGTGATGAAATAATCGTTCCAAAGTGATATAAACCATTTTATAGGTCATCGAAGTAAATGACTTGATCTTGAGTCATCGAAGTCATTTAGCTTGATCATGAGACCCTATATTTGATAAATGTTTTATATCATCCTGTCCCTAGTCGAAGGTTGTTGAAATTGGAACACCAACAACCGTGTGAGACTGGATTGGTACGTGACTTATGACAAAGTCTCAGTGTGTCATAGATGCGCCGCATCAAAGTCAGTACATAGGTGTATGTTTGGGAACATACGACCGGACAAGACCCGCTTATAAGAACTCTTCAGGATATTTATATCTGTGTCATAAGAGATTCTTACTACGACTATAGAGTATAGTCCTTAGACCTGAGTTCGCATGCATGTGACTGCACATGGACTGATGCACTTTGATCATTGTCTAACGCTGTCGTTCTGCGATAGTTATAAGGACCTTGTTTGGGTGTATTATGAAATGAGTAGTTTACAGTGATGGAACAAGACGGGATTTGTCCCTCCAATATAAATGGAGTGAATATCTCTAGGCCAATCGGAGATTTGAATACTGGAAAATGCATGGCCATGCTCAAACGGACTGTCCCGAGTCGTTTGGATTGTCAGTATCAAATAAGAGTCCGATGAACAAGATTAGGCTTTATAAGGATGACACCAATCTTGCCTTATGACTAATCGAGATATTGTGACAAAAGGATTATGAATACAGAGATTCCAGTACAAGTGGGAGATTGTTGGAATTGTGTCCAGTAATCTCGGTACTGTCTCTAGAAAGTAAGAGTATGTCAATGATCAGACATAAGTCATATAATACTGTGGGTCATGATGGCTTGCTAGAGTCCGCTCATGATCTATAAGTCTTGGACTTATTGCCTTTATTGTATGATCCCATATGGGTCACACGCCTAAGCTAACAGGAAAATGTGTAGGAACGGTGTAGCAGAAGTACGGTAAAAGTGCTAGGCATTTACTGTACTTAGAGAGAATAATTGGGTTTGGCCACTGTGTGTCGATCGATACACAAGGAGTGTCGATCGACACAGTGCGCGAACGCCTCGGAGATAATTGGCCTTTGGGCCAAATGGCCCAAAACGAACTGAACGAGTGATATAAACTTAAGACGAGTTCAGGTCGAGTAGAAGCCCTAGCCGCGAGCCTCCTCTCTCTCTCTGCACCGATTCCCTACTGGCCTAGCAGCCTCTTCCTGCTCGGTGTGCGTGTGTGAACCTCTGGAGGAGTTATCTCTCGGTGGCTCTTTGATCTCTGACATACCATCCCTTTCCGCTGCAATAAACAGGTATAAGGTGAGATCATCAATTGTTTCTATTCGAGAAGAACCTAGATCAGCATGTTTAGGATGATCTGAATCTGGAATTGAATCAGGATCAACTAAACAATCCTTCAGATCCTGCATTAACCTGCTTCTTTTTCCTCGTCGTTGAGATAAGCACAAGAGACTGTGAGCAGGAAGGCTCTAAAGGGCTTTTGGATCTGACGTTCCAGTGTATTCCGGAATTTTGATTTTAATAGTGTTATGGATTCGAGCATTGGCAATTCGGTCTGTGAACGGAGCTTAGCGGGTTTCTTCGATCACTTAGTTGATGTTTGAAGCTAAGCTTGTAGCCATATGGACTACTACTCGCATGCGTTGTAACTCAGCTTTGGTCTGGTTGGCGTACCGTCAGAAGGTTTTCAGGTCGGTAATGTTTTATGTGTTCATGTGGGTCAAGTCCTCGCACATTGGAGGTTGTATGTTCCGTGAATGCGATTTTTTTAATTTTGGGATTTCTATTTTCTGAGCTACCTTACCCGGGGGAGGCCAAGCCAAATTATTTCTAGGTTTCGTTTTGGGAGGTTGGGAGCTGTAAACAAAAACGGATGCTGATACAGCCTGGTTATGGGAACCGAGATACAGGGAATGAGATGGTGAATCTATGGCTGGCCATACGGCACTCTCCAAGGGATTCAGATGGATGATTGATGGTCTGAGGACACTTACAGATGGACTGAGAGACGCCACACACTCTGTGAAAGGAGATCTGATAAATCTTGCACTCTTTCTCCAATGGCTTCTCACGCAAAGGAAGAAGGTGGGCGGCTGGTTTTTCCTGCACAAAAGAAAAGTTTGTTCTTTAATTAATCTAAGGTAAAAATTCCTTAACTGGGAAAGATATAATATCTTACTCTCTCAGCTGGGAAGCTTCCTGGCTGTAATCAATACAAAAAAAATTACTAGAAAAGGAAAGCTAAACTTATTGTCTCGGTACATTGAAAATAAAGGACTAGTTAAAAAAAAAAACATGCAAGAATCAAAGACAACACTCTTGAGTATCTAAAACAGAGGGTAAATACTCAAGAGAAAGGAATTGTTGTTACTGAATTTCGATCTAGTCCAAAGAGTCGGGTTACGATCAGAGAAGTCCAAACTTCAATGTGAGAAATAAACTTAAGTGAGGTCGAAACTGTTCTTTATTATTCTTAAGGCCGAAGCCGAGCAATGAACATAATGGTACGAGGTAGGAGTCTGTCAAATGACCTGCTCCCTAAATGCTGCTTGAGCTCGGAGCTTTATAAGAGTAGCTCGGAGCCTTCACAGGTTACAATGTGTGTAAAATGAAAAGTGAAGGGTCTGGTTGGAGTTGGCGAATTTCTTCGAGCATTTAAGTCGGGCGGAAATCTTGTTAGGCATGCTCAGATTTCGTGGCCTTTTCATTCCTTTGTATCCTTGTGCACGTGTCGCGATATCCTTGGGGGGACAAGAAAGTGCTAACGGTCGTACGGATGGGAATATTTCGTATCTCCTGCAACGTCACTGATCATGCAACCGTCGGGCCATGGGATCTGCGCAGGGGTAATGATGATGTTCCCACGTTGTCTGCCAAAAGTTCTTAGTATAAAAATTCTCCAAATGAGTCTTCTTTTTTCCATTTTTCTTCACGCTGCTTTTGGTTTTGTTCCGTCTCCGATACTTGGTTATGAGTTCTTCGTCTGGTCATTCATCTTCCAGCAGTGATGGTGACGATGATAGTTCGTTTGTTTCTTTGGGGACGGATTCCCCTGTCCCGAAATTGGCTGATGAAGAGGGCGAGTCTCGGGTTTGCGGGAAGAGCTAGTCCTCTGTGCGTCGTCGTCTTCATTTTGATGTTCCGAAATACCAGGTGGATGGCTCTGATAAGAGCGTAATTTGTAAAGCGAAATGGACGGAAAAGGTTGTGCTGACTCACGAGGTCTGAAGATCTTTGTGTAAGCAGGCGACTTTAGACGACATAATGAGAGTCGATGCTCTTGTTTCGGGCCTCATGCTCCGACTCCCGACTGTGGATGGCGGCCGTGGTCGGTTCCAAATGGATGGATTTATCTTTACGATTGTTGGTTCGTCAAATGCCACCTTTGGTTTCCTCTTCCTAAGCTTCTGGTGGGTTACTGTGAGCAGCGTCGAATTGCTCTTTCTCAACATTGTCCGGCTGTGGTTCGTAATGTAGTAGGTGCCTTCTTGCTCGGCGGTGAGGGGAGGGTCGACATGACTCTCCGGTTTTTTGAGGAGGCGATGAGGATCTCAACTAACAAGACGATTACTGGGACATGCTATGTTTCGGCCAGGAGATGATATGGGCTTAAGCTTGTTACCGGCGCGGTGAGCAAAATATCCAACTAACATGATCGATATTTCTTCGCGAAGGTTAATGGCGCGTCGGTTCCTGATGAAAATAGGTTGTACCGGTCGTCATGGACTCATGGTCATGGTATGGTTCCTGCTTTCTCCCCTTTTTGCTTTTTGATTATTTCGTGTTTTCCTTTTCCCAGATCTTCGTACGTACAGTATTCCCTACCTGAAGGATTTTTCTTTGGGTTTGAGGAAGTTGACTTCGCTTGGTCCTTTATCGTGTATGTCCACGTTGCGAGGATTTGAATGAGTTTTTCCCGTATGGACGCCAGTGCGGCTAAATGAGAGCTTAAGAGGGAGCGGCCGTCCGCGGGTACGGGATGACAGGGGCAGCAATGGTTTTCTGCCGTCGAAAATGAAGAAAAGGAAAACAGAGAAGGGAGACTTGGCTTATGATTCTAAGACAGAGATGTTAGTCCAGGACCCCATTGATCGAGAGATTAGGGGGTGTGACTGGACTGAAGCGGCTGATTTCTCGGTTTGGTTCGAATATTCCAGACCTGAAGCGATTGTTAATGATGCTGATGTGTGTGTCTGATTTCTCCGGTCGGTGAGGTCGAGTCCGGTAAAAGGGAAACTTCCAATTTCTGCCTCATTCAGGCATGACCTTCATCGGAGGATCGTCTGTGGTTGTATCCGGGTAGGGGTTCTTCGACCGTTTGTGCTTCTGTTTTCCTTCCTTTTCTTACTTGTTTTGAGCTCTCGATTTTGGTGGCAGACTCTTGCAGATGAGAATCGTTTGACGGACGCTTATGAACAGGAAATCAAGTCTCTCAGACTCGAGAAGGAGAAACTTGGATCGAAGCTTCTTGAGATGCACGCGAAGGTTCGTGAGCTCGAAGGGGTTAGTGAATTCCTTCGCCGGGAGAAGATAAAAGTTGAGAGTGTTGAAATCCGGGCAGCCGACTCATCACGGGAAACGATCACTCTGCTCACCGCCCAAGCTGTGCATCGGTCTGAATATGACAAATTGCGGGCATCTTGCGCTGATGAGGTCGCTCGATCGAAGGCCGAGATTTTCGGCAGGGCCGAGGCTCGTTTGTCGAAAATCAGGAGGGCTAGGGAGGAGGACGTGCGATCTCGAGGGAAACTTCTGGAGTTGAACCAGGTTGTTTCGGTCCAGGAGGCATACCGTCTTCTGGTTAACGACGGTTTGGAAGTTCCGATTGTTAGAATTTCAGAGGCATCCATGAGGAAACTCTGAATATCAAGGTTAGGGTTCATGAGACATCCAGAAGAAGCTCTGAACCACAGCCCACAATAAGATCAGAATTGGATGAACAAAGAAGAAAAAACCGATTCTTATAAAGAGAAACAACTAGTTTGTACTTCAAGAGAGTCAGTAATCTAGTTGTATAAAGGAGTCCCTTAGCTATATGAAAACACTTCCAAGAGTTTAACATCTCAATAGGAGAGTCTGCTCATGAACATGGAAGAGAATCGGCAATTAACCAAGAGAACATCCAAGAAAACATGTAAGAGCTATCTACAAGCAATTCTCTCATCATACTTGGATTAACTATGGAAGAGTTATCCAAGCATGAAAAGAGGCGGCCTTAAGCAGCCATAACCGTGGCCCTCTGATAGTCTACATTGTATATGAACTCAAATATACAATGAGAAGAAAGAAGAGAATCGGTTACAAGAAGAAGAGAGAAAGCGATAAGAACTTTGTGTGTAACAAATGAGTTCTGAATTGTATTGTGAATTAGCAAAGCTTACAAATGTCGAGGGCCTTTGTTATATCAGCATACAATTAGGTAAAACACTCAGAAACAAAGATATTAAATCAAAGCCATTGATTCTTTTGGAGAGAAACCCGAATTCAAATGGACGGCTGGATCTTCTTTACTCCATTTTGGTTCTTGTGTGTTCACACACTGAAAGTGAATTGTCCTCACTCTTAATTCGCGGGTGCAGGTCTGGAGAGAGAGAGACAGCACACTCCCAAATGGTGAGAGTGACATGTCTTCATAACCACTTTCTCCTTTAAACACACATGTGACTCTTCTTGAGTCTGATTCTTGATAGACATCTGTTTGGCCCCAACTTTGCACAAACTTGATAGTCTGATTATATAAGTGCCCCATCTTGCACAAGTCTGCTTCACAAGTCTGCTTCACAAGTCTGCTTCACAAGTCTGCTTCACAAGCCTGCTTCACAAGTGTGCTTCAAAAATCTGCTTCACAAGTCTGCTTCACAAGTCTGCTTCACAAGTCTGCTTCACAAGTATGCTTCACAAGTATGCTTCACAAGCCTGCTTCACAAGTCTACTTCACAAGTCTGCTTCACAAGTCTGCTTCACAAGTCTGCTTCACAAGTCTGCTTCACAAGTCTACTTCACAAGTTTGCTTCACAAGTCTGCTTCACAAGTCTGCCATGGTCTGTAGTCTCATAGATCAATAATGCACATTGAGATGAACACTAAAGGTGTTCATCTCAATACTTCATGCCTTCATCTTAGCTTTGCCTAAACAAAAAATTTTAAACAAAACTACTGATATATCATGGTTTTTACTAGTTTTAGACCATGATATAAGTGTGTTTTAGAGTCTATTTGTGTTTCTTTAGAGTCTTTTACAGGTTTTATTAGGTACACGCACGTTTGGAGCTAAAATGGAGATTATGGAGCTAATTGGTGCGTTTTGGAGATTTGACCCGAGAGACTGTGCTCACTGTCCAGATTTGATGACTGCGTCGATCGTTGCACACCTGCATCGGTCGATGCACAGCGCGAATGGGCCAGACTCGGCGGTTTAATGAAGAATGCCAATATTGCAGAAGTGCCCAGAAGTTCCAGATATTTACACAGAAGCCCCAAGTCGTGTTTTAGCTATTTAATTAGTTTTTTAACTTCTATTTTACATACGCTTACATACGCTATCATAACTGAGAGCAAATAGTTTTTAGAGCATTTGGGGGCTGATCTGATCCTGTACTACATTCGTTTTGGAGAAGTTTTCGAACCCCTTATTTTAATCTCTTTTATGATTACTATTTATTCATTGATTATGTTTTCATATTCCATGTCTGAGTAGTTTCATAGTTAGGTTTAGGGTTTCTCATAGGGATTTCATGACTTGCTAGATATAATTAATTCAGTTAAGGATTCACATCAATAGATGTTCTTCAAACTAAATTGTGTTTAATGCTAGTTCTAACCTGATCAATTAGAATCTAGATCTTAGGTTGCTAAATTCGACACGACAGTGTGGTTTATAATCTGAACTATTTAGGTTGAGCAATTTAATTACTCGCAAAGGAATTTGGTTTAATTAGATTGTGAACATATCAAACTTGGAATTAAAGCTGGTTTAACGTGTTAGTAATTGCAAAGGAATTTGGATTACTGCACTTAGACTTAGAGAATTCTCGCAAAGGAATTTGGTTAATTCTATATCTGTGTTTTGAGTTCTAGAACTGAGTTTAATTAGATCCTGACTGATTGATTTATCTGCTTGTCTGATTTCCTGAGAACGCCCTAGACTTAGCGCTTTTAGTTTATTGATTTCAATCAACAACCTGCTACTGGTTTACTTTCATGCTTGCTTTTAGTTAATAGAATACAATTTGCTTTTTGCTTTCTCCTAGTTTTAATCTCTTTAAGTTCTTGATTTTATCATTGCCTAGAGTCCTCGTGGATTCGATCCCTAAGTACTACAACTGATTTACTGTGCACTTGCAGTTAGTATAGAGTAAAACTAGACACCTATCAAATTTTTGGCGCCGTTGTCGGGGACTCTTAGAGTCTTCGATAGCTTTTACTAGGATTTTTATTTTTATTTTCGTTTACTGATTTTTCTCTGTTTCCTCTCTGTCGCAAGTACCAAATTCGCCTAGCATCGATCGTTGCACCTTTGTGTCGATCGTCACTAGGCGATTCTGAGATTGAATCGATCGTTGCACTGCTAGCATCGATCGTTGCTTGACGATTACATACAGTTTATGCAGACGCGTGAAAGTAGATGTAATCAGAACTTGAACCTAGTTAATCTCGGACTTGAAGAACTTGGACGACTAGAGAGGACTAACAGAAGAGAAAGAAGAGCAAGGATGGTACGTGAACGTTTGATCCTGATACAAGATGCTAACGGTATCCTGAGGGACGAGATAACAATCCGCACAATGCTGCTGGGCAGAGGATTGATGCTGAGGGACGTGTAATCCCTGATGTTGAGGAACCTGAACCACAGCCGCAGGCGCAAGGCCAAGGACAGAACCAAGGTAGACAAATGGCTGTTCATGAGAGGACATTAGCTGACTACAACAGACTGGATGAGTTTCATGCAAACCGGTCAGCTCTTGTACCTCCTGGTTTTGAGAGGAACGATTTTGAGATCAAAACCATCTACTACTCGCTGATGAGACATATTGCTTTCCATGGCCACCCATCGGAGCAGCCTATGGATCACATCGATCAGTTTGAGGATATAATCACTGGCATGAAGTATGATGGAGTTTGCCAGGATTATCTGTTTCTCAAGCTCTTTCCACATAGTCTCGCTGGAGACGCTGCTGCATGGTTAAAGCAACTGCCACCTGGGCAGTTTGTTACTTGGGCAGCCCTGAAGAGTGAGTTCCTGCGTCACTTCTATGATGATGCGCGTTATGATCAGTCCAGACAGGACATTCTGACATTCTCCCAAGGCCCTGTGGAGCCTTTAAAAGCTGCTTGGATGCGATTCAAGAAGTACCAGCGAGACTGCCCACACCATGGATTCACTGAGGTCACATTGCTAGGTATCTTCTTCAGAGGCATAGATCTTCCATATCAGTCTGCGCTGGATAACTCCAGCAATGCAAACTTTAACACCAGGACTCCTGCACAAGCTAAGCAGTTGATTGAGAACTTAGTGAGCAACAACAATTGCAAGACTACTGATGAGAGGAGAAAGAAATCTGATGGGAATGTAGAGAATTTAGAGATTGCTGATATTAGATCTAAGCTGGACACAGTTTGTAATCTCCTGGCTGGTAATTCAGACTGAGGAGGACACTCAGGAAGAAGATGTGAATTACATAGGAGGATCTGGATTCCAAGGTAATAGATTTGGTAATCAGCAGGGAAACATGTTTTTCAATGGAGGACAGAAGAGTGCTTTCAACAGCAACTCCTCTGGCTTTGGACAGACTAGTGGTTTTCAGAAACCTTTTGGACAAGGTACTCAGAGAACCTATGGATCATCTTCTTACCAAGCACCTCTTGTAGCTACTGCTCATGAGATCAAGATGGAGGCAATGATGGAACAACTGCTGGAAAGTCAGACCAAGATTGCTGTGGACTGCAATAAGAAGTTGGATGCTGTCTATGAGGATCTCAATGGAAAGTTTGAGTCTCTGAACACTCATGTGAAGCAGTTGGATACTCAGGTGAGTCAGATTTATAGTTCTGTCAAAGGAAAAGGAGTAGCAGACACCCCTATTAAGGCCTGGTCAGTGTACATTGATGATGGATCACACCTAGGTGAAGGATTTGAGCTAAGCACAGCTGAGTTGGTAGAAGAGGCTGAATTTTCAGATTTTGAGAAAAATCTCTCGGGTAGAAACTGTGAAAACAGTGTTGCATCGATCGACGCACCACTAGCGTCGGTCGTTGCAGGTCGTGAACAGACAGACTCACATGATTCTGATGGCATTGATGCAGATTTAGAGATTAATCGTCTATTCCCTGGAGTGTCTGAGATTACTCAACAGGAGATTTATGCACAATGCATTAGATTATATCCCTCAGTGTCTGAAGTAATTAAGCAAGAGATTGAAGAGCTTAAGCAGCTGGAAGAGATTGGTGAAGAGTTGGAAGAAATTCCATCATCTGATGATCCATCTTATCACCCATGTGTGCAGAGGTACTTGAATAAGATGTTGCCTTTGGATGAAGAGCTGAAAGATTGGGTGATTGTGGTCCCTCAACAGATAAGTGATGTGCTATTAACTGATAGGTTCTAAGTTTTACCCTATTCTAAACTGCAAGTGCACAATATCGTCAAAATAGTATATATGGTTATCGAATCCACAGGGACACTAGGTCTCAATAGATCAGAACATTAGAGATTAATACTAGAAATAAGCAGATGGTGAAGTAAATAAATTGCGAAGCAAGAAAGTAAACAGTAGCGAGTTGGTTGTGAAAGCAATAAACTAAAAGCGTCAAGCCTAGGGTATTCTCAGGAAATCAGACAAGCAGACAAGTTAATCAGTCAGGATCAAATTAAACTCAGTTCTAGAACTCAAATCACGGAAATAGAATTAACCAAATCTCTTTGCGAAAACTCTCTAAGTCTAAGTGCAGTAACCCAAATCTCTTTGCAATTACTAACAGATTAAACTAGCATTAAGTTCAAGTTCGATATGTTCACAATTAAACTAAACCAAATCTCTTTGCGAATAATTTAATTGCTCAACCTAAATAGTTCAGATTCTAAAACACACTCTTGTGTCGAATTTAGCAACCTAAGATCTAGATTCTAATTGATCAGGTTAGAACTAGCTTTAAGCAAAATTTAGTTTGAAGAACATTCTAATCATATGAATCCTTAACTGAATTAAACAAGTCTAGCAAGTCATCAAACCCTAATGAGAAACCCTAAACTTAACTATGGATCTACTCAGACATGATTAATGAAAACATAATCATAGAAAAAATAGATTGCATATAAGAGAATAAAATATCAAAGGGGTTCGAAATCTTCTCCAAAATAAGTGAATACAGGAAATAGATCAGCCCCAAAAGCTCTAAAAATCTCTTAGCTCTAAGTATGAAAGCGTCAGTAAATTAAACACCAAAATCCTCTATATATAAGCCTAATCTCGGCTGGGGCTTCTGTGTAAATACTGGAACTATTCTGGGCTTCTCTGCAAATCTTCATAACTTGTTAAACCGACGCGTACGGCCCATCTCGCTAGTGTGTCGACCGATGCACAAGGTGTGTTGGTCGATGCTTGATCAATAAATCGGACAGTGAGTTAAGCTCTCGGCCAAAACGTCCCAAAAGTCCCAAAATGCTCCAAATATCTCCAATTAGCTCCAAACCTGATTAAACCTGTAAAAAGACTCCAAACGAACACAAAAGACACTAAAAACACATCTATATCATGGTATAAAATGGGTAAAAACCATGATATATCAACTCCCCCACACTTAGCCTTTGCTTGCCCTCAAGCAAAACAGAGAACTAAAATGCAGTGAAGAGGTTTGAAAACTCTTCAGAAACTCATTTTGTCGTTGAAGCAGCAGCATTCAGATTCCCCTTACTAATCCACATGAAAGAATCAATCTACCGAAATCAAGACCAACATATACTTCCCCCACACTTAGCAACTGTCCTAAGTAAACGCCACAATCACATTCACGCATTCAAATTCTCCCTACTGACTTCTGCAAGTATTTAAGTGCGGTCTCACCTAAGGGGTATCGATCTAAAGGCACATGGAATCTTACCTTGCCAGCTCTAGACCACCAAACTGTCTTTATTTAGTCCCTTTTCTTCTCTTTTCCCTTCCTTAACAACTGATTTTTCCCCATTGGGTATCATTTTATTTTTTTTATCAGTGTTCTTCCCGTTTTGGGGTGTACTTTGGACACATTCCATGGATCACATGAGAGAAAATAGTGTTTGCTACCATTCCCATGACCACTTTGGAGTTACTAACTCATCCTCAGTTTATTATCTTTTTTTTTTTTTTTTTTTTTACTTTATGGAAGGGGAGAAGGGAACCAAATAGGACAGGTTAACAGGCTGTGTCAGAACCAACAAGGGAATCCGACATAAAGCATACCAAGCCCTTAGGTGAGAAATCTAAAGTCAGAATTAAATTGAAGTCAGTAAAAGATCCTCTGATACCTGAAGCGATGTGGGTGTTCTCAGTACGCTGATCTGTGTCTGGGTTTTCTAATAGTCATAGATAATCTGCAGCTTCATCCCAGTGGTTACTTAAGTTCCTGCAAATGCTGCTAATCTTCTCAAAAAATCATTGTTTCCTACTTGAACAAATTTTGACTCAAAAACAAATTTTTTAAAATTTAACTGACTCTAAGAAAACAAAAGAAAGTAATTAGTAGAACCTCCCCCACACTTAAGACACACTGTCCACAGTAGTGTCAAGCAAGGGATTGGTTAAAAGAAAGAAAATAAAAATTTGTTAATGGAATGGTTAGTTCTCTCGGGTTTTTACCTCTGTCGCAGTCAGGCATCGATCGTTGCACTAGGTGCACCGACCATTGTTGTGCGATTTCCATTGTAACGATCGACACAATGGTGTGTCGATCGACGCACTGCGATTTAATCCGAGACCTGCAAACGAATCTCACCAAAACCAGAAACAACCGTAAAATCCTATGAAAATACTAAAATCAAAATGCAAAAACGAAAACAGTGGGTTGCCTCCCACTCAGCGCTTGTTTAAGGTCATTAGCTTGACGCTTCAGCTGATTTAGGTAGAGGGTGCATCATCCAGAGGCAGAATCTGACCTTCTGGAATTTCGGCCTTAGCCCAATAATGTTTCACCCTCTGTCCATTCACAGTGAATTCGATACCATCCTTACCAGTTAGAACGACAGCTCCATACGGACGCACTTCTTTGATTGTGAAAGGACCAGACCACCTTGATTTCAGCTTTCCTGGAAACAAATGCAGACGAGAGTTATATAAAAGTACCTGATCATTAGGCTCAAATTTTCTGGAGACAATCTTCTTGTCATGATATGCCTTAGTCCTCTCCTTGTACAGCTTTGAGTTCTCATAAGCAAAATGTCTAATCTCATCTAACTCATTAAGCTGTATAAATCTCCTTTCCGCAGCAGACTTAAGATCATAATTCATTTGTTTTACAGCCCATGCTGCTTTGTGCTCCAGCTCCACTGGCAGATGACATGCTTTTCCATATAGCAGATGGAATGGAGTGGTCCCAAGTGGTGTCTTGAATGCAGTCCTGTAAGCCCATAATGCATCATCCAGCTTTGCTGCCCAATCCTTCCTTGTTTTTCCAACTGTCTTCTCAAGGATCTCTTTGATCTGCCTGTTAGAAACCTCAACTTGTCCACTGGTTTGAGGGTGATAAGGAGTAGCAACTCGGTGATGAACTCCATGCTTTTTCAGCAGCTTCTCGAAAACCTTATTGATAAAATGAGATCCTCCATCACTAATCACTATACGAGGCACTCCAAATCTGGGGAATATGATGGTCTTAAACAGCTTAATGACCACCGAAGAATCATTGGTTGGACTAGCTATTTCTTCAACCCATTTAGACACATAGTCCACAACAACCAAGATGAATTTATTCCCATAGGATGAGGGAAAAGGACCCATGAAATCTATGCCCCAGCAATTGAAAACCTCAACTTCCAGAATGAAATTCTGATGCATCTCATGCTTCTTGCTGATTTTCCCTCTCCTCTGACAAACATCACACTGAGAGACAAAAGAATGAGTGTCTCTGAACATTGTAGGCCACCAGAAACCTGCTTGCAGAACTTTAGACACAGTCTTGAATGTAGCAAAATGTCCAGCATAATCTGATCCATGACAGTGGAAGAGGATGTCTGGGACTTCTGATTCAGCAATGCATCTCCTGTACATGCCATCTGAGCAATGCTTGTAGAGATAAGGCTCATCCCAGTAGTACCTTCTAAGCTCTCTAAAGAACCTTTTTTCTCATAACCCTTCAGATCATCTGGTTCAGTCTCAGCAGCAAGGTAGTTAGCTATATCAGCATACCATGGTCGATCAGAGGTTGCTACAACAGAGATTTCGAAGTCATAATTCCCAATTATGATCTTAAAAGACTCCCGGCTCGTATCAGGTATGCATCGATTGTTGCGCGTGCATGTGTCGATCGTTGCTTCCCCGATACTTGTATCGACCGTTGCCAGTGTGGCATCGATCAACACAGTGCGACTTTCCCGACAGTTCTGCAACTCTCCTCCCAAATCTATCTGAAAAACTGCACCAATCATGTTGACGTTTTCCTCGGGCAAATAATCATTTATGGGCACGTCTTCCTCAACTAGCATCCTTGAAAGATGATCAGCGACTCCATTCTCAACTCCCTTCTTGTCCCTCACTTCAATATCAAGCTCCTGAAGCAACATAATCCATCTCAACAATCTTGGCTTAGCATCCTTCTTCTGCATCAGATACTTCAGGGCTGAATGATCAGTATGAACAATCACCTTAGAGCCAACAAGATAGGGGCGGAATTTCTCGAAAGCAAAGACAACAGCTAACAGCTCTTTCTTTGTGGTTGCATAGTTTCTCTGCGCATCATCTAGTGTCCTACTAGCGTAATAGATAGCATGAAGTTTTATGTCCTTCTTCTGTCCCAGAACAGCTCCTACAGCAAAGTCACTTGCATCACACATAACCTCAAAAGGTAGATCCCAATCTGGTGGCTGAACTATTGGAGCGCTCACTAATGCCTGCTTGATCTGTACAAATGCAGTTTGACAGTCTGCATTGAACTCAAATTTGGTATCCTTACACATCAAAGCAGTTAGTGGCCTAGCTATCTTACTGAAGTCTTTGATGAAACGCCTATAGAAACCAGCATGTCCAAGAAATCTTCTAATAGATTTAACAGAATCAGGCGCCTGAAGATTTGTCATTACCTCAATCTTAGCACGGTCCACTTCGATTCCTGCTTCAGATACTTTATGTCCAAGAACAATACCATCTTTGACCATAAAGTGGCATTTTTCCCAGTTAAGGACCAAGTGTTTCTCTTCGCACCTAGTCAGCACCTTGCACAGATTATCTAGACATTCATTGTAAGATGATCCATAGACTGAAAAATCATCCATGAATACTTCCATAAAGTCCTCAATCATATCAGTGAATATGGACATCATGCATCTCTGAAAAGTGGCAGGAGCATTACAGAGTCCAAAAGGCATCCTACGGTAAGCAAATGTGCCATATGGACAAGTGAAAGTAGTCTTTCCCTGATCTTCTGGGTGGATAGGAATCTGAAAGAAACCTGAGTATCCATCGAGGAAGCAGTAGTAAGGATGATTGGCTAACCTCTCCAGCATCTGATCGATGAAAGGCAAGGGAAAGTGATCCTTTCTGGTTGTAGCATTCAGCTTCCTGTAATCTATGCACATCCTGTGTCCCGTTACAGTCCTAGTAGGTATCAACTCGTTCTTCTCATTCTTCACAACTGTAACTCCGCCCTTCTTAGGCACTACATGGACTGGACTTACCCAATCACTGTCTGAAATAGGATAGATGATTCCAGCATCCAGGAGTTTCATAATCTCCTTCTTAACCACTTCCTGCAGATTAGGATTAAGCCTTCTCTGATGCTCAACAGATGTCTTAGACTCATCCTCAAGATGTATCCGATGCATGCACAACTCCGGTGAGATACCTGAAATGTCATCAAGAGAATAGCCAAGAGCTTTGCGATGCTTGCGCAGCTTGCTTAGCAGTAAAGTGAGCTCTGCGTTGTTCAAACTAGCGTTAACAATCACTGGATAAGTTGAATTTGGTCCAAGAAACGCGTACCTTAGCCCGGATGGAAGTTGTTTCAACTATATTTTCGGAGCTTTTTCCTCTGCCCAGTCCTTGTCGCCTTGCAACGATCGATGCTTTGTGAGTGTCGATCGTTGCATCGTCGCGTCAGACACGTCCACCTGCATTGCAACTTCAACAGAATCCATCAATCTTGTATAGCATATTGCTGGCTCGTCCTGCAGGTACTCCAACTCCATTATAGAGCTCAGTAAAGCTCTTTCTAGTGGATCTTCAGCATGTGACTGGTGAAAGTACTCTGCAGCTAATTCACCAAGTGTGTCCACATAGAAAGTCTGTCCGTCGATGGTTGGTCTCTTTACCAGCTTGTTCATATCAAAACTCATCTTCAGATCACCCACATTCAGGACTATTTTACCTCTCTGACAGTCAATCATCGCACCAGCTGTAGCTAAGAAAGATCTACCCAAAATTAGTGGATCCTTTGGTTCCTGTCCATACTGCAGAACCACAAAATCAGTAGGAATCGCACATTGGCCAATCATTATAGGCACATCCTCCAATACTCCTTCGGGAATCCTGATCGTTCTGTCTGCTAGAACTAGTGATATCCTAGTGGGTCTGAAATCAGTCATACCGAGCCTCTTAGCAACTGAGAGTGGCATGAGATTCACACTAGAACCAAGATCACATAGGGATCTTTCGAACCTCTCCCTGTAGATAGTACAATCTAATACAAAGCTCCCAGGATCCTTTAACTTCTCAGGAGTTCTGCCCTGAATTACTGCACTGCATACTTCACTGATCATCATCACACTCTCTTCATCAGTCCATTTTCCAGCAATCATATCTTTAAGGCATCTCCTCATCATAGGCGAGGTATCCATGGAGTCAAGCAAAGGCACTTCAACTTTCACCTTTTTAATGAACTCTTTGCATTTTGCATACTGCCTCTCGTTTTTAGCCTTCCTGGGATTCTTGGGATAGGGCACTTTAGGCTTGTAAACCCTTTCGGTCGACTATCCCGGTTTCTCTGGTTTTGAACCCTCAGCAGTCGCCTTGCATCGACCATCACTAGAGTTGTGTCGATCGTTGCTAGGTGACTTTACGACGACAGTTTCTTCGGTATCGCTTTGCGTCGGTCGTTGCTTGGTGGCATCGATCGATGCATCGCGAATATAACGGATCTCATCTTCCATCTCTTCAATTTCCGTGAGTTCCTCTACGCTCAGCTGCCTGTTCTGGTTGGGTAACAACTCCTTACCACTTTTTAAAGTTACTGCATTGCATTGGTACTTGGGATTAGCGTCAGTTCGTCCTGGGAGATATCCATCTTCCCTCTGAGCATGTCCAGCAATTCTTGCAACCTTAGCATCAAGCTCTTTCACGTGGGTGCTCAGGAATTCAAACTTCCCATTCAGCTTCTCATAGACCTTATCTACCGTTTTGTTGAAGTCTGCAGCACTCTTAATCTGATTCTCCAGCACCTGTTCCAGCATTATCTCTATCTTACTCTTATGAGCAGTGGCTGCAGGAGGAGTCTGATAAGACGAAGATCCATAGGTTCTTTGATTTCCTGTGAAGGTATTCCTTTGTCCTCCACCGGAAAATCTGTTTCCTTGGAAACCAGATCCTCCGATGTAATTCACATCTTCTTCCTGAGTGTCCTCCTCAGTCTGAATTACTTCTACTTCTTGAGCAAAGTGGACAGCTTTCTTTTCACCTAGAAGATTGTAGATTTTGTCCATCCTGGATTTCAATTCAGCCATCTCTGAGTTATCAACACTTCCACCAGATTTCTTCCTCCTCTCATCCTTAGTCTTGCAACTGTTGCTGCTTACTAAGTTCTCAATCAACTGCTTAGCTTGTGCAGGAGTCCTGGTGTTGAAGTTTGCATTACTGGAGTTATCCAGCGCAGACTGATATGGCAGATCTATGCCTCTGAAGAAAATACCTAGCAATGTGACTTCACTGAATCCATGGTGTGGGCAGTCACGCTGATACTTCCTAAATCTCATCCAAGCAGCTTTTAAAGGCTCCACAGCTCCTTGGGAAAATGTGAGAATGTCCTGTCTGGACTGGTCTAAACGCGCATCATCGTAGAAATGTCTCAGGAACTCACTTTTCAGTGCTGCCCAAGTGGTAAACTGACCAGGTGCCAGTTGCTTCAGCCATGCACTAGCGTCTCCAGCAAGACTGTAAGGAAAGAGCTTAAGGAACAGATAATCCTGGCAAACTCCATCATACTTCATGCCATTGATTATGTCCTCAAACTGATCAATGTGATCCATAGGCTGCTCTGTTGGATGTCCATGGACAGCATTCTGTCTCATCAGCGAGTAGTAGATGGTCTTGATCTCAAAATCCTCCCTCTCAAAACCAGGAAGTACTAAGGCTGTTCGGTTTGCATGAAACTCATCTGGTCTGTTGTAGTCAGCCAAAGTCCTTTCACGGACAACCATCTGTCTACCTTGAGCTTGACCTTGGGCTTGCGCCTGCGGTTGTGGCTCAGGTGGGTCAGGGATCACGTTCCCTTCAGCATCAACCCGATGCCCAGCAGCATTGTACGGGTTGTTATCTTGGTCCCTCAGGGTACCGTCAGCATCTGGTATCAAGATCAGACGTTCTCGTACCATTCTCTCTCTCTTTTCTCTTCTGATAGTTCTTTCTAGACGTCCAAGTTCCTCTAGTCCGAGATTAACTAAGCTCGAGTTCGGATTACTTCGAGTTTTCTGCGTTGGCATAAACTGTCTGTAATCGTCCAGCAACGATCGATGCTATCAGTGCAACGATCGATTCAATCTCAAATCGCCTAGTGACGATCGACGCAAGGGATGCAACGATCGACGCAAGGCGAAAGTCGTACCTGCGACAGAAAGAAACAGAGAAAAAGTTAGCAAATCAAAAAATAAAAACGAAAAAAGTAAAAACAAAAAGAAAAATTTCCAGTAAAAACCCTAAGTTCGGTCCTATCGAAGACTCTAAGAGTCCCCGGCAACGGCGCCAAAAACTTGATAGGTTCTAAGTTTTACCCTATTCTAAACTGCAAGTGTACATTATCGTCAAAATAGTATATAGGGTTATCGAATCCACAGGGACACTAGGTCTCAATAGATCAGAACAGTAGAGATTAATATTAGAAATAAGCAGATCGTGAAGTAAATAAATTGCGAAGCAAGAAAGTAAACAGTAGCGAGTTGGTTGTGAAAGCAATAAACTAAAAGCGTCAAGCCTAGGGTATTCTCAGGAAATCAGACAAGCAGACAAGTTAATCAGTCATGATCAAATTAAACTCAGTTCTAGAACTCAAATCACCGAAATAGAATTAACCAAATCTCTTTGCGAAAACTCTCTAAGTCTAAGTGCAGTAACCCAAATCTCTTTGCAATTACTAACAGATTAAACTAGCATTAAGTTCAAGTTCTATATGTTCACAATTAAACTAAACCAAATCTCTTTGCGAATAATTTAATTGCTCAACCTAAATAGTTCAGATTCTAAAACACACTCTCGTGTCGAATTTAGCAACCTAAGATCTAGATTCTAATTGATCAGGTTAGAACTAGCTTTAAGCACAATTTAGTTTGAAGAACATTCTAATCATATGAATCCTTAACTGAATTAAACAAGTCTAGCAAGTCATCAAACCCTAATGAGAAACCCTAAACTTAACTATGGATCTACTCAGACATTACTAATGAAAACATAATCATAGAAATAATAGATTGCATATAAGAGAATAAAATATCAAAGGGGTTCGAAATCTTCTCCAAAATAAGTGAATACAAGAAATAGATCAGCCCCAAAAGCTCTAAAAATCTCTTAGCTCTAAGTATGAAAGCGTCAGTAAATTAAACGCCAAAATCCTCTATATATAAGCCTAATCTCGGCTGGGGCTTCTGTGTAAATACTGGAACTATTCTGGGCTTCTCTGCAAATCTTCATAACTTGTTAAACCGACGCGTACGGCCCATCTCGCTAGTGTGTCGACCGATGCACAAGGTGTGTGGACCGATGCACAAGGTGTGTCGGTCGATGCTTGATCAATAAATTGGACAGTGAGTTAAGCTCTCGGCCAAAACGTCCCAAAAGTCCCAAAATGCTCCAAATATCTCTAATTAGCTCCAAACCTGATTAAATCTGTAAAAAGACTCTAAACGAACACAAAAGACACTAAAAACAGATCTATATCATGGTATAAAATGGGTAAAAACCATGATATATCAATAACCAAAGTTCCAAAGAAGCTACCTGACCCTGGTGTCTTTGTGCTTAACTGTTCTATCTTTGAGGAGCTGCTGGAAGTCTTATGCCATACTCTGTGGCAGAGAAGCTGGGTATGCTGGATTTTTCGCCTACTAGGACCTCTCTTGTCCTAGCCGATCACTCTATAAGAGTTCCAGAAGGACGCCTTGAGGACATCCCGGTCAGAGTTGGAAACTACTTAGTTCCAACAGACTTCTTAGTGCTGAAGTATGACAGTGATCCTGATGACGCGTTGATACATGGGAGACCATTCTTGGCTACAGCTGGAGCAGTAATAGATGTTAGACACAGTCTGATTGATCTCCACCTGGGAGATGAGCCGCTGCATTATGAGATGGATAAGCTGCGCAAGCCACTGATAGATGGGAAGACCTTCACCATTTTGGATGGAGATGAAGAGCAGTCAAGTCACACTATGGTTATGGATCCTGAGGAGCAGTTTACTCCTTTTCTTGGACGCGTTCATACTGATAGAGCCTATTCTCCGCCTTGGATGAGGAGACTTGCACAGAGACAATCAAAGTCTCTGTCAGGATCTCACGGTGCCTGATTCTTGTTCGTCCGGTCAAGCTAATGACCTTAAACAAGCGCTGAGTGGGAGGCAACCCACTGTTAGGTTTTAGTATTTATTTTTCTTATTTTTGGTATTTTTCTTAGGAACTTACATTTTGATTTGTTTTTGCTACGTTTTTAGATACAGAACTCAAGTCTGGAGATGTGTGATGACCGATGCACTTGTGCACCGGTCGTTGCAAGGAGATTACGACGAGGAGATGGGATCGCATTGTGACGATCGTTGCGGTCCTATGCAACGGTCGTTGCAATTGGTTTAATTTCAAAATTAAGGTACGTGCGCTAAACCGGAATCAATGTGGTTCAAACAGCATCGGTCGTTGCACCCACGATCGAGGTAAATGCCTTAAACCCTTCTCTCCTCTTTTCTTCTCCACTCCGCCGACCGTACAACCGCGATTCCACAACTCTAAATCTATCATTTCTTCATCATATTTTGTGATTCAAAGCTTGATTCTACTTGTTTTAACATCCCCTAGCTATTTCTATAACCCATTTGCAAAGATTCCAAGGTAAGAGCTCTCATTTTCATGATTTTCAGAATTGATTTTGGGGTTTAGAAATTAGGGATTTTAGGCTTGAAATTGATGATTCCGTACTGAATTAGACTTGATTAGGTTGTTTGGTGATGGATATTTGATGTTTGTGAGAATGTGGATTGATTTTGCACGATTTTGAATCGTTAATTTGCGACTGAGAAATCTCCTTGCAACGATCGTCGCACTTGTGCAATGGTCGTTGCTGGTCGGTTTCACAGAGAGATTGCTGAGACTTATGGTTTAAATTTTTCTTGAATGCAGATGGCAACTCGCAGACAACCTCGTAAACGAAGAGCCACCGCAGCAACCGCTACTCGTCAGTACGTTCCACCACCAGAGTGGTTCCATCGAGAATCACCGCACCCTGAGGATTATGTGAGGGGTTGAACCGACAATACCACTACCTTGGCCCCGAGCAGATAAGACAGAGATCCCATCAGACAGAGAGTGGCCAAATGATATTGCTGAGTTCCTCAAGACCGCTGATTTCACAGAGAGACCGTTGCTTGTTCACTGGGATGAGTTTGACACGTTGCTCTACAACGGTTGGTGTGGCATGACGATTAAACCAACCAAGTTTGCAGACTACTCTACCTGTAAGAGTCTGGGGATAGACGAGCAGGTTCTTACACTGTGTAAGGGCATTGGTCTAGGGAAAATGCCTATGCGGCCTTACGACTTGTAACCTGAGTTGTTGAGACAGCTGCTAGCCACTTGCAGAGTGGTTTATCCGAACCCAGACAGCAGGAGTGCTTCAGGAGGTATATTTACCTTCATGTGCTTAGGAGCCAGGTATCGGATTCCTCTTCTCGATATCTGCAGGATTTATGGATTCAGCACTGAGCCGAGACGTATTGGCATGAGTCTTGAGTGGGATATGAAGGAGGCTCAGTTTTTCTGGGACTGTATTGGCAATGGTCGATACAACTCGAGACATACACAGGTGAAGCAGGTTAGGCATCCGGTTCTGAGATATGTTCTGCGCATCTTAGGATGGACTTTGTTGTGCAAGTTTGAAGCCAACAATATGCGCAAGCTTGAGATGGAGATGCTATTTATTGGGCTGAGGGACCAGTTTGAGGGTTCTGGTTTGAGAGATCCCACTAAGGGACTCAACTTGGGAGCTGTTTTCACTCAGCACTTATGCGACCTGCAGAAGAAGCCATTTGATGGCGTGGACACTGAGACAGCAGGATTCCCTTAGAGGGCACATAGTGTAACTCTGCCAAGGAGTTCCTGGATTTCACCCACCTGCAGAGCGCTACATGGCTCAAGGAGGGGCGCGTATGGGTTTACTACGACCCTGCCACTGCGAAGCATGGTATAGATCTTCCTGCTGCCGGTCATACACGGATTGATACGCTAGATGCATTGAGATTCCGACCACCTTAGAGAGATCGGCGCAGCGTTCCCTCTATGGCTCATCCGCTGGGAGAGCCTTCTACACGAGCTTCTACTTCCTCTGCACCTGCTGCCCCTGTTAATGACATTGGCCCTTTTCTTGTCCCTGCAGTTCCTTTAGGAGAGATGTCTGAGTCTGAGTGGAGAGAGCGTAATGATGGGATACTGAAGACCATTTGGGAGTGGATGCGTGGCTGCACTTGCAGGAGACAGCCACAGGTTCATCAGCCCGTCCCTGCCAGTCGACGCAGACAGCGTTCTCCTGAGGATTCCGGCGGTACTGATCCATATGCTGGGATAGATGATGAGAGCGAGTGAGCGTAGTCTCCATTTTCAGACATTCGGTTCTGTACTCTTTTATCTTTTCTTTTTCTTTTGCACTTTTTCTTTTGCTTTTCTTAGGATGATATTGTTTCTGGATGTTGTGCTTGATTTGATACATCAGTTGCTTTGATTTTACTCTGTTTTCAGTGTTTTCAGCTTGCAAGATTCGAAATTTGATAGATTCCAACGGACTAACCTGCTAACTTGCTGACTGATCCGAGTAATCGCAGTGCGTCGATCGACACACATTGTGTCGATCGTCACAACATGATCGAAATCGCATTGCAGCGATCGTTGCAGTCCTGAGCAACGATCGACCATACACGAAAATCGCCTAGCAACGGTCGATGCACCTAGTGCAACAATCGATGCCTGAGCGACAGAGGTTAAAAAATCAGACATAACTCAACACGTCCATTAACCTTTAACTTTTTCTTTCTTTTTACCAACCCTTTGCTTGACACTACTGGGGACAGTGTGTCTTAAGTGTGGGGGAGGTACTACTGACATCTATCTTTCTGTTTTCTTAGAGTCAGTCCAGTTTTTCAAAAATTTTGTTTTATCGAGTCAAAACAAGTTTAAGTAGGAAACAATGAATTTTTGAGAAGATTAACAGCACTTGCAGGAACTTAAGTAACCATTGGGATGAAGTTGCAGGATCTATCTATGACTATTAGAAAACCCCATCACAGATCAACCTACTGAGGACACCCACATCACTTCAGGTATCAGAGGATCCTTTTACTGACTTCAAACTTAATACTGTCTTAATTTTCTCACCTAAGGGCTTGGTATACTTTGTGTTGGATTCCCTTGTTAGTTCTGACACAGCCTGTAAACCTGTCCTATTTGGTTCCCTTCTCCCCTTCCATAAAAAAAAGAAGATAATAAACTGAGGATGAGTTAGTAACTCCAAAGTGGTCTCTGGGAGTGGTAGCTATAACTATCATATCCTGTGCATCCATGGAATGTGTCCAATGTACACCCCATAACGGGAAGAGCACTGATAAAAAAATAAAATGATACCCAATGGGGAAAAATCAGAATTCTAAGGAAGGGAAAAGAGAAGAAAGGGACTAGAGAAAGATAGTATGGTGGTCTAGAGCTGATAAGGTAAGAGTCCATGTGCCTTTGATCGATACTCCTTAGGTGAGACCGCACTTAAATACTTGCAGAAGTCAGTAGGGTGAATTTGAATGCGTGAATGTGATTGTGGAGTTTACTTAGGACAGTTGCTAAGTGTGGGGGAAGTATATGTTGGTCTTGATGTCTTGTGATTGATTCTTTCAGTGGATTACTAAGGGGAATCTGAGTGTTGTTGCTTCTAGGACAAAAAAGAGTTTCTGAAAGGTTTCAAACCTCTACACCATGTTTTAGTTCTCTGTTTTGCTTGAGGGCAAGCAAAGGCTAAGTGTGGGGGAGTTGATATATCATGGTTTTTACTAGTTTTAGACCATGATATAAGTGTGTTTTATAGTCTATTTGTGTTTCTTTAGAGTCTTTTACAGGTTTTATTAGGTACACGTACGTTTGGAGCTAAAGTGGAGATTATGGAGCTAATTGGTGCGTTTTGGAGATTTGACCCGAGAGACTGTGCTCACTGTCCAGATTTGATGACTGCGTCGATCATTGCACACCTGCATCGGTCGATGCACAGCGCGAATGGGCCAGACTCGGCGGTTTAATGAAGAATGCCAATATTGCAGAAGTGCCCAGAAGTTCTAGATATTTACACAGAAGCCCCAAGTCGTGTTTTAGCTATTTAATTAGGTTTTTAAATTCTATTTTACATACGCTTACATACGCTATCATAACTGAGAGCAAAGAGTTTTTAGAGCTTTTGGGGGCTGATCTGATCCTGTACTACATTCGTTTTGGAGAAGTTTTCGAACCCCTTATTTTAATCTCTTTTATGATTACTATTTATTCATTGATTATGTTTTCATAATCCATGTCTGAGTAGTTTCATAGTTAGGTTTAGGGTTTCTCATAGGGATTTCATGACTTGCTAGATATAATTAATTCAGTTAAGGATTCACATCAATAGATGTTCTTCAAACTAAATTGTGTTTAATGCTAGTTCTAACCTGATCAATTAGAATCTAGATCTTAGGTTGCTAAATACGACACGACAGTGTGGTTTAGAATCTGAACTATTTAGGTTGAGCAATTTAATTACTCGCAAAGGAATTTGGTTTAATTAGATTGTGAACATATCAAACTTGGAATTAAAGCTGGTTTAACGTGTTAGTAATTGCAAAGGAATTTGGATTACTGCACTTAGACTTAGAGAATTCTCGCAAAGGAATTTGGTTAATTCTATATCTGTGTTTTGAGTTCTAGAACTGAGTTTAATTAGATCCTGACTGATTGATTTATCTGCTTGTCTGATTTCCTGAGAACGCCCTAGACTTAGCGCTTTTAGTTTATTGATTTCAATCAACAACCTGCTACTGGTTTACTTTCATGCTTGCTTTTAGTTAATAGAATACAATTTGCTTTTTGCTTTCTCCTAGTTTTAATCTCTTTAAGTTCTTGATTTTATCGTTGCCTAGAGTCCTCGTGGATTCGATCCCTAAGTACTACAACTGATTTACTGTGCACTTGCAGTTAGTATAGGGTAAAACTAGACACCTATCAACTACTTGAAACATATGTGTCATGGATTTGAGAATTTAGGTGAGGTAGGACAAATATAAGTAAGTTTATGTACGCTCCTAAAGGTAAAATGAGAAGCATTTTATACAAGTTTATGTTCGTTTGTAACACCCTTAAGTAACCCTTCTAAATGACTAGAAACACACTTTGATCTTCTAAAATGTCCTATGAGAATCCTAAATAAATTTTTAAACAAAACTACTTGAAACATATGTGTCATGAATTGGAGAATTTAGGTGAGGTAGGACAACTATAAGTAAGTTTTTGTTGGGATAGTGTCCTAAAATCACACTTGTACTCACTCCTGATGATAGTTGTGTGTCGAGATCAGACATTCGTATAATACTGGGCGGTTGCAATGTTTTGCTAGAAGCCTCTTGCAGTCTGTAAGTTGTAGACTTACTGCCAGTATTATATGATCCTATAGGGTCACACACCTAAGCAAACTGGAAGCATGAAAGTGGGAATGATCATTATGGTAATGATCATACCTATGTGTATTGGATACACATTTACATAGAGTTTTACAATGTGTGTGTCGATCGATGCATGAGTGCGTCGATCGATGCAGGATTTTCGTGGAGGTGTGTCCGAAACTGATGTTTCGGATTAATGACGTAACCGAGCCGGGATTGTCCGACGGTTTTGGTGATGTCATTTCCAGGTCGATATATAAGGCCTTATATGGTCGACCTGAACCCTAGCCGTCTTCTCTTCTCTCTGACAGAAAAGCAGAAACACCAGAAACTCTTAGATCCCACAGATCCAGCACTAGCATCCCGTTTCCAGCTTGTGTGCGTGTGTATCTGGTAGAGGCAAGGCATCTGCATTGCTCACTGATCTCGTTCACAAATTCCGCTGCCAGTTCAAGGTAAGAACGAGGTTGGTAAATTCAATATATCAAACCCTAGATCCTAGGAGATCCAACAGTGGTATCAGAGCGTTGTTAGGGTTTAGCTATTGAATCTGATGCAATTAATTCGAAAACTGAGTTTGTTGAATTGACTATTGCCTGTGAAAATCGTGTTTTCAAGTGTTAATCTCGGATTAAAGCATCTGTTGAAAATTCGATACCTGCGTTCTCGAAGTGTGTCGATCGACACAAAGCGTGTGTCGATCGATGCAGAGCGAAAACGCGTAAATAATTTTAGGGTTTGTCGCAGCGTGTCGATCGGTGCAAAGCGTGCGTCGATCGACACAGAGCGAAAACTCGCAAAATAATTTAGGGTTTGTCGCAACGTGTCGATCGGTGCAAAGCGTGCGTCGATCGACACAGAGCGAAAACTCGTAAAATCTTTTGGGTTGTTCGCATAGCATCGATCGACACAAGCTTGTGTCGATCGACGCACCGCGAAAACTCGCACTGTATCGATCGACGCACTGGGTGCATCGATCGATTCAGTTGGTTGGTTTCGGTTGGATTGGATTGAACCGAAAAGCCAATTTGATTGTGGTTAATATGTGTTGATCGATGCAAAGGATGCGTCGATCGACACACAACTCGCAGACTCAGGGGTTGGACTTCTAGTTGCGAATACCAAATCAAAATGAACCTTAACTTAATAAAACTAAATGTTTTAATTGAATTAATAACTTCTTGGATGTGTATTGGATATACATCAAGATAAAGTAGTTCCTTTCCTCAACTAAATATCAAGTTATCTTGATGTCTTGCCCGATCTTGTCTACTGTCAAGACTCGTGTCGTTAGTTGGATAATCTTTGAGTCCTCGATATCCACTGCAACGTGAGTAAGGCAGGTGATCATTGACAGACTTGCAGTGCAACTGTCAGTGATCACAAGACAGAAAATGGATTGGTTTTACTTGACTGGGCTGTCAGAAGTTCTGGGCCCAGAGACATCAGAGTGGATTGGACATAGTTTGTCTTATCCACGACCAAGAGTTGTACTGAGTACAATTAGCAATGATTTGCTTACCTAGATAGCTAAAATTTGAGTAACGGCGAGTCGCCCACTCGAATTTTAGTAATCTGAGGATCTTGGCTCATTGTATTCATCCGAGGAAACATAGTTTTGAATACAATGCGAGTTTTTCTTATTAGATAAGAATTCTCATTTCTTGAGCATTATAACTAAAATCTACCTCTTTTGAATTACATCTATGTCTGTCTTAAATCACATCAACACTTTCTCACTAAGATCCGTCCTTGAGAAGGACAAGTTAAATGGATCAAATCACATCAACACTTTCTCACAGCCAATGATTCTTTTGGAGGGAAACCCGAATTCAAATGGACGACTGGATATTCTTTACTCCATTTTTGTTCTTGTGTGTTCACACACTGAAAGTGACTTGTCCTCACTCTTAATTCACGGGTGCAGGTCTGGAGAGAGAGAGAGAGCTTGCCAAAGGGGATTTTCGCATGACTCCTTTGGGTAGTCGAAGTCGTCGACTAGACATTTTGGCAGGTCGCATCGTGTGGGATGTGCGTGGTTCGAATGAGGGGATTATTACCACTGTTGATGTCGCCAGGCTTCGTGATGAAGGGCTCGTTCCCGCGGAAGCTTGTGTTCCAGTTGGGTCTTCGTTTTTAGTTTGATTTTTGAAATGCGGGTTATTGCTTTTTTCACGCTTTGGTTTCCCTTGTGGGTTTGCTCCTCTATTCTACTTGGTCGTACTTTGCTTTTCCTGGACATCTATGTGCCTTGCTTCGTAGTTGTTTTTATAAATGCGAAGGGTTGTGTTTTTGCCTTATTCTGCTAATCGTTCTTCTTTATTATTTCGTTGTTGTGTATGTGTAGGTGCGTGATTGTGGCCGTCTTATCCTGTAAATAACTTTTACGGGTGAGTACGTGCTCGGCCTATCTTGTAGTTTGTATCGGGGTGCGGGCTACTGCCGGCTTATCCCGTAATAACCTTTAGGAGCTAGTGCGTGCTCGGCTTATCTTGTGGTTGTTTGAGGTGCGGAACTGTTGCCGGCTTATCCTGTATCTAATTTTATGGGCGAATTCGGCTTATCCTGTTAATGACTCTTAGGGGCTAGTACGTGCTCCACTTATCATGTGGTCTCTCAAGGTGCGGAACTGTTGGCGGGTTATCCTGTAAATAACTTTTAGGGGCGAGCTCGCACTCTGCTTATCATGTGAATAACTATTTTTAGGTGCAAGTACGTGCTTGGCTTATCCTATAGAAGTCTCGTTTGAGCTGGACGTGCGAGTAGTTGTTCGACTTATCTTGTCCGTTCGATAGGAGACTTTTTGCGGGACTGGGGCCGACTTGGGACATGACGCGCGTTGGTCAGTTTCATGCAGTGCATTGTTCTCATCGATCGTTTGACCAGAACATCGGTGAGTATAAGGAAATTAAAGCAACTAAGAGAGAAGGACCTTGAAAAAGGCTGTCTACGTACCCTTCGAAGAGGGATCAAGCCAATCATAGTTCGCTTTTACATTTTCTTCTTCTTCTTCTTCTTTTTTTCTTTATTAGTAGTACCGTTTGAGCGTGTTTGTGTTCCACAATCTGGGTATCGCTTCGCCTTGCATGGTGACGAGCTCGTATACTCTTGGTTTGACGATTTTAGAAATGATGTATGGGCCCTCCCAATTCGCGCCGAGTTTTCCTGCTCTATATTCTCGTGTGTTTTCGAACACCTTTTGCAAGACGAGGTCTCCTTAGTTCAAATGCGTTCCTTTGACATTCTTATTGTAATAACGCGTGGCTTGTTGCTGGTAGTTTTGGATTCTGAGAAGTGCTTGGTCGCGTTTTTCTTCTATTTGATCGAGGTGGTCAAGAATCATGTTGTTGTTGAGGTCTTCGTGCTCTGGCACGAGTATACGTCTGATTGTTGGTATGCAAATTTCGACCGGCGCCATTGCTTCCGTTCCATGTGATAACGAAAAAGGGGTTTGCCCGGTTTCTCGGTGTGGGGTCATTCTGTGGGACCATAGTACTTCGTCTAGCTCGTCGGCCCAAACTCCTTTTTTGATTTCGAGGCACTTCTTTAGTCCGTCGATAATTGTATTGTTCGTGGCTTCGGCTTGCCCGTTTCCCTGAGGATAGCGAGGTGTTGATTTTCTAAGTCGAATTTTCCATCTTGCGCAAAAGCCTTCAAAGACGTTCGATATAAATTGTGATCTGTTATCTATAACGATTTCGTATGGTAGGCCGTGGCGGCAGATAATGTACTTCCATACGAATTTATGCACGTTGAGGTTGTGGATATTGGCGTAGGATTCGCCCTCTACCCACTTGGTGTAGTAATATGTCATGATGATGACGAATTTCTTTTGTCTGGAAGCCAGCATGGGGCCTACTTTATCCATCGCCCATATCATGAACGGGTAAGAGGCGGCTGGGGTGGTTAAAAGTTCGGCGGGCTGGTGAATGTCAGGTGCGTGTCTTTGACATTTTTCGCAGCGGGCGACGTACCTCTCGCAGTCCGCTACCATTGTTGGCCAGAAATGTCCATGTCTCTTGATTGTTTTGGCGAGCGTCCGGCCGTTGGAGTGGTTTCCCCCTGCTCCTTCGTGCGTTTCTTCCGTTACCTATTTGATTTCTTCGCCGTATATGCAGCTCAGAGTTTTTTATGCACTCACACGAAATAGATTTCCGTCGCTCACAACATAATGGGCGCACCTTGCTTTTAGCCATTGGGCTGCCCATCTGTCCTCCGGGACCATCCCTTCTATGATATAAGCCATGATCTCATCTCTCTAGTCATTCGCTTGCCCGGAGGCTCCCTTCGTGGCGGATTTGTCACTCTCGCCGGAGTCATCCATCCTATTTTCGAGTTCGAAGATAGTGAACAAGTTTTTTGTTTGACTTATGCTTGGCTTATCGATGCATTCGACTGGTAGAACCCCTCGTAGGTCGGGGTCAGATGTGAGGGCCGCTAACGCATCAGCTGGTGAGTTATCACTTCGCGGTATCTTGGTGAGCGAGAAGATACCGAATTCTCCTGCTAATTATTGAACGATTTGTAATCGATCGTATTTTGCTTCGTATTCGCCGTTGTATTGGCTAGAGACGAGTTGCGAGTCACAAAATGCGTTGATATGCCTTGCTCCATGATGTAGCCCCTGGGCAGAAGCTTGGTTGATGGGTTGATGGAGATCTAACCACTGGCTTAAGAGCTCTCTTGGTTGGATAGAAGTGGACAGATTGTGATTAGAGATGGAATTGTTCCTGCTGGCTTAAGAGCTCTCTCAGAAGCAATCAATGGATGGAAGGGATTGAGGTTGCCACAAGATCCTATGAGTCTGAATCCTGATAAGACAGAAGCCTTCTCTTTGTTTGAATCACACAAAACAAGAGAGAAAACAAGGTTGCGGTTTCTTTGCTTGAAGAACACACTCGGTGTACTTTATTGATCTAGGGTAAATGATACACGGCTGTGAGAGGGGACTTTATAAACAGTCCAAACAGCTATGCCCTTCTAGGGAACTTGAAGCAAATAAAACACAAAAGGAAAGTACATACTCGTTTTGGACCTAATGAAATAAAGACTACAACGGCTACTTTTATGATTGAAACTACTAAGGGAAACAAAGAATTAATCCTGCAAAACAAAAAGACAACGGTCATATAATGTGTATAAATGAAACTCATACCTTAGCTTATGTTTGGTATGTCCTTGGCCGTTGATCAGAAGCCTTCTTAACTAGTAGCATTCTGGCCTCGACAGCTTGAGCTAGTGTCGATGCTACTTCCTGAGCTAATGTGGATGCTACTTCCTGAGCTAGTTGTGATGCTACATATGGTTAGCCCTTTTTGAGCTGAGTTGAATAGTGTTGGGCTGTCCATCCTGATGATGACTTGTTCTTGCTCTTGGTCAGTAGCTTGATTAAGTAGACTTTGCACAACGTCATTGACTTAGTTCCTCAAAGCCTTTGTTGCTGATCTTGTCAATGGACCTTTCCTTATGATGGGCATTTGATCTTCTGCTTATGGTTCTATGACCTCATCATTCCCTCTCCCTTGAGGAGGTTCTGACCTCAGAACTGATTGACCTGCATCATAAGGAGCTAAATCAGAAACATTGAATGTTGGAGAAATGTTTAACTCACCTGGCAGCTCCAGCTTATATGCGTTGTTGTTGATCTTCTCCAATACTCGGAATGGTCCATCTCCTCTTGGTGTTAGCTTTGAATTCCTCTGGTTGGGAAACCTTTCTTGCCTCATGTGTAGCCATACCCAATCTCCTGGTTCAAATATCACCTCCTTTCTTCCCCGGTTAGCTTTCTGCCTATGCTTCTAGGTTTTCTTCTCTACATTCTCCTTAACTCTTTGGTGCAGCTTCTTGACAAAGTCTGCTTTTGCTTCTCCTTCTGTACTTGTATAGATAGCTTGATGCAAAGGGGTAAGATCTAAAGAAGCTAAAGGATTAAACCCATACACAACTACAAAAGGAGAGTGGTTAGTAATAGAATGCTTAGCATGATTATAGGCAAATTCAATGAATGGCAAGCAAGATAACCAGTTCCTTATATTCTTACCAACCGTGGCTCTTAGGAGTGTTGAGAGAGTCCGGTTTACTACCTCAGTCTGTCCATCAGTTTGTGGATGACAAGTGGTGGAATAGAGCAGATTGGTGCCCAAATTCCTCCAAAAGTGTCTCAAGAACTTTGTGTCCCTGTCTGAAACAATAGTTCTTGGAATTCCATGTAACTTGACCACTTCCTTAAAGAATAGATCAGCTATCTGCACATCATCATTAGTCTTGTTGCAAGCAATGAAATGAGCCATTTTAGAAAACCTATCAACAACTACAAAGATGAAATCCTTGTTGTTGATCTTGGGTAGTCCTAAAACAAAATCCATTGAAATGTCCACCCATGGTGTGTTAGGAATTGGTAAAGGCATATATAAACCATGTGGATGTAACCTGGACTTGGCCTTTAGGCATGTGATGCATTTGGCACAGAACCTCTCCACATCTCTCTTCAAGTGTGGCCAAAAGAAATGCTCCTTCAAGACACTATAAGTCTTGTCTCTGCTGAAATGCCCCATCAAACCTCAACCATGAGCTTCTGTAGTGATCAACTCCCTCATGGAACCTTGTGGAATGCACAATCTCTTCTCCTTGAACAGAAAACCATCTTGCTGATAAAATATTCCAAATGCTGCCTTAGATAGTTAGATGTCTCCTGATACACATCCTTGAAGTCTGGATCATCAGCATACATGTCTTTGATATGCTCAAACCCCATGATCTTAGAATCCATTGTTGTTATGAGAGCATGTCACCTTGATAGTGCATCTTCCACAATGTTTTCTTTCCCCTTCTTGTACTTGATCACATAGGGAAAAGTTTGTATGAACTCAAACCACTTTGCATGCCTTTTCTTAAGAGTAGTCTGTCCTCTTAGGTGCTTTAGAGTCTCATGATCTGTCTGTATCACAAACTCTTTAGAAAGCAAGTAATGTTGCCAAGTTTCCAGTGATCTTACCAGAGCATACAACTCTTTGTCATATGTTGGGTAGTTGAGTGTTGCACCACTCAGCTTCTCACTAAAGTAAGCTACTGGTCTGCCTCCTTGTATTAGTATTGCACCAATTCCTGTACCAGAAGCATCAGACTCAATCTCAAACTTTTTATCAAAGTTAGGAAGTACCAATACTAGTGCATTGGTGAGACTGGTTTTGAGCCGTGTGAATGCTTGTTCTTGAGCCTCTCCCCATTCAAATGATTTGTCCTTCTTGATCACTGAGGTAAGAGGTGCTTCTATGGTGCTGAAGTCTTTGACAAATCTCCTGTAGAATATTGCTAGACCATGGAAACTCCGGACATGTCCTATTGTTGTAGGTGTTGGCCAATCTTGTATTGCCTTGATCTTCTCATCATCCATCTTAAGTCCCTGTGAACTTAGAACAAATCCTAGGAAAACCAATTGATCAGTGCAAAAGATGCATTTCTTTAAGTTTACATAAAGGCCCTATGATCTAAGTGTTTGCATAACCTATTCTAGGTGCTTAACATGATCATCTAAGCAGTGGCCATAAATCAGTTTGTCATCAAAATATACTACCACAAACTTACATATAAAAGCTCTTAGAACCTGGTTCATTAATCTCATGAATGTGCTGGGAGCATTGGTGAGACCAAATAGCATGCAAGCCATTCATACAGCCCTTGCTTGGTTTTGAAGGCTGTTTTCCACTCATCTCCTTGTTTCCCTGACTTGGTGATATCCACTCTTCAAATCTATCTTGGAGAAAATGGTTGTTCAACTCAGCTCATCAAACATGTCATCAAGTCTTGGGATAGGATGCATGTACTTGATGTTGATGTTGTTTATGGCCTTGCAATCAACACACATTCTCCATGTACCATCCTTCTTTGGGACGAGCAGAACTGGTACAACACATGGACTCAAGCTTTCCCTGATATATCCCTTTGACATCAGCTCTTGAACTTGCTTTTCCAGCTCCTTAGCTTCTTCTGGATTCACTCTATAAGCTGGTCTGTTGGGCAATGGAGCTCCTGGTACTAAATCAATTTGGTGTTCAATGCCTCTCAAAGGTGGAAGTCCAGCTGGTATGTCCTCTGGAAAGACATCCTTGAATCTGTCCAATAGCTCAGTAACGGCTAAGGGGTGCTCCTGCTCTTCTGAACCTGAAAGATACCTTTCTCTAAAGATCATGAGTAGCACATGTTCTTTATGCTCCAAAGATTTCAGAACATTAGAAGGTGAAACAAAAAGATTGGTCTTACTTACCTTGGAACCTTTGTCCATTGCTTTATGCATTTCATACAACTCTTGCGGTGTTAATGGAGCTAGGTTGTGCTTCTTGTTCTGGTCTGTGAAGCTGTAGATGTTGGTCCTCCCATTCTGCATGGTTTCTTTATCAAATTGCCAAGGCCTCCCTAAGAGTAGATGACCTGCTTGCATTGGCACAACATCACATTTCACTTGATCATGGTACTTACCTATGTTGAATGGTACCATGACTTGCTCAGTTATCCTCATCTCAGTCTCATCATTGAGCCACCTTAATCTGTATGGTCTTGGATGCTCGGTCTTTTGTAGCTTCAGCTTATCTACAAGGTAAGCACTAGCAACATTATTACAAGATCCACCATCTATGATCAGGCTACATACCTTGGCGTCAATGGTGCATTTGGAATGAAAGATGTTCTCTCTTTGGATTATTTCTGTCTCAAACAATGCACTGACAGCTCTCCTGGTCACAAGTATCTCTCCCACGTCTGGATAATCAGTAACCTCTTTTTCTGACTCAGACTGCTCAGGCTCTGCCTCATCTTGTGACTCAATGTCGTCATTGTCCCTTAAAACCATCACTCTCTGGTTTGGGCAGTCCCTAGCATAATGACCTTTCCCTTGGCATTTGAAACATATAATGTCTCTGGACCTTTGAGGTGGAGCCTTGCTACTTCTTGTGTTTGGGTTGTTACCCTTGGGTTGTTCATAGTTGGATTTCTTGATCTTTGAATCCGCTTCTACTGCCTTGCCCTTGTCTTGGTTCCTTTGAGGCTGATTCCAAGTCGGTTTGCTTCTACTGGTTGCAGCAACCTTCCTCTTGATGTGTTGCTCAGCTTGGACAGCTAAATGCAACAAACCTTCAAGATCCTCATAAAGTTATCTCTCTACCTTGCGTGCAATCCTGTCTTGAAGACCATCTAGAAACTGAGCCATCAAAGTCTCTTCTGAATCATCTACCTCCAGCATGTTCTTCATGGTTTCAAACTCCTCAAAATAATCTTTAACTGATTTGTTTCCTTGAGAGAGTTTCCTGAACCTCTTCTGAAGATCTCTATGGTAGTAAGCTGGTACATATCTCTTCCTTAAATCATACTTCATGTCATCCCAATTGCTTAACTGACCATGTCTTAACCTCCTTCTCTCAGATACTTCTTTGTCCCACCTTGCCAATGCGTTGTCAGTGAGTTGAGATGCAGCTAAGGAGACTTTTCTTGCTTCAGAGTATTGGTAGTACTCATATATGTATTCCATTCTTCTTTCCCAATCTAGATAAGCTTTTGGATTCACCTTTCCAACAAAAGTAGGTGATGTGAGTTTCAGATCCTTGCCTCCAGGCCTCAGATCATCATCCTCATTGCCTCTGCCTCTAACTCCACGCCTAGGCTGGTGATTGTTTCTCCTTCCTCTGCCTCTGCCATTGATGTTAAATCCTCTCCCTCCTTGATTTGGATCAGGAGATAGCTCATCTTCCTCTAACTCAGGCATCTCTTCATCAGTTGTTTCCTCTTCTTGCTTCCTATGATTTCTATTCAAGTTGCGGATTGGTTCTCTTGGTGCTCGAGGAATAGGCCTCTGCTCCAGATGAGTGATCCTGTCACTGATGCCTCTCATGGATTCAAGAAGTTGAGTCATGGTGATTGAATCTTTTCCAGCCTCTTCTTCCATGAGTCCTTGTACCTGAAAACTGATACAAGAGTAGACAAGTATCATTAGGCTCTGAACCTTCTTCTTAAGAGTTTAGCAAAGCTGTGCACGGTTGTGAGTGATGCACACAAGTTTCTCAAATGCTTTAGAAGACCTAATCACTTAACCACCCGATTTGATGCTTTTTATCAAAGTAAAGAAAGATAAACTTGGTTGGAAACTTTTTAGAAAAACCGGCTTTGGGAATTTTCGAAATAAGGGGTTAAACTACTTTTCCTTTGGTTAAGATGGGTTGGGAAGTTTTACATATCAATTTTAGGCCTTTAAATTCTTCAAAAGTGAAAGGAGCGGCCGGAATTTATCTTTGAAATATAAACATTCCTTTCTTGCTTGCAACACACGGTTTTGGTAGGTTTAGAAAAGGAAATCAAATTTTCAATCAAGGGGAGCCTTAGACCAAAGATTTCGAAAACTAAGCAATAGATAAAAGGAAAGAACACTTTTTTTTGTTTTTGGGGTTTAAGAAATCGAATCAAAACAATGAAAACTCTTCTTTTTTCTTTTTAGGGACTATGAAGACAAATAAGAACAAAATAAAGCAAATCGACAGAAACTACAATTTGGACTCTTTTTCTTTTGGTTTTGGGTTTTGAAAACTAAAATAGAGATGCAAGAAACAAAAAAGGACTACGGAAATAACAAAAATCAGAGACTCTTTTTATAGGTTTTTCGATTTAAATGATGCAAACAATAGAACAAAATGAACTATAGAATGCAGATGAACCTAATTGAAAGTAACACAAGTTTTGGATAGAAAACACCTGTTTAGGAGCCTTTCGGCTCTAATACCAGATGATGTAGCCCATGGGCAGAAGCTTGGTTGATGGGTTGATGGATATCTAACCACTGGCTTAAGAGCTCTCTTGGTTGGATCGAAGTGGATGGATTGTGATTAGAGATGGGATTGTTCCTGCTGGCTTAAGAGCTCTCTCAGAAGCAATCAATGGATGGAATGGATTGAGGTCACCACAAGATCCTATGAGTCTGAATCCTGATAAGACAAAAGCCTTCTCTTTGTTTGAATAACACAAAACAAGAGAGAAAAAAGGTTGCGGTTTCTTTGCTTGAAGAAAACACTCGGTGTACTTTATTGATCTAGGGTAAATGATACACGGCTGTGAGAGGGGACTTTATAAACAGTCCAAACAGCTATGCCATTCTAGGGGACTTGAAGCAAAAAAAACACAAAAGGAAAGTACAGACTCGTTTTGGACCTAATGAAATAAAGACTACAACGACTACTTTTATGATTGAAACTACTAAGGGAAACAAAGAATTAATCCTGCAAAACAAAGAGACAACGGTCATATAATGTGTACAAATGAAACTCATACCCTAGCTTATGTTTGGTATGTCCTTGGCCATTGATCAGAAGCCTTCTTCACTCGTAGCATTCTGGCCTCGACAGCTTGAGCTAGTGTCGATGCTACTTCTTGAGCTACTGTCGATGGTACTTCATGAGCTAGTTGTGATGCTACATATGGTTAGCCCTTTTTGAGCTGAGTTGAATAGTGTTGGGCTGTCCATCCTGATGATGACTTGTTCTTCCTCTTGGTCAGTAGCTTGATAAAGTAGACTTTGCACAGCTTCATTGACTTGGTTCCTCAAAGCCTTTGTTGCTGATCTTGTCAATGAACCTTTCCTTATGATGGGGATTGGATTTTCTGCTTCTGGTTCTATGACCTCATCACTCCAATTGCTTTTGCCAACTGCAGTCCAGCTATCAGGGCTTCGTATTCTGCCTCGTTGTTAGATGCTGGGAAAGCGAGTCGGAATGACTGCTCCAGTATTTCTCCGTTGGGGTGCTGAAAAAATGGTCACCCTCGATTCCCCCGTGATTTTCTATCAACTATGGAACTGTGGATTTGGATTCGACACATCCTTGTCAACCACTTTACTGTGGATACGATGAATATGTTGGCTGAGAAGATTGGAAAAGTGGAAGAAATTGCTTACGATCCAAAGTGTTCCCAATTCAAAGATTATTTTCGAGCACATATTACCTTCAATGTTGAAAACCCAGCTACGACAGCGAAAATTTGATTCTTCCTTCTGGTGAAGTCGTGGTGATAGAATATGAGTATGAAAAGATTCATAAAAGTGTTTTCACTGCCTTCGTTTAATCCATGAGTGTATTGTCTGCCCATGGACAAAGAAGAGAGCAAGCATCAAACCGGCCTTTCCTCCTAAGGAATTTCAACATTAGATCACGAAGCTATCACAAAATGTAGCAGATGCAAACAAGGAGGTCCGCCTGGATTTCCCCCAATGTTCCCTGAACTCTCTAAGGAGGTACAACATATGGCAATTCAATATGTCTCTCATGCAGAAGAAACAGAGAGAGGGCGAGGATTAACCGTGTGCAACAATCCATTGATGATTCCAAATCAGCTCTCACAACTAACCTCGCCAAAATCCCCCACGACCTTGACAAAGGAAAATGGCACGTTTTTGACTATGAACATAAAACATCAAGATTTTAGAGGCGGAGTATCACATGAAACTACCCGGTCGCATCTGAACCTAATCTCCAAAGCATAGACGATAAAGAAGGAGACAATTCCCCTACTGGTAGCTCATCTTCACCCTTCAAGACCTTATAAGGGAAGAGACATCTTGCTGATTCGGGGTCAGAGCGTTCGGGGGCTGATTTGTCGATTCTACGTCCTCGTGTGTGTCCGTTATCCTGGTTTGATTGACAGGGCTGTTGACCATCGACATCTTCATGCGAGTTACGCGGCGTTGGGCTCGGCGGCATTGGAGGGAGCGTGAGGGTTTGGATTTTGGGTATCTGAAGTGTTGGCTAGCAAGGCCGGCGAGTTCGTATCCTCGGTTGAGTTTGGTGGTGTCGAGCTTGGAGGGGTCGAGCTCGAAGGCAGTGGGTCCAGCGTCTTCTTGGAGCTATCACTGACTGAGAGCGGTCCAATCGTTGTTCGGCTTAGTCTAAAACGTAGAAAAGTTTCTAGTCTCCACAGACGGCGCCAATTGTTATTACGGAATTTCGAGCTAGTCCAAATATCTCGTGTTACGATCATAGGAGTCCGAACTAACGAGGTGAGAAATAACTTTAAGTGAGGTAGGAAACTGTTATATTAATAATAAGGCCTAAGACGAACAATGAACAGGATGTACGAGGTGGGAGTCCGTCAATTGACGTGCTCTCTAAATGTTACTTGGGCTTCTAGTTTTATAAATGTAGCTTGGAGCCTTCACAAGCTACAAGATGCCTAAAAATGAAGAGTAAAGGGTCTATTTAGAGCGTGTGAGGGCTGACTTTCTATTAGGCCGTTTGACTCCTTAGCGGGCTCGTTTCTTGGGCCAAATATTTTTTGATGAGTTGGCAAAATTTCCAATGGACTTATGGATGGGTGCTAAACCCATATCCAACATCCATGCGAGAAGAATGTGTATGGGACTCCATGGAATTTAGCACTCTTGATATCCTTGTTCCAATTACGATCCTCTTCAGTGAATGAGGTTCCTGTCATTATCCAAGATCTCAACCCAATGATCCTAATCTGCTTCTATTATTTAATGGAGATATACTTATTTCAATATATGTTTTCCCTCAAACATATAATTTCAACAAGAGGTGATTCTTGCACTGAATTTCAACTACTTCTACAACAAAACACTTGTGAAATCAACTAAAGAAGAATCATTGCCCTAAGAAGTTATAAAAGATGGATGATGAAACAACTCACCAAACTCGCTGCCCGCCTCAGCAAATCTTCTTCCTCCTTATCTCATTTTATCTCATCTTCTCGGGAATTTCATTTCTCACATCATCTGGGTCCACTTGCGTCTCGGCAGTTTCTTCATCTCCGTCTCTCAATCTCTTCATATACGACCACCCTCGTCATCTCCTAACTTCACTAGCCGTATCCAGCGCTTCCACTTTGTTTCCTCAACCGGCGATGGGAGGACATTCCGGTAATATGACGGAGAAGGAGAGGGAGTTTTGGAAACAACCGAACGGTGAAGGGTACAAGCCTTTTTTGGATTTTAGTTTGGATTACATGAAGAAATCGGAACGGGTTTCTAAAGAGAAGAAATGATTCCTCGTCGTTGTTGTCTCTGGTAGACTCAACCAACAACGGAATGAAATCATTGACGTTGTTGTGATCGCTATGATTCTTGAAGCTGCACTTTTTGTTCCAGTTTTGCAGGTGAATCAAGTCTGGGGAAACGAAAGGTAAATCAAACAAAGGAAACCTTTAAAAAAAAAACCAGAATCACAGCAAAAAGAAACCCAATCGAACAAGTGAGCATAAACATCAAAACTCGCAAAATATAAGGAAGAAAGGAAGAGAGGAAGAAATGATTTTTGTTGGGGAGGGTGATTGGGGTCGAAGGTCTATTTAGGGAAGTCGGATTGGATCCAGTCGAATTGGATTCGGGTAGGTTTAGTTAGGCTTGGTTGCAAATTCTAAAAATGTTAAGGTTAAAATGGAAATTAACCTGGATTTTTATTTTTTAAAATATAGTTAAAAATGAAGGGGTTTTTGAGAATTTTGAAGAGGTTTGAGGGCTACCAGAAATTTTGGTCCTAAAATGTACAATATATTTTGAGTGATTTATATAAAGAGTCTCTTTCACTTTTCAAAGTAACAAAAATGTCATTTCATCACTGTACATTTCTTTTGGGGTTTAAACTCAAAACTGACCTTATGCGTATTTTCTCTCCTTCTCTTTTACCGTGACATAGTGCAACTTTTTTCTTCTTTTTTTCTCTTTCTTTTACAATATTTATTTTCCTCATTTCTATTTTTTATGTATCCCCTCTTCTTTTTCTTTCAATTTAAACAAATTTAGCTTTTTATACTACTAATAATAATTTGTTTTTATCTTTAATATGAGATCCTCTTTGATATATTTTTTAATTAATTTTAGATCAAATTTAATGGACGGGAATATAAACATATATAAGGTGGAGATATATTATGTGAACACGGACTATGTAAACATGGACATCATTTTACAACCATTGTTAACACCATTTTGTAATAATTTTTGACATTACTTAAGAACTAGTAAATATCACATATCTAGTGGTCAATACATCAAAAACATATGTATATGTGAAAAAATACATCAGAAAACATACAAATGTACACTCAAAGAGTGTCCACATAAAAATGTACACAGAAATATGTCGGCATAAACGGGAAAATAAACATATATAAAATGAATGTATATTATGTAAACATAAACTATACAAACGCTTACATCAGTGGATACAAACAATCTTAGAACAAACTTTAATTTAAAAAATCTTGATAATTCAACAAAACAAACATCTGATATCAATAAATTAAAAATTATTTATCATAAAATTGTACACACACTTGTCCATGCTACTTTGTCCACATTATTCGTATGTAAAAATGACGCGGACAAGTAGAATGAACAAGTGTTCTTGGATAAATCGACGTGGACACCATTTTATAATTTATCTCAACATTGTTTAGAAACTAGAAAATATCTCGTTTATGGAAGAAAAGTTGTTTATTATAGTTTGTCCACTAAATTTTAGAAAATATCAGGATGTCGTAGACAAGTTTAAATATCATGTTCAAATAATTCATTTTCTACATTAATGATATCTAGATATCCACAATAATTTGTACAATCAATATATTTATTTGGATAAATGCTAATCGAAAGAGACCTTAAACGGGTATTGGTTAAACAAAAAAAGCCATATGACTGTAATCCTTATTTTGAAAGCTTATAACAAATTTTGTTTCCAATGCTTATACAAATTGATAACAAACTAATACTAGAACAAACCTTACTTCTGAAACTTTGAAAAAATCTTGTTAATTCAACACTAATATCAATGAGTTACAAATTATTTAGCATTAAATTGAAGACCAAAATTTGTCCATAATATTTTGTCCATGTGGATATCATATTCTGGATGGAGTATTTATGGATAACGTGGAAAATGTAGTATACAAGTTTTCTTTGAAAAATCGACGTGGACATCATTTTATATTTTTGCACAAAACATATGCATAACACAATGTCAAAACAATCACAATATATTGTTATAAGATATTCTACAAAATATTAGAACTAATATAATTTGAGTATATCCTACATACTAATTTATAAATTGATATATCATATATGTAAATTTGAAATTATGGTGGAGAAGTTAAAAGTGGACAATTGTATGTGATATGTGAGTTTGAAATTATAAACTGTTGAAATTGAGATGAGAGGGGAGAGAGATAAAGAAAAGAAAGAGAGAGAGAGAGAGAGGGTGATAAAATGACTGATAGAGGGAAGGAAAAAAGAGAAGAATTAGCTAGGGTCAAAATTGTCATCTCAAAACATTCAAAGTGTATCAAACACATGAAAGTGATCTATTGTGTAATTCACAAATCTAAAAGTGTCTCTACAAGTAAATATATCATATATTTTCCAATGTTAAAACTAGCCATTTTCCAAAGAATTTAATCAATGAAGTGAAACCAACTATGGAAATCAAGCTTATTCAGTTTACAATTTAAAATCAAGAAGAACCAGACCAAACTACAATTGGAGACGACCATACAAGTTCACTAATTAAGACATATCTGGTTATCGCTTATATGAAGGTTTGGCCACTTCTGAAGCCTAAATCAGAGGTCAAATTTTCGTCCACCACTATTGGGGCATAAACAATATGTTGGGTCCAAATTTTAAACAAACATTTCTTTTTTTTTTTAAATTGTATGAACTGAAAATAAATGGGCATGGGCTAATAAATTTGGAAAAGCTGTTTTATTCTCCAAAAGTAAGTGGGAAGTTAATTTGTACAACATTGAAAGTTGGAGAAATTTTGAATGAATATATATGTGTACATAGTCATACATTTGTTTAAATGGCTATAGAGAGAGGAGGAACTACACCCGCGGCCCGCCGCCACCGGCGTTCGTCTGTTTTGTGGTTCGTGGAATGAGTCTCTAGAGAGACTCCCGTGCACGTATATTTTTGGAAAAAAATCATAAGAAACTTTGGCCCAAAAAAAATTAGTTCAAAATTAAAAGAATGTTCAAAGGAATATTCGAAACGTGCGAGCGTTATCCTTGAGAGATCTCCGCAGCGGTTACACGATATTTGTAACATTTTGCGAGATACTTTATGCGCACGATTATCCCAACTTTTTATCACTTTCTTTTTAAAATATGTAAGTGTTTTTCGAGAGTACTCTAGTATAATATCGTTCGTCGGATTCTTATTTCGGGTGTTTCGAAAAGAGATCGATACAGTTATATCCTGGGACTTGAGAATCGCACCGAACGGTCACACTACCAACAGTTTATTGAGTTAAGGACAGAGACCAAGTCTAACCTCCATATATTGGTTACGTGTTTATAAGATTTAGCCCGAAATTTCATTTTTGGAATTCGAGCGTTTTTGGTTGGTAATTTACCAGGTGAATTTCAGAAATATTAGGTTTGGGCACTTTAATTAAAAAGCATATCAACATATTTGGTCAATTCATTTTCTCCCTTGGTCAACACATATTTTTCCGTTGAAGAGACCATATTGTCCTGGCTGATACATGACAAACCAACTTTTTCGTCTGAACACTGTATACTGTTCGACTGACACGCACATAGGTTGATAGTGACACAACCTCAGAGGTGTCTTGTACTTATATGAGATATAAAAACATAAAAGAAAATATTCATATAAGTATTTGACATAAGTAGTTAGATATTTAGAGTAGTGTACATTTACTTATTCATATAAGTATTCGGTATATGTGAAACCCTTAGATCCATATATGTATGCGACATATGTAGTTGACTACATGGAGTTTACACATACACAATACTAAATACATACACAATATCCAAGTATTTTAGTTATTCAAGACTTATATGAGACATACCATAAAAGAAAGTATTCATATAAGTATTTGACATAAGTAGTTATATATATCTAGAGAAATGTACATGTACTTATTCATATAGGTATTCAACATATGTGAAAATCTTAGATCTGTTAAAATAGTTAACTACAAAGTAGTCGTATACTCTGGTTGGTGTGGGCCTGTTAGGACAGCAAAAAAAGAGAGAGAAAAAGCTCTAGTTCGTGTGGTCCCGTAAGGTCTGCAAAATGCAGGTGAAAAAGCTTCTATGTTCATGACATAAGTAAACTTTTGGGTGTAAAATGGGGACGGCAATGGTGGAATTTCACATGGGGGCAAAAAAATACTTTTTAGAAACTTAATTTCAGTTCCCACTGCATGCATATTTTCCAATTTCCCTAGATAATAACCGACGGATTAAACCGACAAAGAACCGATGAATATACTCATCCCTGAGATCCATCGGTTTACTCTCGTTGCTTAATATGTGGTTAACCATCAGTTGGATTCCGGCGCTAAACCGTCGTATTTTCGTCGGTTTCCTTCCCGCGGATAAGTTGTCTGTTTATGACCCGTCAGTAATCCATCAGTAATTACGGAAAAATGACAGATTTCAGTTTCCGACGACATAACCAATAGATCCTGTCAATTAGAAATCTGTCGGTTTAGGCATTTACCGACGGATTATTTACAAAATGTTATGTCGGTAATCACTTGTTTTCTTATAGTTTGATCGTGTATGTAGTTTTGTTTTTGTCTTTGGCAGTGATGTTGGAGAATCATAGTCTTTTCTTTTTATGAAGGTCTTGACTTTCTTCTTATTTTTTAAATAACTAGGAGGTTCAAGGCCCGTACATCTCCCTAAGGTAGAACCAAAACAAGGTTAATTTCACTCTCCTTCGGAGATGAGACTCCTCTTTGTAACACCCCGGTTCAATCCATAACAGGTGAACCAAAGATGCCACAGTTGCCAAATACCGCCAACGGTCCAGCCGTGCCCATAGTCTTGGCCGGTCCATTGTCTATATCCGACCCTCTCACCAACAACCTAAGGCTTCCCAAACCGTACTCTAGGCAAGAGTTGTGTTAGCTTGAACTAGCTAATATCAAGGAGGGATACAAGGGTTTTACACACACAAAAGCCTATTTATTACATTTATGTAAAACCTTACAAAGTCCTTATATCTAAAATATTACAAGTGGATTTTCTTACGAGTCAAACCATACATACCCAAAATCATACATAAGATTTTACAAAACGTAAAGTGTTTACCAAAAGCATACCACAAACTATTTCTGGAACTTCACGTCCGTCACGTCCTACTTCTCTCTTACTAGGGTTACCTGCGAGACAAGATTTGTTTAATGAGAAACCATATGGATTACTCAGTGAGTCCAGACCCTCTATACAACATATTATTTCCCACCCCAAAATCCCCAAAGATAAAAATGCATGAATGCAACACCCATCAATCGATCAAAATATAGTATGCGGGAAAATAAAAGATGATATCATGATAACCACACACACACGGGCCTAGCACGCCCCTGGGCCTCGCACGGCCTGCGCATTTGATCTTCCTTTCACGTGAACACCTAAGGCACATACACAAAGGCACACGAGCCTAGAACATCACAAAAACCGAGACCCGTCTCTGACGCCAACCGGTTATATCTCGGCGGGTACCCTCTCATGGCAACCCTACTATCCCATCGGATAGAACTAGGCCCCTAGGCTGTAATCCCGTCTCTCCGAGTCTTCCCACCTAGACGGTCCTTCGCTAGTGTGAGGATTCGAAAGGAAGCACCAAACCGCTACCACACTCCAGTAATGTGGTACCGTTACGGGTCAACCTCAACCGGTCATCACACATATCATAATTTCTGGGACGATCCCCTGATATGATCCCGTACTTATCACATAATCATTTCCAAGAGTATCTCAATCCCATCTCATACTTATCACAGCCACAATCAGATGTATGCATGATAATAAAAGTGATTCAAGGATAAACACTTCATGTGTTTCAATTCTTGATCACGACCTGCAAGTAAACCGTTAGCACCTATGCTATTGGGAACTCAATTTCGACTACTCAGGCTAGGTCCGTCTTAGTGTCTTCCTGCATGATCTGTAATTAGATACTAAGGACAGAACCTAGTTTAGTATAGTCCATAAAATAAACTAAACTTGAAAGGAAACTACAAAACTTAGGCTTACCGACCTTTCTTCCTTATCAGGTATTTGCCCCTACTACCGACCTACTTTCTTTCCCTTCTTTATTTTTCTTACTGTTTTTTTACTAGAGTTTACTGTGAATCTAAGAGTGGTGTATGAGTAAAAATGAGGCCAGGGCCGTTGCATTTACAGGCAAAATCAGCAAGCCTCTCTCCTATGTCATTCGATGTCATCAGATCTGCATGGTTCCGTCTGATTCTTCTGAATGAAAGGTGCACCAGGCCTAGCACTCTAGACCTGTGTCCTAGCTTCCTAGATGTGCTCAGAAGCCTTATTTTATCCATTTAGGTCGTAGGTCTTGGTGGTTTCTTTTGATTGGTCCAAAAGCATTTGTCGTTATCTTCTCGGTTCGAGTGAATAGGGTAAGCACGAGATGTCACTGCACCATTTGGGATTTGCTGGAGCTTATCCCTTCAACTTATCATCGTAATTATAGACTCTAGGCCTGCAGTTTAGGTAGTGGATAAAATGGCCTGATTATTTTTGGTGATTGATCTTATACGGGCATTGCTAGTCGTTGAGCGATTCGCCGGAATGAAGGGTAATGATGACGAAACCTACCTTTAGGTCTGGAGGTCTACTGAGCCTTCAAGATTATATTCTTATCCTCTTAGGTGTCCAATGAAGTAGAGACAGCAGCATCTTGGCCAACAAGAAGAGTTGAATTTCACTTAATCAGGTAATCGTACTGTTTTGGCTGTGGCACCGTCAAATCCTATGTTACGGTAATAATCTCATACATTGACGTTTTGCTAGAATTGTATTGGCTTGTGCTTGCATTTATAAAATCTATCCTGCTTGTGTCCTTACTTGGTGCTTATCCCGAGCATACCAAATTGTGTCGATAATTCTGTTTTGACCCGATATTCGTCCTTTTACTTCTAACCAATGGGAGTTGGACACTCCTTCATCAAAATTTGTTCTTGTTAAGCTCAGCCAATGATAATGATACACTCTCCTACAGATTTGGTTCATGGTTTGCTTGGTCCAATAGGAAGGCGCCATTTTTCTTCACTTAAACCGATAAAAAATTCAGCCAATGAGAATTAAGTGTTTCATCCAAGGTCTGGCCAGGTGGTTCGTGATCCAATGGGAGCTAATCATTTCTCCACCTGATCTGAGCAGTTTGGCCAATCAGAACTGGGCATTCAGCGGCTGGTCAGATCAGTAGAAGTTTGGTCCAATCAGAGCTAGACATCTTCAGTTGCTTGGTTTTCGGTTGTTTTTATGGGGGAATAACTTGAAGGATGTTTTGGTGTTAATCCTGATTCAGTTCTTCAGATTAAACAGTCCTAAACATGCGGATCTAGGTTCTCTTGAATAGAATCATATAAGATCTCACCTTTTACCTGTTTATGCAGCGGAAAGAGAGAACAGGTCAGAGATCAGAGAGCCACCAAGTGATAACTCCTCCAGAGGTTCACACACGCACACCAAGCAGGAAGAGAGGCTGCTAGACCAAGCTGTGGGAGGCGCAGAGAGAGAGAGGGAAATCGCAGAGGGGCTAGGGTTAGGAGGAAAAATCAGACTTAAGTTTTAATTATAAAACTTGTCTATTTCCTTTTGGGCTTTTGGGCCCAAATACCAATCTGATTAAATCCCTTGGATTTAATCAGACCCATTAATCTCTCTCTAAGTACGACAAATGCCTGGCACTTTTACCGTACTTCTGCTAAGCCGTTCCAACACATTTTCCTGTTAGCTTAGGCGTGTGACCCATATGGGATCATATAATAAAGGCAATAAGTCCAAGACTTATAGATCATGAGCGGACTCTAGCAAGCCATCATGACCCCCAGTATTATATGACTTATGTCTGATCATTGACATACTCTTACTTTCTAGAGACAGTACCGAGATTACTGGACACAATTCCAACAATCTCCCACTTGTACTGGAATCTCTGTATTCATAATCCTTTTGTCTCAATATCTCGATTAGTCATAAGGCAAGATTAGTGTCATCCTTATAAAGCCTAATCTTGTTCATCGGACTCTGATTCGATACTGACAATCCAAACGACTCGGGACAGTCCGTTTGAGCATGGCCATGCATTTTCCAGTATTCAAATCTCCGATTGGCCTAGAGATATTCACTCCATTTATATTGGAGGGACAAATTCCGTCTTGTTCCATCACTGTAAACTACTCATTTCATAATGTACCCAAACAAGGTCCTTATAACTATCGCAGAACGACAGCGTTAGACAATGATCAAAGTGCATCAGTCCATGTGCAGTCACATGCATGCGAACTCAGGTCTAAGGACTATACTCTATAGTCGTAGTAAGAATCTCTTATGACACAGATATAAATATCCTGAAGAGTTCTTATAAGCGGGTCTTGTCCGGTCGTATGTACCCCACATACACCTATGTACTGACTTTGATGCCGCGCATCTATGACACACTGAGACTTTGTCATAAGTCACATACCAATCCAGTCTCATACGGTTGTTGGTGTTCCAATTTCAACAACCTTCGACTAGGGACAGGATGATATAATCCATCTATCAAATATAGGGTCTCACGATCAAGCTAAATGACTTTGATGACTCAAGATCAAGTCACTTACTTCGATGGCCTATAAGATGGTTCATATCATTTTGGAACGATTATTTCATCACAGTTAAAATAATCTTGAAATAATAATTTCATTAAACATAAGAAAAATGTTTTACAAGAACATATCAAATAACTAAATAAAGCCCTCAAACTCCCACTCAAATTTAGATTACATTTCAATGTCTCTAATGCCTACAGCTTCAGTCAGGAACTCGAGCTTAGGCCTTGGGAGTGGCTTTGTCAACGGATCAGCGACGTTATCATCTGTCTGAACTCGGCTGATCTTGACTTCCTTTCTATTTATGATGTCACGTATCAAGTGAAATCTTCTTAGAACATGCTTGGATTTCTGGTGTGATCTTGGTTCCTTTGCCTGAGCAATAGCACCATTGTTGTCACAAAACAGTGCCAGAGGCTCAGCCGCATCTGGTATCACACCTAGTTCAATAATGAACTTTCGTATCCAAACAGCTTCCTTCGCTGCTTCTGAGGCGGCGATATATTCAGCTTCTGTAGTGGAATCAGCAACGGTGTCTTGCTTGGAGCTTCTCCAACTGATTGCACCGCCATTCAGACAAAAGATATAACCGGACTGTGACCGGAAATCATCTTGGTCTGTCTGGAAACTTGCGTCCGTGAATCCACTGACTTTAAGCACATCACTTCCACCGTATACCAAGAACTTATCCTTAGTATGTCTTAGATACTTCAGGATATTCTTGACGGCAATCCAATGGTTTTCACCTGGATTTGACTGGTATCTACTCGTCATGCTCAATGCATAAGCAACATCAGGACGAGTACAGATCATGGCATACATGACAGATCCTATTGCAGATGCATAAGGAATATTCTTCATGCGCTCAAGCTCAGCAGCCGTCGTAGGGCTCTGCTTCTTGCTTAGCGTTGTGCCATGTACCATTGGCGTGAAGCCCTTCTTGGAATCTTTCATGCTGAATCTTTGTAGGACTTTGTCAATGTATGAATCTTGACACAAGCCTATCAGCCTTTTAGATCTATCCCGGTAGATCCTGATTCCAAGAACGTATGCGGCTTCACCCATGTCTTTCATGGAAAAACAACTTCCAAGCCAGTCCTTTACCGACTTTAGCATTGGAACGTCGTTTCCGAGAAGCAGTATGTCATCAACATACAGAATAAGAAATACTATCTTGCTCCCACTAGTTTTCTTATACACGCATTGTTCTTCTTCGTTTCTGATGAAGTCAAATTGCTTGATTGCTTCATCAAAACGAAGATTCCAGCTCCTCGATGCTTGCTTCAATCCATAAATGGATTTATGAAGCTTGCATACTTTCCCAGCATTCTTTGGATCTATGTAACCGTCAGGTTGTGTCATATACACATCCTCTTCCAGAATACCATTCAGGAAGGCGGTTTTTACGTCCATCTGCCAAATTTCATAATCATGAAAAGCTGCAGTTGCTAGTAGAATCCGAATTGATTTCATCATAGCCACTGGTGAATAGGTTTCATCGTAATCCACACCGTGAACTTGTCTGAAACCTTTTGCCACCAACCTGGCTTTATAAATCTGGACATTTCCATCCACGTCAATCTTCTTCTTGAAGATCCATTTGCACTCGATGGCTTTTACACCAGCGGGTAAGTCAACCAACGAAAACACTTGGTTGACCGACATGGAGTCCATTTCGGAATCAGTGGCCTTGCGCCACTTAGAGGAATCTGGGCCCATCATGGCTTGATTGAAGTTCGATGGTTCATCACCATCAATGATCAAAAGATCATGACAGTCAGTCACGAGGAATCCTTGATATCTCTCGGGTTCGTGACGGATCCTCACGGATCTTCGAACTTCAGGTACTACAGGTTCAGGCTCTACAATTTCTTGTAGGTCCTCCTGCTGCTCTTCCTCATTAGGTTGAGCAGTATCCTGTTCATCTTGAATTTCTTCAAGCAGTACCTTACTCCCACTGTCTTTCTTAGAGAGAAACTCCCTCTCAAGAAAGTTACAATCCCGGGCAACAAAGATCTTGTTCTCGGAACGTAGATAGAAGTAATAAGCCTTGGTTTCCCTCAGATAACCAATGAAGTAGCATTTATCAGACTTTGGTGTAAGCTTGTCTGAGATTAATCTTTTGACATAGGCTTCACAACCCCAAATTCTAAGATAAGACAGCACTGGAGCCACTCCAGTCCATAATTCATATGGTGTCTTTGCTACTGCTTTCGATGGCGCTCTATTTAGAGTGAACACTGCTGTTAGCAGAGCATATCCCCAAAGGAATATTGGAAGGTCTGTGTGACTCATCATAGATCGAACCATATCCAATAAGGTCCGATTTCTCCTCTCAGACACACCATTCCATTGAGGTGTTCCAGGAGGAGTGAGTTGGGATACGATCCCACACTCTCTCAGATGATCACTGAATTCTTGGCTTAAGTATTCTCCTCCTCGGTCGGACCGAAGAGCCTTAATGCTTTTGCCAAGTTAATTCTGTACTTCATTTTGGAATTCTCTGAACTTCTCAAAAGATTCAGACTTATGTTTCATCAAATAAACATATCCATACCTACTGAAATCATCAGTAAAGGTAATGAAGTACTGATAGTTTCCTCTTGCATTTGTGGACATTGGGCCACACACATCAGTGTGTATCAGGCCCAATAAGTCACTGGCCCTCTCATTAGGTTTATTAAAGGGGGCCCGTGTCATTTTGCCCATCATGCAGGATTCGCATTTCTCACATGACTCAAAGTCAAATGAGCCAAGAAGTCCATTCGAATGGAGCCTCTTGATGCGTTTCTCGCTGATGTGCCCTAAACGTCAATGCCATAGAAACGTTCGGTTCTCCTCATTAGGTTTGAACCGTTTGGTATTAATGTTATAAATTTGCGCGGATTGATCGAGTATGTAAAGCCCATTCGTAAGAGGGGCACAACCATAGAACAAATTGTTGCGATTGAAGGAACATAATTTATTCTTAACTGAAAAATCATAACCTTCCAAATCCAACAAAGAAATTGAAATAATATTTCTGCTTATAGCAGGTACAAAATAACAATTATTGAGTTCTAAAACCAATCCCGAAGGTAAAGACAACAAGTATGTGCCTACAGCTAGTGCTGGAACTTTCGCTCCATTCCCAACTCGTAGCTCCACTTGTCCTTGCTTCAGCCTTCTACTGTTGCTGAGTGCCTGCATATTAGTACAAATATGAGCCCCACAACCAGTATCCATAACCCATGAGGTATTATCAGAAGTAGTTGTATTAACTTCTATAACAAAAATACCTGTTGAAGAAGTCTCGAGAGTCTTCTTCTTCAATTCCTTTAGACCTTCTTGGAATTTCTTACATTCTCTCCTCCAATGCCCTGGTTCTTTACAGAACCTGCATATGTCAGTTGGCCCAGCCTTGGACTTGGGCTTGGGCTTTGGTGTGTCCTTGTCCGCGACTTGGACAGCCTTGGCCTTTCCCTTATCCTTAGCAGAGGATTTCTTAAACCCCTTGCCCTTTTGCACCATAAGCACATTGGGGTCCTTGGCGGTTTTCCTCAAGTTGGGCTCTGCAGTCTTGAGCATTCCGTGAAGCTCAGGCAATGTCTTACTCAAGCCATGCATGTTAAAGTTCAGAATGAACTGATCATAGCTTGCAGGTAATGACTGCAGAATGATGTCGCAGACAAGTTCCTGGCTGATAGGGCAGTCGAGTTTCTGAAGATGATCGAGATAACCCATCATCTTCAAGACATGAGGACTCACTGCCGCATTTGCAGCCAACTTACAGTCTAAGAGGTTCTTAACTGTCTGAAACCTCTCAGTCCTTGCTTGCTCCTGAAAAAGCGATTTCAGGCTTGCCATTATCTCAATTGGTGACAACACACTCTCGAACTGCATTTGCAGCTCAGCAGTCATTGTCGCCAACATAAGACAATACACATCATTTTCATCTGACGAATGCTTTTCCCAAGCATTATGCAGAGTCCTGGCGGCATTGTTAGCAGGCCTCTCGGGGAGGGGATCACGAAGGACATAATCCTTCTTCTCCTGCTTGAGGACCAGCCTCAAGTTCCTTGACCACGTCAGGAAGTTCGTTCCAGTCAGTTTCTCCTTCTCGAGAACAGACCGGATTGAGAATGTGTTTTGAGTGCTTGTAGTAGTCATAGCTGAAATATAAGATAAAAAGGTTATTAGTTAATATGTTCAATATGATTAATCACGCATTATATTCAATAACATAAGTTACCCTCAATAGAATATAATGATTCCAAGATCCACATATAACTAAGATCAAAGTGGGCCACTGGCCGTCACCCAACCTTAGCTTATATCGGTAAGCCCTATGTCGGCTAATTATATCCGTGATATAACTCTTGGTTGTGAATCTGGGCCCGAGGCCCAATCCACTCTGATGTCTCAAGGCCCGGGACTCCCGATGGCCCAGTCAAGAAAACCAGACTATACAGTCATGTAATCATTAATGTCTGGGACTCCCAATGACATTTATGAATCACAAACCGTCTTATCCACGCAAAAGTAGACACCCTCACACTGTAAGGCCATGAATACAATTGAATGGGCTTCGACAGCTGACATAGACTGGACAAGACATCCAATGCTTGATATTATTTGAGGTTTGTAGGTTTATTAAAAATTCATCCCAAAATAGAAGATTACTATTTTGGGAAACTTTCCTTTTTGGGAAACCTACTAATTTTGGAAACTTTCTAAAATTGGAAACTTTCTAAAACCGGAAACTTTCTAACTTTAGAAATTTCTTAAAATCCAAAACATGCAAATCTAGAAACTTCTATTTTAAGAACCGTGACGTTTAAGTTTTAAAATCTTAAACTGAACCTTAAACCGAACCATCTCGAACCGACCATCTAGGTCACGGCCGCAAGCATCATCGCGAGTGGATGATCGAGACAGCCGCAAGCCTTACGATCGGGACGGGACGGGACGCGAGCTCTCGGGACAGCCGGGTCGTGTGTCATGCGATCGCCGAGCGATCGAGACGCGGGACGACGCTGGCCGAGACGCACGGATGGCAGGCTGGGCACGCCGGGACGATGCAGGAAGCGATCGCGATCGCGTTGATCCGATCCGCTCGGTCGTCCGGTCCAGCTGCCGTGATCGGATGATCACGCGACTCGATCCGCAAAGCGATCGGTCCGTGCATCATCAAACCGACGCATACCAAATCATATAGCTTGGTTTTGCGATTTCAAATATGTTTGTTTAGGTTTCAATTCTTGTTTCTTAAGTGTTTTGCTCTTATCAGTAGATTGATTCAAAAACACACTTTAAACAATCCTAAACATGAATCTAAACAAGAAAAACCAGAACCAATAGCTCTGATACCACTGAAGGATGTTTTGGTGTTAATCCTGATTCAGTTCTTCAGATTAAACAGTCCTAAACATGCGGATCTAGGTTCTCTTGAATAGAATCATATAAGATCTCACCTTTTACCTGTTTATGCAGCGGAAAGAGAGAACAGGTCAGAGATCAGAGAGCCACCAAGTGATAACTCCTCCAGAGGTTCACACACGCACACCAAGCAGGAAGAGAGGCTGCTAGACCAAGCTGTGGGAGGCGCAGAGAGAGAGAGGGAAATCGCAGAGGGGCTAGGGTTTGGAGGAAAAATCAGACTTAAGTTTTAATTATAAAACTTGTCTATTTCCTTTTGGGCTTTTGGGCCCAAATACCAATCTGATGAAATCCCTTGGATTTAATCAGACCCATTAATCTCTCTCTAAGTACGACAAATGCCTGGCACTTTTACCGTACTTCTGCTAAGCCGTTCCAACACATTTTCCTGTTAGCTTAGGCGTGTGACCCATATGGGATCATATAATAAAGGCAATAAGTCCAAGACTTATAGATCATGAGCGGACTCTAGCAAGCCATCATGACCCCCAGTATTATATGACTTATGTCTGATCATTGACATACTCTTACTTTCTAGAGACAGTACCGAGATTACTGGACACAATTCCAACATAACTGAACATTCCTCCTGGTTCAGACATGTCAGAAAGTGAGCTGATCCTCTTCCCAAGATGATTAGATTCACGTGGTTGATCTGCTAGAGCATCATTTCGCACATCGGTCCTTATCGATTCCCGTAATTTGGCTGTACATACCGTTTTAAGGCTGTTTTGGTTGATCATCGTTTCTTCACGGACCAACTGAATTTTATTGTGACCGAATACCATAACATGGTCTATCTTGAGTCTTGTATTAGCCTTGGGTCGTTTTGGAATTTTAACTTCCTTGGCCGTCCACATTGGTCTCTCGGAGGTGCTTGTGAATCGTCTTAAAAAATGCACGTCCGTTCTGGTTTTTGTCTTGACCAAAATTCTGCCTATTATTCCCAAGGACGTTTACCAATGTTCCTCCCGCGTTTCCTAAATGGTTGACTTTTTCGTCATACTTAGCTCTTGGTAGGATCATTACACTCTCAACGAGAATCAAATCCAAATTTATGGAAGGCTATTAGCCGACCTTTACCGACTAAGTCATTCATCTACATACAAAATATATAAGGTTGTTAGTAAATTGACGAATGCTTAGCTACTTTCCTATTTTGTTTTACATAAAAACAATTCATTTTTGTTGGAGGTGGGCTTAGCAACCCTGGTAATCCAAGTCCATCTTGATCACTAGATGCCCATTTCTATAAGTTGGTCGAAGTCAGCTCAGATTCAACTCCCACAGGCCCACCGACATGTCATCATTGTCGCCCTGATCTACTTGTATGAGCTTATTCAAAGGATGAGGCATGACGGAGTAAATCGGCGAAAAGTGGCCTACTAGGACGATAGAACGGAGTCCAATGCCACCACCAACCAAGGTTAACGACTACAGTTCAAACCACCACAACCTCATCGATTTGAGAAACCTCTATAACATGTTTCCCCAGGGAACCCCCACACCTTTGGCTGTGCGAGTACTGCCCCTAAACGCAAACCTGGTCACGATGTCAACGCCCGTTATGCTCAGCGATTCGAGCCAAGAAGCACCAAACATCAGGTCGAGACAACGTCACAGCCACCCACTCGCGCGTTCCAGACACCAGAGGGATAGCTCGCCCAGATCTCAATGCTGCACACCCTGCTCAGTAGGATGGACGCTTTAACCAACGAAAAAATGGGCGTTTCGCCGAAATAGCAAGCTTGGGGATCCCTGGCAGCTGCCCGGACAACCCCAGGTCCTTGGATGACCAAACCCAGAGACACGCCACGAGGGAAGATATGTCACGCCTAAAAAAAATCTATACGGAGACTCAGAGTCGGGCGAGCCATCTAGGCAGTTTGTCAGCAAAGCTAACGGATTGGCCCCTAGTATCACGGGTCCTTCAAACAGCAGCCCGACAGCCACACAAAGGACAATCACCGATTTGGATCGTGACTTTGAGATCGAAGCTATAAAGGAAAAAATCGGGGAAATGAACTCCATGGTGCACCAAGCCATCAATTCAGCTCCCGTGATCGACCGTGTACTGCAAGAAACGCAGACCACACTGTTTACCCGCCATATCTTTTCGCTTCTTTCCACCACACTGGAAAAGTAAAACTACTGCAATACACCAAGAGTACCGATCCAACCCAATACTTAATGGAATTCACCATCGTCATGGGTTGCACCCACTTCTCTCTTGAAAAACGCGAGGCCGATAATTGTCAGCTGTTTGTGGAATAACTTGTCGATCCGACTCTGACCTTGTTCGCCAAATTGGAGATGCATTCTATGGACAACTTCAAAGAATTTTCCACCGCATTCCTTAAACACTATTCTATGTTCATCCAAACGTCCACGTCAAGCACCGACCTCTGGACCTTGCATTAGGGAGCCAAAGAACCTCTCAGCTCTTTCATTGAGTGCTTCAAAGTAACCGCCTCGTGAGACACGATTATCGACAAAGCCCCACTACCTGCGCTGAGGAACGGTTTGTGGTATGAACTCAGCTTCAAACAAGATCTGATGGTAAACAGGCCGCACTCGCTGGAAGACGCCCTTCACCGAGTCGGAATAATCATTGAAGTCTAAGAAGAAAAAGAAACCTTTCCAAAGAAACACACCGCCCAAAGGTCCCAACCTCGAAAGAAAAATCTCACGACAAATGCTAGGAACCACGCAAACCACGACAATACTACGACGAGGACTATGAGAACAACAAGGGGAAACAAACCGCGATTATCTCCTGAACAAGGCACCAATCTCACTCTACATAGATAACCCCCAACAGACTAGGTTCGTCCCGCCTGAACAACCAGTGCAACCTCTCCCGTGGAACAAATGGGGATGCCCCAAGGAACCTAGGGACGATCATGCCTACTTCAGTTTCCATGAGAAACGAACATCCTATCGAGCTGTGCGACCGAATTAGAAGGATCATCCTCGCCGGATTCTAAAAGGGGGAGATTAAGTTGTCCGACAAAAAACCCCCGCGGGGCAACTAAAGTCGAGCCCGACATGATGATCGACGTCAGCAACAAGATAAAAGAGGCCGAGAAAATGAAAGACGCTTGGTTGATAACCGAGAGAAATGGGTCAACCGATGTCGGCGACCGGTCTCCCGAGAGCGAGATGACGATCGACAACAACAAGAACCAACCCATGAAGACCAGCGCAACCAACCTTATAGGCGGCAAGATCGGAGGGACGAATCACCCCCACCGGCACGAAAGATCATCGAATTGATAATGGGAGGCCTCATTTTCTGCAACAATACAATGTGATCGATCAAGTTTCACGAAAGAAAGATTAGAAGCTCCCAGAAGTTAAAGCATGTGCAAGACATGAACGGTATGGGCTTAACCTTCACCATATCAGATGTCGAAGGATTCAGTTAGCCGTATAACTACCCTCTAGTAATTTAACTATGGGTCACCGATTAAAAACTAAACTGGGTCATGGTCGACACTGGAATCTTGATAGACCTCTTCTTAAAGGAAACATTGGCGAAAATAGACCTTCAAGGATATGAGGTCAAGCCGTTTGTCGCTCCACTCAAAAGCTTCTATGGGGATAACACTATATCAGTATGAACCATTGAACTGCCCGTCTACGTCGGTCGGTCGACTCCGATAATCAATTTTGTGGTAACCGACACCCACGATCTACGATGCTATCCTAGAGACCCCCTAGTTGAATTAGATGAAGGCAGTCGCCTCAACCTACCATCAGTATATCAAGTTTCCTAACCGAGACTTAGTCTACACACTTCGAAGCGATCGAAGGATGTCATACACATGCTTCATCATCGAACACAATATCTGCAACTTGTCCCCGACCTGCTTCAATGTCGTTAGCCTGGTCTCGAGGAAGCAATACACACGCTTTCCAGATGAAGTCGGCAACGGATTGTCACTCAGCTAGACACATGATATGAGGACAACCGCATTTCCCAAAAACAACGCTACTCCCCCCCCCAAATCGGGGACCACCAAGAACTCACCCCGTAACTCAACAACGAGAGGTGGGAACCCAGACTCGCAAAGCACACAAACAATCAGTGCTTAAAGACGAAGCTCCGCATTCGCACAAAAGAAAAAGTGTTACCGATGCTTAAAAGTCGAGCCCAGAATCGCAAAGCACACAACCAATCAGTGATTAAAGTTGAAGCTCTGCGCTCGCACAAAGAAAAATCATTCCTGATGCTTAAAAGCCGAGCCCAGACTCACAAAGCATACAACCAGTCAATGCTTAAAATTGAAGCTCCGTGCTCGCACACAAAATAGAGTTCCCGATGCTTAAAACCGGAGCCCAGACTCGAAAAGCACACAACCAATCAGTACTTAAAAGTCAAAGCCCTGCACTCGCACCCCGGCACACAAGCTTCAATGGCCTAATCCAAGCTCAGACTCGAACTAATGTGATCTTGGTTCTTAAAGGAAAGCACCAAACTCACAACTCAACAAAACACGCTCAAAAGTGAAGCTACCATATAGAAATTATATATCCTGAACAATCAAAATGTCGAAAAAGGTACTGCACTAACATAAATAACGAAGGAACACAAACCTTCTATTAATAAAAAGAATTACAAGAGAGGATTACGAATAAGGGTCACAAAGCGGTCTATCTAGGAAAAGGAACGACATAGGATGAAAGTGGCCCATTAACCACAGCAAACTGATTCTCTTCAAGAACCAAATCAGGCGCACTCTGCTCGACCAGGTCAGGGAATTGGATCTACTCCAGCAGGGTGGCAAACTTGGCCTCATCCGTTCTGACCTGAGCAATGCGTGAGGCGGGAGAAACCAAACCATCTTCTTCCTCCAATAACTTAATGCACCCATGTGTGCCTACCACTTGGCTGAGCTTCATAAAAGGGTCGTGCACTTCGTCCTGACCAGTGAGATGATCTCGATTCTTTTTAATCTGGGAGAATCATCTCCTCCTCACAGAAACCCACTTCCCTGCAACTTTATTCTCTCCAGAGACAGGGAAACCTTGTCCTCTTCAACCACAACCTTTAGTTGGTAAGTCTCACCATGAATCACACAACGGATGCGACCTCACCCTTGGCGAGATCAACTCCCTCATCCAGCCTGGCCATGGTCTTTGCATTCGGCCAATTGACGCTTGAGTTCCTCCAAACGCACCAACTTCTTTTCAAGTTCATGTCTGAGCTGGTCCGCCTTAGAAAACTTACCCACCCGCCGCTCCAGTGTAGAAGACCGCTCTTTATCCATCTCGATCCCTTTCTTCAGCTCGGGAGATTGCGTTTTCTCCTCCTTCAACTGTTTCCTCAGCTTGTATATTCGCGCCGCACGTTCCTTCTCATGCATGACGAGCTGATTCACCTTGGCTCTATCTTCCCTCAATTGACTTTCTGAACACCAGGAATAGACAGCCGACACAAGCTGTAATACCATGTTCCATGATTTGGTCAACGGGAAGTCAACCGAGGGAATTTTCATAATTTCAAGGAGTTAAGGAGCATTTTGGTAATTTTAGCAAAATGCAAGACGGAATCTTAGACGGGCCAATTGATTCTCTTTTTAATTAAATAAATCCTTTAGAAGACAGAAAGTGGCGGAATCATGTTTTAAAAGAGTTGTATGGGCTACCGGGATGGAAACCGATAAAACCGATAAAACTTGTAAAAATTGGTACGAGAGCTATGAAAGGCCAAATGGAGTGAAACAAGTTTCAGAGTGTTTCTAATGAAGTCTACGAAAATAAAAATGAGCTTTGAGGAGTTTTTTCAGAAGCTACGGGGGTTTTTCAGAGGAATGAACCGAGATCACTAAATATTCACCGATTAGATCGGATGGAGGTTCAAGGAATAAAATCATTGGATTCATTGTATGAGACACAAGAATCTGGGGAATATTTTCTGGGATCCAAGTTTCACGCCCATACCTTCTCATGGTGACACCTAATCTCTACATGTGTCAAGATCCTAGAAGACTCATTGAATAAGAATTTGGATCCATCAAATCTTCACACTCTCCTCCTTAGTACCGACACATAACCATATGTCATGGTTCTGTCTATTGCCACCTAGCCTTAAAAGTATCAAGGAATTAGCCTCATTCACTCCCCCTTTCCTTTGGTTCATTGCACCTTTATTTTGGGTTCATCAACTTGCTCCCTATAAAATCCATGGCTCCTCCTTTCATCTCCTTCATTCCTCAACAATGAAATCCATAAAAAAACTCAGCCTCTCACCTCTCTCTTCTCCAACGAAATTCTCCCTCACTCTCTTCCCTCTCTTCATCAAAAATTCATCCCTCTCTCCCCACATTCATCCAACCTTCAAGTGTTCTTCATCTCCTTTTTATTACTTGGCTCCCAAGCTATTGATATAACTTCTAATCAAGGCTAAATCTTCCCAAAATAATTTCTGATATGAGATCTTCACCTCTCCCTCATCATGCCCCACCGCCGCCGGAGAGTCGCCGTAGAATCGCCGGAGAAGTCGCCGGCAGTTAGCTCCGCCGTCTCTCTCCTCCTTTGCTCGGCCAAATCCTCCTTTAACATGGTCTCTTATCCCGCACTCTGGTTATCCTCTCACAGGAGACAATCCGCCGTCACCAAAGATGCAAATCGCCGCCGCCGGATTTCTATGGCCGCCACCGTATCTCCCACGCCGTGAACTCCACTCGCCTGTGAGCCTCTGTAACACCCCGACCCGTTCTACGGACAATAGACGGCCGGAGATGTCACAATGGTCGAGTATCGCGAACGTTCCAGCCTTCCCCCAGGTCAGGCCGGCCCATCCGTGATATCCGACCTACCTCTCGGTCATAGCCTAAGGCTTAGCCACCCGTACTACGACCTCGAGTTGTGTCAGTTCGGACTAAACTTATATCATGGAACCGTGGAGTTAAAGAAAACACTTTTATTAATACTAAGTAGGATTTATTACAAAATGTTACCCAAAACATACAGTTTATTGAGCTCGAGTCAGAAATCCTACATAGTACAAACTCCACGATCTTCACACTCACAACCCGAGACTACGCCGGCGGCCTAACGTCCGAACTTGCCCTCTAGCCCGTCTATGGTTTCCTGCGAGACAAAATTCGTATAATGAGCAACCTTATGGGTTACCCAGTGAGTCCACGACCCTCTAACATGCATTATTGCCCCAACCCGTCCCAATAGCCGAAGCACATGCATATCAATCAACAACGTCTCACAAGCGTAGACAAGCAACAACAACATCTCATATATACACAAGCGGAAGCATATTAACAACCTGAAACACATGAAATTCATCATGAGTGCCACACATCAAACTCAACGCAAACACAATCTTTATTGCGAATGCAAATAACGTCTAGACTCTCTAGACTCATCTCAACTCAACACATGCGAAGGCCCCCTAGTGCACCGGATACTCCCCCATACACACGTGACTACCCGTGCCTTATTCACCACAAAGGATCATAAGCCAAGTATCACACCCGATTACGGGGACCTCTGTCCCTCGGGTTCTTGATTACGGGGATTTATTCCTCGGATTTCCGATTACGGGGATCTCTATCCCTCGGGTCCGATTACGGGGACTCTTATCCCTCAGGTCCGTGTCGTCACACGGTGCTCGGCCAAGGGAGCGACCCAAGTACCGTCCGAGCTACTCGGCCAAGGGAGGTACCCAAGTACCGTCCGAGTACTCCGTTACCTCCACCCTCGGTAACGGCCACAATGGGAGCACCGAATACACTAACTCTAGAACACTCACACAAGTTATAGAATGCATCAACTAGGACACACACGTCCTAGACCACTAGACCAATCCCACATGCCCTAGAACATCACAATCAACCGGCCCGCGGTGTCCTTGTTACAGCCCACATCCGCATACATACAATACACTCAATCAACTGGTCCGTGGTGTCCCTTGTTACCACACACGGCCACATGCAACACACAACACAAGCAACTTAGACTACATGATCCCACACATGCATCTAAGTACTTTCACAATCACTTTACGGTGTAGGGTCATGCAAAGGATCCGAAGATCACGGCAGCCACTACAACCGTCTCAACAACGGAAGGGAGACTTACGTGGATCAAAGATCTCACGAAGCTACCGCATCCTCACCCATACAGGAAAACATCTCTTCTCATCACAACAACCATTTCCGGGTGGATCTCAATCCGTTCCCGTACTTATCACAATATGCATGCTTAACATAATCTCAATGATTCCACACATAATCAAAGAGAAAACATACATCACCACAATCAACATTAGTCCCATGCATGCAATAACACTCTATGAAACTAACACCAAGATTCAAAGAGATTATCAAGCTAAACCACAACAATCAAGCATGCATCAATCACTAGAACAAAACGGATTAAAACCTCAATCGTACAATATGCATACACACAAACGCCTTTAAGGGTAAATACTCTGAGTATTTCAACCCTTAAGGCATAACCTGCATAAATCCGTTAGTCTTAGCTACCGAGACTCACCCGTTCCGCAGCTCGCTCCTTAACTCCGAGAATCTCCCCGCTAGATCTAGAGCAAAGATCTAAATAAGACGGAGTCTAAAGGAAACAAGCCAAAGATGGACGAAAATACTTTTATCTACGGCTTACCGACACCCCGGGGCATAACCCGAACGCCCTGTCCTGAACGTCCGCTCCGTCCCATACTAAACCACTCATTTTCTCACTTTCTCTCTCTAGAACAACCCACTCTCTCTCTAGAATTGTTCTAAAGTTCAGAAAAGAGTAAAATGGGTTTATGGGGGCTGGGTATTTATATATTTTTAAGGGAAGGTGAGTTGGCGATAAATGGCGATCATGCGGACAGCCCGGCCATGCGTTGGTCCATGTGTGGGCGTCTAGCCATGCGTCGCGCCAGCTCGCCAGGCCATGCGTCGCGCCAGGTCGCCTGGACATGCACCGCGACAGCTCGTCAGCGCATGCATCGCGACAGATCGTCAGCGCATGCATCGCGACAGCTCGTCAGCGTATGCATCGCGACAGCTCGTCAGCCCATGCACCCTGTGCGTCCGTCTGTGCATCCGCACGTTCGTCAGCACGTCCGTCTGTGCGTCCTGCCGTACGTCCTGATGACCACACGACCCCCCCCCCCCCCCCCGAACACGTCCCGACGCATCCGTTTTTGCCCGTTTCTTGACCCGATGACATTTTTCCTCGACCCAAACTAATTTTAACTCAACTATTCTCCTTAAAATCTTCCAAATGATGATCCACATCCATTTCCAACCATTTATCAATTCCGGGAAGGTTCTTATCCAACGAACGTGACTTTAACCCGACGTTCGGCCAAAACTTGGATATCTTCCAATCCGCTCAGTATTTTCTCATTCCGCTTCAACCCACATTCTTAAAATAATGTTTCTAACCAATGCTGAAAGTTTCGGACCATTCCGACAACTTTTAATTTTTGGCCGTTCTTCGTCCGTTCCCTCTCGGCCGGTCGTACTCCGCATCCGGCCGTCCTACTTTCTCTGTAGGGTTATTACATTCTACCCTCCTTAACAGAATTCGTCCCCGAATTCTAGCAGTAGAAGAGAAGATACCACCTTGCTCCCGCTGAGCTAATACCACCATCCTCAATTCACTAGTCCTTGGGTCTCACCCTCTTCATTTCTGATTTTGGGTTGGTATCCTTCCAACTCTCTAAGCTGCAGCTCCATTACTGTCTCATTACCGCCTCTTGGTTCACGTCATTCTCAACTCTTTCTTCCGCCGGATCTCTTTCCGAATTACAAACTTCTGTTTCTTCGACCCCTCGGTCTTTCCTTGATTTCACTCTCTCTTTCTTCTTCAATCATCATCTCTCTCGTTATTCCCATCAAACTCCTTTTTCGTTCCCTTGCCTTGCTCTTTGGCCATATTCTCGTGTGCTTGGGACGCTAAGTCCTTTGCTCCGTCGTGATTTTCCGCACTTAACCGTCCTTTGCATTTGAGTATGAAGTCAATCCTTCTCCACTTTTCACACCTTTACTTGGTCTCCACCATATTCCTCAAACCGCGCTTGCTTTGCTCTTTGGCCATGGCCTCTCACATAAATATCCCTTTCCTTTGCTCGGTTGTGATATTCCACACCCAACCGTCCTCTTATGTTCTTGGAACACTATGTCCTTTGCGTTTAAGTATGGAACGAGTCCTTCTCCGATCTTCATGTCTTTCCTCCTTGGTCTTCCTCATATTCTTTAAACCGTTCCGGCTTTGGGTTCATAATATCGTACTCTTGTCCATTGTCGATTCGCTCTGTCTGATAACCTTAGGTCGCTACCGCTCCAATCTCAACCTTTCTTGCGGTTTTCCTCCTTAATTGTTTCTCCTTGTATCGTCGGTAATCTAGCTATCCTCGGACTGTCCTCTCTGTATTCGCGTTTCCTTCTCTCGACGGTCATCCTTGGCATCTTGGTTGGCTTCCCTTAGCTATTTACTTCTTCATCTTGTCCATCTCTCTTTTTTCGATGTCTTGTCCTTATCTGCGTTCTGATCTTCGTCCTTGTCCATCATTGATTTCTCGTTGACGTCCCTCCTTACTGTCTTGACTTTTCACTCACCCGCATTCACGTCTCTCCAATGTCTTAATGGCCGTATCTTCCTCAATGTATTTTGGCCGCCTCTCCTTAGTTGCTCCACACTTGTCCGCTCGATGCCTCCGAATTATCCTCCTCAAATATTTTGTTGCATGAAGACCTTCTTCATGTTTCCCTTGGTTGAAATATTCCGAAAGTACTTCACTTCCGTAGAGGCCGTCCATTCTCCTAAAACCCAATTTTCTCCGTTCTTCCTTGACCACTCATCAATCCGCAACTAAATATTCTGATCCACTCCTTTCTTGCTTTGGTCCACCTTCAAGTATACCATCATTTTGACCAAACTATCATATACCACCAGTTGTAGCTTGGTCTTATCTCTTGGAATCTACATCACCAGAATTACTTTCTCGTTGTCTCCATTGTTGGTTTATAACCGATCTCCGTTGCTTGGTTTACGGCCGGACTCCAATGGCCGCAACCTTCCTGAACACTATTCTTCTTCATCTCTCCAAATCGTTTCCCGATTTGGAGCCTGACTCCATGGTTGGCCCCGCCATGTTACAAAATGTCCCGTGATGGGATTCTATCCCCTTCTCTTCCTTACTATATTAAGGAATACTCTTCACACAACGCCTTGCCTTCTTGGGCGTGGCTGAGACGACTGCCTCGTCCGTTCCTTCCATTATGTTTACCTAACCTTAATGAGTTCATCCTCCGTTCAGATCTCGGTAAAGACTTCTCCTAAGTCGTTCCTTCTTTACTCATAATTTATGAGATCAGACCGCCTTGGTGTGAACTCCTCTCCATAGGCGCTACCTCTTGTGATGTCCTTCATCACCATTCGTAACCACTGGTTCAGCTTCTTATGTGAACTCTTCTCCCTTGGTCTCGTTTCATGTTACGGCCATCACCGTTACTCCTGTTTCACTTCCCATGTGAAGGAATGTCTTCATTCCGTCCACATAACCCACTAGTCCTGGTCGTAACTCCATCCCACGTTCTTACTTCCTTTACGAAGTCTCGAACCATCACTTCCTCCAAAAGTGCCTACATACATCTCGTTTTGGAACCTCCTCGTCCCACCATACTGCGTGGTCTTTATCATTCACTCGCTCTTTCTCTGCCAACCGATCCTCTCGATCCTTGGCATCCACAAAACTGTTCGGATAGATCTCCGTGGTCTATCGTTCTCCCCCAAAACTGTTTCTGGCCGATCTTCTCAACATATGATCCGCTATCCCATTGCTTTCACAAAGCCGTCTACTGAACGATTCCCCTGATCTTCAGCTTCTCTCAACTTTCATTGATCAGTTGCTTTCTAAAAACCGTCTGCTGAACAATCTCCCAGATCTTCAGCTTTTCTCCACACCATCTCTGATCCGTTCACAAGTCATGCCACCAACCGGTCATAAGGTTTATGGGGTTTAGGTTCAGGTAACTGGTTTTAGCTACGGGTTTCCTAAAACATTACCAACCTACACAATCCTACGGTTTTCGGAACTCTTTCCGGGAAACCTACGGATTCTCATACCCCAAAACCCACCTAGGAAGCTACCGACATGCTAGAAACAATAACCTCCGCGTTATTTTTCTACGCATTCGGTCCCACTTAACTTCCTAACACCCATTCTTGGTTTCAAATTATAATCCGCATATAATTTAAACCACACATCACCCAACAACATGCTAATTCAATCACAAATTAACATGCTAACTCAATCACACACACAAAAGGGAGTTAGCACCCATACGTACCTGGAACGGAATCTCATAAAGATCATGAAGGCTTAAACAAACCTACATTCTAAGGGATTCACCTTCCTTTAGCCGCGCTTCCCGGTCCGCACCATTCAATCTCCAATGTCCCGACGTTCCATGTGGATAGCGAGCTCCTTGGCTTACCTCCGTTCAATCTGCTTCTCTCCGCTGCATCGAACAAAAGGTAATCCTAAACCCAACCTACCCATCTATCGTCGGACGTACCGGTTTCCTAATGTTGTGAGTGCGACCCCTTTGACTCGATAAAACCTTTGATAACACGAGTTCCGTGAGCATGATCATGAACCATGCTCTGATACCACCATTTGTAACACCCCCGACCCATTCTACAGACAATAGACGGCCGGAGATGTCACAATGGTCGAGTATCGCGAACGTTCCAGCCTTCCCCGAGGTCAGGCCGGCCCATCCGTGATATCCGACCTAACTCTCGGTCATAGCCTAAGGCTTAGCAACCCGTACTACGACCTCGAGTTGTGTCAGTTCGGACTAAACTTATATCATGGAACCGGGGAGTTAAAGAAAACACTTTTATTAATACTAAGTAGGATTTATTACAAAATGTTACCCAAAACATACAGTTTATTGAGCTCGAGTCAGAAATCCTACATAGTACAAACTCCACGATCTTCACACTCACAACCCGAGACTACGCCGGCGGCCTAACGTCCGAACTTGCCCTCTAGCCCGTCTATGTTTCCTGCGAGACAAAATTCGTATAATGAGCAACCTTATGGGTTACCCAGTGAGTCCAAGACCCTCTAACATGCATTAATGCCCCAACCCGTCCCAATAGCCGAAGCACATGCATATCAATCAACAACATCTCACAAGCATAGACAAGCAACAACAGCATCTCATATATACACAAGCGGAAGCATATTAATAACCTGCAACACATGAAATTCATAATGAGTGCCACACATCAAACTCAACGCAAACACAATCTTTATTGCGAATGCAAATAACGTCTAGACTCTCTAGACTCATCTCAACTCAACACATGCGAAGGCTCCCTAGTGTTGGTACTGGATTTCCCTCTAGGAAATCCGGCCCATTAACAGACAATGCAAAAGCCCGTAATTACAAGCCCGTTCCAGAATCAAAGACAAAGAGGAGAGCCGACTCCTTTGTTGGGCTCAAGCGAATAAACGCCCTGGCAAGGCCCGGACGATCCCGAAGCCGGAGACGATCGAGCTCGAGCTCGGCAGAAGATGACGTGAATATAGAACAACTCGGTCTTGTCAAGATCAACTGATCCGCGAGAATCTCGGAGATCGTTACGACGACGAGGCCGAAATATCGGAACGAAGAGGTCAAGGTCGAGACTATTTAAAGAAGAAGTGGCGACTCATTAAAGACATTCCAACCTAGGCTAAGAACACTTCGTCTAGATAGCTCGATTTCATACTTTGTACTCTCTTCTCGATTGTGTTTGTTCTATCTCGACGATCAATCTCAATAAAGTCTTTGATTCATAGGAAACTATACCATTTCTATATCCAAAAGTCCAAATCCACGAATACAAATTCTTAGTGTGAATCCCGGATCTCACATTTGGCGCCGACTGTGGGGACTATCTATAGTTTTTCTATCTTAAGAATCAGATCCTAGATCCGATAGATCGAGATGAATCCCGACCAAATTGGCTCTCCCAGCGCCACACCACCAGTTGACCTCCCTCAAACGGTCGACAACGTTCCTCAAAACACCACCGGGGTAAGAAACATGGGTCAGACCGACGGCGTGTTGACAAGCTCTGCCTCAGTCTCCACGACCTCGGCACCAGCCGGCTCCGTCGCTCAAACAATCGCGACGAGCCAGACTCCGACAAATGTTTTGTCAGGAACTAATGATCCGAGCAGAAACTGGGTGTGGATGAGAAATGATTGAATACCCACCCCAGGAGGTGGATCTGGAATAACCAGACTTAATTCGCCACTACCTTCTGCTCCACAGAGGCAAGGGCCAAGCGATATTGCCGAGATCCGTTCGATGCTAAGCCTGTTGGTAGATCGAACGAGAAATAACGAGGTAAGCGCAAGGGCCCAAGAGATCGCGAACCGTTCTCTGGCCGCGCAGCTCGACGAACAAGAGCGGCGCCTTAACGCCCATCTTGAAGAGCTTGCCAGTCAAAGCCAAGGGGGCAGACCAATGCGAACTCCCATAAGTCCTCCACCGTGTACCCGCTTGGACTTCTCCCAGGTAGTAACTCCTCCGGGAACGTCGGGAAATTTTGGTAATGCGTCAAATAGCGGCTTCCGCCCTACAATGACCCCTATCGCGATACCGACCCCATTCAGTTCGAGTTCAATGGTCACAGATCCAACCGGATCAAGAAACCGACCACTACCGGGCCACCACCTTTCCCAAATAACTCTAATATCCGACCGAGGCAACTAGGAGACTCTGCCTTCGTCTCGAGTTCGGGACTCCTTAACGGATCAAACACGGTTCAGTTCCGAACGCCCCAGATCGACCAGACAAGGTCGGTCCCACCGATCGATCTCCTCGACCCCATTTTTCCAGAACAAATTTAAGGTCAGGTACAAGCCCAGTTCGCACCCGCAAAGGGCGATGAACACGATATGCTTAGACAATACATCGAGCAGGCTAAGGCCCAATTCAACAGTCTGAGCTCGAAAGTTCACATGGCAACAAGCGCGGCTCCTGACATCGATCGAGTGATCGAAGAAACACAACAAACACCGTTCACAGATCGGATCGCGTTTGCAAGGATCCGAGAAATCAAGAAAACTAAGTTTCCAGTATTCTCTAGGAAATCAGACCCGAAAGCCCACATCAGGGCATTCCGACTAACGATGGCAAGGTGTACCTTACCGATGAGGAGAGAGAGCCGGCCTTCTACAGGCTCTTCGCGGAAAACCTATCGGGCTCCGCCCTAGAATGGTTTGCCGGACTGGAAGAAGGGTCCATTGACAACTTCACCCAGTTCATGACGGCTTTCCTCAAACAATACTCCGTCTTCATCGAAGAAAAGACTACTGAGGCAGCCCTATTTGGCGTCTCTCAAAAACCTGACGAAACACTTCGCTCGTACATCGACCGATTTAAGGAAATAAAAATCCAAAATCGCGAACCCACGAGACGAGGTAGCTATAGAAGCATCAAGACGAGGACTATGGTTCTCAACCAGATTCCGCGAGGAAATAACAGTCCGCGAACCTCAAACGCTAGATGACGCCCTCCATCGCGCATCGGCCTTTGCTTGCCTCGAGGACGAAACCACGGCCCTCAGAGAAAAATACCGAAAAGAAAAGAACCCGTCGGGCTCGCAGAATTCGAACTCGAAAAAGGATTCCCGTAAATCAGGGAACGTCAACGCGGTCGAGAGCCCAAAGAGCTCGAAGAAATTCGAGTTCGAAAAGGAAAAATTATGTGATTTCCACAATAAAAGAGGACACTCGACTGAAGATTGCTATACTCGAGCTAAAGCCGAGGCTCAAAAGCAAGAGTCCGAAAGCAAACAAGACTCCGAAGTCGAGGAGGAAACTCTGCCCGACAAAAAGGAAAACAAACAGACCAAGGAGTCGAACTCCAAAAAGCCTTCTCAGAACAAACGGGAACGGTCAAAAGAGCCGGAATCCCCCGAAACACTCCCTCAAGGGTCGTGAAAGCGAGTCGAGTTCATCCTCGGCGAGCTCAACCTGAGCGGCACTCCAGGAGGTTCGGCACTATCCCCGCCTCCGGCTCCTGCTAAAAGTTTACGCTCGAAAATCAATCTCCCTCGTCTCTGCGGGGGGGGGGGGGGGGGGGGGGGGGGGGGGGGGGGGGGGGGGTGTACGGGCTATACCCCCTAAATGACTTGACTTCATCTTCGGTGGCTCCAAGATTTGCCGCGACTCGGTCAATTCGATCAAAGCTCTTCAAAGAAGAGTCGAGACCGACAGAGGGGGGGAAAACCCCAATGTTGGGTCCAGACCACGAAATCATTTTCTACGAAAGCGAGACAAGTAATCTCGACAAACCACACGACGACGCCCTCCTCGTTTGTCTAGTAGTGGGAGATGTCGAACTCTCAAGGATAATGATTGACATGGGAAGTTCAGTAGATGTCCTCTTTTACGACGCGTTCAAAAAGATGGACTTCAACGACTCCGAGATCGTGGAAGAAAAGACACCTATAGTAGGGTTCGCTGGCGAAACGACGTACTCGATGGGCTCTGTCTTCGCCCCAGTAATCGCTGGAGGAGTTCGAAGAATGACGGAGTTCGTCATAGTAGATCGGCCAGCTCCCTATAACGCGATCCTAGGTCGACCATGGATATACGACATGAAAGCGGTACCATCGACCTACCACCAATGCGTAAAATTCCCAACTCCCAAAGGGATCAAAACCATTTACGGAAGTCAAAAGATTTCCCGTCATTGCTACATGAACGGATACAAGCAGATCGAGAAATTCCCTGTGTAACAATTACAGAAAGAGGAGGAGCTCGCCACCATGTAGATCAAAAGGTCGAACGACCCAAGTCAAATAGGACCCCCAAAGGACCTCACGACTCAGGTCTGCATAGACGATGCTCATCCCGAAAGACTCGTTGGCGTCGGAATCGACCTATCAGAGCCAGTTAAAAAATGAACTGGTCTCTTTTCTCAAACAAAACGTCGACTCCTTCGCCTGGTCTTCAGCAGACATGAAAGGGATCATTATCGACGTAACCAGCCACGAGCTGAATGTCGACCCAACCTACAAACCGGTAAGACAAAAGCGTCGAAAACTAGGCCCTGAGCAGGCCAAAGCCGTCAATGATGAGGTCGATCGGTTATTAAAAATCGGATCGATCAGAGAGGTCAAGTACCCCTACTGGCTTGCCAATCCCGTAGTGGTTAAGAAAAAGAACGGAAAATGGAGGGTCTGTGTAGATTTCACGGATCTCAACAAAGCATGTCCAAAGGACAGCTTCCCACTCCCGCACATCGACCGACTGGTCGAAGCTACCGCCGGACATCAGCTAGTATCTTTTATGGACGCGTTCTCAGGGTACAATCAAATATTGATGAACCCTGAGGACCAAGAAAAGACTTCGTTCATAACTGATCGAGGCACATACTGCTACAAAGTCATGCCCTTCGGACTAAAAAACGCAGGAGCAACTTACCAACGCCTCGTCAACAAGATGTTTTCAGGACTCCTAGGCAAAACCATGGAAGTCTACATCGACGATATGCTGGTAAAATCTTCCAGGTATGAGGATCACATCCCCCACCTAAAAGAATGTTTTACCATTCTCAATAAATACGGGATGAAACTCAACCCAGCAAAGTGTACCTTCGGGGTCCCCTCAGGAGAATTCCTTGGTTACTTAGTGACCGAAAGAGGGATCGAAGTGAACCCCAAACAGATCGCAAAGTTCATAGAGATGAAATCTCCCAGAACAACGCGAGAAGTCCAGCGCCTGACCGGCAAAATAGCTGCTCTGAATCGCTTTATCTCAAGGTCGACTGATAAATGTCTACCCTTCTATCACTTGCTCAAAGCAAACAAAAAGTTCCTCTGGGACGAAAAGTGCGAAGAAGCTTTCACTCAGCTCAAAGCTTACTTAAGCGAACCACCCATACTGGCAAAACCAGTAGAAGGAGAACCTCTTTACCTCTACCTAGCTGTCTCGACGGCAGCAGTAAGTGGAGTCCTGGTTCGCGAGGAACAAAACGAGCAACGGCCGGTATATTACATCAGTAAGACCTTGATCGACGCTGAAACCAGATACCCCGCCATGGAAAAACTCGCCTTAGCGCTAGTGACATCGGCTCGGAAACTCCGACAGTACTTTCAATCGCACTCGATCATAGTGATGACCTCTCAGCCGCTGAGAACCATCCTTCACAGTCCAAGCCAGTCAGGTCGGTTGGTCAAATGGGCTATCGAACTTAGCGAGTACGACATTGAATACAAAGCTCGAACGTGCCTGAAAGCGCAAGTACTGGCAGATTTCGTAATCGAGCTCCCTCCGACTATAGAACTCGACCCGACTTCGGCCCAAAGATGGAAACTCTACGTCGATGGAGATTCCTCGAGGAAAGGATCCGGAGTCGGAGTAAAGCTAGTCTCCCCAACCGGCGAAGTACTAGAACAATCGTTCAGACTGGGCTTTGCCGCATCAAATAACGAAGCAGAATATGAAGCGTTAATAGCCGGGCTCAGACTCGTGATAGCAATAGGAGCCCGGGAAGTAAACGCCTTCCGCGATTCCCAATTGGTCACGAGCCAATACCATGGCGACTACGAGGCCAAAGACGAACGGATGGAAGCATACCTACGGGTAGTCCACACACTGGCCGAACAGATCGAATTCTTTGATCTAACACGAATCCCACGAGGGGAAAACACTGCAGCCGATTCCCTAGCCGCATTAGCATCGACATCAGATCCTAACCTCAAAAGGATCATACCAATCGAAGGGATCGAAAAACCAAGCATCGACATAGCCCTCAAAGCTCTGTCCTTGAAAGAAGACGGGCCCGCCATAAAGGACGATGTCAAGCACAAAGAATGTCTCGGGGGCACCAGTAGCGACATCATCGAGATTGATGATGACCTCGATCCTAGAAACGCCGTGTACGTCGCGAACGTCCCCGACGGACCCAGTCAAACCGCATCCACTAGTCAGGGACCTGAGCCTAACAACAACAAAGATTGGAGAACTCCGATCATTCGATACATCACAAACGGCGAAGTTCCCGACGACAAATAGGAGGCGCGGAAACTTAAAACACAGAGTGCAAGGTAATGTGTCAGGCAAGGAGAGCTCTTTAAAAGGAGCCTCTCCGGACCTTACCTCAGATGCCTTGACAAAAAGCAAGCCCTAGCCGTGATTACACAGACGCACGACGGATCCTGCGGAAGCCATTCCGGAGGACGAGCATTGGCCGTACGAATCAAAAGGCAAGGTTACTATTGGCCGACAATGGCCACCGAATGCGAATCCTTCTCCAACAAGTGCGACAAATGCCAAAAGCATGCTCCAATTATCCACCAAGCGTCGGAGAAACTCTCCTCTATCTCATCACCATACCCATTCATGCGATGGGGAATGGACATTGTGGGACCGCTAGTCGCATCCGGCAAAAAGAAAGCTACACACCTATTGGTGATGACGGACTACTTCACCAAGTGGATTGAAGCAGAGTCATACCAAAAAGTTAAGGACGTTCACGTTAAGGAGTTCGTCTGGCGAAACATCGTTTTCCGACATGGACTACCCCACGAGATCGTCACCGATAACGAATCTCATTTCATATCAAACACGTTCAAAGAGTTCTGCAGAACTTGGAACATAAAGCTGACTTACTCAACGCCGCGCTATCCCCAAGGGAACGGGCTAGCAGAAGCAGCTAACAAAGCGATTATGAACGGTCTCAAGAAAAGGCTCAACGAGTGCAAAACAACCTGGAGCGACGAGCTCCCGGCCGTACTATGGGCTTATCGAACTACCCCCCGCAAATCCACTGGCGAGACTCCCTTCTCGCTGGCTTACGGAATCGAGGCGGTAGTGCCAACCGAAATTCTCGTGTCAAGCATCCGCAAGGAAGAATGCCCACGACAAGAGGAACTAAACAACAAGATGATAACCGACGAGCTCGACCTCGTCGACGAAAGAAGGAACCTCGCATTAGCTCGACTCCAGAATTACCAACAAGCCGCAGCTCGCTACTATGATTCCCAAATCAAAACTCGAAGGTTTCAGGTAGGAGAGCTCATCTTACGGAAAGTGTTTGACCATAAAAAGGAAGAACACGCTGGAAAATTAGGAGCAAAGTGGGAAGGTCCTTACCAGGTCACTGACGTTGTGAAGGACGGGGTCTACCGACTCAAGTCAGTAGAAACCCAGAAGCCTGAACTACGACCTTGGAACATCATCAACCTCAAAAAGTATTTCCACTAGGAGTACATCAACATAATCGAACTACGAAATGGCTTGATCCCCTTAAAAAAGGGTACGTAGGCAGCTCGACTCCGAGCGCAGCCGCCCCCCAACACAAAGCTCATACCGAGCTCAGCAACTTCTGACGAAGTCACACTGACTTATCTTTGTGAAATCAAAATAAGTCCCTTAATCCAACGTTTCTTTCTGTCGTAAAGGTCCGAGCCACTGCGAAATACTTCGCCAATACATTCCTAAAAGTGATATGAAATTATCTCTTCGAAAGCCAAAGTGATATGAAATTATCTCTTCTAGAACAGGTGATATGAAATTATCTCTTCAAAGTCAAAGCGATATGAAATTATCCCTTCCGAGCGACCTGAAATGGCCTCTCCCCGAAGCTAAAGTGATATGAAATTATCTCGCCTAGAATAAGCGATATGAAATTATCCCTTCCGCAAAAACCTCCGCGCACGACAAATCTTTGGAAGTCCACCCCGATTTATCATTTCCCTTGAACATCAAACTCGTATTGCACATTACGAAAGAACTCGGACTCGAGTACGAACGATTTCGCGCTAAGACGCTAAAACCGTAAAGTCTATGCTAAGGCATGAAAGACTCAAAAAAGAGATTCATTGAAAGAAGGACACAATATCCTCGAGTCCCAACACTAAAATAAAACAAAGCCCCCCTCGGGAAAATAAATATTCAAAAAATCAATCAAAAACCCCTTGGGGCGATGACAGAACAATCAAGATTTCCGCGAGCGCGAGGAAGCCTCGTCTCCATCCTCCGCCTGATCTCCGGTAGATGCAACCCCAGTCGGGAGACTCGATCCGTGGGAGGTTTTAGTTAACATGGAGGTGACTAAGTCTTCCCTTGGAAGTTACCGAGTTCACATAGTAGGCCAATGGTGTGGAGATAGTGTTAGTGCCGCGATAGATGGATTGAGTCTAATCGAGAACATGTGCTGTAGTGATCTCGATTTCCGTGGTACCAGTTGTTTGCCCGGGAACATCAGCCTTCGCCACCACCAGCACAGCTCCCGCCTTGCCTCATTTGCGGCCGAGTAGGACACTACACTCTTTCCTGCCCTGATGGACCTTTCTATCGAGACCGCGTCGCTCCGCCACCACCACCACCACACTCATTTTGTCCTCCAGGCGCACCTGGCGGTCCTGTTCCACATGGGTCATACTGTACTCAGTGTGGAGCGTACCGCTCATATTGGGGATAATATGAAGTATATTATGCCAGGTAAGTAAGGGCTCTAACTCTTCTTTTGATGTGTACATCGGCTTGTATTTGTCTCTGACGATTCAGGTATGTAGCGGTGTTTCTTTTTTAGGATGGATGGGTAACCGCTAGTATGTAGACTCCGTCAGACATATGTATTTAAACTTCTATGTGGTGTATGGATGTTTTATTTACTTAGTGGATGTTGGTGATTTCGGTTAATCATTTCGAGTAACAGAGTAATGATGTTGCAAGCCTGTGATGGCTAGTGAATGCAATATGATTACAACATGAGAACAAATGATGGTCCGAACAAACGGTTTCCATCAGAACCCCGAGAGACGACCTTAATTGCCGATTTGATTGATTGATTGTGTGTGATTGATTGCCTTGCTAGGGTATTAGAATGATGATGTGATTGATGCGTTGTTCACTCGCTAGGTGTTGGTACTGGATTTCCCTCTAGGAAATCCGACCATTAACAAATAAAACAAAGGCCCATATTTATGAGCCCGTTCCAGAATCAAAGATAAAGAGACGAGTCGATTCATCTGTTGGGCCCAAACGAATGACACTCTGACAAGGCCCAAGCGATGCCGAAGTAAGAGGCGATCGAGCTCGAGCTCGGCAGGAGACGACGTGGAGATAGAGAAACTCGGTCTTCGCCGGTTCAACTGATCCACGTAAATCTCGGAGATGGTTATGAAGGCGAGGCCGAAATATCGGAACAAGAAGGTCAAAGTCGAGACTATTTAAAGAAGAAGTGGTGATTCACTCAAGACATTCCAACCCCTAACTTAGAACACTTCGACTAGGTAGCTCGATCATCATACTTTGTACTCTCTTTTCGATTGTGTTTGTTCTATCTCGACGATCAATCTCAATAAAGTCTTTGATTCATAGGAAACTATACCATTTGTATATCCTAAAGTCCAAATCCACGAATACAAATTCTTAGTGTGAATCCCGGATCTCACATTTGGCGCCGACTGTGGGGACTATCTATAGTTTTCCTGTCTCAAGAATCAGATCTTAGATCCGATAGATCGAGATGAATCCCGACCAATCTGGCTCTCCCAGCGCCACACCACCAGTCGACCACCCTCAAACGGTCGACAACGTTCCTCAGAACACCACCGGGGTAAGAATCATGGGTCAGACCGATAGCGTGTTGACGAGCTCTGCATCAGTCTCCACGACTTTGGCACCAGCCGGCTCAGTCACCCAAACGGTTGCGACGAGCCAGACTCCGACAAATGTTTTGTCAGGAACTAACGATCCGAGCAGAATCTGGGTGTGGATGAGAAACGATTCAATTCCCACCCCTGGAGGTGGATCTGGAATAACCAGACCTAACTCACCACTGCCTTCTGCTCCACAGCGACAAGGCCCAGATGATCGCGCTGAAATCCGTTCGATGTTAAGCATGCTGGTAAACCGAACGAGGAACAACGAGGCAAGTGCACGGGCCCAAGAGATCGCGAACCGCTCTCTGGCCGTGCAGCTCGATGAACAGGAAAGGCGTATTAACGCCCGTCTCGAAGAGCTCGCCAGCCAAAACCAGGGGGGTAGGTCAGCACATGATCCACGAACCCCCATAGGTCCTCCACCGTGTACACGCTTGGACTTCTCCCAGGTGGTAACTCCCCCGGAAGCGTCGGGAAGTTTCGCTAATGCGTTAAGTAGCGGCCTCCGCCCTATAATGACCCCTATCGCGATACCGACACCATTCACTTCGAGTTCATTGGTCACAGATCCAACCGGATCAGGGAACCGACCATTACCCAGGCCACCACTTTTCCCGAATAACTCCAACATCCGGCCGAGGCAACAAGGAGGCTCTGCTTTCGCCTCGAGCTTGGGACCCGTTAACGGGTCAAATACGGTACAGTTCCGAACGCCGCAGGTCGACCAGACGAGATCGATTCAAACAATCGATCTCCTCGACCCCGTTTTCCCGGAACAAGCATCAAACCAGGCACAAGCCCAGTTTACGCCTACGGTAGGCGACGAACACGATATGCTTAGACAATACATCGAGCAGGCCAAGGCCCAATTCAACAGTCTAAGCTCGAAAGTTCACATGGCAACGAGCGCGGCGCCCGACATCGATCAAGTGATCGAAGAAACGCGACAAACACCGTTCACAGACCGGATCGCCTTTGCAAGGATCCGAGATATCAAGAAAACTAAATTTCCGGAATTCTCTGGGAAGTCGGACCCGAAAGCCCATATCAGGGCATTCCGACTAGCAATGGCAAGGGTATACCTTACCGACGAGGAGAGAGTGCCAGCTTTCTGCAGGCTCTTCGCCGAAAACCTATTGGGCTCCACCCTAGAATGGTTTGCCGGGCTGGAAGAAAGGTCCATCGACAACTTCACCCAGTTCATGACAGCTTTCCTCAAACAATACTCCGTCTTTATCGAGGAAAAGACTACTGAGGCAGCTCTATTTGGCGTCTCTCAAAAACCCGACGAGCCGCTCCGCTCGTACATCGACTGATTTAAGGAAATAAAATCCAAAATCGCAAACCCACGAGACGAAGTAGCTATAGAAGCACTACGACGTGGACTATGGTATTCAACCAGATTCCGCGAGGAAATAACAGTCCGCGAACCTCAAACACTCCATGACGCCCTTCATCGCGCATCGGCCTTCGCTCGCCTCGAGGACGAAACCACGACCCTCAAAGAAAAGCATCGAAAAGAAAAGAACTCGTCGGGCTCACAGAACTCGAACTCAAAAAAGGATTCCCGTAAATCAGGAAACGTCAATGCGGTCCAGAGCCCGAAGAGCTCGAAGAAATTCGAGTTCGACAAGGAAAAGTTCTGTGAATTTCACAACAAAAGAGGACACTCGACTGAAGATTGCTATACTCGAGCTAAAGCCGAGGCTAAAAAGCGAGAGTCCGAAAGCAAACAAGACTCCGAAGTCGAGGAGGAAACTCCATCCGACAAAAAGGAAAGTAAACAAACCAAAGAGTCAAACACCAAGAGGCCTTCTCAGAATAAACGAGAACGGACAAAGGAGCCGGAATCTCCCGAAACACTCCCTCAGGGGTCGCGGAATCGAGTGGAGTTTATTCTCGGAAAGCTCAGCCTGAGCGGCACCCCGGAAGGTTCGGCGTTATCTCCACCTCCGGCTCCCGTTAAGATTTTACGCTCACGAATCAATCACTCTCGTCTCTGCAGGGGGGGTGTACGGGCTATACCCCCTAAACGAATCGACTTCATCTTCGGTCGCTCCAAGCTTTGCCGAGACTCGGTCAATTCAATAAAAGCTCTTCAAAGAAGAGTCGAGACCGACAAAGGGGGGGAAATTCCAATGATAGGTCCAGACCACGAGATCACTTTCCACGAGAGCGAGCCAAGCAATCTTGACAAACCACACGACGACGCTCTACTCGTTTGTCTAGTAGTGGGAGATGTCGAACTCTCAAGAATAATGATTGACACAGGAAGTTTGGTGGATGTCCTCTTTTACGACGCGTTCAAAAAGATGGACTTCAACGACTCCGAGATCGCTGGCGAAACAACGTACTCGATGGGCTCTGTCTTCGCCCCAGTGATAGCTGGAGGAGTCCGAAGAATGACAGAGTTCGTCATAGTGGATCGGCCAGCTGCCTATAACGCAATTCTAGGTCGACCATGGATATACGACATGAAAGCGGTACCATCGACCTACCATCAATGCGTAAAATTCCCAACTCCCAAAGGAGTAAAAACCGTGTACGGAAGTCAAAATATTTCCCGCCATTGCTACATGAATGGATACAAGCAGATTGAGAAATCTCCTGCCTAGCAATTACAGAAAGAGGACGAGCTCGCCACCATGCAGACCAAAAGGTTGAATGACCCGAGTCAAATAGGACCTCCAAAGGACCTCACGACCCAAGTTTGCATAGACGATGCTCATCCCGAAAGACTCGTTGGCATTGGAATCGACCTATCAGAGCCAGTCAAAAATGAACTGGTCTCTTTCCTTAAACAGAACGTCGACTCCCTTGCCTGGTCTTCAACAGACATGAGAGGGATCAACATCGACGTCACCAGCCACGAGCTGAATGTCGACCCAACCTACAAGCCGGCAAGACAAAAACGTTGAAAACTAGGTCCGGAATGAGCTCAAGCCGTCAATGACGAGGTCGATCGATTATTAAAAATCGGATCGATCAGAGAGGTCAAGTACCCCGACTGGCTTGCGAACCCCGTAGTGGTTAAGAAAAAGAACGGGAAGTGGAGAGTCTGTGTAGATTTCACGGATCTGAACAAAGCATGTCTGAAGGATAGCTTCCCACTCCCACACATCGACCGGCTGGTCGAAGCCACCGCCGAACACTAGCTACTATCCTTCATGGACGCTTTCTCGGGGTACAATCAAATATTAATGAACCCCGAGGACCAAGAAAAGACTTCGTTCATAACTGATCGAGGCACGTACTGCTACAAAGTCATGCCCTTCGGACTAAAAAAACGCAGGAGCAACTTACCAACGCCTCGTCAACAAGATGTTTTCAGGGCTCCTAGGCAAAACTATGGAAGTCTACATCGACGATATGCTGGTCAAATCTTCCAGGTATGAGGATCACATCCCCCAACTAAAAGAATGTTTTATCATTCTAAATACATACAGGATGAAACTCAACCCAGCAAAGTGTACCTTCGGGGTCCCCTCAGGAGAATTCCTTGGTTACCTAGTGACCGAAAGATGGATCGAAGGGAACCCCAAACAGATCGCAACGTTTATAGAGATGATATCTCCCAGAACAACGCGAGAAGTCCAGCGCCTGACTGGCAAAATAGCTGCTCTGAACCGTTTCATCTCGAGGTCGACTGATAAATGTCTGCCCTTCTATCACTTGTTCAAAGCGAACAAGAAGTTCCTCTGGGATGAAAAGTGCGAAGAAGCGTTCGCCCAGCTTAAAGCTTACCTAAGCGAACCACCTATACTGGCGAAAAAAGTAGAAGGGGAACCCCTCTACCTCTACCTAGCTGTTTCCACGGCAGCAGTAAGTGGAGTCCTAGTTCGCGAAGAACAGAACGAACAACAGCCGGTGTATTACATCAGTAAGACCTTAATCGATGCTGAAACCAGGTATCCCGCCATGTAAAAACTCGCCTTGGCGCTGGTGACATCAGCTCGAAAACTCCGACCATACTTTCAATCGCACTCGATCATAGTGATGACCTCTCAGCCACTGAGAACCATCCTTCACACTCCAAGTCAGTCAGGTCGACTGGTCAAATGGGCTATCGAACTTAGCGAGTATGACATAGAATATAAAGCTCGGACGTGCCTAAAAGCACAAGTACTGGCAGATTTCATAATCGAGCTCCCTCCGACCGTCGAACTTGACCCGACCTCTGCCAAAAAATGGAAATTCTACGTTGATGGAGCTTCCTCGAGGCAAGGATCCGGAGTCGGGGTGAAATTGGTCTCCCCAACGGGCGAAGTACTGGAACAGTCGTTCAGACTGGGCTTCACCGCATCAAATAACGAAGCAGAATACGAAGCGTTAATAGCCGGGCTCAGACTAGCAATAGCGATAGGAGCCCGGGAAGTAGACGCCTTCAGCGATTCCCAATTAGTCACGAGCCAATATCATGGCGACTACGAGGCCAAAGACGAACGAATGGAAGCATACCTACGGGTAAACCACGCGCTCGCCGAACAGATCGAATTCTTTGATCTAACGCGGATCTGGCGAGGGGAAAACACCGCAGCCGATGCCCTTGCCGCATTAGCATCGACCTCTGATCCTAACCTCAAAAGGATCATACCAGTCGAGGGGATCGAAAAACCAAGCATCGACATAGCCCTTAAAGCTCTATCCTTGAAAGAGGACGAGCCTACCATAAAGGACGACGTTGAACACAAGGAACGCCGTGTACGTCGAGAACGTCCCCGACGGACCAATCCAAGCCGCATCCGCTAGTCAAGGACCCGAGCCTGACAATGACGAAGATTGGAGAACTCCAATCATTCGATACATTACAAATGGCGAAGTTCCCGACGACAAACGGGAGGCACGGAAACTCAAGACACAAAGTGCAAGGTACTGCGTCACACAAGGAGAGCTCTTTAAAAGGAGTCTCTCCGGACCTTACCTCAAATGCCTCAACAAAAAGCAAGCCCTAGCCGTGATCACACAGGCCCACGATGGGTCCTGCGGAAGCCATTCCGGAGGACGAGCCTTGGCCGTACGAATCAAAAGGCAAGGCTACTTTTGGCCAACAATGGCCACCGAATGCGAGTCCTTCTCCAACAAATGCGACAAATGCCAAAAGCATGCCCCAATTATCCACCAGGCATCGGAGAAACTCTCCTCTATCTCATCGCCATACCCATTCATGCGATGGGGAATGGACATCGTGGGACCCTTAGTTGCGTCCAGCAGAAAGAAAGCCACGCACCTATTGATAATGACGGACTACTTCACCAAATGGATTGAAGCAGAGTCGTACCAAAAAGTCAAAGACGTTCATGTTAAGGAGTTCATCTGGCGAAACATCGTTTGCCGACACGGACTACCTCACGAGATCGTCACCGATAACGGTTTCCAGTTCATATCAAACGCCTTCAAGGAGTTCTGCAGAACGTGGAACATAAAGCTGACTTACTCAACGCCACGCTATCCCCAAGGGAATGGGCTGGCAGAAGCGGCTAACAAGGAAATCATGAACATCCTCAAGAAAAGACTCAATGAGTGGAAAACGAGCTGGAGCGATGAGCTCCCAGCCGTACTCTGGGCCTACCGGACTACCCCCCGCAAATCCACCGGCGAGACTCCCTTCTCGCTGTCTTACGGGATCGAGGCGGTAGTACCAGCCGAAATCCTCGTGTCAAGCATCCGCAAAGAATAATGCCCACGACAAGAGGAACTCAATAACAAGATGATAACTGACGAGCTCGATCTCGTCGACGAAAGGAGGAACCTCGCACTAGCTCGAATGCAGAACTACCAACAAGCCGCAGCTCGTTACTACGATTCCAAGATCAAAACTCGAAGGTTCCAAGTAGGAGAGCTCGTCTTACGGAAAGTGTTCGGCCATAAAAAGGAAGAACACGCTAGAAAGTTAGGAGCAAAGTGGGAAGGTCCTTACCAGGTCACCGACGTTGTAAAGGACGGGGTCTACCGACTCAAGTCGGTGGAAACCCAGAAACCTGAACTACGACCTTGGAACATCATCAACCTCAAAAAGTACTTCCACTAAGAGTACGACAACATAATCGAACTACGAAATGGCTTGATCCCCTTAAAAGGGTACGTAGGCAGCTCGATTTCGAGCGCAACCACCCCCCCAAACACAAGGCTCTTACCGAGCTCAACAACTTCAAACGAAGTCTTACTAGCTGATATATCATGGTTTTTACCGGTTTTATGCCATGATATAGTTGTGTTTTTAGTGTCTTTTGTGTTATTTTAGAGTCTTTTACAGGTTTAATCAGGTTTGGAGCTAATGTGGAGATTTTGGAGTATTTTGGGAGTTTTGGAGCATTTTGGCCGAGAGTTTAACTCACTGCCCGATTTGATGATTATGCATCGATCGACACACCTTTGGTGTCGATCGACACACTAGCGAGATGGGCCGTACGCGGCGGTTTAACAAAGTTATGAAGATTTGCAGAGAAGCCCAGAATAGTTCCAGTAATTACACAGAAGCCCCAGCCGAGATTATGCCTATATATTTAGAGTTTTGGCTTTTATTTTAGACACGCTTTCATACTTAGAGCTAAGAGATTTTTAGAGCTTTTGGGGCTGATCTAATCATGTACTTCATCTATTTTGGAGAAGATTTCGAACCCCTTTATCTATTTTATTTTCTTATATGCAATCTATTAATTCTATGATTTCTGTTTCATTAATCATGTCTGAGTAGATTCATAGTTAGGTTTAGGGTTTCTCATTAAGGATTTTATGACTTGCTAGACTTGTTTAATTCAGTTAAGGATTCACATGATTAGAATGTTCTTCAAACTAAATTGTGCTTATTGCTAGTTCTAACCTGATCAATTAGAATCTAGATCTTAGGTTGCTAAATACGTCACGAGAGTGAGGTTTAGAATCTGAACTATTTAGGTTGAGCAATTAAATTATTCGCAAAGAGATTTGGCTTAGTTTAATTGTGAACATATCGAACTTGAAATTAATGCTGGTTTAATCTGTTAGTAATTGAAAAGAGATTTGGATTACTGCACTTAGACTTAGAGGATTTTCGCAAAGAGATTTGGTTAATTCTATATTCGTGATTTGAGTTCTAGAACTGTGTTTAATTAGATCCTGACTGATTAACTTGTCTGCTTGTCTGATTTCCTGAGAATTCCCTAGACTTAGCGCTTTTAGTTTATTGCTTTCACAACAAATTCCTGCTACTGATTTACTTTCTCGCCTTGCTATTTACTTTACAACAATTTGCTTTCTTCCTAGTATTAATCTCTTTCGTTCTATTGAAAACCAGAGTCCATGTGGATTCGATAACCCTATATACTACATTGATATTACTGTGCACTTGCAGTTTAGAATAGGGATTCAAACTTAGATCCTATCAAGTTTTTGGCGCCGTTGCCGGGGACTCTTAGAGTCTTCGATAGGACCGAACTTAGGGTTTTTACTAGGAATTTTTCTTTTTTTTTATTTATTTTCGTTTTTATTTTATTTTACTGATTTCTTCTCTGTTTTCTCTCTGTCGCAGGTACCGATTTCGTCTTGCGTCGATCGTTGCACCTCTTGTGTCGATCGTCACTAAGCGATTTGAGATTGAATCGATCGTTGCACTGTTAGCATCGATCGTTGCTTGACGATCACAGACAGTTTATGCAGAAGCGTGAAACTCGAAGTAATCCGAACTTAAGTCTAATCAATCTCGATCTTGAAGAACTTGGACGTCTAGAGAGGACTAACAGAAGAGAAAGAAGAGAAAGAATGGTAGTACAGAGGCTGATTCTATTACGCGATGCTCAAGGTACTCTGAGGGACCAAGATAACAACCCATACAATGCTGCTTGGCAAAGGGTTGATGCTGAAGGGAATGTCATCCCTGATCCTCCTGAGCCACCGCAACAGGAGCAGAACCAGGGTCAAAGACAGGCCCAAGGTAGAGAGGTGGTTATCCATGAGAGAACCTTAGCTGACTACTGTTGGATCTCCTAGGATCTAGGGTTTGATATATTGAATTTTACCAACCTCGTTCTTACCTTGAACTGGCAGCGGAATTGGTGAACGAGATCAGTGAGCAACGCAGATGCCTTGCCTCTACCAGATACACACGCACACAAGCTGGAAACGGGATGCTAGTGCCGGATCTGTGGGATCTAAGAGTTTCTGGTGTTTCTGCTTTTCTGTCAGAGAGAAAAGAAAACGGCTAGGGTCAGGTCGACCATATAAGACCTTATATATCGACCTGGAAATGACATCACAAAACCGTCGGACAATCCCGGCTCGGTTACGTCATTAATTCGAAACATCAGTTTCGGAACCCGATGTGCAACGATCGACACACTTACTGTGTCGATCGACACACCTCCACGAAAAGCCTGCATCGATCGACGCACTCATGCATCGATCGACACACACATTGTAAAACTCTATGTAAATGTGTATCCAATACACATAAGTATGATCATTACCATAATGATCATTCCCACTTTCATGCTTCCAGTTTGCTTAGGTGTGTGACCCTATAGGATCATATAATACTGGCAGTAAGTCTACAACTTACAGACTGCAAGAGGCTTCTAGCAAAACATTGCAACCGCCCAGTATTATACGAATGTCTGATCTCGACACACAACTATCATCAGGAGTGAGTACAAGTGTGATTTCAGGACACTATCCCAACAATCTCCCACTTGTACTGGAATCATCAATTCCTATAATCCTTTTGTCTCTGTATCTCGATTTGGCATAAGGCAAGATTGGTGTCATCCTTATTAAGACAACATCGTGTTTATCGAACTCCTGATCTCATACTGAACATTACAAACAACTGAACTACAGTTCGTTTGAGTGCGGCCACACATTCTCTCAGTATTCAATCTTCGATAGGCCTTGAGATATTTATCTCCCGTTATACAGGAGGGACAAATCCCATCTTGTTCCATCCCTATTTCAACGCACACTTCATGATACACTTGAACAGTGCCGTTATAGTCGCCAGTTACGGGTCGACGTTTGACAAAGTTAAAATGTACCAATTCATATGCAAGAAAGCATGATGAACTCAGGTCTAAGGACTATACTCTATAGTCGTAATGAGAACCTCTTATGACACAGATATAACTATCTTGTAGACTTCTCATTAGTGGGTCATGTCCGATCATATGTTCACTAACATATATTTATGCGACTGACTGCGATAATCATATCATTGGCTCCATGAAACTTAGCCAACAGTCACCTCACAATCTAGTCTCTAACGGTTGTCAGTGTCCCAATTCTACAACCTCGACTAGGGAAAAAACATAATTTATTAACTTATAGGGTTTCATGATCAAGTCCTCAACTTGATGACCTATAATATGTCATAAACTTATTTTGGGACCATTATTTAGATCACAATAAATAATGCTGAAATCAAATTTCATTAAACACTTCTAAAGAATGTTTACAAGAGCATCTTATTATAATTAAAATAAAACCAAAACTCCCACTAGAATCAAGATTACATCTTAAGATCTCTAATACCTACAGCAGTCGTATGACTCTCATGCTTAGGCCTTGGGAGTGACTTAGTTAGAGGATCAGCGACATTCTCGTCTGTCGGAACTCGGCTGATCTTCACATCACCTCTATTGAAGATATCTCGAATCAGGTGATATCTCCTCTCCACGTGTTTGGACTTCTGGTGTGACCTCGGTTCTTTTGCCAGAGCAATGGCTCCGTTGTTATCACAAAACAAAGCCACTGGCTCCAAGATACTGGGAACCACACCAAGTTCAGTCATGAACTTCTTGATCCAAACAGCTTCCTTTGCCGCTTCTGAAGCAGCAACATATTCAGCTTCCGTTGTGGAATCAGCTACGGTATTCTGCTTAGAGCTCTTCCAGCTCACTGCACCGCCATTTAGACAAAAGACATATCCAGATTGTGATCGGAAATCGTCTCTGTCTATCTGAAAACTCGCATCGGTGAATCCATTCACCACAAGTTCTTCACTTCCTCCATACACAAGGAATTTATCCTTAGTATGTCTCAAATACTTGAGAATATTCTTGACAGCTGTCCAGTGAACTTCACCTGGATCAGATTGGTATCTACTTGTCATGCTTAACGCGTAAGCTACATCTGGACGAGTGCAGAGCATGGCATACATAATATATCCTATTGCAGAAGCATAAGGAATCCTATTCATGTGTTCTCGCTCAGCATGTGTCGCCGGCCACTGATTCTTGCTTAGACTGGTGCCATGAGACATCGGTATGAAGCCCTTCTTGGAATCATGCATCCTGAATCTGTGCAGTACCTTATCAATATAAGTGTCCTGGCACAATCCAATCAGCCTGTTCATTCTATCTCTGTAGATTCTGATTCCAAGAATGTACGCGGCTTCTCCCATGTCTTTCATGGAAAAACAACTTCCGAGCCAAGTCTTGACAGACTAAAGCAACGGAACGTCATTACCGAGGAGGAGTAAGTCATCGACATACTGTACAAGAAACACAATTTTTCTCCCACTAGTATTCTTGTAAACACATGGTTCCTCTTTGTTCTTGATGAAACCAAATTGTTTAACTGATTCATCAAAACGAAGATTCCAACTCCGTGATGCTTGCTTCAATCCATAAATGGATCTATGAAGCTTGCATACCTTCCCAGCGTTCTTAGGATCGACAAAACCTTCAGGCTGTGTCATACACACATCCTCTTCCAGAATACCATTCAGGAATGCGGTTTTGACATCCATTTGCCAAATCTCATAATCATAATGAGCGACAATTGCTAGAAGAATCCAAATGGATTTAAGCATAGCGACTGGGGAATAGGTTTCATCATAGTCAATACCATGAATTTGCTTGAAACCTTTAGCCACCAACCTCGCTTTGTAAATCTGTACATTTCCATCCACGTCAATCTTCTTCTTGAAGATCCATTTACACTCAATGGCTTTTGCACCATTAGGTAAATCGACCAAGGACCGTACTTAGTTTTCTGACATGGATCCCATTTCGGACTTAGAGGCTCCAAGCCATTTTTCGGAGTCCGGGCCCATCATTGCTTCCGCGAAGGTCGCTGGTTCGTCACTATCAATGATCATCAGATCATTTGAATCGGTCACGAGAAATCCATAGTATCTCTCGGGTTCATGACGGATCCTTCCGGATCTGCGAACTTCAGGCTCCACAGGCGCCGGTTCCACAGAACTTTGTGGATCCAACTGCTGCTCTTCCTCAGCAGGTTGAGCAGTCTCCTGTGCATCTCGAATTTCTTCAAGATGTACTTTACTCCCACTGTTTTTCTTAGAGAGAAACTCCCTCTCAAGAAAAGAACAGTCCCGAGCAACAAATACTTTGTTCTCAGATTGGTTGTAAAAGTAGTATGCCTTGGTTTCCCTAGGATAACCAACGAAGTAGCATTTATCTGATTTGGGTGCAAGCTTGTCAGAGATTAAAAGTTTGAGATAAGCTTCACAACCCCAAATCCTCAGGAAAGACAGACTAGGAACATTCCCAGTCCACAGTTCATGTGGTGTCTTTTCCACTGATTTAGATGGTACCCTATTTAGTGTAAACGCAGACGTTTCTAGAGCGCATCCCCAAAAGGATAATGGAAGATTTGAATGACTCATCATAGACCGAACCATATCCAATAAGGTTCGATTACTCCTCTCCGACACTCCATTCCATTGGGGTGTACCAGGAGGAGTGAGTTGTGAAATAATTCCACACTCGCTCAGATAGTCGCTGAATTCTTGACTCAAGTATTCTCCTCCGCGATCCGATCGCAGAACTTTGATACTTTTGCCAAGTTGATTATGTACTTCATTCTTGAATTCCTTGAATCTATCAAAGGATTCCGACTTGTGTCTCATCAAATAGACATAGCCATACCTACTGAAATCATCAGTGAAGGTAATAAAGTACTTGTAATTTCCTCTGGCCCATTTCGATGGAGCCTTTGGATGCGTTTCTCATTGATATGGCCCAAACGACAATGCCATAAGAAAGTCGGGTTTTCGTCGTTGGACTTAAACCGCTTTGTATTTATGTTAAAGACAGGCGTTTCTTGGTTTAAAACATATAACCCATTATCTAATGGGGCGCTACCATAATAAGTACCATCACGATTAAAAGAACAAACTTTATTCTTAACAGCAAAATCAAAACCTTCCAAATCCAAAACGGAAACTGAAATTATGTTTCTGCTTATCGCAGGTACAAAGTAGCAATTATTTAAAATTAAAACCATGCCGGATGGTAAGGACAACTCGTAGGTGCCTACGGCCAGTGCAGCAACCTTAGCTCCATTCCCGACCCGTAGCTCCACTTGTCCTTTCTTCAGCGTCCTACTGTTTCTTAGTGCCTGCACATCAGTACAAATATGAGCACCGCAGCCGGTATCCAATACCCACGAAGTAGAACTAGAAGACATAACATTAAGTTCGATAACATAAATACCTGAATCAGACGCATCATACGTCTTCTTCAGCTTCTTGTAATCTTCCATGAACTTCTTGCAGTCTCTCTTCCAATGCCCTAACTGCTTGCAGTAGTTGCATTTATCCTCAGGAGAAGGCCCGGATTTGGGCTTTGGCTTGGGCTTGTCCTAACTTTGAGTCTGGACAACCTGGGCCTTACCCTTACCCTTCTTTGGTTTCTTAAACCTTTTGCCCCCTTGTACCATCAGGACACTGGGAGTAGCCTTCTTGAGATTCGGTTCTGCTGTCTTCAGCATACCGTGCAACTCAGTCAATGTCTTAGTCATGTTTTGCATATTGTAGTTCATGATGAACTGATCAAAACACGACGGCAAAGACTGCAGAATCATGTCAGTGGCTAGCTCCTGACTAATGGCACAGTCCAGTTTCCCCAGGTTATCAATGTAACCCATCATTTTAAGGACATGAGGACTTACTGGACTGTCCTTAGCCAGCTTGCAATCCATGAGATATTTAACCGTCTGGTATCTCTCTGTGCGAGCTTGCTCCTGAAACAAAGCTTTCAGGCTGTTAATCATCTCAATGGGTGACATCACGTTCTCATATTGCTTCTGCAGCTCAGAGTTCATAGTCACCAGCATTAGACAATTAACATCTTTGACATCAGCTGAATGCTTATCCCAAGCATTCTTTTCTGTCTACGGGCATTGGAACGTGGTCTCTCGGTGAGAACTCTTTCAAGGACATATTCCTTGTTCTCATGCCTGAGAACTATTCTCAGGTTCCGATACCATTCCAAGAAATTAGATCCATTTAACTTGTCCTTCTCAAGGACGGATCTTAGTGAGAAAGTGTTGATGTGATTTGAGACAGACATAGCTGTAATTCAAAAGAGGTAGATTTTAGTTATAATGCTCAAGAAATGAGAATTCTTATCTAATAAGAAAACTCGTATTGTATTCAAAACTGTGTTTCCTCGGATGAATACAATGAGCCAAGATCCTCAGATTACTAAAATTCGAGTGGGCGACTCGCCGTTACTCAAACTTTAGCTATCTAGGTAAGCAAATCATTGCTAATTGTACTCAGTACAACTCTTGGTCGTGGATAAGACAAACTATGTCCAATCCACTTTGATGTCTCTGGGACCAGAACTTCTGACAGCCCAGTCAAGTAAAACCAATCCATTTTCTGTCTTGTGATCACTGATAGTTGCACTGCAAGTCTGTCAATGATCACCTGCCTTACTCACGTTGCAGTGGATACCGAGGACTCCAAGATTATCCAACAAACGACACGAGTCTTGACAGTAGACAAGATCGGGCAAGACATCAAGATCACTTGATATTTAGTTGAGGAAAGGAACTATTTTATCTTGTTGTATATCCAATACACATCCAAGAAGTTACTAATTCAATTAAAACATTTAGTTTTATTAAGTTAAGGTTCATTTTGATTTGGTATTCGCAACTAGAATTCCAACCCCCGAGTCTGCGAGTTGTGTGTCGATCGACACATCCTTTGTATCGATCAACACATCTTAACCACAATCAAATTGGTTTTCGGTTCAATCCAATCCAACCGAAACCAACCAACTGAATCGATCGATGCACCCAGTGCGTCGATCGATACAGTGCGAGCTTTCGCGGTGCATCGGTCGACACAAGCTTAGTGTCGATCGACGCTATGCGAACAACCCAAAAGATTTTTACGATTTTTCGCTCTGTGTCGATCGACGCACGCTTTGCACCGATCGACACGCTGAGACAAACCCTAAAATTATTTTGCGAGTTTTCGCTCTGTGTCGATCGACGCACGCTTTGCACCGATCGACACGCTGCGACAAACCCTAAAATTATTTACGTGTTTTCGCTCTGCATCGATCGACACACGCTTTGTGTCGATCGACACACTGCGAGAACACATGTATCGAATTTTCAACAGATGCTTTAATCCGAGATTAACACTTGAAAACACGATTTTCTCAGGCAATAATCAATTCAACAAACTTAGTTTTTGAATTAATTGCATCATATTCAATAGCTAAACCCTAACAACGCTCTGATACCACTGTTGGATCTCCTAGGATCTAGGGTCACTACAATAAAATCTGTATATAGCCGCGAATTTTTTCGTGGCTAAAGCCAATAATTCGTGGCTAGTACGCCCTTAGCCGCGAATAGCCACGAAAATTGGTCGTGGCTACGGGCTCGTTGCTACTGTCTAACCGTGGCTAGTCGTGGCTAGTCGTAGCAATGTTGCCACGGAATAGCCACGAACATATTCGTGGCTAATAGCCACGAATAGCTACAAACTTGTTCGTGTCTATGTAGCCACGACTAACCACGGTATATTCGTGGCTATATAGCTACGAATTACCACGAATTATTCGTAGCTTTATAGCTACGAATATCCACGATATATTCGTGGCTATATAGCTACGAATTACCACGAATTGTTCGTAGCTTTATAGCTACGAATATCCTCGATGTATTCGTGGCTATATAGCTATGAATTACCACGAATTGTTCGTAGCTTTATAGCTACGAATATCCTCGATATATTCGTGGCTATATAGCTACGAATTACCACGAATTGTTCGTAGCTTTATAGCTACGAATATCCTCGATATATTCGTGGCTATACAGCTACGAATTACCACGAATTGTTCGTAGCTTAGTTGGCATATCGAATTATTCAAAACTATAAACATTATTCGAATTATAGATTTGATTAATCAAAATATACATTACTCTAAACACATACAAAAATTGCATTCAAAAGTTAATATATTACATAACAAAAAAAACATCAAATGATGTTTAAAGTTTACAGAGGTTCAAAATACAATAGGCATCCTGATTAAGTTTACTAAGTTAATATAATACATAGTCACTTAAAACAAAATTAAACTTAGTCTTGAGGTTGAGGTTGTTCATTGAGGATTGACAGAGAATGAGGAGTTGCGTTCGCCAGGTTGATCGGAGAGAAGTTGGGGTCGTTAGCCCGCTCGTGGGAAGCACCTGAGTGGTTGCTTGGTGCCGAACCAGCACTCTCACGTGGAGCAGGTCGTGCAATGGGCTGATAAGTCACCGGATCTATTCCCGCCAAGGTTAAGAGAATCCCCAGACCTTTGTTTATCCCACCCACATTCTCCTCTATACTGCAGATCCTTGAATTAGTTTCCACATGCTTGAGAAGCGAAGAAGCTGCAGACTCATTTGGCGAGGCATTGACGTACTGGATAGAACCGAGACCGTACACTCTCCCCTTGCTGTTTTTTGCAGTCTGCGACATGAAAACAAAAAGAGCAGCATTAATAAAACTAAATAACACTAGACAGAAAACTGAACATAAGCAATTAACTAAAATCAACACTTAACCATTTCCAAAACAATACAACCATTTCCAATTCAATAACACTTAAAACCTTATTAAGTCAGAATCTAATATATACAAATACAAGCATTTCCATCAGTGACAGAAGAAGGTTCTAATAAATACAAATACAAACATCTTACCTCGATGTATGCAGCCGTGAGCTCTTGGCTAGAGGGAGTAGGTGGGGTTCCATCAGTGACAGAAGACTGCTGCGATCTGGACATAGCCAACTCCTCTGCAGCCTTCACAAGAGCCGCTGCTCGCTTATCTACGATTTCTCCCTTCTTGTTAGAGTGAGTTTTAAGAACCACCGCAGTTGCAGGTGGTTCCTGGCCCATCTCGAGAGCCTACAAAAGAAAGCAGTGTGTTAGTTATGATAAAGAAAAACAACATACATTATATAAATAATTAGAGTATTGAAATACTTACCAAATTATGTGCCACACGAATGTGTGGCACACGTCCAGAAGTATGGCAGTGCTTCCCTAATCCATCTGGATTAGATGAAGAGTTCTCCGAGTTTGTCTTGCTTCTCTTTTGGTGAGGCTCCTCCTCCCAAGTGTCAAGCATGATGGTCCAATCGGTCAGTCCTATAAAGGTCGGTTTCTTGCTAGAGCGCTTCCTCTTGCTCACTAGATTATTAATGGACAGTCTCAGAACCCTCTCCCACTGCAAATACACCAAATTCTCATGTTGCTTTTCCCAGTTGTATTTTTGCTTCAAAAAAAAGAAAGAATTTGAATTAGTTAAATAATGAAGCAAAACTTTACACAAATCTAATTATAGAAAGAGAACGATTGGGGAAAATTACCACAAAGGTTGTCCACCATTCATCCTTCTTCTCCTTAGGCACCATACCATAATTCCACCATGGCCCCCAGAAGTTTGACTGATATGAGGCAACAATGTCCCTCCGGATGCAGTCATCAATACCAAACCTGTGTAAAAAATAAACAGACACCAGCATCAAACCGAAAAGAAGACACAAACACAAATCAGACTAATCTTCAGACAAATCAGACAAGAGCATCATATCTAAAGCAAACACAGACTAAATAAACAGACACAGACACAAGACTAGAAGCCACTTTACATCTAATAGCAAACACAGACCATATCTAAAGCAAACACAGACTAAATAACTACAGACACAGACACAAGACTAGAAGCCACTTTACATCTAATAGCAAACACAGACCATATCTAAAGCAAACACAGACAATCACACAGACAACTACAATCGTGGAGTCTACAGACAATCACACAGACATCTAATAGCAAACACAGACCAAATAACTAGTAATAACAAAGCCAGTCTCAACATTTATACAGAGGAGTCTACAGCAACATACAGTATTTATACAGACAAGTATCGACAATCACACAGACAACTACACACATAACCGGTTCAACACTGATAAGACCGAGTCAAATAACTAGTCATAACAAAGCCAAATTCAACAACATACAGTATTTATACAGATAAGTATAAACAATCACACAGACAACTACACACATAACAAAACCAAATTCGATATTTATAACAATCACACGAAAACTACACACGAGTCTACATCTTTTACAGTTTTTATACAGATTTATACAGACAAGGGAGAAAAAAACTAACCATAAACCACCGTTTAGCTTTTCCGGATGGATGAGAGGCATGTGCTGTCTCTCCGGCGCAGCCATCACGGCCGCGAGGCTGGGTAATGGATGACGTGCTTGGGCTGTAGCGGCAGCCCTAAGCGCTCCCGGCGGGATAGTGGTTTGGGCTCGCCTTTGGGATTCGGTCCTCCCCAAAGAAGCGCTTGGATTCGGTCGAATCATCTGCATGCAAAATTACCACGAGATTATTAGCAGACCGTAAAGGGAAAATCCCAAAATCAATCATGAATATATGCATGCAATCAATACGATTTAAAGTACAAAGGTTTTTCATCCTTACCATGTCGAGATAGGAGTTGCAAGAGAGAGATCGAGGCGGTGATGAGGATCGAGAGAGATAGAAAGATCGAGGCAGTCAACCACCGTTCGATTGAGATCCGGTGATGAGGTCCGAGAGAGAAAGAGAGATCGAGACTGATTTTGGGAGAGGATCGAGAGAGAAAGAGAGAACAAGCCACCAGAAAGAAGAAGATCAACAGAAGATCGATCGAGAAAGAAAGATCGAGAGAGAAAGAGTCGGAGAAAGAGAGATCGAGAGAGAAAGAGGCGATGCAAAATAGAATTAGGGTTTCCGTATAGATTTAGGGATATATACTCAGGCCAAATTTGGGCCGAAACAATAAAAGAGAGATCTATTCTCTGGGCCAAAATTGGCCTGCGAAACCCAAAATACCATAGCCACGACAAAGTCAAGGCCATTCGTGGCTATGTCAAATTATTTGACCGCGAAATCAGATTTGTTATACCGCGAAATCAAAATTAAACCGCCAAATCATTTTTATTGAACCGCGAAACCAAATATTTATATAGCCACGAATAGATTCGTGGCTATCCGTGGGTAATTGAAAAGTAACCACGAATAGCCACGAACATGTTCGTGGCTATACGAATATTTGGGTTTTGTATGATTTTGGCAAGTTAAAATTTCTTTTATACTTTATGTTTTAAAACATATAAATATTTATGTTTGATTTTTAATGTGGATAACAATTTAAATTTTTGATTCTAGTTGGATATTGATTAATAAATATATTTTATGAATCTACGTTTTGATAGAAAAAAAAATTAAACTCTTTTAAAAACCAAAAGAACACACTAAATTTTATTAAGATCATAAAAATACACAAATACAATTATTCGTCCGAACATGAATCCGAATCAGAATATTCACTATATTGATCGTCCACTTCATTTTCAGAATCATACTCGTCATTGGGATTTGTGGTCGGTGTAGGATCATAATCAAAAGCATCTTGAACCGCATGAGCTTCTACTCGTAGTATAGCAGTATCTTGTATCTCGTGATCAACGTAGTCGTTTTGTACTGCAATTTGGGCCACTTCCTGAGTTTGAGTATAACCTCTCGGCATTACCCTCGTTGTTGCCCACCATTCCTCTCTGGTTGGCCGTAATCGTGGATAAGGAATATAACAAACTTGATCGCATTGCTCCGGTAATATGAAAGGATCGTACTTCTCGTAATGCAATTGGGGGCAAACGTCGACAATACCTGAAGGTTGTTTTCGTATTCCTCGAGTAGTGTTGAACCATTGGCATTTGAAAATCATGGCCTTTAACCCCACAGCACCACTATACTCAATCATGAATATTTCATCAATCAACCCAAAATACTCTAATTCAGTGGTTCCATGAACGGAAACACCATAATTCATAGTCTTCCTATTTTGCCCATGTTTCTGAGTTTGGTAATGATATCCTCTCGAAAAATACATTGGCCATGAAGTGATTTTATGCATTGGTCCTTGCACAAATTCTAGAAACCACAACGAGAATTCAAACAATCTGCTTGCATCATTAACCTGCACATTTTTCAATTTTTGTAAATGACAAAGATATATGTATATATATATATATAAATCATGGTTATATTTTATTTTATTTAAGTTATAATTCTTACGTATTTTTTGCACCAAGTTGCAAAATTAGCATCTTTAAGTCGCGTTAATGCGTCTGGAGTAATATGTGGCATATCATTCCTTATCTCTTCTTCATATATCCTGCATATAGATTAATAAATATATTATATATAATTAACCAAATGTTTATTTTAAAGTTATAAATAAAAAAACAAACCTTTCGTATGGTTCAAAGGCCTGACAGTTGAGAAGTAAAAAAGTCTGAAGCACTTTATGATCTTCATCATCTAGCCATGTTGATGTTGAGCTTCCGCTGATTCGTCCCACTTGTTGAAACATGATAGGAACATCTGGATAATTGTAAACGAATCGGATTTCATGGACATCTTCTGTGGAATCCTCTGGAGGAGTAATATAATTAGATGCCACATGGGAGATTTCTTCGATGACACACTGAGCTACTATCGATCCTCCAATTCGTGCTTTGTTCTTAACCTTTTTCTTCAAGTGATACATGTATCGTTCAAAAGGATACATCCACCTGTATTGGACCGGACCTCCTAAAACAGCTTCATCTGGAAGATGCACCGGTAAATGTTCCATCACATCAAAGAATGCCGGTGGGAAGATTCTTTCCAAATTGCACAACCTCACAGCAATATTTTCTTTCAAAATCGCAACATCTTCGGTCCGTAGGACTTTGGTTGATATATCTCGGAAAAAAGTGCAATATCTACGTAAAACATCAAGGAATTATATACATGTAAATATATTTCAATATCAAATTATACAAATATATATTAAATAAGCTATTTTACCTGAGATAGCCGTATGAACGGCGGTCGGGAGTAGTTCTGAGAATGCAAATGGGAGTAGTCGTTGCATTATGACATGACAATCATGACTTTTTAGACCTGAAATCTTCCCACTTTCGATGTTAACACAGTGTGAAAATTTCGATACATACCCGTCTGGAAATTTGATGTCTTCCTTCAACCATCTTAGGAATTTGCCTTTGCCTTCTTTCGACAATATAAAGATAGGAATATGCACGTTTCCATCTGGAGTAACTTCTAAGTCAGGTCTTCTGCATAACGAAGGAATGTCCAACCTTGATTTTACGCTATCCTTCGTCTTGCCAGAAACATTTAGGATTGTGTTGTTGAGATTGTCGAAGAAATTCTTCTCAATGTGCATAAAGTCAAGGTTGTGCCGAAGAAGAAGCTGTTCCCAGTACGGTAACTCCCAGAAGATACTTTTCTTCACCCAATTGTGGTGCACACCGTACGATTCGATTGTTCGAGAAGGGTTGTTATGTCCGTTGCCTCCGCAAATCACTGTCTTATGTAGTCCGTTGATGTTGTTTATCCTTTCATGCAAGATTTCTTCCCCGTTTAGCCATGGCGGAGGATCATCACGGACTGTCTTGCCTTTTAGGAAAGCTCTTACATTCCGTCTATAAGGATGCTCATGGGGCAAAAACCTTCTGTGACAATCGAACCAGCTATGTTTCCTCCCGTTTGGCAACCAAAACGATTTTTTCTCATCCATACAATACGGACACGCCAACCTCCCATGTGTCATCCATCCAGATAGCATACCGTATGCTGGAAAGTCGCTAATAGTCCACATCAAGGCTGCTCGCATGGTGAATGTTTCCTTTCGTGAGACATCATAGGCCTGCACGCCTTCGCTCCAAAGATCTTTTAATTCTTCAATCAGCGGTTGTAGATAGATATCCAAGCTTTTTTTGGGATGCTTTGGACCAGGTACTAATATGGAAAGGAAAAAATATTCCCTTTTCATGCACATCCCGGGGGGTAAATTGTATGGTGTTACTATGACAGGCCAAACAGAATATGATTGTCCGTTCATACCAATTGGATTAAATCCATCAGTTGATAAACCTAGATAGACATTTCGACTCTCAGAAGCAAATAAAGGATATACCTCTTGAAAATGCTTCCATGCCTTTCCATCTGACGGAAGATGCATTTCTCCTTCAGGAGACACATGTTCAGCATGCCATCTCATTTGTGAAGCCGTCGTATTTGATTGATACAACCGCTTCAACCGATCTCCTAGTGGAAGATAAAACATCCGTTGTTTTGCTATCTTTTTCCCCGACCGACCCAATATAGGCTCATACCGATCTTTTCCACAAAACCGACAGTGTGACAACTCACTATCTGCTCCTTTCCAAAAAAGCATACAGTTCTCTTCGCATACATCAATCTTGTGACACGGCAACCCAAGAGATTTTGTCAGCTTCTTTGTCTCGTAGTACGACTTTGGCGCAATATTAGGCGATGGAAGGACATAACTAAATGTTTGTGCGATATCATCCAAGCATTCCTCCGGGATATTGTAATTCGTCTTCCAAGTCATTTGCTTCGACGTCAGATACAATTGCGAAATTCCATCGGCACATCCATCGTATAAAGGTTGGTTGGCAGCTTCTAACGCCTGCTGAACGGGATCCTGATACTCCTCGTAGATTGGTTCTTGAAAAGCTTCGCCACCTTCGGGTAACATGTTCAAATGTCCAGGGGGATCATGGTGATGATCGATTGGAGCTGCGGTATCAGGATAACCAGTCCACGCTTCTTGCTCTTGCTCCGTGACAGGATGACTTGTTGAAGCTTCACCACCGTAATAGCAATTTTCTCCGTGTTGCGTCCACACATAATAATTTGCCATAAATCCTTTCATCATAAGGTGAGTCGTCACGGTATTAACATCGTGGGGCCTTTGATTCTTGCACCTTTTGCACGGACAGAATAATTCTCCAGTCTCAAGATAAGAAGCCTGACTACAAGCAAAAGAAATAAAAGTGTTTAACCCCTCACTAAAATTTGCAGACACACTATTATCAACACGTTTTCGACGTTTATACATCCACTCTCTCGATTCGAAAAACTCTGACATTTTGTATTATTTCGTTTTTTTTTTTGGAAAAGAGATGTTTCTTTTTTGGTTACAAGGAAAGAGATGTATTTAAGTTTTTCTTTGATACTTTCAATTTACTCTCGGTTGAAGTTTTATAATGTGATTGAGCCACGGATAGCCACAAACACGACGTGGCTATGGAGAGAATATATTCTCTGAGCCATCCACAATTATAATATCTTATGAGTGATGGGATAGAAACCTGTTACGAGTTGAAAACGTTTGTTTTTAGCTGCGAAGCCACGACTAGCCACGACGATTTCGTGGCTAGTCGTGGCTATGTGACTGAATGACATAAAGCCTGTCTTGACATAAAGCCTATTAAACCCGTGACTTCGCGCCATTATTGTATCAACTTAGCCACGACTAGCCACGAAAAGGGTCGTGGCTATAATTTTCCACGAATCTTTGTCGCTATTCGTGGCAAAACGTTTCCACAACCGTACTCGTCGCTATTCGTGGCTAAGTTTCCATGAAAAGCCACGAAATAGTTCGTGGCAATGTAGCCACGAAGTCTGTCGTGGTTATTCGTGGCAAAAGTTATCCACGAACTGTGTCGTAGCTATTCGTGGCTAAGTTTCCATGAAAAGCCACGAAATGGTTCGTGGCAAGGTAGCCACGAAGTCTGTCGTGGTTATTCGTGGCAAAGGTTATCCACGAACTGTGTCGTAGCTATTCGTCGCTTCTTTTCCACGAATAGCTACGACTAACTATTCGTGGGTATGTAGCCACGAATAGCTACGAATCAGCCTCGAAACACTGTCGTGGCTGGTTCGTAGCTATTCGTGGCTGGAAAATACTTAGCCACGAACTGTTCGTGGCTCGTTCGTGGCTATATACAGATTTTCTTGTAGTGGGTTTGATATATTGAATTTTACCAACCTCGTTCTTACCTTGAACTGGCAGCGGAATTGGTGAACGAGATCAGTGAGCAACGCAGATGCCTTGCCTCTACCAGATACACACGCACACAAGCTGGAAACGGGATGCTAGTGCCGGATCTGTGGGATCTAAGAGTTTCTGGTGTTTCTGCTTTTCTGTCAGAGAGAAAAGAAAACGGCTAGGGTTCAGGTCGACCATATAAGACCTTATATATCGACCTGGAAATGACATCACAAAACCGTCGGACAATCCCGGCTCGGTTACGTCATTAATTCGAAACATCAGTTTCGGAACCCGATGTGCAACGATCGACACACTTACTGTGTCGATCGACACACCTCCACGAAAAGCCTGCATCGATCGACGCACTCATGCATCGATCGACACACACATTGTAAAACTCTATGTAAATGTGTATCCAATACACATAAGTATGATCATTACCATAATGATCATTCCCACTTTCATGCTTCCAGTTTGCTTAGGTGTGTGACCCTATAGGATCATATAATACTGGCAGTAAGTCTACAACTTACAGACTGCAAGAGGCTTCTAGTAAAACATTGCTACCGCCCAGTATTATACGAATGTCTGATCTCGACACACAACTATCATCAGGAGTGAGTACAAGTGTGATTTCAGGACACTATCCCAACAACTACAACAGACCGGATGAGTTTCACGCAAACCGGCCAGCTTTGGTGATGCCTGGCTTTGAGAGGAACGATTTTGAGATCAAGACTATCTACTACTCACTGATGAGACAGAATGTATTCCATGGTCACCCAACAGAGCAGCCTATGGATCACATTGATTCGTTTGAGGACATAGTCACTGGCATGAAGTATGATGGAGTTTGCCAGGATTATTTGTTCCTTAAGCTCTTTCCGCACAGTCTCGCTGGAGATGCTGGTGCATGGCTAAAGCAACTGCTACCTGGGCAATTTGATACTTGGGCAGCCCTGAAGAGTGAGTTCATGCGTCATTTCTATGATGATGCGCGTTCAGATCAGTCCAGACAAGACATTCTCACATTTTCCCAAGGAGCTGTGGAGCCTCTAAAAGCTGCCTGGATGAGATTTAAGAAGTACCAGCGTGACTGCCCACACCATGGATTCACTGAAGTCCAATTGCTTGGTATCTTTTTTAGAGGCATAGATCTGCCATATCAGTCTGCGCTGGATAACTCCAGTAATGCAAACTTCAACACCAGGACTCCTGCACAAGCTAAGCAGTTGATTGAGAACTTAGTGAGCAGCAACAGTTGCAAGACTATGGATGAGAGGAGAAAGAAATCTGGTGGAAGTGTAGAGAATTCAGAGATGGCTGAATTGAAATCTAGGATGGACACAATCTGTAATCTCCTGGCTAGTAAGAAGGTTGTCCACTTTGCTCAAGATGTTGAGGTAATTCAGACTGAGGAGGACACTCAGGAAGAAGATGTGAATTACATTGGAGGATCTAGTTTCCAAGGTGATTATAGTTCCTCAACATATTAGTGATGAAGAACTGAGAGACTGGGTGATTATAGTTCCTCAACATATTAGTGATGTTCTGCTGACTAAGATCCCAAAGAAGCTGCCAGACCCTGGAGTCTTTGTACTTAATTGTTCTATCTTCGATGATAGTTTTAGACGCTCTCTTTGTGATCTAGGAGCTGCTGGAAGTCTTATGCCTTACTCTGTGGCAGAAAAGCTGGGAATGCTGGATTTTAAGCCTACTAGGACCTCTCTTGTCCTAGCTGATCAATCTATACGAGTTCCAGAAGGAGTCCTTGAGGACGTCCCGGTGAGAGTTGGAAACTATTTGGTTCCAACAGACTTCCTAGTGCTGAAATATGACTGTGATCCGGATGAAGCGTTGCTACTTGGAAGACCATTTTTGGCTACAGCGGGAGCAGTGATAGATGTTAGACACAGTCTGATAGACCTCCATCTGGGAGATGAGCCGCTGCGTTATGAGATGGATAAGCTGCGAATACCACTGATAGATGGGCAGACATTCACCATCATGGAAGCAGATGATAAGCAGCCGAATGACACTGTGATTATAGATCCTGGAGCGCATGTCACTCCTTCTTTTCTTGGACATGAGCATTCTGTAACAGCCTACTCGCCACCCTGGATGAAGAGACTTGAACAGAGACAAAAAGAGTCTCTGTCGAGATCTCTTGGTGCCTGAAAGATCTTGTTCGTCCGGTCAAGCTAATGACCTTAAACAAGCGCTGAGTGGGAGGCAACCCACTGTTTTCGTTTTTGCATTTTGATTTTAGTGTTTTTATTGGATTTTACGCTTGTTTCTGGTTTTGGTGAGTTTTTGTTTGCAGGTATCAGATTAAAACGCAGTGCGTCGATCGACACACCATTGTGTCGATCGTCACAATACGACAGAAATCGCATTGCAGCGATCGTTGCGGTCCTGAGCAACGATCGACCCACAACGAAAAATCGCACAGCAACGGTTGATGCACTTAGTGCAACGATCGATGCCTGATTGCGACAGAGGTAAAACCCGAGAGAACTTAACCAATCCATAAACAAATTTTTATTTTTCTTTTTGCCAATCCTTCGCTTGACACTACTGGGGACAGTGTGTCTTAAGTGTGGGGGAGGTTCTACTAACTTCTTTCCTTTATTTTCTTAGAGTCATTTAAAATTTTTAAAATTTTTGTTTTATTGAGTCAAAATTTGTTTAAGTAAGAAACAATGATTTTTTGAGAAGATTAGTAGCACTTGTAGGAACTTAAGTACCCATTGGGATGAAGCTGCAAATTATCTTTGACTATTAGAAAACCCAGACATGGATCAACCTACTGAGGACACCCACATCGCTTCAGGTATCAGAGGATCCTTTTACTGACTTCACCCTAATACTGACTTAGATTTTCTCACCTAAGGGCTTGGTATACTCTGTGTCGGATTCCCTTGTTAGTTCTGACACAGCCTGTAAACCTGTCCTATCTAGTTCCCTTCTCCCCTTCCATAAAAAAAAAAAGATAATAAACTGAGGATGAGTTAGTAACTCCGAAGTGGTCATGGGAATGGTAGCTAAAACTCTCATCTCCTGTGCATCCATGGAATGTGTCCAAGGTACACCCCTTAACGGGAAGAGCACTGATAAAAAAAAAAAAAATGATACCCAAAGGGGAAAAATCAGAATGCTAAGGAAGGGAAAAGAGAAGAAAGGGACTAGAGAAAGATAGTATGGTGGTCTAGAGCTGATAAGGTAAGAGTCCATGTGCCTTTGATCGATACTCCTTAGGTGAGACCGCACTTAAATACTTGCAGAAGTCAGTAGGGAGAATTTGAATGCTTGAATGTGATTGTGGAGTTTACTTAGGACAGTTGCTAAGTATGGGGGAAGTATATGTTGGTCTTGATGTCTGCAGGTTGATTCTTTCATGTGGATTACTAAGGGGAATCTGAGTGTTACTGCTTCTAGGATAAAAAGAGTTTCTGAAGAGTTTTCAAACCTCTTAACTGCATTTTAGTTCTCTGTTTTGCTTGAGGGCAAGCAAAGGCTAAGTGTGGGGGAGTTGATATATCATGGTTTTTACCGGTTTTATGCCATGATATAGTTGTGTGTTTTAGTGTCTTTTGTGTTATTTTAGAGTCTTTTACAGGTTTAATCAGGTTTGGAGCTAATGTGGAGATTTTGGAGTATTTTGGGAGTTTTGGAGCATTTTGGCCGAGAGTTTAACTCACTGCCCGATTTGATGATTATGCATCGATCGACACACCTTTGGTGTCGATCGACACACTAGCGAGATGGGCCGTACGCGGCGGTTTAACAAAGTTATGAAGATTTGCAGAGAAGCCCAGAATAGTTCCAGTAATTACACAGAAGCCCCAGCCGAGATTATGCCTATATATTTAGAGTTTTGGCTTTTATTTTAGACACGCTTTCATACTTAGAGCTAAGAGATTTTTAGAGCTTTTGGGGCTGATCTAATCATGTACTTCATCTATTTTGGAGAAGGTCCCTTTATCTATTTTATTTTCTTATATGCAATCTATTAATTCTATGATTTCTGTTTCATTAATCATGTCTGAGTAGATTCATAGTTAGGTTTAGGGTTTCTCATTAAGGATTTTATGACTTGCTAGACTTGTTTAATTCAGTTAAGGATTCACATGATTAGAATGTTCTTCAAACTAAATTGTGCTTATTGCTAGTTCTAACCTGATCAATTAGAATCTAGATCTTAGGTTGCTAAATACGTCACGAGAGTGAGGTTCAGAATCTGAACTATTTAGGTTGAGCAATTAAATTATTCGCAAAGAGATTTGGCTTAGTTTAATTGTGAACATATCGAACTTGAAATTAATGCTGGTTTAATCTGTTAGTAATTGAAAAGAGATTTGGATTACTGCACTTAGACTTAGAGGATTTTCGCAAAGAGATTTGGTTAATTCTATATTCGTGATTTGAGTTCTAGAACTGTGTTTAATTAGATCCTGACTGATTAACTTGTCTGCTTGTCTGATTTCCTGAGAATTCCCTAGACTTAGCGCTTTTAGTTTATTGCTTTCACAACAAATTCCTGCTACTGATTTACTTTCTCGCCTTGCTATTTACTTTACAACAATTTGCTTTCTTCCTAGTATTAATCTCTTTCGTTCTATTGAAAACCAGAGTCCCTGTGGATTCGATAACCCTATATACTACATTGATATTACTGTGCACTTGCAGTTTAGAATAGGGATTCAAACTTAGATCCTATCAAGTTTTTGGCGCCGTTGCCGGGGACTCTTAGAGTCTTCGATAGGACCGAACTTAGGGTTTTTACTAGGAATTTTTCTTTTTTTTTATTTATTTTCGTTTTTATTTTATTTTACTGATTTCTTCTCTGTTTTCTCTCTGTCGCAGGTACCGATTTCGTCTTGCGTCGATCGTTGCACCTCTTGTGTCGATCGTCACTAAGCGATTTGAGATTGAATCGATCGTTGCACTGTTAGCATCGATCGTTGCTTGACGATCACAGACAGTTTATGCAGAAGCTTGAAACTCGAAGTAATCCGAACTTAAGTCTAATCAATCTCGATCTTGAAGAACTTGGACGTCTAGAGAGGACTAACAGAAGAGAAAGAAGAGAAAGAATGGTAGTACAGAGGCTGATTCTATTACGCGATGCTCAAGGTACTCTGAGGGACCAAGATAACAACCCATACAATGCTGCTTGGCAAAGGGTTGATGCTGAAGGGAATGTCATCCCTGATCCTCCTGAGCCACCGCAACAGGAGCAGAACCAGGGTCAAAGACAGGCCCAAGGTAGAGAGGTGGTTATCCATGAGAGAATGAGCTTAAATGATCGTCCCCAAAATAAGCGCTCTAAAATGGTCCTCCCAAATCGAACGAACTGAAATGATCATCCCAAAGAAAGAGATCCAGAGCGATCCTTCCAAAACCTATAATTCTTCTAAACCTTATACGGATTAAAATAATTGGGGGGGCTATTCCCCCTACAAGCAAAAAGAAACGAGGTCGAAACAGTTATTCAAGCAAACGACCCCTGCACACACTCTAAATCAGACCTTTGTAAGTCTATTTCGATTCGTTTATATACACGTAACATTTCTTTTTCGAAATTCAGCGATAAGCTCGAATTTTACATTACGAAAGAGTTAAATCTCGAACCATTCTCGGCAAAGAGCTCAAGCTCAAATAAAATCGACCTGAAAGTTCGCAAAGAACCCCCTAAGGCAACCAGAGATAAGTTATTTACTCGACCTCTCTGAAGAGGTTCGAGCTGCCGTAACGACCAAACTTTGTGCTAAGGCATCAAAACAGTAAAATCTATGCTAAGGCATGAAAGATTCGAAAAGCAAATTTATAAAAAAAAAATAGAGGACGCGATGTCCTCGAATTCAAATAAAAGCCCCCTTGGGCAACGAAAGTCTGAAAAAAGAATTAAAGCCCCTTAGGGCAACAACGAATAAGAAGAAAATTAGAACTGCTTGGAAGGAGAGGAAGCCTCGTCTTGATCCTCTACCTGATCGCCGGTCACCCCTGTTGGATCGTTTAGTGTCTCCTGATTCAATTCTCAGATTGATTCAACCTACTAAACATGCAGATCTAGGTTCTCTTGAATAGAAACATAATAGATCTCACCTGTTACCTTGTTTTGCAGCGGAATGGGAGGTAAGGGTCAGAGATCAGCAGAACCACCAAGAGATGGATCCTCCAAAGGCTCACACACGCACACCGGGAAATTTGGCTGCTAGACCAGCTTAGAGAGGAGGCGCAGAGAGAGAGATGGGAGGCGCAGAGTGCTTAGAAAAATTGGAGAGCTAGGTCTGATTTTAGTCATTAAAATCCCTTCTAGTTCTCATGGGCTTTTGGGCCCAATTCTCAGTTCTGATTAAATCCCTTGGATTTAATCAGGCCTTTTAGTCTCTCCAAGTACCGTAAATGCCTAGCACTTTTACCGTACTTCTGCTAAACCGTTCCTTCGTATTTTCCCGTTAGCTTAGGCGTGTGACCCATATGGGATCATATAATAAAGGCAATAAGTCCAAAACTTATAGATCATGAGCGGACTCTAGCAAGCCATCATGACCCCCAGTATTATATGACTTATGTCTGATCATTGACATACTCTTACTTTCTAGAGACAGTACAGAGATTACTGGACATAATTCCAACAATCTCCCACTTGAACTGGAATCTCTGTGTTCATAATCCTTTTGTCTCAATATCTCGATTAGTCATAAGGCAAGATTAGTGTCATCCTTATAAAGCCTAATCTTGTTCATCGGACTCTGATTTGATACTGACAATCCAAACGACTCGGAAAAGTCCGTTTGAGCATGGCCATGCATTTTCCAGTATTCAAATCTCCGATTGGCCTAGAGATATTCACTCCATTTATATTGGAGGGACAAATCCCGTCTTGTTCCATCACTGTAAACTACTCATTTCATAATACACCCAAACAAGGTCCTTATAACTATCGCTTAACGACAGCATTAGACAATGATCAAAGCGCATTAGTTCATGTGCAGTCACATGCATGCGAACTCAGGTCTAAGGACTATACTCTATAGTCGTAGTAAGAATCTCTTATGACACAGATATAAATATCCTGAAGAGTTCTTATAATCGGGTCTTGTCCGGTCGTATGTACCCTACATACACCTATGTACTGACTTTGATGCCGCGCATCTATGACACACTGAGACTTTGTCATAAGTCACATACCAATCTAGTCTCACACGGTTGTTGGTGTTCCAATTTCAACAACCTTCGACTAGGGACATGATGATATAAGCCATTTATCAAATATAGGGTCTCATGATCAAGCTAAATGACTTTGATAACTCAAGATCAAGTCACTTACTTCGATGACCTACAAAATGGTTCATATCACTTTGGAACGATTATTTCATCACAGTTAAAATAATCTTGAAATAATAATTTCATTAAACATAAAATGTTTTACAAGAACATATCAAATAACTAAATAAAGCCCTCAAACTCCCACTCAAATTTAGATTACATTTCAATGTTTCTAATGCCTACAGCTTCAGTCAGGAACTCGAGCTTAGGTCTTGGGAGTGGCTTTGTCAACGGATCAGCGACGTTATCATCAGTCTGAACTCGGCTGATCTTGACTTCCTTTCTATTAATGATGTCACGTATCAAGTGAAATCTTCTTAGAACATGCTTGGATTTCTGGTGTGATCTTGGTTCCTTTGCCTGAGCAATAGCACCATTGTTATCACAAAACAGTGCCAGAGGCTCAGCCGCATTTGGTATCACACCTAGTTCAATAATGAACTTTCGTATCCAAACAGCTTCCTTCGCAGCTTCTGAAGCGGCGATATATTCAGCTTCTGTAGTGGAATCAGCAACGGTGTCTTGCTTGGAGCTTCTCCAACTGATTGCACCGCCATTCAGACAAAAGATATAACCGGACTGTGACCGGAAATCATCTTGGTCTGTCTGGAAACTTGCGTCCGTGAATCCACTGACTTTAAGCACATCACTTCCACCGTATACCAAGAACTTGTCCTTAGTATGTCTTAGATACTTCAGGATGTTCTTGACGGCAATCCAATGGTTTTCACCTGGATTTGACTGGTATCTACTCGTCATGCTTAATGCATAAGCAACATCAGGACGAGTACAGATCATGGCATACATGACATATCCTATTGCAGATGCATAAGGAATATTCTTCATGCGCTCAAGCTCAGCAGCCGTCGTAGGGCTCTGCTTCTTGCTTAGCGTTGTGCCATGTACCATTGGCGTGAAGCCCTTCTTGGAATCTTTCATGCTGAATCTTTGTAGGACTTTGTCAATGTATGAATCTTGACACAAGCCTATCAGCCTTCTAGATCTATCCCGGTAGATCCTGATTCCAAGAACGTATGCGGCTTCACCCATGTCTTTCATGGAAAAACAACTTCCAAGCCAGTCCTTTACCGACTTCAGCATTGGAACGTCGTTTCCGAGAAGCAGTATGTCATCGACATACAGAATAAGAAATACTATCTTGCTCCCACTAGTTTTCTTATACACGCATTGTTCCTCTTCGTTTCTGATGAAGTCAAATTGCTTGATCGCTTCATCAAAACGAAGATTCCAGCTCCTCGATGCTTGCTTCAATCCATAAATGGATTTATGAAGCTTGCATACTTTCCCAGCATTCTTTGGATCTATGTAACCGTCAGGTTGTGTCATATGCACATCCTCTTCCAGAATTCCATTCAGGAATGCGGTTTTTACGTCCATCTGCCAAATTTCATAATCATGAAAAGCTGCAGTTGCTAGTAGAATCCGAATAGATTTCATCATTGCCACTGGGGAATAGGTTTCATCGTAATCCACACCGTGAACTTATCTGAAACCTTTTGCCACCAACCTGGCTTTATAAATCGGAACATTTCCATCCACGTCAATCTTCTTCTTGAAGATCCATTTGCACTCGATGGCTTTTACACCAGCGGGTAAGTCAACCAACGAAAACACTTGGTTGACCGACATGGAGTCCATTTCGGAATCAGTGGCCTTACGCCACTTAGAGGAATCTGGGCCCATCATGGCTTGATTGAAGTTCGATGGTTCATCACCATCAATGATCAGAAGATCATGACAGTTAGTCACGAGGAATCCTTGATATCTCTCGGGTTCGTGACGGATCCTCCCGGATCTTCGAACTTCAGGTACTACAGGTTCAGGCTCTACAATTTCTTGTAGGTCCTCCTGCTGCTCTTCCTCATTAGGTTGAGCAGTATCCTGTTCATCTTGAATTTCTTCAAGCAGTACCTTACTCCCACTGTCTTTCTTAGAGAGAAACTCCCTCTCAAGAAAGTTACAATCCCGGGCAACAAAGATCTTGTTCTCGGAACGTAGATAGAAGTAATAAGCCTTGGTTTCCTTCGGATAACCAATGAAGTAGCATTTATCAGACTTTGGTGTAAGCTTGTCTGAGATTAATCTCTTGACATAGGCTTCACAACCCCAAATTCTAAGATAAGACAGCACTGGAGCTACTCCAGTCCATAATTCATATGGTGTCTTTGCTACTGCTTTCGATGGCGCTCTATTTAGAGTGAACACTGCTGTTAGCAGAGCATATCCCCAAAGGGATATTGGAAGGTCTGTGTGACTCATCATTGATCGAACCATATCCAATAAGGTCCGATTTCTCCTCTCAGACACACCATTCCATTGAGGTGTTCCAGGAGGAGTGAGTTGGGACACGATCCCACACTCTCTTAGATGATCACTGAATTCTTGGCTTAAGTATTCTCCTCCTCGGTCGGACCGAAGAGCCTTAATGCTTTTGCCAAGTTGTTTCTGTACTTCATTTTGGAATTCTCTGAACTTCTCAAAAGATTCAGACTTATGTTTCATTAAATAAACATATCCATACCTACTGAAATCATCAGTGAAGGTAATGAAGTACTGATAGTTTCCTCTTGCATTTGTGGACATTGGGCCACACACATCAGTGTGTATCAGGCCCAATAAGTCACTGGCCCTCTCGTTAGGTTTATTAAATGGGGCCCGTGTCATTTTGCCCATCATGCAGGATTCGCATTTCTCACATGACTCAAAGTCAAATGAGCCAAGAAGTCCATTCGAATGGAGCCTCTTGATGCGTTTCTCGCTGATGTGCCCTAAACGACAATGCCATAGAAACGGTCGGTTCTCCTCATTAGGTTTGAACCGTTTGGTATCAATGTTATAAATTGGCGCGGATTGATCAAGTATGTAAAGCCCATTCGTAAGAGGGGCACAACCATAGAACAAATTGTTGCGATTGAAGGAACATAATTTATTCTTAACTGAAAAATCATAACCTTCCAAATCCAACAAAGAAATTGAAATAATATTTCTGCTTATCGCAGGTACAAAATAAAAATTATTGAGTTCTAAAATCAATCCCGAAGGTAAAGACAACAAGTATGTGCCTACAGCTAGTGCAGGAACTTTCGCTCCATTCCCAACTCGTAGCTCCACTTGTCCTTGCTTCAGCCTCCTACTGTTGCTGAGTGCCTGCATATTAGTACAAATATGAGCCCCACAACCAGTATCCATAACCCATGAGGTATTATCAGAAGTAGTTGTATTAACTTCTATAACAAAAATACCTGATGAAGAAGTCTCGAGAGTCTTCTTCTTCAATTCCTTTAGACCTTCTTGGAATTTCTTACATTCTCTCCTCCAATGCCCTGGTTCTTTACAGAACCTGCAGATGTCAGTAGGCCCAGCCTTAGACTTGGGCTTGGGCTTTGGCGTGTCCTTGTCCGAGACTTGGACAGCCTTAGCCTTTCCCTTATCCTTAGCAGAGGATTTCTTAAAGCCCTTGCCCTTTTGCACCATAAGCACATTGGGGTCCTTGGCGGTTTTCCTCAAGTTGGGCTCTGCAGTCTTGAGCATTCCGTGAAGCTCAGGCAATGTCTTACTCAAGCCATGCATATTAAAGTTCAGAACGAACTGATCATAGCTTGCAGGTAAAGACTGCAGAACGATGTCGCAGGCAAGTTCCTGGCTGATAGGGCAGTCGAGTGTCTGAAGATGATCGAGATAACCCATCATCTTCAAGACATGAGGACTCACTGCCGCATTAGCAGCCAATTTACAGTCTAAGAGGTTCTTAACTGTCTGAAACCTCTCAGTCCTTGCTTGCTCCTGAAAAAGCGATTTCAGGCTTGCCATTATCTCGATGGGTGACAACACACTCTCGAACTGCATTTGCAGCTCAGCAGTCATTGTCGCCAACATCAGGCAATAGACATCATTTTCATCTGACGAATGCTTTTCCCAAGCATTATGCAGAGTCCTGGGGGCATTGTTAGGAGGCCTCTCGGGGAGGGGATCACGAAGGACATAATCCTTCTTCTCCTGCTTGAGGACCAGCCTCAAGTTCCTTGACCACGTCAGGAAGTTCGTTCCAGTCAGCTTCTCCTTCTCGAGAACAGACCGGATTGAGAATGTGTTTTGAGTGCTTGTAGTAGTCATAGCTGAAATATAAGATAAAAAGGTTATTAGTTAATATGTTCAATATGATTAATCTTGTATTATACTTAATATGATTAATCACGCATTATATTCAATAACATAAGTTACCCTCAATAGAATATAATGATTCCAAGATCCACATATAACTAAGATCAAAGTGGGCCACTGGCCATTACCCAACCTTAGCTTATATCGGTAAGCCCTATGTCGGCTAATTATATCCGTGATATAACTCTTGGTTGTGAATCTGGGCCCGAGGCCCAATCCACTCTGATGTCTCAAGGCCCGGGACTCCTGATGGCCTAGTCAAGAAAACCAGACTATACAGTCATGTAATCATTAATGTCTGGGACTCCCAATGACATTTATGAATCACAAACCGTCTTATCCACGCAAAAGTAGACACCCTCACACTGTAAGGCCATGAATACAATTGAATGGGCTTCGACAGCTGACATAGACTGGACAAGACATCCAACGCTTGATATTATTTGAGGTTTGTAGGTTTATTAAAAAAAAAATTCATCCCAAAATAGAAGATTACTATTTTGGGAAACTTTCCTTTTTGGGAAACCTACTAATTATGGAAACTTTCTAAAAAAAAACTTTTAATTATAGAAATTTTCTAAAATCCAAAACATGCAAATCTAGAAACTTCTATTTTAAGAAACTTTCTAATTTCAAAAATTTTGGAAACTTATTAATTTAAAATCGATTTTATAATTTTTATAAAAATAGATTTTTAAATTAATTCTGAAGAAAAGACTCAAATAATTGGCCCAATTGTTTTAACTTCTTGGCCCGAGGCCCAAGAATTGGTCTATGTCCAAGACATAACCCAATTGCCCAATTAAATGACATAACCGGTCTGGTTCATTAAAATTGGTCTAACCAAAATTAATTACTACGACGACCACAATTGTCAACCGGTTATTTACTAAACCGGATTTTCTCAATTTATTTGGTCCAACCAAATCAAATTAGAAAATCACTGGTTTAGTCACAAAATCCAATTTTTCGACTTTGGATTTCTTATCCCGGTTTAACCAGAACTTAATAAATTTATTAAGTCTGTTTATTAAACCGTGACGATTAATTTTTAATAAAATTTTAAACCGAACCGAACCGAATTGGTCACGAACCAATCATGGTCGTGACCTAGCTCCTCGATCACCATCGCCCAGCCGCAAGCCGCACGCGAGCGATCCAAGATCGAGACGGTCAGCTGGACGGGACGGGACGGGACGGGACGGGATGGGACGATCGTCGAGCTCGGGTCGGTGGCTTCACGCGATCGCCGAGCGATCGGGACAGCCTGGCCGTGCGCCGGGACGCGACGCGAGCGTGTGTTGATCCAAGCGATCGATCGATCCTTGCGATCGGTTCACCGCGCGTCACGTCTTCGATCGTGTCGTCGACACAAGCCGATCCAAGATCGGTTTGTTCATCCAACGATCCGGACGTGTGATCCGAAACCGATCAACACTCCGACGCATACCAATTCATATAGATTGGATCATGCGATTTCTTGTTTGTTTAGGTTTTAATTCTTTGTTTCTTAAGTGATTTCTCTTATCAGTAGATTGATTCAAAAACACCTCTTTAAACAATCCTAAACATGATTCTAAACAAGAAAAACCACAGAACCTGGCTCTGATACCACTGTTGGATCGTTTAGTGTCTCCTGATTCAATTCTCAGATTGATTCAACCTACTAAACATGCAGATCTAGGTTCTCTTGAATAGAAACATAATAGATCTCACCTGTTACCTTGTTTTGCAGCGGAATGGGAGGTAAGGGTCAGAGATCAGCAGAACCACCAAGAGATGGATCCTCCAAAGGCTCACACACGCACACCGGGAAATTTGGCTGCTAGACCAGCTTAGAGAGGAGGCGCAGAGAGAGAGATGGTAGGCGCAGAGTGCTTAGAAAAATTGGAGAGCTAGGTCTGATTTTAGTCATTAAAATCCCTTCTAGTTCTCATGGGCTTTTGGGCCCAATTCTCAGTTCTGATTAAATCCCTTGGATTTAATCAGGCCTTTTAGTCTCTCCAAGTACCGTAAATGCCTAGCACTTTTACCGTACTTCTGCTAAACCGTTCCTTCGTATTTTCCCGTTAGCTTAGGCGTGTGACCCATATGGGATCATATAATAAAGGCAATAAGTCCAAAACTTATAGATCATGAGCGGACTCTAGCAAGCCATCATGACCCCCAGTATTATATGACTTATGTCTGATCATTGACATACTCTTACTTTCTAGAGACAGTACAGAGATTACTGGACATAATTCCAACAACCCCTTCTTCCTCGAGTCGACCCTCAACCTCATCGCTAGCCCGCGAGCTAGCTCCGGTCGGGAGATTCGACCCATACTGATCAAGACGAGTAGCCGCCTGGTTTAAAGGGCGCGCCAAGATCACCGAATCGTCCGACATCACCGGCAAATTGAGCTTGCTGATGCTGAAGTCTGACACTGACGCAACATTCATCTCCTCCGTAGCTAATCGCTTCTTCTCAGCCAAGTCCATCACCTCCTTGGTCAAGTCCTATTCGCCAGAGGCAAACTCGGCAATAAGTGCGATATTAGCCAAGGCCTCTTGGAGCCTTATCTCAGCGCTCACAGCAACCTTCCTCTGGCTTTCCTTCGCCGCAATTCCCTCGAGAATCTTAAGGTATTCACCATTTAGCTCCTTCCTCGCCTCGTGGGCCGCCACCTTTATATCAAGCTCTCGGTCAGCGAGAGCCTTGTCCAAATTACCCTGGCATTGCGCAGCCCGCATATCTGCAACCCGGCCTGTCTCAACAGCGTTTCAACTCGCCTCTTCTGCAACTAAAACCCGAGTCAAGGCACCCTGCAACCGCGCATCCAGGTCGCCCACCGTCTTCCGAAGCTCCTCCTCCCGAGCCAAGGCCCCCTGCAGCTGCGCCTTCAGGTCACTAACCGTTTTCTCGACGGTCTCGAGTTCACTCACCTGCGGGATCTCCCGCAGCTCACGCTCAGCCTTAGCCGCAAATTTGTTCGCAGCCTCCAAGGCCTATAAGAGAAACAAAAATTAAGCACGAAACGAATCAAGAAATCAAAGGAGGGAAGTCGTTACCTTCCCAGCAGCGGCCATCATCTCGGTGTAAGGATCACCGAGGGCCATATCCCCAACAGCCGGGAGTTGAATGCCTGCGGGCTTAAAATGCCTCAGTAGATAGGCAACACCCGTCGGGTCATCCGCGATCGGACACTCCTTCTGGTGCCTAAAGCGCCAGTTGAAAGATCCGGAGGACCCAGAAGAGGCAGGCCTCGCATCCACAATCCGGCTCGATCTTCTCTAGCTCACCTCCGCGTCGGTTCTTTGATGATTCGCCGCCGGAGGAGGAGGACCGCCCCGACTCCGACCGTTTGATCCTCTCGAACCATTCGACCGGGAGTTACGCAAAGCAGGCTCTCCAGATGGGACCTGGACTAGTTCCTGCCCGGCCGGAAGAGGAGGTAAATTCTCCACCTCCGTGTTTGCCTCTCCGGATCCTGTGACCGCGGGAAGAGAGACCTGAACAGGGTTAGGAGGAGGGAGCGAAGGAGGAGGAGGAGGCTCTTCGCCCATGGAAAAAAGAAGGGCATTGCCCAAGTCACCGGCCTTCATTTTCTTCGCCAGATCGACGGGATCCTTCCCATTCCGACGGCTGCTAGATCTTCGCGACATCTTTTCGATGGAAGGGGTGCTTGCGGAAGAACTATCGTCGGGAATAGGTTGATCTGCAGACAAAACGGATTCGAGTCAACCCGACAAACAAAAGGCATACAGCGCAAAAATCCTTGTACAGACTAACCAGAATACTTACTATCTCCAGTCCGCTCGATAATCCGAAGCGGAGCCTAAACGATTTGGGTCGTAGCGGGCTGACGAGAGAGACGTGATTCCTCTCGTGAAAGACGAGGTTGGTATGAAGGAGGTTGTCGGGCCGCGGGACCTAGGGCAGCTCGAATTCGTTGTTCTGTAAAGTTAGACCAACGGATATCTCCTCTCCGAAGACGATCTATTAAGCTCGATGTAATCGGGTTCAGAGATAATGACTCAGGAACCTCTGAAAAAAGGGGGGTTATTAGCAAACAGCTCGATGTCAACAAAGAACATCGAAGCGGCCAGAGAAACTAATAAACCCTAAAAGCTAACCAACGCTAGCTGCCCATCTTGTCGGGATAACCGAATATTCAAAATCCTCGACCGAGTGATGGTTGATCTTGAAGTAAAAGTATTTACTCTTCCACACATCCCTCGTCGGGATCTCGTCAAGGATCTTCCCATGGCAAGGAGAGAGATAGTAGGTCCCGGGAAAACGAGTGTTATGTTTTACCAAACAAACCCTCATCAACTCCTCGATCCCAAAGTCGATGCCCTCCTCAACGGCCCTGACCCCGAGCCCGATGACGTGCCGGACAAAATTCGGGGTCATCTGATGAAAAGCCAGCTGAAGCTAAGCCAAAACCCATGAGATAATGCGAGGGATCGGGAAAAACAATCCGCATTTATCAAAGTAGGTATAAAAGGCACAGCAGCAGCCCTCAACAGCAATCTCCGGCGACATCGCCGGAGACGGGATGATTATCTCCACCTCCGGCGGGATCCAGCACTTCGCCCGTAATTTCTGTATATGGTCCGCGGTTAAACTGGACGGTAGGTGGGGACCAAACGGTCCCGCCGCCACGGTTGCATTCGCCCTGACCGCACCCTTTCGAACCATGATGATTCGATGTATCGGAAATTTCTTCTAATGAGAGAAGAAAGACGAATCTCTAGAGGAAAAAAATCTCAGAGTAATAGCAAAAAAAAAGATAGAATGAGGGAGAAGAAGTTACCTTGTCGATTTGTAGTGCGAGCAGTAATGGGAATCGTGCTAGGTAACTTCCCCTTTTAAACTATCTCGTGCTCGAGATCCATGGGATCTTTCGTATCCCGCAATCCCAACCGCTCAATTCAAAATTTGTAAATGATTACGAAAAAGATTGAGACAGTTGGGATCCTTCGATTTCTTGCAATCTTGACCGTTGATATAAGATCTAAGGGCAGAGATGAGTGATTGCCGATTAAGTCACATCCGCCGCGTCAACGAACGCGCCACAAACAGATTAATCTAAGACACGCGCCCAATCTTGGCTATCCGATTAAAACAAGATCCACGAACGAGGCAAAAACAACCATTAGGGTTTTCCCTAATGCCCAGGGAACGCGCGCGTCTTCCCAAGAACGTCCACCGCCCATTAACCTCGACTTGTCAAAATTAATGGGCTGGGGGGCTATTGTTGGTACTGGATTTCCCTCTAGGAAATCCGGCCCATTAACAAATAAAACAAAGGCCCATATTTATGAGCCCGTTCCAGAATCAAAGATAAAGAGACGAGCCGATTCATCTGTTGGGCCCAAACGAATGACACTCTGGCAAGGCCCAAGCGATGCCGAAGTAAGAGGCAATCGAGCTCGAGCTCGGCAGGAGACGACGTGGAGATAGAGCAACTCGGTCTTCGCCGGTTCAACTGATCCACGTAAATCTCGGAGATCGTTGTGAAGGCGAGGCCGAAATATCGGAACAAGAAGGTCAAAGTCGAGACTATTTAAAGAAGAAGTGGTGATTCACTCAAGACATTCCAAACCTAACTTAGAACACTTCGACTAGATAACCCGGATCTCACACTAGGTTGCTAGTCAATGGTTTTGAATTATTGCATCTGAGTGATCTTTAGGTTGTTAGTATGATTTTTTTTATCATCATTGCATTGCTCAGTAGGATGATTGATTGAATAGCATTTCATTCAGGGATTGTTAGTTTGTTAGCATTGCATTTGTTCGATTGGTAGGTTGATAGCATTGCATTTGTTTGATCGTTAGGTTGCTAGAACGTCAGGTGAGAAATCATTAAGTTGATTTATTTTTAATATGGGATCAATGCATTAATCATCTTGTTAGGCTGTTAGTTTAATGTTGAATGTTGAGCATCATTGCTTTGTTTGATTAGCTAGCCTGTTAGATGGTAGCTTTTGGTTCGGGATAGTGAATCGTCTAGGTTGATCGTTTGAGTAGTAGATTTTTTGGTAGATCGCTTGACCAAGAGATTATTATTTATGGAACGTTAGATTATCGGTTAGACCCGTTGATAGTTTAGGAGGTTAGGGAACCTTTCAGGTAGAATTAAACTCATAATAGATAAAGCGGTATTTGTAGGAAGCTTATTTAAGATTGAGCGGAATTATAAGATATTGTTAATTAGCCACGTGTGACAGTTGGGTACGTGACTAAATACCAATATCTCTATAAGGAAGTTATATCGAGAAGTAAGTTAGAAAGGGCTAACCATTCCAGTGTTGTTGAGGTTGTTGATGCAGGATGTGATGGACGATTTGACGAGAACACGAGACTGAACCCGAACCCTAGAGACGAGATGTTGTTTCAGGAAGCAGTTTGACCCGAGCTTGCAACCAAGTCAGTTGGTTCAGAAAGGAGTGTGGGTGTCAGTTGCAGATGGAATCAAGACATTTGAGTTCGATGAGTTAGCAAGAGATTTGGAAGGAATAAGTGTTAGTGAAGGAATCAGTTCAAGGATATCAGTTGAGCATAACAGTTTTGGAGTCAGGGAAGCTTGGAGTTCACTGATCGAGGAAAATTTGAGGCGTGTGTGAGTATGAAGATTCAGTTAGATGGAAGAAAGGGCATATATATTAGCAGAATAATGATTGGGTGCGGTAAGCAGTGAGCAAGTAACGGGAATGGAGGACGAGTTATTTTGCGCAATTCGAAAGTCAAGGAAAAATGGGGAAGCTTGTATTATTGGTTTTGGAAAGGTCATCAGTTGGCGCAAAAGTGTTGAGGAATCATAGTGGAGCAGTTCAGATGGAATCAGTGGATTTGGAGTCAGAGGTTGATCAGAATCCAGTGAAGGCAATTAAGATGGAGGACCAGAAAGTGATCTAGGGTCAAGTTTTTCAGTGTGAGGAGTTCATGACATCAGTGTGTTGGGATTATGTGCAAAGCTGTGTATCAGAAAGATCAAATCGGGGATGATAAGTATGGGTTCAATTTGAGATCAGAGTGTAAGAAGCGAAGCAGAGTTGGATCGGATTCAGAAATGAAGACTTACAGGGTTCAGACTCCAATTCGAGGTTTGTTAGTAACGGAGAATTCGAGGCCGAATTCTTGTAAGTGCTAAAGAATGTAATACAATGTTCTATGATTTGGTCAACAGAAGTCAGCTGATGGCATTTTCGTAATTTCAAGGAGTTATGGGGCATTTTGGTAATTTTACCAAAATACAAGACGAAAGCATAGATGGGACATATAATTCTCTTTTTAATTAAAAAATCATTTAGAAGACAGAAAGTGGCGGAATCAGGATGGAAACCGATAAAACTAATAAAACTTGTAAAAATCAGAACGGGAGCTACGAAAGGCCAAATGGAGTGAAACAAGTTGCAGAGTATTTCTTATGAAGTATACTAAAATAAAAAATAATCTTGGAGGAGTTGTTTCAGAAGCTACAGAGGTTTTGCAGAGGAATGAACCGAGATCAATAAATATTCACCGATTAGATCGTATGGAGGTTCAAGGAATAAAATCAATGGAATCATTGTATGAAACACAAGAATCAGGGGAAAATATTATGGGATCCAAGTATCAGACCCATACCTTCTCATGGGGACACCTAATCTCTACATGTTTCAAGATCCTAGAAGATTCATTAAATGGGAATTTGGATCCATCAAATCTTCACACTCTCCTTAGTATCGACACTTAACCATATATGTGTCATCTCATGGTTCAATCTCTTGCCACCTAGCCTTAAACGTGTCAAGGAATTAGCCTCATTCATTCCCCCTTTCCTTTGGTTCATTGCACCTTATTTTTGGGTTCATGAACTTGCTCTCTTTAAAATCCCTGGTGATAGGTCGAAGTTTTAATCCCTATTCTAAACTGCAAGTGCACAGTATAGTCAATGTAGTATATAGGGTTATCGAATCCACAGGGACACTTGGTCTCAAGAGAATCAAACCGTAGGAATTAATACTAGAAATAAGCAAGTAGTGATTGTAATGAATTGCGGTGCAAGAAAGTAAACAGTAGCAGGAAATCGGTTTGTAAGCAATAAACTAAAAGCGTCAAGCCTAGGGTATTCTCAGGAAATCAGACAAGCAGACAAGTTAATCAGTCAGGATCAAATTAAACTCAGTTCTAGAACTCAAATCACGAAAATAGAATTAACCAAATCTCTTTGCGAAAACTCTCTAAGTCTAAGTGCAGTAATCCAAATCTCTTTGCAATTACTAACAAATTAAACTAGCATTAAGTTCAAGTTCGATATGTTCACAATTAAACTAAACCAAATCTCTTTGCGAATAATTCAATTGCTCAACCTAAATAGTTCAGATTCCTAAACCCCACTCTCGTGACGTATTTAGTAACCTAGGATCTAGATTCTAATTGATCAGGTTAGAACTAGCTTTAAGCACAATTTAGTTTGAAGAACATTCTAATCATATGAATCCTAACTGAATTAAACAAGTCTAGCAAGTCATCAAACCCTAATGAGAAACCCTAAACTCAACTATGGATCTACTCAGACATGATTGATGAAAACATAATCATAGAATAAATAGATTGCATATAAGAAATTAAAATATCAAGGGGTTCGAAATCTTCTCCAAAATAAATCAATACAAGGAAAATAGATCAGCCCCAAAAGCTCTAAAAATCTCTTAGCTCTAAGTATCCAAACGTATCTAAATTAAACACCAAAAACTAGTATATATAGGCATAATCTCGGCTGGGGCTTCTGTGTAAATACTGAAAGTATCTTGGGCTTCTTTGCAAATCTTCAATACTTGTTACGCCGATGCGTACGGCCCATCTCGCGACTGCATCGACCGATGCACAATGCGTGTCGATCGATGCAACATCAAATAATCGAACAGTGAATAAAGCTCTCGGCCAAAACGTCCCAAAATGCCCAAAATGCTCCATATATCTCCAATTAGCTCCAAACCTGATTTAACCTGTAAAAGACTCTAAACTAATACAAAAGACTCTAAAAACGCAACTATATCATGGTATAAAGTGGGTAAAAACCATGATATATCAACTCCCCCACACTTAGCCTTTGCTTGCTCTCAAGCAAAACAGAGAACTAAAATGCAGTGAAGAGGTTTGAAAACTCTTCAGAAACTCATTTTGTCATAGAAGCCGCAGCATTCAGATTCCCCTTAGTAATCCACATGAAAGAATCAATCTACAGACATCAAGACCAACATGTACTTCCCCACACTTAGCAACTGTCCTAAGTAAACGCCACAATCACATTCAAGCATTCAAATTCACCCTACTGACTTCTGCAAGTATTTAAGTGCGGTCTCACCTAAGGAGTATCGATCTAAAGGCACATGGATTCTTACCTTGCCAGCTCTAGACCACCATACTATCTTTCTCTAGTCCCTTTCTTCTCTTTCCCTTCTTTAACAACTGATTTTTCCCCACTGGGTATCATTTTATTTTTTTTATCAGTGTTCTTCCCGTTATGGGGTGTACTTTGGACACATTCCATGGATCACATGAGAGATAATAGTGTTTGCTACTATTCCCATGACCACTTCGGAGTTACTAACTCATCCGCAGTTTATTTTTTATTTTTTATTTTACTTTACAGAAGGGGAGAAGGGGACTAAATAGGACAGGTTTACAGGCTGTGTCAGAACCAACAAGGGAGTCCGACATAAAGCATACCAAGCCCTTAGGTGAGAAAAATTAAAGTCAGTATTAAGGTGAAGTCAGTAAAGGATCCTCTGATACCTGAAGTGAATTGGGTGTCCTCAGTAGGCTGATCTGTGATGGGGTTTTCTAATAGTCATAGATAGATCTGCAGCTTCATCCCAATGGTCACTTAAGTTCCTGCAAATGCTGCTAATCTCCTCCAAAAATCATTGTTTCCTACTTAAATTAATTTTGACTCGAAAAACAAATTTTGAAAAATTTAACTGACTCTAAGAAAACAAAAGAAACTAATTAGTAGAACCTCCCCCACACTTAAGACACACTGTCCCCAGTAGTGTCAAGCAAGGGATTGGTTAAAGAAAAGAAAAATTAAGATAGTTGAATGGTTAGTTCTCTCGGGTTTTACCTCTGTCGCAGTCAGGCATCGATCGTTGCACTAGGTGCACCGACCGTTGCTGTGCGATTTCTGTTGTAACGATCGACACAAATGTGTGTCGATCGACGCAATGCGATTTTCACGAACAGTCAGCGAGTTAGCAGGTTAATTCGGCGGTTTTTGTCAATTTCGATCCCTGCAAGCTGAAAACACTAGAAACAGAGTAAAACTGAAACAACAAATGTATCAAGTCATGCACAACCATCAGACATAATAAATCCTAAGATAAATAAAAACAAAAGTGCAAGAAAAGTCAGAAATACAGAACCGATAAACTGATAATGGAGACTACGCTCACTCGCTCTCATCATCTATACCGGCATAAGGATCAGCACCGGTGTCCTCTGGAGATCGCTGTCGACGACGTGTATCAGGTACGGGCTGATGGATCTGTGGTGGCCTCTTGCAGCTGCAAGTACGCATGAAGTTCCAGAAAACTCGGAACAGACCATCTGATCTCTCTCTCCACTCTCGGTCGTGGGTTGCAACGATCGTTGCTTTAGGGGCAACGATCGATGCTTGGTAAATCGAATTCGATTTCCGGTTAAGCACAAACCTTAATTTTTGCAATTGAACCATCGAGTAACGACCGTTGCGCAGGAGCAACGATCGTCTCAATGCGATTTCCCTTCTTCGTCGAATCTCCTTGCAACGACCGGTGCAGATATGCATCGATCGTCACACATCTCCAGGTTCGAATTCTGCATCCTGTAACTTAGCAAAACAAAAACAAAAACGTGAAAGCCTAAGAAAAACACCAAAAATAAGAAAGAAAACAACTAAACCTATCAGTGGGTTGCCTCCCACTCAGCGCTTGTTTAAGGTCATTAGCTTGACCGGACGCACAAGATCTTTCAGGCACTTAGAGATCCTGACAGAGACTTTTTCTGTCTCTGTTCAAGTCTCCTCATCCATGGTGGAGTGTAGGCTGTTGCTGAATGCTTCAGTCCAAGAAAAGCAGGTGTGGATTGTGCTCCAGGATCTAGTATCACAGGCCCATCTGGCTGCTCATCTTCTGCTTCCAGGATCGTGAAGGTCTGCCCATCTATCAGTGGTTTCCGCAGCTTCTCCATGTCATATCGCAGCGTCTCATCTCCCAGGTGGAGGTCTATTAGACTTTGTCTGACATCAATCACAGCTCCTGCTGTAGCCAAGAATGGTCTTCCAAGTAGCAGTGCTTCATCCGGATCGCAATCATATTTCAGCACAAGGAAGTCTGTTGGAACCAAGTAGTTTCCAACTCTCACTGGTATGTCTTCTAAAACTCCTTCTGGAACTCGTATAGACTGATCAGCTAGGATAAGACGGGTTCTAGTAGGAGAAAAATTCAGCACCCCCAGCTTCTCTGCCACAGAATAAGGCATCATACTTCCAGCAGCTCCTAAATCACAAAGAGAGCGTCTAAAGCTATTCTCGAAGATGGAGCAATCAAGTATAAAGACTCCAGGGTCATGTAACTTCTTTGGGATCTTGTTCAGTAGCACTTCACTAATGTGTTGGGGAACTACAATCACCCATTCTTTCAGGTCATCATCCAATGGTAGCATCTTGTTCAAATACCTCTGCACACAGGGATGATAAGGTGGATCATCAGGCGGTGGAATTTCTTCCAAGTCTTCACCACTCTCTTCCAGTTTCTTCAGCTCCTCTATCTCCTGTTTAATTACCTCAGATACCTTGGGATATTGCCTAATGGCTTGTGCATAAATCTCCTCCTGAGTGATTTCAGATACATCAGGGAATAGGCGGGCCAGTTCTGCATCAGTCTCATAATCATCCGGCAACACTGTCTGTTCACGTCCTGCATCGACCGACACAAGGTGTGTGTCGATCGTTGCAATGCGGTTGTCGCGGATTCCACCCGTGAGTTTTTCACTAAATTCCGAAAATTCTGCTTCATCAACCAACTCAGCTGTGCTTAGCTCAAACTTCTCGCCCAGATGAGATCCATCATTAACGAGTACAGACCAGGCTTTAATATGAGTATCTGCAGGTCATTTTCCTTTCATAGTACCTGAAATCTGATTAACCTGAGTGTCCAGTTGCTTCATGTGAGTGTTCATAGACTCAATCTTCCCATTGAGATCTCCATACATAGCATCAATCTTCTTGTTGCAATCCACAGAAGTCTTGATTTGGCTCTCCAGCAACTGTTCCATCATTGTCTCCATCTTAGTCTCGAAAGCAGTAGGTGTAGGAGGTGTTTGATAAGATGAAGACCCGTAGGTCCTTTGAGCATTCTGTCCATAAGGCTTCTGAAAGTTGTTGTTCTGTCCATAGCCTGAAGAGTTCTGATTGCCCGTGTAGGCAGTTTTCTGTCCTCCACCGGAAAATCTGTTCCCAGATTGATATCCAAATCTGTTTCCTTGGAAACCAGATCCTCCGATGTAATTCACATCCTCTTCCTGAGTGTCCTCCTCAGTCTGATTCACTTCTACTTCTTGAGCAAAGTGAACAGCTTTCTTCTCACCTAGAAGAGTGCAGATTTTATCCATTCTGGACCTCAATTCAGCCATCTCCGAGTTATCAATACTTCCACCAGATTTCTTCCTCCTATCATCCATAGTCTTGCAACTATTGCTGCTAATCAAATTCTCAATTAACTGCTTAGCCTGTGTAGGAGTCCTGGTGTTGAAGTTGGCATCACTAGAATTATCCAGCGCCTGCTGATACAGAAGATCTATTCCTCTGAAGAAGATACCAATCAGCTGAACTTCAGTGAATCCATGGTGCGGACAGTCACGCTGATACTGCTTAAATCTCATCCAGGCAGTCTTTAAAGGCTCCACAACTCCTTGGGAGAAAGTAAGTATGTCCTGTCTAGATTGGTCTGAACGTGCATTGTCATAGAAATGACGCAGGAACTCACTCTTTAAGGCTGCCCAAGTAGTATACTGACCAGGTGCCAGTTGTCTCAGCCATGCACTAGCGTCTCCAGCAAGACTGTGCGGAAATAGCTTAAGGAACAGATAGTCCTGGCAAACTCCATCGTATTTCATACCAGTAACTATGTCCTCAAACTTGTCTATGTGATCCATAGGCTGCTCTGATTGAAGACCATGAAAAGCAATCTGCCTCATCAGTTGGTAGTAGATAGTCTTTACCTCAAAGTCGTTCCTCTCAAAGGCAGGAAGCACTAAAGCTGCTCGGTTCGCATGAAACTCGTCAGGTCTGTTGTAATCAGCTAATGTCCTTTCACGGACAACCATCTGGCCCAGTGGCCCAGCTTCATCAGGGATCACTCGTCCCTCAGCATCAATCCTATGCCCAGCAGCATTGTAAGGATTGTTCTCTGGATCCCTCAGGGTTCCATCAGCATCTAGTATCAAGATCAAGCGTTCTCGTACCATTCTCTCTCTCTTTTCTCTTCTGATTGTCCTTTCTAGACGTCCAAGTTCCTCTAGATTGAGATTAACCAAGCTCGAGTTCGGATTACTTCTAGTGTTCTGCGTTGGCATAAACTGTCTGTAATCGTCCAGCAACGATCGATGCTATCAGTGCAACGATCGGTTCAATCTCAGAATCGCCTAGTGTCGATCGACGCAAGATGTGCAACGGTCGACGCAAGGCGATTTCGGTACCTGCGACAGAAAGAATCAGAGAAAGGAATCAGTAAAATCAAAATAAAACAAAAACGAAAAGCAAAAACAAAAAAACGAAGAATTTCTAGTAAAACCCTAAGTTCGGTCCTATCGAAGACTCAAAGAGTCCCCGGCAACGGCGCCAAAAACTTGATAGGTCGAAGTTTTAATCCCTATTCTAAACTGCAAGTGCACAGTATAGTCAATGTAGTATATAGGGTTATCGAATCCACAGGGACACTTGGTCTCAAGAGAATCAAACCGTAGGAATTAATACTAGAAATAAGCAAGTAGTGATTGTAATGAATTGCGGTGCAAGAAAGTAAACAGTAGCAGGAAATCGGTTTGTAAGCAATAAACTAAAAGCGTCAAGCCTAGGGTATTCTCAGGAAATCAGACAAGCAGACAAGTTAATCAGTCAGGATCAAATTAAACTCAGTTCTAGAACTCAAATCACGAAAATAGAATTAACCAAATCTCTTTGCGAAAACTCTCTAAGTCTAAGTGCAGTAATCCAAATCTCTTTGCAATTACTAACAAATTAAACTAGCATTAAGTTCAAGTTCGATATGTTCACAATTAAACTAAACCAAATCTCTTTGCGAATAATTCAATTGCTCAACCTAAATAGTTCAGATTCCTAAACCCCACTCTCGTGACGTATTTAGTAACCTAGGATCTAGATTCTAATTGATCAGGTTAGAACTAGCTTTAAGCACAATTTAGTTTGAAGAACATTCTAATCATATGAATCCTAACTGAATTAAACAAGTCTAGCAAGTCATCAAACCCTAATGAGAAACCCTAAACTCAACTATGGATCTACTCAGACATGATTGATGAAAACATAATCATAGAATAAATAGATTGCATATAAGAAATTAAAATATCAAGGGGTTCGAAATCTTCTCCAAAATAAATCAATACAAGGAAAATAGATCAGCCCCAAAAGCTCTAAAAATCTCTTAGCTCTAAGTATCCAAACGTATCTAAATTAAACACCAAAAACTAGTATATAAAGGCATAATCTCGGCTGGGGCTTCTGTGTAAATACTGAAAGTATCTTGGGCTTCTTTGCAAATCTTCAATACTTGTTACGCCGATGCGTACGGCCCATCTCGCGACTGCATCGACCGATGCACAATGCGTGTCGATCGATACAACATCAAATAATCGAACAGTGAATAAAGGTCTCGGCCAAAACGTCCCAAAATGCCCAAAATGCTCCATATATCTCCAATTAGCTCCAAACCTGATTTAACCTGTAAAAGACTCTAAACTAATACAAAAGACTCTAAAAACGCAACTATATCATGGTATAAAGTGGGTAAAAACCATGATATATCACCTGGCTCCTCCTTTCATCTCCTTCATTCTTCAACAACGAAAACCATCAAAACACTCAGCCTCTCACCTCTATCCTCTCCCACGAAATTATCCCTCCCTCTCTCCTCTCTCTTCATCAAAAATTTGTCCATCTCTCTCTCTCCACATTCATCCCACCTTCAAGTGTTCTTCATCTCTTTTATTACTTGGCTCCCAAGCTATTGATGTAACTTCTAATCAAAGCTAAATATTCCCAAAATAAATACAGATATGAGATCATCACCTCTCCCTCATCACTCGCTTCCGGTCTTTGCCCCACAGCCGCCGGAAAGTCGCCGGAGAACTGCCGACAGTTAGTGAAGGAATGTTTAGTCAATCCTGATTCAATTCTCAGATTCAGATTAACCTAAACATGCTGATCTAGGTTCTCTTGAATAGAAACAATGATAGATCTCACCTTATACCTGTTTGCAGCGGAAAGAGATGGTATGTCAGAGATCAGAGAGCCACCGAGAGATAACTCCTCCAGAGGTTCACACACGCACACCAATCAGGAAGAAGGCTGCTAGGCCACTAGGGGAACTCGGCGCAGAGGGAGAGAGAGTTTTCAGCTAGGGTTTTTGGTTCTGAACTCGAGTTTTATTTATAAAACTTGTCCGGTTCCGTTTGGGCCATTTGGCCCAAACACCAATTAACTCGACGGCATTCGCGCACTGTGTCGATCGACACACCTTGTGTATCGATCGACACACAGTGGCTAAACCGTTTTATTCTCTCTAAGTACAGTAAATGCCTAGCACTTTTACCGTACTTCTGCTAAACCGTTCCTACACATTTTCCTGTTAGCTTAGGCGTGTGACCCATATGGGATCATATAATAAAGGCAATAAGTCCAAGACTTATAGATCATGAGCGGACTCTAGCAAGCCATCATGACCCCCCAGTATTATATGACTTATGTCTGATCATTGACATACTCTTACTTTCTAGAGACAGTACCGAGATTACTGGACACAATTCCAACAATCTCCCACTTGTACTGGAATCTCTGTATTCATAATCCTTTTGTCACAATATCTCGATTAGTCATAAGGCAAGATTGGTGTCATCCTTATAAAGCCTAATCTTGTTCATCGGACTCTGATTTGATACTGACAATCCAAACGACTCGGGACAGTCCGTTTGAGCATGGCCATGCATTTTCCAGTATTCAAATCTCCGATTGGCCTAGAGATATTCACTCCATTTATATTGGAGGGACAAATTCCGTCTTGTTCCATCACTGTAAACTACTCATTTCATAATGTACCCAAACAAGGTCCTTATAACTATCGCAGAACGATAGCGTTAGACAATGATCAAAGTGCATCAGTCCATGTGCAATCACATGCATGCGAACTCAGGTCTAAGGACTATACTCTATAGTCGTAGTAAGAATCTCTTATGACACAGATATAAATATCCTGAAGAGTTCTTATAAGCGGGTCTTGTCCGGTCGTATGTTCCCAAACATACACCTATGTACTGACTTTGATGCCGCGCATCTATGACACACTGAGACTTTGTCATAAGTCACGTACCAATCCAGTCTTACACGGTTGTTGGTGTTCCAATTTCAACAACCTTCGACTAGGGACGGGATGATATAAAACATCTATCAAATATAGGGTCTCATGATCAAGCTAAATGACTTCGATGACTCAAGATCAAGTCATTTACTTCGATGACCTATAAAATGGTTCATATCATTTTGGAACGATTATTTCATCACAGTTAAAATAATCTTGAAATAATAATTTCATTAAACATATGAATGTTTTACAAGAACATATCAAATAACTAAATAAAAGCCCTCAAACTCCCACTCAAATTTAGATTACATTTCAATGTCTCTAATGCCTACAGCTTCAGTCAGAAACTCGAGCTTAGGCCTTGGAAGTGGCTTTGTCAACGGATCAGCGACGTTATCATCTGTCTGAACTCGGCTGATCTTGACTTCCTTTCTATTAATGATGTCACGTATCAAGTGAAATCTTCTTAGAACATGCTTGGATTTCTGGTGTGATCTTGGTTCCTTTGCCTGAGCTATAGCACCATTGTTGTCACAAAATAGTGCCAGAGGCTCAGCCGCATCTGGTATCACACCTAGTTCAATAATGAACTTTCGTATTCAAACAGCTTCCTTCGCAGCTTCTGAGGCGGCGATATATTCAGCTTCTGTAGTGGAATCAGCAACGGTGTCTTGCTTGGAGCTTCTCCAACTGATTGCACCGCCATTCAGACAAAAGATATAACCGGACTGTGACCGGAAATCATCTTGGTCTGTCTGGAAACTTGCGTCCGTGAATCCACTGACTTTAAGCACATCACTTCCACCGTACACCAAGAACTTATCCTTAGTATGTCTCAGATACTTCAAGATGTTCTTTACGGCAATCCAATGGTTTTCACCTGGATTTGACTGGTATCTACTCGTCATGCTCAATGCATAAGCAACATCAGGACGAGTACAGATCATGGCATACATGATAGATCCTATTGCAGATGCATAAGGAATATTTTTTCATGCGCTCAAGCTCAGCAGCCGACGTAGGGCTCTGCTTCTTGCTTAGCGTTGTGCCATGTACCATTGGCGTGAAGCCCTTCTTGGAATCTTTCATGCTGAATCTTTGCAGGACTTTGTCAATGTATGAGTCTTGACACAAGCCTATCAGCCTTTTAGATCTATCTCTATAGATCCTAATTCCAAGAACGTATGCGGCTTCACCCATGTCTTTCATGGAAAAACAACTTCCAAGCCAGTCCTTTACCGACTTTAGAATTGGAACGTCGTTTCCGAGAAGCAGTATGTCATCGACATACAGAATAAGAAATACAATCTTGCTCCCACTAGATTTCTTATACACGCATTGTTCTTCTTCGTTTCTGATGAAGTCAAATTGCTTGATCGCTTCATCAAAACGAAGATTCCAGCTCCTCGATGCTTGCTTCAATCCATAAATGGATTTATGAAGCTTGCATACCTTTCCAGCATTCTTTGGATCTATGTAACCGTCAGGTTGTGTCATATACACATCCTCTTCCAGAATACCATTCAGGAAGGCGGTTTTCACGTCCATCTGCCAAATTTCATAATCATGAAAAGCTGCAGTTGCTAGTAGAATCCGAATAGATTTCATCATAGCCACTGGTGAATAGGTTTCATCGTAATCCACACCGTGAACTTGTCTGAAACCTTTTGCCACCAACCTGGCTTTATAAATCTGGACATTTCCATCCACGTCAATCTTCTTCTTGAAGATCCATTTGCACTCGATGGCTTTTACACCAGCGGGTAAGTCAACCAACGAAAACACTTGGTTGACCGACATGGAGTCCATTTCGGAATCAGTGGCCTTGCGCCACTTAGAGGAATCTGGGCCCCTCATGGCTTGATTGAAGTTTGATGGTTCATCACCATCAATGATCAGAAGATCATGACAGTCAGTCACGAGGAATCCTTGATTTCTCTCGGGTTCGTGACGGATCCTCCCGGATCTTCAAACTTCAGGTACTACAGGTTCAGGCTCTACAATTTCTTGTAGGTCCTCCTGCTGCTCTTCCTCATTAGGTTGAGCAGTATCCTGTTCATCTTGAATTTCTTCAAGCAGTACCTTACTCCCACTGTCTTTCTTAGAGAGAAACTCCCTCTCAAGAAAGTTACAATCCCGGGCAACAAAGATCTTGTTCTCGGAACGTAGATAGAAGTAATAAGCCTTGGTTTCCCGTGGATAACCAATGAAGTAGCATTTGTCAGATTTTGGTGTAAGCTTGTCTGAGATCAATCTCTTGACATAGGCTTCACAACCCCAAATTCTGAGATAAGACAGCACTGGAGCTACTCCAGTCCATAATTCATATGGTGTCTTTGCTACTGCTTTCGATGGCGCTCTATTTAGAGTGAACACTGCTGTTAGCAGAGCATATCCCCAAAGGGATATTGGAAGGTCTGTGTGACTCATCATAGATCGAACCATATCCAATAAGGTCCGATTTCTCCTCTCAGACACACCATTCCATTGAGGTGTTCCGGGAGGAGTGAGTTGGGATACGATCCCACACTCTCTTAGATGATCACTGAATTATTGGCTTAAGTATTCTCCTCCTCGGTCGGACCGAAGAGCCTTAATGCTTTTGCCAAGTTGGTTCTGTACTTCATTTTGGAATTCTCTGAACTTCTCAAAAGATTCAGACTTATGTTTCATTAAATAAACATATCCATACCTACTGAAATCATCAGTAAAGGTAATGAAGTACTGATAGTTTCCTCTTGCATTTGTGGACATTGGGCCACACACATCAGTGTGTATCAGGCCCAATAAGTCACTGGCCCTCTCGTTAGGTTTATTAAAGGGGGCCCGTGTCATTTTGCCCATCATGCAGGATTCGCATTTCTCACATGACTCAAAGTCAAAAGAGCCAAGAAGTCCATTCGAATGGAGCCTCTTGATGCGTTTCTCGCTGATGTGCCCTAAACGACAATGCCATAGAAACGTTCGGTTCTCCTCATTAGGTTTGAACCGTTTGGTATTAATGTTATAAATTGGCGCGGATTGATCGAGTATGTAAAGCCCATTCATAAGAGGGGCAGAACCATAGAACAAATTGTTGCGATTGAAGGAACATAATTTATTCTTAACTGAAAAATCATAACCTTCCAAATCCAACAAAGAAATTGAAATAATATTTCTGCTTATAGCAGGTACAAAATAACAATTATTGAGTTCTAAAATCAATCCCGAAGGTAAAGACAACAAGTATGTGCCTACAGCTAGTGCTGGAACTTTCGCTCCATTCCCAACTCGTAGCTCCACTTGTCCTTGCTTCAGCCTTCTACTGTTGCTGAGTGCCTGCATATTAGTACAAATATGAGCCCCACAACCAGTATCCATAACCCATGAGGTATTATCAGAAGTAGTTGTATTAACTTCTATAACAAAAATACCTGTCGAAGAAGTCTCGAGAGTCTTCTTCTTCAATTCCTTTAGACCTTCTTGGAATTTCTTACATTCTCTCCTCCAATGCCCTGGTTCTTTACAGAACCTGCATATGTCAGTTGGCCCAGCCATGGACTTGGGCTTGGGCTTTGGCGTGTCCTTGTCCGCGACTTGGACAGCCTTGGCCTTTCTCTTATCCTTAGCAGAGGATTTCTTAAACCCCTTGCCCTTTTGCACCATAAGCACATTGGGGTCCTTGGCGGTTTTCCTCAAGTTGGGCTCTGCAGTCTTGAGCATTCCGTGAAGCTCAGTCAATGTCTTACTCAAGCCATGCATGTTAAAGTTCAGAATGAACTGATCATAGCTTGCAGGTAATGACTGCAGAATGATGTCGCGGGCAAGTTCCTGGCTGATTGGGCAGTCGAGTTTCTGAAGATGATCGAGATAACCCATCATCTTCAAGACATGAGGACTCACTGCCGCATTCGCAGCCAACTTGCAGTCCAAGAGGTTCTTAACTGTTTGAAACCTCTCAGTCCTAGCCTGCTCCTGAAAAAGCGATTTCAGGCTTGCCATTATCTCGATGGGTGACAATACACTCTCGAACTGTTTTTGCAGCTCAGCAGTCATTGTCACCAACATCAGGCAATAGGCATCATTTTCATCTGACGAATGCTTTTCCCAAGCATTATGCAGAGTCCTGGCGGCATTGGCAGGAGGCCTCTCGGGGAGAGGATCACGAAGGACATAATCCTTCTTCTCCTGCTTGAGGACCAGCCTCAAGTTCCTTGACCACGTCAGGAAGTTCGTTCCAGTCAGCTTCTCCTTCTCGAGAACATACCGGATTGAGAATGTGTTTTGTGTGCTTGTAGTAGTCATAGCTGAAATATATAGATAAAAAGGTTATTAGTTAAAATGTTCAATATGATTAATCTCGTATTAAATTTAATATGATTAATCACGCATTATATTCAATAACATAAGTTACCCTCAATAGAATATAATGATTCCAAGATCCACATATAACTAAGATTAAAGTGGGCCACTGGCCGTCACCAAACCTTAGCTTATATCGGTAAGCCCTATATCGGCTAATTATATCCGTGATATAACTCTTGGTTGTGAATCTGGGCCCGAGGCCCAATCCACTCTGATGTCTCAAGGCCCGGGACTCCCGATGGCCCAGTCAAGAAAACCAGACTATACAGTCATGTAATCATTAATGTCTGGGACTCCCAATGACATTTATGAATCACAAACCGTCTTATCCACGCAAAAGCAGACACCCTCACACTGTAAGGCCATGAATACAATTGAATGGGCTTCGACAGCTGACATAGAATGGACAAGACATCCAACGCTTGATATTATTTGAGGTTCGTAGGTTTATTAAAATTTCATTCCCAAAATAGAAGATTACTATTTCGGGAAACATTCCATTTTTGGAAACCTACTATTTTTGGAAACTTTCTAAAATTGGAAACTTTCTAAACACGGAAACTTTCTAACTTTAGAAATTTCTTTAAAATCCAAAACCCGCAAATCTAGAAACTTCTAATTTAAGAAACTTTCTAATTTCAAAATTTCGGAAACTTTAATTTAAAATCGACTTTATAATTTATAAAATAAATTCTAAATTAATCTGAAGAAAGACTCAAATAATTGGCCCAATTGTTTTAACTTCTTGGCCCGAGGCCCAAGAATTGGTCCATGTCCAAGACATGACCCAATTGTCCAATTAAATGACATAACCGGTCTGGTTCATTAAAATTGGTCTAACCAAATTTTAATTACTACGATGACCACAATTGTCAACCGGTTATTTACTAAACCGGATTTTCTCAATTTATTTGGTCCAACCAAATCAAATTAGAAAATCCTGGTTTAGGCACTAAATCCAATAATTCTTTCGACATTGGATTTCTTGTCCCGGTTTAACCAGACTTAATAAAATTATTAAATCTGTTTATTAAACCAGGACGAATTAATTTTAATCAAAATATTAAACTGAGCCTTAAACCAACCATGTCGATCGATGAACCAATCGTGTCGATCGATCCATCAACCGCATCGGTCGATGCTCTTAGCATCGATCCTGCATCGATCGTGCATCGATCCTGTATCGATCGATGCTCTCACGTATGCACGGAACCGAGCCAAAACCCTAACCGTGTCGATCGATGCACCAACCGCATCGGTCGATGCACCAACATCGAACCTGCATCGATCCTGCATCGATCGATGCTTTCACGCGTTAACAGGGTTAGCCGATAGACTGTATCGACCGATCCATGCGATCGTATCGATCGATCCATGCGATCGCAGTCGATACTGACTTTTGAAAATCGCATTCTACCAAATCAATATAGCTTGGTTTCTGCGATTTTAAGTGTGTTTAGGTTTCAATTCCTTGTTGCTTAAGTGATTTCTCTTATCAGTAGTTGATTCAAAACACTTTTAAACAAGAAAAACAATCCTAAACTTGAATCTAAACAAGAAAAACCAGAACCAATAGCTCTGATACCACTGAAGGAATGTTTAGTCAATCCTGATTCAATTCTCAGATTCAGATTAACCTAAACATGCTGATCTAGGTTCTCTTGAATAGAAACAATGATAGATCTCACCTTATACCTGTTTGCAGCGGAAAGAGATGGTATGTCAGAGATCAGAGAGCCACCGAGAGATAACTCCTCCAGAGGTTCACACACGCACACCAATCAGGAAGAAGGCTGCTAGGCCACTAGGGGAACTCGGCGCAGAGGGAGAGAGAGTTTTCAGCTAGGGTTTTTGGTTCTGAACTCGAGTTTTATTTATAAAACTTGTCCGGTTCCGTTTGGGCCATTTGGCCCAAACACCAATTAACTCGACGGCATTCGCGCACTGTGTCGATCGACACACCTTGTGTATTGATCGACACACAGTGGCTAAACCGTTTTATTCTCTCTAAGTACAGTAAATGCCTAGCACTTTTACCGTACTTCTGCTAAACCGTTCCTACACATTTTCCTGTTAGCTTAGGCGTGTGACCCATATGGGATCATATAATAAAGGCAATAAGTCCAAGACTTATAGATCATGAGCGGACTCTAGCAAGCCATCATGACCCCCCAGTATTATATGACTTATGTCTGATCATTGACATACTCTTACTTTCTAGAGACAGTACCGAGATTACTGGACACAATTCCAACAGTTAGCTCCGCCATCCCTCTCCTCCTTTGCTCGGCCAGATCCTCCTTTAACATGGTCTCTTCTCCTCCACTCCGGTCATCCTCTCACCGGAGATAAGCCGCCGTCACCGAAGAAGCCGATCGCCGATGCTGGATTTCTTTGGCCGCCGCCGCATCTCTCAAGCCGTGAGCTCCACTTGCTGGTAAGCCTCTCTCTCTCTTTGCCGGATTCCTCCCCGGCGGTCAGCATCACACCGGACAAGTCACCGACAGTCTCCCATTGCCGGTCAACCACCGTGATCAATGGCCGCCCTCAGCAGCTGCGGTCTGCGCCTCCGTGCCGGTTTTCAGTCATGGTCAAAGGTTTAGTCAAATCAAAGAAACTCAACGCTTAGTTTTATTGGTCAACGCCAAGTTAAGCTTTGGGTCAAGATCGGTTTAGCTCGGGATTCAGTTGTTTGGTTCAGGAAAGGGTTATGGGAGGGTTAAGCTCGGTCTCGGGGTTCAGTTCTCAGTCGGATCATCCGTCCCTCACTTCCATACGCAATGTGAGTCGGCTAAACATTGTTTGTTGCATTTAGACTAGGATCATGTAGACTCCGAGAATATATAAACCGTATTTTAGGTTGTATACCTGATTGATTGAATTGGTTAGAACGGTTCGGTAAATTAAATAAATCCTGCCTTGCCTCATTTACGGCCGAGTAGGACACTACGCTCCTTCCTGCCTCATTTACGGCCGAGTAGGACACTACGCTCCGCCGCCACCCCCACCTCCACACTAATTCTATCCTCCTGGCGCACCTGTCGGGCGTGTTCCACATGAGCCGTACTGTACTCAGTGCGGAGCGTACCACTCATGTTGGGGATATTAGAAAGTAGATTATGCCAGGTAAGTAAGGGCTCTAACTCACCTTTTAATGTGTATATCGGCTTGTATTCGTCTTTAGGGATTGATCAGGTATGTGGCGGTGTTTCTTTTTGGGATGGATGGGTAACCGCTAGTATGTAGACTCCGTCAGACCTATGTATTTAAAATTCTATGTGGTGTATGGATGTTTTATTTACTTAGGGGATGTGGGTGATTTCGGTTAATCATTTAGAGTAACGGAGTAATGATATTGCAAGCTTGTGATGGCTAGTGAATGCAATATGATTACAACGTGAGAACAAATGATGGTCCGAACAGACGGCTTCCATCAGCACCCCGAGAGACGACCGTATTTGCCGATTTTATTGATTGATTGTGTGTGATTGATTGCCTTGCTAGGGTACTAGAATGATGATGTGATTTATGTGTTGTTCACTCGCTAGGTTGCTAGTCACTGGTTTTGAATTATTGCATCTGAGTGATCTTTAGGTTGTTAGTATGATTTGTTTAGCATCATTGCATTGCTCGGCAGATATATTGATTGAATAGCATTGCATTCAGGGATTGTTAGTTTGCTAGCATTGCATTTGTTCGATTGTTAGGTTGATAACATTGCATTTGTTTGATCGTTAGGATGCTAGAACGTCAGGTGAGAAATCATTAAGTTGATTTATTGTTAATTTGGGATCAATGCATTAATCATCTTGTTAGGTTGTTAGTTGAATGTTGAATGTTGAGCATCATTGCATTGTTTGATTCGCTAGCCTGTTATATGGTAGCTTTTGGTTCGGGATAGCGAATCATCTAGGTTGATCGTTTGAGTAGTAGTTGTTTTGGTAGATCGCTTGTAACGCCCCTTTCCCATTATCCGCAGACCGTCGAGCTGGCCGGTCAACAATCAAACAAGAACATGACCGATCGAACCCGAGCAAGTCAAACAGGAAAGGTTCGCCACAGGACGAAGCCAGAGACAGATCGGTTTGAGACAAAGGCTCATACTAACCTATCTTTGACTCCGCTATCCTCATATCCATAGTACAAAGCCGTACAACTCGTACTACTTCAATGAGTTGTGTCGGTTCGGACTAAACCCAATATCAGGGAAACAATTTTATTTTTGAGTAATCAAACGTTAAGCACAACGTTTAATGGGTTTTACAAACATTCGCCATTTCAAACACAAAATTAAATCATAAACACAGAGTGGCGCCAAAGCCGAACCGAGAAAAACAATCAAAACACCGAATAAAAATCCCGCCACAAGCAATCCCGAAACTACACCGAGGACCTCCTGCGTCTGTCGCTGCTAAACCTGAAAAACACAAAAAGGGTCTAATGAGCGATCAAAGATCGCCCAGTGAATCGGCTCCCCACTAACGGCTTCTAATCTATCTAGAGTCTACAGATTCCCGCCCCAAAACCCCAAAATAACAATCAACAGAATAAATGGTCCATCACGCACTACCACGTCGTGATAAACCCACAACACAAGAGCACTTGCCAAAAATAAAGAGAATTAAAGAAATCAAAGGCACTACGGCACATGTCCTCGTTTAGACTCTATCTATCTAACGTGCAATAATACCAAACACAACACTAGGCCCTACGATCTCGGTAACTTCCACGGGTTTGCTTCGTAACCTACATGGTAACTAACCCACGACTCCTAGACGTAAACACAATGTCCAACGACTAGGACACCGTTCTCCGTCCATCGATACGCGGTGACTCCTGTTACCCCCGGTAACCTGAGTTTCCGTGCGATTCAGCCCTAGGACATGACCCCGTATTCTCCGAATCACACACCTACCGGCGTCACCCAGTAGGTTAACACCATAACCGGATTCACCATGATCCGATTAGGCAACTACCCGAGGATCCCTTCGGGTCGGAAGTACCAGAACGTATTCAATACCTAGGCTTGCGGAATCTAACGCACCCAAGAGTCCTAGTGTAGAAATGTAAACATGCAGACTCGCTGGGACTCTAGAACAGATCACGCAATCAACAGTAATAACAACACCTCAACCATTCCGCAAGCCGCTACACTACCACGCCACCACTCTGACTAGGTAAGGTACCTAGTCAGTACTAACAAACTTACCCGGTCCCATGACCGGAGTAAGTGTCCACAAGAACTGCTCGGCCCAACACCGAAGCCGTCTAACAAGCCTGCACACAAAACTCACAGCAAAAATCATGCAATAACGCAATCACAACAATCACCACACAAGCAGGCCTATTAGGGTTTCTAAGTCTTTTAATCCGTTCTTATCCGCTACCTTGGATTAGCGGATTGCTAACCCGTAGACGGCTTATACACCACACGCTCAACAATATTTAACCCTTCCTATGTATCTTCTAATACTCCTCGATTCGTCGGTTTAGAGTTAGTAAACTTACTAACTCCCCGACGTCTCATTATTAATTAACTTGATTCATTACCCCCTTTTCCTGCTATTAAACCTAAATCCCAACTAGTTACATATTCTATACGTTCGTTTAGGTTTAACTCGTATTTTAATTCCGTCTTAATTTCCGTATATTGATTCATTCATTCTAGTTCTTAATATTTATATATGCATATACGGTCCTAACCATGCAACATCTATATGAATGCATCACATAATTAATACTAACAAACTAACGGCACACGATTGATTAACCTTTTAATTCCTAAAGTCCTAACATGCATATTCGTTCCTAGCCGGATTATCATTAGTCGGTCCATTCAAACATCAATCAACTAATCATATTAAACAACGGGTATGCACGTCCTAAGTCTATGGTTCTTGGTTCCCGGTCTACATGTACTAACTAAGAATTCTGAGCCGACTCATAGTGAGATTGACAGAAAGGTGGCACGGATGCAGATATGAACTCCGAGACCTCGAAATGAACCCGAACTTCCCGAATACACGTTCCCGAACACTCTCTAACCACCAAAAGGCCGTTGACAGAGCATTGACCGGCTCGTCTCAGGTGTTGACCGGCAGCGTTGACCTTGACCGTTTACCCGCGCGTTGACCAGATCTTGAATTGTTGACCAACCCAACTAAACCGGCTGAACCAACTGAACCGATTAAACCAACTTCAATTGGACCGGTTAGGTTAAACCGGTTTAAGTTAAACCGTTGACCGGTTTAAGTTAAACCGTTGACCGGTTTAAGTTAAACCGTTGACAGGTTTAACCTAAATTTGACCGCGGTTTAACCAGCATTAAACCAACTCCAATTTCAGAACCAACCCACTCAATCGAACCCTTGATGAACCGGCTTCAATATGACGGCGGCGAGGCTTCTCCGGTGACCGGCTCCGGCGTTGACTGCGGAAGAGATGCGTTGACCATGGCGGAGTGGGCTTTTCCGGCGGTTCTGGTGAGAGGATACACACCAATCTGCTCAGGAGGAAGATATCTACCCATCTATGGCTTCAAAACACTCGCATCGGTTGAAGGAAGAGAGAGATTCATCAAAACCCTAACCGCGGCAGCTCTCCGGCCAGTTTCCGGCGAGCTCCGGCGACGGCGTTGGCAAGGAAGAGGTGGCGGTTGTAGATGAGGTCAAGAGGAGTCTACTGGCTTTTACAAAAGATGATTTGGGTTTGGGAGTAGAAAGATATGGTGTTTCTTGTGCTTGAAGGTATCAAGAACTTCAAGAACAAATGAAGAACAACTCTTGAAGATGCATGAGTTTCTGGGTTCTAGGCTTGCATGTGGGTTGAGTGAGAGAGAGGTGAATCGCCAGAGAGAGCTAGGAAGGCTAGGGAGAGAGTTGGTTGGATACAATGAATTGACAAGATGGTTTTGCATGCAAAAATGGTTCTTTGAACCTAATTACCATGCAATGAATCAGCCAAGGAGAGGTGGCGACTTTGGGGTAATTACAACTGTCTTGTTGAGTGTTTATGTTTCCAAAATTCCTTCTTAAACCGTCCTTAACCAATGCTTAATCCCGGTTCTCTCTGTTGCTCGGTTCTTCTCGTTTATGTGTTTAATATTTTAAAAACCCCCTGGATGCTCCCATAAATCTTCAAATCCCCAAAATCAGATTCTCCATGATATTATATGAATTTATCAAGTTGATTCACTCCATTTGGGCTTACGTAGCTCCGGTTATGAATTTTTTTAAAGTTTCTTCGGGTTTATCGGTTTTCCTTCCCGATGTCCCAAAAAACTAGTTTAAACCCCGTTTCTTCCAATTCTGGTCTTCTAAATGTTCTTTATGTTGTTAAACATGAACATTTGGCCCGTCATAGCTCCCGTCTCAAACTTTGACAAAATTACAATTTTTCCCCTAACTTTGACAAAATTACAATTTTGCCCCTGTTGACTTTTCTTCTGCTCGTTGACCACATTTTTGGATACTGGTTATTACATTCTTTCCCACTTACCGGAATTTGGTCCCCGAATTCTCCGTCACTAACAGACTTTGAATCGGTACCAAATCCTGCATGTTGCTCCGTTACTCACTCCAACACTTCCTTACTCGAACACTGCTGCATACCACTGACACCTGACATTGCTGTGATCATTCTGTCTCATTCCATTCCACCCAATTGATCTCAACAACTATTCCATTCTGGTTCTCAGTCTTGTGTACCTTGTTTCGCTTCACTTATTAACTGTCTCCATCTGTCTCGATCTCTGAACTCATTCGCGGTTAGCTTCTTTGCTCTGACTCTCACTTTTGGCTTCCCCACTTTGCTTCGACTTCCACATCCTTCCGATCTTGATTTTTCTTCTCTGGGACACTCTTCAAGAATTTGATTACTTGAATCCGACTTTGCTACGACTCCATGTGATCTACACCGATCGCTTACTCTGGGTTCCATCTTATTGCTGACGTTCCTTCAAATCTTTTCACTAACTCATCATACTCCTCGGATTCGTTCTGTCGGTTGCTCGTTAAGCTGATACATTTTCCACTGACGATGTCCACCAACTGCTTCACATTCTCGTTCCGGTCTACTTGTCTTGCGACGTCTTGTCACTTCATCTCGCTTTCGGGTTCGGGTTCGGTCTCATATTCATATCGCATCGCCATTCCGTCCTACATTCAATTCAACACTTTCACTGGAGCAGTTAGATTCATCCCGATCTATCCCCGATATCCCTTCCTTATAGAAATATGGTTACTTAGTCATGTACACGATGGTTACCCATGATTAAGTAACAATACACTATAATTTCGTTCCCTCGTGAACCGATGTTTGAACGCAACCATTCTCGAGTTAGCTCATAACTCAGGGTAAAGCTCTAACTAAATTTATTCTAACAACTCCAACAGTCTAGCGAAATCGAGAAAGGCTACCAATCACTATTTACGCTTCCGATCAACTAGCAATTAAATGGTCTTATAGACCTAAAAATATCAATCTATCAAAACCACGCATACTAACACTACGCAATCTTTTTATACTTACTAACTAAAGGAACGCGTCCTATTTCACTAACGAACCAATCAATCAACCAAACAAACAGGAAATGAAAACAAGCATTTACCACACGCACACAGTCACGCAATCTAACGATCGGTCCGGATGCGTCGTCAGTCTGGGTTCGGGTCATGATGAACGGTCATCAGTTCCGCTCATCATTTGGTTTCACATAGTAATCTATTTACTTTCATAACCATCTGGATCATGCAAATAGTTACTATGCTACTCGAAATGATTAGCCGACACGCAAAGTCGCCTATCCGCCGATCTATCTACAAGAACAAAATAGAGTTAGTGCCCCACTTACCTGGCTTAACTACTCCTATCCTAACCTAACGCCTCCAGCAAGACCGAAATGCCCAACACCACTGGAAAAATGGCTCACTGGAGTATCCGATGGCAGGTGCGCCAGGAGAGTGCGGTGGATGTGCACTGGGTGGTGGTGCGTCGACGTGATGTGACTCCGTCCTCAAACAAAACTAAGAGATATGTCCCTCGTATCCACATAGCTGGCAAACGGCAGAGGAGGCGAGTCTGCGAGGACAAGTCGGTGCAGTGTGGCACTCAATGCCACAGAGCTGGCAAACAATAGACAACCTGGGAGGAGAGTCTGGCGGTGGCCTGTTGGGTCCAGGGTCAGGGCGACTAGGTCCGGCTCGGTATGGATCCGGTACAGGTGCGCGGTGATGCTCAGGGCTGGGCAAATGTGGTCCTAACCCGACGATCGGATCGATAGAAGCGAGATGGCCTTCATGGCCACAGACCTGACAATACTCGGGCGCTGGAACTGGCTGATAGGGCACTCCCGAGGATCAACCGGGTGAGGGTACCAACGAAATGGAATCCCTGTGCTCAACATGCACTACATCGAGAGTATACGGGCAACTCAGGTGGCAGTGGCTCAGATGGGTCCGACGACTCTAAAGGCTCCGGTAAAGGAGTCTGATCCAATGGCATGCGGGGTGACTCAGGCTGGTGTAGCTGATGGTGAGGTCCAACCTACTGCTCAAGTGTGTCCGCGAGCATAGCTGTCTGCTCAGCCGCCTGCTGCTCCCAGTGTTGGCGCTGGTGCGGGTCGATAGGCTCCATGTCCAAGTCGAAGTCCAACAATGCTGGATCCACTAGGTAATCTCCCATGCTGAGCGGCGGTAAGGGAATATCAGGTATCTCGAGAATAGGCTGCTGAATCGGCTCGGGTGCATGCGCATGTAGAGGTGGTAGCTCTAGTCCAAACCAGTCAAGCATCCCCACGTACTTGTCTGCATTGCCCGCGTCGACCTCCAATGATGCTGGCAAGGGTACATGTAAGGGTGTCGGATCAGTCTCAGCGGCCCTAGCACCCACTAAAGCTCGTAATGGTACTGGAGGGTGGTTCGACACGTGCGAACCTCGGGAGTGACCGGCAAGAGGTGGTCCTGGCTGACCCGGTGAATTTTCTGACGACTCGTGCTCACTCATAATGTTGTCTATGATAACTCTCTCTGCACCACACACACCACCACACAATCGTTCCTGGGATACACTGCTGTATGACTGCAATCAGAAAACAAAAACGTTAGTACAGATAATACAAAAATCCTACTTTCCCATCCCAACCCTAGGTTTAACAGACGCGGCTCGGTTTCCTAATGGATGCTTGGGTAACACATTTGACTCGATAAAACACGGAAAACACTCAAAATGAATTGTTTCGAAACCCATGACGAACCATGCTCTTATACCACCTTTCTGTAACGCCCCTTTCCCATTATCCTCAGACCGTCGAGCTGACCGGTCAACAATCAAACAAGAACATGACCGATCGAACCCAAGAAAGTCAAACAGAAAAGGTTCACCACAGGACGAAGCCAGAGACAGATCGGTTTGAGACAAAGGCTCGCACTAACCAATCTTTGACTCCGCTATCCTCATACCCATAGTACAAAGCTATACAACTCGTACTACTTCAATGAGTTGTGTCGGTTCAGACTAAACCCAATATCAGGGAAACAATTTCATTTTTGAGTAATCAAACGTTAAGCACAACGTTTAGTGGGTTTTACAAACATTCGCCATTTCAAACACACAATTAAATCATAAACACAGAGTGGCGCCAAAGCCGAACCGAGAAAAACAATCAAAACCCCGAATCAAAATCCCGCCACAAGCAATCCCGAAACTACACCGAGGACATCCCGAGTCCGTCGCTGCTAAACCTAAAAAACACAAAAGAGTCTAATAAGCGATCTAAGATCACCCAGTGAATCGGTTCCCCACTAACGGCTTCTAATCTATCTAGAGTCTAAAAATTCCCGCCCCAAAACCCCAAAATAACAGTCAACAGAATAAATGGTCGATCACGCACTACCACGTCGTGATAAACCTACAACACACGTGTTGGGAATGTCCTGAAATCTATTGTACTTGCTCTAAGTGAAAGTCGTATAGTCGAGATAAGACAATCACATAACACTGGGTAGTCATAACGCTTTGCTAGAAGCCACTTATGATCAATGAGTTGAGAACTCATTGCTAGTGTTATATGATCCTACAGGGTCAAACACCTAAGCAAACTGGGCGTTAAAGACGAGGTTGATCATTAATGTAATGATCCAGTGAATGCATATGTGATATGCATTCGATATCAATGTTCTGGGACAGCATCGATCGTTGCAGAGAGTGCATCGATCGATGCACTCGCGGATTAATCAGATTAATTCGGTTTAATCGTTGGTTAATTCCGTTGTGGTTTAAGCCGACATATATAAGATATTGTTGGAATTGTGTCCAGTAATCTCGGTACTGTCTCTAGAAAGTAAGAGTATGTCAATGATCAGACATAAATCATATAATGCTGGGGGTCATGATGGCTTGCTAGAGTCCGCTCATGATCTATAAGTCTTGGACTTATTGCCTTTATTATATGATCCCATATGGGTCACACGCCTAAGCTAACGGGAAAATACGAAGGAACGGCTTAGCAGAAGTACGGTAAAAGTGCTAGGCATTTACTGTATCAAGAGAGTCTAAAGGGCCTGATTAAATCCATGGGATTTAATCAGAACTGAGAATTGGGCCCAAAAGCCCATGAGAACTAGGAGAGATTTTAATGAATAAAATCAGACCTAGGTCTCTAATTTCCTCAGCTTTTTGCGCCACCCACAGCCTCTCTCTGCGCCTCCCTGTCGTCTGGTCTAGCAGCCAATTCCCGAGCGTGCGTGTGTGAACCTTTGGAGGATTCATCCCTTGATGCATCTCTCTGATCTCTGACCTGTTCTACTTCTTCCGCTGCAACAAACAGGTAAAAGGTGAGATCATCTATGTTTCTATTACAAGAGAACCTAGATCTGTATGTTTAGGGTGATATGAATCTGTGAATTGAATCAGGATCATCTAAACAATTCCTACAGTGGTATCAGAGCCATTGGTTCTTAGGATTTCTTGTTTTAGATTCATGTTTAGGTTGTTTAATCTGTTTAGAAGTGTTTTGAATCCATTACTGATAAGGAAAACACTTAAGAAACTGAATTGAATCCTGAACAAACAATTAAAATCACATTAGACCAAGCTATATGACTTGGTACAATGGTGATCGGCCGGTATGCAAACCGATCGGCTTGGCCGATCCAATGGTTGGATGCATCGCGCGTGATGGGCTGGTCGAGAGCATCGATCGCATCTCGTTCGCAATGCATCACGTCCCGGCTGCAAGGATGGATCGAGCTCGTCGTTCGGATGATGCTGCGATCGTCCCGATCGTTGGACGCGCACGTCCCGCTATCGTCCCGGCCGTAAGGATGGATCGTCCCGCTGTCGTCCTAGATTAAGCTGCGATCGTCCCGGTCAATTGGATGCGTGCGTCTGACCGTTCCGACCGTCAAGTCCGCAAGCCATCCCGATCATGGATCGTGCGTTTGGCTAGGGTTGGCGGCTAGGGTTTGATTGCGTGAAGATCACGACTAGGTCGTGATCGGTTCACGTGATCAAATCGGTTCGGTTCGGTTTAAAATTTTAATTAAAATCAATCGTTCTGGTTTAATAAACAGATTTTAATAATTTTATTAAATCTGGTTAAACCAGGATAAGAAATCCAATGTCGAAAGAAATATTGGATTTAGTGCCTAAACCGGGAATTTCTAATTTGATTTGGTTGGACCAAATAAATTGAGAGATTCCGGTTTAGTAAATAACCGGTTGACAATTGTGGTCATCGTAGTAATTGAAACTTGGTTAGACCAGTTTTAATGAACCAGACCGGTTATGTCAAATAATTGGACAATTGGGTCATGTCTTGGACATGGACCAATTCTTGGGCCTCGGGCCAAGAAGTTAAAACAATTGGGCCAATTATTTGAGTCTTTCTTCAGATCAATTTAAAATCTATTTTATAAAATTATGAAGTCGTTTTTAAATTAAAGTTTCCGAAATTTTGAAATTAGAAAGTTTCTTAAAATAGAATTTTCTGAATTTGCGGGTTTTGGATTTTAAGAAATTTCTAAAGTTAGAAAGTTTCCGTTTTTAGAAAGTTTCCAATTTTAGAAAGTTTCCAAAAATAGTAGGTTTCCAAAAATGGAAAGTTTCCCGAAATAGTAATCTTCTATTTTGGGAATGAATTTTAATAAACCTACGAACCTCAAATAATATCAAGCGTTGGATGTCTTGTCCAGGCTATGTCAGCTGTCAAAGCCCATTCAATTGCATTCATGGCCTTACAGTGTGAGGATGTCTGCTTTTGCGTGGGTAAGACGGTTTGTGATTCATAAATGTCATTGGGAGTCCCAGACATTAATGATTACATGACTGTATAGTCTGGTTTTCTTGACTAGGCCATCGGGAGTCCCGGGCCTTGAGACATCAGAGTGGATTGGGCCTCGGGCCCAGATTCACAACTAAGAGTTATATCACGGATATAATTAGCCGATATAGGGCTTACCGATATAAGCTAAGGTTGGGTGACGGCCAGTGGCCCACTTTAATCTTAGTTATATGTGGATCTTAGAATCATTATATTCTATTGAGGGTAACTGATGTTATTGAATATAATGCATGATTAATCATATTAAATTTTAATACGAGATTAATCATATTGAACATATTAACTAAAATCCTTTTATCTTAAATTTCAGTTATGACTAGCACAAACAATCAAAACACTTTCTCGATCCGATCTATCCTTGAGATGGATAAGCTGAACGGATCAAATTTCCTGACTTGGTCGCGGAACCTGAGGCTAGTCCTCAGACAGGAGAGAAAGGACTATGTCCTTGAGAGAGCTCTCCCCGTGAGGATCGGGTCCAATGCTTCTCATGCAGTATATGATGCTTGGAATAAGCATTATAATGATGCGGTAGATGTGCGTGGTCTGATATTGGCTACCATGGACTCTGACTTGCGGGAGCAATATGAGAACATGGAGTCGCCAATAGAGATGATCAGCAGCCTGAAATTGAAATTTCAGGAGCAGATACGAGTGGAGAGATACCAGTTGGTTAAGTCTCTCACTAGCTGCAAGCTACCAAATGATAATCCAGTGAGTCCTCATGTCAGTAAAATGATGGGTTACATTGATAACCTGAGGAAACTGGATTATCCAGTTAGCCAAGAATTGGCAACTGAGATCATTCTGCAGTCACTGCCGTCAAGCTATGACAAGTTCAGGAAGAACTATATCAAGAAAGGCTTAACGAAGACGCTGACTGAACTGCATAATATGCTCAAGACGGTTGAGCCAAACGTGAAGGGTAGGTTTATGAAACCTAGTACTGACAAGGGTGAAGACAAAGTTGTCCAGATTTTGAATCATGGCAAGCGTGTGTCTTCTGAGCTCAAGTCAGATACCTCTTACGTTGGTAAGTGCTGCTACTGTAAAGAGATAGGGCATTGGAAGAGAGATTGCATAAAATTCATGGAAGACGATGAGGAGTTAAAGTTAATGTATGAGACTACTTCCTCAGGTATTCATGTTATTACTTCAAGTTCTACCTTGCAGGTATTGGATACTGGTTGTGGCACTGATATTTGTTGTAATATGCAGAGCCTGAGCAACAGTAGAACGTTGAAGGAAGGGCAAGTGGAACTGCATGTCTGGAAGGAGCTATGGAAGCTGCCTCAGTCATAGGGTTTTCACTTGTAGATACCTTCAAGGCTTGGTTTTGTATTAAGTAATTGCCGCAATCTACCTGCTTTAAGCAGAGTTGTTTTTCATTTTCTTGTAAGAATTTGAATGTTTTTCATTTTGATAAAAGACAAGGTTTTGTTCTTTTGATCTTAATGAAATATCAATTGTAGCACCCTATTCAAGGAATGGGTTTTATATCTTAAACCGAATATAACATAAATACCGAATTGGTTTAAATCTGATGAATTAAACCTGAATTTTCTTGGTATAAAAGTCTTGGTCACATAGAGTAAGACGGATTCAGAAATCCCATAGTTATGGACTGTTGGGCTCATTTGATACGATATCTTATGAGACTTGAATTCTGTTTACTGGATCAAAAGACAAAGGGCCCATCTTAGCCGAGCTAGAGAAAGGCCCAAAGGCTTGTTGGAGATTGAACATACTCATGTATGTGGTCCGATGAGCAGAAATGCCAGAGAAAACTTCCTATACTTCATTGTCTTGACTGATTAATTCAGTGAGTAAGATTGTGTTCATTTGATGAGACACAAGTCGGAATTCTTTGACATGGTCGAAAGAGTTCCAGATTGAGGTATAGAACCTAAGTGACAGAAGTATTAAGACTCTGAGTTAAATCAGAGTGAGAATACTTAAGTCATTGATGGTGTGATCATCTGAATGAGTGTGAAGTCGTTTCACAACTCAATTCTCCTGAAAAACCAGGAGGTGTTTCTGTGAGAAAGAATCAGATCTCATTAGAAATGATTAAAGATGAGTCACACGAATCTTCCATGATATTATTAAAGAATAACGCTCTAAAATATCTAAGTTTACGCTGAAATAGTTCCACAAATATCAGTTGAAAGACACCACGTTAATGTGGATTGAAATCGATCCAAATTTGTCTTTACTGAGTATTTGTAGTTGTGCTACTTCGCTGGTTGTCCTAGAGAAACTAAGGCTTGTTACTTTTACGTCCAATCTGTTTTCTAAGAAGGGAAGTTATTTTCCAAGAAGAACAGTGGGAGTAAAAGCATAACTCGAAGTTTTCTTAGGGAAACCAAGGCTCGGTACTTTTACGACCATCATGTTTTCTAAGAAGGGAAATTACTTTCCAAGAAGAACAGTGGGAGTAAAAAAAAGTATTTTTACGACCATTCTGTTTTCTAAGAAGGGAAGTTACTTTCCAAAGAAGAACAGTGGGAGTAAAAGTACAACTCGAAGAAATTCGAGAAATACAGGAGGCTGCTTAACCTATTGAGGGAGAGCAGCGGAAGGATTTACAGATTTCTGTAGAATCTACACCCGTGGAGCCTGAAGTTCGCAGATATGAATCAGTTACTAATCCGAGAGTGATTTCTCGTCATTAGTTGAAACTGATAATCATTGAAAGTTCGCATGATCTGATGATCATTGAAAGCGATGAATCTGCGAAATTCAAAGAAGCGAAAGTGAGCCCGGACTCCGAAAAATTACATTTTATGTAAGTTAGCTTCATCGATCCATTCATGGATGGAAGCAAACATATCGGAGTTGGAATCTTCGTTCTGTTGAAGTAGTCAAGGTTTTGACTTGAACAGGAACGAAGCGGAACTGTGTGTTTACTAATAGATAAATGGGAGCGATATTGCATTTCTCATATTGTATGTCGATAACATACTGATTCTCGGAAATAACGTCCCAATGCTGTAGTCGGTAAAGGACTGGCTTGGGAGTTGGTTTAGTGATTGACATGGGTAAAGCCACGAAAGTCTTGGATTCTGGATCTAAAGATAGAGATCCAGAAGAGCTGGTAGGACAAAGTCAGGATTCTTAATTAGACAAAGTCCTACACGTTTTCAGCACTCCAAGAAGGGTTTTAAGCCAATGTCACATGGCAATACGTTAAGCAAGAAGCAGTGTCCTACGATAACTGCTGAGCTTGAATGCATAGATAGGATTCATATGCGACGGCAATTGGATCTATCATGTATGCCATGACACGTACTTGTTTTGATATTGCTTTAATGTTAAGCAAGACAAGTAAAGACCAGTCAAATCCAGCAAAGAATCACTGGATTGCCGTAAAGAATATTCTAAAGTATTTGAAGAATACTAAGGATAAGTTCTTTAGGTAAAGAAGAAAGTGAGGTGCTACAAGTCGATAGAGTCTGAAAGGCAAGTTTCCAACAGACAAAGATGATTTCCGGTCACAGTCCGGTTATGTCTTGTGTTTGTTTTGGCGGTGCACGGCACTGTTGCTGACTCCATGACTTAAACTGAATATTTCGCAGCTTGGGAAGCAGCGAAAGAGGTTGTTTGAAAGAAGAGTTCATCACTGAACTTGATGTGAATCCCAGCATAGATGAGACTAGCTGCACATCAGAGGTCCAAACAACTTGAGGATAGGTATAACCTATTCCATAAGATAAATGACAGAGATGTTAAGTAGATCAGCAAGTTTCATCGAATGAGAACGTTGCTAATCTATTAACGAAGCCACTCCTTAGGCCTAAGCACGAGTCTCGGACTGTAGCTGTAGGATAAGTGAAATTAAGATGTAGTCTTGATTTCAGTGGGAGTTATTAAAGGGCTTTATTTAGTTATTTGATATGTTCTTGTAAAACATTTATGATGTTTAATGAAATTATTATTTCAAGATTATTTTAACTGTGATGAAATAATCGTTCCAAAATGATATGAACCATTTTATAGGTCATCGAAGTAAATGACTTGATCTTGAGTCATCAAAGTCATTTAGCTTGATCATAAGACCCTATATTTGATAGATGGTTTATATCATCCTGTCCCTAGTCGAAGGTTGTTGAAATTGGAACACCAACAACCGTGTGAGACTGGATTGGTACGTTACTTATGACAAAGTCTTAGTGTGTCATAGATGCGCGGCATCAAAGTCAGTACATAGATGTATGTTGGGGAACATACGACCGGACAAGACCCGCTTATAAGAACTCTTCAGGATATTTATATCTGTGTCATAAGAGATTCTTACTACGACTATAGAGTATAGTCCTTAGACCTGAGTTCGCATGCATGTGACTGCACATGGACTGATGCACTTTGATCATTGTCTAACGCTATCGTTCTGCGATAGTTATAAGGACCTTGTTTGGGTACATTATGAAATGAGTAGTTTACAGTGATGGAACAAGACGGAATTTGTCCCTCCAATATAAATGGAGTGAATATCTCTAGGCCAATCGGAGATTTGAATACTGGAAAATGCATGGCCATGCTCAAACGGACTGTCCCGAGTCGTTTGGATTGTCAGTATCAAATCAGAGTCCGATGAACAAGATTAGGCTTTATAAGGATGACACTAATCTTGCCTTATGACTAATCGAGATATTGAGACAAAAGGATTATGAATACAGAGATTCCAGTACAAGTGGGAGATTGTTGGAATTGTGTCCAGTAATCTCGGTACTGTCTCTAGAAAGTAAGAGTATGTCAATGATCAGACATAAATCATATAATGCTGGGGGTCATGATGGCTTGCTAGAGTCCGCTCATGATCTATAAGTCTTGGACTTATTGCCTTTATTATATGATCCCATATGGGTCACACGCCTAAGCTAACGGGAAAATACGAAGGAACGGCTTAGCAGAAGTACGGTAAAAGTGCTAGGCATTTACTGTATCAAGAGAGTCTAAAGGGCCTGATTAAATCCATGGGATTTAATCAGAACTGAGAATTGGGCCCAAAAGCCCATGAGAACTAGGAGAGATTTTAATGAATAAAATCAGACCTAGGTCTCTAATTTCCTCAGCTTTTTGCGCCACCCACAGCCTCTCTCTGCGCCTCCCTGTCGTCTGGTCTAGCAGCCAATTCCCGAGCGTGCGTGTGTGAACCTTTGTAGGATTCATCCCTTGATGCATCTCTCTGATCTCTGACCTGTTCTACTTCTTCCGCTGCAACAAACAGGTAAAAGGTGAGATCATCTATGTTTCTATTACAAGAGAACCTAGATCTGTATGTTTAGGGTGATATGAATCTGTGAATTGAATCAGGATCATCTAAACAATTCCTACAGATATATGGTCGACCTAAACTCGTCCCTAACCTAATCCACAGCCACCAGAACATAGAAAGAAACCTCTCTGGAGATTAGATCTCTGTAAGGCACTAGCATCCCTGCGGTCCAGTTTGTGTGCGTGTGGATACCAGTAGAGGCGCAACATTTGAGGCGCTCTAGATCTCGATTATCTGCAAATCTTCCGCTGCTAATCACCAGGTAATTCTGAGATCCCTAGATTCAATTACATGAACCCTAGATCCTAGGCTTGGAATTCAGACCAGGGTTGCCTAATTGGATTAGGAACTGCTAGAAATTCCTTCAGTGGTATCAGAGCTTTAGGGTTCCATTGAATCAGTAGCATGTTGATTAGATTGGTTGAATCTGAATCTGTGTATGGTTGATACAAACTTGCTAAAATTCGTTTTCATGAAAAAAACCTAGTTTAGGGTTCTGTTCGAAAACGTTTTAGGGTATTTTCGCATGGTGTCGATCGATGCCAATCCGGCATCGATCGATACAGGGCGAAAACCCAAATAAAATTTAGGGTTTTTCGCATGGTGTCGATCGTTGCCAATCCGGCATCGATCGACACAGGGCGAAAACCCGAATAAAACTCAGTTTTCGCCTAGTGTCGATCGACACAAATGTTGCATCGATCGACACAAACCTCGCGAGATTGATGAATCGGTTCAATTGAATTGGACCGGTTATCGAGCTTGGTTAAAGATGGTCGAACACTGTGAATGGTTTAATTGCGATTGTCTTGATTAGGTTGGCATCGACCGATGCTAACGTAGCATCGATCGACGCTGACCGGTATTCAAAACCGGATCAATTGGATTGATCGGTTATTGCGGATTGCTTTTGGTTATCCTGTATCGATCGACACTATAGTAGTGTCGGTCGACACCAGACTTGTTGATTAGGTTATTGAACCTGAAATCACAGAACCGAAGCAAGATGAATCAATTAATTATAAGAATTAAAACATAATAAAACTGAGCGTTTTAAATGGTTCCGTTCCTCAACCAAATATCAAGTGATACTTGATGTCTTTCCAATCTTGTCAACTATCAAGACCCATTTAATTGTGCGATAGACTTGCAGTGCAAGATGTCCACAATTTCATGAGTAAGACAGAGGTAATCGTGTTGATGGATTTACAGTGCAAGACATCAACAATTACATGACTGAAGAGATTGGTTTACTTGACTGGGCCATCAAAATTGTTTTGGGCTCAGAGACATCAGGTGGATTGGGCATGAGATGTCGATCCACAACCAAGAGTTATATTGGATATAACTAGCAAAGTTGTTGCTTACCTAGATAGCTAAATTTGGGTGATAGCCAGTGGCTCACTCAAGTTTAGTGAAGTATGGGTCTTGGATCATTATAATCATCTGAGGAAACATTGTTTGAATATAATGCGAGTTGTCTTAATAGTTAAGACTTCTCATTTCTTGAACATCATAACTAAACCTCCCTTGTTTTTCCAGCTATGTCTAGCACAAACCATCGTAACAATTTCTCCCTGCGATCCGTCCTTGAGAAGGACAAGTTAAATGGATCCAACTTTCTTGAATGGTATCGGAACTTGAGAATTGTTCTCAAACAGGAGAAAAAGGACTATGTCCTTGAGAAAGTTCTCCCCAAGAAGTACCGAGCCAATGCCTGGCAGTCAGATAAGGATGCTTGGGATAAGCATTCTAATGATGCGGTGGATGTGAGTTGTATCATGTTGGCTACCATGAACTCGGAATTGCAGAAGCAATATGAGTACGTGGAGTCGCCGAAAGAGATGATCACTGGCCTGAAAAGTATGTTTCAGGAGCAGGCACGAACTCAGAGATACCAGACGGTTAGGTCTCTGATTGAGTGCAAGCTACCAAAGGGCGAACCAGTTAGTCCTCATGTCATTAAGATGATGGGTTATATTGATAACCTGGGGAAACTGGATTGTCCCATTAGTCAAGAGTTGGCTACTGACATCATTCTGCAGTCACTGCCGTCAAGCTATGATCAATTTGTTATGAACTATAACATGAACAACTTGACGAAGACGTTGACTGAATTGCATGGGATGCTTAAGACTGCTGAACCTAACATCAAGAAGGACACCCCAAAATGTCCTTATGGTACAAAAGGGTAAAAAGTTTAAGAAACTTGGTAAGAACAAAGGTGATGGCAAGACGAGCTTGATTGTGAATCCAAGCGTGTCTGGCCGTGTTCCTAAGATTAAAACCAGTCCTTCTGAAGATGTTAAGTGCCGTTATTGTAATGGTTATGGGCATTTGAAAAGAAACTGCAATAAAGTCTTGGAAGATTATGAGAAGCTGAAGAAGACGTACGAGACTTCTTCTTCAGGTATTATGTTATAGAAGTAAATGTTACTTCTTATTGTCCTACTTATTGGGTATTTGATACCAGCTGTGGTACTCATATTTTGTGAAAATGTGCAGGACCTGAGCAAAAGTAGGACTATGGAGAAAGGACAAGTGGACCTATGAGTAGGAATGGAGCAAGAGTTGATGCATTAACCGTAGGAGTATTTCATTTGTTTTTTCTCTTATGGCATGTTTTGAACTTAAAACTGCTACTATGTAACTGCTATGAGCAGACAGATTATTTCTAATCCTTGTTTGGATATGGAAGGATATCAGTTCTCAAATCAAGAATAAGTTTTATTCATTTGATTACAGTGATATATTTTATAGTAGCAATCCATTAGAGAATGGACTTTATGTTCTAAACCAGAATGTGCCTAACGATAACATTAGTACCAAGAGATTCAAGTCAAAAGATACGAATCAAACTCTTTCTCTGGCATTGTCGTTTTGAGCCACATAAATGAGAAACAGATTCAGAAGCTCCATAGTGATGGGCTTTTGGGCTCATCTGATTATGAATCATAATGAGTAAAGTGAATCTTGTTTATTGGAAAACGAAAGAGGCCCCTTTCAACAAAGGTAGTGTCGATCGATGCATGTATGCAACGATCGATACAGGTTGCGAACGAACGAAAAAAAAATGAAAGGGCCAGAGGCTTATTGGGCTTTATACATACGGATGTATATGGGCCGATGAGCACTAGTGCTAGAAGAAAATTTCAGTACTTCATTACCTTTACTGATATTTTCAGAAGGTACGGTTATGCCTTATTTATAAGGCATAAGTCAGAATCTTTGAAAAGTTCAAAGAGTTCCAAAATGAAGTACATAATCAATTTGGCAAAGGTATTAAATCTCTACGATAAGATCATGGAGGTGAATACCTAAGTCAAGAATTTAGTGATCATCTGAGAGATTGTGAAAGTGTTTCACAATTCACTCCTCCTGAATCAGACCTTATTAGATATGGTTCGATCAATGATGAGTCACTTAGATCTTCCATTATCCTTCTAAGAATACGCTCTAGAAATGTCTGAGTTTACTTTAAATAGAGTTCCATCAAAATCAGTTACAGAGATACCACATGAGATGTGGAATGTAAATGTTTCTGATTTATCCATCATGGAGATTTGGAGTTGCGAGACTTATATAAAACGTTTAATCTCTATAAGCTCACACACAAATCTGATAAGTGCTACTTCATTGGTTGTCCTAACAAAACCAAGGCATGTTACTTTTACAACCAGTTTGAGAACAAATTGTTTGTTGCTCGGAACCATGTTTTCTTGAGAAAGATTTTCTTTCCAAGAAGAACAGTGGGAGTAAAATACGAACTCGAAGAAATTCGAAAATCACAGGAGACTGCTCAACCTGATGAGGAAGAGCAGCAGTAGGATCTACAAAGAGTTGTAGAACCTGCAACTGTGGTGCCTGAGGTTTGCAAGGATCTGGTGAATGTATATTTGATATACATTCAAATGCGAGTTTCTGAAGAAGTGTCGATCGACACAAAAGTTGCATCGATCGACACAGATCGCGAACCAAATATTAATTTTTGGTTTATGACTTAATTAACTACGGTTCAAATCTTGGTTAATTAGGTCGTGGTAAAAGTATACATATGAGATATGTGTGCGCGACTTTTACTGAAAACTGAAGCTCGCAGATCCGAAAGGATCCGTCACGAACCCGAGAAATATGGATTTCTCGTAACCAATTGTCGTGATCTACTGATCATTGAAAGTGACGGGCCTGTGAATTTTGAAGAAGCAATGATGGGCCTTGACTCCGAAAATGGCTGAAAGCCGCTGAATCTGAAAATGGTTATATTCAGATATACAAAGCTAGGTTGGTGGCAAAAGGTTTCAAGTAAATTCCTGGTATTGACTATGAAGAAACCTATTCCCAGACACCATGCTAATGTCCATTCGGATTCTCTTAGCAACCGCCACTCATAATGGTTATGAGATATGGCAGATGGATGTGAAAACAGTTTTCCTTAATGGAATTCTGGAAAAGAATGTGTACATGACATAATCTGAAATATTCATTAATCCTAATGAAGCTAGGAAGATGTGCAAGCTTCATCGATCCATTTATGGATTGAAGCAAGCATCTCGGAGTTGGAATCTTTGTTTTTGATGAAGTAATCAAAAGGTTTGATTTTATCAGAAATGAAGAGGAACCGTGTGTTTACAAGATGACTAGTGGGAGCGCAGTTGCATTTCTGGTATTGTATGTTGATAACATACTACTTCTCAGAAATGAAGTTCCGTTGTTTCAGTCTGTTAAGACTTGACTCGAAAGTTGTTTTTCGATAAAAATATGGGAGAAACCGTATGCATTCTTGGAATAAGAATCTATAGAGATAGATTGGATAAGCTAATTGGATTGTGTCAAGATACTTATAGTGATAAGGCCTTGCACATGTCCAATATGCAGGATTCCAAGAAGGGCTTCGTGCAAATGACTCTTGGTATTACTCTTAGCAAGACGCAGTGTCTTTCGACACACGCTGAGCAAGGGCGAATGAGGGTCAGGCTACTGCTAAAGGCATTAGATGTCTTAAGATGTGATCTTAATTTTAGTGGGAGTCATTGTGATTAATTTTAGTTATGATATGATGTTCGTATAAACATAATTTGATTATGTTATTGAAATCTGACATCTGTATTATTTAATAATGTTTATTAAATAATAGTCCCAAAGTAATTTATGACATTTTATAGGTCATCAAGTATGTGACTTGATCATGAAACCCTATAGATAATAAATGACATAAATTATGTTGGTCCTTGGTCGAGGTTGTTAAAGTGGGACATTAACAACCGCGTGAGACTAGTATGTGAGGTGACTGATGACTAAGTTTCATGGAGTCATTAATAAGAGTATTAAAGTCAATCACATAGATATGTGTTGGAGAACACAGGATCGGACATGACCCACTGATGAGAACTCTACGGGATAGTTATATAAGTGTCATGAGAGTTTTCATTACGACTATAGAGTATAGTCCTTAGACCTGAGTTCATCATGTTTTCTTACATGTGAATTGGTCCGCTTTAACCTGGTCAAACGTCAGCCGTAACTGGTGACTATAAAGGCATTGATTGGGCGTATCATGAAGCGTGTGAAGAGACAGGGATGGAACACGATGGGATTTGTTCCTCCTATATAACAGGAGATAAATATCTCAGGGCCCATCGAAGATTTGATACTGAGAAATGTGTGGCCACACTCAAACGAGGTGACTGTCAGTCGTTTGTCTTGTCAGTATAAATCGGAGTTCGATGAACATGATCTTGGCTAAATAAGGGTGACACAGATCTTGCCTTATGCCAGATCGAGATATAGTGACAAAGGGATTATGGGAATAGATGATTCCAGTACAAGTGGGAGATTTTTGGGAATGTCCTGAAATCTATTGTACTTGCTCTAAGTGAAAGTCGTATAGTTGAGATAAGACAATCACATAACACTGGGTAGTCATAACGCTTTGCTAGAAGCCACTTATGATCAATGAGTTGAGAACTCATTGCTAGTGTTATATGATCCTACAGGGTCACACACCTAAGCAAACTGGGCGTTAAAGACGAGGTTGATCATTAATGTAATGATCCAGTGAATGCATATGTGATATGCATTCGATATCAATATTCTGGGACAGCATCGATCGTTGCAGAGAGTGCATCGATCGATGCACTCGCGGATTAATCAGATTAATTCGGTTTAATCGTTGGTTAATTCCGTTGTGGTTTAAGCCGACATATATAAGATATATGGTCGACCTAAACTCGTCCCTAACCTAATCCACAGCCACCAGAACATAGAAAGAAACCTCTCTGGAGATTAGATCTCTGTAAGGCACTAGCATCCCTGCGGTCCAGTTTGTGTGCGTGTGGATACCAGTAGAGGCGCAACATTTGAGGCGCTCTAGATCTCGATTATCTGCAAATCTTCCGCTGCTAATCACCAGGTAATTCTGAGATCCCTAGATTCAATTACATGAACCCTAGATCCTAGGCTTGGAATTCAGACCAGGGTTGCCTAATTGGATTAGGAACTGCTAGAAATTCCTTCAGTGGTATCAGAGCTTTAGGGTTCCATTGAATCAGTAGCATGTTGATTAGATTGGTTGAATCTGAATCTGTGTATGGTTGATACAAACTTGCTAAAATTCGTTTTCATGAAAAAAACCTAGTTTAGGGTTCTGTTCGAAAACGTTTTAGGGTATTTTCGCATGGTGTCGATCGATGCCAATCCGGCATCGATCGATACAGGGCGAAAACCCAAATAAAATTTAGGGTTTTTCGCATGGTGTCGATCGTTGCCAATCCGGCATCGATCGACACAGGGCGAAAACCCGAATAAAACTCAGTTTTCGCCTAGTGTCGATCGACACAAATGTTGCATCGATCGACACAAACCTCGCGAGATTGATGAATCGGTTCAATTGAATTGGACCGGTTATCGAGCTTGGTTAAAGATGGTCGAACACTGTGAATGGTTTAATTGCGATTGTCTTGATTAGGTTGGCATCGACCGATGCTAACGTAGCATCGATCGACGCTGACCGGTATTCAAAACCGGATCAATTGGATTGATCGGTTATTGCGGATTGCTTTTGGTTATCCTGTATCGATCGACACTATAGTAGTGTCGGTCGACACCAGACTTGTTGATTAGGTTATTGAACCTGAAATCACAGAACCGAAGCAAGATGAATCAATTAATTATAAGAATTAAAACATAATAAAACTGAGCGTTTTAAATGGTTCCGTTCCTCAACCAAATATCAAGTGATACTTGATGTCTTTCCAATCTTGTCAACTATCAAGACCCATTTAATTGTGCGATAGACTTGCAGTGCAAGATGTCCACAATTTCATGAGTAAGACAGAGGTAATCGTGTTGATGGATTTACAGTGCAAGACATCAACAATTACATGACTGAAGAGATTGGTTTACTTGACTGGGCCATCAAAATTGTTTTGGGCTCAGAGACATCAGGTGGATTGGGCATGAGATGTCGATCCACAACCAAGAGTTATATTGGATATAACTAGCAAAGTTGTTGCTTACCTAGATAGCTAAATTTGGGTGATAGCCAGTGGCTCACTCAAGTTTAGTGAAGTATGGGTCTTGGATCATTATAATCATCTGAGGAAACATTGTTTGAATATAATGCGAGTTGTCTTAATAGTTAAGACTTCTCATTTCTTGAACATCATAACTAAACCTCCCTTGTTTTTCCAGCTATGTCTAGCACAAACCATCGTAACAATTTCTCCCTGCGATCCGTCCTTGAGAAGGACAAGTTAAATGGATCCAACTTTCTTGAATGGTATCGGAACTTGAGAATTGTTCTCAAACAGGAGAAAAAGGACTATGTCCTTGAGAAAGTTCTCCCCAAGAAGTACCGAGCCAATGCCTGGCAGTCAGATAAGGATGCTTGGGATAAGCATTCTAATGATGCGGTGGATGTGAGTTGTATCATGTTGGCTACCATGAACTCGGAATTGCAGAAGCAATATGAGTACGTGGAGTCGCCGAAAGAGATGATCACTGGCCTGAAAAGTATGTTTCAGGAGCAGGCACGAACTCAGAGATACCAGACGGTTAGGTCTCTGATTGAGTGCAAGCTACCAAAGGGCGAACCAGTTAGTCCTCATGTCATTAAGATGATGGGTTATATTGATAACCTGGGGAAACTGGATTGTCCCATTAGTCAAGAGTTGGCTACTGACATCATTCTGCAGTCACTGCCGTCAAGCTATGATCAATTTGTTATGAACTATAACATGAACAACTTGACGAAGACGTTGACTGAATTGCATGGGATGCTTAAGACTGCTGAACCTAACATCAAGAAGGACACCCCAAAATGTCCTTATGGTACAAAAGGGTAAAAAGTTTAAGAAACTTGGTAAGAACAAAGGTGATGGCAAGACGAGCTTGATTGTGAATCCAAGCGTGTCTGGCCGTGTTCCTAAGATTAAAACCAGTCCTTCTGAAGATGTTAAGTGCCGTTATTGTAATGGTTATGGGCATTTGAAAAGAAACTGCAATAAAGTCTTGGAAGATTATGAGAAGCTGAAGAAGACGTACGAGACTTCTTCTTCAGGTATTATGTTATAGAAGTAAATGTTACTTCTTATTGTCCTACTTATTGGGTATTTGATACCAGCTGTGGTACTCATATTTTGTGAAAATGTGCAGGACCTGAGCAAAAGTAGGACTATGGAGAAAGGACAAGTGGACCTATGAGTAGGAATGGAGCAAGAGTTGATGCATTAACCGTAGGAGTATTTCATTTGTTTTTTCTCTTATGGCATGTTTTGAACTTAAAACTGCTACTATGTAACTGCTATGAGCAGACAGATTATTTCTAATCCTTGTTTGGATATGGAAGGATATCAGTTCTCAAATCAAGAATAAGTTTTATTCATTTGATTACAGTGATATATTTTATAGTAGCAATCCATTAGAGAATGGACTTTATGTTCTAAACCAGAATGTGCCTAACGATAACATTAGTACCAAGAGATTCAAGTCAAAAGATACGAATCAAACTCTTTCTCTGGCATTGTCGTTTTGAGCCACATAAATGAGAAACAGATTCAGAAGCTCCATAGTGATGGGCTTTTGGGCTCATCTGATTATGAATCATAATGAGTAAAGTGAATCTTGTTTATTGGAAAACGAAAGAGGCCCCTTTCAACAAAGGTAGTGTCGATCGATGCATGTATGCAACGATCGATACAGGTTGCGAACGAACGAAAAAAAAATGAAAGGGCCAGAGGCTTATTGGGCTTTATACATACGGATGTATATGGGCCGATGAGCACTAGTGCTAGAAGAAAATTTCAGTACTTCATTACCTTTACTGATATTTTCAGAAGGTACGGTTATGCCTTATTTATAAGGCATAAGTCAGAATCTTTGAAAAGTTCAAAGAGTTCCAAAATGAAGTACATAATCAATTTGGCAAAGGTATTAAATCTCTACGATAAGATCATGGAGGTGAATACCTAAGTCAAGAATTTAGTGATCATCTGAGAGATTGTGAAAGTGTTTCACAATTCACTCCTCCTGAATCAGACCTTATTAGATATGGTTCGATCAATGATGAGTCACTTAGATCTTCCATTATCCTTCTAAGAATACGCTCTAGAAATGTCTGAGTTTACTTTAAATAGAGTTCCATCAAAATCAGTTACAGAGATACCACATGAGATGTGGAATGTAAATGTTTCTGATTTATCCATCATGGAGATTTGGAGTTGCGAGACTTATATAAAACGTTTAATCTCTATAAGCTCACACACAAATCTGATAAGTGCTACTTCATTGGTTGTCCTAACAAAACCAAGGCATGTTACTTTTACAACCAGTTTGAGAACAAATTGTTTGTTGCTCGGAACCATGTTTTCTTGAGAAAGATTTTCTTTCCAAGAAGAACAGTGGGAGTAAAATACGAACTCGAAGAAATTCGAAAATCACAGGAGACTGCTCAACCTGATGAGGAAGAGCAGCAGTAGGATCTACAAAGAGTTGTAGAACCTGCAACTGTGGTGCCTGAGGTTTGCAAGGATCTGGTGAATGTATATTTGATATACATTCAAATGCGAGTTTCTGAAGAAGTGTCGATCGACACAAAAGTTGCATCGATCGACACAGATCGCGAACCAAATATTAATTTTTGGTTTATGACTTAATTAACTACGGTTCAAATCTTGGTTAATTAGGTCGTGGTAAAAGTATACATATGAGATATGTGTGCGCGACTTTTACTGAAAACTGAAGCTCGCAGATCCGAAAGGATCCGTCACGAACCCGAGAAATATGGATTTCTCGTAACCAATTGTCGTGATCTACTGATCATTGAAAGTGACGGGCCTGTGAATTTTGAAGAAGCAATGATGGGCCTTGACTCCGAAAATGGCTGAAAGCCGCTGAATCTGAAAATGGTTATATTCAGATATACAAAGCTAGGTTGGTGGCAAAAGGTTTCAAGTAAATTCCTGGTATTGACTATGAAGAAACCTATTCCCAGACACCATGCTAATGTCCATTCGGATTCTCTTAGCAACCGCCACTCATAATGGTTATGAGATATGGCAGATGGATGTGAAAACAGTTTTCCTTAATGGAATTCTGGAAAAGAATGTGTACATGACATAATCTGAAATATTCATTAATCCTAATGAAGCTAGGAAGATGTGCAAGCTTCATCGATCCATTTATGGATTGAAGCAAGCATCTCGGAGTTGGAATCTTTGTTTTTGATGAAGTAATCAAAAGGTTTGATTTTATCAGAAATGAAGAGGAACCGTGTGTTTACAAGATGACTAGTGGGAGCGCAGTTGCATTTCTGGTATTGTATGTTGATAACATACTACTTCTCAGAAATGAAGTTCCGTTGTTTCAGTCTGTTAAGACTTGACTCGAAAGTTGTTTTTCGATAAAAATATGGGAGAAACCGTATGCATTCTTGGAATAAGAATCTATAGAGATAGATTGGATAAGCTAATTGGATTGTGTCAAGATACTTATAGTGATAAGGCCTTGCACATGTCCAATATGCAGGATTCCAAGAAGGGCTTCGTGCAAATGACTCTTGGTATTACTCTTAGCAAGACGCAGTGTCTTTCGACACACGCTGAGCAAGGGCGAATGAGGGTCAGGCTACTGCTAAAGGCATTAGATGTCTTAAGATGTGATCTTAATTTTAGTGGGAGTCATTGTGATTAATTTTAGTTATGATATGATGTTCGTATAAACATAATTTGATTATGTTATTGAAATCTGACATCTGTATTATTTAATAATGTTTATTAAATAATAGTCCCAAAGTAATTTATGACATTTTATAGGTCATCAAGTATGTGACTTGATCATGAAACCCTATAGATAATAAATGACATAAATTATGTTGGTCCTTGGTCGAGGTTGTTAAAGTGGGACATTAACAACCGCGTGAGACTAGTATGTGAGGTGACTGATGACTAAGTTTCATGGAGTCATTAATAAGAGTATTAAAGTCAATCACATAGATATGTGTTGGAGAACACAGGATCGGACATGACCCACTGATGAGAACTCTACGGGATAGTTATATAAGTGTCATGAGAGTTTTCATTACGACTATAGAGTATAGTCCTTAGACCTGAGTTCATCATGTTTTCTTACATGTGAATTGGTCCGCTTTAACCTGGTCAAACGTCAGCCGTAACTGGTGACTATAAAGGCATTGATTGGGCGTATCATGAAGCGTGTGAAGAGACAGGGATGGAACACGATGGGATTTGTTCCTCCTATATAACAGGAGATAAATATCTCAGGGCCCATCGAAGATTTGATACTGAGAAATGTGTGGCCACACTCAAACGAGGTGACTGTCAGTCGTTTGTCTTGTCAGTATAAATCGGAGTTCGATGAACATGATCTTGGCTAAATAAGGGTGACACAGATCTTGCCTTATGCCAGATCGAGATATAGTGACAAAGGGATTATGGGAATAGATGATTCCAGTACAAGTGGGAGATTTTTGGGAATGTCCTGAAATCTATTGTACTTGCTCTAAGTGAAAGTCGTATAGTTGAGATAAGACAATCACATAACACTGGGTAGTCATAACGCTTTGCTAGAAGCCACTTATGATCAATGAGTTGAGAACTCATTGCTAGTGTTATATGATCCTACAGGGTCACACACCTAAGCAAACTGGGCGTTAAAGACGAGGTTGATCATTAATGTAATGATCCAGTGAATGCATATGTGATATGCATTCGATATCAATATTCTGGGACAGCATCGATCGTTGCAGAGAGTGCATCGATCGATGCACTCGCGGATTAATCAGATTAATTCGGTTTAATCGTTGGTTAATTCCGTTGTGGTTTAAGCCGACATATATAAGATATATGGTCGACCTAAACTCGTCCCTAACCTAATCCACAGCCACCAGAACATAGAAAGAAACCTCTCTGGAGATTAGATCTCTGTAAGGCACTAGCATCCCTGCGGTCCAGTTTGTGTGCGTGTGGATACCAGTAGAGGCGCAGCATTTGAGGCGCTCTAGATCTCGATTATCTGCAAATCTTCCGCTGCTAATCACCAGGTAATTCTGAGATCCCTAGATTCAATTACATGAACCCTAGATCCTAGGCTTGGAATTCAGACCAGGGTTGCCTAATTGGATTAGGAACTGCTAGAAATTCCTTCAACACGAGCACTTGCCAAAAATAAAGAGAATTAAGGAAATAGAAGGCACTGCGGCACATGTCCTCGATTAGACTCTATCTATCTAACGCGCAATATTACCAAACACAACATTGGGCCCTACGATCTCGGTAGCTTCCACGGGTTTGCATCGTCACCTACATGGTAACTAACCCATGACTCCTAGACGTAAACACAAGGTCCAACGACTAGGACACTGTTCTCCGTCCATCGATACGCGGTGACTCCTGTTACCCCCGGTAACCTGAGTTTCCATGCGATTCGGCCCTAGGATATGACCGTATTTTCCGAATCACACACCTACCGGCGTCACCCAGTAGGTTAACATCATAACCGGATTCACCATGATCCGATTAGGCAACTACTCGGGGATCCCTTCGGGTCGGAAGTACCGGAACGTATTCAAAACCTAGGCTTGCGGAATCTAACGCACCCTAAACTCCTAGTGCAGAAATGTAAACACGCATACTCGCTGGGACTCTAGCACAGATCACGCAATCAACAGTAAAAACAACACCCCAATCATTCCGCAAGCCGCTACACTACCACGCCACCACTCTGACTAGGTAAGGTACCTAGTCAGTACTAACAAACTTACTCGGTCCCATGGCCGGAGTAAGTTTCCACGAACTGCTCGGCCCAACACCAAAGCAGGCTAACAAGCCTGCATACAAAACTCATAGCAACAATCACACAATAACGCAATCACAACAATCACCACACAAGGATTCCTATTAGAGTTTCTAAGTCTTTTAATCCGTTCTTATCCGCTACCTTGGATTAGCAGATTGCTAACCGTAGACGGCTTATACACCACACGCTCAACAATATTTAACCCTTCATATGTATCTTTTAATACTCCTCGATCCGTCGATTTAGAGTTAGTAAACTTACTAACTCCCCGATGTCTCATTATTAATTAACTTGATTCATTACCCCCTTTCCCGCTATTAAACCTAAATCCCAACCCGTTACATATTCTATACGTTGTTTATGTTTAACTCATATTTTAATTCCGTCTTAATTTCCTTATATAGATTCATTCATTCTAGTTCTTAATATTTATATATGCATATATGGTCCTAACCATGCAACGTCTATATGAATGCATCACACAATTAATACTAACAACCTAACGGCACGCAATTGATTAACCTTTTAATTCCTAAAGTCCTAACATGCATATTCATTCCTAGTCGGATTATCATTAGTCGGTCCATTTAAACATCAATCAACTAATCATATTAAACAACAGGTATGCACGTCCTAAGTCTATGGTTCTCGGTTCCCGGTCTACATGTACTAACTAATAATTCTGAGCCGACTCACAGTGAGATTGACGGAACGGTGGCACAGATGCAGATATGAACTCCAAGACCTCGAACTGAACCCCGAACTTCCCGAATACACGTTCCCGAACACTCTTGAACCACCAAAAGGGCGTTGACCCAGCGTTGACCGGCTCGTCTCAGGCGTTGACCGGCAGCGTTGATCTTGATCGTTGACCCGCGCGTTGACCAGATATTGAATCGTTGACCAACCCAACTAAACCGGCTGAACCAACTGAACCGATTAAACCAACTTCAATTGGACCGATTAGGTTAAACCGGTTTAAGTTAAACAATTGACCGGTTTAACCTAACTTTGACCGCGGTTTAACCAGCATTAAACCAACTCCAGTTTCAGAACCAACCCACTCAATCGAACCCTTGAAGAACCGACTTCAATCTGACGGCGGCGAGGCTTCTCCGGTGTCCGGCTCCGGCATTTACTGCGGCGGAGCTGCGGTAACCACGGCGGAGTGGGCTTTTTTCTGGCGGTTCTGGTGACAGGCTACACACCAATCTTCTCATGAGGAAGAGATCTACCCATCTGTGGCTTCAAAACACTCGAATCTGATGAAGGAAGAGAGAGATTCACCAAAACCCTAACCGCAGCAGCTCCTCGGCCAGTTTCCGGCGTGCTCCAGAGACGGTGACGGCAAGGAAGAGGTGGCGGTTGTAGCTGAGGTCAAGAGGAGTCTACTCGCTTTTACAAAAGATGATTTGAGTTTGGGAGTAGAAAGATATGGTGTTTCTTGTGCTTGAAGGTATCAAGAACTTCAAGAACAAATGAAGAACAACTCTTGAAGATGCATGAGTTTCTGGGTTCTAGGCTTGCATGTGGGTTGAGTGAGAGAGAGGAGAATCGCCAGAGAGAGCTAGGAAGGCTAGGGAGATCGTTGGTTGGATACAATGAATCGACAAGATGGTTTTGCATGAAAAAATGGTTCTTTGAACCTAATTACCATGCAATGAGTCGCCACAGGGGTAATGACACCTGTCTTGTTGAGTGTTTATGTTGCCAAAATTCCTTCCTAAACCGTCCTTAACCAATGCTTAATCCCGGTTCTCTCTGTTGCTCGGTTCTCCTCGTTTATGTGTTTAATATTTTAAAAACCCCTGGATGCTCCCATAAATATTCAAATCCCCAAAATCAGATTCTCCATAATAATAGATGAATTTAGCAAGTTTATTCACTCCATTGGGCTTATGTAGCTTCGGTTATGATTTTTTTTAAAGTTTCTTCGGGTTTATCGGTTTCCCTTCCTGATATCCCGAAAACTAGTTTAAGCCCCGTTTCTTCGACTTCTGGTCTTCTAAATGTTTTTTATGTTGTAAACCATGAACATTTGGCCCGTCATAGCTCCCGTCTCAAACTTGGGTAAATTTACAATTTTGCCCCTAACTTTAGCAAAATTACAATTTTGCCCATGTTGACCTTTCTTCTGCCCGTTGACCACATTTTTGGATACTGGTTATTACATCGCTTGACCAAGAGATTATTTTTGATGGAATGTTAGATTATCGGTTAGACCCATTGATAGTTCAGGAGGTTAGGGAACCTTTAAGGTAGAATTAAACTTAGAATAGATAAAGCGGTATTTGTAGGAAGCTTATTTAAGATTGAGCGGAATTATAAGATATTGTTAATTAGCCACGTGTGACAGTTGGGTATGTGACTAAATACCAATATCTCTATAAGGAAGCGATATTGGGAAGTAAGTTAGAAAGGGCTAATCATTCCAGTGTTGTTGAGGTTGTTGATGCAGGATGTGATGGACGATTTGATGAGAACACGAGACCGAACCCGAACCCTAGAGACGAGATGTTGTCTCAGGAAGCAGTTTGACCTGAGCTTGTAAGCAAGTCAGTTGGTTCAGAAAGGAGTGTGGGTGTCAGTGGTAGATGGAATCAAGACATATGAGTTCGATGAGTTAGCAAGAGATTTGGAAGGCTTTAGTGTCAGTGAAGGAATCAGTTCGAGGATATCAGTTGAGCATAACAATTTCGGAGTCAGGGAAGCTTGGAGTTCACAGATCGAGGAAAATTTGAGGCGTGTGTGAGTATGAAGATTCAATTAAATGGAAGAAAGGACATCTATATTAGCAGAATAATGATTGGGTGCGGTAAGCAGTGGAGGCAAGGTAAGTAACGGGAATGAAGGACGATTTAGTGTTGCGCCATTAGAAAGTCAAGGAAAAATGGGGAAGCTTGTATTATTCGTTTTGGAAAGGTCACCAGTTGGCGCAAAAGTGTTGAGGAATCATAGTGGAGCAGTTCAGATGGAATCAGTTGATTTGGAATCAGAGTTGGATCATAATTCAGTGAAGGCAATTAAGATGGAGGACCAGAAAGTGATCGAGGGTCAAGTTTTTCAGTGTGAGGAGTTCATGACATCAGTGTGTTGGGATTATGTGAAAGGCCGTGTATCAGAAAGGTCAAATCGGGGATCAGACGTATGGGTTCAATTTGAGATCAGACTGTAAGAAGCGAAGCAGAGTTGGATGGGATTCATAAATGGAGACTTACAGGGTTCAGACTCCAATTCGATATTTGTTAGTAAAGGAGAATTCATGGCTGAATTCCTGTAAGTGGGAGAAGAATGTAATAAACTGTTCTATGATTTGGTCAACAGGAAGTCAACCGAGAGCATTTTCGTAATTTTAAAGAGTTAAAGGGCATTTTGGTAATTTTACCAAAATACAAGACGGAAACATAGATGAGCCAAATAATTCTCTTTTTAATTAAAGAAATCATTTAAAAGACAGAAAGTAGCGGAATCGGGATGGAAACCGATAAAACCAATAAAACTTGTAAAAATCGGTACGGAAGCTATGAAAGGCCAAATGGAGTGAAACAAGTTGCAGAGTGTTTCTTATGAAGTCTAATAAAATAAAAATAAGTTTGGAGGAGTTGTTTCAGAAGATACAGAGGTTTTGCAGAGGAATGAACCGAGATCACTAAATATTCACCGATTAGATCGGATAGAGGTTCAAGGAATAAAATCATTGGATTCATTGTATGAGACACAAGAATCTGGGGAAAATCTTCTGGGATCCAAGTATCACACCCATACCTTATCATGGTGACACATAATCTCTACATGTGTCAAGATCCTAGAAGATTTATTGAATGGGAATTTGGATCCATCAAATCTTCACACTCTCCTTGATATCGACACATAACCATATATGCATCATCTCATGGTTCAATCACTTGCCACCTATCCTTAAACGTGTCAAGGAATTAGCCTCATTCATTCCCCCCTTTCCTTTGGTTCATTGCACCTTATTTTTGGGTTCATGAACTTGCTCTCTTTAAGATCCATGGTTCCTCCTTTCATCTCCTTCACTAGATTTTGATCCGCGTTAAGCGCGAAAATTAGTTTAAAATAACTTTTTGTTTGTTTTTAGATTCTATATATCATATTTTATCATAATAGTGTTTATTTTAATTATTTTGACCATATATTATTTATAATACATATTTTATAGGTTTTCTTATGTAAAACTACACTCTCAATTTTTATGTTTATAATTTTATTATTATTTAATTAATTCATTAAATTTAAAAGTATGTGTATTTGAATATGGTTTATCTATTTTGTATCTATAAAATCATAATTTATGATAATTAACAATTAGTTATATATGTTTAATGTGTATGAAGATTATATTTTGTTTTGGAGGTGTTTTAGTTATATATTTTAAAAAATTCTAATTTGATATTAGTAAGGAAGTGTAAACGATTATTTTATTTATTATTTTGTATTTATAAATATTTATTTCTAATTGAAATCTAAAATTTGTGATTTTTGTTAATTAAAGTTACAGAAATAATATTATTAGTTATATTTTATAAAAAAGTAAACATATGAAACTCATATTAAAATTTTGGATATTACTAATATTATAGTTGAGATACAGGTCGAACTCGTCCCGCTTGACCCGTCCTTCTAAGATCCATAAATGTTTTTTATCAATAAAACTCGTCCCACATAATCTGCATGAGAACAATATTATATTTTCACAAGACCCACCAAAGTTTACAAATTGTTTCCGTGATCCACAAATATTTTAAATACCAAAGTAATATTTTATATATGATTTAATTAATTTTTTTTGTTTTAAAATATAAATTAAATATTATAAAAATTTAAATACATATTTTAAAAATAAAATTTCTATTAATTATTATATAGATACTATTTTAGCTTGTTATAAATATTCATAATTTAATTTACCGAGAAAAATATCGGTTTCCATTTTTCACCAACTTGCTTCGCTAAAAACAGACTCTACATTCTCCGTCATATCCAAAATCGTTTATACATAACCCTTGATTTAATGGTTTTCTAATTAAACGACCCATAAACATCCCGTGTGGGTTCTAATAAGATAGAACCCGTGGGTTATAAACCTAACTCCAAACTCTAACTACTAATGCTAAAGCTATTTTAAGCACATATGAGTAAATATTTGGCCCAATCTTAAGGAAGCCGTTATAAAATTACTTGTAACATCTTTATCAAGTGTAATTGAATATATTTATCATTTGAATAATCGGTATGTTTATCCCCGAATTGCGCAAGGCTGTTGAGACTGTTCCTACAGGTGGAAGACCTCGAGAAGCATTTGTTACTTGTTCCATCTCCTGCATCTGCAATTTCACTGTCCTCATTTGATATGGATAACTCTTCAAAGCCTCCGCACATGTGGAAAACGCAGCAAGGTTTATATAAGCACAAAGAAAAAGAAACACAAATGCATATTGACGAATCACAAAATTCCAGTACCTATTGGACAAACTTTTTGGTCACGGCAGAAGTCAATCATATCTTTCATGCTGCTGACAACCTCAGAAATCTGTTTTAAAAAAAAGATGTCAAGAGAAACCACGAGTGCAGATAAATTAGGAAAATACTATACCAAGAAAGTAAAGAGACAGACACCTGCAAGCGAACATATCGTTTGGAGAAGCCCAAGTCGTTGAGTGAATGTGACTCAAAGCTCTTTGCTAGTTGACGTCTGTTGGAACATATTTTTAAACATATAATAAAGTTTTGGGCTTTATAAAATATGTGTGTGTGAATGAGAAATAATATGGGCCATGGGCTCATAAAGCCATAAAATGTTGGCAAATGTTAATGAGGAAGAAGTGCATAAAATATTCCACATTGGTTATATGGGAAATTTATGACTTGTATAAATAAGAACATTCTCATGTCATAGTTCAAGTAGCTTGGACTACACTATGGAGTGTGAGAGAGAGGTTGGAAAGACCACACGTGCGCGCCGCCGTGCCGTACCGTACCCTGCCGAGCCGGGCTGGGCCAGGCTTGGGTCTTGGGTCTTGGTAATAGACCCCGAATGGGCCTCCGCGCGCGTATTATTTGGAGAAAATTTTGTTAAACCAAAATTAATTGTTAATTGGTTTAATAGAATTATTTGTTGGTTGTGGTTTAATCAAATTGGTTAGTTTAATCAAATTATTGGTTATGTGGTTTAAGCATTTTGGTTTAAATGTGTCGAATGGTTTAATTATCCAAATGGATAATTCGAATGGAATATGCTTAATATCCTCGGCTCGTCTCCACCAACTTTGCCCGAGTCTTGTGTGCTCCACACGCCCACTTCGCGCACGATTAACAACCCTATATCCTCGGCTCGTTTGAAAACGAGATCACTTCCTCATACTCTATAAATGTCGAGCGTAATGCTCATTATACGAACACTCTCATTTTCATTATTGCTCACGCAAAACACAATCTGTTCCATCGTCTCCTCTCTTTTATTAAGTAAGTCTCGAGAGTATATCGTAATGCTTTCGTTCGTTGGGAACGTTTCCGAGTGATAGCGGAATCGTTTCGATATCGGTTTTATCCTGGGATTCGATTATCACAACAGAACCGCCTCACTGCGGGTGATAATTCGAGTTAACGAAAGAGACTTCATAGTCTCGACTCCGTTCTCATTTCCTTAACCTCTTTTCTTACGCGATTCATTCACCATACGCAGAAGTTCCATATATATGGTCCTACAGTCTTAACTCGAAAACAAAATCCGTTCTTTGTTTCATAACATTGAAAGGATTTTGGTGAATTGCGTATTTCGTTTTTCGATTTAAAGAAAGAATCTGAGAATCGTTTAGCGATTACCCGGATTGAAAGCCGGATTTGAGAACCATTTCTTTGCGGTTACTCGAATCGGCTTGCGGTTTATTTCGTTCGTGATTTTCTCATAAGCATCTCCGCGATTGTACATCGTAATAAAACGATTTTGAGTCACAGATTTGCGGTTCCGCTTCACCGCGTTTCAACCGCTAATCGTTTCAAACGATTCAAAATCGTTTTCGGATTTGTTAAACGCATCATATAGCAATTTGCCCTCGCTTCACAGCGATTTTCACGAACGAATTAAACGTTCTGGGTCTGCGAATCAGCTCTTGATTACACGGATCGAAAAGTCGGGTTTGACACTCGCTTCAGCGATTACTCAAATCGTCTTACGAGATTTTCAGTTCGCAAAACGCTCTATTTCTGCGATTGGTAATCATTCTGAGCTAAAACGTTTTCGAATCTAAGCTTAGCGTGTTGCTTCATCGCTTTGGCGACTGTATCAGTCTTGTTTAAATGACCACACGAACCAAACGTTTGTGTGGAAGATTCAAACGTTTAGGTCTTTGGCGACTGTATCAGTCTTGTTTAAATGATTGATTTCCTAATATGTAGTTTCTAAGCTGCTGTTGTACAATTGGGAGTGTTTATAATTGGGACCAAAGAGATTTTCGATGTAAAATCTTGATTCTATCAAATGATAGACATGTTATACGGTCAAAACTTTGAAAGAACTTTGGGTTGCCTTAGAGAAAAAGTCTGCGGATGCAGGCTGTCAGAGATTTGCAATTGCTAGTCTTCTAGACTTAGAAATGGTGGATTCAAAACCCATCATGAAACAAGTGGAAGAGCTGCAATTACGAAGACATGAGATGGCTGTTGAAGGCATTTTCGTAAGTGATTCTTTCACAATACACTGCTTTAATGAGAGGGTGAACTTCAAGAACTACCTCAAATGTCAGAGGAATGCAATTTCCCTTGAAGACCTAATAGTCAATCGAGTCCCAAAACCGCAAAGGCAAAGGGAAGCCTCATCATTATCAGATGTAGAGGATTGTGGTCCGATCGTTCTTCGGTCTGTTAAAATCGTTTCTTTAAGAAAGAAAATAAAGATTGTCTGTACTAAAGGCAAGATTTATTGTAATTCTGATTATTCTTGGTTTAAAGACGTCGGTTTGGTTGTTGGTTATTTTACCATATCGAAACTTTGTAATCAAGTGGTTAAATTAATCGGTACTCTGCTAGTGGGGCCAATTAATATTTTTAATAAGCTTTTGATAAAGAAACGTGTGGTTAAATATGCAATTGCTTATGTAAGTTGGCTAATTATATAGCATGTCAAATAAGCTTTCAAAGTGGATTGCTTATTTTTTCAAAGCTTAATTTGTTTCGCTAATCTTTAAGTTTTCTTAGAAATGTGGGGGAAGCTTTGCTTACCACAAAAAGTCATTAGCAAGATGCCGTATAAACTTTGAAGAGGTCAAATATTTAGAACAAATACCTAAAAATATGAGGTGCCTATTCCATTTTCGGAAATGTAATAATAGGCCAATTGTATAAATACAATATAGTGGGTGCATATCTCTTTAACGAATATGACATAAATATTAGAAAATTGATCTTGTATGGTGTAATTTATATAGATTATGTCCATTTGGATGACAATCTAGGATCCAATTGTTAAAGGTGGGTCACAAGATCAAGTTCTAAAATCATTAAGAGGAATGGGATTAAAGCCTACGAATTAAGAGGAAATTTGATGGAAACCCTACTTACGTGACTGGAGATCCCAGGATGTAGGTTCAAAGGGAAAACTAATTCAAATGAAATCGAGCACTGCAAGACTTATGTCTTTACCCAGTTTCTTGAATGATGAATAGTGCTACCTGTATGAGAATAAGGATAAGCATTGGCTTTTAATGATTACATAGTTTCATAATAGTGGAGTAAGACAGGATACTTCTGAAAAGAAACTAATGGCAGATCACCTAGTGAGTGTGAAATGGGGCCGTTTCTAGGAGAATGAAAGATAGGCTATATTCTCCAAGTTCACTCATGAAACCAGGAATGTTCAAGGCCAAAATGAACAAAAACAGAGAACAAAGTTCTACGAGAAAATGTCGCTGCGCGATACCTGTTGTCTCGGTTTACATAAAACTCCGGTTGGTTCAAGACATCATGTTCACCTCCCGGCAAGTAAACCCGACAGATATTAAAAATGATTGGTTCAAAGCTGGAAAATGCTACCTATCAGACACAGTTACATTTTCGCATATACTCTCGAAAGTTTGTCTAGTCTAGTCAAGTCAGTGTCTAGTCTAGTCGATTAAAGTCAATGTCTAGTATAGGTCTTTCGAGTCTGTCGAGTCTTCGTATGTTTAGAGTAATTTCTATTCATGTGGGGGATTGTTGGAACATATTTTTAAACATATAATAAAGTTTTGGGCTTTATAAAATATGTGTGTGTGAATGAGAAATAATATGGGCCATGGGCTCATAAAGCCATAAAATGTTGGCAAATGTTAATGAGGAAGAAGTGCATAAAATATTCCACATTGGTTATATGGGAAATTTATAACTTGTATAAATAAGAACATTCTCATGTCATAGTTCAAATAGCTTGGACTACACTATGGAGTGTGAGAGAGAGGTTGGAAAGACCACACGTGCGCGCCGCCGTGCCGTACCGTACCGTGCCGAGCCGGGCTGGGCCAGGCTTGGGTCTTGGGTCTTGGTAATAGACCCCGAAGGGGCTTCCGCGCGCGTATTATTTGGAGAAAATTTTGTTAAACCAAAATTAATTGTTAATTGGTTTAATAGAATTATTTGTTGGTTGTGGTTTAATCAAATTGGTTAGTTTAATCAAATTATTGGTTATGTGGTTTAAGCATTTTGGTTTAAATGTGTCGAATGGTTTAATTATCCAAATGGATAATTCGAATGGAATATGCTTAATATCCTCGGCTCGTCTCCACCAACTTTGCCCGAGTCTTGTGTGCTCCACACGCCCACTTCGCGCACGATTAACAACCCTATATCCTCAGCTCGTTTGAAAACGAGATCACTTCCTCATACTCTATAAATGTCGAGCGTAATGCTCATTATACGAACACTCTCATTTTCATTATTGCTCACGCAAAACACAATCTGTTCCATCGTCTCCTCTCTTTTATTAAGTAAGTCTCGAGAGTATATCGTAATGCTTTCGTTCGTTGGGAACGTTTCCGAGTGATAGCGGAATCGTTTCGATATCGGTTTTATCCTGGGATTCGATTATCACAACAGAACCGCCTCACTGCGGGTGATAATTCGAGTTAAGGAAAGAGACTTCATAGTCTCGACTCCGTTCTCATTTCCTTAACCTCTTTTCTTACGCGATTCATTCACCATACGCAGAAGTTCCGTATATACGGTCCTACAACGTCCAGCAGCCATGACCTTGGAGCAAAAAGACTTGTTATCTATCAACACATCATATTTGTATCGACTAACTCTTCTTTGCACGGGGTGAAAAATACTCCGTCACAAATTTCCTCCAATAAACAATACTGCCCTCCTACAAAATCAGCAACTGGTATCTGTGAAGAGCTTATTTCTAGCATACACATAGAACAAAGATCCTGTGGGCAACATGCATATTCACAGAAGGTCTTTGCCGCTGATGATATAGGTACTGCATTAACCTTCGAGCACAGACGCTATATTCGTAAGGTCGTGGGCCACCAGATATTTGCAGCTGCCTTCCTTGTTGTTGCAGCTGCTGTTGGTGATGCAGCTGTAACTTTGCTGTTGCTGCACCTGTTGCAGAGAGCTTCTCGCAGTCACTGCAAGTTCAAAGGAGGCATCAATCACCATGTGCAAAGACACAATGTGGTGGGTATATTTTCCTAAATAATCAATAATAAAAACATACAGTAAGTAATTCAATGATACCAGGAAAGTGGGTAAGGTAGACCAACAAAACCTAGCTCCGGACCGGCAAAGATTGTCTAACCCTACATTAAGCAAAGACAGAATCTTAAGCACAGGGGTATTAGAACTTTAGAGCAACACTTTCTTATATTTCTCTCATCATGAATATGTGTATACCAGTATTGTTATATTGTTCCCAAGTGTAATGGTTGTGGGAAAAGAACGGTCTAGAGTGGTTGCAGCCACCATCAAGATCCAAGGAGCTACATTCGAAATAGTCTGAGCTGAGGGACCGTCATTACCAGCTGCAGCTACAACAGGAATTCTTTTTGCAACGGCATGGAATGCTCCCTGACATCAGTTTCTGAATATAAAGGAACCTTTGACCCCAAAGAGAGTGACAAAAAATCAACACCATCATGTATAGCTTCGTCTATTTCTTTTAAGACATCAGCTCCTGAGCAGACCCCTGAATGAAGCCAGCACGCATTATAAATAGCTAAACGAACTCCAGGACCTAAGTAGCTTACATCAGGCAGAAATGAACCACCGACGGTCGAGGAGACGTGTCCATGACCGTTAAAGTCTCTCGTCGTTAAACTCTCTCGCAGAAGCGTACTCTGGGTTCTCTGAAAACCTCCAATCCACAGGATCTGAACAATGAAGGGAAAAGAAATAGAGATAAAAATATGACCAGATATCCGTAGAAAAATCTTTCTACTTCAAAATCAGACCCATGCTCGATCCCAAAAGCTGAGGAATTAAATCCAAATACCCAAAACAAAATCTTCAGCCTATTCGGATTGAGAATCTCTATTTAGATATCTGACTACACACCAGAGCCACACAAAACAAAGTCTTCAAGAGCTCATATTACCTTCATATAAAGAGAGCGACAGCCACAAAACATGGATAAAGGTTTAAGTAAAATTTGCACAAAAAAAAAACTAATGCTGAAATGAAATCTTCACAAAAAAAATTATTTAGAAAAAGCACAAACCTGGATTGTATTCACTTACATTGTTGAATGTGAAATATTGAAGAAATTGAGGATGGAGATAGAGAAATACCATGTTTCCATCGCTGAGACTGAATCCAACCATAGCGAATCAAACAACAAAAAACGTCTTCAAAGAAGGTTTGATTCCCCTTTTTCTCTGTATAAAATTAGGGTTTACAAAAAAAAGATAGATGAATCCAAAAAAAAAATCAGAGAAGCTATATTTTTTAATAGAAAGAGAAAAGATACTACACGTCGTAGCACAAACGGTGTGAACGAAATATAAACATCGCTAGAAAAAATATCGACGAAAGAAAGCCTAAGAAGCCGACCTTTTTTCCTCTCCTCTACCTCTCAGCTTCTGCGAGATCTCGTAAAGCTTCGTAAGAGATTCGTAAAGCTTCTCGGGGAAGCTATATTTTTTAATAAAAAGAGAAAAGCTTCACAAGGAAAATTAGATTTCGAGGATATAACATTAATTAATTAAAAACAATAAAAGGAATGAGTGGCATTCTATGTAAATAATTTAAAAATTTTGGGTATTTTTTGTTTTGTACTATTGTTTTAATAGTATAGATTCTTCAACAACGAAAACCATCAAAACACTCAGCCTCTCACCTCTCTCCTCTCCCATAAAATTCTCCCTCCCTCTCTCCTCTCTCTTCATCAAAAATTCATCTCTCTCTCTCTCCACATTCATCCCACCTTCAATTGTTCTTCATCTCCTTTATTACTTATCTCCCAAGCTATTGATATAACTTCTAATCAAAGCTAAATATTCCCAAAATAGTTATAGATATGAGATCCTAACCTCTCCCTCATCAACCGCCGCTGGTCTTCGCCCCACAGCCGCCGGGAAGTCGCTGGAGAACTGCCCGCAGTTAGCTCCTCCATCTATCTCCTCCTTTGCTCGGCCAGATCCTCCTTTAACATGGTCTCTTCTCCTCCCCTCCGTTCATCCTCTCACCGGAGACAAGCCTCCGTCACCAAAGAAGCCAACCGCTGCCGTTGGATTTTTTTTGCTGTCGCCGGATCTCTCAAGCCGTGAGCTCCACTTGCCGGTAAGCCTCTCTCTCTCTTTGCCTGATTCCTCCCCGGCGGTCAGCATCACACCGGACAAGTCACCGACAGACTCTCCTTGCCGGTCAACGACCGTGATTAATGGCTATTCAATGCCAGAAACCACCATGGTCAACGCCGGAGAAGCCCTCAGCCGCTGCGGTCTGCGCCTCCATGCCTATTTTCAGTCGCGGTCAAAGTCAACGGGTCAACATCCGGTTTAGTCAAGTCAACGGAACTCAACGCTTGGTTTTATTGGTCAACGCCAAGTTAAGCTTCGGGTCAAGATCGGTTTAGCTTGGGATTCAATTGTTTGGTTCAGGAAAGGGTTCTAGAAGGGTTAAGCTCGTTCTCGAGGTTCGTTGCTTAGTCAGATCATCCATCCCTCACTTACATACGCATTGTGAGTAGGCTAAACTTTGTTTGGTGCAATTATACTAGGATCCTGTAGACCCCGAGAATATATAAACTGTAGTTTAGGTTGCATACCTGATTGATTGAATTGGTTAGAATGGATAGGTAAATTAAAAAACTCAGTTAAAACACATAATGAACCTTAGAATATAATAACGGGGTGGGTTAGTCAATAGTCGGGGTTAATGGGTTAAGTGAACTAATTAAAAAATAATGTGAAGTCAAGATATTAGTAAGTTTACTACTCTCAAGCTGACAGAACGAGGAGATTTAGAATAATAATTTAAGGGAATAAGAATTAATAATTAGAATCTGGATTAAGCCGTCTACGGGATTAGTAAGTTTACTAATCCCGATTTAGCGGATTAATTGAGTTAAAATTAAGAAGATATTAAAAGACTATTGAAACCTAAATAATTGTTTGAGTAGTGTTGTGATTATTGATGTGTGATTATTTGCCTACTCCAGCATTGGGCCGGGTAGAGCGTTGTTTGTGTGATGTTTTTATCTATGCCGGTGTTGGGTTGGGTTGCCTATTGATTGTTTATAGTTTTGTTTACTCCGGTGTTTCTTCGGGTGGACCGTTGTTTGTGTGGTGTTTGGTCTAGTCCAGTGTTTGGCCGAATAGACCGTCTTTTTGTTACTTACCTCGGTTCGGGACCAAGTAAGTTTGGATAGATCCCTAATCCGGTATAGAACCGGATAAGGTCGGATGGTGTGAAGGTTGGTGATAGGACTTGCGGGATAGATTGGATGATGAGATTGTGTTATTTAGTTTTGATGAGCTTGTCGGTCTTGTGTGTGGTTGTAGAGTCCTGAGGAGTCTGCTTGTTTATTTTTATTGATATCAAGTTTCTAGGGTGCGTTAGATTCCGCAAGTCTAGTGATGGCGTTCCGGTACTTCCTGCCCAAATGGATCCTTGGGAGTTGAGTTCCTGGTTAGTTCACATACCTTCAGGTAGTGGCTCTGGCAGGTGTTAACCTATGGAGTGACGTCTCTAGGTGTGTAGTCTGGAGAATACGGGGTCGCATCCTAGTGCCAGACTGCATGAAAGCTTTGGTTATCTAGAGGTAGCCCGAGTCACCGCATATCGATGGAGAGAGAACGGTGTCCTAGGTCATAGGACTTTTTGTTTACTTCTAGGAGTCATGGGAGGTTTTAGTTAACATGGAGGTGACTAAGTGTTCCCGTGGAAGTTACCGAGTTCGCATAGTGGGCCCAATGGTATGGACTTAGTGTTAGTGTGGCGATAGATAGATCGAGTCTAATCGAGAACATGTGCAGTAGTGATCTTGGTTTCTGTGGTTACCCTTTGTTGTTGTGTGTTGTTAATTGAATGCTTGTGTATTCTGGAGCTCATCACGTCTTGGTAGCACGTGATCAGCTATTGTACTTGATTTTTATTTTTGGTTTGGGAGGGGTTATTTGATTGTCAGCAGCCTGTTAGTTGGGAGCCATCTCTCTAGGTAATCTTAGATTACTCATTAGACTTTGTTTTCCTTTTCAGGTTTAGCTTAGCTCGGCTCCTGCGTAGGATACTCGGAGTAGTCTTGGGTTTGCAGTTGGCATTGGTTTGTTTTCGAGTGCATTTTGACTTTATTTTCGGTTTCGGATTTTTTTGGGATCCCGCTAAAAGATTTGTATAAAACCGTAAATTTTTGAGAATAAGATTTATAAATTTAAAGTGATAAAAACGGAATAATTCCTTGATATAGGATTTAGTCCTAACAAAACACAATACATGGAAGCGGTACGGGTTATAAATGAAACATCATATTCCGGCCATAGGGCCTAGACGGATGTTCCCTAATTACCCGTTCTACCTTGAGGTTCATTTGCGATCCTCAAGTCCTATAATTCCATACTTAACCATTCTAAACATTCATTCATTTCATTTTTAATCTAAGGCAATGAGTATACGCATATATAAGATCACCGGTCTTGTGTCGGCGCCTAGGCTTGATCATCTCCATGATCTACCTCATGTCCTAAAACCATATAAATAGATAAGTATTCAATCGATTACATGAATGAAACAATCAACCTAGTTCATCATCCGTTCTATATGCCCAAGTCCCCAATGAAACACACAATCAATTCCCTATATGTTTTATATTCCTCTAAATTGGTCTAAGGCCTTACGGACGCGACCGAACTGAGACACGCTCCATGAAAAGTCACGACCGTCCCATGAACAGACACAATCGCCCGCGGACGGTTACGCTCGACCGTACGAACAGATGCGATCGTCCTACAGACGGGCACGATCATTCTGCGCAAACAGGCGTGATCGTCTCGCGGTTGGGCTGATCATCCAGATTGTACTGAGCATTTGCTCGGCTTGCCGGATACACGGTTTGGTCGCGTTCATCTCGAATCACCCGATCCGTCTAGCGCGTGGGCCGATCGTACGTAGTTGGTCGACTTCGGCCTTTTGTCCGACAGACGTGTTGTTCATCGCACGCGACTCGTCGATCCCTTTCCTGCCCGATCACGCGGATCATTCGCGCACCAACCAATCATCCGTCTCTCGTCCACGATCATTGCACATAGCCGATCAAGCACATAAGGGACTAAACCGATCCTAAGCTAAATGAATTGAAACCTATTGTCCGGTTCTATTTACAGAAGGAAGAGAAGAAGAAGTTCCATCTGGCCATTATCTAAACCGACCACCGGCCGTGGCTTAGCTGTGGCCGCAGTAAAGAAAGGACTCGGATATACCCTTAGAAGTGGTTGTCGATTTGCCATGGTCCTTGGCTGCGTTTGTAGCCATTGATCCTCCTTGCAAACTTGAACTTCAAAGCCTTCAATCCGCCTTGTATGGTCTCACACTCACCAGCGAATTCTTGTGGTTCAGAATTTCAGGGTTTTTCCCTCTTTTTGTGATGCGCAAAAATGGCCTCCTCATGGGGTATTTATAGGCTTGAAATCGTCTAGTAACTACCCCATGTGAATGGGTGCCAATGGGTGGCCGAATGGGTACCAACCCATTGGTGACCATTAGCCAATCATTCCCCTTGGCTGACCTGGTAGGTCAACACTCCATCGAGCTGGGTTGAGCTGATTGCCAGCTGACCCAGCTGACCAGCTGGACTGTTCAGCTCGTTTAAGCTGAACACTCCTATCTCAGCTCCTTCGCACTCGAGCAAGCTCCTTTCCAGTTTGAGCTTGGCCCTTAATTGACTATGGAACACTTCCCTTTGTCTCTTCTGACCGTCCGTGCATGTTTCTGGTTCCATGGCCTGTCCTATTCTTCTTAGGCTGGGTTGGGGATACGACATGTCTCTCCCCCCCCCTTGAAAGGGATTAGTCCCCGAATCCATCTCAAGGTTCCTATAACACTCCGGGTAATCAGCCTTAATTCTATTCTCTGTTTCCCAAGTTATCTCTTTAACCCCATTGTTGATCCATTCTACCTTAACCATTTGTACCACCTTCTTCCTTTTTGCTTTTTCCATCCTATCTAGGATTCAAAGAGGTCGGATTTCTATGGTCAGGTTTGTTTTGAGTTCACTTGGAATCTCTAGCACAACCACATTCTGATCCAATAGGCAATTGCGCAATTGTGAAACATGGAACACATTGTGAAACGCATCCATTTCACTTGGCAAATCCAACTTATAAGCGACCGCCCCAACTCGTTCTATGATTCGGAACGGTCCTAAATATATTTGATCAAGTTTCCCACGTTTTGAGACCCTTGATCGACCTTTGTAAGTGAACATTTTCAGATATATCCGATCTCCTACTTAAAACACAATATCTTTCCTTCTCTTATCTGCATAGCTCTTTTGGCGGTCTTGAGCTTCCTTCATTTTGGCTTTTAGGAATCATATCCTTTCAGTAGTCTCTTCAATTACGTCTGGACCAATCGTACTTGACTTTCCCACTCGTGTCCAACACAATGGAGTTCGGCATGGCCGTCCATACAAAGCTTCATAGGGTGACATTCCGATGCTTGTGTGATAACTATGTTATAAGCAAATTCGGTCAAGGGTAAGAACCTTTCCCATGAGTCACCCCTATCCAGAACTCATGCCCGTAGCATATCTTTTAAGGTTGTATGTGTTGGGAATGTCCAAAAGCCTAATGAGCCATTAGTTTAATTACTTGGGCCCATATAAGGAAGAGGAGAGGCGCAGGAAGCCCTAATGCTTCTTGCTTATGCGATTTTTCACCTGAGCCGTCCTCTCTCTCTCTGTTGATTCCAGCTTGGTCTAGCAGCCTGATCCAGTAGCTTGTAAGAGTGTGGATACCTAGGAGGAGCCGGTTATCATCAGCTCTCTGTGATCTCTTCATTCCTTTGATCAATCCGCTGCAATCATAAGGTAATGAATCTGATCTGTTTATGATTCATCTGCAAATCAAGTAGATCCTAGTTGGTTATGTTAGGTTGTAATCTGATAATTACACCAATGAACACACATAATCCTTCAGTGGTATCAGAGACTAGGTTATTAGGTTTTTGCCTTTTGGATCATACTAGGTTGTTTATTAGTTTGATGAATCGATTTTAATGAGTAAAATTGATTGAAACTTGGAAAACCTAGAAACATGTTATCAATCGCATGATCATAATATGGCTTGATTGATCGCTTTCAACTCGTAATGTTGACTTTGTTTGATAATAAGAAACGATTTAATTAGTTTCTCAATGATCAAAATCGGTTTTGATTGGTTTGTTAATAAGCATGAATCGATTATTGAATTGGAAAATTGACAAAATCGTTTTTGTCTTATGTGAATGTCATAATCGAATTGGTATAGTCAAAATCGCATGTTGACTTTAAGTATCGCAAGTTGTAATCGCTTTTGACTTTGTTTAGTTTTGCAATCATAAGAGAAACGATGATTGGTTGTTAATGACATGATCGTAAAGCATGAAACGATATTGGTAAAGTCAATTATTGAATCGCTTTTGTTAAGATTAGTTACGATTTGTAAAAGATCATGATTTTGTCTTTGAGCTAAAAGACAAAATCGTTTCAAAGCTTTGAATAATTATCGTTTTTAAGCGGTTAACCCAAATCGCGGTTTGCTGGAAATTATTTAATACAATTGGTATTATTTAATTTCTGGTTAAACCGGACAAAAATTCAAAAATTGAATTTTAACCTAAACCGAAGGCTGGTCTAAGTTTGATTTGGTTGGACCAAATAATTTAGAGCTGGTCTGGTTTAGTAAATAACCAGTTGGATTAAGTAGTTAATTTGGTCTTGGACCAGAATTAATGAACCGACTCGGTTATGTCAAATTATTGGGCCAATTGGAATTCTGTGGTCTTGGGCCAAGAATTGGGCCTATAATTTGTGACCCAACCGAAAACTTTAATAAAATATTAAATTAGAAATTTCTATTTTTAGTATATTTCTAAATTTAGAAAGTTTCTAAAATAAGTAAGTTTCCCAAAATAGTAATCTTCTATTTTTGGAAAGAAAACCTAAAATCCTCAAAACCAATATCAAGCTTGGACGTCTTGCCCAATCTTGTCAGCTACTTAACGCTTATTCAATTACAGATATGGCTTACAGTGTGAGGTGTCTGTTTTTGCGTAAGTAAAGTAGTATATAGTCACTAATTTCATTGGGAGTCCCAGACTTTAGTGATTATTTGGCTGTAAGAGATTGGTTTCCTTGACTGGGCCATCGGGAGTCCCGGGCCTTGAGACATCTGGTGAATTGGGCCTTGGGCCCAATCCACAACCGAGAGTTATATGGATATAACTAGCTGTGTGTATGCTTACCAAGTAAAGCTAATTCTGGGTGACGGCCAGTGGCCCACTTTGGTTTTAGTCGAACATGGGTCTCAGAATCATTGCATTCTTATGAGGTTAAACAAAGAAATTTTGAATGCAATGCGAGTTTTCTTATAAGTTATTAAGATAACTCTTTTATGAACTAAATAACTAAAACTCTATTGTCTCATAATTTCAGCTATGTCAAGCACAACAACACAAAACACTTTCTCGATCCGGTCTGCCCTTGAGAAGGACAAACTGAACGGATCAAACTTCCTGAACTGGTCCAGGAACCTGAGACTTGTGCTCAGGCAGGAGAAGAAGGCTTATGTCCTTGAAAGAGTTCTCTCTCCTAGACCTGCGAATAATGCCGCACAAGCTGTGAAGAATGCTTGGGATACGCATTCTTCAGATGCTAATGACGTGGTTTGCCTAATGTTGGCGACAATGGCTCCCGAACTGCAGATGCAGTGGGAAGGCCTGACTTGTCCCATGGAACTGATGGCAAATCTGAAAGCGTTGTTTCAGGAGCAGGCTCGTACAGAGAGATTCCAAACTGTAAAGAATCTCTTGGACTGTAAAATGGCTAAGGATGCAGCAGTGAGTCCACATGTTCTGAAAATGATGGGTTATCTCGATCATTTGACTAGACTCGACTGTCCTATAAGCCAAGAGCTTGCTTGTGATATCGTTCTGCAGTCTCTTACTCCTGCATATGACCAGTTCATCTTGAACTATAATATGCATGGGTTGATAAAGACTTTGCCTGAGCTACATGGTATGCTCAAGACTGCAGAACCTAATCTGAAGAAGGTCAAGGAGCTATCTATACTCATGGTGCAGAAGGGCAAGGGTTTCAAGAAATCCGCTGCAGACAAGGGAAAGGGCAAGGCAGTCGAAAAGGCCAAGCCCAAGCCCGTGTCTAAAGCTGGGCCTTCTGATATCTGCCACTTTTGCAAAGAGGCAGGGCATTATCGCAGGGACTGTAAGAAATACCAGGAAAGTCTGAAGAAGAAGAAGAAGTCCTTGGAGACTACTGCTTCAGGTATTTTTGTTATTGAAGTAAATACTACTACTTCTGATAATACCACTTGGGTATTAGATACTGGATGTGGGGCTCATATTTGTACTAATATGCAGGCGCTCAACAACAGTAGAAGGTTGAAGCAAGGGCAAGTAGAGTTGCGGGTTGGCAATGGAGCGAAGGTTCCAGCACTGGCCGTTGGCACTTACTTGTTGTCTTTACCTTCTGGATTGATTTTAGAACTTGAGAATTGTTATTTTGTACCTGCTATAAGCAGAAATATCATTTCGGTTTCATTATTTGATTTGCAAGGATTTGATTTTTCTATTAAGAATAAATTGTGTTCCTTTAATATCAATAATATGTTCTATGGCTGTGCCCCTCTTATAAATGGGTTGTACATGCTGGATCAATCTCCTCCAGTATATAACATTAATACAAAACGGTTCAAATCTAACGAAGAAAATGAAACGTTTCTCTGGCATTGTCGTTTGGGGCACATTAGTGAGAAACGCGTCAAGAGGCTCCATTCAAATGGACTCTTGGGCTCGTTTGACTTTGAGTCTTGTGAGCAATGCGAATCTTGCCTAATGGGCAAAATGACACGGGCCCCTTTTAATAAACCCACAGAAAGGGCCAGTGAACTATTGGGCCTGATACATACTGACGTGTGTGGCCCAATGTCCACAAATGCTAGAGGAAACTATCAGTACTTCATCACATTCACTGATGATTTAAGTAGATATGGATATGTCTACTTGATGAAACATAAGTCGGAAACCTTTGAGAAGTTCAAAGAATTCCAGAATGAAGTACAGAACCAGCTTGGTAAAAGTATTAAGGCTCTTCGGTCGGACCGAGGAGGAGAATACTTGAGCCAGGAATTCCGTGATCATCTGAGTGATTGTGGGATCATCTCCCAACTCACACCTCCTGGAACACCCCAGTGGAATGGTGTGTCTGAGAGAAGGAATCGGACATTGTTAGATATGGTCCGATCCATGATGAGTCACACAGACCTTCCTATATCCCTTTGGGGATATGCTTTGCTCACCGCAACGTTCACACTGAACAGAGTGCCATCAAAAGCAGTAGCAAAGACACCATATGAGTTATGGACTGGAAAAGCTCCAGCAATGTCTTTTCTCAGAATTTGGGGTTGTGAAGCCTATGTCAAAAGATTAATCTCAGAGAAGCTTACACCAAAATCTGACAAATGCCACTTCATTGGTTATCCTAGGGATACCAAGGCTTATTACTTCTATCTGCGATCCGAGAACAAGATCTTTGTTGCTCGGGATTGCACATTTCTTGAGAGGGAATTTCTAGCAAAGAAAGATAATGGGAGAAAGGTACAACTTGATGAAATTCAAGAAGGACAGGAACCTGTTCAACCTAATGAGGAAGAACAGCAGGATGAATTACTTGAAGTTGTAATAGAACCTGAACCTGCAGTACCTGGAGTTCGAAGATCCGGAAGGATCCGTCACGAACCCGATAGATATCAGGGATTCCTCGTGACTAATTGCCATGATCTTTTGATCATTGACGGTGATGAAACCTCGAACTTTGCAGAAGCCATGATGGGCCCTGACTCCTTAAAGTGGCGTGAAGCCACTGAGTCCGAGATGGACTCCATGTCTGTCAACCAAGTGTTTACACTGGTTGATTTACCCGCTGGTGCGAAAGCCATCGAGTGTAAATGGATCTTCAAGAAGAAGATTGACATGGATGGAAATGTACAGATTTACAAGGCCATGTTGGTGGCAAAAGGTTTCAAGCAAATTCATGGTATAGACTATGATGAAACCTATTCACCAGTGGCTATGATGAAATCAATTCGGATTCTCCTAGCAACTGCCGCTCATTATGATTATGAGATTTGGCAGATGGATGTCAAAACCGCCTTCCTGAATGGAATCTTGGAGGAGGATGTGTATATGACACAGCCTGAAGGTTACATTGATCCTAAGAATGCTGGGAAAGTATGCAAACTTCATAAATCCATTTATGGATTGAAGCAAGCATCCAGGAGTTGTAATCTTCGTTTTGATGAAGCAATAAAGAACTTTGACTTCATCAGAAACAAAGAGGAACAATGTGTGTATAAGAAAACTAGTGGGAGCTAAGTGGCGTTTCTTATCCTATATGTCGATGACATATTGCTTCTTGGAAATGATATTCCAATGCTGAAGTCTGTTAAAGACTGGCTGGGAAGTTGCTTTTCCATGAAGGACATGGGTGAAGCCGCGTATGTTCTTGGAATCCGAATCTTTAGAGACAGATCTAAAAGGATGATTGGACTTTGTCAAGATTCTTATATAGACAAAGTCCTGCATCGATTCGGAATGGATAAATCCAAGAAAGGATTCACGCCAATGATACATGGTGCTACACTAAGAAAGGATCAGTGTCCAAAAACACCTGATGAGCTTAAGCGCATGAGTAGGATTCCTTATGCTTCGGCTATAGGATCTATCATGTATGCCATGATCTGTACTCGTCCTGATGTTGCCTATGCACTAAGCATGACGAGTAGGTACCAGTCTAATCCAGGTGAGAGTCACTGGATTGCCGTAAAGAACATCCTGAAGTATTTGAGGAATACTAAGGATAAGTTCTTGGTTTACGGAGGAAGTGAAGTGCTTGAAATGAGTGGATTCACGGATGCAAGTTTTCAGACAGATAAAGATGATTTCCGGTCACAGTCTGGTTACATCTTCTGTCTGAATGGCGGTGCAGTAAGTTGGAAGAGCTCCAAGCAGAGCACCGTGGCAGATTCCACAACTGAAGCTGAATACATCGCTGCTTCAGAAGCTGCGAAAGAAGGAGTTTGGATGAGGAACTTATTGATTGAACTCGGTGTATTCCCAAATGCCACTGAGCCTCTAGCACTGTATTGTGACAACAATGGTGCAATTGCTCAAGCCAAGGAACCGAGACATCATCAGAAATCCAAACATATTATGAGAAGGTATCACCTGATTCGTGATATAGTGAATAGAGGTGAAGTGATGGTCAGCAGAGTTCTCACTGATGAGAACGTGGCTGACCCGTTGACAAAGCCACTCCCGAGACCTAAGCACGAGTTGCATACTGCTGCTGTAGGAATTAGAGATATTCAAATGTAATCTCTTTTTGAGTGGGAGTTGTGAGGGCTTTATTTAGTTATTTTGATTGATTCATGTAAACATTTTAATGTTAATGAAATTTTTATTTCTGGATTATTTTTAACTGTGATATAAAATAATCGTTCCAGAATGATTCATGTCATTATATATGGGCCATCGAAGTACATGAGTAGACTTGATCCTGAAACCCCATATTTAACGAAATGACATAAATCATAATGTCCATGGTCGAAGGTTGTTGAAATTGGAACACCAACAACCACTTGAGACTAGAGTGTGTTGAGACTTATGACCAAGTTTCGAGGGGTCATAGATGCGCGGCATCAAAGTCGACACATAGGTATATGTAGGGGAGCATATGACCGGACATGGCCCGCTGATGAGAACTCTACAAGATATTAATATCTGTGTCATAAGAGGTTCTCATATACGACTATAGAGTATAGTCCTTAGACCTGAGTTCGCATGCATGTGGCTGCACATGGAGTGATGCGCTTTGATCATTGTCTAACGCTGTTTCGTAACTGGGAGCTATAAGGACCTTGGTTGGGTGTATTATAAAGTGTGTAGTTCATAGTGATGGAACAAGATGGGATTTGTCCCTGCCGTTTAACGGAGGTAATATCTCTAGGCCAATCGGAGACTTGATAGCTGGTAAGAGAGTGGCCACTCCCAAACGGACTTGCCCAAGTCGTTTGAATTGTCAGTATCAAATCTGGTCCGATGAACATGGTCTGGCTATATAAGGATGACACGCATCTTGCCTTATGCCAGATTGAGATATTGAGACAAAAGGATTAGGGAATGTAGGATTCCAGTACAAGTGGGAGATTGTTGGGAATGTCCTGAAATCTACCTTACTATCTCTAGAAAGTATGATAAGTGTCGAGATCAGACATAAGTCATAAATACTGGGTGATCATGATGACTTGCTAGAGCCCGCTCATGATCTATAAGTTTAGGACTTATTACCAGTATTGTATGATCCCAAAGGGTCACACACCATAGCTAACGGGAAAGTTAAAATGGAATTAATACTGTAAGATGCAAGGCATTTACTGTATTTGTACAGAGAATTGGGCCAGACAAAAGACAGTCTTTTGTCTGATTTGGGCCTTGGGCCCAAAAGCCTAATGAGCCATTAGTTTAATCACTTGGGCCCATATAAGGAAGAGGAGAGGCGCAGGAAGCCCTAATGCTTCTTGCTTCTGCGATTTTTCACCTGAGTCGTCCTCTCTCTCTCTGTTGATTCCAGCTTGGTCTAGCAGCCTGATCCAGTAGCTTGTAAGAGTGTGGATACCTAGGAGGAGCCGGTTATCATCAGCTCTCTGTGATCTCTTCATTCCTTTGATCAATCCGCTGCAATCATAAGGTAATGAATCTGATCTGTTTATGATTCATCTGCAAATCACCTAGATCCTAGTTGATTATGTTAGGTTGTAATCTGATAATTACACCAATGAACACACATAATCCTTCAGTATGGTCCTTTCCGATTGTCAATCTGTTCGTAGATGATATGATGTGTTCATGTTCACTCTTGTTCCTAGGGCTTTTTGAAAAGCTCTCCAAAACTAGGATGTGAACCAGCCATCTCTGTCTGAGACTATACTTGTTGGGACTCCGTGCAAACGCACTATATCATCAATGTATCTCTTAGCCAGTCTCCCTACTCCATCGGTTTTCTTGATGGCTAGGAAGTGCGTGGATTTTGTCAGCCTATCCACAATCACCCAAATCGTGTATCTCTTTAACTTGGTCATTGGAAAACCGCCTACAAAATCCATTGCTACGTCGTCCCATTTCCATTCCGGAATAGGGAGATTTTGTAGCAAACCACTTGGAACTTGCCGTTCCTCCTTGATCAGCTGACAGGTTGGGTCAGAACTAGTGCTTTGGTCAGCATATCCTTCAGTTCCGAGAAGGTCTTCTCGGCCGCTTCTAACCATTCGAACTTGACGTTCTTCCCGGCCAGTCGGGTCATAGCACGTGCTTTTCTTGCAAAACCTTAGACAAATCGACGGTAATAGCAGCCTAGTGTGAGGAAACTCATGATCTCGGTCGCATTCCTCAGCTTCGGCCATTCCTCGATCGACCGTATCTTCTCGTGATCGACCGAAACTGCAACTATCCAAGGAAGCCAATCCTTCCTTGCCAGAAACTGCATTTGCTTAACTTATCATAAAGCTTATGTTCCCTTAGCTTCTCCATCACAATCCATAGATTTTCCGGGTGTTCAATTCGGTCCTTGGAATAAACAAGGATGTCATCAATGAATATTATCACAAACTTGTCCAACCAATCCCGGAAGACCCCGTTCATCATCTTCAAAAACCCAGTCGGTTCGTTTGTTAGACCAAAGGAAATGACCACGAGTTGGTACGAAAACCCATACTTATCAATTGGCTTAGCAGTCGCCCCACCATTCAAAGGATACTTGAATACGAAACCGCAGTCCTCCGCCGGCCCATGAGACACTTCGGTCGGCTCGACCGCCATGACCGCCCTTACTACATAGGCTGATCCGACACCAGTCCGCCTCCTCGAAGACTCGTCCCCAACCAGTCTCGTCTTCTTTGAGAAGGTTTTGGCAAATATTCTGCTTAAGCAAAAAATAATGGATACATAGGACCTGACGTACCAGATGGTATTCCTTCAAGAGCTACTGTTACACGCTCCGGAATAAAAGAATCCCACGACCACTGGTCAACCGCTGCAAGTTCCCCACTGAGCTTGGCATGAACCTCCAGACCGGCGCAATCTTCGTGTGGAATTAACAAAAAAAAAATTATTTTTCAGACAACTAGGAGAGAAAATCTAATCCAGTCTAAAGAGCCCTTACCATGTAAAAAAGTTCCAATCAGCATGATAAACCTCGTTCAGGTCAAGACCGGCCACCTGATTGCCGCACGAAGAACTAACTTATTTCCCACCGATAAACTATGGACGGATTTCCAAAAATGATCCCCACGCTGGGTTTAAAGTCGGCATAAAAGGTCCCCTTATACGTCAGGTTGGTCTTCGTTTGGGTGAGGTCGTCCGTGTACAACACTCTGATGCCAGTGTTAACAACACGGTTATGTTTTAAATCGTGGTCGGACAAACCTGCGAAAAGACCAGCTTTCGCCTTTTGCAGTAAGTCACAAACAGCTCAGGGAGCGGAAATCTTAATCAAAACTGCGAGAAGTAACCCTCGCAAAGGAAAACAAATCCCGGTGGACTCCAGGGGCGTTCGGATGCTTCTAGAAACCGAAGTTCGACGCCCGTGGGAAACCCGTATTTGACCACCATCCAATCCACATACTCTCGGAATACCACGTTGGAGCACCTACAGCTTCATATAAAATCTTCGGAGGCAGAGGCATGCGGGCCTTCTTGGGTATACCATCGCTATCGGCTAGGTCTCCCCAACCACTTCGGCTCCCTCGATTCTATTGCCTAGATCGAGTCTTGCCGGAAGAGGGGGTCCTCATCTTCAATATGTCCTTCTGACTCCTTCTAACCAAGGGCACTAAGTCTTCTTCGTTTTTGTCACCTTATCGAGGAGAAGACGCATGCTCCAAACTATTCTGGTCCAACAAATTTGGCGAATCAGAGCCAGAACGAGAAGCATAATCCAATTCTGATTTCACATTGATTCCTCGGAGAAGAGAGGCCGTGTTAGTTAATAAAATGATGGAGGATAATTGGAAATCCCAATAGAAAGAGAAATGTGAAACATATGAGAGACTAGGAATCGCGAATACGAGAAATCACAAGGTGATGCAGCGATTGGAAGAAAGAAATTATGTGCAAATCAAGATAGGGCAAGAATAAGAAGTCACAAACAGAAGCAAGAATAAATTCTTTTATGCAAATAAGAATATGATAGAATATTACGAGCAAAACTTAAGTGGAAAAGAGAAATAAGCGGAGAAAACCTAACCGACGGGTGGCAGAAAGGTGTAAGAATCGAGCAAAATCCTAGCAGGTACGTCCTTTGAGACTCCATCTATGAGAGAAAGGGCAGGAGATGTTGGTTCGGAAAGCGCGTGAAAGTAAATCGCTAGAGTTCCATAATCTTACACGCCCGCAACGAAAGGCTCTTATAAAATGCATCGAGCTAATCCTGAAAATTAGAAACGAGTTCGATGTATTTGCCCGAGACTTCCTACATCGAACTGGGGGGCTATTGTTGTATGTGGGCTTATCAACCCTGATTAGCGAGGCCCATATTGATCACAGAGGCCCCTTTCCATAAGTTGGCTAAAGTCAGCTAATAGTCAACTCCCACGGGCCCTACCGGCCTGTCATCATTGGCATGCCGATCTACAAGCCCGAGCTAACCCAAAGGACGACGTGTGGCAGAGTGGATCGGAAAATAGTGGCCTCTGGGATGATATCCTAGCATCGTACAATGATCACATCATAGGAGCGTCGCAGAGCAGCTCGGGCAATTGGCTCGAGATGCCATGCCCCGAAAAGATGCGGAAGACGACATATCGTCCCGAATTGGAGGAGATCTAACACCAAGACTTCTCCTATAAATACTCCTCAAGGGCCATTCATTGAAGTCACAATTTATTACTCACAACTACCACTACTACTTTGTTATCTCTATCGCTTCAGTCTGCTCTCTCGATCTCGGTTTAAAACACCGAAATGATCTCTCTTTTGAATAAGTACGAAAGTCTGAATATTTTCGCATCATCACGGCTATATTAGTACAAATAGGATTCCCTCCCTACTATTTGCTCAAATACCGACATGTTTTTTATTTCTTTAATCTCGTTAATGTCAAATCTTTCTTAATAAACATAAAATCTCGAATTAATCCACATTTAAACATAATTTTTGGGCTCAACAATTTGTATTTCTATTAAAAATCTTTGTAGCACCATAATTTTATGCTCATATGGCTACATCTAAAAGACGAAACCCCTAACCAAGTCAAATTGGAGTCTTTTATAATTTAATATAAACAGAAGGAATACATGATAACAAAGAGCAAATTTTGGATAATCCAATCAACTTAAAGAAGACTTGTAAACGTTCCAAAAGCATCAAACTCAAATCTCAAAAGGAAAACCTTTAACTAAAGGCTCTTAGCAACAATCTTTTGCGTTTAAAGATCCTAAAAGAACTATTAGAATGTTAAGTTATCAAATTTTAGCTTTGTACAATGGATAATAAAAAAAATTAGGAAGGGAAGAGAATTTTGCCGCTCAAGTATTTCACTTTTAGTGAAATCTTTTAAGGTAAACAGGGTTAGAGTTGTAGAATCTATTATATAATGAGAAACCATCTCTCCTAAGAGAGTGACACATGTCATTATTTTCTCAGAAATAGGGGCCCAAAAGAATAATCGTACACACTACTGGGCCCTTCTTCTAACCCACGTGTAAATCCAAAATTGGAAAACCCTCATCTCTTCGCGATCCTCCCCCTATGTTTCCCTTTGGACCTTCGCGAGCTTCCGACTTCACTCCAACATCACCTCTATTACAAAAACTTCTAATTTTCCAGATTCTTAAATTTCACTTCCTCTAAAACTTCATTTCATTAATCTCAACCAAGACCCAAACTCTTCAGTTCGCCGCCGTTTTCTTCTGTGCGATTCGTAATCCTTACAAATAAGCAGCCTCCATGGACTCGAACCACCTCGCAAATTCCACAATGAAGGGAGAAGCAAATTGATTTTGGGGGAAAATGGGTTTGACCAATTTCATTCTCACGGTGGCCGGCTTTGCCGCGGTAGTGCTCTGATAGAACCCGATTCTATCAAAGGTGAAATAAAAGGAATAAGAATGATTATTGAAGAAGTTTAGATGAGAATCAGAAGAATTAAGGGATGAGAAGATAGAAATTTAGGGATTAACCCATTTTGATTCATATGATTTTGATAATCCTTTCCTACACTGTAGCAAGAGCTAAATAGGGAAGAGAAAAAGGCTTAACAACAACATAAAACAATAGCCCATTAAAAAGATAAACGAGGCCCATAATATGATGCTTATCAATACTCCCCGGTTGAAGAACAACCTTGTCCTCAAGGTTGAGAGATTGTCCGTTGCTCTCTATCTGGCTCTGCAGCTGCTCTGGAGGTCTCGGAGAATGGAAGAATTTGTAAACAAGAAATCTCATAAGCTTGATCTGATCCTGTGAAGACTCTTCCACTTTTAAGTTGTTGATACACATCCGCCTGTACTCAAAATCTGCCTCAGATTCCTTAATACGCATTTGACCATGTTCTGATTTCTGTTGTGGAACAATTGAGTGTTCTTGACCATGTCTGCCACCTTTCTTTGAACCACTCGTTTTCTCAAACCCATGGCTAATGGTAATCATGACTTTGAGTCTTATTCCTCTAAGATGGCAATATGTCTTCCCCCTTATGTCTTGAACTGACAAGTCGCCTAAGAAACTCATCCCATCGCCATAATTAACTCTCGTAAACCAATCAGCCCGACAAGAATCTGATTCACCCGGATCCCACACCCAAGCAATCCAAGCGATCCGATACAAACCACTATTAACACCCAGCCGCTTCTGATTTTCAAAAATTTGATATCCTTCTATGCTTGTTCCTCCATTACCCACAAAGCAAACTAGTCTAGGCCTTGTATTACCTAACCCATCATAAGCATTTTTAACTCGTAGAATGAGAAGAATGATACCTTGTCCCTTTTCTTTGATTTTACTGCTCTGTCCGAGTTCCCTGGAAGTCTTAGCTTTGCCTACATCTGAGTGTCTTGACAATCCTTCTTCTTCTTTAATAGGTGTCCACCTCGATAAACACTCAAGAAGTTCAGCTCCAAGTGCATAGCAGTCACTTGCAAAAAGAGCTTTGCAGACATCCTTTGTGGTTAAGCCAAGTAGCTGAAACAGCGTCGCCATAATGTGAGCCGTTCTCGGATCTAGAACTTTGCTTTCATGATTTTGGATCGGGAGATCATAGCTTAAACCTCTCTGTTTTATGTATGGATTTAACGAGTTGGTGATGAACATAGACCTCACATTTGAAACCGTAAGTTGCTTGGAATCTTGGCTAGCTTTCTTTTTGACTTGGTATTCCCAGAATTTTACTTCAAGGATCTTGCTAAAGAACATGATCTCAAAAACAGATTCAACTCCTTTTAAGAACAACAAACGGCAACCAAGGGAATTCTGATTATCCATCAACCTTGTTGATTCAACAGTCCTCTTATTCCCACTGCATATGAACCTTTTAAAGTCACCCCACACAAGTCCATCCTTCATCTTTAGCATATATTCTGCATCGACATCCACCTGATGAAAACCTTCTCTAACAACACTCCAATGTGAAGGAATGTTTAGTGAATCCTGATTCAATTCTCTGATTCAGATTAACCTAAACATGCTGATCTAGGTTCTCTTGAATAGAAACAATAATAGATCTCACCTTATACCTGTTTGCAGCGGAAAGAGATGGTATGTCAGAGATCAGAGAGCCACCGAGAGATAACTCCTCCAGAGGTTCACACACGCACACCAATCAGGAAGAAGGCTGCTAGGCCACTAGGGGAACTCGGCGCAGAGGGAGAGAGAGTTTTCGGCTAGGGTTTTTGGTTCTGAACTCGAGTTTTATTTATAAAACTTGTCCGGTTCCGTTTGGGCCATTTGGCCCAAACACCAATTAACTCGACGGCATTCGCGCACTGTGTCGATCGACACACCTTGTGTATCGATCGACACACAGTGGCTAAACCGTTTTATTCTCTCTAAGTACAGTAAATGCCTAGCACTTTTACCGTACTTCTGCTAAACCGTTCCTACACATTTTCCTGTTAGCTCAGGCGTGTGACCCATATGGGATCATATAATAAAGGCAATAAGTCCAAGACTTATAGATCATGAGCGGACTCTAGCAAGCCATCATGACCCCCAGTATTATATGACTTATGTCTGATCATTGACATACTCTTACTTTCTAGAGACAGTACCGAGATTACTGGACACAATTCCAACAATCTCCCACTTGTACTGGAATCTCTGTATTCATAATCCCTTTTGTCTCAATATCTCGATTAGTCATAAGGCAAGATTAGTGTCATCCTCATAAAGCCTAATCTTGTTCATCGGACTCTGATTTGATACTGACAATCCAAACGACTCGGGACAGTCCGTTTGAGCATGGCCATGCATTTTCCAGTATTCAAATCTCCGATTGGCCTAGAGATATTCACTCCATTTATATTGGAGGGACAAATTCCGTCTTGTTCCATCACTGTAAACTACTCATTTCATAATGTACCCAAACAAGGTCCTTATAACTATCGCAGAACGATAGCGTTAGACAATGATCAAAGTGCATCAGTCCATGTGCAGTCACATGCATGCGAACTCAGGTCTAAGGACTATACTCTATAGTCGTAGTAAGAATCTCTTATGACACAGATATAAATATCCTGAAGAGTTCTTATAAGCGGGTCTTGTCCGGTCGTATGTTCCCAAACATACACCTATGTACTGACTTTGATGCCGCGCATCTATGACACACTGAGACTTTGTCATAAGTCACGTACCAATCCAGTCTCACACGGTTGTTGGTGTTCCAATTTCAACAACCTTCGACTAGGGACGGGATGATATAAAACATCTATCAAATATAGGGTCTCATGATCAAGCTAAATGACTTCGATGACTCAAGATCAAGTCATTTACTTCGATGACCTATAAAATGGTTCATATCATTTTGGAACGATTATTTCATCACAGTTAAAATAATCTTGAAATAATAATTTCATTAAACATTAAATGTTTTACAAGAACATATCAAATAACTAAATAAAGCCCTCAAACTCCCACTCAAACTTAGATTACATTTCAATGTTTCTAATGCCTACAGCTTCAGTCAGGAACTCTAGCTTAGGCCTTGGGAGTGGCTTTGTCAACGGATCAGCGACATTATCATCTGTCGGGACTCGGCTGATCTTGACTTCCTTTCTATTAACGATGTCACGTATCAAGTGAAATCTTCTTTGAACATGCTTGGATTTCTGGTGTGATCTTGGTTCCTTTGCCTGAGCAATAGCACCATTGTTATCACAAAACAGTGCCAGAGGCTCAGCCGCATCTGGTATCACACCTAGTTCAATGATGAACTTTCGTATCCAAACAGCTTCCTTCGCAGCTTCTGAAGCGGCGATATATTCAGCTTCTGTAGTGGAATCAGCAACGGTGTCTTGCTTGGAGCTTCTCCAACTGATTGCACCGCCATTCAGACTAAAGATATAACCGGACTGTGACCGGAAATCATCTTGGTCTGTCTGGAAACTTGCGTCCGTGAATCCACTGACTTTAAGCACATCACTTCCACCGTACACCAAGAACTTATCCTTAGTATGTCTCAGATACTTCAAGATGTTCTTTACGGCAATCCAATGGTTTTCACCTGGATTTGACTGGTATCTACTCGTCATGCTCAATGCATAAGCAACATCAGGACGAGTACAGATCATGGCATACATGATAGATCCTATTGCAGATGCATAAGGAATATTTTTCATGCGCTCAAGCTCAGCAGCCGACGTAGGGCTCTGCTTCTTGCTTAGCGTTGTGCCATGTACCATTGGCGTGAAGCCCTTCTTGGAATCTTTCATGCTGAATCTTTGCAGGACTTTTTCAATGTATGAGTCTTGACACAAGCCTATCAGCCTTTTAGATCTATCTCTATAGATCCTAATTCCAAGAACGTATGCGGCTTCACCCATGTCTTTCATGGAAAAACAACTTCCAAGCCAGTCCTTTACCGACTTTAGCATTGGAACGTCGTTTCCGAGAAGCAGTATGTCATCGACATACAGAATAAGAAATACAATCTTGCTCCCACTAGATTTCTTATACACGCATTGTTCTTCTTCGTTTCTGATGAAGTCAAATTGCTTGATCGCTTCATCAAAACGAAGATTCCAGCTCCTCGATGCTTGCTTCAATCCATAAATGGATTTATGAAGCTTGCATACTTTTCCAGCATTCTTTGGATCTATGTAACCGTCAGGTTGTGTCATATACACATCCTCTTCCAGAATACCATTCAGGAAGGCGGTTTTCACGTCCATCTGCCAAATTTCATAATCATGAAAAGCTGCAGTTGCTAGTAGAATCCGAATAGATTTCATCATAGCCACTGGTGAATAGGTTTCATCGTAATCCACACCGTGAACTTGTCTGAAACCTTTTGCCACCAACCTGGCTTTATAAATCTGGACATTTCCATCCACGTCAATCTTCTTCTTGAAGATCCATTTGCACTCGATGGCTTTTACACCAGCGGGTAAGTCAACCAACGAAAACACTTGGTTGACCGACATGGAGTCCATTTCGGAATCAGTGGCCTTGCGCCACTTAGAGGAATCTGGGCCCATCATGGCTTGATTGAAGTTCGATGGTTCATCACCATCAATGATCAGAAGATCATGACAGTCAGTCACGAGGAATCCTTGATATCTCTCGGGTTCGTGACGGATCCTCCCGGATCTTCGAACTTCAGGTACTACAGGTTCAGGCTCTACAATTTCTTGTAGGTCCTCCTGCTGCTCTTCCTCATTAGGTTGAGCAGTATCCTGTTCATCTTGAATTTCTTCAAGCAGTACCTTACTCCCACTGTCTTTCTTAGAGAGAAACTCCCTCTCAAGAAAGTTACAATCCCGGGCAACAAAGATCTTGTTCTCGGAACGTAGATAGAAGTAATAAGCCTTGGTTTCCCGTGGATAACCAATGAAGTAGCATTTGTCAGATTTTGGTGTAAGCTTGTCTGAGATCAATCTCTTGACATAGGCTTCACAACCCCAAATTCTGAGATAAGACAGCACTGGAGCTACTCCAGTCCATAATTCATATGGTGTCTTTGCTACTGCTTTCGATGGCGCTCTATTTAGAGTGAACACTGCTGTTAGCAGAGCATATCCCCAAAGGGATATTGGAAGGTCTGTGTGACTCATCATAGATCGAACCATATCCAATAAGGTCCGATTTCTCCTTTCAGACACACCATTCCATTGAGGTGTTCCAGGAGGAGTGAGTTGGGATACGATCCCACACTCTCTCAGATGATCACTGAATTCTTGGCTTAAGTATTCTCCTCCTCGGTCGGACCGAAGAGCCTTAATGCTTTTGCCAAGTTGGTTCTGTACTTCATTTTGGAATTCTCTGAACTTCTCAAAAGATTCAGACTTATGTTTCATCAAATAAACATATCCATACCTACTGAAATCATCAGTGAAGGTAATGAAGTACTGATAGTTTCCTCTTGCATTTGTGGACATTGGGCCACACACATCAGTGTGTATCAGGCCCAATAAGTCACTGGCCCTCTCGTTAGGTTTATTAAAGGGGGCCCGTGTCATTTTGCCCATCATGCAGGATTCGCATTTCTCACATGACTCAAAGTCAAAAGAGCCAAGAAGTCCATTCGTATGGAGCCTCTTAATGCGTTTCTCGCTGATGTGCCCTAAACGACAATGCCATAGAAACGTTTGGTTCTCCTCATTAGGTTTGAACCGTTTGGTATTAATGTTATAAATTGGCGCGGATTGATCGAGTATGTAAAGCCCATTCGAAAGAGGGGCAGAACCATAGAACAAATTGTTGCGATTGAAGGAACATAATTTATTCTTAACTGAAAAATCATAACCTTCCAAATCCAACAAAGAAATTGAAATAATATTTCTGCTTATAGCAGGTACAAAATAACAATTATTTAGTTCTAAAATCAATCCCGAAGGTAAAGACAACAAGTAAGTGCCTACAGCTAGTGCTGGAACTTTCGCTCCATTCCCAACTCGTAGCTCCACTTGTCCTTGCTTCAGCCTTCTACTGTTGCTGAGTGCCTGCATATTAGTACAAATATGAGCCCCACAACCAGTATCCATAACCCATGAGGTATTATCAGAAGTAGTTGTATTAACTTCTATAACAAAAATACCTGTTGAAGAAGTCTCAAGAGTCTTCTTCTTCAATTCCTTTAGACCTTCTTGGAATTTCTTACATTCTCTCCTCCAATGCCCTGGTTCTTTACAAAACCTGCATATGTCAGTTGGCCCAGCCTTGGACTTGGGCTTGGGCTTTGGCGTGTCCTTGTCCGCGACTTGGACAGCCTTGGCCTTTCCCTTATCCTTAGCAGAGGATTTCTTAAACCCCTTGCCCTTTTGCACCATAAGCACATTGGGGTCCTTGGCGGTTTTCCTCAAGTTGGGCTCTGCAGTCTTGAGCATTCCGTGAAGCTCAGGCAATGTCTTACTCAAGCCATGCATGTTAAAGTTCAGAATGAACTGATCATAGCTTGCAGGTAATGACTGCAGAATGATGTCGCAGGCAAGTTCCTGGCTGATTGGGCAGTCGAGTTTCTGAAGATGATCGAGATAACCCATCATCTTCAAGACATGAGGACTCACTGCCGCATTCGCAGCCAACTTGCAGTCCAAGAGGTTCTTAACTGTTTGAAACCTCTCAGTCCTAGCCTGCTCCTGAAAAAGCGATTTCAGGCTTGCCATTATCTCGATGGGTGACAATACACTCTCGAACTGTTTTTGCAGCTCAGCAGTCATTGTCACCAACATCAGGCAATAGGCATCATTTTCATCTGACGAATGCTTTTCCCAAGCATTATGCAGAGTCCTGGCGGCATTGGCAGGAGGCCTCTCGGGGAGAGGATCACGAAGGACATAATCCTTCTTCTCCTGCTTGAGGACTAGCCTCAAGTTCCTTGACCATGTCAGGAAGTTCGTTCCAGTCAGCTTCTCCTTCTCGAGAACAGACCGGATCGAGAATGTGTTTTGTGCGCTTGTAGTAGTCATAGCTGAAATATATAAGATAAAAAGGTTATTAGTTGTTATGTTCAATATGATTAATCTCGTATTAAATTTTAATATGATTAATCATGCATTATATTCAATAACATCAGTTACCCTCAATAGAATATAATGATTCCAAGATCCACATATAACTAAGATTAAAGTGGGCCACTGGCCGTCACCCAATATTAGCTTATATCGGTAAGCCCTATATCGGCTAATTATATCCGTGATATAACTCTTGGTTGTGAATCTGGGCCCGAGGCCCAATCCACTCTGATGTCTCAAGGCCCGGGACTCCCGATGGCCTAGTCAAGAAAACCAGACTATACAGTCATGTAATCATTAATGTCTGGGACTCCCAATGACATTTATGAATCACAAACCGTCTTACCCACGCAAAAGCAGACACCCTCACACTGTAAGGCCATGAATACAATTGAATGGGCTTCAACAGCTGACATAGCCTGGACAAGACATCCAACGCTTGATATTATTTGAGGTTCGTTGGTTTATTTTAAAATCTCATTCCCAAAATAGAAGATTACTATTTCGGGAAACTTTCCATTTTAGAAAACCTACTATTTTTGGAAACTTTCTAAAATTGGAAACTTTCTAAAACCGGAAACTTTCTAACTTTAGAAATTTCTTAAAATCCGAATCATGCAAATCTAGAAACTTCTATAAATTTCAAAATATCGGAAACTTTAATTTAAAATCGATTTATATTCTTTATAAAATAAATTTTAAATTAAATCTGAAGAAAGACTCAAATAATTGGCCCAATCGTTTTAACTTCTTGGCCCGAGGCCGAAGAATTGGTCTATGTCCGAGACATAACCCGATCGTCCAATTAGATGACATAACCGGTCTGGTTCATTAAAATTGGTCTAACCAAAATTAATTACTACGACGACCACAATTGTCAACCGGTTATTTACTAAACCGGATTTTCTCAATTTATTTGGTCCAACCAAATCAAATTAGAAAATCCTGGTTTAGGCACTAAATCCAATAATTCTTTCGACATTGGATTTCTTGTCCCGGTTTAACCAGACTTAATAAAATTATTAAATCTGTTTATTAAACCAGGACGAATTAATTTTAATCAAAATATTAAACCGAGCCTTAAACCAACCATGTCGATCGATGAACCAACCGTGTCGATCGATCCATCAACCGCATCGGTCGATGCTCTTAGCATCGATCCTGCATCGATCGTGCATCGATCCTGTATCGATCGATGCTCTCACGCATGCACGGAACCGAGCCAAAACCCTAACCGTGTCGATCGATGCACCAACCGCATCGGTCGATGCACCAACATCGAACCTGCATCGATCCTGCATCGATCGATGCTTTCACGCGTTAACAGGGTTAGCCGATAGACTGTATCGACCGATCCATGCGATCGTATCGATCGATCCATGCGATCGCAGTCGATACTGACTTTTGAAAATCGCATTCTACCAAATCAATATAGCTTGGTTTCTGCGATTTTAAGTGTGTTTAGGTTTCAATTCCTTGTTGCTTAAGTGATTTCTCTTATCAGTAGTTGATTCAAAACACTTTTAAACAAGAAAAACAATCCTAAACTTGAATCTAAACAAGAAAAACCAGAACCTATGCTCTGATACCACTGAAGGAATGTTTAGTGAATCCTGATTCAATTCTCTGATTCAGATTAACCTAAACATGCTGATCTAGGTTCTCTTGAATAGAAACAATAATAGATCTCACCTTATACCTGTTTGCAGCGGAAAGAGATGGTATGTCAGAGATCAGAGAGCCACCGAGAGATAACTCCTCCAGAGGTTCACACACGCACACCAATCAGGAAGAAGGCTGCTAGGCCACTAGGGGAACTCGGCGCAGAGGGAGAGAGAGTTTTCGGCTAGGGTTTTTGGTTCTGAACTCGAGTTTTATTTATAAAACTTGTCCGGTTCCGTTTGGGCCATTTGGCCCAAACACCAATTAACTCGACGGCATTCGCGCACTGTGTCGATCGACACACCTTGTGTATCGATCGACACACAGTGCCTAAACCGTTTTATTCTCTCTAAGTACAGTAAATGCCTAGCACTTTTACCGTACTTCTGCTAAACCGTTCCTACACATTTTCCTGTTAGCTCAGGCGTGTGACCCATATGGGATCATATAATAAAGGCAATAAGTCCAAGACTTATAGATCATGAGCGGACTCTAGCAAGCCATCATGACCCCCAGTATTATATGACTTATGTCTGATCATTGACATACTCTTACTTTCTAGAGACAGTACCGAGATTACTGGACACAATTCCAACACAATGATCATGTTTAAGCTATGTTCCACCAGGCTCCCACACTTGATTGGTAAGAGAAAGCTCAGACTTATCAACCTTACCCAGTATCTTCCTTATCTTCCTAAACCTTATTTTCCACATACTATTACTCACCTCTAGAAGATACACCTTGTCCTCAAGGTGGTAACAAATTCCTTGCCTTATTGATGCACTGAAATCCATCATTGGCTCAGTGTTCTCTGTTGTCGTGTTATAGCCTGGTTTTAGGACCAATCCAGGAGTTTCATAATTTTCTTCTTAACCACTTCCTGCAGATTAGGATTAAGCCTTCTCTGATGCTCAACAGATGTCTTAGACTCATCCTCAAGATGTATCCGATGCATGCACAGCTCCGGTGAGATACCTGAAATGTCATCAAGAGAATAGCTAAGAGCTTTGCGATGCTTGCGCAGCTTGCTTAGCAGTAAAGTGAGCTCTGTGTTGTTCAAACTAGCGTTAACAATCACTGGATAAGTTGAATTTGGTCCAAGAAACGCGTACCTTAGCCCGGATGGAAGTTGTTTCAACTCTATTTTCGGAGCTTTTTCCTCTGCCCAGTCCTTGTCGCCTTGCAACGATCGATGCTTTGTGAGTGTCGATCGTTGCATCGTCGCGTCAGACACGTCCACCTGCATTGCAACTTCAACAGAATCCATCAGTCTTGTATAGCATATTGCTGGCTCGTCCTGCAGGTACTCCAACTCCATTATAGAGCTCAGTAAAGCTCTTTCTAGTGGATCTTCAGCATGTGACTGGTGAAAGTACTCTGCAGCTAATTCACCAAGTGTGTCCACATAGAAAGTCTGTCCGTCGATGGTTGGTCTCTTTACCAGCTTGTTCATATCAAAACTCATCTTCAGATCACCCACATTCATGACTATTTTACCTCTCTGACAGTCAATCATCGCACCAGCTGTAGCTAAGAAAGATCTGCCCAAAATTAGTGGATCCTTTGGTTCCTGTCCATACTGCAGAACCACAAAATCAGTAGGAATCGCACATTGGCCAATCATTATAGGCACATCCTCCAATACTCCTTCGGGAATCCTGATCGTTTCGTCTGCTAGAACCAGTGATATCCTAGTGGGTCTGAAATCAGTCATACCGAGCCTCTTAGCAACTGAGAGTGGCATGAGATTCACACTGGAACCAAGATCACATAGGGATCTTTCGAACCTCTCCCTCTAGATAGTACAATCTAATACAAAGCTCCCAGGATCCACTTCTCAGGAGTTCTGCCCTGAATTACTGCACTGCATACCTCACTAATCATCATCACACTCTCTTCATTAGTCCATTTTCCAGCAATCATATCTTTAAGGCATCTCCTCATCATAGGCGAGGTATCCATGGAGTCAATCAAAGGCACTTCAACTTTCACCTTTTTAATGAACTCTTTGCATTTGGCATACTGCCTCTCGTTTTTAGCTTTCCTGGGATTCTTGGGATAGGGCACTTTAGGCTTGTAAACCCTTTCGGTCGACTGTTTCGGTTTCTCTGGTTTTGAACCCTCAGCAGTCGCCTTGCATCGACCGTCACTGGAGTTGTGTCGATCGTTGCTAGGTGACTTTACGACGACAGTTTCTTCGGTATCGCTTTGCGTCGATCGTTGCTTGGTGGCATCGATCGATGCATCGCGAATATCACGGATCTCATCTTCCATCTCTTCAATTTCCGTGAGTTCCTCTACGCTCAGCTGCCTGTTCTGGTTGGGTAACAACTCCTTACCACTTCTTAAAGTTACTGCATTACATTGGTACTTGGGATTAGCGTCAGTTCGTCCTGGGAGATATCCATCTTCCCTATGAGCATGTCCAGCAATTCTTGCAACCTTAGAATCAAGCTCTTTCACGTGGGTGCTCAGGAATTCAAACTTCCCATTCAGCTCCTCATAGACCTTATCTACCTTTTTGTTGAAGTCTGTAGCACTCTTAATCTGATTCTCCAGCACCTGTTCCAGCATTATCTCTATCTTACTCTTATGAGCAGTGGCTGCAGGAGGAGTCTGATAAGACGAAGATCCATAGGTTCTTTGATTTCCTGTGAAGGTATTCCTTTGTCCTCCACCGGAAAATCTGTTTCCTTGGAAACCAGATCCTCCGATGTAATTCACATCTTCTTCCTGAGTGTCCTCCTCAGTCTGAATTACTTCTACTTCTTGAGCAAAGTGGACAGCTTTATTTTCACCTAGAAGATTGCAGATTTTGTCCATCCTGGATTTCAATTCAGCCATCTCTGAGTTATCAACACTTCCACCAGATTTCTTCCTCCTCTCATCCATAGTCTTGCAACTGTTGCTGCTTACTAAGTTCTCAATCAACTGCTTAGCTTGTGCAGGAGTCCTGGTGTTGAAGTTTGCATTACTGGAGTTATCCAGTGCAGACTGATATGGCAGATCTATGCCTCTGAAGAAAATACCTAGCAATGTGACTTCACTGAATCCATGGTGTGGGCAGTCACGCTGATACTTCCTAAATCTCATCCAAGCAGCTTTTAAAGGCTCCACAGCTCCTTGGGAAAATGTGAGAATGTCCTGTCTGGACTGGTCTGAACGCGCATCATCGTAGAAATGTCTCAGGAACTCACTTTTCAGTGCTGCCCAAGTGGTAAACTGACCAGGTGCCAGTTGCTTCAGCCATGCACTAGCGTCTCCAGCGAGACTGTAAGGAAAGAGCTTAAGGAACAGATAATCCTGGCAAACTCCATCATACTTCATGCCATTGATTATGTCCTCAAACTGATCAATGTGATCCATAGGCTGCTCTGTTGGATGTACATGGAAAGCATTTTGTCTCATCAGCGAGCAGTAGATGGTCTTGATCTCAAAATCCTCCCTCTCAAAACCAGGAAGTACTAAGGCTGTTTGGTTTGCATGAAACTCATCTGGTCTGTTGTAGTCGGCCAAAGTCCTTTCATGGACAACCATCTGTCTACCTTGAGCTTGACCTTGGGCTTGCGCCTGTGGTTGTGGCTCAGGTGGGTCAGGGATCACATTCTCTTCAGCATCAACCCGATGCCCAGCATCATTGTACGGGTTGTTATCTCGGTCCCTCAGGGTACCGTCAGCATCTGGTATCAAGATCAGACGTTCTCGTACCATTCTCTCTCTCTTTTCTCTTCTGATAGTTCTTTCTAGACGTCCAAGTTCCTCTAGTCCGAGATTAACTAAGCTCGAGTTCGGATTACTTCGAGTTTTCTGCGTTGGCATAAACTGTCTGTAATCGTCCAGCAACAATCGATGCTATCAGTGCAACGATCGATTCAATCTCAGAATCGCCTAGTGACGAACGACGCAAGGGATGCAACGATCGACGCAAGGCGAAAGTCGTACCTGCGACAGAAAGAAACAGAGAAAAAGTTAGCAAATTATGAAAATAAAAACGAAAAAAGCAAAAACAAAAAGAAAAATTTCTAGTAAAAACCCTAAGTTCGGTCCTATCGAAGACTCTAAGAATCCCCGGCAACGGCGCCAAAAACTGTTGGGAATGTCCTGAAATCTACCGTACTATCTCTAGAAAGTATGATGAGTGTCGAGATCAGACATAAGTCATAAATACTGGGTGATCATGATGGCTTGCTAGAGTCCGCTCATGATCTATAAGTTTAGGACTTATTACCAGTATTGTATGATCCCGAAGGGTCACACACCATAGCTAACGGGAAAGTTAAATGGAATTAATACGGTAAGATGCAATGGCATTTACTGTATTGGATCAGAGTTTTGGGCCAGACAAATACAGGCTTTTGTCTTATTTGTGTTTTGGGCCCAAATGATTAATGAGCCATTAGTCTAATGACTTGGGCCCATTAATGAGATATAAGAGATTAAGAAAAACCCTAAGGAAGCCGAGCCCCTGCGATTTTTCTTTCTGAGCCGCGAGCTCTTTCTCTCTCTAAACTCTCTCTTTCTGATCTGATCCATCACTTTGGTCTAGCAGCCATCCCGGCTTGTAAGAGTGTGGATACCGAAGGAGGAGCAGGTTGTTCATCTGTTCTAACTGATCTCATCATTACCTCCATCTCTAATCCGCTGCAAAAGGTAATGTCACAGGTTGGTTTTATGATTCAGTTACAAGAACCTAGATCTGTTTAAGATTATGTGCTAGGTTGCAATTTGGGAATTGAACCTTGAATAAACACCATAATCCATCAGTGGTATCAGAGCCAGGTTATTAGGTATCTTGTAATTTGGATCGATTTGTATAAATCGCTTTGTATGAATTGAATATTGACTTTGTTCAATCTTAATTGAATCGATAATTAATTGATCAAAGTTTGCAATCGTGTTTGTCCTTTAGTGATTTTATAATCGCTTGGTGAAGAACCGTAATGTTGTCTTGGTTTTGCTGTATAATCGCTTGGTGAGACTTGTTAGGTTTGATAATAGTCAAACTCGTGCTTATGCAATCGATTATTGTGAATGTGAAATCGATGTGAAAACTTAGATAATTAATAATCGATGACAAAACAATTGTTAGGGTTTGATAGATGACAAAATCTTTTTGTCTTCTTGTGTTCTTCTTGTGTTCGCTTGAAACGTGTTGACCTTGTTAAATTAATAAAGTCAATTATTGAATTGCAAACGTGATGACTTGTTAGTGATCGTGAACAATTATTGAATTGCAAAAGTCAATAACGTTCTTTGTATTTAATATATAAATCGATTAATTATTTAATTAATGTATGGTTCAAGGTTAAACCCAAATCGCGGTTTGCTGGAAATTATTTAATACAATTGGTATTATTTAATTTCTGGTTAAACCGGATTTGAAATTCAAAAATTGAATTTTAACCTAAACCGAAGGCTGGTCTAAGTTTGATTTGGTTGGACCAAATAATTTAGAGCTGGTCTGGTTTAGTTAATAACCGATGGTTTTGATAGTTAATTTGGTCTTGGACCAGAATTAATAAACCGAATCGGTTATGTCAAATTATTGGGCCAACTGGAATTCTATGGTCTTGGGCCAAGAATTGGGCCTATAATTTGTGACCCAACCCAAAATATTTATAAAATATTAAATTAGAAATTTCTATTTTTAGTAAGTTACTAAATTTAGAAAGTTTCTAAAATAAGAAAGTTTCCCAAAATGGTAATCTTCTATTTTTGGAAATAAAACTTAAAAATCCTCAAAAACAATATCAAGCTTGGATGTCTTTCCAATCTTGTCAGCTACTTAACGCTTATTCGATTACAGATATGGCTTACAGTGTGAGGTGTCTGTTTTCGCATAAGTAAAGTAGTATATAATCACTAATTTCATTGGGAGTCCCAGACTTTAGTGATTATTTGACTGTAAGAGATTGGTTTCCTTGACTGGGCCATCGGGAGTCCCGGGCCTTGAGACATCTGGTGTATTGGGCCTTGGGCCCAATTCACAACCGAGAGTTATTGGTTATAACTAGCTGTGTGTATGCTTACCAAGTAAAGCTAATTCCGGGTGACGGCCAGTGGCCCACTTTGGATTTAGCTGAACATGGGTCTCGGAATCATTGCATTCTTATGAGGTTAAACAAAGAAATTTTGAATGCAATGCGAGTTTTCTTATAAGTTATTAAGATTACTCTTTTATGAACTAAATAACTAAAACTCTATTTATCTCTAAATTTCAGCTATGACGAGCACAAACAATCAAAACACTTTCTCGATCCGGTATGTCCTTGAGATGGACAAACTGAACGGATCAAATTTCTTGACTTGGTCGCGGAACCTGAGACTAGTTCTCAGGCATGAGAGAAAGGACTATGTCCTTGAGAAAGCTCTCCCCGTGAGGATCGGGTCCAATGCCTCTCATGCAGTATATGATGCTTGGAATAAGCATTATATTGATGCGGTAGATGTGCGTGGTCTGATATAGGCTACCATGGACTCAGATTTGCGGAAGCAATATGAGAACATGGAGTCGCCAATAGAGATGATCAGCAGCCTGATATTGAAATTTCAGGAGCAGGTAAGAGTGGAGAGATACCAGTTGGTTAAATCTCTCACTAGCTGCAAGCTACCAAATGATCATCCAGTAAGTCCTCATGTCAGTAAAATGATGGGTTACGTTGATAACCTGAGGAAACTGGATTATCCAGTTAGCCAAGAATTGGCAACTGATATCATTCTGCAGTCACTGCCGTCAAGCTATGATAAGTTCGTAAGGGACTATATCAAGAAAGGCTTAACGAAGACGTTGACTGAACTGCATGATATGCTCAAGACAGTTGAGCCAAACGTGAAGAGTACCCTGTACAATCTCATGAATGAGAAGGGTAGGTTTACTAAACCTAATGCTGACAAGGATGAAGACAAAGTTGTCCTGATTTTGAATCATGGTAAGCGTGTGTCTTCTGAGCCCGAGTCAGATACCTCTTACGTTGGTAAGTGCTGCTACTGTAAAGAGACTGGGCATTGGAAGAGAGATTGCATTAAATTCATGGAAGATTATGAGGAGTTGAAGTCGATGTATGAGACTACTTCCTCAGGTATTCATGTTATTACTTCAAGTTATACCTTATAGGTATTGAATACTGGTTGTGGCACTGATATTTGTTATAATATGCAGAGCCTGAGCAACAGTAGAACGTTGAAGGAAGGACAAGTGGAACTGCATGTCTGGAAGGAGCTATGGATGCTGCCTCAGCCATAGGGTTTTCACTTGTAGATGCCTTTGAGGCTTGGTTTTGTATTAAGTAATTGCTACAATGTACCTGCTTAACGCAGAGTTGTTTTTCATTTTCTTGTAAGAATTTGAATGTTTTTCATTTTGATAAAGACATGTTTTGTTCTTTTGATCTTAATGAAATGTTTATTGTAGCACCCTATTCAAGGAATGGGTTTTATATCTTAAACCAAAGAGTGCCTAAAATGTAACATAAATACCGCAATTGGTTTAAATCTGATGAATTAAACCTGATTTTTCTTGGCATAAATGTTTTGGTCACATAGAGTAAGCCAGATTCAGAAACCCCATAGTTATGGACTTTTGGGCTCATTTGATCGGATATCTTATGAGACTTGAATTCTGCTTACTGGACCAAAAGACAAAGGGCCCATCTTAGCCGAGCTAGAGAAAGGCCCAAAGGCTTATTGGAGATTGAACATACTCATGTATGTGGTCCGATGAGCAGTAATGCCAGAGAAAATTTCCTGTACTTCATTGTCTCTACTGATTACTTCAGTGAGTGTGACTGTGTTCATTTGATGAGACACAAGTCGGAATTCTTTGACATGGTCGAAAGAGTTCCAGAATGAAGTATAGAATCTGAATGACAGAAGTATTAAGACTCTGGATTAGATCACGAGTGAGAATACTTAAGTCATTGATTGTGTGATCATCTGAATGAGTGTGAAGTCGTTTCACAGCTCATTTCTCCTGAAAACCTAGAGGTGTTTCTGTGAGAATGAGTCACACGAATCTTCCATGATATTCTTTAAGAATAACGCTCTAAAATATCTAAGTTTACGCTGAAATAGTTCCACCAATATCAGTTGAAAGACACCACGTAAATGTGGATTGGAATCGATCCAAATTCGTCTTTACTGAGTATTTGTAGTTGTGCTACTTCGCTGGTTGTCCTAGGGAAACTAAGGCTTGTTACTTTTACGTCCATTCTGTTTTCTAAGAAGGGAAGTTACTTTCCAAGAAGAACAGTGGGAGTAAAAGTATAAGTCGAAGAAATTCGAGAAATACAGGAGGCTGCTCAACCTGTTGAGGGAGAGCAACGGATGGATTTACAGATTTCTGTAGAATCTACACCTGTAGAGCCTGAAGTTCGCAGATATGAATGAATCAGTCACTAATTCGAGAGTGATTTCTCGTCATTAGTTGAACCTGATGATCATTGAAAGTTCGCATGATCTGATGATCATTGAAAGCGACGAATCTGCGAAATTCAAAGAAGCGAAAGTGAGCCCAGACTCCGAAATGTTATACTGTACGTAAGTTAGCTTCATCGATCCATTCATGGATGGAAGCAAACATATCGGAGTTGGAATCTTCGTTCTGTTAAAGTAGTCAAGGTTTTGACTTGAACAGGAACGAAGTGGAACTGTGCGTTTACTAAAAGATAAGTGGGAGCATTATTGCATTTCTCATAGTGTATGTCGATGACATACTGATCCTCGGAAATAACGTCCCAATATTGCAGTCGGTAAAGGACTGGCTTGGGAGTTGGTTTTGTGATAGACACGGATAAAACCATGTATGTTCTTGGATTTTGGATCTAAAGATAGAGATCCAAAAGAGCTGGTAGGACAAAGTCAGGATTCTTAAATTGACAAAGTCCTACACGTAATCAGCAATCCAAGAAGGGTCTTATGCTAATGTCACATGGCAATACGTTAAGCAAGAAACAGTATCCCACGATATCTGCTGAGCTTGAATGCATGGATAGGATTCCATATGCGACGGCATAAGGATCTATCATGCATGCCATGACACATACTTGTTTTGATGTTGCTTTAATGTTAAGCAAGACAAGTAAAGACCAGTCAAATCCAGCAAAGAATCACTGGATTGCCGTATAGAATATCCTAAAGTATTTGAGGAATACTAAGGATAAGTTCTTGATTTACGGAGAAAGTGAGGTGCTACAAGTCGATAGAGTCTGAAAGGCAAGTTTCCAATAGACAAAGATAATTCCTGGTCACAGTCCGGCTATATCTTGTGTCTATCTGGCGGTGCAAGGCACTGTAGCTGACTCCATGACTTAAGCTGAACATTTCGCAGCTTGAGAAGCGGCGAAAGAGGTTTTTTGGATAGAAGAGTTCATCTCTGAACTTGATGTGATTCACAGCATAGATGAGGCTAGCTGCACATCAGAGGTCCAAACACCTTGAGGATAGGTATAACCTATTCCGTGAGATAAATGACAGAGGTGTTAAGTAGATAAGCAAGTTTCATCGAATGAGAATGTTGCTAATCTATTAACAAAGCCACTCCTTATGCCTAAGCACGAGTCGCGGACTGTAGCTGTAGGATGAGTGAAATTAAGATGTAGTCTCAATTTCAGTGGGAGTTTGTAAAGGGCTTTACTTAGTTGTTTTGAAAGGTTCATGTAAACATAATATTTTATGTTTATGAAATCTAATGATTTCTGGATTATTTTAACTGTGATATAAATAATCGTTCCAAAATGATTCATGTCATTATATATGGGCCATCGAAGTACATGAGTAGACTTGATCCTGAAACCCCATATTTAACGAAGTGACATAAATCAAAATGTCCATAGTTGAAGGTTGTTGAAATTGGAACAACAACAACCTGTTGAGACTAGATTGTGTTGAGACTTATGACCAAGTTTCGAGGGGTCATAGATGCGCGGCATCAAAGTCGACACATAGGTATATGTAGGGGAGCATATGACCGGACATGGCCCGCTAATGAGAACTCTGCAAGATATTAATATATGTGTCATAAGAAGTTCTCATATACGACTATAGAGTATAGTCCTTAGACCTGAGTTCGCATGCATGTGGCTGCACATGGAGTAATGCGCTTTGATCATTGTCTAACGCTGTTTCGTAACTGGGAGCTATACGGACCTTGGTTGGGTGTATTATGAATTGTGTAGTTCATAGTGATGGAACAAGACGGGATTTGTCCCTGCCGTTTAACGGAGGTAATATCTCTAGGCCAATCGGAGATTTGATAGCTGGTAAGAGAATGGCCATTCCCAAACGGACTTGCCCAAGTCGTTTGAATTGTCTGTATCAAATCTGGTCCGATAAACATGGTCTGGCTATATAAGGATGACACGCATCTTGCCTTATGCCAGATCGAGATATTGAGACAAAAGGATTAGGGAATGTAGGATTCCAGTACAATCGGAAGATTGTTGGGAATGTCCTTTGTAGGATTCCAGTACAAGTGGGAGATTGTTGGGAATGTCCTGAAATCTACCGTACTATCTCTAGAAAGTATGATGAGTGTCGAGATCAGACATAAGTCATAAATACTGGGTGATCATGATGGCTTGCTAGAGTCCGCTCATGATCTATAAGTTTAGGACTTATTACCAGTATTGTATGATCCCGAAGGGTCACACACCATAGCTAACGGGAAAGTTAAATGGAATTAATACGGTAAGATGCAATGGCATTTACTGTATTGGATCAGAGTTTTGGGCCAGACAAATACAGGCTTTTGTCTTGTTTGTGTTTTGGGCCCAAATGATTAATGAGCCATTAGTCTAATGACTTGGGCCCATTAATGAGATATAAGAGATTAAGAAAAACCCTAAGGAAGCCGAGCCCCTGCGATTTTTCTTTCTGAGCCGCGAGCTCTTTCTCTCTCTAAACTCTCTCTTTCTGATCTGATCCATCACTTTGGTCTAGCAGCCATCCCGGCTTGTAAGAGTGTGGATACCGAAGGAGGAGCAGGTTGTTCATCTGTTCTAACTGATCTCATCATTACCTCCATCTCTAATCCGCTGCAAAAGGTAATGTCACAGGTTGGTTTTATGATTCAGTTACAAGAACCTAGATCTGTTTAAGATTATGTGCTAGGTTGCAATTTGGGAATTGAACCTTGAATAAACACCATAATCCTTCAAAAACATGATAGGTTCTAAGTTTTACCCTATTCTAAACTGCAAGTGCACAGTATCGTCAAAGTAGTATATAGGGTTATCGAGTCCACAGGGACACTAGGCCTCAATAGATCAGAACAGTAGAGATTAATACTAGAAATAAGCAGATGGTGAAGTAAATAAATTGCGAAGCAAGAAAGTAAACAGTAGGAAGTTGGTTGTGAAAGCAATAAACTAAAAGCGTCAAGCCTAGGGTATTCTCAGGAAATCAGACAAGCAGACAAGTTAATCAGTCATGATCAAATTAAACTCAGTTCTAGAACTCAAATCACGGAAATAGAATTAACCAAATCTCTTTGCGAAAACTCTCTAAGTCTAAGTGCAGTAACCCAAATCTCTTTGCAATTACTAACAGATTAAACTAGCATTAAGTTCAAGTTCGATATGTTCACAATTAAACTAAACCAAATCTCTTTGCAAATAATTTAATTGCTCAACCTAAATAGTTCAGATTCTAAAACACACTCTCGTGTCGAATTTAGCAACCTAAGATCTAGATTCTAATTGATCGGGTTAGAACTAGCATTAAGCACAATTTAGTTTGAAGAACATTCTAATCATATGAATCCTTAACTGAATTAAACAAGTCTAGCAAGTCATCAAACCCTAATGAGAAACCCTAAACTTAAATATGGATCTACTCAGACATGATTAATGAAAACATAATCATAGAAATAATAGATTGCATATAAGAGAATAAAATATCAAAGGGGTTCAAAATCTTTTCCAAAATAAGTGAATACAGGAAATAGATCAGCCCCAAAAGCTCTAAAAATCTCTTAGCTCTAAGTAAGAAAGCGTAAGTAAATTAAACACCAAAATCCTCTATATATAAGCCTAATCTCGGCTGGGGCTTCTGTGTAAATACTGGAACTATTCTGGGCTTCTCTGCAAATCTTCATAACTTGTTAAACCGACGCGTACGGCCCATCTCGCTAGTGTTTCGACCGATGCACAAGGTGTGTCGGTCGATGCTTGATCAATAAATCGGACAGTGAGTTAAGCTCTCGGCCAAAACGTCCCAAAGTCCCAAAATGCTCCAAATATCTCTAATTAGCTCCAAACCTGATTAAACCTGTAAAAGACTCTAAACGAACACAAAAGACACTAAAAACACATCTATATCATGGTATAAAATGGGTAAAAACCATGATATATCAAAACTCTATCGAAGGCAAAATCTCTGTACCCAACTTCAGCCCTGACTCGGACCGTTTGGTCATCTGGGTTTATGATGAGCTCATCTTCACACTCGACAACACACATAGCTCCTCCTGGATCAAAAGCTAGTTCATCTACCCCATCAGCTCGAGATCTTTCTTCCTGTTTTCCATCTGATTCTAGTAACGACTCACCAAGGCCATGAGTTGTTACCTTTAACTCACCATGTTCCAAACCTTTCTTAATCGGCAGTTCCAACTCTGGATTTTCTGTCTAATAATCAACCATCAACGTTTCATGTTTCTGGCACACCACCTGCTCGACGAAATTACCCAGAGACAGAATCATCTTTTCTTCTACCACAACACCTTCCTGTGCGTCTTCTTTACCCGAATATGTAGGCTTAGAGAATCTGTTTCTATCCTTTGAATCTCTCTGTACTTTCACCATCGACCTCTTTCTTATGAAACGCGATCTCTCCGCTTTCCGGTTCGTTGAACGATCTCTAAAACCCGAGCCGCAAAACATACCATAGCTCATAAAAGCTTTCACATAATCTGGTTGTGATGTAGATCCCTTTTTACGAGCCTTATGATACTTTCGTTTGACAGTAATCTTTCTAACTCCCATATTTCTCCTTGCCAAAAGAGTATGAGAAAACCTGCCTTCATGCATCCTACGGTTCTCCCTGTTCTGAATCATAGTGTCCAAAGGCTCCAAACGATCATGAGTACACTTGACAAGTCCAAAGTCATTAACCTGAAGTTCCTTTGTTGGATTTTCTTTCAAGAAATACATCAACGAAACTTCTTCCTTCGGGCACACCAGATGTTCGACCATATTCCTCAGAGGCAGATTCAGCTTTTCTTCTACCATAACGCCTTCAGGTGCGTTTCCTTTACCCGAATCAACACAGACCTGCAAATCCGTAACAGGCTTTGACAGCTCCACCTTATCCAGCGGTTTAAGCTCGGTTTTGAATAGCTTGATGTCTTCTTTGGTTTTTTGAAGTGATGAGTGCATCCGATCAACTCTGGCATAGATCTCCTTGAGTAAATCGATTTCTTCATCACTGAATCTCCTGGGAGTAAACTTGAGCTCTGATTCCATGATTTAGTTGCTAACCTTAACTCTCGATGAAAGCACCACTTGATAGAACCCGATTCTATCAAAGGTGAAATAAAAGGAATAAGAATGATTATTGAAGAAGTTTAGATGAGAATCAGAAGAATTAAGGGATGAGAAGATAGAAATTTAGGGATTAACCCATTTTGATTCATATGATTTTGATAATCCTTTCATACACTGTAGCAAGAGCTAAATAGGGAAGAGAAAAAGGCTTAACAACAACATAAAACAATAGCCCATTAAAAAGATAAACGAGGCCCATAATATGATGCTTATCATGCTCCTGCTGAAGGACGACGTCAAGCAATCCTCCTCCATTTCCAGGCGCAACCTCAAGCATTTTCGCAACTGGATCGAGGAAGAAACCACCGCCGCCTCCAAGTTAGCTCTCTCTTTCGTTCTCATCATCTTTCCCTTTTGATGAAGGTATTTATTTGCGTTTCAATCTCGAATGATTCGATTATTCTCCATGAGATAATCATTGAGATTTATTATTTGTTTGTATTACGGATCTAAAACAAAGCAAAAGGGTTCCCTTTTGATTCGAGAACTAAAAGTTATTCAATCCCAGGCATGGTCTGTAAAAGATAGATCATTGCTTTGTCGCGATAACCAGCTTTTAAAGTTATTGAAGTGATGATCAGTTGAGAAAACAAAGGATTCATTCAATTTATCATCTCTGTGCTTCAAAGGTTAACGCTAATTGATATTCCATTGATGTATTTTTGTCACAGCAGGTCGTTGGTCGCATTCTCAGGTTTTGGGATGTGAGGAACATCAAGAAAGATGTGAATTCATGGGGACTGTCATCCTCCTTCTCTATGAAAAGGTGAACACTCCTAATACCTGACCTTTATCTTATCTCTTCTAAACGTCCAACTGATGCAATGGTAGCATTTTTACGTAAATTGTATGATTCATGCTGCTCCAAAAGCTGAGTTGTTGTATAGGCCAAAGAATGATAACCGTCGACTCTCCATGTTGTGTACCGGGGACGTGATCTTGATCGCACAGTCAAGTAAGTCTTTCCTTTCTGATTCATTAATACATTATTCTTGAAAAATCTGTAACAGAAGTTGCTTACTTTTGAGAATTTCATTTTTCTCAACAGGTTTTACACTGAGTGCTTTGGCATGAAACTGTTGAGGAAAACAGATGTCCCTGATGAGAATTATTATGCTTTTCTGGGTTTTGACCTGAGACTTCCAACTTCGTTGTGGAGGTGACATATAGTATATGCCCTTTGTACTCTCTTATCTTTTGTTTCCATTTTATTCATTTCCACAATTTTCTAATACCAACTTATACTAATTACTTTGTTCTTCTGTTTTGTGAGTCAACATTTTTGGTGTTAATAGATTATGGTGTTAGCTCATATGACATTGGAACTGAAGATGTAAGCGTGTTAATTTGATTTTTTAGATTTCAAGAAACAATTAAGTGCATGCCAGGCTATGAACGGAGAGTTTTAATTTAAGTTTCCAAAATGGTTAAGATTGTTCGTGCCAAGGGTGGAATTGTCACTAGATAACCTGGTCCAGTCAAAGGTGGAGGCAGTATCATTCCGTTTGTGAAGCCCCATGATGGTTACGCTTCTGAGATTATCCATAGAGGTCCAACTCCTGAACCACTCTGTCAAGTCATGCTTCGTGTTGGTGATCTTGACCGTACCATTTGAAAAGGATGTCTTTATATTTAATATTCATTAGTAATTGTTTTTGGATACGGAAATTAACATTGCTGTTCTCTAGAAGGCTTCTTAATTTTATACCTCGCTTTTAATTCTCCGCATGCCCTTGGGATGAGACTTTTGAGAAGGATCGAGAGACCTGAATACAAGGTGAAGTAATCAGTGACACAATGTACAAAAGTAATTAAACTATTTGAACTACATTGTGACTGAAAGAGTCTTTAGTCGGATGAAACAGTACACCATAGGCATGATGGGTTACACTGAGGATACACCATAGTTTGTGACCGAAATTTCCTCACAGTATGGTTGGGTACCTTGAAAAAGATGCAATCCACACTGAATTCCTCAAGGAACATGACAAAAGTAATATTAACAATGTTCCTGCTCCGGCTATTGCCATTAATTACTGGAGGCTCCCTGCTGAAGTAACCCTTCGTGACGTTGTCATGGTTGTCTGTCCCGACGAGTCTCACCACCGTGACGTTAACCATTTTGCATCTGTAAGTGTGTTTTTGTTTTTCTCTTCTCTGTTATTGGAAGGAGACGTAAATCGTCTGAGACTGATGAAGAACATTGTTTACTTTGTAGGATATCCATGACCAACGTCGTGAGATTAAGGGAGATGCAGCTCCAATCGGATATCATTGATTTTTAGTTATATCTCCTTGAATAAAAGAGTTTGTTTTCTCATGATTTAAACTTTGTACTAAAGATTTTGAGAAAAGTTTATGCATGTTCTTCTTTCATCTGTATATAAAATATCAACTCTACTATTTCTATACTTTGGAATCGGTATTATATTTTGATACAAACTTCTTTTTTTCTTTTTAAAAATTAATATGTACTTTGAGTTTTGTTTTCTTTTCTTCCTTCTATGAGCCTCTGACCTTGGCTATATATAGATTCTTAATGTTATTATATAATATAAGATTGTAATTCATGTAACATAATCCTAATTGGCATTTACTTTACTCACCATAAAATGACTTTTAATGCAAATGTAAATACTAAATATTTCCAATACTACCAACAAAAATATAACGTTAGATTGTCAGTTTCAACTTTTATTTTTCTCTTTTACACATGAAGAAATATTAAAGATAAAGAACCCATTGGATCATTTGTATAGGGTATTTGTATTTATTTTCTTTCCGGACTCCTAAACTTTCAAATATAATACAAAAAGACATTTACTATTAAAAACAGTTTCAAAACGTATTAAAGACTTAAATCCTAAATCTCCTACAACGGCGAAGAGCCATGACCGCCGGAAAAACAATTGGAGAACAAGAGTAATGGCATCGACTGTCTCTATATAAGAATCTACGAGGTTTTGTTATTATAGAGAATCCCACACTAATTAAAAGATGCGTCAATAACATAAAAGGTATTTATCATGACTATTCATTTGATTTTATCATGGCTAAGTTTAATCAAAAATACTAATAATCGTAATTGCGAATAACTTTATTTTAATAATAAAACTTTTCTAACAATATTACTGAATAAAATACACAAAATAGTCTACAAATGAAATAATTATAAAAATATACAACCTATAAATAAATAAATAAAATAATATAAATTATATTAAAGAAAAATATCAAGCAGGAAAAAACCACAAAAAGAATAAGTAAATTTTTGTGAAGAAAAAAAATCAGATAAAATAGTTAACAAGTTTGTACAAAAAATGGAAAATGATAAAAAGAGTATTATATTACTAAAGAAAACCACCCATAAAATATTTTATAAAAATGAAACAATAATAAAATTCAAAAATACACCACTAGAAACGCCATTAGCTCTCTCTCTCTCTCTCTCTCTCTCTCTCTCTCTCTCTCTCTCCAAACCCGGTATTTACCCACGAACAACTATATGTTGTTCTATTACGCGTGACATCAGCTAAAGAACTACGAATCTTGGACACATCAAGAATACCAAAAAGAGTGGCTACTGTATATAAAATAGTATACACAGAAGCTTTCAAAGACCTACACCGCCTAATAAGTAACACATGAAAAAAACATCACACTTACAATTTATTTTTAAAAAACGTTAAATACAACAATATAAATATATAATTTACGCACCTATACTTATGTAATCGTTGCCCATCATATGGACCACCTTATTAATTATAATTGTAAGCCAATGATATATAATGGAATAAAAGAAAAAGAAGTGTGACGAGATAGATTATACTCCATGCGCATAGCCGTAATTAGAACGTTTATGTATATTACCTTATATAATGTTTAATTTGGGGAAGAAATTGATCGCTTTTGATACAAGACAAAATAAGCGAAATAAACCGGTTTGGTCTTTTTTTTTCATACATTACCTTTACAAAAACATCTATTTGCGGTTTATTATATTAATATTAGAATCTAATTGTTTAATTTTAATTTGACCCAATAACAAGCTTATAACCAATATTCATATAGGGATTTATAAATAAATACAAAGAGAAAACGGTCAATAAATATACGAGAAATACTAAAATTTCACTTATACCTCAAAAAACAACAAACATATACGCAACTGGAACCCTTCGCGTGCGCGGGGTTTGAAAACTTAACTAGTTTATTATATAGTTAGAGAGTTTACTTTCCATCTAAGGTATTCACATCATCAACACTAAAAAATCAACGTTAAATTATATTTAAAGCATCAATTTTATTAAATTATTTAATTTAAACATTAAGGAATAAGAAAGCTAACTTATATGATTGTTACTATTATGTAATATAGATTAAAATATAATAATTATACAAACAATCTAAATAAACAAATATGAAAATTTTGGTAAATTAAAAAATAAATATTGTTATATTGAAACTATTGAAATATTTACTGCAAAATAGTATATATATAAAGTTATATTTTCAATCAAAAATTTGTTTAGGATTTATCACACTTAAATAATAGAATGTAATCATGTTTTTAAGAATGTAAAAGGGATTATAATTAATATAATGATAATTAGTTCACTTATACATTTTAAATTTTAAATTAAAATATTACCGTTACATTGATTTTCGAAATTGAAATATATTGTGGAAAATATACAAAATAATTTCTATTATAAGGTGCAATTCTTGATAGTAAAAATATTTCACTATATTTAATTAAATTTTAAATATAAATTTATTTTCTACATATTATTCTTATTTTTAATAACATAAACACTATTCTACAAATTTATGGGAAACAAATACAATTTAAATATATAGAAATAAATATAATAAATAATAACTAAGATTAGTTTAAGCCAAGATTTAAGGAATTGAATACCGTATGTTAGAAGATGATTGAGATTGTTAATTGGAAATTTTGATGTTTGCATTACTTCCGAAATAAGGATAGCACATGGATAGTACATTATCAAATAAATTGGTTATGAAGTTGTGTGCTTTCTTTTTATGCAGGATATTGCAATGATTTTTTCTTTTTCTTTTTATTGCAATGTTGTAATTGTAAGGGACTTTAGTACTTTTATGGAGCTCAAGAATTGAGCAGGTGATACATCCGTTCTATATGCCCAAGTCCCCAATGCAACACGCAATCAATTCCCATATGTTCTATATTCCTCTAAATCGGTTTATGGCCTTACGACCGATCATTACCCTGAACCGGAAGCGACCCAACCGAGCCACGCTCCACGAATAGTCGCGATTGTCCCACGAACAGAAACGACCGCCTGCAGACGGTTACGTTGGGCCGTACGAACAGATGCGATCGTTCCGCGGACGGGCACGATCGTTCTGCGCAAACAGGAGTAATCGTCTCGTGGTTGGGCTGATCATCCGACTTGTATCGAGCATTCGCTTGGCTTGCCGGATACACGGTCTGGTCGCGTTCATCCCGGATCACCCGATACAATTAGCGCGTGGGCCGATCAAACACAGTCCATCGACTTCGGCCATTCGTCCCACGGACGTGCCTTTCATCCCACGGACGTGCCTTTCGTCCCACGGACGTGCCGTTCGTAGCACGCGACTCGTCGTTCCCTTGAACTTCCAAGCCTTCAATCAGCCTTGTATGGTCTCACAATCACTGATGAATTCTTGTGAAGAATCGCCCCAAAAATCTCTCTTTCTCCTTGTGGTTCACGGCCTATGCCTTAGAGAATTTCAGGTTTTCCCCTCTTTTCGTGTGCGGAAAAACGGCCTATGCCCCAACCCATTGGTGACCATTCACCAATCCCTCCCCTTGGTCAGCAAGTGTCACTAGCTGATCAGCTGACCTAGTAGGTCAACACTCCATCCAGCTGGGTTGAGCTGATTGCTAGCTGACCCAGCTGACCAGCTGGACTGTTCAGCTCGTTTGAGCTTAACACTCCTATCTTAGCTCCTTCGCACTCGAGCAATCTCCTTTCCAGCTTGAGATTGGCCCTTAATTTACCATGGAACACTTTCCTTTGTCTCTTCCGACCGTTTGTGCACGTTTATGGTTCCATGGCCTGTCCTGTTCTTCTTAGCTAGGCTGGGTCGGGGATACGACAAAAAAGCCTTGCATTGTGGAAACGAGATAAACGGAGTAAAGGACGGTTTGGTTCGAGACAATGACTCAAACTGGACTGTCTCTAGCTTCGTATTGCGACAAACTCTTCTCGTATTGCCTGCTCGGGTTCGATCGGTCATGTTCTTGTTTGATTGTTTGCCGGTCAGCTCGTCGGTCAGCGGAAAACGGGAGGGGGGCATTACACAAGTAAATCCTAAACTGAAGACGTTGAATAAAAAAATAGGGGGCAAGTATATATACATAGATGACTAAAAACCTAACCGAATCATATGCCGTGAAGCATAGGAGAAGACCTCGGAATCATTCATCTCCACGACAGCCTATGGAGGCAACCTCCCATGAAGAAGATCCAAAACAAGATCAACATACACCCTCTTATACTTATCAAATGGCTTAGCAGTCCCGCCACCAATCAAAGGATACTTGAATACGAAACCGCAGCCCTCCGCCGGCCCATGAGACACTTCGGTCGGCTCGACCGCCATGACCGCCCTTACTACATAGGCTGATCCGACACCAATCCGACTCCTCGAAGACTCGTCCCCAACCAGTCTCGTCTTCTTTTAGAAGGTTTTGGCAAAAATTCTGCTTAAGCAAAAAATAATGGATACATAGGACCTGACGTACCAGACGGTATTCCTTCAAGAGCTACTTCTACACGCTCCGAAATAAAAGAATCCCACGACCATTGGTCAACCGCTGCATGTTCCCCCACTGAGCTTGGCATGAACCTCCAGACCGGCGCAATCTTCGTGTGGAATTAACAAAAAAAAATTATTTTTCAGACAACTAGGAGAGAAAAATGATAAACCTCGTTCAGGTCAAGACCGGCCACCTGATTGACCCGCACGAAGAACTAACTTATTTCCCACCAATAAACTTTGGACGGATTTCCAAAAATGATCCCCACGCTGGGATTAAAGTCGGCATAAAAGGTCCCCTTATACGTCAGGTTGATCTTCGTTTGGCTGAGGTCGTCCGTTTAATACACTCTGACGCCAGTGTTAACAACATGATCATGTTTTAAATCGTGGTCGGACAAACCTGCGAAAAGATCAGCTTTCGCCTTTCGCAGTAAGTCACAAAAAGCTCAGGGAGCGGAAATCTTAATCAAAACTCCGAGAAGTAACCCTGGCAAAGGAAAACAAATCCAAGTGGAGGACTCCAGGGCCGTTCGGATGCTTCTAGAAACCGAGGTTTGACGCCCGTGGGAAACCCGTATTTGACCACCATCCAATCCACTGACTCTCGGAATACCACGTTGGAGCACCTACAGCTTCATATAAAATCTTCGGAGGCAGAGGCATGCGGGCCTTCTTGTGTATACCATCGTTATCGGCTAGATCTCCCCAACCACTTCGGCTCCCTCGATTCTAATGCCTAGATCGAGTCTTGCCGGAAGAGGGGGTCCTCATCTTCAATATGTCCTTCTGACTCCTTCTAATCAAGGGCACTAAGTCTTCTTCGTTTTCGTCACCTTATCGAGGAGAAGACGCGTGCTCCAAACTATTCTGGTCCAATAAATTTAGCGAAACGGAGCCAGAACAAGAAGCATAATCCAATTCTGATTTCACAATGATTCCTCGGAGAAGAGAGGCCATCTTAGTTAATAAAATGATGGAGGATAATTGGAAATCCCGATAGAAATAGAAATGTGAAACATATGAGAGACTAGGAATCGCGAATACGAGAAATCACAAGGTGATGCAGCGATTGGAAGAAAGAAATTATGTGCAAATCAAGATAGGGCAAGAATAATAAGTCACAAACAGAAGAAAGAAGAAATCCTTTTATGCAAATAAGAATATGATAGAATATTACTAGGAAAACTTAAGTGGAAAAGAGAAATAAGCGGAGAAAACCAAACCGACGGGTGGCAAAAAGGCGTAAGAATCGAGAAAAATCCTAGCATGTACGTCCTTTGAGACTCCACCTTTGAGAGAAAGGGCAGGAGATGTTGGTTCGGAAAGCGTGTGAAAGTAAATCGCTGGAGTTCCATAATCTTACACGCCCGCAACGAAAGGCTCTTATCAAATGCATCGAGCTAATCCTGAAAATTAGAAACGAGTTTGATGTATTTACCCGAGACTTCCTACATCGAACTGGGGGGCTACTTTTGTATGTGGCCTTATCAACCCTGATTAGCGAGGCCCATCTTGATCACCAGAGTCCCATATCCATAAGTTGGCTAAAGTCAGCTAATAGTCAACTCCCACGGGCCCACTGGCCTGTCATCATTGGCTTGCCGATCTACAAGCCCGAGCTAACTCAAAGGACGACGTGTGGCAGAGTGGATCGGAAAATAGTGGCCTCTGGGATGATATCCCAGCATCGTACAATGATCACATCATAGGAGCGCCACAGAGCTAATCGGGCAATTGGCTCGAGATGCCATGCCCCGAAAAGACGCGGAAGATGACATGTATGTTGGGAATGTCCTGAAATCTACTGTACTATCTCTAGAAAGTATGATAAGTGTCGAGATCTGACATAAGTCATAAATACTGGGTGATCATGATGACTTGCTATAGTCCGCTCTTGATCTATAAGTTTAGGACTTATTACCAGTATTGTATGATCCCAAAGGGTCACACACCATAGCTAACGGGAAAGTTAAATGGAATTAATACGGTAAGATGCAAGGCATTTACTGTATTAGTACAGAGAATTGGGCCAGACAAAATACAGGCTTTTGTCTGATTTGTGTCTTGGGCCCAAAATCCCAATAGGCCATTAGGATAATTCCTTGGGCCCATATAAGGAAGAGGACAGGCGCCTAGGGCAAAACACACCATCCTCTGCGATTTTAGCCTAGCCGTCCTCTCTCTCTCTGTTCATTCCAGCTTGGTCTAGCAGCCTGATCCAGTAGCTTGTAAGCGTGTGGATACCTAGGAGGAGCCGGTTTCTATCAGCTCTTGCAGATCTCTTCATTCCTTTGATCAATCCGCTGCAATCACAAGGTAATGAATCTGATCTGTTTATGATTCAACTGCAAATCACCTAGATCCTAGATGATTATGTGCTAGGATGTAACCTGACAATTACACCATGAATACACATAATCCTTCAGTGGTATCAGAGCAAGGTCGTTAGGTTTTTGCTTTTTGGATCATACTAGGTTGTTTATTAGTTTGATGAATCGATTTTAATGAGTAAAATTGATTGAAACTTTGAAAAACCTAGAAATAAGAAAGCTTGATAATTAATGTCGATTTCGTCTTATTGTAAGAATCGATAATTGTTGTTGACTTTGTTAATCATAAGGTTTGTCTTTAAGTGATTGCATGAATCGTGATGTTCGTATTGTTGACTTTGCTGCAATTATTTGAATTGATCATGATAATTGAATCGTGATATCATTCGCTTATCATAAGTGAATCGATTATTTAATTGGAAAAAGGGTCATGATCGAATTGTTTAATTATGGATCAAACAATTTAAGAAAATCCAATTTGTTACGATTTTGTTAATGTCACGATTGAATATTGACTTAAGGTGAAATAATTATCACATGATTTCATAAGGTCAAAATCGTTTTGTTCAGATGTGAATGACATAATTGCTTACATGATAAAGCGATCATTGTTGAATTGGTTTTGAATCGATTCGCTTGTTGAATTAATTACAAACGATTTGTAAAGGTTATGTATCAAGCGAATCGCTTGTTGGCTTTTGGTTAGCGATCAATCGTGAGCTAATGTTTGAATCGATTAATTATTTAATTATTGTATGGTTCAAGCGGTTAACCCAAATCGCGGTTTGCTGGAAATTATTTAATACAATTGGTATTATTTAATTTCTGGTTAAACCGGATTTAAATTCAAAAATTGAATTTTAACCTAAACCGAAGGCTGGTCTAAGTTTGATTTGGTTGGACCAAATAATTTAGAGCTGGTCTGGTTTAGTAAATAACCAGTTGGATTTAGTAGTTAATTTGGTCTTGGACCAGAATTAATGAACCGACTCGGTTATGTCAAATTATTGGGCCAATTGGAATTCTGTGGTCTTGGGCCAAGAATTGGGCCTATAATTTGTGACCCAACCGAAAACTTTAATAAATATTAAATTAGAAATTTCTATTTTTAGTATGTTTCTAAATTTAGAAAGTTTCTAAAATAAGTAAGTTTCCCAAAATAGTAATCTTCTATTTTTGGAAAGAAAACCTAAAATCCTCAAAAACAATATCAAGCTTGGATGTCTTGCCCAATCTTGTCAGCTACTTAACGCTTATTCAATTACAGATATGGCTTACAGTGTGAGGTGTCTGTTTTTGCGTAAGTAAAGTAGTATATAGTCACTAATTTCATTGGGAGTCCCAGACTTTAGTGATTATTTGGCTGTAAGAGATTGGTTTCCTTGACTGGGCCATCGGGAGTCCCGGGCCTTGAGACATCTAGTGTATTGGGCCTTGGGCCCAATTCACAACCGAGAGTTACAGAAGTATTGAGACTCTGGATTAGATCACGAGTGAGAATACTTAAGTCATTGATGGTGTGATCATCTGAATGAGTGTGAAGTCGTTTCACAGCTCATTTCTCCTGAAAACCTTGAGGTGTTTCTGTGAGAAAGAATCAGATCTTATTAGAAATGATTAAAGATGAGTCACACGAATCTTCCATGATATTCTTTATGAATAACGCTCTAGAAATATCTAAGTTTACGCTGAAATAGTTCCACCAATATCAGTTGAAAGACACCACATAAATGTGGACTGGAAATGATCCAAATTCGTCTTTACTGAGTATTTGTAGTTGTGCTACTTCGCTGGTTGTCCTAGGGAAACCAAGGCTTGTTACTTTTACGTCCATTCCGAAAACGAAGTTAGGTTGTTCGGAATTCTGTTTTCTAAAAGGGAAGTTACTTTCCAAGAAGAACAGTGGGAGTAAAAGTATAACTCGAAGAAATTCGAGAAATACAGGAGGCTGCTCAACCTGTTGAGGGAGAGCAGCGGATGGATTTATAGATTTCTGTAGAATCTACACCTGTAGAGCCTGAAGTTCGCAGATCTGAATGAATCCGTCACTAATCCGAGAGTGATTTCTCGTGATTAGTTGCCATGATCTGATGATCATTGAAAGTGACGTACCTGCGAAATTCACAGAAGCGAAAGTGAGCCCGGACTCCGAAAAATTACACTGTGTGTAAGTTAGCTTCATCGATCCATTCATGGATGGAAGCAAACATATCGGAGTTGGAATCTTCGTTCTGTTGAAGTAGTCAAGGTTTTGACTTGAACAGGAACGAAGTGGAACTGTGCGTTTACTAATAGATAAGTGGGAGCGATGCTGCATTTCTCATAGTGTATGTCGATGACATACTGATTCTCAGAAATAACGTTCCAATGCTGCAGTCGGTAAAGGACTGGCTTGGGAGTTGGTTTTATGATTGACATGGGTAAAGCCACGTATGTTCTTGGATTTTGGATCTAAAGATAGAGATCCAAAATAGCTGATAGGACAAAGTCAAGATTCTTATATTGACAAAGTCCTACACGTTTTCAGCATTCCAAGAAGGGTTTTATGCCAATGTCACATGACATTACGTTAAGCAAGAAACAGTGTCCTACGATAACTGCTGAGCTTGAATGCATGGATGAGATTCCATATGCGTCGGCAATTGGTTCTATCATGTATGCCATGACACGTACTTGTTTTGATGTTGCTTTAAAGTTAAGCAAGACAAGTAAATACCAGTCAAATCCAGCAAAGAATCACTGGATAGACGTAATGAATATCCTCAAGTATTTGGAAAATACTTAGGATAAGTTCTTGATTTACGGAGAAAGTGAGGTGCTACAAGTCGATAGAGTCTGAAAGGCAAGTTTCCAACAGACAAAGATGATTTCCGGTCACAGTCCGGTTATATCTTGTGTCTGTCTGGCGGTGCAAAGCACTGTTGCTGACTCCATGACTTAAGCTGAACATTTCGCAGCTTGGGTAGCGGCGAAAGAGGTTGTTTGGATAGAAAAGTTCATCACTGAACTTGATGTGGCTAACTGCACATTTGAGATCCAAACACATTGAGGGTAGGTATTGAAGGATTATGTGCGTTCATGGTGTAATTCTCAGGTTACATCCTAGCACATAATTATCTAGGATCTAGGTGATTTGCAGTTGAATCATAAACAGATCAGGATCATTACCTTATGATTGCAGCGGATTAATCAATGGAATATCGAGATCTGCAAGAGCTGATGATTACCGGCTCCTCCTCAGGTATCCACACGCTTACAAGCTTCGGATCAGGCTGCTAGACCAAGTCGGAACAACAGAGAGAGAGAGAGAGGAAGAGTGGCTGTGAAAATCGCAGAGGCATAAGCCTTAGGGCTTCCTGCGCCTCTTTTCTTCCTTATATGGGCCCAAGTAATTAAACTAATGGCTCATAAGGCTTTTGGGCCCAAGGCCCAAATCAGACAAAAGACTGTCTTTTGTCTGGCCCAATTCTCTGTACAAATACAGTAAATGCCTTGCATCTTACTGTATTAATTCCATGTTAACTTTCCCGTTAGCTATGGTGTGTGACCCTTAGGGATCATACAATACTGGTAATAAGTCCTAAACTTATAGATCATGAGCGGGCTCTAGCAAGTCATCATGATCACCCAGTATTTATGACTTATGTCTGATCTCGACACTTATCATACTTTCTAGAGATAGTACGGTAGATTTCAGGACATTCCCAACAATCTCCCACTTGTACTGGAATCCTACACAGGACATTCCCAACAATCTCCCGATTGTACTGGAATCCTACATTCCCTAATCCTTTTGTCTCAATATCTCGATCTGGCATAAGGCAAGATGCGTGTCATCCTTATATAGCCAGACCATGTTTATCGGAACAGATTTGATACTGACAATGCAAACGACTTGGGCAAGTCCGTTTGGGAGTGGCCACTCTCTTACCAGCTATCAAGTCTCCGATTGGCCTAGAGATATTTCCTCCGTTAAACAGCAGGGACAAATCCCATCTTGTTCCATCACTATGAACTACACACTTTATAATACACCCAACCAAGGTCCTTATAGCTCCCAGTTACGAAACAGCGTTAGACAATGATCAAAGCGCATCACTCCATGTGCAGCCACATGCATGCGAACTCAGGTCTAAGGACTATACTCTATAGTCGTATATGAGAACCTCTTATGACACAGATATTAATATCTTGTAGAGTTCTCATCAGCGGGCCATGTCCGGTCATATGCTCCCCTACATATACCTATGTGTCGACTTTGATGCCGCGCATCTATGACCCCTCGAAACTTGGTCATAAGTCTCAACACAATCTAGTCTCAAGTGGTTGTTGGTGTTCCAATTTCAACAACCTTCGACTATGGACACTATGATTTATGTCATTTCGTTAAATATGGGGTTTCAGGATCAAGTCTTACTCATGTACTTCGATGGCCCATATATAATGACATGAATCATTTTGGAACGATTATTTATATCACAGTTAAAATAATCCAGAAATCATAGATTTCATAAACATAAAATATTATGTTTACATGAACCTTTCAAAACAACTAAGTAAAGCCCTTTACAAACTCCCACTGAAATTAAGACTACATCTTAATTTCACTCATCCTACAGCTACAGTCCGCGACTCGTGCTTAGGCATAAGGAGTGGCTTCGTTAATAGATTAGCAACGTTCTCATTCGATGAAACTTGCTTATCTACTTAACACCTCTGTCATTTATCTCACGGAATAGGTTATACCTACCCTCAAGGTGTTTGGACCTCTGATGTGCAGCTAGTCTCATCTATGCTGGGAATCACATCAAGTTCAGTGATGAACTCTTCTTTCCAAACAACCTCTTTAGCCGCTTCTCAAGCTGCGAAATGTTCAGCTTAAGTCATGGAGTCAGCAACAGTGCCTTGCACCGCCAGTCAAACACAAGATATAGCCGGACTGTGACCGGGAATTATCTTTGTCTATTGGAAACTTGCCTTTCAGACTCTATCGACTTGTAGCACCTCACTTTCTCCGTAAATCAAGAATTTATCCTTAGTATTCCTCAAATACTTTAGGATATTCTTTACGGCAATCCAGTGCTTCTTTGCTGGATTTGACTGGTCTTTACTTGTCTTGCTTAACATTAAAACAACATCAAACAAGTACGTTTCATGGCATACATGATAGATCCAATTGCCGACGCATATGGAATCTCATCCATGCATTTAAGCTCAGCAGTTATCGTAGGACACTGTATCTTGCTTAACGTAATGCCATGTGACATTGGCATAAAACCCTTCTTGGAATGCTGAAAACGTGTAGGACTTTGTCAATTTAAGAATCCTGACTTTGTCCTACCAGCTCTTTTGGATCTCTATCTTTAGATCCAAAATCCAAGAACTACGTGGCTTTACCCATGTCAATCATAAAACCAACTCCCAAGCCAGTCCTTTACCGACTGCAGCATTGGGACGTTATTTCCGAGAATCAGTATGTCATCGACATACAATATGAGAAATGCAACATCGCTCCCACTTATCTATTAGTAAACGCACAGTTCCATTTCGTTCCTGTTCAAGTCAAAACCTTGACTACTTCAACAGAACGAAGATTACAACTCCGATATGTTTGCTTCCATCCATGAATGGATCGATGAAGCCAACTTACACAAAATGTAATTTTTCGGAGTCCGGGCTCACTTTCGCTTCTTTGAATTTCGCAGATTCGTCGCTTTCAATGATCATCAGATCATGCGAACTTTCAATGATCATCAGGTTCAACTAATGACGAGAAATCACTCTCGGATTAGTGACTGATTCATTCATATCTGCGAACTTCAGGCTTTTTAGGTGTAGATTCTACAGAAATCTGTAAATCCATACTTTTACTCCCACTGTTCTTCTTGGAAAGTAACTTCCCTTCTTAGAAAACAGAATGGACGTAAAAGTAACAAGCCTTGGTTTCCCTAGGACAACCAGCAAAGTAGCACAACTACAAATACTCAGTAAAGACGAATTTGGATCATTTCCAATCCACATTTACGTGGTGTCTTTCAACTGATATTGGTGGAACTATTTCAGCGTAAACTTAGATATTTCTAGAGCGTTATTCTTAAAGAATATCATGGAAGATTCGTGTGATTCATCTTTAATCATTTCTAATAAGATCTGATTCTTTCTCACAGAAACACCTCAAGGTTTTCAGGAGAAATGAGCTGTGAAACGACTTCACACTCATTCAGATGATCACACCATCAATGACTTAAGTATTCTCACTCGTGATCTAATCCAGAGTCTCAATACTTCTGTCACTCAGATTCTATACCTCATTCTGGAACTCTTTCGACCATTTCAAAGAATTCCGACTCGTGTCTCATCAAATGAACACAGTCATACTCACTGAAGTAATCAGTAGAGACAATGAAGTACAGGAAATTTTCTCTGGCATTACTGCTCATCGGGCCACATACATGAGTATGTTCAAGGTCCAATAAGCCTTTGGGCCTTTCTCTAGCTCGGCTAAGATGGGCCCTTTGTCTTTTGGTCCAGTAAGCAGAATTCAAGTCTCATAAGATATCCGATCAAATGAGCCCAAAAGTCCATAACTATGGGGTTTCTGAATCCGACTTACTCTATGTGACCAAAACATTTACGCCAAGAAAAATTAGGTTTAATTCATCAGATTTAAACCAATTCGGTATTTATGTTACATTTAGGCACTCTTTGGTTTAAGATATAAAACCCATTCCTTGAATAGGGTGCTACAATTAATATTTCATTGAGATCAAAAGAACAAAACTTGTCTTTTATCAAAATGAAAAACATTCAAATTCTTACAAGAAAATGAAAAACAACTCTGCTTAAAGCAGGTACATTGTAGTAATTACTTAATACAAAACCAAGCCTCAAAGGCATCTACAAGTGAAAATCCTACGGCTGAGGCAGCATCCATAGCTCCTTCCAGACACGCAGTTCCACTTGTCCTTCTTTCAACGTTCTACTGTTGCTTAGGCTCTGCATATTATAACAAATATCAGTGCCACAACCAGTATCCAATACCTATAAGGTAGAACTTGAAGTAATAACATGAATACCTGAGGAAGTAGTCTCATACATCAACTTCAACTCCTCATAATCTTCCATGAATTTAATGCAATCTCTCTTCCAATGCCCAGTCTCTTTACAGTAGCAGCACTTACCAACGTAAGAGGTATCTGACTCGGGCTCAGAAGACACACGCTTGCCATGATTCAAAATCTAGACAACTTTGTCTTCACCCTTGTCAGCATTAGGTTTAGTAAACCTACCCTTCTCCTTTATGAGATTATACAGGGTACTCTTCACGTTTGGCTCAACTGTCTTGAGCATATCATGCAGATCAGTCAGCGTCTTCGTTAAGCCTTTCTTGATATAGTTCCTTCGGAACTTATCATAGCTTGACGGCAGTGACTGCAGAATGATCTCAGTTGCCAATTCTTGGCTAACTAGATAATCCAGTTTCCTCAGGTTATCAATGTAACCCATCATTTTACTGACATGAGGACTCACTGGATGATCATTTGGTAGCTTGCAGCTAGTGAGAGACTTAACCAACTGGTATCTCTCCACTCTTACCTGCTCCTGAAATTTCAATTTCAGGCTGCTGATCATCTCTATTGGCGACTCCATGTTCTCATATTGCTTCAGCAAATCTGAGTCCATGGTAGCCAATATCAGACCACGCACATCTACCGCATCATTATAATGCTTATTCCAAGCATCATATACTGCATGAGAGACATTGGACCCGATCCTCACGGGGAGAGCTCTCTCAAGGACATAGTCCTTTCTCTCCTGCCTGAGGACTAGCCTCAGGTTCCGCGACCAAGTCAAGAAATTTGATCCGTTCAGTTTGTCCATTTCAAGGACAGACCGGATCGAGAAAGTGTTTTGATTGTTTGTGCTAGTCATAACTGAAATTTAGAGATAAATAGAGTTTTAGTTATTTAGTTCATAAAAGAGTAATCTTAATAACTTAGAAGAAAACTCGCATTGCATTCAAAATTTCTTTGTTTAACCTCATAAGAATGCAATGATTCCGAGACCCATGTTCAGCTAAATCCAAAGTGGGCCACTGGCCGTCACCCGGAATTAGCTTTACTTGGTAAGCATACACACAGCTAGTTATATCCAATAACTCTCGGTTGTGAATTGGGCCCAAGGCCCAAAACACCAGATGTCTCAAGGCCCGGGACTCCCGATGGCCCAGTCAAGGAAACCAATCTCTTACAGCCAAATAATCACTAAAGTCTAGGACTCCCAATGAAATTAGTGACTATATACTACTTTACTTACGCGAAAACAGACACCTCACACTGTAAGCCATATCTGTAATCGAATAAGCGTTAAGTAGCTGACAAGATTGGAAAGACATCCAAGCTTGATATTGGTTTTGAGGATTTTAAGTTTTATTTCCAAAAATAGAAGATTACTATTTTGGGAAACTTACTTGTTTTAGAAACTTTCTAAATTTAGAAACATTCTAAAAGTAGAAATTTCTAATTTAATATTTTATTAATATTTTGGGTTGGGTCACAAATTATAGGCCCAATTCTTGGCCCAAGACCATAGAATTCCAATTGGCCCAATAATTTGACATAACCGAGTCGGTTTATTAATTCTGGTCCAAGACCAAATTAACTATCAAAACCATCGGTTATTTACTAAACCAGACCAGCTCTAAATTATTTGGTCCAACCAAATCAAACTTAGACCAGCCTTCGGTTTAGGTTAAAATTCAATTTTATGAATTTCAATCCGGTTTAACCAGAAATTAAATAATACCAAGTATTAAATAATTTCCAGCAAACCGCGATTTGGGTTAACCGCTTGAACCACCAATTAAATTGGATCGGTTCGGTTAAGTCCAAAATCAGGAAGAAACACCTTGTGTTTTAGCCAATTTTGACCTAACTTGCGGTTTTGGCTAAAGCAGACAATGAACCACAATCGGTTTGACTGGTTCATTGTCGCGAGTTTGGGAAAAACGAACCACAATTATCAAGGCTTTGAATCTTGATCGATGGCTAACATCAAGTCAACATCTCGATTCAAAAAAAAAAAAAAACGATTTTGATAATTAATTATTCACGACATTCAAACACGATCGTGATCATTAATCAAATCTTATGATTATGTTAACAAACGAATTCTTATGTTAACAAAGCAAAGACACGATCGTGATCATTAATCAAACACGATTGCTTCACGACATTGACCTTTTCCATTATCGAAAATTGCTATTCAAATAAGACAAAATCATTTAATCAACAAAACGATTTTGTCCTTCAATTATGATCAGCGATTGTTTAATTATATAGATCAAACCTAACACGTTTGTTTAACAAGCGAAACCTAACACGTTTCAACAAATCACTTCAACAATCGATTTGACTTTTATAATTCGTTTTGTTCTTTTCACTTTACGACCAGAAGATCATTGCTAGAAGACAAAACAATTCTAAACCCTAACAAAACTAATCAAATCGATTCACTTTTTATCAAACAAAGTCAACAACGACTTTCGATTATAAAGCAAAGACAAGTCAACATAATTTCAATCGATATTAAAGTCAACATTCGATCGTGATTAAAATCGTTTCTTAATTCAATAATCAACTTTGACTTTCGATTCATGCTATTAACAAACAATATCAAATCGATTCATTCAAAGATCCAAAAGCAAAAACCTAATGACCTAGGCTCTGATACCACTGAAGGATTATGTGCGTTCATGGTGTAATTCTCAGGTTACATCCTAGCACATAATTATTTAGGATCTAGGTGATTTGCAGTTGAATCATAAACAGATCAGGATCATTACCTTATGATTGCAGCGGATTAATCAATGGAATATCGAGATCTGCAAGAGCTGATGATTACCGGCTCCTCCTCAGGTATCCACACGCTTACAAGCTTCGGATCAGGCTGCTAGACCAAGTCGGAACAACAGAGAGAGAGAGAGGAAGAGTGGCTGTGAAAATCGCAGAGGCATAAGCCTTAGGGCTTCCTGCGCCTCTTTTCTTCCTTATATGGGCCCAAGTAATTAAACTAATGGCTCATAAGGCTTTTGGGCCCAAGGCCCAAATCAGACAAAAGACTGTCTTTTGTCTGGCCCAATTCTCTGTACAAATACAGTAAATGCCTTGCATCTTACTGTATTAATTCCATGTTAACTTTCCCGTTAGCTATGGTGTGTGACCCTTAGGGATCATACAATACTGGTAATAAGTCCTAAACTTATAGATCATGAGCGGGCTCTAGCAAGTCATCATGATCACCCAGTATTTATGACTTATGTCTGATCTCGACACTTATCATACTTTCTAGAGATAGTACGGTAGATTTCAGGACATTCCCAACAGGTATAACCTATTCCGTGAGATAAATGACAGAGGTGTTAAGTAGATCAGCAAGTTTCAACGAATGAGAACGTTGCTAATCTATTAACGAAGCCACTCCTTAGGCCTAAGCACGAGTCGCGGACTGTAGCTGTGGGATAAGTGAAATTAAGATGTAGTCTTAATTTCAGTGGGAGTTTGTAAAGGGCTTTATTTAGTTGTTTTGAAAGGTTCATGTAAACATAACATTTTATGTTTATGAAATTTATGATTTCTGGATTATTTTAACTGTGATATAAATAATCGTTCCAAAATGATTCATGTCATTATATATGGGCCATCGAAGTACATGAGTAGACTTGATCCTGAAACCCCATATTTAACGAAATGACATAAATCATAGTGTCCATAGTCGAAGGTTGTTGAAATTGGAACACCAACAACCACTTGAGACTAGATTGTGTTGAGACTTATGACCAAGTTTCGAGGGGTCATAGATGCGCGGCATCAAAGTCGATACATAGGTATATGTAGGGGAGCATATGACCGGACATGGCCCGATGATGAGAACTCTACAAGATATTAATATCTGTGTCATAAGAGGTTCTCATATACGACTATAGAGTATAGTCCTTAGACCTGAGTTTGCATGCATGTGGCTGCACATGGAGTGATGCGCTTTGATCATTGTCTAACGCTGTTTCGTAACTGGGAGCTATAAGGACCTTGGTTGGGTGTATTATAAAGTGTGTAGTTCATAGTGATGGAACAAGATGGGATTTGTCCCTGCCGTTTAACGGAGGTAATATCTCTAGGCCAATCGGAGACTTGATAGCTGGTAAGAGAGTGGCCACTCCCAAACGGACTTGCCCAAGTCGTTTGCATTGTCAGTATCAAATCTGGTCCGATGAACATGGTCTGGCTATATAAGGATGACACGCATCTTGCCTTATGCCAGATCGAGATATTGAGACAAAAGGATTAGGGAATGTAGGATTCCAGTACAAGTGGGAGATTGTTGGGAATGTCCTGAAATCTACTGTACTATCTCTAGAAAGTATGATAAGTGTCGAGATCTGACATAAGTCATAAATACTGGGTGATCATGATGACTTGCTAGAGTCCGCTCTTGATCTATAAGTTTAGGACTTATTACCAGTATTGTATGATCCCAAAGGGTCACACACCATAGCTAACGGGAAAGTTAAATGGAATTAATACGGTAAGATGCAAGGCATTTACTGTATTAGTACAGAGAATTGGGCCAGACAAAATACAGGCTTTTGTCTGATTTGTGTCTTGGGCCCAAAATCCCAATAGGCCATTAGGATAATTCCTTGGGCCCATATAAGGAAGAGGACAGGCGCCTAGGGCAAAACACACCATCCTCTGCGATTTTAGCCTAGCCGTCCTCTCTCTCTCTGTTCATTCCAGCTTGGTCTAGCAGCCTGATCCAGTAGCTTGTAAGCGTGTGGATACCTAGGAGGAACCGGTTTCTATCAGCTCTTGCAGATCTCTTCATTCCTTTGATCAATCCGCTGCAATCACAAGGTAATGAATCTGATCTGTTTATGATTCAACTGCAAATCACCTAGATCCTAGATGATTATGTGCTAGTATGTAACCTGACAATTACACCATGAATACACATAATCCTTCAATGTCGTCCCGAATTGGAGGAGATCTGACACCACGACTTCTCCTATAAATACTCCTCAAGGGCCATTCATTGAAGTCACAATTTATTACTCATAACTACCACTACTACTTTGTTATCTCTATCGCTTCAGTCTGCTCTCTCGAGCTCGGTTTAAAACACCGAAATGATCTCTTTTTTGAATAAGTACGAAAGTCTGAATATTTTCGCATCATCACGGCTATATTAGTACAAATAGGATAGGATTCCCTCCCTACTATTTGCTCAAATACCGACATGTTTTTTATTTCTTTAATCTCGTTAATGTCAAATCTTTCTTAATAAACATGAAATCTCGAATTAATCCACATTAAACATAATTTTTGGGATCAACAATTTGTATTTCTATTAAAAATCTTTGTAGCACCATAATTTTATGCCCATATGGGTACATCTAAAAGACTAAACCCCTAACCAAGTCAAATTAGAGTCTTTTATAATTTAATATAAACAGAAGAAATACATGATAACAAAGAGCAAATTTTGGACAATCCAATCAACTTAAAGAAGACTTGTAAACGTTCCAAAAGCATCAAACTCAAATCTCAAAAGGAAAACCTTTAACTAAAGGCCCTTAGCAACAATCGTTTGCGTTTAAAGATCCTAAAAGAACTATTAGAATGTTATGTTATCAAATTTTAGCTTTGTACAATGGATAATTAAAAAAATTTGGAAGGGAAGAGAATTTTGCCACTCAAGTATTTCACTTTTAGTGAAATCTTTTAAGGTAAACAGGGTTGAAGTTGTAGAATCTATTATATAATCAGAAACCATCTCTCTTAAGAGAGTGACACATGTCATTATTTTCTCAGAAATATGGGCCCTAAAAGAAAAATCGTACACACTATTTGGCCCATCCTCTAACCCACGTGTAAATCCAAAATTGGAAAACCCTCATCACTTCGCGATCCTCCCCCTATGTTTCCCTTTGGACGCTTCGCGAGCTTCCGACTTCACTCCAACATCACCTCTGTTACAAAAACTTCTAATTTTCCAGATTCTTAAATTTCACTTCCTCTAAAACTTCATTTCATTAATCTCAACCAAGACCCAAACTCTTCAGTTCGCCGCCGTTTTCTTCTGTGTGATTCGTAATCCTTACAAATAAGCAGCCTCGATGGACTCGAACCACCTCGCAAATTCCACGACGAAGGGAGAAGCAATTTGATTTTGGGGGAAAATGGTTTTGACCAATTTCATTCTCACGGTGGCCGGCTTTGCCGCGGTAGTGCTCCTGCTGAAGGACGATGTCAAGCAATCTTCCCCCACTTCCAGGCGCAACGTCAAGCGTATTCGCAACTGGATCGAGGAAGAAACCACCGCCGCCTCCAAGTTAGCTCTCTCTTTCGTTCTCATCATCTTTCCCTTTTGATGAAGGTGTTTATTTTCATTTCAATCTCGAATGATTCGATTATTCTCCATGAGATAATCATTGAGATTTATTATTTGTTTGTATTCCGGATCTAAAACTAAGCAAAAGGGTTCCCTTTTGATTTGAGAACTAAAAGTTATTCAATCCCAGGCATGGTCTGTAAAAGATAGAACATTGCTTTGTCGCGATAACCAGCTTTTAAAGTTATTGAAGTTATGATCAGTTGAGAAAACAGAGGATTCATTCAATTTAGCATCTCCGTGCTTCAAAGGTTAACGCTAATTGATATTCCATTGATGTATTTTCGGCATAGCATGTCGTTGGTCGCATTCTCAGGTTTTGGGATGTGAGGAACATCAAGAAAGATGTGAATTCATGGGGACTGTCATCCTCTTCCTCGATGAAAAGGTGATCACTCCTAATACCTGACCTTTATCTTATCTCTTCTAAACGTCCAACTGATGCAATGGTAGCATTTTTATGTAAATTGTAGGATTCATGCTGCTTCAAAATCTGAGTTGTTGTACAAGCCAAAGAAGGATAACCGTCGACTCTCCATGTTGTGTACTGGGGTGGTGATCCTAATCGCACAGTCAAGTAAGTCTTTCCTTTCTGATTCATTAATACATTATTCTTGATTTTCGGTAACAGAAGTTGCTTACTTTTGAGAATTTCATTTTTCTCAACAGGTTTTACACTGAGTGCTTTGGCATGAAACTGTTGAGGAAAAGAGATGTCCCTGATGATAATTATTATGCTTTTCTGGGTTTTGACCTGAGACTTCCAACTTCGTTGTGGAGGTGACATATAGTATATACCCTTTGTACTCTCTTATCTTTTGTTACCATTTGATTCATTTCCACAATTTTCTAATACCAACTTATACTAATTACTTTGTTCTTATGTTTTGTGAGTCAACATTTTTGGTGTTAATAGATTATGGTGTTAGCTCATATGACATTGGAACTGAAGATGTAAGCGTGTTAATTTGATTTTTTTAGATTTCAAGAAACAATTAAGTGCATGCCAGGCTATGAACGGAGGGTTTTATTTTAAGTTTCCAAAATGGTTAAGATTGTTCGTGCCATGGGTGGAATTGTCACTAGATAACCTGGTCCAGTCAAAGGTGGAGGCAGTATCATTCCGTTTGTGAAGCCCCATGATGGTTACGCTTCTGAGATCATCCATAGAGGTCCAATTCCTGAACCACTCTGTCAAGTCATGCTTCGTGTTGGTGATCTTGACCGTACCATTTGAAAAGGATGTCTTTATATTTAATATTCATTAGTAATTGTTTTTGGATACGGAAATTAACATTGCTGTTCTCTAGAAGGCTTCTTAATTTTATACCTCGCTTTTAATTCTCTGCAGGCCCTTGGGATGAGACTTTTGAGAAGGATCGAGAGACCTGAATACAAGGTGAAGTAATCAGTGACACAATGTACAAAAGTAATTAAACTATTTGAGCTACATTGTGACTGAAAGAGTCTTTAGTCGGATGAAACAGTACACCATAGGCATGATAGGTTACGCTGAGGATACACCATAGTTTGTGACCGAAATTTGCTCACAATATGGTTGGGTACCTTGAAAAAGATGCAATCCACACTGAATTCCTCAAGGAACTTGACAAAAGTAATATTAACAATGTTCCTGCTCTGGCTATTGCCATTAATTACTGGAGGCTCCCAGCTGAAGTAACCCTTCGTGACGTTGTCATGGTTTTCTATCCCGACGAGGCTCACCACCGTGACGTTAACCATTTTTCATCTGTAAGTGTGTTTTTGTTTTTCTCTTCTCTATTATTGAAAGGAGACGAAAATCGTCTAAGACTGATGAATAACATTTTTTACTTTGTAGGATATCCATGACCAACGTCGTGAGATTAAGGGAGCTGCAGCTCCAATCGAATATCATTGATTTTTAGTTATATCTCCTTGAATAAAAGAGTTTGTTTTCTCATTATTTAAACTTTGTACTAAAGATTTTGAGAAAAGTGTATGTTTGTTCTTCTTTCATCTGTATATAAAATATCACCTCTATTATTTCTATACTTTGGAATCAATATTATATTTTGATACAAACTTTTTTTTTCTTTTTTAAAATTAATATGTACTTTGAGTTTTGTTTTCTTTTCTTCCTTCTATGAGCCTCTGACCTTGGTTATATATAGATTCTTAATGTTATTATATAATATAAGATTGTAATTCATGTAACATAATCCTAGTTGGCATTTACTTTACTCACCATAAAATGACTTTTAATGCAAATGTAAATACTAAATATTTCCAATACTACCAACAAAAATATAACGTTAGATTGTCAGTTTCAACTTTTATTTTTCTCTTTTACACATGAAGAAATATTAAAAATACAGAACCCATTGGATCATTTGTATAGGATATCAATATTTATTTTCTTTCCGGACCTCTAAACTTTCAAATATAATACAAAAAGACATTTACTATTAAAAACAGTTTTAAAACGTATTAAAGACTTAAATCCTAAATCTCCTACCACGGCGAAGAGCCACGACCGCCGGAAAAACAATTGGAGAACAAGAGTAATGGCATCGACTGTCTCTATATAAGAACCTACGAGGTTTTGTTATTATAGAGAATCCCACACTGATTAAAAGATGCGTCAATAACATAAAAGGTATTTATCATGACTATTCATTTGATTTTATCATGGCTAAGTTTACGTCAAAAATACTAATAATCGTAATTGCGAATAACTTTATTTTTAATAATAAAACTTTTTCTAACAATATTACTGAATAAAATACACAAAATAGTCTACAAATAAAATAACTATAAAAATATACAACTCATAAATAAATAAATAAAATAATATAAATTATATTAAAGAAAAATATCAAGTAGGAAAAAACCACAAAAAGAATAAGTAAATTTCTGTGAAAAAATAATAAAAAAAAATCAGATAAAATAGTTAACAAGTCTGTACAAAAAATGGAAAATGATAAAAGAGTATTATATTACTAAAGAAAACCACCCATAAAATATTGTATAAAAATGAAACAATAATAAAATTCAAAAATACACCACTAGAAACGCCATTAGCTCTCTCTCTCTCTCTCTCTCTCTCTCTCTCTCTCTCTCTCTCTCTCTCTCTCTCTCTCTCTCTCCAAACCCGGTATTTACCCACGAACAACTATTCATTGTTCTATTACGCGTGACATCAGCTAAAGGACTACTAATCTTGGACACATCAAGAACACCAAAAAGAGTGGCTACTGTGTATAACATAGTATACACAGAAGTTTTCAAAGATCTACACCGCCTAACAGGTAACACATGCAAAAAAAACATCACACTTACAATTTATTTTTAAAAACGTTAAATACAACAATATAAATATATAATTTACGCACCTATACTTATGTAATCGTTGCCCATCATATGGACCATCTAATTAATTATAATTGTAAGCCAAAGATATATAATAGAATAAAAGCAAAAGAAATGTGACGAGATAGATTATACTGGATGCGCATAGCCGTAATTAGAACGTTTATTTATATTACCTTATATAATGTTTAATTTGGGGAAGAAATTTATGGCTTTTGATACAAGACAAAATAAGCGAAATAAACCGGTTTGGTTTTTTTTTTCCATACATTACCTTTACAAGAACGTCTATTTGCGGTTTATTATATTAATATTGGAATCTAATTGTTTAATTTTAATTTGAACCAAATAACAAGCTTATAACCAATATTCATATAGGGATTTATAAATAAATACAAAGAAAAAGCGGTCAATAAATATACGAGAAATACTAAAAATCCACTTATACCTCGAAAAACAACAAACGTATACGGAACTGGAACCCTGTGCGGGGGTTGAAAACTTAACTAGTTTATTATATAGTTAGAGAGTTTATTTTCCATCTAAGGTATTCACATCATCAACACTAAAAAATCAACATTAAATTATATTTAAAGCATCAATTTTATTAAAGTATTTAATTTAAACATTAAGGAATAAGAAAGCTAACTTATATGATTGTTACTTTTATGTAATATAGATTAAAATATAATAATTATACAAACAATCTAAATAAACAAATATGAAAATTTTGGTAAATTAAAAAATAAATATTGTTATATTGAAACTATTGAAATATTTACTGCAAAATAGTATATATATAAAGTTATATTTTCAATCAAAATTTTGTTTAGGATTTATCCCACTTAAATAATAGAATGTATTCATGTTTTTAAGAATGTAAAAGGGATTATAATTAATATAATGATAATTAGTTCACTTATACATTTTAAATTTTAAATTAAAATATTACCTTTACATTGATTTTCGTAATTGAAATATATTGTGGAAAATATACAAAAAGATTTCTATTATAAGGTGCAATTCTTCATAGTAAAAATATTTCACTATATTTAATTAAAGTTTAAATATAAATTTATTTTCTATATATTATTCTTATTTTAATAATATAAACACTATTCTACAAATTTATGGGGAAAAAAATACAATTTAAATATATATAAATAAATATAATAAATAATAACTAAGATTAGTTTAAGCCTAGATTTAAGGAATTGAATAGCGTATGTTGGAAGATGATTGAGATTTTGAATTGGAAATTTTGATGTTTGCATTACTTCCGAAATAAGGATAGCACATGGATAGTACATTATCAAATAAATTGGTTATGAAGTTGTGTGCTTTCTTTTTATGCAGGATATTGCAATGATTTTTTTTCTATTGCAATGTTTTAATTGTAAGGGACTTTAGTACTTTTATGGAGCACAAGAATTGAGCATGTGATACATCCGTCATCAACAATGGTGGAAGTGACTGTTTTAGGAATGAATTTATTTCAGGGAACCATCTTAAAGGTGACTGTTTTAGCACCACCACGAGCCATGTTCTTCGTCCGAGGTTTAAATATGGGGTTTTAAAGTAACACCAACATGTGGTGCTAGTAGGAATGATGGGAAAAATTTACAAAGGTTGGTAATGATTGGGGTACAATTCTCAAAGGTGAACAAAATTCGGTGGATGTTACAAACTTTGATATTCCAATTAAAACCAGTTTCGGAGTAGGATTAATGTCACAAATGCCACTATCTTTCAAATAATAATCTCTCATGCCATTCCATGATCAACATGCCACTCGCTTTAAGTGAACTGACGAAACTATCCCTGAATATTTTTAAGTGAAAACTCACCATCCTCGTGGTACAATTGCCCCCCAATGTACCAGTTGTACCACTAGTACAACTACCCTCAGATGGTACAACTGCTCCTCAGATGTACTACTGGTACAACTGTCAAAATAATCCTCCAGTTGTACCAGATGTACCGCGCATAGGAGGATTCGAACCCTGGGCGCGACGCGCGTTCAGGAACGCGCACAACCACTGAACTACCGTGTATTACTGAAACCTATACCGATTCACTACTATTTAACCTTGACAAACCATCATTGGAGATTCATTAAGGGTAAAATTGTAATTTTACCGGAGAGTGGCATTTATGATTTTTTTTAAGAGTTAGTGGCATTTGTGCCTTGCACTCTTCGGAGTATAAGGTAATGAATATAACAAAAAGCAGAGTATCTCCATTGCAGTTGTGTTAAAGGATTGCTTTACATCTAATATTTTGTTCCAATGAGAATTAAATATCAAGGGAATTTATAAAATAAGGAATTTAAGTTGGAATTCCAAGGTCAAAGAAGTAATTGGAAGATAGGTTGTTGGAATTGCCAAGGCCAGAGAAGTAATTGGAAGATAGGTTATCTGCGAAAAATATGGTAAAAAAACAAGCTAAATTTTGTATGCTTATCTGAGACAAAACAAAATTTTTTTTTTTTTTTTTTGACAAAACAAAAATATTTATTTACTCATAAATTTCAAGAGCACTTTGGATATGATAAACTATATATGGTGGAGCCAAGACAAGAGAGTGGTGGTCGGGCTCTCTATTATAATGACATATATTATGTAGATATTATTATGCCAGTAATATGATTATCAACATTGAGGCAGATATAGAAAGGAAACGTGTATCTTTCTCTTTTAGTTATCGAGACCCATTTCATAAGTTAAGGAGTTAAGTATGGGAGCGTTTAACTTGATTTAGACTGAATAAAACTAATCCATGCTTTATCATTGGAGATCTTAATGAGGTCACATGAAATCATGACAAGCAAGGTGGTTCTTTACAAAATGCATCGACTTTTGTTACTTTTAATAATATGATTCGAGAATATGGTTTGATAGAATTCACACACTTGTGGGATTCCTTATCATGGTGAGGTCGTCGAGGGAAGCAATTTATTGGATGCAAATTTGATAGAGCATTAACTAATGAGGATTGTCATATCTTTTTCCCTTTTATAATGTCGAATATATGGGAATGATAGGATCGGATCACCCACCAATAGTGGCAGCGATTGAGGATACAAAAAAAAGAAGTGGATGCAATTTAGATTTGACAAGCGATGGTAGGACAAAAAGGTTTGATGGAAACTATTCAATTAGTATGGGTTGATGAGGAGGACAATGATAGATATGATTTCATAAGATAGGTAGATGCAAACATAAGCTGTAAAAATGGAGGAAAAACAATCTGCAGTATGGAAATGACAAAATCAACGAGCTACAAAGAGAACTCGAAGAGGTTCAAAAGGATGATAATAGAACTCAAGAAAACGTCTGAGAATCTCGAATAAGCTAAAGAAGGCTTATAGGGATCACTAATTATTTTGGCAACATAAGAACCATAATTTGTGATATACCAAATTCTTTTTGCACTGACCAAGAAAAGACATGCGAGGAACCATATCGCTGGTTTACATGCCTTGGCAAGAAAATGGGTTACAAAGGAATCATAGGTGGAACAGGTGGCAGTGGGATATTTTGAAGAGATCTTACCACGACAAGTCCATTAGATTTCGAGGAATTTCTACAGGAAATCCCAACCTCAATTACAAGTCAAATGAATGAAAGACATATGATGTACCCAAGAAAAGCACCGGGTCAGGATGGTATGACAACATTGTTTTTCAAACAGTCTTGGTCAATCATCAAACATGATGTATTACGATCGTTTCAATGGGGAACTCGACGCACAAATAAACATAAAAATATATGTCTTATCCCTAAAATGGAACAACCCAGTAGGATGACGGAGTTAAGGCCCATTAGCCTTTGTAATGTTGGATATAAGATAATCTCTAAGGTTCTATGTGAAAGACTTAAATGTCTCTTACCAAATATTATATTTGAAACACAATTAGCCTTGTAGCAGGGAGATTGATTTTAGAAAACATTTTTATTCCCCATAAAATGTTCCATGGGTTAGGACCACCACGTCATACAAAGGAAAATTTATGAAAATTAAAAAAGACACGAGCAAAACATATGATCGAGTATAATTGACTTTTATCGAGAATCTTCTGAGGAAGATGAGATTTGAAGCATGAATTTGCCTCAAAATCAGAGACTAGGATTATGGAATGATGAAGAACAAATGCTGGTTGTGTAGCTCTTTCACTTGATTAATGGATGTGTGAATGGGATGGAATCTGCGAAATGAAAGGGATATTGAACACTCTCTTACTCATTGGGTTTTGATTGACTATTTCAAATCTTTGGAAGAAGTAGATTGTCTGAATCACACAATCCCTTTAATAAAAACACGTTGGTCTGGCATCATAGCTTCCGACATCACAATTTTCAGACGTTTTGCTAGCAGTTTCGATATCACTTTGTAAATGGTGTTACATCAAGCTGTAGGGTGGTAGTCCTTCATTACCTGAGGGTCAATCTTCTTCGGAATGAGTTTCAAGATTGTCGCATTCACTTCACTGGGCATAAAAGAATTTTGGAAGAAGGATTGAACTACAACTACAAAGTTCTTGTCTATCACCGACCATGCTGCAATGTAAAATTCTTTTGTGTATCCATCCGGACCCAGAGTTTTTTGCGATGGCATGGATGATAGAACCGATTTTATCTCTTCTTCTGTTACTTCCTTCACTAAATCATTAGCTGCATTTTCAGGACATCTGTAATGGATTAGATAAGAAAGATCACGTGATGAAGAGGTCTGTTAAGAAGATGAATCTTGCTGAAAAAACTGTTTAAAGTAGTTCTCAGCCTCTTTTTAAATTTCTTTAGAGTCTTCAAGGGCATCTCCATTAGCAGTAATTAGCCTTCAGATTGTGTTTCTTGCTTGTCTGGATTGTACTATTGTGTTTTGATCTCCATACTTCAGCCAAGAGATTCTCTATTTTTTACCATAAAAATTATCATCTATTTCTGCAAAATGATTTCATTCCGAGCTGCTTCACTTTATGCCTCAAAATTTTGTGAATTGGGTTTTTAAGGGCCTCCTCTTGCTTTTGACAAAGATTTTCATATGCTTCTCGAGTCTTTTCGTAATGTCCTCATATTATTCACTATTCATAGCCCGTAGAGCAGGTTTTAGGATCTTCAGCTTCTGATTTAGTTTCTTCAAAGCTGATCTAGAATGAAACAGAGGTTCAGCTTCGTCCCAAACTAATGCAACTATCTCCAAGAATAGTGGATGCTCAATGAGATAGTTAAAGAATTAAAAGTGTATTTGTTTCTTCTAGTCGACTGCCAATATGCACAACACATTTAGCATGATCCGAAATGCCGTTCGTCTCGAATGCAGCGTAGGATTGAGCAAAAGTATTAGCCCAGAAAGGACTCACCAGTGCTCTCTCCAATTTATTCCCTATAAGATCATTCTCCATGTGATTCCACCAAGTTTTAGGTCCAGTATATCCCAAATCCATCAAGTCACATGCTACAACCATTTCTGAAAATCCCTCATACCAGTCTGATCCAAAAGATGATGTTCAGCACCCGAGTGTTCTTCAGTGGCGAGAATCTCATTATGATCTCCAATGAGGATTTAAGGGAGACTTGTCATGTTTAATAGGGTCTTATTTTGTTTAATCTCCTCCCACAAGAGTACTCGATCTGTGTATGAGTTTGACGCATATATGCAAGAGCATAAAAACTCCTCTCCACGAACCGTTTGAATACCCACCTTAATCATCTGCATGACTTTGTTAAGAATAGTGAAGTTGACCTCTTTCGACCAGACCACCCAAAATTGTCCCAAGTGATGATATTCGTAATTCGTAATGGATTCCCACTTGGGGAAAACATCTTGAATTATCTTTAGACTTTTCTTTATTTTACTCTAGTCTCCAAAAACACACAAAGATGGTTTTGTTGACTTTATCCAGTTTCAAACCACATCATATTTGCGCATTTTGTTGAATCCACGGATATTCCACGTAAAGAATGACAACATGATCATTAGTTCCTCCTTACGAAGGAATTTTTGGTTGTGTTTCTTTGTGATAGGTTCTGTTCTGGTTTTGTTCTCGTTGCTTTTTCTTATCTTTTTTTTTTTTTGCGTTGCAGGAGTTGTTAGAGGAGGATGTTTATGAGATCCCTCTGTTGCAGAATCGGAGCTCTCATCTTCTACTTCATTTGTTGTTTCTTCAGGAATTTCACCATCTTCACATTCTTCTTGTTCATCAATTATGGTTGAGAGAAAAGTGTAGCGGGATGGAGAAAATGTTTCCTTGCGAGGCTCACTTTTCTACTGCTTTGGAAGCTCCAATTTCTTTGGAGAAATTTTGTTATGTTTTGTAGCCGTTGACCAATCAGTCTCCGCTTCTTCATCTCGTGAATCTTTTCCATTTGATTCATCACTCTGAGCCCTTTGTTCATCCTGATTTTGAAGAATCCCATCAGTTCTTTTGTTCGCTTTAAAACACGAGATGCCATATTATTTTTCTACATCAGAATTTCCCACGTTCATGGTTCCTTGCGAGATCACATAACCTGTTTTCATTTGTGCACATTCCTTATCTGAATGCCCGCAAGTGTCACAGGTTTGGCACCTTCTGGTAACCAAGGATAACTGACTTGGATTAGATTCTCCTCATCATCATTGAGTGAAATCTTCCTAGGCAGTTGCTTCTCCATATTAATGACAACCAACACATGCGCTACATCAAGCCTAATACATGTTTTTAAATCTCCAATGATATCTCCCAGAAACATTAATCCTTTCTCTGAGTATTGGTGATATGATACATCTTTAAAATCGACCCAAATCAGCATTGAAGTTAGATCTGGTTTAAGGCTTGTAGAACGAGGGTTACATTCTTGTACTATCAAAGGGATGTCCCCAATATGCCAAAAGTGACGCTTAAGGACTCGTGCTCTGATCTGTGAGTTTTCAATCCGGAAGAGAACTGTTTTTTTTTTTTGAGATATTCGGCAAAACTAACACTTTTTGGCGTAGCATTTAGGAAACTAATACTTTTGAGTTTTTAATTAATTGGGTAACATTTTTTTACTGTTATTTCTATAGAAACTCGATTTTGTCCCCAAATGTGTTTCACATTCCATCTATTGGCGCGTGAGTGTGTACCAGCATTAAAATAATTATTTTTAAATAATTTAAAAAAAGAAACAAAATTGGTCGTCTCTTACATAAGTAACAATACGGGTTTGCCTAGAAACCTCCCGGGCACGGATTCCGAGGTCAGGCCGTCGAGCTTTCTTGGTTGCGGATCGACTCCCCGGTAGCCGGAATCACATGACGGGGCCGGGGAGGTGTAGCGTGTTTGTTTCTCAGCGGTGAATGGAGCTCTTCTCTGCTTCTCTCTCCTTTGACGGTGGTGGCGCAACGTTCCTTGTCTCCGGCGGCTCGTCTGTGGTGGGGTTTCACCTGGTGAAGATGATTCGGCCGTCGATTCGTTTCTCCGGTGGTGTGTGTGGTCGGTGACGGTTCGTCGTCGTTGATGGATCTTTCATGGTCGCGTGAGATGATATGGTACAGGTGGTCTCTTGCGTTTGGCCCAAATTGTTTTGTTAATTATCACTATCATAGATATTAATATCTAGTTCTCATGATAATCAGATTCATGCCATCTTATGTTCTGGTGTTTTCTGTGATAACTAGGCACCTGTTATCATATTTGTTGAGGATTTTGACCTCTTTACTGGTGTACGTGGGAAGTTCATACTTACAAAACAGCAAGATCATGAATCTTTCATTAATCAGCTTCTTGTTGAACTTGATGGGTAAGAGCCAATTTCTTTGTTGATCAAAAATTAAGACCATGTTTGTAGCATTCATAGCGGCTTCTCAATGTGTGGCCTTCAATGCAATAAAAATTGGTGCATTAGAAACCCAAGTAGCTTTTCCTTTTGCAGTTGATTTTTCTGATGACATTCCATCTTGTTATTTCTATTTATGCAGCTTTGAGAAACAGGATGGCGTTGTTTTGATGGCTACCACACGGAATCATAAACAAATTCATGAGGCGTTAAGAAGGCCAGGTTATATGGATAGAATATTCCATCTTCAAAGTCCAAGTGAAATGGAAAGGGAGAAGATTTTACACAATGCTGCAAAAGAAACCATGGACGGAGAACTCATTGATCTTGTGGATTGGCATAAGGTGATCTTAAGCTGTGCAAAGTTGTTGTATGGGTCATTTCTATTTTGCTTGTGACTGTTCTATGACTCATGTTTCTTCTTCCGCGCTCTCTTCCATATAACTTACTAGTTCTGTAATTCTCCACTATCTCTGTTAGTTAACAGTTCATGGTTACAGGTTTCAGAGAAGACATCTTTATTACGACCAATAGAACTGAAACTTGTTCCAATGGCTCTCGAAAGTAGTGCCTTCAGGAGAAAATTTTTGGACACAGATGAACTTCTGAGTTACGTTAGCTGGTTTGCGGTAAGCAATCTGTCATCATCTTCGCCTTTTGTCAAACCATTTTTTTTTTCATTTCTAAGTTTGGTTTCATCAGTTGATTCTTTTTTCTTTTCTGACAGACGTTAAGCCATATAGTGCCCCCATGTTAGCGGGAAACAAAAGCTGTCAAGACAATGGGTAAAATGCTTGTTAATCATCTTGGACTCAACTTAACCAAAGAAGATTTGGAGAATGTGGTTGATCTAATGGAACCGTATGGACAGATAAGCAATGGAAACTTTTGAATCCTCCTGTTGATTGGACCAGGGAAACAAAATTCCCACATGCTGTCTGGGCTGCTGGTCATTCTCTGATCGCACTTCTTATACCAAACTTCGATGTTGTAGACAATCTGTGGCTTGAGCCTAGTTCCTGGGAAGGAATTGGGTGCACAAAAATCACCAAAGTCACAAGTGGTGGCTCTGCAAGTGGTAATACGAAATCAAGATCATATCTTGAAAAGAAGCTCGTTTTCTGCTTTGGATCTCACATTGCATCCCAAATGCTTCTTCCTCTATGTTTGGATGTTTTGAATCTATGTTTGGATGTTTTGAATTAGTTTGGATATATTTTTTGGGGATTTTTGAGTATTTTCTGATCCTTTTGAATATTTATGCGAGTTTTTATATATTTTTTTGAGTATTTTCTGATCCTCGTGACTAGTTCTTCTACCTTGAAACAGGACTATGTATATTATGTCTCTTCATGCTCTGTCTGAATACTCAATTTCTTGAAAACTGCATACTGAACCCTAAACCTAAATCTCAAATGGCTTAAACTATGAACGTTCATTTAGAAATTTATACGTTCATATCATTGGTATGTATGTTCACATACTTCATTTTAGGTAGTTATACCATAACATATAGATGAATAAAAATTATACATATATAATAATGAATAAAAGTTATATATATCTATGCATGTCATAATATACAAAAATATTATTAAAATTGTGCTTTAATGTCAGAAATAATACAATGAAATAATTGATTATCCGTTAATATGTTAATACGAACGTTTATATATATATATAAATATATATATGTTTATAAATATACCAGTTTTTGAATGAAGGAAACATAGTGTAAACGTATTATACATTCATATCAAACGTATATATGTTCATATCTTTATATACGTTCATATCAAACGTATATACGTTCATATAAAAAATATACGTTCATAAATTAATTATAACTTTCTCCACACATTATCCTATCTTAAGGTATTTGAGACAGATGGTCATACGTATGAAATATTATATTTGTTTAAACAAAATTTTTTTTATGAACGTATCAAACTTATATACGTTCATATCAAACTTATATGAACGTATATGCGTTCATATCAAAATTATATACGTTCATACGTTCATATCAAATTTATATACGTTCATATTATCATATATACGATCATATAAAACAAATATACGTTCACGGATTAAATATAAATTTATCCACACACATTATCTTATCTTAAGGCATTTGAGACGAATGATCATGCATATCAAATAAAATATTTTCGATATAGTAAACCCTAAGCCCTAAAAAGTAAAAACTAAACCCATAAACTCAAATACTAAACCCTAAACACTAAAACCTAAGCCCAAAAAAGTCTTTTCTTCAATATTATCAGCCAATAAAAACCCAGAAAAAAACAAAACAAAAGAGTGAAAACTAGAACAAACAAGAAAATTAGAAATTGAAACAATCAAAGAGAAAGATATTTTTCTCCGTTTGGGTTCCTTGAGCTAATTAATCTGATACATTATCTAATAAAAGAAAGAAAAATTTAACAAGTGGCTGTGAAAAAGAAAAAAAGAGAGTGAAAGTGGTGAGGTTTAGAGGCATAAATGTTTTGTATATGTAGTATTTCTTTTATCAGGTTCTTGTAAGACGAATATTTTTTGAGTATTTTTGGATATTTTAAATTATTACACATAATTTCTAAACCATAAACCTCAAAGTGCTTGAACCCTAAACTCCAAACCCTAATACCTAAACCTTAAATCCCAAATGGCTTAAACTATGAACGTTTATTTAGAGGTTTATACGTTCATATCTTCAATATGTACGTTCACATACTTCATGTTTTAGGTAGTTATACCCTAACATATAGATGAATAAAAAGTATACATATATAATAATGAATAAAAGTATATATACATTTATATAAAATTATCTTTATATTAAAGATATATATATACCTAATGTATAACTCGTATATAGTGTCCTGTCGAAGCTCTGGTTCGACTCTCATCTGGGGAATCTAATTATTAAAAAAACTAAAATCTAAATTTTAATTTCTAAATTCTAAGCACTAAACCGTAATTTGAAAAGCTAAAAATAAATAAAATTAAACCCTAATCCCTAAAATCAATATGTAAATCTTGAAAAATAAAACCCTAAACCCTAATCCCTAAACCCTTAAACCCTAATTTAATAACTTTAAAAATTAAAACTTAAACCCTAATCTTCAAAGGGCTTAAACCTTATACCCTAAACCCCAAATGACTTAAACCCTAAACCCTAATCCCTAAACCCAAAACCTCAAACGGCTTAAACCCTAAACCCCAAAGAATTTAAACCCTAATTCCTAAACCTTAAACCATAATTCCTTAATCCCTAAACCATGAATCTGCAAAATATGACTACAATAGAGGTGAAGGAGGACATTCAAAAGACCTTACTTATGTTGCAATTCATAACTACAATACCTGAAAAATATGCGGTTGGTCTGAGTTTTGAATGCTCAAGACAGCCTTGCAACGATATACATCCATTTTCAACTTTCTGTCCCACATAATTTCCTCAAGCCATAAACGAACTTGTAAACCCAAGAACAGGGAGGCGTGTGTCATGAAGAACGCTATTTTATAACTTGTCGAATAATATTCGATGAATTTGCTACCTTATCAAGTATGAGAACGACAATGATTAGTTTTTATAGACTACTCTATAAGTTCACTATTGGGTTAGCATTAGATAGTTATACATATAAATATATCGATTCCGTTTCAACATTACAAAATGTCAATAAATTCACTACAGCAATGTCGCAATAGTCTCTTAGATGAAATTTAATGTTAGCATGATTACAGAAGAAATCCAAAGTTCAAAGATCCAAGCTCAAAACTCAAAAGCGTTATAAATCCAAAGTTAGAAACTTTCATATGTACCTAAAGACTGAAACTTTGTATGTATTCACAGAAAAAGAAAGGAATCATTTTCAACGTTGTCCTACAACTAACTAATGTTTTAAATATGTACCTATAGTTTTGTATATATTCTAAATAATGTAAGACAAATAACGAAAAGTTTGGTTGGTCCAGTGGTAACGGCACGCGTAATTGACCTCTTCTTCACGGGTTCGAATAACCATTACGTGGATTTTTGCCAGTTTTCAGCTTTAGATTAAATGAATGGTAAAAAGGACTTTTTCTTCTCATCTTCTTCAAATGAGTTCTGCGTCTGCAACCCTAGTATTCATGGCGGCTGCGTTTTTCTTCTTCATTTTTACTGTGTTTTCTTTAGATTTAGATTAGATCTATACAAACTATTGATAATATGTGCAAGAAATTTAGATTTTATAGTTGAAATCGATAAGAAACTGAGTTTTTTTCTTCTAAAATCCGATTTTTTGCCGATTTCACCTTAATCCCGGCGGTCCCTGTCCGGCTAGCGATTTTACGGCGGTTAATCGGTCCTCCGCGCCGCGTTTTAGAACAGCGTGATACCCACAAAAACAACTAAAACCCTATAGAAATCAAAAATCTTATATCCTACGAGCCAATTAATCACATTTACATAAATACAAAACCGAAACAGGAACCGATTTAGAACAAATACAAAACCGAAGATTCCGATTAGTCTTCACATTCATTTTGATTATTTTCTTATAATCTGGGGTTAAATCTTGTTTGAATTCCTGAGAAAAGATTTCGGTTTCGTTTTTATTAAAGGTAGAAGTAGCTTGTTTTTGACCAATGCTTTTATGAGTATTAAATTATTTAATTTTTATATTATTCAGTCTACAATACTTTCCACCACGCGCAGGAAAAAAGGAGAGATAGAGAGAAAGGGCATTGTCGACATTACACACTAATAAGTGTCACTTGCTTTATAACACCAAAATAAAGTGTCGATTTCCCCATAACAGAGACAATAAGTGTTACTGAGCCCAATTGCTTTTTTTTTTTTGGTTCAAAAACTCAGCATCTACCTTACTTGACTTATTTGTCGATGTCCACAACCTATTTATTGTGGCATGGACTTTGCCTATGTGAGGCGCTTCACCAATTAAGTATCCCAAGATATAGTTTACCCACGGTGGCTGAGAGTTTTAGAGAAGATCTTCTAGGATTGAAGCTTTTGCAATGCCGTCAATCACTTCAACATATTCTAGGGATGATTTTTCCATGGCGAAGTTTGGACTGTGCTTGAGCGAGGAGATTTTGTGGAAGGGGTGAGGGGGAGGAGGAGAAGCAGACAACGGCGTCTCCATGACCGGAGATGGTCGGATTCAAGTTGCCTTGAAGGTGAAGAAATAATACAAATATTTCTCTAGTAGCTAGGACATCAAATGATAATCAACCAAAAAAAGTTTTTTTTATAGAGTTATTTTTGATATTTTTTGCAAAAAAAGTTACTAATAATGAAGATAATGTGACATGAGATATAATTTTTTCAATTTTCTATAGTTAATTATTGGAAATGTAATATTTCAAGAAGAATAAGTAAAAACATGATAAATTTGATTGGGTAAGAAAAAATAGTGTCATAAAATTCACATATAAAAATGATTCACTTGTAAATGATGAAATGTTTTTAAAAGTAATATTAAATGACATAAATATAAGTTGATTTATTTTGGCAAAAATATGTTTCTTTAACATTAATTATTTGCATCAATGTATTATTAAAAACTTAGAAATAAAATTTTTATGCTATTTACACAATTTAGAGTTAAAGAAGTACTATAAATTTGTGAAATTTTTTTTTTTTTAATAAATAACTTCCATAAAATCAAGAATAAGTAAAATGAACATAAAAATAACAAAAAATATAGATAAATAATAGTAGAACCAAATAAATTTAAAAGAGACCAAAAGATTGTAAATATCAAGAAAAGTGAGTATCACAAAATATTTATAGTTTGTTTCAAAATTCTCAACAATTTTGTTCCAAAAATAAATTAAAATTAACAGTCTTTTTTTGCTTATAATTAGGATAATTATTTTGTACCCTTACACCTAATATTCAATAAAACCATATAATAAACTTAAATGTTATAAAATGTTATACTTTTTGATTAAAAACAATATAAATTTCGAAACCAAAAAAGTAAGAGCAAAATAATTAATCATAATGCACAAATGCTACCACAAAAAAATACACATGTAAAAAGTGATACAGATTATTACCATACCCAAAGAAAATTTGATTATATACCATGCCAAAGAGAAATACATATTTTACGATTTTTCTGGAATCAAATATAATTGGCTACTAAATTCAAAGGAATGAAAATTTCAAAAATGATTTTTTCTTTTGAAAAGGGAAGTCGGAGATAAAGTTTAAGGTGATGTTTTTGTTTTAAAACAAAAATTTGCATATTTTTGGTGTTGTTTGCATACTACAACATTATTTAACTTTGCGTTAAAAAGACACTTTTAACAAAAAGACAAAACTCAAATTTGGGTAGACAAAAAAAGAGACAAAACTCAAATCAAATTATATGTTGAGGTATGTTTATTATTAATATGATGAGTTAGTTTTTTTATTGACATCCATGTACTATTCATATATGATCACTAAAAAGTAAAACAAAGATGAAAAATAATTATAACACAAAAAGATATATTTTATGCAAAATATAAATAAATTTATTTATTAAAAATTACAAATATCTATTTTGTTTATTTAAAATTTAAACACTAAAAGATTAAATTAGAGGAAACATTAAAAATAAATTTTCATATAATTTTTAAAATAATAAAAATATAATTTGATAATTTTGATTCCATGCAATGCGTATATCACTTTTCTGGTGTATATAACTGGATGAGGTGTCTCATATTGAGAATTTTGAAAGAAAAGTAGGAATTAAAAAAAGGGAAACATGGTTTTTACTTTCTAGTTGAAGATCCAACAATATATTTATATTTTCGAATATTATTTATTAATAAATAAATAAATAAACACATTAGGTTGTTGGTTCTTTTATGCTTTTAACTAAACTGAACCATTCAAATTGAGTAAAATATTATGACTGGGTTATATGTATAATATGGTTTGGGTCATTTTTTTTTGTCGGCAAACATTCATTAATTTGGGGCCTAAAAGGCCCAATTTACAAAACGGAGTAATAGATTCGTTACAAAGAATGAAAAGCTAAACGGATAAGGTGGCTCAAAATGAAGTCTATTCAACTCGAGAAGGCCCATCGACAACCATGTGTTAGTGATGAACGGACACGTGTCACCAACCCGACGATTCCGTCGTGCAACAGCGGCGCCGGAAAAACGCGGATCCGGTGACGACTGGAAAACCTTGCAAGCATCTGGGTTACTCCAACGACCCATTTCCTCGAATTAAAGAAGCCGAGAAAACCTTCATCGAAACGCCGAAGGTTTTGGGGAAGCTTAGATGCACTATGGCCCAATATATTGACGGGAAATGTGTTCTGACATAGCCGGCTCCATCCATCCGTGCCACGATACAGGGAGAGGAGACATCGGGAGCAGAACTTGTACCCCATCAATCGGAAGAACGAGAGGCCTTATCCCCGGCGTGAACACCATCGACGAAATAGATCTAAACCCTCCATAGCGAGGGAAAGGAAGTCTCAGATCCAAGATATTAACATGCTGATCTGAGATCTTCGATTATTTGGCGGCGAAAACCGCAAACAAAAGTCGCCTAAGTGAAGCAAAAGCCGGAAAAACACCAGAGCAAAATTCGACGATCTCGCTTCATAGTACAAGGAAAATCGGAGAGAGAGCGCCGAAGAAAACAGCCGCAAAAGTAACCCGGACCGCCGACTCGGCGAAAGCCAAGCCGACGGCCGGAGACAATTTACATTTGGAAGTCGAAGAGTTTTAGAGAGAAGCTAGAGAAAGGGAAGAGAGAGAATGGATTATAATCTTTGGGGTCGTTTAAATTTAGTTTTTTTGATTTGGTTTGGTTCGTTTCGGTTTTCTACTCACCTCTAGGTTTAAAAGTTGTAATTAATATTTTTTCTAGCTGGACAACCAATCAATAAGTTAGTTTTTATGTAATGGCCTTGGCCCGAACCCAAAAGTTTTTTTTTTAAAAAAGGAGGAAGCCCAAGCCCAATAGCCTCTTTCCCAAAACCCTAGGGCTCCTCCTTCCCTTTCCTATAAATACCACCTCTTCTCCTTCAGAAACTCATTCTTTTCCTTTTCGGCGAAGATCTATCGAGATCGTGAGCCGTTCGAAGCACCAGAAAGTTCCATCCAAGTTTTTCTTCCTCCTTTTTCTCACCAGGTAATTCCCGGGAACCGGATCTGTGATTTTAAACCGAAAACATTTTCTTTCTTTTGTATCTCCCAAAATACCCCAAATCCCGAGAAACCGAGCCTACCATCGTGACCGCCGTGACGAGACGAAGCGGGAGCCGTCGAGCCAATCCCCACGCGCCGCCGCACATGCCCGCACGTGCCGGAGAGGTCACGGGTGCGTGAGATCCACGAGCGCCGGAGTCCCACGCGCCGCCGCCGGAGCCACGCGCCGCCGCCACACTAGCCACGCGCCGCCGCCGCCGCCACCGGAGCCGCCATCGCTGGAGAACCGCCAGAGCACCGCCGCCCCCCGCCGCCGTTAACCGCCGCCGTTGACCGCTGACCATTGACTGATTGGTCCGGTTTGCTGGGTTGGTCCGGTTCGATCCCAATTCCCGGTTTAAATCAATTCTTTCGGTTTGTCGGTTTAATCTTTTTCCTTCTGGTTCAATTAGTTCTGGTTTAATTCAATTAGATTCTCGGTTTATTTGGTTAGGTTCTGGTTTAGGATTTGGGCCGGTTATGGAATTGGGCCTGGTTCAGGCTGGGTTTGGGTCTGGGTCTTAGTTGACCGGGTCAACCGGTTGACTTTGACCTTACCGTTTACTTTCAATCAACCAAACTTCGTTGGACCATAACTTGACCATCCTAAACCCGATTCGAACGAAACGAAAGCCTATCTCACTCGATTTCTCTTCCTCTTTTCAGATCCGATGTCCGTTCAGGCTAATGGAGCTTCTAAATTACCGTTTTGCCCTCTTCTTTGGCTAAGGTGAGGACTGTTGGTTATCTCCCTTGCTCTATCTCAATTTCGGATGATAGTCCTCTGTTAATGTCATATTTCCTAGGTAGTTTAGGCTTAGTAATGTTCACTATGTGATTGATTGTGGAACATAGAATTGCTAGGTTGTCGCTAAAAACCGAAAATATTGTTTGTGCATGATGGATATGATTGATTAAAACTGTGGTAGGGCCCCCGTAAGGGTGTTGTGTGGCGGGATGAGTACGGGGTGCGTGTCCCTTGAGAAGTCGTCGGGGGTGTGACGAGCCTCCAAAGAAGGAAAAAGAATGATTGTGTGAGCCTACGGGCTGAAGGGAGGGGTCCATGAGTGTGAAAGCACGAGTGGATGTATATTGCGTGGTGAAAGCCTTCGGGCCTGATTGCAAGGTGTTATTAGCTTAGGATTTGTGCTTCGTAGTTGTGTAGTGTAAGCTGGGATCGCGGGTTTCTTAAATCCGCCCTAATTGTATTTGAAACAATTACTCAGGCCTCTTTCCTTTCCATGTCCCCATTTTCTTGCAGGTCCGGATGCAGGATCGATACAGTCGTGTGACGTCATTGGTGCATTTGAATACGAATGAGGCACATGGGACCTGGGACAAGTTGAGTTGGCATCCCGGTTGGACCGAAATGGGTTCAACGGGTGCCCTAATGTCGCGTCTCCGGTTCGTCGGGAGACAGGTGTTACAATTTGGTATCAGAGCCTAGGTTAAGATCTCCCAGTCCCGTCCTGGGAGATCAGCTTCCGTTGTTTACCCCAAACCCTGTTTTCAAATCTTTTCAAAACGTTTGCGAAATTTTATTTAAACGGTTACTTTGCAAAAGACTTTTCAAACACCAATATATCACTGATTATCTCATGTTGTGACCTTACTTAGATTCGTCTTATGCAGGATGTCCACCGATTCGAGCTCTGATTTTGGGTCCGAGTACGCCCCAAGCCCCACCAGTGTTCTACGTACCCGTGCTGTGACCAGTAGGAGTGTTCTGCGACGACAGAGGAGACGTCTCACGATCGGGATGCCAGTTGTGATTCCTGGCGCCGCCCAGCCGCCCACCCGACACCCAAGTTGTATATCCGTGTCTGCATCAGTTCCAGTTGAGACAGTTTCGAGGCCAGTGAGGGGTAGAGGTCGACCTCGGAAGATGCCCGTAGTGGCCACATCGACATCTGCTGATGCACCCAGAGTTAGGAGGCCAGGGAAGGAGCATGTAGTGGAGGAGAGTCATCCCGACCCACCAGCCCATGTGTGTTTCATGACTGTGAGACCATCCGCCCAGCGTGACCCGACTTATCCGGATTTTGGACCCGAGGCGATACCGCAGGCGGACGACACACCAGGAGCGTCGACAGCGAGGCCCCAGGCGCAAGAGCTTCCTCGGGATGTGGTCCGACCATTCCAGATGGTTGGTATGAGCGTGGAGGCTAGAGCACGGTATGAGGCCATGATGCAGGAGCATGCGGAGCGAGAGCAGGACCTGAGGCAGCGATACACTGTGTGGTAGCAGGAGCAGGAGCAGATGCGTCAGGAGCAAATACAGCAGAGCAGATGATCCAGGAGCAGATGCATCAAGGGCTGAGCCAGCGACATGCAGTGCAGGAGCAGATGCTAGAGGAGGAGATGTAGCAGGAGCAGATGCTCCAGGAGGAGGCGCGACAGTATCAGATGCAGCAGGAGCAGGCGGCAGAGCCTCCAGTGATTGACATTTCCAGCTCTGATTCTGAGCCTGAGACCGACCCGGATGAGGACTTCGCTTTCTGGGGACCAGAATCGACAAGTGGCTAGGTTGGGGAATCTTGTGTTTTAGGAGTAGGGCATAGCTATTCTTTATCATTCCGGGTTTCGTTATTGGCTTTTCCACGGGTTATCGCGTAGCTGGTTCTTTATTATTTATTATTTATTCGTTGAACTATGTAGCCCTACATCCTATATTTATCTACTTTATTCTTTTACTATCTCGTGCCTTCCCGCTCGGATTCCACCTGTTCTAGTCTTCGTACCCAGAGTAGAAGGATGCCTTTGAGTTCTGGAGTGTTCGGGAAACCGCACAGCTCATAATTCGAGACGAATTCTTTTCAAGGCGGGGGATAATTGTAACATACTCATCCTTGGCCCAAAAATTTTTGTGAAAAAGAAAGGGAAAAGCCCAAAAGCCCAGTTTCCTTATTTAAATTAGGGCTTTTCCCTCTCACCTTTCCTATAAATACTAGATCCTCTCTTCATATTTTTCACCCCATTCTCTCTCGGCGAAGCTCTGACGCGAATCCCGAAGCTTTTCCGGCGACCTTCTCTTCCTCCTCCTTCAGGTAAACCGGAAAACCTAGATCTAAGCCTTTATTTTTTAAAAACCGAATTAAGTTTTGCTCTCGTTTTCAAACCGGCTCGAATTTCCTAAATCTGAGACCGCCACCGTGACCGTCAAGAAGATACGAAGCCGGAGCCGCCGAGATCGTGCGGCGAGCCGTCACGCGCGGCCGGAGTGACGGGCGCGTGACAACCACGCGCCGCCGTAGTCCACACGCGCCGGAGCCCCACGCGCCACACTGGAGGTCCACGCGCTGTCGCCGGAGATACCACGCGCCGCCGTCGCCGGAGCCGCCGCCGTCGCCGGAGCCACCGCCGTCGCCGGAGCCGCCGCCGTCGCCACCGGAGCACCGCCGTCCGCCACCGCCGGAATGTCGCCGGAGCCGCCGCCGTCCACCGGAGCCCCGCCGCCAGACCGCATCCGGACCGCCGCCGAGTCAACTCGCCGACGACCGAGTCAACTCGGTTGACCGGTCTGGGTTGACCGGGTCAGGCGTTGACCGGTTAGCGTTGACCGGTTCGATTCCTAAATTCGATATACAATTCTGATTCTGGTTTAGCCTGGTTTATTCCAATTCCTGGTTTAAATTGATTTCGTCCCGGTTTAGTTCGGTTAGGGTTGGTTAGGGTTAAATGGGCTGGTTATGGATTGGGCCCAGTTTGGTCTGGGATTGGGTCTTGGTCTGAGTTGACCGGGTTTACCGGTTGACTTTGACCTGACCAGTGACTTAAAGTCAACCAATCTTTAGGTAGCCATAACTTGCTCATCCCGAATCCGATTTGAGCGAAACGAAAGCCTAAATTAATCGTTTTTCCATCCTCTTTTCAGTTAAGAAATCTGTTTGGACAATTGGAATTCCCAAATTACGTTTTTGCCCTTCTTTGGCCAAGGTGAGGATTTAACGTAATTCTTGTCTACTCCATTTCAATTCTGGACGCAAGTCCTTCGTTAATGTCGTCTTTCCTAGGTAGTTAGGATTGGTAATGCTGGCTATGTGATTGATTGTTGAACGTAGAATGGCTAGGTTATCACTAAACTGAAAATGTTGCTTGTGTTTGATGGATATGTTTGGTAGAATTGCTCTAGGGTTTGCGTGGCAGGGCGCGTATAACGAGTTTTGGTACGCGTCCTTGATCTTCGGAGGAGGGTCCTGACGAGCCCTCCCGTGGTGGTGTGTTGTGGTTCGAAGGTTCGCGAGCCGTTTGTTTGCTGTGGAAAGGGCGTAATGGCCGGTCCGTGGGTGGGATTAGGGGAAGGCAGCCCTAGTCTGCATCCATAGACAGGTAGTTATATTGTAGGTTGATTGTAATGTGCCTTCGGGCATTGCGTGCAAGGTGATATTAGCTTAGAATTTGTGCCGTAGTTGTGTGGCGTAAGCCGGGATCGCGGATTCCTTAATCCACCCTCACTGGGTAATTGTGTTTGAAACAATTACTCAGGCCTCTCCTTTCCTTTCCTGTGCATTTTCCCCTCCCAGGTCCGGATGCAGGATTGATGATCGATCGATGCTATTGGTGGATTTGAACCGAAGAAAGCGCACAGGATTCCTGGGACCAGATTGAGAAGGCAGCCGGTTAAACCGTTCCGGTTAATCGGGTGCCCTAATGCCACGTCTCCAGTTCGCGGGGAGACGGGTGTTACACTGGTTGTAGTTGCGGATTTTCGTTTAGTTTATACCACATTGTTTATGTTTAAATGAAATATTTTGGGATGATAATACACAAGTTTATGGAGTTATGAAGTTACATTTGGTTGATTTTGTTTCAGTTTATACTTCACTAGAATCAAGCTCGGGACGCCACCAAAGGAATATCATGTTCAAGTTGATACATGAAGTGATGTACTTTGGATCAACTGCTCTCCATGCCCAAAATGTCCCTCCAAAACTAATTTGGGTGTAATGCTTCTTCTTAATTAACTTAAATGTCTATTGGTAACACAACTCTAAAGCTTGGATCATCTTTGTTTTTGCCAAATGCAGTTCCGTTTATCATTGTCTGATACGAAAGCTTCCTCGAATTCTAACAAGGTTGGCTGTGAAGATGATTTTTGCTCTTTCATATCGGATTCAGAAAGTTGCCAACCCGCTATTGGATGTAGCTATCACTTTGTGTATGCGGATGAAAGCACAAGTGATGTGAACTTTATAAGAGACAACTTAGCAGTCGACCAAGTTACTGGAGATCTTCAAACTGGACCACTTGGGCAGGAAATTGTCTTCGGGTGAGTGCTTAATATTTATCTTTTGTTTATCATCTGGAAGAATGCATTTTTATGTGTCATGTTGACACATAAGAATGCTTTTGATGGCGTTATGGGATTTGGACAAGCAAATACATCTTTCCTTTCACAACTAGCTTCCTCGGGGGATGCCAAAAGAGTTTTTTCACATTGTTTAGATAATGTCAAAGGAGGTGGGATCTTCGCCGTTGGTGCTGTGGATTCTCCAACTGTTAAGAAAACTCTTTTGATACCTAATCAGTACATACTCTCTTCTCAATTCATTTAGTTTTCCTCTGTTTCTTATAAATTGTGCATAAAGAGTTTATCCCTTCGATTCAATAGCTTTCTTGATTTATGTTACAATTCTATAGTTTTGTATGAAATTAGTAAGAATCTCCTCGTAATATTGATTGTAAAGAAGGAATTACACAGAACCATCTTGAAGTTCCGATCTTCTAACAAGCCACACATACAATTTCCACAAATTGCATAAACTCCTAATAACCACGCAAGTACCTTTTATACTCAAGGCTTGCTCACATACTATGATTCCTAACTGACTCATTAAAAGGATCCATTTATCGTCATGGTCCGGTACATACTCTATTAAGACTTCTATTCTAGGCCCTGTTCTTTTATTCTTCTGGAAACTGCGTTTACAAACTGCGTCCAAACGCAGTTTCCAGACGTTGCATTCAGATGTAGTTATTTTGTGCATTTAGACATTGCGTCTGGAAACTGCGTCTAGATGCAGTTATGTTTCTTTGTGTGTTTGTATATATTAGTTGGATGCATTACTTTTAAGGTTTGGATTTTGTAATTTTGGCGGGAAACATTATTTTTACGGTTTTGGCGGGAAAAATCAATTTTACGGCTTTGACGGAAAACATAATTTATGGTTTTGATGGAAAACTGCTATTTTTCGGTTTTGATAGAAAACTAGTATTTTCGGTTTTGGCGGAAAATCGCGATTTTGCGGTTTGGCAAAACACCTTTATTTTGCGGTTTTGGCAGAAAATACAATTTTGCGAAAATCATAATTGTGCAGAAAATCATGATTTTGCGGTTGTGACGCCAATACATAATTTTGGGTTGTGGCAGGAAAACACAATTTTGTGGTTTTGACAAAAAACGAGATTTTGGGAACAACGTTATTTTGCAGTTTTGACGAAAAAACGTTATTTTGCAAAAAATCAATATTTCGCGGTTTAGACGGGAAACCGCTATTTTAGTGCAAACCGTTATTTTCGGTTTTGGCAGGAAAACGTGATTGTGCGGAAATTCGTGATTTTGCGGTTTTGGTGGGAAAACACGATTTTGCGGTTTTGGCGGGAAAACACGATTTTGCGGTTTTGGCGGGAAAATGCAATTTTGTGGTTTTAGTGGAAAACATGATTTTTTTGGCGAGAAAACGCGATTTTACGGTTATGGCGAAATAACGCAATTTTGCAGTTTTGGTGGGAAAACAAGATTTTGCGGTTTTAGCGGGAAATGCGATTTTGCGGTTTTGGCAGAAAATGCAATTTTGCTGTTTTGGTGGAAAAACGAAATTTTGCGGTTTTGGCAAAAAATGTGATTTTACGGTTTTGGCGGGAAATGCGATTTTGCAATTTTGGCAAAAATGCGATTTTGCTGTTTTGGTGGAATAACACGATTTTGCAGTTTTGGCAGGAAAACGAGATTTTGCTGTTTGGCGAAAAATGCGATTTAACGGTTTTGACAGGAAAACACGATTTTTGCTGGTTTGGTGGAAAACACGATTTTGCGGTTTTGGCAGGAAAACGCAATTTTGCGGTTTTGGCGGGAAAACGTGATTTTGCGGTTTTGGCGGGAAAATGCAATTTTGCGGTTTTAGTGAAAAACATGATTTTTTTTTGTTTTGGCGAGAAAACACGATTTTGCGGTTTTGGTGGAACTACACAACTTTTTTTGTATTGGCGAAAAACCACGATTTTGCGGTTTTATCGGGAAACAGCTATTTTACAGTTTTATTGGGAAACCGCTATTTTGCTGTTTTGGCCGAAAAATGCTATTTTGTAATTTTGGTGAAAAATGCTATTTTGTGATTTTGGCGGCAAAACGCTATTTTACGGTTTTGGCAAAAAATGTTATTTTTTAATGAAGGTATTTTAGATTTTTGATAATCGAGACGCACCAAAGTGCGGCTCAACTCTACTTTCAAATGCATCCAGAATTTCCAATTATTTTGGATGCAATATATGGTTTTTGCAAGTGGATACATTTATTAAGTACCACTAAAAGAACAACATCTTGTTTTTGCAGTGAGATGCAGTTTCTCAACGCACAAAAGAACAACACTCTATTTAAATTTCTTGCCCCGCCTTCTATTCTACATCAGCTTCTTTCTTTGCATTCTATTCTATTTTATCTTCTTTCTCCGCTTGATCTTCAGCTGTTCCACTCTTCTTTCTTCTAGTGTCACTACAAAAAAATGTCTCATTCATAGCATATAAGCATAGCACAGTTTACTGATATGCTATCGTAGATGTTTCTAAAAATTCCTAACTATAAGATAGCATTGGATTAACGCTATAATAGAGTTTCCATAAGCGGGAACAAAAAATTGGGTGAACCGCCAAACACTTAGCGAAATTTTGGTCCTAAATTAAGACATAACTCATTTTCCCCCTTTTGCTTCATTTTCCCTCTGCGAATTCCCTCTCCAATTTGATTTTCCCTCTTCTCCAACAATCATCCCAGACAAAAATTAGTTCTATAATTTTCATTCCCAAAACCCCTAAGCTACCGAAATCCGTTTTCCTCTAAGAACCCTAAATCCATTCGGCCCTAAGAACGCTAAATCCATTGACAGTGAGCTCAAGCCGAAGGCAAGTTTCTTACTTTGATTTCTCTTGCACATTCGCTTTATCTCTGCAATTGTTTCTAGCAATCGAGTGTTTGTTCTTCTTGACAACATTTCTCCTTATTTGGATGTTTATAAGCTTCGATTTTAAGATGTCGCTGTAAGGAATCTGTCGATTTTGTGTATGCTAACTATGTTCTCAGGTTCTATTTTTCTTTACTTCGATTACAGCTTCGATTTGTACTCTTAGATTTTACATGCATGTCACACTATACAAATTTTAGATCTAAAACTATCACTGCTCTAGCTTAGATATGAAAGAAATGAACATGTTTGGTTTAGATATCAGTGAATTCAAGCTTCGTTTGTTCATCTGTTCTTATTCTTCGTGGATTATTGGTTACTATGTTCTGATTTTTGTGGATTCTTTCTTCAAATGAATATGTTCAGTTTGGTTTGTTTTGTTTTGTTGAACACTTCAATACTAGATATTCTGATTTCATGGCTTCACATTATATTTCATATCCTTATACTCACTGTGTTAATTTATTTTGCAAGTGTTGGTGAGTGCACTAATGGGAATCTGAGGCTTATCTTTCGCTCTTATCATGACACTGTTGGATTATGTGTGTTCATGGTGTAATTGTCAGGTTACATCCTAGCACATAATCATCTAGGATCTAGGTGATTTGCAGTTGAATCATAAACAGATCAGATTCATTACCTTGTGATTGCAGCGGATTGATCAAAGGAATGAAGAGATCTGCAAGAGCTGATAAGAACCGGCTCCTCCTAGGTATCCACACGCTTACAAGCTACTGGATCAGGCTGCTAGACCAAAGTTGGAACAACCGAGAGAGGACGAAAAGAGAGGCCAAAAATCGCAGACGAAAAGCATTAGGGCTTCCTGCGCCTCCTCCTTTCTTTATATGGGCCCAAGTAATAAAACTAATGGCTCATTAGGCTTTTGGGCCCAAGGCCCAAATCAGACAAAATAACTGTATTTTGTCTGGCCCATTTCTCTGTACAAATACAGTAAATGCCTTGCATCTTACCGTATTAATTCCTTGTTAACTTTCCCGTTAGCTATGGTGTGTGACCCTTAGGGATCATACAATACTGGTAATAAGTCCTAAACTTATAGATCATGAGCGGGCTCTAGCAAGTCATCATGATCACCCAGTATTTATGACTTATGTCTGATCTCGACACTTATCATACTTTCTAGAGATAGTACGGTAGATTTCAGGACATTCCCAACAATCTCCCACTTGTACTGGAATCCTACATTCCCTAATCCTTTTGTCTCAATATCTCGATCTGGCATAAGGCAAGATGCGTGTCATCCTTATATAGCCAGACCATGTTCATCGGACCAGATTTGATACTGACAATGCAAACGACTTGGGCAAGTCCGTTTGGGAGTGGCCACTCTCTTACCAGCTATCAAGTCTCCGATTGGCCTAGAGATATTACCTCCGTTAAACGGCAGGGACAAATCCCATCTTGTTCCATCACTATGAACTACACACTTTATAATACACCCAACCAAGGTCCTTATAGCTCCCAGTTACGAAACAGCGTTAGACAATGATCAAAGCGCATCACTCCATGTGCAGCCACATGCATGCGAACTCAGGTCTAAGGACTATACTCTATAGTCGTATATGAGAACCTCTTATGACACAAATATTAATATCTTGTAGAGTTCTCATCAGCAAGCCATGTCCGGTCATATGCTCCCCTACATATACCTATGTGTCAACTTTGATGCCGCGCATCTATGACCCCTCAAAACTTGGTCATAAGTCTCAACACACTCTAGTCTCAAGTGGTTGTTGGTGTTCCAATTTCAACAACCTTCGACTATGGACACTATGATTTATGTCATTTCGTTAAATATGGGGTTTCAGGATCAAGTCTACTCATGTACTTCGATGGCCCATATATAATGACATGAATCATTTTGGAACGATTATTTATATCACAGTTAAAATAATCCAGAAATCATAAATTTCATAAACATAAAATATTATGTTTACATGAACCTTTCAAAACAACTAAATAAAGCCCTTTACAAACTCCCACTGAAATTAAGACTACATCTTAATTTCACATATCCTACAGCTACAGTCCGCGACTCGTGCTTAGGCCTAAGGAGTGGCTTCGTTAATAGATTAGCAACGTTCTCATTCGTTGAAACTTGCTGATCTACTTAACACCTCTGTCATTTATCTCATGGAATAGGTTATACCTACCCTCAAGGTGTTTGGACCTCTGATGTGCAGCTAGCCACATCCATGCTGGCAATCACATCAAGTTCAGTGATGAACTCTTCTTTCCAAACAACCTCTTTCGCCGCTTCCCAAGCTGCGAAATGTTCAGCTTAAGTCATGGAGTCAGCAACAGTGCCTTGCACCGCCAGACAGACACAAGATATAACCGGACTGTGACCGGAAATCATCTTTGTCTGTTGGAAACTTGCCTTTCAGACTCTACCGACTTGTAGCACCTCACTTTCTCCGTAAATCAAGAACTTATCCTTAGTATTCCTCAAATACTTCAGGATATTCTTTACATCTATCCAGTGATACTTTGCTGGATTTGACTGGTCTTTACTTGTCTTGCTTAACATTAAAGCAACATCAAAACAAGTACGTGTCATGGCATACATGATAGATCCAATTGCCGACGCACATGGAATCTCATCCATGCATTCAAGCTCAGCAGTTATCGTAGGACACTGTTTCTTGCTTAACGTAATGCCATGTGACATTGGCATAAAACCCTTCTTGGAATGCTGAAAACGTGTAGGACTTTGTCAATTTAAGAATCCTGACTTTGTCCTACCAGCTCTTTTGGATCTCTATCTTTAGATCCAAAATCCAAGAACATACGTGGCTTCACCCATGTCAATCATAAAAACAACTCCCAAGCCAGTCCTTTCCCGACTGCAGCATTGGAACGTTATTTCCGAGAATCAGTATGTCATCGACATACACTATGAGAAATGCAACATCGCTCCCACTTATCTATTAGTAAACGCACAGTTCCACTTCGTTCCTGTTCAAGTCAAAACCTTGACTACTTCAACAGAACGAAGATTCCAACTCCGATATGTTTGCTTCCATCCATGAATGGATCGATGAAGCTAACTTACACACAGTGTAATTTTTCGGAGTCCGGGCTCACTTTCGCTTCTGTGAATTTCGCAGGTTCGTCACTTTCAATGATCATCAGATCATGGCAACTAATCACGAGAAATCACTCTCTGATTAGTGACGGATTCATTCAGATCTGCGAAGTTCAGGCTCTACAGGTGTAGATTCTACAGAAATCTGTAAATCCATCCGCTGCTCTCCCTCAACAGGTTGAGCAGCCTCCTGTATTTCTCGAATTTCTTCGAGGTATACTTTTACTCCCACTGTTCTTCTTGGAAAGCAACTTTCCTTTTAGAAAACAGAATTCCGAAAGCAACTTCGTTTTCGGAATGGACGTAAAAAGTAACAAGCCTTGGTTTCCCTAGGACAACCAGCGAAGTAGCTCAAGTACAAATACTCAGTAAAGACGAATTTGGATCATTTCCAGTCCACATTTATGTGGTGTCTTTCAACTGATATTGGTGGAACTATTTCAGCGTAAACTTAGATATTTCTAGAGCGTTATTCTTAAAGAATATCATGGAAGATTCGTGTGACTCATCTTTAATCATTTCTAATAAGATCTGATTCTTTCTCACAGAAACACCTCCAGGTTTTCAGGAGAAATGAGCTGTGAAACGACTTCACACTCATTTAGATGATCACACCATCAATGACTTAAGTATTCTCACTCGTGATCTAATCCAGAGTCTCAATACTTCTGTCACTCAGATTCTATACCTCATTCTGGAACTCTTTCGACCATTTCAAAGAATTCTGACTCGTGTCTCATCAAATGAACACAGTCATACTCACTGAAGTAATCAGTGAAGATAATGAAGTACAGGAAATTTTCTCTGGCATTACTGCTCATCGGGCCACATACATGAGTATGTTCAAGGTCCAATAAGCCTTTGGGCCTTTCTCTAGCTCGACTAAGATGGGCCCTTTGTCTTTTGGTCTAGTAAGCAGAATTCAAGTCTCATAAGATATCCGATCAAATGAGCCCAAAAGTCCATAACTATGGGGTTTCTGAATCCGACTTACTCTATGTGACCAAAACATTTACGCCAAGAAAAATCAGGTTTAATTCATCAGACTTAAACCAATTCGGTATTTATGTTACATTTAGGCACTCTTTGGTTTAAGATATAAAACCCATTCCTTGAATAGGGTGCTACAATCAATATTTCATTGAGATCAAAAGAACAAAACTTGTCTTTTATCAAAATGAAAAACATTCAAATTCTTACAAGAAAATGAAAGACAACTCTGCTTAAAGCAGGTACATTGTAGCAATTACTTAATACAAAACCAAGCCTCAAAGGCATCTACAAGTGAAAACCCTACTGCTGAGGCAGCATCCATAGCTCCTTCCAGACATGCAGTTCCACTTGTCCTTCCTTCAACGTTCTACTGTTGCTTAGGCTCTGCATATTATAACAAATATCAGTGCCACAACCAGTATCCAATACCTATAAGGTAGAACTTGAAGTAATAACATGAATACCTGAGGAAGTAGTCTCATACATCAACTTCAACTCCTCATAATCTTCCATGAATTTAATGCAATCTCTCTTCCAATGCCCAGTCTCTTTACAGTAGCAGCACTTACCAACGTAAGATGTATCTGACTCGGGCTCAGAAGACACACGCTTGCCATGATTCAAAATCTGGACAACTTTGTCTTCACCCTTGTCAGCATTAGGTTTAGTAAACCTACCCTTCTCCTTCATGAGATTATACAGGGTACTCTTCACGTTTGGCTCAACTGTCTTGAGCATATCATGCAGTTCAGTCAGCGTCTTCGTTAAGCCTTTCTTGATATAGTTCCTTCTGAACTTATCATAGCTTGACGGCAGTGACTGCAGAATGATCTCAGTTGCCAATTCTTGGCTAACTGGATAATCCAGTTTCCTCAGGTTATCAATGTAACCCATCATTTTACTGACATGAGGACTTACTGGATGATCATTTGGTAGCTTGCAGCTAGTGAGAGACTTAACCAACTGGTATCTCTCCACTCTTACCTGCTCCTGAAATTTCAATTTCAGGCTGCTGATCATCTCTATTGGCGACTCCATGTTCTCATATTGCTTCAGCAAATCTGAGTCCATGGTAGCCAATATCAGACCACGCACATCTACCGCATCATTATAATGCTTATTCCAAGCATCATATACTGCATGAGAGGCATTGGACCCGATCCTCACGGAAAGAGCTCTTTCAAGGACATAGTCCTTTCTCTCCTGCCTGAGGACTAGCCCCAGGTTCCGCGACCAAGTCAAGAAATTTGATCCGTTCAGTTTGTCCATCTCAAGGACAGACCGGATCGAGAAAGTGTTTTGATTGTTTGTGCTAGTCATAACTGAAATTTAGAGATAAATAGAGTTTTAGTTATTTAGTTCATAAAAGAGTAATCTTAATAACTTATAAGAAAACTCGCATTGCATTCAAAATTTCTTTGTTTAACCTCATAAGAATGCAATGATTCCGAGACCCATGTTCGACTAAAACCAAAGTGGGCCACTGGCCGTCACCCAGAATTAGCTTTACTTGGTAAGCATACACACAGCTAGTTATATCCATATAACTCTCGGTTGTGGATTGGGCCCAAGGCCCAATACACCAGATGTCTCAAGGCCCGGGACTCCCGATGGCCCAGTCAAGGAAACCAATCTCTTACAGCCAAATAATCACTAAAGTCTGGGACTCCCAATGAAATTAGTGACTATATACTACTTTACTTACGCAAAAACAGACACCTCACACTGTAAGCCATATCTGTAATTGAATAAGCGTTAAGTAGCTGACAAGATTGGGCAAGACATCCAAGCTTGATATTGTTTTTGAGGATTTTAGGTTTTCTTTCCAAAAATAGAAGATTACTATTTTGGGAAACTTACTTATTTTAGAAACTTTCTAAATTTAGAAACATACTAAAAATAGAAATTTCTAATTTAATATTTTATTAAAGTTTTCGGTTGGGTCACAAATTATAGGCCCAATTCTTGGCCCAAGACCACAAAATTCCAATTGGCCCAATAATTTGACATAACCGAGTCGGTTCATTAATTCTGGTCCAAGACCAAATTAACTACTAAATCCAACTGGTTATTTACTAAACCAGACCAGCTCTAAATTATTTGGTCCAACCAAATCAAACTTAGACCAGCCTTCGGTTTAGGTTAAAATTCAATTTTTGAATTTAAATCCGGTTTAACCAGAAATTAAATAATACCAATTGTATTAAATAATTTCCAGCAAACCGCGATTTGGGTTAACCGCTTAAACCATAATTATCAAAGATTTGAATTTGTTTTTTGTCTTTATCCCAATTCAACAATTGACTTTGACTTTTCAATAATTGAATTTGACAAAAAAGATTCTCAATCATAACAAACCTATTCACTTTAAAATCATGTGATAATTATTTCACTTTAAGTCAATATGCAATCGACAAAAGCAAAGCTATTCACTTTGATTCTTAATTCAATAATCAAGTCAAGCATCAACGTTTTGTCCTTTTCCTAATCGCTTGAACCATTAACAAATTTGATTTATTCTAACCAATTGATATCATCGATTGCTTCACAGCTTTTTACAAACCGCTTGTGAATTAATTCAGTCAACAAATTCAGTCAACAATTATTCACGATCAACAGCAAATTAAAAAAACAAAGTCAAAGCGATTGTGTGATTCTCACTAAAAGACAAAAATCCTCAATAACAATCAACAATCCAAGGTCAACAAGCGATTCAAATGATTATCAAACCATGATATAAGCGATTTCAATTTAGGTTGTTTTACAAGTTCTAATCAAATTTCTTAAGCCAAATTCGATTCTTAACATTAAAACAACCTAAATATGATCCAAACAGCAAAAACCTAACGACCTAGGCTCTGATACCACTGTAGGATTATGTGTGTTCATGGTGTAATTGTCAGGTTACATCCTAGCACATAATCATCTAGGATCTAGGTGATTTGCAGTTGAATCATAAACAGATCAGATTCATTACCTTGTGATTGCAGCGGATTGATCAAAGGAATGAAGAGATCTGCAAGAGCTGATAAGAACCGGCTCCTCCTAGGTATCCACACGCTTACAAGCTACTGGATCAGGCTGCTAGACCAAAGTTGGAACAACCGAGAGAGGACAAAAAGAGAGGCCAAAAATCGCAGACGAAAAGCATTAGGGCTTCCTGCGCCTCCTCCTTTCTTTATATGGGCCCAAGTAATAAAACTAATGGCTCATTAGGATTTTGGGCCCAAGGTCCAAATCAGACAAAATAACTGTATTTTGTCTGGCCCATTTCTCTGTACAAATACAGTAAATGCCTTGCATCTTACCGTATTAATTCCTTGTTAACTTTCCCGTTAGCTATGGTGTGTGACCCTTAGGGATCATACACTACTGGTAATAAGTCCTAAACTTATAGATCATGAGCGGGCTCTAGCAAGTCATCATGATCACCCAGTATTTATGACTTATGTCTGATCTCGACACTTATCATACTTTCTAGAGATAGTACGGTAGATTTCAGGACATTCCCAACAGACACAGGTTTGTACCAAATTTCCTATCATTTATGTGCTTGTTGATCTATATGTTTAACTTTGGTTTAATGTTGTTGTTTCTGCTTTGTTTCGTATCGTGTATTATCTCTAGTTCTTCTGTGAAATTGTATTATTAAGACTTATAATGTAGATTTGTATGTCGTTGTTCCAATGTGGCTTGATTCGTTTCTGTGTTTTAAATATTATACTTTGGCAACGTTAAATGAAATGAAAAGCTGATTAAGTCTCTGGAATTGAGTGATTTGTTGTCATTTTTAAACTCATTGCTTCATGTATAATGTTGTTTGTGCTGTTGTTTAAAGGTTTTAAGTAAAGTTAGATCATATAATGTTGGACAAGGCATGGGTCCATCTTTCCAGGTATGGAATTTTCTAGTATAGCTTAGGTAAATGTTGGGGATTAGTTTGTTTAAATTTTTTTGTTGTCTCCAAATGAAGACTTGATCCTGATTACGAGCTTGGTGCTTGGAAGTTTGTTCGGGCTGTGACTGGGGATTTAGTAGAAAGAAAGATGATGATATGCCCCATCATAGACTGTCGAAATGTGGATCGACACATATGCAGTGATGTTGTTGGTCATCTAGTTACTAGGGGAATGGATGAAGTCTACAAACTGTGTAAGGATTGGCACCATCATGGAGAAGTTAGAGTGATGGTGAAATCAAAGTGAATCAGCGGAATGAAGAAATCTTTGGGTTATACAGAGCTGCAGAATGTTTAGACGAGGAGTTAGCTGCTTCGGGTGACTTGTGTGATATGGCAGAGGGAGAGGATAAAGAAGAGGATGAGTTCTTGGCCAAACTAGCAGATGCAGAAACTCCTTTATATCCAAGTTGTGCGAATCATAGTAAGCTTTCAGCTATTGTGTCATTATTCAGATTGAAGACTCAGAATGGCTGGTCTGACAAGAGTTTCAATGATCTACTAGAGACATTGCCGAAGATGTTACCAGAGGACAACGTGTTGCATACTTCATTTTACGATGTGAAGAAGTTTCTGAGGTCTTTTGATATGAGCTATCAAAAGATTCATGCGTGTATCAATGACTGCTGCCTTTTCAGAAAAAAGTTCAAGAAGCTCGACGAATGTCCTAAATGTAAAGCGTCTAGGTGGAAGGTTAACATGCAGAATGGTGAGATCAAGAAAGGTGTCCCACAGAAAGTACTAAGGTACTTTCCAATTATTTCAAGGCTCAAGAGAATGTTTAGGTCTGAGGACATGGCCAAAAACTTAAGGTGGCACTATAGTAACAAGAGCAGTGATGGGAAACTAAGACATCCTGTAGATTCAGTGACTTGGAGTCCAATCAATGACAGATATCCATCGTTTGCTGCTGAAGAAAGGAATGTGCGGCTTGGATTATCCACAGATGGATTTAATCCATTCAACATGAAGAATAGTAAGTACAGTTGCTGGCCTGTCCTACTTGTTAATTATAATTTGCCGCCTGACCTATGCATGAAGAAGGAGAATATTATGCTAACCTTATTGATTCCTGGTCCACATCAGCCTGGTAACAGCATTGACGTGTACTTAGAGCCCCTAATAGATGATCTAAACCAGCTTTGTAGTGAAGGTGAGTTGACATATGATGATGGCAGTAAATCTATTTTTACTCTCAAAGCAATCCTTCTCTGGACCATCAGTGACTTCCCTGCTTATGGAAATCTAGCTGGATGTAAGGTGAAGGGAAAGATGGGGTGTCCTATTTGCGGGAAAAACACGTATACGTACAGGGCACAGAAGTCTTGGTTTGAATGGACATGCTGAGCATGAGAGAAATGGTAGGATCTTAGCTAGTCATGATATTTCAAAGCAACTGAGAAACTTCAAAAACAATTTTGGGAATGTTAAAACATCTGGAAGGAAGAGAAAGAAAACAGAGACTGTAGCAGAAGAAGATGTTAGCGAGGATGGTTCAAGTGAATCTGAGGAAGAGGAAGAAGCAGAAGTAGACGAGGAGGAGATGTCTAGATGGAAGAAAAGGTCAATATTCTTCAATCTGCCTTATTGGAAGGTATGTTCATATATAACATTAACCTGAAATAACGTCATATAAATTATAGTTCTCTGACCTTTTTTTTTTACTATGTTTGTAATACACAGGAGCTACCTATTAGGCACAACTTAGATGTGATGCACATAGAGCGAAATGTTGCTGCAAGTATTGTCTCGACATTACTTCACTGTGGTAAATCAAAAGATGGGCTCAATGCTCGCAAAGATCTTGAACTGCTTGGAATTAGAAAGGATCTGCATCCTACCACCAAAGGCAAAAGAGTATATCTTCCAGCAGCTCTGTGGTCTTTGAACAAGGTTGAGAAAAAAGTCTTCTGTGAACGGCTTTACGACTTTAAAGGTCCTGATGGTTATTGTTCAGATATATCAAGAGGCGTATCACTAGACGGCAATAAGGTTTCTGGACTGAAGTCACATGACTATCATGTGTTAATGCAGCAGTTCTTGCCAGTTGCTCTCAGAGGTCTATTACCTAAAGGTCCTAGGTATGCAATTCTACGCTTATGTGCATTCTTCAATCACCTTTGCCAGAGGGTGATTGATATGGATCAGATTTCAGTAATGGAAACTGAAATCGTTGAGACTCTATGCATGTTCGAGAGATACTTCCCTCCAAGCTTCTTCGACATTATGGTTCACTTGACAGTTGATCTAGGAAGGGAAGCTAGGCTTAGTGGACCAATCCATTTTCGCTGGATGTATCCATTTGAGAGGTAAAAATTGCCTTTCTGTAAAGTTTTAAGTCTTACAAGGTGATGTTGGGAATGTCCTGAAATCTATTTTACTTACTCTGAGTGAAAGTCGTATTGTCGAGATGAGAAAATCATATGACACTAGGTAGTCATAACGCTTTGCTAGAAGCCACTTATGATCAATGAGTTTAGAACTCATTGCTAGTGTTATATGATCCTACAGGGTCACACACCTAAGCAAACTGGACGTTAAAGACGAGGTTGATCATTAATGTAATGATCTAGTGAATGCATATTTGATATGCATTCGGTATCGACATTCTGGGGCCGTGTCGATCGACACTAAGAGTGTGTCGGTCGACACAACTCGCGGATTACCAGATTAATTCGGTTTAATCGTTGGTTAATCCCGTTGCGGTTTAAGTCGACATATATAAGATATATGGTCGACCTAAACTTAAAATTAACCTAATACACAGCCACCAGAACTAAAAAAGAAACCTCTCTAGAGATTAGATCTCTCATAGGCACTAGCATCCCTCCTGTTCAGTTTGTGTGCGTGTGGATACCAGTAGAGGCACATAGTTTGAGGTGCTTCGTGATCTCGATTATCTGCAAATCACCAGGTAATTCTGAGATCCCATAGATTCAATCACATGAACCTTAGATCCTAGGCTTGGAATTCAGACCAGGATTACCTAATTGGATTAGGATCTGCTAGAAATTCCTTCAGTGGTTTTAGAGCTTTAGGGTTCCATTGAATCTGTAGCATGTTCATTAGATTAGTTGAATCTGAATCTGTGTATGGTTGATACAAACTTGCTAAAATTCGTTTTCATGAAAATCTAGTTTTTAGGTTTTTTGCTTGAAAACGATTAGGGTTTATCGCCCTGTGTCGATCGACACCAATCCGGTATCGGTCGACACAGAAGGATAACCCGAATAAAATTGTTTTCGCCTAGTGTCGATCGACACAAGAGTTGTGTCGGTCGACACCAACCTCGCGAAATTGATAAATCGGTTCAATTGGATTGGACCAGTTATCGAGCTTGGTTAATGATGGTTGAAAACTGTGAATGATTTAATTGCGATTGGTTTGATTAGTTTGCTATCGACCGATGCTAATGTAGCATCGATCGACACTGACCAGTATTCAAAACCGGATCAATTGGATTGATCGGTTATCGCGGATTGTTTTGGTTATTCTGCATCGATCGACACTAAAGTAGTGTCGGTCGACATGAGATTCGATGGTTTAGGTTATGGAACCTGAAATCACAGAACCAAAGCAAGATAAATCAATTAATTAGAAGAATTAAAACATAATAAAACTGAACGTTTTAAATGGTTCTGTTCCTCAATCAAATATCAAGTGATACTTGATGTCTTTCCAATCTTGTCACTGTCAAGACCCATTTAATTGTGCGATAGACTTGCAGTGCAAGATGTCTACAATTTCATGAGTAAGACAGAGGTAATCGTGTTGATGGATTTGTAGTGCAAGACATCGACAATTACATGACTTAAGAGATTGGTTTACTTGACTGGGCCATCAAAATCGTTTTGGGCTCAGAGACATCAGGTGGGTTGGACATAAGATGTCAATCCACAACCAAGAGTTATATTGGATATAACTAGCAAAGTTGTTGCTTACCTAGATAACTAAAATTTGGGTGATAGCCAGTGGCTCACTCAATTTTAGTGAAGTATGGGTCTTGGATCATTATATTCATCTGAGGAAACATTGTTTGAATATAAAGCGAGTTTTCTTAAAAGTTAAGACTTCTCATTTCTTGAACATCATAACTAAACCTTTTTCCTTTCTTTGTTCCCAGCTATGACTAACACTCATAATAACTCTTTCTCCCTGCGATCCGTCCTTGAGAAGGACAAGTTAAATGGATCGAATTTTCTCGAATGGTATCGGAACTTGAGAATTGTTCTCAAGCAGGAGAAAAGGGACTATGTCCTGGAAACTGTTCTCCCTGAAAAACCGAGAGCCAATGCTCCACATGCAGAAAGGAGTGCTTGGGATAAGCACTCTAATGATGTGGTCGATGTGAATTGTCTCATGTTGGCTACCATGAACTCGGATTTGCAAAAGCAATACGAGAACGTGGAGTCGCCAGTGGAGATGATCACTAGCCTGAAAAGTATGTTTCAGGAGCAAGCACGAACTGAGAGATACCAGACGGTTAAATCTCTCAATGAATGCAAGCTACCAAAGGACGGTCCAACCAGTCCTCATGTCATTAAGATGATGGGTTATATTGATAACCTGGGGAAGCTGGATTGTCCCATTAGCCAAGAGTTGGCTACTGACATCATTCTGCAGTCACTGCCGTCAAGTTATGATCAGTTTGTTATGAACTATAACATGAACAAATTGACGAAGACGTTGACTGAACTGCATGGCATGCTCAAGACAGCTGAGCCTAATATCAAGAAGGGCACTCCAAATGTACTTATGGTACAAGGAGGTAAGAAGTTTAAGAAACTTGGCAAAGGTAAGGGAAAGAGCAAGTCCGTCCAGGTTGAGAACCAGGACGCGCCTGCGCCAGCCCCTAAGCCTAAGCCTGGCCCATCTGTGACTGATAAGTGCCATTACTGTAAAGAGCCTGGACATTGGAAGAGAAATTGCGACAAATTCTTGGAAGAGAAGAAGAAGAAGAAGAAGAAGACTTTCGAGACTTCATCTTCAGGTATTTATGTTATAGAAGTAAATGTTACTACTTCTGGTTCTACTTCTTGGGTATTGGATACCGGCTGTGGTGCTCATATTTGTACAAATATGCAGGGCCTAAGCAACAATAGGAAGTTGGAAAAGGGACAAGTGGACCTACGCGTGGGGAATGGAGCAAGAGTTGCTGCATATGCCGTAGGAACATATAACTTGTCTTTACCTTCTGGTTTGGTTTTAAAGCTTAATAATTGCTACTATGTACCTGCTATAAGCAGAAATATTATTTCTATTCCTGTTTTGGATGTGGAAGGATATCAGTTTTCAATTAAGAATAAATGTTGTTCTTTTGATTACAATGATATATTTTATGGTAGCAGCCCAATAGAGAATGGGCTTTATGTTTTAAACCAAAGCACACCAATCTATAACATCAACACCAAGAGATTCAAATCAAATGACATGAATCAGACTTTTCTATGGCATTGTCGTTTGGGCCACATAAACGAGAAACGGATTCAAAAGCTCCATAGTGATGGGCTTCTGGGCTCATTTGATTATGAATCATGTGAGAAATGTGAATCTTGTTTACAGGGCAAAATGACCAAGGCGCCTTTCAATAAACAAAATGAAAGGGCAAGTGACCTATTGTGCCTTATACATACGGATGTGTGCGGCCCAATGAGCACAAGTGCCAGAGGAAATTTTCGATACTTCATTACCTTCACTGATGATTTCAGCAGGTATGGCTATGTCTATTTAATGAGACAAAAGTCGGAATCTTTTGAAAAGTTCAAAGAGTTCCAAAATGAAGTACATAATTAACTTGGCAAAAGTATTAAGGCTCTTCGATCAGATCGTGGAGGAGAATACTTAAGCCAAGAATTCAGTGATCATTTGAGAGATTGTGGAATTGTTTCACAACTCACTCCTCCTGGAACACCGCAGTGGAATAGGGTGTCCGAGAGGAGGAATCGAACTTTATTAGATATGGTTCGATCAATGATGAGTCTCTCAACTCTTCCATTATCCTTTTGGGGATACGCTCTAGAAACGTCTGCGTTTACACTTAATAGGGTTCCGTCAAAATCAGTTGCAAAGACACCACATGAGATGTGGACTGGAAATGTTCCGAGTGTGTCTTTCCTGAAGATTTGGGGTTGTGAAGCTTATGTTAAGAAATTAATTACAGATAAGCTCGAACCCAAATCTGATAAATGCTACTTCGTTGGTTATCCTAAGGAAACCAAGGCATACTACTTTTACAACCAATCCGAGAACAAAGTGTTTGTTGCTCGGAACTGCGTCTTTCTTGAGAGAGAGTTTCTTTCCAAGAGAAACAGTGGGAGTAAAGTACAACTCGAAGAAGTTCAAGAACCGCAGGAAAATGCTCAACCCGTAGAGGAAGAGCAACAGTTGGATCTACAAAGAGTTGTAGAAACCGCGCCTGTGGAGCCTGAAATTCGCCGATCCGAAAGGATCCGTCACGAACCCGAGAGGTATGGATTTCTCGTAACCAATTGTCATGATTTGTTGATCATTGACAGTGACGAGCCAGCAAATTTTGAAGAAGCGATGATGAGCCCTGACTCCGAAAAGTGGCTGAAAGCCGCTGAATCCGAAATGGGATCCATGTCACAGAACCAAGTATGGACTTTGGTAGATTTACCCGATGGTGCAAGACCCATTGAGTGTAAATGGATTTTCAAGAAGAAAATTGATGTGGATGGAAATATTCAGATATATAAAGCAAGGCTGGTGGCAAAAGGTTTCAAACAAATTCATGGCATTGACTATGAAGAAACTTATTCCCCGATCGCCATGCTTAAATCCATTCGGATTCTTCTAGCAACAGCCGCTCATTATGACTATGAGATCTTGCAGATGGACGTGAAAACAGCTTTCCTTAATGGAATTCTGGAAGAGGATGTGTACATGACACAACCCGAAGGTTTCATCGATCCAAATGCAGCTAGGAAAGTATGCAAGCTTCATCGATCCATTTATGGATTGAAGCAAGCATCTCGGAGTTGGAATCTTCGTTTTGATGAAGCAGTCAAAAAGTTTGACTTCATCAGGAACGAAGAGGAACCATGTGTTTACAAGAAGACTAGTGGGAGCGCAGTTGCATTTCTCGTGTTGTATGTAGATGACATACTTCTTCTCGGAAATGACGTTCCGTTGTTACAGTCTGTTAAGGCTTGGCTCGGAAGTTGTTTTTCAATGAAAGACATGGGAGAAGCCGCGTATATTCTTGGAATAAGAATCTATAGAGATAGATTAAACAAGTTGATTGGACTATGTCAAGACACTTATATCGATAAAGTCTTAAACAGGTTCATAATGCAAGATTCCAATAAGGGCTTCATACCAATGTCTTATGGCATAAGTCTCAGCAAGAAGCAGTGTCCTGAGACACCTGCTGAGCGAGAACGCATGAGTCGGATTCCCTATGCCTCGGCGTTGGGATCCATCATGTATGCCATGCTCTGTACTCGTCCAGATGTTGCTTGTGCTTTAAGCATGACGAGTAGATACCAATCTGATCCAGGTGAAAGTCACTGGACAGCCGTCAAAAAATATTCTGAAGTATTTGAGAAATACTAAGGATAAATTCTTGGTGTATGGAGGAAGTGATGAGCTGGTAGTAAGTGGTTACACAGACGCAAGTTTTCAGACATACAAAGATGATTTCCGATCGCAATCTGGTTACATCTTCTGCCTGAATGGCGGTGCAGTCAGCTGGAAGAGTTCCAAGCAGGACACTGCAGCAGATTCCACGACTGAAGCTGAGTACCTCGCTGCTTCTGAAGCGGCAAAGGAGGCTGTTTGGATCAAGAAGTTCATCACTGAACTTGGTGTGATTCCTAGTATTTCTGAGCCAGTGGCTTTTTATTGTGACAACAATGGAGCCATTGCGCAAGCAAAGGAACCTAGATCACACCAGAAATCCAAACACATAGAAAGGAGATATCACCTTATCCGTGATATTGTGAATAGAGGAGATGTGAAGATCAGCAGAGTCCCGACGGATGAGAATGTTGCCGATCCACTGACCAAGCCTCTCCCAAGGCCTAAGCATGAGTTTCATACTGCTGCTGTAGGCATTAGATTTCTTAAGATATGATCTTGATTTCAGTGGGAGTTATATTTGTTTTAGTTATGTCATGATGTTCACAAAAACATAATAGTTATGTTATATTAATGAAATTTGTTTCATCATTATTCAATTATGTTAATTAAATAATAGTCCCGAAATAATTCATGGCAATGTTATAGGTCATCAAGTATGTGACTTGATCATGAGACCCTATAAACAAAGATTGTCATGAATTATGTTGGTCCCTGGTCGAGGTTGTTAAAATGGGACATTAACAACCACGTGAGACTAGTATGTGAGGTGACTGATGACTATGTTTCATGGAGTCATTAATAAGAGTATTAAAGTCAATCACATAGATATGTGTTAGAGAACACATGATCGGACATGACCCGTTAATGAGAACTCTACAAGATGTTATATGAGTGTCATAAGAGTTTCTCATTACGACTAAAGAGTGTAGTCCTAAGACCTAAGTTCATCATGTCCTCTCTCATATGGATTGGTTCGTCTTGACTTTGTCAAACGTCAGCCGTAACTGGTGATTATAAAGACACTGATTAGGCGTATCATGAGATATAAAAGAGACATGGATGGAACAAGATGGGATTTGTACCTCCTATATAACAGGAGTTAAATATCTCTGGGCCTATCGAAGATTTGATACTGGAAATGCGTGGCCGCGCTCAAACGAGGTGATTGTCAGTCGTTTGTTTTTCATCAGTACAAATTGGGATTTGATAAACGTGATCTGGCTTAATAAGGATGACACAGTTCTTGCCTTATGCTAGATTGAGATATAGCTACAAAGGGATTAAAGGAATAGATTATTCCAGTACAAGTGGGAGATTGTTGGGAATGTTCTGAAATCTATTGTACTTACTCTGAGTGAAAGTCGTATTGTCGAGATGAGACAATCATATGACACTAGGCAGTCATAACGCTTTGCTAGAAGCCACTTATGATCAATGAGTTTAGAACTCATTGCTAGTGTTATATGATCCTACAGGGTCACACACCTAAGCAAACTGGACGTTAAAGACGAGGTTGATCATTAATGTAATGATCTAGTGAATGCATATTTGATATGCATTCAGTATCGACATTCTGGGGCCGTGTCGATCGACACTAAGAGTGTGTCGGTCGACACAACTCGCGGATTACCAGATTAATTCGGTTTAATCGTTGGTTAATCCCGTTGCGGTTTAAGTCGACATATATAAGATATATGGTCGACTTAAACTTAAACTTAACCTAATACACAACCACCAGAACTAAAAAAGAAACCTCTCTAGAGATTAGATCTCTCATAGTCACTAGCATCCCTCCTGTTCAGTTTGTGTGCGTGTGGATACCCGTAGAGGCACAACGTTTGAGGTGCTTCGTGATCTCGATTATCTGCAAATCTTCCGCTGCTAATCACCAGGTAATTCTGAGATCCCATAGATTCAATCACATGAACCTTAGATCCTAGACTTGGAATTCAGACCAGGATTGCCTAATTGGATTAGGATCTGCTAGAAATTCCTTCAGGTGATACAATCTAACTGCTTATTTCTCTGTAGGTACATGAAAGTCCTCAAAGATTTCGTTAGAAATCCGGCAAGACCTGAAGGTTGTATCGCTGAGTCTTACCTGGCAGAAGAGTGTGTGCGGTTCTGTAGTGACTTCCTTAAAAAACTACTAACGTGGAGGAAAAACTAGATAGGAATATAGAGTATGAGAGTGATTCTATACTAGAAGGCCGTCCAATATCAGCAGACACCACAACTAATTTGTCTGAAATGGAGAAGAGAATTGCTCATCTCGCTGTCATTCAGAATATGGCCTGTGTGGATCCTTATGTAGAGTAAGTTACTGCTTAGTACTTTTTTAACTTTTAATGTCTCTGATGTTCATAATCAACTGATGTCTTTTATCTCTTTTGTCTTAAGCATGCATCTACAATATTTGCAAGACACAAATTCAAAGTGTAGACGCGATGCAACTGTTTTATGGAACACTCATACACATAATTTTGCTTCTTGGCTGAAGGAACAAGTAAGTATTAAATAACTGTTTTATCCTGTTTATGGTCCCAGGAATACTGTTTTATATTCAGTGACATCTTTTATCTTTCTGTGTATTAACTAGGTACCAATTGATTCAGAGAGTCATCAGAAGACTCTGAAATGGCTGGCATATGGTCCCAGAAATACTGCAAGGATGTATACTGGATACATAGTGTATGGACAGAGGTTTAATATAAACTCAGCTGATAAGAAGAGTCAGAATAGTGGAGTATAGTATGAGGCAACATCAATGTGCAGATCAAGTGCTAAAGACACTGCTCAAGTTGTTGATTTAGTTTCATATTATGGGAGAATGACAGAGATCATATTGCTGGATTATCATGTCTTCTACGTGCCTATATTCAAGTGTCAATGGGCAGTAAGAGGCAACATGGTTAAGATAGAAGATGGATATACTCTAGTTAATCTGAACCAAAGTCAAGTTTCTTTTTTGAGGGACCCTTACATCTTAGCATCTCAAGCGAAGCAAGTTTTTTACTCAAGGGAGAATGACGCATCAAATTGGTATGTGGTGTTGAAAGGCCCTTCAAGAAAATACAGAGAGGAAGAGGAAACTGATATGAATGCAGAGATAGGACCATTGCCATCACATATTGAGATGGATGCAGAAATAGAAGAAGATCACTATGCCATACCTGATTGCGAGGGGATTTATGTTTGATGTGATTGCTTGTTGTGTTATTTCTTGTTTTGTGTGTTAGTGTCTAGTGTTTCCTTGTGAATTTTGTGTTGTTTATGCTTGAGCAATGTGTGCTTGATTAGGAATTTGTTTTGCTGTGTTCTGTAACCGGATTTAGCTGCTACTAATATAAATGTTTTATGTTTAGGTGACTAAACATGGGGCGCAAGAAGACAACACGAGGTAAAATCACTGCAAAGAAGACTCCCAACAAAACAGAAACCAAGAAGAAGGTCAGAGAAGAGGAAGAAGCAGAAGTTGTGGAATTTTTGTATACTTTGGGAGAAAGTGCTCATGAAGAAGAACGGCAAATCAATGAAGAGAATGATAAGGAAGCAGACATAGAAGTGCCAAGAGAGAATGAAGAGGAAAGAGAAGCATTAGAGGTGAATGAAGAGGAAAGAGAGAATGAGGAGGATAGAGAAGCAGCAGATACTACAGAGAAAGAAAGAGAGAATGAAGAGGTGAATGAAGAGGAAAGAGAAGCGGATAGTACTGAGACAGCAGAGGCTATTGATGAAGAGCCTATCGGTGAAGTTGAATTGAATGAAGAGCATGACCATCCAGAAGGACCTACTCGTAAGAGACAGCGAGGACCTACAAAAATGAAACACATTGCAAAAGATCCAAATAGCAGAGTTAAGGTTGAGTTTAATGACTTGGAAGAACCTGTTGGGCCAGGATCAGTTTTGCTATCATCATATCTAGGACCATTGGTGAGGGAACATGTCCCTGTGACGATTGATGATTGGAGAAAAATCACTGAAGAAATAAAAACAGTTCTCTGGAAGTCTGTCAGGTGATCTTCTCTTTCAAATTTTCATGTGTTAATTTAAGAAAGACATAACTCAGTTTGTATTTTTCTGTGTGTAGGCAAGATTTGAGTTTGATGATGTAACGCCCCTTTCCCATTCTCCGCTGACCGTCGAGCTGACCGGTCAACAATCAAATAAGAACATGACCGATCGAACCCGAGCAAGTCGAATGGGAAAAGTTCGCCACAAGACGAAACCAAGGATAGTTCGGTTTGAGACAAAGGCTCACACCAATCTATCCTCGACTCCGCTATCCTCATATCCATAGTACAAGCGGTACCACTTGCACTACTTCGATGAGTTGTGTCGGTTCGGACTAAAAACCTCATATCAGGGAAACAATTTCATTTCTGAGTAATCAACGTTGAGCACAACGTTTTAATAGAATTTCACAAATAATCGTCAAGTCATAAATACAAAGAAATCAACACACGAAATAACAATAACGCCGAACCGAGAAAACACCCAAAAATCACGAATCAAATCCCGCCACAAGCATCCCGAAACCACACCGAGGACCTCCCGCGTCCGTCGCTACCTAAACCTGAAAAACACAAAAAGAGTATAATGAGCGATCTAAGATCACCCAGTGAATCGGCTCCCCACTAACGGCTTCTAATCTATCTAGAGTCTACAGATTCCCTCCCCAAAACCCAAAATAACAATCAACAGAAATAAATAGTTGATCACGCACTACCACGTCGTGATAAACCCACAACACACAATCAATGCCAAAGATAAGGAGAAATAGGGAATCGAAGGCACTGCGGCACATGTCCTCGATTGGACTCGATCAATCTATCGCGCAGCAAAAGAAATAACAAACCAACACTGGGCCCTACGATCTCGGTAACTTCCACGGGTCTACATCGTTACCTACATGGTAACTAACCCACGACTCCTAACCGTGTACACAAGGTCCCCACGGCTAGGATACCGTTCTCTGTTCATCGATACGCGGTGACTCCTGTTACCCCAGGTAACCTTAGTTTCCATGCGATCCGGCCCTAGGAAATGACCCCGTATTCTCCGAATCGCACACCTACTGGTGTCACCCGATAGGTTAACACCATAACCGGAACCACCATGGTCCGATTAGGCAAACCTGATAGGTCGAGTTTTAATCCCTATTCTAAACTGCAAGTGCACAGTATAGTCAATGTAGTATATAGGGTTATCGAATCCACAGGGACACTTGGTCTCAAGAGAATCAAACCGTAGGAATTAATACTAGAAATAAGCAAGTAGTGATTGTAATGAATTGCGGTGCAAGAAAGTAAACAGAAGCAGGAAATCGGTTTGTAAGCAATAAACTAAAAGCGTCAAGCCTAGGGTATTCTCAGGAAATCAGACAAGCAGACAAGTTAATCAGTCAGGATCAAATTAAACTCAGTTCTAGAACTCAAATCACGAAAATAGAATTAACCAAATCTCTTTGCGAAAACTCTCTAAGTCTAAGTGCAGTAATCCAAATCTCTTTGCAATTACTAACAAATTAAACTAGCATTAAGTTCAAGTTCGATATGTTCACAATTAAACTAAACCAAATCTCTTTGCGAATAATTCAATTGCTCAACCTAAATAGTTCAGATTCCTAAACCCCACTCTCGTGACGTATTTAGTAACCTAGGATCTAGATTCTAATTGATCAAGTTAGAACTAGCTTTAAGCACAATTTAGTTTGAAGAACATTCTAATCATATGAATCCCAACTGAATTAAACAAGTCTAGCAAGTCATCAAACCCTAATGAGAAACCCTAAACTCAACTATGGATCTACTCAGACATGATTGATGAAAACATAATCATAGAATAAATAGATTGCATATAAGAAATTAAAATATCAAAAGGGTTCGAAATCTTCTCCAAAATAAATCAATACAAGGAAAATAGATCAGCCCCAAAAGCTCTAAAAATCTCTTAGCTCTAAGTATCAAAGTGTATCTAAATTAAACACCAAAACCTAGTATATATAGGCATAATCTCGGCTGGGGCTTCTGTGTAAATACTGAAAGTATCTTGGGCTTCTTTGCAAATCTTCAATACTTGTTACGCCGACGCGTACGGCCCATCTCGTGACTGCATCGACCGATGCACAATGCGTGTCGATCGATGCAACATCAAATAATCGAACAGTGAATAAAGCTCTCGGCCAAAACGTCCCAAAATGCCCAAAATGCTCCATATATCTCCAATTAGCTCCAAACCTGATTTAACCTGTAAAAGACTCTAAACTAATACAAAAGACTCTAAAAACACAACTATATCATGGTATAAAGTGGGTAAAAACCATGATATATCAACTCCCCCACACTTAGCCTTTGCTTGCCCTCAAGCAAAACAGAGAACTAAAATGCAGTGAAGAGGTTTGAAAACTCTTCAGAAACTCATTTTGTCATAGAAGCAGCAGCATTCAGATTCCCCTTAGTAATCCACATGAAAGAATCAATCTACAGACATCAAGACCAACATGTACTTCCCCCACACTTAGCAACTGTCCTAAGTAAACGCCACAATCACATTCAAGCATTCAAATTCACCCTACTGACTTCTGCAAGTATTTAAGTGCGGTCTCACCTAAGGAGTATCGATCTAAAGGCACATGGATTCTTACCTTGCCAGCTCTAGACCACCATACTATCTTTCTCTAGTCCCTTTCTTCTCTTTCCCTTCTTTAACAACTGATTTTTCCCCACTGGGTATCATTTTATTTTTTTTATCAGTGTTCTTCCCGTTATGGGGTGTACTTTGGACACATTCCATGGATCACATGAGAGATAATAGTGTTTGCTACTATTCCCATGACCACTTCGGAGTTACTAACTCATCCTCAGTTTATTATTATTATTTTTTTTTTTTTTTTTTTTTTACAGAAGGGGAGAAGGGGACTAAATAGGACAGGTTTACAGGCTGTGTCAGAACTAACAGGGAATCCGACATAAAGCATACCAAGCCCTTAGGTGAGAAAAATTAAAGTCAGTATTAAGGTGAAGTCAGTAAAGGATCCTCTGATACCTGAAGTGATGTGGGTGTTCCCAGTAGGTTGATCTGTGATGGGGTTTTCTAATAGTCATAGATAGATCTGCAGCTTCATCCCAATGGTCACTTAAGTTCCTGCAAATGCTGCTAATCTCCTCCAAAAATCATTGTTTCCTACTTAAACCAATTTTGACTCGAAAAACAAATTTTGAAAAATTTAACTGACTCTAAGAAAACAAAAGAAACTAATTAGTAGAACCTCCCCCACACTTAAGACACACTGTCCCCAGTAGTGTCAAGCAAGGGATTGGTTAAAGAAAAGAAAAATTAAAATAGTTGAATGGTTAGTTCTCTCGGGTTTTACCTCTGTCGCAGTCAGGCATCGATCGTTGCACTAGGTGCACCGACCGTTGCTGTGCGATTTCTGTTGTAACGATCGACACAAACGTGTGTCGATCGACGCAATGCGATTTTCACGAACAGTCAGCGAGTTAGCAGGCTAATTCGGCGGTTTTTGTCAATTTCGATCCCTGCAAGCTGAAAACACTAGAAACAGAGTAAAACTGAAACAACAAATGTATCAAGTCATGCACAACCATCAAACATAATAAATCCTAAGAAAAATAAAAACAAAAGTGCAAGAAAAGATAAAAAGTCAGAAATACAGAACCGATAAACTGATAATGGAGACTACGCTCACTCGCTCTCATCATCTATACCGGCATAAGGATCAGCACCGGTGTCCTCTGGAGATCGCTGTCGACGACGTGTATCAGGTACGGGCTGATGGATCTGTGGTGGCCTCTTGCAGCTGCAAGTACGCATGAAGTTCCAGAAAACTCGGAACAGACCATCTGATCTCTCTCTCCACTCTGCATCAGAATAGTCACCGTAGGCCATCGCAGGCTCTGGAAATGGACCCACATCGTCGATCGGGGCAGGGGCAGGCGCAGGCACCGGCGCAGGAGCAGGGGCAGTGGAAGTCGAAGCTCGAGAGGAAGGCTCTCCCAGCGGATGAGCCATAGAAGGAATCCCACGCTGCGCAGACTCAGGAGGCTGAAATTTCAGAGCCTCTAATGTGTCAATCTGTGTCCATCCGGCAGCAGGAAGCTCTATACCAGTCCTCCCAGTAGTCGGGTCAGTGTAAATCCAAATCTTCCCCTCCTTGAGCCAAGTGGCGCTCTGCAATTGGCTGAGATCTAGGAGCTCCCGGGCTGTAACACACTCCGTGCCATGAAGAGGAATCCCGCAATACTCAAAAATGGGAGTAAGCAAACTCCCAACCGTCTCAGTACCAGCTCCATCGAAAGGCTTCGTCTGTAGATCAACCAAATGCTGAGCAAAAATAGCTCCCAAGTTGAGACCCGAAGTAGGATCTCTCACTCCAGAACTCCTGAACTGATCTCTCAGGCCCATGAACAACAGCTCCATCTCATATTTGCGCATCTTGTTGGACTCAAACTTGCAAAGCAAGCTCCAGCACAAGATACGCGAGACATATCGCAGCACCGGATGTCTCATCTGCACAACTGGTGTGGTCCTAGAGTTGTATTGACCACTGCCAATAGTCCTCCAGAACCGTATGACCTCATCCCGATCCCACTCAAGTGACATGGCTATGCGTCTCGGCTCAGTACGGAATCCGTAGATCCTGCAAAGATCAAGTAGAGGGATCCGATACCTGACTCCCCAGCTCATGAATGTAAATGATCCCACTGTAGCACTCCGGTTGTCAGGATCCGAGTAGACCACTCTGCAGGAGGCCAATAACTGTCTGGCCAGCTCCGGGTAGAGATCATAAGGTCGCATCGGCATTGTCCCTAGACCAATGCCTCTGCATACAGCGAGTACCTGCTCATCAATCCCTAGAGTCTTGCAGGTGGAGTAGTCAGCGAACTTGGTCGGCTTGAAGATCATCCCACACCAACCATTGTAGAGAAGCGAGTCATACTCGTCCCAACTGTTGAGCAATGGACGCTCTGTGAACTCAGCAGACTTGAAGAACTTCTTAGAATCCTCTGGCCATTCTATGGTTGTCGGCATTTGCGTTTTGTCTGCTCTGGGCCAGGGTAAAGCAACTGGTGGTCCATATCTCTGGTATGGTGCGGGTGGCTCTGACTCTCTGCTAAACCAAGCAGGTGGTGGGATGTATTGCCTTGAAGCTGTAGAAGCTGTGGCTCGTTTCTTGCGGGGTTGTCGATTAGTTGCCATCTGCAAAACAAACAAAATTGAAACACAAATAAGTCTTGGCAACTCTCTGTGAAATCGCGAAGCATCGACCATTGCATCTAAGGCATCGATCGTTGCTAGGCGATTTCACCTCGTCGAACATTTCCCAAAATCGCAAAGCAACGACCGTTGCTCAAAAGCAACGACCGTTGCAAGGCGATTTTGCCGCAAACAAATCATCAAAATCAGTTCAAATCAAGCCACATTGCCTCAAATCATCAAGAGTACCTTGCTAAACAACCTAAATCACGTTCATCTTAGCATAGCATCATAAATTTCGAGCCTAAAATCCCAAATTCCATAAACCCTAAAATCCATTCTAAAAATGGCGAAAATGAGAAGTCATACCTTCGATTCTATGTAAATGGGTAATAGAATCAACTAGAGGGGGTTAAAACAACAAGATTCAAGCTTGAAATCACAGAAATTGATGAAGAATTTAGAGATTTAGGATTTTGGCTCTCGGTTGTACGGACGGCGAGCAAATGAGGAGGAGAAGAGAAGAGAAAAGGGTTTAAGGCACTTACCTCGGTCGTGGGTTGCAACGATCGTTGCTTTAGGGGCAGCGATCGATGCTTGGTAAATCGAATTCGATTTCCGGTTAAGCACAAACCTTAATTTTTGCAATTGAACCATCGAGTAACGACCGTTGCGCAGGAGCAACGATCGTCTCAATGCGATTTCCCTTCTTCGTCGAATCTCCTTGCAACGACCGGTGCAGATATGCATCGATCGTCACACATCTCCAGGTTCGACTTCTGCATCCTGTAACTTAGCAAAACAAAAACAAAAACGTGAAAGCCTAAGAAAAACACCAAAAATAAGAAAGAAAACAACTAAACCTATCAGTGGGTTGCCTCCCACTCAGCGCTTGTTTAAGGTCATTAGCTTGACCGGACGCACAAGATCTTTCAGGCACTTAGAGATCCTGACAGAGACTTTTTCTGTCTCTGTTCAAGTCTCCTCATCCATGGTGGAGTGTAGGCTGTTGCTGAATGCTTCAGTCCAAGAAAAGCAGGTGTGGATTGTGCTCCAGGATCTAGTATCACAGGCCCATCTGGCTGCTCATCTTCTGCTTCCAGGATCGTGAAGGTCTGCCCATCTATCAGTGGTTTCCGCAGCTTCTCCATGTCATATCGCAGCGTCTCATCTCCCAGGTGGAGGTCTATTAGACTTTGTCTGACATCAATCACAGCTCCTGTTGTAGCCAAGAATGGTCTTCCAAGTAGCAGTGCTTCATCCGGATCGCAATCATATTTCAGCACAAGGAAGTCTGTTGGAACCAAGTAGTTTCCAACTCTCACTGGTATGTCTTCTAAAACTCCTTCTGGAACTCGTATAGACTGATCAGCTAGGATAAGACGGGTTCTAGTAGGAGAAAAATTCAGCACCCCCAGCTTCTCTGCCACAGAATAAGGCATCATACTTCCAGCAGCTCCTAAATCACAAAGAGAGCGTCTAAAGCTATTCTCGAAGATGGAGCAATCAAGTATAAAGACTCCAGGGTCATGTAACTTCTTTGGGATCTTGTTCAGTAGCACTTCACTAATGTGTTGGGGAACTACAATCACCCATTCTTTCAGGTCATCATCCAATGGTAGCATCTTGTTCAAATACCTCTGCACACAGGGATGATAAGGTGGATCATCAGGCGGTGGAATTTCTTCCAAGTCTTCACCACTCTCCTCCAGTTTCTTCAGTTCCTCAATCTCCTGTTTAATTACCTCAGATACCTTGGGATATTGCCTAATGGCTTGTGCATAAATCTCCTCCTGAGTGATTTCAGATACATCAGGGAATAGGCGGGCCAGTTCTGCATCAGTCTCATAATCATCCGGCAACACTGTCTGTTCACGTCCTGCATCGACCGACACAAGGTGTGTGTCGATCGTTGCAATGCGATCGTCGCGGATTCCACCCGTGAGTTTTTCACTCAATTCCGAAAATTCTGCTTCATCAACCAACTCAGCTGTGCTTAGCTCAAACTTCTCACCCAGATGAGATCCATCATTAACGAGTACAGACCAGGCTTTAATATGAGTATCTGCAGGTCCTTTTCCTTTCATTGTACCTGAAATCTGATTAACCTGAGTGTCCAGTTGCTTCATGTGAGTGTTCATAGACTCAATCTTCCCACTGAGATCTCCATACATAGCATCAATCTTCTTGTTGCAGTCCACAGAAGTCTTGATTTGGCTCTCCAGCAACTGTTCCATCATTGTCTCCATCTTAGTCTCGAAAGCAGTAGGTGTAGGAGGTGTTTGATAAGATGAAGACCCGTAGGTCCTTTGAGCATTCTGTCCATAAGGTTTCTGAAAGTTGCTGTTCTGTCCATAGCCTGAAGAGTTCTGATTGCCCGTGTAGGCAGTTTTCTGTCCTCCACCGGAAAATCTGTTCCCAGATTGATATCCAAATCTGTTTCCTTGGAAACCAGATCCTCCGATGTAATTCACATCCTCTTCCTGAGTGTCCTCCTCAGTCTGAATCACTTCTACTTCTTGAGCAAAGTGGACAGCTTTCTTCTCTCCTAGAAGAGTGCAGATTTTATCCATTCTGGACCTCAATTCAGCCATCTCTGAGTTATCAATACTTCCACCAGATTTCTTCCTCCTATCATCCATAGTCTTGCAGCTGTTGCTGCTAATCAAGTTCTCGATCAACTGCTTAGCCTGTGTAGGAGTTCTGGTGTTGAAGTTGGCATTGCTAGAGTTATCCAGCGCCTGCTGATACGGAAGATCTATTCCTCTGAAGAAAATACCTATCAGCTGAACTTCAGTGAATCCATGGTGCGGACAGTCACGCTGATACTGCTTAAATCTCATCCAGGCAGTCTTTAAAGGCTCCACAACTCCTTGGGAGAAAGTAAGTATGTCCTGTCTAGATTGGTCTGAACGCGCATTGTCATAAAAATGACGCAGGAACTCACTCTTTAAGGCTGCCCAAGTAGTATACTGACCAGGTGCCAGTTGTCTCAGCCATGCACTAGCGTCTCCAGCAAGACTGTGCGGAAATAGCTTAAGGAACAGATAGTCCTGGCAAACTCCATCGTATTTCATACCAGTAACTATGTCCTCAAACTTGTCTATGTGATCCATAGGCTGCTCTGATTGAAGACCATGAAAAGCAATCTGCCTCATCAGTTGGTAGTAGATAGTCTTTACCTCAAAGTCGTTCCTCTCAAAGGCAGGAAGCACTAAAGCTGCTCGGTTCGCATGAAACTCGTCAGGTCTGTTGTAATCAGCTAATGTCCTTTCACGGACAACCACCTGGCCCAGTGGCTCAGCTTCATCAGGGATCACTCGTCCCTCAGCATCAATCCTATGCCCAGCAGCATTGTAAGGATTGTTCTCTGGATCCCTCAGGGTTCCATCAGCATCTGGTATCAAGATCAAGCGTTCTCGTACCATTCTCTCTCTCTTTTCTCTTCTGATTGTCCTTTCTAGACGTCCAAGTTCCTCTAGATTGAGATTAACCAAGCTCGAGTTCGGATTACTTCTAGTGTTCTGCGTTGGCATAAACTGTCTGTAATCGTCCAGCAACGATCGATGCTATTAGTGCAACGATCGGTTCAATCTCAGAATCGCCTAGTGTCGATCGACGCAAGATGTGCAACGGTCGACGCAAGGCGATTTCGGCACCTGCGACAGAAAGAATCAGAGAAAAGAATCAGTAAAATCAAAATAAAACAAAAACGAAAAGCAAAAACAAAAAACGAAAAATTTCTAGTAAAACCCTAAGTTCGGTCCTATCGAAGACTCAAAGAGTCCCCGGCAACGGCGCCAAAAACTTGATAGGTCGAGTTTTAATCCCTATTCTAAACTGCAAGTGCACAGTATAGTCAATGTAGTATATAGGGTTATCGAATCCACAGGGACACTTGGTCTCAAGAGAATCAAACCGTAGGAATTAATACTAGAAATAAGCAAGTAGTGATTGTAATGAATTGCGGTGCAAGAAAGTAAACAGAAGCAGGAAATCGGTTTGTAAGCAATAAACTAAAAGCGTCAAGCCTAGGGTATTCTCAGGAAATCAGACAAGCAGACAAGTTAATCAGTCAGGATCAAATTAAACTCAGTTCTAGAACTCAAATCACGAAAATAGAATTAACCAAATCTCTTTGCGAAAACTCTCTAAGTCTAAGTGCAGTAATCCAAATCTCTTTGCAATTACTAACAAATTAAACTAGCATTAAGTTCAAGTTCGATATGTTCACAATTAAACTAAACCAAATCTCTTTGCGAATAATTCAATTGCTCAACCTAAATAGTTCAGATTCCTAAACCCCACTCTCGTGACGTATTTAGTAACCTAGGATCTAGATTCTAATTGATCAGGTTAGAACTAGCTTTAAGCACAATTTAGTTTGAAGAACATTCTAATCATATGAATCCCAACTGAATTAAACAAGTCTAGCAAGTCATAAAACCCTAATGAGAAACCCTAAACTCAACTATGGATCTACTCAGACATGATTGATGAAAACATAATCATAGAATAAATAGATTGCATATAAGAAATTAAAATATCAAAAGGGTTCGAAATCTTCTCCAAAATAAATCAATACAAGGAAAATAGATCAGCCCCAAAAGCTCTAAAAATCTCTTAGCTCTAAGTATCAAAGTGTATCTAAATTAAACACCAAAAACTAGTATATATAGGCATAATCTCGGCTGGGGCTTCTGTGTAAATACTGAAAGTATCTTGGGCTTCTTTGCAAATCTTCAATACTTGTTACGCCGACGCGTACGGCCCATCTCGCGACTGCATCGACCGATGCACAATGCGTGTCGATCGATGCAACATCAAATAATCGAACAGTGAATAAAGCTCTCGGCCAAAACGTCCCAAAATGCCCAAAATGCTCCATATATCTCCAATTAGCTCCAAACCTGATTTAACCTGTAAAAGACTCTAAACTAATACAAAAGACTCTAAAAACACAACTATATCATGGTATAAAGTGGGTAAAAACCATGATATATCAAAACCCGAGGATCCAATCGGGTCGGAAGTACCGGAACGTAAACAAAACCTAGGCTTGCGGAATCTAACGCACCCTAGAGTCCTAGTGCAGAAATGTAAACACGCAGACTCGCTGGGACTCTAGCACAGATCACGCAATTAACAACAATAATAATAATTTCCCAACCCATTCCGCAAGCCACAACACTACCACCGCTATGACTAGGTAAGATACCTAGTCAGCACCACTAACTTACCCGGTCCCGTGACCGGAGTAAGTGTCCGCAATAACTGCTCGGCCCAACACCGAGCAGTCTAACAAGCCTGCACACAAAGCTCACACAATAACAATAATAATCACGCAATCACAATCATCACATCAATCACATCAATCACAAAAAAGCATGCCTATTATGGTTTCTAAGTCTTTTAATCCATTCCCATCCGCTACCTTGGGTTAGCGGATTGCTAACCCATTGACGGCTCACAACACACACAACTTCCTTATTAACCCATCCTAGGCATCTTTTATCAACTTCTCGATCTGTCGGTTTAGAGTTAGTAAACTTACTAACTCCCTGACATCTCATTATTAATTAATTGATTCATTACCCAAATCCGCTCTTAAACCTAAACCCCAATCCCGTTACAATATTCTATAAGTTCATTTAGGTTTAATCCGTATTTTAATATTGTCTTAATTCCCGTATATAGATTCATTAATTATCGTTCTTAATACAATGTATATGCATATACGATCCTAAACAACGGTCTATATGAATGCATCAATCAATCGTTACTAACAACCTAGCGGCACACAACCAATTAACCTTTTAATTCTTTAAACCCTAACATGCTTATCCGATCCTAACCGGTTTATCATTAAACGTCCATTTAATTATTATTCACTAATCAAGTTATTAACGGGTATGCAATCCTACACTACGGTTTCTCGATTTCCGGTCTATATGAATCTAAAGGTCTGTGAGCCGACTCACAGCGAGATAGGTACGGTAATGGCGGCTCTGACACGGTATGAATCCCGAGACCCCCGAACTGGAACCCGAACCTCCCGAATACACGAACTCGAACCCCAAATCTTCCCGAACGTCCTGACCGTTGACCGCATGATTTTCATCAAGCTTCTGGACCACCTTCTCTCTCTTTCACGCCTCCTTCTCCCTCTCTTCTTCATCTTCACGTCTCTCTCTCTACTTTCGCTCTCTTCTTTCTCTCTCCTCTTTCTTCTCCTCTCCTCTTCTTCACGCTTCTTCTCTCTTCTTCTTCTTCTCTCTGCCGATCTTCTTCTTCTTCTTCTTCTTCTTCTTCTTCTTCTTCTCTCTTCTTCTTCTTCTCCCCCTCCTCTACACGCTCCTTCTCCTTCTTCTTCTCCTCCATCTACTTCTTCTCTTCTCTCCCTCCTCTTCACGCTCCTTCTTCTTCTTCTCTCTTCTCTCTCTATTTCTCTCTTTCCTCTCACGCTCTTCTTCTTTCTTTCTCTTTTTCTCTTCTCTTCTTATTATTTGTTTCTTCACATGATTCAAAGAATCAAATGAGGTTCCTTGTATTTGTGACAGCTTGGAGACCAAGTTGTCTCTTCCTTATCTCTCCACGTGTCCCTTGAGATGATGAGGTCCCATGTGTCTCATGGAATTCCATGAACCTTTCCTCTTTTATTCACTTGAAGCCACGTTACCACCACCATGTGACAAATAAAAATGCAGCTCATCTTGTCTCTCTTATGCCACGTTTCCCAGACTCAAGTCAATTAATCTTCCTCTCTTTTCCATGCATGACACGTATCTTTCCAAAGTTCATTGTATCCATCTCATCTCTCACATAATAAACATGTGTTTATTCATGTGCAATGTATTCTTTTTATTTTTTATATACAGCCACGTGACATAACAGGAATAATGCACTAACTCTCCCTTATATCTCATGCCACGTTTACTCTCCAACCAATCAGCAACTTCTTATTCGCGACTATCCCTATGCTACCGTTTAGCCGGTTTCGCGTTTAATATTTTAAAAACTCTCTAGACGATCCCATAAATCCTCAACCCTCCATAAACAGATTCTCCATGCTATTTGATGAATTTAGCATTTTGAATCACTCCGTTTAGACACCCGTAGCTCCGGTTATGAATTTTTGAAGTTTCTTCGGTTTTGTCGGTTTCCATCCCGACAAGCCGTAGAACGCGTTTCTGATCTGATTTTTCCAACTCTGGTCTTGTGAACATTCTTTATATTAAAATATAAGAATATTCGGCCTGTCTCGGCTTCCGTCTCGACTTTTGGTAAAATTACCATTTTACCCCTGACTTAGGTAAAATGACGATTTTACCCCTGGTTGACTTTCTGCTGCCCGTTGACCGTATTTTTGATACGGGGTATCACATTATTCCCCACTTACAGGAATTCGGTCCCCGAATTCTCCGTCACTAACAGACTTCATCACTTCATTCCGACGCTCCTTCCTCGAACACTGCTGCATACCACTATCCTCAACACTGATTCGATCTGACATATCAATCTTGTACTCTGGTCCGCTCCACTCTCAACTGTCTTTATCGGTCTCAATCTTCGAACTCACTCCCGGTTAACTTCTCTGCTCTGCTTCTTACTTCCGTCTTCCCCACTTTGCCTCGACCTCCACATTCTTTGGTTTGTGACTTTCTGTCTTCTTCCCGAGACATTCTTCAAGAATCCGATTATCTGCTTTCCTCTGACTGATAACTTCACTGATTTTTCTTTCCAAATCTTTTTTGCTAACTCGTCATCCCAACCGCTTCGCTCTTTCCGCTGCTCTGTACTGACACATTCCCACTGATAATCCATACTGACTGCTTCACGGTCCGGTCTACTGGTCTTATGACGTCTTGACACTTCATCTCGCTTTCGGGTTCGGGTTCGGTCTCGGATTCACATCGCGTCGCCATTCCGTCCTACATTCAACACAACAACTCACTGGAACAATTAGTTTCATCCCGCTCTATCCTGATATCACTTTCCCATAGAAATATGGTTACTTAATCACGTACCTGACGGTTAGTCATGATTAAGTAACAATATACTATAAGTCCGCTCCCTCGCGAATCGACGGTTGAATCACAACCGTTCTTAAATCAGCTCAAAACCCGAAATAAAACTAGAATAAAATTAACACTTTACCTTTTTAATAAAACCAAGGAAAGCTACTAATCACCCATCAAATTCCGAACTAGCAACAATACAAGGGTCTCTAAGACCCAAAACGATCAATCCATCAAACACCACGCATGATAATACTACGCAAACTACCACACAAGAAATCAATCAATCAACAGAAAAAGGAAACAAGCAATTACCACACACAAAATCACGCAATCTAATGATCGGTCGGATGCGTCGTCAGTCCGGGTTCAGGTCATGATGAACGGTCGTCAGTTCCGCTCAACATTTAGTTTCACACAGTAATCTGTTTGCTTTCAGAACCATCTCAATCATGCAAACAGTTACTATGCTACTCAAAATGATTAGCCGAACACTCTGCATCCACCACATACATAAAACGATCTATCGTACATATAAAAGTTTTAGTACATGGTTCTGATCAGAGTCCCTACACACATGGCCGCCAGCATATCCAAAAACCCATACTGCGCCGCTATACAACAGATATGTCAAAGACGACACGCAAAGTCGCCTATCCGCCGATCTATCTACAGACAAAAAGAAAGTTAGTGCCCCCACTTACCTGGCCTAACTACTCCTATCCTAACTTAACGCCTCCAGAAAGACCGAAATGCCCAACACCACTGGCAAAACTGCTTGCTGAAGTATCCGCTGGCAGGTGCGCCGGGAGGGTATGGCGAGTGTGTGTCTCGAGATGGTCCTCCGACATGATGTGGCTCAGCTATCGGACAGAGATAAGTATCGTGACCTGCGCGGACACAAACCTGACAACTGGAGTAGCTGCTGAGTGCATCCTCGATAACACGCGAAGGCCTGATGATCACAACCTCCACACAACTGATAAGTCCTCACTGGCTCGGTTCTGGACAACGAACCAACCGGTACTGCACAACGGGCGGCTGAGTGGGCTCGGGATCTCTGCGGCTGGGTCCCGCTCAATAATCTTCTGGTACTAGTACTCGGTATGACTCTCCATCGGGTACACGCACTCCTGATCCGACGATAGGACAAGTCAATGGCCCTCGTGACCACACATTGGACGGTGATCGGATCCCGATAATGGGTGGTACGGCTCCCGAAGATGCGGGTCTACTGCTCGGGATCACCAATGTAAATGAACTCATACACTCCACATCCGTTGCATGTCCTGTACTCCGGTATTGCTGGCGGCGGCTATATCATCTCGGCTGGTGGTGAGACTGACTGATCCCTGCCGACTCATGACGCACACACACACACACACACACACACACACACACACACACACACACACCTCCACTCCACCCAGGACACACTGCTGCACGACTGCAATCACAACTCAAAGATAAGTTAGTACAAATAATACAAAAATGCTACTCCCCATCCCAACCCCGGGTTTAACGGACGCGGCTCGGTTTCCTAATGGATGCTTGTGTGACACATTTGACTCGATAAAACACGGAAAACACTCAAAAATGAAATGTTTCGAAACCCATGCAGAACCATGCTCTGATACCACCTTTCTGTAACGCCCCTTTCCCATTCTCCGCTTACCGTCGAGCTGACCGGTCAACAATCAAACAAGAACATGACCGATCGAACCCGAGCAAGTCGAATGGGAAAAGTTCGCCACAGGACGAAACCAAGGATAGTTCGGTTTGAGACAAAGGCTCGCACCAATCTAACCTCGACTCCGCTATCCTCATATCCATAGTACAAGCGGTACCACGTGCACTACTTCGATGAGTTGTGTCGGTTCGGACTAAAAACCTCATATCAGGGAAACAATTTCATTTCTGAGTAATCAACGTTGAGCACAACGTTTTAATAGAATTTCACAAACAATCGTCAAGTCATAAATACAAAGAAATCAACACACGAAATAACAATAACGCCGAACCGAGAAAACACCCAAAAATCACGAATCAAATCCCGCCACAAGCATCCCGAAACCACACCGAGGACCTCCCGCGTCCGTCGCTACCTAAACCTGAAAAACACAAAAAGAGTATAATGAGCGATCTAAGATCACCCAGTGAATCGGCTCCCCACTAACGGCTTCTAATCTATCTAGAGTCTACAGATTCCCGCCCCAAAACCCAAAATAACAATCAACAGAAATAAATAGTCGATCACGCACTACCACGTCGTGATAAACCCACAACACACAATCAATGCCAAAGATAAGGAGAAATAGGGAATCGAAGGCACTGCGGCACATGTCCTCGATTGGACTCGATCTATCTATCGCGCAGCAAAAGAAATAACAAACCAACACTGGGCCCTACGATCTCGGTAACTTCCACGGGTCTACATCATTACCTACATGGTAACTAACCCACGACTCCTAACCGTGTACACAAGGTCCCCACGGCTAGGACACCGTTCTCTGTCCATCGATACGCGGTGACTCCTGTTACCCTAGGTAACCTGAGTTTCCATGCGATCCGGCCCTAGGACATGACCCCGTATTCTCCGAATCGTACACCTACCAGCGTCACCCGATAGGTTAACACCATAACCAGAACCACTATGGTCCGATTAGGCAAACCCGAGGATCCAATCGGGTCGGAAGTACCGGAACGTAAACAAAACCTAGGCTTGCGGAATCTAATGCACCCTAGAGTCCTAGTGCAGAAATGTAAACACGCAGACTCGCTGGGACTCTAGCACATATCACGCAATTAACAACAATAATAATAATTTCCCAACCATTCCGCAAGCCACTACACTACCACCGCTCTGACTAGGTAAGATACCTAGTCAGCACCACTAACTTACCCGGTCCCGTGACTGGAGTAAGTGTCCGCAATAACTGTTCGGCCCAACACCGAGCAGTCTAACAAGCCTGCACACAAAGCTCACACAATAACAATAATAATCACGAAATCACAATCATCACATCAATCACATCAATCACAACACAAGCATGCTTATTATGGTTTCTAAGTCTTTTAATCCATTCCCATCCGCTACCTTGGGTTAGCGGATTGCTAACCCGTAGACGGCTCACAACACACACCACTTCCTTATTAACCCATCCTAGGCATCTTTTATCAACTTCTCGATCTGTCGGTTTAGAGTTAGTAAACTTACTAACTCCCCGACATCTCATTATTAATTAATTGATTCATTACCCAAATCCGCTATTAAACCTAAACCCCAATCCCGTTACAATATTCTATAAGTTCATTTAAGTTTAATCCGTATTTTAATATTGTCTTAATTCCCGTATATAGATTCATTAATTATCGTTCTTAATACAATATATATGCATATACGATCCTAAACAACGGTCTATATGAATGCATCAATCAATCGTTACTAACAACCTAGCGGCACACAACCAATTAACCTTTTAATTCTTTAAACCCTAACATGCTTATCCGATCCTAACCGGTTTATCATTAAACGTCCATTAAATTATTATTCACTAATCAAGTTATTAACGGGTATGCAATCCTAGCACTACGGTTTCTCGATTTCCGGTCTATATGAATCTAAAGGTCTGTGAGCCGACTCACAGCGAGATAGGTAATGGCGGCTCTGACACGGTATGAATCCCGAGACCCCCGAACTGGAACCCGAACCTCCCGAATGCACGAACTCGAACCCCAAATCTTCCCGAACGTCCTGACCGTTGACCGCATGATTTTCATCAAGCTTCCGGACCACCTTCTCTCTCTTTCACGCCTCCTTCTCCCTCTCTTCTTCATCTTCACGTCTCTCTCTCTACTTTCTCTCTCCTATTTCTCTCTCTTCTTTCTTTCTTCTCCTCTCCTCTTCTTCACGCTTCTTCTCTCTCTCTCTCTTCTTCTTCTTCTTCTTCTTCTCTTCCTCCTTCTTCTTCTTCTTCTTATTTTTCTTCTTCTTCTTCTTCTTCTTCTTCTTTCTTCCGATCTTCTTCTTCTTCTTCTTCTCTTCCTCCTTCTTCTTCTTCTTCTCTCTTCTTCTTCTTCTCCCCCTCCTCTTCACGCTCCTTCTCCTTCTTCTTATTCTTCTCCTCCCTCTACTTCTTCTCTTCTCTCCCTCCTCTTCACGCTCCTTCTTCTTCTTCTCTCTTCTCTCTCTATTTCTCTCTTTCCTCTCACGCTCTTCTTCTTTCTTTCTCTTTTTCTCTTCTCTTCTTATTATTTGTTTCTTCACATGATTCAAAGAATCAAATGAGGTTCCTTGTATTTGTGACAGCTTGGAGACCAAGTTGTCTCTTCCTTATCTCTCCACGTGTCCCTTGAGATGATGAGGTCCCATGTGTCTCATGGAATTCTATGAACTTTTATTCACTTGAAGCCACGTTACCACCACCATGTGACAAATAAAAATGCAGCTCATCTTGTGTCTCTTATGCCACGTTTCCCAGACTCAAGTCAATTAATCTTCCTCTCCTTTTCCATGCATGACACGTATCTTTCCAAAGTTCATTGTATCCATCTCATCTCTCACATAATAAACATGTTTTTATTCATGTGCAATGTATCCTTTTTATTTTTTTATATACAGCCACGTGACATACCAGGAATAATGCACTAACTCTCCCTTATATCTCATGCCACGTTTACCCTATAACCAATCAGCAACTTCTTATTCGCGACTATCCCGATGCTTCTGTTTAACCGGTTTCACGTTTAATATTTTAAAAACTCTCTATACGATCCCATAAATCCTCAACCCTCCATAAACAGATTCTCCATGCTATTTTATGAATTTAGCATTTTGAATCACTCCGTTTGGACACCCGTAGCTCCGGTTATGAATTTTTGAAGTTTCTTCGGTTTTGTCGGTTTCCATCCCGACAAGCCGTAGAACGCGTTTCTGCTCTGATTTCTCCAACTCTGGTCTTGTGAACATTCTTTATATTAAAATATAAGAATATTCGGCCCGTCTCGGTTTCCGTCTCGACTTTTGGTAAAATTACCATTTTACCCCTGACTTAGGTAAAATGACGATTTTACCCCTGGTTGACTTTCTGCTGCCCGTTGACCGTATTTTTGATACGGGGTATCACAGATGAGGAGTATCAAAAGGCTGTTGTGATGAAGCAAATGGGCTGTCTGTGGAGATCTTCAAAATCACGCCTAGTCTCGCAGATAAGGAATGTAGCTAGTACAAATCAAGAGAGGATGAATCTGCGACCAAAGAATGTTTCACCAACTGAATGGCGTAAATTTGTCAAAGCAAAGACTAGCTCAGCCTTTAAGGTAAAGTATTATATTTTCACATAGACTTCTGCATTGGGATGTGTATAACTAACACTCATATCCTAGGTTGTGAGTGATTCTTACAAAGAGAGAAGGAGGTTACAAATTCCTCACACCTCCAGCCGTAGGGGAATGGTCAGGCTGGCAGAACAAATGGTAAGGCAGTTTAACTTAATGCTGCTAAGACTTGCATATAATATTAACTCATTTGATGATTGGTGTCTTGTTCTTTCAACAGAAAACAGATAGCGGTGAACCATCTCAAGTGACTAGACTATAGGTTTGGGTCAAGTCTCGTACAAAAAGGGATGGTACACCAGTCAATACAAAAGCGACTGAGAAGTTTGTAAGTAACTGAATTAGTATTGGATGTTACTGAATACTACCTTCTTTAATTTTTAATTCATGTTTTGCAGAGAAAGGCAGCTGAGCTTGTTGACAGTGAAGGTCCATCCGATTCAACAAACACAAGAGAAGATCACCTTACGCAGCTCTTAGGTCCTGATAATCCTGGTCGGATTAGGGAAATGGGTAGAAGCATGAATATGACCAAGTTAGCTTGCTTTCAAATAAAGCAACACTTTATGGCTCAAATGGAAGAGAAGCAGTATCAGCTGATGGACAAGGTGTCTTATTTAGAAGATGAACTAGCCAAATTAAAGAGGCAGGAAACTGAAGTGGGTGAAAACTCAGCTGATGCAAGAGTAAGTCAATTGTTTCTTTGTTAATTTTAGTTATCTTTTATTTTAAATTCTGACACGTTCAACCCACCAATTTGTAGAGTGTTAAGTCAAGAACCGGACCTAAATGTATGTTAGTTGATTAGGATCTTACTGAAGACAATGTTGCTGAGGGACGTCTTGTTTCTTCTGACCCGAATGACCATGTGAATGAAATCCATTTAGGCCCTAATGCTGTTAAAGTTCTGGTTGAAAGTGCAATCAAAGCAAAAGCCTTTCTTTGGAGACCTGCTCCTGAGATATATAATGTTGACCAAGCTGTAGGAGAAATGATTGCATGGCCGTCCAGTAGGTGTGTTATTATTGATCACCATGGGTTCAACGTTGAACACGTTCCTCTTCTGGTAAAGTCTTTTATACATAACTTTAATTTAGTTATGCTTGATTTGTCTATGCTTAGAGTATTCATATTCTTTTCTGTATGTATGCTAGAGCCCAAGGACTGATTCTTTCAACAAATGCAAGCTTTTGGATTGGGCTCAAAGTGATGATGTTATTGTTGCTGAAGGGCGTTGGCAGTGTCGAGAATCAAAAGCTACGGTTAATGGTCTTCCGCTAGGACCAAATGCAGTTAAGGTATTTGTTGATGTGGTCCATGAACCTGAGACATTTCTATGGAGGCCAACTAAAGAGAAGCCATACCTTGGACAATCGGTTAAGTCCTTTGTTGCATGGCCTGCGAAGAAGTTGGTGTTTGAAGATTCCACAGCTGTGCCTGTAACATGTCCAAGGCCTCCTGCAGAGAATCATACAAGTTCAAAAGTCTTATTCTCTGGATCACCAAAAGGTTCAGTTAATGAAATCCCTGAAGGTTCAGTTTTTGCATCACCAAGTCCTAAAGCTCCTACACAGAAAAGTCCACTGTCATGTCCAAAAGCTCCAGCCGTAAAGAAAACTAAACCAGCTCCACAATCACCTACTCGAAGATCTCTGGTAATTATTTCATGCCTTATTAACTACTTTGCTGTTATTGTGTTCAAACCATATAACCAAACAGTCTATGTTTGATTCATTGCAGCGTCACGGTCCAACTGCAGTTGCGAAAGAAAATCAGAAGTGCAAGTTGTGGGACATTACAGGAAAGAAGGTGATTGTTGCTGAACGTCGATGGGCTTCAGACAACCCAGAAGACCGCTGCCATTTTGTTCCCTTGGGGCCTAAAGCAGTAAAGGTTTGGATTGATGTAGTGAAGGTGTCAACTGCAGTAGTTTGGTGCCCATCAACTGAGATAGAGTGTATGGGAGATGCTATTGGATCAACCATTGCATGGCCAAAAGACAAAGTGTCCTTGACTTAGATCAGGTTAACTCTAGACTTGAATGAAGACTGTTAGTATGATGATGGTTTCTGGAAATGTTGTAGTAAAATTATGTGTATGTTTGAGATGTTTCTGGTACTTCGGTGTTGTTCTTGGATTGAGACTTTATGTTAAGTTTTATGAAAACTTAATGAAATCAGGTGCATTTGGAATGGTTATATATACATTTCATAGCAGGTTAGACAAGTATTAAATTAATGCCATCTTAACATATATAATTGCATATAAAAAACTGTTATGAAGTCTCATTTCATAGCAAAAGTAATGAGCCGTAGTAGATCGAATTATTGCTTATATGGGTCCGCTATCAGTTTATGTTAGAGCGTTTTATATACGCTATTTTAGAACAGGTATATCACGTATATAAAACGCTATAATAGAATGTATCAAACATAGCAACCAACGATTAAGGCTATTATATGCAGACAATAACATAGCACGAAAGAAAAGCTATCGTAGGGGGGGGGGGTCTATTATAGCTGCCGCTGTCAGAGCGTTTGTGGAAACGCTATCTATTATGTATGATAGCTTGTATCGTGTGCTATGAATGTTGATTTTTCTTGTAGTGTGTAGATATTCCACTCCTTATCAATACCCCCATGGCGCAAAACCAACTTGTCCTCAAGTTGGAACTCTGGAAATTACCTCGTCAGATCTCTGATCCTCATCCAAGACTTCTCATGATCTGGCTGACTCTTCCTCTTGAGACACAGAAGATCCCACAGTGAGCTCCAAATCTCGGCGATGCTTATCAGCATTGTTTTTATAATACTCTGAGCACGAGTATGGTGATCCTTTACTTCTAACAACATTTGATTTCTTTCCTTTAACATTCTCTCCCAATCAAAGTTGTTCGTTGACCCTTCCTCGTATTGCAACAAGTGTGGTGCATCACGACCATAAATCATTTTGAAAGAAGAACCTTGTGTAGCGGAATGGAAGGACATGTTATACCAAAGATCAGCCTCTGGTAAGAACTTAGCCCAGCCTTTAGGATGCGCTGAAGCGAAGTAACGAAGAAATGTTTCCATACATCTATTGAGGACCTTTGTTTGTCTATCCGTTTGTGGATGGAAACCAGTGCTAAATCTCAACTTAGTCCTGAAGCTTTGAATGATTCCTTCCATATGTTTGCTCAAATTTTTTTGTCTCTGTCTGAAATTATCCATTTCAGATAACCATTAAGACGTATGACTTTCTGAACAAATTTCCGTGCAACATCTGCAGCTGTGAATGGGTGACGCAGACCAATAAATTGTCCATATTTGCTTAGTCTATCCACAACAACGAATATCACATTCACTCCTTAGACATAGGTAACCCTTCAACGAAGTCCATTGCAACATCCTCCCATATTTGATTTGGTAAATCAATAGGTTGAAGAAGTCCAACTGGGGATAATGCTGAGTATTTGTGTGTTTGACAACTCTGAATCATCTTTTTCATCTTCGACCGGTGAAAACTTCCTTGAACTCTGTAAAATGTCTTCAATACACCTTAGTGTCCACCAAATACGCTGCTATGACATTCACTAATGATCAAGGGGATATACACTGAATCTCTTGGAATGACCAATTTGTTTTGTAGAATAACCGATCCTTCCTCAATTCATAACCTTTTTTTTTTATTTCTCCAGGTTTCACCTTTCGAATCAAATCTTGTATCTCCTTACACTCCTCAAATACCTTGTACAAATCTTGGAGTTGCAATGTCTGAGGCACTATTAAAGAATACAAAGAAGTTTTTTCAGTAGCATTCTCATACTGATTTATTCTGGAAAGACCATCTGCCACCATGTTCTCTGAACCCAACTTGTATTCTATTTAAAAACCATATCCCATGATTCTTGTCAGCCATCTTTGATAGTCTAAAGTAACCTCTCTTTGTTTTAAAAGATACTTCAGACTGTTTTGATCCGTTTTGACCAGAAACGCCTTCCAAGCAGATAGTGTTTTCATTTCTGGATTGACATAACTATATCCATCAATTCACTCTCATAAATCAGCTTGAGTTGTTCTTTATGAGTTAAAGCATGACTGAAGCAATCTATAAGATGTCTTTCTTGCATCAGAAAAGCCCTAATCCAAACCCAGAAGCATATGATTCAATGATGAACAATTGAGTGAAGTCTGAAAGTGCTAATACCGATTTTAAAATCATAGCGGATTTAAGTGTCTCAAATGCATTTTGAGCCTCAACAGACCATGTGAACTGCTCCCTAAGTAACTCTGTTAAAGGCTCTGGCAACATCCCATAACTCTCCACAAATCTTTGATGATATCCAGTGAGACCCAAAAACCCTTTGAGATCTTTGACTATTCTCGGTGTTGGCCATTTCTCAACCGCATCCACTTTCTCTGGATCTATAGATACCCCCTTCTGTGATATTACATGTCCCAAATACTCAACACTCTTCTGTCCAAACGTGCATTTCTTTGCGTTTGCGTAAAGCTTATGTTCTTCAAACACTTGCAGAACCTGTTTAACATGATGAATGCTCTTCTAATGACAATATGTAGATTAGATATCATCAAAAAGACCATAACCAAATTGCGCAAAAAAGCTCTAAAGATCTCATTCATAAGTGCTTGAAATGTTGTTGGAGTATTCATTAGCCCAAATGGCATCACCAAGAAATCATATTGACTGTCATGAGTTCTAAATGCAGTCTTCTTAATGTCCTTATCCTTCATTCTTATTCGATGATAACCTGATCTTAAATTTAGCTTAGAAAATACTTTTGCTCCATGCAGTTCATCTAGTAATTGGTCGATCATAGCTATAGGGTACTTATCTGGAATCGTTGCTTTGTTCAAAGCTCGATAATCAACACAAAACCTCCAAGAATTTTCCTTCTTGTCTAATCGTACTGGACTTGAATAAGGACTTCTTGATTGACAATTGTTTTTGTTTCCATCGTGTATTTTGGTATTGGCATCTGATGACCTTTTGGATTTTGTTGATGTGTTAATAGTGTTGTTCTGCCTACACTTTGCATATCTTTCTTCACCAAGTTATGCAGGGAACTTGATTCCATCTGATAAGCTGTCGAAATCATTTCTACCAAATTGATTGGTTTGCACATCGTTACCACCTCCCTCATCTCTAGTGTAAGCATGTTCGTGAAAATTCCCTCCAATTTCTTCCCAGTTAAACCATTATCTTGTGTTGATTGATCCTCAAATGTTTGAATGTAGCTTGTAATGGATCTTATCTGCTTCACCGCAAAGAACGGTTTACTTGTATCCCTTAGTTTTTCTCTGCTGAATCTAGCAATCACTCGATACTTGTAGTCAAACCAATTCTGAAACGGTCTACGATGAATTTGGCTGTTGAACCAGCTCAACACATCTCCACTCAAACTGACTGATATGATTTCCAATTTCGAAATTTTTCGTATCCACCAATGCGGTAAAACTTTCTGCTAAAACGATCCATCCATACGCATCATCTCCATTGAAAATCAGTAATTCTACGCATTTCAACAAGCTTTCCGCGATCCGACTAACGGATTTCTAGTTCGAGTATCCGTGACTCTGACTAAGGACAATTTCCAAGTTTGAGGAAGGTTGATGAGGTCATCAGATCGCTCAAACCCATCCTGGATAAGCGTAACACACCGGCCTCGACCACGAAGCTGACCGAGCTGTTCCCGACCCCGCGGAACGTACTTGAGGAGGTTCAGAAGGCCAATGCATATTCTGCCAGACCCAATGACATGGTATCAAGGATTCATAAGCCAACAGCATGTTTCAGGAGTGATGATCGTTTCCGAATCCAATTGGAACGATCCCATTTGGAGATGGTCGATAACCGACCTCCCGGAGCCCTAACCGTGTCCTGGAAGATGTCCATAGGAGACTTGGTTCAAGTAAATCATTCCAGGCTTGATATTCACCATAAAATATGCTATTTGGAAGAGTTTGGTCAGAAGGAATCAGCTTGGGTTAGAGATCGTCTTGGAGGATGTCTAGAAGCTGTCCAGTTAGCAATGTCCGCGGATACATGTGCATTCCAGAGAGGATTGCGAATGGACCAAGAGGAAACAAGCTGCACCTTAACCTGTTCTGGAAACCTGACTCACCAAGGAATCTGTACGAAGTTGAATCACATCAATAACATTTTCTATGAAGAAGTTATTCCCATTTCAAGACAGGTGATTTTCATGGAACCCGATAAAGACCGACTTGCACATTTTGGAGTGCTCATAACGAACCAAGATAAATCAAGGAGTAAAGGAACTTTTTCTTGATTCTTGATTCATCAGGAAATGCATGAGAGTTGGAATCACACCAATACCAGCTCGGACAAAGAAGATATGCAAGATCAAACCGAAGGTTGCTGGACCTGCCTTATTTGGAATCTCACGGACTTGGTGGGCTTCAGACTTATGTTTGGCGGCCAGGAGTACGTGCAACATCTCCTTGGGCATTGGTTTATATTCTTTTTACCTTAAGTGTGGTTTTGTCCCAATTGGGTTTTCCCACTAAGGTTTTTAATGAGGTAAACCAAAGCCCGCTTCAAGAGAAGGAGAATATGGCCCGTCTAACCTTCTTCCTTGCTTTCTATTTTAATGATTTCGACCAGGCCTATTTATGGACCATTCTTAAGACTTGAAACCTTATTACTTTGGCTATTTAAAGCCACTCTTTGTTTTCAATAAACTCAAGTAAGATTTTAGCAAAGAAAAACCCTTAGGTTGCGATTTCTCTCTGTCCACTGCACGGCTGCCCCTTTGGAAGACTGAATCACTTTGCTTCTTGCTTCTTCATTCGGATTTCTCAAGTATTCTCAACGCTCAGTAGCTCTAAGATCATCACCGACCATCCCTTGACAAGAAGAGAGTGCCATCGGCCAGCTTCTTGTTCCACCCGACCATCGATCACACTCGCATCACCCATCTCTCTCTCGGCCATCTGACCATCACATCCGCATCTTACATCATCTGGTATCAGAGCTTTAAAGCTCGTGACCCAGCTCGGTTACTTCTGTCCCTTTGCTTTAGTTTCATTCTGTTTTTTATTTTGTTTCCATTAAAATCGAAAAATCAAAAAAAAAAAATATTTAGGTTGCTAGCTTTTGTTCTCTTTCGGCCGAACACTCCTGCTTGAATCGATTGTAGAACCTGCAAGGTTGTTGACTGCTTCAGTTGCTCTGTTATTTTGCTTCCTGTCTAGTTTTGCTTTAGTGTTTTCGGCTTGGTTTGTTAGTGCTAGGTTGTTAGTCTCCGAGCGGCCGCGACTATGGCATTAGGGTTTCCTTGTGCTTGCGGTTTAAATCAAGTGAATTTCGATTTGGTTCTGGTTATTTTCATTCATTTAATCTCGGTTTATCTCTTTCCTTTTATAGTTCTAGTAAAAAAAAAATTTAAAATCTAAGTTTCGGTTTGTTTTCTTGTTGCTTGCGGCCTCGCTTGTTTCCTTTTCGAGTGACTGCGTTTTCCTTTTTAGTATTTTCCATTTATCTTCTGTGGTACGTTTGACTTGTTTGTTGAGTGTGCAGAGATAATGGCCGACGAACAAGTCCAGCAAGGCGGCCCAACTGACCTCAATCAGCTACTGGCTGAGATCCAGACGATAGGTGCTCGACTCGACTGTCTGGAGCGACCACCCGACCACTCTCGACCAAGGCGAGTGACACAAGGATGACCAGACCATGGTCACAACCCGTACCATTTTGGATACGACCATGCTGCGAACAAAATGGATCCCGAGCCACCTGACCAATATAGGCGCCATCAATCCTCCAGACTAAGACATTCAAAACCCAATAAATTTCAAAATAATTTTTGTGTCTTAGACTCACAACTAATATCTTTCTCAGGTACTGAAGACTACTTTCAGTGGGAAGAAGACCTAGAAGATTACTTTTGGGATTACAATATCCCAAGGAACGAACAGGCCTCGTATGCAATCCAAACCCTGACTGGAGATGTCTATGCTTGGTGGCAGCTCGAGGAGAAGATACGGAGACAACTCAAGGAACCATCAAGAACGTGGAGGGAGCTGAAAGGGTTAGTATATGAGCAATATGTCATACTAAGACCAAGGAACCAGGGCCTTCCACTCCTTTCGACCGCCTCGACCAAAGTCCCAATTTCATAACCGCCTCGATCAAAGGTTAAAGTGTCCCAACCCTAATCTTTTCCATCTGGTTGTAATGAATCAAAAACTGTTTTAATACACTTGGGATTTTCCAAAAGTTTTGAGAAGGATGCAGGAATGATAGAGAGTTCCATGGACCGCACGGACCAACGGACCGGAGGCGAGGCCGAGAAACTAAAGGAACCGGCCAACCCAGAAAGTGAACTGACTAAGGCCAATGGATATCCCGACCCAAACACAGATGAGAGTGTTAATCATGTAAGTCTTCCTCTAACAAAGTTCATATCTACTGATGCCATAGAAGTACTAAAAGATTTGATGAACTTGAAAGAGCATGAGGAATCAAAAGACAATATAGACCCACAAGTAGACCTTAATCATAATTTAAGCTCAGCTCGTTTATCATCTCCTAAAGAACACCTAATGCACTTGTTTCTTGCCAAAGGTGTCAATATTATTGCAGGAACCAAAGGGCTGGACCGAAAAGAAGTACCACCTGACCTTGGATGCTTCTTGACCGAAGCCGAGAAACAGAAAGAACCGGGAGACCCAAAATGTGATCTGACTGAGGCCAATGGAGATCACGACCCAGAGAGTCTCCCATGGAACCCAGGCCAAGACAAAGGCGTGATATTGAGTTCCCAACCCAACAGAACATGCATAGAAAGTCCTTGCACCAGCCGGCCACCAATTCCTCAAGGTAAGGCCATGAACTCACAAAACCCCATAAAGGCTAACTTGCTTTCTATTGGTGCAGGTTATGCAGATTCGAGGTCGAATCCTCTCCAAGAGAGAGGGTACGATGAGGTCATCAGATCGCTCAAACCCATCCTGGACAAGCGGAACACACCAGCCTCGACCACGAAGCTGACCGAGCTGTTCCCGACCCCGCGGAACGTACCTGAGGAGGTTCAGAAGGCCAATGCATGTTTTGCCAGACCCAATGACGTGGTATCAAGGATTCATAAGCCAACAGCATGTTTCAGGAGTGATGATCGTTTCAGAACCCAATTGGAACGATCCCATTTGGAGATGGTCGACAACCGACCTCTCGGAGCCCTAACCGTGTCCTGGAAGATGTCCATATGAGAGTTGGTTCAAGTAAATCATGCCAGGCTTGATATTCACCATAAATTATGCTATTTAAAAGAGTTTGGTCAGAAGGAATCAGCTTGGGTTAGAGATCGTCTTGGAGGATGTCTAGAAGCTGTCCAGTTAGCACTGTCCGTGGATACATGTGCATTCCAGAGAGGATTGCGAATGGACCAAGAGGAAACAAGCTGCACCTTAACCTGTTTTGGAAACCTGACTCACCAAGGAATCTGTACGAAGTTGAATCACATCAATAACATTTTCTATAAAGAAGTTATTCCCATTTCAAGACAGGTGATTTTCATGGAACCCGATAAAGACCGACTTGCACATTTTGGAGTGCTCAGAACGAACCAGGATAAATCAAGGAGTAAAGGAACTTTTTATTGATTCTTGATTCATCAGGAAATGCATGAGAGTTGGAATCACACCAATACCAGCTCGGACAAAGAAGATATGCAAGATCAAACCGAAGGTTGCTGGACCTGCCTTATTTGGAATCTCACGGACTTGGTGGGCTTCAGACTTATGTTTGGCGACCAGGAGTACGTGCAACATCTCCTTGGGCATTGGTTTATACTCTTTTTCCCTTAAGTGTGGTTTTGTCCTAATTGGGTTTTCCCACTAAGGTTTTTAATGAGGTAAACCAAGGCCCGCTTCAAGAGAAGGAGAATATGGCCCGTCTAACCTTCTTCCTTGCTTTCTATTTTAATGGTTTCGACCAGGCCTCTTTATGGCCCCTTTTTAAGACTTGAAACCTTATTACTTTGGCTATTTAAAGCCACTCTTTGTTTTCAATAAACTCAAGTAAGATTTTAGCAAAGAAAAACCCTAAGGTTGTGATTTCTCTCTGTCCACTGCGCGGCTGCCCCTTTGGAAGACTGAATCACTTTGCTTCTAGCTTCTTCATTCGGATTTTTAAAGTATTCTCAACGCTCAGTAGCTCTAAGATCATCACCGACCATCCCTTGACAAGAAGAGAGTGCCATCGGCCAGCTTCTTGTTCCACCCGACCATCGATTACACTCGCATCACCCATCTCGCTCTCGGCCATCTGACCATCACATCCGCATCTTACATCAAAGGTACATGAGATTCATGAATCATGATAGTCGGGTTTGAATTCCTGATTTCATAGCAGATTTGTATCGGAGCTCGCGCCATTAGATTGTAAAGCTCCGTGAAATTATCTTCAATCGACGCCATGGAAACTTTCAATTCGTTCGTTGTCTTGGGCATCTGTTGATTTGTTGAAGTCTATGCTGCTAATTATTCATCATCGATGTTGACAATGAATCGAGTGTCCACGGATGTTGCCGCCGTTGATCGTCCATTGAGTGGGAAGATTTCGTCATTGTTCGAAGAATCTCGCGATTGTTTGATCCGAGGATGCTCACCACTGCACCAATTTGGTAAGAATCTCCTCGTATTATTGATTGTAAATGAGGAATTACAAAGAACCATCTTGAAGTTCCAATCTTCTTGAATCTTCACAAGCAAGATAACAAGCCACACATACAATTTCCACAAATTGCATCAACTCCTAATAACCACGAAGTACCTTTTATACTCGACTTTGATTCCTAGCTGTCTCATTAAAAGGATCATGTTATTCTAAGGTGACCTAAATCTCAAGGTAATGCAGGGCTCTTAAAACGGTTCTGGGAAGAGGCAGTAAACATGGCGGTCTATCTCATCAATAGATCGCCAAGGAGTTTCTTCGAGGGAAAGATAGCTGAAGAAATTTGGTCCGGGAAAGATGTTGATCTTTCAAACTTGAAGATTTTTGGATGTCCAGCTTATATGCTTTTTCCGTGTGACGAAAGATCAAAGCTTGAATCTAAGTCAAAGAACTGCATCTTTCTGGGTTTTGAGAAGGGTGTGAAGGGCTTCAAGTTATGGGATGCTGAATATAAGAAAAGGGTTTTTGTTCGAGATGCGGTTTTCGATGAGCAGTATATGGTGCAGCAGGCAAGGTCAGAACAAGTGCCTATAACCATTGAGACTAGCACAGATTCTGCGAAAATTCAGGAGGAGTCTAGTGAAGATAGACTAGCAGCAGAGAGTGATGAGCAGCCTGTTGAGGAGGAGCAGGAGGTAGAAAAACGTGTTGAAAATAATGTAGAGGAGAGTTTGGTATAGTGGAACAGAAGTTCCAGATTCATCAACTTGTCAAGATGAAGAGCTTGCACAATCTGTCCTTAAGCAACTTACACCAACTTATCTTGCTGCAGAGAAAGTGAATAACAAAGCTGAGTCATTACAACGCCCATTGTATCGTACACAAGTAAGTGAAACTCAAAATTTGATATGGGATTGGAATAACTTCATAACAACTCAAGGTATGAAATACTTTGTTTTTGAAGTCTCCATTTCAAGTATAATACACTTGTTCTTTCCCTTGAGTGCTCATAAAGGAACAGGTGCAATGGAAAAGCATAAGATAACACATATCCCATTCAAATCAAGGAGAATCCACCAGATTCATACCAACTATTCCCAAAGCATCAAACTCGAGGTAATTATCTTGACTCCCAAAGGCGAATAAAACCTGACTTCCTTTATCTTGGTACAGGTCAGACAGTTTTGAGGACAAAACATTTTGAAGAGGGAGGGTATGATGTGGTCATCAAACACGGCATCTACCAACATCAAGCACCCGAGTTCAGGAGAGCCACAATGACATACTCTAAGGCAATCGATTTAAACTTCATGAACGACCTTGCACTTCTGAGCATCAAGAAAGCTCAGCCTCGAATCAACCAAGGTAAGAATATTTACTTGGCAGGAAAAGGAGCTCAGAACATCAAGAATTTCACCAAGATCACATCAGAGCTAAAAGATATCATCAAAACAAGTTGCTTAGCCGATAGAGAGAAAATGGAGCAAGAAGAGGATTATGAATCTTATCACGTGGAAATACTTGAAGATCTCAACCATTTCAACCTAAAGGGAGTTCTAGAGGAAGAATTCATCAAAGGATTCAAGCTGAATGGACCAATACCAGCTCAGAACACTCCATCTTCAAAACTGGCCAATACACACACCAACCAGGTAACTTCAATTCATTATGATTTTGTGCAGGTAATACAAAGTGTCTCAGTGGTAAATGAAGCTTCAAACAACCACAGTTCAAGCCTCAGAAAGCACTTCATTATCTTAGATAGTTTTCTTTTTATTTTAGAAAACTTTCCTTTTATGGTCTTTTAAACGCTTTGCAGTTTCTATTTGACAAGTCATGTTGTTTTGAGTCTTTGTTGTTGTTTTTATTTCGACTCAAATTAGGTCTTTAGCTGAAGAACCCTTTATAAGGTTCCCCTGCAGCTTTGTAAACATTTACCCTTTTTTGATATCAATAAAAACTAATTTTCTTGTTCTTCTTCAAGCACAACCTTGTGAGGAAACTTTGTTTCTTCTTGTGTGTGTGATTCACATAAGATTGAGTGTCCTTCTGTATCAAAAATCCTCCCATAGTCTCTGTGGTGCCTTCGATCCATCTCGGTTCAGATTTCTTGTGGAATCAAGTGTTCTCAGCCATTGTTGCTTGTGGAATCAATCAACATCCATTTCACTCTCATCTCTACCAACATTCACCACCCACCATCATAGTCTCTGTCCAGGGGCTGTATCATCTGGTATCAGAGCCGAAAGGTTCCAAATCAGGTGTATCATATCACTTTACCTTTTGGTTTATTGCATCTATAGATCATAGTTTTAGTTTCTGCCTTTTATCACATTTGGAAAAAAAACCAAAAGAAAAAGTCATTACATCTAGTTTAGTTTCTGTTTTCATTGCATTTGTCATTCAAAAGCGAAAAGAAAAAGAAGAATTGCATCCATATAGCTTATGTTTTAAGTCATATCTATCAAAAACAAAAAGAAAAGTGATTTTCTTTCATCTAGTTCTGTTTTTCATTCTGTTTATCATCCAAAAACCCCTAAAAATCGTCTTGCTTAGTTTCCTGGCATTAGTTTTGCATTCCTTATTCAAAAACCTACAGAAAAGTTCTTATTGCATTAGTTTTCAAAGTTGTGTTCTTACAGTTCTTATTTTCGAAAACCAGAAAAAGAAGTTTTTAGTCTTTGATTCGATTTACCATTGTTTTAAAAGTCAGAAAGTGTTTGTTTCCATTTGTGCATTAATCTCTTTTCGAAAATTAAAAAAAAAATAGGTTCCCTCTTTAGTTTATTCTGTCACAATCTTGTTTCCAATTTTAAACACTAAGAAAACGTGTAGACTTTAACTAGAAAAAGAAATCTGAGATATTACCTTTTATTTTGTGTTGTTGACTTATTATTTGCACTTGAACCGTTTGATTGTGTTGGAATACTTTGATTCAGCTTTTTGGTTTGCATACATGAAGTTATCATGGACGAGGAAGGTTTTGGGAACAAGAGACTGATTCTGACCAGAACATATATGATGATGAGGCTGCTACTTACATGGATGATCCATGGTCTGAGAATGATGAGGACTATGGTTATGAACAAGGCACAGAAGAACCTGAGCCACCAGACCATGTTCAAGACAGTTCAAACTATAGGGAGTGGTACACAGAAGAAGAAGACTCATTGGAAGAAGAAAATGATTCCCAAATCGGTTCAGAAAAAGCAGAACCATACAACCATTATGAATCTGAATCAGAAGCTAGTTTTGGTAGAGGACAAGAACAAGAAGGAGACGAATTAGATCCTGGAGAAGAAGAATCAGAACAAGCTAAGAAACTATGGAGTCTAAAATGCCAGAACAGTTAACAAGGAAATATGGAGATTCTGAAGAAGAAGATTCTCAAGATGGATCACATTGTGAAGAGACTGAGTCTCAAATCAGTGAAGAGGAGGAGCTTAAACATAGAGACTTCGAACCAGAACCACCCGACCAAATGATATATCATGGTTTTTACCGGTTTTATGCCATGATATAAGTCTGTTTTAGAGTATATTTGTGTATCTTTAGAGTCTTTTACAGGTTTTATTAGGTACACGCACGGTTGGAGCTAATGTGGTGATTATGGAGCTTATTGGAGTGATTTGGAGATTTGGTCCGAGAGACTGAGCTCACTGTCCAGATATGATGACTGCGTCGATCGTTGCACACATGCATCGGTCGATGCACTACGCGAATGGGCCAGACTCGGCGGTTTAATGAAGAATGCTGATATTGCAGAAAAGCCCAGAAGTTCCAGATATTTACACAGAAGCCCAAAACGTGTTTTAGCTATTTAATTAGGTTTTTAGATCAGTTTTTGCATACGCTTACATACGCATTCATAATTGAGAGCAAAGAGTTTTTAGAGCTTTTAAGGCTGATCTAATCCTGTACTACATTTGTTTTGGAGAAGTTTTCGAACCCCTTTACTTATTTAATCTCTTTTATGATATCTAACTATTCATTGATTATGTTTACATCTTCTATGTCTAAGTAGATTCATAGTTAGGTTTAGGGTTTCTCACATAGGATTTCATGACTTGCTAGACTTGTTTAAATCAGTTAAGGATTCATAACTTTATCTGTTCTTCGAATCTAAATTGCGTTTAATGCTAGTTCTAACTTGATCAATTAGAATCTAGATCATAGGTTGCTAAATACGACACAAAATTGTGGTTTAGAATCTGAACTATTTAGGTTGAGCAATTAAATTACTCGCAAAGGAATTTGGTTTAGTTTAATTGTGAACATATCGAACTTAGAATTAATGCTGGTTTAATCAGTTAGTAATTGCAAAGGAATTTGGATTGCTGCACTTAGACTTAGAGAATTCTCGCAACGACAGTTGGTTAATTCTATATCCGTGTTTTGAGTTCTAGAACTGTGCTTAATTAGATCATGACTGAATGAACTGTCTGCTTGTCTGATTTCCTGAGAACGCCCTAGACTTAGCGCCCTTAATTAACTGCTTTCACAACCGATAATCTCGCTACTTGTTTACTTTCTCGCATTACTTTTAGTTACATCACATCTGCTTTCTCTTAGTTTAATCTCTTAGTTCTTAATCTATCGAAACCGGAGTCTCTGTGGATTCGATACCCTATATACTACAATCACTTGACTGTGCACTTGCAGTAGAATAGGATTAAAACTAGACCCCTATCAAGTTTTTGGCGCCGTTGCCGGGGACTCTTTGAGTCTTCGATAGCTTCGAACCTAGGGTTTATACTAGGATTTTTATTTTTTGTTTTAGTTACTAATTTTTCTCTGTTTTCTCTCTGTCGCAGGTACCAATTTCGCTTAGTGTCGATCGTTGCACCTTTTGTGTCGATCGTCACTAGGCGATTTTGAGATTGAATCGATCGTTGCACTGATAGCATCGATCGTTGCTTGACGATTACAGACAGTTTATGCAGACGCGTGAAACTAGAAGTAATCAGAACTTGAACCTCGTTAATCTCGGACTTGAAGAACTTGGACGACTAGAGAGGATTAACAGAAGAGAAAGAAGAGAAAGGATGGTACGTGAACGTTTGATCCTGATACAAGATGCTAACGGTATCCTGAGGGACCGAGATAACAATCCGCACAATGCTGCTGGGCAGAGGATTTATGCTGAGGGACGTGTAATCCCGGATATTGAGGAACCTGAACCACAACCGCAGGCGCAAGGCCAAGGACAGAACCAAGGTAGACAGATGGTTGTCCATGAGAGGACTTTAGCTGACTACAACAGACCGGATGAGTTTCATGCAAACCGGTCAGCTCTAGTACCTCCTGGTTTTGAGAGGAACAATTTTGAGATCAAAACCATCTACTACTCGCTGATGAGACAGAATGCCTTCCATGGTCACCCATCGAAGCAGCCTATGGATCACATTGATTAGTTCGAGGATATAACATTGGCATGAAGTATGATGGAGTTTGCCAGGATTATCTGTTTCTTAAGCTCTTTCCACATAGTCTCGCTGGAGATGCTGCTGCATGGTTAAAGCAACTGCCACCTGGGCAGTTTACTACTTGGGATGCCCTGAAGAGTGAGTTTCTGAGACACTTCTACGATGATGCGCGCTCAGATCAGTCCAGACAGGACATTCTGACATTCTCCCAAGGCCCCGTGGAGCCACTGAAAGCTGCCTGGATGCGATTCAAGAAGTACCAGCGTGACTGCCACTGAGGTCACATTACTAGGTATCTTCTTCAGAGGCATAGATCTTCCATATCAGACTGTGCTGGATAACTCCAGCAATGCAAATTTTAACACCAGGACTCCTGCACAAGCTAAGCAGTTGATTGAGAACTTAGTGTGCAACAATAGTTGCAAGACTACTGATGAGAGGAGGAAGAAATCTGGTGGAAAGGTAGAGAATTTGGAGATTGCTGATGTTGAGGTAATTCAGACTGAGGAGGACACTCAGGAAGAAGATGTGAATTACATAGGAGGATCTGGATTCCAAGGTAATAGATTTGGTAATCAGCAGGGAAACATGTTCTTCAATGGAGGATAGAGGAGTGCCTTCACAGGCAATCAGAACTCCTCTGGCTTTGGACAGGCTAGTGGTTTTCAGAAACCTTTTGGACAAGGTACTCAGAGAACCTATAGATCATCTTCTTACCAAGTACCTCCTGTAGCTACTGCTTATGAGAGTAAGATGGAGGGAATGATGGAACAGCTGCTGGAAAGTCAGACCAAGATTGATGTGGACTGCAATAAGAAGTTGGATGCTGTCTATGAGGATCTCAATGGGAAGTTTGAGTCTCTGAACACTCATGTGAAGCAGTTGGATACTCAGGTGAGTCATATTTCTAGTTCTGTTAAAGGAAAAGGAGTAGCAAACACCCATATTAAGGCCTGGTCAGTGTACATTGATGATGGATCACACCTAGGTAAAGGAATTGAGCTAAGCACAACTGAGTTGGTAGAAGAGGCTGAATTTTCGGATTTTGAGGAAAATCTCTCGGGTAGAATCTGTGAAAACAGTGTTGCATCGATCGATGCACCCTTAGCGTCGGTCGTTGCAGGTCGTGAACAGACAGACTCGCAGGATTCTGAAGGCATTGATGCAGATTTAGAGCTTGATCATTTATTCCCTGGAGTATCTGAGATTACTCAGCAGGAGATTTATGCACAATCCATTAGATTATATCCCTCAGTGTCTGAAGTAATTAAGCAAGAGATTGAAGAGCTTGAGAAGCTGGAAGATATTGGTGAAGAGTTGGAAGAAATTCCATCATCTGATGATCCACCTTATCACCCATGTGTGCAGAGGTACTTGAATAAGATATTGCCTTTGGATGAAGAGCTGAAAGATTGGGTGATTGTGGTCCCTCAACAGATAAGTGATGTGCTGTTAACCAAGATCCCAAAGAAGCTGCCTGACCCTGGTGTCTTTGTGCTTAACTATTCTATCTTTGAAGATAGTTTTAGGCGTTCTCTGTGTGATCTGGGAGCTGCTGGAAGTCTTATGCCATATTCTGTGGCAGAGAAGCTGGGTATGTTGGATTTTTCGCCTACTAGAACCTCTCTTGTCCTAGTTGATCAGTCTATAAGGGTTCCAGAAGGACTCCTTGAGGACATCCCGGTGAGAGTTGGGAACTACTTAGTTCCAACAGACTTCTTAGTGCTAAAGTATGACAGTGATCCTGATGATGCGTTGATACTTGGGAGACCATTCTTGGCTAAAGCTGGAGCAGTGATAGATGTGAGACACAGTCTGATTGATCTCCACCTGGGAGATGAGCCACTGCATTATGAGATGGATAAGCTGCGCAAACCGCTGATTGATGGGCAGACATTCACCATTATGGATGGAGATAATAAGCAGCCAAGGGATACTGTGATTTTGGATCCTGGGGAACATTTTACTCCTTCTTTTCTTGGACAAGCACATTCTGCTACAGCCTACTCGCCGCCTTGGATGAGGAGACTTGCACAGAGACAACCAAAGTCTCTGTCAAGATCTCTTGGTGCCTAAAAATCATGTTCGTCCGGTCAAGCTAATGACCTTAAACAAGCGCTGAGTGGGAGGCAACCCACTGCTAGGTTTTAGTATTTTTCTTTTTGATTTTTGGTGTTTTTCTTAGGAACTAACGTTTTGTTTTTGGTTTTGTTTTTGTTAAGTTTTAGATACAGAACTCGAGTCTAGAGATGTGTGACGATCGTTGCTTCATTGTAACGGTCGTTGCAGGGTGATTACGACGAAGAGATGGGATCGCATTGTGACGATCGTTGCGACCCTGTGCAACGGTCGTTGCAAATGGTTCAATTACAAAAATTAAGGTACGCGCGCTAAACCGGAATCAATTCGGTTCAACTAGCATCGATCGTTGCTCATCTGCAACGGTCGTTGCACCCACAACGGTCATCTTTTAAAACCTTTTCTCCTCTCTTCTTCTCCACTCTCGCCGTCCGTACAACCGAAACTCCACAACTCTAAATCTCTCAAATCTTCATCGTTTTCTCTGATTCAAAGCCTGATTTTACTTGTTTTAACACCCTCTATCCATTTCTCTAGCCCAATTGCACGGAATCTAAGGTAAGAACACTTATTTTCAACTTTTTCGGATTTGGTTCTAGGGTTTAAAAATTAGGGATTTTAGGTTTGAAATTGATGATTCCGTACTGAATTAGACTTGATTTAGGTTATTTGGTGATGGATATTTGATGTTTGTGAGAATGTGGATTGATTTTGCACGATTTTGAATCGTTAATTTGCGATTGAGAAGTCGCCTTGCAACGATCGTCGCACTTGTGCAACGGTCGTTGCTGGTCGATTTCACAGAGAGATTGCCGAGACTTATATGGTTTAAATTTTTTCTTGAATGCAGATGGTAACTCGCAGAAAACCTCGCAAACGCAGAGCTACTGCCGCAGATGCTACAGCATATCATGCTCCACCACCAGAGTGGTTCCACCGAGAATCACCACATCCTGAGCCTTATGTGAGAGTTGGTCAATCCATAGCACCGCCTTGACCATACAGAGATCCCGTCAGACAGAGAGTGGCCAAATGATATTGCTGAGTTCCTCAAGACCGCTGAGTTCACAGAGAGACCGTTTCTTGATCACTGGGATGAGTGTGACACGTTGCTCTACAACGGTTGGTGTAGCATGACGCTTAAACCAACCAAGTTTGCAGATTACTCTACTTGCAAGAGTCTGGGCATTGCTGAGCAGGTTCTTACACTGTGTAAGGGCATTGGTCTAGGGACAATGCCTATGAAGCCTTACGACTTGTATCCTGAGTTGGTAAGACAGCTGCTAGCCACTTGCAGAGTGGTTTATCCGAGCCCGGACAGCAGGAGTGCTTCAGGAGGTATCTTTACCTTCATGTGCTTAGGAGCCAGATATCGGATTCCTCTTCTCGATATCTGCAGGATTTATGGGTTCAGCACTGAGCCGAGACGTATTGGCATGAGTCTTGAGTGGGATACGGAGGAGGCTCAGTTTTTCTGGGAGTGTATTGGCAGTGGTCGATACAGCTCGAGGACTACACCAGTGAAGCAGGTTAGACATCCTGTGCTGAGATACGTCTTGCGTATCTTGTGTTGGACTCTGTTGTGCAAGTTTGAAGCCAACAAGATGCGCAAGCTTGAGATGGAGATGCTATTCATTGGACTGAGGGACCAGTTTGAGGATTCTCCTCTGCGAGATCCCACTATGGGACTCAACTTGGGAGCTGTTTTCGCTCAGCACTTATGCGACCTGCAGAAGAAGCCATTTGATGGCGTGGACACTGAGACAGTCGGGAGCCTGCTTACTCCCATTTTCATGCACTGCAGGATTCCCTTAGAGGGTACAGCGTGTAACACTGCCAGGGAGTTCCTTGATTTCAGCCACCTGCAGAGCGCTACATGTTGGAATTGTGTCCAGTAATCTCGGTACTGTCTCTAGAAAGTAAGAGTATGTCAATGATCAGACATAAGTCATATAATACTGGGGGTCATGATGGCTTGCTAGAGTCCGCTCATGATCTATAAGTCTTGGACTTATTGCCTTTATTATATGATCCCATATGGGTCACACGCCTAAGCTAACAGGAAAATGTGTAGGAACGGTTTAGCAGAAGTACGGTAAAAGTGCTAGGCATTTACTGTACTTAGAGAGAATAAAACGGTTTAGCCACTGTGTGTCGATCGATACACAAGGTGTGTCGATCGACACAGTGCGCGAATGCCGTCGAGTTAATTGGTGTTTGGGCCAAATGGCCCAAACGGAACCGGACAAGTTTTATAAATAAAACTCGAGTTCAGAACCAAAAACCCTAGCCGAAAACTCTCTCTCCCTCTGCGCCGAGTTCCCCTAGTGGCCTAGCAGCCTTCTTCCTGATTGGTGTGCGTGTGTGAACCTCTGGAGGAGTTATCTCTCGGTGGCTCTCTGATTTCTGACATACCATCTCTTTCCGCTGCAAACAGGTATAAGGTGAGATCTATCATTGTTTCTATTCAAGAGAACCTAGATCAGCATGTTTAGGTTAATCTGAATCAGAGAATTGAATCAGGATTGACGAAACATTCCTTTCAGTGGTATCAGAGCCAGGTTCTGGTTTTTCTTGTTTAGATTCAAGTTTAGGATTGTTTTTCTTGTTTAAAAGTGTTTTGAATCAACTACTGATAAGAGAAATCACTTAAGCAACAAGGAATTGAAACCTAAACACACTTAAAATCGCAGAAACCAAGCTATATTGATTTGGTAGAATGCGATTTTCAAAAGTCAGTATCGACTGCGATCGCATGGATCGATCGATACGATCGCATGGATCGGTCGATACAGTCTATCGGCTAACCCTGTTAACGCGTGAAAGCATCGATCGATGCAGGTTCGATGTTGGTGCATCGACCGATGCGGTTGGTGCATCGATCGACACGGTTAGGGTTTTGGCTCGGTTCCGTACATGCGTGAGAGCATCGATCGATACAGGATCGATGCACGATCGATGCAGGATCGATGCTAAGAGCATCGACCGATGCGGTTGATGGATCGATCGACACGGTTGGTTCATCGATCGACATGGTTGGTTTAAGGCTCGGTTTAATATTTTGATTAAAATTAATTCGTCCTGGTTTAATAAACAGATTTAATAATTTTATTAAGTCTGGTTAAACCGGGACAAGAAATCCAATGTCGAAAGAATTATTGGATTTAGTGCCTAAACCAGGATTTTCTAATTTGATTTGGTTGGACCAAATAAATTGAGAAAATCCGGTTTAGTAAATAACCGGTTGACAATTGTGGTCGTCGTAGTAATTAATTTTGGTTAGACCAATTTTAATGAACCAGACCGATTATGTCATCTAATTGGACGATCGGGTTATGTCTCGGACATAGACCAATTCTTCGGCCTCGGGCCAAGAAGTTAAAACGATTGGGCCAATTATTTGAGTCTTTCTTCAGATTTAATTTAAAATTTATTTTATAAAGAATATAAAGTCGATTTTAAATTAAAGTTTCCGAAATTTTGAAATTAGAAAGTTTCTTAAATTAGAAGTTTCTGGATTTGCGGGTTTTGGATTTTAAAGAAATTTCTAAAGTTAGAAAGTTTCCGTTTTTAGAAAGTTTCCAATTTTAGAAAGTTTCCAAAAATAGTAGGTTTCCAAAAATGAAAGTTTCCCGAAATAGTAATCTTCCATTTTGGGAATGAATTTTTTAAATAAACCTACGAACCTCAAATAATATCAAGCGTTGGATGTCTTGTCCATTCTATGTCAGCTGTCGAAGCCCATTCAATTGTATTCATGGCCTTACAGTGTGAGGGTGTCTGCTTTTGCGTGGATAAGACGGTTTGTGATTCATAAATGTCATTGGGAGTCCCAGACATTAATGATTACATGACTGTATAGTCTGGTTTTCTTGACTAGGCCATCGGGAGTCCCGGGCCTTGAGACATCAGAGTGGATTGGGCCTCGGGCCCAGATTCACAACCAAGAGTTATATCACGGATATAATTAGCCGACATAGGGCTTACCGATATAAGCTGAGGTTTGGTGACGGCCAGTGGCCCACTTTAATCTTAGTTATATGTGGATCTTGGAATCATTATATTCTATTGAGGGTAACTTATGTTATTGAATATAATGCGTGATTAATCATATTAAGTATAATACAAGATTAATCATATTGAACATATTAACTAAAATCCTTTTATCTTAATTTTCAGTTATGACTAGCACAAACAATCAAAACACTTTCTCGATCCGGTCTGTCCTTAAGATGGACAAGCTGAACGGATCAAATTTCTTGACTTGGTCGCGGAACCTGAGGCTAGTTCTCAGACAGGAGAGAAAGGACTATGTCCTTGAGAGAGCTCTCCCCGTGAGGATCGGGTCCAATGCTTCTCATGCAGTATATGATGCTTGGAATAAGCATTATAATGATGCGGTAGATGTGCGTGGTCTGATATTGGCTACCATGGACTCAGACTTGCGGAAGCAATATGAGAACATGGAGTCGCCAATAGAGATGATCAGCAGCATGAAATTGAAATTTCAGGAGCAGATAAGAGTGGAGAGATACCGGTTGGTTAAGTCTCTCACTAGCTGCAAGCTACCAAATGATAATCCAGTGAGTCCTCATGTCAGTAAAATGATGGGTTACATTGATAACCTGAGGAAACTGGATTATCCAGTTAGCCAAGAGTTGGCAACTGAAATCATTCTGCAGTCACTGCCGTCAAGCTATGATAAGTTCAGAAAGAACTATATCAAGAAAGGCTTAACGAAGACGCTGACTGAACTGCATGATATGCTCAAGACAGTTGAGCCAAACGTGAAGAGTACCCTGTACAATCTCATGAATGAGAAGGGTAGGTTTACTAAACCTAATGCTGACAAGGGTGAAGACAAAGTTGTCCAGATTTTGAATCATGGCAAGCGTATGTCTTCTGAGCCCGAGTCAGATACCTCTTACGTTGGTAAGTGCTGCTACTGTAAGGAGACAGGGCATTGGAAGAGAGATTGCATTAAATTCATGGAAGATGATGAGGAGTTGAAGTTGATGTATGTGACTACTTCCTCAGGTATTCATGTTATTACTTCAAGTTCTACCTTATAGGTATTGGATACTGGTTGTGGCACTGATATTTGTTATAATATGCAGAGCCTGGGCAACAGTAGAACTTTGAAGGAAGGGCAAGTGAAACTACATGTCTGGAAGGAGCTTGGGATGCTGCCTCAGCCGTAGGGTTTTCACTTATAGATCCCTTTTAGGCTTGGTTTTGTATTAAGTAATTGCTACAATGTACCTGCTTTAAGCAGAGTTGTCTTTCATTTTCTTGTAAGAATTTGAATGTTTTTCATTTTGATAAAAGACAAGTTTTGTTCTTTTGATCTTAATGAAATATTAATTGTAGCACCCTATTCATGGAATGGGTTTTTATATCTTAAACCAAAGAGTGCCTAAATGTAACATAAATACCGAATTGGTTTAAATCTGATGAATTAAACCTGATTTTCCTTGGCATAAAAGTCTTGGTCACATAGAGTAAGTCGGATTCAGAAATCCCATAGTCATGGACTGTTGGGCTCATTTGATAAAATATCTTATGAGACTTGAATTCTGTTTACTAGATCAAAAGGTAAAGGGCCTATCTTAGCCGAGCTAGAGAAAAGCCCAAAGGCTTATTGGACCTGGAACATACTCATGTATGTGGCCCAATGAGCAGAAATGCCAGAGAAAAATCTCCTGTACTTCATTGTCTCTACTGATTACTTCAGTGAGTGTGACTGTGTTCATTTGATGAGACACAAGTCGGAATTCTTTGACATGGTCGAAAGAGTTCCAGAATGAAGTATAGGATCTGAATGACAAAAGTATTAAGACTCTGGATTAAAATCACGAGTGAGAATACTTAAGTCATTGATTATGTGATCATCTGAATGAGTGTGAAATCGTTTCACAGCTCATTTCTCCTGAAAACCTGAAGGTGTTTCTGTGAGAAAGAATCAGATCTTATTAGAAATGATTAAAGATGAATCACACGAATCTTCCATGATATTTTAAGAATAACGCTCTAGAAATATCTAAGTTTACGCTAAAATAGTTCCACCAATATCAGTTGAAAGACACCACGTAAATGTGGATTGGAATCGATCCAAATTTGTCTTTACTGAGTATTTGTAGTTGTGCTACTTTGCTGGTTGTCCTAGAGAAACTAAGGCTTGTTACTTTTACGTCCAATCTGTTTTCTAAGAAGGGAAGTTATTTTCCAAGAAGAACAGTGGGAGTAAAAGTATAACTCGAAGAAATTCGAGACATACAGGAGGCTGCTCAACCTGTTGAGGGAGAGCAACGGATGGATTTACAGATTTCTGTAGAATCTACACCTGTGGAGCCTGAAGTTCGCAGATATGAATGAATCAGTTACTAGTCCGAGAGTGATTTCTCGTCATTAGTTGAACCTGATAATCATTGAAAGTTCGCATGATCTGATGATCATTGAAAGCGACGAATCTGCGAAATTCAAAGAAGCGAAAGTGAGCCCGGACTCCGAAAAATTACATTTTATGTAAGTTAGCTTCATCGATCCATTCATGGGTTGATGGGTTGCATTTAGGTCTAAGCACGAGTCGCGGACTGTTGCTGTAGGATAAGTGAAATTAAGATGTAGTCTTGATTTCAGTGGGAGTTAGTAAAGGGCTTTATTTAGTTATTGATATGTTCTTGTAAAACATTTAAAATGTTTAATGAAATTATGATTTCAAGATTATTTTAACTGTGATGAAATAATCGTTCCAAAGTGATAAAAACCATTTTATAGGTCATCGAAGTAAGTGACTTGATCTTGAGTCATCAAAGTCATTTAGCTTGATCATGAGACCCTATATTTGATAGATGGCTTATATCATCCTGTCCCTAGTCGAAGGTTGTTGAAATTGGAACACCAACAACCGTGTGAGACTGGATTGGTACGTGACTTATGACAAAGTCTCAGTGTGTCATAGATGCTCGGCATCAAAGTCAGTACATAGGTGTATGTTGGGGAACATACGACCGGACAAGACCCGCTTATAAGAACTCTTCAGGATATTTATATCTGTGTCATAAGAGATTCTTACTACGACTATAGAGTATAGTCCTTAGACCTGAGTTCGCATGCATGTGACTGCACATGGACTGATGCACTTTAATCATTGTCTAACGCTATCGTTCTGCGATAGTTATAAGGACCTTGTTTGGGTACATTATGAAATGAGTAGTTTACAGTGATGGAACAAGACGGAATTTGTCCCTCCAATATAAATGGAGTGAATATCTCTAGGCCAATCGGAGATTTGAATACTGGAAAATGCATGGCCATGCTCAAACGGACTGTCCCGAGTCGTTTGGATTGTCAGTATCAAATCAGAGTCCGATGAACAAGATTAGGCTTTATGAGGATGACACTAATCTTGCCTTATGACTAATCGAGATATTGAGACAAAAGGGATTATGAATACAGAGATTCCAGTACAAGTGGGAGATTGTTGGAATTGTGTCCAGTAATCTCGGTACTGTCTCTAGAAAGTAAGAGTATGTCAATGATCAGACATAAGTCATATAATACTGGGGGTCATGATGGCTTGCTAGAGTCCGCTCATGATCTATAAGTCTTGGACTTATTGCCTTTATTATATGATCCCATATGGGTCACACGCCTAAGCTAACAGGAAAATGTGTAGGAACGGTTTAGCAGAAGTACGGTAAAAGTGCTAGGCATTTACTGTACTTAGAGAGAATAAAACGGTTTAGCCACTGTGTGTCGATCGATACACAAGGTGTGTCGATCGACACAGTGCGCGAATGCCGTCGAGTTAATTGGTGTTTGGGCCAAATGGCCCAAACGGAACCGGACAAGTTTTATAAATAAAACTCGAGTTCAGAACCAAAAACCCTAGCCGAAAACTCTCTCTCCCTCTGCGCCGAGTTCCCCTAGTGGCCTAGCAGCCTTCTTCCTGATTGGTGTGCGTGTGTGAACCTCTGGAGGAGTTATCTCTCGGTGGCTCTCTGATCTCTGACATACCATCTCTTTCCGCTGCAAACAGGTATAAGGTGAGATCTATCATTGTTTCTATTCAAGAGAACCTAGATCAGCATGTTTAGGTTAATCTGAATCAGAGAATTGAATCAGGATTGACGAAACATTCCTTTCACTACATGGCTCAAGGAGGGGCGCGTATGGGTCTATTACGTCCCTGCCACTGCAAAGCATGGTATAGATCTTCCTACTGCAGATCATACACGGATTGATAGGCTGGATGCCTTGACATTCCGGCCACCTCAGAGAGATCGGCGCAGTGTTCCTTCTATGGCTCATTGATATATCCTGGTTTTTACCGGTTTTAGGCCATGATATAGTTGTGTTTTTAGTGTCTTTTGTGTTCTTTTAGAGTCTTTTACAGGTATAATCAGGTTTGGAGCATATTTGGAGATAATGGAGCATTTTGGAGATTTTTGGAGTGTTTGGCCGAGAGATAGAGTTCACTGTCCGAAACAGAGAAAGGTGTCGATCGTTGCACACCTGCAACGGTCGATGCACCAGCGAGATGGGCCAAAAACTCGGCGGTTTAGAAGAATCAAGATATTGCACTTTGATCCAGAAGTTCCTGATATTTACAAAGAAGCCCATGGCCGAGATTATACCTATATAATCAAGTTTCAGTTGTTTTTATTAGATACGCTTTGATAATTAAGAGCAGAGGATTTTTAGAGCTTTTGGGGCTGATCTGAACATATTACTTCATCTGTATTTGGAGAAGATTTCGAACCCCTTTTACTCTTATTCTTTTATGCAATTTATTCATCATATGATTATGTTTTCATCAATCATGTCTGAGTAGATTCCTTGTTAGGTTTAGGGTTTCTCACATAGGATTTCATGACCTGCTAAACTTGTTCAATTTTAGTTAAGGATTCAAACTATATCTGTTCTTCAATTTAATTGTGCTTAAAGCTAGTTCTAACCTGATCAATTAGAATCTAGATCTTAGGTTGCTAAATACGTCACGGAAGTGGGGTTTAGGAATCTGAACTAATTAAATTGGGCAATTAAACTTTGCGCAAACGGAAGTTTGGTTTATGATAATTGTGAACATATCAAACTTGGAATTAAAGCTGGTTTAATTTGTTAGTTCTCGCAAACGAAAGTTTGGTTTGCTGCACTTAGACTTAGAAAATTATCGCAAAGGAATTTGGTTAGTTCTATATCTGTGTTTTGAGTTCTAGAACTGTGCTTAATTAGATCCTTGCTGAATGAACTGTCTGCTTGTCTGATTTCCTGAGAACGCCCTAGACCTAGCGCTCTTAATAACTTGCTTTCACAACCAACAATCTTTGCTATCTGCTTACTTTCTTGCATTGATTTTAATTCAATTACATTGCTTTCTTCCTAGTTAAATTCTTGTTCTTGAGCTATTGAACACCGGAGTCTCTGTGGATTTCGATACCCTATATACTACATTGATATTGCTGTGCACTTGCAGTTTAGTATAGGGATTAAAACTCTGAGCCTATCAAGTTTTTGGCGCCGTTGCCGGGGACTCTTTGAGTCTTCGATAGCTTCGAGCCTAAGGTTTTACTAGGATTTTTCTTTTTCTTTTCGTTTTTGTTTTTATTTTTTTTATTTTTGCTGATTTATTTTTCTGTTTTCTCTGATTTCGCATTGCATCGATCGACGCCCTTCTTGCATCGATCGACACACTTCGCTGAATCACCAAGAACACTAAGAGATCATCAGGACGATGTGTCGAAATGATATTTTCAGCTCAGGGGTTGACAGTTCACAGATAGCTGGGTTGAAGAACCAAGTTGACTCTCTGCATAGTCTTCTACTTGGAAAGTATGCACAAGAAGCTAACCATTGCGTTGAAGGAACTGGATTCTATAGTCACGGATCTGCTTTTCATAAACCCTTTACAAGGAGTTGTAGTGTTTCTTCTTACCAAGTACCGCCTGCACCTACAGCTCATGAGAGCAGAATGGAAATCATGATGGAGCAGTACCTTGAGAGACAACAACAGATTGATAGGTCCTTCAACTCAAAGATGGATGCTTTGTATGAAGACTTGAATGAGAAGTTTGAATCTTTGAGCACGCATATGGAGGAGCTGGATATCAAAATTGAACGAAGAGATGCAGCAATAGAGAGGCAGAATGAAGCTAAGAGAGCTGAACGGAAGCTGCACATCAATGCTGTGAACATAAGGGATGAGATTGAGTTGCTAGGTGAAGAAGAGAGCATAATCTCGGATTTTCTGGATGAATATTGTCTGCCTGATACATGCACCGATCGACACCCCCTCAGTGACGATCGACACGCCATTCTGACGGCAATTTCGAGTTCTTTCGAGAAACAGAATCGCCTTGCATCGATCGACACACATCATGCAACGATCGACACAGAACGCAGACATGACCAGAAAACTGCAACAATACCAGAACGAGTCTACAAGCCCCCAGTGCCATATCCTAAGGTTCCTAAACCCTCCAAACAAGAGCTAGAAGTGGCTAACTGCATAAAAGTGATGGATAAGAAGGTGAATAAAACACCACCAGTTGAAACTTCGCGAGTTCATGCAAAGAAGATGATCTCCACTGATGGTCATCTAAAAGAAGAAGTTCAGATTGGTGGAACTACAGTATCTGATAGTGAAAAGAAGAAGATGGCGGTTCCTCTTGAACCTGCTCTAACATCTTCAGTACCTGCAACTGTTCATAAGCAGAAAGCTCCAGACATCAGATATACATCAAAGGTAAGGTACAAATCACCTAAGCTTAATCCTTCTGATCACATTGTTTTGAATGCAGGAAAACAAAGAATCCCGCCGAAGCTACACTCCCACCCCGACCCTTATCGTTCGTTCCTTGGAAGATCTCATGATCCGAATGCTTATACGCAACCTTGGATGAGGAGACATTCACAGAGACACTCAAAGTCTCTTTTGAAACCTCCATGAGTTCGATCTCTTTCTGATAGGTCAAGCTATTGACCTTAAACAAGCGCTGGGTGGGAGGCAACCCACCATTAGGTACTGGTGTTTTTCTACTTAATTTTTGGTGTTTTTGTTAGGATTTTACGTTTGTTTTTGTTTCTGGTGAGTTTATGTTTGCAGGTCTCGGATAAATCGCAGTGCAACGATCGACGCACTTCTGTGTCGATCGTCACAACACAAAAGTAATCGCACTGCAGCGATCGTTGCGGTCCTGAGCAACGATCGACCATACACGAAAATCGCCAAGTAACGGTCGATGCACTTAGTGCAACGATCGATGCCTGAGCGACAGAGGTAAACCCGACAGAACTCAACATAACTTTAACAATTTTTTCTTTTTACCGATCCTTCGCTGGACACTACTGGGGACAATGTGTCTTAAGTGTGGGGGAGGTGCTACTGACTTTTGTTTTCTGTTTTCTTAAGAGTCAGTCCGTTTTTCAAAAAAAAAAAAAAAAAAATTTATTGAGTCAAAATTGTTTAAGTAAGAAACTATGATTTTCTGAGAAGATTTACAAGACTTGCAGGAACTTAAGTAACCATTGGGATGAAGTTGCAGGATCTATCTATGACTATTAGAAAACCCCATCACAGATCAACCTACTGGGAACACCCACATCACTTCAGGTATCATAGGATCCTTTTACTGACTTCAATTTAATACTGACTTAGATTTCTCACCTAAGGGCTTGGTATACTTTGTGTCGGATTCCCTTGTTAGTTCTGACACAGCCTGTCAACCTATCCTATTTAGTTCCCTTCTCCCCTTCTATATAGTAAAAAAAAAGATAATAAACTGAGGATGAGTTAGTAACTCCGAAGTGGTCATGAGAATGGTAGCAAATACTATTTTCTCTCATGTGATCCATGGAATGTGTCCAAAGTACACCCCATAACGGGAAGAACACTGATAAAAAAAAATAAAATGATACCCAGTGGGGAAAATCAGTAGTTAAAGAAGGGAAAGAGAAGAAAGGGACTAGAGAAAGATAGTATGGTGGTCTAGAGCTGATAAGGTAAGAATCCATGTGCCCTTTGATCGATACTCCTTAGGTGAGACCGCACTTAAATACTTGCAGAAGTCAGTAGGGAGAATTTGAATGCTTGAATGTGATTGTGGAGTTTACCTAGGACAGTTGCTAAGTGTGGGGGAAGTACATGTTGGTCTTGATATCTTGTGATTGATTCTTTCAGTGGTTTACTAAGGGGAATCTGAGTATTGTAGCTTCTAGGATGAAATGAGTTTCTGAAGAGTTTTCAAACGTCTTCACCATGTTTTAGTTCTCTGTTTTGCTTGAGGGCAAGCAAAGGCTAAGTGTGGGGGAGTTGATATATCATGGTTTTTACCGGTTTTAGGCCATAATATAGTTGTGTTTTTAGTGTCTTTTGTGTTCTTTTAGAGTCTTTTACAGGTATAATCAGGTTTGGAGCATATTTGGAGATAATGGAGCATTTTGGAGATTTTTGGAGTGTTTGGCCGAGAGATAGAGTTCACTGTCCGAAACAGAGAAAGGTGTCGATCGTTGCACACCTGCAACGGTCGATGCACCAGCGAGATGGGCCAAAAACTCGGCGGTTTAGAAGAATCAAGATATTGCACTTTGATCCAGAAGTTCCTGATATTTACAAAGAAGCCCATGGCCGAGATTATACCTATATAATCAAGTTTCAGTTGTTTTTATTAGATACGCTTTGATAATTAAGAGCAGAGGATTTTTAGAACTTTTGGGGCTGATCTGAACCTATTACTTCATATGTATTTGGAGAAGATTTCGAACCCCTTTTACTCTTATTCTTTTATGCAATTTATTCATCATATGATTATGTTTTCATCAATCATGTCTGAGTAGATTCCTTGTTAGGTTTAGGGTTTCTCACATAGGATTTCATGACCTGCTAGACTTGTTCAATTTCAGTTAAGGATTCAAACTATATCTGTTCTTCAATTTAATTGTGCTTAAAGCTAGTTCTAACCTGATCAATTAGAATCTAGATCTTAGGTTGCTAAATACGTCACGGAAGTGGGGTTTAAGAATCTGAACTAATTAAATTGGGCAATTAAACTTTGCGCAAACGGAAGTTTGGTTTAGGATAATTGTGAACATATCAAACTTGGAATTAAAGCTGGTTTAATCTGTTAGTTCTCGCAAACGAAAGTTTGGTTTGCTGCACTTAGACTTAGAGAATTATCGCAAAGGAATTTGGTTAGTTTTATATCTGTGTTTTGAGTTCTAGAACTGTGCTTAATTAGATCCTTGCTGAATGAACTGTCTGCTTGTCTGATTTCCTGAGAACGCCCTAGACCTAGCGCTCTTAATAACTTGCTTTCACAACCAACAATCTTTGCTATCTGCTTACTTTCTTGCATTGATTTTAATTCAATTACATTGCTTTCTTCCTAGTTAAATTCCTGTTCTTGAGCTATTGAACACCGGAGTCTCTGTGGATTTCGATACCCTATATACTACATTGATATTGCTGTGCACTTGCAGTTTAGTATAGGGATTAAAACTCTGAGCCTATCACTCATCCGCTAGGAGAGCCTTCTACACGAGCTTCATCTTCCTCTGCACCTCCTGCGCCTACTGCTGCCCCTGCTGATGATGTTGGACCTTTTCCAGAGCCCACGATGCCTTATGGTGATATGTCTGAGGCAGAGTGGAGAGAGCGTTCAGATGGTATTCTACGGGTCATCTGGAACTTCATGCGTACCTGCACTTGCAGGAGACAGCCACAGATACACCATCCAGGTCCTTCTCGACACAGACGACGCTCTCCGACTCCCATTTCTTTGAGTGGTACTGATCGCATTGATGAGGACGTGTGATTTTGTGTTGGCACCTCTAGACTACGGTTCTGTTATCTTTTCTTGTTTTTCTTTGCACTTTTTCTTTTTGATTTTTAGGATGCTATTGTTTCTGGATGTTATGCTTGATTTGATACATTAGTTGCTTTGATTTTATTCTGTTTTCAGTGTTTTCACCTTGCAGGATCGAAAACTTATATTTTCCAACGGACTAACCTGCTAACTTGCTGACTGATCCGAGTAATCGCAGTGCGTCGATCGACACACCACTGTGTCGATCGACACACCACTGTGTCGATCGTCACAACACGAAAGAAATTGCATTGCAGCGATCGCTGCGGTCCTGAGCAACGATCGACCATACACGAAAAATCGCCCAGCAATGGTCGATGCACCTAGTGCAACGGTCGATGCAGGTGCGACAGAGGTAAAATCAGACATAACTAAACACGTCCATTAACATTTAATCTTTTTTTCTTTCTTTTTACCAATCCTTCGCTTGACACTACCGGGGACAGTGTGTCTTAAGTGTGGGGGAGGTGCTACTGACATCTATCTTTCTGTTTTCTTAGAGTTAGTCAGTTTTTCAAAATTTGATTTATCGAGTCAAAACAAGTTTAAGTAGGAAACAATGAATTTTTTAGAAGATTAACAGCACTTGCAGGAACTTAAGTAACCATTGGGATGAAGTTGCAGATGATCTCTGACTATTAGAAAACCCAGACACAGATCAACCTACTGAGGACACCCACATCACTTCAGATATCAGAGGATCCTTTTACTGACTTCAAACTTAATACTGACTTAATTTTCTCACCTAAGGGCTTGGTATACTTTGTGTCGGATTCCCTTGTTAGTTCTGACACAGCCTGTAAACCTGTCCTATTTGGTTCCCTTCTCCCCTTCCATAAAAAAAAAAGATAATAAACTGAGGATGAGTTAGTAACTCCGAAGTGGTCTCTGGGAGTGGTAGCTACAACTATCATATCCTGTGCATCCATGGAATGTGTCCAAAGTACACCCCTTAACGGGAAGAGCACTGATAAAAAAAAATAAAAAGATACCCAATGGGGAAAAATCAGAATGTTAAGGAAGGGAAAAGAGAAGAAAGGGACTAGAGAAAGATAGTATGGTGGTCTAGAGCTGAGAAGGTAAGAGTCCATGTGCCTTTGATCGATACTCCTTAGGTAAGACCACACTTAAATACTTGCAGAAGTCAGTAGGGTGAATTTGAATGCGTGAATGTGATTGTGGAGTTTACTTAGGACAGTTGCTAAGTGTGGGGGAAGTATATGTTGGTCTTGATATCTTGTGATTAATTCTTTTAGTGGATTACTAAGGGGAATCTGAGTGTTGTTGCTTCTAGGACAAAAAGAGTTTCTGAAAGTTTTCAAACCTCTTCACCATGTTTTAGTTCTCTGTTTTGCTTGAGGGCAAGCAAAGGCTAAGTGTGGGGGAGTTGATATATCATGGTTTTTAACGGTTTTATGCCATGATATAAGTCTGTTTTAGAGTCTATTTGTGTTTCTTTAGAGTCTTTTACATGTTTTATTAGGTACACGCACGGTTGGAGCTAATGTAGTGATTATGGAGCTTATTGGAGTGATTTGGAGATTTGGTCCGAGAGACTGAGCTCATTGTCCAGATATGATGACTGCGTCGATCGTTGCACACATGCATCGGTCGATGCACTACGCGAATGGGCCAGACTCGGTGGTTTAATGAAGAATACTGATATTGCAGAAAAGCCAAGAAGTTCCAAATATTTACACTGAAGCCCAAAACGTGTTTTAGCTATTTAATTAGGTTTTTAGATCAGTTTTTGCATACGCTTACATACGCATTCATAATTGAGAACAGAGAGTTTTTAGAGCTTTTGGGGCTGATCTAATCATGTACTACATTTGTTTTGGAGAAGTTTTCGAACCCTTTACTTATTTAATCTCTTTTATGATATCTAACTATTCATTGATTATGTTTACATCTTCTATGTCTGAGTAGATTCATAGTTAGGTTTAGGGTTTCTCACATAGGATTTCATGACTTGCTAGACTTGTTTAAATCAGTTAAGGATTCATAACTTTATCTGTTCTTCGAATCTAAATTGCGTTTAATGCTAGTTCTAACTTGATCAATTAGAATCTAGATCTTAGGTTGCTAAATACGACACGAAAGTGTGGTTTAGAATCTGAACTATTTAGGTTGAGCAATTAAATTACTCGCAAAGGAATTTGGTTTAGTGTAATTGTGAACATATCGAACTTGGAATTAATGCTGGTTTAATCAGTTAGTAATTGCAAAGGAATTTGGATTGCTGCACTTAGACTTAGAGAATTCTCGCAACGACAGTTGGTTAATTCTATATCCGTGTTTTGAGTTTTAGAACTGTGCTTAATTAGATCCTAACTGAATGAATTGTCTGCTTGTCTGATTTCCTGAGAACGCCCTAGACTTAGCGCCCTTAATTAACTGCTTTCACAACCGATAATCTCTCTACTTGTTTACTTTCTCGCATTACTTTTAGTTACATCACATCTGCTTTCTCTTAGTTCTTAATCTATCGAAACCGGAGTCTCTGTGGATTCGATACCCTATATACTACAATCACTTGATTGTGCACTTGCAGTAGAATAGGATTAAAACTAGACCCCTATCACCAAACATCACATGATTACACCTACCCATCCAACAACGGCTATGTTAATGATCTTGATCAATTTGATTTACAACTCATTGCATTTTCAGGTCATGAACAAGGACCAGAAGCCTATTTGAGGTGGGAGAGAAACATGGAGGAATGGTTTCAGTCACAACAAGTTCCAGAGGAAGAAAAGCTAGTCTATGCTGAAGAAACTTTAACTGGAGAAGCTTTCAACAATTGGGCTTGCTTACAAAGGTCCAACTTACACTTGGGAAGACATGAAGAGGCTAATGTATTTAGATTTGTGGAGAACGCCCAACTCCAAGAAAAGCAGTACTCCAATAGTGTTTTCCATGCACCACCCATGTGTAAACCTCAAGCAGAAAGTCAAGGTAAGTGTTCTTCCCCTAAAACATCAATTGAATTAACTTCATACAAGTGCAAGAAGAAAGACCACATTGCTAGAGGACTCCCAAGAAAAAAAGTTATAACGTCAGTGGGTTCAAGTTATGGAGAGGTTGTGACCAAGAAGCAAGCAAATCAAGAGAAGAAACCAGCCTTGGTCAGAAAACAAAATAAGACTCCAAAAGCCATGATGACTAAGAGACAACCAGCACGCCCTGAGGTAAGTACCTTGACATCACCTCAATATATTTATCAGCTTTTTGATAAGACAATACACTTGATTATGTCCACAAGAGTTGAGAAAGGTATAGGTACCAAAGAGGATCCAAATTAAATTGGTTGCATTCATTCGCAAGTAAACCAGAAACAAGAGATTGTTTCAGCCTCTCACAATAAAAAGATACAAGCTAAGATGTCTCAATCTGTTTATTATGATCCCATAACTGGTATGATGCACTTTCCCTTGTCCAAAAGCATAGAGACATATACAAGACCTAAGAGAGAACAATGTAAACGAGTAGAGAAAGAAAAGAAGATCCAACCAGAACCGAGTTCACCTTTGCATGAACCACAAATAAAGCCTGCTCAAGGTAAGTCTTCTAACCCTTTGAATCTACTTGAAGTAGTTTGTTATAGATGTCAATGCATGGGGAACTATGCTAAAGAATGTCCAACAAAGAGATTAGCAAATACCCCATCTTTAGAACTGAAAAGAAATAGACTTAAGGAGTGTGATACCATAGTTGAATTTGATCTTAATGTTCTAAGTTCTAGAATAATACACTTGTCTTTGCAAAAGGATATTGAAACAGACTTAGGTGTGACAAATGAGGAAGTGGATCAAAACCCTACTCATTATGTGATCTCTAAAGGAAGCCATCCAGAAGCACACAGTCAGCCTGGCCAAGGTAAGTGGCTAAAATCCTTTATACATGTTGAAACTAACAAGTTTTCTAATGATGCAAGGAGAGTAGACTCGGATTCTAAGCCCAATGAGGACAAAGAGATCAGAAATGAAGCTGCTACACCTGTTTTGAGAACTCCCAAAGGTGAACTAGATCATGAGTTTAATCCAACACCAAACAAAAAGTATAGACCGAAAACAGAACAAGGAATTGTTCACACCATTTCTTAGCCTGAGATAAGTGCAGAAATAACTCAACCAATTCCGCCTGATTTATTAGCTGCTATAATGCGCTTGTCTTGTCCAAAAGAAATTGAAAAAGATATAGGTAAGGAGGATAGTGGAACAGAAGTTCCAGATTAATCAACTTGTCAAGATGAAGAGCTTGCACAATCTGTCCTTAAGCAACTTACACCAGCTTATCTTGCTGCAGAGAAAGTGAATAACAAAGCTGAGTCATTACAACGCCCATTGTATGGTACACAAGTAAGTGAAACTCAAAATTTGATATGGGATTGGAATAACTTCATAACAACTCAAGGTATGAATACTTTGTTTTTGAAGTCTCCATTTCAAGTATAATACACTTGTTCTTTCCCTTGAGTGCTCATAAAGGAACATGTGCAATGGAAAAGCATAAGAACATAGCAGAAGATAACACATATCCCATTCAAATCAAGGAGAATCCACCAGATTCATACCAACCATTCCCAAAGCATCAAACTCGAGGTAATTATCGTGACTCCCAAAGGATAATAAAACTTGACTTCCTTTATCTTGGTACAGGTCAGACAGTTTTGAGGACAAAACTTTTTGAAGAGGGAGGGTATGATGTGGTCATCAAACCAAGCATCTACCAACATCAAGCACCCGAGTTCAGGAGAGCCACAATGACATACTCTAAGGCAATCGATTTAAACTTCATGGACGACCTTGCACTTCTGAGCATCAAGAAAGCTCAGCCACGAATCAACCAAGGTAAGAATATTTACTTGGCAGGAAAAGGAGCTCAGAACATCAAGAATCTCACCAAGATCACATCAGAGCTAAAGGATATGATCAAAACAAGTTGCTTAGCCGATAGAGAGAAAATGGAGCAAGAAGAGGATTATGAAGCTTATCACGTGGAAATACATGAAGATCTCAACCATTTCAACTGAAAGGGAGTTCTAGAGGAAGAATTCATCAAAGGATTCAAGCTGAATGGACCAATACCAGCTCAGAACACTCCATCTTCAAAACTGGCCAATACACACACCAACCAGGTAACTTCAATTCATTATGATTTTGTGCAGGTAATAAAAAGTGTCTCAGTGGTAAATGAAGCTTCAAAAAACCAAAGTTCAAGCCTCAGAAAACACTTCATTATCTTAGATAGTTTTCTTTTTCTTTTAGCAAACTTTCCTTTTATGTTCTTTTAAACGCTTTGCAGTTTTTATTTGACAAGTCCTGTTGTTTTGAGTATTTGTTGTTGTTTTATTTTGACATAAATTAGGTCTTTAGCTGAAGAACCCCTTTATAAGGTTCCCTTGCAGCTTTGTAAACATTTACCCCTTTTTGATATCAATAAAAACAAATTTTCTTGTTCTTCTTCAAGCACATCCTTGTGAGGAAACTTTGCTTGTTCTTGTGTGTGTGATTCACATAAGATTGAGTGTCCTGTTGTATCAGATATCCTCCCATAGTCTCTGTGGTGCCTTCGTCCATCTCGGTTCAGATTGCTTGTGGAATCAAGTGTTCCCAGCCATTGTTTCTTGTGGAATCAATCAACAACCATTTCACTCTCATCTCTACCAACATTCACCACCGACCATCATAGTCTCTGTCCAGGGGCTGTATCAACCACCCCCGGAATGGAATGATGCCTTTACGATAGAATTATAGAGGCCTCCCTGTCAAAGGCTCCCTCTCATTTAGCACCCGCAGACATAGCCGAATTGAAGAAGCAACTTGAGGATCTCGTGGAGAAATTCGACCGAGTAGTTCGCCGTGTGGAGCACCGGTCTTGTTTGTTATGAAGAATGACAAAAGTTTCAGACTCTGCATTGATTACTAAGGCTTGAATAAGGTGACCATCAAGAACAAGTACCCTCTGCTAAGGATCGATGAGTTGTTGGACCAATTGCAGGGAGCCTCGTGGTTCTCCAAGATCGATCTTGCTTCCGGGTACCATCAGATCCAAATAGCAAAGGAGGACATTCGGAAGACGGCATTCCAGACCCGTTATGGACATTATTAGTTCGTTGTAATTCTGTTTAGATTGACCAACGCGCCAGCAACCTTCATGAAGATGATGAACAACGTCTCTCAGAAGTACTTGGATAAGTGTGTTATCATTTTCATCGAAAATATCTTGGTCTACTCGAGGATTAAGGATAGTTTTCGACACGCTTATGAAGCAGTAGTTGTACGCCAAGCTCAGCAAGTGCATTTTTTTGGCAAAAGAAGATTGGATTCCTAGGCCATGTGATCTCGGAGACCAGAATAGTTGTGGATCCGGAAAAGATCACTTCTAGCACAAATTGGACAGAACCGAAGAATGCAACCAATGTTCGTAATTTCCTCGGAATGGTCGGTTACTACATGAAGTTCTTGGAGGGATTCGCCAGCATAAGAAAGGACGTCAAGTTTGTATGGACAGAGAAGTGCGCCCAGAGTTTTGAGCGACTAAAGGAATTGTTGACTCAGACTTCAGTGCTAGTACTACCGTGGCCGAGAATACCGTATGTAGTCTACACGGACGCATCCAGAGTCGTATTGGGATGTGTCTTGATGCAGGAAGGAGAGGTGATAGCTTATGAATTGAGAGAGTTTGGGAAGAACGAGGTTAACTACCCCACACACGGCTTGGAGTTGGCAGCAGTGGTCTTTGAGATGAAGATATGGTGTGCTTATCTGTACGGGAGAAGGTGCAGTTATTCACGGACCATCACAGTTTGAAGTACAACTTCACTCAAGGGGATCTGAATTTGAGGCAGCGCCGATGGATATAGTACTTGGCAGACTATGATCTTGAGACCGAATATCACCATGGGAAGGCAAACCAGGTGGCTGATGCTCAAAGCATGAGAAAGATTGTCGCATTAGAAAACAAGGAAGTGCAGGAACTGTCAGTGACCCTAGCGGAATTGCGGTTGTGTGCCACCACGGTAGAAGAAGGAGAAACCAAGTTGGAAGCATTGGACAAGGCCGACTTGTTGGGAAAGATCAGATAGGCTCAACCGCATGATTGAACCCTGCAAGTAATAGTCGAGAAGGAAGTAATTGGGTATCACACCGCGACCAATGGTACGATCATGTTCAAGAACCGAATCTGTGTTCCGAAAGTCAAGGAGTTGAGAAACGAGATTCTAAGGCAAGCTCACCAGTCTCAGTTTTCGATTGACCCGGGGAGCGTCAAAATGTATCAGGATCTGAAGCGGTACTACCATTCGGAAGGTATGAAGAGAGATGTGGAATGGTGGATTTCACAGTGTAAGAACTGTCAGCATGACATGGCCGAAAGGAGGGTTCCTAGCGGATTGTTACAAGGGTTGCCTACACTAGAATGAAAATGGGATATGGTGACCATGGATAGGGTTCCTATTCGTGGATCGACTTACCAAGTCTACACACTTTCTGGTGATAAAGAAAACGGATGGATTAGAAGTTTTCGCTCGAAAGTATGTAGAGTGCATAGTGAAGCTGCACGGGTCACCAGTCAGTATCGTGTCAGACAGATGTCGCCATACGAGGCTCTATAAGGTCGACCCTGCAGGACCTCCTTATGTTGGACCGAGGTAGGAAAGAGGCGTGACTTAGAGCAGGAGATGATCCAGGAAACAGTCGAGCATGTGGCATTGCTCAAGGAAGGCTAAAGCAGGCCCATGACCGTCAGAATAGCTATGCGGATAAGCGTCGTAAGGATTTGGAGTTCGCTGCGGGAGATTCGGTGTATCTTAAGATGAGGACATTTCGGGGTACCGATCCCAACTGCAAGCTTAGGCCAAGGTATATGGGACCATTCATGATAGTTGAGAGGGTTGGTGTGGTGGTGTATATGTTAGATTTACCGCAAGAGCTGTCGGATTTTCACAATGTGTTCCATATATCTGTTCTGTGGATGGTTGTTCGTGAAACGGAATTAATCATGTCAAAGCCGCCATCAGATGTCAACAAGAATTGGTCAGTTTTTAGCAAGCCGGTCAGGATTGTAGATCGTCAGGACTCAGAGGTCAATGGAAAGAACCCAAATGGTACTGATTCGATGGGAGAGAGACGAAATTAAAGCTGAAGTTTGGGAACCTGAGCTGCAATTTAAGTTAAGCCATCCAGAGTTGTTTGCCGATTATAGAGGCATAACAAATTCAGGGACGAAATTCGATTGGTGGGGGAGAATTGTAACACCCCAATTTTAGGCCCAAAGATAAAGTGGGTTTTGGCGAAAAGCTCAAGGCACAACCCATTAAATCTGGAAACCCTAGCCCCATACCCTATAAAAAGAGGAGCAACCCCTCTCATTTGTCACAAAGTTCAAGACTGCGAAGACCTTCTCGTGACCGGAGACAGCCTGAAGACAGCCAGCCACCGTTGGATCGTCGTCGGACCGCCTGACCGCAGCCGTCGCCTCGCAAGACTGCCACCGCTGCCGCCGTTATTCTTTGCCAGATTTCACTGGAATTTTCCGGTCGATCCCATTTTCGTTCACGAACCCATAGTCGACGTCTTCTCGATTCGTTTTAGTGCAGAGTCCTCCGTTCCTCGCGTTCGTAAAGGTTAGATCTCCAGATCTCAGATCTAATCTGATCTCTGCTTCTAAATCTCAGATCTACTTCAAATTTATGCTTCTAGATCATATCAGATCTGTTAAAAGATGTAGTTCTGAGCCGTTCGTCTCTCTCTCTCTCTCTCTCTCTCTCTCTCTCTCTCTCTCTCTCTCTCTCTCTCTCTCTCTCTCTCTCTCTCTCTCTCTCTCTCTCTCTCTCTCTCTCTCTCTCTCTCTCTCTCTCTCTCCTGATCTGTTGCCGAAACCCTAGATCTGCTTTCTCTAGATCTATTTTCTGAAACCCCAGATATGTTTGCAGGATCTCCAGATCTATCGTTGGAATCTCCATATTTATCACCATACCTCATATCTAGACTAAGGTGAGGACCGGTCGTGATATCTATCCTATTCAATCTCAATAAACGGAATATGAGTCCTTTGTTAATAGTATCTTCCTAGGTAGAATAGATCTAGCGGATGATTTGTGTTGATGCGATTGAAAATACCTAGAAGATAGATTATCTCTTAAATCGAAAACTTTGTTTGTGTTTGATGGCTTGTGTGGATTAGGTTGTGGTAGAATTTGGTTGTAGGTCACGGTGGCGAGGTGAGTTTCCGTACGTGCCCTTGATCGTCGGAGGAGGGTCATGACAAACCCTCCTGCTGTTGTTGTCGTGCTAGAGCCGACATGCTGTTGTTGTTTGATGTTGGAGGCAGTGAGGTCTGGGCGTACCCGAAGTCCCTGGGCGCGTGGGGGGGGGGAGTTTCGACCTGAGGCCACCCCTACAGACAAGTAGCTAGTTGTAGGTTGAGTGTGAGCCTTCAGGTTTTGGGTGCAAGGTATTATTAGCCTTGGACTTAGTTCTTGTTGTTGTGATATTGTATAATGAGATCGTAGGTTCCTAGAGTCTCCACTCATTGGGTATTGGCGTTGAACCAATTACTCATACCTCCTTTTTTTATTGTTTCACAGGTAATCTTAGAGAGTTGCAGGAGTAGATGGTCGGGTGTGGTGCCATATTTTGGGAAGTGGGATCTTATGGTGTTTTCTTTATTTTAATAAGACTTACGCTAAACTTTCGTTTCTATTTTTATGTTAAGACTATTTTCGTTGGTTCGGTTTTACTTGTAAGACTCAGGTTTTGATTTTTTTTTTTAATAAAGTAAATCGTTTAGATTTCGTGATGGATTGTAGTTTATGACTTGTTTCACGGGTTAGTGGACTATGGCTTGAGAAGCCGATAAGTCGTTTGCTAAATCCGACGGAACGGGTTTTACAATTACAATAGAGTAATAATAGGAGACGATGAGGATGAGTCCCAAGACTCTTCATGCTCAATAACTTGGCCACTAATGCGATTAAGAGTAAACTCAGATTTGAGTTTGATGATCAGATCTCCACTTATAGCAGAAATAATAGATTTGGATTTTCCTTTGATTGTCCATCTAATACGCAGGACGCTTGTTGATAACATTACCATCTCCTGTATCGTCTACGCATAAATACGAAGTAAGAGGTAGAAACATAAACAGTACTTTTAACCAAAATGTTAGAGGTCAAGATCATTTCTAACCACAATGGGACTCTCTAACCCAATAGTTATCCACAATGGTTTTTTATACTTCTCACGATCTGTAAAACTTCTAATCGAATCATGCAATCACTAGCAGTCACGATGTATTTACTTATTCCCATGAATATTTCAGAAGATCACAAAAGAGATAATGAAAACTTGCAAAGAGCAGTAAATTGCAATGCCGTTTCACTAAACATATATTAGATCTTTTTTAATGATTGTTAAACTTCAAACAAAAGGTTTTCTTCTCTTTTCAGTGTAAGAGCTATATCATTTTCTAGTTATGATTCTTTAGGATGAACTGCCTAAAATACAAAGACGTGACTGCAAATTTGTTCTAGATTACTTGAAGATGGAAGAATATACTGATAAGCTCATGGTTTAAGATTATCTGAGTTACAAGAAATGAGGGAGAAATGACGAAAGGATAAGGAGACATAATCTCATATGCCCCTATATCTCTATAACCTTGTTTAGGAATTGAAACCTTGTTTTCAGACCCTTGTTTTAGCTAGGAAACTAGATTTTTATCTGCTATGAGAGCGAGATATTATTTAAATGATTTTTAAAATGATTTTATTAATTTTTATTATATTATATATTTTAATTATCTAAGTTTTTTTTTAGTATAAAGATTTTATCTTGTTTTCTGAATTGGAAATAAATTGGATTTTTTAATTTCTTTCTAAATCATTTTTATCAATATAATGTTTATTAAAATTATTTTGGTTATATGTTCATATTATTTATTATTATTATTATTCCAAATTATGATAAATCACATTCACTATTTTAATCTCTAATTAATTAATTTAAAAAATATGTTTCTAAAAATGGTTTATTATTTTGTACTTATAAAACATAATTTGTAATAATTGTTTTTTTCTTGGGTTCTATATACGGCTAGGCGTTTGTAACGGAATATGAAATCTGACATGAACAAACCTGAAAAATCCGAATATGATTCGATCTGGTTCTATAAAATATTCGAACACTAGAGTTTAAGTCTATGTATTTTGGATATAAGGTAAAATCCAATCCGAACCAAAATTTGAACGGATATCTGAAACAACTAGAATCTTTACCCAATTTCGAAAATTTCTAGTAATTTTGGATAGTTTAAATAGTTTTTATTGAGATTTTTGAGTAATTCAAATAATTTTGACCATTTTCTAATCTTTATGAATATTTTTTTTAGTTTCTCACATAATTTTAGTAATTTTGGAAACCCGAATTTGAACTCAACCTGTAAGAATCGAACCAAATCCAATTCGAAATTATAATTATCGAACAGGTTTTAAAACTGTAATCTGAAAATCCAAAAAACCAAAAGAACTAAACCAAACCGGTACGGATACCCGAATATCCAATCCTATTTCTAAATGTTTATGTATGAAAATTATATTATGTTGCTAAATCATCATTGTTTTCCAATTTTAAAAATAAATTTGGATTTTTTTAATTTTTTTCTAAATCATTTTTATCATTACAATGTTTATTTTAATTATTTTGGTGATATAGTAGATCTTATTTTTATTATTACTATTTTCCCAATTATGTTAAATCACATCTAGTATTTTTAATCTCTAACTAATTAATTTTAGAAAATATATTTTTTTAAATGAATTATTATTTTGTACTTATAAAACATAATTTGTAATAATGTTTTTTCTTGGGTTCTATATACGGCTGGGCGTTTGTAACGGAATATGATATCTGACATGAACAAACCCGAATAATCCGAATCCGATCCGTTTTGATTCTATAAAATATTAGAACACCGGAGTTTAAGTCTAGGTATTTTGGATATCAGGTAAAATCCAATCCGAACCAAAATTAGAACGAATATCCGAACCAACTAGAATCTTTACCCAATTTCGGTAATATCTTGTAATTATGGATAGTTTAAGTATTTTTATTGAGATTTTCAAGTAATTAAAATAATTTTATAATTTTCAAATCTTTATGAATAATTGTTTTAGTTTCTCACATAATTTTAGTAATTTTGGAAACCCGAAATTGAACTCAACATGTAAGAAATCTATCCAAATCCGGTTAGAAATTATAATTATCGAATGGGTTTTACAATTGCAACCTAAAAAAACAAAAAAAAACCAAAAAAAAAATAAACCAAACCGGTACGGGTAGCCGAATATCCAATCCTATTATGTTAAATCACATTCACTATTTTAATTAAATTTAGAAAATATATGTTTCTAAAAATGGTTTATTATTTTGTACTTATAAAACATAATTTGTAATCATTATTTTTTTTCTTGGGTTCATATACGGCTGGGTGTTTGTAACGGAATATGAAATCTGACATGAACAGACCCGAAAATCCGAATTTGATTCGATCTAGTTCTATAAAATATTCGAACAATAGAGTTTAAGTCTACGTATTTTGGATATCAGGTAAAATCCAATCCGAACCAAAATTTGAACGAATATCTGATGCAACTCGAATCTTTACCGAATTTCAAAAATTTCTAGTAATTTTGGATAGTTTAAGTAGTTTTTATTGAGATTTTTGAGTAATTCAAATAATTTTGAAAATTTTCAAATCTTTATGAATAATTTTGTAGTTTCTTACATAATTTTAGTAATTTTGGAAACCCGAATTTGAACTCAATCAGTAGTAAATCGAACCAAATCAGATTCAAAATTATAATTATCGAATGGGTTTTACAATTGTAAATTAAAAAAAAAAATCAAAAGAATAAAACCAAACAGGTACGAGTACGGAATATCCAATCCTATTTCTAAATGTTTTATGTATGCAAATTATATCCTGTTTCTAAAACATTATTTGTTATCTTTTTTTGGATTTTCTACTAAATGAAGGGAAAATTACTAAAACACCCCCGTCTTCAACATGTAACCTAATTTCCACCGTTTTTTCTTCTTCTCCAAAATAACATCTTTAAGATTGTTTTTCTTGTGATTTTTATCCCAAATATGATGAATTTACATCTTAACACTTGATTTCTAACTAAAATAGAAGAAAAACGTTAAATTTTTTCAAATCCGAACTTTTGCTCTGATTTGAACCTAATCGTGGTGGTGAGCTTCCGCCGAGCATTTCGCCAGCGACTAGTCGGAGGTAGACGGCGCGTTTTTGAACACATGTTTTTTTTCCGAACACATGTTGTATGTGACTAAAAAGAATCTCATAATGAGAGAGAGAGAGAGAGAGGATTAAAAGTGTCTCTTTTTTTTCTAGATAAATGTATATTTACTAGATAAATGTATCTAAATACAGAAAGTTTAGCGCGGCCTAGTGGGTTTGGGCCCCCACTTTACTGTCATGATTCTAGTGCGACCTTGTTAGCTGCTTTTGGGCTGATTTTCAGTTTTCTAATAAATGAATGGAAAATTAGTTAAACACGTCTTCAACCTGTAACATAATTTCCGCCGTTTTCTTCTTCTCCAAAATAACATCTTTAAGCTTGTTTTTCTTGTGATTTTACCCCAAATATGATGGATTAACATCTTAACACTTGATTTCTAACTAAAATAGAAGAAAAACGTGAAATTTTTTAAATCCCAACTTTTGCTCTGATTTGGACATTATCGCGGCGGTGAGCTTCCGCTGAGCGTTTTGCCAGCGACTAGTCGGAGGTAGACGGCGCGTTTTCGAACACATGTTGTATGAAAAGTGTATATTTTTTCTTTTCTGCTGACGTAATAGGGCGGTGAGCTTCCGCTAAGCGTTTTGCCAGCAACTAGTCAGAGGTAGACATCGCGTTTTCGAACACATGTTGTATGAAAAATGTCTCTTTTTTCTTCTCTGCATTTCCATTTATCCTGTCGTCTTTGACGCTTTGTAAAAGCTAAAATAAGAGAGAAAAGATGCCCAACGACGAAGACTAGAGAGAGAGAGAGAGAGAGAGAGAGAGAGAGGATTAAAAGTGTCTCTTTTTCTAGATAAATGTATATTTACTTGATAAATGTATCTAAATACATAAAGTTCAGTGCGGCCTAGTGGGTTTGGGCTCCCACTTTGCTGTCATGATTCTAGTGCAACCCTGTTAGCTGCTTTTGGGCTGATTTTTTTAGCTTTCTATTAAATGAAGGGAAAATTACTAAAATACCCCGTCTTCAACATGTAACCTAATTTCTTCTCCAAAATAACATCTTTAAGCTTGTTTTCTTGTGATTTTACCCCAAATATGATAGATTTACATCTTAACACTTGATCTCTAACTAAAATAGAAGAAAAACGTGAAATTTTTCAAATCCTAATTTTTGCTCCGATTTGGACGTTATCACGGCGGTGAGCTTCCGTTGAGCGTTTTCTAGCGACTAATCGGAAGTAGACGGCGCGTTTTCGAACACATGTTTTATGAAAGTGTCTCTTTTTCTTCTCTACAAACGTAATCGCGGCGGTGAGCTTCTGCTAAGCGCTTTGCCAGCGACTAGTCGGAGGTAGACAACGCGTTTTCGAACACATGTTGTATGAAAAGTGTCTCTTTTCCTTCTCTGCATTTCCATTTATCATGTCGTCTTTAACGCTTTGTAAAAGCTAAAATAAGAGAGAAAAGATGCCCAACGACGACGACTAGAGAGAGAGAGAGAGAGAGTTAGATAGAGAGAGAGAGAGAGAGAGAGAGAGAGAGAGAGAGAGAGAGAGAGAGAGAGAGAGAGAGAGAGAGAGAGAGAGAGAGAGAGAGAGAGAGAGAGAGAGAGAGAGAGAGAGAGAGAGAGAGAGAGAGAGAGAGAGAGAGAGAGAGAGAAGATGGGTATGTTGACTTAAGCTTGAAGATAGCTTAAGATAGAAGCAATCTTAATCCTAATCAAGTTATGATAAGGATCAAGTTCTTTTAGGAGTTATCAAAATCAAATAATTAGGAGTTATCTAATTATGTGTTTCCTAGTTGGTTTAGGATTAATTTCTCTATATAAAGAGTTACCAAGTTTTGGTAAACCTTATGAGTTTTATGAAAGATTGAGTGCTTAAGTTTTGAGTGAGTTTCTTAAGTTAATAAAGAGAGTTATTCTTTATCAATCTATTGAGTTCAGAATTCTTCTTTGAGATCAATAATTGGTATCAGAGCTTCGTGAAAGATCAAACATGACTGACACAAAAGATATAATTGTGACGCCAACAGAGAAGACAAAAGAAGGATTAGGATCTTCATCTATCAAGTTCCCTATGTTGAATTCAACAAACTACACCGTATGGTCCATACGAATGAAAATCCTACTCAAAGTTCATAAGGCTTGGGGAGTCATTGAAACCGAAATAGACGATGGAGAGAAGAATGACATGGCGCTGGCCTTAATCTTTCAATCGATCCCAAAAGCTCTTATATTGCAGGTAGGAGAACTGGATAAGGCAAAATAAGTATGGGATTCCATCAAAACAAGGCATGTGGGAGCTGAAAGAGTCAGGAAAGAAAGACTACAAACCTTGATGGCTGAATTTGATTGGTTAAAGATGAAAGATACATAAAAAATCGATGAATTTGTCGGAAGGTTGTCCGAGATCTCATCCAAATCAGCTGCTTTAGGAGAAAGCGTCAAAGAACCTAAAATTGTTAAGAAATTATCAAAGTGTCTTCCTCGTAAGAAGTACATCCATATAGTAGATTCACTTGACCTCAAAGTCAGTAGCTTTGAATACATCATAGGTCGGCTAAAAGCTTATGAGGAACAAGTAGCAGAAGAAGAGGAAACACAAGAAGATCAAAGCCAGTTGATGTATGCAAACATGGAGAATCAAACAACTCAGCAGTCCTGAGCTTTTAATAATGATTATAGAGGTAGAGGCCGAAGAGGGCGGTTCTATAACAGAGGAAAGGGACGTGGGCGGGTTGGTTATACCAGGGATCTATCTCAAATCGAATGTTTCCGATGTGATAAAACTGGTCACTATGCGTCGAGTTGCCCAGACCGTCTACTCAAACTACAAGTAGCACAAGAGAATGCTGATACTGATACTCAAGAAGTATATGAGCTCATGATGCATGAGGTAGTATACTTGAATGAAGAAAGAATTGTAACGCGTAAGTATAATACCAACATAGGAGAAGAAAGTGTTTGGTACCTTGAATACGGGGCTAGTAATCATATGTCAGGAGATCTCGTTAATTTGCACACATTGATGATAACATCACCGGAAAGGTGTGATTTGGTGAAGACTCAAGGATAGACATAAAGGGAAAGGGATCAATCGAATTCATTGATAGGAATGGTGATCCAAGGAAAATGTCCGATGTATACTACATTCCTGAGTTGAAAAGCAACATCATCAGTCTAGGAAAAGCTACAGAATCGGAATGTGATGTGAGGATGAAGGGATAATACTTAGTAATGTATGACCGAAATGGAAAGTTGCTAGCTAAAACGGTCATATCAAAGAACCGACTCTACAAAGTTCGGATGGGATTAAAAGACAACATGTGTCTACACTCGGTAATGTCGAGCAAATCAAACAAATGGCACGAAAGGCTGGGGCACGTAAACTTCGAAACTATTAGATCCATGGTACAAAAGGAGCTTGTTATAGGGGTTCCACAAAACGATTTCGAAAAACAAATATGTGGATCATGCTTACTTGGAAAACAAGCGAGGAACAGGTTCCCACTATCAACTTTGTATCGAGCTTCCAAGATACTCGAGCTTGTTCATGGATATCTCTGTAGTCCTATAACACCACATACAGCTGCTGGAAACAAGTTTGTCTTTGTTCTTATTGACGATCACTCTCGATATATGTGGACAGTGTTGCTAAAGGAAAAGGGAGATGCATTTGATAAGTTTCGAAAAAGAGTCAGGAATGAACATTCAAGTATTCAGAACCGATATAGGAGGAGAGTTTACATCACAAGAATTTAATTCGTTTTGTGATAGCTCAGGTATAAAACGTCATCTCACAGCACCATATACACCACAACAAAACAGTGTAGTTGAAAGACGAAATAGAACTCTAATGGAGATGACCAGAAGCATTCTCAAGCACATAAATGTTCCAAACTATCTATGGGGAGAGGCAGTTCGACATTCAACCTATCTCTTGAACAAAATCGCTACAATAGCACTAAAAGATAAAACTCCATACGAGATGTTTCGAAGCAAAAGACCAAATGTTAGTCACTTCCGAGTCTTTGGATGTATTGGTTACTCAAAATTGGAAACAACCCATCTCAAGAAGCTTGACAGTCGGTCACACATGTTATTCCATTTAGGGACAGAACCAAGATCAAAGGCATATCGCCTATTTGATCCACAGACTCGAAGGATCACTACAAGAAAACAGAGAAACAGCGACTGCGGTTTCAGTCGCTAGTCAGTCGCGGAAACAAGCAGTGTGTCGCTAAACAGTGCGTCGCTAAATAATTTTGTCGCTAAACAGTCGCTAAATAGCGACTAATTGGCGACTACAAAATAGACGTCGCAGTTTAGTCGCCAATCAGTCGCTAAATTTAGTGACCAATATGCGACCAATATGCGACTAAGTTGCGACTGGTTATTTTCAGTTACTAATCAGTCGCTAAATTTAGCGACCAATTAGCTACCTATTAGCGACTAATATAGCGACTATCTTGCGACTGTATTGCGATTGATTTTGCGACTGCTTAGCGACTACTGATTTCATATTGGTTTTCTCTAATTAGGTCTGGTACTGTTTTGGGTTTGGTTTGGTTTGGTATTTCGATTTTGTTGTTATTTAATTTGGTTTGCTAGTTTTGATAACCTGTTTGCTTTGGATATAGTTTGAACTATTAAAACAACACCAACTTGAAAGTTTTAAACAACAAAGACAATATTCACAACCAAAATCAATATCCACATTCACATACATAAAGACTTATGTACAACCAAGCATTCAAAAGAGATCATCTCCAACAAAACATACCAAAAGAGAAAGGAATCATGTCCAACCGATAGTTTCAAAAACTTGTCTAGAGACACAACACATAGCTATTAAAGGTAAAGAGAAGGACTGGATCTAATCAGTGGCATCATCCGTACCGGTTTCCGTAGTGGCATTTGTTGATTGAGCTGCGAGAAAGGCGACAAACTTCGGGTCGGTGCTCAAGTACTTCTTCACAACATCCAAGTTCTTGATCTCTTCTCGTTGCTCAGCTACAATCCACAAATGCTCAACCTCATGCGATGCCGCGAGAGCTGCTTATTCGTCTATCTTGCGGTTAGCTTCGGCGAGCTGTTGTTCAAGGCTGATCAAACAAGACGAGCTGCCTGGGTACGAGCTGGATGGATACTTTCGCTTCCCATTGAGGTAACTAGCTAGGTTCCCAATCCCGTAGACTTCTCCTCTTTCATTTGTGAAAGTTGACTGCATAAACAAAAACAAAGTTATTGAACCCGAGAACAAATGAAACACAGGCATAATAACAAAAACATAGAAACAGATAACAAAACACAGCCATAAAACACAGCCGCAAAACACAGATAGCAAAACAGAAACACATAAACAGATAGCAAACACAAAAAAACATAATTTTACACAGAAACAGAATTTGACAGAGAGCAAAGGTCAATACCTCAAGAAAAATCTGGTTTTCTTCTTCTATGGAGAGCTTCTGAACACCGGAAGTACATTCGGAATACTCCTCTGTCCCGAGATCAGCCAATCTGTCTTCCTTCTTCTTCTTAAAAGTCTCGGCAACTCTCTCCGATTTCATATCAATGAACGTCCCATCTGCTTTTGTATGCATCCTGATGACACTGGTCTTCCCAACTCCACTATCTGAAACGCAAACAAACATGTTACAAACCCAAACAAACATGTTACAAACCAAAATAAACTGTCAATAAAAACAGAACTTACAATTTCTTGTTCGACTTGTCCAAATGATCTCGGTTCTGCTGAGTGCTTGTGAGCTCCGAGACCATTGCGATCAAACAAACGAGCTGCTGATGTGGTTTCACTCTTACTTTTGGCTTCCTGAGTCTCCCAGTACTTGGTCATTTCTGTCCAAAGAGTACCAGCGATCCAGTTAGGTTTCTCTTTTGAAGTCTTAGCCTTTGATACCATATCTTTCAATCGGAGTTGACATATCCTCTCAAATCTGCCTTGAACCATTGCTGTTATTGATGGAACCCATGTATGTGTTTTCTACAAAGCAAAGGAGAACAATGATGTTAGGAGACATTCATCAACTTAAAGGTATAAACAGATGGAGGTAAAAGAGATAGTACTATACCGCGAATTCGAGGTAGTATTGTTCGCGTCTATCAATACACACCCAACTCCAACTGTAGTAAGCCCCGTCAAACTTGTTTAGCAGGATCTTGGTAATGTTCCTGGTCAGTTTTGACTTGTCAAAACCGGACCTGCAATTAAACTAGGTTAGCATAACAACAGAGACAAGACAGACATAAACATTTCATACTCACACATTTCAGACTTAAACATTTTAGTCTTAAACATTACAAACATTACAAACATTTGAGTTGTTTAAGTGAAACATTTCAAACATTTCAGACACAACATTTCAGACTTGACATTTTCAGACTTAAAACCAGTGTAGAATTCTGAAATTCATTACCATAAAACCAGTGTTCAATTTCAATAACATTTTAGACTTAATCAAAACACAGACAAAAGCCACAAACAAAATAAAAAGAAGAAATTCAGAAACCAAACACTAACCAAGTGGTTCCGGGCTCGAGAGTTGGAGAAAGGACAGTAGTATAGAGACCCATGTCTGGCTCCATAAGCATCGCCGTGATTTTAGCCAGCCTGTCTTCGGAGAGAGTGGGTGCTCCGGGATGTTCAAAGTCGTCATCTTCTTCGTCGTTGTGGGAGTTTTGGGCCTAAGAACTCCTAGGAGAAGGTTGAGGCTGACCACCAGGAGACGTTCGTGTTGGGAATGTCCTGAAATCTACCGTACTATCTCTAGAAAGTATGATAAGTGTCGAGATCAGACATAAGTCATAAATACTGGGTGATCATGATGGCTTGCTAGAGTCCGCTCTTGATCTATAAGTTTAGGACTTATTACCAGTATTGTATGATCCCGAAGGGTCACACACCATAGCTAAGGGGAAAGTTAAATGGAATTAATACGGTAAGATGCAATGGCATTTACTGTATTAGATCAGAGAATTGGGCCAGACAAAATACAGGCTTTTGTCTGATTTGTGTCTTGGGCCCAAAAGATTAATGAGCCATTAGTCTAATGACTTGGGCCCATTAATGAGAGTAAAAGGATTTGAAACCCTAAGGAAGAATAGCTCACGCCATTCTTTTCCCTTGCAGCCGCGATTTTCATCTCTCTCTCTAACCTCTCTCTCTGATCTGATCCATCTCTTTGGTCTAGCAGCCATCCCTTGCTTGTAAGAGTGTGGATACTCAAGGAGGAATAGGTGTTACCATCTGTTCTAGCTGATCTTGTCATTACCATCAATAATCCGCTGCAAAAGGTAATGTCACAGGTTTGATTTATGATTCGTTTTGCAAGAACCTAGATCTGTTTAAGATTATGTGTTAGGTTGTAATTTGGAATTAAACCTTGAACAAACACTATAATCCTTCAGTTCGAGGCTGACCAGCATGTGAAATCCGAGTCTGACCACCAGGATACGTTCGAGCCTGACCACCAGGAGACATACGGCCATGACTAGCAGAAAACTGTGGAGGCCTCGGAGATGCTTCGGTTGGCGTCGTATTTGTCTGGAAGAGGATATTCGGCGGTGGGTAGTCTCTGACACCAGGACCGGGTGGTCTCTCTAAGTCTGGGACACGGTCTGGTGTAGAGATAGAGGGCTGACGGACCGGCGGCGTGATTTCGTACCGGCTTGGTAAACGCGGTGACTTGAGGGGTCTCGGATTCGTCGAAGTAGAAGAACCATGATCGGTGGGAATTTGTTTCACGGCGTTGTTCGCACCACCTCGTCCTCCTTTTCCACCTCTTCCCTTTCCTCTGCCACGGCCACCCATAATACACAGGTAGTACCTCTGGATAGAAGAACCTAAGAGAAAAAGAAACAGTATATTAATCATACAACGAGAGCAAAACAGGGTCTACTAATCATCAGTTAGATTAAACACAAAACAACCATCTTAACCTAAGCTAACAAAAAGCCAGAACAGCAAACGTTGTATGACTGAGAACTAAACCTGAAAAGGATGGCCCTAAGCTAATAACAACAAATCCAAAGAGCAACAAACTTGAAAAATAAGTAGAGAAAGCATCGTACAATGTTAATAATAACCACAGTCATGCATTACAAACTCATACACAGAAGTCAGTTACAATATAAACACATAAATCATGCATTACAAACTCAGACACCCAAAGTCAAACATTCAAACAATCTTAAGCTCTTAATATCATCATAACAGTTTCGTAACACTTTATATCATCAAAACACCTTTCAAACACTTTATATGAGACTCTTATAAACTCAAACAAACACAATCAGACTGTTACAAAAGCAAAGCTTACAAACTCAAACATGATTAAACTCCTACAAAGACAACTTAAAACTCTTAAAAACTCTATCAGACTCTTACAAAATCAAACAAACTCTATCAGACTCTTACAAAATCAAACAAACTACTAATAAAGCAAACATGATTAGACTCCTATTAAATCAGACTCTTAAAAGATCTATATCAGACTCTTAAAACTCAAACAAACTATGTATCAGACCCTTAAAAAATCTATATCAGACTCTTACATAATCAAACAAACTACTAATCAACCAAACATGGCCAGACTCTTACAAAATCAGACTCTTAAAAACTCTATCAGACTCTTACTAATCAACCAAATAGTTAATCTTTCTGGAAATTACATGCGGTATAAAAAGCTTTCGTGGAATAAGCTCCTCAAGCGGCCGAGCACAGAATTCCCAAGCGAATATCTGACAAGAACAAAGACAACACTTCATAAGAAAAGAACAAAGACAACACTTAATCAACACAGACACACATCACCAGCTAATCCTACGAGACTAGATACACAAAAGTTGTCATTTTTCACAAAACAAAAAAGAAAATGACTAGTAGAAATTGAAGAGAATACAAGCCAGTTATGTCTCTGGTTAGAAACTCACCGATTCGACTGGGTTGAGAATGTTGACTAGGAATTACAGGAAGGGATTTGCTGTTAGGGTTTCACGAATCAAAGGGGGAGAGAGAGACGAGAGAAGAAAAGATTTGGGGTTAAGGATTACGGGAAAGATTTTGGGTTAGGGATTACAGGAAGAGATTTGGGGTTAGGGTTTCGGGAATCAAAAGGGAGAGGGAGACGAGACGTGAATCAATTTGAGGTTAGGGATTACAGGAAATATTTGGTGTTAGGGATTACAGGAAGAGATTTAGGGTTAGGGTTTCGGGAATCAAAAGCAATTTGGGGTTAAGGATCGTGGAGAGAAACGAGACTTCGAGAGAGAGAATTGCTCCGAGAGAGAGACGAGAATGAGAGGGGACTCTGGAAAATTTTTGGTTTAGCGTGCTAAACCCAAAAATTGGGCCCAAATTTTTTTGTTAAGGAGGGAATCAGAAACAAGGCGGGATATGTTTGGAGGGAATCAGAAAAAATTTTGGTTTAGGAGGCAATCACAATTGCTTTTTGGTTTAGTGATTATTTAGATAAAAAAGAAATATGGTGCATTACATATATAATATAATACAATACTAATTTAAAACCGAATTGAAAATTACATTGAAACATGAAATGTAATTAATAGGGTTCTTCTTCGACTTCATCATCGTCATCAGAAGACGATAAATTACATAGAAATTCATCTTCTGGTTCTTCATCTTGGACATCATGATCGAGTTGAATTGACCTTGCTTCCCGATGTACCAAATTGTCAACTACAAGATCTTCAATGGTAGTCAACATCACAGCATCATCGTTTACTTCTTGCAAAGAGTCGGTTCTTTATCTTCCTATTCTCCTGAAATATTTCCCCTCGGAGAAACTTTTAGAACATTGAGCCATAACTGTTTTGGTTTTTTTTTGTATGGATATGGGACATAGCAGACTTGATCCCCTTGAGAGGCTGTAGAACATCAAAATGTAAAGCATAACTAAATGGATTAACATAGATATATATATATATATATAAGACCTCACATTTAATATGTATATATACATACGTACCTAGAATAAATGGTTCGTATTTAGCATATCTCCTCGATGAAAGAACATCAACAACACCGCCATTGCTCCTCCGAGTGCCTCTACCAATAACAGGGTCATACCAGTTACACTTAAAAAGTGTGACTCTCAAATTGACCATCCCCTCATACTCTAGTTGTGTGAAATCAGTCAAGATCCCATCGAAATCAGCTTCATCAGATGCATTACTATAATTTTCGCCTTTAGCACATATCCCATAGTTACATGTTTTTCGTCCCATACCGTGATTTTGGGTGTGAAACACATATCCTCTTGTGAAATAGATGGGCCAGGTTTTGACCTTATTTACCGGTCCATGCACTATATCCTGGACCCATAAAGGAAAAGGATTTGTGTCGTTCCAGTAAAGAACCTGCATATTAATGCACACTTTATTAACATTCTATATCAATTATTTACGTATTTAAGTGCACATTAATTGTCTAGACATACATAATACTTTACCCATATGGAATATTCGTCTGCTCTTTTCACAGAGAGTTCTTTCTCGGAGAGGTCTGGATATTTAGCAGAAATCCAATCTTCGAACATTCTGTGAAATATATATGTGAGTAATCATTGTGTATTATGGTAAAATATATAATTTGGGACATACCAAATGATTTATATATATACCTCTCCAAAGGTTGGAAATATTCACAGTTTCGCAGAACATATGAATGTGCGCAATGATGGTCTTTCTCCGAAAGCCATATTTCCTTCATTTCTACACCTGGACGGCCTATGTGAGTGAATATATCAGGTATATCAGAGACATGATATACGGGGCCTTCGCCTTCATCGATTCTTGTAAACCTATGACCAAATAAGATCGTGCCAAGAAAATCACATTAGAATTAATATATGTGTGTAAAAAGAATAGTGGGTTTATACCTTGACTTCGTTTGAATATGCGGGGGAAAATAGTATTCTGTGAAATAAGCTATCTCGTCATTGATATATGATTCCACAATCGATCCTGACGCATATCTTTTGTTTTTTGGTTTTTCCTTTCAGCTTTTAAAAAAAAAAATTCAAAAGGATACATCCACCTAAACTGCACTGGTCCTCCCAATTCAGATTCGTATGGGAGATGTATAGGCAGGTGCTCCATCACGTCGAAAAATGATGGTGGAAAGATTTTTTCCAAATTACATATGATTAACACTATGTGTTGTTTTAGAATTTGGACGCGATCTTTTTGCAGAGTTCGGGAACATAAGTCCCGAAAGAATGCTCCAACACCTACAATTAATTATGAAAATATATTCATCAAACAAATTCGTCATCATATATATTACGTATACCAATTCGTAGAACTATATGTAGTTACCTGACAATGCAAGGTGGACGTTCCGTTCTACGAGTTCTGCAAAGACAAATGGAATTAGCCGCTCCATAAAAACATGGCAGTCATGACTCTTCATGCCCGAAAACTTTCCCTTGTCAAAATCTACACAGCTAGCCAAGTCTGACGTATAACCGTCTGGGAATTGTACTGTTTTCACACATTCTAATAATCTTTTTCTCTCGACTTCTTCCAATGTGTATACTGGAAATGGAGCTTCACCATTCGCATCAAGATGTAAGTGTGCCCGATCACAGAACCGTTGTATATCCAATCTCGATTTAACGTTGTCTTTCGATTTACCCGCCACACTCATAAGAGTATTCATGATGTTGTCAAAAAAATTCTTCTCTATATGCATCACGTCAAGATTATGTCGGAGGTTGAGGTCTCTTCAGTACGGCAACTCCCAGAAGATGCTTTCTTTGTGCCAGTTATGCCACTTTCCATATCCTGGCTTCTTTTTTCATGACCATTTCCACCGCACTCAGACGTTTTCAGAGGATTGACTTGTTTTATCCTCTCGGTATAAACTTGATAACTGTTTAAAGACTCTGGTGGTTCATCATTCATAGCGGATCTACCCATCAAGAAGTCTTTTTTTATTCTTTCTTAGTGGATGGCCTCGAGGAAGAAACCTTCTGTGACAATCAAACCAACATGTCTTCCTTCCACTGGGTAGATAAAAAGCTTGTGTATCTTCCATGCAAATTGGACAAGAAAGTTTACCATGGGTCGTCCATCCTGATAACATGCCATATGCCGGGAAGTCGCTTATCGTCCACATCAGCACATCTTTTAACTTGAAATTTTGATTCAAAGAGACATCGTATGCATCAAATCCATTTGACCACAAATCTTTCAAGTCCTCGATAAGAGGTCGCAGGAAAATATCGAGACTGGCTCTCGGATGATTTGGCCCAGAATTCAGTATTGTAAGGAACATGTACTCTTCCTTCATGCACATACCAGGGGGTAAATTATAAGGAGTCAATATCACCGGCCATAACGAATGATTACGAGTCATTCCAAATGGATTGAACCCATCGGTGCATTATCAGTCGCAAAAGTCAGTCGCTAATTTCATGTTTTCTTGTAGTGGATAGTAGTGAGTTGAGACGTAGTGTTTGGCGAAACTAAGGGTTCGAATTGGAGTCAACACAAAACGGAAGGAATATAGGCAGGAAATATCAGTATTATGCTTGAGAGCATTGGAAATCACGGTCTTGAAAAATTGGTTTGTGATGAAAACATTTGGGAAGAAGAGCCCGACCATGAAGCATCCTGTAAAGAAGGAGAGAAATTCTCAGACCTGGACATAAATGTCAACTCAAATAATGAGGAAACAGAGACAAACAGAGCAGAAACAGAAAAAGAGGAAGAAGAGTTTGGTGATCAGCCAATACTAAGGAGAACTCAAAGTTTTGATGGTGCTGAACTACCTCGGAGAAGATTAGAAAGAGAGATTAGAAAGCCTAAATATCCTGAGGACTATGTATACTTAGCTAAGGAAGAAGGGGAACGACTGTTACTAAGCTTGAACACGAACCAGAAAGTTACAACGAAGCTAAAGAGTCAAAAAGATCGATACTCGCTTGCGAGGATGAAATTAATTCCATCAACAAGAATAGAACGTGGGATCTTGTTGATCTCCCATACGGAGCAAAACCAATCGGTTTGAAGTGGGTATTTAAGCTTAAATGAAACTACGATGGAAGTATCAATAAACACAAAGCCCGACTTGTAGCCAAAGGATACGTACAACGTTATGGAATAGACTTCGATGAAGTATTTTTCCAGTATCCTGGATTAAAACAATCCAACTTCTGATCAATCTCGCAGCCAATTTTGGATGGGAAATACATCATCTCGATGTAAAAACAGCGTTCCTGCATGGAGAGTTGAAAGAAACTGCGCATGTCACTCAACCAGAGGGTTTTGTGGTGAAAGGATGTGAAGGGAATGTTTATAAACTCAACAAAGCTTTGTATGGCTTAAGACAAGCGCCAAGGGCATGGAATGATAAGCTGAATTAAATCCTCAAGGAACTTTAGTTCAAGAGGTGCTCAAAAGAGCCATCAGTCTATCGAAAACAAACTAATGTTAACCTCCTACTTCTTGCAATATACGTAGACGACTTGTTTGTTACACGAACAAACTTTAAAGTCATCAATGACTTCAAGAAGGAGATGGCATTTAAATTCGAGATGAGTGATCTCGGAAGATTAACATATTATCTAAGAATCGAAGTACATCAAAGCAAAGAAGGAATAAAACTCAGCCAAAAATGGTATGCTTCAAAGATTCTAGAGGATGCAGGAATTAAGAATTGTAATTCTTCACAGACACCAATGGAGTCTGGTCTAAAGTTTTCAAAATCCAAAGAAGAGAAGGAGATAGATGCAACAAACTATCGAAAAGTCATTGGTTTTTTCCGTTACTTGTTGCATACTAGACCTAATTTGTCATATTGCGTTGGAGTAATAAGTCGATATATGCAGACACCCAGGGAATCACATGGAACAACTATAAAACAATGCTTACGGTACCTACAAAGTCCTACTACACCCGGTTTGGTGTTTGTAAAATCGGAATCAGCTGCAACAAACTAGTTGGATACAGTGACAATAGTTATAATGTGGATCCAGATGATGGTAAAAGCACAACAGGTCATGTATTCTATCTTGGTGGAAATCCAATTACTTGGTGCTCACAAAAAAAAAGAAACGGTGGCATTGTCATCATGTGGGCTGAATTTATGGCAGGTACTGAAGCAGCAAGACAAGCAATCTCGCTTCAAGAGCTACTTAGTGAAATCACTGGTTCACCATGTGAAAAGGTTGTTATAAGGATAGACAATCAGTCGACAATAGCTTTTACCAAAAATACAGTGTTTCATGGTCGAAGTAAACACATACATACAAGATATCACTTCATATGAGAATGTGTTGAGAATGGACAAATTGAAGTAGAGCATATTCCTGGAAGTAAGCAAAGAGCAGACATCTTGACAAAGGCTCTTGGAAGAATTAAGTTCAAAGAAATGAGAGATCTTCTTGGTGTTCAAGATCTAGCAGTGAAAATGACTTCAAGCTTAGGAAGGAGAATGTTGACTTAAGCTTGAAGATAGCTTGAGATAGAAGCAGTCTTAATCCTAATCAAGTTATGATAAGGATCAAGTTGTTTTAGGAGTTATCTAAATCAAATAATTAGGAGTTATCTAATTATGTATTTTCTAGTTGGTTTAGGATTAATTTCTCTATATAAAGAGTTACCAAGTTGTGGTAAACCTTATGAGTTTTACGAAAGATTGAGTGCTTAATTTTTGAGTGAGTTTCTTAAGTTAATAAAGAGAGTTATTCTTTATCAATCTATTAAGCTCATAATTCTTCTTTCAGATCAATAGGGTACAACGAATTTTTGTCAAGAATGGAAAAAATGAATCTGTTCTTTGCTCTTTTATACGATTTTCTTCAGACATTTGGTCAGAATTTAAGACAAAAATTAAGAGAAAGTTTTCTTTTTTGTACGTGAAAACTACGATTCTCTTCAAGACCGTGACATTATGAGGTAAAATTGGGTATGTTAGCTTGGATAATTATATATCTACATCTTTGAAGAGTGGCGTTTACATATGTTTTTCTTGTTACTTTTGTTGGCTTTTGTAGATTTTGGCTCAAAATTAGCCCTTGACAATATGTTTTTGTTTTTAATCTTCTGAAATCTCACATGTGTACGCTTGATTTGTAATAGTACTAATTAACCAAATTAATCAAACCTAGTAACAATTTCGAGTCAAGAAATCGCTGTAAGAGTCAACATATCAGACTTGAAAGCACAAAGAATCTATATTTTGTACCTCTTAGGTTAAACAAAAAGGCTGAATCTATTTGTTTGATTAATAACTTTGTTTGATTTCTTTCTGTATATTTGCAGAAGAAGAGATGGAAGAATTTCTTCACCTACATGGGCCCTGGTTTCTTGTTTCGATCGCATAAATTGATCCTGGAAATTTTAAGATCATAGAGCACATTTCACTGTTATGTTAATTTTTCAGTAATTATAGTGATTAATGCTTCTTTTCTGATTCATGTAACTCTTCCTCTACTCAGCCTTGGTAGTTTCAAACTAAAAAGAAGAAAATATTTGGGCGGCTTTGGTGGCTTCGTGTGCGCTTTGGTGATTCATTCTCTGGCTGCAAATCTTGGTGTTGTCACAGGTTTACTCTTTCGACAACAACAATAACAACAAAAAATTACTCTTTTCTTCTACGTTTTATACATGAAAACATTTGGCTGAGCATTGTAGAGCCGAATAATCCAAAGTTCCATTTTTTTTTTTTGCTATGGGTTGTTGCAGAAATTGCAGTAGTCACTTGTGACATCCCAAAAGCCACCAACTTTATTTACTCTTACTGTGTTTCAGTAATTTTTCTCTAATCGATATATTTGTTTTTGCTTATTTTCATAATCGGCTTCATTTTGTAGTTTCTGGACAGATTTTGTTAACAGCTCTTTAGAATGAATGATTGGCTGGTATGCCTCTAAATCTCCAACGGTAATCCGATATGCCCCTGTTATAAAAGGTTTTATTTTTGATTTTTTTATAAATACGAGAATAATGAAATCACCCTAAAACCTGAATAAAACTAGATAATTATCTATCCTATCAAGCTATATCCGCCCATTCAAACACCAACCCAAGCCAATCAGGTCAGACCCGAAAAATTAATAAAAACCCCCAAATTAGGAATCTAAATCCCTAATTTTCATTAATTTCTTCATCTGTTACTAATTCCTTTCTATCTCGAGATCAAAATCAATGGCTCCGCCGAAGTCTCGTGCCAAGAAAATTGTTATCCCAAGTAAGGATCTTCCCGTAAAGTCGCCCGCCGAGAATGCGGAAGAAGCGCCAACAACGATGAGCGATGTTGTTGCTCCGGTCACGAATGCTCCTCCGGTTTCGAATGCTCCTCCAACGGTTGTTAAAGAAACTGTTGTTGACGAAGAAGTTGATCTCGAGAATTCGAGCGAAGAAGATGAGAGTGAAGAAGGAGATGATGATGACGCGATAGAGAGTACATAAGAAGACGAGGTCGAGGAACCGAACTCGAGACTCTCGGATACAAACAAGATACCAAATAAGGATGGAGGAGAAGAAGACAATGAGGCAGAGGGTCGCGAAGGAGACAAATCCCACGACAGCTCTGATTCTCATTCGGTAAGTATTCCCATTTAGTTATGTAAAACTAGGGAAAATTGAGAAAATAGTTAATTTTAGTTCTAAGTATGCTCCTCTTGATGTCAATTTATATAGGTATTGAACTTGAAATTGGATTAGATGATGAAGATAGCATTTGAATTGTTCGCTGTTAATTAAAACTGGAAAAACTCGGTAAAACTATAGTTAAGTAAAACTGGAAATCTCAGTAAAAATAGGCTGTCGTATTACTGGAATAACTTGGTAAAACTAAACACTGTATTACTGGAATAACTTGGTAAAACTTATTGTTGCAGGAAACCGATGATGAAATGACAGCACTGCAACCTCTCAGAATGTACTTCCCCTCAACGGAGTACTAGAAAAAATCAAGATATCGACGAGGTGCTAAGTTGTTGATTTTCTGTAGACTCTTGATGCTTTCAGCCTAAGCTAACAACTAATGAGAGGAATTTGTTTGAAGAGCATCAAACAAATCTTTCACTTGCCGAAGGACGGACACCAGAAGCTGATGGGCATGTGTACCCTACTTCTACGAACCACCTGCATCAAGAAGAGGATGGAAGCATGGTTCGTGGTTTACGATGTTCCAATCCGTTATGGTCTGAGGGAGAATGCACTTATCTCCTGATTAGACTGCCAAAACTATTCGGTTAACTATAAGCAATGGGGTGGCCTTATTTTCATGAGGAAGCATTTCAGAAACTCGATAGTCAAAGCACAAGATGTCATAGAGAAGCTAGAGGGGATGGGAGCTTCTTGAGATAGACTTAAGATGATTATACTATACTTCCTTTGCAGCGTTAACATTGGTCAGACGAAGCGTGGAGACGATGCTACTCCGGTGGTGGATTTCTTTCTTAGAGTTGTCGATGATCTTGAGTTGTGCAAGACTTTTCCTTGGGGGAGATTGTGCTACGGTTACATGGTCGGTGAGAAATCTCACACGATGGACCATTTTAGAGGGGTTGTCAAGGAGAACAAATAATGGCCGATTCCCGGTTTTTGTATCCCTTTGGAGGTATGTACTACGCTTGTTGTGGATAATTTTTGTTGTGTTAATCTCTAAATAATCTCTACTATATGTGTGTTATTGTGCAGCTGTTATCGTTTGAGGCAATTCCAGAGTTAGGGAGTAGTTTCCGCCAGCCAATTCTAGTTGCAGACCGTAGTTGTCCAAGGATGTGCAAATATCAGTTAAAAAAGAGTGAGATGAATGGGTTTCCTATTTCAAAAATCAATTAAGAACTTGCTAAAACTAAGTGTCAGGGTATTGATAACATCTTGCCAACTCGAGATGGAGAAGAAGCTCTTCTTGAGCAAATATTGAAGAAACTGATGTCCATGATCTCAATAATTCTGTTGTTCAGAGTTGGATGAAGTGTCTTTTGGCTTGAAAGACAGTATTTTTTGTGGAGATGTACAACGAAGTGATGGCTGCCCGAGGGGCAGAGGAAGAGGAAGCTCAGAAATCTTTGGAAATGGGACATGCTGCCACTGATACACCTGGAGGTACGAATCCTAACGATTTTGTTGAGATCGTGAATGGGATGAAGAAAGACATGGAAGATGGGTTTAAGCAGTTGAATGAGAAGGTTAACGAGTTGGCGAAGAGAATCACACTGATGGAAGCTTACGTGGCACATAAGAAAAAAATTGAATAAAAATGGTAAAAGTAGTCTCAAGTATTACTAGAAAACTTGGTACAACTATATTCTAATTGTATATGATTTCTGGTCGATGAAGTGATCCAGAAGAATGCGACAGAGAAGAAAGCGGCAGAGAAGACAGCTGGTAAATGGAAAGTGGTGGATATTGTAGTCGACGTGCCTAACACAAGGTCGAGGAGGGGCTAAGACTTGGTTGGATGTTAGGACTTTTGTGGTTTTTTAGTACTATGTTGGTTTTTAAGTACTTTGCAAGTTTTTAAAGTACCTTGTTGAACCTTATGGGTTTTAAGTACACTGTTGAACTTTTTATTTGTAGTAAAACTGGTGCTTTTAGGGACAACTGAAACTGTGTTTAAGTAAAACTAGTAAAAATAAGTAAATCTACGCTTAGAACTATTCTTAAGTAAAACTGGTTAAACTGGGTATAACTAGTTAATTAAAACTGGTAAAACTAGGTAAGTAAAACTGGTATAAGCAGGTAAAACTAGTTAAGTAAAACTGGTATAACTAGGTAAAACTAGTTAAGTGAAACTGGTAAAACAAGGTAAAACTAGTTAGCATTAGAACTGAAATGAACATAAATAAGTCTTACAAATTGATATAACATAGGTTTGGATGATTCTATAGATAAGTCTTAATACGAACTGACAACATATACAGTTAATCATTGTTCCGACCCACAACGCTCGCTACCATCTCCTTCAGATTTTCAATCTCTTCGCCTTTGTTCTTGAGTGCCATTTCCAGCTGCTCAATAAGATATTCATGGGTTCGAAACTTCTCGGCATGATAGTCCACTGTCCTCTTTAAGTTAGTGGCTTCTTCTTCGACGCCTTGAACCCATAGTTTCCAAATGTGTAAGTCATTATCTTGCATATAAAGACAATATAGATTCAAATGATGCTTAAACACCAAATCAACAAATCACCAAATCAGCACATATCACCTCAAATGCATTGCAAACAAAGTACCTCCTTCCCACGTCAGATTCGGGTTGTGTAGGCTCCACAATGATTCGACCACCACATGGAAAACTTGTCAGTATGCCATTGTCACCATCTACAATTAGGTACATCATGTTGTATTCCTTCTTCGGCCTCTTCATGTCACTGTAATAAGGATCGGATTTGAATTAGTCCATATTTAAGAGAGAGAAGAAGAAGATGAAATTGATGATGAGTGAAAATCGAAGAGAGAGAGAATATTGAAGAAACCGATGGGATAGATAAGAAGAAATGCAAAAAGAGAGAGAGGGAGAGAGAACATTAAAATTGGCAATTTTTTTGAGTTTGGGAGCCAAAATATTGATGTATTTTAAATTTTGCCGCAAAAATTAGTTAAATTTGAATTTTTCCGCTAAAAAATACACATGGTTTTACAAAATATATTATTTTTACGAAATTTCCAAATAGTTTTACTTTAGCTGTTTTCAATTTAATTAGTTTTATTGGCACTTAAAATTTGATTTTGTAGGATTAGAGTTGATTTTTCTCAATTAATATATCATTCTAATAGTTTTGAGCATTAATATGTTACAATTCTCAATTTTTGAAACTTCATACTCTTAACTTGTCTATTATTCCAAAAATGATCTTAAAGTATAGGAACATTGTTGGTGGGATTACTATATTGAATGAATTTTTTATTAAACTTTCAATCTAATTTGTTGTAATAGCAATATATGATCATTGTTATAGTAAAAGTGATCTTAAAAGTTTAAATTATATATATATATATATGTTAACCTTTTAGTTTCTCGAATAATTTTTCATTCTAATTACGATAATCACTTAGTATTACAAAATATTACCAGTTTTACCAACAAAAAAAGATGTAACATATAGTTACTAGTTTTCCAGAATCAAGCATACTTATCATACAAGTAACATTAAAAATGAGAGATTACAAAAAAAATTACAATCCAAATAATAACCATTGGAGTGATTTTCTTGGCCGCCTCTTGTTTTGCGTCCTCTTCTTCCTTTCCTCTACCGATGGAAACCTTTTAGTTTTCTTCATTCCCTTCTTTTTGAGTTTCTTAGGAGGTATTATCTCCAAATCTTTGATGTTATCCGGAACATCCCACTTTGACATATCCGACACTAAATAAATTGTCATGTAATACGCTAATGCCCACTCTGATACATCCCACTTTATTATTAATCGTTATAGACACTGCCTCCTTACGATGTTTGTTAAACAATATCAAAAGTTTTTTTACAATCATATCTAGCAAGGGTATTAATGTGTACCTCCTAGCCTCCTTAAAAGTATTGTTCAAAGACTCTACACAGTTTCTTGTGTCTAGGTTGTATCTTTTTCCAGGAAAACAACACTTTGACCTTCTTTTTTTTCACGGCACTCTTCTATAGATACTTGGCCGCCGAAGGGTATCTCTTCCTAAAAGAACTATAAGCGGCGTCGAACTCAACCACCGTGTAAAGAATACTCATCTCTAAAAATCTAAAGGCAACTACGTCTTTGTTGACATTAGAAGAATGGGCTTTCACAATTTGGGACAGATGCCATATACAATACCCATGATGAGCTTGAGATGCACATTAGCTATGGCATCGATGAGGCTTGGATTGCTGTCATTCACAAACGCCAATTAAGAAGAGTCTGCAACCACGGTTTTCAGCATCTCAAATAAACCAAGTCCAACTTTCATTATTATCACCATCAAGTATCCAAAAAGCTATGGGATAATTGTGACGATTAGGATCCTAAGCTGAAACGAAAACTAGTACACCACCATATCCATTTTTGAGAAAAGTTGCATCCATTATCATCACTTTCCTCATCACTTGAAATCCTTCAATGCTAGCTTCCAAAGCTATGAATAGGTAATGGAAATTTTTCTGCTCATCCAATTTCACACACGTTAGCGTACCTGGATTGACCTTCTCTAACATGTACAAATAACAATACATCATCTTATAGCCTCCTTTTGAAATACCACGCAAATCAAGAACAACTTGATTTTTCCCTCTCAACGATGTGGAGTACGATACGTCAACATCAAGTTTTGTCTTAACAAGATCCATGATAATTCTAGGAGCTGGAGTTTCCATTTGTCTTGGATACATGCAAAAGATATGCAACTAACTGAGGTGTGCCTTTCCTCTTCGAGTTGCTTCCACTCTGACTACTTCGACTGCATGAATGCATATTAGTGTATGTTCTAATCGAGAAAATTTGCGTCTCTCCAAATTTTGCAGCTCGTAGCCCCACTTGCAACTTGCAACACGACATTTTAACACTAATCGCTTCCTATCTGAATTCTTTACTGCATAACCAAAACACTTATTAAATGCGCCTCTACCCACAAAATCATGCAAGACCGCTTTACTTGAAAATTCTTGACGCACACTTAGACCCAAACAGTCTTCCCATGCCTCTATAAACTAACTTGATTGTACAACACGTGAAGGCTCAACATATCTATCACAATTATCCGATATATCCATACTTACACCACGTGATAAATCATCCCCATCCTCATCCTCTATTGCCTCATATTGTTGTTGTACTGCTTGTGATTTTTCTACGTACAAAGTTATGGCTTTAGCTCCGATTTCATAATCTTTTGACATACCAATAAAACTTTTATCCACTCTCGACACTTGCTCAGGCAGTTCTGATACATTGATGACCTCGACATACAAAACACATCTACGGTTATCTTTATCCATAGACGTTAGGTAAACACAAAGATCCTCATCATTAGAAACAGTTAACTCTTCCTCACATCCCACCAACAATGGAATGTAACTCAATCGTAGATTAACCTTACTTACATCTAACCCAAGCTTCTTGTATATCCTATATTATATCATCAACAAAGTCATCTCTTCCATTGATTTCTTCAACATCAAACTATATATCCGACCTTGGCATTTAAAATGTGTGCTGACATTGTTGCTCATTGTATCCTACCAAAACAATACAAAAAAACATAACCAGTACTACTAGTTTTTCTAGTTCTACCGAATTTCTCAGTTGTGTAAGTTTAACTGGTAGTACTAGTTTTACCGAAATTACCCAAAAGTGTTAATTTTACTAGCTTTACTAGTTTTACAGAAATTATCCAGTAGTGTTAGTGTTACAAAGTATTACTAGTTTTACAGAAATTACCCAGTATTGTTAGTGTTACATAGTATTACTAGTTTTACCCAATTCCCCTATCTCAAAAATGCAAATAATCGGATTTGAAATGAATTTCGATCTTGAATTCCTCCAAATGGGAGAAGATTGGGTTCTAATCGGATCTAACAACACTCTAATTCAACCATGAAACACATACTCTATCAATTTAACACACCACAACGCAATTGCATTCTATTTGTCGGATTCAATCCAAACATTGATTTTTAAGAAAATGCATCTTAAATTGGAGCCAAAATCAAATTAGAAACATTCTAAGGTAGACGAAATGAAGAACAAACCAGGATTTTTCTCGTCGGAGGCTCGTTGGAGGAGAAGCAGCTCGTCAGAGCTCGAGGTCAAACCAGCTTGTCGGAGCTTGTTTTGTAAAACTAGATTTGCGATTTCCCAATTTTTTTTAATAAAACATATTCTAATAAATTAGAATCCATGGATCTCAATATGGGTATGGGTCAGAGGTATTTATGAAGGAATTTCTAGCAGATCCTAATCCAATTAGGCAATCCTGGTCTGAATTTCAAGCCTAGGATCTAGGGTTCATGTAATTGAATCATTGGGATCTCAGTATTACCTGGTGATTAGCAGCGGAAGATTTGCAGATAATCGAGATCACGAAGCACCTCAAACGCTGTGCCTCTACTGGTATCCACACGCACACAAACTGGACAGGAGGGATGCTAGTGCCTATAGAGATCCAATCTCTTCAGAGGTTTCTATTCAAGTTCTGGTGGCTGTTAATTAGGTTAGAAATCAGTTTAGGTTGACCATATATCTTATATATGTCGACTTAAACGATAACGGAATTAACCAACGATTAAACCGAATTAATCTGATTAATCCGCGAGTTGCATCGATCGATGCACTATCTGCATCGATCGACACTGCCCCAGAATATTGATATCGAATGCATATCAAATATGCATTCACTGGATCATTACATTAATGATCAACCTCGTCTTTAACGCCCAGTTTGCTTAGGTGTGTGACCCTGTAGGATCATATAACACTAGCAATGAGTTCTAAACTCATTGATCATAAGTGGCTTCTAACAAAGCATTATGACTACCTAGTATTATATGATTGTCTCATCTCGACAATACAACTATCACTTAGAGCAAGTACAATAGATTTCAGGACATTCCCAACAATCTCCCACTTGTACTGGAATCATCTATTCCCATAATCCCTTCGTCACTATATCTCGATCTGGCAAAAGGCAAGATCTGTGTCACCCTTATTTAGCCAAGATCATGTTCATCGAACTCCGATTTATACTGACAAGACAAACGACTGACAATCACCTCGTTTGAGTGTGGCCACACATTTCTCAGTATCAAATCTTCGATGGGCCCTGAGATATTTATCTCCTGTTATATAGGAGGGACAAATCCCATCTTGTTCCATCCCTGTTTCTTCACACACTTCATGATACGCCCAATCAATGCCTTTATAGTCACCAGTTACGGCTGACGTTTGACAAAGTTAAAGCGGACCAATTCATATGTAAGAAAACATGATGAACTCAGGTCTAAGGACTATACTCTATAGTCGTTATGAAAACTCTCATGACACTTATATTACTATCCCGTAGAGTTCTCATCAGTGGGTCATGTCCGATCATGTGTTCTCTAACACATATCTATGTGATTGACTTTAATACTCTTATTAATGACTTCATGAAACTTAGTCATTAGTCACCTCACATACTAGTCTCACGCGGTTGTTAATGTCCCACTTTAACAACCTTGACCAGGGACCAATTTAATTTATGTCATTTATCACTTATAGGGTTTCATGATCAAGTCACATACTTGATGACCTATAAAATGTCATAAATTACTTTGGGACCATTATTTAATAACCATTATTAAATAATACAGATGTCAGATTTCAATAACATAATCAAATTATGTTTATACGAACATCATATCATAACTAAAATTAACAACAACAACTCCCACTAAAATTAAGATCACATCTTAAGACATCTAATGCCTTTAGCAGTAGTCTGACCCTCATTCGCTCCTGCTCAGCGTGTGTCGAAGGACACTGCGTCTTGCTAAGAGTAATACCAAGAGTCATTTGCACGAAGCCCTTCTTGGAATCCTGCATATTGGACCTGTGCAAGGCCTTATCACCATAAGTATCTTGACATAATCCAATTAGCTTATCCAATCTATCTCTATAGATTATTATTCCAGGAATGTATACGGTTTCTCCCATAATTTTTATCGAAAATCAACTTTCGAATCAAGTCTTATAAGACTAAAACAATGGAACTTCATTTCCGAGAAGTAGTATGTTATCAACATACAATACCAGAAATGCAACTGCGCTCCCACTAGTCATCTTGTAAACACGCGGTTCCTCTTTGTTTCTGATAAAATCAAACCTTTTGATTACTTCATCAAAACGAAGATTCCAACTCCGAGATGCTTGCTTCAATCCATAAATGGATCGATGAAGCTTGCATATCTTCCTAGCTTCATTAGGATCAATGAAAACTTCAGATTATGTCATGTACACATTCTTTTCCAGTATTCCATTAAGGAAAACTGTTTTCACATCCATCTGCCAGATCTCATAAACATTATGAGTGGCGGTTGCTAGGAGAATCCGAATGGACATTAGCACGGTGTCTGGGATTAGGTTTCTTCACAGTCAATACCATGAATTTACTTGAAACCCTTTTTGCCACCAACCTAGCTTTGTACATCTGAATATAACCATCCATGTCATCTTTTCTTCTTGAAAATCCATTTACCCACAATGGCTTCTACACCATCGGGTAAATCAACCCAAGTCATACTTGGTTCTGTGACATGGATCCCATTTCGGATTCAGCGGCTTTCAGCCATTTTCGGAGTCAAGGCCCATCATTGCTTCTTCAAAATTCGCAGGCCCGTCACTTTCAATGATCAGTAGATCATGGCAATTGGTTACGAGAAATCCATATTTCTCGGGTTCGTGACGGATCCTTTCGGATCTGCGAGCTTCAGTTTTCTGTAAAAGTCGTGCACACATATCTCATATGTATACTTTTACCACGACCAAATTAACCAAGATTTAAACCGTAGTTAATTAAGTCATAAACCAAAATCAATATTTGGTTCGCGATCTGTGTCGATCGATGCAACTTTTGTGTCGATCGACACTTCTTCCGAAACTCGCCATTTAAATGTATATCGAATATACATTCACCAGATCCTTTATAAACTCTAGGCACCACAGGTGCAGGTTCTACAACTCTTTGTAGATCCAACTGCTGCTCTTCCTCATCAGGTTGAGCAGTCTCCTGTGATTTTTCGAATTTCTTCGAGTTGTACTTTTACTCCCACTGTTCTTCTTGGAAAGAAAGTCTTTCTCAAGAAAACATAGTTCCGGGCAACAAACAGTTTGTTCTCGAACTGGTTGTAAAAGTAACATGCCTTGGTTTTGTTAGGACAACCAATGAAGTAGCACTTATCAGATTTGGGTGTGAGCTTATCAGAGATTAAACGTTTTATATAAGTCTCGCAACTCCAAATCTCCATGATGGATAAATCAGAAACATTTACATTCCACATCTCATGTGGTATCTCTGTAACTGATTTTGATGGAACTCTATTTAATGTAAACTCAGACATTTCTAAAGCGTATTCTTAGAAGGATAATGGAAGATCTAAGTGACTCATCATTGATCGAACCACATCTAATAAAGTCCGATTCAGGAGGAGTGAATTGTGAAACACTTTCACAATCTCTCAGATGATCACTAAATTCTTAACTTAAGTATTCACCTCTATGATCTCATTGTAGAGTTTTAATACTTTTCCCAAATTGATTTTGTACTTCATTTTGGAACTCTTTGAACTTTTCAAAGATTTTGACTTATGTCTTATAAATAAGACATAACCGTACCTACTGAAAATATCAGTAAAGGTAATGAAGTACTGAAATTTTCCTCTAGCACTAGTGCTCACCGGCCCATATACATCTGTATGTATAAAGCCTAATAAGCCTCTGGCCCTTTCATTTTGATCGTTCGCAACCTGTATCGACCGACACACCGTTTGTGTCGATCGACACTACCTTTGTTGAAAGGAGCCTTTGTCGTTTTATTTAATAAACAAGATTCATTTTACTCATTATGATTCATAATCAGATGAGCCCAAAAGCCCATCACTATGGAGCTTCTGAATCTATTTCTCATTTATGTTGCCCAAAACGATAATGCCAGAGAGAAGTTTGACTCGTATCATTTGACTTGAATCTCTTGGTATTAATGTTATAGTTATGCACATTCTGGTTTAGAACATAAAGTCCATTCTCTAATGGATTGCTATTATAAAATATATCACTGTAATCAAATGAATAACACTTATTCTTAACTCGAAAACTGATATCCTTCCATATCCAAACAAGGAATAGAAATAATCTTTCTGCTCATAGCAGGTACATAGTAGCAGTTTTAAGTTCAAAACATGCCATAAAAGGAAAAACAAATGAAATACTCCTACGGTTAATGCAACAACTCTTGCTCCATTCCCACTCATAGGTCCACTTGTCCTTTCTCCATAGTCCTACTTTTGCTCAGGCCCTGCACATTTTCACAAAATATGAGTACCACAGCTGGTATCCAATACCCAATAAGTAGGACTATATGAAGTAACATTTACTTCTATAACATAATACCTGAAGAAGAAGTCTCGTACGTCTTCTTCAGCTTCTCATAATCTTCCAAGAATTTATTGCAGTTTCTTTTCAAATGCCCATAACCATTACAATAACGGCACTTAACATCTTCAGAAGGACTGGTTTTAACCTTAGGAACATGGCCAGACTCGCTTGGATTCACAATCGAGCTCGTCTTGCCATCACCTTTGTTCTTACCAAGTTTCTTAAACTTTTTACCCTTTTGTACCATAAGGACATTTGGGGTGTCCTTCTTGATGTTAGGTTCAGCAGTCTTAAGCATCCCATGCAATTCAGTCAACGTCTTCGTCAAGTTGTTCGTGTTATAGTTCATAACAAATTGATCATAGCTTGACAGCATTGACTATAGAATGACGTCACTAGCCAACTCTTGGCTAATGGGACAATCCAGTTTCCCCAGGTTATCAATATAACCCATCATCTTAATGACATGAGGACTAACTGGTTCGCCCTTTGGTAGCTTGCACTGAATCAGACATCTAACCGTCTGGTATCTTTGAGTTCGTACCTGCTCCTGAAACATACTTTTCAGGCCAGTGATCATCTGTATTGGCGACTCCACGTACTCATATTGCTTCTGCAATTCCGAGTTCATGGTAGCCAACATGAGACAACTCACATCCACCGCATCATTAGAATGCTTATCCCAAGTATCCTTATATGACTGCCAGGCATTGGCTCGGTACTTCTTGGGGAGAACTTTCTCAAGGACATGGTCCTTTTTCTCCTGTTTGAGAACAATTCTCAAGTTCCGATACCATTCAAGAAAGTTGGATCCATTTAACTAGTCCTTCTCAAGGACGGATCGCAGGGAGAAATTGTTACGATGGTTTGTGCTAGACATAGCTGAAAAACAAGGGAGGTTTTAGTTATGATGTTCAAGAAATGAGAAGTCTTAACTATTAAGAAAACTCGCATTATATTCGAACAATGTTTTCTCAGATGAATATAATGATCCAAGACCCATACTTCACTAAACTTGAGTGAGCCACTGGCTATCACCCAAATTTTAGCTATCTAGGTAAGCAACAACCTTGCTAGTTATATCCAATATAACTCTTGGTTGTGGATTGACATCTCATGTCAAATCCACCTGATGTCTATGAGCCCAAAACGATTTTGATGGCCCAGTCAAGTAAACCAATCTCTTCAGTCATGTAATTGTTGATGTCTTGCACTGCAAGTCCATCAACACGATTACCTTCTGTCTTACTCATGAAATTGTGGACATCTTGCACTGCAAGTCTATCGCACAATTAGATGGGTCTTGACAGTTGACAAGATTGGAAAGACATCAAGTATCACTTGATATTTGGTTGAGGAACGGAACCATTTAAAACGTTCAGTTTTATTCTGTTTTAATTCTTCTAATTAATTGATTTATCTTGCTTTGGTTCTGTTATTTCAGGTTCCATAACCTAAACCATCGAATCTTGTGTCGATCGACACTACTTTAGTGTCGATCGATGCTGATTAACCAAAACCAATCAGCGATAACCGATCAATCCAATTGACCCGGTTTTGAGTACCGGTCAGTGTCGATCGATGCTACATTAGCATCGGTCGATACCAACCCTATCACAATAAACCATTCTTAGCGTTTAACCATCATTAACCAAGCTCGATAACCGGTCCAATCCAATTGAACCGATTCATCAATCTCGCGAGGTTTGTGTCGACCGACACAACTCTTGTGTCGATCGACACTAGGCGAAACATAAGTTTTATTTAGGTTTTCGCCCTGTGTCGATCGACGCCGGATTGGCATCGATCGACACCATGCGAAAAACCCTAAATTTTGTTCGGGTTTTCGCCCTGTGTCGATCGATGCCGGATTGGCATCGATCGACACCATGCGAAAAACCTTAAATCGTTTTTCGAACAAAACCCTAAACTAGGTTACTTTGATTAAAACGAGTTTTAGCATGCTTGTATCAATCATACAGAGATCCAGATTCAACCAATCTAATCAACATGCTACAGATTCAATGGAACCCTAAAGCTCTGATACCACTGAAGGAATTTCTAGCAGATCCTAATCCAATTAGGCAATCCTGATCTGAATTCCAAGCCTAGGATCTAGGGTTCATGTAATTGAATCATTGGGATCTCAGTATTACCTGGTGATTAGCAGCGGAAGATTTGCAGATAATCGAGATCACGAAGCACCTCAAACGCTGTGCCTCTACTGGTATCCACACGCACACAAACTGGACAGGAGGGATGCTAGTGCCTATAGAGATCCAATCTCTTCAGAGGTTTCTATTCAAGTTCTGGTGGCTGTGAATTAGGTTAGAAATCAGTTTAGGTCGACCATATATCTTATATATGTCGACTTAAACCATAACGGAATTAACCAACGATTAAACCGAATTAATCTGATTAATCCGCGAGTTGCATCGATCGATGCACTATCTGCATCGATCGACACTGCCCCAGAATATTGATATCGAATGCATATCAAATATGCATTCACTGGATCATTACATTAATGATCAACCTCGTCTTTAACGCCCAGTTTGCTTAGGTGTGTGACCCTGTAGGATCATATAACACTAGCAATGAGTTCTAAACTCATTGATCATAAGTGGCTTCTAGCAAAGCATTATGACTACCTAGTATTATATGATTGTCTCATCTCGACAATACAACTATCACTTAGAGCAAGTACAATAGATTTCAGGACATTCCCAACAATTTCCGTAAATAACTATTTCATTAAACTGTAGAGGAATAGGTAGATTTTTTGGGGGGGTATAAGAGATTATATTGTGTAAAAAAGAAAGGTTAGTCAAACAATGTTAGTATTTTGCAACAACATAACTCATTTTGAGAGGATGCTAGGTTCACAGTACATAAAGTGTATTTATATATTGAGATATTTTCTAGATTTGATAAGATTTAGAAAATATTTACTAAGATATCTCCCAAAATTTTATAGTTAGCATGTGATTTTATAGTTAGCTTCTACAAATTCTAGTTTAACTCAATTTTACGGCTTGATATGTTCATAATTTTTGGCAAATAAGTATATTCTTATGTTTTGGATGAAAATGTTCTTTTAGATTTTGTTAATAATATATTATGTTATAATTGCGTTGAATCAGTTTAGATATTATTTTTAATGTTGATTTATAAGGTTGTGTGGAATTTGTTAGAGTAATTTAATGATTTTTTAAAAGTGGTTATTTTTGTTGCTAGAGATTTGGTATAATGACTGATATAATGTTTATTATGAGATTAAGGTATCAGGAATATCCACCAGTGTTTTTTCTTTCAAATACTGATATGCACTTAATGAAAAAAAAAACAAATGAATTTAATGACACTTGTAAATCAATTAAAAATTATTGATATTTTTAAAGTGTGCTTATGTTTTAATAGTATAAATAAAATACCAAGTATTAAGGGGGCAAACAATAACAAATCGCAACCCATTTAAGTAACATGGGGGCCAACTTTATTACTTATCAGTACCCATCCTTAAAAGATTCACCTTGTATTTAAGGTGAGATGATTTAGCTCACTTTGTTACTCTTTTTCTCTTTCTATTCTCCTGAGTGATGTGAGTGCAGTAGGAGAGTGCGACTTGTCCTTCACATCTGATCATATGTGTCACAGTCCAATTTTTGGGCCTAAAGGAAAAAGTTAAATGGGCATAAAGTCCATGACCCACTCTAGCAATCCTATGCTCTCCTCTCAAATCTCATATAAATGAATGTGCACCTCTTAGAAAAATCAGAGTTTTAGAGAAGTGAAACTTACTCGTGACCGGAGCCTATGACTAGCAATCCAGCCACTAACCGCTGCCAACAACTGTCGCCGGACCATCGGACATGCTGCGGGAATCTCACTAGAGCCGTCCACCGATCACCGTCGCCGCCGCCGACTATCCGCCACCGTTAGCCATCATCGACGCTAACGTCGTTCTGTTCCCCGAATTTGTCATTTGATCTCTTTTTTCGATCCTGGACCCCGAACTGTCCTATTCTAGACTCGTTTGAGTGACATTATCTCCGATCTTCTCATTTTTAATGTTCGATCTCTAGATCTCAGATCTATTATGATCTCTGATTTCAATTATGATCTAACCCGATCTTCATTTATAGATACGATTCCGTAAATCCCTTTCCCATCTCTCTCTCTCTTATCAGATTTACTGTCGTATCTCCTATTTCGTAAATCCCTTTCTCGTCTCTCTCTCTCTCTTGTCAGATCGATTGTCGTCTATCCAATCTAAGTCTAAGGTGAGGACCAGTCGTGACTCTATCTTTTGTTGGTATTATGTCCTGAAATCATATTGTACTTACTCTGCATTGATAGTTGTATTGTCGAGATCGGACAATTCATGTGATACTAGGTGGTCATAATGTTTTGCTAGAAGCCGCTTATGACAAATGAGTTGTAACTCATTGCTAGTATTATGTGAACCTACAGGGTCACACACCTAAGCAAGCTGGATACACTTTGTATGGGATTGATCATTGGTATATGGTCTGGTCAATGTGTATTGGATACACATTGAATTCGAGTTTTAAGATGTGTGTCGGTCGACACCATTGGGTGTGTTGATCGACACAAGGATGGTCCCGAAACTGATGTTTCAATTTATGACTTAAACATTTTGGGTTTAGTCCAATTATCGGTTTTAGTCATTCCAGGTCTATATATATGTTTATATGAACGACCTGGAACCCTTGTCGTTGAATTTGACAGCCACCTCTCTAAACACAGAGCTTCCTAGGAGATCCGATTCCCGGCACTAGCATCCCGGCGGATTTCAGCTTGTGTGCGTGTGGACTGCAGTAGAGGCGCAGCATCTGAGGCGCTCTTGATCTCAATTACATGTTCATCATTCCGCTGCAAATCACCAGGTAAACACGAGATCAATCCTGATGATTCAATTAACTAAACCCTAGATCCTAGGCTATCTGGAACTAGTTAGGATTCAATCTGATGATAGAATGGCACAAGTTCCATCAGTGGTATCAGAGCCTTAGGGTTTTAATCATTGAATCTGAAGCATGTAATTCGAATAATGATTTATTTGAAGAGGTTAATGCTTGCTGGTTTTCGTTTTGATGAAAATAATCTCGGATTTTGTTTCGTATCAAAAACGATGAACTTGTGTTTTCGCACAGTGTCGATCGACACTAATCTTGTGTCGGTCGACACACCGCGAAAACGCTTATAAAATTTTAGGGTTTCGATCTTAGAGATCGAGTTCCCTGTTACCCTACTATGTCGATCGACACAGGTTGAGTATCGGTCGACACAGGCCTTGCGATTGGTTGATCGGTTCAATTGGATTGAACTGGTTATCATGCTTGGTTAAGTTAGATCATATCAGTTTAAATTGGATGAATTGGTTCAATTGGATTGAACTGGTTATCTCAATTAGTATAAACTGAGTTGGGTTAAGATCGGTTTAATTAGATGAACCGACTCAATTGGATTGGAGCGGTTATCGCAATTGGTTAAACCGGTTATTAAAGTCCGGTTTGTTTGGTGGCATCGATCGACATACATGGTCTGTGTCGATCGACACAGTGCTGACAATTCTGGTTATTGAACCTTGAATTTGCAAAAACCAAACTCAATCTAACCCACTTATTAGAACAATTAAAAACTCAATTAAAATTAGAAGTTAAACATGTTCTAAACCCATTGAATACACATTGGATGTGTATTAGATCAAAGCTTAGTTGTCAATATGGTCAACTGTCAAGACTCATTTTGTTGTTGTGATACTCTTGCCAAGAGCTTGGTGTCCACAATTACATGAGTAAGGCAGGTAGTTTTGTTGATGGTCTTGTAGTGCTTGACATCAACAATTACATGACCTAAGAGATTGATTTACTAACCTTTTAAAGTTCCGTTTCCTCAACTAAATATCAAGTGTCCTTGATGTCTTGCCCAAATCTTGTCTGTTGTCAAGACACATTTCGTTGTTGGATAGTCTTGGAGTCCTTGGTATCCACAATTACATGAGTAAGGCAGGTGATCATTGATAGACTTGCAGTGTGACTGTCAATGATCACAAGACTGAAGAGATTGGTTTACTTGACTGGGCTATCAGAAGTTCTGGGCCCAGAGACGTCAGAGGGGATAAGACATGGATTGTCTTATCTGCGACCAAGAGTTGTACTGGGTACAATTAGCAATGATTTGCTTACCTAGATAACTAAAACTTGAGTGATGGCGAGTCGTCCACTCAGATTTTAGTGAAGCATGGGTCTTGGATCATTATATTCAAAGAGGAAACATTGTTTGAATATAATGCGAGATTTCTTATTAGATAAGATTTCTCATTTCCTGAACTTCATAACTAAAATTTTCTTTTCTTAGATTTCAGCCTATGTCTAAAACTACTTTCTCGTTGCGATCCGTCCTTGAGAAGGACAAGTTAAATGGATCAAATTTCTTGGATTGGTATCGAAACTTGAGATTTATTCTCAAGCAAGAGAGTAAGGACTATGTCCTTGAGAAAGCTCTCCCCGAAAGGCTTGGGACCAATGCCTCGCATGCAGTATATGATGCTTGGAATAAGCATTATATTGATGTGGTCTGATGTTGGCTACCATGAACTCGGACTTAAAGAGTCAACACGAGAACATGGAGTCGCCAATCGAGATGATCACCAGCCTGAAACTGATGTTTCAGGATCATGCACGAGTTGAGAGATACCAGATGGTTAAGTCTCTCATTGGGTGAAAGCTACCAAAGGATGCTCCAATAAGTCCTCATGTCATTAAAATGATGGGTTACATTGATAACCTGGGGAAACTGGATTGTCTTGTTTGCCTAGAGTTGGCTACTGAGATCATTCTGCAGTCACTGCCTTCAAGTTATGATAAGTTTATCATGAGCTACATCAAGAATGGCTTGACGAAGACGTTGACTGAGCTGCATGGCATGCTCAAGACAGCTGAGCAAAACATCATAAAGGGTAAAAGGTTTTAGAAATCTTGTATAGAGAAGGGTGGAGGCAAGGCCGTCCAGATTTGGAATCAGGATAAGCCTGTGTCATCTTATAAGCCCAAGTCTGGCACATCTGATGTTGATAAGTGCTGCTACTGTGAAAAGCTTGGGCATTGGAAGAGAAATTGCATTAAATTCTTGGAAGATTCACAAGATATAAAGGAGATGTACGGAACTTCTTCTTCAGGTATTTTGTTATCACTTCAAGTCCTACAAAGGTATTGGATACTAGTTGTGGTACTGATATTTTTGAAATATGCAGGACCTAAGCAACAAGTAGAACATTGAAGAAAGGACAAGTGGAACTGCGAGTCTGGAATGGAGCAATGGTTGCTGCCTTAGCCGTAGGGATTCTCCACTTGTAGGAGCCTTTCAAGTTTGGTTTTTGAATTAAGTAAGTGCTACTATGTACCTGCTACAAGCAGAGATGTCTTTCATTTTCTTGTAAGAATTTGGATGTTTTTCATTTTGATAAAAGACAAGTTTTGCTCTTTTGATCTTGATGAAATATTCTATGGTAGCACCCCTTTTTGAAAAATGGGTTTTATATCTTAAACCAATGTTCGCCAGTATATAACATAAATACCAAACGGTTTAAGTCTGATGACTCGAACTCGATTTTTCTTTGGCATAGTCGTTTCAACCACATAGAGTGGAGCGGATTCAGAAGTTCCATAGTTATGGGCTTTTGGGCTCATTTGATTATAAATCATATGAGATATGAATTCTGCTTACTGGACCAAATGACTAAGGCTTCTTTAGCAGAGCTAAAGAAAAGGGGCCAGAGGCTTATTGGGCCTTACACATACTGATGTATGTGGCCCGATAAGCATTAGTGCCAGAGGAAATCTTCAGTACTTCATTACCTTTATTGATGACTTCAGTAAGTATGGCTGTGTTCATTTGATGAGACACGAGTCAGAATCCTTTGAAATGGTCAAAGGAGTTCCAGAATGAAGTATAGAACCGATATGACAAAAGTATTAAAGATCCTCGATCAGATCGCGGAAGAAAATACTTGAGTCAAGAATTGAGTGATCATCTAAGTGAGAGTGAAGTCGTCTCACAGCTCATTTCTCCTGGAAAACCTGAATGGTGTTTCTGAGAAAAAGAATCGGACCTTATTGGATATGCTCCGATTAATGATGAGTCACACGAATCTTCCATTATCCTTTTTAGGAATACGCTCTAGAGATGTATGTATTTACGCCAAATAGGTTTATATCAGAATCAGTTGAAAGACACCACATTGGATGTGGACTGGGAGTTTTCCAAGTATGTTTTCCGGATTAATTGGGATTGCAAGGTTTATGTAAAGCAGTTGACAACAGACAACCTTGAACCCAAATCTGATAAGTGCTGCTTCGCTGGTTGTCTTAGGGAAACCGAGGCTTATTACTTTTGCAACCAATCCGAGAACAAAGTTTTGTTGTTCGGAACTCTGTTTTTCTAGATAGAAAGTTTCTTTCCAAGAAGAACAGTGGGAGTAGAAGTACAGCTCGAAGAAATTCGAGAAACACAGGCGGCTGCTCAACCTGTTGAGGGAGAGCAGCAGTTGGATCTACAAAGTGCTGTAGGACATACACATGTGGAGCCTGAAGTTCGCAGATCCAAATGGATCCGTCACTAACCCGAGAGTGATTTCTCGAAACAAATTGTCATGATCTGTTGATCATTGAAAAGTGACGAGCTTGCGAAATTCAAGGAGCGATGGTGAGCCCCAACTCCGAAAATTTGCTAGGTATGCATGTTAGCTTCACCGATCTATTTCTGGATTGAAGCAAACATCTTGGAGTTGGAATCTACGTTCTGTTAAAACGGTCAAAAGTTTTGACTTGATCAGGAACGAATAGGAACCGTGCGTTAACAAATAGACTAGTGGGAGCGTAGTTACATTTCTCACACTGTATGTATATAACATACTTAATCTCATAAACGACGTTCCGTCGCTTAAGTCTTATCAAGACTTGGGTCGGAAGTCATTTTAACGATAGACATGGGAGAAGCCGCGTGAGTTCTTGGAATAAGGATCTATTGAAATAGATTGGAGTAGACTAATTGGATCGTGTCAGAATCCTTATGTAGATAAGGTATTGAACAGTTCCAATATGCATGATTCCAAGAATGGCTTCACACCAAAGGTCTTGTGGCAATAATCTTAGCAAGAAAAAGTGTCTTGGACACTGGCTGAGCTAGTATATATGAGTGTGATTCCTTATGCTTCTGCAATAGAATCCATCACGAATGCCATATTTTGCGCTCGTCTAGATGCAGCTTACGCATAAAGCATGACGAGAAGATACCAATAGGTTCCGGTAAAAGTCACTGGACAGTTGTAAGGAATATCCCCAAGTATTTGAGGAACACTAAGGATAGGTTCTTGTTCAACTGAGGAATTGACGAATATGTTAAGAGTAGTTTGACGGACAAAGACGACTCCCGGTTCCCACCTGGTTATGTCTCTTTGTCTGTGTAGCGGTGCTATCTGTTGGAAGGGCTCCAAGCAGGGGACCGTAGAATAAGGCTTATTAATGAATAGCAGTGTGGTTTGTTGGAATGGTTCCAAGCAAGAACACCGCAGCCTCTCTCACAACCTAAGCACGAGTTTTATACTGTTGCTGTAGGTACTAGATATCAGAAGACGTGGTCTTGATTCTAGTGGGAGTTATGTTAGTTATGATGATCACATAGACATGCTATGGTCATGTTTATGAAAAACTGACATCAGCATTATTTGATTATTGGATAATTAAATAATGGTCCCAAAGTATTTTATGTTCATTTTATAGGTCATCAAGTTGAGGACTTGATCATGAAAACCTATAAGTGAAAGATGACATAAAATTATGTTTGTCCCTGGTCGTAGGTTGTTAAAGTGGGACACTAACAACCGTTAAGACTAGTATGTGAGGTGACGTATGACTAAGTTTCATGGAGTCATTGATATGAGTATCAACGTCAATCACATAGATATATGTTGGTGAACATATGATCGGATATGACCCGCTAATGAGAACTCTAAAGGATAGTTATATCAGTGTCATAAGAGGTTCTCATTACGACTATAGAGTATAGTCCTATACCTGAGTTCATCATGCTTTCTAGTATGTGAATTGGTACGCTTTGACCTTGTCAAACGTCGTTCCGTAACTAGCGGCTATAACGGCATTTCTTAGGCGTATCATGAAGTGTGTGTAGAAACAGGGACGGAACAAGAAGGGATTTGTCCCTCCTATATAACAGGAGATAAATATCTCAGGGCCCATCGAAGATTTGATACTGAGAAAATGCATGGCCGTGCTCAAACGAGGTGATTGTCAGACCTTTGTTTTATCAGTATAGATCAGGAGTTCGATGAACATGATGTTGGCTATAATAAGGATGACACATTGTCTTGCCTTATGCCATATCGAGATATAGCGATAAAGAGATTATGGGAATAGATGATTCCAGTACAAGTGGGAGATTGTTGGGATTATGTCCTGAAATCATATTGTACTTACTCTGCATTGATAGTTGTATTGTCGAGATCGGACAATTCATGTGATACTAGGTGGTCATAATGTTTTGCTAGAAGCCGCTTATGACAAATGAGTTGTAACTCATTGCTAGTATTATGTGAACCTACAGGGTCACACACCTAAGCAAGCTGGATACACTTTGTATGGGATTGATCATTGGTATATGGTTTGGTCAATGTGTATTGGATACACATTGAATTCGAGTTTAAAGAGATGTGTCGATCGACACCATTGGGTGTGTCGATCGACACAAGGCTGGTCCCGAAACTGATGTTTCAGTTTATGACTTAAACGTTTTGGGTTTAGTCCAATTATCGGTTTTAGTCATTCCAGGTCTATATATATGTTTATATGAACGACCTGGAACCCTTGTCGTTGAATTTGACAGCCACCTCTCTAAACACAGAGCTTCCCAGGAGATCCGATTCCCGGCACTAGCATCCCGGCGGATTTCATCTTGTGTGCGTGTGGACTGCAGTAGAGGCGCAGCATCTGAGGCGCTCTTGATCTCGATTACCTGTTCATCATTCCGCTGCAAATCACCATGTAAACACGAGATCAATCCTGATGATTCAATTAACTAAACCCTAGATCCTAGGCTATCTGGAACTAGTTAGGATTCAATCTGATGATAGAATGGCACAAGTTCCATCAGCTTTATCATTCATAAATAGCATGTTATAAGTCCATTGATAGTAGTCATGTCAATATGAGTCATTACCCGCGGAACCCGCTCCGGTAGATCGCCGCGGGGCGTGTGCGTATCGTTTTTTTTTAATTTGCACGGTGGGTTGCGGTCGGCGCATTTATTGGTGAGGCGGGTGCGGGTTAAAGAATTTTTTACCGCAGATTCGCGGGTACCACAATTATATTTGTTTAAATGAATATTTTATTATTATTTTATGAACTTTAATAGTTAAACAAAAAAAATCTTTATTTATCAAAAATATTTAAGTTTTGTAAATTTTTTAAAAAATTATGTTTATAATATTAATTATTGATAATCCTTTTTATTAAAATAATATATAGTTAGTTTTAATTATTGTTTAAATATATGCGGATTTCTGGCAGGTACCCACAAACTTCAGTGGTGTGGGTCTACCATTTTAGGTTTGCGGGTTTGGTGGGGCGAATTGACGCGGGTAAAAAAATAGTGTAACCCGCTGTAGGGAGGGTCATGGGTTCGACCCGTTTCATAGGCCTAATTGATAGTATTATCTTAGCTAGATAGAATGTTAATCTAGTTGTTGACTTGTCATGATGCGATTGAAGGCACCTAGGACATTAGGTTATTACTAATCCGAAAATGTTACTTGATTTTATGAATGGTGTTTGTGTATCGTTGTTGTTGTGTAGAGATTGTAGAAGAGATCACTCTTGCTTGCTGGGCACATAGGGCGAAGTACACGGTGGTGATGTGTCCTTCATCAGGGGGCGTGACAGGTCATTGTGAGTGTCGGTGAAGGAAATGATGTTGGTAATACCATGCGATATACGGGGCGTTGACCTTGCAGTACATACGTGGGGGCCCATGGGCGTTGACATCAGCCGAACTAGGGACCACGAATATCGAGAGAGTGCCCGAGTATCTATGGGGAATCTAGGAAGAGTAGGTGTCTTGATTGGTACGTGAGTACCTTATTAGGGATGATGTTTATGAGGTGATATTATCACTATTCTTATGTTTTGTTGTTTGTTGGTGATCGAGATAAGTTCGTGGCTCCCTAGGACCTTGAAGGATTATGGCGTTTGTTCAAGGTTCAATTCCCAAATTGCAACCTAGCACATAATCTTAAACAGATCTAGGTTCTTGTAACTGAATCATAAAACCAACCTGATCTTTACCTTTTGCAGCGGAGTGATTGGTGGTAATGACAAGATCAGATTAGAGCTGATGAGAATCGGCTCCTCCTCAAGTATCCACACTCTTACAAGCAAGGGACGGCTGCTAGACCAAAGAGATGGATGATCAGAGAGAGAGGTTTGAGAGAGAGATGAAAAATGCGGCTACCAGGGAGAAGAAAATCGCTGGGATAATTAATCCCCTTAGGTTTTTCAAATCCTTAATCTCTCATTAATGGGCCCAAGTCATTTTACTAATGGCTCATTAATCATTTGGGCCCAAGACACAAATCAGGCAAAAGCCTGCATTTTGTCTGGCCCAATTCTCTGATCCAATACAGTAAATGCCACTGCATCTTACCGTATTTATTCCATTTAACTTTCCCGTTAGCTATGGTGTGTGACCCTTAGGGATCATACAATACTGGTAATAAGTCCTAAACTTATAGATCATGAGCGGGCTCTAGCAAGTCATCATGATCACCCAGTATTTATGACTTATGTCTGATCTCGACACTTATCATACTTTCTAGAGATAGTACGGTAGATTTCAGGACATTCCCAACAATCTCCCACTTGTACTGGAATTCTACAAAGGACATTCCCAACAATCTTCTGATTGTACTGGAATCCTACATTCCCTAGTCCTTTTGTCTTAATATCTCGATCTGGCATAAGGCAAGATGCGTGTCATCCTTATATAGCCAGACCATGTTTATCGGACCAGATTTGATACTGACTATTCAAACGACTTGGGCAAGTCCGTTTGGGAATGGCCATTCTCTTACCAGCTATCAAATCTCCGATTGGCCTAGAGATATTACCTCCGTTAAACGGCAGGGACAAATCCCATCTTGTTCCATCACTATGAACTACACAATTCATAATACACCCAACCAAGTTCCGTATAGCTCCCAGTTACGAAACAGCGTTAGACAATGATCAAAGCGCATTACTCCATGTGCAGCCACATGCATGCGAACTCAGGTCTAAGGACTATACTCTATAGTCGTATATGAGAACTTCTTATGACACAGATATTAATATCTTGCAGAGTTCTCATCTTGCGGGCCATGTCCGGTCATATGCTCCCCTACATATACCTATGTGTCGACTTTGATGCCGCGCATCTATGACCCCTCGAAACTTGGTCATAAGTCTCAACACAATCTAGTCTCAACAGGTTGTTGTTGTTCCAATTTCAACAACCTTCGACTATGGACACTATGATTTATGTCACTTCGTTAAATATGGGGTTTCAGGATCAAGTCTACTCATGTACTTCGATGGCCCATATATAATGACATGAATCATTTTGGAACGATTATTTATATCACAGTTAAAATAATCCAGAAATCATTAGATTTCATAAACATAAAATATTATGTTTACATGAACCATTCAAAATAACTAAGTAAAGCCCTTTACAAACTCCCACTGAAATTGAGACTACATCTTAATTTCACTCATCCTACAGCTACAGTCCGCGACTCGTGCTTAGGCATAAGGAGTGGCTTCGTTAATAGATTAGCAACGTTCTCATTCGATGAAACTTGCTTATCTACTTAACACCTCTGTCATTTATCTCACGAAATAGGTTATACCTATCCTCAAGGTGTTTGGACCTCTGATGTGCAGCTAGCCTCATCTATGCTGTGAATCACATCAAGTTCAGTGATGAATTTTTTTTTATCCAAACATCCTCTTTCGCCGCTTCTCAAGCTGCGAAATGTTCAGCTTAAGTCATGGAGTCAGCAACAGTGCCTTGCACCGCCAGTTAGACACAAGATATAGCCGGACTGTGACCAGGAATTATCTTTGTCTATTGGAAACTTGCCTTTCAGACTCTATCGACTTGTAGCACCTCACTTTCTCCGTAAATCAAGAACTTATCCTTAGTATTCCTCAAATACTTTAGGATATTCTTTACGGCAATCCAGTGATTCTTTGCTGGATTTGACTGGTCTTTACTTGTCTTGCTTAACATTAAAGCAACATCAAAACAAGTACGTGTCATGGCATACAGGATAGATCCAATTGCCGTCGCATATGGAATCCTATCCATGCATTCAAGCTCAGCAGATATCGTAGGACACTGCTTCTTGCTTAACTTATTGCCATGTGACATTGGCATAAAACCCTTCTTGGAATGCTGATTACATGTAGGACTTTGTCAATTTAAGAATCCTGACTTTGTCCTACCAGCTCTTTTGGATCTCTATCTTTAGATCCAAAATCCAAGAACATACGTGGCTTTACCCGTGTCAATTACAAAAACAACTCCCAAGCCAGTCCTTTACCGACTGCAGTATTGGGACGTCATTTCCGAGAATCAGTATGTCATCGACATACATTATGAGAAATGCAATATCGCTCCCACTAATCTATTAGTAAACGCACAGTTCCGCTTCGTTCCTGTTCAAGTCAAAACCTTGACTACTTCAACAGAACGAAGATTCCAACTCCGATATGTTTGCTTCCATCCATGAATGGATCAATGAAGCTAACTTACACATAGTGTAATTTTCGGAGTCCGGGCTTACTTTCGCTTCTTTGAATTTCGCAGGTTCGTCGCTTTCAATGATCATCAGATCATGCGAACTTTCAATGATCATCAGGGTCAACTAATGACGAGAAATCACTCTCGGATTAGTGACTGATTCATTCATATCTGCGATCTTCAGGCTCTACAGGTGTAGATTCTACAGAAATCTGTAAATCCATCCGTTGCTCTCCCTCAACAAGTTGAGCAGCCTCCTGTATTTCTCGAATTTCTTCGAGTTATACTTTTACTCCCACTGTTCTTCTTGGAAAGTAACTTCCCTTCTTAGAAAACAGAATGGACGTAAAAGTAACAAGCCTTGGTTTCCCTAGGACAACCAGCGAAGTAGCACAACTACAAATACTCAGTAAAGACGAATTTGGATCATTTCCAATCCACATTTATATGGTGTCTTTCAACTGATATTAGTGGAACTATTTCAGCGTAAACTTAGATATTACTAGAGCGTTATTCTTAAAGAATATCATGGAAGATTCGTGTGACTCATCTTTAATCATTTCTAATAAGATCTGATTCTTTCTCACAGAAAAACCTCAAGGTTTTCAGGAGAAATGAGCTGTGAAACGACTTCACACTCATTCAGACGATCACACCACCAATGACTTAAGTATTCTCACTCGTGATCTAATCCAGAGTCTTAATACTTCTGTCATTCAGATTCTATACTTCATTCTGGAACTCTTTCGACCATGTCAAAGAATTCCGACTTGTGTCTCATCAAATGAACACAGTCACACTCACTGAAGTAATCAGTAGAGACAATGAAGTACAGGAAATTTTCTCTGGCATTACTGCTCATCGGACCACATACATGAGTATGTTCAATCTCCAATAAGCCTTTGGGCCTTTCTCTAGCTCGGCTAAGATGGGCCCTTTGTGTTTTGGTCCAGTAAGAAGAATTCAAGTCTCATAAGATATCCATTCAAATGAGCCCAAAAGTCCATAACTATGGGGTTTCTGAATCCGACTTACTCTTTGACCAAAACATTTATGCCAAGAAAAATCAGGTTTAATTCATCAGATTTAAACCAATTCGGTATTTATGTTACATTTAGGCACTCTTTGGTTTAATATATAAAACCCATTCCTTGAATATGGTGCTACAATTAACATTTCATTAAGATCAAAAGAACAAAACTTGTCTTTATCAAAATGAAAAACATTCAAATTCTTTACAAGAAAATGAAAGACAACTCTGCTTAAAGCAGGTACATTGTAGCAATTATTAATACAAAACCAAGCCTCAAAGGCATCTACAAGTGAAAACCCTACGGCTGAGGCAGCATCCCAAGCTCCTTCCAGACTTGCAGTTCCACTTGCCCTTCCTTCAACGTTCTACTGTTGTTCAGGCTCTGCATATTATAACAAATATCAGTGCCACAATCAGTATCCAATACCTACAAGGTATAACTTGAAGTAATAACATGAATACCTGAGGAAGTAGTCTCATACATCAACTTTAACTCCTCATAATCTTCCATGAATTTAATGCAATCTCTTTTCCAATGCCCAGTCTCTTTACAGTAGCAGCACTTACCAACGTAAGAGGTATCTGACTCGGGCTCAGAAGACACACGCTTGCCATGATTCAAAATCTGGACAACTTTGTCTTCACCCTTGTCAGCATTAGGTTTAGTAAACCTACCCTTCTCATTCATGAGATTGTACAGGGTACTCTTCACGTTTGGCTCAACTATCTTGAGCATATCATGCAGTTCAGTCAACGTCTTCGTTAAGCCTTTCTTGATATAGTTCCTTACGAACTTATCATAGCTTGACGGCAGTGACTGCAGAATGATCTCAGTTGCCAATTCCTGGCTAACTGGATAATCCAGTTTCCTCAGGTTATCAATGTAACCCATCATTTTACTGACATGAGGACTTACTGGATGATCATTTGGTAGCTTGCAGCTAGTGAGAGATTTAACCAACTGGTATCTCTCCACTCTTACCTGCTCCTGAAATTTCAATTTCAGGCTGCTGATCATCTCTATTGGCGACTCCATGTTCTCATATTGCTTCAGCAAATCTGAGTCCATGGTAGCCAATATCAGACCACGCACATCTACCGCATCATTATAATGCTTATTCCAAGCATTATATACTGCATGACTGGCTTTGGATCCGATCCTCACGGGGAGAGCTCTCTCAAGGACATAGTCCTTTCTCTCATGCCTGAGAACTAGCCTCAGGTTCCGCGACCAAGTCAAGAAATTTGATCCGTTCAGTTTGTCCATCTCAAGGACATACCGGATCGAGAAAGTGTTTTGATTGTTTGTGCTAGTCATAGCTGAAATTTAGAGATAAATAGAGTTTTAGTTATTTAGTTCATAAAAGAGCAATCTTAACAACTTATAAGAAAACTCGCATTGCATTCAAAATTTCTTTGTTTAACCTCATAAGAATGCAATGATTCCGAGACCCATGTTCAGCTAAATCCAAAGTGGGCCACTGGCCGTCACCCGAAATTAGCTTTACTTGGTAAGCATACACACAGCTAGTTATATCTCATATAACTCTCGGTTGTGAATTGGGCCCGAGGCCCAAATTCACCAGATGTCTCAAGGCCCGGGACTCCCGATGGCCCAGTCAAGGAAACCAATCTCTTACAGCCAAATAATCACTAAAATCTGGGACTCCCAATGAAATTAGTGACTATATACTACTTTACTTACGCGAAAACAGATACCTCACACTGTAAGCCATATCTGTAATCAAATAAGCGTTAAGTAGCTGACAAGATTGGAAAGACATCCAAGCTTGATATTGTTTTTGAGGATTTTTAAGTATTATTTCCAAAAATAGAAGATTACTATTTTGGGAAACTTTCTTATTTTAGAAACTTTCTAAATTTAGTAACTTACTAAAAATAGAAATTTCTAATTTAATATTTTATAAATATTTTGGGTTGGGTCACAAATTATAGGCCCAATTCTTTGGCCCAAGACCATAGAATTCCAGCTGGCCCAATAATTTCACATAACCGATCCGGTTTATTAATTCTGGTCCAAGACCAAATTAACTATCAAAACCATCGGTTATTTACTAAACCAGACCAGCTCTAAATTATTTGGTCCAACCAAATCAAACTTAGACCAGCCTTCGGTTTAGGTTAAAATTCAATTTTTTGAATTTCAATCCGGTTTAACCAGAAATTAAATAATACCATGTATTAAATAATTTCCAGCAAACCGCGATTTGGGTTAACGACTTAAACCATACATTAATTTAAATAATTAATGATTCATAAATAAAAGTGAAATTTACTCGAAGTAGTATGAATCTTTAGGATAATTACTTACTTAGTATTCATAACCATAAGTTTACTAACTTAGTGTTTAGGATATCCAAAATGACCAAAATACCCTATATAAACACTTACCATTTTTAATAACATTTTACCTTAACAAAATTTTTAAAATTAAAATTAACAGAAATTAAAAAAATTGTTTGATCAAAAAAAAAAAAAATCCGAGTTGCAGATTAAGGAAACAATCATTTAATTGTTAAAAAAAAAGGTAAAAAGGAGCTAGCTAAAGTAATTTATTAGGTTTGGAGTTTTAGTAGTTTCACTTTTAACTCCTTCCGCCGTCTTCACACCAACTCCGACGAGGCTCGACCTCACTTCCGCCAACCTCCATTAGTTCCGTCACCGTCCTCACTTCCGCCGCCCTCCAATTGCTCTATCGCCGACCTCCGCCGATATCTCCTTGGTTCTTATTGTCGCCTCTTCAACCGGCGATATTATCGAGGTAATTTATTTCTGTTGTTCTTGGTCCGATTTTAATCTCTTCTTTGTAAATTGACATTGTTTTGGCCCGATTTGCTATCATTGTTCTCATATTTTAAAATCGATTTGTCTATTGCTCTTTGTATCTTGTCTCGTGTTTGTCTCGTATTCTTGTCTCGTGTTCTTGTAACGGAATTTCTTAACTCGTGTTCTTGTCTCGTGTTTGTCTCTCTTGGTATCGGTTTGATTTTGTTCTCTGCCAGTGCGCTAATTTGCTTATACGGTTTCGTTTCAAATTTTTGATGTTTTCAGTCATGAACTTGTTCATTCTACCCCTTTGGTATTATGAGATTGCACCTTCATTGTCCTTGATATGGACTTTTTACTCCTTTGTCTCGGATTTACTATATGTTGTTGCGTATTGGTGTACTCTTTGTCGCGGATTTATTTCAAAATTGTTGGCGATTTATTCTTGCTTGTTGTGGATTTATCTGCTCATTCTAACCCTCTCGTTTAATTGTTCATTTAATGGATTAGATTGCAGTTGCATTTGCCCTTGTTGCTTATTCATTTTCCATTGTTACTGTTTCACTTTTCATTGCTGCGGATTTATTTGCATATGTTGCGGATTTATTTGTCATTCAGTTTTGCATGTTGCGGATTTATTTGTCATTCAGTTTTGCATGTTGCGGATTTATTTGTTGGTTATTTATTTGTCAATCTAACCCTCTTGTTTGATGATGTTGCAGTTTAGTTTCTGTAGACATGGAGAATGCGAAGAAGAAGAAGTATCCGCAGCGCTTGTTTAAAGACGGGAATTATCCCACTCTGCCGCGAAGTCTGAACCACGGTACTAGCTTAGAGCAGTTGCGACTGGCCAGAAAGACTCTCGGTGCAGATGCATGGAAGATAATGAGAGAGTCTAAACTTGGGTGTATTGCTAAGCTTGCCGAGAATAATTTCCTTTTCTGTGGAAACACTTTCTTCTACTTTCTTACACGGCAGTTGGACACTAAGAAAGTGATGGAAATGTGGTGTTTGATTGGAGATGATCCACTGAGGTTTTCCTTCCACGAGTTTGCACAGATAACAGGTATGAACTGTGATCTACATGGTGTGGGAGTTGAAGTAGTTGTTGATCACACAGAGTTATGGCAAAAGATGGGGCTGGCTATAGGTGATGGACCTCATTGGAAAGACATGCGACGGGTTTTGGATATATGCGCCGACTGGCCCTTACCAGAGAGGACGGTCGTTGGGTTGTTATGCCTCCTCCATATAGGTGTATTTGGGTATCAGAGAGGTCAAAGGATCGATTTCAAGTATGCTAAAATGGCTTTAGATACAGCTGCTTTTAATAGTTTTCAGTGGGGTCGGCTAGCATTTGAGGTTCTGATGAAGTCAATCAAAGAAGCAAATCTTTGTGCGTCTTCGGTTACAATAAATGGTTTTGTTCAAGCGGTCTCCGTATGGGCTCTGGAGTCTTATCCGAAGCTGGGAGAAATGTTTGGTCGTAAAAAGAGTGATGATCAGCTTCCTTTACTTCGTTGGGGTGGATCACGCTGTCATTACGACGTTGACGACGTGGTTTTTGCAGCTAAGCGTGATAACGCCGTGGTATGCCTCGTTCTCAATTTTTTTGTTTGTTTTTATTTCATATTCAAATTATTGGTTTGGTGCATGTTACAATGATCATTTAACACGATTGCGAATTTGTGTTCTGGTTTGCAGGTTCCTGTTAAAAATATGGTAATGAAGCCAATGATTGACATTTATCCCGACTGGCCTTGTGAAGTTGACGATGAAAGAGTGGATACACTGATCCAAGACATCATCAACCAGTGTTTGAGGAAGAATGAATGGACATGGGAATGGCACGGAAGAGTTTCAGTTGATCAGAAGATGGTGAGGCGTCCAAACAAAAAGCGTTCAAGTGTGGGGCCAATTTCAAAAGACGAGGGAGCAGCTCCAGTTGGTTTGAAAAAGAAGAAAGTAGTGGTGAATGAAGGCGGTGAGGTTGTCGGCCAGACCAGTGCCAATACAGAAGTTCTTACCGTGCTTAGGTCTTTGAGTGCGAAAATAGATGAGATGGGCAAGCAAAATCAGCTGCAGTTGTCAACTGTAAATACAAGGTTCAAAGATCTCGCGGACCAAGTGGGACTGATGAAAGGAGCTATTAGTAGTTTACAAAATGCAGCAAAGGTTGAGGTGAAGAAACCACTTTCACATGAAGGCCGTGGAGAATCATGCTCTTCAAAAATACCGGTACGTTTACATATTGGTCTCTTGCTGATTTGTTTTACTCTATTGCGGTTTTAATCACAGTCTTCTGTGTTCATGGTCATTCTTCACTCATGCAGGTCAGAGTTGATATCCATACAAATGTTGAAGCTGGAAACAGCATACCAAACTCTATGGTACGCATCATTTCCCAAATCCTTAATGTGTTTAAATAAATAGTTTCGGTATAAGATATTGGGGTTTATTTATTACTGTAGGCCGAGACTGATTTAATTGGAGAAAAAGACAGGAAAGACAATGTTTCGGAAAACTTGGTATGAGATTTGTGTCCTATTCTTTTACTTTGTTTTTATATTTCTTCTGTTTCATCGTTTTATCTATACTGAGGTTCTATTACTTTTGCAGTCATGGTTAGAAAGACCTACTCTCGAGAAAAAGAAACCTAAATCGAAGAAAACAAGCAAAAAACCTGTTGAGAAGAAGATTAGAAAATCTGAGAAGGCAGTGAAGGTTAAAGTAGAGCCTGTTGAGAAGTTTGTGACACCGAAGAACCGGGGGAGACAGAATAAAAAGGGTGTGAAACATGTAGATGAAGATGAAGCGGATGAGGATAACACAGATTTCGGCAACCATTTGGACTTGCTAGCCGCACAGCTGCTCAAAATCAAAGATAAAGAAGATGGTGGCCGGGTCAGAGTCTTGGCGCAGACACAACAGAGCCCTTATATCCCTAGTTCAGTTGTGAAAAGGATCATGTCCACCAGGGCAGCATTTGGAAAATTCCCAAGTGACTTCGCATATGATCCATTTGAAAAAGTGGAAGAGAGGAAACTCCAAAATCTTAGGGACTTACTGCAACAGGATGAGTAAGTTTATGTATTTTCTTATGTCATTTTCTTGTTGTTGGTCATTGTCATAACACTAAACATACAAAATATGGTTTCTATGGTTTGATAGGGAGGAGCCAATTAGCACATTCAACTCTGAGGTTAACTTCTATAAAAGGCTAATGACACCGAAGGAAGAATGGCCAGAAGAAGATTATGGTTGGTTAGGCGATCAGGTAATCTTTGGGATCTTTGATTAAGAGCTTTTATAATCATTGCGGATTTGTTGTTCTGTGTTGCTGATTTTTTTCTTATGTTGATGCGGATTTGTCAGCATATGTCAGCGGCTATGCGAATGTTCCGCAAGCGGTTACTACTGGATGAAAATCCTTATCGGACTGAACGAGTTGCTTTCATCGACCAAATGTTCATCAATTTTTGGTATCAGGAGACTAAAGAATTTGAGAAGAAGAAGGCGAAGTTCATATTCAAGTCCGGCTACAATGATGTGTACTCTGGTGTTGGTCTTGGCGATGATATTAGTACTAACAAGAGATGGCTCGATGATGTGGATGTTGTCTACTTTTGCCACAATTACAACAACAATCATTGGGTGGCATGTGAACTTGATTTGGTTCAAAGAAAGATTGACATCTATGACAGCATCATCAACGATGGGAGCGAGAAGTTGGTCACTAACCAGGTGAAGAAGTATGCAAAGATGCTACCATATTGGATCAGAACAGAGACTGCAAAAGGTGAGTCGGTTCTAGTTTTTAATCAAATCATTATTTGTTATCTACTTGTTAATACTTTAGTTTCTTTTCATTTTGTAGGTGAAACTAAAAAATGGAACTGGCATCCATACAAAGTTAACTTTATCAAGGACATACCACAGAACACTCAAGTGGGAGATTGTGGCATATATGCATTGAAGTTCATTGAGTGTCTTGCGCTTGGTGTACAGATGGATGATCTGAGCGACGAGATCGTGGGCGACATGCGCTTGAAGCTAGCAGCTGAAATATTTGATGAGTGCCCAGAAAAGAAGCAGCAGATGTCCGACCCGGTTCGACGTGCTGATATAGGCCACGAACCTCGACCCGCCACACAAGCTTAGTCTATATCCCTGAGACTTGTTGCACTTGTCTATGTTTCGATTAGAAGGCCCGTTTTTATGTACTGTGTTGCGGATTTATGTACTGTGTTGCGGATTTATGTACTATGTTGCGGATTTATGTATTGTTTTGCGGATTTATCTAGTGAAACCTCAAAAAAATAGCTTATACCGAAATTAAACCCTAGAATCCCCAAACCCTAAACCCTACAACGAAACCTCAAATATCAGCTTATACTACTAAAATATACCCCAAGCAAAAAAAAAGCTTTGGATAAAGGAGAAATTGTCAAATGAACCCTAGAATCCCCAAACCCTAAACTCTATACCGAAACCTCAAATATCAGCTTATACTACTAAAATATACCCCAAGCAAAAAAAAAGCTTTGGATAAAGGAGAAATTGTCAAATGAACCCTAGAATCCCCAAACCCTAAACCCTACAACGAAACCTCAAATATCAGCTTATACTACTAAAATATACCCCAAGCAAAAAAAAAAGGTTAGGATAAAGGAGAAATTGTCAAATGAACCCTAGAATCCCCAAACCCTAAACCCTACAACGAAACCTCAAATATCAGCTTATACTACTAAAATATACCCCAAGCAAAAAAAAGCTTTGGATAAAGGAGAAATTGTCAAATGAACCCTAGAATCCCCAAACCCTAAACCCTACAACGAAACCTCAAATATCAGCTTATACTACTAAAATATACCCCAAGCAAAAAAAAAAGCTTTGGATAAAGGAGAAATTGTCAAATGAACCCTAGAATCCCCAAACCCTAAACTCTATACCGAAACCTCAAATATCAGCTTATACTACTAAAATATACCCCAAGCAAAAAAAAAGCTTTGGATAAAGGAGAAATTGTCAAATGAACCCTAGAATCCCCAAACCCTAAACCCTACAACGAAACCTCAAATATCAGCATATACTACTAAAATATACCCCAAGCAAAAAAAAAAGCTTAAGATAAAGGAGAAATTGTCAAATGAACCCTAGAATCCCCAAACCCTAAACTCTATACCGAAACCTCAAATATCAGCTTATACTACTAAAATATACCCCAAGCAAAAAAAAAGCTTTGGATAAAGGAGAAATTGTCAAATGAACCCTAGAATCCCCAAACCCTAAACCCTACAACGAAACCTCAAATATCAGCTTATACTACTAAAATATACCCCAAGCAAAAAAAAAAGCTTAGGATAAAGGAGAAATTTTCAAATGAACCCTAGAATCCCCAAACCCTAAACTCTATACCGAAACCTCAAATATCAGCTTATACTACTAAAATATACCCCAAGCAAAAAAAAAATTTGGATAAAGGAGAAATTGTCAAATGAACCCTAGAATCCCCAAACCCTAAACTCTATACCGAAACCTCAAATATCAGCTTATACTACTAAAATATACCCCAAGCAAAAAAAAAGATTTGGATAAAGGAGAAATTGTCAAATGAACCCTAGAATCCCCAAACCCTAAACCCTACAACGAAACCTCAAATATCAGCTTATACTACTAAAATATACCCCAAGCAAAAAAAAAGATTTGGATAAAGGAGAAATTGTCAAATGAACCCTAGAATGAACCGAAATAAAAAAGCTTTGTTTCAACAAGTAATTTGTTCCAAATAAAACCTTAAACTGGAAGACTATAAACTGCAATTTTTTTTTCAATTCTTGAGTAGACGAAAACAGATAACACCAAATTAAGCAATGTCTATTTTGGAAGACGCCCATAAGTACGACTGTTATGCCCACTTTGGTTGCAGTTCAAGCAAATATGTGGCTTCCTTGGACGCTTTTTGAGCAAAGCTTTCTCTAAAGCAGATTTGTACCGACTCTTCTTAGGTCTTCCTGGAGGCTGCCGAGGTATAGGAGGTAGACATTGTTGTGCTGCGACGAGTTCGGGAACCGGATGAGCTACATCTCTAGGCATTATAGACGCGGCGTATGCGTTGATAAGGTAACTCTTAAAGTAATATGGAGATGAAAGACCAATCGCATTAATCTTCTTAGGTACTCCAGCAGCGATAGCATGAACACAAGGTAATTGATGAACATCGAATCTTTTGCATGAACATTGCCGTTCTCGTACGTTGACAACATTTGACTGTCTCCCGTTGGTAACATGTACATGATCAGCATCTATTTCCTCAACTACCAATAGTCTGGCGGCTGTAACACGGGGCTGCATACAAGTAAACGATTTTCAAATCATTTAGTCTTAAGTGATAACAATTGAAATTTTAAAAACTAACCTCAATAAGTTTTTCAGCACCATCAGTCAGTCTAGTACTCATTCGTTCTGCCGCCCGCCTCCTCTCGGAGAACCACCTTGTTAACATGGAACGAATGGCGTCTAAGAGCTTGACAACTGGCAACGTTCTCGCGTCTGATAGGACCCTGTTGATAGACTCAGCTATATTGGAAGTTAAAATATTGTATCTCTGTCCTGGGAAGTGAGCACGACTCCACACCTTAACATCAGCTTTTTCCAAATAAGCATGAAGTCTCGATTTGAGGGTTTGGATCTCATTGAATATGTGATTGAAATCAGATATTCTATATGCGTTTGCTGCCTTCTTTACCATCCGAAATGCCTCACCACCTTTAAATCGCACAAGTATGTTTTTGTACATATGATATGTACAAATACCCCTAGTTGCCAGTGGATAGACATTTCCAATCGCTTTAGCTATCGATTTATGTCTGTCGGAGATGATGGATAAGTCAGCTTCGTCTGGAAATACACGCTTCAATTGTCTGAAGAACCAATCCCATGATTCATCGTTCTCTGTGTCAACAACTGCAAATGCTATAGGGAAAATCTGGAAGTTACCATCTTGAAATGTTGCAACCAATAGTGTCCCTTTGTATCTCCCTTTCAGATATGTCCCATCGACAACAATCACTTTTCTCATGTATTGTAAGCCATTGATACTTGCACCAAAAGAGATAAATGCATACTTGAAACGACCTTCTTCGTCCACAGCTAAACGTGTAAAAGTCCCTGGATTAGCCTTTCTAATCAAGTACAAATACGAAGGAAGTTCCGCATATCCACTCTCATGGCTACCATTAGCCAACAAGCGTGCATATATAAGGGCCCGATGAGCTTTCCAGTAGTCAATCTGCCAAAATATTCAACTTATTTTAAGTATGTTATTCACGCAAAACAATCCGCAACTAGTCGGACGTAAGGCATCTATAAATCTGCATCAAACGAATTAACAAAGAAAATCCGAAACCAGGATAAAGACATTACAACTAACCTTTATACCAAATTTGAAGTTAAGAGCCACCGCAACATGATCTGGTATCACTTTTGGTCCAACACTTCCCACCGAATCATAGTACAGCTGTCCTAGGATATTTTTTGTAGCTTGACGACTCCGCCCACCTCGTTCTGTGACAGAGCAAGTATGATCTTTGTTGTACACTTTGATATAAAAACAAGGCGAATCTCCAACTGTTCCGGCGCGAACTCTCCATGTGCAGCCTTCGACCCAACATTCAACAACCAATAACTGTGGCCTTGATTCTACACGGTTGAAATCAAACTTTTGCTCAAGAGACAGAAGCTGCAACCTATTAACCAATGCATCTTTGTTATCGTATCTTTGCCCAACAGCAATATCCAATGCTTTTAACTCTATTTTCCTGTAATTTTCATCGTCAACACTTTCATGGACAGCTTTCCCAGAGGCCTTTTTCTTCTTTGACAAACAAGGTTCCTCTAACTCTATCGGAACTCTCCCAGACAAATCATAATCTTCGTCACCAGAACTAGCACCATCCGAATCTTCACAACAATCAAATATCAATCCTTCTTCATCGCTCTCGTCATCTTCCACAGCCTCTTCCGTGTTGTTTTCAGAATTTTCAGAAGCAGCCGCCACCTTCTTAAATGTAACACATAACCTGCATGTCTTATCTTTGAACCGATCAACGAAATCTTTCATTTGTCTATCATTACCAATCTTCACAGGAGGTGTGCTCTTCGCTAAATTAAGCAAAACCTCTTTTGGAAGCATATAACTAAACTCGCCAATGAAATTCTTGCTGTCTACACCAAAGTCCTTGTAAACTGTTTCTATGAATCTGCTAAAACTAAGTTTATCCTCTAACACTACAGTTCTTGTTCCTCTTTCTTCCACAACAAATTTCCACCTTGTTTCATCAAAAATCCAGTCGCCACACATAAGAACAATCTTAACCATGGGTACGCACCAATCAAAATTGTGGGAGATGAAGGCTAAATGTCGTGATTACTGTGGAGGAATTTTGGAGAATTGGCGTTTTCTTGCAAAGGAAAAACGCCAGTTTCCAACGATGAAAAAAAAAAACAATTAAGGCAACAATTAATGACAATAATTACAGCTTCCTAATATGGTAACACGGAATATTTCCGTTTTTTGATTGAAATTATATTTCCTTTTTTGTAATATTCGAATTATGTAGTTGCCTAAAATATTTTTTTTGAAATTGTCAAAAAAACAATAAAATATTTTCCGAATTCTAACAAAATTTAATAAGACACTTATTGACTTATTTGGTTATTTGCATAAATTTATTATTAAAATACTTTGCAAATCAATTAGTTTGTAATTTTTGGGAATTTAGAATAGAAAATTTTCAAATATAATTACAAAACTATAAACCTACTTTTTAAAAAATATGATTTTTTAAAAAAACTAAAATTCATTTTATAATCATTTAAATTTAAATTTAAAAATTCATAAATCATTCTCAAAACATTAAAATTAAAATTTAAACATTACTATTTTCGCCTAAGATTTTTTTAATTTTAAATTTAGTGCTCAATAGTAAATATGGAAACAACTAACAAATCTGCAAAAAAAAAATTAATTAAAAATGTGTCACATTATAAAATTATAAAAAATCTGCACAAAATTATGATAAATCTGTAACAAATAAAAAAAATCTGTAACAATATAACACTGGTTTAATAATTTTTTTCACCTTTTCGTCTATGTAACGGATTTTCTTAAATCAGCATCAAATGGAAAAAAACAGCAACACTGGAAAAAAACTCTGCAGTTTTAATCCGCAAAATCCTTGAAAAAACCGCAAACCAATAAAAAAATCTTCAACACTAGCCAGGAAAAATCATATAATCCGCAAAAAATTAAAAAAATCAGTAACACATAAAATAAATCTGCAACACGGCATACTACTTTAGTAATTAAAAAACAGCTATACACTTTGTTACGGAGTAATATTATATCCGCAACAAATAAAAAAATCTGCTACACATAAAATTAAATCTGCAACGAAAACTCTGTAAATTTCTAAATAAATCCGAAAAACACAAAAATCTGCAACACATGGCTGCGGATTTAAAATCGTAAGGAAGGTGGCAGTTTCGTAAATAATAAATTTTTTTCCAGATTTGGAAAAAATCATTAATGGCAAATCGGTAATTTTTTTTTTCCTTCCAAATGGTTGTAAGGGTAGTTTAGGCAATAAAGTAGAGGAAAAAAGGTCAAAAAATTAGTACTAAGCTAGTAATTGCTCTATTAATTTATACTAAATAAATAAATTCCCCTAAATAAAATCACGCTAACCATCTCTTTAACAAATCGTGATCATAACAACCACACGATTTAAAAGTTTTCATGCCATCATTATATTCACATAAGACAAAACATCAAACAATTCCAAATTGTATTGTCAAACAATTCTTATTCGTCTCATTAATTAACAAGCCGAAAACGATTTGACAATAACAAATCAACCGAGTCACGAAAGTCATAAACAAAGCTGTTGATAATTAATATCAACAACACACGATTTTGTCCTATTATCAAACCTAACAATTGAACATCATTCACATAATCGATCACGGTTTAACACTTAACATCGGCTTTAGGGTTTCAAATAATTATTAATGATAATCGATCACAACACACGGCAACAAGGCATCTCAATCAAAAACGATCGCATGCTTTAATATCAAGACCGAGACCAACATCAACCAGCCGATTTGGGTTTTAATTTGTTTTAATCAATTTTCGCATAACTGATTCTCTAAACAATTAAACAGCCCTATGATCCAAATTACAAGAAACTAATGACCTTAGCTTTGATACCACTGAAGGATTATGGCGTTTGTTCAAGGTTCAATTCCCAAATTGCAACCTAGCACATAATCTTAAACAGATCTAGGTTCTTGTAACTGAATCATAAAACCAACCTGATCTTTACCTTTTGCAGCGGAGTGATTGGTGGTAATGACAAGATCAGATTAGAGCTGATGAGAATCGGCTCCTCATCAAGTATCCACACTCTTACAAGCAAGGGACGGCTGCTAGACCAAAGAGATGGATGATCAGAGAGAGAGGTTTGAGAGAGAGATGAAAAATGCGGCTACCAGGGAGAAGAAAATCGCTGGGATAATTAATCCCCTTAGGTTTTTCAAATCCTTAATCTCTCATTAATGGGCCCAAGTCATTTGACTAATGGCTCATTAATCATTTGGGCCCAAGACACAAATCAGGCAAAAGCCTGCATTTTGTCTGGCCCAATTCTCTGATCCAATACAGTAAATGCCACTGCATCTTACCGTATTTATTCCATTTAACTTTCCCGTTAGCTATGGTGTGTGACCCTTAGGGATCATACAATACTGGTAATAAGTCCTAAACTTATAGATCATGAGCGGGCTCTAGCAAGTCATCATGATCACCCAGTATTTATGACTTATGTCTGATCTCGACACTTATCATACTTTCTAGAGATAGTACGGTAGATTTCAGGACATTCCCAACAGACCTAATAATCAAAATTACTCTTCCCTTTCTATTTTGCAGTTAATTCCGAAGAGTTGCAGGATGATCGGGTTTGGTGGTACCTTTTGGGAAGAGGGGTGTTTTCCGTATTTCTTTTAAGACTTAGAGTTATTTGTTTCGGTTTTCAATAAAGTTGATTTGGATTCCGTTTTTAAGAATTTAAGTTGAGAGCTTAATAAAATATCGTTGTTTAAGAGTTTCTTGTAGTGAATATAAGAATGTGGATGTGGTTTATGTGGTTGTGGATGTGTGGTGTCACAATTGGTATCAGAGCGGGGGTTTAGTCTAGCCGGTTCTGTCTAGGTAGACAAGTAGGTAGTGCTAATGTATTTATATTCATATTTCAAAGTGATTCTAAAGCTTTTCAAATGGAGTTTTCTAAAAGGTAGAATCTGGAGCACCGCACAGATCGACCTCCTTATATACTCGTCGGTAAGGGAGTTCAGTTTCAACCGCAATATGGCGCAATTGTCTCCCTTTTTTTATCAGGATGCCGCCTAAAAGGAATGGAGCGTGCCTCTTTGTCATGCTACTAGATCCATGACCATATACACATCGTCAGGCATTGCCATCAGCGTGAGTGGGACTGTTTCGAGTTATGAGGAAGCTTAAGGAAATCCAGCAGGAGCAGGTGTTAGTCAGGTAGCCTTGGATGCCGTTCTTTTGCAAGAGATTAGCCTTCAAGGAGGGAAATGCTGGAGTTGCAGAAGCTGTAGGAGGTGATGTAAGAGCTGCATGAGGTGTTGCAGGAGCTGCAAGAGGTGTTTCAGGAGCTGAAGAAGGTGCCGCCGGATCTCCCCGAGTTGTGTTGGGCGTTGCATATGTTATAGCAGATTCCGCAGGAGGAGCATGTAATGCCGCCGGAGGATACAGTTATGCTTCAGGAGGAGAAGGATATGTTCTACGAGGGTTTGGTGTAGCACCACCTGCACCGGCAGTGGTTCAGTAGCTGCCACCACCGCCTCAAGCACCGAGGCATGTGCATGGAGTGTCCTACTAAAGAATAATGAAGCATCTGAGGGATATGCAGATGGAGCATTTCCCCGGATGGACGAATGTCATCATTGCGGAAAACTGGAGGAAGAAGTTAGAGAGGAACATGGATGCATTTAGGTGTCTAGTGGTGTTCCGCAATGATTTAAGATCCAGGGATTGAAGCTCACAACGAACTGTAACAGGGTCACAAAGGCTGGACTGAATTCGCTCTTTTTTGGGCCATATATGCGATAGAGATGGTGCACAAGAAGCTGGACATAAGTCGCTCTCTGGTGATGTGGTTAGATGGATTGAAGTTGGTAAGAACTTGAATAAGGAACAAGGATTGCTCACACTGCAAAGGGGAAACCACACGATGCTTAGGACCTGGCGGTCGCTAGGCTATTTTCGAAAACAAGGGTTTTTGATTTGATTAAACGTGACTTGAAAATAAAAGAGTACAAGGATTTATAGCCTAGTTTGCGAAAACTCAAAGAAAATAAAGACATAGGCCTCAAGGCTTTACAGAAAATAAGACAAAGAAATAAAAGCTTCTTGCTCGTGTGGCAGATGTGGGCTTCATGGGCCGTGCGTTCTATCTAATGAATCGGACCTTGGGTTAACTCGTGAATAACCTTGGAAAGAAAACCCGGAGGGATAAAACCTTGCAAGGAAAAAGAGATAACCTTTGGCCCATATAGACGACGCAATTTAAGTATCAACGACTCTGATGATGAAGATCACTGATGTGTCATCGATCCTAAGAAATGGTCAAACGAACGATCCTAGTGTTAATGTATGGTCGTGGTTGGAATCGGTCGTCTTGGACATCCTCTGGGCCAACTGGTTTAGAACGGGCTGATCATGATCCAACTGGTCCAAGTGCTCCGTGATGAGTCTTCATTGGCCGGCTTGGGTTCAAGGTATGTCCACTATGGTCGAGAACGGCTCGGCTTGATTGGTCTGGTCCATTTCGGTCGAACCGTTGTCTTCGTCATTCCCACCATCTTGAGAAGATTATGTCTTTAGAACAACATCACCTGCATAAAAAGGAGATAAATAAGTAACATTAAAGCTAGACGAAATGCTTAACTCACCGGAAAGTTTGGGTTTGTAGACGTTGTCGTTGATCTTCTCTAGAACTCCAAACAGGCCGTCTACTTAGGGCGCAAGTTTTGACTTCCTCTGGTTCGGGAATCGCTCATGTTTCATGTGTGACCAAACCCAGTCTCCGGGTTCGAACGTGATCTCCTTCCTCTTTTTGTCGGCCTGGCGTTTGTATTGGGCCATCTTCTTTTCCAGGTTGTCCTTGGCCTTCTGATTGAGCTTCTTGATGAATTCGGCCTTGCGTTATCCGTCTTGGTTGATGAACTCCAGTGGCAGTAACAGCTTAAGCCCTATAGGCGTCTCTGGCTTAAATCTACACACAATCTCAAAATATGACAACTTAGTAGCAGAGTGGTTAGCACTATTATAAGCAAATTTAATGTACGAAATACGATCTAACCAGTTACTAAAGTTTTTACCAACCATGGCCCGTAAAAGAAATCTCTTATAAAGAAAGTTACATGTATCAGACAAGAACGTGGTAACATGATTTGGAACAACTTAAGGATGATGCACTCATAGGTGGTAATTTGATAATATTAAACTCTTATGAACTTATCAGGCAAGGTGCTAGGGTGGAAGCCAGAAACTCACAGGATCCTAGGCCTAAAAAAAACAAGCAGTACTTCCTTAGAATTGATTGAATCGTGTAGCGGAATGCTAGGTTGAAAGCAATGGCTCGCAAGATCTAAGCCCCTACTATCTTAAGACGTTCCAAAGCACTCATTGAGGTAAAATGGTCACACAAGTGTTATGAGCTACAATTGGTTCAACGGTTTTGATCAAAGGATATGACTCACCACTGATCAAAAATGTTCACAAGGAACAAAAACTAATCACTCTCAAAATAATTCAGTTGAATAAGAAAAAGGGTTGTGTTACAAGATAGTTTCGTGAGTTACCTTAACTAAGAAAAGAAATGAAAACTAGAATGATTGTTGGAAAAGGTAGTCAAATTGACTAGTAAATTCGGCCAACCAACCCCTATGCTTCCACACGGTTGGACTCTAAATTTCCATTTTCCTTTGGTATTAGGTTCTTCTTGGGTACGGCTAAAAGACTTGGGTTCCTTCTTCATTTTGGGCTAGATTAGTGTCCAAAAATATTATGAACATTGGACCTTTTCTTCAGACCCCAAATCGTCCCATTTTTCCGGAAGAAATCCTTGAATGTGTTGTTGGGTTTGCTTGGCCTTAGAACGGGTCATTGGTCCAACTGAACAAGCATTGCATCCTATTCGTTAGTGTGTTCGTTGTCTCTTCTTCTTCGATTACATCATCCCCCTCCTTTTGAAAAGAATTTTTCTTAAAATCTTCTTCATCTACAACATAAGAAATCAAGTCAGAAATTCTAAAACTTGGACTAATCTTGTACATACATGGAAGTTTGATCTTGTGAGAATTGTCATTGATCCTCTCGAAATCTTTGAATGGTCCATATGTTCTTGACAAGAGATTTTATTTATTTCTTTATTGAACCTTTCATTCCTTAGGTGAATCCACACTAGTTCCATTGGCTCAAAAATCTGGTGAGGCCTTATTTTGTTGGCTTGCTTTTGATATTTCTTGGTCTTTTTTCTAAATCTTCTACCGACCTCTTTCATGTATCTGTTTAACAAGTTCAGCCTTTATCTTGCCATCTTGACTAGATTGTTAGCTCAAACATAAAGGAGTTAAATCCAAAGGTGGAAAGAGTTTAAAACCATAAACCATTTCAAAAGGTGAATATTTTGTAGCAGAAGTAACCGCGTGATTATAAGAAAATTCCACATGAAGTACACAATTTTTCAAAGTTTTAATGTTCTCTCTGATGATTGCACGCAAGAGAGTAGACAAATTCATATCGACTATTTAAGTTTTGACCATTTGTTGAGGGTGACAAGTTGTTGAAAACAAAAGCTTGGTTCTTAGCATAGACCACATATTTATCCAAAAGTGACTCAAGAACTTAATTTCCCTATAAAAACTATGGTTCTAGGCACACTATCCAATCTTACAACTTCTCTAGAGAACAAGTCAGCAATTAGTGAGGCATCATAGGTTTTATGACATGGAATGAAGTAAAACCTTTAAAAACAAAATATCTACCATAACAAAACATTGAATCTCTTCCTTTCCTAGTTCTAGGCAATCCAAGTAAAAAATTCCAATCTACCACATCAAACACTGAATCTTGAGAAGCTTAGCCTTCTTAGTCTTGATCTCGGCCCCACCTGCAAGCTTCTCAATGAGATTGAGGTTGGCGTGGACTTCTTATACCGTGATCAGTGTGTTGATCTCAAGATTCTTGCACTCCCGCTTAGACTTAACATAGTCCCATACTTCCCGATACTTGGCCTTGAGGTCCATACGAGCTCCCATAACTGCCTCTTTCACAGCTCGATTGCGTCCACCGATTAGCTTGATGTTCTCTTCCAAGAACTTACAAATCCGCGCAAGAGACTGCTGTGCTCATTTTCCACTTGGTTCAGCTACTTTTCTCTCTAGGACTCGAAATCGAGAGTGAAGCTTCTCAACCCTTCACCTCCACCAAATTATCGGAAAGGACGGGTCATCGCTCTATCTCGTTTGGCATTCAACTTGGCTCTCAGCCCCTGAATGACCTATTTCATCTCCTCCACCTCTCTGACGTGGGCACATCCTTTAACATCTGTTCGGGAAGAGAAATATTAAGGTGGTTTGATTTGTTGCCTGCACAGAACCACACTATTAGGAATCTACTAACAATTCACTTCTCAACTTAAAAGATAAATCGTAAAACATACCTTTCCGAAAGTTGTATGTGAATTGATGTAGGCCTAGTGCTTGTTCCTATTCCTGATCGCCTGGATCTGACGGACAGCCTTATTAAAGTGCCTCAAGAGATGAGCGATTCCTACCGGATCCTTCGTAATCGAAAAGCTCTTATGTGCTCAAAGCACAATTGAAAGGAACGGCTCCCGATTGATCTGCCTGACAAACTTGACAATGTGAAAGGCTCAGGGGAAATTAGTGGACCTCCGAGCTTCATCCTTCTTGTCCTCTGCCTCGTGGGTTGTGGAAATTCTCCCCTCTCCCGAGGGATGGGTTGAGAGCTCGTGAGCGCAACCCTCATGCATGGGGAAATCTCCTCCACCTGCTCCACATTCACTCCTTCAGTAGGAGCTGCAGCTAACTCGACCAACAACCGGTGGAGGAATTGAGGTCACCTACCTAGTTTTGGGTTTGTGATGATATTTTTTGGTGATGATGACTATAAGTCTTTCATAATTAATAAAAATGATAATAAAATTTGAGGATAAAAAATTAGATTTTGATTAATATAATTTACACATAAAATTAAAATTCAAATCCACTAAATTTTTAAGTCAAATAAATTATAATAATCTATCAAAAACATGAATAAAACTAAATCTCAATTAATATGTTTAAGTCTTTAACCGAATAACAATCAGAGACAAAGGTAGGTGATCGGGAGGGGGGGGGGGCAGGTGCCCCGGATAGATTTGAATAATTTTTAAAATGAGCAAACAAATTCTTAATGTAACATGACGTTAGTGGTACTTGCCCCCCCCCCTCCCAATAATAACGAATGCCCCAATTAATGAGTGTTCGAATCGTACTTCTCCCGTTTCTCTTTTTTTTTTCCCTAAGTATAATAAAACAAAATAAATTCTTTATTTTCATATGAAACACCTTTTAAATAGTTATTTATTTACTTTTTCTATTGTTTAACATCTATGTCTATATTTTAATGAGACTATACCATATCTTGTATCATCTTTATATTTTCATTTATAAATATTTTATTTATGATAGGCTAATTCATCTTTACAAAGATATACTGTGCTACTTTTTCTTTTACCATATCTTTTTGTTATCTAATTAGAGTTCATCTAATTAATTTTGTTTTAATAAACTGTATATGTATATTAATAAAAGGTGATACTTAATTAGGCAAATAAGGAATGAAAAAATTCTAATATAATGTGTAAATCATATAAATAACAAAATAAGATGTATATGCAACCATTTAGATATTTTTTTTTATAAAAAAATAGTGTATATATAGTATTATAAATTTATAATCATTTTATAGTTTTTTTAGTATTAAAAAATATTTATGGATTGATATTTTTTTATAATAAAAAAAATAAATTATGCCTCCGATAAAATTTGTTTCTAGATCTGCCACTGATAACAATAGATTTCAAAATTATTTTAATAAAACTATTCTAACTCTAAAAATTAATAACACTCGATTCTGATATATAATTTACAATCAGTCACTAGTCATTAAATAAAAATACATTTTAAATTTTATAGAATTTATTTTAACACTACAAGAAACATGTCATAACACGTCATTTTTAAGTCGTTTTCCGAACTGACATTATAAATAAAAATAATGAATCATTTAGGGTCGTTTATAGAACCGACCTAAAGTCAATATTAACTAATTAGCTTAATACGGTATTTGCTTTTGCATTTTCCAGAACTCCAATTATTCATTTTGGGAAATCTAGAACAATTAGAAATCATCTGAATCTTCTAGCATCTTCGTTTTCGAATCTTCTCTCTCTTTCAAGATCTAAATCGAAACAGATAAAATCCGATCTCAACTCGATCTAGAGGCTTGTTTCTCTGTTTCTGATTTTTCGCGTTTTTAATCTCTCACCAAGAAGCGAAAATCCTGAGGTTTACTTATATATTTTTGATAATTTTTTTTTATTTTGATTGCAAACAACATGGATCGTAACTCAGATTTTCAATTTCATTTAAGGATAAGATGAAATCGTGGAGAAAATTTGGGTAGAGTCCTCGGCGAGCATTCTCAGTTGTAGAAATCACAGCTTGATTTGAAGGTCATTTGTTTAACGGAACTCAATATGCTTTGATCTCTCTTGATTCTCAATAAAATTTGGTTTCGTTTTACCATATTTATGGATTTGGGATTTGGATTTAAGGATTCATTTCATAATTTTTTTTCCTATTAGTTCACATAAGAATCGTACTAGATACTTCCATTTCATTTAGGGATTTTTTTTTTAATTTTGTCTAGGTTTGACGTGGATGGTTTTGTCTCTGTGGCCGTTGTATGCTTAGCTTAACTCTTAGCAGCTCCCATTCACTTGTATTGTTATATGTTTTCCTTCTCCTCTGTCTGTGGTAAATTCCTTGTGTTATAGTCTTAATCGAGGATGTATTTGAGATAATTAAGAAGGTAAGTACCTTGTGTTATAGTCTCAAAGCTTGAAGGTCGATTTGAAGTTTAGGTTATTTTGTTAATGGACCTTTATTTACCATCCTGTTTAATCTTAATTGGATCTTGTGTGCTATAAATTTTGATGTATTGTACTTCTATTGCAATTTCAGGGACCCGTCAGCAACGGAGAACAAAGAAAACAGAAGAGATTCAAGCAGAGAAGAAAATGTCTAGCAATGGGGACATCAAATCATCATCAACCAAGGAACATGGAGCAGACAACAACCAAGCCAAAAAAACCTCTGTCTAAGCTACACTCCAAGCGACTCACTAGACTAGTTGGAGACATTTAAGGAAAGAACCAGAAACAAGCATTTTGAATCATTGCAACATCAAGAATGGCGACCAAGAGAGTTCACTAGACCACTAGAAACTTCAAAGGAAAACATTCCATGCACCAGCAAGCAAAGGATCAACCGAAACCAATATGTCGACAACTTACCATATATGGATTTGTTCACTTCAAATCCAGAAAGAAAACCACGACCTTCTACTCATTAAAACTACTATGTTTTGATATCACATCCTGAAGAACACATGCTTCAGATGCATCCAGCTCCACCAGATTATCCAGATTTCCGACAAGTCATTCTTGCTTATTTTGGAGCCAAAAGGAAACAATCACCAACGAATATCTTCTGATCAACCTGTAGAAAATCCAAGACACATTCACTGCACCTGGACATTCCAAGACATCACGCATACATGCCTAAACCACCAAGACTCAAGGATATACACACTTGGCCGTGAATCCCCATGATTAAGCCAAACAGATAGTTTTCTTTACTTTCACGATTTCTTTCTTGTTTATGGTCAATAAGAACGTTTGTGTAAAGCATATATAAGCTTAGATTTTTTTTCATTGTATAACTCACCTTTAATACTATCAATAAAGTATTATTCAGTTTCTTCAAATAGAGTTATTTGCGAGAGTTTTTTCTTTTTTTGAATAAGTGTGTGATTCACCTATTCATCAGAAACCCTTGGATTGACTTGTTTGTGTGATTCAAATAAGTTTTTCGACCACATATTGAGAGAGTCAACCATCCCATTGAGCAAGTGAGTTGTTCATACACGCCATTCCATCCTCCATATTCATCACATATTGTTACACAACCAGCTGATCAATCTTTATCCTATCCATGCCTACACTGTGAGAGTCGAAACTCGCACTGTTGATTTTTGTAGAGAAAATCTTTTAGGGAATAGAAGATTTCAATGTAAACAACACGACAAGAGACTCGAAGGATATTTTATTGATAAGTTTAATCGGAAACAAAGTACAAAGAGCAAAAGCTTAAGAAAATTCTAAGTCTAGATGCTAGGGTATTTCGAGATGGCTTGATCGTAGAAAGTCCTTCGTCTTATATAGCCGAGGCGAATCGGCTTCGAGGATATTCACCTACAAGATTTTCGGAAATCTTCTTGTAATCGCATATTCATGTCCGTTGGGACTTACTTTTCTGCTCGGATTTTCCTCTTCCTACTCGGAATTATCTTCTCCTCTTCTACTTTCGCGGTTTAACTTGATCTATTGAATGGCCAAAAGGATTTTTACCCAATTCCGTTTGAGCATAAGTTTTTTGATTCGGCCCAATGTTCTGGAAATACGAATCTTGTGGATTAGGCCCAAGTTCGTATTTCCTATGACTTATTCAGCGATTCCATTAACGGCTAGGAACGTACAAGTCATTGTTATGAAGATGGATTTCGGCTAGTCATGCATTCAGAGTAATACATTGGCAAATGTCCGAGCATTTGATCTAAGAAAAGTGCCTGTTAGGAGGATTAAGGGAATATGTTCTGCTCGGAACTTCCGAGGGAGTATGTCGTGCTTCGAAAAATAGGAGGAAATGTGCTCGGATTGTCTGAGCAGCTTGGTCTGGTCGGAATTTCTACGCAGCTTGCTTGAATGACTGAGCTTTTCCGTAGAATTTGTTGAGTGATTTGCATGTTCGAAAGTTCAACTAGGTGATCTCGTATGTTTTGTACGAAATGCTATTTATACGAAATATTTCCCATGCGGAAAACAACTATTTTCGGAGTGTGTTCTCAAACACTTACACATACCAAGCAGAAACTAAGAAGACTCCTCAGGCAAAGATGGTTCAGAAAAAGCCAACCTCCACACCCTCACCAGAAACGCCAAGCATAAAAGAGCAATGGCAGAGGATCAAGGAGATGTTCCAACTAAAGGAGGAGAAAACAGAGATGAAGCAGAGTCACAAAGCTTCACCCTTGGCAACCGGACCCAAATCTAACACCACACTCAGGTTGTTAATCATGCCAACACAGGTAAGTGTTCTAACATTGTGAAATTCCAAGGAACCAACATGTTATAAGTGCCATAGGAGAGAACATTTTGCTACAACTTGTCTATCTAAGAAGCTGATTAAGGATAGATCATCAGAATTGAAATCAGAAATAACTGAAACAATTGGTAGCTCAGTTCAGTCTGATAATTTAATTTCCAATTCAAGACTCAAAATTTAATTTGCAATTAAATACTCATACACTTGTCTTTCCCCAAGCATTTTGACTCATGGATAAGATCAGAAGAAGACCATACGAGCTAGAGTTAAGAGAGGAAACTATCATGCCTGATTTGCTCGAACGAGGAAGCCAAGCGGCCAGAAGAACTACCAGAACTCACTAACGTCCCACAAAGAGATACATCCAATGTTGACTGCCCTAAAGGATCCTTAGTCATCTCTAGAATAAAAGAAAGCCACAACCAAGGAGTTCAAGCACAGGAAGAGAAGACCATGTTACAAATTTCTAGCACCATGTGTATGAGTTGAAGTATTTCCAGACCTGATATGCTGTACTTGCTCTTGAGCATTGTTTCAGGTACAATTCATACAAAGAAAGACACGCTCTTACCATACAAACATCACAAAAGCAGAGAACAAATCCTGCTCCGACTTGACAATACCAGGTATGGGATCCAAGATACCATGAAGAAGAAGCTAGAAGCCTCACCTTGACTCAACCAAGAGGCAATCAAGTCAAGAACATATGAGAGTCCAACACTCCACTATGGCATATACATTTCCTAGATCTAAAGAAGGGTAAAGAGTAAGAGGTGATGAGAACTGAGGAAACCTCAAGGAGAAAACTATGGATCAAATGCCCATGGAGCTGACTATTAACAACATTCGACTTTGTTTCACTAACTCCTAACTATGTGATGCTAAACTTGCTAGAACTAAAGGAAATTGAAGGTTATACAGATGTGACTCCTTATCTAGAAACACCGTTTGTCAAGGAAATTGTGTCATCTCATCATAAGAAACCTATATCCCACTTGTTTCTTGCCCAAAGTGTTGAGAACCTTGCAGGTCTTAAGGAAGAAGCCCAAAATGGAGCTTCCCCAGAACATAGCTTGTTACTAACTCAAGTAGCTAAGAAGAGTATAACCCAGATAAGCAAAGGAGATACAAGTAGTAACTAGCTCAAGGAGGGAAACGAAATACCTGGCCATAGTAAAGAGTACTACTATCCTACCTACTCAAAGGAGAACCACCTGATGCACCACACATTACCAAATCACAAAGCTACCAAGGTAAGACCCTAAACTCTCAAAATAGAATGAAAGCTAACTCGCTATCTCTTGGTGCAGATTATCCTTTTTCTAGGTCGAAAACTTTTCAAGTGGGAGAGTATGATGAGGAAATCAAGTCATCATATGAAACATCCTATCCCGTCCATAGGGCCTAGTAGGTTTTTTCATATTCCACATGTTCCTGGAATCCGTCCTATTTAAAAATTTTCATCTAGGACAAGTATTCTTCGGATCTTCCTATTGACTTCTAGTCTTAGATCCTTCATACTTAACAATACGCTGCGGAAATCCTTATCTAACTTTGATTTTGTTCCGCTTAGGAACTATCCAACCGTGAACCTCCTACGTTCTTATTTGGTTTCCTTAAAGCTCTTCTGAGGTTCCAATCCTATCTATCCATTTTAACCACCTAAGTCTTACTTAGATAGTTCCATTCGCCTGTTCTATTCTAACCATTATGTAGAATATAACTTGGCTCCTTAACGTGTACCCTAGCCTTTGTAGCGAATTGGTATGAAATCGGTTGAGCATCCTTCTTCATTTGCCCTTGTGCTTACTTTCACCGTTTAGCTGATTCGTTCATCGAAACCCATAAAACATATCTCCCTTGTACTTAGTCATTCAACCAGCCTTCCCCACATGAACAAGCACAAGAGAGATCTTCAAGTTCCATTGGTTTGGCCACCATACACTCTTTCTCATTCCTTTGTTTCCCTTTATCATTCACCCCTTGCCTGAACCGTGTTAAATTCCTACACTCACGCCCCTTAAAGGTTGCTCCACTTTACGTCCCTTAACCATGGCTTCTTGGTCTGATAGCCACAGCTTGGTTCATGGGTGGATCCATCTTGATCCTTCACCATGGTCCCAATTTCCCTCAAAACTGTCGGCCATCCCCTTGGAAGGTTCCGGCCAACTCTCCAACTTTTTCCCTTAAAGCCTTTACGTTTTGCCTTGGTGTCTCATGGTGTTCTTACCTTGTTCATGTGTGTATGTGTGTCCCCAAAATTTCCTTGTAGAGGCCACACAAATCTCCTTAGAGATCCAACCAAACTCCTCTTCAAAAACTGCCGATCACTCCCTTGAATAATCCGGCCACAAACCCTTTGTTCCTTCTTAAAATCTTCACAGTTTTGCCTTGAAGGATTCTGGGTTTTCTCCTTCATATGGGTGTGTGTGATGATCCTTAATTGCCCATATAAACCTGTTGGGAATGTCCTGAAATCTATTGCACTTACTCTAAGTGAAAGTCGTGTAGTCGAGATGAGACAATCACATAACACTAGGTAGTCATAACGCTTTGCTAGAAGCCACTTATGATCAATGAGTTGAGAACTCATTGCTAGTGTTATATGATCCTACAGGGTCACACACGCAAACTGGACGTTAATGACGAGGTTGATCATTAATGTAATGATCTAGTGAATGCATATTTGATATGCATTCGATATCAATATTCTGGGGCAGTGTCGATCGATGCAGATAATGCATCGATTGATGCAACTCGCGGATTAATCAGATTAATTCGGTTTAATCGTTGGTTAATTCCGTTATGGTTTAAGTCGACATATATAAGACATATGGTCGACCTAAACTGATTTCTAACCTAATTCACAGCCACCAGAACTTTGATAGAAACCTCTCAGGAGATTCGATCTCAATAGGCACTAGCATCCCTCCTGTCCAGTTCGTGTGCGTGTGGATACCAGTAGAGGCACAGCGTTTGAGGTGCTTCGTGATATATCATGGTTTTTACTAGTTTTAGGCCATGATATAGTTGTGTTTTAGTGTCTTTTGTGTTCTTTTAGAGTCTTTTACAGGAATAATCAGGTTTGGAGCTAAATTGGAGATAATGGAGCATTTTGGAGATTTTTGGAGTGATTGGCCGAGAGATAGAGTTCACTGTCCGAAACAGAGAAAGGTGTCGATCGTTGCACTCTAGCATCGATCGTTGCATCAGCGAGATGGGCCAAAACTCGGCGGTTTAGAAGAATCAAGATATTGCACTTTGATCCAGAAGTTCCTGATATTTACAAAGAAGCCCCTGGCCGAGATTATACCTATATATTAGAGTTTTTAGTGTTTTAATTAGATATGCTATATACGCTTTACATTACGCTTTCATAATTAAGAGCAGAGGATTTTTAGAGCTTTTGGGGCTGATCTGAACCTATTACTTCATCTGTATTTGGAGAAGATTTCGAACCCCTTTTACTCTTATTCTTTTATGCAATTTATTCATCATATGATCATGTTTTCATTATCTATGTCCGAGTAGATTCCTTGTTAGGTTTAGGGTTTCTCACATAGGATTTCATGACTTGCTAGACTTGTTCAAATTCAGTTAAGGATTCAAACTATATCTGTTCTTCAATTTAATTGTGCTTAAAGCTAGTTCTAACCTGATCAATTAGAATCTAGATCTTAGGTTGCTAAATACGTCACGGAATTGGGGTTTAGGAATCTGAACTAATTAAATTGGGCAATTAAACTTTGCGCAAACGGAAGTTTGGTTTAGGATAATTGTGAACATATCAAACTTGGGATTAATGCTAGTTTAATCTGTTAGTTCTCGCAAACGAAAGTTTGGTTTGCTGCACTTAGACTTAGAGAATTATCGCAAAGAAATTTGGTTAATTCTATATCTGTGTTTTGAGTTCTAGAACTGTGCTTAATTAGATCCTTGCTGAATGAACTGTCTGCTTGTCTGATTTCCTGAGAATACCCTAGGCTTGACGCTTTTAGTTTATTGCTTCCACAACCGTTAATCTCTGCTACTGATTTACTTTCTCGCACCGCTTTTAATTCAATTACATTGCTTTCTTTCTAGTATTAGTCTCTACTGTTCTGATCTATTGAGACCAAGTGTCCCTGTGGATTCGATAACCCTATATACTACTTTGACATTGCTGTTCACTTGCAGTTTAGAATAGGGTAAAACTTAGAACCTATCAAGTTTTTGGCGCCGTTGCCGGGGACTCTTAGAGTCTTCGATAGGACCGAACTTAGGGTTTTTACTAGAAATTTTTCTTTTTGTTTTTGCTTTTTCGTTTTGTTTTTATATTTTGCTAACTTTTTCTCTGTTTCTTTCTGTCGCAGGTACGACTTTCGCCTTGCGTCGATCGTTGCATCCCTTGCGTCGATCGTCACTAGGCGATTCTGAGATTGAATCGATCGTTGCACTGATAGCATCGATCGTTGCTGGACGATTACAGACAGTTTATGCCAACGCAGAAAACTCGAAGTAATCCGAACTCGAGCTTGCTTAATCTCGGACTAGAGGAACTTGGACGTCTAGAAAGGACTATCAGAAGAGAAAAGAGAGAGAGAATGGTACGAGAACATCTGATCTTGATACCAGATGCTGAAGGTACCCTGAGGGACCGAGATAACAACCCGTACAATGCTGCTGGGCATCGAGTTGATGCTGAAGGGAATGTCATCCCTGATCCTCCTGAGCAACAGCAACAGGAGCTGAACCAAAACCAGGGTCAAGGACAGGCCCAAGGTAGAGAGATGGTGGTTCATGAGAGGACACTAGCTGACTACAACAGACCTGATGAGTTTCATGCAAACCGAGCAACTCTAGTGCTTCCTGCTTTTGAGAGGAATGATTTTGAGGTAAAGACCATCTACTACCAGCTGATGAGACAGATTGCTTTTCATGGTCTTCAAGCAGAGCAGCCTATGGATCACATTGACAAGTTTGAGGACATAGTCACTGGCATGAAGTATGAAGGAGTATGCCCGGACTATCTGTTCCTTAAGCTATTTCCGCACAGTCTTGCTGGAGACGCTAGTGCATGGCTGAGACAACTGGCACCTGGTCAGTATACTACTTGGGCAGCCTTAAAGAGTGAGTTCCTGCGTCACTTTTATGATGATGCGCGCTCAGATCAGTCCAGACAGGACATACTCACTTTTTCCCAAGGAGCTGTGGAGACCTTGAAGACTGCCTGGATGAGATTTAAGCAGTATCAGCGTGACTGTCCACACCATGGATTCACAGAAGTACAGCTGATTGGTATCTTCTTCAGAGGCATAGATCTCCCTTATCAGACTGCGCTGGATAATTCCAATAATGCTAATTTCAACACCAGGACTCCTACACAAGCTAAGCAGTTGATTGAGAACCTGATTGGCAGCAACAGTTGCAAGACAATGGATGAAAGGAGGAAGAAATCTGGTGGAACTGTAGAGAATTCTGATATAGCTAATATAAGATCCAGATTGGACACAGTCTACAATCTCCTGACAAGTAAGAAAGCTGTCCACTTTGCCCAAGATGTAGAGGTGATTCAGACTGAGGAGGAAACTCAGGAAGAAGATGTGAATTTCATAGGAGGTTCTGGTTTCCAAGGTAATAGATTTAGTAATCAACAGGGGAACAGATTCTCCAATGGAGGACAGACTGGTGGTTTTCAGAAGACCTATGGACAAGGTACTCAGAGAACCTATGGATCTACATCCTATCAGACTCCTCATGCACCTACAGCCCATGAGAGCAAAATGGAGGCTATGCTGGAACAACTGATTGAGAGTCAGACCAAGATTTCTGTGGACTGCAACAAGAAGTTGGACGCTGTCTATGAAGACCTCAATGGGAAATTTGAGACTCTGAGCACTCACATGAAGCAGTTGGACACTCAGGTGAACCAGATGTCCAGCTCACTGAAGGGAAAAGGAGTGGCGGACACTCATGTTAAGGCCTGGTCTGTGTACATTAATGATGGATCTCACCTAGGTGAAAGATTTGAGCTAAGTACAGCTGAGTTGGTGACAGAACAAGAATTTTCGGATATTTGTGAAAAACTCTCGGGTGAAATCTGCTGCAGTGCGTCGATCGATGCAACATCTGTGCCGATCGATACACCAGTCGGGATGGCAATGATCGACACACCCTTAGTGTCGGTCGTTGCAGGGCGTGAACAGACAGATCTGTCGGATGATAATGGCATAGATGCTGACTTAGAGCTTGATCGCCTATTCAATGGAGCCTCTGAGATTACTCAACAGGAGATCTACGAACAGATTTTTAGACAACACTCCTCAGTGTCTGAAGTGATTAGGCAAAAGATTGAAGAGCTGAAGAAATTAGAAGGGATTGGTGAAGAATTGGAAGAAATTCCAACTTCTGATGATCCACCTTATCATCCATGTGTGCAGAGGTACCTGAACAAGATGTTGCCCCTGGATGATGATCTGAAAGACTGGGTGATAATAGTTCCTCAGCATATTAGTGATGTTCTGCTAACTAAGATCCCGAAGAAGCTGCCTGATCCTGGAGTCTTTGTGCTGGATTTTTCTATCTTTGAGGATAGCTTTAGGCGTTCTCTGTATTATTTAGGAGCTGCTGGAAGTTTGATGCCTTACTCTGTGGCAGAGAAGCTGGGTATGTTGGATTTTACTCCTACTAGGACTTCTCTTGTCCTAGCTGATCAGTCCATACGAGTTCCCTAAGGGCTCCTTATGGACATTCCGGTGAGAGTTGGAAACTACTTAGTTCCAACGGACTTCCTAGTGCTGAGATATGACTGTGATCCGGATGAAGCATTATTTCTTGGGAGACCCTTTTTGGCTACAGCAGGAGCGTTGATTGATGTTAGGAACAGCTTGATAGACCTCCATCTGGGAGATGAACCACTGCACTATGAGATGGATAAGCTGCGAAAGCCACTGATAGATGGGCAGACATTCACCATAAGGGACGCAGATTTTGAGCAGCCTGATCATACTATGGTTATAGATCCTGGAGCACATTTCACTCCATCTTTTCTTGGACATGAGCATTCCGCAACAGCCTACTCACCACCTTGGATGAGGAGACTTGAACTGAGACAGAAAAATTCTCTGTCAGGACCTCCTGGTACCTGAAAATTCCCATCCGTCCGGTCAAGCTATTGACCTTAAACAAGCGCTGGGTGGGAGGCAACCCACCATTAGGTACTGGTGTTTTTCTACTTAATTTTTGGTGTTTTTGTTAGGATTTTACGTTTGTTTTTGTTTCTGGTGAGTTTATGTTTGCAGGTCTCGGACAAAATCGCAGTGCAACGATCGACGCATTTCTGTGTCGATCGTCACAACACGAAAGGAATCGCATTGCAGCGATCGTTGCACTCTTGAGCAACGATCGACCATACACGAAAATCGCCAAGTAACGGTTGATGCACTTAGTGCAACGATCGATGCATGAGCGATAGAGGTAAACCCGACAGAACTCAACAGAACTTTAACAATTTTTTTTTTTCTTTTTACCGATCCTTCGATGGACACTACTGGGGACAGTGTGTCTTAAGTGTGGGGGAGGTGCTACTGACTTTTGTTTTCTGTTTTCTTAAGAGTCAATCCGTTTTTCAAAAAAATTTTGTTTTATTGAGTCAAAATTGTTTAAGTAAGAAACCATGATTTTCTGAGAAGATTTACAAGACTTGCAGGAACTTAAGTAACCATTTGGATGAAGTTGCAGGATCTATCTCTGACTATTAGAAAACCCCATCACAGATCAACCTACTGGGAACACCCACATCACTTCAGGTATCAGAGGATCCTTTTACTGACTTCAACTTAATACTGACTTAGATTTCTCACCTAAGGGCTTGGTATACTTTGTGTCGGATTCCCTTGTTAGTTCTGACACAGCCTGTCAACCTATCCTATTTAGTTCCCTTCTCCCCTTCTATAAAGTAAAAAAAAAAAAAGATAATAAACTGAGGATGAGTTAGTAACTCCGAAGTGGTCATGGGAATGGTAGCAAACACTATTTTCTCTCATGTCATCCATGGAATGTGTCCAAAGTACACCCCATAACGGGAAGAACACTGATAAAAAAAATAAAATGATACCCAGTGGGGAAAAATCAGTTGTTAAAGAAGGGAAAGAGAAGAAAGGGACTAGAGAAAGATAGTATGGTGGTCTAGAGCTGACAAGGTAAGAATCCATGTGCCCTTTGATCGATACTCCTTAGGTGAGACCGCACTTAAATACTTGCAGAAGTCAGTAGGGAGAATTTGAATGCTTGAATGTGATTGTGGAGTTTACCTAGGACAGTTGCTAAGTGTGGGGGAAGTACATGTTGGTCTTGATATCCTGTGATTGATTCTTTCAGTGGTTTTATTAAAGGGAATCTGAGTATTGTAGCTTCTTGGATGAAATGAGTTTCTGAAGAGTTTTCAAACCTCTTCACCAAGCTTTAGTTCTCTGTTTTGCTTGAGGGCAAGCAAAGGCTAAGTGTGGGGGAGTTGATATATCATGGTTTTTACTAGTTTTAGGCCATGATATAGTTGTGTTTTAGTGTCTTTTGTGTTCTTTTAGAGTCTTTTACAGGTATAATCAGGTTTGGAGCTAAATTGGAGATAATGGAGCATTTTGGAGATTTTTGGATTGATTGGCCGAGAGATAGAGTTCACTGTCCGAAACAGAGAAAGGTGTCGATCGTTGCACTCTAGCATCGATCGTTGCATCAGCGAGATGGGCCAAAACTAGGCGGTTTAGAAGAATCAAGATATTGCACTTTGATCCAGAAGTTCCTGATATTTACAAAGAAGCCCCTGGCCGAGATTATACCTATATATTAGAGTTTTTAGTGTTTTAATTAGATATGCTATATATGCTTTACATTACGCTTTCATAATTAAGAGCAGAGGATTTTTAGAGCTTTTGGGGCTGATCTGAACCTATTACTTCATCTGTATTTGGAGAAGATTTCGAACCCCTTTTACTCTTATTCTTTTATGCAATTTATTCATCATATGATCATGTTTTCATTATCTATGTCTGAGTAGATTCCTTGTTAGGTTTAGGGTTTCTCACATAGGATTTCATGACTTGCTAGACTTGTTCAAATTCAGTTAAGGATTCAAACTATATCTGTTCTTCAATTTAATTGTGCTTAAAGCTAGTTCTAACCTGATCAATTAGAATCTAGATCTTAGGTTGCTAAATACGTCACGGAAGTGGGGTTTAGGAATCTGAACTAATTAAATTGGGCAATTAAACTTTGCGCAAACGGAAGTTTGGTTTAGGATAATTGTGAACATATCAAACTGTTGGAATGTTTAGTTGATCCTGATTCAATTCTCTGATTCATATCATCCTAAACATGCTGATCTAGGTTCTTCTCGAATAGAAACAATTGATGATCTCACCTTTTACCTGTTAATTGCAGCGGAAGGAGATAGAACAGGTCAGAGATCAGAGAAACACCGAGAGATGAATCCTCCAAAGGCTCACACACGCGATCACAGAAAACGGCTGCTAGACCACTAGGGGAACTCGGCGCAGAGGGAGAGAGAGTTTTCGGCTAGGGTTTTTGGTTCTGAACTCGAGTTTTATTTATAAAACTTGTCCGGTTCCGTTTGGGCCATTTGGCCCAAACACCAATTAACTCGACGGTATTCGCGCACTGTGTCGATCGACACACCTTGTGTATCGATCGACACACAGTGCCTAAACCGTTTTATTCTCTCTAAGTACAGTAAATGCCTAGCACTTTTACCGTACTTCTGCTAAACCGTTCCTACACATTTTCCTGTTAGCTTAGGCGTGTGACCCATATGGGATCATATAATAAAGGCAATAAGTCCAAGACTTATAGATCATGAGCGGACTCTAGCAAGCCATCATGACCCCCAGTATTATATGACTTATGTCTGATCATTGACATACTCTTACTTTCTAGAGACAGTACCGAGATTACTGGACACAATTCCAACAATCTCGGTACTGAAAGGTTATACCTAGTTCAATGATGAACTTTCGTATCTGGTATCAATAGCACCAAAAGATGATAACAATGGTACTGAAAGGTTACTTTCTATAGACAATAGGTTATACCTATTCCAACAATTCCAACCCTAGCCGAAAACTCTCTCTCCCTCTGCGCCGAGTTCCCCTAGTGGTCTAGCAGCCGTTTTCTGTGATCGCGTGTGTGAGCCTTTGGAGGATTCATCTCTCGGTGTTTCTCTGATCTCTGACCTGTTCTATCTCCTTCCGCTGCAATTAACAGGTAAAAGGTGAGATCATCAATTGTTTCTATTCGAGAAGAACCTAGATCAGCATGTTTAGGATGATATGAATCAGAGAATTGAATCAGGATCAACTAAACATTCCAACAGTTTGATATGTTCACAATTATCCTAAACCAAACTTCCGTTTGCGCAAAGTTTAATTGCCCAATTTAATTAGTTCAGATTCCTAAACCCCACTTCTGTGACGTATTTAGCAACCTAAGATCTAGATTCTAATTGATCAGGTTAGAACTAGCTTTAAGCACAATTCCGTTATGGCTCAAATTGTTGGAATTGTGTCCAGTAATCTCGGTACTGTCTCTAGAAAGTAAGAGTATGTCAATGATCAGACATAAGTCATATAATACTGGGGGTCATGATGGCTTGCTAGAGTCCGCTCATGATCTATAAGTCTTGGACTTATTGCCTTTATTATATGATCCCATATGGGTCACACGCCTAAGCTAACAGGAAAATGTGTAGGAACGGTTTAGCAGAAGTACGGTAAAAGTGCTAGGCATTTACTGTACTTAGAGAGAATAAAACGGTTTAGGCACTGTGTGTCGATCGATACACAAGGTGTGTCGATCGATACACAAGGTGTGTCGATCGACACAGTGCGCGAATACCGTCGAGTTAATTGGTGTTTGGGCCAAATGGCCCAAACGGAACCGGACAAGTTTTATAAATAAAACTCGAGTTCAAAACCAAAAACCCTAGCCGAAAACTCTCTCTCCCTCTGCGCCGAGTTCCCCTAGTGGTCTAGCAGCCGTTTTCTGTGATCGCGTGTGTGAGCCTTTGGAGGATTCATCTCTCGGTGTTTCTCTGATCTCTGACCTGTTCTATCTCCTTCCGCTGCAATTAACAGGTAAAAGGTGAGATCATCAATTGTTTCTATTCGAGAAGAACCTAGATCAGCATGTTTAGGATGATATGAATCAGAGAATTGAATCAGGATCAACTAAACATTCCAACAGTGGTATCAGAGCTATTGGTTCTGGTTTTTCTTGTTTAGATTCAAGTTTAGGATTGTTTTTTCTTGTTTAAAAGTGTTTTGAATCAACTACTGATAAGAGAAATCACTTAAGCAACAAGGAATTGAAACCTAAACACACTTAAAATCGCAGAAACCAAGCTATATTGATTTGGTAGAATGCGATTTTCATCATTACTGTCGCTGATCCAAGACTTATAGATCATGAGCGGACTCTAGCAAGCCATCATGACCCCCAGTATTATATGACTTATGTCTGATCATTGACATACTCTTACTTTCTAGAGACAGTACCGAGATTACTGGACACAATTCCAACAGATTACTGGACACAATTCTACCGCATCATTATAATGCTTATTCCAAGCATCATATACTGCATGAGAAGCATTGGACCCGATCCTCACGGGGAGAGCTCTCTCAAGGACATAGTCCTTTCTCTCCTGTCTGAGAACTAGCCTCAGGTTCCGCGACCAAGTCAAGAAATTTGATCCGTTCAGCTTGTCCATCTTAAGGACAGACCGGATCGAGAAAGTGTTTGTGCTAGTCATAACTGAAAATTATCTTTGCAGGACTTTGTCAATGTATGAGTCTTGACACAAGCCTATCAGCCTTTTAGATCTATCTCTATAGATCCTAATTCCAAGAACGTATGCTGCTTCACCCATGTCTTTCATGGAAAAACAACTTCCAAGCCAGTCCTTTACCGACTTTAGCATTGGAACGTCGTTTCCGAGAAGCAGTATGTCATCGACATACAGAATAAGAAATACAATCTTGCTCCCACTAGATTTCTTATACACGCATTGTTCAACAGTGGTATCAGAGCTATTGGTTCTGGTTTTTCTTTTTGAGATTCAAGTTTAGGATTGTTTTTTCTTGTTTAAAAGTGTTTTGAATCAACTACTGATAAGAGAAATCACTTAAGCAACAAGGAATTGAAACCTAAACACACTTAAAATCGCAGAAACCAAGCTATATTGATTTGGTAGAATGCGATTTTCAAAAGTCAGTATCGACTGCGATCGCATGGATCGATCGATACGATCGCATGGATCGGTCGATACAGTCTATCGGCTAACCCTGTTAACGCGTGAAAGCATCGATCGATGCAGGATCGATGCAGGTTCGATGTTGGTGCATCGACCGATGCGGTTGGTGCATCGATCGACACGGTTAGGGTTTTGGCTCGGTTCCGTGCATGCGTGAGAGCATCGATCGATACAGGATCGATGCACGATCGATGCAGGATCGATGCTAAGAGCATCGACCGATGCGGTTGATGGATCGATCGACACGGTTGGTTCATCGATCGACATGGTTGGTTTAAGGCTCGGTTTAATATTTTGATTAAAATTAAACGTCACGGTTTAATAAACAGATTTAATAATTTTATTAAGTCTGGTTAAACCGGGATAAGAAATCCAAAGTCGAAAAATTGGATTTTGTGCCTAAACCAGGATTTTCTAATTTGATTTGGTTGGACCAAATAAATTGAGAAAATCCGGTTTAGTAAATAACCGGTTGACAATTGTGGTCATCGTAGTAATTAAAATTTGGTTAGACCAATTTTAATGAACCAGACCGGTTATGTCATTTAATTGGACAATTGGGTCATGTCTTGGACATGGACCAATTCTTGGGCCTCGGGCCAAGAAGTTAAAACAATTGGGCCAATTATTTGAGTCTTTCTTCAGATTAATTTAAAATTTATTTTATAAAATTATAAAGTCGATTTTAAATTAAAGTTTCCGAAATTTTGAAATTAGAAAGTTTCTGGATTTGCGGGTTTTGGATTTTAAAGAAATTTCTAAAGTTAGAAAGTTTCCGTTTTTAGAAAGTTTCCAATTTTATAAAGTTTCCAAAAATAGTAGGTTTCCAAAAATGGAAAGTTTCCCGAAATAGTAATCTTCTATTTTGGGAATGAATTTTTTTAATAAACCTACGAACCTCAAATAATATCAAGCGTTGGATGTCTTGTCCATTCTATGTCAGCTGTCGAAGCCCATTCAATTGTATTCATGGCCTTACAGTGTGAGGGTGTCTGCTTTTGCGTGGATAAGACGGTTTGTGATTCATAAATGTCATTGGGAGTCCCATACATTAATGATTACATGACTGTATAGTCTGGTTTTCTTGACTGGGCCATCGGGAGTCCCGGGCCTTGAGACATCAGAGTGGATTGGGCCTCGGGCCCAGATTCACAACCAAGAGTTATATCACGGATATAATTAGCCGATATAGGGCTTACCGATATAAGCTAAGGTTTGGTGACGGCCAGTGGCCCACTTTAATCTTAGTTATATGTGGATCTTGGAATCATTATATTCTATTGAGGGTAACTTATGTTATTGAATATAATGCGTGATTAATCATATTAAATTTAATACGAGATTAATCATATTGAACATTTTAACTAATAACCTTTTTATCTATATATTTCAGCTATGACTACTACAAGCACACAAAACACATTCTCAATCCGGTCTGTTCTCGAGAAGGAGAAGCTGACTGGAACGAACTTCCTTACGTGGTCAAGGAACTTGAGGCTGGTCCTCAAGCAGGAGAAGAAGGATTATGTCCGTCGTGATCCTCTCCCCGAGAGGCCTCCTGCCAATGCCGCCAGGACTCTGCATAATGCTTGGGAAAAGCATTCGTCAGATGAAAATGATGCCTATTGCCTGATGTTGGTGACAATGACTGCTGAGCTGCAAAAACAGTTCGAGAGTGTATTGTCACCCATCGAGATAATGGCAAGCCTGAAATCGCTTTTTCAGGAGCAGGCTAGGACTGAGAGGTTTCAAACAGTTAAGAACCTCTTGGACTGCAAGTTGGCTGCGAATGCGGCAGTGAGTCCTCATGTCTTGAAGATGATGGGTTATCTCGATCATCTTCAGAAACTCGACTGCCCAATCAGCCAGGAACTTGCCTGCGACATCATTCTGCAGTCATTACCTGCAAGCTATGATCAGTTCATTCTGAACTTTAACATACATGGCTTGAGTAAGACATTGCCTGAGCTTCACGGAATGCTCAAGACTGCAGAGCCCAACTTGAGGAAAACCGCCAAGGACCCCAATGTGCTTATGGTGCAAAAGGGCAAGGGGTTTAAGAAATCCTCTGCTAAGGATAAGGGAAAGGCCAAGGCTGTCCAAGTCGCGGACAAGGACACGCCAAAGCCCAAGCCCAAGTCCATGGCTGGGCCAACTGACATATGCAGGTTCTGTAAAGAACCAGGGCATTGGAGGAGAGAATGTAAGAAATTCCAAGAAGGTCTAAAGGAATTGAAGAAGAAGACTCTCGAGACTTCTTCGACAGGTATTTTTGTTATAGAAGTTAATACAACTACTTCTGATAATACCTCATGGGTTTTGGATACTGGTTGTGGGGCTCATATTTGTACTAATATGCAGGCACTCAGCAACAGTAGAAGGCTGAAGCAAGGACAAGTGGAGCTACGAGTTGGGAATGGAGCGAAAGTTCCAGCACTAGCTGTAGGCACATACTTGTTGTCTTTACCTTCGGGATTGATTTTAGAACTCAATAATTGTTATTTTGTACCTGCTATAAGCAGAAATATTATTTCAATTTCTTTGTTGGATTTGGAAGGTTATGATTTTTCAGTTAAGAATAAATTATGTTCCTTCAATCGCAACAATTTGTTCTATGGTTCTGCCCCTCTTATGAATGGGCTTTACATACTCGATCAATCCGCGCCAATTTATAACATTAATACCAAACGGTTCAAACCTAATGAGGAGAACCGAACGTTTCTATGGCATTGTCGTTTAGGGCACATCAGCGAGAAACGCATCAAGAGGCTCCATTCGAATGGACTTCTTGGCTCATTTGACTTTGAGTCATGTGAGAAATGCGAATCCTGCATGATGGGCAAAATGACACGGGCCCCCTTTAATAAACCTAACGAGAGGGCCAGTGACTTATTGGGCCTGATACACACTGATGTGTGTGGCCCAATGTCCACAAATGCAAGAGGAAACTATCAGTACTTCATTACCTTTACTGATGATTTCAGTAGGTATGGATATGTTTATTTAATGAAACATAAGTCTGAATCTTTTGAGAAGTTCAGAGAATTCCAAAATGAAGTACAGAACCAACTTGGCAAAAGCATTAAGACTCTTCGGTCCGACCGAGGAGGAGAATACTTAAGCCAAGAATTCAGTGATCATCTGAGAGAGTGTGGGATCGTATCCCAACTCACTCCTCCTGGAACACCTCAATGGAATGGTGTGTCTGAAAGGAGAAATCGGACCTTATTGGATATGGTTCGATCTATGATGAGTCACACAGACCTTCCAATATCCCTTTGGGGATATGCTCTGCTAACAGCAGTGTTCACTCTAAATAGAGCGCCATCGAAAGCAGTAGCAAAGACACATTATGAATTATGGACTGGAGTAGCTCCAGTGCTGTCTTATCTCAGAATTTGGGGTTGTGAAGCCTATGTCAAGAGATTGATCTCAGACAAGCTTACACCAAAATCTGACAAATGCTACTTCATTGGTTATCCACGGGAAACCAAGGCTTATTACTTCTATCTACGTTCCGAGAACAAGATCTTTGTTGCCCGGGATTGTAACTTTCTTGAGAGGGAGTTTCTCTCTAAGAAAGACAGTGGGAGTAAGGTACTGCTTGAAGAAATTCAAGATGAACAGGATACTGCTCAACCTCATGAGGAAGAGCAGCAGGAGGACCTACAAGAAATTGTAGAGCCTGAACCTGTAGTACCTGAAGTTCGAAGATCCGGGAGGATTCGTCACGAACCCGAGAGATATCAAGGATTCCTCGTGACTGTACTTTCATGATCTTCTGATCATTGATGGTGATGAACCATCGAACTTCAATCAAGCCATGATGGGCCCAGATTCCTCTAAGTGGCGCAAGGCCACTGATTCCGAAATGGACTCCATGTCGGTCAACCAAGTGTTTTCGTTGGTTGACTTACCCGCTGGTGTAAAAGCCATCGAGTGCAAATGGATCTTCAAGAAGAAGATTGACGTGGATGGAAATGTCCAGATTTATAAAGCCAGGTTGGTGGCAAAATGTTTCAGACAAGTTCACGGTGTGGATTACGATGAAACCTATTCACCAGTGGCTATGATGAAATCTATTCGGATTCTACTAGCAACTGCAGCTTTTCATGATTATGAAATTTGGCAGATGGACGTGAAAACCGCCTTCCTGAATGGTATTCTGGAAGAGGATGTGTATATGACACAACCTGACGGTTACATAGATCCAAAGAATGCTGGAAAAGTATGCAAGCTTCATAAATCCATTTATGGATTGAAGCAAGCATCGAGGAGCTGGAATCTTCGTTTTGATGAAGCGATCAAGCAATTTGACTTCATCAGAAACGAAGAAGAACAATGCGTGTATAAGAAATCTAGTGGGAGCAAGATTGTATTTCTTATTCTGTATGTCGATGACATACTGCTTCTCGGAAACGACGTTCCAATGCTAAAGTCGGTAAAGGACTGGCTTGGAAGTTGTTTTTCCATGAAAGACATGGCTGAAGCAGCATACGTTCTTGGAATTAGGATCTATAGAGATAGATCTAAAAGGCTGATAGGCTTGTGTCAAGACTCATACATTGACAAAGTCCTGCAAAGATTCAGCATGAAAGATTCCAAGAAGGGCTTCACGCCAATGGTACATGGCACAACGCTAAGCAAGAAGCAGAGCCCTACGTCGGCTGTTGAGCTTGAGCGCATGAAAAATATTCCTTATGCATCTGCAATAGGATCTATCATGTATGCCATGATCTGTACTCGTCCTGATGTTGCTTATGCATTGAGCATGACGAGTAGATACCAGTCAAATCCAGGTGAAAACCATTGGATTGCCGTAAAGAACATCTTGAAGTATCTGAGACATACTAAGGATAAGTTCTTGGTGTACGGTGGAAGTGATGTGCTTAAAGTCAGTGGATTCACGGACGCAAGTTTCCAGACAGACCAAGATGATTTCCGGTCACAGTCCGGTTATATCTTTAGTCTGAATGGCGGTGCAATCAGTTGGAGAAGCTCCAAGCAAGACACCGTTGCTGATTCCACTACAGAAGCTGAATATATCGCCGCTTCAGAAGCTGCGAAGGAAGCTGTTTGGATACGAAAGTTCATCATTGAACTAGGTGTGATACCAGATGCGGCTGAGCCTCTGGCACTGTTTTGTGATAACAATGGTGCTATTGCTCAGGCAAAGGAACCAAGATCACACCAGAAATCCAAGCATGTTCAAAGAAGATTTCACTTGATACGTGACATCGTTAATAGAAAGGAAGTCAAGATCAGCCGAGTCCCGACAGATGATAATGTCGCTGATCCGTTGACAAAGCCACTCCCAAGGCCTAAGCTCGAGTTCCTGACTGAAGCTGTAGGCATTAGAAACATTGAAATGTAATCTAAGTTTGAGTGGGAGTTTGAGGGCTTTATTTAGTTATTTGATATGTTCTTGTAAAACATTTTATGTTTAATGAAATTATTATTTCAAGATTATTTTAACTGTGATGAAATAATCGTTCCAAAATGATATGAACCATTTTATAGGTCATCGAAGTAAATGACTTGATCTTGAGTCATCGAAGTCATTTAGCTTGATCATGAGACCCTATATTTGATAGATGTTTTATGTCATCCCGTCCCTAGTCGAAGGTTGTTGAAATTGGAACACCAACAACCGTGTGAGACTGGATTGGTACGTGACTTATGACAAAGTCTCAGTGTGTCATAGATGCGCGGCATCAAAGTCAGTACATAGGTGTATGTTTGGGAACATACGACCGGACAAGACCCGCTTATAAGAACTCTTCAGGATATTTATATCTGTGTCATAAGAGATTCTTACTACGACTATAGAGTATAGTCCTTAGACCTGAGTTCGCATGCATGTGACTGCACATGGACTGATGCACTTTGATCATTGTCTAACGCTATCGTTCTGCGATAGTTATAAGGACCTTGTTTGGGTACATTATGAAATGAGTAGTTTACAGTGATGGAACAAGACGGAATTTGTCCCTCCAATATAAATGGAGTGAATATCTCTAGGCCAATCGGAGATTTGAATACTGGAAAATGCATGGCCATGCTCAAACGGACTGTCCCGAGTCGTTTGGATTGTCAGTATCAAATCAGAGTCCGATGAACAAGATTAGGCTTTATAAGGATGACACTAATCTTGCCTTATGACTAATCGAAATATTGTGACAAAAGGATTATGAATACAGAGATTCCAGTACAAGTGGGAGATTGTTGGAATTGTGTCCAGTAATCTCGGTACTGTCTCTAGAAAGTAAGAGTATGTCAATGATCAGACATAAGTCATATAATACTGGGGGTCATGATGGCTTGCTAGAGTCCGCTCATGATCTATAAGTATTATATGACTTATGTCTGATCATTGACATACTCTTACTTTCTAGAGACAGTACCGAGATTACTGGACACAATTCCAACACAAACTTGGGATTAATGCTAGTTTAATCTGTTAGTTCTCGCAAACGAAAGTTTGGTTTGCTGCACTTAGACTTAGAGAATTATCGCAAAGGAATTTGGTTAATTCTATATCTGTGTTTTGAGTTCTAGAACTGTGCTTAATTAGATCCTTGCTGAATGAACTGTCTGCTTGTCTGATTTCCTGAGAATACCCTAGGCTTGACGCTTTTAGTTTATTGCTTCCACAACCGTTAATCTCTGCTACTGATTTACTTTCTCGCACCACTTTTAATTCAATTACATTGCTTTCTTTCTAGTATTAGTCTCTACTGTTCTGATCTATTGAGACCAAGTGTCCCTGTGGATTCGATAACCCTATATACTACTTTGACATTGCTGTTCACTTGCAGTTTAGAATAGGGTAAAACTTAGAACCTATCACTTCGTGATCTCGATTATCTGCAAACCTTCCGCTGCATATTACCAGGTAAATCTGAGATCCCATAGATTCAATTATATGAACCTTAGATCCTAGGCTCGGAATTCAGACTAGGGTTGCTAATCCTGATTAGAACTGCTAGAAATTCCTTCAGTGGTATCAAAGCTTTAGGGTTCCATTGAATCTGTAGCATGTTGATTAGATTAGTTGAATCTGAATCTGTGTATGGTTGATACAAACTTGCTAAAATTCGTTTTCATGAAAACCTAGTTTAGGGTTCTGTTCGAAAACGTTTTAGGGTTTTTTCGCATGGTGTCGATCGATGCCAATCCGACATCGATCGACACAGGGCGAAAACCCGAATAAAATTTAGGGTTTTTCGCATGGTGTCGAACGATGCCAATCCGGCATCGATCGACACAGGGCAAAAACCAGAATGAAAATTGTGTTTTGCCTAGTGTCGATCGACACAATAGTTGTGTCGGTCGACACACCTCGCTAGATTGATGAATCGGTTCGATTGGATTGGACCGGTTATCGAGCTTGGTTAATAATGGTTGAACACTGTGAATGGTTTAATTTCGATTGCTTTGATTAGGTTGGCATCGACCGATGCTAATGTAGCATCGATAGACACTGACCGGTATTCAAAACCGGATCAATTGGATTGATCGGTTATCGCGGATTGCTTTTGGTTGTTCTGTATCGATCGACACTATAGTAGTGTCGGTCGACATCAGATTCGATGATTAGGTTATTGAACCTGAAATCACAGAACCAAAGCAAGATAAATCAATTAATTATAAGAATTAAAACATAATAAAACTGAACGTTTTAAATGATTCCTTTCCTCAATCAAATATCAAGTGATACTTGATGTCTTTCCAATCTTGTCAACTGTCAAGACCCATTTAATTGTGCGATAGACTTGCAGTGCAAGATGTCCACAATTTCATGAGTAAGACAGAGGTAATCGTGTTGATGGACTTGCAGTGCAAGACATCGACAATTACATGACTGAAGAGATTGGTTTACTTGACTGGGCCATCAAAATCGTTTTGGGCTCAGAGACATCAGGTGGATTTGACATAAGATGTCAATCCACAACCAAGAGTTATATTGTATATAACTAGCAAAGTTGTTGCTTACCTAGATAGCTAAAGTTGAGTGATAGCTAGTGGCTCACTTGAATTTAGTGAAGTGTGGGTCTTGGATCATTATATTCATCTGAGGAAACATTGTTTGAATATAATGCGAGTTTCTTAAAAGTTAAGACTTCTCATTTCTTGAACATCATAACTAAACCTTTTTTCCTTTCTTTGTTCTCAACTATGACTAACACTCATAATAACTCTTTCTCCCTGCGATCCGTCCTTGAGAAGGACAAGTTAACTGGATCGAATTTTCTCGAATGGTATCGGAACTTGAGAATTGTTCTCAAGCAGGAGAAAAGGGACTATGTCCTGGAAAATGTTCTCCCTGAAAAAACCGAGAGCCAATGCTCCACATGCAGAAAGGAGTGCTTGGGATAAGCACTCTAATGATGTGGTCGATGTGAATTGTCTCATGCTGGCTACCATGAACTCGTATTTGCAAAAACAATACGAGAACGTGGAGTCGCCAGTAGAGATGATCACTAGCCTGAAAAGTATGTTTCAGGAGCAAGCACGAACTGAGAGGTACCAGACGGTTAAATCTCTCATTGAATGCAAGCTACCAAAGGACGGTCCAGTCAGTCCTCATGTCATTAAGATGATGGGTTATATTGATAACCTGGGGAGGCTGGATTGTCCCATTAGCCAAGAGTTGGCTACTGACATCATTCTGCAGTCACTGCCGTCAAGTTATGATCAGTTTGTTATGAACTATAACATGAATAACTTGACGAAGACGTTGACTGAACTGCATGGCATGCTCAAGACAGCTGAGCCTAATATCAAGAAGGGCACTCCGAATGTACTTTTGGTACAAGGAGGTAAGAAGTTTAAGAAACTTGGCAAAGGGAAGGGAAAGGGCAAGGCTGTCCAGGTTGAGAACCCGGACACGCCTGCGCCAGCCCCCAAGCCCAAGCCTGGCCCATCTGTGACTGATAAGTGCCATTACTGTAAAGAGCCTGGACATTGGAAGAGAAACTGCAACATATTCTTGGAAGAGAAGAAGAAGAAGAAGAAGAAGAAGACTTTCGAGACTTCATCTTCAGGTATTTATGTTAATAGAAGTAAATGTTACTACTTCTGGTTCTACTTCTTGGGTATTGGATACCGGTTGTGGTGCTCATATTTGTACAAATATGCAGGGCCTAAGCAACAGTAGGAAGTTGGAAAAGGGGCAAGTGGACCTACGCGTGGGGAATGGAGCAAGAGTTGCTGCATTAGCCGTAGGAACATATAACTTGTCTTTACCTTATGGTTTGGTTTTAAAACTTAATAATTGCTACTATGTACCTGCTATAAGCAGAAATATTATTTCTATTCCTGTTTTGGATGTAGAAGGATATCAGTTTTCAATTAAGAATAAATGTTGTTCTTTTGATTACAATGATATATTTTATGGTAGCAGCCCATTAGAGAATGGGCTTTATGTTTTAAACCAAAGCACGCCAATCTATAACATTAACACCAAGAGATTCAAATCAAATGATACGAATCAGACTTTTCTTTGGCATTGTCGTTTGGGCCACATAAACGAGAAACGGATCCAAAAGCTCCATAGTGATGGGCTTCTGGGCTCATTTGATTATGAATCATGTGAGAAATGTGAATCTTGTTTACTGGGCAAAATGACTAAGGCCCCTTTCAACAAACAAAATGAAAGGGCCAGTGACCTATTGGGCCTTATACATACAGATGTATGCGGCCCAATGAGCACAAGTACCAGAGGAAATTTTCGATACTTCATTACCTTCACTGATGATTTCAGCAGGTATGGCTATGTCTATTTAATGAGACACAAGTCGGAATCTTTTGAAAGGTTCAAAGAATTCCAAAATGAAGTACATAATCAACTTGGCAAAAGTATTAAGGCTCTTCGATCAGATCGTGGAGGAGAATACTTAAGCCAAGAATTCAGTGATCATTTGAGAGATTGTGGAATTGTTTCACAACTCACTCCTCCTGGAACACCACAATGGAATGGGGTGTCCGAGAGGAGGAATCGAACTTTATTAGATATGGTTCGATCAATGATGAGTCTCTCAACTCTTCCATTATCTTTTTGGGGATACGCTCTAGAAACGTCTGCGTTTACACTTAATAGGGTTCCGTCAAAATCAGTTGCAAAGACACCACATGAGATGTGGACTGGAAATGTTCCGAGTTTGTCTTTCCTGAAGATTTGGGGTTGTGAAGCTTATGTTAAGCGATTAATTACAGATAAGCTCGAACCCAAATCTGATAAGTGCTACTTCGTTGGTTATCCTAAGGAAACCAAGGCATACTACTTTTACAACCAATCCGAGAACAAAGTGTTTGTTGCTCGGAACTGTATTTTTCTTGAGAGAGAGTTTCTTTCCAAGAGAAACAGTGGGAGTAAAGTACAACTCGAAGAAGTTCGAGAGCCACAGGAAACCGCCCAGCCCATTGAGGAGGAGCAACAGTTGGATCTACAAAGAGTTGTAGAGCCAGTGCCTGTGGAGCCTGAAATTCGCAGATCTGAAAGGATCCGTCACGAACCCGAGAGATATGGATTTCTCGTAACCAATTGTCATGATTTATTGATCATTGACAGTGACGAGCCCGCGAATTAAGAAGAAGCGATGATGAGCCCCGACTCCGAAAAGTGGCTGAAAGCCGCTGAATCCGAAATGGGATCCATGTCACAGAACCAAGTGTAAACTTTGGTTGATTTACCCGATGGTGCAAGACCCATTGAGTGTAAATGGATTTTCAAGAAGAAAATTGATGTGGATGGAAATATTCAGATATATAAAGCAAGGCTAGTGGCAAAAGGTTTCAAACAAATTCATGGTATTGACTATGAAGAAACCTATTCACATGTCGCCATGCTTAAATCCATTCGGATTCTCCTAGCAACAGCTGCTCATTATGATTATGAGATCTGGCAGATGGACGTGAAAACAGCTTTCCTTAATGGAATTCTGGAAGAGGATGTGTACATGACACAGCCCGAAGGTTTCATTGATCCTAATGCTGCTAGGAAAGTATGCACGCTTCATCGATCCATTTATGGATTGAAGCAAGCATCTCGGAGTTGGAATCTTCGTTTTGATGAAGCAGTCAAAAAGTTTGATTTCATCAGGAACGAAGAAGAACCATGTGTTTACAAGAAGACTAGTGGGAGCGCAGTTGCATTTCTCGTGTTGTATGTAGATGACATACTTCTTCTCGGAAATGACATTCCGTTGTTATAGTCTGTTAAGGCTTGGCTCGGAAGTTGTTTTTCAATGAAAGACATGGGAGAAGCCGCGTATATTCTTGGAATAAGAATCTATAGAGATAGATTGAACAAGTTAATTGGACTGTGTCAAGACACTTATATTGATAAAGTCTTACACAGATTCAGAATGCAAGATTCCAAGAAGGGCTTCATACCAATGTCTTATGGCATAAGTCTCAGCAAGAAGCAGTGTCCTGAGACACCTGCTGAGCGAGAACGCATGAGTCGGATTCCCTATGCCTCGGCGTTGGGATCCATCATGTTTGCCATGCTCTGTACTCGTCCAGATGTTGCTTGTGCTTTAAGCATGACGAGTAGATACCAATCGGATCCAGGTGAAAGTCACTGGACAGCAGTCAAGAATATTCTGAAGTATTTGAGAAATACTAAGGATAAATTCTTGGTGTACGGAGGAAGTGATGAGCTGGTAGTAAGTGGTTACACAGACGCAAGTTTTCAGACAGACAAAGATGATTTCCGATCACAATCTGGTTACGTCTTCTGCCTGAATGGCGGTGCAGTCAGCTGGAAGAGTTCCAAGCAGGACACTGTAGCAGATTCCACAACTGAAGCTGTTTGGATCAAGAAGTTCATCACTGAACTTGCTGTGATTCCTAGCATTTCTGAGCCAGTGGCTTTGTTTTGTGACAACAATGGAGCCATTGCGCAAGCAAAGGAACCTAGATCACACCAGAAATCCAAACACATAGAAAGGCGATATCACCTTATCCGTGATATTGTGAATAGAGGAGATGTGAAGATCAGCAGAGTCCCGACGGATGAGAATGTAGCTGATCCACTGACCAAGCCCCTCCCAAGGCCTAAGCATGAGTTTCACACTGCTGTTGTATGCATTAGATCTCTTAAGATATGATCTTGTTTTCAGTGGGAGTCATATTTGGTTTTTTAGTTATGACTTGATGTTCGTAAAACATAATTTGGTTATGTTATTTTAATGAAATTGTTACAGCATTATTTAATTGTGTTAATTAAATATATTGTCCCAAAGTAATTTATGACATTTTATAGGTCATTAAGTATGTGACTTGATCATGAAACCCTATAAGCAATAAATGATATAAATTATAAATGGTCCCTGGTCGAGGTTGTTAAAATGGGACATTAACAACCACGTGAGACTAGTATGTGAGGTGACTGATGACTATGTTTCTTGGAGTCATTAATAAGTGTATTAAAGTCAATCACATAGATATGTGTTAGAGAACACATGATCGGACATGACCCGTTAATGAGAACTCTACAAGATGTTATATGAGTGTCATAAGAGCTTCTCATTACGACTAAAAGAGTGTAGTCCTTAGACCTGAGTTCATCATGTCCTCTCTTATATGGATTGGTTCGTCTTGACTTTGTCAAACGTCAGCCGTAACTGGTGATTATAAAGACACTGATTAGGCGTATCGTGAGATATAAAAGAGACATGGATGGAACAAGATGTGATTTGTACCTCCTATACAACAGGAGTTAAATATCTCTGGGCCTATCGAAGATTTGATACTGGAAATGCGTGGCCACGCTCAAACGAGGTGATTGTCAGTCGTTTGTTTTATCAGTACAAATCGGGATTCGATAAACGTGATCTAGCTTAATAAGGATGACACAGTTCTTGCCTTATGCTAGGTTGAGATATAGCTACAAAGGGATTAAAGGAATAGATGATTCCAGTACAAGTGGGAGATTGTTGGGAATGTCCTGAAATCTATTGTACTTACTCTAAGTGAAAGTCGTGTAGTCGAGATGAGACAATCACATAACACTAGGTAGTCATAACGCTTTGCTAGAAGCCACTTATGATCAATGAGTTGAGAACTCATTGCTAGTGTTATATGATCCTACAGGGTCACACACCTAAGCAAACTGGACGTTAAAGACGAGGTTGATCATTAATCTAATGATCTAGTGAATGCATATTTGATATGCATTCGATATCAATATTCTGGGGCAGTGTCGATCGATGCAGATAGTGCATCGATCGATGCAACTCGCGGATTAATCAGATTAATTCGGTTTAATCGTTGGTTAATTCCGTTATGGTTTAAGTCGACATATATAAGACATATGGTCGACCTAAACTGATTTCTAACCTAATTCACAGCCACCAGAACTTTGATAGAAACCTCTCAGGAGATTCGATCTCAATAGGCACTAGCATCCCTCCTGTCCAGTTCGTGTGCGTGTGGATACCAGTAGAGGCACAGCGTTTGAGGTGCTTCGTGATCTCGATTATCTGCAAACCTTCCGCTGCATATTACCAGGTAAATCTGAGATCCCTAGATTCAATTATATGAACCTTAGATCCTAGGCTCGGAATTCAGACTAGGGTTGCTAATCCTGATTAGAATTGCTAGAAATTCCTTCAAAACCGTCCCAAAAACTTCCTCATAATCAACCCGCATCTTCCCTTGAAGATCTCCGACAAGGTTTCTTGCTTCCTTCTCTCAAGGCCACATGGCCTCACGATTTTTCCTAGCGGATTTCTGGGATTTTATTGTTTGATTATGTGTGTACAGAGGATGCCAAGAAACTGCCCAACACCCAACCTTATAATCCTTGTAGATTCCGGCCCGGAATCCTATATCTTTTTCCTTGAAGCCTTTGCGGTTTCTTTTCTGATGTTGCATGGACATTCTTCTACATGTGGAGATGTGTATGGGTGTGTAAGGTTGCCATGATAACCGCCCCAAATCTCCATCCCACAACCTGCCAATCTTATGAATATTTATGGCCTTTAATCCCTTATTCTCCTGTTATGAGACCTTGGGATTTCTCTTGGATGATTTTAGGATCTTTCATGTGTTTTTCTAGTGTTTTGTGGTGTGTTTCCGGCGTCAGGCTCATGAAGAAATTCGACCAAGGCCTCCTTTTATTGGACAAATAACTACATTGGCGGTGCCAATGGCTGGTGAATGGGTGCCAAGCCATTGGTGACCCTTCGGCCATAACCACCCATGGTCAGCTATCACTAGCTGACCTTAGACCACCAGATGTACCAAGTGGATGAAATTAGGATTAGCTGAGTTGAGCTGGTTGCCAGTTAACCCAGCTGTCCATCTCGACTGTTCAGCTCATTTGAGCCAAACACTCCTATCCAGCTCCTTCACACTTGACTAAGCTCCTTTTCAGCTCACTCTTTGTTTCCTTATGTCCATGGAAAACTCCTCTTTGTCTCCCTTAGGCTGATTGTCCATGTTCTTGGTTCCATGGCACTTATCCCCAATCCTTCTAGGGTCGGGTCCGGGGAGCGGGATGCTACAAATATACCCCTCTTGAAAGGGATTCATCCCCGAATCCGACTCAAGGTGTTTACCACGTTCAAAATCAATGAACCATTAAGGGCTAATAACATCAGAATGCATTAGCAAATCATCCTAAGTGCACCAACATTCCCACTTGGCCACAATAATACCCTAAATCGTTCTAGTTCTCTAAGTCGGCTTCAATCCTATTTGACCGATCCCACCCGAACTGAACACGATGGTGGGTCGCGACATGTCCTGCGAACAAGCGCGAGGACTTAGAGCATTTCTGGTCGTTTGGACCGACTGTGTTTGAGCAGTGTCATCTCGACCCGTATCCTAGGAGAGCCGACTGCGATGCCGTTCGTCGACCACCTACTACTCGTCCCATGGATGTGATGGTTAGTCGCACACAACCCCTCCAGTCCATTCGCACTCCTCCCGCAGATCGACCATGCGTCTCCCATCCGACCATACTCTCCCACGATCTCGGCCCATGGCCGATCATGGTTTATTAGAACAAGATGAATACTTAGCCATACATATACCTAACTTCTGATTCTATTTCAGAAAGGTAGAGAGAGATTTATTCAAACCAGAACCCGCCATCCATCGACCATACCGCATTGCCATGGTTGTGGTTCAGTCGGGTAACAGGTACGCACCTTGGTTGTTCTGGTTGTCTTGTAAGATTCCTTAGTCGTTAAGGGATCCATGTTTAATCCTCCTAACGCTCCTTTCATCCTCAAGCACTTTGTTATCTGAATAGGCTTCATGTGTTCCCGGGACGAGGATGCTACAAGTCTCCCCCACCAATTGGGAATTCGTCCACAAATTCGGTGGTTGTTAACTTTTATATCCACTCTCTCAGCCCTGGCCTGATATGCATTTCCATTTTCCATTGACCTTGGATCATTAAGACTTAATCCTTTCCCTGATTTTTGTCTTGCCTTGGACTTAGTAATATCTTGATCACAATCCTTACGGACTTGATCCACACTTGATCCTTGTCCTCCGCGGACTTGATCTTAGTTTCATGATCTTAGTAAGTCTCTTACTAGATCATATTCAGGCCTTGGTCCTCGTAGGACTTGACCTTTATCAATCATCCCCGGACTCACAACAGTACGTGTAGGCCCGGACTCACAACACTATGTGTAGACCCGGTGTCAACCGGTGCGTGTGTCTCAACACCACCAATGGTTTCGGTCCTTACATATTCACAATGCTAAGAGACCTAACCCTTTTTCCAACACTATGGAAAATCTGGCCCAATCCTTCTTGGACTTGTCCCTTTCCCCAATTCCATGGGAAGCTTGGCCCGATCCTTTTTGGACTCGTCCCTTTGCCCAATACCATGAAAATCTTGGCCTTGGTCCTCGTTCGACTCGGCCATGGTTACGTTTCTTACGCATTCACAATGCTAAGCAACCTAACTCTTTCCCCAAATGTAATGCCATGAAAAACAATTTGAAGAAGTAAGGGTTTAGTGACTTATCAGTAATCATATATAAGAGCCGGCCACGCCAGTGTCCTTAACCAATTCATAAAACCGAGGTGTCCCGGATGGCCCTTTGCCTTCTCTTTTCCCAGGTTTACTTCTGGTCTCTGCTTTTCTTCTAGCAGCTTCGGACATTCACCCCTGTGATGCCCGATCTTCCCACAGTGGAAGCACGTTGTGGGTTTTCTTTGGTCACTCTTTCTTGCCCCCTTGTATTGTGGACAACTTCGGATTCTGTGGTCCTTGCTTCCACACTTCGCACACATTCTTCTTGCCTTCCACATTCCCCCCATGTTGTACTTCCCACAAGTGGTGCTTTTTGTGCGGCTTCTAGAGTTATGGCGATCAGCCCCGACTTAATCTCATTTCCTCTTTATCTTTCAGACAGTCTCGGATCCCATGGTCCTTACTGCCGCCTTCGAACATAGTTTGGCGCGGTCCTAGAGGTATGGTGATCAGCATCAACTCATTCTCATTTCCCTCTTTAGGTCCCTCCCGGTTCGGCCAGCCACTTTTTCCAGTGACTGCGCCCTCATCCGGTTCACCTCCGCACGTCTTGCGACCATGAACCAAGTCCAGGAACTAATCTTCCAACCGATCTCATACTCGTCTGGAGCATATGACCTCCCAACTGATCCCATCCTCAGCTGGAAAGTATTTCTGGTTAGACTCGATCTCAAAGCCTTCCCAAGACTAGTGCGTCCTTGATGTACTTGTCTCCGCAAGCAACCAGTTATGCGCGTTCTCTTCCCTGATGTGAACCGCATCGTCCTAGAAACAACTCTGCTTTGATACCAACTTGAAACACCCTATCCCAGCCATAAATCCTAGTAGGTTGTCTCTTATTCTATCCGTTCCTGGAATCCGTCCTATTTAAAAAATTTCCTCTAGGATAATTGTTCTTCGGATCTTTCTTTTGAATTCTAGTCTTAGATCCTTCATACTTAACATTACGCAGAACAAATCCTTATCTAACTTTGATTCCGTTATTCTAAAGAACTATTCAACCGTGAACCTCCTTGTTCTTATTTGGTTTCGTTAAAGCTCTTCTGAGGTTCCAATCCTATATATCCATTATAACCACCTAAGTATTACTTAGATAGTTCCATTCGCCTATTCTATTCTAACCATTACTTAGAATATAACTTGGCTCCTTAACGTGTACCCTAGACTTTGTAGCGAATTTGTATGAAATCGGTTGAGCGTCCTGCTTCCTTTGTCCTTGTGCTTACTTTCACCGTTCAGCTGATTCGTTCATCGAAATCCATAGAACATAACTCCCTTGTACTTAGTCATTCAACCAGCCATCCCCACATGAACAAGCACAAGAGAGATCTTCAAGTTCCTTTGGTTTGACTACCATACACTCTTGCTCATTCCTTTGTTTCCCTTTATCATTCTCCCCTTTCATGAACCGTGTTAAATTCCTTCACTCACGCCCCTTTTAGATTGCTCCACTTCACTTCCCATAACCATGGATTCTTGGTCTGATAGCCACAGCCTGGTTCATGGGCGGATCCATCTTGATCCTTCCCCATGGTCCCAATTTCCCTCAAAACTGCTGGCCATCCCAATGCAAGGTTCCGGCCAACTCTCCAACTTTTTCCCTTAAATCCTTTAAGTTTTGCCTTGGTGTCTCCTGGAGTTCTATCCTTTTTCATGTGTGTATGTGTGTCCCCACAGTGACCATGTAGAGGCCACACAAATATCCTTAGAGATCTAACCAAACTCCTCTTCAAAAACTGCTAATCATCTCCCTTGAATAATCCGGCCACAAAACCCTTTGTTCCTTCTTCGACTCTTCACGGTTTTTCCTTGAACGATTCTGGGTTTTTCTCCTTCATATGGGTGTGTGTGATGATCCTGAATTTCCCATATAAACCGTCCCAAAAACTTCTTCATAATCAACATGCATCTTCCCTTGAAGATCTCCGGCAAGGTTTCTTGCTTCCTTCTCTCAGGGCCACATGGCCTCACGGTTTTTACTAGCAGATTTCTGGGATTTTGTTGTGGTGATTGTGTGTGTGTAGAGGATGCCCATAAACCGCCCAACACCCTTACTTAGAACCGCCCAACACCCAGCCTTAGAACCGTCGGCGATCCTTGTAGATTCCGGGCCGAAGTCCTTTATCTTTTTCCTTAAAGCCTTTGCGGTTTCTTTTATGATGTTCCAGGAAAATTCTTCTACATGTGGAGATGTGTATGGGTGTGTAAGGTTGCCCTAATGAAGATTTCCGGCCTTTAAGCCCTCATTTTCGTTTCTTGAGACCTTGTGATGAGGACATCGGATCTGTTGAGATAGTGTCCTGAAATCACACTTGTACTCACTCCTGATGATAGTTGTGTGTCGAGATCAGACATTCGTAGACTTACTGCCAGTATTATATGATCCTATAGGGTCACACACCTAAGCAAACTGGAAGCTACGACATGGGAATGATCATTATGGTAATGATCATATTAATGTGTATTGGATACACATTATTATCGACAAAATGGTGTTGTGTCGATCGACACAGCTTGTGTGTCGGTCGACACAGTACGGGTTTTCGGAAAGGCTTTCCGAATTAAGACTTAATCTGGTCTGGCCCGTTAAGCATGTTTTCGGTCGAATAAAACACGAGTTTTTCGACCTAAACAGTGAGCCGTCCACTTTTCTTGAGAGAAAGAGTAGAAACACCAGAAACAGTTGATTCCCATCAATCCGGCACTAGCATCCCGTTTCCAGCTTGTGTGCGTGTGTATCTGGTAGAGGCAAGGCACCTGCGTTGCTCACTGATCTCGTTCACCAATTCATTTCGCTGCCAAAGGTAAGAACGAGGTTGGTTGATTTCAATATATCAAACCCTAGATCCTAGGAGATCCAACAGTGGTATCAGAGCATGTTAGGGTTTAGACTATTGAAACTGATGCAATTAATTCGAAACTTGATGTTGTTGAATTGGATATTGCCTGTTGAAATCGTTTTTTCTTATGATAATCTCGGATTGTATGCATGTTGAAAATCGATGAACTGTTGAAATCGCACTGTGTCGATCGACACAAAGCGTGTGTCGGTCGACACGAAGCGATATAACGCGTTAAATATTTAGGGTTTGTCGCAGAGGGTCGATCGACACAAAGCGTTTGTCGGTCGACACAGAGCAAAAACTCGCAAATAATTTTAGGGTTTCGATCTGAGATCGAGTACCCGTATTCCTGCTGTGTCGATCGATACACTGGGTGTGTCGGTCGACACAGGCAAAGCGATCAGATAGATCGGTTCAATTGGATTGAACCGGTTATTTCGCATTGTTAATTTTAATTAACCAATTTGGTTCTGGTTTGGTGATGTCGATCGACACAAAGTTGTGTGACGATCGACATGGACCGTTAAACCGAACCGGTTCAATTAGATTGAATCGGTTAATGAAATTTGATCCGGTTTGACCGGTTATCGAAGACCGGTTTAATTTATGCTGTGTCGACCGATCCCAATGGTTGGAATCGATCAACACACAAGTCGCAGAATTAATGGTTGGACCATAAATTTGCAGATACCAGATCAAATTAAATCCTAAAGTTCTAGATGAACCTAAACTTAATAAAAACTGAAAGTTTTAATTAAATTAATAACTTCTTGAATGTATATTGGATATATGATATACCATGGATTTTCGGTTTTTTGACCATGGTATATGTGTTATTTATCGAGTCTTTTACTATGTTTTAGAGTCTTTTCAGGTGTTTATTAGGTACAAGCACATTTGGAGCATATTTGGTGATTTTGGCACTTTCTGGAGCTAATTGGAGTATTTGGCCGAGAGATAGAGTTCACTGTCCGAAACAGAGAAAAGTGACGATCGTCACACTTATGGCATCGATCGATGCACCAGCGAGATGGGCCAAACGACGGTTTGATGAAGAATGATGACATTGCAATTCTGCCTAGAAGTTCCTGATATTTACAAAGAAGCCCCAAAACGTGTTTTAGGTTATAAATAGAGTTTTTGAGCCATTGTTTAGGCTATGCTTCATAACTAAGTTTTATTCTCTTAGGAGATTTTAGGGGCTGGTTTTGTTCTCGAAAGAGACTTAATTTTGAACCCCAGTTCTTTTTTGATTATATGATATTTGGTTTTCTACTTATGATATCTTCTGTCTCGATGAATATGTCTGAGTAGATCACCTGTTAGGTTGAAGGATTCTCATTAAGGATTTCAGAGAATTATAGTTTAATTAATCTGTAGAGATTCATATCTGCTAGTTCTTTATCTAAGTTGTTCTTAATGCTAAATCTGAAGTAGCTAATCAGAGTTATGATGTTAGGTTGATTAATTCAGCGGAAGTTGGTTAATTTAACTGGAAGGAACTTAGATAAGCAATTAAACTGTTCGCAAACGGAAGTTTGGTTCAGGTTAATTGTGAACATATCAAACTTGGAATTAATGCTAGTTTAATCTGTTAGTTCTCGCAAACGAAAGTTTGGTTTGCTGCACTTAGACTTAGAGAATTATCGCAAAGGAATTTGGTTAATTCTATATCAGTGTTTGAGTTCTAGAATAGTTATTGATTAGATCTAGATAGATTGATTGCTTGCGTTCCTGATTTCCTGAGAACTCCTGAAACCTAACGCTTCGCCTTCTTGCTTACAAACTCACTTGATTTACTTGCTATTTCGTTTACTGTTTTCACATCTGCTTCGCTTAATTTAATCTGAACTACTAATAATCTATTGTGTGACTGAGAGTCCTTGTGGGATTCGATACCTTATATACTACGATTGCATTAACTGTGCACTTGCAGTAGAATAGGGAAAACTCGACACCTATTAAGTTTTTGGCGCCGTTGCCGGGGACTCTTTGAGTTCACCTATAGATTTAGTACTAGGAATTAGACTAAGCATTTTTTTATTTTCTTGTTTACTCACGTTTTTGATTTTGAATTCGCAGGGATTCGCACTGCATCGATCGTTGCCACCTTGCATCGATCGACACAAGGCGAGAACAGCGATGCTGAGATCTGAGACGTTCAATAGGTTCCGCGCCATGGAGCCTGTAATATTGATTCGCGGTGAAAACGGCGTTTTACGAGACCAAAAGGGTCACATATGCAACGCAAAAGGTCAGAAAATAGATGGGGAAGGAAACCCCATCTTACCAGATTACCATGTATTGGTTGGGCAAGTAGCTGAGATGCAGAATAAGATAGATGACATCCACGACATCTTACTTAGGGAAAGACAGTTCCGAGCAGAGGCAAAAACTGATAAATTTGCAGAGGTACACTATATGGCTGGAGCCAACTCTTATGGACATACACTGGGGCATCAGCAGAGACAAGGTTCTAGGCATGCTCAAGGATCAAGAGACCATAATTATACTTCCTATCTGGCACCTCCTACACAAAGGAGCAAACTAGAGATGATGATAGAACAATCAATTGAAAAGCAGCAGCAGAACACAGCTTCTTTCAGCTCGAAGCTAGAGAACCTGTACACTAATTTGAATGAGAAATTTGAATCCTTGAGCACTCGTATGAAGCAGCTGGACACACAGATGGATCATGTTTCAAGTTCTACCTCAAGGAAGGATTCTCAAGATGCTCAGGCCAGCAACATTCCCATTCAGGATGACACACAGATGGATCATGGATCATGTCTAGCAGTTAAGGCTGTGGAATTTGTGGAAGACAGAGGGGGATTTGATGTTGAATTACCTGAGTTTGAAAGCTTCGATGCACCTGACTCAACAGAGATTGACATGGATCTCTTGACTTGGATAGTTCAGATTGAAGTGGGACCAAGCCAAGAAGAGAAATTTGAGTCTGAGATGGCTGGAATGGACAAAGAAGCGGATAAACCCGAGACTGTAGTTGAAACACGAGCTGAGGCGACAGAATCGATCGATGCATCACAAGCACCGATCGTTGCACCCCGAAAGGAACCAGTTTCGCTCATATCTCAAGGACCTGCTAAGGAAAGAACCTATAAACCTCCATTACCATTCCCGAAAGCTCCCGTTAAGTCTAAAGATGTGGTTCAGTGCACAGTGGTGGTTGACAAGAAGATGGTGGTTCCACAAGAGCCTACTCAAACATCTTCAAGGCCTAAAACTACTCATAAACAGAAGGCTCCGAACATCAAATCTTTGCCAAAGGTAAAGCATAAATCCTCTAAGTTTAAACTGTTGGAAGTTTTGGTTGATCCTGATTCAATTCTCATATTGATATCAACCTAAACATGCATTAGATCTAGGTGTTCTTATTTAGAAACATATGATCTCACCTTTTACCTGTTTGTTTGCAGCAGAATTGATGAACAGGTCAATGATCAGGGAGATACACCGAGAGATGGATCCTCCAAAGGCTCACACACGCAATCACCGGATATTGGCTGCTAGACCACAAGGAAGAGAGGCGCAGAGAGAGGAGGAGAATCGCGGCTAGGGTTGGGTTAGAGAGGAAGAGACTTTGGCTTTTAGTCATTAAAAGCCTTCTCTTTCCCTTTTGGGCTTTTGGGCCCAATCTGATTAAATTCCATTTAATCAGACCCATTATTCATTCTCTCTTAGTACGACAAATGCCTAGCACTTTTGTCGTACTTCTGCTATGCCGTTCCAACATTATTTCCTGCTAGCTTAAGCGTGTGACCCATATGGGATCATACAATAAAGGCAATAAGTCCAAGACTTATAGATCATGAGCGGACTCTAGCAAGCCATCATGACCCCCAGTATTGTATGACTTATGTCTGATCACTGACATACTCTTATGTTATAGAGACAGTACAGAGATTGCTGGACACAATTCCAACAATCTCCCACTTGAACTGGAATCTCTGTATTCATAATCCCTTTCGTCTCAATATCTCGATTAGTCATAAGGCAAGATTAGTGTCATCCTTATAAAGCCTAATCTTGTTCATCGGACTCTGATTTGACACTGACAATACAAACGACTCGGGAAAGTCCGTTCGAGCATGGCCATGCGTTTTCCAGTATTCAAATCTCCGATTGGCCTAGAGATATTCACTCCATTTATATTGGAGGGACAAATCCCATCTTGTTCCATCACTGTAAACTACTCATTTCATAATGCACCCAAACAAGGTCCTTATAGCTATCACATAATGATAGCGTTAGACAATGATCAAAGTACATCAGTCCATGTGCAGTCACATGCATGTGAACTCAGGTCTAAGGACTATACTCTATAGTCGTAGTAAGAATCTCTTATGACACAGATATAAATATTCTGAAGAGTTCTTATTAGCGGGTCTTGTCCGGTCGTATGTTCCCAACATACACCTATGTACTGACTTTGATGCCGAGCATCTATGACACACTGAGACTTTGTCATAAGTCACGTACCAATCCAGTCTTACACGGTTGTTGGTGTTCCAATTTCAACAACCTTCGACTAGGGACATGATGATATAAAACATTTATCAAATATAGGATCTCATGATCAAGCTAAATGACTTCGATGACTCAAGATCAAATCATTTACTTCGATGACCTATAAAATGGTTCATATCATTTTGGAACGATTATTTCATCACAGTTAAAATAATCATGAAATAATAATTTCATTAAAACATAAATAATGTCTTACAAGAACATATCAAATAACTAAAATAAAGCTCACAAAACTCCCACTCAAATTTAGATTACATTTCAATGTTTCTAATGCCTACAGCTTCAGTCAGGAACTCGAGCTTAGGCCTTGGGAGTGGCTTTGTCAACGGATCAGCGACATTATCATCTGTCGAAACTCGGCTGATCTTGACTTCCTTTCTATTAATGATGTCACGTATCAAGTGATATCTTCTTTGAACATGCTTGGATTTCTGGTGTGATCTTGGTTCCTTTGCCTGGGCTATAGCACCATTGTTGTCACAAAACAGTGCCAGAGGCTCAGCCGCATCTGGTATCACACCTAGTTCCATAATGAACTTTCGTATCCAAACAGCTTCCTTCGCTGCTTCTGAGGCGGCGATATATTCAGCTTCCGTAGTGGAATCAGCAACGGTGTCCTGCTTGGAGCTTCTCCAACTTACTGCACCGCCATTCAGACAAAAGACATAACCGGACTGTGACCGGAAATCATCTGTGTCTGTCTGGATACTTGCGTCCGTGAATCCACTGACTTTAAGCACATCACTCCCACCGTACACCAAGAACTTATCCTTAGTATGTCTTAGATACTTCAAGATGTTCTTTACGGCAATCCAATGGTTTTCACCTGGATTTGACTGGTATCTACTCGTCATGCTCAATGCATAAGCAACATCAGGACGAGTACAGATCATGGCATACATGACAGATCCTATTGCAGATGCATAAGGAATATTCTTCATGCGTTCAAGCTCAGCAGCCGACGTAGGGCTCTGCTTCTTGCTTAGCGTTGTGCCATGTACCATTGGCGTGAAGCCCTTCTTGGAATCTTTCATGCTGAATCTTTGTAGGACTTTGTCAATGTATGAGTCTTGACACAAGCCTATCAGCCTCTTAGGTCTATCCCGATAGATCCTAATTCCAAGAACGTATGCGGCTTCACCCATGTCTTTCATGGAAAAACAACTTCCAAGCCAGTCCTTTACAGACTTCAGCATTGGAACGTCGTTTCCGAGAAGCAGTATGTCATCAACATACAGAATAAGAAAAACGATTTTGCTCCCACTAGTTTTCTTATACACGCATTGTTCTTCTTCGTTTCTAATGAAGTCAAATTGCTTGATCGCTTCATCAAAACGAAGATTCCAGCTCCTCGATGCTTGCTTCAATCCATAAATGGATTTATGAAGCTTGCATACTTTCCCAGCATTCTTTGGATCCATGTAACCGTAAGCTTGTGTCATATACACATCCTCTTCCAGAATACCATTCAAGAAGGCGGTTTTCACGTCCATCTGCCAAATTTCATAATCATGAAAAGCTGCAGTTGCTAGTAGAATCCGAATAGATTTCATCATAGCCACCGGTGAATAGGTTTCATCGTAGTCCACTCCGTGAACTTGTCTGAAACCTTTTGCCACCAACCTGGCTTTATAAATCTGGACATTTCCATCCACGTCAATCTTCTTCTTGAAGATCCATTTGCACTCGATGGCTTTTACACCAGCGGGTAAGTCAACCAACGAAAAGACTTGGTTGACCGACATGGAGTCCATTTCGGAATCAGTGGCCTTGCGCCACTTAGAGGAATCTGGGCCCATCATGGCTTGATTGAAGTTCGATGGTTCATCACCATCAATGATCAAAAGATCATGACAGTCAGTCACGAGGAATCCCTGATATCTCTCGGGTTCGTGACGGATCCTCCCGGATCTTCGAACTTCAGGTACTACAGGTTCAGGCTCTACAATTTCTTGTAGATCCTCCTGCTGCTCTTCCTCATTAGGTTGAGCAGTATCCTGTTCATCTTGAATTTCTTCAAGCAGTACCTTACTCCCACTGTCTTTCTTAGAGAGAAACTCCCTCTCAAGAAAGTTACAATCCCGGGCAACAAAGATCTTGTTCTCGGAACGTAGATAGAAGTAATAAGCCTTGGTTTCCCGTGGATAACCAATGAAGTAGCATTTATCAGATTTTGGTGTAAGCTTATCTGAGATTAATCTCTTAACATAGGCTTCACAACCCCAAATTCTTAGATAAGACAGCACTGGAGCTTCTCCAGTCCATAATTCATATGGTGTCTTTGCTACTGCTTTTGATGGCGCTCTGTTTAGTGTGAACACTGCTGTTAGCAGAGCATATCCCCAAAGGGATATTGGAAGGTCTGTGTGACTCATCATAGATCGAACCATATCCAATAAGGTCCGATTTCTCCTCTCAGACACACCATTCCATTGAGGTGTTCCAGGAGGAGTGAGTTGGGATACGATCCCACACTCTCTCAGATGATCACTGAATTCTTGGCTTAAGTATTCTCCTCCTCGGTCGGACCGAAGAGCCTTAATGCTTTTGCCAAGTTGGTTCTGTACTTCGTTTTGGAATTCTCTGAACTTCTCAAAAGATTCAGACTTATGTTTCATCAAATAAACATATCCATACCTACTGAAATCATCAGTGAAGGTAATGAAGTACTGATAGTTTCCTCTTGCATTAGTGGACATTGGGCCACACACATCAGTGTGTATCAGACCCAATAAGTCACTGGCCCTCTCGTTAGGTTTATTAAAGGGGGCCCGTGTCATTTTGCCCATCATGCAGGATTCGCATTTCTCACATGACTCAAAGTCAAATGAGCCAAGAAGTCCATTCGAATGGAGCCTCTTGATGCGTTTCTCGCTGATGTGCCCTAAACGACAATGCCATAGAAACGTTCGGTTTTCCTCATTAGGTTTAAACCGTTTTGTATTAATGTTATAAATTGGCGCGGATTGATCGAGTATGTAAAGCCCATTCGTAAGAGGGGCAGAACCATAGAACAAATTGTTGCGATTGAAGGAACATAATTTATTCTTAACTGAAAAATCATAACCTTCCAAATCCAACAAAGAAATTGAAATAATATTTCTGCTTATAGCAGGTACAAAATAACAATTATTAAGTTCTAAAATCAATCCCGAAGGTAAAGACAACAAGTAAGTTCCTACAGCTAGTGCTGAAACTTTCGCTCCATTCCCAACTCGTAGCTCTACTTGTCCTTGCTTCAGCCTTCTACTGTTGCTGAGTGCCTGCATATTAGTACAAATATGAGCCCCACAACCAGTATCCATGACCCATGAGGTATTATCAGAAGTAGTTGTATTAACTTCTATAACAAAAATACCTGATGAAGAAGTCTCGAAAGTCTTCTTCTTTAATTCCTTTAGACCTTCCTGGAATTTCTTACAATCTCTTCTCCAATGCCCCAGTTCTTTGCAGAACCTGCACATGTCAGTAGGCCCAGCCTTGGACTTGGGCTTGGGCTTTGGCGTGTCCTTGTCCACGACTTGGACACCCTTGGCCTTTCCCTTATCCTTAGCAGAAGACTTCTTAAACCCCTTGCCCTTATGTACCATAAGTACATTGGGGTCCTTGGCGGGTTTCTTCAAGTTGGGCTCTGCAGTCTTGAGCATTCCGTGAAGCTCAGGCAGTGTCTTACTCAAGCCATGCATGTTAAAGTTCAGAATGAACTGATCATAGCTTGCAGGTAAAGACTGCAGAATGATGTCGCAGGCAAGTTCCTGGCTGATTGGGCAGTCGAGTTTGTGAAGATGATCGAGATAACCCATCATCTTCAACACATGAGGACTCACTGCCGCATTCGCAGCCAACTTACAGTCCAAGAGGTTCTTAACTGCCTGGAACCTCTCAGTCCTAGCCTGCTCCTGAAAAAGCGATTTCAGGCTTGCCATGATCTCGATTGGAGACAATACACTTTCAAACTGTTTTTGCAGCTCAGGAGTCATTGTCACCAACATCAGGCAATAAACATCATTTTCATCTGACGAATGCTTTTCCCAAGCATTGTGCAGAGTCCTGGCAGCATTGGCAAGAGGCCTCTCGGGGAGGGGATCTCGAAGGACGTAATCCTTCTTCTCCTGCTTGAGGACCAGCCTCAAGTTCCTTGACCATGTCAGGAAGTTCGTTCCAGTCAGCTTTTCCTTCTCGAGAACAGACCGGATCGAGAATGTGTTTTGAGTGCTTGTAGTAGTCATATCTGAAATATATAAATAAAAAGGTTATTAGTTATATGTTCAAAATGATTAATCTCGTATTAAAATTTAATATGATTAATCACGCATTATATTCAATAACCTAAGTTACCCTCAATAGAATATAATGATTCCAAGATCCACATATAACTAAGATTAAAGTGGGCCACTGGCCGTCACCCAACCTTAGCTTATATCGGTAAGCCCTATATCGGCTAATTATATCCGTGATATAACTCTTGGTTGTGAATCTGGGCCCGAGGCCCAATCCACTCTGATGTCTCAAGGCCCGGGACTCCCGATGGCCTAGTCAAGAAAACCGGACTATACAGTCATGTAATCATTAATGTCTGGGACTCCCAATGACATTTATGAATCACAAACCGTCTTACCCACGCAAAAGCAGACATCCTCACACTGTAAGGCCATGAATGCAATTGAATGGGCTTTGACAGCTGACATAGCCTGGACAAGACATCCAACGCTTGATATTGTTTGAGGTTCGTAGGTTTATTAAAATCATTCCCAAAATAGAAGATTACTATTTTGGGAAACTTTCTATTTATGGAAACCTACTATTTTTAGAAACTTTCTAAAATTGGAAACTTTCTAAAACCGGAAACTTTCTAACTTTAGAAACTTCTTTAAAATCCAAAACCCGCAAATTCAGAAAATTCTATTTTAAGAAACTTTCTAATTATAAAATTTCGGAAACTTTAATTTAAAATCGACTTTATAATATTATAAAATAAATTTTAAATTGATCTGAAGAAAGACTCAATTAACTGGCCCAATTGTTTTAACTTCTTGGCCCGAGGCCCAAGAATTGGTCCATGTCCAAGACATGACCCAATTGTCCAATTAATTGACATAACCGGTCTGGTTCATTAAAACTGGTCTAACCAAGTTTTAATTACTACGATGACCACAATTGTCAACCGGTTATTTACTAAACCGGAATTTCTCAATTTACTTGGTCCAACCAAATCAAATTAGAAATTCCTGGTTTAGGCACTAAATCCAATATTTCTTTCGACATTGGATTTCTTATTCCGGTTTAACCAGATTTAATAAAATTATTAAATCTGTTTATTAAACCAGAACGATTGATTTTAATCAAGTTTTAAACCGAACCAGCTAACCGAAATCGAACCGGTTGAACCGTGAACACTCTCAACCCTAGCTTTCGGATCAAGCAATGATCGTCCAGCCGCAAGCCGTGCGCCATGATCCGAGATCGACACGCTCGGCATGCTCGGGACGGTTCACCGGGACGTTCGGGACGGTGCTGGGACGCTCGGGTGGGACGGTCGGGACGCACGGTCGCTCCACGATCGCCGAGCGATCGGGATGTGACGCGCGCGACATCCGGAAGCGATCGGGACGACGCGATCGACTCGACGCGACGATCGACCGCGATCGGTCAACCGATCCGATCCGATCCATCCGTCCAGCCGCGTCCGTCCGTCCGATCAGTCCTCCTTCTCGGCCGATCACCAAAACATGAATCATATAGCTCATGTTTTGTGATTTTTCTTGTGTGTTTAGAGTTCAATTCTGATTCTTAATCGTTTTATCTTATCAGTAATTGATTCAAAAACAATTCTAAGCAGATTAAACAACCTAAACTTGAATCTAAAACAAGAAACCTAAGAACCAATGGCTCTGATACCACTGTTGGAAGTTTTGGTTGATCCTGATTCAATTCTCATATTGATATCAACCTAAACATGCATTAGATCTAGGTGTTCTTATTTAGAAACATATGATCTCACCTTTTACCTGTTTGTTTGCAGCGGAATTGATGAACAGGTCAATGATCAGGGAGATACACCGAGAGATGGATCCTCCAAAGGCTCACACACGCAATCACCGGATATTGGCTGCTAGACCACAAGGAAGAGAGGCGCAGAGAGAGGAGGAGAATCGCGGCTAGGGTTGGGTTAGAGAGGAAGAGACTTTGGCTTTTAGTCATTAAAAGCCTTCTCTTTCCCTTTTGGGCTTTTGGGCCCAATCTGATTAAATTCCATTTAATCAGACCCATTATTCATTCTCTCTTAGTACGACAAATGCCTAGCACTTTTGTCGTACTTCTGCTATGCCGTTCCAACATTATTTCCTGCTAGCTTAAGCGTGTGACCCATATGGGATCATACAATAAAGGCAATAAGTCCAAGACTTATAGATCATGAGCGGACTCTAGCAAGCCATCATGACCCCCAGTATTGTATGACTTATGTCTGATCACTGACATACTCTTATGTTATAGAGACAGTACAGAGATTGCTGGACACAATTCCAACATAAACCTCCTGACTCCACTGTTTTGAATGCAGGAAAGAGCGTTAAAACACCCAAGTGTCAATCTCACCCTACATTCCTCCCGACGTTCCTTGGACGACATCATGCTGCTACTGCTTACACACCACCATGGATGATAAGGCATTCACAGAGACACTCAAAGTCTCTGCTGAAACCTCCATAATTCTGACCTCATTTCCAAAAGTCAAGCTAATGACTTAAAACAAGCGCTGAGTGGGAGGCAACCCACTGCTAGGTTTAATTATTTTTCCTTTTCATTTTTGGTGTTTTTCTTAGGATTTCACGTTTTTATTTGTTTTTCTTAGTTTTTAGATACAGAACACAAGTCTGGAGATGTGTGACGATCGTTGCTCACATGTGCAACGGTCGTTGCAATTGGTTCAAATCGGAAAATTAAGGTACGTTGAGCTAAACCGGAATCAATCTGGTTCAACCAGCATCGATCGTTGCCCCTAAAGCAACGATCGTTGCACCCACGACCAGGTAAGTTACCTTAAGCCCTATTTTCTCTCCTTCTTCTCCATTTCCTTTGGTCGACACACCGAGAACCCAAACCGAAAATCACCATTTCTTCATCGATTTCTTTGATTCTAAGCACTATTTCACTTATTTTTACATCCCCAATTTGTTTCTCCTACCCATTTCTCACAAAATCAAGGTAATGTACTTCTATTTTCGATTTTTCGGATTTCACCTTTAGGGTTTTAGAAATTGGAGATTTTAGATGGAATTGATGAATGCATGTTGACATGATTATGCTTTAGGTTGTTTAGTGATGGATTGTTGTTGATTTTGTGGTTGATAACACAATTTTGAACTGATTTTGATGATGTGTTTGCGGCGAAATCGCCTAGCAACGGTCGTTGCTCTCGAGCAACGGTCGTTGCTTTGCGATTTTGGGAAATGTTCGATACAACGAAATCGCCTTGCAACGATCGATGCCTTAGATGCAACGGTCGATGCTTCGCAATTTCACAGTGAAAATTTTGCCGAGACTTATAAATGTTTGAACTCTGTTTTTGCAGATGGCGTCTCAAAGGCAACCCCGCAAGAAGCGAGCCACCGCTTCCACAGCAACACGACACTACACCCCACCGCCTCAATGGTTCAGCAGAGAGTCAGAGCCACCCGCACCATACAACAGATACGGGCCGCCAGTTGCTTTACCTTGGCCCAGAGAGGATGCCACACCGATTCAGACGACCAGACAGTGGCCGGAGGACCTTATACGCTTCTTCAAGTCTGCTGAGTTCACCGAGCGGCCATTGCTCAGTCGATGGGACGAGTATGACTCGCTTCTCTACAGTGGTTGGTGTGGGATGATCATCAAGCCGACCAAGTTCGCTGACTACTCCACCTGCAGGATTCTGGGGATTGATGAGCAGGTACTCGCTGTATGCAGAGGCATTGGTCTAGGGACAATGCCGATGCGACATTATGATCTATATCCTGAGCTGATCAGGCAGCTATTGGCCACTTGCAGAGTGGTTTACTCGGATCCCGACCACAGGAGCGCTACAGTGGGTGCATTCACCTTCATGAGTTGGGGAGTCAGGTATCGGATTCCTCTACTTGATCTCTGCAGGATATACGGGTTCAGTACTGAGCCGAGGCACATCGCCATGCCACTCGAGTGGGATCCAGTTGAGGCTCGCACATTCTGGGAGAGTATTGGCAGCGGTCGATACAACTCCAGGACCACACCAGTAGTGCAGATGAGACATCCGGTGCTGCGATATGTCTCGCGTATCTTGTGCTGGAGCTTGCTTTGCAAGTTTGAGGCCAACAAGATGCGCAAACTTGAGATGGAGTTGCTGTTTATGGGGCTGAGAGATCAGTTTAGAGGTTTAGGCGTGAGAGATCCTACTGCGGGTCTCAACTTGGGAGCTATTTTCGCACAACATTTAGTTGATCTGCAGCTGAAGCCGTTTGATGGAGCTGGTACTGAGACAGTAGGGAGTTTACTTACTCCCATTTTTGAGTATTGTGGGATTCCTCTTCATGGCACAGAGCGTGATACAGCTCGGGAGTTCTTGGATCTCAGCCATTTGCAGAGCGCTACTTGGCTCAAGGAGGGGCGCATTTGGGTTTACACTGATCCGACCACTGGGAGGACTGGTATCGAGCTTCCTGCTGCCAGATGGACACAGATTGACACATTAGAGGCACTGAGATTTCAGCCTCCTGAGTCTGCGCAGCGTGGGATTCCGACTATGGCTCATCCGCTGGGAGAGCCTTCCTCACGAGCTTCGACTTCTGCTGCCCCTACTCCTGCGCCAGCGCCTTCCCCAGTCGACATTGTGGGTCCCTTTCCAGAGCCTGCAATGGCTTACGGTGCATACTCTGAGGCAGAGTGGAGAGAGAGATCAGATGGTATGTTTCGAGTTCTTTGGAACTTCGTGCGTACTTGCAGCTGCAGGAGGCCACCACAGATCCATCAGCCTGTACCTGACCGACGTCGTCGACAGCGATCTCCGACTGATACAAATCCCGCACCCGAGGCAGCCGATGATGATGCACTGTATGGTGGGATAGACGATGAGAGCGAGTGAGAGTGATCTCCATATTCAGACTTTCGGTTCTGTATTCTGACTTTTTCTTTTCTTTTGCACTTTTCTTCTTTTGATTTTTAGGACTCTACTGTGTTTGGATGATTTGTACTTTATTTGGTACATCTTTTGCTTCGGTTTTACTCTGTTTCTAGTGTTTTCAGCTTGCAGGGATCAAAATTGACAAAAACAGACGGACTAACCTGCTAACTTGCTGACTGTTCGTGAAAACGCAGTGCGTCGATCGACACACCATTGTGTCGATCGTCACAATACGAAAGAATCGCATTGCAGCGATCGTTGCGGTCCTGAGCAACGATCGACACTCAACGGACAATCGCCAAGTAACGGTCGGTGCACCTAGTGCAACGATCGATGCTTGCGCGACAGAGGTAAAACCCGACAGAACTAAAACATCCATTAACAATTTTTCTTTCTTTTTACCGATCCTTCGCTGGACACTACTGGGGACAGTGTGTCTTAAGTGTGGGGGAGGTGCTATTGACTTATATCTTTCTGTTTTCTTAAGAGTCAGTCCATTTTTCAAAAAAAATTTGTTTTATTGAGTCAAAATTGTTTAAGTAAGAAACTATGATTTTCAGAGAAGATTTACAAGACTTGCAGGAACTTAAGTAACCATTGGGATGAAGTTGCAGGATCTACCAATGACTATTAGAAAACCCCATCACAGATCAACCTACTGGGAACACCCACATCACTTCAGGTATCAGAGGATCCTTTACTGACTTCAACTTAATACTGACTTAGATTTCTCACCTAAGGGCTTGGTATACTTTGTGTCGGATTCCCTTGTTAGTTCTGACACAGCCTGTCAACCTATCCTATTTAGTTCCCTTCTCCCCTTCTATAAAGTAAAAAAAAAAAAAAAATATAGAATAATAAACTGAAGATGAGTTAGTAACTCCGAAGTGGTCATGGGAATGGTAGCAAACACTATTTTCTCTCATGTGATCCATGGAATGTGTCCAAAGTACACCCCATAATGGGAAGAACACTGATAAAAAAAAATAAAATGATACCCAGTGGGGAAAAATCAGTTGTTAAAGAAGGGAAAGAGAAGAAAGGGACTAGAGAAAGATAGTATGGTGGTCTAGAGCTGATAAGGTAAGAATCCATGTGCCCTTTGATCGATACTCCTTAGGTGAGACCGCACTTAAATACTTGCAGAAGTCAGTAGGGAGAATTTGAATGCTTGAATGTGATTGTGGAGTTTACTTAGGACAGTTGCTAAGTGTGGGGGAAGTACATGTTGGTCATGATATCCTGTGATTGATTCTTGCAGTGGTTTACTAAGGGGAATCTGAGTATTGTAGCTTCTAGGAAGAAATGAGTTTCTGAAGAGTTTTCAAACCTCTTGATTACATTTAGTTCTTTGTCTTGCTTGATGACAAGCAAGAGCTAAGTGTGGGGGAGTTGATATACCATGGATTTTCGGGTTTTTGACCATGGTATATGTGTTATTTATCGAGTCTTTTACTATGTTTTAGAGTCTTTTCAGGTGTTTATTAGGTACAAGCACATTTGGAGCATATTTGGTGATTTTGGCACTTTCTGGAGCTAATTGGAGTATTTGGCCGAGAGATAGAGTTCACTGTCCGAAACAGAGAAAGGTGACGATCGTCACACTTATGGCATCGATCGATGCACCAGCGAGATGGGCCAAACGACGGTTTCATGAAGAATGATGACATTGCAATTCTGCCCAGAAGTTCCTGATATTTACAAAGAAGCTCCAAAACGTGTTTTAGGTTATAAATAGAGTTTTTGAGCCATTGTTTAGGCTATGCTTCATAACTAAGTTTTATTCTCTTAGGAGATTTTAGGGGCTGGTTTTGTTCTCGAAAGAGACTTGATTTTGAACCCCAGTTCTTATTTGATTATATGATATTTGGTTTTCTACTTATGATATCTTCTGTCTCGATGAATATGTCTGAGTAGATCACCTGTTAGGTTGAAGGATTCTCATTAAGGATTTCAGAGAATTATAGTTTAATTAATCTGTAGAGATTCATATCTGCTAGTTCTTTATCCAAGTTGTTCTTAATGCTAAATCTGAAGTAGCTAATCAGAGTTATGATGTTAGGTTGATTAATTCAGCGGAAGTTGGTTAATTTAACTGGAAGGAACTTAGATAAGCAATTAAACTGTTCGCAAACGGAAGTTTGGTTCAGGTTAATTGTGAACATATCAAACTTGGAATTAATGCTAGTTTAATCTGTTAGTTCTCGCAAACGAAAGTTTGGTTTGCTGCACTTAGACTTAGAGAATTATCGCAAAGGAATTTGGTTAATTCTATATCAGTGTTTGAGTTTTAGAATAGTTATTGATTAGATCTAGATAGATTGATTGCTTGCGTTCCTGATTTCCTGAGAACTCCTGAAACCTAATGCTTCGCCTTCTTGCTTACAAACTCACTTGATTTACTTGCTATTTCGTTTATTGTTTTCACATCTGCTTCGCTTAATTTAATCTGAACTACTAATAATCTATTGTGTGACTGAGAGTCCTTGTGGGATTCGATACCTTATATACTACGATTGCATTAACTGTGCACTTGCAGTAGAATAGGGAAAACTAGACACCTATCAATATACATCAAGATTAAAATAATTATTTCCTCAACTAAATATTAAGTGATCTTGATGTCTTGCCCGATCTTGTCTACTGTCAAGACTCGTGTCGTTTGTTGGATAGTCTTGGAGTCCATGGTATCCACTGCAACATGAGTAAGGCAGGTGGTCATTGACAGACTTGCAGTGCAACTGTCAGTGATCACAAGACAGAAGATATTGGTTTTACTTGACTGGGCTATCAGGAGTTCTGGGCCCAGAGACATCAGAGTGGATTAGGCATAGTTTGTCTTATCCACGACCAAGAGTTGTACTGGGTACAATCAGCAATGATTTGCTTACCTAGATAACTAAAGTTTGAGTAACGGCGAGTCGCCCACTCGAATTTTAGTGATCTGAGGATCTTGGCTCATTGTATTCATCTGAGGAAACATATTTTTGAATACAATGCGAGTTTTTCTTATTAGATAAGAATTCTCATTTCTTGAGCATTATAACTAAAATCTCTACCTCTCTTAATTACAGCTATGTCTGTTTTAACTCACATCAACACTTTCTCACTAAGATCCGTCCTTGAGAAGGACAAGTTAAATGGATATAATTTCTTGGAATGGTATCGGAACCTGAGAATAGTTCTCAGGCAGGAGAACAAGGAATATGTCCTTGAAAGAGTTCTCCCCGAGAGGCCACGTTCCAATGCCCCGCAGGCAGATAAGAATGCTTATGATAAGCATTCAGCTGATGTCAAAGACGTTAATTGTCTAATGCTGGTGACTATGAACTCTGAGCTGCAGAAGCAATATGAGAACGTGATGTCACCCAATGAGATGATTAACAGCCTGAAAGCTTTGTTTCAGGAGCAAGCTCGCACTGAGAGATACCAGACGGTTAAATCTCTCATGGATTGCAAGTTGGCTAAGGACAGTCCAGTAAGTCCTCATGTCCTTAAAATGATGGGTTACATTGATAACCTGGGGGAATTGGACTGTGCCATTAGCCAACAGCTAGCCACTGACATGATTCTGCAGTCTTTGCCGTCGTGTTTTGATCAGTTCATCATGAACTACAACATGCAAAACATGACTAAGACATTGACTGAGTTGCACGGTATGCTATAGACAACAGAGCCGAATCTCAAGAAGGCTACTCCCGATGTCCTGATGGTACAAAGGGGTAAAAGGTTTAAGAAACCTTAGAAGGATAAGGGAAAGGCTCAGGTTGTCCAGACTGAGAGTCAGGACAAGCCCAAGCCAAAGCCCAAATCCGGGCCTTCTGCTGAGGATAAATGCAACTACTGCAAGCAGTTAGGGCATTGGAAAAGAGACTGCAAGAATTTCGTGGAAGATTACAAGAAGCTGAAGACGACGTATGATGCGTCTGACTCAGGTATTTATGTTATCGAACTTAATGTTGTGTCTTCTAGTCCTACTTCGTGGGTATTGGATACCGGCTGCGGTGCTCATATTTGTACTGATGTGCATGCACTAAGAAATAGTAGGACGCTGAAGAAAGGACAAGTGGAGCTACGGGTCGGGAATGGAGCTAAGGTTGCTGCACTGGCCGTAGGCACCTATGAGTTTTCTTTACCTTCGTGCATGGTTTTAGCTTTGAATAATTGCTACTTTGTACCTGCGATTAGCAGAAACATAATTTCAGTTTCCGTTTTGGATTTGGAAGGTTTTGATTTTGCTGTTAAGAATAAAGTTTGTTCTTTTAATCGTGATGGTACATTTTATGGTAGCGCCCCATTAGATAATGGGTTATATGTTTTAGACCAAGAAATGCCTGTCTTTAACATAAATACAAAGCGGTTTAAGTCCAATGACGAAAACCCAACTTTCTTATGGCATTGTCGTTTGGGCCATATCAATGAGAAACGCATCCAAAGGCTCCATCGAAATGGGCTTCTGGGCTCATTTGATTTTGAATCATGTGAGAAATGCGAATCTTGTTTGATAGGCAAAATGGCTAGGGCCCCTTTCAACAAACCAAATGAAAGGGCCAGTGACTTATTGGGCCTTGTTCATACTGATGTATGTGGGCCAATGAGTACTGTTGCCAGAGGAAATTACAAGTACTTCATTACCTTCACTGATGATTTCAGTAGGTACGGCTATGTCTATTTGATGAGACACAAGTCAGAATCCTTTGATAGATTCAAGGAATTCAAGAATGAAGTACAGAACCAACTTGGCAAAGTATCAAAATTCTGCGATCGAATCGCGGAGGAGAGTACTTGAGTCAAAAGTTCAGCCACTATCTGAGCGAGTGTGGAATTGTTTCACAACTCACTCCTCCTGGAACACCCCAATGGAATGGAGTGTCAGAGAGGAGGAATCGAACCTTAATGGATATGGTTCGGTCTATGATGAGTCATTCAAATCTTCCATTATCCTTTTAGGGATACGCTCTAGAAACGTCTGTGTTTACACTAAATAGGGTACCATCTAAATCAGTGGAAAAGACACCACATGAATTGTGGACTGGGAACATTCCTAGCCTGTCTTTCCTGAGGATTTGGGGATGTGAGGCTTATGTCAAACGTTTAATCTCTGACAAGCTTTCACCCAAATCAGATAAATGCTACTTCGTTGGTTATCCTAGGGAAACCAAGGCATACTACTTTTACAACCAATCTGACAACAAAGTATTTGTTGCTCGGGACTGTTCTTTTCTTGAGAGGGAGTTTCTCTCTAAGAAAAACAGTGGGAGTAAAGTACATCTTGAAGAAATTCAAGATGCACAGGAGACTTTTCAACCTGTTGAGGAAGAGCAGCAGCTGGATCCACAAAGTTCTGTTGAACCGGCGCCTGTGGAGCCTGAAGTTCGAAGATCCGGAAGGATCCGTCACGAACCCGAGAGATACTATGGATTTCTCGTGACCAATTCAAATGATCTGATGATCATTGGAAGTGACGAACCAGCGACCTTCGCGGAAGCAATGATGGACCCGGACTCCGAAAAGTGGCTTGGAGCCTCTAAATCCGAAATGGGATCCATGTCAGAAAACCAAGTATGGTCCTTGGTCGATTTACCTAATGGTGTAAAAGCCATTGAGTGTAAATGGATCTTCAAGAAGAAGATTGACGTGGATGGCAATGTACAGATTTACAAAGCGAGGTTGGTGGCTAAAGGTTTCAAGCAAATTCATGGTATTGACTATGATGAAACCTATTTCCCAGTCGCTATGCTTAAATCCATTCGGATTCTTCTAGCGATTGCAGCTCATTATGACTATGAGATTTGGCAAATGGATGTCAAAACCGCATTCCTGAATGGTATTCTGGAAGAGGATGTGTATATGACACAGCCTGAAGGTTTTGTCGATCCTAAGAACGCTGGAAAAGTATGCAAGCTTCATAAATCCATTTATGGATTGAAGCAAGCATCACGGAGTTGGAATCTTCGTTTTGATGAAGCAGTAAAACAATTTGGTTTCATCAAGAACGAAGAGGAACCATGTGTTTACAAGAAGACTAGTGGTAGGAAAATTGCGTTTCTTGTACTGTATGTCGATGACATACTCCTCCTCGGTAATGACGTTCCGTTGCTTCAGTCAGTTAAGACTTGGCTCGAAAGTTGTTTTTCCATGAAAGACATGGGAGAAGCCGCGTACATTCTTGGAATCAGAATCTACAGAGATAGAGTGAATAGGCTGATTGGATTGTGCCAAGACACTTATATTGATAAGGTGTTGCACAGATTCAAGATGCAGGATTCCATGAAGGGCTTCATACCGATGTCTCATGGCATTAGTCTCAGCAAGAAGCAGTGTCCGGCGACACATGCTGAGCGAGAACACATGAATAGGATTCCTTATGCTTCAGCAATAGGATCTATTATGTATGCCATGCTCTGCACTCGTCCAGATGTAGCTTACGCGTTAAGCATGACGAGTAGATACCAATCTGATCCAGGTGAAGATCACTGGATAGCTGTCAAGAATATTCTCAAGTATTTGAGACATACTAAGGATAAATTCCTGGTGTATGGAGGAAGTGAAGAGCTTGTAGTGAATGGATTCACAGATGCGAGTTTTCAGACAGATAGAGACGATTTCCGATCACAGTCTGGATATGTCTTCTGTCTGAATGGCGGTGCGGTGAGCTGGAAGAGCTCTAAGCAGAATACCGTAGCTGATTCCACGACGGAAGCTGAATATGTTGCTGCTTCAGAAGCGGCAAAGGAAGCTGCTTGGATCAAGAAGTTCATGACTGAACTTGGTGTGGTTTCAAGTATCTTGGAGCCAGTGGCTTTTTTTTGTGACAAAAACGGAGCCATTGCTCAGGCGAAAGAACCCAGGTCGCACCAGAAGTCCAAACACGTAGAGAGGAGATATCACCTGATTCGTGATATCGTCAATAGAGGTGATGTGAAGATCAGCCGAGTTCCGACGGAATAGAATGTTGCTGATCCTCTGACTAAACACTCCCAAGGCCTAAGCACGAGTTTCATACGACTGTTGTAGGCATTAGAGTTCTTAAGATGTAATCTTGATTCTAGTGGGAGTTTTAGTTTTGTTTTAGTTATAATAAGACACTCTTGTAAACATTCTTTTGGAAATGTTTAATGAAATTTGATTTCAGCATTATTTATTGTGATCTAAATAATGGTCCCAAAATAAGTTTATGACATATTATAGGTCATCAAGTTGAGGACTTGATCATGAAACCCTATAAGTTAAATATGACATAAATTATGTTTTGTCCCTAGTCGAGGTTGTCAAAATGGGACACTGACAACCGTGAAAGACTAGATTGTGAGGTGACTGTTGGCTAAGTTTCATGGAGCCAATGATATGATTATCACAGTCAGTCACATAGATATGTGTTGGTGAACATATGATCGGACATGACCCGCTGATGAGAAGTCTACAAGATAGTTATATCTGTGTCATAAGAGGTTTTCATTACGACTATAGAGTATAGTCCTTAGACCTGAGTTCATCATGCTTTCTTGCATATGAATTGGTACACTTTGACTTTGTCAAACGTCGACCCGTAACTGGCGACTATAACGGCACTGTTCAGGTATATCATGAAGTGTGCGTTGAAACAGGTATGGAACAAGATGGGATTTGTCCCTCCTGAATAACAGGAGATAAATATCTCAGGGCCTATAGAAGATTGAATACTGAGAGAATGTGTGGCCGCACTCAAACGAACTGTAGTTCAGTTGTTTGTATTGTTCAGTATGAGATCAGGAGTTCGATAAACACGATGTTGGCTTAATAAGGATGACACTAATCTTGCCTTATGCCAAGTCGAGATATAGAGACAAAAGGATTATAGGAATTGATGATTCCAGTACAAGTGGGAGATTGTTGGGATAGTGTCCTGAAATCACACTTGTACTCACTCCTGATGATAGTTGTGTGTCGAGATCAGACATTCGTATAATACTGGGCGGTTGCAATGTTTTGCTAGAAGCCTCTTGCAATCTGTAAGTTGTAGACTTACTGCCAATATTATATGATCCTATAGGGTCACACACCTAAGCAAATTGGAAGCTACGACATGGGAATGATCATTATGGTAATGATCATATTAATGTGTATTGGATACACATTATTATCGACAAAATGGTGTTGTGTCGATCGACACAGCTTGTGTGTCGGTCGACACAGTACAGGTTTTCGGAAAGGCTTTCCGAATTAAGACTTAATCTGGTATGGCCCGTTAAGCATGTTTTAGGTCGAATAAAACACGAGTTTTTCGACCTAAACAGTGAGCCGTCCACTTTTCTTGAGAGAAAGAGTAGAAACACCAGAAACAGTTGATTCCCATCAATCCGGCACTAGCATCCCGTTTCCAGCTTGTGTGCGTGTGTATCTGGTAGAGGCAAGGCACCTGCATTGCTCACTGATCTCGTTCACCAATTCATTCCGCTGCCAAAGTAAAGAACGAGGTTGGTTGATTTCAATATATCAAACCCTAGATCCTAGGAGATCCAACAGGATCATCCGAGCCCGACCCGGACGAGTCGGACGTACCATCGTCGACCGAGCAGGACATACCGCCCTCGACCATAAGGATGGTCGACCAGTTCCCGACCATGCGGAACTTACCGCGGATGCGATCAGGACAAAGGCAGCTTCGGGACGATTTTAACATAGCCTTGGAACGACTGATCTCTTGGACAAGCATGGAAGATATCATGGAGCAGTTAGACTAGCTGACTCACGACCCGCCTGTCCTGAACCAGATTGCTTGGAGAATGACCAAGACCGCCGACCCACTCGACCCGACCATCGCATGGCCCATGATCAAGACCAACGGACCGTCCATGATCTTCACCATCATGTCCGTTGTCCCTTATACCGAGCCATCTCTTGGTCCAAAATATCATACTCTTTTCCCTTGTGAGGTTTTGTCCCAAATGGGTTTTCCTTACAAGGTTTTTAATGAGGTGATCGTAGGCCCGTTCATCCTAAGGAGATAGGCTGGCCCGTTTTATCTCTCTAAGACTATTCCCCTTTTCTTGTTAAATTTTCTTAAGTCTTTTGTTTTACTGCATTAAGCATTTTTGATGGCCCATTTGGCCCAAGTTGTAACCGAAAACCCTAAGGCTATATAGCCTCGTCTCTCCTTTTTAATTGATCAAGCAACATTTTATAGAAAACCTTTATGTTTCTTTGGCTTAAGACGGCGTGTTCTCTCAAGCATCTGCGCGGCTTCCCTATGTTTGAAAGATCGTGGTTACTTTTTCCTTGCTCTGTCACTAAACCACCATAGAATCATCCCTTGAACCAAGCAAGAGCGCTTTCGGCCAGTGCAAGGGTCCCACTCGACCATCGTTATCCATCGCTCGTCCATCGTCCCGCTTACGACCAGCTATCGCCCATGTTCCGCCTTCGACCATTCCTCGACCACAGATCAGTCCAGAGAGCATCTCAGGATCATGAAGAAATTCGACCATGGCCTCCTATTATTGTCCAAATAACTACCTTGGTCGATTGGGTGCCAAGCCATTGGTGACCCTTCGGCCATAACCACCCATGGTAAACTAGTGTTACTAGCTGACATTAAACCACCGGCTGACCCAAGTAGAAGCACTAGGACCAGCTGAGTTGAATTGGTTGCCAGTTGACCCAGCTGACCAGCTCGACTGTTCAACTCATTTGAGCTGAACACTCCTATCCAGCTCTTTCACACTTGACCAAGCTCCTTTTCTGCTCACTCTTTGTTTCCTTATGACCATGGAACACTCCTCTTTGTCTCCCTTAGACTGATTCTCCACGTTCTTTGATGAGGACATCAGCTTGACCGACACTGAGCTGGAAGAGCAAGACGGACCAGGCTCGGCCAAGAAGCTAGCCGACCTGTTTCCGACCATGCGAGACGTACCAAGTGTTGGGAATGTCCTGAAATCACACCTGTAATCACTCTAGAGATAGTTGTGTTGTCGAGATTAGACATTCATACAATACTAGATGGTCATAATGTTTTTCTAGAAACCACTTGTGATATGTGAGTTGTGAACTCATTACTAGTATTATATGATCATACAGGTTCACACACCTAAGCAGACTGGATGTACTTCATGTGGGAATGATCATTAATGTAATGATCAAATGTGTATTTGATACACATTAATATACGTGTTTTGAGGGTGTGTCGATCGACACAAGTGTTGTGTCGATCGATGCAAAGGCGCAGATCGAAACAATGTTTCGATTCAATGACTTAATTAATCTCGGTTCGGTCCGGTGATTAATTAGGTTTTCCCAGGTCTATATATATGTGATATAGCACGACCTGGAATACAAGTTTTAGCCTAATCGCAGCCGCCTCTCAGAAACAGAGATATCCCAGAGAGGTCCGATCTCCCGGCACTAGCATCCCGGCGGATTCCAGTTTGTGTGTGTGTGGATACCAGTAGAGGCGCAACACTTGAGACGCTGGTGAACCTAATCATCTTCCGCTGCAAATCATCCAGGTATATTCGAGATTTGAGAATGTAGATTCAACTCTAAGCATGAATCCTAGATCCTAGGCTTGGAATTTATACTTAGGGTTCCCTAATCGGATTAAGAACTGCTAGAAATTCCCTTCAGTGGTATCAGAGCCTAAGGATTCTAGTTGAATCGCACTCTGAGTTATCGCCCTGTGTTGATCGTTGCTTTCGGCATGCAACGATTGACACAACCAGAAAATCGCATCGCGTCGATCGTTGCAAAGTGTTGCATCGATCGACATAGACCGAAAATCGCATTGTGACGATCGACACAAAGTGTTGCATCGATCGACACAAAGCGACACGACTAGTTCAATTGGATTGAATTAGTCATTGCGATTGGTTTAGCAGATCAGACTGGTTGATTGCGATTGGTTTGATTTGGTTGGTGACAATCGATGCTAATGTAGCATAGATCGATGCTGACCGGTAATCAAAGCCGTTTTCAATTGGATTGGATCGGTTATTGCAATTGGCTTAAACCGGTTTGACGGGTTAATTGCAGTTTGATTGAATTGGGTTGATGTCGATCGACGCAAGTGTTGTGCCGATCGATGCTAACCGGGTATCAAAGCCGGTTCAATTGGATTGATCGGTTATCGCAAATTGGTTCTGGTATATTGCATCGATCGATACCAGTGTAGTGTCGATCGACAAAGAGTTAAATTGTTCGGTTATTGAACCTGCAACTACAGAACCAAACCAGAATTAAACCCAAATTCTTAGAATTATTAAAGCATAATTAGATTAGTTGTTTTATAAGTTCTAAACTTTATAGGATGCATATATGATATGCGATAGACCAAAAGTTCCGTTCCTCAGACTAATATCAAGTAATCCTTGATGTCTTCCCGATCTTATCAACTGTCAAGACTTGTTTCATTGTGCGATGGACTTGCAGTGCAAGATGTCCACAATTACTGTTGGAATTGTGTCCAGTAATCTTGGTACTGTCTCTAGAAAGTAAGAGTATGTCAATGATCAGACATAAGTCATATAATACGGGGGGTCATGATGGCTTGCTAGAGTCCGCTCATGATCTATAAGTCTTGGACTTATTGCCTTTATTATATGATCCCATATGGGTCACACGCCTAAGCTAACATGAAAATGTGTAGGAACGGTTTAGCAGAAGTACGGTAAAAGTGCTAGGCATTTACTGTACTTAGAGAGAATAAAACGGTTTAGGCACTGTGTGTCGATCGATACACAAGGTGTGTCGATCGACACAGTGCGCGAATACCGTCGAGTTAATTGGTGTTTGGGCCAAATGGCCCAAACGGAACTGGACAAGTTTTATAAATAAAACTCGAGTTCAGAACCATAAACCCTAGCCGAAAACTCTCTCTCCCTCTGCGCCGAGTTCCCCTAGTGGTCTAGCAGCCGTTTTCTGTGATCGCGTGTGTGAGCCATTGGAGGATTCATCTCTCGGTGTTTCTCTGATCTCTGACCTGTTCTATCTCCTTCCGCTGCAATTAAACAGGTAAAAGGTGAGATCATCAATTGTTTCTATTCGAGAAGAACCTAGATCAGCATGTTTAGGATGATATGAATCAGAGAATTGAATCAGGATTCATCTAAACATTCCTTCAGTGGTATCAGAGCTATTGGTTCTGGTTTTTCTTGTTTAGATTCAAGTTTAGGATTGTTTTTCTTGTTTAAAAGTGTTTTGAATCAACTACTGATAAGAGAAATCACTTAAGCAACAAGGAATTGAAACCTAAACACACTTAAAATCGCAGAAACCAAGCTATATTGATTTGGTAGAATGCGATTTTCAAAAGTCAGTATCGACTGCGATCGCATGGATCGATCGATACGATCGCATGGATCGGTCGATACAGTCTATCGGCTAACCCTGTTAACGCGTGAAAGCATCGATCGATGCAGGATCGATGCAGGTTCGATGTTGGTGCATCGACCGATGCGGTTGGTGCATCGATCGACACGGTTAGGGTTTTTGGCTCGGTTCCGTGCATGCGTGAGAGCATCGATCGATACAGGATCGATGCACGATCGATGCCGGATCGATGCTGAGAGCATCGACCGATGCGGTTGATGGATCGATCGACACGGTTGGTTCATCGATCGACATGGTTGGTTTAAGGCTCGGTTTAATATTTTGATTAAATTTAAACGTCACGGTTTAATAAACAGATTTAATAATTTTATTAAGTCTGGTTAAACCGGGATAAGAAATCCAAAGTCGAAAAAATTGGATTTTGTGCCTAAACCAGGATTTTCTAATTTGATTTGGTTGGACCAAATAAATTGAGAAAATCCGGTTTAGTAAATAACCGGTTGACAATTGTGGTCATCGTAGTAATTAAAATTTGGTTAGACCAATTTTAATGAACCAGACCGGTTATGTCATTTAATTGGACAATTGGGTCATGTCTTGGACATGGACCAATTCTTGGGCCTCGGGCCAAGAAGTTAAAACAATTGGGCCAATTATTTGAGTCTTTCTTCAGATTAATTTAAAATTTATTTTATGAAATTATAAAGTCGATTTTAAATTAAAGTTTCCGAAATTTTGAAATTAGAAAGTTTCTTAAATTAGAAGTTTCTGGATTTGCGGGTTTTGGATTTTAAAGAAATTTCTAAAGTTAGAAAGTTTCCGTTTTTAGAAAGTTTCCAATTTTAGAAAGTTTCCAAAAATAGTAGGTTTCCAAAAATGGAAAGTTTCCCGAAATAGTAATCTTCTATTTTGGGAATGAATTTTTAAATAAACCTACGAACCTCAAACAATATCAAGCGTTGGATGTCTTGTCCATTCTATGTCAGCTGTCAAAGCCCATTCAATTGTATTCATGGCCTTACAGTGTGAGGGTGTCTGCTTTTGCGTGGATAAGACGGTTTGTGATTCATAAATGTCATTGGGAGTCCCAGACATTAATGATTACATGACTGTATAGTCTGGTTTTCTTGACTGGGCCATCGGGAGTCCCGGGCCTTGAGACATCAGAGTGAATTGGGCCTCGGGCCCAGATTCACAACCAAGAGTTATATCACGGATATAATTAGCCGACATAGGGCTTACCGATATAAGCTAAGGTTGGGTGACGGCCAGTGGCCCACTTTAATCTTAGTTATATGTGGATCTTGGAATCATTATATTCTATTGAGGGTAACTGATGTTATTGAATATAATGCATGATTAATCATATTAAATTTAATACGAGATTAATCATATTGAACATATTAACTAAAATCCTTTTATCTTAATTTTCAGTTATGACTAGCACAAACACTTTCTCGATCCGGTCTGTCCTTAAGATGGACAAGCTGAACGGATCAAATTTCTTGACTTGGTCGCGGAACCTGAGGCTAGTTCTCAGACAGGAGAGAAAGGACTATGTCCTTGAGAGAGCTCTCCCCGTGAGGATCGGGTCCAATGCTTCTCATGCAGTATATGATGCTTGGAATAAGCATTATAATGATGCGGTAGATGTGCGTGGTCTGATATTGGCTACCATGGACTCAGACTTGCGGAAGCAATATGAGAACATGGAGTCGCCAATAGAGATGATCAGCAGCCTGAAATTGAAATTTCAGGAGCAGATAAGAGTGGAGAGATACCAGTTGGTTAAGTCTCTCACTAGCTGCAAGCTACCAGATGATCATCCAGTAAGTCCTCATATCAGTAAAATGATAGGTTATATTGATAACCTGAGGAAACTGGATTATCCAGTTAGCCAAGAATTGGCAACTGAAATCATTCTACAGTCACTGCCGTCAAGCTATGATAAGTTCAGAAGGAACTATATCAAGAAAGGCTTAACGAAGACGCTGACTGAACTGCATGATATGCTCAAGACAGTTAAGCCAAACGTGAAGAGTACCCTAAATAATCTCATGAGTGAGAAGGGTAGGTTTGCTAAACCTAATGCTGACAAGGGTGAAGACAAAGTTGTCCAGATTTTGAATCATGGCAAGCGTATGTCTTCTGAGCCCAAGTCAGATACCTCTTACGTTGGTAAGTGCTGCTACTGTAAGGAGAAAGGGCATTGGAAGAGAAATTGCATGAAATTCATGGAAGATGATGAGGAGTTGAAGTTGATGTATGAGACTACTTCCTCAGGTATTCATGTTATTACTTCAAAGTTCTACCTTATAGGTATTGGATACTAGTTGTGGCACTGATATTTGTTAGAATATGCAGAGCCTGGGCAACAGTAGAACTTTGAAGGAAGGACAAGTGAAACTACATATCTGGAAGGAGCTTGGGATGCTGCCTCAGCCGTAGGGTTTTCACTTATAGATCCCTTTGAGGCTTGGTTTTGTATTAAGTAATTGCTACAATATACCTGCTTTAAGCAGAGTTGTCTTTCATTTTCTTGTAAGAATTTGAATGTTTTTCATTTTGATAAAAGACAAGTTTTTGTTCTTTTGATTTTAATGAAATATTAATTGTAGCACCCTATTCATGGAATGGGTTTTATATCTTAAACCAAAGAGTGCCTAAATGTAACATAAATACCGAATTGGTTTAAATCTGATGAATTAAACCTGATTTCTCTTGGCATAAAAGTCTTGGTCACATAGAGTAAGTCGGATTCAGAAATCCCATGGTTATGGACTGTTGGGCTCATTTGATAAAGATATCTTATGAGACTTGAATTCTGTTTACTGGACCAAAAGGTAAAGGGCCTATCTTAGCCGAGCTGGAGAAAGGCCCAAAGGCTTATTGGACCTGGAACATACTCATGTATGTGGCCCAATGAGCAGTAATGCCAGAGAAAATTTCCTGTACTTCATTGTCTCTACTGATTACTTCAATGAGTGTGACTGTGTTCATTTGATGAGACACAAGTCGGAGTTCTTTGACATGGTCGAAAGAGTTCCAGAATGAAGTATAGGATCTAAATGACAGAAGTATTAAGACTCTGGATCAGATCACGAGTTAGAATACTTAAGTCATTGATTGTGTGATCATCTAAATGAGTGTGAAATCGTTTCACAGCTCATTTCTCCTGAAAAACCTGTAGGTGTTTTCTATGAGAAAGAATCAGATCTTATTAGAAATGATTAAAGATGAGTCACACGAATCTTCCATGATATTCTTGAAGAATAACGCTCTAAAATATCTAAGTTTACGCTGAAATAGTTCCACCAACATCAGTTGAAAGACACCACGTAAATGTGGATTGAAATCGATCCAAATTCGTCTTTACTGAGTATTAGTAGTTGAGCTACTTCGATGGTTGTCTCAGGGAAACCAAGGCTTATCACTTTTACGTCCATTCTGTTTTCTAAGAAGGGAAGTTATTTTCCAAGAAGAACAGTGGGAGTAAAAGTATAACTCGAAGTTTTCTTAGGGAAACCAAGGCTCGGTACTTTTACGTCCATTCTGTTTTCTAAGAAGGGAAGTTACTTTCCAAGAAGAACAGTGGGAGTAAAAGTACAACTCGAAGAAATTCGAGTAATACAGGAGGCTGCTTAACCTATTGAGGGAGAGCAGCGGAAGGATTTACAGATTTCTGTAGAATCTACACCTGTGGAGCCTGAAGTTCGCAGATATGAAAGAATCAGTCACTAATCCGAGAGTGAATTCTCGTCATTAGTTCAGCCTGATGATCATTGAATGTTCGCATGATCTGATGATCATTGAAAGCGACGAATCTGCCAAATTCAAGGAAGCGAAAGTGAGCCCAGACTCCGAAGAATTACATTTTGTGTAAGTTGGCTTCATCGATCCATTCATGGATGGAAGCAAACATATCGGAGTTGGAATCTTCGTTCTGTTGAAGTAGTCAAGGTTTTGACTTAAGCAGGAACGAAATGGAACTGTGCGTTTACTAATAGATAAGTGGGAGCAATATTGCATTTCTCAAAGTGTATGTCGATGACATACTGATTCTCGGATATAACGTCCCAACGCTATAGTCGGTAAAGGACTAGCTTGGGAGTTGGTTTAATGATTGACATGGGTAAAGCCACGTAGTTCTTGGATTTTGGATCTAAAGATAGAGATCCAAAAGAGCTGGTAGGACAAAGTCAGGATTCTTAAATTGACAAAGTCCTACAAGTTTTGAGCAATCCAAGAAGGGTTTTATGCCAATGTCACATGGCATTAAGTTAAGAAAGATACAGTATCCTACGATAACTGCTGAGCTTAAAAGCATGGATGAGATTCCATATGCGTCGGCAATTGGATCTATCATGTATGCCATGAAACATACTTGTTTGATGTTGCTTTAATGTTAAGCAAGACAAATAAAGACCAGTCAAATCCAGCAAAGAATCAAGTTTCCTAAAGTATGTCCTAAAGTATTTGAGGAATACTAAGGATAAGTTCTTGATTTACGGAGAAAGTGAGGTGCTATAAGTCGATAGAGTCTGAAAGGCAAGTTTCCAACAGACAAAGATGATTTCCGGTCACAGTCCGGTTATACCTTGTGTTTGTCTGGCGGTGCACGGCACTGTTGCTGACTCCATGACTTAAGCTGAATCTTTCGCAGCTTGGGAAGCGGCGAAAGAGGTTGTTTGGAAAGAAGAGTTCATCACTGAACTTGATGTGATTCCCAGCATAGATGAGACTAGCTGCACATCAGAGGTCCAAACACCTTGAGATAAATGACAGAGATGTTAAGTAGATCAGCAAGTTTCAACAAATGAGAACGTTGCTAATCTATTAACGAAGCCACTCCTTAGCCCTAAGCACGAGTCACGGACTGTAGCTGTAGGATAAGTGAAGTTAAGATATAGTCTTAATTTCAGTGGGAGTTAGTAAAGGGCTTTATTTAGTTATTGATATGTTCTTGTAAAACATTTGAGATGTTTAATAATGAAATTATTATTTCAAGATTATTTTAACTGTGATGAAATAATCGTTCCAAAATGATATGAACCATTTTATAGGTCATCGAAGTAAATGACTTGATCTTGAGTCATCGAAGTCATTTAGCTTGATCATGAGACCCTATATTTGATAGATGGCTTATATCATCCTGTCCCTAGTCGAAGGTTGTTGAAATTGGAACACCAACAACCGTGTGAGACTGGATTGGTACGTGACTTATGACAAAGTCTCAGTGTGTCATAGATGCGCGGCATCAAAGTCAGTACATAGGTGTATGTTTGGGAACATACGACCGGACAAGACCCGCTTATGAGAACTCTTCAGGATATTTATATCAGTGTCATAAAAGATTCTCACTACGACTATAGAGTATAGTCCTTAGACCTGAGTTCGCATGCATGTGACTGCACATGGACTGATGCACTTTGATCATTGTCTAACGCTGTCGTTCTGCGATAGTTATAAGGACCTTGTTTGGGTACATTATGAAATGAGTAGTTTACAGTGATGGAACAAGACGGGATTTGTCCCTCCAATATAAATGGAGTGAATATCTCTAGGCCAATCGGAGATTTGAATACTGGAAAATGCATGGCCATGCTCAAACGGACTGTCCCGAGTCGTTTGGATTGTCAGTATCAAATCAGAGTCCGATGAACAAGATTAGGCTTTATAAGGATGACACTAATCTTGCCTTATGACTAATCGAAATATTGTGACAAAAGGATTATGAATACAGAGATTCCAGTACAAGTGGGAGATTGTTGGAATTGTGTCCAGTAATCTCGGTACTGTCTCTAGAAAGTAAGAGTATGTCAATGATCAGACATAAGTCATATAATACTGGGGGTCATGATGGCTTGCTAGAGTCCGCTCATGATCTATAAGTCTTGGACTTATTGCCTTTATTATATGATCCCATATGGGTCACACGCCTAAGCTAACAGGAAAATGTGTAGGAACGGTTTAGCAGAAGTACGGTAAAAGTGCTAGGCGTTTACTGTACTTAGAGAGAATAAAACGGTTTAGGCACTGTGTGTCGATCTCTGACATGTTCTATCTCCTTCCGCTGCAATTAAACAGGTAAAAGGTGAGATCATCAATTGTTTCTATTCGAGAAGAACCTAGATCAGCATGTTTAGGATGATATGAATCAGAGAATTGAATCAGGATTCATCTAAACATTCCTTCAATTACATGAGTAAGACAGGAGGTAATCGTGTTGATGGACTTGCAGTGCAAGACATCAACAATTACATGACTTAAGAGATTGGTTTAATTGACTGGGCCATCAAAATCGTTTTGGGCTCAGAGACATCAGGTGGATTGGACATGAGATGTCAATCCACAACCAAGAGTTATATTGGATATAACTAGCAAAGTTGTTTCTTACCTAGATAGCTAAAATTTGGGTGATAGCCAGTGGCTCACTCAAGTTTAGTGAAGTATGGGTCTTGGATCATTATATTCATTTGAGGAAACATTGTTTGAATATAATGCGAGTCTTCTTAATAGTTAAGATTTCTCATTTCTTAAACATCATAACTAAACCTCTCTTGTTTTCAGCTATGTCTAGCACAAACCATCGTAACAATTTCTCCCTGCGATCCGTCCTTGAGAAGGACAAGTTAAATGGATCCAACTTTCTTGAATGGTATCGGAACTTGAGAATTGTTCTCAAACAGGAGAAAAAGGACTATGTCCTTGAGAAAGTTCTCCCCAAGAAGTACCGAGACAATGCCTGGCAGTCAGATAAGGATGCTTGGGATAAGCATTCTAATGATGTGGTCGATGTGTGTTGTCTCATGTTGGCTGCCATGAACTCGGACTTGCAAAAGCAATATGAGTACGTGGAGTCGCCAATAGAGATGATCAATGGCCTGAAAAGTATGTTTCAGGAGCAGGCACGAACTCAGAGATACCAGACGGTTAAGTCTCTGATTGAGTTCAAGCTACCAAAGGGCGAACCAGTTAGTCCTCATGTAATTAAGATGATGGGTTATATTGATAACCTGGGGAAACTGGATTGTCCCATTAGCCAAGATTTGGCTACTGACATCATTCTGCCGTTACTGCCGTCAAGCTATGATCAGTTTGTTATGAACTACAACATGAACAACTTGACAAAGACTTTTACTGAGTTGCATGGGATGCTCAAAACTGTTGAACCTAACATCAAGAAAGACACCCCAATGTCCTTATGGTACAAAAGGGTAATAAGTTTAAGAAACTTGGTAAGACCAAAGGTGATGGCAAGACGAGCTCGATTGTGAATCCAAGCGAGTTTAACCATGTTCCTAAGGCTAAGCCTATTCCTTCTAAAGATGATAAGTGCCATTATTGTAATGGTCATGGGCATTTGAAAAGAAATTGCAAGAAATTCCTGGAAGATTATGAGAAGCTGAAGAAGACGTACGAGACTTCTTCTTCAGGTATTTATGTTATAGAAGTAAATGTTACTACTAATGGTTCTACTTATTGGGTATTGGATACCGCTTATGGTACTCATATTTTGTGAAAATATGCAGGGCCTGAGCAACGGTAGGACTATGGAGAAAGGACAAGTGGACCTGCGCGTGGAAATGGAGCAAGAGTTGCTGTATTGGCCGTAGGAACATTTGTTTGTCTTTATCTTCTGGCATAGTTTAGAACTTAATAATTGCTACTATGTACCTGCTATGAGCAGAAATATTATTTCTATTCCTTGTTTGGATATGGAAGGATATCGGTTTTCAAATTAAGAATAAGTGTTATTCATTTGATTACAATGATATTTTTTATAGTAGCAGTCCATTAGAGAATTGACCTTATGTTCTAAACCAAAACGTGCCTAACTATAACATTAGTACCAAGAGATTCAAATCGAATGATACGAATCAAGCTTTTCTCTGGCATTGTCGTTTGGGTCACATAAATGAGAACGGATTCAGAAGCTCCATAGTGATGGACTTTTGGGCTCATTTGATTATGAATCATGTGAGAAATGCGAACCTTGTTTATTGGGTAAAACGAAAAAGGGTCTCTTTCAACAAAGGTAGTGTCAAGACACTTATATGGATAAGGTCTTGCACATGCCCATTATGCATGATTTCAAGAAGGGCTTCATTTCATGCAAAGGACTCTTGGCATTACTCCTAGCAAGATGCAGTGTCTTTTGACGCATGCTGAGAGAGAGCGCATGAGGGTCAGACTACCGCTATAGGCATTGGATGTCTCAAGATGTGATCTTAAATTTAGTGGGAGCTGTTGTTATTGATTTTGCATTATTCTTAGCAAGACGTAGTGTCCTTCGACACACGCTGAGCAAGAGCGAATGAGGTTCAGACAACTACTACAGGCATCAGATGTCTTAAGATGTGATCTTAATTTTAGTGGGAGTTGTTGTTGTTAATTTTAGTTATGATATGATGTTCATGAAGACATAATTTGATTATGTTAATGAATTCTGACATCAGTATTATTTAATGATGTTATTAAATAATAGCCCCAAAGTAATTTATGACATTTTATAGGTCATCAAGTATGTGACTTGATCATGAATTATGATAGTCCCTGGTCAAGGTTGTTAAAGTGGGACATTAACAACCCCGTGAGACTAGTATGTGAGGTGACTGATGACTAAGTTTCATGGAGTCATTAATAAGAGTATTAAAGTCAATCACATAGATATGTGTTGGAGAACACAGGATCGGACATGACCCACTGATGACAACTTTACGGGATAGTTATATAAGTGTCATGAGAGTTTTCATTACGACTATAGAGTATAGTCCTTAGACCTGAGTTCATCATGTTTTCTTACATATGAATTGGTCCGCTTTAACCTTGTCAAACGTCAGCCGTAATTGGTGATTATAAAGGCATTGATTGGGCGTATCATAAAGTGTGTGAAGAAACGAGGATGGAACAAGATGGGATTTGTCCCTCCTATATAACTGGAGATAAATATCTCAGGGCCCATCGAAGATTTGATACTGAGAAATGTGTGGCCACACTCAAACGAGGTGATTGCCAGTCGTTTGTCTTGTCAGTATAAATCGGAGTTCGATGAATGTGATTTTGGCTTAATAAGGATGACACAGTTCTTGCCTTATGCCAGATCGAGATATAAAGACGAAGGGATTATGGGAATAGATGATTCCAGTACAAGTGGGAGATTGTTGGGTATGTCCTGAAATCACACCTGTAATCACTCTAGAGATAGTTGTGTTGTCGAGATTAGACATTCATACAATACTAGATGGTCATAATTTTTTGCTAGAAACCACTTATGATATGTGAGTTGTGAACTTATTACTAGTATTATATGATCCTACAGGGTCACACACCTAAGCAGACTGGATGTACTTCATGTGGGAATGATCATTAATGTAATGATCAAATGTGTATTTGATATACATTAATATACGTGTTTTGAGGGTGTGTCGATCGACACAAGTATTGTGTCGATCGATGCAAAGGCGCAGATCGAAACAATGTTTCGATTCAATGACTTAATTAATCTCGGTTCGGTCCGGTGATTAATTAGGTTTTCCCAGGTCTATATATATGTGATATAGCACGACCTGGAATACAAGTTTTAGCCTAATCGCAGCCGCCTCTCAGAAACAGAGATATCCCAGAGAGATCCGATCTCCCGGCACTAGCATCCTGGCGGATTCCAGTTTGTGTGCGTGTGGATACCAGTAGAGGAGCAGCACCTGAGGCGCTAGTGAATCTCGAATACCTAATCATCTTCCGCTGCAAATCATCCAGGTATATTCGAGATCTGAGAATGTAGATTCAACTCTAAGCATGAATCCTAGATCCTAGGCTTGGAATTTATACTTAGGGTTGCCTAATCGGATAAGGAACTGCTAGAAATTCCCTTCACCAAGCACACGTTCAGGACAAAGACAGATGCAAGCTGAATTCAACAATGCCATGGAGCAGCTGATCCCGAGGACAAGCATAGACGACATCACGACCCAGCTAGGCCAGCTTGATCAAGGACAACCTGTCCTGAACCAGTTGGCCCATAGAATGATCCATACTGAAGCTGCCGGCCCATTTGATGCGACCACACCCTGGCCCATACTCCGGATGAACGGACCGACCATGATCTTGTGCATCGAGTCAGATGATCCTTTGACCGGTCTGCCTCTGGGATAAAGATCATACTCTTTTTTTCTTGTGAAGTTTTGTCCCAAATGGGTTTTCTTCACAAGGTTTTTAATGAGGTGATCCGATGCCCATTCATTAGAGAGACAGACCGGCCTATTCTCTATTTTTGACCAAGACTTTCCTTTCTCGTTTTAATTCTTATTTCCCTTGTATTTTTTCCTAGTATTTTCGATGGCCCAAACTGTTTCTGGCTCATATGCTTTTAGTTGTAGTTACTTAAATGGTTTTATGAAACGTCAAGTAATTTTAGACAAAGAAAACCCTAAGTGGCGATTTTTCTCTCTCCAATGCGCGGCAGCCCCCTTGGAGAAGTGAATCTCTTTGTTGCTTGCTTGTTCATGTTGTTCTCAAGTTCTAAGTTCAGTAGCTCACTTGATCATCCCTTGACAAGAAGAGAGTGCCATCGGCCAGCCTCTTGTCCCGCTCAATCCCAACCGTCCGCACCACCCGCTCACCGGCTGCCCACACCGTCTGATCCATTCACAGCGGCCGCTCGATCCCTCTCTCTCTCTCTCTACCATCCACCCCATCTCATATCATCTTGTATCAGAGCTTTAAAGCTCCTGACCCAGTCGGTTATTTCTTTCATTTGCTTAGTTTAAGTCTTGTTTGCTTTTGTTCTTCTTAAAACCGAAAATAAAAAAAAAAAGTTAGGTTGCTAGTGTTTTGTCTCCACCGGCCAAGCAATCTGAATTTGAATTGCTTGTAGTTGCTGCTTTGATTACTGTTGAGTTGTTCTTGCTTCTGTTGTGTTGCTGTTATAAACTGAAAATTAAAAAAAAAAATTGCTAGAATCGATTTTAGGTTGTGGTAAGAAATCGGCCGCTAGGGTTTATCTCTCTAGAGATTTGTTTAGGGCTGCTCTCCTTGTTTGGACTCTTTGATCTCTGATTATTTTAGCTTCTCTTGCTGTTTGCTCACCTTGAATCTGCTGCGTTGCTTTCATTCGGTAAGAGGAAGTAGATTAGGAGCCGGGCGCTAGGGAGTTAGTGGTTAGAGCCGGCCGCATTTAGCATTAGGGTTTCCTTGGGCTTGCGGTTTAAATTAAGTGAATTGCGGTTTAGTTCTGATTATTTTTCCTTCCTTGATCTCGGTTTACTTTGTTTCCTTTTATAGTTCTTAGTCAAAAAAAAAAAAATTAAGTTTCGGTTTTGTTTTTTTTTTCCTTTTTGCTTGCGACCGCCCTTTCCTTTTCTAGTCGAGCGCATTTTACTTTCTTCTTTGGTACGTTTGATTCGTTTGTCAAGTGTGTAGGACAAATGGCCCAAGAACAGCCCAACCCACAAGCCGGACCAGCTGACCTTGAACAGCTAATGGCCGCGATCCAAGCGATCGGCCAAACGCTTGGGGCTCGGCTTGACCGATTAGAGCGTCCCGTTGAGCAGCGGCCTCGACCGGATGAACAGCAGCCTCGGTTTGGAGCTTATCAGCCTCGGCCAGGAGAGTATCAGTACAGACCAGAGGCCTCAGACCAGAAGCCTATGACAAGGAGTTGTATGCGTTGGTTAGATCCTTTGAGGCTTGGCAGCATTACTTGCTAGCCAAGGAGTTTGTTATTCATACCGACCACGAAACGCTCAAGCATCTGAGGGGACAAACGAATCTAAAGAGGAGGCACACCAAGTGGCTTGAGTTCGTGGAGACCTTTCCGTACATCATCAAGTACAAGAAGGGAAAGGAGAACGTGGTAGTTGATGCACTGTCCAGGAGATACACGCTGATCAGCACCATGGAGGCCAAAGTCTTGGGGTTTGAACTTATTAAGGAAGATTATGATACTGATACTGATTTTGGTGAAACTTTTCAGGAATGTCGCAATGGACCAAAGGGAGATTTCTACTTGCACAATGGATTCCTGTTAAGAGGAAAACGACTGTGCATCCCTCAAGGATCGATGAGGGAGCTTCTGATCCGAGAATCCCATGGAGGAGGACTGACGGGATAATTTGGCGTAGACAAGACACTGAGTGTCCTAGTCGAGCACTTCTATTGGCCACATCAGAAATGAGACACTGAGCGTTTCTGCTCCAAGTGCATCACGTGCCTTAAGTCCAACTCCAGGTCACATCCTCACGGTCTTTACTTACCTTTGCCTATACCTAACCGACCATGGATCGATATTTCAATGAATTTTATGCTTGGTTTGCCTAAGATCAGGAACAAGGATGCAATCTTGTGGTCGACCGGTTTTCAAAGATGGCTCATTTCATACCGTGTTCTAAGACGAATGATGCGACCCAGACAACCGACCTCTTCTTCAAAGAAGTGGTCAGATTGCACGGACTGCCCCGTACTATCATCTCAGATCGTGATCCGACCTTCCTAGGTCACTTCTGGAGGACGTTGTGGAGGAATATTGGTACCAAGCTACTGTTCTCGACCACTTGTCATCCACAGACAGATGGACAGACCGAGGTCGTGAACCGGACTCTCTCAGCCCTCTTAAGGGCCACGGTTGGTAAAAATTTGTCAAATTGGTTGGACTGCATTCCTTTTGTTGAGTTTGCGTATAATGGTGCCAAACACTCTGCTACTAAGATGTCTCCTTTTGAGGTTGTTTATGGATTTAAGACAAATACGCCACCTTGATCTGAAGCCACTGTCGGCACTGGAGTTCATCAATCTTGATGGAGAGCGCAAGGCCGAGGCCGTCGCCAAGATGCACCAGGCGGTCAAGGAGAACATCGAGAAGAGGACGGAGCAGTACAAGAAGCAAGCCGACAAACATAGGAAGGAGGTCGACATTAGGCCAGGCGACTGGGTTTGGGTTCACATGCGACCTGAGCGGTTCTGAAACAAGAGGAAGTCCAAGCTTGCCCCACGTGGAGATGGACCGTTCCGGGTCCTGAAGAAGATCAACAACAACGCCTACCAATTGGAACTCCCAGGTGGGATGAGCATATCGTCGAGTTTTAATGTTTCTGATTTGTCTCCTTATTGTGCAGGTGAAACCGTTCTGAGGCCAGAACCTCTTCAAGAGGGTGGGAATGATGAGGACATCAGCTTGACCGACACTGAGCTGGACGAGCAAGACGGACCAGGCTCGGCCAAGAAGCTAGCCGACCTGTTTCCGACCATGCGAGACATACCAAGGACACGTTCAGGACAAAGACAGATGCAAGCTGAATTCAACAATGCCATGGAGCAGCTGATCTCGAGGACAAGCATAGAAGACATCACGACCTAGCTAGGCCAGCTTGATCAAGGACAACCTGTCCTGAACCAGTTGGCCCATAGGATGATCCATACTGAAGCTGCCGGCCCATTTGATGCGACCACACCCTGGCCCATACTCCGGACGAACGGGCCGACCATGATCTTCTGCATCGAGTCAGATGATCCTTCGACCGGTCTGCCTCTGGGATAAAGATCATGCTCTTTTTCCCTTGTGAAAGTTTTGTCCCAAATGGGTTTTCTTCACAAGGTTTTTAATGAGGTGATCCGAGGCCCATTCATTAGAGAGACAGGCCGGCCTCTTCTCTATTTTAGACCAAGACTTTCCTTTCTCGTTTTAAGTCTTATTTCCCTTGTGTTTTTTTCTAGTATTTTCGATGGCCCAAACTGTTTCTGGCCCATATGCTTTCAGTTGTAGTTACTCAAACATTATTTTGGTTTTATGAAATGTCAAGTAAGTTTAGACAAAAAAAACCCTAAGTGCCGATTTTCCTCTCTCCATTGCGCGGCTGCCCCCTTGGAGAAGTTAATCTCTTTGTTGCTTGCTTGTTCCTGTTGTTCTCAAGTTCTAAGTTCAGTAGCTCACTCGATCATCCCTTGACAAGAAGAGAGTGCCATCGGCCAGCTTCTTTTCCCGCTCAATCCCAACCATCCGCACCACCCGCTCACCGGCCGCCCACACCGTCTGATCCATTCCCAGCCGGCCGCTCGATCCCTCTCTCTCTCTCTCTACCATCCACCCCATCTCATATCATCTGGTATCAGAGCTTTAAAGCTCCTGACCCAGCCGGTTATTTCTTTCCTTTGCTTAGTTTCAGTCTTGTAAACGCTTTTGTTCTTCTTAAAACCGAAAATCAAAAAAAAAAAAGTTAGGTTGCTAGTGTTTTGTCTCAACCGGCCAAGTAATCTGAATTTGAATTGCTTGTAGCATGGAGCAGACAACAACGAAGCCAGAACAACCCCTGTCAAAGCCACTCTCCAAGGTACCCAACTAGGCTAGTTGGAGCCATTCAAGGAAAGAACCAGAACAAAGCATTTTGAATCATTGCAACATCAACAATGGCGACCAGGAGAGTACACTAGACCACCAGAAGCTTCAAAGGACAACATTCCATGCACCAACAAGAGAAGGATCAATCGAGACCAATTGTCCACAACTTACCATATGTGTATTTGTTCACTTCAAATCAAAAAAGAAAGCCACGACCTTCTACTCTTCAAAACTACTGTGTTTTGATATCACATCATGAAGAACTTACAGCCTTGAAATGCATCCAGCTCCACCAGATCATCCAGATTTCCCACAAGTCATGCTTGCCTATTATGGAGCTAAATGGAAACAATCAACAACAACTATCTTCTGATCAATTTGTACACAATCCCAAGCCACATTCACTGCACCTGGACATTCCAAGACATCATTCATACATGCCTAAACCACCAAGACTGAAGGATATACACTCTTGGCCGAGAATCCCCTTAATTAAGCCTAACAACTAGGTTTCTTTACTTTCACAATTTCTTTCTTGTTTCTGGTCGTGTAAAGCCTATATAATCTTAGCTTTAATCATTGTATAACTCATCTTTCATTCTATCAATAAAGTATTATTCAGTTTCTTTAAAAAATAGTTCTTTGCTAGTTTTTTTCTTTCTTTTTTTGAATAAGTGTGTGATTCACCTATTCATCATGAAACCTCGGATTGACATGTTTGTATGATTCAAATAAGTTGTTCGACCCCCAATTGAGAGAGTCAATCAGCCCATTGAGAAAGTGAGATGTTCATCCAGACCATTTCATCAACCAGATTCATCAGAGAATGTTACACAACCAGCTGATCAGTCTCCATCATATATGTGCCTACATCATCTAGTCATCATCATCTAGGAAAATATATCTTTTGCTCAAAAATCTCTGCTTATAGGTAAATTTATTTCATTGTACCATTGCAGGCTAGAAACTTGAATTTCCTCGATTACTGTTGGCATTGAACATTTCTATTTCTGGTTATTGCAGAGATCAAATTTATGCATAGTGACAACTTTTCAGGAAACTCAGTAAGTATTAATATGTGTTGTTATCCAAATTGTGTTCGTACATGTCTCAGTGTTTTCTGTTGAGTTATAATTTAGGAACGTTTTGGGTAGATCACACCACTGATACTATTACTCATAGTAACAGTGATCGAGATTACTAGCATAAACTTTGTTGTATACCCTCTCAGATGACAACTTCAGATTATCTTCCGGAAATCTTTCTAGATCTGACACATGATGAGGACATCGGATCATCCGAGCCCGACCCGGACGAGTCGGACGTACCATTGTCGACCGAGCAGAACGTACCGCCCTCGACCATGAGGTTGGTCGACCAGTTCCCGACCATGTGGAATGTACCGCGGACGCGATCAGGACAGAGGCATATTCAGGACAATTTCAACCAATCCATGGAACGATTGATCTCTAGGACAAGCATGGAAGATATCACGGAGAACTTAGACCAGATGACTCCCGACCAGCATGTCCTGAACTAGCTTGCTTGGAGAATGACCAAGACCGCCGACCCACTCGACCCGACCATCGCATGGCCCATGATCAAGACCATTAGACCATCCATGTTCTTCACTATCATGTACGTTTTGCCTTAGACTGAGCCATCTCTTGGACCGAAATATCATACTCTTTTCCTTTGTGAGGTTTTGTCCCAAATGGGTTTTCCTTACAAGGTTTTTAATGAGATGATCCTAGGCCCGTCCATCATAAGGAGATAGGCCGGCCCGTTTTATATCTCTAAGACTATTCCCTTTTTCTTGTTTAATTTTCTTAAGTCTTTTGTTTTACTTCTTTTAAGCATTTTCGATGGCCCATTTGGCCCAAGTTATAACCGAAAATCCTACGGCTATATAGCCTTGTCTCTCCTTTGTAATTGATCAAGCAACTTTTTTACAGAAAACCTAAGTGTTTCTTTACCCTAAGACGGAATGTTCTCTCAAGAAGCTGCGCAGCTTCCCCTCTGTTTGAAAGATCTCGGTTACTTGTTCCTTGCTTTGTCACTAAACCACCAAAGAATAATCTCTTAAACCAAGCAAGATCGCCCTCGTCCAGTGCAAGGTTCCCACTTGACCATCGCTATCCATTGCTCTCCATCGTCCCGCTTCCGACCAGCCATCGCTCATGTTCCGCCTTCGACTATTCCTCGACCACGGATCAGTCCAAAGAGCGCCTTCGACCAGCTGGTGATCCGTTTGAAGGATCCACATCCAATCTTACATGAAACTAGTTCACGCTTTATCTTCTGGATCTTAATTGCAGGAGTTCGATCTGGTTCCGGTCCACTCCCGGAGCTAAGGCAAAGAATGCTTCACATGTTGATGGCTCTAGGGAAATATTATCAGACAAGATTAGACTTATAGAAGAGAATGTTGAGTCTATAGAACAAGATTTAGCACAAGGTGTATATGGGAACTAATCACAATATAGTGCATGTACATAATATTGTTCCTCAATAGTCTTCTACAACTTATTCATGCTTTGAAAGAGTAGGGTTTTCTCATGGTCCCCATATCGATAAAACGCTTTAGACATGTATTTAGTTTGGTTTGTTTTATGGTTCCCGAATTATAACTGATCCGTCTGTACTATTTTTTTATAAAAATTATGTAATCTTTTTAAATATTAAGTATATTAATTAAATAAAAATGTTTGTTTTTAAAAAAAAATAACAAATAATTGTATGAACATATTAACATTTGCTTTCATTAACTTAACGAATATAACAACTTATCACATTGGTTTCTGACTTTACTATCATTCCCTTCACTCCCAGGTTCGAGTGACGCCTGTAACGGGTTTTAATCCGTTTAACAGATATTAACATACAAATATATTTAGTTATACAATCTACCGATGAATACGACATAGCAAAATGGTTTCAGGGATTTGTTCCCGTTCAATAGACCCGGGTTCGAGTCGTGACGAACCCTTTTATATTTATTACCGACGTCTTACCGACGGAAATTGAATTTGCCGTCGGTTTCTGATGCGGTCATCAGAACCAAACCAAACCAGGCGCTCACTGACTCAATCGCTGACTCAACCACTACGTCAAGTAGAGCAAGGAGACCAAGAGAATTCAAGGCCACAATGAGTTCTGATCCAACAAAAGGCATAGGATTGATTATACATCCAACAATCAATCCTAAGAAGGCATATGACCCAGGAGGAATCATAACACATGGAGAAGAGATTATGGAGCCGAGAAGATCCAACAAGGCGTATGAGCTTATCTTAGCTCAAGTGGAGACCAAGGTCAAGACATCTAGCTCAGCTCATCATCAGCATGCCACTAAGAAGAGTCATCCCCAAAAGATGACACAAGAAGAAGATACCGAAAAGGAGCTAACCATATGTAGCATCACAGCTAGCTCAGGAAGTAGCATCGGCACTAGCTCAGCAGACTTGCCATATATGGAAGCATTCACATTTGGAAGGTCAATTCAGCACCAAACGTTTACCTATCAAAACTACAGTGTATTGAGCTCCTTTCCATCAAGTCTAGACGTCCCCAGCTGCACAAGACCACACAAGATTCTCCATAACTTCAAGAAGTCATACTTACCATTTTTGGAGAAGAAAGAGATCAAACACCAACGGCTTCTTTCCAAGAATGCAAGCTGCGAGTTATTAGTCAATCAAGCTGTTCCAAGGATCCTCACTTATCCCTTAAAGCCATCCAGATACAAGGAAATCATCAAGAGCTTGGATTCTTGCCATTTTCAGCCTAACGGCTAGTTTTCATTAATTGTCGATTTGTTTCTTGTTCAAGGTCAATAGGACCGTTGTAAAAAGCTTATATAAGCTCAGTATCATCTATTGTAATAATCACCTTTCAACCTTTCAATTAATCAAAGAATTATTCAGTTCTTCAAAGAGTGTTCTTTGTAAAGATCTTTTGTCTTAGGAATTCATTGAGTGATTCAATTGTTTCCGAAGATTGTTGGATTAGTATTGCTTGTGTGACTCAAGCAGAACTAGTTCACCACCGATTGAGAGAGTCAATCAAACCCACCGGTTGAGAGAGTCAATCATTTCATTCATCCATTCCATCCATCTCGGTCAAGTAAGAGAGCTTTTAAGCCAGTGCTTGTCCTCCATCAATCCATAACTCAAGCTTCCGCTCCGGGGCTACATCATCTGGTATCAGAGCCGAAAGGTTCCTAAATCAGGTGTTATCTATCCTTATCCTTTCGGTTATTGCATCTAGTTTTTGTTTTCATTTCATTTAAAAAAAAAACAAAAAAAAAAATCATTTGCATCTTGTTTAAGTTTCTGTTTTTGTTTGCATAAAACCCAAAAAAAAAAAAAGTTGTTTTCATTTTCATTTAGATTCATAGTTTTCTGTTTTTGTTTGCATCTTTAAAAAAAAAAAAAAGTTTGTTTTGTTTTGTGTTCTTGTTTTTGTTTTATAAAACCAGAAGTTTTTAAAAAGAAAGAGGAGACGTTTTTGTTATTTGATTCGATTTCTTAAAACCAAAAGTCAAAAAAAAAGTGTTATTTCCATATTAGTTTTGTGTTAATTCGAAATTTAAAAAAAAAAAAGTTTACATTTAAGTTTTTGTGCCATAAACACCTAGTTTCCATTTTTTACTCTTGCTTTTCGAAATTTTAAAAAAAAAAAAGAAGAAAAAAAAAAATTTTCCTTAAATCTTTGTGTCACAGATCTTGTTTCCATTTCTTTTGTGCAGAATTTTATTTCCATTTTTGCAATTTTCTGAATTTTACTTCTTTGTGTTAGAATCCATTGATACACTTTGAGTTTATTGTGTCAGATACTGAATCAGTGACATGGAGGAAGAAGAATCAGACAAATGGAGTGAGGAAGCAGCTGATCAAACCAACATGGCTCAACTCCTTGCAGTTATTCAAGCCATAGGAGATCGGATAACACAGCTGGAACAGTCCCAGTCTTCACCATCAGAAGAAGATAACGGATTTGGAGATGCACCAGCTAAATATGTTGAGCCTAAACCACCAGACCAGACGCTGACTAACTCAACAACTACGTCAGTCAGCTCAAGGAGAGCCAGTAGACCAAAACCAGTGACTTATGCATTTGAAGGAGATTCTGAGTATGACCAAGAAGGACTTGAGCTTGAAGATGAGCCATACTCAAGAGTGACAAAGTCACAGCCACCAAGGGCTTCCCAACGAAAATCAGGGAGTGACTCAAGCCGTGCAACATTCAAAGCCACCTACAAGTCAAAAGTCAGGTTAATTTGGGATGATGGATATTATTATTATGGACCTGAATTCTTTGTATATCCAGGAGGTAAAGCAAGCTATATAGATTGGGAAAGCAACATGGAAGAGTACTTTAGCTACTATTGTGTTCCTGATGAAGAGCGACTCCATATAGCACTTGGACAATTCACCAAAGAGGCTCTAAGATGGTGGAACAAGGAAGAGTATGAGAGATGGTACTACAAGGAGCCAAAGATCAGAACATGGGATGACTTAAAGTTGAGCATGTGGGAGAAGTATTGTTCACAGAACAAAACTATTTATCCACCGAAGAGATCATCAACTCCTAAACTTGTGCAAGATGCCAATAGCTCTCAAACAAAGTATCAAGGTAAGTTATCTGTCTCTAAGAATACATTAGAACTAATGTGTTGTAAGTGTAAGAGCAGGGATCATGTTGCTAAAGACTGTCCAAGAAAGAGGACCACAACATCAAATGGTGAAAAGCTAGTACCACAAGAGGCCAAAGGAGGAGAAAAGCAACCAGCAGCCTCTAAACCATTTAATGAGTTTCCCACCTTCAGATTTGCACCAGTAGAACACACTCACGAAATCCTGAAGGAGAAGCAAGAGAAGAAGCAGAGCCACAAAGCCTCACCCAATTCAACCGGATCCAGCTTTGATGCCTCACTCAAGCTCCTAGACATGCCAACACAAGGTAAGTGTTCTAACCTTGTAAATTCCAAAGAGTCAACCTGTTATAAGTGCCATAAAAGAGGGCATTTTGCTGCAAATTGTCCATCTAAGAAGTTGTTCAAAGATATAACATCAGAGTTGAAATTGGAAGTAACTAACACAAATGATAGTTTTGTGCAATCTGATATTTTAATTTCCAATTCAAGACTCATGCACTTGTCTTTGCCAAAGATTTTTGATGCAGGAATAAGACAAGGAGAATGGCATATAAGCAAAGGTGAAGAAAATCAATTCTTACACCTTACTTGTTCAAAGGAGACCGCGAAAGAGGAAACCAAGCAAGACAACAACAGAAGAGTGCAAGCAAACAAGGTGAATTCTGAACTTAAAGTGAATAAACTTGTTTGTCAAACCACTGTTATGATGCACTTGTCTCTGGACCAAAAGGTTCATGAAAGTTTAGGTGCCAAAGAAGAAGTGGAGCAACATCAATGTCATGATCCACAAGCAAGTAAAGGACAAGAGTGCATTCAAGGTACCATCATGACTGTTGTACCAAGACATGAGCGAGACAAGGTAAATCAATATCTTACTCAAAATGTTCATACTGATTCCAAGGATATGATAATGCATTTGTCTTGTCCAAAAGAACTTGAGAAAGGTATAGGTCATGGAGTCAAGTTTCGGGCAGGAACATCAATACAAAGGAATCAAGGTGAAGAAGCTCATGGAGCTTCAACTAATGATGAACTAGAGCATAAAACCTCTAGTAGTACATGCACCAGGAGAGATGCGACTTTGAACCAGCTTGTCACATCCATAATGGTAAGCTCCAACCTTGTGCAACCTGTTTTTAAAGTCTCAAACTCAAATATAATTCACTTGCTCTTTCCCTTAAGAGTTGACTTAGGTACAGGTCTGATAAAGATCAAGAAGCCAAGGGCAGAAGGAGTCTTGAGAGAGAGACCAAAACCAAGCCATGTTTCCACACATGAGCCACAAGCAAATCCAAGGCTTGAAGTATATTATGCTTCAACCAAACATGAGGTTATCTCTGAACTTAAAGTGCCTAACACTGATTGTCAAGCCACTGGTATGATGCACTTGTTTCTTGAGTCAGGTGTTGAGACAGGGATTAGATCTAAAGATAAGGCCAAATGGGAGATCAAGGAAGAGCCACCAGACCAAAGCGAGGACATTACATCAAATAACATTGTGAGTCTTTCTTTGATCCATTTCATTTCTCATGACTCAACAGATGTGTTAAAAGATTTGTTAAACTTACAAGAGCATGAGATATCAGTAGCACATGAAGATGACTCTAAGGAAAATGATTTAAACCGATATTTATTTGATAAGATGCCCATAATGCACTTGTCTCTTTGCCAAAGTGTTGAGAATATTTCAGGTCTTAAAGAGAGCAGAAGCAAGATAAGAAAAGGAGGCGTCACACCAGCTCAAAGACGAGGAGCATTGTTGTCCTATCTACTCAAAGAAGAACCACCGGATGCTCCACAACCCAATCGGAATCAAAATGATTCCCAAGGTAATCTTCTAAACCCTCATTCACTTCACTGGACTAACTTGACTTATCTATGTGCAGGTTATCAAGTTTTGAGGTCAAAACTTCTTGAAGAGGGAGGGTATGATGCGGTCATCAGAACCAAACCAAACCAGGCGCTCACTGACTCAATCGCTGACTCAACCACTACGTCAAGTAGAGCAAGGAGACCAAGAGAATTCAAGGCCACAATGAGTTCTGATCCAACAAAAGGCATAGGATTGATTATACATCCAACAATCAATCCTAAGAAGGCATATGACCCAGGAGGAATCATAACACATGGAGAAGAGATTATGGAGCCGAGAAGATCCAACAAGGCGTATGAGCTTATCTTAGCTCAAGTGGAGACCAAGGTCAAGACATCTAGCTCAGCTCATCATCAGCATGCCACTAAGAAGAGTCATCCCCAAAAGATGACACAAGAAGAAGATACCGAAAAGGAGCTAACCATATGTAGCATCACAGCTAGCTCAGGAAGTAGCATCGGCACTAGCTCAGCAGACTTGCCATATATGGAAGCATTCACATTTGGAAGGTCAATTCAGCACCAAACGTTTACCTATCAAAACTACAGTGTATTGAGCTCCTTTCCATCAAGTCTAGACGTCCCCAGCTGCACAAGACCACACAAGATTCTCCATAACTTCAAGAAGTCATACTTACCATTTTTGGAGAAGAAAGAGATCAAACACCAACGGCTTCTTTCCAAGAATGCAAGCTGCGAGTTATTAGTCAATCAAGCTGTTCCAAGGATCCTCACTTATCCCTTAAAGCCATCCAGATACAAGGAAATCATCAAGAGCTTGGATTCTTGCCATTTTCAGCCTAACGGCTAGTTTTCATTAATTGTCGATTTGTTTCTTGTTCAAGGTCAATAGGACCGTTGTAAAAAGCTTATATAAGCTCAGTATCATCTATTGTAATAATCACCTTTCAACCTTTCAATTAATCAAAGTATTATTCAGTTCTTCAAAGAGTGTTCTTTGTAAAGATCTTTTGTCTTAGGAATTCATTGAGTGATTCAATTGTTTCCGAAGATTGTTGGATTAGTATTGCTTGTGTGACTCAAGCAGAACTAGTTCACCACCGATTGAGAGAGTCAATCAAACCCACCGGTTGAGAGAGTCAATCATTTCATTCATCCATTCCATCCATCTCGGTCAAGTAAGAGAGCTTTTAAGCCAGTGCTTGTCCTCCATCAATCCATAACTCAAGCTTCCGCTCCGGGGCTACATCAGTTTCCCGTCGTTTTCATACCGCCAATTTTTTTACCAAAATTTTCGAGAAACTGCCAATTTTTTTACCAAATAATTGGACCGCCGGAAATCGAGAAATAATGAACCGAAAACATCTTATTCTTCTGCATTTCTCTGCAACTTCCCTCTCTCTCTCTCTCTCTTCACTCGTGCTCTGCTTTCTCTCTACGATTTCGCTCCAATTCTGGACGTCAAACGAAATATCTGACCGTCACTAGCTTTATAATAATGTAAGTTTGCTTTTTGACCGATTAATTTTCGTTTCAAACGGTTTTTAGGTGGTTAGATTATCGGAAAATTTTGCATGTGTTGTTTCAAAGATAGTTTTACGTAGTTTAGGGTGAAATTTAGTGATTTGTGATGTTATTTAGGTTTTTCATATCATATGAATTTTTTAAAAACATTTTAATTTTTTGTAATCGTTTTAAACTCTTTTCCAAACGTTTTAAAACGTTTTCACTGTTTCAAAATATTCTAAAAACGTTTTTTATCGTTTTTATTTTTATAAAAAAATTCTTATACTAGTTTAGAATTTAAAAACGTTTTTGAATAAAAAAATTTTAAAAACGTTATTTTTATAATTATTGCTTTAGTAAAAAATATTTAATATTTGATGTATATATTTTTTATGATATTAGTAATTTTATGAATTTTATTTTCTGATTTTTAACTTAATAATATATTTTAAACTATTTATTAAAAACATTTTCGAAATATATAATAATTTTATAAAATCATTATTAACTTTAATTTTTTTAACGAATTTTATTTAATTTGTAATATTTTATAATTTTTTTATAGAATTGCTAAATTTTATATTCATTTATTGTTTGTAGGGACAATTTTGGAGATTTTGAGGAGTACTTGGCCGCTCAACCGGATCAGATAAAGACGGTTCAGCAACAACTGAGACCGGCATGACGGTCTCGCTCGGCTCAGCCGAGACCGTCACAACAGAACTAGTCTCATCGTCGGCAGGAGGCTCCGGTTGGGAGCCATTCGGTGTCTCAGGTGCCAGAGACACATCATGTTCCGCCGTCTATTGCAGAGGAGATAACGACGTTAGTCGACCAACCGGGACAAGAGTTGCTCAAACGTCTTGATCCCAACTACGAGATCATCCCGGGAACTTATTGGTAGGTCTTCTAACTTCTAGATTTTCAAATTGAACTTATTTATTGTACACATTTTTAACGTTTAATATTTTTTCCTTATCAGGTTTCTGTTGACGGAATCAAAGATCACAAAGAGTATCTTGGGCATGATGTACAGCATGCTCAGTATCGGATATCCGACCTACATGCATATGCCTTTATCCGATAGGAATAACTGGTTCTGCCAGTTCGTGGTACGTCTCTTCGTTCTTTAACTTTGTTATATATTTCATATTATTATTTTATTAGTTGTTACTAACAAATGTTAAAAAAAAAATTTTGTAGCAAGATTATACTTGGATAGGAAGTATATTGTTCTTGTGGAAAAGGAGTTCCACATGAAGACAATATCACATTACTCGTACGTCATCAACGAGTGGAAACAGAAGTGGGTGGCGGAAGATGTCCAGAAGGGAATGAACGAGGAGATTTGGAAGGGGCTGGTCCGTCATTGGTCGCTGCCTGCAATAGCAGTGAACTCTTCGACAAACTCCCAAAACCAAATAAGTGAAAGAGGTGGTGTCGGGATGGCGACCCATAACGCGGGAGCAAAGAGTACCGTACAACAGAAAATTGAGTTTGTAAGTTTTCATACTTATATTTTTTCCATAATTTAATACTTTTTCTTATGAAGAATTTTTTTTGGGCAGAAACGGCGAGAAGGACAAGACCTGGCGTTTGTTGAGCTCGTCGAGGGCGGCCATAAAAACATGTCTACTGGCGAGATAAAGGATCCGATCGCTCGGAGAATTCTTGAGTCCGCGAAGAGGCGGGTAGATGAGGTGATTTCCAAATCCGAGGAAGTCGGCTCAACGGAGGAGCTATCGCCGGAAAAGGTCAACGAAATCTTTGTCGAGGTAAGATTTTATGTTAACTAAAATATGATATAATTCTTACATTACTTGATTTCTAACTAGTATCATAAAAGAACTTTGAAGGAAACAGAGAAGAGAAAAGGTTGTGTATTCGGTTTGGGAAATTTGGCGGAGAGAATCTCGACACCGCATTCCCGCTTCCGTCCAGAAACAGAGTCCTTCTCCGAAGCCTTGGGGGAGAAAGACGAGGAAATCGAAGCGTTGAAGCTCAATCAGGCGTGGATTGAAGCCCAGATTACAGAGGAAAAGGCAGAAACCGAGTGGCACATAAATGCGATGAATGATCGGCTTCTGTAATACATCCAGCACGGCACTCCTCCGGAAGGAGTGGGAGCGGTGCTCCAAGAGAGGCAACGAGGGCCGGAACGGGAGCTTTAGGGACGGAGACGGGATTTGGGACCGGGATGGGGACGGGATCGGGATCGGGATCCGCAACCCATCCCCATCAAATGTAATTAAATTTTTTTTTTTGCTTTAATAAATAATTTAAAAATTAAATTTTATAATAAATTTTCGTTTTTATTATATTTTAATTATAATATTAATAAAATAATTATATAATTTTGAAAAAATATTTTATTTAAATAATTTATTTTCTTAACCCTCGGTAATCCATTGGTAAACCCTCGGTTTATTCTCGTCGGGGAACCGTTAGTATCGGTATAATTCCATCAGAAAACCATCGGTCTTTGCCATCGATAATCCGACGGTTTACTTCTCTCAGAAAACCGTCGTTCCAATTTCCTAGGAAATCGTCGGTTTAGTGCCGTCGGTAATCCGTCAGTAATATTCCCTCGGAAACCATCGGTAATCTTCCGTCGGTATACCATCGGTTTACATCCCTCATAAACCGTCTGTTTATTTCCCTCAGTAAACCGTCGTTTTACTTCCGTCGGTAATATTCCCTCGAGAAACTGTCGGTAATCTTCCATCGGAAAATTGTCGGTTGTTCGTCGGTTATCTTCTCTTGGAATCTCATAAGAAGTCCGTCGGTTATTTAACTGTCGATGATTCGTCGATAATCAGTCGCTTTAGTACCCGTCGATAATCCGTAGGTAATTAACGACGAAAAAACCGACAGATATCTTTTTCTGACGAAATAGAACCGAAGGATATTTTTGGTTGGAAATCCGTCGGAGAGGACCATTTCCGAAATATGTTCGTCGATTTAGGTTGTCGGTTAATGCGTGTTTTCTTGTAGTGATACTATTATTTTATTGTTAAGATATTCTCATGTATGAAGTTTATTTAATATAAAAAAATTATGTTTGGATAATAAAATTTTTAGCGAGCTATTTTATAATTTTCTTTTGTTCATTTGATTAGATTTAATAAATAACAAGTATGATTCACTCGTACCATGTGCGAGCACAAATATTATTAAACATTAATTTTTTAAAATTAAAAATTATCAATAAATTTAAAAACAATAATAATATTATAAAATTTTATATAAAACTATTTATAATTAAATATAAATAAATTATTATATTTAATAAGATATTTATAATTTATTATAAATAAAATTAATAGTAATTAAATAAATTGTAATTATATATTTTATGTATAAAAATCAATCCATAAATATATTATTTAAAATATTTTATCGTTTATAAATATAAATTCAAAAATTATATAAATAATACAAATTTATTATATAAAATCCAAAAATAATATTTAATAATACTCATAATCGTTTTTATATTTATTATCTTATTTTTATATTTTTATTGAAGGTTATGTATAGCTGTAAAATAAAATTACAAATCTTTATAAAAAATTTCATATTTATTATATTATCTTCTTTTTTTTATTCAAGGTTATACAATCTCCAAAATAAAATTTTTAAATAATCTCATAAATAAATATTTATTGATAGGTGTATAGTTTTATCCCTATTCTACTGCAAGTGCACAATTAATGCAATCGTAGTATATAAGGTATCGAATCCCACAAGGACTCTCAATCACACAATAGATTATTAGTAGTTCGAATTTAATTAAGCGAAGCAGGTGTGAAAACAGTAAACGAAATAGCAAAGCAAATCAAGTGAGTTTGTAAGCAAGGAGGCGAAGCGCTAGGTTTCAGGAGTTCTCAGGAAATCAGGAACACAAGTAATCAGTCAATCAGAATCTAATCAATAACTGTTCTAGAACTCAAACACGGATATAGAACTAACAAAATTCCTTTGCGATAATTCTCTAACTCTAAGTGCAGCAAACCAAACTTTCGTTTGCGAGAACTAACAGATTAAACTGGCATTAATTCCAAGTTTGATATGTTCACAATTAACCTAAACCAAACTTTCGTTTGCGAGAAGTTTAATTGCTTATCTAGGTTCTTTCTAGTTAAATTAACCAACTTCCGCTGCATTAATCAACCTAACATCATAATTCTGATTAGCTACTTCAGATTAAGCATTAAGAACAACTTAGATAAAGAACTAGCAGATATGAATCCCTATAGATTAATTAAACTATAATTCCATGAAATCCCTAATGAGAATCTTTCAACCTAACAGGTAAACTACTCAGACATGTTCATCGAAACAGAAGATATCATAAGTAGAAAACCAAATATCATAAAACAGAATAATCAACAGGGGTTCAAAATCAAGTCTCTCTCGAGAACCAGATCAGCCCCTAAGGGTCTCTGAAAATAATAAAAAACTTAAGAAAAGCGTAGCCTAAACAATGGCTTAAAAACTCTATTTATAACCTAAAACACGAATTGGGTCTCTTTGTAAATATCAGGAACTTCTGGGCAAAACTGCAATTTCATTATTCTTCATTAAACCGTCGTTTGGCCCATCTCGCATATGCAACGATCGATACTAGTGTACAACGATCGTTGCGGCTCTGGAATATTGACAGTGAAGTCTATCTCTCGGCCAAATACTCTAATTAGCTCCAGAAAGTGCCATAATCACCACATATGCTCCAAATGTGCTTGTACCTAATAAACACCTGGAAAGACTCTAAAACATAGTAAAAGACTCGATAAATAACACATATACCATGGTTAAAAACCCTAAAATCCATGGTATATCAACTCCCCCACACTTAGCTCTTGCTTGTCCTCAAGCAAAACAAAGAACTAAATGTAGTCAAGAGGTTTGAAAACTTTCAGAAACTCTTTTCGTCATAGAAGCAACAACACTCAGATTCCCCTTAGTAAACCACTGAAAGAATCAATCACAGGACATCAAGACCAACATATACTTCCCCCACACTTAGCAACTGTCCTAAGTAAACTCCACAATCACATTCAAGCATTCAAATTCTCCCTACTGACTTCTGCAAGTATTTAAGTGTTGTCTCACCTAAGGAGTATCGATCAAAGGGCACATGGATTCTTAACTTATCAGCTCTAGACCACCATACTATCTTTCTCTAGTCCCTTTCTTCTCTTTCCCTTCCTTAACAACTGATTTTTCCCACATTGGGTATCATTTTATTTTTTTTATCAGTGTTCTTCCCGTTATGGGGTGTACTTTGGACACATTCCATGGATCGCACAGGAGATAATAGCCACTCCTGTGACCACTTCGGAGTTACTAACTCATCCTCAGTTTATTATCTTTTTTTTTATGGAAGGGGAGAAGGGAACTAAATAGGATAGGTTGACAGGCTGTGTCAGAACTAACAAGGGAATCCGACACAAAGTATACCAAGCCCTTAAGTGAGAAATCTAAGTCAGTATTAAGGTTGAAGTCAGTAAAAGGATCCTCTGATACCTGAAGTGATGTGGGTGTTCCCAGTAGGTTGATCAGTGTCTGGGTTTTCTAATAGTCAGAGATAGATCCTGCAACTTCATCCCAATGGTTACTTAAGTTCCTGCAAGTGCTATAAATCTTCTCAAAAAATCATAGTTTCTTACTTAAACAATTTTGACTCAATAAAAAAAAATTTGAAAAATGGACTGACTCTAAAGAAAACAGAAAGAGAGAAGTCAGTAGCACCTCCCCCACACTTAAGACACACTGTCCCCAGTAGTGTCAAGCGAAGGATTGGTAAAAAGAAATAAAAATTGTTAATGGTTTGTTTGAGTTCTGTTGTATTTTACCTCTGTCGCTCAAGCACCGATCGTTGCACATAGTGCATCGATAGTTGCTATGCGATTTTCGTTGGGTGTCGATCGTTGCTCATGACTGCAACGATCGCTGCAATGCGTATATCGGATCAGTCAGCAAGTTAGCAGGTTAGTTCGTTGGAATCTATCAGATTTCGAATCCTGCAAGCTGGAAACACTGAAAACAGAGTAAAATCGAAGCAAATAATGTAGCAAATCAAACATATCATCCAAAAACAACAGCATCCTAAAGATCAAAAGGAAAAAGTGCAAAGAAAAATAAGAAAAAGATAAAAGAGTACAGAACCGAGTGTCTGAAAATGGAGATCAATCTCACTCGCTCACATCATCTATCCCACCATATAGCTCCTCGTCATTGGCTGCCTCAGCTATGCGATCAGTACCGCTCGAGGAAGTAGGAGTCGGAGATCGTCGTCTGTTTCGAGAAGGTCCTGGGACGGGCTGGTGAACCTGTGGCTGTCTCCTGCAAGTGCAGCCGCGCATCCACTCCCAGATGGTCTTCCATATCCCATCACTACGCTCTCTCCACTCAGCCTCAGATAAGGGCCGATATCAGCAGCAGGCGCAGGTGTAGAGGAAGATGAAGCTCTCGTAGAAGGCTCTCCCAGCGGATGAGCCATAGTAGGTACTGCGCGTCGAGCTCTGGCAGGAGGGCGGAAACTCAAAGCATCAATGGTATCAATTTGTGTCAACCCAGCAGCGGGAAGATCAATACCATATTGTGTATCCTCAGGGTCGAAGTAAACCCACACTCGCCCCTCCTTCAGCCACCTAGCACTCTGCAAGTGACTGAGATCCAGGAACTCTCTCTCAGTAATGCACTCTGTATCCTCCATAGGGATCCTGCAGTGTCTGAAAATAGGAGTAAGAAGACTCCCTACTGACTCTTTGCGCACGCCGTCATATGGCTTCTTCTGCAGCTCGCAAAGATGATGAGCAAATACAGCTCCCAGGTTGACTTTCTCAGCCGGTTCTCTCACATCGGTACCCCTGAACTGCTCCCTCAGTCCTCTGAATAGAATCTCCAACTCATTCTTATGCATCTTGTTTGCCTCATGCTTGCACAATAGAGTGCGTCCCAAGATACGCAAGACATACCTGAGAGCCGGATGCCTAACCTGAATCACAGGTGTAGTCCGTGAGTGATACCGTCCACCACCAATGTACTCCCAGAACTGCCGAGCCTCTGCTGGTTCCCATGGAAGGGACATATGGGTGAGTGGCTGCTCAGTGCTAAATCCATAGATCCTACAGATATCGAGAAGGGTTACTCGATACCTGGCGCCAAGACACATGAAAGTAAAAGTGCCTCCTTGAGCATTCCTGCTGTCCGGGTTTGGGTAGACCACCCTGCATGTGGCAAGCAACTGTCTCACCAGCTCTGGGTATAGATCGTGAGGCTGCATTGGCATTGTCCCCAGACCAATGCCTCTACACAGCGCCATAACCTGCTTGTCTATGCCGAGACTCAGACAGGTCGAGTAATCCGCAAACTTGGTTGGCGATAGCTCCATGCCACACCAACCGTTATACAGCAATGTATCGTACTCGTCCCAGTACTCGTGTAGTGGCCTCTCTGTGAAATCAGTCGTAGTGAGCAGCTTCTTGATAGCCATGCCCCAGTTGCGATCAGTCCGAATCCGAACGTTATCTGCTCTTGGCCATGGTGGCCCAATGGTCGCATGAACCAACAGATATGGCTCTGGAGGATCAGAATCTTTGTGCAGCCATTCCGGTGGTGGAATGTATTGTCGTGAGGCGCTTGCGGCGGTTGCTCTGCGCTTGCGGGGTTGATTCTGAGTTGCCATCTGCAAAATAGAAATTTAAATAAATCAGTCTCGGCAAACTCTCTGTGAAGTCGTCGTGCAACGACCGTTGCATTAAGGCAGCGATCGTTGCAAGGCGACTTCGTATACTCGAACATTTCCCCAAAATCGCAGAGCAACGACCGTTGCACAAGTGCAACGATCGGTGCAAGGCGATTTTGGCCGCAATCAACAGTCAACAAAATCGTTTTAAATTCGTGCTATCAACCACAAAATCGACAACAATCCATCACTAAGCAACCTAAATCATGTTCATTTTAGCATGCATTCATCAATTTCAATCCAAAATTCCAAATTTCTAAAACCCTAACAGTTGAATCCGAAAATCATCAAAATAGAAGTTCATTACCTTGAATTCGTGAGAAATGGGTTGGAGAAATAGATTGAGAGTGTAAAAATAAGAGAATAGCGCTTGGAAACAAGGAAATCAATGAAGAAAAGATAGTTTTAGGTATGGAGGTTCTCGGTGTATCGGCGGCGAGATGGAGAAGAAAAAGAGAAGAAAAAGGGTTTAAGGCAACTTACCTTGGTCGTGGGTGCAACGATCGTTGCATAGCAGCAACGATCGATGCTGGTTGAACCATATCGATTCCGGTTTAGCTCGACATACCTTAATTTTCGATTTAAACCAATTGCAACGACCGTTGCACATGTAGGCAACGATCGTCACACATCTCCAGACTTGTGTTCTGTATCCAAAAACTAGCAAAACAAATAATGTTGGGAATGTCCTGAAATCTACTGTACTATCTCTAGAAAGTATGATAAGTGTCGAGATCAGACATAAGTCATAAATACTGGGTGATCATGATGACTTGCTAGAGTCCGCTCTTGATCTATAAGTTTAGGACTTATTACCAGTATTGTATGATCCCTAAGGGTCACACACCATAGCTAACGGGAAAGTTAACAAGGAATTAATACGGTAAGATGCAAGGCATTTACTGTATTTGTACAGAGAATTGGGCCAGACAAAATACAGGCTTTTGTCTGATTTGTGTCCTGGGCCCAAAAGCCTAATAGGCCATTAGTTTAATTACTTGGGCCCATATAAGGAAGAGGAGGCGCAGCCTAGGGTTAATACACACCCCCTGCGATTTTACCTGAGCCGTCTTCCTCTCTCTCTGTTGATTCCAGCTTGGTCTAGCAGCCTGATCCAGTAGCTTGTAAGCGTGTGGATACCTAGGAGGAGCCGGTTATCATCAGCTCTTGCAGATCTCGATATTCCTTTGATCAATCCGCTGCAATCACAAGGTAATGATCCTGATCTGTTTATGGTTCAACTGCAAATCACCTAGATCCTAGTTGATTATGTGCTAGGTTGTAACCTGATAATTACACCAATGAACACACATAATCCTTCAGTGGTATCAGAGCCAGGTCATTAGGTTTTTGCTTTTGGATCTTTGTATGAATCGATTTTGATTTTGCTTAATAATCATAAGAATCGATTTGCATATGATCGCTCCTTTAGTGAATTGTCATAATCGCTAAGAATCGCTTGTTGACTTAGATAATTAATAATCGATAAGAAAACGATTTGTTAGGGTTTGATAGATGACAAAATCATTTTGTCTTCTTGTGTTTGCTTGAAACGATTTGACTTTGTTCAATTAATAAAGAATCGATTTGATAAAGTTTGTTAGGGTTAAGAATTGCTTTTGTCTTTAGTGATTGCTTGAATCGATTATTGAATTGGTCAATGGTCAAAATTGTTTGTTGTCTTGTCATGATCGCTTGAATAAGGTTTGTTATGATCGTGAATAATTAATTATCAAACGATATGGCATAAGCAATTGGTTAGCGATCGATGGTGTAACAATAAGCAATTATTGAATTAAGTATCAAACAAATCGAATGTTGACAATTGTGGTTCGTTTTTCCCAAACCCGCGACAATGAACCGATCAAACCGATTGTGGTTCATTGTCTGCTTTAGCCAAAACCGCAAGTTAGGTCAAAATTGGCTAAAACACAAGGTGTTTCTTCCTGATTTTGGACTTAACCGAACCGATCCAATTTAATTGGTGGTTCAAGCGGTTAACCCAAATCGCGGTTTGCTGGAAATTATTTAATACAATTGGTATTATTTAATTTCTGGTTAGACCGGATTTAAATTCAAAAAATTGAATTTTAACCTAAACCGAAGGCTGGTCTAAGTTTGATTTGGTTGGACCAAATAATTTAGAGCTGGTCTGGTTTAGTAAATAACCAGTTGGATTAAGTAGTTAATTTGGTCTCGGACCAGAATTAATGAACCGACTCGGTTTATGTCAAATTATTGGGCCAATTGGAATTCTGTGGTCTTGGGCCAAGAATTGGGCCTATAATTTGTGACCCAACTGAAAACTTTAATAAAATATTAAATTAGAAATTTCTATTTTTAGTATATTTCTAAATTTAGAAAGTTTCTAAAATAAGTAAGTTTCCAAAAATAGTAATCTTCTATTTTTGGAAAGAAAATCTAAAATCCTCAAAACCAATATCAAGCTTGGATGTCTTGCCCAATCTTGTCAGCTACTTAACGCTTATTCAATTACAGATATGGCTTACAGTGTGAGGTGTCTGTTTTTGCGTAAGTAAAGTAGTATATAGTCACTAATTTCATTGGGAGTCCCAGACTTTAGTGATTATTTGGCTGTAAGAGATTGGTTTCCTTGACTGGGCCATCGGGAGTCCCGGGCCTTGAGACATCTGGTGTATTGGGCCTTGGGCCCAATTCACAACCGAGAGTTATTGGATATAACTAGCTGTGTGTATGCTTACCAAGTAAAGCTACTTCTGGGTGACGGCCAGTGGCCCATTTTGGATTTAGCTAAACATGGGTCTCGGAATCATTGCATTCTTATGAGGTTAAACAAAGAAATTTTGAATGCAATACGAGTTTTCTTATAAGTTATTAAGATTACTCTTTTATGAACTGAATAACTAAAACTCTATTTATCTCTAAATTTCAGTTATGACTAGCACAAACAATCAAAACACTTTCTCGATCCGGTCTGTCCTTGAAATGGACAAACTGAACGGATCAAATTTCTTGACTTGGTCGCGGAACCCGAGGCTAGTCCTCAGGCAGGAGAGAAAGGACTATGTCCTTGAGAGAGCTCGCCCCGAGAGGATCGGGTCCAATGCCTCTCATGCAGTATATGATGCTTGGAATAAGCATTATAATGATGCGGTAGATGTGCGTGGTCTGATATTGGCTACCATGGACTCAGATTTGCTGAAGCAATATGAGAACATGGAGTCGCCAATAGAGATGATCAGCAGCCTGAAATTGAAATTTCAGGAGCAGGTAAGATTGGAGAGATACCAGTTGGTTAAGTCTCTCACTAGCTGCAAGCTACCAAATGATCATCCAGTAAGTCCTCATGTCAGTAAAATGATGGGTTACATTGATAACCTGAGGAAACTGGATTATCCAGTTAGCCAAGAATTGGCAACTGAGATCATTCTGCAGTCACTGCCGTCAAGCTATGATAAGTTCAAAAGGAACTATATCAAGAAAGGCTTAACGAAGACGCTGACTGAACTGCATGATATACTCAAGACAGTTGAGCCAAACGTGAAGAGTACCCTGTATAATCTCATAATGGAGAAGGGTAGGTTTACTAAACCTAATGCTGACAAGGGTGAAGACAAAGTTTTCCAGATTTTGAATCATGGCAAGCGTGTGTCTTCTGAGCCCGAGTCAGATACATCTTACGTTGGTAAGTGCTGCTACTGTAAAGAGACTGGGCATTGGAAGAGAGATTGCGTTAAATTCATGGAAGATTATGAGGAGTTGAAGTTGATGTATGAGACTACTTCCTCAGGTATTCATGTTATTACTTCAAGTTCTACCTTATAGGTATTGGATACTGGTTGTGGCACTGATATTTGTTATAATATGCAGAGCCTAAGCAACAGTAGAACGTTGAAGGAAGGACAAGTGGAACTGCATGTCTGGAAGGAGCTATGGATGCTGCCTCAGCCGTAGGGTTTTCACTTGTAGATGGCTTTGAGGCTTGGTTGTATTAAGTAATTGCTACAATGTACCTGCTTTAAGCAGAGTTGTCTTTCATTTTCTTGTAAGAATTTGAATGTTTTCATTTTGATAAAAGACAAGTTTTGTTCTTTTGATCTTAATGAAATATTAATTGTAGCACCATATTCAAGGAATGGGTTTTATATCTTAAACCAAAGAGTGCCTAAAATTAACATAAATACCGAATTGGTTTAAATCTGATGAATTAAACCTGATTTTTCTTGGCGTAAATGTTTTGGTCACATAGAGTGAGTCGGATTCAGAAATCCCATAGTTATGGACTTTTGGGCTCATTTGATCGGATATCTTATGAGACTTGAATTCTGCTTACTGGACCAAAAGACAAAGGGCCCATCTTAGCCGAGCTAGAGAAAGGCCCAAAGGCTTATTGGACCCTGAACAAACTCATGTATGTGGCCCGATGAGCAGTAATGCCAGAGAAAATTTCATGTACTTCATTATATTTACTGATTACTTCAGTGAGTATGACTGTGTTCATTTGATGAGACACGAGTCGGAATTCTTTGAAATGGTCGAAAGAGTTCAAGAATGAGGTATAGAATCTGAGTGACAGAAGTATTGAGACTCTGGATTAGATCACGAGTGAGAATACTTAAGTCATTGATGGTGTGATCATCTGAATGAGTGTGAAGTCGTTTCACAGCTCATTTCTCCTGAAAACCTTGAGGTGTTTCTGTGAGAAAGAATCAGATCTTATTAGAAATGATTAAAGATGAGTCACACGAAACTTCCATGATATTCTTTAAGAATAACGCTCTAGAAATATCTAAGTTTACGCTGAAATAGTTCCACCAATATCAGTTGAAAGACACCACATAAATGTGGACTGGAAATGATCCAAATTCGTCTTTACTGAGTATTTGTAGTTGAGCTACTTTGCTGGTTGTCCTAGGGAAACCAAGGCTTGTTACTTTTTATGTCCATTCCGAAAACGAAGTTAGGTTGTTCGGAATTCTGTTTTCTAAAAGGAAAGTTGCTTTCCAAGAAGAACAGTGGGAGTAAAAGTATAACTCGAAGAAATTCGAGAAATACAGGAGGCTGCTCAACCTGTTGAGGGAGAGCAGCGGATGGATTTACAGATTTCTGTAGAATCTACACCTGTAGAGCCTGAAGTTCGCAGATCTGAATGAATCCGTCACTAATCCGAGAGTGATTTCTCGTGATTAGTTGCCATGATCTGATGATCATTGAAAGTGACGAACCTGCGAAATTCACAGAAGCGAAAGTGAGCCCGGACTCCGAAAAATTATACTGTATGTAAGTTAGCTTCATCGATCCATTCATGGATAGAAGCAAACATATCGGAGTTGGAATCTTAGTTCTGTTGAAGTATTCAAGGTTTTGACTTGAACAGGAACGAAGTGGAACTGTGCGTTTACTAATAGATAAGTGGGAGCGATGTTGCATTTCTCATAGTGTATGTCGATGACATACTGATTCTCGGAAATAACGTTCCAATGCTGCAGTCGGTAAAGGACTGGCTTGGGAGTTGTTTTTATGATTGACATGGGTAAAGCCACGTATGTTCTTGGATTTTGGATCTAAAGATAGAGATCCAAAAGAGCTGATAGGACAAAGTCAGGATTCTTATATTGACAAAGTCCTACACGTTTTCAGCATTCCAAGAAGGGTTTTATGCCAATGTCACATGGCATTACGTTAAGCAAGAAACAATGTCCTACGATAACTGCTGAGCTTAATTGCATGGATGAGATTCCATATGCGTCGGCAATTGGATCTATCATGTATGCCATGACACGTACTTGTTTTGATATTGCTTTAATGTTAAGCAAGACAAGTAAAGACCAGTCAAATCCAGCAAAGAATCACTGGATAGACATAATAAATATCCTCAAGTATTTGGAAAATACTTAGGATAAGTTCTTGATTTACGGAGAAAGTGAGGTGCTACAAGTCGGTAGAGTCTGAAAGGCAAGTTTCCAACAGACAAAGATGATTTCCGGTCACAGTCCGGTTATATCTTGTGTCTGTCTGGCGGTGCAAGGCACTGTTGCTGACTCCATGATTTAAGCTGAACATTTCGCAGCTTGGGTAGCGGCGAAAGAGGTTGTTTGGAAAGAAGAGTTCATCACTGAACTTGATGTGATTCCCAGCATAGATGAGGCTAGCTGCACATCAGAGGTCCAAACACCTTGAGGGTAGGTATAACCTATTCCGTGAGATAAATGACAGAAGTGTTAAGTAGATCAGCAAGTTTCAACGAATGAGAACGTTGCTAATCTATTAACGAAGCCACTCCTTAGGCCAAAGCACGAGTCGCGGACTGTTGCTGTAGGATAAGTGAAATTAAGATGTAGTCTTAATTTCAGTGGGAGTTTGTAAAGGGCTTTATTTAGTTGTTTTGAAAGGTTCATGTAAACATAATATTTTTATGTTTATGAAATCTATGATTTCTAGATTATTTTAACTGTGATATAAATAATCGTTCCAAAATGATTCATGTCATTATATATGGGCCATCGAAGTACATGAGTAGACTTGATCCTGAAACCCCATATTTAACGAAATGACATAAATCATAGTGTCCATAGTCGAAGGTTGTTGAAATTGGAACACCAACAACCACTTGAGACTAGATTGTGTTGAGACTTATGACCAAGTTTCGAGGGGTCATAGATGCGCGGCATCAAAGTCGACACATAGGTATATGTAGGGGAGCATATGATCGGACATGGCCCGCTGATGAGAACTCTACAAGATATTAATATCTGTGTCATAAGAGGTTCTCATATACGACTATAGAGTATAGTCCTTAGACCTGAGTTCGCATGCATGTGGATGCACATGGATTGATGCACTTTGATCATTGTCTAACGCTGTTTCGTAACTGGGAGCTATAAGGACCTTGGTTGGGTGTACTATAAAGTGTGTAGTTCATAGTGATGAAACAAGATGGGATTTGTCCCTGCCGTTTAACGGAGGTAATATCTCTAGGCCAATCGGAGACTTGATAGCTGGTAAGAGAGTGGCCACTCCCAAACGGAATTGCCCAAGTCGTTTGCATTGTCAGTATCAAATCTGGTCCGATGAACATGGTCTGGCTATATAAGGATGACACGCATCTTGCCTTATGCCAGATCGAGATATTGAGACAAAAGGATTAGGGAATGTAGGATTCCAGTACAAGTGGGAGATTGTTGGGAATGTCCTGAAATCTACTGTACTATCTCTAGAAAGTATGATAAGTGTCGAGATCAGACATAAGTCATAAATACTGGGTGATCATGATGACTTGCTAGAGTCCGCTCTTGATCTATAAGTTTAGGACTTATTACCAGTATTGTATGATCCCTAAGGGTCACACACCATAGCTAACGGGAAAGTTAACAAGGAATTAATACGGTAAGATGCAAGGCATTTACTGTATTTGTACAGAGAATTGGGCCAGACAAAATACAGGCTTTTGTCTGATTTGTGTCTTGGGCCCAAAAGCCTAATAGGCCATTAGTTTAATTACTTGGGCCCATATAAGGAAGAGGAGGCGCAGCCTAGGGTTAATACACACCCCCTGCGATTTTACCTGAGCCGTCTTCCTCTCTCTCTGTTGATTCCAGCTTGGTCTAGCAGCCTGATCCAGTAGCTTGTAAGCGTGTGGATACCTAGGAGGAGCCGGTTATCATCAGCTCTTGCAGATCTCGATATTCCTTTGATCAATCCGCTGCAATCACAAGGTAATGATCCTGATCTGTTTATGATTCAACTGCAAATCACCTAGATCCTAGTTGATTATGTGCTAGGTTGTAACCTGATAATTACACCAATGAACACACATAATCCTTCAAATAAAACCGTGAAATCCTAAGAAAAACATCAAAAATGAAAAGGAAAAACAAATAAACCTAACATTGGGTTGCCTCCCACTCAGCGCTTGTTTTAAGTCATTAGCTTGACTTTTGGAAAGAGGTCAGACTCATGGAGGTTTCAACAGAGACTTTGAGTGTCTCTGTGAATGCCTTATCATCCATGGTTGTGTGTAAGCAGTAGCAGCATGATGTCGCCCAAGGAACGTAGGAAGGAATGTAGGGTGGGATCGACACTTGGGTGGCTTAAAGCTTTCTCCTGCATTCAAAACAGTGGAGTCGGGAGGTTTAAACTTAGAGGATTTATGCTTTACCTTTGGCAGAGATTTGATGTTCGGAGCCTTCTGCTTATGAGTAGCTTTAGATTTTGAAGATGTTAGAGTAGACTCTTGTGGAACCACCATCTTCTTGTCAACCACTACTGTGCACTGAACAACATCTTTAGACCTCACAGGAGCTTTTGGGAATGGTATTGGAGGTTTGTAGATCCGTTTCTTAGCAACTCCACGAGGTATAAGTGAAACTGGTTCTTTACGGGGTGCAACGATCGGTGCATATGGTGCAATGATCGACACGGATGTCACAGCTCGATTTCCAACTACAGTCTCGGGTCCATCAGCTTCCTGGTCTAATCCAGCAATTTCAAACTCAAATTTCCCCTCTTGACTTGGTCCAGTATCAGTCTGAACTATCCAAGCCAAGAGATCCATGTTAATCTCCGTTGAGTCAGGTCCGTCGAAGCTCTCAAACTCAGGGAATTCAATATCAGACTCCCCTTTGTTTTCCACAAATTCCAAAGCCTTAACTGCTAGATATGGTCCATGATCCATCCTGTGGTCAACTTGAATAGGAATGTCAACGACATGGGCTTCCTGAGTATCCTTCCTTGTGGTAGGACTTGAAATCTGATCCATCTGTGTATCTAGCAACTTCATATGAGTGTTCAAAGACTCAAATTTCTCATTCAGATTAGTGTACAAGCTCTCAAGCTTCGAGTTGAAAGACGCTGTGGTCTGTTGTTGTTATGCAAGGGACTGCTCCATCATGATCTCTAATCTGCTCTGCTGTGCAGGTACAGGAGATGCTAGGCAGGATGTATAGCCTCTTGATTTTTGAGCATGCCTAGAACCTCGTCTCTGTTGTTGTCCAAATGTCTGTCCATAATAATCAGCTCTAGCCATATATTTTACCTCTACAAATCCTTCAGTTTCTGTATCAGCTTGGAACTATCTCTCCCTCAGTAGGACGTCGTGGATGTCATCTATCTTATTTCTCATCTCAGCTACTTGCCCAACCAATACATGGTAATCTGGCAAGATGGGGTTTCCTTCCCCATCTAGTTTCTGACCTTTTGCGTTGCACATATGACCCTCTTGGTCTCGTAAAACGCCGTTTTCACCGCGAATCAGAATCACAGGTTCCATAGAGTGAAACCTATTGAACGTCTCAGATCTTGGCATCGCTGTTCTCGCCTTGTGTCAATCGGTGCAAGGTAGGCAACGATCGATGCAATGCGAATCCCTGCAATCCCAAAAATCAAAAACGTGAATAAACAAGAAAATTAAAAAGAATGCTTAGTCTAAATCCTAGTACTAATCTATTGGCGAACTCAAAGAGTCCCCGGCAACGGCGCCAAAAACTTGATAGGTGTATAGTTTTATCCCTATTCTACTGCAAGTGCACAGTTAATGCAATCGTAGTAAATAAGGTATCGAATCCCACAAGGACTCTCAGTCACACAATAGATTATTAGTAGTTCAGATTTAATTAAGCGAAGCAGGTGTGAAAACAGTAAAAGAAATAGCAAAGCAAATCAAGTGAGTTTGTAAGCAAGGAGGCGAAGCGCTAGGTTTCAGGAGTTCTCAGGAAATCAGGAACACAAGTAATCAGTCAATCAGGATCTAATCAATAACTGTTCTAGAACTCAAACACGGATATAGAACTAACCAAATTCCTTTGCGATAATTCTCTAAGTCTAAGTGCAGCAAACCAAACTTTCGTTTGCGAGAACTAACAGATTAAACTGGCATTAATTCCAAGTTTGATATGTTCACAATTAACCTAAACCAAACTTTCGTTTGCGAGAAGTTTAATTGCTTATCTAGGTTCTTTCTAGTTAAATTAACCAACTTCCGCTGCATTAATCAACCTAACATCATAATTCTGATTAGCTACTTCAGATTAAGCATTAAGAACAACTTAGATAAAGAACTAGCAGATATGAATCCCTATAGATTAATTAAACTATAATTCCATGAAATCCCTAATGAGAATCCTTCAACCTAACAGGTAAACTACTCAGACATGTTCATCGAAACAGAAGATATCATAAGTAGAAAACCAAATATCATAAAACATAATAATCAACAGGGGTTCAAAATCAAGTCTCTCTCGAGAACCAGATCAGCCCCTAAGGGTCTCTGAAAATAATATAAAACTTAAGAAAAGCGTAGCCTAAACAATGGCTTAAAAACTCTATTTATAACCTAAAACACGAATTGGGTCTCTTTGTAAATATCAGGAACTTCTGGGCAAAACTGCAATTTTATTATTCTTCATTAAACCGTCGTTTGGCCCATCTCGCATATGCAACGATCGATACTAGTGTGCAACGATCATTGCGGCTCTGGAATATTGACAATGAAGTCTATCTCTCGGCCAAATACTCTAATTAGCTCCAGAAAGTGCCATAATCACCACATATGCTCCAAATGTGCTTGTACCTAATAAACACCTGGAAAGACTCTAAAACATAGTAAAAGACTCGATAAATAACACATATATCATGGTTAAAAACCCTAAAATCCATGGTATATCATTTATCAAGTCCTTATATAAAGTTATGTATATCTCCATAATAAAATTAAAAACATAATAAAATTAAAAACATAATAAAATTATTAATAGTAATTAAGGTTAACACAATAATTAACCTAATTTCATTAATGCTAAATTAGTAATCAGCTATTTTAAGAATGAACATAAGACCAAAAACACTTCTTGATTAATATAAAGATAACTGTAAATTGAATTAAAAGTAGCCTTTCAAGTAATAAATGTAAAAAGAGAAGAAAAACTGTAAATTGAATTAAAAGTAGCCTTTCAAGTAACAAATGTAAAAAGAGAAGGAAAAAAACATGAAATAGTTTTATAAAGCATCGGTGGTAGAAATGACTTAAAACTTGCAGAAAACGATGTTATCATGTTAAACTAAATATCAGTTGTGTTGGCAAAAAAAAAAACTAAATATCAGTTGTTCAAATAATGTTAAAAAAGTTCGCGACGATGAGTATGGAGACTGTTTCAAAACTGATGCAAATATTTTTGAATCAGTTAACAAACGTCGTTAACCAATAATTTAACTAACGTTATAAGCCGTTTATGTTGTAGTGTAAACGTCATTATCGAATTATCTTAGTCTTTTACAAAAATTGAGTGTGAACTTTTTTTTATCTACAATTGTTAATTTTTTTATTTTTTTAGAACTCATTTAGATACTAAATGTGCAAATGTGATGGCAGGAGCAGGGATTTAACATTCCGGCTTTTACTATATATCGGTTTCAAAAGTTACTGAAACCGATCAACCACTTCTCTCTCTTTTCTATTCTCTACCATCTCTAGAATACCGCCTTCGTGAATTCGCTTCCGATCGTTGGTCGGTGTTTCGCCGCTGATGACCGAGGTTATTTTTGTTCTCCGGTGACATCGCTGGACTTCGTTTTTTTGTTGTTGTGTTTCGGCTTTCCTTTTTGTTTTGTGTTCTATAGTTTGGGGTTTTAATAACTTTGGGCGCTGTGGTTGGTGACTGTTCCGATTAATATCGGATTGGTCTCCCGGTTGGATATCGGGATATGTTCCGATCTTACTCTTTTGGAGTTTGGCTCCGTCGGCGCAAGCGACTCTTCATTCCTCCGCTCCTCTCGTTAGGCTGGGAACACGTTCTAAAGCCGGTATCTCTTCTGCATGTTTGTAACACCCCCGACGCGGACTACGGACAATAGCCGCACCGGAGATGCCACAAGATGTCAAATATCGAAAATGGTCCAGCCGTGCCCATAGTCTAGCCGGTCCATTTTCGATATCCGACCCTCTCGACTAAGGCCTAAGGCCTGCAGACCCGTACCCGAGCCGAGAGTTGTGTTAGTTTGGACCAAACTAATATCAGTGGAATCGTGGAGTTTAAACAAACACATTTTATTAATATTATATAGGATCTATTACAAAATTGTTACCAAAAAAAAAACAATACCGTTATTGAGCTCGAGTCAAAAATCCTATATAATAAAACCTCCACGATCGTCTCACACTCACAATGCGGAGCTACACCAGCGGCCTAACGTCCGAACTTCCCTCTATCCCGTGTATGGTTTCCTGCAAGACAAAATTTGTTTAATGAGCAACCATATGGGTTACCCAGTGAGTCCAGAACCCTCTAACAAGTATTAGAACCCCAATCCGTCCCATAGCCGAAGCGCAATACAATAAACATCACGCAAGCATCATAATGCAACAACAATATCAAAATAAATGCGTAAAACGAAAGCATTTAATAACCCTGCAAACATGACTCCAATCATGAATGCAAAAACCCGTCTAGACCTTTCTAGACAACCACATGCAGAGGCCTCAAATGCACCGGCAACACTACCCAATTCTCTCTCTCGTGGCTCATCCCGCACAATCCCCCGCAAAGGTTCATGTCCGGCAACACACCCGAATCCACGGGTAACCCGAATCCACGGGTAATCGTGTCGTCACACGATAGTCCGGCAAAGGGAGCGACCCAAGGACCCTCTGAACTCTTCTCCGAATCCACGGAGGACCTCCGAATCCACAGAGTACACAATGGGTGGCACCGATAGCATTTTCCTGGAGTATCTACACATAATTTAGGATGCACGTCCTAGAACAATATTACACATGTTCTAGAACTCCAAAACACGTCTAACCTGCATGCATCACTCAAACATGCAGTTAGAACCACAACACACACGGTGTAGGGTCTTGCAAAGGATCCAAAGATCACGGCAGCCGCTACAACCGTCTCAACAAACGGATGGGAGACTCGCGTGGATCAACCATCACACGGAGAAACCACATCCTCACCCTTACGGGAAAACCTCTTTTCCACAATCATTTCCGAGCGGATCACAATCCAGCCTCGTACTTATCACATACCATTTTCGGGTCTACCTGATCCCGTACTTATCTCAATCCATTTCCGAGTCGGTTCCTTAGCCGATCCCGTACTTATCCCATTCCATTTCCGGGTCTAACTGATCCCGTACTTATCACAACATGCATTTCCGAGTGGATCCCATATCCAACCTCGTACTTATCACAACATCAAGCATGCATCAATCAAATCAATCATGGACAAAGTTGACGTAAACCTCGGCCCATGCATCGGATTAAGATGGCACCTCCGTGCGTTCTTAACCGATCCTGCATCACAAACGTTAGCATGGTACCCAACCGAATTCACGACCAACTGGTCCTCACGCAACAATCAATGCACTTAAGGATAGATACTCGCAGTATTTCAATCCTTAAGGCGATACCTGCACAAATCCTGTTAGTCCTAGCTATCGGGACTCACCTCTCCGGGTTCGACGACCCTAGACCTTGGTCCGTCCTACTCCGGGACTTCTCTTGGATCTAGACACAAAGATCCTAAGTCAAATACGGTTTAAGGTAAGGTTTATACTAACCGCTACTCGAATCTAAACCTTACCGACCACCTTCCGTAAACCGTTCCCGACCGCCCGTCGGTACCATCAACGGAACATCGGATCGCCCTTCGGGACACTCCCGTCCGCGCCTTCTCTCTCCCGAGGTTCTCTCACTTCTCTCTCTAACCTGGACGTTCTCTCTCTCTCTAGAACAGGTTTTCGGTCAGAGAAAATGCCCGCGGCCGACCGGCAGAGTTCCCCCGATGGTTCACCAAAAACCGCTTCCGGCTCGCCGGGAACTTCCTCCGGTCCGCCCAGCCTCTTTCTCTCTCTACGGTCTCTCTAGAAATTTTGCTCTGAGTTTCTGAATGAGAAAAATGGTTGGGGATGGCTGGGTATTTATAGGGAAAACTAAGGGCGAGGTGGCAAAACTGCACGGCGGCCTCCGGTTGGTCCGTTCCGGCGGCGACCATGCGCGGCGACATGTGGCCGGACACTCAGCCGCCACTCAGCTCCTCCAGCAACACCTGGCCAACACTCAGCCAAGCCCAGGCGCTGCCACACTGCCTGGCCATGCGCGACGACACCTCGAGCTTCCGGTTACACCTCGTGCTTTCCCTCTTTTTACACATCGTGCTTCTACGCACACCTCATGCATGCGCTTCACACCTCGTGCTTCCTAAAACCTCATGCTTCCGGAAGTAAAAACTCATCCCTGACACGTTGTGCTTCGGTCCGTCACGCTTTCGCCCTGTCGTGCATCTAACCCGACGTACCCGATTTAATCGCAAATGCGATATCTCTTAAACCGTTCGCTCTTTTTGAATTCCGCTTCGACCAAAAGTCTTAGTTTGAACACCTCTATCACCTCTTACTAACGACCCAACACTTGCAAACTTTCGGATTTCCGGCCGTTCCTCGGCCGTCCTCATTGTCCTTCGACCATAGCATAATCCGCTCGTCCCATTTGCATTCTGACTCAACCGAAAGTCTTAGGATGTCTTCTTTAGCCACCGACGTCAATTTGACATTGATCGCATAACTTTGAGTTTTGGTCGTTCTTCGCCTGATCCGTCCCGACTGGTCGTATTTCACGTGCGGACGTTTTACTTCTTTGTGAGGGTCACTACATTCTCCGCCACTTAATCAAATTCGTCCTCGAATTCTAGCGGGTGAAGAAACCACTACACTTCCGCTGCGCTGATTCAACCATCTTCTCTATCACCATTCCTTGGACCTCATTCTTTGGCCCTTCGCGATTCTAGTTTGGTATCCTCTGGAGTTCAAGGCTGCAGCTCCAACAATGACGCTGTTACTGCATCTTGATTTCCTAGTCTTCTCATGCCAATCCCCTTTTCATTTCCATCTTCCCCTTTGTCGGACCTTCTTCCGACTTACTAGCTTTTGGTTCTTCCTCTACATTGCTTCCTTAGCTTCCTCAAGTCTCGGTTTCTCACCAAACCGTATCCTCTCTTCCTTGTCGCAATCTTTATGTTCCGTCAAGATCTCCCTTACTCGACCGGGTTCTCATGTGCTCGGGACTAAGTCCTTTGCACAAAATTACTCCTCCTTCCATGCCTTTCCTTGTCTCCTTTCTTTATCCTCTTCTTTCGGTCTCCATCGTATCCCACCAATCACTTTTATGTAAGATCTGTCTTACCATCGTCTCCATAGTTTTTTGTCCGCCTTTTCTTTCGTTCGGGGTTCACATTACTCTAGTGTGAACCTTCACGCCTTGATTCTCACCCAAAGCGTGTGATTTTCCTAATCTCTCCTCTGTCTTGTCCATCTTCTTAGGCGATCCGCTTCGCTCCCTAGTCCTTCTTCACATTCTTGGGTTCACTCTCGTCCTTCCTTTAGCGCATTACTCCTTTCGTTAACCTTCCCGGTCTGCTGATTATCCTCAGGGCTGTGGTCGATCCTTTAATGTATTCATACTCATTCAATCTTTTCCTACTCAAACTCCTTCGGTGTATTTCTCCTTGTACATCTCATCTTCCTATTACTTAGAATGTTTCAGCTTCACCTCTTCTTGATATGCTTCCTCCTTACTCATCCTGGCTCAACTCTCCTCATCTTAACGCGCATTTTCATTACTCGTCTCGGCACAACCCTCCTTAGTCGTGACATTTCCTTCATATCTTTCTTCAAACTTAACCACGATCCTTCTCGACCCTTTGACGATCTTTGAACCGCAGATCCTTGTCCGCTCCTTTCTTGATTTGATCCTTCTACGGTTACACCACCTTCGACTCCATCATTTGTATCTCGGTCTTTCTTCTTTGAGATATAAACTAAAGGAACTCCTTTCCTTTGTTCTCGTTGTTGATTTACGGCCCATCTCCAATGACTGTAACCTCCATGCTTCATCCTTATGCCAACATATGCTGCCACGACATCTTGTCTCCGTAACTCCAACCTTCTGATTCCGCAATCTTCCATTTTTACACTTGCTTCGTTCTCCTTGGTAGTCCTAAATAGGATACTACCTTATTTCTTTCTTACACTGCTATGTAATGACTTCTATAACCCTCGTTGTCTCCTTGGACATGGCTTTTAACAATGCCTTGTCCGTTTCTTCCATTAAGTCCACCTGACTTAGGTAAGTACCTTCTCTGGCTTAATGAGCCTTCGTACTCGGTAAAGACTCCACCGCAGTCTTTCTCCCATTGCCCGTAACCCTTGACGCGAACTCTTACCCATTGGCGCCCTTTCATGTTTAACCATCTTTTCTTTTCAATGGATGACACCGTCTTGTCATCACCTCACTGCCCATTTATCCCGATCTCCTTAATCTCCCAAGTCGTTCCCCACGTTGGAAACCGACTTCACGCTCCTTATGTCCCAAAATGGGATGTTGTCCGCTTCTGTTCCTTACTCTGTCACGTAATGTCTTTCGTGACCCATGCAGTCATTGTGGACGTGACTTCAATAATTGGCTCGTCCATCTTCTCCTCCGTTCTAATTTTGGGTAAAGACTTCTCCTTAGTCTTTCTTTCATCCCTCATAGCCTTGAGTTCAGACCGCCTTGGCTCGAACTCCTCTCTCTATGCGCCATTACTTGCCAAAACTGCCATCATTACTCCTTGGTAACCACTAGTTCAGCTTCTTACATGAACACCTTCGTTGGATTCATTGCTCAGTCTGACAATTTTCATTGCCATTACCTCTGGCTTTGCTTCCTTCATGTTAGGACAGTACCGTCCCTTCCTCACCACGCGTTTGTCCGGATTCTCAACCTCTTCTATCCGCTTCACTTTCCCATAAGACTTGAGTCGTCAACACTCCGCTTGCTCTTGCTCAGTCCCTCACTCTTTCCTTTCTAACCGATCCTCCTGATCCTTGGCTTCCACAAAACTCTTGCGGGACCGACCCCCTGATCCGTCGTTTTCCAAAAACTATTTCCATCCGATCTCCCCAAATCTGATCTGCCGCTATCACAAAACCGATGCTGGACGATCCCCCTGATCTTCCAGATCTCTCCACGTTCTTGCCGAACCAATCCGCAAGCCTTACCACCCACCGGGTTAAGGTTTCAAGGTTTCGGTTTAGGTAACTGGTTTTAGGAACAACTCTTCCTAAAACATCACCTCACAATCCTAAGGTTTTTGGAAACTCTATCCACGACAACCTATGGATTCTCACACCACAACAACTTAGGAAGTTACCGACATGCAAAAATATTACTCACCTTACTATTTTCATGCATTCGGTCTCACCTAACTTCCTAACACACTCTCCGGTTTCATATTATAATTCCCGCATATAATATAAACCAATCAAGACATCATGCCAATTCAATCACACACAAAAGGGAGTTAGCACCCATACGTACCTTACACGGGATCTCATAGAGATCATGAAGGTTTAAACCTACACTCTAAGGATTTACCTCCCTTCAGTCATGCATTCTCGTTTCGCTCCATCTCCAACTTCCCGACAATCCAAATGGATAGTGGGCTCCTCGGCTTACCTCCGTTCAATCCGCCTTTCTCCGCTGCATCCAATAAAGGTAAGTCCTAAAACCCCACCTAACCCACTATCTTCGGATGTACCGGTTTCCTAATGTTGTGAGTGCGACCCATTTGACTCGATAAAACGTTTGAAAACACGAGTTCCATTAGCATGATCATGAACCATGCTCTGATACCACCATTTGTAACACCCCCGACGCGGACTACGGACAATAGCCGCACCGGAGATGCCACAAGATGTCAAATATCGAAAATGGTCCAGCCGTGCCCATAGTCTAGCCGGTCCATCGTCGATATCCGACCCGCTCGACTAAGGCCTAAGGCCTGCAGACCCGTACCCGAGCCGAGAGTTGTGTTAGTTTGGACCAAACTAATATCAGTGGAATCGTGGAGTTTAAACAAACACATTTTATTAATATTATATAGGATCTATTACAAAATTGTTACCCAAAAAAACAATACCGTTATTGAGCTCGAGTCAAAAATCCTATATAATAAAACCTCCACGATCGTCTCACACTCACAACGCGGAGCTACACCGGCGGCCTAACGTCCGAACTTCTCTCTATCCCGTCTATGGTTTCTTGCGAGACAAAATTTGTTTAATGAGCAAACATATGGGTTACCCTGTGAGTCCAGAACCCTCTAACAAGTATTAGAACCCCAATCCGTCCCATAGCCAAAGCGCAATACAATAAACATCACGCAAGCATCATAATGCAACAACAATATCAAAATAAATGCGTAAAACGAAAGCATTTAATAACCCTGCAAACATGACTCCAATCATGAATGCAAAAACTCGTCTAGACCTTTCTAGACAACCACATGCAGAGGCCTCAAATGCACCGGCACCACCACCCAATTCTCTCTCTCGTGGCTCATCCCGCACAATCCCCCGCAAAGGTTCATGTCCGGCACCACACCCGAATCCACGGTAATCGTGTCGTCACACGATATTCCGGCCAAGGGAGCGACCCAAGTACCCTCCGAACTCTTCTCCAAATCCACGGAGGACCTCCGAATCCACGTAGTACACAATGGGTGGCACCGATAGCATTTTCCAAGAGTATCTACACATACTCTAGGATGCACGTCCTAGAACATTATTACACATGTTCTAGAACCCCAAAACACGTCTAACCTGCATGCATCACTCAAACATGCAGTTAGAACCACAACACACACGGTGTAGGGTCTTGCAAAAGATCCGAAGATCACGGCAGCCACTACAACCGTCTCAACAAACGGATGGGAGACTCGTGTGGATCACCCATCACACGGAGAAACCACATCCTCACCCATACGGGAAAACCTCTTTTCCACAATCATTTCCGAGCGGATCACAATCCAGCCTCATACTTATCACATACAATTTCCGGGTCTACCTGATCCCATACTTATCTTAATCCATTTCCGAGTCAGTTCCTTAACCGATCCCGTACTTATCACATTCCATTTCCGGGTCTAACTGATCCCGTACTTATCACAACATGCATTTCCGAGTGGATCCCATATCCAACCTCGTACTTATCACAACATCAAGCATGCATCAATCAAATCAATCATGGACAAAGTTGATGTAAACCTCGGCCCATGCATCGGATTAAGATGGCACTGTTGGAATTGTGTCCAGTAATCTCGGTACTGTCTCTAGAAAGTAAGAGTATGTCAATGATCAGACATAAGTCATATAATACTGGGGGTCATGATGGCTTGCTAGAGTCCGCTCATGATCTATAAGTCTTGGACTTATTGCCTTTATTATATGATCCCATATGGGTCACACGCCTAAGCTAACAGGAAAGTTATAGGAACGGCTTAGCAGAAGTACGGTAAAAGTGCTAGGCATTTACTGTACTTAGAGAGAATAATGGGTTTGGCCACGGTGTGTCGATCGATACACAAGGTGTGTCGATCGACACAGTGCAGAGGAAACCGGACGAGTTTTATAAATAAAACTCGAGTCTGTTTTTCTGACACAACCGGAAACCCTAACGAGCCGCCTCTCTCTCTGTCTGTCGCCTCCCTCCTCGTGGTCTAGCAGCCAGCTTCCTTTGCGTGCGTGTGTGAACCTCTGGAGGAGTTACCTCTCGGTGGCTCTGTGATCTCTGACATACCATCCCTTTCCGCTGCACAAAACAGGTATAAGGTGAGATCATCATTTGTTTCTATTCTGAGAAGAACCTAGATCAGCATGTTTAGGATGATCTGAATCTGGAATTGAATCAGGAATCAACTAAACAATCCTTCAGTGGTATCAGAGCCAAAGGTTCTGGTTTTTCTTGTTTAGATTCAATGTTTAGGATTGTTTTCTTGTTTAAAAGTGTTTTGAATCAACTACTGATAAGAGAAACTACTTAAGTAACAAGAATTGAAACCTAAACACACATTAAATCGCAGAAACCAAGCTACATGATTTGGTAGAATGCGATTTTCATAAGATTGAGAATCGGCTGGGATTGCATGTATCGATCGATACGATCGCATGGATCGGTCGATACAATTCGAAGATCGCATGGATCGATCGATACGATCGCATGGATCGGTCGATACAGTCTATCGGCTAACCCTGTTAACGCGTGAAAGCATCGATCGATACAGGATCGATGCAGGTTCGATATTGGTGCATCGACCGATGCGGTTGGTGCACATCGATCGACACGGTTAGGGTTTTGACTCGGTTCAGTGCATGCGTGAGAGCATCGATCGATACAGGATCGATGCACGATCGATGCAGGATCGATGCTGAGAGCATCGACCGATGTGGTTGATGGATCGATCGACACGGTTGGTCCATCGATCGACATGGTTGGTTTAAGGCTCGGTTTAATTTTGATTAAAATTAATTCGTCCTGGTTTACTAAACAGATTTAATAATTTTATTAAGTCTGGTTAAACCGGGACAAGAAATCCAATGTCGAAAGAATTATTGGATTTAGTGCCTAAACCAGGATTTTCTAATTTGATTTGGTTGGACCAAATAAATTGAGAAAATCCGGTTTAGTAAATAACCGGTTGACAATTGTGGTCATCGTAGTAATTAAAATTTGGTTAGACCAATTTTAATGAACCAGACCGGTTATGTCATTTAATTGGACAATTGGGTCGTGTCTTGGACATGGACCAATTCTTGGGCCTCGGGCCAAGAAGTTAAAACAATTGGGCCAATTATTTGAGTCTTTCTTCAGATTAATTTAAAATTTATTTTATAAAATTATAAAGTCGATTTTAAATTAAAGTTTTCGATATTTTGAAATTAGAAAGTTTCTTATTTTATAGAAGTTTCTAGATTTGCATGATTCGGATTTTAAGAAATTTCTAAAGTTAGAAAGTTTCCGTTTTTAGAAAGTTTCCAATTTTAGAAAGTTTCCAAAAATAGTAGGTTTCCAAAATGAAAGTTTCCCGAAATAGTAATCTTCTATTTTGGGAATGAATTTTTTAAATAAACCTACGAACCTCAAACAATATCAAGCGTTGGATGTCTTGTCCATTCTATGTCAGCTGTCGAAGCCCATTCAATTGTATTCATGGCCTTACAGTGTGAGGGTGTCTGCTTTTGCGTGGATAAGACGGTTTGTGATTCATAAATGTCATTGGGAGTCCCAGACATTAATGATTACATGACTGTATAGTCTGGTTTTCTTGACTGGGCCATCGGGAGTCCCGGGCCTTGAGACATCAGAGTGGATTGGGCCTCGGGCCCAGATTCACAACCAAGAGTTATATCACGGATATAATTAGCCGATATAGGGCTTACCGATATAAGCTAAGGTTGGGTGACGGCCAGTGGCCCACTTTAATCTTAGTTATATGTGGATCTTGGAATCATTATATTCTATTGAGGGTAACTGATGTTATTGAATATAATGCATGATTAATCATATTAAATTTAATACGAGATTAATCATATTGAACATATTAACTAAAATCCTTTTATCTTAATTTTCAGTTATGACTAGCACAAACAATCAAAACACTTTCTCGATCCGGTCTGTCCTTAAGATGGACAAGCTGAACGGATCAAATTTCTTGACTTGGTCGCGGAACCTGAGGCTAGTTCTCAGACAGGAGAGAAAGGACTATGTCCTTGAGAGAGCTCTCCCCGTGAGGATCGGGTCCAATGCTTCTCATGCAGTATATGATGCTTGGAATAAGCATTATAATGATGCGGTAGATGTGCGTGGTCTGATATTGGCTACCATGGACTCAGACTTGCGGAAGCAATATGAGAACATGGAGTCGCCAATAGAGATGATCAGCAGCCTGAAATTGAAATTTCAGGAGCAGATAAGGGTGGAGAGATACCAGTTGGTTAAGTCTCTCACTGGCTGCAAGCTAACAAGTGATAATCCAGTGAGTCCTCATGTCAGTAAAATGATGGGTTACATTGATAACCTGAGGAAACTGGATTATCCAGTTAGCCAAGAGTTGGCAACTGAAATCATTCTGCAGTCACTGCCGTCAAGCTATGATAAGTTCAGAAAGAACTATATCAAGAAAGGCTTAACGAAGACGCTGACTGAACTGCATGATATGCTCAAGACAGTTGAGCCAAACGTGAAGAGTACCCTGTACAATCTCATGAATGAGAAGGGTAGGTTTACTAAACCTAATGCTGACAAGGGTGAAGACAAAGTTGTCCAGATTTTGAATCATGGCAAGCGTGTGTCTTCTGAGCCCGAGTTAGATACCTCTTACGTTGGTAAGTGCTGCTACTGTAAGGAGACAGGGCATTGGAAGAGAAATTGCATTAAATTCATGGAAGATGATGAGGAATTGAAGTTGATGTATGAGACTACTTCCTCAGGTATTCATGTTATTACTTCAAGTTCTACCTTAAAGGCATTGAATACTGGTTGTGGCACTGATATTTGTGATAATATGCAGAGCCTAAGCAACAGTAGAACGTCCTTAAAGGTATTGGATACTGGTTGTGGCACTGATATTTGTAATAATATGCAGAGCCTAAGCAACAGTAGAACGTTGAAGGAAGGGCAAGTGAAACTACATGTCTGGAAGGAGCTTGGGATGCTGCTTCAGCCGTAGGGTTTTAACTTATAGATCCCTTTTAGGCTTGGTTTTATATTAAGTAATTGCTACAATGTACCTGCTTTAAGCAGAATTGTCTTTCATTTTCTTGTAAGAATTTGAATGTTTTTCATTTTGATAAAAGACAAGTTTTGTTCTTTTGATCTTAATGAAATATTAATTGTAGCACCCTATTCATGGAATGGGTTTTATATCTTAAACCAAAGAGTGCCTAAATGTAACATAAATACTGAATTGGTTTAAATCTAATGAATTAAACCTGATTTTTCTTGGCATAAAAGTCTTGGTCACATAGAGTAAGTCGGATTCAGAAATCCCATAGTTATGGACTGTTGGGCTCATTTGATAAGATATCTTATGAGACTTGAATTCTATTTACTGGACCAAAAGGAAAAGGGCCTATCTTAGCCGAGCTAGAGAAAGGCCCAAAGGCTTATTGGACCTGGAACATACTGATGTATGTGGCCCAATGAGCAGTAATGCCAGAGAAAATTTACTGTACTTCATTGCCTCTACTGATTACTTCAGTGAGTGTGACTGTGTTCATTTGATGAGACACAAGTCAGAATTCTTTGACATGGTCGAAATAGTTCCAGAATGAAGTATAGGATCTGAATGACAAAAGTATTAAGACTCTGGATTAAATCACGAGTGAGAATACTTAAGTCATTGATTGTGTGATCATCTTAATGAGTGTGAAATCGTTTTCACAGCTCATTTCTCCTGAAAACCTGAAGGTGTTTCTGTGAGAAAGAATCAGATCTTATTAGAAATGATTAAAGATGAGTCACACGAATCTTCCATGATATTATTTAAGAATAACGCTCTATAATATCTAAGTTTACGCTGAAATAGTTCCACAAATATCAGTTGAAAGACACCACGTAAATGTGGATTGGAATCGATCCAAATTTGTCTTTACTAAGTATTTGTAGTTATGCTACTTCACTGGTTGTCCTAGAGAAACTAAGGCTTGTTACTTTTACGTCCAATCTGTTTTCTAAGAAGGGAAGTTATTTTCCAAGAAGAACAGTGGGAGTAAAAGTATAACTCGAAGTTTTCTTAAGGAAACCAAGGCTCGGTACTTTTACGACCATTCTGTTTTCTAAAAAGGGAAATTACTTTCCAAGAAGAACAGTGGGAGTAAAAGTATTTTACGACCATTCTGTTTTCTAAGAAGGGAAGTTACTTTCCAAGAAGAACAGTGGGAGTAAAAGTACAACTCGAAAAACCACGAGAAATACAGGAGGCTGCTTAACCTATTGAGGGAGAGCAGCGGAAGGATTTACAGATTTCTGTAGAATCTACACCTGTGGAGCCTGAAGTTCGCAGATATGAATGAATCAGTTACTAATCCGAGAGTGATTTCTCGTCATTAGTTGAACCTGATAATCATTGAAAGTTCGCATGATCTGATGATCATTGAAAGCGACGAATCTGCGAAATTCAAAGAAGCGAAAGTGAGCCCGGACTCCGAAAAAAATTACATTTTATGTAAGTTAGCTTCATCGATCCATTCATGGATGGAAGCAAACATATCGGAGTTGAAATCTTCGTTCTGTTGAAGTAGTCAAGGTTTTGACTTGAACAGGAACGAAGCGGAACTGTGTGTTTACTAATAGATTAGTGGGAGCGATATTGCATTTCTCAAAGTGTATGTCGATGACATACTGATTCTCGGATATAACGTCCCAACGCGGTAGTCAGTAAAGGACTAGCTTGGGAGTTGGTTTAATGATTGACATGGGTAAAGCCACGTAGTTCTTGGATTTTGGATCTAAAGATAGAGATCCAAAAGAGCTGGTAGGACAAAGTCAGGATTCTTAAATTGACAAAGTCCTACACATTTTGAGCAATCCAAGAAGGGTTTTATGCCAATGTCACATGGCATTAAGTTAAGCAAGATACAGTATCCTACGATAACTGCTGAGCTTAAATGCATGGATAAGATTCCATATGCGTCGGCATTTGGATCTATCATGTATGCCATGAAACGTACTTGTTTGATGTTGCTTTAATGTTAAGCAAGACAAGTAAAGACCAGTCAAATCCAGCAAAGAAACACTGGATTGCCGTAAAGAATATCCTAAAGTATTTGAGGAATACTAAGGATAAATTCTTGAGTTACGGAGAAAGTGAGGTGCTACGAGTCGATAGAGTCTGAAAGGCAAGTTTCCAATAGACAAAGATGATTTCCGATCACAGTCCGGTTATATCTTGTGTCTATCTGGCGGTGCAAGGCACTGTTGCTGACTCCATGACTTAAGCTGAACATTTCGCAACTTGGGAAGTGGCGAAAGAGGTTGTTTGGAAAGAAGAGTTCGTCACTGAACTTGATGTGATTTACAGCATAGATGAGACTAGCTGCACATCAGATGTCCAAACACCTTGAGGATAGGTATAACCTATTCCGTGAGATATATGACAGAGATGTTAAGTAGATCAGCAAGTTTCAACGAATGAGAACGTTGCTAATCTATTAACAAAGCCACTCCTTAGGCCTAAGCACGAGTCGCGGACTGTTGCTGTAGGATAAGTGAAATTAAGATAAAGTCTCAATTTCAGTGGGAGTTATTAAAGGGCTTTATTTAGTTATTGGATATGTTCTTGAAATAACATCTAAGATGTTTAATGAAATTATTATTTCAAGATTATTTTAACTGTGATGAAATAATCGTTCCAAAGTGATATGAACCATTTTATAGGTCATCGAAGTAAATGACTTGATCTTGAGTCATCGAAGTCATTTAGCTTGATCATGAGACCCTATATTTGATAGATGTTTATATCATCCCGTCCCTAGTCGAAGGTTGTTGAAATTGGAACACCAACAACCGTGTGAGACTGGATTGGTACGTGACTTATGACAAAGTCTCAGTGTGTCATAGATGCGCGGCATCAAAGTCAGTACATAGGTGTATGTTTGGGAACATACGACCGGACAAGACCCGCTTGTAAGAACTCTTCAGGATATTTATATCTGTGTCATAAGAGATTCTTACTACGACTATAGAGTATAGTCCTTAGACCTGAGTTCGCATGCATGTGACTGCACATGGACTGATGCACTTTGATCATTGTCTAACGCTATCGTTCTGCGATAGTTATAAGGACCTTGTTTGGGTACATTATGAAATGAATAGTTTACAGTGATGGAACAAGACGGAATTTGTCCCTCCAATATAAATGGAGTGAATATCTCTAGGCCAATCGGAGATTTGAATACTGGAAAATGCATGGCCATGCTCAAACGGACTGTCCCGAGTCGTTTGGATTGTCAGTATCGAATCAGAGTCCGATGAACAAGATTAGGCTTTATAAGGATGACACCAATCTTGCCTTATGACTAATCGAGATATTGTGACAAAAGGATTATGAATACAGAGATTCCAGTACAAGTGGGAGATTGTTGGAATTGTGTCCAGTAATCTCGGTACTGTCTCTAGAAAGTAAGAGTATGTCAATGATCAGACATAAGTCATATAATACTGGGGGTCATGATGGCTTGCTAGAGTCCGCTCATGATCTATAAGTCTTGGACTTATTGCCTTTATTATATGATCCCATACGGGTCACACGCCTAAGCTAACAGGAAAGTTATAGGAACGGCTTAGCAGAAGTACGGTAAAAGTGCTAGGCATTTACTGTACTTAGAGAGAATAATAGGTTTGGCCACGGTGTGTCGATCGATACACAAGGTGTGTCGATCGACACAGTGCAGAGGAAACCGGACGAGTTTTATAAATAAAACTCGAGTCTGTTTTTCTGACACAACCGGAAACCCTAACGAGCCGCCTCTCTCTCTGTCTGTCGCCTCCCTCCTCGTGGTCTAGCAGCCAGCTTCCTTTGCGTGCGTGTGTGAACCTCTGGAGGAGTTACCTCTCGGTGGCTCTGTGATCTCTGACATACCATCCCTTTCCGCTGCACAAAACAGGTATAAGGTGAGATCATCATTTGTTTCTATTCTGAGAAGAACCTAGATCAGCATGTTTAGGATGATCTGAATCTGGAATTGAATCAGGAATCAACTAAACAATCCTTCAGGCACCTCCGTGCGTTCTTAACCGATCCTGCATCACAAACGTTAGCATGGCACCCAACCAAGTTCACGACCAACTGGTCCTCACGCAACAATCAATGCACTTAAGGATAAATACTCGCAGTATTTCAATCCTTAAGGCGATACATGCACAAATCCTGTTAGTCCTAGCTATCGGGACTCACCTCTCCGGGTTCTACGACCCTAGACCTTGGTCCGTCCTACTCCGGGACTTCTCTTGGATCTAGACACAAAGATCCTAAGTCAAATACGGTTTAAGGTAAGGTTTATACTAACCGCTACTCGAATCTAAACCTTACCGACCACCTTCCGTAAACCGTTCCCGACCGCCCGTCGGTACCGTCAACGGAACATCGGATCGCCCTTCGGGACACTCCCGTCCGCGCCTTCTCTCTCCCGGGTTTCTCTCACTTTCTCTCTCTAACCTGGATGTTCTCTCTCTCTAGAACGGGTTTTCGGTCAGAGAAAATGCCTGCGGCCGACTGGCAGAGTTCCCCTGATGGTTCGCCGGAAACCGCTTCCGGTCCGCCCAGCCTCTTTCTCTCTCTATTGTCTCTCTAGAACGTTTGCTTTGAGTTTCTGAATGAGAAAAATGGTTGGGCATGGCTGGGTATTTATAGGGAAAACTAAGGGCGAGGTGGCAAAACTGCACGGCAGCCTCCGGTTAGTCCATTCCGACGGTGACCATGCGCGGCGACATGTGGCCGGACACTCAGCCACCACTCAGATCCTCCAGCAACACCTGGCCAACACTCAGCCAAGCCCAGGCGCTGCCACACTGCCTGGCCATGCGCGACGACACCTCGAGCTTCCGGTTACACCTCGTGCTTTCCCTCTTTTTACACATCGTGCTTCTGCGCACACCTCGTGATTGCGCTTCACACCTCGTGCTTCCTAACACCTCGTGCTTCCAGAAGTAAAAACTCATCCGTGACACGTCGTGCTTCGGTCCGTCATGCTTTCGCCCCGTCGTGCTTCTAACCCGACGTACCCGATTTAATCGCAAATGCGATATCTCTTAAACCGTTCGCTCTTTTTGAATTCCGCTTCGACCAAAAGTCTTAGTTTGGACTCCTCTATCACCTCATACTAACGAGCCAACACTTGCAAACTTTCGGATTTCCGGCCGTTCCTCGGCCGTCCTCATTGTCCTTCGACCATAGCATAATCCGCTTGTCCCAATTGCATTCTGACTCGACCGAAAGTCTTAGAATGTCTTCTTTAGCCACCGACGTCAATTTGACATTGATCGCACAACTTTGAGTTTTGGTCGTTCTTCGCCCGATCCGTCCCGACTGGTCGTATTTCACGTGCGGACGTTTTACTTCTTTGTGAGGGTCACTACAATGTTGGTGCAGCGTGCATCAAAGGGGTCGGATTGCTCGGAACACATCTCCTAGATCTGTATATTGGCATAATCTATGGTTATAGCTTCTGCAGGCTTTGGTGGTTCAACGGTTGGACATTCCTCTCTTTCTAGCAGTTGTCTGGCGCTTCCTCCTCAGATCTAGATCAGCAGCCACTACAAGAAAATTGTCCCAAAGCCACGTATTTTTTTCGTGGCTATGAGTCAAAATTCGAGGCTATAATGACCATAGTCACGGATAGCTACGAAATTATTTTGTGGCTATGGGCTCGTGGATATTGTGATATCCCGTATCCAAAAATATGGTCAACGGGTAGAAGAAAAGTCAACAGGGGCAAAATGGTAATTTTGCCAAACCCAGGGGCAAAATGGTAATTTTGCCAAAGTTCGAGACGGAAGCAGAGACGGGCCAAATGTTCTCTTTCTAAAACATAAAGAACAATTACAAGATCAGAATTGGAAGAAAGGGAGCAAAAATGCATTTTTTGGCGTATTGGTCGGGAAATCGACTAAACCGAGAAAACTTCGTAAATTCATAACGGGAGCTAGGAAACTCCAAATGAGATGATTCAAGTTGATAAATTCATTTAAAATCAGGGAGAATCAATTTATGGAAGTTTGGAGATTTATGGGAATCGGCTGGTATTTTCTAAAACAATTATCAAGGAAATGAGCAAACCGACAAGAAATGGCAAGAAGGGTTTGTTATTGGGTTGGGACGGTTTAGATGGGCATTTTTGGACTCAAAGCACACACCAGAGACAGGTGTCTCATCCCCAGGTCGCCAGCTTTCCTTTTGATGTGGCAAGAGGAGGATGAAGACATGTGTTTAAGTGACAAATACAAAGAATGTGCAAGGTGGCATATGGAGATAAGAAGACTTGGGAGCCAAGTTTACATTGAATATCCCTTCCTTCTTGGAAATAGGCGTGGCATAAGGGGAGAGAAGGAGAGTCACACTTGTCACACATCAAAGTTACCTCATTTTGCTATATAAAGAGCCATTGCTTCCTCATTCTTCACTCACACCAAAAACTAACAGCAAAGAAAGAGAGAAGAATAGAATAAGGAGGAGAAGAAGAGAGGAAGTGTGAGGGAGAGAAGAAGGAGGAGGAGTAGAAAGAAGAAGAAGAAGACCGGAGGAGAAGCCGGAGGAAGAAGAAGAAGAGAGAGAGGCGTGAAGCTTGAAGAATAAGAAGATGAAGAGAGAAAATGAGGAGAGAGAAGATGGTCCTGAGGCTTGATCAGAATCTTTCGGTCAACGGTCAGTGGTCAATGGTCAACGGTCAATGCCGTGTTCAACGCCGGTCAACGCGTTGGCTCCGGCCGATTTTGGTGTTACGGATCGTGTACGGGTGTTCGTGACGCTTCGGAGTTTGTGTTCGTGTGTTCGGGAGGTTCGGGTTTAGTTCGGGGTCTCGGGAAGTCGTATCCGCATCCATGCCGTTCGTTCCGTCATAAATCACTGTGAGTCGGCTCAAACACCGTAGTTATGCATACAAATCGGGAAACAATAAACCGTAGAACTAGGATTGCATACCCGGATGTGATTGTTTGTGTTTTAGAATTGAATAATTGAATTATCGATAAACCGGTTAGGAGTCAAGACGCATGTTAAGATTATAATAATTAAACGGATTAAACCTGATTGTGTGCCGCTAGGTTGGTAGTATCGTTGCGTGATGCATTCATATAGTGGTGCATGCTAGGGCCTTATATGCATATATATGTAAGTAATGGACGATATTAAATGAACCTATATACGGGAATTAAGACGAGTTAAAATATGGAAGTAAACTTAACAGACGTATAGTGTATGAAATAATATCGGGGTCTCCCGAGAATAAATGAATTAAGTAATGAAAGATGAGACGTCGAGGAGTTTAGTAAGCAACTAGCTCTAAACCGACGGATCGGGGAGTTGATAAAAGATATAAGGGTTAATAAGAAAAGAGAAGTGTGGTGATTCGTAAGCCGTATATGGATTAGCGGATCGCTAATCCAAGGTAGCGGACGTGAATTGATTAAAAGACGTTAGAAACCCTAATAGGCCTGATTGTGTGTTGATTGCGTGTTGATTGTGTGGTTGTATTGTTGTGTGGTTGTTGTTGAGCTTTCTGTGCAGGCTTGTTAGATTGTCTCGGTGTTGGGCCGAGCAATCCGCGTGGATACTTAATCTGGTCATAGGACCGGTTAAGTCGTAACCGCTGACTCGGTACAGTGCTGAGTCAGGGGGCGGTGTTGGTATGTGTGAGTAGACTTGCGGGATGCGGGGTTGAGTTTATTGATGTTATTTATTGAGATTGATTGTTAGAGTCCAAGCGAGTCTGCGTGTTTACATTTCCGCACTAGGACTCTAGGGTGGATCCCGCAAGTCTAGGAGTTGGATACGTTCTGGTACTTCTGACCCGATTGGATCCTCGGGTAGTTGCCTAACCGGGTCGTGGTGATTCCGGTTATGGTGTTAACCTACTGGGTGACGCTGGTAGGTGTGTAGTCTGGAGAATACGGGGTCATGTCCTAGAGCCGGACTGCATGGAAACTTGGGTTATCTAGGGGTAGCCTGAGTCACCGCATATCGATGGACGGAGAACAGTGTCCTGGCCGTCGGACTTGTGCTGTCGTCTAGGAGTCGTGTGGGTTAGTTACCATATCGGTAACGGTAGAAACCCATGAAAGTTACCGAGATTGTAGAGGCCCAGTGGTGTGATGGTGTAGCTGGTAGAGCGCGGTAGATAGATCGAGTCTCAATCGGGAACTTGTGTCGCAGTGCTCCCGATTTCCTCTAATCGCCTTCTTGTTATTTTGAGAATTGATTGTGTGTGGGCTCGACACGACGTGGTAGTGCATGATCGGCTATTGATCTGCTTGATTGTTATTTTGGGGTTTTGGGCGGGAATCTATAGATGATAGATAGATTAGCTGCCCGGGACACACTGTTGCAAGACTGCAATCAAAACACAAAAAACAAGTTATTACAAATAATAAAAAATTCTACTTTCCCCATCCCAACCCCGGGTTTAACGGACGCTTGTGTGACACATTTGACTCGATAAAACACGGAAAACACTCAAAAATGAAATGTTTTGAAACCCATGCAGAACCTGGCTCTGATACCACCTTTTCTGTAACGCCCCTTTCCCATTCTCCGCTGGTCGTCGAGCTGACCGGTCAACAATCAAACAAGAACATGACCGATCGAACCCGAGCAAGTCGAACGGGAAAAGTTCGCCACAGGACGAAGCCAAAGACAGTTCGGTTTGAGACAAAGGCTCGCACCAATCTGTCTTCGACTCCGCTATCCTCATTTCCATAGCACAAGCAGTACTACTTGCACTACTTCAATGAGTTGTGTCAGTTCGGACTAAAACCTCATATCAGGGAAACAATTTCATTTTTAAGTAAACAAACGTTGAATACAACGTTTAACGGGTTTTACAAACAATCATCGATATAAACACACAATCAATCAAAAACACGAAATAGCGCAGCTGCCGAACCGAAATAAAACCACCAAAACCCCGAATCAAATCCCGTCACAAGCCACCCCAAAACTACACCGAGGACCTCCCACGTCCGTCGCTGCTAAACCGGAAAAACACAAAAAGAGTCTAATGAGTGATCTAAGATCACCCAGTGAATCGGCTCCCCACTAACGGCTTCTAATCTATCTAAAGTCTACAAATTCCCGCCCCAAAACCCTAAATAACAATCAGCATGAATAAATGGTCGATCACGCACTACCACGTCGTGATAAACCCAAACACACACAATCAATGCCAAAGATAAAGAGAATTAAGGGAAATCGAAGGAACTGCGGCACATGCCCTCGATTGGACTCGGTCTATCTAACGCGCAACAAAAGAAATAATAAAACAACATTGGGCCCTACGATCTCGGTAACTTCCACGGGTTTACATCGTCACCTACATGGTAACTAACCCACGACTCCTAAACGTGTACACAAGGTCCCACGAATAGGACACCGTTCTCCGTCTATCGATACGCGGTGACTCGGACTACCCCTAGATAGCCAGAGTTTCCATGTGATTCGGCCCTAGGACATGACCCCGTATTCTCCGAATCACACACCTACCGGCGTCACCCAGTAGGTTAACACCATAACCAGAATCACCGTGATCCGGTTAGGTAAAACCCGAGGATCCAATCGGGTCGGAAGTACCGGAACGTAAACAAAACCTAGGCTTGCGGAATCTAACGCACCCTAGAGTCCTAGTGCAGAAATGTAAACACGCAGACTCGCTGGGACTCTAGCACCAATCACACAATAATCAACAATAATAAATCCCCAACCATTCTGCAAGCCACTACACTACCACCGCTCTGACTAGGTAAGATACCTAGTCAGCACCAACTAACTTACCCGGTCCCGTGACCGGAGTAAGTGTCCACAGCAACTGCTCGGCCCAACACCGAGCAGTCTAATAAGCCTGCACACAAAGCTCACCACAGCAACATAATAAACACGCAATCACAATCAATCACACAATCACCACAAGCAGGCCTATTAGGGTTTCTAAGTCTTTTTATTCATTCTTATCCGCTACCTTGAGTTAGCGGATTGCTAACCCGTAGACGGCTTACAACGCACACCACTTCTTTATTATCTCATTCTAGATATCTTTTAACAACTCCTCGATCCGTCGGTTTAGAGTTAGTAAACTTACTAACTCCCCGACGTCTTATTATTATTTAATTGATTCCATTACCCATACCCGCTATTAAACCTAAACCCCAATCCCGTTAGAATATTCTATACTTCGTTTAGGTGATAGGGGTCTAGTTTTAATCCTATTCTACTGCAAGTGCACAGTTATGCAATCGTAGTATATAAGGTATCGAATCCACATAGACTCCGGTTTTGATAGATTAAGAACTGTAGAGATTTAAACTAAGAAGAAAGCAATGTAAAGTAAACTAAATAGCAGTGCGAGAAAGTAAACAAGTAGCAAGATTATCGGTGGTGAAAGCAGTTAATTAAAAGCACTAAGTCTAGGGCGTTCTCAGGAAATCAGACAAGCAGACAAATTATTCAGTCAGGATCTAACTAAGCACAGTTCTAGAACTCAAATCACGGATATAGAATTAACCAACTGTCGTTGCGAGAATTCTCTAAGTCTAAGTGTAGCAATCCAAATTCCTTTGCAATTACTAACAGATTAAACCAGCATTAATTTCAAGTTCGATATGTTCACAATTAAACTAAACCAAATTCCTTTGCGAGAAGTTCAATTGCTCAACCTAAATAGTTCAGATTCTAAACCACACTTTCGTGTCGTATTTAGCAACCTAAGATCTAGATTCTAATTGATCAGGTTAGAACTAGCATTAAACTCAATTTAGATCGAAGAACATTCTATTCATGTGAATCCTTAACTGAATTAAACAAGTCTAGCAAGTCATGAAATCCTTAATGAGAAACCCTAAACCTAACTATGAATCTACTCAGACATGATTAATGAAACATAAATCATAGAATAAATAGATTGCATATAAGAAATTAAATAGATAAAGGGGTTCGAAATCTTCTCCAAAATAGATGAAGTACAGGATCAGATCAGCCCCAAAAGCTCTAAAAATCCCTTAGCTCTAAGTATGAAAGCGTCCGTAAATAAAACACCAAAATCCTAATTATATAGGCTAAATCTCGGCTGGGGCTTCTTTGTAAATACTGGAAACTTCAGGACCAAAGTGTAATATCTTCATTCTTCATTAAACCGCCGAGTCTGGCCCATATCGCTTGTGTGTCGACCGATGCAAATGTGTGTCGGTCCATGCAATCTTGTTTTCTGGACAGTGAGCTCAAGCTCTCGGCCAAACACTCCAAAAATCTCCAAAAAGCCCCAATATCTCCAATTCTGCTCCAAACCTGATTATACTTGTAATAGACTCTAAAAGAACACAAAAAGACTCTAAAACATACTTATATCATGGTCTAAAACTAGTAAAAACCATGATATATCAATTCCCCCACACTTAGCCTTTGCTTGCCCTCAAGCAAAACAGAGAACTAAAACATGGTGAAGAGGTTTGAAAACTCTTCAGAAACTCTTTTCATCCTAGAAGCAACAACACTCAGATTCCCCTTAGTAAACCACTGAAAGAATCAATCACAAGACATCAAGACCAACATATACTTCCCCCACACTTAGCAACTGTCCTAAGTAAACTCCACAATCACATTCACGCATTCAAATTCTCCCTACTGACTTCTGCAAGTATTTAAGTGCGGTCTCACCTAAGGAGTATCAATCAAAGGCACATGGACTCTTACCTTATCAGCTCTAGACCACCATACTATCTTTCTCTAGTCCCTTTCTTCTCTTTTCCCTTCCTTAGCATTCTGATTTTTCCCCATTGGGTATCATTTTATTTTTTTATCAGTGCTCTTCCCGTTAAGGGGTGTACTTTGGACACATTCCATGGATGCACAGGATATGATAGTTGTAGCTACCACTCCCATGACCACTTCGGAGTTACTAACTCATCCTCAGTTTATTATCTTTTTTTTTTATGGAAGGGGAGAAGGGAACTAAATAGGACAGGTTTACAGGCTGTGTCAGAACTAACAAGGGAATCCGACACAAAGTATACCAAGCCCTTATGTGAGAAATCTAAGTCAATATTAAGTTTGAAGTCAGTAAAAGGATCCTCTGATACCTGAACTGATGTGGGTGTCCTTAGTAGGTTGATCTGTGATGGGGTTTTCTAATAGTCAGAGATTGATCCTGCAACTTCAACCCAATGGTTACTTAAGTTCCTGCAAGTGCTGTTAATCTTCTCAAAAAATTCATTGTTTCCTACTTAAACTAGTTTTGACTCAATAAAACAATTTTTTTTAAAAAAAACTGACTGACTCTTAAGAAAACAGAAAACAGGAGTCAATAGCACCTCCCCCACACTTAAGACACACTGTCCCCAGTAGTGTCAAGCGAAGGATTGGTAAAAAGAAAGAAAAATAATTAAATGTTAAGGGTGTTGAGTTCTGTCTGATTTTACCTCTGTGGCTCAGGCATCGATCGTTGCACTAGGTGCATCGACCGTTGCTAGGCGATTTTCGTTAGTGGTCGATCGTTGCTCAGGACCGCAATGATCGCTGCAATGCGATTTCGATCGTGTTGTGACGATCGACACAATGTGGCCGAGACCTGCAGACAAAACTCACCAAAAACAAAAACAAAACGTAAAATCCTACAAAAACACTAAAATTAAAATGCAAAATCGAAAACAGTGGTTGCCTCCCACTCAACGCTCTTTAAGCGTCAATAGCTTGACGTTGATCCTGGTGAGTTTTAGTGTTTTTGTAGGATTTTACGTTTTGTTTCTGTTTTTGTTGAGTTTTGTCTGCAGGTCTCGGCCACATTCGCAGTGCGTCGATCGACACACATTGTGTCGATCGTCACAACACGATCGAAATCGCATTGCAGCGATCGTTGCGGTCCTGAGCAACGATCGACCACTAACGAAAATCGCCTAGCAACGGTCCTGAGCAGCGCTCTTTACAACTGATCTAGGTAGAGGGTGCATCATCCAGAGGTTGATCCTGCAACTTCAACCCAATGGTTACTTAAGTTCCTGCAAGTGCTGTTAATCTTCTCAAAAAAATCATTGTTTCCTACTTAAACTGGTTTTGACTCAATAAAACAAATTTTTTAAAAAAAAACTGACTGACTCTTAAGAAAACAGAAAACAGGAGTCAATAGCACCTCCCCCACACTTAAGACACACTGTCCCCAACAGTGTCAAGCGAAGGATTGGTAAAAAGAAAGAAAAATAATTAAATGTTCAGGACGTGTTGAGTTCTGTCTGATTTTACCTCTATCGCTCAGGCATCGATCGTTGCACTAGGTGCATCGACCGTTTCTAGGTGATTTTCGTTAGTGGTCGATCGTTGCTCAGGACCGCAACGATCGCTGCAATGCGATTTCGATCGTGTTGTGACGATCGACACAATGTGTGTCGATCGACGCACTGCGAATGTGGCCGAGACCTGCAGACAAAACTCACCAAAACAAAAACAAAACGTAAAATCCTACAAAAACACTAAAATTAAAATGCAAAATCGAAAACAGTGGGTTGCCTCCCACTCAGCGCTCTTTTAGCGTCAATAGCTTGACGTTTCAGCTGATCTAGGTAGAGGGTGCATCATCCAGAGGCAGAATCTGACCTTCTGGAATCTCGGCCTTAGCCCAATAATGTTTCACCCTCTGTCCATTCACAGTGAATTCATTACCTTCCTTGGTGGTTAGAACGACAGCTCCATATGGGCGTACCTCTTTGATCGTGAAAGGACCGGACCACCTTGATTTCAGCTTACCTAGAAACAAATGCAAGCGAGAATTATACAAAAGTACCTGGTCATTAGGCTCAAACTATCTGGAAACAATCTTCTTGTCATGATAAGCCTTAGTCCTCTCCTTGTACAGCTTTGAGTTCTCATAGGCAAAATGCCTAATCTCATCCAACTCATTAAGCTGGACCAATTCCTTTCTGCACCAGATTTAAGATCAAAGTTCATCTGTTTCACAGCCCATGCTGCTTTGTGCTCAAGCTCTACTGGCAGATGACATGCTTTTCCATACAACAGATGAAATGGAGTGGTCCCAAGTGGTGTCTTGAATGCTGTCCTGTAAGCCCATAATGCATAATCCAGCTTTGCTGCCCAATCTTTCCTTGTTTTTCCAATTGTCTTCTCAAGGATCTCCTTAATCTGCATGTTAGAAACCTCGACTTGTCCACTAGTCTGAGGGTGATAAGGAGTAGCGACTCGGTGATGAACTCCATGCTTCTTCAGCAGCTTCTCAAAGACCTTATTGATAAAATGAGATCCTCCATCACTAATCACTATCCGAGGTACTCCAAATCTGGGGAATATGATGGTCTTAAACAGCTTAATGACCACTGAAGAATCATTGGTCGGGCTAGCTATTGCTTCTACCCATTTAGACACATAGTCCACAGCAACCAATATGAACTTATTCACATAGGATGAGGGAAAAGGACCCATGAAATCTATGCCCCAACAATCGAAAACCTCAACTTCCAGAATGAAGTTCTGAGGCATCTCATGCTTCTTGCTGATCTTCCCTCTCCTTTGACAGGCATCACATTGAGAGATGAAAGAATGAGTGTCTCTAAACATTGTAGGCCACCAGAAACCTGCTTGCAGAACTTTAGACAAAGTCTTGAATGTAGCAAAATGCCCAGCATAATCTGATCCATGATAGTGGAATAGGATGTCTGGAACCTCTGTTTCAGCAACGCATCTCCTGTAAAGACCATCTGAACAGTGCTTATAGAGATAAGGCTCATCCCAGTAGTATCGTCTAAGCTCCCTGAAGAACTTCTTCTTTGCATAACCCTTTAAATCATCTGGTTCAGTCTCAGCAGCAAGGTAATTAGCTATATCTGCATACCAGGGTCGATCAGTGGTTGCTACTGCAGCAATTTCGAAGTCATAATTCCCAATTCGGATCTTTAAAGATTCTGGGCTCGTATCAGGTCTGCATCGACCGTTGCATGTGCCTGCGTCGGTCGTTGCTTCCCCGATACTTGCATCGACCGTTGCTAATGTGGCATCGATCGACACTGAGCGATTATCCCGACAGTTCTGCAACTCCTCGCCCAAATCTGTCCGAAACACTGTACTGACCATATTGACGTTTTCCTCAGGCAAATAATCATTGATGGGCACGTCCTCCTCGACCAGCATCCTTGAAAGGTGATCAGCAACCCCATTCTCAACCCCCTTCTTGTCTCTCACCTCAATGTCAAACTCTTGAAGCAGCAGAATCCATCTCAACAATCTTGGTTTAGCATCCTTCTTTGCATCAGATACTTCAGGGCTGAATGATCTGTATGCATAATCACCTTGGAGCCAACAAGATAGGGGCGGAATTTCTCAAATGCAAAGACAACAGCCAACAGCTCCTTCTCTGTAGTGGCATAGTTTCTCTGTGCATCGTCTAGTGTCCTACTAGCATAATAGATAGCATGAATCTTTCTATCCTTCTTCTGCCCCAGAACAGCTCCTACAGCATAGTCACTTGCATCACACATAACCTCAAAAGGTAGATCCCAATCCGGTGGCTGAACTATTGGAGCACTCACTAATGCTTGCTTAATCTGTTCAAATGCAGTCTGACAATCTGCATTGAACTCAAATTTGGTATCCTTACATAGCAAAGCAGTTAGTGGTCTAGCAATCTTACTGAAGTCTTTGATGAACCTTCTATAGAAACCAGCATGTCCAAGAAAGCTTCTTATAGACTTAACAGAATCATGTGTCTGAAGGCTGGTCATAACCTTAATCTTAGCGCGGTCTACCTCGATCCCTGCTTCAGACACTCTATGTCCAAGTACAATACCATCTCTGACCATGAAATGACACTTTTCCCAGTTAAGGACCAAATGCTTTTCCTCACATCTAGCTAGTACTTTGCATAAATTATCTAAGCACTCATTATAGGAGGGTCCATAAACTGAAAAATCATCCATAAATACCTCCATAAAGTCCCCAATCATGTCGGTGAAGATGGACATCATGCATCTCTGGAAGGTGGCTGGCGCATTACAGAGTCCAAAGGGCGTCCTACGGTAAGAAAATGTGCCATATGGACAAGTGAAAGTGGTCTTTCCCTGATCCTCTGGGGGGATAGGAATCTGAAAGAAACCTGAGTATCCATCGAGGAAGCAATAGTAAGGGTAATTTGCTAACCTCTCCAGCATTTGATCAATGAAGGGCAAAGGGAAATGATCCTTTCTGGTTGCAGCATTGAGTTTTCTGTAATCTATGCACATCCTGTGTCCAGTCACAGTCCTAGTAGGGATCAGCTCATTCTTCTCATTCTTTACAACTGTGACTCCGCCTTTCTTAGGCACTACATGGACTGGACTCACCCAATCACTGTCCGAAATAGGATAGATGATCCCAGCATCTAGGAGTTTCATAATCTCCTTTTTAACCACTTCCTGTAGATTAGGATTAAGCCTTCTCTGATGCTCAACAGATGTCTTAGACTCGTCCTCAAGATGTATCCGATGCATGCACAGCTCTGGTGAGATACCTGAAATGTCATCAAGAGAATAGCCAAGAGCTTTGTGATGCTTGCGCAGCTTGCTTAGCAGTAAAGTGAGCTCTGCGTTGTTCAAACTAGCATTGACAATTACTGGATATGTCGAGTTAGGTCCAAGAAATGCGTACCTTAGCCCGGATGGAAGTTGTTTCAGCTCAATTTTCAGAGCTTATTCCTCGTCCCAGTCTCTATCGACTTGCAACGACCGATGCACAGGCTGTGTCGATCGATGCAAGGTCGCGGCAGACACTTCTAACTTCATCACTTGCTCAGCAGAATCCATCAGTTTTGCATAGCAGATTGCAGGCTCGTCTTGCAGGTATTCCAGCTCCATTATAGAGCTCAGTAAAGCTCTTTCAAGTGGATCTTCAGCACGTGACTTGTGATAGTACTCTGCAGCCAAATCACCTAATGTGTCCACATAGAATGTCTATCCGTCGATGGTTGGTCTCTTCACTAGTTTATCCATATCAAAACTCATCTTCAGATCACCCACATTCAGAATTATTCTACCTCCTTGGCAGTCAATCATCGCACCAGCAATAGCTAAGAAATGCCTGCCCAAAATCAGTGGATCCTTTGGTTCCTCTCCATACTGCAGAACCACAAAATCAGTAGGTATCACACATTGGCCAATCATTATAGGTACGTCCTCCAATAATCCTTCGGGAATTCTTATTGTTCTATCTGCCAGAACCAGTGATATCCTAGTGGGTATAAAATCAGTCATTCCGAGCCTCTTAGCAACTGAGAAAGGCATAAGATTCACACTGGAGCCGATATCACACAGGGACCTTTCGAATCTTTCCCTGTAGATAGCACAATCCAACACAAAGCTTCATGGATCTTTCAACTTCTCAGGAATTCTGCCCTGAATCACTGCACTACACACCTCGTTGATCATCATTACGCTCTCCTCATTAGACCACTTTCTAGCAATTAAATCCTTAAGACATCTTCTCATCACATGAGAAGTCTCCATAGAGTCAATCAAAGGCACTTCAACTTTCACCTTTTTAATAAACTCCTTGCATTTAGCATAATGTTTATCGTTCTTAGCTTTTCTGGAATTTTTGGGAAAAGGCACTTTAGGCTTGTAGACTCTTTCACTCGACTGTTTTGGTTTCTCGGGTCTTGAACTCTCTGCAGTCTCCTTGCGTCGATCGTCACCGGCGTTGTGTCGGTCGTTGCTGGGTGACTTTGTTACGAGAGGTTCTACATTTTCGCTTTGTGTCGATCGTTGCTGACTTGCGTCGATCGATGCATTGGGAATATCATGGATCTCATCTTCCAATTCTTCAATTTCCACGAGTTCTTCAACACTCAACTGCTTTTTCTGGCCCTGAGACAGCTCCTTACCACTTCTCAATGTCGCTGCATTGCATTGATACTTGGGATTAACATCAATTCGCCCTGGGAAATATCCATCTTCCCTCTGAGCATATCCAGCAGTTCTTGCAACTCTAGCGTCAAGCTCCTTCATATGTGCGCTCAGGTGTTCAAATTTCCCGTTCAGATCCTCATAGACAGTTCCTATCTTCTTATCGAGGTCTGCAGCATTCTTAGTCTGACCCTTCAGCAGCTGTTACATCATTGCCTCCAACTTACTCTCATGAGCAGTGACTACAGGAGGAGTCTGATAAGATGAAGATCCATAGGTTCTCTGAGTACCTTGTCCAAAAGGTTTCTGAAAACCACTAGTCTGTCCAAAGCCAGAGGAGTTGCTGTTGAAAGCACTCTTTTGTCCTCCATTGAAGAACTTGTTTCCCTGCTGATTACCAAATCTATTACCTTGGAATCCAGATCCTCCTATGTAATTCACATCTTCATCCTGAGTGTCCTCCTCAGTCTGAATTACCTCAACATCTTGGGCAAAGTGGACAGCTTTCTTACCAGCTAGGAGATTACACATTGTGTCCAGCTTAGATCTAATATCAGCAATCTCCAAATTCTCTACACTTCCACCAGATTTCTTCCTCCTCTCATCCATAGTCTTGCAACTGTTGCTGCTTACTAAGTTATCAATCAACTGCTTAGCTTGAGCAGGAGTCCTAGTGTTAAAGTTGGCATTGCTGGATTTGTCAAACGCAGACTGATATGGAAGATCTATGCCTCTGAAGAAGATGCCTAAAAGTGTTACCTCAGTGAATCCATGGTGTGGGCAGTCACGTTGGTATTTCTTTAATCTCATCCAGGCAGTCTTAAGAGGCTCAGTAGGACCTTGGGAAAAGGTGAGTATGTCCTGTCTGGACTGATCAGAACGTGCATCATCGTAGAAGTGACGCAGGAACTCACTCTTCAGGGCTTCCCAAGTATCAAACTGCCCAGGTGGCAGTTGCTTTAGCCATGCAGCAGCATCTCCAGCGAGACTGTATGGAAAGAGCTTGAGAAACAGATAATCCTGGCAAACTCCATCATACTTCATGCTAGTGATTATGTCCTCAAACTGATCAATATGATCCATAGGCTGCTCCGACGGATGACCATGGAAAGCATTATGTCTCATCAGCGAGTAGTAGATGGTCTTGATCTCAAAATCGTTCCTCTCAAAACCAGGAATTACTAAAGCTGACCGGTTTGCATGAAACTCATCCGGTCTGTTGTAGTCAGCTAAAGTCCTCTCATGGACAACCATCCTCCGCTCCTGTCTTTACGCCTGCGGCTGTGATTTTGGTTCAGGTTTCTCAACCTCAGGGATCACACGTCCCTCAGCATCAATCCTATGCCCAGCAGCATTGTATGGATTGTTATCTCGGTCCCTCAGGGTACCTTGAGTATCATGCATTATGATTACCTTCTGTACCACCATCCTTGCTCTTCTTTCTCTTCTGTTAGTTCTCTCTAGTCGTCCAAGTTCGTCAAGTCCGAGATTAACGAGGTTCAAGTTCTGATTACTTCTAGTTTCACGTGTCTGCATAAACTGTTTGTAATCGTCAAGCAACGATCGATGCTATCAATGCAACAATCGATTCAATCTCAGGATCGCCTAGTAACGATCGACACAAAGGTGCAACGATCGACGCTATGCGAAATCGGTACCTGCGACGAAGAGAAAACAGAGAAAAATTAGTAACTAAAAAAAAAAAAAATCCTAGTAAAAACCCTAAGTTCGATCCTATCGAAGACTCTAAGAGTCCCCGGCAACGGCGCCAAAAACCTTATAGGGGTCTAGTTTTAATCCTATTCTACTGCAAGTGCACAGTTATGCAATCGTAGTATATAAGGTATCGAATCCACAGAGACTCCGGTTTCGATAGATTAAGAACTGTAGAGATTTAAACTAAGAAGAAATCAATGTAAATTAAACTAAATAGCAGTGCGAGAAAGTAAACAAGTAGCAAGATTATCGGTGGTGAAAGCAGTTAATTAAAGGCGCTAAGTCTAGGGCGTTCTCTGGAAATCAGACAAGCAGACAAATTATTCAGTCAGGATCTAACTAAGCACAGTTCTAGAACTCAAATCACGGATATAGAATTAACCAACTGTCGTTGCGAGAATTCTCTAAGTCTAAGTGCAGCAATCCAAATTCCTTTGCAATTACTAACAGATTAAACCAGCATTAATTTCAAGTTCGATATGTTCACAATTAAACTAAACCAAATTCCTTTGTGAGAAGTTCAATTGCTCAACCTAAATAGTTCAGATTCTAAACAACACTTTCGTGTCGTATTTAGCAACCTAAGATCTAGATTCTAATTGATCAGGTTAGAACTAGCATTAAACTCAATTTAGATCGAAGAACATTCTATTCATGTGAATCCTTAACTGAATTGAACAAGTCTAGCAAGTCATGAAATCCTTAATAAGAAACCCTAAACCTAACTATGAATCTACTCAGACATGATTAATGAAACATAAATCATAGAATAAATAGATTGCATATAAGAAATTAAATAGATAAAGGGGTTCGAAATCTTCTCCAAAATAGATGAAGTACAGGATCAGATCAGCCCCAAAATTTCTAAAAATCCCTTAGCTCTAAGTATGAAAGCGTCCGTAAATAAAACACCAAAATCCTAATTATATAGGCTAAATCTCGGCTGGGGCTTCTTTGTAAATACTGGAAACTTTTGGACCAAAGTGTAATATCTTTATTCTTCATTAAACCGCCGAGTCTGGCCCATCTCGCTTGTGTGTCGACCGATGCACAATGTGTGTCGGTCGATGCAATCTTGTTTTCTGGACAGTGAGCTCAAGCTCTCGGCCAAACACTCCAAAAATCTCCAAAAAACCCCAATATCTCCAATTCTGCTCCAAACCTGATTATACCTGTAATAGACTCTAAAAGAACACAAAAGACTCTAAAACATACTTATATCATGGTCTAAACTAGTAAAAACCATGATATATCATTAGGTTTAACTCATATTTTAATGCCGTCTTAATTCCAGTATATAGATTCATTCATTATCGTTCTTATACATATATAAGGCATATACGGTCCTAATCAACGGTCTATATGAATGCATCAATTGATCGTTACTAACAACCTAGCGGCACACAATCGATTAACCTTTTAATTCTTTAAACCCTAACATGCTTATACGGTCCTATCCGGTTTATCATTAAACCTCCAGTTAACTATTAATTACTAATCAGGTTAATCAACGGGTATGCAATCCTAGTACTACGGTTTCTCGGTTCCCGGTCTATATGTGTCTAAGGGTTTGTGAGCTGACTCACAGTGATATAGGTGCGGAAATGACGGCTCGATGCGGATGTGGATCCCGAGACGCCCGACTCGAATCCCGAACTCCCGAATATCGAACTCCGAACCCCGAATGCTCCTGACCGGCTTGGTCTCCGGCGTTGACCGACAGTTGACCGTGTTGACCGGCGGTTGACCATTGACCGACGAGTTGACCAAGCCTTAACCGTTGACCTCTGAACCAATCTGAACCAATGGAGTGAACCAAACCAACTAAACCGGTCTAATTAGAACCGGTTAGGTTAAACCGGTTTGGTCAAAGGTTGACCGGTTTAATCTAACCGTTGACCAAGGCTAAACCAGCCTTAAACCAACCCAAAACTTGAATCAAACCATCCCATCATACTCCTTGAAGAATCAGCTTAAGATTGGAGGCGGAGGAGCTCACCGGCGGCGGAGCTCCGGCGTTGACCGACGGCGGCGGAGGGTTGACCGGCGGCGGAGATGAATTTTCTGGCGGCTTCTGACGGCAAACTTCACACCAAACTGATCAGAAGGATGAGATCTATCCCCCCCCCCATGGTCTCAAATGTCCAAGAACCGGCTTGATGAGAGAGAGATCCAACATTACACCACCAACAGTGGTTTTCTGGCTAGATTCCGGCGAACTCCGGCGGCGGCGATGGCAAGAGAGGGGTGGCGGTTGTAGAGGAGAGTGAGAGGAAGCTGTAGCACTTTGCAGAAGTTGATTTGGGTTTGCGGATCAAAAGATATAAGCTTTCTTGTGCAAGAAGGTTTGAAGAACATTCTAGGGTTCTTGAGTTTGGTTTGAAGATTCAAAGGATTATGATGAGTTTCTGGGTTTATTTGATGAATCTAGAGAGAGGGAGAGAGAGTGTCGAGAGAGAGCAAGAGAGATTAGAGAGTGGTTTGGTGAAATTCATTGAATTCGACAAGACATGTTCTTGCATGCAAAAGGATTCATGCACTTCTCCATGCATGACACTCCAAGCCTGAGAAGTTTCACCCCAGGGTGAAGACACCTGTCCCTTCTGGAAGTTTTTATTGTCCAAAAACCCTTCTTAATCCTCCTTAACCATCCCTTAATCCTCCTTTCTTCCAATGCTCGGTTTTGACGGTTTTCGGGTTTAATATTTTAGAATCTCTCCAGATGATCCCATAAATCCTCAAACCTCCACAATCAGATTCTCCATGCTATTTGATGAATTTATCATTTTGAATCACTCCGTTCGGACTTACGCAACTCCAGTTATGAATTTTTGAAGTTTCTTCGGGTTTGTCTATTTCCATTCCCGACAAGTCGTAAAACATGTTTCCGCTCCGTTTCTTCCAATCCTGGTCTTCTAAACATTCTTTATGTTGAAAAATAAGAATATTTGGCCCGTCTCGGCTTCCGTCTCGAATTTTGGAAAATTTACCATTTTACCCCCCAAATTTGGTAAAATGACAATTTTGCCCCCGGTTGACTTTCTGCTGCCCGTTGACCGTATTTTGGATACGGGGTATCACATACGTAGTAATTGTTTGCATGCGTGTGATGGTTTTGGGATGCAAATGACGACATATCCGGAGCGATCTAGTGATTGCTTGGTTGTGTGTGGTAATTGTTTCTTTTGCGTTTATTGCTTGCGTGTTTTATCTAATGCTTAGAGTGGTGCATTGGATAGTTAGAGTGGTGTTCTAATCGTGGTATAGCGTGTGAGGAGTGTGAATGGTAACGGTAAGCCATTCGATTGATAGTTATGTTGAGTTGGGTCGAGTAGTTTAAATTTTATCGCAATCATTAAGTTGTTAGAAATAAAAGTGTCATAACCTTTTCGTTTAAGGTGTTGAGCTAACTCGAGAATGGTTGTATTCGACCATCGATTCACGAGAGAGCGGAATTATAGAATATCGTTACTTAATCATGGGTAACCATTGGGTACATGATTAACTAACTATATCTCTATGAGGAAGTGATATCGAAGGATGGATTGGTTTGAATTCACCGCTCCAGTGAAAGTGGTTGTGTTGAATGTAGGACGGAATGGACGATGCGATACGAATACGAGACCGAACCCAAACCCGAAAGCGAGGTGAAACGTAAAGAGACCGTGAGACAAGTTGACCCAGGAAGTGAAGCAGTTGCGAAAGGATCGTCAGTGGGGAATGTGTCAGTGCAGGGCATATGGACGAATGAAGCGGATAGTACGACGAGTTAGCGAAAAGGTGTGAAGTAACGTCAACGATAGTGTGGAAACCAGAGCAAAGCCATTAGTGTGAATGGAATGGGGATTTAGCAAGGTCGGAATCGGAAATCAAAATTTTTGAAGAGTGTTCGAAAAGGAAGATGTCGTATCAGAATAGGAGTGGAGTTATTCGTATGGAAGGGTTAGAGCCGTGATAACGTCAGGATGGGAATGCAGATTCTTGAAGAGTGTCTCGGGGAGACAAACCAGTACCGTGAAAGACGTGGAAGTCGAAGCAAAGTGGGAAAGTCGGAAGTAGGGAAAGCAAGCAAAGAAGCTAACAGCGAGCGTGTCTGAAGTTCGAACCAGAAGGAGTCAATTAAAAAGGAAGCGAAGCCAGGTGGATAAGACTAAGAGTGTGGGCAAGGGATTGGTTGTTGGGGAATCAGTGCAAAGATCAGTTAGATGGAAGGTTTAGGAAGAGCGCAGGAAGGCAAGAAGTCAGAGTTAGGCCGCAGTGTTCGAGTAAGGAAGCGTTGGAATGGAGTAACGGAGCAACTTGCGGGGTTTGGTGCCGATTCGAAGTCTGGTAGTGACGGAGAATTCGGAGACCGAATTCCAATAAATGGGGAAGAATGTGATATCCCGTATCCAAAAATATGGTCAACGGGCAGAAGAAAAGTCAACAGGGGCAAAATGGTTATTTTGCCAAACCTAGGGGCAAAATGGTAATTTTGCCAAAGTTCGAGACGGAAGCCGAGACGGGCCAAATGTTCTCTTTATAAAACATAAAGAACAATTACAAGACCAGAATTGAAAGAAACGGAGTAGAAATGCATTTTTCGGCGTATTGGTCGGGAAACCGACTAAACCAAGAAAACTTCGTAAATTCATAACGGGAGCTAGAAAACTCCAAATGAGATGATTCAAGTTGATAAATTCATCTAAAATCAGGGAGAATCAGTTTATGGAATTTTGGAGATTTATGAGAATCGTCTGGTAATTTCTAAAACAATTATCAAGGAATCATACCGACAAGAAATGGCAAGAAGGGTTTGCTATTGGGTTGGGCTGGTTTAGATGGGCATTTTTGGACTCAAAGCACACACCAGAGACAGGTGTTTCATCCCCAGGTCGCCAGCTTTCCTTTTGATTTGGCAAGAGGAGGATGAAGACATGTGTTTAAGTGACAAATACAAAGAATGTGCAAGGTGGCATATGGAGATAAGAAGACTTGGGAGCCAAGTTTACATTGAATCTCCCTTCCTTCTTGGCAATAGGCGTGGCATAAGGGGAGAGAAGGAGAGTCACACTTGTCACATATCAAAGTTACCTCATTTTGCTATATAAAGAGCCATTGCTTCCTCATTCTTCACTCACACCAAAAACAAACAACAAAGAAAAAGAGAAGCGTGAGGGAGAGAAGAAAAAGGAGAAGAAGGAGGAGGAGGAGAAAGAAGAAAAGAAGACCGGAGTAGAAGCCGGAGGAGGAAGAAGAAGAAGCCGAAGAGAGAGGAGAGGAAGAAGAAGAGAGAGAGGCGTGAAGCTTGAAGAATAAGAAGATGAAGAGCGAAAATGAGGAGAGAGAATATGGTCCGGAGGCTCGATCAGAATCTTTCGGTCAATGGTCAGTGGTCAACGGTCAACGGTCAATGCTGTGGTCAACGCCGGTCAACGCATTGACTCCGGCCGGTTTTGGTGTTACGGCTCGTGTACGGGTGTTCGTGACGCTTCGGAGTTCGTGTTCGTGTGTTCAGGAGCTTCAAGTTTAGTTCGGGGTCTCGGGAAGCCGTATCCGCATCCATGCCGTTTGTTCCGTCATAAATCACTGTGAGTCGGCTCAAACACCGTAGTTATGCATATAGATCGGGAAACGATAAACCGTAGAACTAGGATTGCATACCCGGATGTGATTGTTTGTGTATGAGAATTGAATAATTGAATTATCGATAAACCGGTTAGGAGTCAAGACGCATGTTAAGATTATAAGAATTAAACGGATTAAACCTGATTGTGTGCCGCTAGGTTGGTAGTATCATTGCATGATGCATTCATATAGTGGTGCATGCTACGGCCGTATATGCATATATATGTAACTAATGGACAATATTGAATGAACCTATATACGGGAATTAAGACGAGTTAAAATATGGAAGTAAACTTAACAGACGTATAGTGTGTGAAATAATATCGGGGTCTCCCGAGAATAAATGAATTAAGTAATGAAAGATGAGACGTCGGGGAGTTTAGTAAGCAACTAGCTCTAAACCGACGGATCGGGGAGTTGATAAAAGATATTAGGGTTAATTAGAAATCCGCTAATCCAAGGTAGCGGACGTGAATTGATTAAAAGACGTTAGAAACCCTAATATGCATGACTGCGTGTTGATTGTGTGGTTGTATTGTTGTGTGGTTGTTGTTGAGCTTTCTGTGCAGGCTTGTTAGATTGTCTCGGTGTTGGGCCGAGCAATCCGCGTGGATACTTAATCTGTTCATGGGACCGGTTAAGTCGTTACCGCTGACTCGGTACGGTGCTGAGTCAGGGGGCGGTGTTGGTGTGTGTGAGTAGACTTGCGGGATGCGGGGTTGAGTTGATTGATGTTATTGATTGAGATTGATTGTTAGAGTCCAAGAGAGTCTGCGTATTTACATTTCTGCACTAGGACTCTAGGGTGCGTTAGATCCCGCAAGTCTAAGAGTTGGATACGTTCTGGTACTTCCGACCCGATTGGATCCTCGGGTAGTTGCCTAACCGGGCCGTGGTGATTCCGGTTATGGTGTTAACATACTGGGTGACGCCGGTAGGTGTGTAGTGCGGAGAATACGGGGTCATGTCCTAAGGCCGGACTGCATGGAAACTTGGGTTATCTAGGGGGTAGCCTGAGTCACCGCGTATCGATGGACGGAGAACGGTGTCCTGGCCGTCGGACTTGTGCCGTCGTCTAGGAGTCGTGTGGGTTAGTTACCATATCGGTAACGGTAGAAACCCGTGGAAGTTACCGAGATCGTAGAGGCCCAGTGGTGTGATGGTGTAGCTGGTAGAGCGTGGTAGATAGATCGAGTCTCAATCGGGAACATGTCCCGCAGTGCTCCCGATTTCCTCTTATCGCCTTCTTGTTCTTTTGGCAATTGATTGTGTGTGGGCTCGACACGACGTGGTAGTGTGTGATCGGCTATTGATCTGCTTGATTGTTATTTTGGGGTTTTGGGCGGGAATCTATAGATGATAGATAGATTAGTAGCCGTAGTGGGGAGCCGACTCGCTGGGTGATCGTAGATCACTCATTAGACTCTTTTTGTGTTTTTCCGGTTTAGCAGCGACGGACGTGGGAGGTCCTCGGTGTAGTTTCGGGATTGCTTGTGGCGGGTTTTGATTCGATGATTTCGGGATTTTTTCTCTCAGTTCGGCTTGTCGCCAATTTCGTATTGAGCTTTGAGTGTTGTTTGTTGATTGGCGAAATGATTTGTAAAAATGATGATTAAACGTTGTGTCGAACGTTTAGTTACTCAGAAATGAATATGTTTTCCTGATATTGTGTTTAGTCCGAACCAACACAACTCACGGAAGTGGTACAAGGTTTACAACTTGTACTACGGAAGTGAGGATAGCGGAGTCAAGGACGGGTCAGTGCGAGCCTTTGTCTCAAACCGATCTGTCTCTGGCTTCGTCCTGTGGCGAACTTTTCCTGTTCGACTTGCTCGGGTTCGATCGGTCATGTTCTTGTTTGATTATTGGCTGGTCAGCTCGACGGTCAGCGGAGAATGGGAAAGGGGCGTTACAGATATCGTAGAGTCGTGGAAATTTGAGGCAACGCTTCCACGGATTAGCCACGAATAGCCAGTGACATATGTTGTGGCTATATTTACACAAATAGCCATACATTTTTTCGTAACACTTAAAAAATAACAAAAAATTAATAGAAAATATAACAAATATTTAATTATTAAATATTGTTTATTTATAACAAATACAAAAAAAAAATACAAAAAACAAGACGAAAGAAATACAATATATATATCAATTCCCACATGTAGCCGCTGCGTTCAACCTCCGACGAACCACCTCTGCTGCTACCACCACGGCACCACCTCCGACGACGAACCACCTCCGTTGCTACCACCATGGCACCAACTCCGACGACGAACCACCGGTGGAAGGAGATCAAATTGTCTTCGCCTTCGTCTCTTTCTAACTGCGATTCGTCTTCATCTTACCCTCTCTCTGCCTTCGTCTTCACATATCTATCAATCAGACTCGATCCATACGATTCAGATTCATCTTCCCTTTAGCTGATTTGTTTTTGTTTTAGATACAAAAACAAATCAACGGTTAAGGTTCATAATCAGTGAACATTCTCAGACCCATAAGCGATAAACCACATATATGGTTAAGTACGTGCGATTCCTTCACAATTGGCAGCTCTTTCATGGGAAATCGATGGTTCTAGTGACGACGACGTTGGTGGAGGAGGAGAAGCGAGAGACTGACGAAGAAGAAGAAGTTCAGAGCTCTGGTCACAGCGGTGTTGGTTGACGATAAGAAGCTGAAAATAATGAGAGAAGAATAAATTGTGGGTTCTGAATCAATGATATGAGAATTAAAGGAGATAAAGGATTGAAAGAGATGAATGATGAAAAACTATATGAAGGATTGAGATAACGATGGGGGAGAAGATATAGGAGAGATATTCTGAACCATTGATTATTTTTAATCTACGGGTTGTAATTATTGATCCATGTGAGGCTGTTTTAGCCGATAACATTATCATGTTATTAAAATAAATTATATTAATAGATAAAAAAAGATAAGCATTCATATAATTTCAAAGAGGTATGTTAATTAAATGTATGATTTTATCCAATAAGAAGCATTCATATTATTTTTTTGTCAAGAGCATTCATATATATCACACTTCAAATGTGATTCAGTTATGTTTTTTTTTATAAGTAGGGACTTAGAAGACGTATGGTGTTCTATTATTTAGAAGTATTATAATTTAATTAATATGATTAAGAATCTAAAGTTTAAAGTTGAAAGTTTAGATTTAATTTAAAATTAGGGTGTGATGATTTGTGGATATGTTACAAAATGATTACATTTTATTTAGTTTTCATTTACATTATTTGTGTGTTATATATTAAAGGTTTCAAAATAATGCTTGAAAATACAATATTTGGAAAATAGAAAATCTTTTATAAGGGTTAAATATTAGTTTGATGCAGTGTTCGAAAAATCGCTAGGCGCTAGTCGGGCGGTGAGGTTGGGCCTAGCGCCTAATGAAAAAATCGGAGATTAAACGGGGATTACGCGGGGCGGAATTTTAGAGATTTTTCAATATTTAGATAGGTTTATAAATTATTGTTGGGAAAATAATAAATAACCGACAGTAGTGTAGTGGTAAAGTGTTTTAGTTGTAGCTTCCCAGCCTTAGGTTCGAATCTTAAAGGGTACTTTTTGCTTCTTCTTTTTTTCATTAACGCAGTGGCATTTTTGTAATTCTTATCATCTTCTTCGATTACATTTCTGCAAACCCTATTTTTAGCCGCCATGGATATTAAAACTCAGAAAACCTTGATTTTCTTTCATTTTTCTTATCATTTACACAGAAAACATATAGATCTAACATACTAGAACCGATTTTAAGCATCAAAAGTCAAAAAAATGAAGTTTTTTTTTTTTTTTCACAGATCCGATTTTTCTGTCCGAGGAGGCGTAATCGCGGCGGCTCTGGCCCGCCGTGCGATTTCCCGACGCCTAGACGGCCGCCGTACCCGCGTTTTCGAACAATGGTTTGATGTATATATAATTAATGTTTATATTTATATATATATTGTTTTTGATTAAAATTTTAAGGTTTAGAGTATGTTTATAGTTTAGGGTTTATTGTATAGGATATCAAGAGTTATTATTAGGGTTTTAACTTAATATTGGAAAATAATAGATTTGGAAAATAGTAAGTGTTAAATCTTAATTTCAGGTATACTATAGTAATTATAGTTTTAGTTATTAGATTTTTTTGTTTCTACTTTAATGTTTTAGGATTTATTTAGGGTTTAGGGTTTTGAATTTATAATTGTAAGAGATAAAATGTTTAAATATTAAAGGTATGTATATAATTAGTAATTATATTTTGATTTTATAGTTTTAGATTTGGAAATAATAATTCTTTTATAATTTATGATTAAGAGTAAGGATTATAGTATGATTATGATTTAGGGTATTGGGTTTGGATGGTATGGTTTTAAATTAAGGTTTGGATATTTTAGAATTGGATATAATATTTTTATAACTAATATTTATATTTGATTTAATAGTTTATGATTAAGAGTAAGGATTATAGTATGGTTATGGTTTAGGGTATAGGATTTGGAGGGTGAGGTTTTAAATTAAGGTTTGGAGATTTTAGATTTGTAAATAATATTTTTTATAATTAATATTTATATTTTGATTTAATAATTTATGATTAAGAGTAAGGTTTGTAGTACGATTATGATTTAGGGTTTAGAGGGTAATTTTAATTTAAGGTTTGAAAATTTTAGATTTGGAAATAATAATTCTTTATAATTAATGTATATTTCTATTTAATAGTTTATGATTAAAAGTAAGGTTAATAGTATGATTATGGTTTAGGGTATAAATTTTATGGTAACCACGAATAGCCACAAAATTATTCTTGGCTATATCCATAAATAGTTATGGATTAATTTTGTAGTTAAATAGCCACGGTAATTTCGTAGCTATGAGTTTCCACGAAATATTTGTTGTTATTCGTGGTTATAGTTGCCACGAATAGCCACGAATATGTTCGTGGATATTTTGCCACAAGTTTTTTTGTGGCTTGTCGTGGATAAATCCTTCCATAAACATTTCATGGCTATTTGTGAAAAATATATGCACGAATAGTCAGAAAGTGTATTTCGTGGTTATTTTGCCACAAATAGCTACGAAATTCGATTTTTAAATTTCATGGCTATTTCGTAGCTATCCGTGGTTGGTTTTACATAGCCACGAAAATTTTGTGGATGATTCGTGGTTATTTCACAGTATTATTGTAGTGCGGTGTTGATTTCATGACAAAGCTATTTTGTGACGTTAGCGACATGCGTCTTTTCTGACAACAGCAGCTACATGACGGACTTGATGTGGATTTGACGTTTGTTCATGAGTCAGTCCACGTGGCTCTTCCACAATTTTCTTTGATCTGATAAGTTCATATTGGGCCGTTTATTCCGTTCGCTTTAATTTCTTGCACTGATTTCGTTGTTTTCTGTAACTTAGCTCATTAAATTAATATTAATGTAAAATCTTCCGCAAAAAAAAATACGTCACGGCTTCTAATTATTTACACTAGTTAGTTTCACTCCCCAGCGCATGCACGGAGGTTGAGTTATAGTAGTGGTTTGTTGAGTTCTATTTGTCAATACTTCGCCTTAAATAAAGTAAATTGTAGTTGTCATATCATTTTCAATACGTATTTTGGTTGGAGAAGTGTTCGTCATGCCCTTTTAAAGTCGGCTCCTAGCCTTTTCTAGTGGATATGATTGATGGTATTCTCGGGTCACTTCGTAACATAGACGAATACGTAGAGTTATAGATGAATGTTATACTATTATATAATAGTATTAGGTGACGAACTATATGATGTTTTGTTATCACATGAACAACCGCTCTCAATTAATTAAGCGCAGTCTTTTCTTAAACATTCTTTCTAACACAATTGTGAAGGTGTATTCAGGAATGTATATCTATAGATACTTCTACTTATGGCTTGGCGAATCATTTGTACGGTTTGCTATACTCCCTCATCTTCCAGCTGCATATGCAAGTTTTGGAAACATATAGTCAGTTTTTTTAATTCTAATCGTCTAACAACCCTTAGTTTTCATGGTTTCTTAGTTCTACTTTGTATATTTTTGTTTGTAAATATATTTTGGCGTGAATAAAATGCTTCAATGCTGATTCTTACGTAGCTTCCATAACACTCCATCTAAGTATGCAGCTTGTATGCTGCTTGCAGTGCGCACCGTAAACAATATTACATATATTAAAACCAAAATTCATATGTGGGAAATAAAACATTCATCCATTCAGTAGCAAATTTCTTATTAAACTTTACCTGCGAGCAAAGGCGTCAAGTTCAGCTTTTCTTATTTCCGTCAAAGGAGGAGATTCAGAGTCGGTAATGGAGCTTTTAAGTCTTTCTGATTGTCCAAACAACAATACCAGTTTTCCAAGATACTCTTCTTCTTCCTCAAATAGGTTTTCTGCTTCAATCTGGTCTTTAAGGATCAGAAACGGAATCAGAAACCAATCAAAGAACGAATCTTTAGGGCGGTTCTTTGTAGTTATCTCTGTTACACCGTCACCTGCAAAAACGTCAAACAAAAGAAACCATTTGTGAATCCAGAGAAGCTCTAAAGATACTGTTTTTTTTGTAAAAAAACTGGCAACATACCAAGTAGCAAACCGGTGGAATTGGATTTGATAGAGCGTAAAAGCTCGTGAAGAATAGAATAAGCAGGTAAGCCAATGTTGATCACTTGAATGCCTTTAATAAACTTAGCTTCTTCAATGTCCATTGAATTTATAATCCCTTTAGTTACCATAATCTCTCTGTACCGCCTACTTTGCACAAAAGGGGCTTCTAAAAGCTACAAAACCCATTAAAAAGATTTCAATCTTAATAAGGAGACAATAATAACCAAAGATATCGGGAAAAAAATCAAGATTGTTGAGTACATCTCGTGGCTTCAGGTCAATCATTGGGCCTTTGGTTGATCCTCCTCATGTTGGAGTTGTCTTGAAAGAGTTTTGTAACGCCCGGGTCGCCCCCGTCTGTGGGTCCCACGCCCGCTCACTCGGCCCATGGGCCCACCCTCGTCTGACGGCCGGTTTGTTATTTTTGGAGGCTTTAAAGACTTGATTTACTGTCCCTGCAATCACCACACGATCTTTCCACGTGTTTTGCCCTCACTCGCACGATACCGTGAGTCACTTCCCGGTAGGTCACCCATCTTTTGACTACTTCAACTCAAGCACGCTTAACTCTCGAGTTTTCTCTGGATAAGTGATCAAAAAGATAAGTGCACTTTGGTGATATAGGTAGCCAAATCAATTCTTTTAAGTCTCTATGCATATACCACAAACCTGGATGTTACAAGTTTGGTCTTGAAAGACCACCAGAAAACGCCGTACTACCACCTTCCTCTTCGTTTCTTCGAAACTTTGGCTTGTATAGAAACCAAGTTTTAGATTCAAGAGAGAGAGAGAGAGAGAGAGAGAGAGAGAGAGAGAGAGAGAGACAGAGAGAGAGAGAGAGAAGTTTAGCCCTAAGTTGTGGCTGCTACCAGCCTGCAAAGCCTCCGGATCTCCCATCATAGCCTCAATAATATAGGTTATATCAGTACCAGAAGAGGTCTCTAAGTTCGATTTTCAACCTGCAGTAACAGGTATGGCAGTTTGCTTTCAAGAAAATCTGGTGTTGCCTGCAATACATCACTAAACATTCTTAACAAAAACATACCACAAAAAAGGCTCCATAAGTTGACCCAACAAAATGGAGAACAAACCTCTTTTCTGCCTCCTCAGGAGTGGCATGAGGAGTATGACCCTCTTTCCATAGAAGTGCAAGAGTCCTAATAAATGTCTTTTGTCCGCATCTCCCAACAAAAACGAAGATACTTGACCTTGTTGCGGCGAGAGACATTGGATTTTCTGATGTAGTGCTTCTGAGCGTGACTTGCAACTTGGGTAGTTGCCTCGTTGTCACATAGTTCCTGGAGATACCTCTCCAATCACCTTTTCCTAGATTCTGTAGACCCAATAAGAACATCATGTGCTCCTCTTCTGTCCATGGATTCCCTAACAGTATTAATATGATACATTTGAGAAACATCTTTTTTTTTATTGCAATCACTGTTGGACTACAATTTCAACTGATGAAAACGTTTTAAAAGTTGTTACTTGTATTATCTTTTGATAGTCTCTCGGCTCTTCTGGATCTTCGCATGGATAAGCTCCAACCAACATGACGTATAAGGTTACCTCGCACGACCATACATCTGCAATTTGGTAGTGCAACACTTTGATAATTGATTTTTCATCGATGGAGAAAAAGTAGATTACAGATGAATTCTTTAAAAAAGATCTTACCTTGCCATCATATTCTTGAAGAAGCAGCACCTCTGGCGCAATGTAAGCAAGAGTACCAACAGTTAAAAACCTGATGATAATGTTTATGAAATCAATATGCAAAAATCCAAAAAAATCCGAAAAATTAGAGCTGTGACTACAAACCTTCACAATTTGGCGAGTCCAAGCAGACACAAAAACCTCTCTATCGAGAGAATAGAGAAAATACACGGTGAGAAAGTAATGTAACTACTATGAAGAAATATGGAATCAAGCTATTTCTTTAAAACTCACCTCTACTCCTCATTTTCTTTGAGGGACTGAGATAACATGGCAAGGCCTCTAGCAGTTACTTGTACTCGAGCAAGTATTGCTTCAGCCTCACCTATTGAACATCATCAAAGGATAATATAAGAAAAAAATAGTAAGTATGATGTGCATGAGCATTGAAGAAAACAGTGCATGTGGCCAAGTAGTCAGTGGTATATAGTGTAAGATTAAGAAAAATGGAACTAAAGTGCTTATAATGAACCTAACTAACAATGGAGACCACAACTCTGATGTATACTAACTTTGTGCTTGATTCACTTGGTCCATCTTTGCAGCTTCAGATGCCAAAGTTGCAGAACGTTTTTGACTATTAGATTTGGGCTTGCCTTGAAAATACATGAATTAGAACTAAGCAAAAAAGATATGTAGTTAATCACCGGAAAGAACAAACACAAACCACCTTAATTATCTCATAACGAAGACACTGAAGACCCCAGTCTGTTGCAGCAACATTGATGGCTTTCTGGAAGAATGTATGAACCCATGTTAACTATCAATGATATGTTTTCTTCTGAAATGGTTATATTGCTTCTAACCTTCAGGTCTCCGTGTGATTCGGGAAACTGCACATATAAAAGAAATACAATGAGTAAAGTCCTTAGCTGAATATAAAGTCCTTCTATGCTTAAGTAGAACCCAAACAAACCAAGCTGCTTTGTTCAGTAGAGAATAACATCAACAAAACAATGAAGCTAAAGTGACTTGAGTTTGACTATGAGAAATTGTGGAATTTTTAAAATTATTTTGAAATGCAATGGAGCTGAAGTACAGTGCATCCTAAAATTTGAAGAGGAGATAAGGGAGCTGAGGGAACGAACCTCTATCTTTTCATTGAGAGCATCTGGTCTTACCAAGCTCAATGTGCATTGTGGTTTGAGCCAGCTGCGCAACAAAATAGATAGGACTATCAACGCTATAAGTACCTAATTTAGGATCCACTATCTTAATAACAAAAAAAAAAAAATCAGGAAAGGAATCACAAAAGAAAGAAATCAAAAAGTAAAACACCAGAAAATGAATTGGAAAAGAAATGAAATGACATTGACATAAAGAACGCCATCGATGTGTATGTTGACATTGTCTTTTGTAATAACATTCTGATTCGGAATTTCTTCTTCCTTGAAGGTATGAACGTAAGTAATGAGATCCACGAAGGGAATGAGGAACTGAATCCCCGACGGGAAAGTTTTAGCATATTTTCTGAATCGGTCTATCACAAACCCCTTCTTTTCGGTACGATCCGAAATCCCCAGTTCTCCGGCGACGTTGATTGAAAGCTACATGACATCCACCAAAAGCCGTAAATTAATCCTAATGTTCCTAACTAAAATCTGTATTTCGAAACAAAAAAGTGCGTCAACATAGTTCGAATTAAGATGAAAAACTTGTAGGAAGGATAGCCGGCCGAGGTGAACTGGCGGACGGTTGATGCTGCAGTGGAGAAATTGGAGATGGTATGGCAGCGGAAGATTGCCAATTTTATACGTTGTTAAAATATTTAACATGATAAGAAGAAATTAAACGGCGAAAATTGATTCTCTGTTGATGATCAATATGTCTGGAAGAAAAAGAATATGACTCTATAACTGAAATACACAGGAGATAAGAAGTCAGAGATGCAATGGCTAAGACCTGACGATATGAGCTATTTTTTTGTTAATAGGCTTTGTAAATAAATAGAAGATAAACTAAGTCCATCCGATTAAAAGAGTTTAGGCTAACGTGGCGCTGTAAGGATCATTTTGGGGTCACACATGTATTATTAATGTGTTAGGGTCATTATATTAAAGAGTCAAAACTTATGTGGTCACTTTGGTAAAGAATAAAGGACTATGGGGCATAAGTGTTATGGAAAATTAATGTGTGGATACATTATGTGATTTCTCATTTTATGAAGGGCCGAATTAGAAATTGTTTCTACTATAAGTAGAAGGTTATGGTCCCCTCGGCAACCCTAACTAGAAATACAGAAAAATACTCTCTGCATCCCATAAACAGAGATCTTCGGCTTTTCTGGGTTTGTCGTGGAAGAGCCATAACGAAACGAACAGATTCATATTCATCAACCATGGATCCAAAAGGTACGCTTCCGCTTCAGTTTATATTATTCAGAAACTAGCATGAGATCAAATAAAGTATTTACAATTGGTATCAGAGCTATCATGTCTAAGTTTCTGTTTGATAATCCTGTTTTTTGTGAATAAATTCGGATTTATTTTTGGATAAAATTTTTAGATTGTTAAATCTAATTTTTGTTGAAGTTTAAGGTTAATTGTGAATCTTGGAATTTGTGGTTTAAAATTTTATTGTTAGATCTGAGTTTATGCTTGTTTGGATCTAATACTTCAGACTGTTTTGTTTCTCACAAAAATTTGGAAACTTTTGGGAAATTGTTTTATTTTGTTATGGATTATGTTCATTCTGTATTTGTTAAATCAAAAAGTTTTCGAATTTTCTGGAAAAAAAAAAATTCGGATCAAGAATCCCAAAAGACATGCGGCTGTGCGTTTTTTTTTTTTTTTTGGTTTCCAACACGGGTGTAAACCCTAAAGGTTGAAGACAGTGGCACTTTGGTAATTATCGAAACTTTTTTAATGAGAACGTGCGCACTTCATACAGTTTGGTCGAATTGGGCCTGTTCAGAAATTTAGCCCATTTCGGTCAGAAGTTGGCCATAAAGCTCAATTCAATTTGGCCCATTTCAGTCAAGTTGCATTAAGCCCAATTCGTTTTTTTTAATCAAAACGAAAACGTAAGACCGGGGATTCGAACCCGGATTACGTTATTTGGGCGTGGCTTTAGCACTGTCTTCAACCATTGTGCTATTAACATATTCTTGCATGTAAAATCCCAGACTTTTATGTAAACAGTCTCAGCAAGAATAAAATTAAATATTTAATCAATTAATAAAAATTTGATTGCACAAGTTTAATAATTTGGATTGAATTAATTGATTTAAGATATCGCCAAAGTGACCCCTCTTGAATAAATTTTTTCATGAAAAATATTAAATGTTATATATATGTATATTCATGTGAATATTAAATCGACCCAAAGGTAGGTTTGTATTTGGCCGAATTACATATATTTATGTGGTAATAAACATGTGACAATTATCAAGTATAAACATATGAATAATAAATCGATCCAAAGATAGGTTTATTATTTATTATGCATTATTGTCAATGTTTGATTATTACAACAAGTGTATCGCTAGCAGTTAATATTACTGTCCAAAGACTTGATATTAATGTTGCATTTGGTAACTTGAGATGGATTGTGCTTTCTTTTATATTTTTATCATTGATTTATTTCAGAAAGTGAGTAACTAAAGATTGTTCTCTTTTCATTTTAGGAACTTTCACTAAAGTATCTGCTAACTTGGGTTCAATTCCAACTCTTACTAGTTCTAATTACAAGGAATGGAACAGTAAAGTTAAAATTGTGCTTGGGTGTATGGATCTTGACCTTGCGCTAAGGATGGAACAACCTACTTCTCCTACAGATACCAGCTCTGCTGAGTATAATGCAGTTTATGAGAAGTGGGAACGTTCTAATCGCATTGGTTTAATGATCATTAAGGACACCATTCCAGAAACCTTTAGAGGTGATGAGGAGATCAGTGATCTCAAACAGTTCCTTGCTGAAATGGACTTGCGGTTTGCAAAGAGCGATAAAGCATAAATAAGTACGCTTCTGCATCGCTTTAGTACCATGAGGTATCACGGCAATGAAAAAATAAGGGAGTACATTTTGGAAATGTCCAACATTGTTTCAAAACCCAAGGCACTCAAGACTGAGCTTCCGGAAGAAGTGCTCATCTTCTTTGTCTTGAATTCTCTGCCTCCTCAATTCAATCAATTGAAATCCAGTTATAACACACAGAAGGAGAAATGGTCTCTTAATGAGCTCATTTCGTTTTGTGTGCATGAGGAGGATATGGTGAAACAACAAAGGACAGAAAGTGCTCATATGGCTAGCACCTCTAAGGTTCAGGGCAAAAGAAGGAAATTTGAGGTTGTTAACAATGAGGCTGCTAAGGGTCCAACTCAAAAGAAGCAGACTAAGGTTGAAGATACCTGCTTCTTTTGTAAGAAAGTTGGACACATGAAGAAGGACTGCCAAAAGTATCACGCATGGCGTGGAAAGAAAGGTATGTTCCTTGCTATGGTCTGTTCAGAAGTGAACTTAGTTGAAGTACCCAGAAACACTTGGTGGTTAGATTCAGGTGCAACTACTAACATCAGTGTTTCGCTGCAGGGTTGCCTGAGCTACCGAAAACCAACTGATGTTGAAAGACGCATTCATGTGGCTAATGGATTTCCGGTGGATGTGGAGGCAGTTGCGCATTTCAGATTGTTATTTAGTACTGGTCGTTATTTGGATTTGAAAGACACTTTTGTTGCACCGTCATTTAGACGGAATTTGTTTTCTGTTCCTTATTTAGTCAAATCTGGTTATTCTTGTTTAATTGGAAATGGAAGAGTTATTTTGTCTTTAAATTCAGTTTTAATTGGAACCGGTGCACTTTTGGACAATCACAATCTTTATATGCTTGACACTATAACTTCTCAAGATGAGAATTTAAGTGTTGAATCAAGGGGTACTAAACGAAAATTAGAAAATGCAAGTTCAGGAACTTTATGGCACAAACGCCTAGGTCACATTTCTAGAAATAGAATTGAGCGGTTTGTGTCAGACGGTATATTAAGTTCTGTTGATTTCACAAATTGTGATGTCTGTGTGGATTGCATTGAAGGAAAACAGACCAAACATAAGAAATTATGTGCATACAGAGCTAAAGAAGTCCTTGAGTTGATACATACGGATATTTGTGGACCTTTCCCTAAGGCATCTTGGAATGGTCAACAATACTTTATATCTTTCATAGATGACTACTCTCGTTATGCATACTTGTTTCTTATTCATGAAAAGTCAAAGTCTTTGGACGTGTTCAAAAAGTTTAAGGCTGAGGTTGAGAACCAACTTGAGAGAAAAATAAAGTATGTCAGATCTGATCGTGGTGGTGAATATTACGGTCGGTATGATGGTTCATGTGAACAATGTCCAGGGCCATTTGCCAGATACCTAGAGGAGTGTGGAATTGTCCCACAGTACACTATGCCGGGGTCTCCCAGTATGAATGGTGTATCTGAAAGACGTAACCGCACTCTTAAGGACATGGTAAGGAGTATGATTTTGTTGGGATAGTGTCCTGAAATCACACTTGTACTCACTCCTGATGATAGTTGTGTGTCGAGATCAGACATTCGTATAATACTGGGCGGTTGCAATGTTTTGCTAGAAGCCTCTTGCAATCTGTAAGTTGTATACTTACTGCCAGTATTATATGATCCTATAGGGTCACACACCTAAGCAAACTGGAAGCTAAGACATGGGAATGATCATTATGGTAATGATCATATTAATGTGTATTGGATACACATTATTATCGATAAAATGGTGTTGTGTCGATCGACACAGCTTGTGTGTCGGTCGAAACAGTTCGGGTTTCGAAAGGGCTTTTCGAAATTAAGACTTAATCAAGTCTGGTCCGTTAAGTATGTTTTAGGTCGAATAAAACTTGATAGTTTTTGACCTAGAACGGATGCCGTCGAGTTTTTCTCAGTGAGAAAAGCAGAAACACCAGAAACAGAGGATTCCCATTGATTCGGCACTAGCATCCCGTTTCCAGCTTATGTGCGTGTGTATCTGGTAGAGGCAAGGCACCTGCGTTGCTCAACTGATCTCGTTCACCATTTCATTCCGCTGCCAGTTCAAGGTAAGAACGAGGTTGGTTAAGTTTCAATATATCAAACCCTAGATCCTAGGAGATCCAACAGTGGTATCAGAGCGTGTTAGGGTTTAGACTATTGAATCAGATGCAATTAATTCGAAAACTGATGTTGTTGAACTGAATATTGCATGCTAAATCATGTTTTCAAAGTGTTAATCTCGGATTATGTGCCTGTTGAAAACGATGAAACTGTTGAAATCGCACTGTGTCGATCGACACAAAGCGTGTGTCGGTCGACACGCCGCGAAAATAACGCGTAAAATTTTTAGGGTTTGTCGCAGAGTATCGAACGACACAAAGCGTGTGTCGGTCGACACATAGCGAAAACTCGTAAATAATTTTAGGGTTTCGATCTGAGATCGAGTACCCATAATCCTGATGTGTCGATCGATACACTGGGTGTGTCAGTCGACACAGGTAATGCGATTAGATAGATCGGTTCAATTGGATTGAACCGGTTATCTCGCTCGGTTAATTTTATTAACCAATTTGGTTCTGGTTAGGTAATATCGATCGACACCGAGTTGTGTGACGATCGACATGGACCGTTAAACCGAACCGGTTCAATTAGATTGAATCGGTTAAGGAAATTCGATCCGGTTTGACCGGTTATCGGAGACCGGTTTAAACTATGTTGTGTCGACCGATGCCAATGGTTGGCATCGATCGACACACCATTCGCAGAATTACTGGTTGGACCATAAATTTGCGTATACCAGATCAAATTCAATCCCAAAGTTCTAGTTGAACATAAACTTAATAAAACTGAATGTTTTTAATTAAATTAATAACTCCTTGGATGTATATTGGATATGCATCAAGATTAAATAATCTTTTCCTCAACAAAATATCAAGTGATCTTGATGTCTTGCCCGATCTTGTCTACTGTCAAGACTCGTGTCGTTTGTTGGATAGTCTTGGAGTCCTTGGTATCCACTGCAACATGAGTAAGGCAGGTGGTCATTGACAGACTTGCAGTGCGACTGTCAGTGATCACAAGACAGAAGAGATTGGTTTTACTTGACTGGGCTATTAGAAGTTCTGAGCCCAGAGACATCAGAGTGGATTAGGCATAGTTTGTCTCATCCACGACCAAGAGTTGTACTGGGTACAATTAGCAATGATTTGCTTACCTAGATAACTAAAGTTTGAGTAACGGCGAGTCGCCCACTCGAATTTTAGTGATCTGAGGATCTTGGTTCATTGTATTCATCTGAGGAAACATAGTTTTGAATACAATGCGAGTTTTCTTATTAGATAAGAATTCTCATTCCTTGAGCATTATAACTAAGCCTCTACCTCTTTTAATTACAGCTATGTCTGTCTCAACTCACATCAACACTTTCTCACTAAGATCCGTCCTTGAGAAGGACAAGTTAAATGGATCTAATTTCTTGGAATGGTATCGGAACCTGAGAATAGTTCTCAGGCAAGAGAACAAGGAATATGTCCTTGAAATAGTTCTCCCCGAGAGGCCACGTTCCAATGCCCCGCAGACAGAAAAGAATGCTTGGGATAAGTATTCAGCTGATGTCAAAGATGTTAATTGTCTAATGCTGGTGACTATGAACTCTGAGCTGCAGAAGCAATATGAGAACGTGATGTCACCCATTGAGATTATTAACAGCCTGAAAGCTCGCACAGAGAGATACCAGACAGTTAAATCTCTCATGGATTGCAAGCTGGCTAAGGATAGTCCAGTAAGTCCTCATGTCCTTAAAATGATGGGTTACATTGATAACCTGGGGAAACTGGACTGTGCCATTAGCCAGGAGCTAGCCACTGACATGATCAGTTCATCATGAACTACAACATGCAAAACATGACTAAGACATTGACTGAGTTGCACGGCATGCTAAAGACAGCAGAGCCGAATCTCAAGAAGGCAACTCCCAGTGTACTGATGGTACAAGGGGGTAAAAGGTTTAAGAAACCTAAGAAGGATAAGGGAAAGGCCCAAGTTGTCCAGACTGAGAGTCAGGACAAGCCCAAGCCGAAGCCCAAATCCGGGCCTTCTCCTGAGGATAAGTGCAACTACTGCAAGCAGTTAGGGCATTGGAAGAGAGACTGCAAGAAGTTCATGGAAGATTACAAGAAGCTGAAGAAGACGTATGATGCGTCTGACTCAAGTATTTAGGTTATCGAACTTAATGTTATGTCTTCTAGTTCTACTTTGTGGGTATTGTATACCGGCTGCGGTGCTCATATTTGTACTGATGTGCAGGCACTAAGAAACAGTAGAACGCTGAAGAAAGGACAAGTGGAGCTACGGGTCAGGAATGGAGCTAAGGTTGCTGCACTGGCCGTAGGCACCTACGATTTGTCTTTACCTTCGGGCATGGTTTTAGCTTTGAATAATTGCTACTTTGTACCTGCGATTAGCAGAAACATAATTTCTGTTTCCGTTTTGGATTTGGAAGGTTTTGATTTTGCTGTTAAGAATAAAGTTTGTTCTTTTAATCGTGATGGTACATATTATGGTAGCGCCCCATTAGATAATGGGTTATATGTTTTAAACCAAGAAATGCCTGTCTTTAACATAAATACAAAGCGGTTTAAGTCCAATGACGAAAACCCGACTTTCTTATGGCATTGTCGTTTGGGCCATATCAATGAGAAACGCATCCAAAGGCTCCATCGAAATGGGCTTCTGGGGTCATTTGATTTTGAATCATGTGACAAATGCGAATCTTGTTTGATGGGCAAAATGGCTAGAGCCCCTTTCAACAAACCGAATGAAAGGGCCGGTGACTTATTGGGCCTTGTTCATACTGATGTATGTGGGCCGATGAGTACTGTTGCCAGAGGAAATTACAAGTACTTCATTACCTTCACTGATGATTTCAGTAGATATGGCTATGTCTATTTGATGAGACACAAGTCAAATTCCTTTGATAGATTCAAGGAATTCAAGAATGAAGTACATAACCAACTTGGCAAAAGTATTAAAGTTCTGCGATCGGATCGCGTAGGAGAATACTTGAGTCAAGAGTTCAACGACTATCTGAGCGAGTGTGGAATTATTTCACAACTCACTCCTCCTGGAACACCCCAATGGAATGGAGTGTCAGAGAGGAGGAATCGAACCTTATTGGATATGGTTCGGAATATGATGAGTCATTCAAATCTTCCATTATCCTTTTGGGGAGACGCTCTAGAAACGTCTGCGTTTACACTAAATAGGGTGCCATCTAAATCAGTGGAAAAGACACCACATGAATTGTGGACTGGGAACATTCCTAGTCTGTCTTTCCTGAAGATTTGGGGGTTGTGAAGCTTATGTTAAACGTTTAATCTCTGACAAGCTTGCACCCAAATCAGATAAATGCTACTTCGTTGGTTATCCTAGGGAAACCAAGGCATACTACTTTTACAACCAATCTGAGAACAAAGTATTTGTTGCTCGGGACTGTTCTTTTCTTGAGAGGGAGTTTCTCTCTAAGAAAAACAGTGGGAGTAAAGTACATCTTGAAGAAATTCGAGATGCACAGGAGACTGCTCAACCTGCTGAGGAAGAGCAGCAGTTGGATCCACAGAGTTCTGTGGAACCGGCGCCTGTGGAGCCTGAAGTTCGCAGATCCGGAAGGATCTGTCACGAACCCGAGAGATACTATGGATTTCTCGTGACCAATTCCAATGATCTGATGATCATTGATAGTGACGAACCAGCGACCTTCGCGGAAGCAATGATGGGCCCGGACTCCGAAAAGTGGCTTGGAGCCTCTAAATCCGAAATGGGATCCATGTCAGAAAACCAAGTATGGTCCTTGGTCGATTTACCTAGGTGCAAAAGCCATTGAGTGTAATTGGATCTTCAAAAAGAAGATTGACGTGGATGGCAATGTACAAATTTACAAAGCGAGGTTGGTGGCAAAAGGTTTCAAGCAAATTCATGGTATTGACTATGATGAAACCTATTCCCCAGTCGCTATGCTTAAATCCATTCGGATTCTTCTAGCGATTGCAGCTCATTATGACTATGAGATTTGGCAGATGGATGTCAAAACCGCTTTCCTGAATGGTATTCTAGAAGAGGATGTGTATATGACACAGCCTGAAGGTTTTGTTGATCCTAAGAACGCTGGAAAGGTATGCAAGCTTCATAAATCCATTTATGGATTGAAGCAAGCATCGCGGAGTTGGAATCTTCGTTTTGATGAAGCAGTAAAACAATTTGGTTTCATCAAGAACGAAGAGGAACCATGTGTTTACAAGAAGACTAGTGGGAGCAGAATTGCGTTTCTTGTACTGTATGTCGATGACATACTCCTCCTCGGTAATGACGTTCCGTTGCTTCAGTCTGTTAAGACTTGGCTCGGAAGTTGTTTTTCCATGAAAGACATGGGAGAAGCCGCGTACATTCTTGGAATCAGAATCTACAGAGATAGTGTGAACAGGCTGCTTGGATTGTGCCAGGACACTTATATCGATAAGGTGTTGCACAGATTCAGGATGCATGATTCTAAGAAGGGCTTCATACCGATGTCTCATGGCATTAGTCTCAGCAAGAAGCAGTGTCCGGTGACACATGCTGAGCGGGAGCGCATGAATAGGATTCCTTATGCTTCTGCAATAGGATCTATTATGTATGCCATGCTCTGCACTCGTCCAGATGTAGCTTACGCGTTAAGCATGACGAGTAGATACCAATCTGATCCAGGTGAAGTTCACTGGACAGCTGTCAAGAATATTCTCAAGTATTTGAAACATACTAAGGATAAATTCCTGGTGTATGGAGGAAGTGAAGAACTTGTGGTGAATGGATTCACCGATGCGAGTTTTCAGACCGACAGAGACGATTTCCGATCACAGTCTGGATATGTCTACTGTTTGAATGGCGGTGCAGTGAGCTGGAAGAGCTCTAAGAAGAATACCATAGCTAATTCCACGACGAAAGCTGAATATGTTGCTGCTTCTGAAGCGGCAAAGGAAGCTGTTTGGTTCCTAGTATCTTGGAGCCAGTGGCTTTGTTTTGTGATAACAACAGAGCCATTGCTCAGGCGAAAGAACCCAGGTCACACCAGAAGTCCAAACACGTAGAGAGGAGGTATCACCTGATTCGTGATATCGTCAATAGAGGTGATGTGAAGATCAGCCGAGTTCCGACGGACGAGAATGTCGCTGATCCTCTGACTAAGTCACTCCCAAGGCCTAAGCATGAGAGTCATACGACTGCTGTAGGCATTAGAGATCTCAAGATGTAATCTTGATTCTAGTGGGAGTTTTAGTTTTATTTTAGTTATAATAAGATGCTCTTGTAAAACATTCTTTTGGATATGTTTAATGAAATTTGATTTCAGCATTATTTATTGTGATCTAAATAATGGTCCCAAAATAAGTTTATGTCATATTATAGGTCATCAAGTTGAGGACTTGATCATGAAACCCTATAAGTCATAGATGATATAAATTATGTTCTGTCCCTAGTCGATGTTGTCAAAGTGGGACAATGGCAACCGCGAGAGACTAGATTGTGAGGTGACTGTTGGCTAAGTTTCATGGAGCCAATGATATGATTATCGCAGTCAGTCACATAGATATATGTTGGTGAACATATGATCAGACATGACCCGCTGATGAGAAGTCTACAAGATAGTAATATCTGTGTCATAAGAGGTTCTCATTACGACTATAGAGTATAGTCCTCAGACCTGAGTTCATCATGCTTTCTTGCATATGAATTGGTACACTTTGACTTTGTCAAACGTCGACCCGTAACTGGCGACTATAACGGCACTGTTCAAGTATATCATGAAGTGTGCATTGAAATAGGGATGGAACAAGATGGGATTTGTCCATCCTGATTAACGGGAGATAAATATCTCAGGGCTTATCGAAGACTTAATACTGAGAAAAATGTGTGGCCGCACTCAAACGAATTGTAGTTCAGTTGTTTGTAATGTTCAGTATGAGATCAGGAGTTCGATAAACACGATGTTTGCTTAATAAGGATGACACTAATCTTGCCTTATGCCAAATCGAGATATAGAGACAAAAGGATTATAGGAATTGTTGATTCCAGTACAAGTGGGAGATTGTTGGGATAGTGTCCTGAAATCACACTTGTACTCACTCCTGATGATAGTTGTGTGTCGAGATCAGACATTCGTATAATACTGGGTGGTTGCAATGTTTTGTTAGAAGCCTCTTGCAATCTGTAAGTTGTATACTTACTGCCAGTATTATATGATCCTATAGGGTCACACACCTAAGCAAACTGGAAGCTAAGACATGGGAATGATCATTATGGTAATGATCATATTAATGTGTATTGGATACACATTATTATCGATAAAATGGTGTTGTGTCGATCGACACAGCTTGTGTGTCGGTCGACACAGTTCGGGTTTCGAAGGGCTTTTCGAAATTAAGACTTAATCAAGTCTGGTCCGTTAAGTATGTTTTAGGTCGAATAAAACTTGATAGTTTTCGACCTAGAACGGATGCCGTCGAGTTTTTCTCAGTGAGAAAAGCAGAAACACTAGAAACAGAGGATTCCCATTGATCCGGCACTAGCATCCCGTTTCCAGCTTGTGTGCGTGTGTATCTGGTAGAGGCAAGGCACCTGCGTTGCTCAACTGATCTCGTTCACCATTTCATTCCGCTGCCAGTTCAAGGTAAGAACGAGGTTGGTTAAGTTTCAATATATCAAACCCTAGATCCTAGGAGATCCAACAGATTTGTCATTCTACCTTACAAGAATCACTCTGGGGAGAGGCACTAAAGACTGCAGCCTACATTCTTAATAGAGTACCAACTAAAGCAACTGCAAAAACACCTTATGAGCTTTGGACTGGCCGAAAACCTAGTCTAAAGTATTTTCACATTTGGGGATGTCCAGCTGAGGCTAGGCCTTATAGGCCATATGAAAAGAAATTGGACTCCAGAACCGTGAGCAGTTACTTTATTGGTTATTCTGAACGATCTCGGGGGTATAAGTTTTATGATCCCACACAAAAGAACATTTTTTGAGACGGGAACTGCTACGTTCTTTAAGGATATTGAATTTGGGGGGAGAAATGAAGTTAGAGACATCATCTTTGAGGAAGAATCGGATCCAGTTTCTATACCGATTCATATAGTTGCTTTTGATTAAGCAAATTTGGAACCTCAAGTTGATATTGAAGCTCTTCCTCCAAATCAAGATGACAATCATATCGAACATGAAAGTCAAATTCAAAATCCTCAAGAACCGGTGCATCAAGAGCAAGTGCCTTTGCGGCGATCCACTAGAGAAAGAAGAAGTGCTATTCCGGATGATTATATAGTATTTCTTATGGAACAAGAGGAAAATCAAACCCAATTGGAAGATGATCCTATCAACTTTCGTGAGGCTATGGGTAGTTCCAATTCGGATAAGTGGGTCAAAGCTGCAAATGAAGAGTATCAGTCAATGCTAGACAATAAAGTTTGGGACATCGTCCAATTACCAGAAGGAAAGAAACTCATTGGTTGCAAATGGATATTTAAGACCAAGATGGATTCAAATGGTAATGTGGAGCGATATAAGGTTCGTCTAGTGGCTAAAGGATATACTCAAAAAGAAGGGATTGACTACAAAGAAACCTTTTCTCCAGTTTCATCAAAGGATTCTTTTAGGACAATCATGGCTCTTGTTGCACATTATGACTTAGAGCTTCATCAAATGGATGTTAAAACAGCGTTTCTCAATGGAAACATTGATGAGACTATCTATATGTTGAAACCAGAAAACTTTGTATTAGGTGATTCAAAGAAAATGGTGTGCAAATTAAATAAATCCATCTATGGGCTAAAACAAGCTTCTCGTCAATGGTACCACAAATTTCATGAGGTAATCATCTCGTTTGGTTTTGAGGTGAATATAGTCGAAGATTGTGCGTATCACAAGTTCAGTGGGAGTAAGTGCATTTTCTTGCTTTTGTATGTCGATGACATATTGATAGCCACTAACGATATAGGCATGTGGCACGAGACCAAGAAATTTCTTAAGGGTCATTTTGACATAAAAGATCTTGGTGAAGCATCTTTTGTATTAGGGATCCAGATTCATCGAGATAGAACCCGAGGAATTCTTGGATTGTCTCAAAGGAGCTATATCGATAAAGTGCTCAAGAGATTTGGAATGCAAGAATGCAAACCCGGTGACACCCCAATCGCTAAAGGAGACAAATTCTGTCTCGATCAATGCCCTAAGGGAAAATTGGAAATTCAGGAGATGCAAAAGATCCCTTATGCGTCGGCAGTAGGGAGTCTAATGTATGCTCAAGTTTGTACGCGTCCGGATATTGCGTACATTGTTGGAGTTTTGGGCAGATACTTAAGTAATCCAGGTATGGACCATTGGAAAGCAGCCAAAAGGGTCATGAGGTACCTGCAGAGAACAAAGGACTATATGCTCACATATCGGAAGTCAGATAATTTGGAGATCGTTGGGTATTCTGATTCTGATTTTGGTGGATGCAAAGATAGTAAAAAGTCCACTTCATGCTATGTTTTTCTGTTGGCTGGTGGAGCGATTTCTTGGCGTAGTGCGAAACAATCACTCGTAGCTTCCTCCACAATGGCAGCAGAATTTGTAGCAGTTTATGAAACACCCGATCAAGGACTTTGGCTGACGAATTTTGTCACTGGACTTCGAATTATCGAAGGGATCGAAAGACCACTGAAGTTATACTGTGACAACCGATCAGCTGTGTTGTATTCCAACAAAAATAGGAGTCCAACAAAGTGCAAGTTTATTGAAATTAAGTTTCTTGTTGTTCAAGAAAGGGTACAAAGTGGAGAGGTTTCCATAGAACACTTAGGGACAAAATCCATGATAGCAGATCCTCTTACAAAAGGTATTCCACCGAAAGTCTTTCATGAGCATACTACTCGAATGGATGTTTCAGTGTTTGAGGATCATTTGGTTTAGTGGGAGTTTGTCATTTTGTTTTGGTTTCTATGTTTCATTGTGTTTATGCACATTTTCTGATCAGAAATAAAGTTTAAAGTTTACTCTTTGTACAATAAAGTTAAAGGATCTCACTAAAGTAGGACCAGTTGAAAATCGACATGTGATGATTACTTTTCATGTGATTTTCATGCCACACTTTTCATAATTGATCTATGTCATTTGATTATATAAATTTCAGTGACCATGGAAGGTTTAGTTATTTTGTAATTATAACGAAGGCCGCCATGATCCTATGTTTGTATAGTTAATGGACGATATTGTTTATGCCTGCTATATAATGACAATTTTGAGCACATAAAGTCTATCACATTTTCGGAATACATATGCGACTCAGTGGGAGATTGTAAGGATCATTTTGGGGTCACACATGTATTATTAATGTGTTAGGGTCATTATATTAAAGAGTCAAAACTTATGTGGTCACTTTGGTAAAGAATAAAGGACTATGGGGCATAATTGTTATAGAAAATTAATGTGTTGATACATTATGTGATTTCTAATTTGATGAAGGGCCGAATTAGAAATTGTTTCTACTATAAGTAGAAGGTTATGGTCCCCTCGGCAACCCTAACTAGTTATGGTCCCCTCGGCAACATCAACAAAGATCTTCGGCTTTTTTGGGTTTGTCGTGGAAGAGCCATAACGAAACGAACATATTCATATTCATCAACCATAGATCCAAAAGGTACGCTTTCGCTTCAGTTTATATTATTCAGAAACTAGCATGAGATCAAATAAGATTTATTCTCAGAAAAAAAAAAAAAAGCATGTGGTTTTCATTCTGCATTCGACAGAGGAGTAAGAAAAAATGGGTATACAAAGGAAAGGAAGAGCCACGTTGCGACGCAAAACCATGCAATCTCAGTTTCCGTTTTCTCGACGCGTGTGACTCTCTTTCTTTGTGTTTTTCTCCAATTTGTTCTCTACGAAGATGTTTTGTGCCTCTCTCTCTCTCTCTCTCTCTCTGGTCATTATTCTCTCCTACTTGCTGCTGAATCTGCTTTCGAAGTTCCTGCATCCTAAAGAGGTTTGTGTTTTTGTTCCTACCTCAAATTAGAAAATTTTCATCTGTTTACGTTGATTTAGTTAGTTAATTAAAGTGGAAGATAAGATGCGCTTTTTTCAGAAATTTGTTTGCTTGTTCAAAGATATTGAAATTGTGTTTGCATGTAGTTTGTTCCGAGTCCCACAAACAAATCACTTGGGATTATTTTCCCAAATTGTAGCTATTTTTTTCTGGAGAAACATGTTCAAATTTTCTGGAAAAACGTTCGGTTATCACTTTTCTCGTATCTCTTGTGTGAAAAAACGGCTGTTTTATTTTCTCTCATTTGAGCTTATAACATATCCTTTCGACTCGGTATTTTGGACAGAATTGAAGATACCTCCATGAGTCGAACAAGGGAGGGATATGAGTCTAACAAGAGTGAAGGCAAAATAAGTTGGATTTGGAGTAAGGCAGTAAGTGTTGGAAAGAATGTTCTAACAGCTGGTGTTGTAGTTTCTTCAGCTCCACTCCTGTTTCCTCCACTTGTTGTCGCCTCTACCATCGCATTCATCTCCTCTGTTCCTTTTTGTCTCTTCTTGGCAAACTATGCTTGTACTCAAAAGGTTATGAGTAGTCTTCTTCCTCCTAATGAAAAAACAACTGGAAGAGACAAAGATGAATCTCGGTTTGAGTACGTCGGGTTTGGTCATGTTGCAGGCATGGCCGAATTTGATGGGGCGGAACTGATTCTCATTCAGTGCAAGGAAGATGAGGAGATAGCAAAAGAGTCAACTAGTTTGATAGAGAGAATTATGGATGAGGGTAGAACTGAGAAAGGAACTTCTGAGAAAGAATTAAAAAATGGTGAAAGGTCGGGAGATGCCAAATCAGAGAAGGTTCAAGATCAGACTGGAAAGCAGGAATCACAAGAGACTGGCAATGAAGGTTGTTCATGATGATTCTGTAATTGTTATTTTGCGTGAAAGAGATTACTGAGACTCGTACTTTTTTTCAGAGGAACTTGGGAGCACTACAACTGAAGCTTTTACCGGAAAGGATGAGGAAACATCTTCGAACGAGGTTAAGACTTGATACTATATATTAACATAACAGAATATCCCCTGCCTCAAGTTAAGTACTGATGAAATCCATGCTCGGTTCTAATTGTTAGTATATTCCTGAATATTATCCTAGGATCGTGTGTAGTTGTTATTGTTAGAGTAAATCTAGCTAGATATCTTTTAGATACTCAAAACTAGAGATACTCGTAACTGCTTCGTGAACATCGTATGATATTAATACAAATCACAAATTCCTAAAACCTACACTAATCTGCATGTATTCTATACTTTCTTGCCAAACATTGTTGTTACTGGACTAGTTTTACGGCTGAATATTCTTCGTACTACTATGATTATGTTGCTGATTGATTCACTAACCCAATAAAAAAAATTTCACTGTCACACATATTGTGATGGTTGTATTGATTTCTGTTAGGCTGGGGGTCGGCGGGTAACCCGCACCGTCACACATACCTGACACGCCAAACCCAAGAAACAAAATTAGTTAACATGCACAATATTAAAATAATATTAATTAATAAAATTTTAATATTTAAAACTGTTAACTCTTAATTTTAATATTCAATGTTGAGCTATATCACATGGTCTTGTGCATGCTTGATATGAATTTACTCTATATGTTGGGTCCAGTAGTGTTGAGGCCGTGTCGGTCCTTTAAACCCCAATGCTTATTTGTAAAGGTCAAGGTTGAGGATAAATAATCAATGTTAGGTCGTAGTTGTGCTTTAACACTCCTTCAAATGTAAACGTTATACCAATGTCAGTAGTTGTAGATAACTGACTAAAATTGTTTAAAAAGTCGTTCTCTGATCTCTTGAGCAGCCGATAGACCAAGCTGTAAGTGCGCCAAGTGGAACAGGGGAAGAGAAACGAAAAAACACTACTAAGAAAAAGAAAAAAACCGGGCGTGCAGGTAACCGGTTTTAGTCATCCATCTAAACTCTCAATTTTTCGTTTTTTTTTTAGTTTGAAGGGCAGATTATGAATACGGTCGTTGTAATACTACTAACAGGGTGATTGTTTAGTACAGTTTAGTGAAAATGTCATTAATCTGTTCTTGGACTGATATTTTTTCAAGTGTGATGGACCCTTAATAGAGTCGATTGCATATAGTTAGGCATGTGGCAACATATTTTGGATCAAATCTCTGCTGATAATCTTGGTGTTTAATGGATAGCTTAAAGAAAAACTTGGCTGTGATGGTAGATTGATCGTTCTGTATTGTGTTTGACTAAAGATGAGTGAATCTGTCCAATTGTGTATGGTTTTGATGAGGTGAAAGAGGAACCTTTGGGATTTTTTAGGTATACAGTGAGGAGAAAATATGGGAGAAGATGGAAGCGTTGAGGAAGGTAGTAGGATACAGTGTTGCATTGAGTGCTACATATGCAGAGGAGTTGAAGGCTCTTTATGTTTTTACTGGCGTGATCGAGCCTCCTTGGTCAAGGTTGATGAACCAGGACAGTCATGAAATTGCAAATGTTAGTGCTAGACTTCGCTTCCTTATGTCTGTTATTGGAATAAACTAGTTTGATGGTGTGCTTGTGTACTAGGTACCAGTAAAGTGTCAAACAAGTGGTGTACAAACCCTCAACTTTATCTGTATTTTTCTTGCGACTTTGGTCCTAGTTGTACTTGTTTTTAAATTTCAAATAGTTTCCGTCCTTCCATCCCTTTCGTCATGCTAATTTCTACAATTTTACTCAGCCTTCACTGTTATATCGAGTTTTTCTTGTTCTTTTAGGTCAAAGCCATACTTATATATCAACTATCATGATTGTATGGACTTGTTACTCGTAAGAAAATCTGCTTATCCATCTCAAAGGTTTCTCTGTTATAATCCTAAGTGAAACTATTAGGATAAAGAGATCAATGTTAATCATATCTCTTTCAATGTTTATCATATCTTCTTCTTAATGTATATCTTTAGCATTTAGATATATCTTTTTTAGATTCTTATTCCTGTTAAGATTAACATAATGCAAATAGTTTGATACGATTTACAATTTGTCATGGTATCAGAGTACGAACAACAATAAACTTGTTTTCGATCCAAATCTCTCGACAACTCCTCACGATCGTGAGGGAGCTAAGCGATTTTGACCTCTGAAACCGAAACAAAAGAATCACCATGTCAATGGTAATGACCGACTCAAAACACACAACAATTTCTCCCTATGATATATCGGCTGACGACAATCCTAGAGCTGTTATCTCTCAACCTCTCTTTAATGGCTCCAACTATGATGAATGGGCCATCAATATCCGTATGGCAATTAGCTCTCGGAAAAATTTTGTTTTCTTAAATGTATCAATACCTAAATTTAGCTCCGATTCATTTCAACTTGTAGATTGGATTGCCAATAACCATCTTCTTGTCGAATGGATCAAACTAATGATCGAACCGAAGATATGATCATTGATATCAACTTCGGAAATCGCAAAAGAACTCTGGGATATCATCAAAGAAAAAGATTTTCTTAGAAAAGTGGAGCTCATCTCCAACAACTGCAGAATCAGCTAGCAGCTTGCAAGCAGAATGGTTCAACAGTGGACGATTACTTCGGACGACTCACAAGGTTGTGGGACGTAATCGCAGAGTGCATGAATTCAAAACGATGCACCTGCACGATGAAACCGCTTCCGAATCTCGACAGATTCATGATTCTCTTTACAGATTCATGATTCTCTTTCATGGCTTGACGATGCAGTACATAGAGCTAACAGGTCTCAGCTTTACGCGATGACACCGCTTCCGGATCTCGACAGTATCTATCAAACAATCGTTCAAAACAAAACCTTGCGATCCACAATAACATAAGAACCTTTAGTTATGTGTCTCGCGACTCATACAAACTCAAAACCATCGTCCAAATCATCGACAATATCCACCCATGACATCAATAAACAAGAGAATCGTGATACATCTCAAATATGTATGGTGTGTGGACGATTCGGACAAGATGCAAAAGTATGCTTCAAAGTGGTGGGATATCCGGAATGGTGGGGTGAAAGACCAAGGAATATGGCTGATAATCGGAAAAATACATCAACGGGATGTGGACGAGGATTCATCGAAGAGCTAACACAACTCAGATTGGAGATGCAACAACAACATCATCAAAATCCATGATCACCGAGAGAGATCATGTGGGTCTTAGTGGACTTGCAGATGGCAATGGAATGTGGTTCAAAGGCTTCTTGGAAAATCAGGCCAACAAAATGGTAAGAGTAATGATTTATGGATTATTGATTCAGGTGCAACTCATCATATGACGGAATGCATTGAGCGACTTGATGAGATATGAGATATTCCACTAATATATGTTTCTCTTCCAGCAGAAAAAGACGTCTACTCTACCAAACATGGGACGATTCATATTACTCCGAATCTATCCCTGAAGAATGTGTTTTTCGTTGATGGATTTCACATGAATCTCATCTCACTTGGGCAAATTGTCACAAGTTATTGATAAGTTAATACTCATGCAGGACCGAACTATGAGGAAACTGATTGAAGCGGGTGAACGAGAGGGAGAGGGGCTATACCGGTTTCATGAGTTACCAACGATGACATCTCTGCAGACTAGTGTTCGTGATGATTTGGCTTTGTGGCATCACCGTCTGGGTCATCCGTCTCCTCAGGTTACCGGATTAGTACCAGGAATTAGGAATAGTTCTCATAGTCATAATGAAATTTTTCTTAAAGATTGTGATGTATGTTTTCGAGCCAAACAGACTCGACAATCTTTTCATGATAGTTTGAAAAAAGCTAATGAATTTTTGATCTAATACATTGCAATTTATGGGGACCCTATCGAACAACATCTTTTTTGTGGATCAAATACTTCCTTACGATAGTAGACGACCGTTCGAGAGCTATATGGCTTTACCTCTTTCCGGATAAAACCATGGTGTTTACACGCCTTCGAGAGTACTTGGCAATGATTTAAAGGCAATTCTCAAAGAAAGTCAAAAGTATTCGTAGTGACAACATAACATAATTCTTATGTCTCTCACGATTTTTTCTTGAGAAAGAGATTTTACACGAAACATCGTGTGTATATACGCCTCAGCAGAACGGGAGATCGGAACGCAAGCACCGTCATATCTTGAACGTAGCTCGGGCTCTGCGTTTTCAAGTAAATCTTCCGATATAGCATTGGGGAGAATGTGTTCTTACTGCCGGTTATTTAATCAACCAAACTCCATCTGTCTTGCTGAACAACAAAACACCGTTCAAATTCTTATACGGACACACTCCTGGCTATAAACACTTGCGTGTCTTTGGATGTTTGGAATCTGCACACAACTTGGTGTTGGGAATGTCCTGAAATCTACCGTACTATCTCTAGAAAGTATTATAAGTGTCGAGATCAGACATAAGTCATAAATACTGGGTGATCATGATGGCTTGCTAGAGTCCGCTCTTGATCTATAAGTTTAGGACTTATTACCAGTATTGTATGATCCCAAAGGGTCACACACCATAGCTAACGGGAAAGTTAAATGGAAATAATACGGTAAGATGCAAAGGCATTTACTGTATTTGTACAGAGAATTGGGCCAAGACAAAATACCGACTTTTGTCTGATTTGTGTCTTGGGCCCAAAATCCTAATAGGCCATTAGTTTAATAACTTGGGCCCATATAAGGATGAGGAATGGCGCCTAGGGCTTAGAAACACTTCCCTCTGCGATTTTCACAGCCACCATTCCTCTCTCTCTGATTCATTCCAGCTTGGTCTAGCAACCTGATCCAAAGCTTGTAAGCGTGTGGATACCAAGGAGGAGCCGGTAATCATCTGCTCTAAGTGATCTCGTCATTACCAATCAATCCGCTGCACCCTAAAAGAGGTAATGATCCTGATCTGATCATATGATTCAACTGCAATCACCTAGATCCGAGTTATGTATGTGCTAGGTTGTAATCCGAGAATTACACCAAGAATGCACATAATCCTTCAGTGGTATCAGAGCTAAGGTCATTAGGTTGCTTGAAATTTGGATCATAACTGAATCGAATGTTGATTTGGTAAATGAAATCGGTTTTGTCCTTTTTGTGTATGTCGTGAATTGATTATCGAATTGGGAAAAGGACAAAAGTTTATGCTTAATCGATTTGTTTGAATTGTATTAATTATCATTGGCGTGAACATGATCGTTAAGTGATTGTGAATCTTAAGAATTCGATTTGTAAGGTTAGGAAAAGGACAAAATTGTGTTTGTCCTTAAGTGAATCACGATCGCTTATTGCTTTGATCATTAATATTATGTTTGAATAACAATCACATGTGGTGACAATGAAAGGTTGACTTTGAGAATCGAATTGTTAGGTTTGTCATTGTCAAAAATGTTTTGTCTTCTTCTGTATGTCTTGTTACGATTTTGTGGAAGACAAAATCCTTTTTGAATTATTTAAATCGATAAGTGAATGGCATAATTCGTTTTTGTCTTCTTGTTATTGTCACGCTTCTTGTTAATGGACAAATTCGCTTGAAACCATTATTGAATTAAGGTTGAATGATTCGTTTTGACTTTGTTAATGTATAAGATTCATGTGATCTTTGTAGAATCATAACAAATGTTTTTGTTGTTGTTGAATAATTAATTATTTAATTATTCAATTAATATATGGTTTAAGCGGTTAACCAAATCGCGGTTTGCTGGAAATTATTTAATACATGGTATTATTTAATTTCTGGTTAAACCGGATTGAAATTCATAAAATTGAATTTTAACCTAAACCGAAGGCTGGTCTAAGTTTGATTTGGTTGGACCAAATAATTTAGAGCTGGTCTGGTTTAGTAAATAACCGATGGTTTTGATAGTTAATTTGGTCTTGGACCAGAATTAATAAACCGACTCGGTTATGTCAAATTATTGGGCCAACTGGAATTCTATGGTCTTGGGCCAAGAATTGGGCCTATAATTTGTGACCCAACCCGAAAATATTTATAAAATATTAAATTAGAAATTTCTATTTTTAGTATGTTACTAAATTTAGAAAGTTTCTAAAATAAGTAAGTTTCCCAAAATAGTAATCTTCTATTTTTGGAAATAAAACTTAAAATCCTCAAAACCAATATCAAGCTTGGATGTCTTTCCAATCTTGTCAGCTACTTAACGCTTATTCGATTACAGATATGGCTTACAGTGTGAGGTGTCTGTTTTCGCGTAAGTAAAGTAGTATATAGTCACTAATTTCATTGGGAGTCCCAGACTTTAGTGATTATTTGGCTGTAAGAGATTGGTTTCCTTGACTGGGCCATCGGGAGTCCCGGGCCTTGAGACATCTGGTGTATTGGGCCTTGGGCCCAATCCACAACCGAGAGTTATATGGTTATAACTAGCTGTGTGTATGCTTACCAAGTAAAGCTAATTCCGGGTGACGGCCAGTGGCCCACTTTGGATTTAGCTGAACATGGGTCTCGGAATCATTGCATTCTTATGAGGTTAAACAAAGAAATTTTGAATGCAATGCGAGTTTTCTTATAAGTTATTAAGATTACTCTTTTATGAACTAAATAACTAAAACTCTTTTTATCTCTAAATTTCAGTTATGACTAGCACAAACAATCAAAACACTTTCTCGATCCGGTCTGTCCTTGAGATGGACAAACTGAACGGATCAAATTTCTTGACTTGGTCGCGGAACCTGAGGCTAGTCCTCAGGCAGGAGAGAAAGGACTATGTCCTTGAGAGAGCTCTCCCCGTGAGGATCGGGTCCAATGCCTCTCATGCAGTATATGATGCTTGGAATAAGCATTATAATGATGCGGTAGATGTGCGTGGTCTGATATTGGCTACCATGGACTCAGATTTGCTGAAGCAATATGAGAACATGGAGTCGCCAATAGAGATGATCAGCAGCCTGAAATTGAGATTTCAGGAGCAGGTAAGAGTGGAGAGATACCAGTTGGTTAAATCTCTCACTAGCTGCAAGCTACCGAATGATCATCCAGTAAGTCCTCATATCAGTAAAATGATGGGTTACATTGATAACCTGAGGAAACTGGATTATCCAGTTAGCCAAGAATTGGCAACTGAGATCATTCTGCAGTCACTGCCGTCAAGCTATGATAAGTTCAGAAGGAACTATATCAAGAAAGGCTTAACGAAGACGCTGACTGAACTGCATGATATGCTCAAGACAGTTGAGCCAAACGTGAAGAGTACCCTGTACAATCTCATGAAGGAGAAGGGTAGGTTTACTAAACCTAATGCTGACAAGGGTAAAGACAAAGTTGTCCAGATTTTGAATCATGGCAAGCGTGTGTCTTCTGAGCCCGAGTCAGATACCTCTTACGTTGATAAGTGTTGCTACTGTAAAGAGACTGGGCATTGGAAGAGAGATTGCATTAAATTCATGGAAGATTATGAGGAGTTGAAGTCGATGTATGAGACTACTTCCTCAGGTATTCATGTTATTACTTCAAGTTATACCTTATAGGTATTGAATACTGGTTGTGGCACTGATATTTGTTATAATATGCAGAGCCTGAGCAACAGTAGAACGTTGAAGGAAGGGCGAAGTGGAACTGCGTGTCTGGAAGGAGCTTGGGATGCTGCCTCAGCCGTAGGGTTTTCACTTATAGATCCCTTTGAGGCTTGGTTTTGTATTAAGTAAATTGCTACAATGTACCTGCTTTAAGCAGAGTTGTCTTTCATTTTCTTGTAAAGAATTTGAATGTTTTTCATTTTGATAAAAGACAAGTTTTGTTCTTTCGATCTTAATGAAATATTAATTGTAGCACCCTATTCAAGGAATGGGTTTTATATCTTAAACCAAAGAGTGCCTAAATGTAACATAAATACCGAATTGGTTTAAATCTGATGAATTAAACCTGATTTTTCTTGGCATAAATGTTTTGGTCACATAGAGTAAGTCGGATTCAGAAACCCCATAGTTATGGACTTTTTGGCTCATTTGATCGGATATCTTATGAGACTTGAATTCTGCTTACTGGACCAAAAGACAAAGGGCCCATCTTAGCCGAGCTAGAGAAAAGCCCAAAGGCTTATTGGACCTTGAACATACTCATGTATGTGGCCCGATGAGCAGTAATGCCAGAGAAAATTTCCTGTACTTCATTGTCTCTACTAATTACTTCAGTGAGTGTGACTGTGTTCATTTGATGAGACACAAGTCGGAATTTTTTGATATGATCAAAAGAGTTCCAGAATGAAGTATAGAATCTGAATGACAGAAGTATTAAGACTCTGGATTAGATCACGAGTGAGAATACTTGAGTCATTAATGGTGTGATCATCTGAATGAGTGTGAAGTCGTTTCACAGCTCAATTCTCCTGAAAACCTTGAGGTATTTCTGTGAGAAAGAATCAGATCTTATTAGAAATGATTAAAGATGAGTCACACGAATCTTCCATGATATTCTTTAAGAATAACGCTCTAGTAATATCTAAGTTTACGCTGAAATAGTTCCACTAATATCAGTTGAAAGACACCACATAAATGTGGATTGGAAATGATCCAAATTCGTCTTTATTGAGTATTTGAAGTTGTGCTACTTCGCTGGTTGTCCTAGGGAAACCAAGGCTTGTTACTTTTTACGTCCATTCTGTTTTCTAAGAGGGGAAGTTACTTTCCAAGAAGAACAGTGGGAGTAAAAGCGTAACTCGAAGAAATTCGAGAAATACAGGAGGCTGCTCAACCTGTTGAGGGAGAGCAGCGGATGGATTTACAGATTTCTGTAGAATCTACACCTGTAAAGCCTGAAGTTCGCAGATCTGAATGAATCAGTTACTAATCCGAGAGTGATTTCTCGTCATTAGTTGAACCTGATGATCATTGAAAGTTCGCATGCACTGATGATCATTGAAAGCGACGAACCTGCGAAATTCAAAGAAGCGAAAGTAAGCCCGGACTCCGAAAATTACACTATGTGTAAGTTAGCTTCATTGATCCATTCATGGATGGAAGCAAACATATCGGAGTTGGAATCTTCGTTCTGTTGAAGTAGTCAAGGTTTTGACTTGAACAGGAACGAAGCGGAACTGTGCGTTTACTAATAGATTAGTGGGAGCGATATTGCATTTCTCATAATGTATGTCGATGACATACTGATTCTCGGAAATAACATCCCAATACTGCAGTCGGTAAAGGACTGGCTTGGGAGTTGGTTTTGTGATTGACATGGATAAAGCCACGAAGTTCTTGGATTCTGGATCTAAAGATAGAGATCCAGAAGAGCTGGTAGGACAAAGTCAGGATTCTTACATTGACAAAGTCCTACACGTTTTGAGCAATCCAAGAAGGGTTTTATGCCAATGTCACATGGCATTAAGTTAAGCAAGATACAGTATCCTACGATAACTGCTGAGCTTGAATGCATGGATGAGATTCCATATGCGTAGGCAATTGGATCTATCATGTATGCCATGACACGCACTTGTTTTGATGTTGCTTTAATGTTAAGCAAGACAAGTATAGACCAGTCAAATCCAGCAAAGAATCACTGGATTGCCGTAAAGAATATCCTAAAGTATCTGAGGAATACTAAGGATAAGTTCTTGATTTACGGAGAAAGTGAAGTGCTAAAAGTCGGTAGAGTCTGAAAGGCAAGTTTCCAATAGACAAAGATAATTCCTGGTCACAGTCCGGCTATATCTTGTGTCTGTCTGGCGGTGCAAGGCACTGTTGCTGACTCCATGACTTAAGCTGAACATTTCGCAGCTTGAGAAGCAGCGAAAGAGGTTGTTTGGAAAGAAAGAGTTCATTACTGAACTTGATGTGATTCCCAGCATAGATGAGACTAGCTGCACATCAGAGGTCCAAACACCTTGAGGGTAGGTATAACCTATTCCGTGAGATAAATGACAGAGGTGTTAAGTAGATCAGCAAGTTTCATCGAATAAGAACGTTGCCAATCTATTAACGAAGCCACTCCTTAGGCCTAAGCATGAGTCGCGGACTGTAGCTGTAGGATGAATGAAACTAAGATGTAGTCTTAATTTCAGTGGGAGTTTGTAAAGGGCTTTACTTAGTTGTTTTGAAAGGTTCATGTAAACATAATATTTTATGTTTATGAAATCTATGATTTCTGGATTATTTTAACTGTGATATAAATAATCGTTCCAAAATGATTCATGTCATTATATATGGGCCATCGAAGTACATGAGTAGACTTGATCCTGAAACCCCATATTTAATGAAATGACATAAATCATAGTGTCCATAGTCGAAGGTTGTTGAATTGGAACACCAACAACCACTTGAGACTAGATTGTGTTGAGACTTATGACCAAGTTTCGAGGGGTCATAGATGCGCGGCATCAAAGTCGACACATAGGTATATGTAGGGGAGCATATGACCGGACATGGCCCGCTGATGAGAACTCTACAAGATATTTATATCTGTGTCATAAGAGGTTCTCATATACGACTATAGAGTATAGTCCTTAGACCTGAGTTCGCATGCATGTGGCTGCACATGGATTGATGCACTTTGATCATTGTCTAACGCTGTTTCGTAATTGGGAGCTATAAGGACCTTGGTTGGGTGTATTATGAAGTGTGTAGTTCATAGTGATGGAACAAGATGGGATTTGTCCCTGCCGTTTAACGGAGGTAATATCTCTAGGCCAATCGGAGACTTGATAGCTGGTAAGAGAGTGGCCACTCCCAAACGGACTTGCCCAAGTCGTTTGCATTGTCAGTATCAAATCTGTTCCGATAAACATGGTCTGGCTATATAAGGATGACACGCATCTTGCCTTATGCCAGATCGAGATATTGAGACAAAAGGATTAGGGAATGTAGGATTCCAGTACAATCGGGAAATTGTTGGGAATGTCCTATGTAGGATTCCAGTACAAGTGGGAGATTGTTGGGAATGTCCTGAAATCTACCGTACTATCTCTAGAAAGTATTATAAGTGTCGAGATCAGACATAAGTCATAAATACTGGGTGATCATGATGGCTTGCTAGAGTCCGCTCTTGATCTATAAGTTTAGGACTTATTACCAGTATTGTATGATCCCAAAGGGTCACACACCATAGCTAACGGGAAAGTTAAATGGAAATAATACGGTAAGATGCAAAGGCATTTACTGTATTTGTACAGAGAATTGGGCCAAGACAAAAACGGGCTTTTTGTCTGATTTGTGTTTTGGGCCCAAAAGCCCAATAGGCCATTAGTTAATAACTTGGGCCTATATAAGGCAAGAGAGAGGCGCCAGAAACCCTAAGCCTTCTGCGATTTCTGAGCTGTGCCGTATTCCTCTCTCTCTGTTGAATTCTTCCATCCGGTCTAGCAGCCATTCCCTGCTTGTAAGCGTGTGGATACCTGAGGAGGAGCCGTTTCTCATCAGCTCTAATCTGATCTTGTCATTACCACAAATCATTCCGCTGCAAAGGTAATGTCCAGGTTTGTTTTATGATTCAGTTATAAGAACCTAGATCTGTTTAAGATTATGTGTTAGGTTGCAATTTGGAATTGAACCTTGGAAAAACGCTATAATCCTTCACTTGGATCACAAGGGAGATAAGTTCACCACATGGAGCACTATGTGTGTGTTCTTAGGCAACCCATATGGAAAGAAAGGATGGAAACTTTACTACTTAGAACGTGATAAGATCTTTGTCTCCCGGGATGTTGTGTTGGTCGAGCACAAGTTTCCCTTGGAAACTATACACCCAACTCCGACTCTCACAACATTAGACTCACCCACGAAAACTGAATTTGATGAAGATGAGGCAACAATTGTGTTACTATTGGCATCCAACAATGGCGAAACAAAACCAACAGATAACATGGTTTCGGATGAACGAAGCACATCGACCTCAACAGAGACAATCAACTTAGAAGACGTTGTGATTGTCTCTGATGCGAATGACCTGACTAATCAACCAGCTGATACAGAACTCTTGGGAAAAGGATTGCGTACCAAGCAACCATCGACTCGAATCCGAGATTATGTAGTCAGCCCAGCCACGATTCAAGACCCTTCTCTCTCTCTCTCAACTTTTTTTCTCGCTCCTCACCCAACCTGATGTACGCTCTATCCTGCCTGTAATTTTGTCTCCTATGATCCTTTTACTTCTAATCATCACAGCTTCTTGGCGGCCTTATCATCAAATATTGAACCACGATCATTAACAGAGGCAATCAAGAACAAACATTGGGCAAAAGCTGTGGACGTGAGTATGGATCACTCGAAGCCAATAAAACTTGGCGCCTTGAAGATCTACCTCCAAATAAGAAAGCTCTTGGATGCAAATGGGTATTTACAATCAAATACCGCTCGGATTGCATGATTGAGAGACACAAAGTACGATTAGTTGTCCTTGGAAATCACCAAAAAGAGGGAATAGACTATGATCAAACTTTCGCACCAGTAACAAAAATGACTACAATACGTCTGTTTTTGGATTTTGTAGCCAAGAAAAATCACGAGGTACATCAGATGGATGTACATAATGCATTTATTCACGTAGACTTACATGAAGAAGTGTACATGAAGTTACCACAAGGTTTTCAACCTCCAGGTGAAAAGAGAGTATGTCGATTAATTAAATCACTTTACGGTTTAAAGCAAGCTCCTACATATTGGTTTGTTAAACTTGCTGATTCCTTACGGATGTATGGATTTGCTCAAACAAGATCAGATCATTCTCTTTTTGTTTATCATAAACGGGGCATATCCTTGTATATACTAGTCTACGTAGATGACTTGATCATCTCAGGAAATTGCTACAAAGCAATACAAAGTTTTAAAGATTACTTAGCGACATGATTTCATATGAAAGACCTTGGTGCCGTGAAGTATTTTCTTGGACTCGAAGTAGCTTGAAGCTCAACTGGCATCTATCTGTCTCAACGGAAATATGCGTCTTATATAGTTGAGGAAATGGGACTTCTCAACTCCAAACCGGCTGGATCTCCACTCGATCAAAATCATAAGCTGGCACTTTCCGATAGTCCGATGCTTGCTGATCCAGATCGATGCCGACGGTTGGTTGGAAGACTGATCTACTTAGCTACCACATGACCGGATCTGACTTATGCGATTCATGTGTTTTCACAATTCATGCATACACCACGGGCTGATCATTGGATCACAACATTAAAGGTTGTTCGATATCTTAAAGGAACACTCGTCCAAGGTATACTTTTCCGAGCTTCTTCTTCTTTTCATCTCCGTGGGTAGTGTGATTCCGATTGGGCAGCATGCCCTTTAAAAGACGATTTTTTACCGGCTGGATAGTTCAGCTCGGTGATTCTCCCATCTCATGGAAAACGAAGAAACAAGAAATGGTTTCCCGATCCTCAGCAGAGGCGGAGTACCGAGCTATGACTGAAGTCACCTTGGAACTTAGATGGCTTAAAGGATTGCTTTTGGAATTTGGTATTTGGCATGATAAGCTGATGACAATAATGTGTGACAACAAACATGCTTTACATATTAGTGCTAATCCGGTCTTTCACGAAAGGACTAAACATGTAGAAGTGGATTGTCATTTCATTTGGGACGATATATTACGAGGATTGATTAAACCGCAGCATGTTTCTACAAAGGAGCAGCTAGCCGACATACCAACAAAGGCATTAAGAAGAAAGGAGTTCGATCTTTTTCTTGAAAAGTTGGGCGTTCGGAATCTTTACGCTCCAACTTAAGGGGATCATAAATATTAAGAGATCAATGTTTATCATATCTCTTTAAATGCTTATCATATCTTCTTAATGTATATCTTCTAGATATATCTTTAGATTCCTATTCCTGTTAAGATTAACATAATGCAACTCCTATATAAATATAAAGGAGCCTCGACCTTGAATGAATAAGGACAAATAGTTTGATACGATTCACAATTTGTCAGAAACGAAGAAGACTTTACAAATCTTGAAGCAGTAGTAGTTGACAAAGACTTCGTTTGGTGATGCGGTCCATGCGACATAAATGTTTTTTTCTTTTTATTGGACGGTAGTATTTCTAAACACAATTTTCTGGTCTGGCTCTTTGTTCTGAATAAGAGCCCGAAAAGAGATAGAATAATTAGTTGGGGCTCCAATCTGATCAGGATTGTTTGTTATGTAATGTGGCAAGGGAATCGAGGAATCACCTGATCTTCGAATGTGTTAATTGTGGGAGGTTTGGTATCCATTCTTCACGACTCGGCTTCGCTTCTCAGAGATCATGAGACTACTTGTTGACTCGGCTGCAAGACTTAATAGGAAACTGATATATCATGGTTTTTCTAGGTTTTTAACCAGAGTCTTTAACCTGGTTTTCGAGTCTATTGAGTCTTCTACAGGTAGACTTTCGTTTGGAGCAAAGAGCGGGATTATAGGACGTTTCTGGTGATTTGTGCAAGGAGCTGAAGTTGGTGTCTCGGCCACGACTGGATGTCGGCCGACATTGACTTTGTTGTCGGTCGACACTGAGCGCGAGAGAAGTCATACGCCGAGTTGAGACAAGTTTTGAAGAATTTGCATAAAGACCCCGAAGTTTCCCCTAATTCTAATCTGACACCAAATCGAGTTTAGGAGTTTTAATTAAGTTTTCAGACTCATTATTCAGTTAATCTTGTTCTTACTTTGTTCTTGCTTTTGGAGATTGAGAGATTAGCGAAGGGGCTGATTCTTGGTACTTGTAACCTTTGAGAGAAGGATTTCGAACCCCTTTACTTTATCTATTCAGTCTTTTGGTTTTCTATTCATGATGTGTTGTTTGATTGATAATATATCTGAGTAGTAACCTAGTTAGATTTAAGAATTCTCATAAGGGTTTTATGCTTGTTTAGATAACTGATTTATTAGGATTCACAATCCGTTGTTCATCACCTAAGTTGTGCTTAATACTGAATTCTGGACTGATCACCTAGGGTTTAGATCTGAGATAATTGAAAATAGCACGAGAGTGTGAGTTATAATCTGAAATAACTTAGTGTGAGCAATTTGACTAGATACAAAGAGATTTGGTTTAGGAGAATTGTGAACCGATAGAACATGTTCTTAATGCTTGTTTAGAACTCTAGGATCACAAAGAGATTTGGATCACTAGGTTGCTAGATATAGAAATAATCTCAGCGAGATTTGGATTGTTTAGCATTGTGTTTCTAGTTCTTGAACCTGTGTTTAATTTGAATCCGGTTAGTTAAGTATCTGACATTGCATAATTCCCGAGAACTTTCTAAGTCTAGCGCCTTTCTCTTATTGAAAACACTTCCCTGTTTACTTGCTTTAGTTTACTGCTTTTCTTTTGATTGATTTAGCTTAACTTGAGAACATAAAATCTATCATGTGAGCCGTGAGTCCTTGTGGATTCGATACCCTAAGTACTACATTGCATAACTGTGCACTTGCAGTAGAATAGGATTAAAACTCCGAGCCTATCAAGTTTTTGGCGCAGTTGCCGGAGACTCAACTGAGTTCGCCGATAGATTTTGTTTTAAAGTTTAGTCTAATTCATTTTATTTCTTTTGTTATTGATTTTTCTCGGTTTGGCTTGTTTTGTTGCTGCAGGAATCGATTTACGCATCGAGTGTCGACCGACACCCTCCTTTGTGTCGCCCGACATCGACCTCGAGACAGTGTTTTGAAGTCAGTGTATGCCTAGTCGACATACCCGAAGCAACCAGAGCGAAGAACTTTTGAACCTTAGACTTGAGAAGCTTGCTAAACTTGAGAGAACGAACAGAAGGGGTCAAAGAACAAGAATGATGAACATGTTGGAATTGTGTCTAGTAATCTCGGTACTGTCTCTAGAAAGTAAGAATATGTCAATGATCAGACATAAGTCATATAATACTGGGGGTCATGATGGCTTGCTAGAGTCCGCTCATGATCTATAAGTCTTGGACTTATTACCTTTATTATATGATCCCATATGGGTCACACGCCTAAGCTTACAGGAAAATGTGTAGGAACGGATTGACAGAAGTACGGTAATAGTGCTAGGCATTTACTGTACTTAGAGATTAAAGGGTTCAGCAATCGTGTGTCGATCGATACACAAGGTGTGTCGATCGACACAGTGCGTGAACGCCTAGGAAATAATAAGACCGAGAATTGGGCCCGAAAGCCCATGAGAACTAAGACAGGTTTTAAATGAATAAAACCTGACCTAGCTCTCTAATTCTCTCTAAGTCTGCGCCTCTCTCTCTCTCTCTCTGTCGCCTCCCTCCTCGTGGTCTAGCAGCCAGATTCCTTTGCGTGCGTGTGTGAACCTTTGGAGGATCCATCCCTTGGTGGCTCTCTGATCTCTGACCATACCATCCCTTTCCGCTGCACAAACAGGTATAAGGTGAGATCAACAATTGTTTCTAATCAAGAGAACCTAGATCCGCATGTTTAGGATAATCTGAATCAGAGAATTGAATCAGGATTCATCTAAACATTCCTTCAGTGGTATCAGAGCTATTGGTTCTGGTTTTTCTTGTTTAGATTCATGTTTAGGATTGTTCAAAGAGGTGTTTTTGAATCAATCTACTGATAAGATTAAAACACTTAAGAAACAAGAATTGAATCCTAAACAAACAGTTGAAAAATCGCATGACCAAGCTATATTGATTTGGTATGCGACCTAAACTGATTTTTGCATCGACTGAGATCGCATTGCATCGATCGATGCAATGCATGGATCGATCGTTGCAACCGCGAGAGATTGACCACGATCGCATGGATCGATCAAACGATCGCATGGATCTCGCGAGAATCTCTCGGCCAAACCTGATAACCGTTCGTGCACGCGTGAGAGCATCGATCGATGCAGGATCGATGCACGATCGATGCAGGATCGATGCTGAGAGCGTCGATCGATGCGGTTAGGGTTTTGGCTCGGTTTAATTTAATTGAAACTTAAAAACGTCACGGTTTAATAAACAGACTTAATAAATTTATTAAGTTCTGGTTAAACCGGGATAAGAAATCCAAAGTCGAAAATTGGATTTTGTGCCTAAACCAGGATTTTCTAATTTGATTTGGTTGGACCAAATAAATTGAGAAAATCCGGTTTAGTAAATAACCGGTTGACAATTGTGGTCATCGTAGTAATTAAAATTTGGTTAGACCAATTTTAATGAACCAGACCGGTTATGTCATTTAATTGGACAATTGGGTCATGTCTTGGACATGGACCAATTCTTGGGCCTCGGGCCAAGAAGTTAAAACAATTGGGCCAATTATTTGAGTCTTTCTTCAGATTAATTTAAAATTTATTTTATAAAATTATAAAGTCGATTTTAAATTAAAGTTTCCGAAATTTTGAAATTAGAAAGTTTCTTAAAATAGAAGTTTCTAGATTTGCGGGTTTTGGATTTTAAAGAAATTTCTAAAGTTAGAAAGTTTCCGGTTTTAGAAAGTTTCCAATTTTAGAAAGTTTCCTAAAATAGTAGGTTTCCAAAAATAGAAAGTTTCTCGAAATAGTAATCTTCTATTTTGGGAATGAAATTTTAATAAACCTACGAACCTCAAATAATATCAAGCGTTGGATGTCTTGCCCAGTCTATGTCAGCTGTCGAAGCCCATTCAATTGTATTCATGGCCTTACAGTGTGAGGGTGTCTACTTTTGCGTGGATAAGACGGTTTGTGATTCATAAATGTCATTGGGAGTCCCAGACATTAATGATTACATGACTGTATAGTCTGGTTTTCTTGACTAGGCCATCGGGAGTCCCGGGCCTTGAGACATCAGAGTGGATTGGGTCTCGGGCCCAGATTCACAACCAAGAGTTATATCACGGATATAATTAGCCGACATAGGGCTTACCGATATAAGCTGAGGTTTGGTGACGGCCAGTGGCCCACTTTAATCTTAGTTATATGTGGATCTTGGAATCATTATATTCTATTGAGGGTAACTTATGTTATTGAATATAATGCGTGATTAATCATATTAAATATAATACGAGATTAATCATATTGAACATAATAACTAATAACCTTTTTATCTTATATATTTCAGCTATGACTACTACAAGCACACAAAACACATTCTCAATCCGGTCTGTTCTCGAGAAGGAGAAGCTGACTGGAACGAACTTCCTGACGTGGTCAAGGAACTTGAGGCTGGTCCTCAAGCAGGAGAAGAAGGATTATGTCCTTCGTGATCCTCTCCCCGAGAGGCCTGCTAACAATGCCGCCAGGACTCTGCATAATGCTTGGGAAAAGCATTCGTCAGATAAAAATGATGTGTATTGCCTTATGTTGGCGACAATGACTGGTGAGCTGCAAATGCAGTTCGAGAGTGTGTTGTCACCAATTGAGATAATGGCAAGCCTGAAATCGCTTTTTCAGGAGCAAGCAAGGACTGAGAGGTTTCAGACTGTTAAGAACCTCTTAGACTGTAAGTTGGCTGCGAATGCGGCAGTGAGTCCTCATGTCTTGAAAATGATGGGTTATCTCGATCATCTTCAGAAACTCGACTGTCCTATCAGCCAAGAACTTGCCTGCGACATCATTCTGCAGTCATTACCTGCAAGCTATGATCAGTTCATTCTGAACTTTAACATGCATGGCTTGAGTAAGACATTGCCTGAGCTTCACGGAATGCTCAAGACTGCAGAGCCCAACTTGAGGAAAACCGCCAAGGACCCCAATGTGCTTATGGTGCAAAAGGGCAAGGGGTTTAAGAAATCCTCTGCTAAGGATAAGGGAAAGGCCAAGGCTGTCCAAGTCGCGGACAAGGACACGCCAAAGCCCAAGCCCAAGTCCAAGGCTGGGCCAACTGACATATGCAGGTTCTGTAAAGAACCAGGGCATTGGAGGAGAGAATGTAAGAAATTCCAAGAAGGTCTAAAGGAATTGAAGAAGAAGACTCTCGAGACTTCTTCGACAGGTATTTTTGTTATAGAAGTTAATACAACTACTTCTGATAATACCTCATGGGTTATGGATACTGGTTGTGGGGCTCATATTTGTACTAATATGCAGGCACTCAACAACAGTAGAAGGCTGAAGCAAGGACAAGTGGAGCTACGAGTTGGGAATGGAGCGAAAGTTCCAGCACTAGCTGTAGGCACATACTTGTTGTCTTTACCTTCGGGATTGATTTTAGAACTCAATAATTGTTATTTTGTACCTGCTATAAGCAGGAATATTATTTCAATTTCTTTGTTGGATTTGGAAGGTTATGATTTTTCAGTTAAGAATAAATTATGTTCCTTCAATCGCAACAATTTGTTCTATGGTTCTGCCCCTCTTACGAATGGGCTTTACATACTCGATCAATCCGCGCCAGTTTATAACATTAATACCAAACGGTTCAAACCTAATGAGGAGAACCGAACGTTTCTATGGCATTGTCGTTTAGGGCACATCAGCGAGAAACGCATCAAGAGGCTCCATTCGAATGGACTTCTTGGCTCATTTGACTTTGAGTCATGTGAGAAATGTGAATCCTGCATAATGGGCAAAATGACGTGGGCCCCCTTTAATAAACCTAACGAGAGGGCCAGTGACTTATTGGGCCTGATACACACTGACGTGTGTGGCCCAATGTCCACAAATGCAAGAGGAAACTATCAGTACTTCATTACCTTCACTGATGATTTCAGTAGGTATGGATATGTTTATTTAATGAAACATAAGTCTGAATCTTTTGAGAAGTTCAGAGAATTCCAAAATGAAGTACAGAACCAACTTGGTAAAAGCATTAAGGCTCTTCGGTCCGACCGAGGAGGAGAATACTTAAGCCAAGAATTCAGTGATCATCTAAGAGAGTGTGGGATCGTATCCCAACTCACTCCTCCCGGAACACCTCAATGGAATGGTGTGTCTGAGAGGAGAAATCGGACCTTGTTGGATATGGTTCGATCTATGATGAGTCACACAGACCTTCCAATATCCCTTTGGGGATATGCTCTGCTAACAGCAGTGTTCACTCTAAATACAGCGCCATCGAAAGCAGTAGCAAAGACACCATATGAATTATGGACTGGAGAAGCTCCAGTGCTGTCTTATCTCAGAATTTGGGGTTGTGAAGCCTATGTCAAGAGATTGATCTCAGACAAGCTTACACCAAAATCTGACAAATGCTACTTCATTGGTTATCCACGGGAAACCAAGGCTTATTACTTCTATCTACGTTCCGAGAACAAGATCTTTGTTGCCCGGGATTGTAACTTTCTTGAGAGGGAGTTTCTCTCTAAGAAAGACAGTGGGAGTAAGGTACTGCTTGAAGAAATTCAAGATGAACAGGATACTGCTCAACCTAATGAGGAAGAGCAGCAGGAGGACCTACAAGAAATTGTAGAGCCTGAACCTGTAGTACCTGAAGTTCGAAGATCCGGGAGGATCCGTCACGAACCCGAGAGATATCAAGGATTCCTCGTGACTGACTGTCATGATCTTCTGATCATTGATGGTGATGAACCATCGAACTTCAATCAAGCCATGATGGGCCCAGATTCCTCAAAGTGGCGCAAGGCCACTGATTCCGAAATGGACTCCATGTCGGTCAACCAAGTGTTTTCGTTGGTTGACTTACCCGCTGGTGTAAAAGCCATCGAGTGCAAATGGATCTTCAAGAAGAAGATTGACGTGGATGGAAATGTCCAGATTTATAAAGCCAGGTTGGTGGCAAAAGGTTTCAGACAAGTTCACGGTGTGGATTACGATGAAACCTATTCACCAGTGGCTATGATGAAATCTATTCGGATTCTACTAGCAACTGCAGCTTTTCATGATTATGAAATTTGGCAGATGGACGTGAAAACCGCCTTCCTGAATGGTATTCTGGAAGAGGATGTGTATATGACACAACCTGACGGTTACATAGATCCAAAGAATGCTGGGAAAGTATGCAAGCTTCATAAATCCATTTATGGATTGAAGCAAGCATCGAGGAGCTGGAATCTTCGTTTTGATGAAGCGATCAAGCAATTTGACTTCATCAGAAACGAAGAAGAACAATGCGTGTATAAGAAAACTAGTGGGAGCAAGATAGTATTTCTTATTCTGTATGTCGATGACATACTGCTTCTCGGAAACGACATTCCAATGCTGAAGTCCGTAAAGGACTGGCTTGGAAGTTGTTTTTCCATGAAAGACATGGGTGAAGCCGCATACGTTCTTGGAATCAGGATCTACCGGGATAGATCTAGAAGGCTGATAGGCTTGTGTCAAGATTCATACATTGACAATGTCCTGCAAAGATTCAGCATGAAGGATTCCAAGAAGGGCTTCACGCCAATGGTACATGGCACAACGCTAAGCAAGAAGCAGAGCCCTACGACGGCTGCTGAGCTTGAGCGCATGAAGAATATTCCTTATGCATCTGCAATAGGATCTATCATGTATGCCATGATCTGTACTCGTCCTGATGTTGCTTATGCATTGAGCATGACGAGTAGATACCAGTCAAATCCAGGTGAAAACCATTGGATTGCCGTAAAGAATATCTTGAAGTATCTAAGACATACTAAGGATAAGTTCTTAGTGTACGGTGGAAGTGATGTGCTTAAAGTCAGTGGATTCACGGACGCAAGTTTCCAGACAGACCAAGATGATTTCCGGTCACAGTCCGGTTATATCTTTTGTCTGAATGGCGGTGCAATCAGTTGGAGAAGCTCCAAGCAAGACACCGTTGCTGATTCCACTACAGAAGCTGAATATATCGCCGCCTCAGAAGCTGCGAAGGAAGCTGTTTGGATACGAAAGTTCATTATTGAACTAGGTGTGATACCAGATGCGGCTGAGCCTCTGGCACTGTTTTGTGACAACAATGGTGCTATAGCTCAGGCAAAGGAACCAAGATCACACCAGAAATCCAAGCATGTTCTAAGAAGATTTCACTTGATACGTGACATCATTAATAGAAAGGAAGTCAAGATCAGCCGAGTTCAGACAGATGATAACGTCGCTGATCCGTTGACAAAGCCACTCCCAAGGCCTAAGCTCGAGTTTCTGACTGAAGCTGTAGGCATTAGAGACATTGAAATGTAATCTAAATTTGAGTGGGAGTTTGAGGGCTTTAATTTAGTTATTTGATATGTTCTTGTAAAACATTCTTATGTTTAATGAAATTATTATTTCAAGATTATTTTAACTGTGATGAAATAATCGTTCCAAAGTGATATAAACCATTTTATAGGTCATCGAAGTAAGTGACTTGATCTTGAGTCATCGAAGTCATTTAGCTTGATCATCAGACCCTATATTTGATAGATGGATTAAATCATCATGTCCCTAGTCGAAGGTTGTTGAAATTGGAACACCAACAACCGTGAGAGACTGGATTGGTATGTGACTTATGACAAAGTCTCAGTGTGTCATAGATGCGCGGCATCAAAGTCAATACATAGGTGTATGTTGGGAACATACGACCGGACAAGACCCGATTATGAGAACTCTTCAGGATATTTATATCTGTGTCATAAGAGATTCTCACTACGACTATAGAGTATAGTCCTTAGACCTGAGTTCGCATGCATGTGACTGCACATGGACTGATGCACTTTGATCATTGTCTAACGCTATCGTTCTGCGATAGTTATAAGGACCTTGTTTGGGTACATTATGAAATGAGTAGTTTACAGTGATGGAATAAGACGGAATTTGTCCCTCCAATATAAATGGAGTGAATATCTCTAGGCCAATCGGAGATTTGAATACTGGAAAATGCATGGTCATGCTCAAACGGACTGTCCCGATTCGTTTGGATTGTCAGTATCGAATCAGAGTCCGATGAACAAGATTAGGCTTTATAAGGATGACACCAATCTTGCCTTATGACTAATCGAGATATTGTGACAAAAGGATTATGAATACAGAGATTCCAGTACAAGTGGGAGATTGTTGGAATTGTGTCCAGTAATCTCGGTACTGTCTCTAGAAAGTAAGAATATGTCAATGATCAGACATAAGTCATATAATACTGGGGGTCATGATGGCTTGCTAGAGTCCGCTCATGATCTATAAGTCTTGGACTTATTACCTTTATTATATGATCCCATATGGGTCACACGCCTAAGCTTACAGGAAAATGTGTAGGAACGGATTGACAGAAGTACGGTAAAAGTGCTAGGCATTTACTGTACTTAGAGATTAAAGGGTTCAGCAATCGTGTGTCGATCGATACACAAGGTGTGTCGATCGACACAGTGCGTGAACGCCTAGGAAATAATAAGACCGAGAATTGGGCCCGAAAGCCCATGAGAACTAAGACAGGTTTTAAATGAATAAAACCTGACCTAGCTCTCTAATTCTCTCTAAGTCTGCGCCTCTCTCTCTCTCTCTGTCGCCTCCCTCCTCGTGGTCTAGCAGCCAGATTCCTTTGCGTGCGTGTGTGAACCTTTGGAGGATCCATCCCTTGGTGGCTCTCTGATCTCTGACCATACCATCCCTTTCCGCTGCACAAACAGGTATAAGGTGAGATCAACAATTGTTTCTAATCAAGAGAACCTAGATCCGCATGTTTAGGATAATCTGAATCAGAGAATTGAATCAGGATTCATCTAAACATTCCTTCAGAACAATCGTTTGATTTTGAGACCAGATGCTGAAGGAGTTCTGAGAGACCAATAGAACAACCCCTACAATGATAAGGGGCAAAGGATTGATGCTGAGGGACGAGTAATCCCTGAACCTGAACAGCCTCAAGGTGAGAGGACTCTTGCTGATTACAACCGACCATATGAGTTCTATGCTAACCGATCAGCAATTGTACCTCCTCCTTTCGAAAGGAATGACTTTGAGGTCAAGAATGTATACTACACACTTCTGAGACAGCATCCTTTCCATGGTCTTCCCAATGAGCAACCCATGGACCACATTGAGGATTTTGAAGCCTTCGTCATTGGGATGAAGCACAATGGAGTGGGTTATGATTTCCTATACCTTAAGCTTTTCCCATACTCTCTTGCTGTAGAAGCTGCAGCTTGGCTTAAGCAACTTCCACCTAGGAAGTTAACTACTTGGGATGCAGTGAAGAGAGAGTTCCTGCAACATTTCTATGATGATGCTCGCTCAGATAAGCTCAGACAGGATCTTCTGACATTCACTCAGGGACATACATAGCCATTTAAGTCTGCTTGGGTGAGGTTTAAGAGGTACCAACGAGATTGTCCTCATCATGGATTCTCTGAAGTTCAGCTGCTGGGCATTTTCTTCCGAGGTGTCGATCTCTGGTACCAGTCTGCGTTAAATGCTGCCAGCAATGGCAACTTCAACACAAAGACTCCTGAACAAGCTAGAGTGCTGATTGAGAACTTGGTGAGCAGAAACAGTGCTAAGACTGCAGATCATAGAAGGGAAGAGTCTGGTGGAAAGTTGGATCATCTACAGATGGCTGAGATGCAGAACAATTTGGATTCTGTTCACAACTTTTTGACTAGTAAGAAACATGTCCACTTTGCTCAGGATGTTGAAGAGTTTGGACCTGAAGAAGGCTGCACAGAAGAGGATGTGAACTACATTAGTGGTTCTGGATTTCAAGGAAACAGGTTTGGGAACCAGCATAACAACAAGTTCTTTAATGGTGGACAGAAGAGTGCTTTCACAAGCAATCAAAACTCTTCTGGATATGGTCAGAATGCTGGTTACCAAAAGCCTTTTCAGCAGAACAACTCTTACCAGAGGACTTATGGATCATCTTCTTATCAGACACCTCCTGCTACTAATACTCGTGAGAGTAAGCTGGAAAATATGATGGAACATCTGCTAGAGGGTCACACAAAAACCACTGTGGACTTCAACAAGAAGCTTGATGCTGTGTATGAAGATCTGAATGGGAAGTTTGAATCTTTGAGTACTCACATGAAGCAACTGGACACACAAGTGCACCAAATTTCAAGTTCAGTCAAGGGGAAGAATGTCATAGACACCCACATAAATGCTTGGTCAGTTAAGATTGATGATGGCTCGAATCAAGGAGAAAATTTTAAGATTAAGACAGCTGAACTCGTGGAAGATGGTCAAAAACCCGAGGCTGTGATCCCAATGTCGACCGGCATTGCCATTCACGTCGGTCAACATGCACTTTCAACAAGGATTTCGAGTCCTCATGACGAATGGAAATCTACCAGGACCGATTATGGAGTCAACATCAAAGGTAAATCAGTCAATGTCGACCGACATCAGTTCAACGTCGGTCGACATCAAGAGCGTGCGAAGCCAGATTTGCCAACATCTTGTGCTATTGCTGAAGAGAAGGCTCGTAAGCCTACTATACCTTTCCCTGAAAATTTTGTGAAGTCTCAACAAGAGCTCGATGAAGCCAGACACCTGGAAGTGATGGATAAGAAGTTGAAAGAGGATCCACAAGCTGATACTTCACCCTATCATCCTTGTATACAGAGATACTTGGAGAAGATGCTACCTATAGACGAGGAATTGAAAGAATGGGTGGTAGTGCTTCCTAAGCGAGTAAGTGACGTGTTGCTTAATCAGGTCCCCAAGAAGCTATCAGATCCTGGTGTGTTTGTGTTGAGTTGTTTTATCTTTGAGAATGGCTTCAAGCGTTCCTTTTGTGATTTAGGAGCTCCTAGAAATCTCATGCCATACTCTGTAGCGGAGAGACTGGGGATGACAGATTTTTCACACATTAAGATCTCTCTTGTCCTAGCTGATCAGTCAAGAAGGATTTCGGAAGGAGTTCTTGAGGATGTCCCAATCGGAGTTAGAAACTATTTAGTTCCAACAGACTTTGTAGTGCTAAGGTACGATAATGAGCCGGATGATCCTCTGATACTAGGAAGACCTTTCTTAGCCACAGCTGGAGCAAAGATTGATGTGAGGAATGGTCTGATCGATCTCCACCTGGGAGATGAGCCTCTACACTTTGAGATGGATATGCTGCGCATGCCCAAGATTGATGGTCAAACCTTTAGCATTGAGTTGGAGCAAGAAGCTCAGATCAGTGAGACTTCAGTGTCTGATACTGGAGGAAGGAAGATGGTGGTTTCGAAAAATTCCACTCTGGCATCTTCAAAGCTTGCAACTGCTCATAAGAAGAAAGCTCCACACATCAGAGCTTCACCCAAGCAAAGGTATGCATCCCCTAAACTCAAACCTGCTAAACTCATTGCTATGACTGCAGGTAAACGCTCGAATGCACCCAAGTTTCGCTCTCACTCTGATCCTGATCCCTCGTTCCTTGGACGAGCTCACGCTGACACTGCTTACTCTCCACCATGGATGAGGAGACTTTCGCAGAGGTACTCACAGCCTCTGTCGAAACCACCGGGAGTCTGATCTCCCATCAAAGTCAAGCTAACGACTTAAAACAAGAGCTGAGTGGGAGGCAACCCACTGGTAAGTTGTATATACTAGGATTTTTGGTTTTGCATTTTGATTTCTTTCGTTTTTGGTGTTTTTGCGTCAAGTTATGCAGAATCCGTAGCACTGTGTAGTCAGTGTCAAAAAGTTATGCGGCTTCCTCGACAACGACGACAAACTTGATGCACCATTTTTGTTCAAGGCTTTTCGATTTTTAAATGTAAAACTAAAATACAACTATATGGGAAAGCATATAGGGCGTACAAGGACAATCTAAAGAGGTATGGAATGATTCATAGAAGTCTAGCCTAGCTTCTTGTTGTTTCTAGACAGTTCCACAAACTCGAACATGAAATATGTCTAACATACTCTCATAGTACTACACACCTAATCTCTTCAACTCGACTAGTTAACTCTTACATCTAGCCGTGAGGAAGATCAAACATTAATATCAAGTTCATCATAATGTTCATAGTGCCCTACAAGATAACTCAGCAGCTTGCAACGCAACCTCTCTCCTAAGCTAGTTCCAGTCAATAGATTCAGTACTTTCGTAGTACTATCAATCCTATGATCAGCTTCGAGTTAGCTACTCTCTAATCATGCATTAAGAATAAAATTAAAAGAAAGAACTCTAGAAATCATGCATAAGTTTAGTACAAGTAATCCTAATCAAACCGATATCATTACTCCTAGATAACTACCTTATAAAACCTAATAAACCAACTACTTAACCATGGAATAGCCAATCACGGCCATTCACGGCTAACTAGTTAGACTAACCATGATGAATTAGGTTTAGGGTCAGAGGTTTAGGGTCTCTATTGAGGACCTTAAAATTTCTAAACCTAAAACTAAGAAACTAAAGACTAAAAAGACTAAAACTCTAAATAAAACTATAATAAAGTAAATTTATGGTTTTTGGTGTGTGTTACAAGGAGAGGGTTCTACCCCTTATATAGTGTTCAAAAACTCATGAATACTCTCAAGTTTTCAATGTGGGACAAGTGAAACATAGAAAATGGGCTGAAGATCAAAAAAATGACCCAATCGGGCCATATGTGAGGCGGCCGCAACCTGGGGTGGCTTGGCCGCGACCCTGTGGCTACAAAACGCGCCCAGAGTGATCCTAGGCTGCTACTAGGGCTACCCTGCTCCAGATGTAACTTGAAATATACCGTTGGATCGTGCACAAACCAATTGCAAATGAAATATAGTGGATCTCTCTATCTTGTATCCAACGGAATGACTCGGTATCGAAAAGTGGACTTTGCTCCATTTCACTTGAACTATGCTTGAGTTTCCTGAAAAGAGTCTGAGAGTAGAAATAGAGAAAAATACTAAAAACAATTTAAAATTTTTGGATCATGTTGTGAATAGAAGAGAGATAGAAGAATTGGTGATGTTTATTCCAATGAATGAAAGCTCCTTTATATAGGAGTACAAGAACTTGGAGACCAAGTAAACCCTAGATTACAAGTAATGGGCCTTATAATGGGCATCCACTTATTATTCATAACACTCCCCCTTGGATGTCCATAATAATGTGATGGTTCGTAATGCGTTTAAGATGTTGTCTCATTAAAAACCTTACCAGGAAAAACCATGGTTAAGGGAAAAAGAGTACAACACCCAATTACTCCCCCTCACGAGTACACGTATCGAGATCTTTGAGACGGCGTAATCCGATATGATGAACTAACTTCTTGAAAGTAGAAGTAGGTAGCGCCTTAGTAAATAAGTCGGCCAAATTTCGCTTGAACGGATCTGTAGAACATGTATATCGCCGTTCTTCTGTAGATCGTGTGTGAAGAAGAATTTTGGTAGAATGTGCTTTGTTCTATCACCTTTAATGTATCCATCTTTGAGTTGTGCGATGCATGCTGCATTGTCTTCATACATAATGGTTGGAGCTTTTTCCCTACAGAAATACCACAATCTTTTTGTATATGATGAACTACAGATCTTAACCATACACACTCGCGACTAGCGTCATGAATGGCTAAGATTTCTGCATGGTTAGAAGAAGTAGCAGTGAGAGTTTGCTTCATAGACCGCCAAGAAATGGCAGTACCTCCGCAAGTGAACACATATCCTGTTTGCGATCTAGCAGTATGAGGATCGGATAAGTATCATGCGTCTGCAAAACCAATTAATCCTTCCTTGGATGAGTTAGAAAAGAATAAGCCCATGTATTTTTTACCTTGGAGGTAACGAAGTATATGCTTAATCCCATTCCAATGCCTTTGAGTTGGGCATGAGCTAAACCTTGCTAACAAATTCACCAAAAATGATATATCTGGTCTTGTGTGACTTGCAAGGTACATTAATGCTCCTATGGCACTTAAGTATGGTACTTCAGGACCAAGAACTTCTTCATTGTTTTCCCGAGGGCGGAATGGATCCTTTGACACATCAAATGATCTTACAACCATTGGACTGCTCAAGGGGTGTGCTTTATCCATATAAAACTTTTGAGTACATTTTCTGTGTATGTCTCTTGATGTACTAGAATTTCATTCTTTACATGTTCAATTTGGTGTCCCAAACAAAATTTTGTTTTTCCAAGATCTTTTATCTCAAATTCTTTCTTCAAATATTCTAATGTGTATGAAATCTCTGCAGGAGTTCCAATAATATTTAAATCATCAACATATACTGCAACTATCACAAATACTTTCTCAAATCTCTTTATTAAGATGCATGGACTAACACGGTCATTCTTGTAACCTTCTCTTAACAAGTACTCACTGAGGCGATTATACCACATACGCCCTGACTGTTTTAGTCCATAAAGAGATCAATTTAGTTTTATGCAGTATTGTTCTCGGGAATTCAAATTTACTACTTCATGTAGTTTAAGTCCTTCTGGGATTTTCATATAAATGTCATTTTCCAGTGGCCCATATAAATAGGCTGTCACTACATCCATTAAACGTAAATCAAGTCCTTCTTTTATCGCCAGACTAATAAGGAACCTGAAAGTAGTTGCATCCACCACAGGAGAGTATGTCTCTTCATAATCAAGTCCAGGTCTTTGTGAGAATCATTGTGAGACTAATCGTTCTTTATACCTCATAATTTCTCCATTTTCATTCCTCTTTCGTACAAAGACCAATTTATGTCCCACTGGTTTTACACCTTTAGGTGTACGGACTACTGGTCCAAATACTTCTCTTTTAGCGAGAGATTTTAATTCTGCATCTGTTGCTTCCTTCCATTTTGGCCAATCACTTCTTTGTGTACACTCTTCAATAGATGTTGGTTCATGATCCTCATCCATAACATCAACTGCTACATTGCATGCAAAAATATCATCGACGTCGATTTGCTTTCGGTTCCATTTTATTCCAGACATGACATAATTAATTGAGATCTCATCATTATCAAGTATCTGAATTTCATTCTTTGTCATGTGTGAAGTCTCTTCCTGAGATCCTTCATTCGTAATTATTTCCTCGGTTTCACCATTGCCAATTTCTGCTCCTTTTCTTTTTCGAGAATTTTTATCTTTGTAACCAATAGGTCTACCACGTTTCAAACGTGCCTTGGGTCAGTAAACTCGTCTGGCAACTGATTTGCTAAGCTTTGTAAATGAATTATATTTTGGACTTCTAATTCACATTCTGTAGTCCGAGGATCAAGATAAGACATTGATAATTCATTCCAATTTATATATTTTTCCAGCTTTTTATTTTCTCCCCCTAGAGTTGGAAAAACAGACTCATTAAATTGACAGTCTGCGAATCGAGCCTTGAATAAATCCCCCGTAGATGGCTCAAGATATTTAATTATTGATGGAGAATCATATCCAACATATATTCCCAACCTCCTTTGAGGACCCATCTTAGATCGCTGTGGAGGAGTAATTGGAATGTATACAGCACATCCAAAAACTTTCAGATGGGAAATATTTGGTTCCTGACCCAGAATCAGTTGTGATGGGGAGAACTTTTGGTTACTTGTTGGCCTGATGCGGATCAATGCTGCTGCATGTAATATAGCATGTCCCCAAGCAGATATTGGGAGTTTTGATTTCATTAGTAATGGTCTAGCAATCAATTGTAGACGTTTGATTAGTGATTCTGCTAAACCATTTTGTGTGTGAACATGTGCTACTGATATATCATGGTTTTTACCGGTTTTATGCCATGATATAAGTCTGTTTTAGAGTCTATTTGTGTTTCTTTAGAGTCTTTTGCAGGTTTTATTTGGTACATGCACGTTTGGAGCTAATGTGGTGATTATGGAGCTTATTGGAGTGATTTGGAGATTTGGTCCGAGAGAATGAGCTCACTGTCCAGTTTTGGGATCATGCGTCGATCGTTGCACTAGGTGCATCCGTCGACACACTAGCGAATGGGCCAGAATCTCGGCGGTTTATGAAGTTATCAAATATTGCAGAAGAGCCCAGAAAAGTTCCAGATATTACACAGAAGCCCCAGACGTGATTAGCTATATATATTAGGATTTTGGTGTTTATTTTACTTACGCTTTCATACTTAGATCTAAGAGATTTTTAGAGCTTTTGGGGCTGATCTAATCTTGTACTTCATCTATTTTGGAGAAGATTTCGAACCCCTTTATCTATTTAATTTCTTATATGCAATCTATTATTTTTATGATTTCTGTTTCATTAATCATGTCTGAGTAGATTCATAGTTAGGTTTAGGGTTTCTCATTAAGGATTTCATGACTTGCTAGACTTGTTTAATTCAGTTAAGGATTCACATGAATAGAATGTTCTTCGATCTAAATTATGCTTAAAGCTAGTTCTAACCTGATCAATTAGAATCTAGATCTTAGGTTGCTAAATACGACACGAGAGTGTGGTTTAGAATCTGAACTATTTAGGTTGAGCAATTAAATTATTCGCAAAGAGGTTTGGCTTAGTTTAATTGTGAACATATCGAACTTGAAATTAATGCTGGTTTAATCTGTTAGTAATTGCAAAGAGATTTGGATTACTGCACTTAGACTTAGAGAATTCTCGCAAAGAGATTTGGTTAATTCTATATCCGTGATTTGAGTTCTAGAACTGTGCTTAATTAGATCTTGACTGATTGATTTGTCTGCTTGTCTGATTTCCTGAGAACGCCCTAGACTTAGCGCCTCTAATTAACTGCTTTCACCACCAATCCTGCTATTGATTTACTTTCTTGCTTTGCTATTTAGTTTAATACAAATTACTTTCTTCTTAGTATTAATATCTACGGTTCTTTATCTATCGAGACCAGAGTCTCTGTGGATTCGATACCCTATATACTACAATCACTTAACTGTGCACTTGCAGTAGAATATGATTAAAACTTAGACCCTATCAAGTTTTTGGCGCCGTTGCCGGGGACTCTTAGAGTCTTCGATAGATCGAACTTAGGGTTTTTACTAGGATTTTTACTAGGATTTTTATTTTTGTTTCGTTTTGTTTTATTTTATTTTTAAGTTACTGATTTCTCTCTGTTTTCTCTCTGTCGCAGGTACCGATTTCGCTTTGCGTCGATCGTTGCACCTTTGTGTCGATCGTCACTAGGCGATTCTGAGATTGAATCGATCGTTGCACTGCTAGCATCGATCGTTGCTTGACGATTACAAACAGTTTATGCAGACGCGTTAAACTCGAAGTAATCAGAACCTAAACCTCGTTAATCTCGGACTTGAAGAACTGGGACGTCTAGAGAGAACTAACAGAAGAGAAAGAAGAGCAAGGATGGTGGTACAGAAGTTAATCATTATGTCTGATGCTCAAGGTACCCTAAGGGACCGAGACAACAATCCTTACAATGCTGCTGGGCAGAGGATTGATGCTGAGGGACGTGTGATCCCTGACGTTGAGGAACCTGAACCACAACCACAGCCGCAGGCGCAAGGACAGAACCAAGGTAAACAGATGGTTGTCCATGAGAGGACTTTAGCTGACTACAACAGACCGGATGAGTTTCATGCAAACCGGTCAGCTCTAGTACTTCCTGGTTTTGAGAGGGATGATTTTGAGATCAAGACCACCACTACTCACTGATGAGACATCATGCTTTCCATGGTCATCCCACGGAGCAGCCTATGGATCTCATTGATGAGTTTGAGGACCTAATCAATGGCATGAAGTATGATGGAGTCTGCCAGGATTATCTGTTCCTTAAACTCTTTCCATACAGTCTCGCTGGAGACTCTGCTGCATGGCTGAAGCAACTGGCACCTGGTCAGTATACTACTTGGGCAGCCCTGAAGAGTGAGTTTCTGCGTCACTTCTATGATGATGCGTGTTCCGATTAGTCCAGACAGGACATTCTGACATTTACCCAAGGTCCTACTGAGCCTCTTAAGACTGCTTGGATGAGATTCAGTAAGTACCAGCGTGACTGCCCACACCATGGATTCACCGAGGTCACATTGCTAGGTATTTTCTTCAGAGGCATAGATCTGCCATATCAGTCTGCGCTGGATAACTCCAGTAATGCAAACTTCAACACCAGGACTCCTGCACAAGCTAAGCAGTTGATTGAGAACTTAGTGAGCAGCAACAGTTGCAAGACTATGGATGAAAGGAGGAAGAAATCTGGTGGAAGTGTAGAGAATTCAGAAATGGCTGAATTTAGATCTAAGCTGGACACAATTTGCAATCTCCTGGCTGGTAAGAAGGTTGTCCACTTTGCACAAGATGTTGAGGTAATTCAGACTGAGGAGGACACTCAGGAAGAAGATGTGAATTACATTGGAGGATCTGGTTTCCAAGGTAACAGATTTGGTAATCAGCAGGGAAACAGATTCTTCAATGGAGGACAGAAGAGTGCCTTCGCAGGCAATCAGAACTCAGCTGGTTTTGGACAGACTAGTGGTTTTCAGAACCCTTTTGGACAAGGTACTCAGAGAACCTATGGATCTCCATCTTATCAGACTCCTCCTGCAGCCACTGCTCATGAGAGTAAGATGGAGACAATGATGGAATAGTTTCTGGAGAGTCAGACCAAGATTTCTGTGGACTGTAATAAGAAGTTGGATGCTGTCTATGAGGAGCTCAATGGAAAGGTTGAGTCTCTGAACACTCATATGAAGCAGTTGGATACTCAGGTGAATCAGATTTCCAGTTCTATGAAAGGAAAAGGAGTAGCAGACACCCATATTAAGGCCTGGTCTATGTACATTGATGATGGATCTCACCTAGGTGAAGGATTTGAGCTAAGTACGGCGGAGTTGGTAGAAGAGGTTGAATTTTCGGATTTTGGAGAAAATCTCTCCGGTGAAAACTGTGAAAACAGTGTTGCAACGATCGACACACCCCTAGTGTCGGTCGATGCATGTCGTGAACAGACAGAACCGCCGGATGTTACCAGTATTGATGCAGATTTGGAGCTTGATCGCTTGTTCCTTGGAGTGTCTGAGATTACTCAGGAGGAGATTTATGCACAGTTAATTAAACAATATCCCTCAGTATCTGAAGTGATTAAGCAAGAGATTGAAGAGCTTAAGCAACTAGAGGAGATTGGTGAAGAGTTGGAAGAAATTCCATCATCTGATGATCCACCTTATCACCCATGTGTGCAGAGGTATTTGAACAAGATGTTGCCTTTAGATGAAGAGCTGAAAGATTGGGTGATTATAGTCCCTCAACAGATAAGTGATGTTCTGTTAACCAAGGTTCCAAAGAAGTTTCCTGATCCTGGAATTTTTGTGCTAAGTTGTTCTATCTTTGAGGATAGTTTTAGGCGCTCTCTTTGTGATCTGGGAGCTGCTGGAAGTCTCATGCCATATTCTGTGGCAGAGAAGCTGGGTATGCTGGATTTTACTCCTACTAGGACCTCTCTTGTCCTAGCCGATCAGTCTATACGAGTTCCGGAAGGACTCCTTGAGGACGTCCCGGTGAGAGTTGGAAACTATTTGGTTCCAACAGACTTCCTAGTGCTGAAATATGACAGTGATCCTGATGATGCATTGCTACTTGGAAGACCATTCTTGGCTACAGCGGGAGCAGTGATAGATGTTAGACACAGTCTGATAGACCTCCACCTGGGAGATGAGCCGCTGCATTTTGAGATGGACAAGCTGCGCAAGCCACTGATAGATGGGCAGACCTTCACCATTATGGATGCAGATGATGAGCAGCCGCATGATACCGTGATTCTAGATTCTGGAGCACATTTTACTCCTTCTTTTCTTGGACATGAGCATTCTGCAACAGCCTACTCGCCACCTTGGATAAGGAGACTTGAACAGAGACAGAAAAAGTCTTTGTCAAGATCTCATGGTGCCTGAAAGATCTTGTTCGTCCGGTCAAGCTAATGACGTTAAACAAGCGCTGAGTGGGAGGCAACCCACTGTTAGGTTTAGTTGTTTTTCTTTCTTATTTTTGGTGTTTTTATTAGGAATTCACGTTTTCGTTTTTTGTTTTTGCTAAGTTTCAGATACAGAACTCGAGTCTGGAGATGTGTGACGATCGATGCACTTGTGCACCGGTCGTTGCAGGGTGATTTGACGAAGAGGGATGATCGCACTGTGACGATCGTTGCTCATACGCAACGGTCGTTGCAATTGGTTAAAATTGCAAATTAAGGTACGCGCTTAACCGGAAATCGATTTCGATTTGACCAGCAACGGTCGTTGCACCTGAGCAACGGTCGTTGCACCCACGACCGAGGTAAGTGCCTTAAACCTTTCTCTTCTCTTTTCTTCCCCATTTCTCGCCGTCCGTACACCGAGAACTTCCTCCCCTCAAACTCTCATTTCTTCATCATTTTCCTTGATTCCAAGTGCTATTCTCTCGTTTTTACACTGTCAATCTATTCTTCTAGCCCATATATCACGAATCCAAGGTAATGTACCTCTATTTTTCGATTTTCGGATTCAATTTTAGGGTTTTAGAAATTGGGAATTTTGGATTGAAATTGATGAATGCGTGCTTAAATGAACATGATTTAGGTTGTTTAGTGATGGATTATTGTTGATTTTGTGGTTGCTTGAACGTATTTAGAACGATTTTAGGGATTGTTGTTGACGGCCAAAATCGCCTTGCAACGGTCGTTGCTTTGCGATTTTGGGGAAATGTTCGATAAAACGAAATCGCCTTGCAACGATCGATGCCTTAGGTGCAACGGTCGTTGCTTCACGATTTCACAGAGAGATTGCTGAGACTAATTGGTTTTAATTTCTTGTTGAATGCAAATGGCATCTCGCAGACAACCCCGCAAGCCCCAAGCAACATCATCCACAGCCACACGACAGTACATTCCACCACCAGAGTGGTTTCATAGAGACTCTCAGCCACCTGAGCCATATGTGAGAGTTGGTCCAGCAGTAGCTCTGCCTTGGCCCCGAGCAGATGAGACACCGATCCCGACAGCCAGACAGTGGCCAGATAACATTCCTGAGTTCCTCAAGTCTGCCGATTTTACAGAGAAACCACTGCTTAACCAGTGGGATGAATATGACTCGCTGCTATACAGTGGTTGGTGCGGGATGACGATCAAGCCAACCAAGTTTGCGGACTACTCTACCTGCAAGAGTCTGAGTATTGATGAGCAGGTACTTGCAGTGTGCAAGGGCATTGGTCTAGGGACAATGCTTATGCGTCCTTATGATCTGTACCCAGAGCTGGCCAGACAGTTGCTAGCAACTTGCAGAGTGGTTTACCCAGATCCAGATAGCAGGAGCGCTACAGGAGGATCTACGGTTTCAGCACTGAGCCGAGGCGCATTGGCATGCCACTAGAGTGGGATCCAAAGGAGGCGCGATCATTTTGGGAGTGTATTGGCAGTGCTCGATACAACTCGCGGACCACACCGGTGGTCAAGTTGAGACATCCTGTGCTGAGATATGTCTCGCGTATCTTGTGTTGGAGCTTGTTGTGCAAGTATGAGGCCAACAAGATGCGCAAGTATGAGATGGAGATGTTGTTCATCGGGCTGCGAGATCAGTTTCAGGGTTCTGGCGTGAGAGATCCTACTCAGGGTCTCAACTTGGGAGCTGTTTTCACTCAGCATTTATGTGATCTGCAGCTGAAGCCATTTGATGGAGTCCGTACTGAGACAGTGGGGAGCCTGCTTACTCCTATCTTCATGCACTGCGGGATTCCTCTACAGGGCACAGAGCGTGATACAGCCAGGGAGTTCCTAGATTTCAGCCACTTGCAGAGCGCTACTTGGCTCAAGGAGGGGCGCATTTGGGTTTACCACGATCCGACTTCTGGGAAGTGTGGTATAGATCTTCCTGCTCCTAGATGGACACAGATTGATACACTGGAGGCCTTGAGATTCCAGCCTCCTGAGAATGAGCAGCGTGGAGTTCCTTCTATGGCTCATCCGCTGGGAGAGCCTTCCACACGAGCTTCATCTTCTGCTGCCCCTGCCTGCGCCTGCGCCTGCTGCTGCCCCGGTTGATATTGGCCCTTATCCTGAGATCACAGTACCCTACGGTGATATGTCTGAGGCTGAGTGGAGAGAGCGTAGTGATGGGATCTGGAAGACCATTTGGGAGTGGATGCGTGGCTGCACTTGCAGGAGACAACCACCGGTTCATCAGCCCGTCCCTACTACTCGACGCAAACAGCGTTCTCCTACGGACGTCAGTGACACTGAGTGCTATGGTGGGATAGATGATAGCGAGTGAGAGTAGCCTCCATCTCTAGACATTCGGTTATGTACTCTGATTTTCTTTTTCTTTTTCTTGCACTATTTTCTTTTGATTTTTAGGATTCTACTATGTTTGGATGGTTGTACTTGATTTGATACATCTATTGCTTCGATTTTACTCTGTTTCTAGTGTTTTCAGCTTGCAGGATTCGAAATTGATGAAAACCAACGGACTAACCTGCTAACTCGCTGACTGATCATGTTTACGCAGTGTGTCGATCGTTACAATGAAAAATCGCCTAGCAACGGTCGATGCACATAGTGCAACGATCGATGCCTGAGCGACAGAGGTAAAACCCGACAGAACTTAACCATTCCTTAAACAAATTTTTATTTCTTTTTGCCAATCCTTCGCTTGACACTACTGGGGACAGTGTGTCTTAAGTGTGGGGGAGGTTCTACTAACTTCTTTTCTTTCTTTTGTTTTCTTAGAGTCAGTTAAATTTTTTTTTTAAAAAAATTGTTTTATTGAGTCATAATTGTTTAAGTAAGAAACAATGATTTTTGAGAAGATTAGCAGCACTTGCAGGAACTTAAGTAACCATTGGGATGAAGCTGCAGATTATCTCTGACTATTAGAAAACCCAGAAATGGATCAACCTACTGAGGACACCCACATCACTTCAGGTATGAGAGGATCCTTTTACTGACTTCACCTTAATACTGACTTAGATTTTCTCACATAAGGGCTTGGTATACTTTGTGTCAGATTCCCTTGTTAGTTCTGACACAGCCTGTAAACCTGTCCTATTTAGTTCCCTTCTCCCCTTCCATAAAAAAAAAAGATAATAAACTGAGGATGAGTTAGTAACTCCGAAGTGGTCATGGGATTGGTAGCTACAACTTTCATATCCTGTGCATCCATGTAATGTGTCTAAAGTACACCTCTTAACGGGAAGAGCACTGATAAAAAAAATAAAATGATACCCAATGGGGAAAAATCAGAATGCTAAGGAAGGGAAAAGAGAAGAAAGGGACTAGAGAAAGATAGTATGGTGGTCTAGAGCTGATAAGGTAAGAATCCATGTGCCTTTGATCGATACTCCTTAGGTGAGACCGCACTTAAATACTTGCAGAAGTCAGTAGGGAGAATTTGAATGCTTGAATGTTATTGTGGAGTTTACTTAGGACAGTTGCTAAGTGTGGGGGAAGTATATGTTGGTCTTGATGTCTGCAGATTGATTCTTTCATGTGGTTTACTAAGGGGAATCTGAGTGTTGCTACTTCTAGGATGAAAAGAGTTTCTGAAGAGTTTTCAAACCTCTTCACTACATTTTAGTTCTCTGTTTTGCTTGAGGGCAAGCAAAGGCTAAGTGTGGGGGAGTTGATATATCATGGTTTTTACCGGTTTTATGCCATGATATAAGTCTGTTTTAGAGTCTATTTGTGTTTCTTTAGAGTCTTTTGCAGGTTTTATTAGGTACATGCACGTTTGGAGCTAATGTGGTGATTATGGAGCTTATTGGAGTGATTTGGAGATTTGGTCCGAGAGAATGAGCTCACTGTCCAGTTTTGGGATCATGCGTCGATCGTTGCACTAGGTGCATCGGTCGACACACTAGCGAATGGGCCAGAATCTCGGCGGTTTATGAAGTTATCAAATATTGCAGAAGAGCCCAGAAAAGTTCCAGATATTACACAGAAGCCCCATACGTGATTAGCTATATATATTAGGATTTTGGTGTTTATTTTACTTACGCTTTCATACTTAGAGCTAAGAGATTTTTAGAGCTTTTGGGGCTGATCTAATCCTGTACTTCATCTATTTTGGAGAAGATTTCGAACCCCTTTATCTATTTAATTTCTTATATGCAATCTATTATTTTTATGATTTCTGTTTCATTAATCATGTATGAGTAGCTTCATAGTTAGGTTTAGGGTTTCTCATTAAGGATTTCATGACTTGCTAGACTTGTTTAATTCAGTTAAGGATTCACATGAATAGAATATTCTTCGATCTAAATTATGCTTAAAGCTAGTTCTAACCTGATCAATTATAATCTAGATCTTAGGTTGCTAAATACGACACGAGAGTGTGGTTTAGAATCTGAACTATTTAGGTTGAGCAATTAAATTATTCGCAAAGAGATTTGGCTTAGTTTAATTGTGAACATATCGAACTTTAAATTAATGCTGGTTTATTCTGTTAGTAATTGCAAAGAGATTTGGATTACTGCACTTAGACATAGAGAATTCTCGCAAAGAGATTTGGTTAATTCTATATCCGTGATTTGAGTTCTAGAACTGTGCTTAATTAGATCATGACTGATTGGTTTGTCTGCTTGTCTGATTTCCTGAGAACGCCCTAGACTTAGCGCCTCTAATTAACTGCTTTCACCACCAATCCTGCTATTGATTTACTTTCTTGCTTTGCTATTTAGTTTAATACAAATTGCTTTCTTCTTAGTAGTAATCTCTACAGTTCTTTATCTATCGAGACCAGAGTCTCTGTGGATTCGATACCCTATATACTACAATCACTTAACTGTGCACTTGCAGTAGAATATGATTAAAACTTAGACCCTATCAGCTACAAGATGTTCAACACTTATCCCATTGGAAATGCAATAGTCATTAAAAGTTTGAGATGTGAATTCACCAGCATTATCAAGGCGAATTGCCTTTAACGGAAAATCCGGAAAATGGGCTTGTAATCTAATCAACTGAGCAAGTAATATCGAAAACGCCAAGTTTCGAGTTGATAACAAGGATACATGTGACCATATACTAGATGCGTCAATTAAAACCATAAAATACCTAAAGGTTCCACATGATGGGAGAATCGGCCCACAAATATCTCCTTGTATTCGTTCCAGAAAACTTATTGATTCTGAATTGATTTTACTGGTGAAGGCCGTATTATCAACTTGCCTTGCGAACAAGCAGCACATGAAAAATCATTAGGAAGAATCTTCGGGTTCTTTATTGAATGTCCACATGAATTAGAAATAATCTTTCACATCATTATTTTACCGGGATGGCCTAACCGGTCATGCCAAATTTTGAGGTTTTCTGTGGACTTATGGTCTACTATAGCTTTTGCTTCAATTGTATTAATCGTAGTATAGTAAAGTCCAGTGGAGAATGCAGGTAGTTTTTCCACAATGTTTTTAGAGCCTTGGGTATTACTTCTGATTTGAAGGTATTCAATATTACCTTCACTTGTTGTCTCAATATGGTATCCATTTCTGCGGATATCCTTAAAACTTAATAAATTTCTTTGAGACTTAGGAGAGTATAATGCATCAGAAATTTCGAACTTTGTTCCCATAGGCAATGATTTATTTGCTCTTCCAGAGCCTTCTATTATCTTTGCACTACCTGTTACGACACTTACACTTATTTTTTAAAATAGTGTGGCTAGTTGCACTGTCTTCCAAGCATAAATCTCCACCATTCATTTTTTCAAAAAGACAAATAAAATAAATTAATAAATAACTGAATAATAATAATAACTTAATAAAGTAAATCAACTTTAACCAAAAACAAATAAAAAAAATAAAAACCAAAATCCAAATAATTAAAAGCCAAAATATGAGAATAAAATTTAAGCAACAAAGTTCTTTAAATGATTATAACTAAATCACTTGTTCTCTTCATCAAGGAGAAAGTCGTCGAGATCCATGTGAGTAATATCACCAAGGGCAAAGTCATCTTTTCCCTTTTTCTACACCAAATTTGTTTCCACTTTCTTTCCCTTTTGATTCATTGATTGTTGATAGAGCTCAACAAGATGCTTTGGTGTACGGCATGTTCGAGACCAATGATCTTTTCCTCCACAGCGGTAACATACATTCACAAATGTTGATTTCTCTTGCTTGTTACCATTTTTGTTTTCCCACTTCTGGTGAGAGTATGAGTTCTTAAACTAAACTCCACGGCCTCGTCCTCGAAAGTATCCACGTCCACGTCCACGACCACGACCACGACAACGTGTGTATCCACTTCCTTGGTCATTGCTCTTATCATAGGATGTCACATTCACTTCAGGGAATGGAGCAGAGCCAGTTGGACGTAATCCATGATTTTTCAGCAACAGCTCGTTGTTTTTCTCAGCCACGAGGAGACAAGAAATAAGTAGGGAATACTTCACGAAACCCTTTTCACGGTATTGTGTCTGTAGGACAATGTTATTAGCATGAAAAGTAGAGAATGTTTTCTCTAACTTATCTGCATCTGACATTTTCTCTCCACATAACTCCAATTTAGAAGCAATATTAAACAAGGTTGAGTTATACTCACTTACAGACTTAAAGTCTTGTAATCTCATATGAGTCCAATCATAATGAGCTTTGGGTAAAATCACAGTTTTCTAATGATCATACCTTTCCTTTAGATCATTCCACAGAATTTGTGGATCTTTCACACTCAAGTACTCATTTTTTGAGGTCCGCATGGAGGTGATGACGAAGGAATATCATAGCCTTTGATTTATTTTTGCTTTGAGTTTGATTTCCTTCTTTGATGGTCTCAAGGAGATCCTTTGAATCTAGATGAATTTCAGCATCTAGTGTCCATGCCAAGTAGTTGTCTCCACTGATATCAAGAGCTCCAAATTCAAGGCTCGTAAGTTTTGACATAGTTTACTGAAATATTAAGAAAATATATCAAATTTCATAAAATCTGGAATATAAACTATATAAAAAAAAAAACTAGCCTATATCGTATTATACGTAAAAAAAAATTATAAATATACAAATTTATATTCGAAACTTGCTATATATTTATATTGTAAAAATATACTTAAACTTACAATATATAGCTAAAAATAACTTTAAGTATATATATATATATTGTAAAACATCGTATAAAGCAACTATTCGTATATTAATGTAAAAATAACTTTAAGTATATATATATTGTAAAACATCGTATATAAAGATAATATTTCTAACTTTAAGTATATATATACTTAAACTTACTTTCGTATGCTAAAAAAAAATCGAAAAATATAAAATATGTTAAATATTTTAGAAATAGAAACTTATCCATCTTATTAAATCAAAGGTTTAAAATATTTCGAAACTCGATGAAAAGAACATCTTTTATTTGAATATGTAATATAGCATCATATAGATATGATTCCATTAAGATGAACCATGAATTGATAATAAACATGGTTCAAACATAAGATTAAACCGTAACAAATATAAAAAAATATTATTCTAGATAAGTATTAATAACCATCTCTTTTATGTATAATATTTGAAGTGACAAAGTCTACCATATAATCATAATCGTGAAGGCATAGCCTAGCATAACAATTATTTAGAGAAGATGTTACTTATCATCCCGGAATAAGATAGATAATAAACATAAATTTAAATCTCATCTTTTCGGTGTAAAAAGAAAGAACAAGAGACTATTATGATGAACCATGAGTTGATAATAAACATGATTCATCAAGTAATATCGATAAGTAATATTTCAATTAAATATCGATAGAATCGATTTGTTGGAATTGTGTCCAGTAATCTCGGTACTGTCTCTAGAAAGTAAGAGTATGTCAATGATCAGACATAAGTCATATAATACTGGGGATCATGATGGCTTGCTAGAGTCCGCTCATGATCTATAAGTCTTGGACTTATTGCCTTTATTATATGATCCCATATGGGTCACACGCCTAAGCTAACAGGAAAATGTGTAGGAACGTTTTAGCAGAAGTACGGTAAAAGTGCTAGGCATTTACTGTACTTAGAGAGAATAATTGGGTTTGGCCACTGTGTGTCGATCGATACACAAGGAGTGTCGATCGACACAGTGCGCGAACGCCTCGGAGTTAATTGGCCTTTGGGCCAAATGGCCCAAAACGAACTGAACGAGTTATATAAACTTAAGACGAGTTCAGGTCGAAAATAAGCCCTAGCCGCGAGCCTCCTCTCTCTCTCTGCGCCGATTCCCTACTGGCCTAGCAGCCTCTTCCTGCTCGGTGTGCGTGTGTGAACCTCTGGAGGAGTTATCTCTCGGTGGCTCTTTGATCTCTGACATACCATCCCTTTCCGCTGCAATAAACAGGTATAAGGTGAGATCATCAATTGTTTCTATTCGAGAAGAACCTAGATCAGCATGTTTAGGATGATCTGAATCTGGAATTGAATCAGGATTGACTAAACATTCCTTCAGTGGTATCAGAGCTCTTGGTTCTGGTTTTTCTTGTTTAGATTCAAGTTTAGGATTGTTTTTCTTGTTTAAAAGTGTTTTGAATCAAGTACTGATAAGAGAAATCACTTAAGTAACAAGAATTGAAACCTAAACATATGAAAAATCGCATGATCAAGCTATATGATTTGGTATGCGATCTGATCCGAGAGAATGAGAATCGGCCAGAATCGCATGGATCGATCGATACGATCGCATGGATCGGTCGATACAATCGGAGATCGCATGGATCGATCGATACTATCGCATGGATCGGTCGATACAGACTCTCGGCAAAACCTGTTAACGCGTGAAAGCATCGATCGATGCAGGATCGATGCAGATTCGATGTTGGTGCATCGACCGATGCGGTTGGTGCATCGATCGACACGGTTAGGGTTTTGGCTCGGTTCCGTGCATACGTGAGAGCATCGATCGATACAGGATCGATGCACGATCGATGCAGAATCGATGCTAAGAGCATCGACCGATGCGGTTGATGGATCGATCGACACGGTTGGTTCATCGATCGACATGGTTGGTTTAAGGCTCGGTTTAATATTTTGATTAAAATTAAACGTCACGGTTTAATAAACAGATTTAATAATTTTATTAAGTCTGGTTAAACCGGGATAAGAAATCCAAAGTCGAAAAATTGGATTTTGTGCCTAAACCAGGCTTTTCTAATTTGATTTGGTTGGACCAAATAAATTGAGAAAATCCGGTTTAGTAAATAACCGGTTGACAATTGTGGTCATCGTAGTAATTAAAATTTGGTTAGGCCAATTTTAATGAACCAGACCGGTTATGTCATTTAATTGGACAATTGGGTCATGTCTTGGACATGGACCAATTCTTGGGCCTCGGGCCAAGAAGTTAAAACAATTGGGCCAATTATTTGAGTCTTTCTTCAGATTAATTTAAAATTTATTTTATAAAGAATATAAATCGATTTTAAATTAAAGTTTCCGATATTTTGAAATTAGAAAGTTTCTTAATTTATAGAAGTTTCTAGATTTGCAAGATTCGGATTTTAAGAAATTTCTAAAGTTAGAAAGTTTCCGGTTTTAGAAAGTTTCCAATTTTAGAAAGTTTCCAAAAATAGTAGGTTTTCTAAAATGGAAAGTTTCCCGAAATAGTAATCTTCTATTTTGGGAATGAGATTTTAAAATAAACCTACGAACCTCAAATAATATCAAGCGTTGGATGTCTTGTCCAGGCTATGTCAGCTGTTGAAGCCCATTCAATCGTATTCATGGCCTTACAGTGTGAGGGTGTCTGCTTTTGCGTGGGTAAGACGGTTTGTGATTCATAAATGTCATTGGGAGTCCCAGACATTAATGATTACATGACTGTATAGTCTGGTTTTCTTGACTAGGCCATCGGGAGTCCCGGGCCTTGAGACATCAGAGTGGATTGGGCCTCGGGCCCAGATTCACAACCAAGAGTTATATCACGGATATAATTAGCCGATATAGGGCTTACCGATATAAGCTAATATTGGGTGACGGCCAGTGGCCCACTTTAATCTTAGTTATATGTGGATCTTGGAATCATTATATTCTATTGAGGGTAACTGATGTTATTGAATATAATGCGTGATTAATCATGTTAAGTATAATACGAGATTAATCCTATTGAACATATTAACTAAAATCCTTTTATCTTAATTTTCAGTTATGACTAGCACAAACAATCAAAACACTTTCTCGATCCGGTCTGTCCTTAAGATGGACAAGCTGAACGGATCAAATTTCTTGACTTGGTCGCGGAACCTGAGGCTAGTCCTCAGACAGGAGAGAAAGGACTATGTCCTTGAGAGAGCTCTCCCCGTGAGGATCGTGTCCAATGCTTCTCATGCAGTATATGATGCTTGGAATAAGCATTATAATGATGCGGTAGATGTGCGTGGTCTGATATTGGCTACCATGGACTCAGACTTGCAAAAGCAATATGAGAACATGGAGTCGCCAATAGAGATGATCAGCAGCCTGAAATTGAAATTTCAGGAGCAGATAAGAGTGGAGAGATACCGGTTGGTTAAGTCTCTCACTAGCTGCAAGCTACCAAATGATAATCCAGTGAGTCCTCATGTCAGTAAAATGATGGGTTACATTGATAACCTGAGGAAACTGGATTATCCAGTTAGCCAAGAGTTGGCAACTGAGATCATTCTGCAATCACTGCCGTCAAGCTATGATAAGTTCAGAAGGAACTATATCAAGAAAGGCTTAACGAAGACGCTGACTGAACTGCATGATATGCTCAAGACAGTTGAGCCAAACGTGAAGAGTACCCTGTACAATCTCATGAATGAGAAGGGTAGGTTTACTAAACCTAATGCTGACAAGGGTGAAGACAAAGTTGTCCAGATTTTGAATCATGGCAAGCGTGTGTCTTCTGAGCCCGAGTCAGATACCTCTTGCGTTGGTAAGTGCTGCTACTGTAAGGAGACAGGGCATTGGAAGAGAAATTGCATTAAATTCATGGAAGATGATGAGGAGTTGAAGTTGATGTATGAGACTACTTCCTCAGGTATTCATGTTATTACTTCAAGTTCTACCTTATAGGTATTGGATACTGGTTGTGGCACTGATATTTGTGATAATATGCAGAGCCTAAGCAACAGTAGAACGTTGAAGGAAGGGCAAGTGAAACTACATGTCTGGAAGGAGCTTGGGATGCTGCCTCAGCCGTAGGGTTTTCACTTATAGATCCCTTTTAGGCTTGGTTTTGTATTAAGTAATTGCTACAATGTACCTGCTTTAAGCAGAATTGTCTTTCATTTTCTTGTAAGAATTTGAATGTTTTTCATTTTGATAAAAGACAAGTTTTGTTCTTTTGATCTTAATGAAATATTAATTGTAGCACCCTATTCATGGAATGGGTTTTATATCTTAAACCAAAGAGTGCCTAAATGTAACATAAATACCGAATTGGTTTAAATCTGATGAATTAAACCTGATTTTCCTTGGCATAAAAGTCTTGGTCACATAGAGTAAGTCGGATTCAGAAATCCCATAGTCATGGACTGTTGGGCTCATTTGATAAAATGTCTTATGAGACTTGAATTCTGTTTACTAGACCAAAAGGTAAAGGGCCTATCTTAGCCGAGCTAGAGAAAAGCCCAAAGGTTTATTGGACCTGGAACATACTCATGTATGTGGCCCAATGAGCAGTAATGCCAGAGAAAATCTCCTGTACTTCATTGTCTCTACTGATTACTTCAGTGAGAATGACTGTGTTCATTTGATGAGACACAAGTCGGAATTCTTTGACATGGTCGAAAGAGTTCCAGAATGAAGTATAGGATCTGAATGACAAAAGTATTAAGACTCTGGATTAAATCACGAGTGAGAATACTTAAGTCATTGATTGTGTGATCATCTTAATGAGTGTGAAATCGTTTCACAGCTCATTTCTCCTGAAAACCTGAAGGTTTTTTCTGTGAGAAAGAATCAGATCTTATAAGAAATGATTAAAGATGAGTCACACGAATCTTCCATGATATTATTTAAGAATAACGCTCTAAAATATCTAAGTTTACGCTGAAATAGTTCCACAAATATCAGATGAAAGACACCACGTAAATGTGGATTGGAATCGATCCAAATTCGTCTTTACTGAGTATTTGTAGTTGTACTACTTCGCTGGTTGTCCGAAGGAAACCAAGGCTTCTTACTTTTACGTCCATTCTGTTTTCTAAGAAGGGAAGTTATTTTCCAAGAAGAACAGTGGGAGTAAAAGTATAACTCGAAGAAATTCGAAAAATACAGGAGGCTGCTCAACCTGTTGAGGGAGAGCAGCAGAAGGATTTACAGATTTCTGTAGAATCTACACCTGTGGAGCCTTGTCCGAAGGAAACCAAGGCTTGTTACTTTTACGTCCATTCTGTTTTCTAAGAAGGGAAGTTATTTTCCAAGAAGAACAGTGGGAGTAAAAGTGTAACTCGAAGAAATTCGAGGAATACAGGAGGCTGCTTTACCTATTAAGGGAGAACAGCGGAAGGATTTACAGATTTCTGTAGAATCTACACCTGTGGAGCCTGAAGTTCGCATATATGAATGAATCAGTTACTAATCCGAGAGTGATTTCTCGTCATTAGTTGAACCTGATAATCATTGAAAGTTCGCATGATCTGATGATCATTGAAAGCGACGAATCTGCGAAATTCAAGGAAGCGAAAGTGAGCCCAGAATCCGAAGAATTACATTTTGTGTAAGTTGGCTTCATCGATCCATTCATGGATGGAAGCAAACATATCGGAGTTGGAATCTTCGTTCTGTTGAAGTAGTCAAGGTTTTGACTTAAGCAGGAACGAAATGGAACTGTGCGTTTACTAATAGATAAGTGGGAGCAATATTGCATTTCTCAAAGTGTATGTCGATGACATACTGATTCTCGGATATAACGTCCCAACGCTGTAGTCGGTAAAGGACTAGCTTGGGAGTTGGTTTAATGATTGACATGGGTAAGGCCACGTAGTTCTTGGATTTTGGATCTAAAGATAGAGATCCAAAAGAGCTGGTAGGACAAAGTCAGGATTCTTAAATTGACAAAGTCCTACACGTTTTGAGCAATCCAAGAAGGGTTTTATGCCAATGTCACATGGCATTAAGTTAAGCAAGATACAGTATCCTACGATAACTGCTGAGCTTAAATGCATGGATGAGATTCCATATGCGTCGGCAATTGGATCTATCATGTATGCCATGAAACATACTTGTTTGATGTTGCTTTAATGTTAAGCAAGACAAATAAAGACCAGTCAAATCCAGCAAAGAATCAAGTTTCCTAAAGTATGTCCTAAAGTATTTGAGGAATACTAAGGATAAGTTCTTGATTTACAGAGAAAGTGAGGTGCTATAAGTCGATAGAGTCTGAAAGGCAAGTTTCCAACAGACAAAGATGATTTCCGGTCACAGTCCGGTTATATCTTGTGTTTGTCTGGCGGTGCACGGCACTGTTGCTGACTCCATGACTTAAGCTGAATCTTTCGCAGCTTGGGAAGCGGCGAAAGAGGTTGTTTGGAAAGAAGAGTTCATCACTGAACTTGATGTGATTCCAGCATAGATGAAACTAGCTGCACATCAGAGGTCCAAACACCTTGAGGATAGGTATAACCTATTCCGTGAGATAAATGACAGAGATGTTAAGTAGATCAGCAAGTTTCAACGAATGAGAACGTTGCTAATCTATTAACGAAGCCACTCCTTAGCCCTAAGCACGAGTCACGGACTGTAGCTGTAGGATAAGTGAAGTTAAGATATAGTCTTAATTTCAGTGGGAGTTAGTAAAGGGCTTTATTTAGTTATTGATATGTTCTTGTAAAACATTTGAGATGTTTAATAATGAAATTATTATTTCAAGATTATTTTAACTGTGATGAAATAATCGTTCCAAAATGATATGAACCATTTTATAGGTCATCGAAGTAAATGACTTGATCTTGAGTCATCGAAGTCATTTAGCTTGATCATGAGACCCTATATTTGATAGATGTTTTATATCATCCCGTCCCTAGTCGAAGGTTGTTGAAATTGGAACACCAACAACCGTGTGAGACTGGATTGGTACGTGACTTATGACAAAGTCTCAGTGTGTCATAGATGCGCGGCATCAAAGTCAGTACATAGGTGTATGTTTGGGAACATACGACCGGACAAGACCCGCTTATAAGAACTCTTCAGGATATTTATATCTGTGTCATAAGAGATTCTTACTACGACTATAGAGTATAGTCCTTAGACCTGAGTTCGCATGCATGTGACTGCACATGGACTGATGCACTTTGATCATTGTCTAACGCTATCGTTCTGCGATAGTTATAAGGACCTTGTTTGGGTACATTATGAAATGAGTAGTTTACAGTGATGGAACAAGACGGAATTTGTCCCTCCAATATAAATGGAGTGAATATCTCTAGGCCAATCGGAGATTTGAATACTGGAAAATGCATGGCCATGCTCAAACGGACTGTCCCGAGTCGTTTGGATTGTCAGTATCGAATCAGAGTCCGATGAACAAGATTAGGCTTTATAAGGATGACACCAATCTTGCCTTATGACTAATCGAGATATTGTGACAAAAGGATTATGAATACAGAGATTCCAGTACAAGTGGGAGATTGTTGGAATTGTGTCCAGTAATCTCGGTACTGTCTCTAGAAAGTAAGAGTATGTCAATGATCAGACATAAGTCATATAATACTGGGGATCATGATGGCTTGCTAGAGTCCGCTCATGATCTATAAGTCTTGGACTTATTGCCTTTATTATATGATCCCATATGGGTCACACGCCTAAGCTAACAGGAAAATGTGTAGGAACGTTTTAGCAGAAGTACGGTAAAAGTGCTAGGCATTTACTGTACTTAGAGAGAATAATTGGGTTTGGCCACTGTGTGTCGATCGATACACAAGGAGTGTCGATCGACACAGTGCGCGAACGCCTCGGAGTTAATTGGCCTTTGGGCCAAATGGCCCAAAACGAACTGAACGAGTTATATAAACTTAAGACGAGTTCAGGTCGAAAATAAGCCCTAGCCGCGAGCCTCCTCTCTCTCTCTGCGCCGATTCCCTACTGGCTTAGCAGCCTCTTCCTGCTCGGTGTGCGTGTGTGAACCTCTGGAGGAGTTATCTCTCGGTGGCTCTTTGATCTCTGACATACCATCCCTTTCCGCTGCAATAAACAGGTATAAGGTGAGATCATCAATTGTTTCTATTCGAGAAGAACCTAGATCAGCATGTTTAGGATGATCTGAATCTGGAATTGAATCAGGATTGACTAAACATCCCTTCACGATTCTCTTCTTATGAACCATGAGTTGATAATAAACATGATTCAAAAGAGGACTAAATTGAAAAAAAAATGATTACTATAAAAATTTCCTACCTTCTAACTCTAGTGATTAGAGAATCGTGCTGATAACGTGTTGTGAATAGAAGAGAGATAGAAGAATTGGTGATGTTTATTCCAATGAATGAAAGCTCCTTTATATAGGAGTACAAAAACTTGGCGACCAAATAAACCCTAGATTACAAGTAATGAGCTTTATAATGGGCATCCACTTATTATTCATAACAGATCACTCATAAATGTTTCATAACATAGGCGATAAAATGGGTAAAATCTTGGTTATATCAAAACTCTTCTGGTTATGTCCCTAAGCCTCAATATCAGAGACCTTTCAGAACAACAACAATTTCAAAAGAAAGTATGGATCTTCATCCTATCAGACACGTCCTGCACCAACTGAGCAAAGTGAGATGAAATCTATACTAGAACAAATCTTGGAGGGTCATTAGAAGATCACATTGGACTTTAATGGCATGATTGATCTTTTGTACACTGATTTGAATGGTAAGTTAAGTTTTAAACACTCATGTCAAGAAGTTGGATACTCAGGTTGCGCAAACTGCTGGGTCTATGTATATGAAAGATGGAGTTATTCTTAGAAGGACATAGACTAAACCCGAAGTATCAATGCAATGCCATCATGTTAAGAAGTGGTAAAGTGGTCAATCCGGTGTTTGAAAAAGACTTAAGTGTTCATGAGTTCTTGGAGCTGGAGGAAATCGAAGAGGATATTGCAGATGAGACTCCCGTGTCGATCAATGCACACACATGTCTTTTGATGCAAGGCCAACTCGAGGACCTTTCGAGTCCAAAAGATGGATAAAAATCGACCAAGATCAATCCAAGTGCGAAAGATGCATCGACAACGAATTGTGTCAATCGGCACACATCAGGTGTCAGTCAATACACGACTCTGAATTCCGACGGACCAAAATTGACCAAGGTCGATGTAAGTGGAAAACAACCAAGGATGTGAATTATCATAACTGTGTCGATCTACTTACCATTGATGTCGATCAACACAAGGTTTCGACTGAAAAACCAACTGCTGATAAGCTTAAAACTACATAAGATTGTACTTACAAACCGAAGTTTACTTTCCCCATAAATACCAAGAAGTCCAAGAACGAGCTCTATATGGGCTAATATGAAAAAGATCCCAATGAGGTTCCTCTGATCTATTCCATCAAGAATACTCTAGTGGTAAAGAGATGCTTGAAGCAGATGCTTACCAATGATATGAGTGTAGAGGTAGGTGTTAGGATGATTCGTATTGGACTACTCTATCTTCAAGGAAAGTTCAAGAGTTTGCTTTGCGATTTGGGTTTGAGCATTAATATGATGCTTTAATCAATTTCTTTCAGGCTTGGGATGACTGGTAACAAATGAAAAAGAAAAACAAGATTTGTTAGTAGGCCTAAGAAAGAATCGGAAAAGTTTAAGGATTTTTATTTTTCATTTGCATGCAGGAAGAAAGTTCAATTGAAGAAGATGAAGCTGAAGAGTTAAAAGAAGGCGAATAGGTTTAGAATTTTACTAGAAATTAAATGGGGGAACCGGCTTGGAGCTGACGCCGGAGGTGAAGATCGTCGGTGGAAGACGATGGTCGAAGGATTAAAAAAAATTGCAGTCGCCGAAAGGATAGGGTGATTGTCAGGAGATCGCCACGAAAGAGATATGAAGAAGGGGCTGAAGAGATAAGGGTTTTTGGCTTAGTGATCAACAAGGTGGATAATGTGAATCGGTATTGATCTAATCCGATTATCTCTTATGGGCCATATTTGGGCCAGTCACACTTACTCATCAAGACATGAAGACTGTACCGAGTGAAGACCTGACCAGAAGCTCAGACGAGTGCAATCACGCCTAAGTCAACTTGGAGTAGGAAGTTTTAGTCCTATTAAGTTTAGGAAAGATAAATTCATTAGTACTAGGAACTTTTCCTACTCGTGTATATAAGAAGTAACAAATAATGCATTGTGACTTAAGATTCTTATTCAACTGTTTTAAGGCTTGTTCAAGTTTCTTAAGAGGTGTGTTCTTGAGAGATAAACCATGTGACAAGCAAAACACAAGTTTGTCTTGTGATAAACATTCTTCTATCTATGATATAGTGGAATATTGTGGGACAAGTGTTTCTCACTCAGACGTAGCGGTTCGAAGCCGTGAACTGGGTGACCAATTCTTTTGCAATTTAATTACTTGTGGATTAATTCAATCGACCATGCATATAGTTTAAAACCTCACAATAATACATCAAAATAAAGCTGTAGCAGATGAGAACAACTAAAAAGTGCCTTCAATATTGGTAGAGTGCTACAATTGCAGTTTCTTCTCTTTGTTCAGAGTTTGCAGGTGGTGGATTCAAAAGTCTAGAAGGAAGAGGTTTCTAGGGAATCAAACAAGTTCTACCAAATAAACTGATTAAATAGGTAATCACACATCTAAAACCAAAACATAAGATGAGCGATATGTAATTCAAACTTGAAATCACATGTTGTGGAAAGTAAAAAACTAAACGAGTGACGACTTCAATTTGGTGTTAGAAGAGTAACTAAGTTTTATAGCAAAACTTGAAAGAGAATAAGTTATTACTTTATAAAGTGAAAATTACTTCTTACAGCACTAATTTTAGACTTAATTACTATTGGGGTCAAAATCTCTCGACGAAAACAATATCCGAAAACATAATGAAGTAATCGGATATGGTCGTTCTCCACACTTCGTATATATGGAACTTCGTATGAAACGCTTCGTATAAATGAAATTTCGTATGAATGACATATTATATAAAACACTTCATATGAACAACGTTTTGTATGGATAACTTGTTATACAAAATGTACAAAACCATTTAGTAGGACATCCAAATAGATCAATCAGACGAACAATTCTCCAGACATAATCTACGGATAGGCTCAAACGTTAAAACAAGCTGCTCGGATATTTGCCAGTATCTCTCTCTGGATGCACAACTAGTCGCAACCCATCTTCGGAAAAATAACTTATACGCTCCTAGCGTTAACACGAATTATGAATAAAGTTATACGAAATACGAGATTGGGCCTAACCCACAAGATTCGTATTTCCGAGACTTTGGGCCGAATCATTAAATGTACGCTTAAACAGACTTGAATCGTCCATTTTCAGCCCATTCTGCAGAACACGTTAAACCATGGACGAATAATCACAAAAATAGAAAGATAAACTCGAAGAAGAAAGGAGAAGATATCTCCGAGCAGAAGAGGAAAATCCGAGCTAAAAAGTAAATCCCAAAGGAAATGGACTATACGATAACATGAAGATTTCCTGAAATCTTGTAGGCGAAGATCCTCGAAACTGATTCGCTGCCACTATATAAGAAGAAGGTCTACCTACGATCCAACCATCCCTAAAAACCCTATAACTTTCTTAAGCTTTTTGTGTTGGCTCTACAAATATCGACAGCGCGAGTTTTGACTCTCACAAATTGGTGCTATCTATGGAGAGGTAGAATTTTCTTACACTTAAAAACCACCGACTAGCAGATACAAAGATATGGCCATCGACAGAGACGAAACGAGTCATCAACTAAGTACCATAACCAACAACATGATCATTGGAGGATCGCAATACTGCCGAGACACGATATCCTTGATCAATGCTTACAACCGAAATGCAAGAACAAGCGTCCACTGGTCTGCTCACTCTCAGTTCCCAAACGACATGATAACGTTCGAGGAGTGCGGGACCGCGAGAATCAATAACCACAAAATGATCTACCCGTCATCGAACTACTCATAAAGGATCATGACGTAGCAAGTATCCTGGTCGATACTGGGAGTTCCATAGATGTAATCTTCCGCGACACTCTAAGAAAAATGAACCTCAGTTTATCCGAAGTATCTCCATTCCAAAACCCTTAACGAGAATCACAGGAGACACAACGATGACTCTCGCGACGATCAAGCTACCAGTACAAGCAGGAGGAGTAACCAATTTGTCGAATTCTCAGTAGCAGATGTCCCGAAAATCTTCAACGTGATTATGTGACTCCTTGGATAAATTCCATGAGAGCCGTTCCATCAACATACCACTTCTTCTTGAAGTTCCTAACAGATGGCGAGGTCCGAACGATATGAGGAAGACATGAACAATCCCAATCTTTCTTCATGACAGAACACAAACTTAGAAAACTGACGATTAAGATCCTCCGAAAGGAAAAGCGACCTCGGAAAGAAGATAATCAAGGAGTTGCAGAAATACCGAAAAGAGCCGATAAGGAAGAAGAAGAAGAAGAAGATGACGAGCCTTGTGAACCCGTGGTATCAGTCTGCATGGACAATGATCATTCAAAATGATGCGTAGATATAGGAGAAAACCTTGACGACTCAGTCTAAAAGTACATAGTCTTATGTCTTAGAGAGAACGTGAACAGCTTCACCTAATCTGCATATGAGGGACCAGCATAAACATTGATTGTCTCGAGCTAAACGTGGATCCTACGATCAAACCCGTAAGGCGGAAAAGAAGGAAGTTAGGATCTGAAAAAGCCAAAGCAGTCAACGATGAGGTCGAGCTATTACTCAAAGTCGGCTCAATCATTGAAGTCAAGTATCTAGACTGGCTCGCAAATCCCATGGTAGTAACTAAGAAAAACAGAAAATAGAGAATTTGCGTTGAATTCACTGAAAATAGGCGTGCCCTAAAGATAGTATCCCGCTTCCGCATATTGAAGGACTACTGAAAGCAATGACGGGAAACAAACTACTCACATTTATGGACGCTTTTCGGGCTATAATCAGATTATGATTAACCCAGACGATTGAGACAAAACCGCTTTTGTCACCGATAAGAGGGATCAACTTCTAGTGAATATTATGTTCTCTGAGCAACTAGAAAGAACCATGGAAGTATACATAGACGACATGTTAGTCAAGTCTTTCGAGGAAAAAGATCACGTGGAGCATTTGCGGGAATGTATTGAACAACTGAAAAGCATAACATGAAACTCAACCCAGCCAAATGCATATTCGGAGTTGTGTCAGGAGAGTTTCTCGGATACCTCGTTACCCACCGAGGCATCAAAGAAAACCAGAAGAAAATCAACGCCTTGATTCAAATGTCTTTGCCAATGACGAAGCGCAAAGTCAAACGACTGACGGGACGCGTAGCAGCGCTCAACAGGTTTATCTCGCGATCAACATACAAGTGCTTGTCGTTCTATGATACTTTGAGGGGGCAACAAAATGTTTGAATAGTCGAGAGAAATGCGAAGAAGCTTTCTAACAGCCGTTGAAGTACCTAACAAATCCGCCAGTACTTTCAAAACTAGTAGAAGGAGAAACATTGGTCTTATATAATGCGATATTAGCTACCGCAGTAAGCGGAGTTCTTATCAGAGAAGATCGAGGAGAACAAAAGCCGATCTTCTACATTAGTCAAATATTAACATACGCAAAAACTCGCTATCAAATCGAGATGCTTGCACTCGCACTAGTGATGTCCGCTCGAGAAATAAGGCTGTACTTCCAATCTCACTCGATCATAGTCCTGAAAACTTTCCCCCTGCCGACGATCCTTCATAGTCCGAGCCAATATAGGTGATTAGAGAAGTGGGTGATAGAGCTCAGCGAATTCGATATCAAATATTTATCCAGAACGTGTGAAATCGCAAGTAATCGAGGATTTTCTCGTCAAATTACCACAAGAAGGGGCAGAAGAGAAACCAAAGATTTAGAATGGTCGCTCCATGTTGAAGACTCCTCATCAAAACAAGGCTCCAGAGTGGGAATTCGCCTGACATCGCCAACTGGAGAAATTTTGGAAAAATCCGTCTGATTAGCTTTTCATGCTTCAAAACACGAAGCAGAATACAAAGCTCTAATCGCCGGGATGAGCTTAGTCCACGCTCTCAAAATTCAAAACATACAAGAATTTTGCGATTCCCAACTGGTCGCAAGCCAGTACAATGGAGAATACGAGACGAGGGACAAAAGGATGGAAGCATACTTGAGGATCGTCCGAAACCTAGTAAATCCGCTCAAGAACTTCAAACTGAGCCGAATCCCTCGAGGAGAGAATGCACCAGACGACGCGTTGGCAGCTCTTGTCTCCACCTCCGAACTGAGTTTAAAACGGATCATCCCGGTTGAATTCATTGAGAATCCAAGAATTTAAAATATCGGGACCATCAACTTGGCTTATCCACCCGAGGAGGATGAAAATTATGAAGAAAATCATCCAACAACGGAAAATGACGCAGAAGCAGACATACAGTTCAAAGGAGGATATGTCTACGACAAAGAATGGATAAGGCGATTTGTTTAAACAATCACAGATGGCGAACTTCGTGAAGATAAGTAGGCAGCTCAAAAATTCAAAGCACATGCCGCTCGTTACATTTTGATGGACGAGAACATCTACAAGTGGAGGCTATCCAAGCCTCTCATGTCATGTAACGAAGGCAAAGAAGCGGATGAATCATGGAAGAAGTCCACATTGGCTCGTGCGGAAACCATTCCGGAGGATGATCTTTGGCAATCAAAATCAAGCGGCACAACTACTTTTGGCCGACAATGGTCAAAGACCGCAATAATTTTTCTCGAAAATGCGAAAAATGCCACAGACACGCTCCATCTATCTACCAACCAGCCGAGCTGTTATCATCGATCTCAGCACCATACCCTTTCATGCGCTTGTCGATGGATATTGTAGGCCCGCCTCAACGTCTAAACTGAAGTGATTCCCCCTTGTCCTAACCGACTATTGCTCGAAGTAGACTGACGTCAAATCTTACGCAAGCGTCAAAGACGGCCAAGTCGAACATAATATGTGGAAGAACATTCTATGCAGACACGGGTACCCATACGTGATCGTCACAGATAAGGGCTCGCAGTACATCTTGACTCGTTTCAAAGTTTTTCTGAGAAATAGCAGATACGTTTGCAAAAATTTACACCGCGATGCCCTCAAGGAAATGGGCAAGTTGAAGCTGCCAAAAAAAACAGTCCTTGATGGATTGAAGAAACGACTCAATGAAAAGAAGGGACGATGGGCAGAAGAGCTAGAAGGAATCCTTTGGTCACACCGGTCAACTCCCCCACGGTAAACTAGAGAACACCATTTGCGATCGTTTACCGAACATAATGCATGATCCTAGCCGAAGTCGAATTTCCAAGAATACTCTGCAAATTGCTCCTTGGACGAGATGATTTGAATCATACAATGCTTCTTGACGAGCTGTACTTGATCATCGAATGAAGGGACCAAGATTTGATTCACATCAAAAACTACCAGCAGCAACCGCTAAGAATTACAACTCGAACGTCCACAGCCGAAGATTCCGCGAAGAAGACCTGGTCCTGCGGAAAGTATTCTAAAACACAGCAGAACGAAATGCTGGCAAACTGGGAAGGACCGTACAAAGTTACGAAAGTCGGAAGTCCGAGTAGATCAGCTCAGAAATTCCGAGCAAACCAGCTCGGAAATCCCAAGCAAACCAGCTCATAAATCCGAGCAAACCAGCTCGTAAATCCCGAGCAATCTTCCTCAAAAATCCGAGCGCAAACAACTGTTCGGAAAATCCGAGCAAGCCACTCTTCTCGACTAACAGCAAAACTTGTTTGGCCAATTTTGAAACCTACCCGGACAGTCCCTTCCAAACATCCTCACGAAGCGCTTTACTCGACCTGTTTCAAAAACTCAAGACACCAGACTGATATCACACGATCTCAACGTATCCACAAAGGTTCAACTCCCCAATCATACGCTCATAATTTTCATGTAAACGTTAAACAACTTTCTTGTTACTTACATTTACATATGTTAGAATCAAACTTAGGATTCGAACTTCATAGTTTAATAAACTAGTCCAATTCATTAACTGCCGTAACATGCCAAATTAAGTCTAGAACATTTACATTCTCTATCTCGTCTATTGCTGGCCACAATAGCGAAACAAATACATCATTCACGGATCATGACCAACACATCCTATATTGATTGAGGTCATATACATCGAACAAAACACATCATTTACGGATCCTAACCACCATATCTTATGCAGATTGAGGTTCTAAACACCGAAAAACGCATCCTTTACAGATCTTAACCAACATGTCCTATACAAACTGAGGTTCTATACATCCAACAAACAGATAAAAGCGCGCTATAAAATTCTTAATACCTGCTAGGTATGTTTACTATTGACGAAGGGAACATAAGTAGAGGATGTCCCGCACAAGTAGTGAATTCGAAGTAAACCATAAAACCCAGTAGACGCTGCTTAGCACACTGGTCCACGACGTCACGGCCAAGTAAACCTTGGTCTGGTATCCGGGTGGTAAATCCTACATAATATATCAAACTTACTATTCACAACGGGAATATAAGTCAAAATGCCTTACACCAGTATCGAAATCAAAGTAAGCAACGAAACCCAGTAAATGTTCCTTAACACACTGGTCTAAATGCGTCTCGGCCGAGTACTCCCCGGTCTAGCATCCACTGACATTAATTTACTGTTGAAAACGAGAATATAAGTCGAAATGCCTCTCACCACTACCGAACACGGAGTATATTAGGAAACCAATTAGACGCTTCCAAGCACACTGGTCTTAGTCGTCACAAGTTCGCAAGTAGAATATATCTTGCAAACCTTCGAACTTAAATCAAAACTCAGTAAGACGCTTCCGAGCACACTAATCTTAATCATCACAGGTTTGCAAGCAAAGTTTATCTCACCAACCATCGAACTTAACTCAAAACCCAACTAGATGCTTCTGAGCACACGGGTCTTAGTCATCATGTGTCAATAAATCAAGTATATCTCACCAACCTTCAAACTTTGAACTTGATCCGAAATACGGTGGAACGCTCACACCCTCCTAAGACAGTTTATACGAAAAAGGGAGATTTTTTTTCCAACAAAATCTGCTCGACTTTTTCTCATTAATCGACATAACGTCAACACGACTGCTTGGCTGCTCGGAAGGATTGGCCATCCTAGCAAGCTTGAACAACTAACCCAAGACCAAATCCTCCTCGGAAATCCTTAGCAGCCTTGCTCAAAAATCATGAACAACTTTTCTCCAAGTCCGAGCATCTCGGAAACTCCAGGAAAAGCGTGATCGAACAGCCCGACTATGACTAGAACGAACTTACCATATTCAGTACACGATGCAATGCGCTTTTCGACCATTATACTTGATCGAAACTAGAAACAATGAACAAGAACCAGCAACGGATTTTGAAAACATCCAGAAAAGGGTTTGAAGTTTAGAACAAAGGCATTTTATTTAAAGCAAATAGATTATAAGACGAAACGACCAACCGTTACGGAAATAAAGTTCAATGACATTCAAAGCAACAACACAAACAAGCTTGACATTTAGAGATACACCGGCCGATGCAGCGTCATCACGACGCGATGTATCCCATTACGACGGCTCACCAGAATCTCAAGAAAAGGGGGAAAGATCGAAGTAGTTTTATGTCTCGGCCATCAGACTATCGTACTCTGGGACATCATTCGTGATAAGATCTTCCTTCGTGTTCTCCAGCTGCTCTTCCTCGATTTTAACACCGGAGGAGCCTACGGTTTCAGCCCAAAGATCATGTTAAGGTTGTTATCCGTTTTCGATTAAATCGCAATGCTTCTTCTTAGCAGCATGCATCTTGGAGTAAATTCCGCAAAGCTTAATGAGGCGGGATAAAATTTTGTCAAATATTCCCTTCATCCCTTTGTTACTCTCCTCTTTCAAGGCAAATTTACGGGAGGAACTCTGCTCCGCAAGTTGCAGTCTCAAAGCTTCGGACGCGGCAAGAGCTTGTACCCTTTCATCATCAACCAAATGTCGTGCCGCCTTGAACTCGGCTATTTGCCCATCATACATGGCTCCCAGCTCGAAAAGTGAACTCTCCAATTTCAGGTTGTCAACTGAATACCTATGAAGTGATTCCTGGGCCCCGCGGATCTCCTTCTTGGACTTAGCAGCATGTCTATTGACCGATCCCCACGCCTGGAATAAGAAGAAAATTAATAAACACACCATCTAAATCATAGAGGAAATACCTATAACTTGAGAGGAAAAGAACAATAACCCTCAAAAGATCTTGTCCTGGATGGGTTAGAAAACTACCACAAGCCATTTCCTCATAACGGACAGGGGTGTCGCCCGGTTGCCATACTTCCGAGCATAAATTGGCTACCTCAGATACGCTGTTGTATATGGGACCGTCAACGTTTGGGTCACTCTGGCTCGGTTCCAGCCGATGAAATTTGCCATCACACGGCTTCTTGCTTTGCTTCCGTTTTGGTTTGGACGCAGCATCCTGAGCAAGCAACCCAACGACTGCTCCCAAAAAAATTTGGGGAGAAACCAAACTCTGGCCGGTCTCAATTCCGCCAATGGAAACGGGGACATCCTGGTCAAACTCCGGACTCTGCACGTCTCCCTGTTTGTTCCCAACCACTCCGCCCGCTTTCTCTTCTCTGCTCTGTCTCCGTTCTTCGGCCTCCGCCTTCTTTCGGGCTTTCGAAGTTCACGTTCAAACAACAGAAGGGGTTCCATCCTAGCTTACACCTCTTTTTGAGAGACAAACAATGGAAGGCGGTAGCACAAACCTATGGTAGATCCAAAGTTTTTATCTATGGGGCATTCAGGAACATTCAAGAATATTAAAAGAAGAAGCTAGAGAGAGAAGCTGACATAAGAATCTAGAGAGAAGGGAAGGAGTGAAGAAATGAATGGAGAAAGGAGAATACTTAAAGATTTCCTCCAAGGCGTGAGGGTAGAATCATAATTTGACATGATTATTTAAAACGTAATCATGTTTATCGCCACACACACTTAAACTAATCTTTAAGCGGGTCAACTCAAAGATCGGTGATATTTGAAGAACCAATCTTCCACGAGCCATACGATAAAAGACGACCATTGCACACGACATTTTCACCCGATGTTTGGACGACATTTTGTCGTTCTTAAAGGGATGAATAGCCAAGCTTCCGAACAACTTTTTTCGCCTCGAATACTAAAATCTCGCCATCATCTCACTCAATTCTGACAAGCTGGGGGGGGCTAACTATTGGGGTCAAAATCCCCTCGACGAAAACAATAGTCGAAAGCATATTCGAGCAATCGGAAATGGTCGTTCTCTACACTTTGTATAAATGGAACTTCATATAAAATGCTTTGTATAAATGACATTTCGTATAAATGACGTTTTATACGAAACGCTTCGTATGAAGAACGTTTTGTATGGATAACTTGTTATACGAAATGTAAAAAACTATTTAGTCAGACATCCGAAAAGATAAATCAGTTGAACACTTCACCCGACAGAATCTACGGATAGGCTTAAACATTCGAACAAGCTGCTCGGAAATTCTAAGATGACAGACCAGCTCGGAAATTCCGATCAAATCCCATCTTTTTTTTCTAGCATGACACATTCCCTCGGAAGTTCCGAGCTGAACGCACTCCTTAGGAACTTCTGAGAAAACATACTCCTCCAACTGCCAAATGGACATTCTGCTTATACCGGATGCTCGAACATTTTCCAATATCTCTCGCCGGATGCACGACTAGTTGCAACCCATCTTCCAAACAATAACTTATACACTCCTAGCCGTTAATAGGATTGCCGAATAAAGATATACGAATACGAGATTGGGCCTAACCCACACGACTGGTATTTCCGAGACTTTGGGCCTAATCAAGAAATTTACGTTCAAACGGATTCAGATCATCCCTTTTCGGCCCATTCGGCAGAAGAAGTTAAACTGCGGAAGGATAGTTATAAAAATGGAAAGATAAACTCGAATACGAAAAGCAGAAGATATCTCCGACCAGAAGAGGAAAATCCAAGGAGAAAGTATATCCCACCGGAAATGGAATATACGGTAACAGGAAGATTTCTGGATATCTTGCAAGCGAAGATCCTCGAAGCCGACTCGCCGTGACTATATAAGAAGAAGGACTTCTTACGATCCAACCATCTAAAAAACCCTAGCATCTAAACTTAGAACTTTCTTAAGCTTTTTGCTCTTTGTATTCGTTTTCTAACAACTCTTAAATAAAATATCCTCCGGGTCTTTATTTTGTGTTGTTTACTCTTGAAATTTCCGTTTCCTAAAACGTTAGTTCTACAATATCGACAGTATGAGTTTCGATTCTCAGAATTACTACAATAGCATTAGTAAGTGTTTTTTACTTGTATAGCACTCTCTTATGATTAAAAAGACTGTGTTGCCTTCACTAATTTATACCCATATTTTTTGTATAACACAAGTACTTTTTCGAAAATCATATTTAACTATTTTCTTTTGTTTCTCTTCTCCTCCAGAAAACCAAAAAACGCCAACCACTCCACACATCAACGAACTCGCCTGACACGACAAACTCGCCGAACCTCGCCGCACTCGCTAAATATTTCCGCACTCGCCGAACCTCCCCTTACTCACCGAAACTTGCCTAACTCACCGAAGTCAGCTTTATCTCGCCGAGTGTGGCTGTGGCAACTTGACAAAATCTGCTTTATCTCGCCGAAATGCGCTTTATCTCACTGAAATCTGCCAAAATCCTTGACCCTTTGAATCCGCCACCGTCAATTTTTTTATGGAAAAACTAAATCCAGATCCGCCGTCATTCTACTCGGCTTCAGTCGCCAATGGTGAGTTTTCTGTTTATGTTCTAATTTCAGATTTATTTCGTTTGTTTTGCACATTTTGGTCTTACCTTTTGGATTGTTTTGTTCATATGATTTCTTTTATTTCTCACTATGGTTCAGATTTATTGCTTCTATGAATTGTCAGTCATAATGATTCCACTCTCATTGTTAATCTTCTGGATTTATTTGTTATTGTTGTGGATTTATTTGTTAATGCTGCTGATTTATTTGTCAACTTTGTGGATTTATTTGTTAATGCTGCCGATTTATATTGTTTTGTTTAGGATTTACGTGTTCTCTTTTCCAACTTATTTGTTCATGTTTATTTGTTATTGTTGTGGATTATTAGTTATTGCTGCAGATTTATTTGTTAATGCTGCAGATTTATTTGTTAATGATGCATAAATACTTGGCAATATTGCGGAATTATATATCAACATTGTGGATTTGTGTAACTGTTCGGATGTTTGGTTGTTCTTGGTGATATTGTGGATATGTATGTTAATATAGCGAAGTTTTTAGTCAATGTTACGGATTTATACAACTTTTTAGTGAATATTACGGATTTATGCAACTTCAATACTCCTTTGTGTAGCTATGGATATTTCATAGAGAAAGGAATATCCTCCTCGTTTGAATGGAGTCGAGAAAAGTATGGATCCAACAAGAAGTTTGAATCATATAAGCAACATTCACTACTTGATTAAAGCAAAAAAATTCTCGGAGATGATGTTTGCGATGTCTTGAAGAATTCTTCACTCAGTTGTATTGTGTCACTTTCCAAGAACAAGTACACATTGTGTGGGAAGAAGGTTCACTACTTTTTGACGCATCAGTTGAAAATTTAAAGAACCATGGAGATTTAGTGTTTGCTCATGACCCCATGTGATTTTCATTATTTCTGTAACGCCCCTTTTCCATTCTCCGCTGACCGTCGAGCTGACCGGTCAACAATCAAGCAAGAACATGACCGATCGAACCCGAGCAAGTCGAACGGGAAAGGTTCGCCACAGGACGAAGTCAGAGACAGATCGGTTTGAGACAAGGGCTCGCACTAATCCATCTTTGACCTCGCTATCCTCACTTCCGTAATACAAGTTGTACACCTTGTACCACTTCGGTTAGTTGTGTCGGTTCGGACGAAACCTCATATCAGGGAAACAATTTCATTTCTGAGTAATCAAACGTTCAGCACAACGTTTAATAGAATTTTTATAAACAATCGCCATCTCAAAGCACATAAGTAAATCAAACACATAGAATGGCGCCAAAGCCGAACCGAAAATAAAACATCCAAAACCCCGAATCAAATCCCGTCACAAGCCATCCCGAAACTACACCGAGGCCTCCCGCGTCCGTCGCTGCTAAATCTGAAAAACACAAAAAGAGTCTAAGGAGCGATCTAAGATCACCCAGTGAATCGGATCCCCACTAAAGGCTTCTAGTCTATCTAGAACTACAGATTCCCGCCCCAAAACCCAAAATAACAATCAACAGGAATAAATGGTCGATCACGCACTACCATGTCGTGATAAATCCACACACACAATCAATGACAAAGATAAAGAGAATTAAGGGAATCGAAGGCACAGCGGCACATGTCCTCGATTGGACTCGATCTATCTAACGCGCAATAAAGGGAAAATAACAAAACAACGCTGGGCCCTACGAACTCGGTAACTTCCACGGGTTTACATCGTCACCTATTCGGTAACTAACCCACGACTCCTAAACGTGTACACAAGGTCCCACGAATAGGACACCGTTCTCCGTCCATCGATACGCGGTGACTCGGACTACCCCTAGATAGCCAGAGTTTCCATGTGATTCGGCCCTAGGACATGACCCCGTATTCTCCGAATCACACACCTACCGGCGTCACCCGATAGGTTAACACCATAACCGGAATCACCATGACCTGGTTAGGTAAAAACCCGAGGATCCAATCGGGTCGGAAGTACCGGAACGTAATCAAAACCTAGGCTTGCGGAATCTAACGCACCCTAGAGTCCTATTGCAGAAATATAAACAAGCAGACTCGCTGAGACTCTAGCACAGATCACACAATCAATATCAATAATAAATCCCCAACCATTCCGCAAGCCACTACGCTACCACCGCTCTGACTAGGTAAGATACCTAGTCAGCACCAACTAACTTACCCGGTCCCGTGACCAGAGTAAGTGTCCGCAGTAACTGCTCGGCCCAACACCGAGCAGTCTAACAAGCCTGCACACAAAGCTCAAAACAATAACAATACAATCACGCAATCATAATCAATCACACAATCACACAATCACACAAGCAGGCTTATTAGGGTTTCTAAGTCTTTTAATCCATTCTCATCCGCTACCTTGGGTTAGTGGATTGCTAACCCGTAGACGGCTTACAAACTAACCACATTCCTTATTTAACCCATTCTAGATATCTTTTATTAACTCCTTGATCCGTCGGTTTAGAGTTAGTAAACTTACTAACTCCTCGACGTCTCATTATTAATTAACTTTATTCATTACTCAATCCAGGTATTAAACCTAAACCCCAATCCCGTTACAATATTCTATAAGTTCGTTTAGGTTTAATCCGTATTTTAATGTTGTCTTAATTCCCGTATATAGATTTGTTAACTATCGTCCTTATACATATATATATGCATATACGGTCCTAAACAAACGGGTCTATATGAATACATCACCCAATCATTACTAACAACCTAGCGGCACACAATCGATTAACCTTTTAAATTCTAAAACCCTAATATGCTTATTCAGTCTTATCCGGTTTATCATTAAACGTCCAATTATTTATCATTAACCAATCATCTTAATTAACGGGTATGCAACCTAAATCTACGGTTCATCAATTCCCGAGCTATATGTAACTAAAGGTCAGTGAGCCGACTCACAGTGAGATATGAGCGGAAATGGCGGCTCGATGCAGATGTGAATCCCGAGACGCCCGACTCGAATCCCGAACTCCCGATCACCCAAATATCGAACTCCGAACCACGAACACTCCTGAAATCTCGGAACGGCCGTTGACCAAGAGTTGACCGGCTTGATCTCTGGCGTTGACTGACTGACCGCATTGACCGGAGGCGTTGACCGGCTGCGTTGACCGTTGACCAAAGAGTTGACCAAGCCTTGACCGTTGACCACTGAACCAACCTGAACCGACTGAACCAACTAAACCTGTCTAATTAGAACCGGTTAGGTTAAACCGGTTTCGGTCAAACGTTGACCGGTTTGACCTAACCGTTGACCAAGGCTAAACCAACCTTAAACCAACCCAAATCTTGAATCAAACCATCCCATCATACTCCTTGAAGAACCGGCTGAAGATTGGAGGCGGTGGAGCTTTCTCCGGCGACTTTTCCGGCGTTGACCGACGGTGGTACGACGTTGACCGGCCGGTTCACCCCTTTTTCCGGTGACTCAGAAGACGATCCACCTATCAAACTGACCGCAAAGAGAAGATCTAGCAATCCATGGCTTCACAACATTCAGATCTGGTGAAGGAAGAGAGAGATCCATCAAACCCTAATCAGCGGATGCTTTCCGGCCAGATTCTGGCGATCTCCGGCGACGGCGACGATGGTGGCTGACTGGAGATTGTAGAGGAGGGAGAGAGGAAGCTATATCACTTTGCAGAAGTTAATTTGGGTTTATATTGACGAAGTTATGGGATTTTTGGTGCAAAAGGATATGAAGAACACTCAAGAACACTTTGAATGTTCTTGAGTTTCTTTGAAGATTCAAAGGATTTTCTGGGTTATCTGGGCAAGTGGGATGAATGTAGAGAGAGAGGAGAGAGAGAGCTCGTGGGTGTGAGGTAGGGAGAGATTTTTGCTAGCTCAAATGAAATTTTCTCCTCACATGCTTGTTTTCCTTTCATGCAAAAAGATGCATGAACCACCATGCATTGACACCTAACCATGAGATGTGGCGACCCTGGGGCATTGACACTTGTTCTTATGAGTGTTTTGAGTCCAAAAATCCTTCCCTAAACCGGCCTTGACCAACATTAAACCCCTCTTGACCCGTTGCTTCGGTTTCCTCGATTGTGCGAATATTGTTTTAGAAAATACCAACTGATTCCAATAAATCCTCAAACCTCCACAATAAGATTCTAAATGCTATTTTATGAATTTATCATTTCGAATCACTCCGTTCGGGCTTACGTAGTTCCGGTTATGAATTTTTGAAGTTTCTTCGGGCTTGTCGGTTTTCATTCCCGACAATCCGTAAAACATGTTTCTGCTCCGATTCTTCCAATTCTGGTCTTCTAAACATTCTTTATGTTGAAACATAATAATATTTGGCCCGTCTCGGCTTCCGTCTCGAACTTTGGAAAAATTACCATTTTACCCCCGACTTTGGTAAAATGACAATTTTGACCCCGGTTGACTTTCTGCTGCCCGTTGACCGTATTTTTGATACGGGGTATCACAATATCAATTTGTGAAAGTAACATGTTATTTTGTCTGTGGGATATCTTTGGTATGTTCAAAGTTAGGGACATTATCTGTCTGTGTGTATCTGTGCAAAGTTGGGGCACATTATCTGTCTGTGAAAAATTGGGGCATAAACACATTCATGAAGTTCAAATGTTAAAGTGTTTGTTTATGCACCAAGTGGGGTCCCAAACTTCCTGGAGTGAATCAGAAGAGCCGATGGTCTGATCCCAAAACCTGAACACGTTTCTCTCTCCTTGGAACAAGCATGGACCTATTCTTTCCCTAAGAGTCGTTGGACCTAGACTGCCAAGTGTTCTTGTCTTTAACTCTCTTTGTTTAATCCGGTTTATTGTCTGAATGCCCTAGTTGTCTCTCTATTTAAGCATTGTAACTCATAAACATTAATATACACTTGTTCTTTTCCTTAAGCACCAAATTCTCTTCTTCCCCCTTAAGCTCTCTCTCTCTCTCTCTCTCTCTCTCTCTCTCTCTCTCTCTCTCTCTCTCTCTCTCTCTCTCTCTCTCTCTCTCTCGCTCTAAGAAACCTAATCGGTTCTAGAGATTCACTCTTCCATTCATCTCTCTTATACTCGAAATTCTAACATGGTATCAAAGTTATAAAGCTCATATACCTACAATTTACTTCCGAAAACTCTCAAATATCTTGTTCTTGTTCTGTTTTTGACCCTGTTTCAAAATCATGTTCTTGTTTCATTTCTCAACTGGTTTTGTTCTTAAGCTCTTCAAACTCTTTTGAAACCATATTCTCTTGAAAATCCTTCCTCTCTTAGACATGGAAAACTCAAGAGTGATGACACCAGTTACCCTAAAAGGGATTAACTACTTGGTGTGGGCAAGAATGGCGAAATCTGCCCTTGGAGGCCGTGGGCTGTGGAAGTTTGTTCTTAGCAGTGAAGCTCCACCCCAGCAGGCACAAAATGAAGGCATGGAGATGGTTCCTGCAGATGAAGAAGCCTGGACCCAGGGAGACCAGAATGTGTTGTCCATTCTCCAAAGATCTCTTGAGCCTTTACTCTTGGAAGCTTATTCCTACTGTGAAACTTCCAAGGAGCTTTGGGCCACTCTCAAGATGGTCTATGGAAAAATGTCTAACCTGAGCAGAGTATTTGAAGTGAAGCTGGCTATCAACAACCTCAACCAGGAAGACATGGATTTCAAGGCTCACTTTCGGAAGTTCAGATATTTGTGGGCACAGTTGGAGATGTTGAGACCAGCTAGTGTTGACCCGCTTGTTCTCAATGAAAGAAGAGAACATGATAAGGTCTTTGCATTTCTACTGACCTTGAATCCCTCCTACAACAGTTTGATCAAGCATATCCTAAGGGCAGACACACTTCCCACCTTGAATGATGTGTGTGCACAAATTCAGGAGCAAGGTTCACATTGTTTGTTTGGAGGAAAAGGAGAGCTTGTCACTACAAATAAGGGCATGTACAAGCAAGAGGAGAGGAGGATCCCTGGTGTTTGTGACCACTGCAAGAGGAAGAGACACTTCAAAGACAAGTGATGGCTGCTACATCCTCATATCAAGCCTAACTTCACAAGCAAGTTCAAAGAGCAAAGGGTGCTTTTCTCCAATGGAGCAGCTGAACTCGGCTCCATTTCAACTCGGCTTGGGGATGGAGAAGGGAGAGAAATGGTGTCTGTGTTGGAATTGTGTCCAGTAATCTCGGTACTGTCTCTAGAAAGTAAGAGTATGTCAATGATCAGACATAAGTCATATAATACTGGGGGTCATGATGGCTTGCTAGAGTCCGCTCATGATCTATAAGTTTTGGACTTATTGCCTTTATTATATGATCCCATATGGGTCACACGCCTAAGCTAACAGGAAAATGTGTAGGAACGGTTTAGCAGAAGTACGGTAAAAGTGCTAGGCATTTACTGTACTTAGAGAGAATAAAACGGTTTAGGCACTGTGTGTCGATCGATACACAAGGTGTGTCGGTCGACACAGTGCGCGAATACCGTCGAGTTAATTGGTGTTTGGGCCAAATGGCCCAAATGGAACCGGACAAGTTTTATTAGATAAAACTCGAGTTCAGAAAGGATTAACCCTAACACTCCAGCCGAAAACTCTCTCTCTTTTGCGCCGAGCTCCTTGTGGTCTAGCAGCTGTTTCCTGTGATCGCGTGTGTGAACCTTTGGAGGATTCATCCCTCGGTGTTTCTCTGATCTCAGACATACCATCTATTTCCGCTGCAAACAGGTATAAGGTGAGATCATCATTTGTTTCTATTCTGAGAAGAACCTAGATCCGCATGTTTAGGTTGATATGAATCTAAGAATTGAATCAGGATCAACTAAACAATCCTTCAGTGGTATCAGAGCCATTGGTTCTGGTTTTTCTTGTTTAGATTCAAGTTTAGGATTGTTTTTCTTGTTTAAAAGTGTTTTGAATCAACTACTGATAAGAGAAACCACTTAAGCAACAAGAATTGAAACCTAAACACACATAAAATTGCAGAAACCAAGCTATATGATTTGGTAGAATGCGATTTCAAGAGGTCTGTATCGACTGCGATCGCATGGATCGATCGATACGATCGCATGGATCGGTCGATACAGTCTATCGGCTAACCCTGTTAACGCGTGAAAGCATCGATCGATGCAGGATCGATGCAGGTTCGATATTGGTGCATCGACCGATGCGGTTGGTGCACATCGATCGACACGGTTAGGGTTTTGACTCGGTTCAGTGCATGCGTGAGAGCATCGATCGATACAGGATCGATGCACGATCGATGCAGGATCAATGCTGAGAGCATCGACCGATGTGGTTGATGGATCGATCGACACGGTTGGTTCATCGATCGACATGGTTGGTTTAAGGCTCGGTTTAATTTTGATTAAAATTAATTCGTCCTGGTTTAATAAACAGATTCAATAATTTTATTAAGTCTGGTTAAACTGGGACAAGAAATCCAATGTCGAAAGAATTATTGGATTTAGTGCCTAAACCAGGACTTTCTAATTTGATTTGGTTGGACCAAATAAATTGAGAAAATCCGGTTTAGTAAATAACCGGTTGACAATTGTGGTCATCGTAGTAATTAAAATTTGGTTAGACCAATTTTAATGAACCAGACCGGTTATGTCATTTAATTGGACAATTGGGTCATGTCTTGGACATGGACCAATTCTTGGGCCTCGGGCCAAGAAGTTAAAACAATTGGGCCAATTATTTGAGTCTTTCTTCAGATTAATTTAAAATTTATTTTATAAAATTATAAAGTCGATTTTAAATTAAAGTTTCCGAAATTTTGAAATTAGAAAGTTTCTTAAATTAGAAGTTTCTGGATTTGCGGGTTTTGGATTTTAAAGAAATTTCTAAAGTTAGAAAGTTTCCGTTATTAGAAAGTTTCCAATTTTAGAAAGTTTCCAAAAATAGTAGGTTTCCAAAAATGGAAAGTTTCCCGAAATAATAATCTTCTATTTTGGGAATGATTTTTAAATAAACCTACGAACCTCAAATAATATCAAGCGTTGGATGTCTTGTCCATTCTATGTCAGCTGTCGAAGCCCATTCAATTGTATTCATGGCCTTACAGTGTGAGGGTGTCTGCTTTTGCGTGGATAAGACGGTTTGTGATTCATAAATGTCATTGGGAGTCCCAGACATTAATGATTACATGACTGTATAGTCTGGTTTTCTTGACTGGGCCATCGGGAGTCCCGGGCCTTGAGACATCAGAGTGGATTGGGCCTCTGGCCCAGATTCACAACCAAGAGTTATATCACGGATATAATTAGCCGATATAGGGCTTACCGATATAAGCTAGGGTTTGGTGACGGCCAGTGGCCCACTTTAATCTTAGTTATATGTGGATCTTGGAATCATTATATTCTATTGAGGGTAACTTATGTTATTGAATATAATGCGTGATTAATCATATTAAATTTAATACGAGATTAATCATATTGAACATTTTAACTAATAACCTTTTTATCTATATATTTCAGCTATGACTACTACAAGCACACAAAACACATTCTCGATCCGATCTGTTCTCGAAAAGGAGAAGCTGACTGGAACGAACTTCCTGACGTGGTCAAGGAACTTGAGGCTAGTCCTCAAGCAGGAGAAGAAGGATTATGTCCTTCGTGATCCTCTCCCCGAGAGGCCTCCTGCCAATGCCGCCAGGACTCTGCATAATGCTTGGGAAAAGCATTCGTCAGATGAAAATGATGCCTATTGCCTGATGTTGGTGACAATGACTCCTGAGCTGCAAAAACAGTTCGAGAGTGTATTGTCACCTATCGAGATAATGGCAAGCCTGAAATCGCTTTTTCAGGAGCAGGCTAGGACTGAGAGGTTTCAAACTGTTAAGAACCTCTTGGACTGCAAGTTGGCTGCGAATGCGGCAGTGAGTCCTCAGGTCTTGAAGATGATGGGTTATCTCGATCATCTTCAGAAACTCGACTGCCCAATCAGCCAGGAACTTGCCTGCGACATCATTCTGCAGTCATTACCTGCAAGCTATGATCAGTTCATTCTGAACTTTAACATGCATGGCTTGAGTAAGACATTGCCTGAGCTTCACGGAATGCTCAAGACTGCGGAGCCCAATTTGAGGAAAACCGCCAAGGACCCCAATGTGCTTATGGTGCAGAAGGGCAAGGGGTTTAAGAAATCCTCTGCTAAGGATAAGGGAAAGGCCAAGGCTGTCCAAGTCGCGGACAAGGACACGCCAAAGCCCAAGCCCAAGTCCAAGGCTGGGCCAACTGACATATGCAGGTTCTGTAAAGAACCAGGGCATTGGAGGAGAGAATGTAAGAAATTCCAGGAAGGTCTAAAGGAATTGAAGAAGAAGACTTATGAGACTTCTTCAACAGGTATTTTTGTTATAGAAGTTAATACAACTACTTCTGATAATACCTCATGGGTTATGGATACTGGTTGTGGGGCTCATATTTGTACTAATATGCAGGCACTCAGCAACAGTAGAAGGCTGAAGCAAGGACAAGTGGAGCTACGAGTTGGGAATGGAGCGAAAGTTCCAGCACTAGCTGTAGGCACTTACTTGTTGTCTTTACCTTCGGGATTGATTTTAGAACTCAATAATTGTTATTTTGTACCTGCTATAAGCAGAAATATTATTTCAATTTCTTTGTTGGATTTGGAAGGTTATGATTTTTCAGTTAAGAATAAATTATGTTCCTTCAATCGCAACAATTTGTTCTATGGTTCTGCCCCTCTTATGAATGGGCTTTACATACTCGATCAATCCGCGCCAATTTATAACATTAATACCAAACGGTTTAAACCTAATGAGGAGAACCGAACGTTTCTATGGCATTGTCGTTTAGGGCACATCAGCGAGAAACGCATCAAGAGGCTCCATTCGAATGGACTTCTTGGCTCATTTGACTTTGAGTCATGTGAGAAATGCGAATCCTGCATGATGGGCAAAATGACACGGCCCCCTTTAATAAACCTAACGAGAGGGCCAGTGACTTATTGGGCCTGAGACACACTGATGTGTGTGGCCCAATGTCCACAAATGCAAGAGGAAACTATCAGTACTTCATTACCTTTACTGATGATTTCAGTAGGTATGGATATGTTTATTTGATGAAACATAAGTCTGAATCTTTTGAGAAGTTCAGAGAATTCCAAAATGAAGTACAGAACCAACTTGGCAAAAGCATTAAGGCTCTTCGGTCCGACCGAGGAGGAGAATACTTAAGCCAAGAATTCAGTGATCATCTGAGAGAGTGTGGGATCGTATCCCAACTCACTCCTCCTGGAACACCTCAATGGAATGGTGTGTCTGAGAGGAGAAATCGAACCTTATTGGATATGGTTCGATCTATGATGAGTCACACAGACCTTCCAATATCCCTTTGGAGATATGCTCTGCTAACAGCAGTGTTCACTCTAAATAGAGCGCCATCGAAAGCAGTAGCAAAGACACCATATGAATTATGGACTGGAGAAGCTCCAGTGCTGTCTTATCTCAGAATTTGGGGTTGTGAAGCTTATGTCAAGAGATTGATCTCAGACAAGCTTACACCAAAATCTGACAAATGCTACTTCATTGGTTATCCACGGGAAACCAAGGCTTATTACTTCTATCTACGTTCCGAGAACAAGATCTTTGTTGCCCGGGATTGTAACTTTCTTGAGAGGGAGTTTCTCTCTAAGAAAGACAGTGGGAGTAAGGTACTGCTTGAAGAAATTCAAGATGAACAGGATACTGCTCAACCTAATGAGGAAGAGCAGCAGGAGGACATACAAGAAATTGTAGAGCCTGAACCTGTAGTACCTGAAGTTCGAAGATCCGGGAGGATCCGTCACGAACCCGAGAGATATCAAGGATTCCTCGTGACTGACTGTCATGATCTTTTGATCATTGATGGTGATGAACCATCGAACTTCAATCAAGCCATGATGGGCCCAGATTCCTCCAAGTGGCGCAAGGCCACTGATTCCGAAATGGACTCCATGTCGGTCAACCAAGTGTTTTCGTTGGTTGACTTACCCGCTGGTGTAAAAGCCATCGAGTGCAAATGGATCTTCAAGAAGAAGATTGACGTGGATGGAAATGTCCAGATTTATAAAGCCAGGTTGGTGGCAAAAGGTTTCAGACAAGTCCACGGTGTGGATTACGATGAAACCTATTCACCAGTGGCTATGATGAAATCTATTCGGATTCTACTAGCAACTGCAGCTTTTCATGATTATGAAATTTGGCAGATGGACGTGAAAACCGCCTTCCTGAATGGTATTCTGGAAGAGGATGTGTATATGACGCAACCTGACGGTTACATAGATCCAAAGAATGCTGGGAAAGTATGCAAGCTTCATAAATCCATTTATGGATTGAAGCAAGCATCGAGGAGCTGGAATCTTCGTTTTGATGAAGCGATCAAGCAATTTGACTTCATCAGAAACGAAGAAGAACAATGCGTGTATAAGAAATCTAGTGGGAGCAAGATTGTATTTCTTATTCTGTATGTCGATGACATACTTCTTCTCGGAAACGACGTTCCAATGCTAAAGTCGGTAAAGGACTGGCTTGGAAGTTGTTTTTCCATGAAAGACATGGGTGAAGCCGCATACGTTCTTGGAATCAGGATCTACCGGGATAGATCTAGAAGGCTGATAGGCTTGTGTCAAGATTCATACATTGACAAAGTCCTACAAAGATTCAGCATGAAGGATTCCAAGAAGGGCTTCACGCCAATGGTACATGGCACAACGCTAAGCAAGAAGCAGAGCCCTACGACGGCTGCTGAGCTTGAGCGCATGAAGAATATTCCTTATGCATCTGCAATAGGATCTGTCATGTATGCCATGATCTGTACTCGTCCTGATGTTGCTTATGCATTGAGCATGACGAGTAGATACCAGTCAAATCCAGGTGAAAACCATTGGATTGCCGTAAAGAATATCTTGAAGTATCTAAGACATACTAAGGATAAGTTCTTAGTGTACGGTGGAAGTGATGTGCTTAAAGTCAGTGGATTCACGGACGCAAGTTTCCAGACAGACCAAGATGATTTCCGGTCACAGTCCGGTTACATCTTTTGTCTGAATGGCGGTGCAATCAGTTGGAGAAGCTCCAAGCAAGACACCGTTGCTGATTCCACTACAGAAGCTGAATATATCGCCGCCTCAGAAGCTGCGAAGGAAGCTGTTTGGATACGAAAGTTCATCATTGAACTAGGTGTGATACCAGATGCGGCTGAGCCTCTGGCACTGTTTTGTGACAACAATGGTGCTATAGCTCAGGCAAAGGAACCAAGATCACACCAGAAATCCAAGCATGTTCTAAGAAGATTTCACTTGATACGTGACATCATTAATAGAAAGGAAGTCAAGATCAGCCGAGTTCAGACAGATGATAACGTCGCTGATCCGTTGACAAAGCCACTCCCAAGGCCTAAGCTCGAGTTTCTGACTGAAGCTGTAGGCATTAGAGACATAGAAATGTAATCTAAATTTGAGTGGGAGTTTGAGGGCTTTTATTTAGTTATTTGATATGTTCTTGTAAAACATTCTTATGTTTAATGAAATTATTATTTCAAGATTATTTTAACTGTGATGAAATAATCGTTCCAAAGTGATATGAACCATTTTATAGGTCATCGAAGTAAATGACTTGATCTTGAGTCATCGAAGTCATTTAGCTTGATCATGAGACCCTATATTTAATAGATGTTTTATATCATCCCGTCCCTAGTCGAAGGTTGTTGAAATTGGAACACCAACAACCGTGTGAGACTGGATTGGTACGTGACTTTTGACAAAGTCTCAGTGTGTCATAGATGCGCGGCATCAAAGTCAGTACATAGGTGTATGTTTGGGAACATACGACCGGACAAGACCCGCTTATAAGAACTCTTCAGGATATTTATATCTGTGTCATAAGAGATTCTTACTACGACTATAGAGTATAGTCCTTAGACCTGAGTTCGCATGCATGTGACTGCACATGGACTGATGCACTTTGATCATTGTCTAACGCTATCGTTCTGCGATGGTTATAAGGACCTTGTTTGGGTACATTATGAAATGAGTAGTTTACAGTGATGGAACAAGACGGAATTTGTCCCTCCAATATAAATGGAGTGAATATCTCTAGGCCAATCGGAGATTTGAATACTGGAAAATGCATGGCCATGCTCAAACGGACTGTCCCGAGTCGTTTGGATTGTCAGTATCGAATCAGAGTCCGATGAACAAGATTAGGCTTTATAAGGATGACACCAATCTTGCCTTATGACTAATCGAGATATTGTGACAAAAGGATTATGAATACAGAGATTCCAGTACAAGTGGGAGATTGTTGGAATTGTGTCCAGTAATCTCGGTACTGTCTCTAGAAAGTAAGAGTATGTCAATGATCAGACATAAGTCATATAATACTGGGGGTCATGATGGCTTGCTAGAGTCCGCTCATGATCTATAAGTTTTGGACTTATTGCCTTTATTATATGATCCCATATGGGTCACACGCCTAAGCTAACAGGAAAATGTGTAGGAACGGTTTAGCAGAAGTACGGTAAAAGTGCTAGGCATTTACTGTACTTAGAGAGAATAAAACGGTTTAGGCACTGTGTGTCGATCGATACACAAGGTGTGTCGGTCGACACAGTGCGCGAATACCGTCGAGTTAATTGGTGTTTGGGCCAAATGGCCCAAATGGAACCGGACAAGTTTTATTAGATAAAACTCGAGTTCAGAAAGGATTAACCCTAACACTCCAGCCGAAAACTCTCTCTCTTTTGCGCCGAGCTCCTTGTGGTCTAGCAGCTGTTTCCTGTGATCGCGTGTGTGAACCTTTGGAGGATTCATCCCTCGGTGTTTCTATGATCTCAGACATACCATCTATTTCCGCTGCAAACAGGTATAAGGTGAGATCATCATTTGTTTCTATTCTGAGAAGAACCTAGATCCGCATGTTTAGGTTGATATGAATCTAAGAATTGAATCAAGATCAACTAAACAATCCTTCAGTCTGCTCCTGCTCCTGCTCCTGTCATGGCGTTTCAAAGTTATGTGGTGAGGAAGTCATACCTTGATGCTCTCATAAAAGCCATCAAAGAAAGTTCTAGTAAAGCTATTGGTAGCTCTTTTCATGCATAAATTAATCATAAGACATTGATAGTTGATTCAAGGGCTTCACACTACATGATTAGTGATTCAAACTTGATTAAGAATGTGAAACCTGCCTTAGGTAATGTTGTGATTTCAAATGGTGAAAGGATTCCAATTAAAGGCATATGCAATGTTAAGATGTTTGATAGAGAATCAAAAGCTTTATGCATGCCTAGTTTTACATCTAACTTGTTGTCGGTTAAAATAGTAGCTACTGATCTTAATTGCAATGTCATCTTCAGTCCTAATGATGCGATTTTTCAGGATATTGAGACAAGTAAGTTGCTTGGTAAAGGTGTGACATAGGATAAGTTATACATGTTTGAAGACACCAACCTTGCATCTGAATTATCTGCTTCTGTTTTTCGTTCTACCTTAGTTAATGATTCTGTTTGGCATGCTAGACTTGGTCACCCTCACTCTAGTGCCTTAGGTTTGATGTTACCTTCTGTTTCATTTAAGAATGATGATTGTGAGGTTTGTATTCTTGCAAACAATTGCAAATTTGTCTTTCCTATCTCTAGAACTATCTATGAAACATGTTTTGATCTTGTTCATTCTAATGTGTGGACTGCTCTATGTGTTTCTAGAGAAAACCATAAGTATTTTGTGACATTCATTGATGAGAATTCCAAATATACTTGGTTGACATTGATTCAAATAAAAGATAGGGTGTTAGAAGCATTCACAAACTTTCAGAACTATGCGTCTAACAATTTCAATGCCAAGATTAAAATATTTAGATCAGATAATGGCGGGGAATACACAAGCAATGCATTCAAACAATATCTAGCCAAACATGGACTCATCCATCATACAATCTGTCCATACACACCACAACATAATGGCGTGGCTGAAAGGAAGAATAGACACTTGATGGAGGTGGCCAGATCAATGATGTTCCATACAAACGTTCCAAAACGTTTTTGGAGTGATGCTGTGATGTCTGCTTGTTATCTGATCAATAGAACACCCACCAAAGTTCTCCAAGATGCATCACTATTCAGGTATTGAACAAAACCACACTTTCAATTCATCAGTTACGTGTGTTTGGGTGTTTGTGCTTCATTATAATTCAACGAGAACAGAGATATAAGTTTGATGCAAAGAGTGTCAAAGCAATGTTCATTGGCTATTCTACTAATCAGAAAGGGTACAAGTGTTATGTACCTGAAACCAGATGGGTGTTGGTCTCTAGAGATGTCAGATTTGTGAAGTCAAAGGGTTATTATGGTAAGAAGAGCTGGGAAAACGTAAAGGATCTTCCAAATAACCCATCTGACCGTGCCAACAACTTTTGGATCATCTTAGAGAACCTTGGGATCAGTCAACCAAGACTGAAGGAGGATGCACAAAAGACTAAACCGGTTGCTGAGGAGGCTCCAATTGCTGATGATACTCACCACCTTGATCATGAGGGGGACTATGTAGAATCACAAACTGATCAACAAGATGATCGTTGCATTCATGACCAAGGAGGAGAAGAAGATCAAGATGAATACAAAATGGAGTCTGAAAATCTGAAATGAAAGAGGAACAAGAGGAAATGGAGGAGGAACAAGAGGAAATGGATACTGATCAGCCTGTGCAAGTCTTGAGGAGAAGCACCAGGGTGAAGAAAGACCCATCTGAATGAAAGAACACAAGAGTCTACTACAATAGTCAGACGGTTGCTCATCCCAACCAAGTTGTTTGCACGCTTGCCAACTTCCATAGTGAACACCAAGTCTTCATTGGTACTCTTAATGCGGAATTGGTTCCCAAAACCTATGAAGAATCCAAGGAGCCTAAGAAGTGGAGGATGCAGTGGGAGATGAGATCAAAGCAATGGAGAATAACAACACTTGGTATGAGACAGATATGCCTACAAAGAAGAAGGCAATGAGATCCAAATGGTTGTTCACTATCAAATACAAAAGCAATGGAGAGATAGAGCGGTACAAGGCTAGATTGGTTGCAAGAAGATTCACACAAACCTATGGAGAGGATTACCGTGATACATTTTCACCAGTAGCTAAGGTTTATATAGTGAGAGTCATCCTATCCTTAGCACCAAACTTGGAATGGGACTTATGGCAGATGGATGTCAAGAATGCCTTTCTTTAAGGAGAGGTAGAGGATGAAGTGTACATCACTCCACCACCTGGTCTTGAGGTAACCAGGGAAAGTCTAGAGGCTTAAGAAGGCTATTTATGGGCTGAAGCAATCTCCTAAAGCTTGGTATTACAAGCTAAGAACTACTCTCATGGAAATAGGCTTCAAGAGATCAGAAGCTGACCATACACTCTTCACTCAATCAAACCAGGAAGGTATAGTATTCATTCTACTTTATTTTGGTGATATCACTACTAGAAAACATCGTTTTTACGACTGCATTTTTAATCGCAGAATAGTCGTTAATCGGGGTTTTACGACAAACGTACGACTAAATGTGGTAGTTGTCAATCCATAGTCGCTAAATCTCATAGTCGTATTATTAGTCGGCGAGTTACGACTATTTATACGACCAACATAGGTAATCGTAAAATATGTGTAGCGTCGTAGGAAGATATAGAGACTAATCTACGACTACGGTTGCGACAATTGTGCGACTATAGAGGGTGTCCAGATACGGTCGGAGAAATGTTGTCAACAAATGTTCGTTAAATGAGGTGACCACGGGGCGATTACTACGCGACTGTATTGTATAGTCAGAAAGTAGTCGTAAATATTAGCCACTATGGAGCGACTGGGTCACAACCATTTTAACTACTATCCCGCGACTAATCTGAACATCCATATACGATTATGGTAATGATCACGCCACTATGTGGCGACTGTTATGTGACTGACTAGTATAGTCATGAATTAGTCGTAGACTATGGAGAATCCAAATATGATGAATGTAAACATCTTGCTATTAATTGTCAACTGTTATACGACTATGCAGCGTCTAAACGAAACATCCAGATTCGGTTATGGTACTGCCTGGCCGACTACTATATGATTGTCTAATATAGTCACAACATAGTCATAAGAAATGGTGGCTACTTGGCGACGGTTTAATGACATCATAACGAGTATTAAGCGACTAGTTGGGAAATCCAGATTCGTTGATGGTAAATATTTAGCGACTAGTTTGTATGTGTAGTTTGAATAATTGACAACCGTTTAGTGGCTTTTCGTAAAATTAAGAATTTGGATTAATTTCATTTCCAATTTTGTAATCGGTGATACCGTAATTTGAATGGTACAACAAACGTAACAACGACTTGCATCAAAAATAACATTGGTAACATGTAGACACAGAAGACCTACATACCCAAACTCCAGCATTTGGGAGGTGCCAGATCATATACCAATAAATAGACAAGTGCAAGAGACAGTGATAAACTAACCTACGAATCAGATGGTGTTGTTGTCTTACTTTGAGCTTCCTTCAGTTGCTTGGTGGGCGAATGCACTTTTAATCATGTTTGGGTTGCTTGTGCTTGCGCATTAAAAGATTAGCTGCCAGGCTTTCGACTCCATGAGGATTTTTACTCGTCCAGCCTTATCAGTGGCCTGTGAAAATTACAGACAGTAAGAGAAAAACAATTAAATAAAGATTGTCAGATGACTTTATAAACATGGATTGTGAAAAAGCGACTTTACCTGAGGAAAGATGTTGTTATATTCAACTGTTGATATCTCACGAGGTCGCACTTCTTTACAGTGCTTCTGCAGTCCTTTGTGATGCTAACTATGTCTTTCATACGTCATTGATAGATCTCCTAAAAAATGTTACTGAAGAAAGTTATATGAGGTTTGGGAATGCCTAAAATGATACAAAAACTTTCTTGTAAGCGCTCAGACACTCGAACTTAGGTTACACAGTAATAAGTTAAGCAGAGATTGGTGTCTCGATTGCGTTCGAACTATAAGATTAACATTCTAACCATTAGACTCTAACTCCTCAAACACTTATTAAAAAAAAACAACCAACTTACCCAGACTGTGGAATATAGGTGTCCTTTACAACCTGTAGAACCAAAATTAATTGTAAACAAATAATCAGATTCAAAACCTGTCCCATTTCAAAGCCAAAGCAGAAGGAAACTCCATGATATAGCTACCTGTTGGCATCGATTCACGGAGAGTTTTGTGACTGAGATATTCAAGGAAGAATTTGAGAGAGTCGATAGAGTTTTGGCGAAAGTTTGATATGAAATGGAAAGCTTCGAATAAGATATTCGAAGAAGAGATATCAGTTTGAGATGGGTGGGCCTAGAAGAGGATTCATGTAGATATTAGAGAGATGATTCGTGGAGAGATTAGAGAGATGATTCGAAGGAGATTTCTGAAAAGGGGAAGTTCAAAAGAAAACCAGGGTTTGATAGATTTGATGATTTCTCGGCACTATGTCGAAAATTATTGGGTATAGGCGGATAACTGAAATGTTTTGGGCGTTAAAATTGGGTTTGGGTTTCCTGGATTAATTTGGTAAACGTTTTGAATTTTCGCCCACTTGTAGGCGTAACGTGGTCGTACTATATTCCTTTTTTTATTAACTATGTTTTATATATTTAACTAATTTATTTTACTTTATTTAAATCAGAACAAGTTTGCTCACAATATAAAGAACGATTGCAGACAGGTTTTACGAAAGCAAATTTGTGTTTTAAATTCTTTGAAACATTTTTGCAATTTTGGTAACACTCAAATTAAAATAGTACCTAGCAAAATATAAGAAATAGCTTTCGAACTAGGGTGTTAAAGCACAAACGAAACCTTAGATTTTTAGGGTTTAGGGTTTCTTTTGGAATGAAAAAAAACCTATACCCTAAAAAGGAACCGTAAAACCTCATTATTAGGTTTCATTGGGCATCTCCTACCCATCCGCAAAAACTCAAATTATTAGGTTTTGAATAGTAAAACCTCAAATTTGAAGTTGGGGAACACTACAAGAAATTCGAGTATTAATAGCAGTTGCAGATAGCGTTTTTAGTGTTTATGATATGGTTGATATACTCATGTACTTTAGATAGCATTTACAAAAATACAAATGCTATGTTTACTCCGTTTGATATGAAACGCTATCTATGATTGACGCTGGAAAAATGAGCGCCAGAATTTTTACTTCCCTCCCTTGTTTTTTTAGTTTCCCCATCTCTATTTTTGTTTTCTCTAACTTTCTTTTTCCACTAACAAAATAGGATTTCTCTTTTTTCTTTTAATATTAACATTAAAATAATATATTTTTTATAAACTAATGAGTATTTAATTATATACAAATTCCTAATTTTTGAATTAATTTATAATTATATCTAAATCTTAAACTCTAAACCCTAAACTCTGGACTATAAACACAAACATTAAGGACTTAAACTCTACACTTCTAACCTTAAACCATAAACTCTAAAACATTAATTCTATACCCTAAACACAAACCCTAAACCATAAAATTTTAATCTTTAATCATAAACACTAAATTTTTAAACTCTAAACCCTTAACTCTATACCCTAAACACAAACCGTAAACCATAAACTTTTAATCTTTATCATAAACACTACATTTTTAAACTATATACCCTAAACACAAACCCTAAACCTTAAACTTTTAATCTTTAATCATAAACACTACATTTTAAAACTCTAAAACCTTAACTCTATACCCTAAACACAAATCCTAAACCCTAAACATATAAACATTCAATCATACACTAAATACTTAAACATCAAATAATATAGGGCTGATTGCAAAACTACCCCTGAAATTGAAGTCAACCCTGAAACTACCCCCGGCCTTCTCCTTCCTCTCATTCGCTAATTTATCCCCTTACTAACCTGGGTATTCACGGGAATGCCAGCGTCAGACTTCATATGAAGTCTGATACTTTAATTAAAAGAGAAAATGTGCCAAAATTATTTTGGATATTTACGTAAATGTCATCGCCATGAATGCTCAACAACCACGACAACCACCATCGCCGGCGAGTTAATGTGTAATCCAGATCGTTTTTCCACCATTAAAGCTCAAGAATAGAGCTTGGACGTTATCCTGACTGATTTCTCCCTTTTCCCCTTTGATTTTTCGATTCAGAAGTAGCAAAATCATTTATCATCTTATAAAAACAGCAAAACACGTCTCGGATTTCGGGTTTCTGGTGATATTAGACGTCTCGGATTTCGGGTTTCCGGTGATATCCCTAAGAGCCGTTGGACCTAGACGGCCGAGTGTTCTTGTCTTTACCTCTCTTTGTTTAATCTGGTTTATTGTCTGAATGCCCTAGTTGTCTCTCTATTTAAACATTGTAACTCATAAACATTAATATACACTTGGGAATTCTTTTCCTTAAGCACCAAATTCTCTTCTTCTCCCTTAAGCTCTCTCTCTCTCTCTCTCTCTCTCTCTCTCTCTCTAAGAACCTTAATTGGTTCTAGAGCTTCACTCTTCAATTCATCTCTCTTATACTCTAAATTTTAACACAAAGGAGATTGTTGCACAATTTGTTCCAAGTGGACCAATGACCAGGACCAAGACCAGGAACATACAATATAAGTTCAACATGTTCTTGGAGCAGTTGGAGCAGCTAGGACCAGAAGCCAACAACTCAGAAGACACAAAGGCACCATGGCTCGTTTCTAAGCGTGGAGATCATAAAAGTAGAACCATTGACCATCTTGAAAACCATGAGAGCAATACGGTCAAGCCAGCTATGGAAATAAAGCTCATCGAGTTTACAATTAAGAACCAAGAAGATCCAGACCAAGTTGTGATGGGAGGTGACCAGACCGATACAACAATGAAGACATATCCAGTTATCACCTATATGAAAACATGACCACTTTTGAAGCCCAAACCAATGGCCAACTTCTCGTGCATCACTCTTGGGTCATAGGCTATACTCTTTTTCCCTTAAGCAAGGTTTTATCCCAAGTGGTTTTCCTTGCTAAGGTTTTTAACTAGGTAGCTCTTAGGCACACACCACTAAAGAGCTCGATTTGCACTTCTATCCTCTACTTTTCTTTTAGTTCTTGTTTAAACTCTTTCATTTTTGGTTATGTATATACTTAAGCTATAAAGGTCTCCTTGTAGACTCTAAGGCATTCACGTTTTCAATCTAATAAGCAGAAAGAGCCCAAGTGCCATATATTCATTCAACCAATCTCGGTTTCAGCCTTTTAAGCCTTTGAGACCAAACATGTATCATTTTTGGTATCAGAGCTGAAGATTCTGACCAGGTTGTGTCAAATTCATCTCTTTCTCTTTGTTTTGTTTCTATTTGAGTTTAATGTTAGATTTCAATTGCTTACTAGGTATAGTTTCTGATTTATCGGTTTCTAACTTTTATAAAAGCAAAAAGCAAAAACTACCTTAGATATTTGTTTGATTTTTTTTTCTAACCTCTCGTATACTCACTTAATGATTACAACCAACCTACTTTTCCTTTGAAAGGTCGGCTAGTTGAATCAAAAAACCCTTAAGAACAAACTTTCCTTTTTGGTCTAGGGTTTGCCGATTTCCAAACTTGTGAAAACCCTAAAAGTTTGTGGATTGCTTCGACTCTTAGAATATTTTCTGTATGTTCATTCATAGAACACAAACTATACTTGAAATCTATTGAGAAATGAGTAGGTTGAAGCAGAAGATTCAATAGTAGGAACTTTTTCCTTTTTGCTAAAAGAGATTTGCCGGTTTTTGTTCATCTTTACTTTTTGTTTTCAAGAACTCTTCCAAAACGTTTTTTATCCACACCTCAGTAAAATAGAAACTCATTCAACCTTTAATTTTTTGTTTTCTATCCTTAAACACGGGCATTCACTTGTTTGCTCTTTTCTTTTAGGTGAAAAACAATGGGAGAAAATGATGTGGCCGAGCCTCTTGCGGATATGATGATCATGCTTACAAACATGCAAACTCAAATGCAAACACAGTTCCAGACACTTGGAGCCAGGCTTGACAGAGTGGAGCAACCAACAGCTGCACCTCCACCTCCTCCACAGGACAATCATGCAGCTGATGGACAAGGACAGAACCATTAAGAGCCTAGACCCCGAAGGAGAGGTCCAAGGCAAGCAGGCGGGACATATGAAGATGAGGAAATGAATGAGCCACAAGAACATAATAACCATAACCCGAAGCTCACACCATCTCACTTTGCTGGCTGTGTTGATCCAGAAGTTTACCTTGAATGGAAAAGGCACATGGACCATATCTTCACCTATTATGACTTCACTGAGCAGAAGAAGCTTGCTATAGCAACAGCCCAACACACTGAACATGCCTTATCTTGGTGGGATAGAGAGGTTTCAGACAGGAGAAGGAACAACTATCCACAACTCAGCTCATGGACAGACATGAAGTTATGTTCCTCCTTATTTCCACTGAGACTTACAAAGAAAATTATGAAAATTGGCTCAGGGAACAAAGAGTATGTAAGAGTATTATGAGGAGTCTGAGGACTTGAGGAACAGGCTGGAGTTAGATGAATATGTTGAGACTTTGATGGCACAATTCCTTGATGGACTAAATGCTAGAATCAATCACAAGGTTGCAAGACTTCCCTACCAAGACCTGAGGGATCTTCTTCACCATGCCATTCAAGCCGAGAAACACCTCAAAAAGAAGGGAAGACCGTCCCAAACCAGCTCAGCCATGGAACAACATCAACACCAAGCCTTATGTAGCACCATCAAAGCCAATAGACAAGGGCAAGGCATGGGTAGTTAATAACCGTTTCAAAACCAATGACCAGAACAGTGGAGAGCAAGGTAAGTCTTCTTCCTCTAGTCAATCTAGAAATTGTAATATCAATTGTTTCAGATGCAGGGGCATGAGACATATGTCAAGATAATGCCCAAACCAGAGAGCTGTGATCCTTACTGAAGCTCAAGAGTATGAATCTCAAGATGAAGAGGAGGAAGAATCTCATGAGAAATATGATGAGATAGTATCCAGATTATGGATAGTCTCTTGTCATTAGGAAGGTCCTCAACCACACGGTTTACCATGATGAGACTGTTCAAAGGGAGAACATATTGTAGGATTATGTTTGTTCATAGGTTTAATTATCAGATTACAACCTATCACATAATCAACTAGGATCTAGGTGATTTGCAGTTGAATCATAGACAGATCGAGATCATTACCTTATGATTAGCGCAGCGGGTTGGTAATGAAGAGATCAATGAGAGCAGATGATGAACCGGCTCCTCCTCAGGTATCCACACTCTTACAAGCTTCTGGATCAGGCTGCTAGACCAAGCTGGAACAACAGAGAGAACAAGGAGGGACGGCTGGGCCTAGAAATCGCAGAGGTGGTGCCCTAAACTGCGTCCCCTCCTCACTTATATAGGCCCAAGGAATTAACCTAATGGCCTATTGGGATTTTGGGCCCAAGGCCCAAACTAGACAAAAGACTGTATTTTGTCTGGCCCAATTCTCTGTACAAATACAGTAAATGTCTTGCATCTTACTGTATTAATTCCTTTTAACTTTCCCGTTAGCTATGGTGTGTGACCCTTAGGGATCATACAATACTGGTAATAAGTACTAAAATTATAGATCAAGAGCGGGCTCTAGCAAGTCATCATGACCACCCAGTATTTATGACTTATGTCTGATCTCGACACTTATCATACTTTCTAGAGATAGCACAGTAGATTTCAGGACATTCCCAACACATATTTCACATTATATGCACCATCCAAATCAAGGTATGTAATCTGATTATTGATGGTGGATCTTGTGCCAATGTGGCTAGTGACTACATGGTCTACTAAAATCGGTCTAGAAAGAACTAAACATCCCCATCCATACAAGCTTAGAAGGCTTAATGATAAGGCCGAGTTAAAGATCTCTGATCAAGTGATAGTACCCTTTAGTGTGGGTCGCTATTCTGATCAAGTCCTGTGTTATGTGGGTCCTATTCAAGCATGCAACCTTCTTCTTTGTAGACCTATGCAGTTTGATAAGGATACCATTCACTATGGACGCACCAATATGTATTTCTTTTCTCGTGATATGAAAAAGTATAATCTGGCACCCTTAACACCAACACAAGTACATTAAATTCAAGTTAAGATGCGTAAGGAAAAGGAATCATTGTCTAGGCCTATTTTGCTTATCAAATCAAGATATATCTTTAAGGCCATTACATGTAAAGAACTGGTATTACTAGTGATTTTTAAGGAGTATTTGAGTGCAGGACATGAAGACCTAGATCTCACGGTGTCAATGGAAATAAAAGGAGTGCTTGACCAATTTTCTCATTAAAGACGCATAGAACATCAGATTGATCTTGTACCAGGAGCACCACTGCCCAACCGACCAGCCTATAGAGTGAATCCCGAAGAGTCCAAGGATCTAGAAAGATACGTCAAGGAGCTTCTGGACAAAGGCTATGTTAGGGAAAGACTGAGTTCATGTGTTGTACATGTCCTTCTAGTACCCAAGAAGGATGGAACTTAGCGGATTAATGTAGATTGTAGAGCCATAAACAACATTACCATCAAATACCGCCATCCAATACCAAAGTTATATGATATGCTTGATGAGTTAAGTGGAGCTAATGTGTTTTCTAAGGTTGATTTAAGGAGTGGCTACCACCAAGTACGTACGAAGGAGGGTGATGATTGGAAGACTGACTTCAAAACCTAGAAAAGACTCTATGAGTGGCTTGTGATGCCATTTGGTCTTACCAATGCACCAAGCACTTTCATGCGCCTCATGAACCATGTTCTTAGACCATACATCATTAGGTTTGTTTTTTTCTACTTTGATGATATTCTTATTTACAGAAAAATCTATAATCTGACCACGTATCACATCTAGAGGAAGTTCTGAGTACCCATAGACAAGGTCTCTTTGCTAACCACAAGAAGTGTACATTATTCACTAATAAACTTGTTTTCCTAGGCTTTGTTGTTAGTTCACAGCGATTACAGGTTGACGAAGAGAAGATAAAGGCTATTCGAGAATGGCCAACCCGAACAAATGTCAGTCAAGTCCGGAGCTTCCATGGATTAGCTAGCTTCTACAGACTATTTGTGGAGGATTTTAGCACCCTGGCTGCACCTCTCACATCCATCATCAAGAAAGACAAGGGGTTCAAATGGGAGACAACCTAAGAACAAGCATTTCAAAGCTTGAAGAACCGACTAACCAATGCACCAGTTTTAGTTCTTCCTGATTTTTCTAAAACTTTTGAAATTGAGTGTGATGCCTCAGGATTAGGGATTGGAGATATTCTGGCCCAAGGAGGACGACCCATAGCCTTTTACAGTGAGAAGTTGAGTGGTGCTACCCTTAACTATCCCACATATGATAAAGAGATAAATGCATTGGTCCGGGCCATGGAAACTTGGCAACATTACATGTTGGCTAAGGAGTGTGTTATACACACTGACCATGAGACTTTGAAGCACTTAAAGAGGACAAACCAACCTAAAGAAGAGTCATGCTAATTGGATGGAGTTCATTGAGACCTTTCCTTACATCATCAAGTACAAGAAGGGCAAAGACAATGTAGATCCAGATGCACTATCTAGACGACATGCCTTGATCACCACAATGGATGCTAAGGTTTTGGGTTTTGAATTCATTAAGTCATTATATGAGACTGAACCTGATTTTGCAGAGAGTTACAAGAACCATGGCAAGGGAGCTTTTGGTTCTTATTTATCCATGAAGGGTATCTCTTTAGAGATAAGAGATTGTGCATACCACAAGGTACCTTAAGGGAGTTGTTAACCCGTGAGTCACATGGAGGAGGATTATCGGGGCACTTTGGAGTAGACAAGACTCATGCCATCCTCAAAGAGCACTTGATTTGTACTCACCTAAGGAAGACCGTAGAAAATTTATGTGCAACATGTATCACTTGCAAGAAAGCCAAATCAAGAACACACCCACACAGTTTGTATCTTCCTTTACAAATCCCTACTTCCCCTTGGATTGATATTTCCATATATTTTGTGCTAGGACTGCCCAATTGTTGGGAATGTCCTGAAATCACACTTGTAATCACTCTAGAGATAGTTGTGTTGTCGAGATTGGACATTCATATAATACTAGGTAATCATAATGTTTTGCTAGAAGCCACTTGTAATCTGTGAGTTATGAACTCATTGCTAGTATTATATGATCCTACAGGGTCACACACCTAAGCAAACTAGATGTCTTATATGGGGTTGATCATTAGTGTAATGATCTGGTGAATGTATATTTGATATGCATTCAATAACGAATTTCTGAGGTAGTGTCGATCGACACAACAGGTGCATCGATCGACACAGATCGCAAATCAAAATATCGATTTTGGTTTATGACTTAATTAACTGCGGTTAGTTCCTTGGTTAATCGGGTCGTGATAAAAATCTATATATATGAGATATATGCACGACTTTCAGAGTGATCAGACCTAATTCACAGCCACCTCTGAGAAACTGAGAAACCTCTAAGAGATCAGATCTCTACGGCACTAGCACCCCTTCCATTCCAGTTTGTGTGCGTGTGGATACCAGTAGAGGCGCAGCACTTGAGGCGCTCGTGAATCTCGAATACTTGTTCATCTTCCGCTGCCTATCTCCAGGTATTTTCGAGATCATTATGATTCAATATACCTAGACCCTAGATCCTAGGCTATGGAATTTATACTTAGGATTGCCTAATGTGATTAGAACCGACAAGAAATTCCATCAGTGGTATCAGAGCCTTAGGGTTTATCCTATTGAATCTAACAGCAAGCTATTCGAATTTGAATCGATTGTGTTATGTTAAAAGGAATCACGTTTTAGGGTTTTTGTTAAGAAACAATTCTGTGGTTTCGCATAGTGTCAATCGACACCAATCTGGCATCGATCGACACAGTATGAAAATCCGAATAAAATTTAGGTTTCGATCATAAAGATCAAAGTTCCTGATGCCCTAACGCATTGATCGACACAAGTGTTGTGTCAGTCGACACGGACCTTGCGATTGGTTTAATTGGTTCAATTGGATTGTACCGGTTATCGCGCTTGGTTAAAATTGGTTAAATCGGTTATATTGGATGAATCGGTTCTATTGGATTGGACCGGTTATCGCAATTGGTTTAAACCGGTTTGACGGGTTAATTGCGTTTTGATTGAATTGGGTTGATGTCGACCGGAACAAGTGTTGTGTCGATCAACACTAACCGGTTATCGAAAAGAAAAACAAGATGTAAACAAAAACAAATATTCATAATATATACAATAAAATATAACATCAATTTTTAAAAAACATTAATGAAAACATATAGTAGAAATATATAAACTTAGCACTATTACACAAATTAAATGGTTAACGATATCAAAAAAAATTGGTACTACTTCGTGCTATATAATATAAAAATATAAAATTTAAAAACTCCAAAAATAAACTAAGAAGTTGATCTTTAGAAAACGTAAATAGTTAAAATAAAGAGTACTATAAAACGGATAAAATAATCTCAATTATGAAAAAAAACGAAAAATAATCATCAAAATATTTTTTCGCGCGCGGATCAAAATCTAGTTAACAATTAAATACTCTGACAAATTTAATAGTCATGTAATAATGGTAGACTTGGTTTTGGATTTTGCAGGGGTAATGCCTAAAAAACAGGTAGAATGCGCTTCATCAATACTATTAAAACAGGAAGGTTTGTCATGGTACATAAATGTTGTTTCCGGAATTTGCCCTTTATATTATTAGGATTTGTAACCTTCATTAAGGGTAAAACTGTAAAACAATGTATATTAATGATTTAATTAAATTTCATTAAGAGTAATTAGGGAATATAACATTATCTCTACAATCCATGTTTCCAAACAAGACAATTATTAAACATGTAGCCAAACAACCAAATTCTAATAGGTCCCACTTTCCTAATTAATTAAAATCAAAACAAATTAATTGATAAATATAATTAATAATTTATACATCAACTATTATATATAAATTAAGATTCTCTAATTTATGATTTAATTCAAAATATATTTATAATATATTTTAATATCTTTTTTTCAAATATATATATATATATATATACATATTACGATTGATGTTTTTACGATTGTACTTTTTAGCAAGTTTTTCCATCAAATTGAAAAATATTTAATTAATTAAACGGGTTGAAAAATTAATTAGCCAATCTCGATTATAAATTTTCTATAAAAAAATCCGCATATAATAAATAATTTCAGTTGATATATTTTAAACTTAATAAAAATAATAAAATGATTTCATACTTATATTATTCAAATATTTGAAACGTCAAATTATGCTTTATGTTTGAATGAAGTTTTTAACGGATAGTTCCATCAAATTTGCAAATTATATATACGACTACAACATGTATTTTATAAAATAATATTTTAGATAAATATAATAACAATTAAACATATACCACATAACTTTTACAATAGTTGTTTTCACATATATATATATTTTTTCCAAACTATGATCTTACGATACAACACATATTAAAATATATAATGCGAAATCGTTATTTTAATCTCTTAATCTTTACGATATAAATCCTTCAAATAACACATAATTCATTTTAAAAAAAACTAAATTGCTAACTCACTGTTTATAATGTTGGTTAAACAATTATAATCAAAATTAGATTACATAATTAAAAATCTAAATTACTATTAACAAAATGAATAAAAAGTAAAATTTGTAAAGAAAATTAAACCCGCACTTTTTAAGTGCGGGTCAAAATCTAGTTATTCATTTAATTTCGTAACTTATGTACATACACAATCCAATTACTCAAATATTAATGGTGGTGGAATGGTTTAATGTTACTGGAAAGATAATGTATCAATAATAAATTCAACATATTTTGCCATTCAACTGAAACATTCAGTCGCATTCTACAAATATTATCTTTATAAAACCGACACACTAAAAAGGCGTTTAAATCGAAAGAAATAGATTGTTGACGTCTGGCCTCTGCGATTTCATTTCATCTTTACAATTTGATAATGTATTATCAATATGTACTCACTGAGGCTCATACGTGTTCATTGGTGTATACTACGTTGCATGGAAATGGAAACAGGTACGCGAAAGCAAACTATCTGGAAACACAGAAACAATTTTTTTTTTTAAAGTAAGAATCGAAACGTTTTAGAAACTTCTGTACATTTATTTATAAGAATAATAAGAATATAATGAAGGCCAACCATAAAAAAAAATTCAACATAATATTTGAAATAACATAAGTCCAACCATATCAAAAAAAAAATTGAATTTGAAATAACACAAACTTTAATTGGAAAAAATCTATAAATACAAACGAACATAAATTATTTTAACTTAATTTTGAAACTATAACCTTAATATGAGAAAAATACATAGTAAGTGATAAGTTGTTTTCTTCTCTGCATTTTTTATAGCTTCTTAAGGTACGAATATGATTTGGACAAAGCTTTTCATATTTCTTCTCTACATTTTTTATAGCTTCTTAAGGTACGAAAATTATATCAGTTAAACCCTTACATTTTTAAATTATTTATAGTTAAATGAACAAAAAATTTCAAAAAAAAAAATGACGTTTCCAAAAATGGATATGTTGTTTCCATCACGTTTTCAAAAATGGATACATATTTCCATCGCAATTCCAAATCACAATTTTTAAGAAACATGGTTTCATCGCGTTTCCATGCATTTCCGTTTCCGAAACGGGAAAGCTCCTCAGATGAAGTTTCCATGCAACATAGGATGTATACATGTCGGAGTCGCAATATGAAAACCAAGGACAACAAAATAGGATCATCCATCAAAGAGGTTTAGTAGCTAATAATAGTTATTGATCAATCTTGTTTCAAATATGTGGAGCTAGTGATTATGATAAACCAATTAACAAGAAGTGAATTCAATTTCAAATAAAATATCATAAAATGCTACAACTCCAACAAACAAACGAATAGGTTATTACGATATGGCTCCATAATTGTATCAGTATAGTGCATGAATTAACGAATTCAATGAGAATCTAACAATCCACAGTAATCCCTGGCTCTAACAAAGCCAAAAACTATATATAACCCACGTAAGAAAATCTTTTTGTGTTGGCCAGGAACATACCTCTTCGTCTTCCTTGTTTCTAATTGGCGACATGAGCCTCTTTCTTGTTCTCTTTGCTGTACTCATCCATCTCATTGAGCCAGAGATCAGCAAAGTCGCAATTCTTCCAAGCATCAAACCAAGGCCCTCCCCGAGTATAATGCACGGCCTTAGGCTGCGTGGTGGGATCATTCTCAACAACCCTGTTATGCCCTTCAAGGAAGTTCCACACAAAAGGAACAGACCCAATCTCTTCATCCTCCAACCACTGGAACCTATGGAGGAAAGCACCAGTCTGAGTATTCACAGTGACAGGGTTCAAGGTCTTGTTCTTAGGGTGTCCGCAATTGTAAAGCACCATAGAGGACCAGTTCTTCCTCGGGTACACAGTTTGGACCGCACCATCCATCTTAGTAGTCTCTTTAGGAGTGTAATCATGTTGAACACACATGATTGCGTATTTGTCGTCGATCAAATCAACGAGTTCCTTGATGTCAGCAAGGTAGAGGAAATCGCAGTCGACAAACATAGCCCAGCCTTGGTAATGAGACAAGTGTGGAGTCAAGAAACGAGAGAAAGAGAACTCAGTGCTCTCTAGCTGATCTCTTTCTCTCCAGTACAGACCTTTCTTTCTGAGATCTGATTGAATGATGGGTGTGATTTCTACAGGGATTGAAGATCTCTTTGTGATGGAATGACGACAGACTTGGTAAGCAAGATCTTCGCGTGGATCGTAACCTACAAAGATCCTGAAAGGTTTCTTCTCGGTAGAGCCATTGCAGGTTTCGGATTTTACATGGCCGTTGCTCATAGTCATTGTGTTGTTTGGATCTGCGTTGGATTTCATTCGCAACGTAAATATCTCTCTCTCATTACGCTAAGCATTTTGCAAACATATTACAGAATCGTGATGAAGCAAAAGCATCAAGTAAAGTGAAATTGACGCATGAAACCATAAGATTCAAGTAAAACGAAGAAATCGACGATGAATTTTCCAGGAACTGAGAAAGAAAATAGCATCACCGTTGCTCATAGTCATGTTGTTGTTGGATCTATCTCATTATGCTATGCATGTTTTCAAAAAAATTATAGGAATTGTGAGCAAAACCATGAAATTGAATCAAGATCCAGAAAACGTGAGTAAAACTGAGAAATCGACAATGAAATTGCAAGAACTGAGGAAGGAAAACAGGTACCGATAAGACCCTGGATCTGGAAAAAGTGCTTGGAGAGGAGCGAAGAGAATCCACCGAGACGAAAGGATATTTTCTCTATAAATTATTATTAATTAGAAAACCAAGAGAAAGTAGGATTCCGAGCGATAAAGGAGAACACGAGAATGATGAATGTTAATTAGGATCTAGATCCGGGCGGATTTATATTTTTTAAATAAATATATTTTTATTTTAAATTTATAATTTTATAAATTCAATTTGATAACTATTCAATCTAATTTATATTAAGTGATATGGTGCGAAATATAAAAAAAAAATTAAAATTATTTTGTTTTTATTTTGATATTGTGAACTTATGTTTTATTAGTTGTGATTTATTGTTATTTTTAGTAAATGTTTAGTTTAACCTATTGATGTAAAAGTGTATATATATTTTATTTGACATTTTTATTTAAGTTAATTCTAATATATTTCAATCCGTGATTTCACTACTAAAAGGTATTAAAATCAATAGTTTTTTGTATAAAATTCAATCTTAGTAATATATAAGTTGTTAGATTCAATATGCTAGATTTTCGATTTAATTATATATATAATTGTTTGGTTTAAATAGTATAAATTTAATGCGTAATTATGAATTTATAAATAATTTTAATATTTCATAAAGTTAAGAATATATTAATTAAAATTGAATACATATTTTAAACCGTATTCCAATAGGTTAAGTTTATTTTTAATAGTATAGATAATTGAAATTGATTAATCTATTTACAATTGTCAAAATATAAATATTTATATTTATTTTATAGATCAAAATATAACTAATATATGATAATCCATTCATTTAACATTTTTGGATTGATTTAAATTCATTTTAATGTTTCTATAATTAAAATTGGTTATTCCAACTTTTTAGTTTGTCATCCAATGAACATAAATCTTTTAAATATTTTTATAACCAAAAAAAATTAATCTATATTTCAACCCATATTACAGTAGTTTAAGTATTTTTAAAATTTGATAAAATAATCATTTAAAAATCATCGTCGTAAGAACATCAACTGTAATCAAAGTCATCATATATTCCAATTTATAATTATTGAATAATTTGAATATTTTATCAAATTAAGAATATATCAAATGAAATTAGTTAATTTTTAACCTGTTTTTCATGAGTCAATTTTTTTGGTAGTATAGATAATTGAAATCGGTTAATATATTTTCAATATGTTTAATTTTGTATAATGGTCTAAATATAAAACAATTTATGCTAATTTAATAGATTAAAATGTAATTAAAATTATTTTTAGTAAATTTTAATAATAATCTTAAATTTAGTAATCATTTTTCTTAAAATCAAGAAGTTTAAATATTTTATAAGATTTTTAATAATATACATATATATTCATATTTTAATTAAAAAGAAGATATTAAAAGATATTATGAAGATATATTTTGAATAAAATCATAAATTAGAAACTATTTATATTAAAATATAATTTAAATTATTATGTAATAAATTTAATAATAAGTTCGAAATTAATAATTGTTTTGTATAAAGTTGAAAAATAAAAATATTTTATTAACAAATCGGAAAATATTATATATATATATATATATATTTAAAATAAAAAGATATTAAAAAGATATTATGAATATATTTTGGAACAAAATCATTAATTAGAGAATAATTAGTGTGACCCACATATAGTTCAAAATCTAATAATTCCAATATACATTTAATGAAATCCAAAAATCTTTATTAAATGCAGTGACATAAACTGTAATATATCACATGACTAAATGTTATTTTTTAAAATAGTCACCTGTTTTAATAGTATAGATTACCTAAATTATATGAGAGAGACAAAAAGACTATAGTCGATCCGTGTCTTCACTCGGCGTCAGCTTCAGTTTTATGTGTTGCCTCTGTCACAAACCTTTTCACATTTTGTTTTTGCTAAGTCAGTCGCATTTAAATTCAAATTAAGATATAAAAAAATATTCTTAAAACAAAAATTTAGAAATTTTTATAAGAAATTTTTTTTAATGATTATATATAATTTTTTTTATTTTTTATACAAATTTTCAACACAAATGGACAGTCAAGACTAAAACAATCTAATCGTAAAGATTACTCTATACATATTCCAATTTCTCTACTGTCACACTCCACTATCCCAACATCATTAATACACTTTCAGATAACAATTCACTATTTCACTTCACTATCTACAACTTCTAAAAATCTTTTAGATATTTGCATTTTTATAAGTAAAATACTTTGAAATTATTTTAGTTTTGCGGGGTCTGGTTCGTTCATATGTTTTGACTGTTGGTCGTTCGAACTAAAAATTTGTATTTGCCTTCAGACATGTTTTCGAACTTAAAAATTGTTACTATGTATCCGCTATAAGCATAAATATTATTTATATTCCTTGTTTGGATATGTAAGGAGATCAATTTTCAATGAAAAATAAGTATTGTTTATTTGATTACGATGATATCTTTTGTGGTAGCGTTCCAATAGAGAATGGACTTTATGTTCCAAACCCAAATGTGCTTATCTTTAACATTAGTACCAGGAAATCCAAGTCAAATAACATGAATCAAATTTTTATTTGGCATTGTCTTTTGGACCAAATAAATGAGAAATGCATTCAAAAGCTTAATAGTGATGGACTTTTGAGCTAATTTGATTACAAGAATCATATGAGAAATGAAAATCATGTTTATTGGGAAAAAGGACTAAACCTCCTTTTACAGGACATAGTGAAAGAGTTAAAGAGTTGTTAGAACTTATACATATTGATGTATGTGGACTAGTGAGCATCAACTCTAAAGGAAACTACCAGTACTTCATCACACTTATTAACGACTTCAGTAGATATGATTATGTTTATCTAATGAAACAAGCGTCTAAATCTTTTGAAAAGTTCAAGGAATTTCAGAATAAAGTAAAAAACCAGCTTTGCAAGACTCTCAAAGCTCTTTAATCTGATCGAGGTGGTGAATATTTGAGCCGAACTTTCAATGATCATTTGAGAGAATGTGGAATTGTTTCACAACTTACTCCTCCATGAACACCACATTTGAATGGTGTTTCTGAAAGAAGAAAACAAACTTTATTAGATATGGTTCAATCAATGATGAGTCTTGCAGATCTTCCATTATCCGTTTGGGGATACACTCTAGAATCGTCTACGTCTACACTAAACAGATGTTCATCAAAATTAGATGAGAAGACACCATATGAATGAACTGGAAAAGTTCATAATTTGTTGTTTCTAACATAAGCATCACAACCCCAAATTTTTAGAAAAGTGAAATTTGGAACTCTTCCAGTTCATATCTCATATGGTGTCTTCTCAACTGATTTTGATGGAAATTTGTTTAGCGTAAACGTAGATGTTTCTAGAGTGTATTCCAAAACTAGTAATGGAAAATCTGCAAGACTCCTCATTAATCGAACCATATCTAAGAAAGTTCTATTTTTCCTTTCGGAAACACCATTCAACTGTGGCGTTCCTAGACGAGTAAGTTGTGAAATAATTCCACATTATCTCAGAAGATCATTGAAAATATGGCTCAAATATTCACTACCTCGATCATCAAAGAGTTTTGATTGTCTTTCCAAGCTGTTTTTTACTTCATTCTGAAATTTCTTGAACTTTTCAAAAGATTCAGACTTTTTTTTCAATAAATAAACGTAACCATATCTACTAAAGTCGTCAGTAAATGTGATGAAGTACTTGTAGTTTCTTCTAGCATTTATGCTCACTGGTTCACATATATTAGTATGTATAAGTTCCAACAAGTCTTTAGTTTTTTCATTGTGTCCAATAAAGGAGCCTTAGTCCTTTTTCCCAATAAACAATATTTGCATTTCTCATATGATTCATAATCAAATAAGCTCAAAAGTCCACCACTATGAAGCTTTTGAATACGCTTCTCATTTATATCGCCCAAAACAAAATGCCAAAGAAAAATTTGATTCAAGTCGTTTGACTTGAAACGCTTGGTACTAATGTTATAGATATGCACACTTTTGGTTTAGAACATAAAGTCCATTCTCTAATGGACCGTTATCATAAAAGATATCATCATAATTAATTAAACAACATTTGTTTTTAATTAAAAATTGATATCCTTCCATATCCAAACAAAGAAAATAAAATAATATTTCTGCTTATAGCAGGTACACAATAGCAATTATTAAGTTCTAAAACAATGTCTTAAGGCAAATGAAATTTTCCTACATTCAATGCAACAACTTTTGCTCCATTTCCCACGTTCAGGTCCACTTGTTCTTTCTCCAAATTTCTATTGTTGTTTAGGCCCTGCATATTTATACAAACATGATCACCACAACAGGTATCTAATACCCAAGAAATAGTAACATTTACTTTTATAAAATAGATACCTAAAGATGAAGTCTCGGTAGTTTTCTTCTTCTTTTTCAGATCTTCCAAGTATTTCTTAAAGTTTTTTTTACAATGCCCATACCCACTACATAATGGCACTTATCAACATCAAAAGGACCAGACATAAACTTAGGGGCATGGTTAGACTCACTTGGATTCACAATTGAGTTTGTCTTGCCATCACATTTGTTCTTAAAATATTTTTTAAAACTTTTTAACCTTTTGTACCATAAGCAAAATTGGGGTGTCCTTCTTAATGTTGGATTAAACAGTTTTGAGCATTCCATGCAGCTCACGAAAGTCTTTGTCAAGTTATTCATGTTATAGTTCATAATAAACTAATCATAGCTTGACAGAATTGACTGAATGATGAGATCAATAGCCAACTCTAGGCTGATAGGACAATCCACTTTTGCCAAGTTTTCAATATAACCCACAATCTCAATGACATGTGGGCTAACTGGACCATCTTTCTGTAGCTTACACTCAATGAAAGCCTTAACCGTTTGGTATCTCTAAGTTCTTGCTTGCTCCGGAAACATTTATTTCAAGTAGTGATCATGTCAATTGGCAAATCCATGTTGTCATATTGCGTCTGCAAGTATGATTTCATGGTAGCGAACATAAGACAACACACACCAACTCATCACTGGTATGCTTGTCATAAACATTTCTCTCTGCATGTTGAACACTGGTTTTAGGTTTTTCAGGAAGAAAATTTTCAAGGAAATTGTCCTTTTCCTCCTGTTTTTAGAATAATTCTCAAGTTTTGATACCATTCAAGGAAATCCGATCCATTCAACTTGTTCTTATCAAGGAAAAATCAAATTGAAAACGAGCTGTGAGGAGTTGATATTGCTGGAGATGAAAAATAACAAATGTAATATGATCTTCAGATAAGAGAAATCTCAACAATTAAGAAAACTCACATTATGTCCAAACAACATTTTCCTAAAATTGAATATAATGATCCAAGATCCACATTTCACTAGAATTCAAGTGAGATTTGGCTCATTGCCCGAATATCTAGTTATTTAGGTAAACAACACTTTGTTAATTATATCAAATACAACTCTTGGTTTTTAATTGACATCTTCTAGGAATCTTGGTTGTTAGTTTGATTTTATTAGAAACGAAGAAAAACCTTGCGTTTACAAGAAGATTAGTACAGTTGTTCTCTTAGTGATGTATGTGGATGTCATACTTCTCATTCTGAATGACATTCATATGCTTAATTATGTAATGACTTGGATATGAAGTTGCGTCTCAATTAAAGACATGGGAGAAGCCACATATATTCTTGGAATAAAAATATATAGTGATAGATTAAACAAGCTTATTAGATTGTGTCAAGACACTTATATAGATAAGGTTTTGCACATGTTCCAAATGAATGATTCTAAGAAAGGTTTTGTACCAATGTATTAAGGTAGAATTCTCAGAAAGACTTAGTGTCCTTCGACATACGATGAGCGAGAGCAAATGAGTAGAATCCATTACGCTTCTTCTATAGCATCTATCATGTATGGCATGCTCTTTTTTCGTCCAAATGTTGCATTTTCTTTGAGAATGACGAGTAGATACCAATCTAATCCATGTGAGAGTCATTGGACAGCAGTCGAGAACATCCTTATATATTTGAGTAAACATACGTTTAACTTAAGCATCACAACCCCACGTTTTTAGAAAAGAATGATTTGGAACTTCTCGAGTCCATATCTCATATGGTGTCTTCCCAACTGATTTTGATGGACATCTGTTTATGACAAAAGTAGATGTTTCTAGAGTGTATCCCCAAACGGATAATGGAAAATCTTCAAGACTCATCATTGATCGAACCATATCTAATAACGTTTAATTTCTTCTTTCGGAAACACCATTCAACTTTGGTGTTCCTAGAGGATTAAGTTGTGAAACAATTATACATTCTCTCAGATGACCATTGAAAGTTTGGCTCAAATATTGGCAATCTCTATCAGCTTTATGTGCTTTGATTGTCTTATCAAGCTGGTTTTTTACTTCGTTTTGAAATTCCTTGAACTTTTCAAAAGATTCAGGGTTTTGTTTCATTAGATTAACATAACCATATCTACTAAGTCGTTAGTAAATATGATGAACTATTCGTAATTTTCTCTAGCATTTATGCATGTTGGTCTACATACATCAATATGTATAAGTTCCAACAAGTCTTTAGCTCTTTCACTGTGTCCAGTAAAAGGAGCCTTAGTCCTTTTTCCCAAAAAAAAATATTTGCATTTCTCATATGATTCATAATCAAATGAGATCAAAAGTCCACCACTATGAAGCTTTTGAATGTGCTTCTCATTTATGTCGCCCAAACGACAATTTATAGTATCATATTTTATAGGTTTCTAGGATGTTATTTTGTATGGTTTTCATACATTTTGCATTCATACTTAAGCATATGATTAGAAATTCATGCATTTAGGATAATAGAGTCTATAGATTAGAGTTTGCATTGTTTTGTTCTTTCTTGAATTTATTTTAGGTGATTTTTGAGCATTCGAGTGTTCTTGGAGTTTATAAAGAGGTTTGGATGTTATAGGAGGCCAAAAGAGTGATTGAAAGTGAAATGGTGATTAAGGACTAAACCAACGAGCTTGAAAGATTGAGTCGTATAAAGCCCTTATGTTGACTTTTAGCTTTGAGATTCCAAAAACAAATCGTGGGAAATTGAGTTGGCTTTCTAATGGACGTGGTTGAAGTCATTTGGATCCAAATTGAAAGAGTAAAGCCCAATTTACTGGATATGTCTCAACCTAGTCCGTGGATCCGCCACTACAAGAAATGGTGATTAAGGACTAAACCAACGAGCTTGAAAGATTGAGTCGTATAAAGCCCTTATGTTGACTTTTAGCTTTGAGATTCCAAAAACAAATCGTGGGAAATTGAGTTGGCTTTCTAATGGACGTGGTTGAAGTCATTTGGATCCAAATTGAAAGTGTAAAGCCCAATTTACTGGATATGTCTCAACCTAGTCCGTGGATCCGCCACTACAAGAAAATACGCTTTTTGCGACTGCATAAATAGTTGCAAATGGGACCCAATAGCGACTAAATGAGTTAGTCGCTAATCCTTCGTCGCTAATCTTATTAGTCGCTATGTTGGTCGCTAATTTGCGACTATTTAGCGACTATATATATTTCGTTAATATTAGTCACTAGTGAGTCGCTAATTTTAGCGACTAATGAGCGACACTTTTACGACCAATATAGCGACTAGATTACATTTTCTTTAAAGTCGCTAAATGTTTGGTCGCTACGTACTCGCTAAAATAGTAACCATTTGGCGACTTTTTGGCGACTATCCTAGCGACGTTTTAGCGACTAAATTAGTCATAAGAATTTAAGTTTTGTCCATATTGCGACTACTTAGCGACTGATTTGTGACAATTGTCGCGACTAGTTAGTGACTAACAACTTGAGTCGGGATACGAATTTAATTCCAATTTGGTTTGGTTTTCCACTATTTGGTTTTTGTATTTTGATTGTTCTGTTAAATTATGAATCTAAAAGCTTTTAAAACAACATGATATATTAATTAAAGTTTATAACCTAAAATGCATACATTGGTCTTAAAACAAAAAATAGAAAATCCAAACATTATATACAAGTTTATACAAATGTGAACAAGTAGAGTCCTAAGGAGTAGGAGAAGAGGGAGACGTTGGCTCAACAGTCTGGGTTTTGCAAAAGTCGAGGTATGTCGGGTCTGTTTGCCGAAGATATTTTTCCACCATGCTAAACTAATTCTCCTCATTTGCTTGTCGAGCTAGCTCAACAGCTTGTGTCTCAATCTGGAGCTTAGCTTCTTCGAGCTGATGTTGGAGCGAGTTATAAGTCGAACACCTACCCGGGTACTTGCGCTTTACGGAGGCGTGAGACTCTCCGAGATTTCCAATACCATAAGCATAGCCTCTTTCATCCACAATTGCTGAGGAAACATAAAAGATATTGACACAGTTAGGAAATGGATAAAGAATGACAAAAGATTTAAATAACATAATCATTAACACATCTGAACAATAACAGAATCATCAACACATCAAGCAATTACACAATGGAACAATAACATGATCATTAACACCTCTATCTCACTACCAAGAACAAAACAGATTCAGATATGCAACAAACAAACTCTAAGAGACTGTCAACCATATGTACTCATATACATAAAAAAAGAAATTCCTAATGATTTCACAGAAGCATAGTTACCTGAAGAAAGAGTTCATTGATCTCATCGGTGGTCAGCTTTCTAGGTCGCGAAGTCCCATCAGAAGTTTCTGCCTCAATCTCAGCCTGCTTTGCTTTGAGCTTTTCCTTCTACTTCTTTGCGACTTGTTGCGCCTTCAAGTCAACGTAAGTTCCATCTGGTTCTGTGTGGGTATTCAGGAAGACTTCACCGTAACTGACTGCTCTACCCAGCTGCTCTTCCTGAAAATGTAACAAAAATAAAATAGGTAAAGAAAAGTATATAAACTCAGAGAAGCATTAGAAGATAGAGAAATTTATATTACAATTTCTTGGAGAATTTGCAGAAAAGACTTCTGCCCACTGTAGTTCTTATGAGGATCGAGACCGCCACGATCAGAATTCCGAGAAGCAGAAGTGGTCTCACTCCTCTGTTTACCTTCATCGGTGTCCCAATAGGCCACCATTTCTTTCCAGATTGTGTCTGACATCCATGCAGGTCGCACACCTGAAAGGTGAGCTTTGCTGACCATATCCTTCATTCTCCTCTGACAAATCACCTCGAAATGTGCTTGAACGGTCCCTGTTATTAGGTAATCCCAGTGGTGCTATTTCTACAGTAGAAGCAGCATAATCATGTTAGTAAGATAATAATGAAAAGTAAAATAAAAGACAGACTAATGTACTATACTAACCGCAAATTCAAGGAAGTATCGCTCTGCTCGCGGCCGACGCACATGACTCCAACTGTAGAATGCTCCATCAAACTTGTTTGTGAAGATCTTAGTAATTTTCCGGACCAAAATAGACTTGTCACGACCAAACCTACACATACAACAAAAATCAGAATAAATTATGACTTAAGTACACAGAGATCAAAACAAACAAGCAAATTGGAGAGAGAGAGAGAGAGAGAGAGAGAGAGAGAGAGAGAGAGAGAGAGAGAGAGAGAGAGAGAGAGAGAGAGAGAGAGGGAGATGCTTATACCAAGTGGTTTTTGGCGGCTGAGGAAGTAGTGGAGAGAGCACAGTCGTCCATTGATCACGGTTTGGCATGGCTATCAGCCTCTCAAGATAGCGGAGACAGCTTTCCTCGAGATTTGGTTGAATATCAGCATTTTCATCAACCCCGTCGACCCCAACTTCATCCAATTGGTTGGAATGCTGAAATTCAGGCGCCTGATTACTGTGAGCTTCAGAGTTCTGATTCGGAGACGGCTTTGGTTTTTGAGACACTTGAACTGAACGAGCCGGAGAGGCTTTTGGAGGAGTCATCTGACATGAAATAGTAAACAAAACATAAAAGTTAAACACATACAATACTCAAACACATACATATTCAGACAAACACAGAAATACTCAGACAATTACATCTATATGGCAATACTCGAACATAGACAATGCTGATTAAGAACATGATTAATAATAGACAAGAACATTTATTAAGAAACAAAACCACATGAGAACTCAATACACAGACAATCAATCATACAAGACAATCATACAAAACAAAACAAAACATGATCTAGAAGCAAGCGTTTCTTAAGACACAGAACCACATGAGAATTCAATATACATAACCACTAGAGAACTCAATACACAGAACCACTAGAGAAAAAAACAGAACAACCACACATTGAACAACACATGATTAAGTACATGATCAAGAACATACTTGACTATATGAACCAAATCCAGTTGAAAGACAATCCAGTACAAACATTCCTCAATCCAAGTAGAGTCCTTACATTCCTCAGATAAACACAAAGATGAGTCCAAACAAGAATCAGACAACATGAACTCAAGCAATACAAACATCTTCTAAACTTATGTCTTCAAACTCAAGTAATACGACATTTCTCCAACGATTCAAGTCCTATAAATCTATAACAAATGTCAATCGAATCATATAATCCTATAAAAATGTCACAAACAAAATCAATACACAAACAAACTCACACAAAACAATCAAATCGCGAACATATATCAGCACTTTGCGCAAGAGGCTAGTGCACTATCAAAGAAGTCGGTGATTGTGAATTAGATGGGTCTTACTTACCTTGGCTTGATCGGGTTATGTGGTCTTAATAACCATGTCATTCTGGTCATGCTCTTGATCATGTATGGTTTGGCTTTGACTCATAATGTCTTCTTCACTCTCTTAGATCATATTGTGATCTAGCGTGTCATCCACTTTTTCTCCGCCATCTTTACAGTGTGTTTCCTTAAAGAGAGATGTTCCCACACCAAGACATGAAAATTCAGGGTCATAAAGTTTAAGAGAGTAGAGACTTACCTTGCTCATAAGATTGGCTCTTTGTAGGTTATTGATCCGAAACAATCTCCTTCTTTGGTGTTGGCATCCAAACTCGTGATGATGATCTCATCGTAAGCTCTTGGGAATCTAGCTACTATTTTTGGACTTTTCTACAAACTACTTGTACATACGCTGCTTTAAAACTCCCCAAGTACTGATCGGGTTATGGTTGTAGTTGAGAGCTTCTTCTTGTGTCCACCATATATAAACCTTTCCAAAAAGAATGTTGATGGCATGGGTTAGTCTCTCCTCCTTTGGGACATTATAGAACCAAAACCAATCTTCCATGCCTCTATCCCATCTTAAATAAGTCTTTGTATCTTGGTCAAGACCCAAAAAAGTGAGGTTATGCAGCTCATAGTCTTCTCCTTCATCATGGGAATGATCCTTCAGGCTAGAGAAGTTGAGACATGTTCGTAGAGGTGGACTTGCTACGCTGGGGAGAAGCTTTGACCCACTAGGGATCCGTGATTAGGTGATCTCTGTGAATCTGTTTTCGATAACTCGTTCTTGTTGATCTAGCCGTTAGCGAAATTTAGTTCGCAAGGAACAAAACGAACATGAACCCATATACTACGTGAGCAAAAAGCTCATAGATGCGAAAACAAGGTATCCAACAATGGAAAAACTCGAGATTGTCGTAGTAATGGCAGCCAGGAAGCTACGACCATACTTCCAATCGCATGCTATAATGGTAATGACATCGCAGACACTATGGACTATACTGCATAGCCCTAGTCAGTAAGGACGATTGGCTAAGTGGGCGATCAAGCTAAGCGAGTATGATATCGAATATTGTACCAGGACCTGCGCGAAGGCTCAAGTTCTAGCAGACTTTATCATCGAGCTCTCACCAATAGCTCCAGACCAAGCAAACCAAAACGATCATTGGACCCTCCACATTGACGAGGCTTCGTCTAAACACGGTTCCGAAGTGGAAATCAAGCTCGTGACCCCAACGAGAGAAGTAATCGAGCAGTCTTTCAGGCTCGACTTCAACGCATCAAGTAACGAGGCCGAGTACGAGGCTCTAATTTCCAGCATCAAGCTCGTGATCGTAATAGGAACTCGAGAAGTTCGTGCATTCAGCGACTCACAGCTAGTTACAAGCCAATTCCATGGCGAATACGAAGCTAAAGACGAGCGCATGGAAGCTTACGTTAAAGTAGCTTGTGAGCTAGCAAGCTAGCTCCAAGAGTTCAAACTCGCTAGGATACCTCGAGGGGATAATCCTCAGCCGATGCTCTAGCAGCATTAGGCTCTACAGCTGAATCCTTGGTAAAAAGAGTCATACCTATGGAGGGGTGATGCATGCATGGATAGAGATGGATCTAAAGCTGCTGGTTGTGTAACTCTCTCAGCCTTGAACATAAGATGGATTCAAGATGGATTGATGATGGAGATAAAGCAACTGGTTGTGTAACACTCTGTGCTTGATCTAATGAATGGAATGGAAATGCAAATGGATCGATGGTCGCCACAAAGCTCTATGGACAGGAGCCTTGATAAGACAAACAAGAGATGCTTCTCACAATCTCTAAAAAACTCAGACTGGAATTCAAATAGGTTCATAATGCTCTCTGGACAAAAGGGTGCGTTTTATTTCAACTAGGGTAAAGAATACATGCCTGTTAAGGGACTTTAATAGTCCAAGCAGGTTTGCCTTTCTAGGGGTCTTGAAGCAAAATACAAAGTAATAAAACTACTTTATGGGACTCTAAGACAATTAAAATAAAAGACAGACTCTTAATGAAACTAAAAGAAACGCCAAACAAAGAAAAAGATTCGTTAGAGACATATCATAATCAAATGTATTCAAAGACTTACCCTAGCTTGGTCTTAGACGGTTTAGATGAGTCTTTAGACCGTTGGCAGTATGGTAAACATGGCAAGCTACTTTGTGCTCTATTTGTTTGTTGAATGGGCAGTGATCAGGCTTAGATTGATGCTTGGTCCATCTTGAATGTTGAATAGCTTGCTCTTGTTGCAATCTGCTTGTTCTTGATCAGAAGTTTCTAAGATAGGCTGGTTCAAGTTGAGTAGATGTTACACTGCCTTGTTGAACTCCTCTCTTAAAACTCTTGTTCCTGATCTTGTCCTTGGTGCAACTCTAACAAATGGTACTTGTGGTTGGTTTGGTTCCATGACCTCATCATTCCCTCCCCCTTGGAAAAGTTCTGTCCTCAGAAAATCTTCTTCTTCATCTGTATTGTAATGAGACAAATCAGTGACATTGAAGGTAGAAGATATCTGAAACTCACCTGGAAGCTCCATCTTGTAAGCATTGTCATTGATCCTCTAGCACTTTGAATGGTCCATCTCCTCTTAGTGCAAGCTTGGACTTCCTCTGGTTTGGGAACCGTTCATGCCTCATGTGCAGCAACATCCAATCTCCTGGTTGGAATATCACTTCCTTCCTATGCTTATCAACTTGTTGCTTGACTCGTTCAGCCTTCTTCTCCAAGTTCTGTTTAACCTTCTCATGTAGCTTTTTAACAAACTCAGCCTTGGTTGCTCCTTCTAGACTTGAATAGATAGCATGTGGCAGTGCATTAGGATCTAAAGGAGTAGTGGGTTTAAACCCATAGACTACTTCAAAATGAGAATGATTAGTAGCAGAGTGTGTACCATGGTTATAAGCAAATTCAATGTTTGGTAAGCAAGATAACCAAGTCTTTAAATTCTTACCAACTGTGGCTCTCAATAGAGTTGAGAGTGTGCGGTTCACTACCGCTGTTTGGCCATCAGTTTGAGGATGGCAAGTGGTTGAAAACAACAGATTTGTTCCCAACTTCCTCCGAAGTGTCTTCCAAAAGTGGCTAAGGAACTAGGTATCACGATCATACACAATGGTTCCTGGTATCCCAGGTAGCCTCACCACTCCTTTGAAGAACAAATCAGCTATTTTCACCGCATCATTGGTCTTGTTACATGGAATGAAGTGAGCCATCTTTGAGAACCTGTCCACAGCTACAAAGATAGAATCTTTGTGGTTGATCTTTGGTAGCCCTAAAACAAATTCCATAGAGATATCCACCCAAGGTGCATTAGGAATATGCAATGGTAAGTATAAACTGTTTGGATGCAACCTGGATTTAGCCTTTAGGCAAGTGATGTATTTGGCCCAATGCCTCTCCACATCTCTTCTCATGTGTAGCCAGAAGAAGTGCTCCTTAAGAACACCCAACTTTTTGTCCCTGCCAAAACGACCCATTAAACCACCTCCATGAGCTTCTTTGGTCAGTAGCTCTCTCATAGATCCTTGGAGAATGCATAGCCTTCTGTCCTTGAAGAGGAACCCATCATGTTGATAGAATGCTCCAAAGGCTGCTTTGGTGGTTTCCTTGTAGACTTCTTGAAAGTCTAGATCAGCTTCATACACACCTTTGATGTGTTCAAATCCCCTAATCTTAGCCTCCATTGTAGATATAAGAGTATGCCTTCTGGACAATGCATCAGCTACAATGTTTTCTTTGCCTTTCTTGTACTTGATCATGTATGGGAATGTCTCTACAAACTCAAGCCACCTTGCGTGTCTCTTCTTGAGATCGGTTTGGCCTCTTAGGTGCTTAAGAGTCTCACGGTCTGTATTAATCACAAACTCTTTAGATAGTAAGTAGTGTTTCCAAGTTTCAAGTGACCTTACCAAAGCATAAAGCTCTTTGTCATAGGTAGGGTAATTGAGTGTAGCACCACTGATCTTTTTACTAAAGAATGCTACTGGTCTTCTTCCTTGAGTTAGAACAGCTCCTATTCCTGTTCTAGAAGCATCACATTCAATATAAAATGGAATGTCAAAGTTAGGAAGTACAAAACTAGGTGCGTGGGTTAAGCATTGTTTGAGCTTGTTGAAAGCTTCTTCCTGAGCTTGTCCCAACACAAAGGCTGTGTTCTTCTTGATCACATAGGTTAATGGTGCTGCTATAGTGCTAAAATCATTCACAAATCTTTTGTAAAAGCTAGCCAACCCATGGAAACTCCTCACATGACCGATTGTAGATGGTGTTGGCTACTCTTGGATGGCTTTTATCTTCTCCTCATCTACCTTTAATCCCTGTGAACTCACAACAAATCCTAAAAACACCAATTGATCAGTGAAGAAGGTAAATTTCTTTAAGTTTGCATATAAGCCTTCTAACCTAAGTGTGTCTAGAACCTGTTCTAGATGTTGGATATGATCAGATAAGCAATGGCTATATATTAATATGTCATCAAAGTAGACAACAACAAACTTACAGATGTATTGCCTTAGGACGTGATTCATGAGTCTCATGAAGGTACTTGGAGCATTTGTAAGTCCAAATGGCATGACAAGCCATTCATAAAACCCCTGCTTTGTTTTGAATGTTTTCTTCCATTCATCTCCCTCCTTCATCCTCACTTGGTGATAAGCACTCTTAAGATCTATCTTTGAGAAGATAGTGGCTCCACTTAGCTCATCTAGCATGTCATCCAGCCTTGGTATTGGATACCTATATTTGATTGTGATGTTTTTTATAGCCCTACAATCAACACACAATGTCCAAGTACCATCTTTCTTAGGCACCAACAAAACAGGCATGACACATGGGCTAAGACTCTCCCTGATGTACCCTTTTGACATGAGCTCCTGAACTTGTTTCTCCAGCTCCTTAACTTCTTCAGGGTTGACTCTATAGGCTGGTATGTTTGGTAGAGGTTCTCCTGGTACCAAATAAATCTGATGCTCTATGCCCCTTAGAGGTGGAAGCCCTGAAGGTATGTCTTCTGGAAAAACATCCTTGTATTGATCCAAGAGCGTGTATACCTCCTTTGGTAGCTCCTGATCTTCAAACCCTGAAAACAAGATTTCTCTAAAGATCATGAGTAGCACCTGCTCTTTATGATCTAAAATTTCAGAATACTCATTGGAGAAATATATAAGCTTGTCTTACTTGCCTTAGCTCCTTTGTCCATAGCCAGCTGCATGGTATGAACTTCATGTGGTGTGAGAGGGGTAAGGTTGTGCTTCTTTTTCTGATGAGTGAAGCTGTAGATGTTGGTACGCCCATTGTGTATGGTCTCCTTGTTAAACTGCCATGGTCTTCCTAAGAGGATATGGCCTGCTTGCATTGGCACAACATCACACTTAACCTCATCCGTGTACTTGCCTATATTGAAAGGCACCAAGACTTGCTCATTGATCTCCAGCTCAGTCTCATCATTCAGCCATTTGAGTCGGTATGGCCTTGGATGCTTGGTCTTCTTAAAACCTAGCTTATCAACAAGATGCTTGCTAGCCACATTAGTACAAGAACCACCATCAATTATCAAGCTACATACCTTTGATTCAATGCTACATCTTGTATGAAAGATGTTTTCCCTTTGAATTGTCTCTAGTTCAAACATAGCACTAAGTGATCTCCTGGTCACTAAGATCTCCCCAGTCTCTGGATAATCAGTGACTTCTTCTTCAGATTCAGTACGCCCTTCCTCTTCCTCATCTTGTGACTAATACTCCCCATTGTCTTTTATTACCATTACCCTCTGGTTTGGAAACTCTCTTGCATAATGTCCCTTGCCTTGACATTTGAAACAGGTTATGTCATGGCTCCTTTGGGTCATATTCTTTTCTGTTTGAGGTGTCTTGGATGATCTTGGAGTAGTATTCTTGAACAGGTTGTCTGCCTCTATAGACTTGCCTTTGTCAACACTCTTTGATGGATAAGGTTTCCAACCAGACTTGCTTTTGTTGGTGGCAGTAGTCTTCCTCTTGATATGTCGCTCTCCTTGTATGGCATGGTGCATCAATTCTTCCAAGTTCTCATAGTTCTGCCTCTTTACTTTCCTAGCAATCCTATCTTGCAAACCATCTAGGAACTGAACCATAAGTGTTTCTGATAACACGGATTTTGCAATCCTAGAGGTATCAATTCCTCTTGCTCATCGTTGTAGCAAGAGGTATCGAACCAATTTCGGGATTATGATTAAACCAATCGGAATGCACTAAACCAAGCAAGTCAAGCAAACAATTTAGATTTGAAGTTCTAACAATCTAAACACAATCAAACAAGCAAATAAATGAGCAAATAAAGATCAAACTCAAGAAATCAATAATAAAAGCAAGGCCAATGGGTCAAGGTCAATGATTTGGGCAATCTAGAGTTATCAAGGATGCTTAAACAATCATCATAGATGCTAATCCTAAGCAAGAACACTAATCAATTAATTAATCCAATCTCTTGGTACTAATTACTTTGCCTAATCCTTAGTCAAGATCAAATTCTCATTTGTGAATAAAAACAAGGCAAGCATTAATCTCAAGTTCTCTTAAGCTAATAAACATTTTAGACATTCACTTTCATGAGCTAAAACATGTAAATTCCCATCAAAATCCAATCTAGCATTTCATCGAACACATGGTGTGCAATAAAACTCAATATATCTAAACCAAATTAATCAATGTCAATCTAGCAATAAGCACATTTAGATAGAAAGGATCAATCATATTAAGTCCTAAGCATCCATGAATCACTCTAAATCACCCTAATCTACCTAACCCATAAGCCTCAAAGGAAACTACTCACTAATCATGCTTTTCTCAACTAAACCTATAAAGATTAAGTGAGAAAACATGATTAGGGAAAATAAATTAAAGAGATAACAATATTTGACTAAGACTTAAAATAAAAATTTAGAAATTGTTTTAGATTCAAAAGGGATCAAAGAAAAATACAAGGAAGAAGATAGATCCCAAAAATTGGGTCTAAATACAAATATATATGTTTTTTTTGTTGTAGTGGCATTTCTGTAAATAGAGCAAAACGAATTGAGACTTGTATCGGTTTGATTAACCGATACATTGGCCGATATATTTTCTCGGTTTAATTTTTGATCATGTGCGTGAAATTGTATCGGCCTCACTACTCGATATACGTTGGCCGATACATATACACTGGCTGCATCACGTCGATAGTCCAAGCCCGATAGAATCCCTGAGCAGTTTACACAAGCTGACCACTATTTTGTCTTGTAGTGTATTTTGTCTCGTCATGGAGTTGGGCTGGGTTCGTCATGGTTTTGGTTGGTTCTTGGCATCGGTTTGGTTGATTCAACGTCGTCGCTTCTATTGAACATCAGATCCCAATCTTCATTTCTTTTACTCCTTTTTTCTTTTTCTTTCTCCAGCTCCAATTATATTTTAAAAACCTATAAATTATAATAAAAACTTCCAAAGATAATAAAATATGCAAATACTAAACCATAACACACTTAAGTTCCTAAATGTCAAAAGTCCTAAGAAACTAAAATGAAATAATGCACATGATGCTAAATTTTAAACAAAAAATAATGTTAAAAACCTCTAAAAATATGTTTCTATCAATTCCCCCAAACTTATCTTTTGCTTGTCCGCAAGCAAACAATCAAAGATAAGATGTGAGAAAGGTTTGAAAGTGAGAGTTCAAAGCTTTCAAAAGCAATTGTTAAGCATAAGTGGAAACAAAGTCAAGACAAGCAATTAAGAGCTACAATCAAGTTTACTCTACTTCAAAAGAGTTAGCCATTCCCATCAACACAAGCATCAAGTTCAAGTCTCAACCTACACATGAATTCCTATCCTCATTCCCTTTAACATTCATTAAGCAATGGTGGATCATGATTGTGCAAATCAAATGAACACATTTGGCTAAGGGTTTAAGGTCTTGAGAAAAAAATGATCTCAAATGAAGTGTGGGTTTCAAAAACAAAGGATCTCTCAAGAAAGGAATGAACTATAGCAAAATGCTAAGAGTAAGAAACAACTTATGCATACAAGGATAGATTCTCATTCTACCCAAATCCCTATGATGATCTTAACTCTTCTTCTAAACCCAAGATTCCCTTCCTAAGCTACCCTTTTCTTAAGGCATTTTTGCCTTCTTATCCCAACTTTGATCACTTCTTTCTTCTTTAAACACTTAGAGGATTTCTTTTCTTTTCACTAGCTCTTTCTTTTCTTTTCACTAGCCTCTTTTCTTTTTTTCTTTTGATGCTTGAGCCAACTTTGGCTTATTTTCTCTCTTTAAAACTTGAGACTTATCTTTCATAAACACTTAGAGCTATCAACTTTTCTTTTTCTTTTCCAATCCCCTCTTTCTTTTCTCAATCTTTTCCTCATTCCCTTTTTTCTTTTCTTCCCAATTCCCCCAAACTTCTTTCCTATCCTATGCATAGCCCAATGATGTAAGACTAGCTTTACAATGAAGACTTATCCTTGTCGTTCCAAACTCAACACTTTTTTCCTAGTTGATTCAAGAAAAAGGCCTCTCATCTCTCACTAAAGTGTTTAGGCTTGAAGGAAAGCTTGGTTCAAGGTGGGGAAATCTACTTGGACTAACAAGAGAGTGGTAGAAAGGGAGAAGATAGTCCAAGTATGTATCAAATATCCATGAGTTCACCTTTCATTGCACAACATGATAATTCAAGTCAAGATTAAGAGTTCTAATAGATAGGGAATGATTCAAATCACAACATGTTTCAATCAAGAAGTGAACAATGATGCATGAGATCCAAGAAGGGTTCTTCCTTAATTTCAAGTTCACAAGATGCATCCAATAACCACATGCTCAAACAATTTTTTTTTCTTTTATAAGGAACACAAGCTTTAGCTCTCAAACATTAATGAATGCAATCCTAAATGACTTCTAGACTCAACTATATGCTTTCTTTTTGTGAAAATTTTTCAAATTTTTTCAAACCTTTATGGTTTTCTATGCCTTAGATGCTTGAAATGAGACTCAATATGCAAGAAAGAAAGATAAGAACACAAAACACATCATTAGCAACTAGTCTCCTCCCCCAAACTTAAATCACACAGTCCCTTGTGTGAAAGAAGCAAGGGAAAGAGACCAAAGAGAAAGGTAAAAATGCAAAATGAAACAAAGAGGTTAAAAAGAGTTTGGAGTGAGTTACTTGGAGCTTTAAGTGGAGTGAAATGGGATGGAGAAATGGGAGGTGGAGGCTAGATAGTTCCCCCAAACTTGGTTCAAAACCCGATCCTTCTTTGATTTTGCCATGACCTTTCCTCTTTCTTTCTTCTAATGCCTTGACCATGTGGTCTAATACCTGTAGAGACCTAATAGAGAGATCAACATTGACTAGGAAACTTAAAACTTAAAGCAATATATACAAGAGATAGGCATGGGACTTCCTCCCAAGTGAGCTTGTTTTAAGTCACTAAGCTTGACTACCTTTTCTTTTAGTGGGGAGGTGGAGGAGTCTTGACCTTTTGGGTGATGGTCAAGACTTTGTTGAGATGATCTTGGAGCTTAAGTGGATCAGCTTGGAGCTCATGAGTGAGGATAGCTCTTGCACTTGAGAATGGCTTAGACCTTCCTTTGCATTTGACCTTGTACTCAATTGTACCATCCTTAAGCTTCAAAGGGTAGAGAGTGAGAGTGCTAGGAGTTTGAGTGAGAGTAGAAGTTATGGGTGCTTTTTCCTTCTTTTTCTTGCTCTTAAGAGGAGGTTCCTTTGCTCCACACACCCCTATCAACTGTGTGCTTCCCAAATGCTCATCAAACAAACTTTGGAAAGCATCTCCATCCAAGAAATCCTTCTCAATGTTGTCATCTCTAGGAGGCTCCACAAAATGATACATTTCAGTCTTGATACAAGCACTCTCTTGCTCCATTGAGGTAGAAAAAAGAGATTCCAAAGAGACTTCATCCAATGCAAAAGGTTCTTCAACATTACCATAACCCAAATATTCCTTTGCATGAGGCTCTTTCTTTCTTTCACAAGATTTTGGGGGTGAAGACTTATCCACTATCTCACAACTTCCCACACACTTCATGTCCCTAGCATGATATCCATCATTCTCATCAAGCAAGTTGAACTCTCTTGAGAAGATTGCACTACAATACTCCTTGGGACTTGATTCAACATCACCCTCTATTTCATCCATGGGTGTTCTAATGGGACCACTCTCTATAGAAGCTTGATTCTCCAAGTGGTTGAGCCTAGAAGATAAGTTTCCAAGTCTTGTGTAGAGATCATGTTGAGAAGATATCACCTTATTGTGAATGTTGTCAAATTGTTTGTGCATCTCATTGACTTCACAAGCTTGTCCCTCTAATAGTTGGTGGAGCATCCTTTCCATGTCCAAATTGTGACTTGTAGTTGTGTCACCATGAATTGTTGGTTCAAGGACTTGTTGGTGGATGTTGTAGCCTTTACTCGCTTCCCTTACAATGGTAGATGAATCTTGGGTAGCTTGTAAGACTTCATCTAAAAGAGCATTAAGAGCTTCCAAATCCTTACTCACTTTATCCTCAATATCTCCATTATCCATTGGAACCTTCTCAAACTCACCAACATAGTTCTCCTCACTTCTTTGGGCTAGATTCTCAACAAGTAGCTCCCCTTGATCAATTGTGAGGTTCAAAAACCTTCCTTTGCTAGCTACATCTAAAGTCTATTGGTGCTCATTAATCACTCCATGATAGAAGGTACTAAGGATAACTTCTTTGTTGAACCCATGGTGGGGACAATCATGAGTGTATTCCTTGAGTCTCTCCCATGCTTCATGAAAAGTCTCATGGTAGTCTTGTTTGAAGCTCAAGATGTCTTTTCTAGCTTGGGATGTTCTTTGTGGAGGGTAGAACTTTAGGAGAAATATCCTCTTACAATCATCCCAAGAATTCACCAAGTGAGATGGCAATGATCTCTCCCATTGGCTAGCTTTATCTCCAAGTGAGAATGAGAACAAAAGGAGCTTGACACTATCATCATCCACATCTTCAATCCTAAATGTGTTGCACATCTTCTCAAAGTAGTACAAATGCTTATAGGGATTCTCCTCTCTTGTCCCTAAGAACCTTAAGTCTTGAATCAATCTAATCAAACTTGGCTCGATCGTGTAAGCATTGGCTTTGATAGGAGGAGGATGAATCCCATAGCTCATAAGACATTGAGGAGTGTCAAAACTTCCAATTGTTGTCTTTTTCTCTTGAGTTGTAGTGGGTATCAATGGGGGTGTCAAAGAAGCTTCTTGAGCTTGAGGTTGTGGAGCTTTAGTGTTGCTTCTTTGATTGTCAATCTCCAATACCTCAAGTGAACTTGGTTTGTCATGTCTCTTCCTTTTGGTTGGGTACCTTTGAAAGCACAAGAGAATCAAGGAAACCAAGTTAGTAACAACAAATGAAAGAAAGTTCATCATCTTAACTTGAAATGAATGAACCAAAGCAAAGAGAAAGAAAAGCTTAGTCTCAAAGACTTGAACTAAATAGGAATAGAAATCTAATTGATCAATCCTAAATCCCCGGCAACGGCGCCAAATTGATAACACGGATTTTGCAATCCTAGAGGTATCAATTCCTCTTGCTTATCGTTGTAGCAAGAGGTATCGAACCAATTTCGGGATTATGATTAAACCAATCGGAATGCACTAAACCAAGCAAGTCAAGCAAACAATTTAGATTTGAAGTTCTAACAATCTAAACACAATCAAACAAGCAAATAAAGATCAAACTCAAGAAATCAATAATAAAAGCAAGGCCAATGGGTCAAGGTCAATGATTTGGGCAATCTAGAGTTATCAAGGATGCTTAAACAATCATCATAGATGCTAATCCTAAGCAAGAACACTAATCAATTAATTAATCCAATCTCTTGGTACTAATTACTTTGCCTAATCCTTAGTCAAGATCAAATTCTCATTTGTGAATAAAAACAAGGCAAGCATTAATCTCAAGTTCTCTTAAGCTAATAAACATTTTAGACATTCACTTTCATGAGCTAAAACATGTAAATTCCCATCAAAATCCAATCTAGCATTTCATCGAACACATGGTGTGCAATAAAACTCAATATATCTAAACCAAATTAATCAATGTCAATCTAGCAATAAGCACATTTAGATAGAAAGGATCAATCATATTAAGTCCTAAGCATCCATGAATCACTCTAAATCACCCTAATCTACCTAACCCATAAGCCTCAAAGGAAACTACTCACTAATCATGCTTTTCTCAACTAAACCTATAAAGATTAAGTGAGAAAACATGATTAGGGAAAATAAATTAAAGAGATAACAATATTTGACTAAGACTTAAAATAAAAATTTAGAAATTGTTTTAGATTCAAAAGGGATCAAAGAAAAATACAAGGAAGAAGATAGATCCCAAAAATTGGGTCTAAATACAAATATATATGTTTTTTTGTTGTAGTGGCATTTCTGTAAATAGAGCAAAACGAATTGAGACTTGTATCGGTTTGATTAACCGATACATTGGCCGATATATTTTCTCGGTTTAATTTTTGATCATGTGCGTGAAATTGTATCGGCCTCACTACTCGATATACGTTGGCCGATACATATACACTGGCTGCATCACGTCGATAGTCCAAGCCCGATAGAATCCCTGAGCAGTTTACACAAGCTGACCACTATTTTGTCTTGTAGTGTATTTTGTCTCGTCATGGAGTTGGGCTGGGTTCGTCATGGTTTTGGTTGGTTCATGGCATCGGTTTGGTTGATTCAACGTCGTCGCTTCTATTGAACATCAGATCCCAATCTTCATTTCTTTTACTCCTTTTTTCTTTTTCTTTCTCCAGCTCCAATTATATTTTAAAAACCTATAAATTATAATAAAAACTTCCAAAGATAATAAAATATGCAAATACTAAACCATAACACACTTAAGTTCCTAAATGTCAAAAGTCCTAAGAAACTAAAATGAAATAATGCACATGATGCTAAATTTTAAACAAAAAATAATGTTAAAAACCTCTAAAAATATGTTTCTATCAGTTTCCTCGGAGTCTTGAACCTCCAGACGGTTCTTGAGTGTTTCAAACTCTTCAAAATACTCTTCTACAGACTTGTTTCCTTGTGAGAGCTTCCTGAAACGTTTTTGCAAGTCTCTGTAGTAATAAGCTGGAGCATATCTCTTCTTGAGATGGAACTTCATGTCATCCAAATCATTGATCATCCCACGCCTAAGCCTTCTTCTTTCAGACACTTCTCTGTCCCCCCAAGCCAGTGCATTGTCTGTTAACTGAGCAGTAGCTACAGTCACTTTCCTTTCTTCTGAATGTTGGTAGTAATCAAAGATATAGTCCATCCTTCTTTCCCAATCAAGGTAAGCTTCTGGATTGACCTATCCATCAAAGGTAGGAGGCTTAAGCTTAAGATCTTTGCCACAATTCCTATCGTCTTCTTGGTCTCTATCTCTGCACCTGTTTCTGACATGGCATATGTTCTACTCCCTGTCCCTACCTCTTTGATGTTTTCTCCTAGGCTGAGGGTCTAGTTCTGGATGTAAATAATCCTCTAGGTCAGGCATGTCCTCATCAGTCTCCTCTTCTGCTTGCTGCCTTTGCTCTCTTTGGAGGTTTCTGATTGGTCCTCTGCGTGGTGCAACACCAAGCAAAATATAAAAGAGTTCAACAATAGCCCAAAAGGGGGTTTTAGGGGATTCAAAAAAGATTAAATTTTTCGAGGATCAGTCATCTTCCCTCTCCTCAACATCAACTTCCTTGGTTCCTTCAACATCCGTAGCCTCCTTGGTTCCAGTCGCCGCCGCTTCGTCTGCCATGGTACTCGAACCACCTCTGCTCCGGCCATCATTCTCACGTTCGATCCAAAATCATTAAAACCCAAAGACCGAGATACAAGCTTAACAGAGTCCTCGGAGATCTGTGGGATAGCCTCAAAGCAGCACCAAGAGAGAAGTCAAAAACCTGGGCCGCCTCGAACTCCTTGACAAAATGGCCCTCCTCTAGTTCAATTTGTGAAGCTCTTCCTCGAGAGTTGTAGTCCCACTCATCAAGAGCCCAATCAACTCAATGTTGGGCTTCGACCTCTTAAACTTCATCTCACAATCAACCTCCAATTTCTTCTTCTCAAACTTCTCCTTGTAAGCCTCGAATATGGCATAGTACTGGCCATCCCTTTCTCTCATCCCAGCAAGCTTGGCGCGACAAGCAGCATCTTCCATCTTTGAAATGGGCTCCTTGTTTTGCTCAACCAAGAGAGATGACCTCTCTCTCGCGAGCTGATAATCGGACTTCGCGAGAGTAAGGCGAGCTTCACAAAGCTGCAGCGCTTCCTGACATGTCTTAAGGGACGCGATCAAAGCACGGACAATTCTCTGGGCTTCCTTTAGCTTCTGCCAGCGGGGGACGCTCCCGAGACTCTTCTCATAGAACGCAGCCAGCTGGTTGTCTGCCTCTAAAGAATGTGAAAGTGAATTAACATCGCGAATATCAAGAAAGAAGTTCAAAATCAAAATCGGAACCACGGGAATTACCATTCCACGGGCAACCATCGCATTAACATAGGCATCATGCCCTATAATGTTTTTCACCATAGGGAGCGCACAGCCAGCAGGCTTCAAGTGACACAACATATGGGAAATCTCCTATGGATCATCCGTTATCGGGTAATCCTTGGTGTGATCGAAATTCCAATTGAAATATTTGTTCCCACATGCATTAGACAAACCGGACCCCACACATGCATCCTTTCCGGAGCCTTCTCATGACGGGCCTTCTTGCTCGTGGGCTGTACGGAGGAATAAATACCTTAGCCTCTTGGAACCTAAGCATATCACCTGATTGGGAGCTGCCACCGCCGGATATTTCTCACTCCGCAGGTCGATGCGGGATAGGAGGCGGAAGCCCGATAATTACCAGATTAATGGCATTGGTCAGAGCTTCGCTTAGCTGGCTAGAGCGGATCGCTGGATTACCACTGGACGCTGCTTTCTCGGCGGTCTTCTTCGAGTCACAGAAAGTGGAACATCTCCACATATTTTTCTTCCTCGTTATAGGGACGCTAGATGAGCCATCTTCGGAAGCCGTCTGTTCACGGTCACCTGAAAAACAAAAACCAGTTACGAAAAAGCAGCTAGTGTAACATGGAGCCACGAAACAAGAACTTACCAATTCGGGGCACAACGGGATGAATTCTGAATGGAGTCGTTACCGCTGGAAGCTTAAGGGCCTGTTTGATTCTGTCTACGGTGAATGTCAACCAGGGAACTCTCCCGGACCCAAGTATGATTGAAAGGTTTCTAAGCGTGTCGCTTATAGCGATTCTCTCCAGGATATCTGCAAAAGCAAAAAGAAATCAATCATCATCATAACTAAGAATCGACATGCAAAGAGTAAATCCTAACAAAAGCTACTCCTAACCAACAGACGCTGCCCATGAAGTCACGATCTTTGAGGGATTGTAATCCCCAACCGAGATCCTTTCTAGATCAGACCCCCAACAGAACCTTCAAGCCTCTCCGAGGGGAAAGGTAAAGGGTTTCAGATCCAGAGTTGTGCTTGATCGAGCATAAATCAAGAAGTCCGGTCAGGTCGATGCAAACTCCCTCCTCTCGAGCCCTTACCAACAAGCTGTTGGGAATGTCCTGAAATCAATTGTACCTATTCTTGGTTAAGTCGTAACGTCGAGATTCGACAATCATATAATATTAGGTGGTTATAATGTTTTGCTAAAAACCACTTATAATCTATGGATTGAGAATCTATTACTAATATCATATGATCCTGCAGGGTCACACACCTAAGCAAACTGGATCATAAACTTATTGGGGTTTTATATTTAATAATATATATATATATATGTGATATATAAATATGTCATATATATATACTATAGTTTACGTGTGACCATTAATGGATATGTAGTAAACTAAGTGGTGTAAAGTTCTAATTAATCAATTGGGCTTAGCCCACATCGTTAACCTAAGTGTTAGGTTAATGACGAGGTGTGAGTATATATATATATATATATCATGCATGTGATTATTGAAATTAACACACACAGCCGCAAATAAAACCTAATATACAAAAGGACGAATTCTTCGTTCTACTTTGAGATTTGATCTCAACGGTACTAGCATCCCGTCTGATCTTGTTTGTGTACGTGTGGATACCGGTAGAGGCACAACACTTGGAGTGCTAAGGAATCTCGAATTGTCTCGTTTTATTCCGCTGCAAAATATCCAGGTATATTCAAGATTCTAAATTAAGATTTATTTCAGTATTTGCATGAGTTCTTGGCTAGTAAATTCATAAGTTGATTATAAAATTGTTTTATAAACCGGTATGAATTCCAACATTGGTATCAGAGCCTACTTGTTTAATACTGATATTGAATCCAGTGTAGTCTATATAAGATATAGATAATTGGTTTGTTATGTTTGATCGCGTTAGAAATTTTTTTTGCCCGTCATGTTAACCCGTAATTTGATTATGAATGAAACAATTTCTTTGATCAATAAAACGTGTATGTGTAAATTCAAATTTTTTATTAATTTGAATTCACAGAGTTCGTAAGCAAATGAAACTTGTCATAGAATCTTATGTATATTATATTTTCCAAAATCATTCTGAAAAGTGATTCGTTCTTGAGAGTGTTTGGTTATTTGTTTTGTTTGATATGTGAAATAAATAAATAAATAATACATATCCATATTATGTCAAGTTGTTGATACGGACTTAAATTTGATTGATTCGGTAATGTCCAATTTTTGGAATTACGATACCTTTCAATATTTTATTCTATATTCTAATTTGATTAGAATTTAAGAATTAAATTTAATTATTTATAATCCAATTAAAGTACATATAAGATATGTACTATATATTTAAATATTTATATAAGATATAAAATTTTAAAATAAATTAAAACTGGATTAAAATTAGTTCCTCAACTAATATCAAGTATTTTGATGCCTCTCCAATCTTATCAACTATCAAGGCTTATTTCGTTGTGTGATGGGCTTGCCAAAGAAAGGTATCCGCAATTACATAAGTGAGGTAGATGGTAATGGTTACCATGTGAAACAAGATTGGTTTACTTGACTAAGCTATCAAAACGGTTTTGGGCTTAGAGGCATATGTTGGATAAGACATAAGATGTCATCTAACAATCAAGAGTTATGTTTGATATAATTAGCAAGGTGTTGTTTACCTAAATAACTAGACAATTCGGGGGTTGAGCCAAAGCTCACTCGAATTCTAGTAAAATATGGATCTTGGATCATTATATTCAATTTGAGGAAATTATTATTTGAATATAATGTGAGTTTTCTTAATTGTTGAGATTTCTCTTATTCTCGAACATCATATTAACATTTGCTATTCTTTATCTCCAGCAATGTCAACTCCCCACAACTTGTTTTCATTGAGATCCGTCCTTGAGAATGATAAACTTAATGGATCGAATTTCCTCGAATGGTATTGAAATTTGAGAATTGTTCTCAGACAGGAGAAAAGGACTATGTCCTTGTGAGATCTTAGTTCCGCGATCCAAAGATAGCAAGAACTTTAGGGTTTTTCTTAAGGGATTCTAAAAGAAGAATTTAAGAACACGGTGAGAATTAGGAATTTAGGGTTTATATGCCGGTGTTTCCGAGATGAAAGCCGGTAAAAAGAATGTTAAAGTCGCCGGAGAGAAGTTAGGTTAAAGTCGGTACTCTAAGATCTCTCAAGCAAGAATATTATGAAAAACGTGTCCTTATTGATTGATATGAAGTCCCTTTATATAGGGATTACAAAGTCGGTCTACTTAATTAGTAAAAAGGTAATTAGGATAAATATGAATCTTTTCCTTATTTGTCATCAGAAAATATTCGAGATATTTTCCATTCCTTGATGCCGCCTTTCTTATTTGACTGACGCCTTGGCTAACCCTAAATGTAAGCCGTCATAGCTTTCTCGGATACATCTAAGTTTTCCGACTTGGGCTTTAAACCGTCTTTCCACTTTGGGCCGACCTAAATCCCTGAATAGGCCTTTTTTAGGAAGGTGCTAACATTGACTCCAACAATAAGCCCCCCCAGTGCAGCGACTTTAATTCGTTGAAGTCGGTGTTTACGAAGAGAACTCATGGTTTGGGAAGTGATTTTTGTGGGCCCATATTTTTCTTAATGAGCCCTATTAGGCCCGAATTTCGGCGGGCCTGTTCCAGCCAGGTTTTCGTTCGAAACGAATCCGAACTGGTTAGGAGTCGGTTCGATTTCCAATTGCTTGGTTATCAACGATTTCTCTCTAACCGGTTGGTTGACGCGAGAAACGAAGCGCCGCCTAGGTAATCATGACTGTGGCGTGGAAAACGAAGCGCCTCCTAGCACGATGCCTTCATTTCTTCTATATATATGTTTCCCATTTCTCATTTCTTCATTTCTGCTCGAGTGAAGATTTTCTAGAGGTAATTTTTTGCTCTCCACCGGTTTTTACTTTTCGTTTTGCTCCGCCGAAATTTTAAGTTATTAGATCGACAAACTTGTTGTATTTATTCATCCTCCGTGACAATGTCGCTGGTTCGTTGTTCCGGAAGCAAGGACAAAGAAGTCGTCTCTGTTTCGTCCACAGATGAATCGTCAAGTCGTCATAGTAGTTCCTCGGGATCGTCTTCTGCCACCACTTCCTCTGATTTGAGAAACCATCCCGGCTATTTCGCTGCTGAGGAGCTTATCCATCGTCGCGAATCGTCACAACAGGCGGATGCCGCGGAACACTCAAGTCAAAACCAGTTTGTGACTCCGCAACTTTGTGATTCGGATCTCGATGATTCCGACGAAGATGTTGATATAAAGGAATTGGATCTGATGTCGATATTCCGCCCTCTGGGTCGATGGCTGTTCCCAGTGATGCATACGGAAACGTCTTCGAAACTCGCTCTGATGTGAAGTCGGTGACCGCTACACTCCAAGGCTGCGGAGCCGACCCGAAGATAAAATTCCTTATTCCCTGTACGCTCGACCGTCCTTGGAATCCTCCACCGGGTTATTTGACTCTCTATGAGTCTTATTTCGATAATACCCATAGTGGAGGCTCCCGACTTTGGTTACCTTTGCCCGACTTGTTGGTTTCCTACTGCCATCGTCGCGAAATCGCCATCTCTCAGCTCTCAGCCGTCGCGGTTCGTCACATGGTCGGTCTTCTTGTTCTCGGTGCTGAGGCCGATGTGACGATAACCGTTAGCTTTTTCGAGGAGGCGACTTCAATAAATCCGATGACGAACATCAGTCCGGGTTGTTTCGCAGTCAAGATGAAGAGCGGCAATCACGTAGTGACGGATGTGCCCAACAAGATTAACAACTGGCAGCGACATTATTTCTATGTTGAGATGTCTCCATTGGTTGTTCCTGACGATCATAAGGAACTTATCCAAACGTCATGGAACACACAATTTGGTAGATGTCGTTCCGTCAATGTCGATATTAATATGGATGATTTACTCAATTCCGTTTTGTTTTTGCAGTGCACCATCCGTTTCTCAACAGTCCTTGAAAATGTTCTTCCTGAAAAACCTAAGACCAATGCTCAGCATGCAGAGAGAAATGCTTATGACAAGCATGTCAATGATAGGGTGGATATGTGTTGTCTTATGTTGGCTACCATGAACTCAGACTTGCAGAAGCAATATGAGAACGTGGAGTCGCCAATTGACATGATCACTGGCCTGAAAAGAATGTTTCAGAAGCAGGCACAAACTGAGAGATACCAGACGGTTAAAACTCTCATTGAGTGCAAGCTACCAAAAGATGATCCAGTTAGCCCACATGTCATTAAGATGATGGGTTATATTGATAACCTGGCAAAACTGGATTGTCCTATCAGCCAAGACCGTCAACCTATGATCAGTGTGTTATGAACTACAACATGAACAACTTGACAAAGACTTTGACTGAGTTGAATGGGATGCTCAAAACTGCTGAACCTAACATCAAGAAGGACACCCCAAATGTCCTTATGGTACAAAAGGGTAAAAAGTTTAAGAAACATGGTAAGAACAGAGGTGATGGGAAGACGAGGTCGATTGTGAATCCAAGCAAGTCTAACCATGCTCCTAAGTCTAACCTGGTCCTTCTAAAGATGATAAATGCCATTATTGTAATGGTTATGCGCATTGGAAAAGAAACTGCAATAAATTCCTGGAAGATCTGAAAAAGAAGAAGAAGAAGACTTTTGAGACTTCATCTTCAGGTATTTATGTTATAGAAGTAAATGTTACTACTTCTGGTTCTACTTCTTGGGTATTGGATACCGGCTGTGGTGCTCATATTTGTACAAATATGCAGGGCCTAAGCAACATTAGGACTTTGGAGAAAGGACAAGTGGACCTGCGCGTGGGAAATGGAGGAAGAGTTGCTGCATTAGCCGTAGGAACATTTCATTTGTCTTTACCATCTGGCATGGTTTTAGAACTTAATAATTGCTACTATGTACCTGCTATAAGCAGAAATATTATTTCTATTTCTTGTTTGGATTTGGAAGGATATCAGTTTTCAATTAAGAACAAGTGTTGTTCATTTGATTACAATGATATATTTTATGGTAGCGGTCCATTAGAGAATGGGATTTATATTCTAAACCAAAGTGTGCCAATCTATAACATTAATACCAAGAGATTCAAGTCAAATGACACGAATCAAACCTTTCTTTGGCATTGTCGTTTGGGCCCCATAAATGAGAAACGCATTCAAAAGCTTCATAGTGATGGACTTTTGAGCTTATTTGATTATGAATCATATGAGAAATGTGAATCTTGTTTATTGGGAAAAATGACTAAGGCTCCTTTTACTGGACACAGAGAAAGAGCCAAGGACTTATTGGAACTTATACATACTGTTGTATGTGTTGGAATTGTGTCCAGTAATCTCGGTACTGTCTCTAGAAAGTAAGAGTATGTCAATGATCAGACATAAGTCATATAATACTGGGGGTCATGATGGCTTGCTAGAGTCCGCTCATGATCTATAAGTCTTGGACTTATTGCCTTTATTATATGATCCCATATGGGTCACACGCCTAAGCTAACAGGAAAATATGTAGGAACGGCTTAGCAGAAGTACGGTAAAAGTGCTAGGCATTTACTGTACTTAGAGAGAGAATAAAAGGGTTTGGCCACTGTGTGTCGATCGATGCACAAGGTGCATCGATCGATGCAGTGCGCGAACGTCTTGGAGTTAATTGGTATTTGGGCCAAAAGGCCCAAACGGAACTGAACGAGTGTTATAAATAAAACTCGTGTCTGTTTTCTCCAGTAACCCTAGCCCCCAGCGCCGAATCTCTCTCTCCCTGCGCCTCCCATCAGCCCGGTCTAGCAGCCGTTTTCTGTGATCGCGTGTGTGAGCCTTTGGAGGATTCATCTCTCGGTGTTTCTATCTGATCTCTGACCTGTTCTATCTCTTCCGCTGCAACAAACAGGTAAAAGGTGAGATCATCTAATGTTTCTATTCAAGAGAACCTAGATCCGCATGTTTAGGATGAATTAATCTGAAGAACTGAATCAGGATTAACCCCTAAACGTTCCAACAGTGGTATCAGAGCCATTGGTTCTGGTTTTTCTTGTTTAGATTCATTTTTAGGATTGTTTAAAGAGGTGTTTTTGAATCAATCTACTGATAAGATTAAAACACTTAAGAAACAAGAATTGAATCCTAAACAAACAGTTGAAAAATCGCATGACCAAGCTATATTGATTTGGTATGCGACCTAAACTGATTTTGCATCGACTGAGATCGCATTGCATCGATCGATGCAATGCATGGATCGATCGTTGCAACCGCGAGAGATTGACCACGATCGCATGGATCGATCAAACGATCGCATGGATCTCGCGAGAATCTCTCGGCCAAATCTGTTGACCGTTTCGTGCACGCGTGAGAGCATCGATCGATGCAGGATCGATGCACGATCGTTGCAGGATCGTTGCTGAGAGCATCGATCGATGCGGTTAGGGTTTTGGCTCGGTTTAATTTAATTAAAAACTTAAACCGTCACGGTTTAATAAACAGACTTAATAAATTTATTAAGTTCTGGTTAAACCGGGATAAGAAATCCAATGTCGAAATAATTATTGGATTTAGTGCCTAAACCAGGATTTTCTAATTTGATTTGGTTGGACCAAATAAATTGAGAAAATCCGGTTTAGTAAATAACCGGTTGACAATTGTGGTCATCGTAGTAACTAAAATTTGGTTAGACCAATTTTAATGAACCAGACCGGTTATGTCAAATAATTGGACAATTGGGTCATGTCTTGGACATGGACCAATTCTTGGGCCTCGGGCCAAGAAGTTAAAACAATTGGGCCAATTATTTGAGTCTTTCTTCAGATCAATTTAAAATTTATTTTATAAAATATAAAGTCGATTTTAAATTATAGTTTCCGAAATTTTGAAATTAGAAAGTTTCTTAAAATAGAAGTTTCTGGATTTGCGGGTTTTGGATTTTAAGAAATTTCTAAAGTTAGAAAGTTTCCGGTTTTAGAAAGTTTCCAATTTTAGAAAGTTTCCAAAAATAGTAGGTTTCCAAAAATAGAAAGTTTCCCGAAATAGTAATCTTCTATTTTGGGAATGAAATTTTAATAAACCTACGAACCTCAAATAATATCAAGCGTTGGATGTCTTGTCCTGGCTATGTCAGCTGTCGAAGCCCATTCAATTGTATTCATGGCCTTACAGTGTGAGGGTGTCTACTTTTGCGTGGATAAGACGGTTTGTGATTCATAAATGTCATTGGGAGTCCCAGACATTAATGATTACATGACTGTATAGTCTGGTTTTCTTGACTAGGCCATCGGGAGTCCCGGGCCTTGAGACATCAGAGTGGATTGGGCCTCGGGCCCAGATTCACAACCAAGAGTTATATCACGGATATAATTAGCCGATATAGGGCTTACCGATATAGGCTAAGGTTGGGTGACGGCCAGTGGCCCACTTTAATCTTAGTTATATGTGGATCTTGGAATCATTATATTCTATTGAGGGTAACTGATGTTATTGAATATAATGCGTGATTAATCATATTAAATTTTTTTAATACGAGATTAGTCATTTTGAACATAATAACTAATAACCTTTTTATTTATATATTTCAGATATGACTACTACAAGCACACAAAACACATTCTCGATCCGGTCTGTTCTCGAGAAGGAGAAGCTGACTGGAACGAATTTCCTGACATGGTCAAGGAACTTGAGGCTGGTCCTCAAGCAGGAGAAGAAGGATTATGTCCTTCGTGATCCCCTCCCCGAGAGGCCTCTTGCCAATGCTGCCAGGACTCTGCACAATGCTTGGGAAAAGCATTCGTCAGATGAAAATGATGTCTATTGCCTGATGTTGGTGACAATGACTCCTGAGCTGCAAAAACAGTTCGAAAGTGTATTGTCTCCCATCGAGATAATGGCAAGCCTGAAATCGCTTTTTCAGGAGCAGGCTAGGACTGAGAGGTTCCAGACAGTTAAGAACCTCTTGGACTGTAAGTTGGCTGCGAATGCGGCAGTGAGTCCTCATGTCTTGAAGATGATGGGTTATCTCGATCATCTTCAGAAACTCGACTGCCCAATCAGCCAGGAACTTGCCTGCGACATCATTCTGCAGTCTTTACCTGCAAGCTATGATCAGTTCATTCTGAACTTTAACATGCATGGCTTGAGTAAGACACTACCTGAGCTTCACGGAATGCTCAAGACTGCAGAGCCCAACTTGAGGAAAACCGCCAAGGACCCCAATGTGCTTATGGTGCAAAAGGGCAAGGGGTTTAAGAAATCCTCTGCTAAGGATAAGGGGAAGGCCAAGGCTGTCCAAGTCACGGACAAGGACACGCCAAAGCCCAAGCCCAAGTCCAAGGCTGGGCCTACTGACATGTGCAGGTTCTGCAAAGAACTGGGGCATTGGAGAAGAGATTGTAAGAAATTCCAGGAAGGTCTAAAGGAATTGAAGAAGAAGACTTTCGAGACTTCTTCATCAGGTATTTTTGTTATAGAAGTTAATACAACTACTTCTGATAATACCTCATGGGTCTTGGATACTGGTTGTGGGGCTCATATTTGTACTAATATGCAGGCACTCAGCAACAGTAGAAGGCTGAAGCAAGGACAAGTGGAGCTACGAGTTGGGAATGGAGCGAAAGTTTCAGCACTAGCTGTAGGCACATACTTGTTGTCTTTACCTTCGGGATTGATTTTAGAACTGAATAATTGTTATTTTGTACCTGCTATAAACAGAAATATTATTTCAATTTCTTTGTTGGATTTGGAAGGTTATGATTTTTCAGTTAAGAATAAATTATGTTCCTTCAATCGCAACAATTTGTTCTATGGTTCTGCCCCTCTTTCGAATGGGCTTTACATACTCGATCAATCCGCGCCAATATATAACATTAATACAAAACGGTTTAAACCTAATGAGGAAAACCGAACGTTTCTATGGCATTGTCGTTTAGGGCACATCAGCGAGAAACGCATCAAGAGGCTCCATTCAAATGGACTTCTTGGCTCATTTGACTTTGAGTCATGTGAGAAATGCGAATCATGCATGATGGGCAAAATGACACGGGCCCCCTTTAATAAACCTAACGAGAGGGCCAGTGACTTATTGGGCCTGATACACACTGATGTGTGTGGCCCAATGTCCACAAATGCAAGAGGAAACTATCAGTACTTCATTACCTTCACTGATGATTTCAGTAGGTATGGATATGTTTATTTGATGAAACATAAGTCTGAATCTTTTGAGAAGTTCAGAGAATTCCAAAATGAAGTACAGAACCAACTTGGCAAAAGCATTAAGGCTCTTCGGTCCGACCGAGGAGGAGAATACTTAAGCCAGGAATTCAGTGATCATCTGAGAGAGTGTGGGATCGTATCCCAACTCACTCCTCCTGGAACACCTCAATGGAATGGTGTGTCTGAGAGGAGAAATCAGACCTTATTGGATATGGTTCGATCTATGATGAGTCACACAGACCTTCCAATATCCCTTTCGGGATATGCTCTGCTAACAGCAGTGTTCACTCTAAATAGAGCGCCATCAAAAGCAGTAGCAAAGACACCATATGAATTATGGACTGGAGAAGCTCCAGTGCTGTCTTATCTCAGAATTTGGGGTTGTGAGGCCTACGTCAAGAGATTGATCTCAGACAAGCTTACACCAAAATCTGACAAATGCTACTTCATTGGTTATCCACGGGAAACCAAGGCTTATTACTTCTATCTACGTTCCGAGAACAAGATTTTTGTTGCCCGGGATTGTAACTTTCTTGAGAGGGAGTTTCTCTCTAAGAAAGACAGTGGGAGTAAGGTACTGCTTGAAGAAATTCAAGATGAACAGGATACTGCTCAACCTAATGAGGAAGAGCAGGAGGAGGCCCTACAAGAAATTGTAGAGCCTGAACCTGTGGTACCTGAAGTTCGAAGATCCGGGAGGATCCGTCACGAACCCGAGAGATATCAAGGATTCCTCGTGACTGACTGTCATGATCTTTTGATCATTGATGGTGATGAACCATCGAACTTCAATCAAGCCATGATGGGCCCAGATTCCTCTAAGTGGCGCAAGGCCACTGATTCCGAAATGGACTCCATGTCGGTCAACCAAGTGTTTTCGTTGGTTGACTTACCCGTTGGTGTAAAAGCCATCGAGTGCAAATGGATCTTCAAGAAGAAGATTGACGTGGATGGAAATGTCCAGATTTACAAAGCCAGGTTGGTGGCAAAAGGTTTCAGACAAGTTCACGGTGTGGATTACGATGAAACCTATTCACCAGTGGCTATGATGAAATCTATTCGGATTCTACTAGCAACTGCAGCTTTTCATGATTATGAAATTTGGCAGATGGACGTGAAAACCGCCTTCCTGAATGGTATTCTGGAAGAGGATGTGTATATGACGCAACCTGACGGTTACATAGATCCAAAGAATGCTGGGAAAGTATGCAAGCTTCATAAATCCATTTATGGATTGAAGCAAGCATCGAGGAGCTAGAATCTTCGTTTTGATGAAGCGATCAAGCAATTTGACTTCATCAGAAACGAAGAAGAACAATGCGTGTATAAGAAAACTAGTGAGAGCAAAATTGTATTTCTTATTCTGTATGTCGATGACATACTGCTTCTCGGAAACGACGTTCCAATGCTGAAGTCTGTAAAGGACTGGCTTGGAAGTTGTTTTTCCATGAAAGACATGGGTGAAGCCGCATACGTTCTTGGAATTAGGATCTATCGGGATAGACCTAAGAGGCTGATAGGCTTGTGTCAAGACTCATACATTGACAAAGTCCTACAAAGATTCAGCATGAAAGATTCCAAGAAGGGCTTCACGCCAATGGTGCATGGCACAACGCTAAGCAAGAAGCAGAGCCCTACGTCGGCTGCTGAGCTTGAGCGCATGAAGAATATTCCTTATGCATCTGCAATAGGATCTGTCATGTATGCCATGATCTGTACTCGTCCTGATGTTGCTTATGCATTGAGCATGACGAGTAGATACCAGTCAAATCCAGGTGAAAACCATTGGATTGCCGTAAAGAATATCTTGAAGTATCTAAGACATACTAAGGATAAGTTCTTGGTGTACGGTGGAAGTGATGTGCTTAAAGTCAGTGGATTCACGGACGCAAGTTTCCAGACAGACACAGATGATTTCCGGTCACAGTCCGGTTATGTCTTTTGTCTGAATGGCGGTGCAGTAAGTTGGAGAAGCTCCAAGCAGGACACCGTTGCTGATTCCACTACAGAAGTTGAATATATCGCCGCCTCAGAAGCAGCGAAGGAAGCTGTTTGGATACGAAAGTTCATTATGGAACTAGGTGTGATACCAGATGCGGCTGAGCCTCTGGCACTGTTTTGTGACAACAATGGTGCTATAGCTCAGGCAAAGGAACCAAGATCACACCAGAAATCCAAGCATGTTCAAAGAAGATTTCACTTGATACGTGACATCGTAAATAGAAAGGAAGTCAAGATCAGCCGAGTTCCGACAGATGATAATGTCGCTGATCCGTTGACAAAGCCACTCCCAAGGCCTAAGCTCGAGTTCCTGACTGAAGCTGTAGGCATTAGAAACATTGAAATGTAATCTAAATTTGAGTGGGAGTTTTGTGAGCTTTATTTTAGTTATTTGATATGTTCTTGTAAAACATTATTTTATGTTTTAATGAAATTATTATTTCAAGATTATTTTAACTGTGATGAAATAATCGTTCCAAAATGATATGAAGCATTTTATAGGTCATCGAAGTAAGTGACTTGATCTTGAGTCATCAAAGTCATTTAGCTTGATCATGAGACCCTATATTTGATAAATGTTTTATATCATCCTGTCCCTAGTCGAAGGTTGTTGAGACTGGAACACCAACAACCGTGTGAGACTGGATTGGTACGTGACTTATGACAAAGTCTCAGTGTGTCATAGATGCGCGGCATCAAAGTCAGTACATAGGTGTATGTTGGGAACATACGACCGGACAAGACCCGCTTATAAGAACTCTTCAGGATATTTATATCTGTGTCATAAGAGATTCTTACTACGACTATAGAGTATAGTCCTTAGACCTGAGTTCACATGCATGTGACTGCCCATGGACTGATGTACTTTGATCATTGTCTAACGCTATCGTTCTGCGATAGTTATAAGGACCTTGTTTGGGTACATTATGAAATGAGTAGTTTACAGTGATGGAACAAGACGGGATTTGTCCCTCCAATATAAATGGAGTGAATATCTCTAGGCCAATCGGAGATTTGAATACTGGAAAACGCATGGCCATGCTCAAACGGACTTTCCCGAGTCGTTTGGATTGTCAGTATCAAATCAGAGTCCGATGAACAAGATTAGGCTTTATAAGGATGACACTAATCTTGCCTTATGACTAATCAAGATATTGTGGCAAAAGGATTATGAATACAGAGATTCCAGTACAAGTGGGAGATTGTTGGAATTGTGTCCAGTAATCTCGGTACTGTCTCTAGAAAGTAAGAGTATGTCAATGATCAGACATAAGTCATATAATACTGGGGGTCATGATGGCTTGCTAGAGTCCGCTCATGATCTATAAGTCTTGGACTTATTGCCTTTATTATATGATCCCATATGGGTCACACGCCTAAGCTAACAGGAAAATATGTAGGAACGGCTTAGCAGAAGTACGGTAAAAGTGCTAGGCATTTACTGTACTTAGAGAGAGAATAAAAGGGTTTGGCCACTGTGTGTCGATCGATGCAGTGCGCGAACGTCTTGGAGTTAATTGGTATTTGGGCCAAAAGGCCCAAACGGAACTGAACGAGTGTTATAAATAAAACTCGTGTCTGTTTTCTCCAGTAACCCTAGCCCCCAGCGCCGAATCTCTCTCTCCCTGCGCCTCCCATCAGCCCGGTCTAGCAGCCGTTTTCTGTGATCGCGTGTGTGAGCCTTTGGAGGATTCATCTCTCGGTGTTTCTATCTGATCTCTGACCTGTTCTATCTCTTCCGCTGCAACAAACAGGTAAAAGGTGAGATCATCTAATGTTTCTATTCAAGAGAACCTAGATCCGCATGTTTAGGATGAATTAATCTGAAGAACTGAATCAGGATTAACCCCTAAACGTTCCAACAGTATGTGGACCGATGAACACAATTGCTAGAGGAAACTACCAGTACTTCATCACATTTACTGACGACTTCAGTAGATATGGTTATGTTTATCTAATGAAACATAAGTCTGAATCTTTTGAAAAGTTCAAAGAATTTCAGAATGAAGTACAAAACCAGCTTGGCAAGACAATCAAAGCACTTGGATCAGATCGAGGTGGTGAATATTTGAGTCAAACTTTCGATGACCATCTGAAAGAATGTGGAATTGTTTCACAACTCACTCCTCTAGGAACACCACAACTGAATGGTGTTTCCGAAAGGAGAAATCGAACTTTATTAGATATGGTTCGATCAATGATGAGTCATGCAGATCTTCCATTATACTTTTGGGGATACGCTCTAGAAACGTCTGCGTTTACGCTAAACAAATGTCTATCAAAATCATTTGAGAAGACACCATATGAGATATGGACTGGAAGAGTTCCAAATTTGTCTTTTCTGAAAATTTGGGGTTGTGATGCTTATGTTAAACGTATGTTTACCGATAAGCTCGGACCCAAATCTGATAAATGCTACTTCGTTGGTTTTCCCAAAGAAACCAAAGGTTATTACTTTTACAACCCTACCGAGAACAAAGTGTTTGTTGCTCGTAATGGTGCTTTTCTAGAAAGAGAATTTCTTTCCAAGAAAAACAGTGGGAGTAAAGTACATCTCGAAGAAGTTCGAGAAACACAGGAGATTGTTCCGGATTCTCATGAAGAGGATCAATTAGATTTACGAAGAGTCGTAGAATCTACACTTGTGGAACCTGAGGTACGTAGATCCGAGAGGATACGTCACAAACCTGTTAGATATGGGTTTTTGGTGACTGATCATCATGAACTATTGATAAGAGAGAGTGATGAACCTACGTCCTTTGAGGAAGCAATGATGGGCTCTGACTCCGAAAAATGGCAAGAAGCCGCAAAATCCGAAATGGAATCCATGTCAGTAAACAAAGTATGGACTTTGGTTGATTTACCTGATGGTGTCAAAACCATTGAGTGTAAATGGGTTTTCAAGAAGAAAACAGACATGGATGGTAATATACAGATATACAAAGCTAGATTGGTGGCTAAAAGTTACAAGCAAATTCATGGTATAGACTATGATGAAACCTATTCCCCAGTCGCAATGCTTAAGTCCATTCGGATTCTCCTAGCAATTGCCGCTTATTATGATTATGAGATATGGCAGATGGATGTGAAAACAGCTTTCCTTAATGGAAATCTCGAAGAGGATGTGTACATGACACAACCTGAGGGTTTCACAGTCCATGGAAATGCTAGGAAGGTGTGCAAGCTTCAACGTTCCATTTATGGTTTGAAGCAAGAATCTCGGAGTTGGAATCTTCATTTTAATGAGGCAATCAAAGAGTTTGATTTCATTAGAAACGAAGAAGAACCTTGCGTTTACAAGAAGACTAGTGGGAGTGCAGTTGTTTTCTTAGTATTGTATGTGGATGACATACTTCTGATTGGAAATGACATTCCTATGCTTAATTCTGTAAAGACCTGGCTAAGAAGTTGTTTCTCAATGAAAGACATGGGAGAAGCCGCGTACATTCTTGGAATAAGAATCTATAGAGATAGATTAAATAAGCTTATTGGATTATCTCAAGATACTTATATAGATAAGGTCTTGCACAGATTCCAAATGCGTGATTCCAAGAAAGGTTTTCTACCAATGTCTCATGGCATAACTCTCAGCAAGAATCAGTGTCCTCCGACACATGACGAGCGAGAACGGATGAATAGAATCCCATATGATTCTGCTATAGGATCTATCATGTATGCCATGCTCTGTACTCGTCCAGATGTTGCATGTGCTTTGAGCATGACGAGTAGATACCAATCTGATCCAGGTGAGAGTCACTGGACAGCAGTCAAGAACATCCTTAAATATTTAAGAAATACTAAGGATAAGTTCTTGGTATATGGAGGAAATGATGAGCTTGTTGTGAGTGGTTACACCGATGCGTGTTTCCAAACAGACAAAGATTATTACCGATCACAATCTGGTTTTATCTTTTGTCTTAATAGAGGAGCTGTAAGTTGGAAGAGTTCCAAGCAGAGCACCGTAGCAGACTCTACAACCGAAGCTGAGTACATTGCTGCTTCAGAAGCAGCAAAGGAAGCTGTTTAGATTCGGAAGTTTATTATTGAACTAGGTGTGGTTCCTAGTATTTCTAGCCCAATGGATCTCTATTGTGACAACAATGGAGCTATCGCACAAGCAAAAGAACCTAGATCCCACCAGAAGTCCAAACACATTATGAGGAGATATCATCTCATTCATGAGATTGTTGATAGAGGAGATGTGAAGATTAGCAGAGTCTCGACGGATGCAAATGTTTCTGATTCATTGACTAAGCCTCTTCCACGGCCTAAGCATGAGAGTCATACTGCTGCTATAGGCATTAAGTTTCTTAAGATGTGATCTTGATTCTAGTGGGAGGATTTTCCTTTTATATGATGTTCATGTATACATACATTTGGTTATGTTTTCAGATTTATGAAATTTGTTTCAGATTTATTTGGTTATTGGATAACAAATAAAGTCCCAAAATAATTTATTTCATTCTATAGGTCATCAAGTACGTGACTTGATCATGAAACCCTATAAGTGAAAGATGATATAAATTATTGGTCCCTAGTCAAGGTTATTAAAATGGGACGTTAATAACTGAAGATGATTAGTATGTGAGGTGGCTGATGACTAAGTTTCGTGGAGTCATTTAATATGTTGTATTAAAGCCAATCGCATAGACATGTGTTGGGGAACACAGTGTTGGATTGACCCGCTATGAGAACTCTACAAAATTGTTATATGAGTGCCATATGAGTTTCTCATGACGACTATAGAGTGTAGTCCTTTGACCTGAGTTAATCATGATTTTCTTACCTATGGATTAGTTCACTTTGACATTGTCAAACGTCAGCCGTAACAAGTGACTATAAAGACATTGATTGGGTGTGCTATGAAGTTTGTAAGGAACAGGGATGGAACAAGATGGAATTTGTCCCTCCTATATAACAGGAGATAAATATCTCAGAGCCTATCGAAGATTTAATACTGAGAAATGCATGGCCCTGCTCTAACGAGGTGAATGTCAGTCGTTTGTTTGATCAGTATAAATCGGAGTTCGATAAACGTGATCTAGCTTAGTAAGGATGACACCGTTTCTTGCCTTATGCTAAGATCGAGATATAGAGACAAAGGGATTATGGGAATGGATGATTCCAGTACAAGTGGGAGATTATTGGGAATGTCCTGAAATCAATTGTACCTATTCTTGGTTAAGTCGTAACGTCGAGATTCGACAATCATATAATATTAGGTGGTTATAATGTTTTGCTAGAAACCACTTATAATCTATGGATTGAGAATCTATTACTAATATCATATGATCCTACAGGGTCACACCCCTAAGAAAACTGGATCATAAACTTATTGGGGTTTTATATTTAATATTATATATATGTGATATATAAATATGTCATATATATACTATAGTTTACATGTGACCATTAATGGACGTGTAGTAAACTAAGTGGTGTAAATTTCTAATTAATCAATTGGGCTTAGCCCACTTTGTTAACCTAAGTGTTAGGTTAATGACGAGGTGTGAGTATATATATATATATATATATCATGCGTGTGATTATTGAAACTAACACACACAACCGCAAATAAAACCTAATATACAAAAGGACGAACTGTTCGTTCTACTTTGAGATTTGATCTCAACGGTACTAGCATCCCGTCTGATCCAGTTTGTGTACGTGTGGATACCGGTAGAGGCACAACACTTGGAGTGCTAAGGAATCTCGAATTGTCTCGTTTTATTCCGCTGCAAAATATCCAGGTATATTCAAGATTCTAAATTTAGATTTATTTCAGTATTTGCATGAGTTCCTGGCTAGTAAATTCATAGGTTGATTGTAAAATTGTTTTATAAACCGGTATGAATTCCAACACAAGCCGATCAAGTGCTCAACGAAGTTTGGACACATTTGAGGGAACGCCATCTCGAGTTCGCCTAGAAACTCCAGCAAGAAGCGAGGAATCAGGAAAATCAGGCAGCACGTCTCGAAATAGGCTTTGTAATCACAAAAATAGCCTGTTCTGACGGATTCCGGCGTCTCACCCGACCGGAGAAGCTTTAGCTTAACTTTCTCTGCCACTCTAAACGACGTAAACAAACTCTTGTTATCCACAGCATGCGTAATCGAGTCAGAATGATCGAACACGTCGTCATCCGCAAAATCCTTTCTCTTTCTTTACCACTGCACCATCCGATTTCTCCTTTGTCGACATCGATTTCAAGTTTTTTCAACAGTAGATGAACAGTTTTACCGAAAACAAACATGAAGAATGAAGACAAAACAAAAGCGATGCAGAAAAATGAAAGAGAAAAACAAAACACTCGATATAAAGAAAGAGAGAGAGGAAGAAACTACATGTGCAATAAGCAAATCTAGTGCAGCATGGAGGAGTGGGGAGTTGAGTTTATAAGCAGTTATTACTACGAACCTCGACATCTAGGAAGTGTTAGAATTTCAGAGACAACAAGGAGGAAGCTCTAATAATTTGAAGGCATGGCCAAGATACCATGCTAGATTTTGAGAGACTTAGCTCTTATTCCATGATGGAAATGAAGAGACTAAGCTCATGAACAACAACAAGAAACAAGAAAAGAATAAGAATAAGAGAAGGAAACCGATTCTGTTTAGTAGAAAGAACCAACTTGTTTGAACTCAGATTCAATTCTACTAGAGCTCTGTACTCTAGAGAAGATAGAGCATGTAAGCTAGTGGTTTATAGGAGCACTTAACTATATGAAATCTTATCCATGAGCTAAAAGAACTCATTAAGAGAGTTTACTCATATGAATGGACAAAATCAGTAAGTAGTTAAGTGTTATCCTTAAGAAGAGAGAATGTAAGAGCTTAACATGAACAAATTGTCCTCGTACTTGGATTAATTATGGAAGAGTTATCCAATCATGATATTAGGCTGCCTTAGCAGCCTAAATCGGGGCTCTTACCAGATTACATTGTTTCTACAGAGATGAACACAATGAGAAACAAATCATAATCTGTAAAGAAGTAAAGGAAGAGAGAAAAGACTTAAACACTTTTTTGTGTATCAAATGTTTGTATATTTTTGAATGTGTTGGATAACAAAAATGGTTACACATCTATATATATAGTGAAGACAAATGGAGGATTCCTAACACTCATTAATTCAAAATATGTTTTTTTTGAGGGGGGGGGAGATTAAACCCTTTGAATTTGAATTCATAAGAGATAAAATGTTGTTCTGTCTAAGAGAGAAAGGAACAGGTCTGGGGTGTCAGTTCAAGGTAGATAGAGACAAGTTCTGGTGGTCAACACACATGATCCTTGTTCTAATCTCTTCGCGGATCCAAATAGATGTTTGGCAATGATATTGCACACTTATCAGACCGCCCCATTCTTGCACATTATCTTTGGCATCAGTTTTGCACATTCTGATTTGGCACCACTTTTGCACAGGCTGATCTTTGGCACCACTTTTGCAGATTCTTATCTTTCACACCATATTTGCACAGGCGTATCTTTGGCACCACTTTTGCACAGACTTATCCTTTGGCAATGATAATGCACATGCTTATCTTTCTTCAATAGGCCCCCTTGATCTTCTCTTTATTCATCGCAAGGCTTATAACTCCTTATGATTCCGATGTTGACTTAACTTCAGCCTTCTAAATGCCTTCATCTTAGCTTTTACTAAGTGATTGATCCATCTTTGGCTTTTGTTGAGCAACGCAAAATCTTGAACAAGGAGAGAGTCTCGGCCTGGTCTTCATGACTTCAGCCTCTCCTCCTCCTTTCCATCTTACTCTCTAATACTCCCCCGCAAGCTTGGTCGTCGGGACGCCATGGAAAGGGGGTCAAAGTCCAAGCTTGGAGCTGCGGGAGTTACCTCATTAAAAACCTCCTTAAGGAAAACCTCTTTGGTATAAAACCAAAAGGACGAAAAAAGAGTATAGCTACCCACAGACTCTTGATGTAAGCCTGACCTGGTATATATAATATTTCTAGAACCGGTTCCTCCATGATTCCATTCATTCATCCCTTCATGAATTGATACATCTCCCTTCATGCCATGTAATCCTCCTTTGAGTATTCCATAGTCTTACTCCTCCCTTTAAACATTCAATCAAGATTAAAAGAAAAATTTAAAGTATATGCTATGGGGATTAAGAAAGGATTTACATGACAATAGAGTTTACAAGCAGTTGACTATTCAAACACGATATTCAAAAAAAATAGTCATGGGACATAAATGAAATGGATTTAACAAATTGAAAAGGGTAAGAGTTTAGAGAGTAGCCTTTTCATTGTCCTCTGGTGCGGTTTGGATTTGATTAAACTCCCTTGTACTCTTGACTTGTTCATGGCTTCAAACCATGACTTGAACATTGAAAACTTGTGCAAGCCAATCTTGATCAGTCTTTGCACATCCAATTATTACAAACAAACTTGCTTTAAGCACATCTTCAAGGTAGGAACTCCATCTTGGCGCATTGGGCAGATTCATCGTCTGTCAAAATCCATTTGACTCTCGATTTCAACACCACATCTTTTTATGGCTCCTTGAGTCATTTTGTTGCTTTAAAACAGTGTGAGCTCCAACAGCCTTCATGAGAAAAAAAGACCTCCCTTCTTGAATGGACAACTTCAGTATCGCCATTACACCTTGGGAGAACCTTCATTACTGCATCTGGTTTGTTGGAGACTTCATCAGCTCCTCAACTATAAAACTTAAACACCAAAGAGAACCACCACTTATATACTGTAATCCAGCACTTTTTGTGACTGATCCTCAATGTCAAACTCGCAATTCCTCCTTAGAACACCAAAAAAATCACATAACAATCCTCAAGCATCACAGTTTTGATTAGGAACAATGAGCTTTCATTGTAAGTTTCTGTGAAAGTAAAAGAGGGCTCTTTAGGAGAGAACTTTGAGAGAGTATAAGTAACCAAGAATCTGCACATCTCAAATCAAGAGAGTGTGACAGGAAGTATTGAGAGTGTAAGAAGAATTGAGAGTCTGGAGATGACACACAATCTCATATTTAGAGTGTGTGCACAAGAGAATGAAAGAGTATGAAGATTTTGGAACACCAAGCTCGGATTAAGAGAATGTGAACCAAATTCATAGAATAGAGAATGGGAGTTGTTCAAGGACTGAGTTTTGCTCAGTTTGACTCACAATTCGAGGAAGCAAGAAAGACATACAGAAACAGAGAACCAAGAGTGAAAGAAACAGAGTTTTGCTCTTGTTCTTCTCTGATTTTTAAACAAGAACTTGTTAGTCCTCAAACATGATAGAGCAACAAGCAAGAAGAGAAAGGAACCAAGTAAAAACATAAGTTTGGTCCTTAGAGAATTGCGGAAGCAAGAGAAAAAAAGAGAGAGAGAGGGAGAGAGTTTTCCTCTATTTTTTTCAGAACATTTGCAGCCAAGAATCAAGATGCTCTAATACCATGTTAGAACTTGAAACAACCATGAGGAAGCTCTGATAATTTAAAGGCATGGCCAAGATACCATGCTAGAGTTTGAGAGACTTAGATCTTATTCCATGATGGGAATAATGAGACACAGCTACTGAAAAACAACAAGAAAAAATAACATAATAAGATTAAGAGGAGGAAACCGATTCTGTTAAGGAGAAAGAACCAACTAGTTTGAACTTAGATTCAACTCAATTAGAGCTTTGTACTCTAGAGAAGATATGGGCTAGAAAGCTAGTGGTTTATTGGAGCACTTAGATAGAGTTTGAGAGACTTAGCTCTTATTCCATGATGGAAATGAAGAGACTAAGCTTCTGAATAGCAAGAAGAAACAAGAACATAATAAAATTAAGAGAAGGAAACCGATTCTGTTTAGGAGACACAGCCAACTAGTTTGAACTCAGATTCAACTCTATTAGAGCTTTGTACTCTAGAGAAGATATGAGCTAATAAGCTAGTGGTTTATTGGAGCCCTTAGATATATGAAATTTTATCCAGGAGCTAAACAACTCATTAAGAGAGTACTCATGAGAATGGACATAATCAGTAAGTACTTAAGTGTTATCCTTAAGAAGAGAGAATGTAAGAGCTTAACATGAACAAATTGTTCTCATACTTGGATTAACTATGGAGGAGTTATCAAAGCATGATATTAGGCTGCCTTAGCAACCTAAACGTGGCTCTTACCATATAACATTGTGTCCAAAGAGATGAAACAAATGAGAAACAAATCAGAATCGATAAAGAAGTATCGGTAGAGAGAAAAGACTTAAACAAGTTTTTGTGTATCAAATGTTTCTATATTTCTGATGTGTTGTATTACAACAATGGGTACACCTCTATATATAGAGAAGACAAATGGAGGATGTCCTAGAACACTCACGAATTAAAAATATGGTTTTGGGGGGGGGGGGTGGGATATTAAACCCTTTGAATTTGAATTAATAAGAGACAAAATGTTGTTCTGTCCAAGAAAGAAAGGGACAGGTCATGGGCATCTGTTCAAGGTAGATAGAGAAAAGTTATGTTGGTCAACACACGTGATCCTTCTTCGGATCTCTTCACGGATCAAAACAGACATTTGGCACTGATTTTTCACACTTATCAGAATGCGCCATTCTTGCACATTATCTTTAGCACCAGTTTTGCACATTCTGATTCGGCACCACTTTTGCACAGGCTGATCTTTGGTACCACTTTTGCACATGCACATCTTTGACACCATTTTTGCACAGGCTTATCTTTGGCACCACTTTTGCACAGGCTTATCCTTTGGCAATGATAATGCACATGCTTATCTTTTTTTAATAGGCGCCTTTGTCTTCTCTTTATTCATCCCTAGGCTTATAACTCCTTATGATTCTGATGTTGACTTAACTTCAGCCTTTTAAATGCCTTCATCTTAGCTTTTACTAAGTGATTGATCAATCTTTGGCTTTTGTTACCAAATCTTAAACAAGTAGAGAGTCTCTATAATATCTTGTTCCAAGAAATGGTCAACGGGAAGTCAACGAGGGGCATTTCTTTAAATTCCAAGAGATGAGGGGCATTTTGGTAATTTTACCAAAATGCTAGCCGGAAGCGGAGACGGACCAAATGTTCTTCTTTTTAGCCATAAAGAACATTTAGAAGACCAGACGTGGAAGAAACAGAGATTTAACTAGTTTTTGGGACTATCACGAAAGGAAACCGATAGAACCGACAAAACTTGTAAAATCCATAACCGGAGCTACGGGTATCCAAATGAGGTGATTCAAACTGCTAAATTCATCTAAGATTGTCTAAAATCTGAAAATGAGGCTTGGTGGATTTATAGAAGCAGCTAAGGAGTTTTTAAAATATTAAACGTAAAACCAGTTTTTTCGAGAAACTGATACAATGTTTGGGCAAGCGAGAGGACCCTCTAAAGTCCAATAAAATTATGCAATTTTGACCACAGATCCTTTAGAATATGTAGAAGCTATGGTTCAAAGGATTCAGAAAGATTTGATGCCTAGATCAAGTTATAAAATTTTGACCATTAAGGCATAATTAGTGGCTAAATATTCAAAATAAATTCAAGGAAGTTTGGGCTTAGACCAGGGTGATTGGGGCTGATTACTAAGGTTATTTTGGACCTAAATCCAGCCCAGTATGAAGAATGGGCCACGAAATCTGGTCCAAGAAATTAAGAGGCTTTATGGTATTTTAGGTGCATGAATCTAAGTATGTGAGTTGTCATCAATCCAAGGGTTTCAAATAGGAGGCTACAAGTGGATGGTAGTTGATAAAATGCATTGTTTTTGGATGGATTTTGGTTAGAAGGTCGTGGCATAAGATGGAGAAGAAGAGGAGACAAGTGGAAGGTGGAGATCACACCACTTTAGCTATATAAGGAGGCCTTGGGTCACTTATTTTCTTCACACCAACAAAGAAAGAAAAAAGAGAGGTAAAGAAGAGAGAAAGAAGAGAGGGAGAAGGGAAGAAGAAGAAGAAGAAGAAGAAGAAGCCGGAGCAAGAGAAGAAGAAGCCGGAGAAGAAGAAGAAGTCAGAGCTAGAGAAGAAGAAGAAGGAGAGAGATAGAGGCGTGAAGCTTGAAGAAGAAGAAAATGGAGAGAGGAGATGCGTGAAGCTTGAAGAAGAAGAAGATGGAGAGAAGAGAAGCGTGAAGGAGAGAGAGAAGATGAAGCTTGAGGAGGAAGAAGAAAGAAAGAAGATGAAGCGTGAAGAAGGAGAAGAGAGAGAGAAGAAGAGAAGCATAAGAAGAAGAAGCATGAAGAAGAGGAAGAGAGAGAGAGATGGAGGAAGACCGAAGAGGAGAAAGCAAAGGAGGAGAGAACCGGAGGAGAAGAAGAGGGAGAAAAGAAGAAGACCGGAGGAGGAAGAAAAAGAGAGAGGAGAGGAAGAAGAAGAGAGGGAGGCGTGAAGAAGAAGAATAGAGGGAAAACCGGAGAAGAGAGAGAACCAGAAGAGAAAGAAAGAGAGAACCGGAGAGAAAGAGAACCGGAGGATAGAACCGGAGGAGAGAGAGAGAGAGAGAGGACTGGAGGAAAGAGAGAACCGGAAGAGAAAGAAAGAGAGAACCATAGAGAAAGAGAACTGGAGGAGAGAGAGAGAACCAGAGGAGAGAGAAAAGGAGGAGAGAAGATGAGGATGTTCCGGAGGCTCCATCGGAATCATTCAGTCAACGGTACGGTCAAGTGTGGGTCAAGGTCGGGTCAAAGCAGTGGAGGTTCGTGGAAGGGTTCGGGGTAGCAGCGGGTTTAGTTCGGGTCTCGGGGGTTCCGTCAATCCATCCATCCGTCGTCATCATAAAAACACTGTGAGTCGGCTAAATTGTGTGTTGCATTTATTTAGAATTATATAGATCCGTAATTGATAAACCGTGGTTTAGGTTGCATACCCGATTGATTGAATTGGTTAGAAGGCTAGGTTGATTAATAACTCGGTTAATTAATTAAACAGTTAGGTTAAGAGATGCATGCTAGTTAGCTTATATCCGTAATCATTGATAGTTTGTTGATTGCTTGATTGGGTGATGCATACATATAGAATGGCATGTTAGGACGTATATGCATATATAAGTATTTAAGAACGTATCTAAAGGAATCTATATACGGGAAATAATGAGTTGATTAAAATACGGTTAAATGACATAACCCACTTAGAATATAATAACGGGATGGATTAATGAATGAAAGTTAATGAATAATGAGATGTCGGGGAGTTAGTAATCTTACTAACTTTAAACCGATAGATCGATAACGTATTGAAAGATATTTAGGAAGGGATAAGTAAGATAAGTGGTGTGATTGATGAGCCGTCTACGGGATTAGTAATCCATTAATCCCAAGGTAGCGGATTGAATGAGTAAATGTTAAGGAAATATTAAAAGACTAATAAACCTAAATAATTGTTTGTGTGGTGTTGTGATTGATTGTTTGTGTGATTGTGTATCTACTTCGGTGTTGGGCCAAGTAGACTGTTGATTGCTTGATTGTTTATCTACTTCGGTGTTGGGCCGAGTAGACTGTACTGGTAGATACTTACTCTGGTGCAGGACCGAGTAAGTTTGGGTGATGTGGAAGTTGGTGATAGGACTTGCGGGATGGATTGGGGATTTAAGATAGTGTTTCTATATGACCTTGTCGGTCTTGTGTGATAGAGTCCCAGTGAGTCTGCTTGTTTACATTGGTGTTATTAGGACTCTATAGGGTGCGTTAGATCCCGCAAGTCTAGAGATGGCGTTCCGGTACTTCCTGCCCAATTGGATCCTCGGGAGTTGAGAACCTGGTCAGTTCACGTACCTTTGGTAGTTTTTCTGGCAGGTGTTAACCTATGGAGTGACATCTGTAGGTGTGTGGTCCGGAGAATACGGGGTCGCGTCCTAGGGCCGGACTGCAAGGAAACTCGGGTTACCGGGGGTAACTCGAGTCACCACATATCGATGGACGGAGAACGGTGTCCTAGCCGTTGGACTTCGTGTTATCGTCTAGGAGTCGTGGGAGGTTTTACCTACCGTGGCAGCAACTAATTGTTCCCGTGGAAGTCACCGAGTTCGCAAAGTGGGCCCAGATGGTGTGAAGTTGTGTAGTGCCGCGATAGATAGATCGAGTCTAACCAAGAGCATGTGCCGCAGTGTTCTCGATTCCCTTCTTTGATGATTGTGTTGTTATTTGAATGCTTGTGTGTTGTGGAGCTCATCACGTGTTGGTAGCACGTGATCATCTATTATACTTGATTGTTATTTTGGGTTTGGGCGGAATTATTAGATTGTTAGCAGCCTTTAATTGGGAGCCGTCTCACTGGGTAATCTTAGATTACTCATTAGACTCTTTTGTGTTTCCAGGTTTGGCATAGCTCGGCGGACGCATAGGACACTCGGAGTAGTCTCGGGTTGGATTTTGACTAGGGTTTGTAAGCATTTTGACTTTATTTTCGGTTTCGGATTTTTTTCGGATAACCCGCTAAATGTTTTGTAATACACCGTATATTCTTTGAATTTCGCATGCTCGTCACTTTTTCAATGATCAAAAGATCACAACAATCGGCTACGAGAAATCACTCTCGAGTTAGTGACGGATCCTTTCGGATCTGCGAATTTCAGGCTCCGCAGGTGTAGTTCCTACAGCACTTTGTAGATCTCACTGCTGCTTTCCCTCAACAGGTTGAGCAGCCTCCTGTGTTTATCGAATTTCTTCGATGTGTACTTTTACTCCCACTGTTCCTTTTGGAAAGTACGATCTTTCTCAAAAGACACAGTTCCTGACAACAAAACTTTGTTCTCATATTGGTTATAAAAGTAGTAAGCCTCGGTTTCCCTAGGACAACCAGCGAGGTAGAACTTATCAGATTTGGGTTCAAGCTTATCAGCTATCATCCCCAAATTATCAGAAACAACTTACTTGAAAAACTTCTAGTCCACATCCAAGGTGGTATCTTTCAATTGATTCTGATTGAAACCCTTTTCTGCGCAAACACAGACATTTTAGAGCGTATTCTTAAAGGATTATGGAAGATTCCTGTGACTCATCACTAATCGGAGCATATCTAATAAGATCCGATTCGTTCTCTCAGAAACACCATTTAGGTTTTCCAGGAGAAAAGACTTGTGATATGACTTCACACTCACCTAGATGATCACACAATTCTTGACTCAAGTATTTTCCTCCGCGATCTAATCGAGGATCTCAATACTTATGTCAAATCGGTTCTATACTTCATCTTGGAACTCCTCAAGGGATTCCTGCTCGTGTCTCATCAAAAGAACACAGCCATACTTATTGATGCCATCAATAAGGTAATGAAGTACTGAAGATTTCCTTTGGCACTAATGCTCATTGGGCCACATACACTAGTACATGCAAGGCCCAATAAGCCTCGGGCTCTTTTCTTTAGCTCTGCTAAAAGGCCTTAGTCATTTGGCCCAGGAAGCATAATTCATATCTCATAAGATTAATAATAAAATGAGTCCAAAAACAATGGAACTTCTGAATCCGCTTCACTCTATGTGGTCAAAACGACTGTGCTAAGGAAAAAAAAATGAGTTCAAGTCATCAGACTTAAACCGTTTGGTATTTATGTTATATGTACAATCGTACATTGGTTTAAGATATAAAACCCATTCTAAACGGGGTGCTACCATATAATATATCATTAAGATCTAAAGAACAAAACTTGTCTTTTATCAAAATGAAAACATCCAAATTCTGATAAGAAAATGAAAGACATCTCTGCACAAGGCAGATACATAGTAGCAATTACTTAATTTCTAAAACCAAGTATGAAAGGCTCCTACAAGTGGAGAATCCCTACGGCTCATGCAGCAACCATTGCTTCACACCAGACACGCAGTTCCACTTGTCCTTTCTTCAACGTTCTACTGTCGCTTAGGTCCTGCATATTTCAAAAATATCAGTATCACAACTAGTATCCAATACTCACGTAGAACTTGAAATAATAACACAATACCTGAAGAAGGAGTACCATACATCTTCTCCATCTCTTGTGAATCTTCCAAGAATTTAATGCAATTTCTCTTCCAATGCCCAAACTCTTTACAGTAGCAGCATTTATCAGATGGGCCTGACTTGGGCTTAAAAGATGACACAGGCTTATCCCGATTCCAAATCTGAACGGCCTTGCCTTCACCCTTGTCTATACAAGATTTCTCAAATCTTTTACCCTTTTTGATGTTTTGCTCTGCTGTCTTGAGCATGCCATGCAACTCAGTCAACGTCTTCGTCAAGCCTTTCTTGATATAGTTCTTAATGAACTTATCATAACTTGACGGCAGTGACTGCAGAATGATGACAGTAGCCAACTCCAAGCTGACAGGATAATCCAGTTTCCCCAGGTTATCAATGTAACCCATCAGTTTAATGACATGAGGCTTACTGGAGCATCCTCTGGTAGCTTGCACCCAGTGAGAGACTTCACCATATGGAATCTCTCAACTCGTGCTAGATCCTGAAACTTCAGTTTCAGGCTGGTGATCATCTCTATTGGCGACTCCATGTTCTCGTATTGACTCTTCAAGTCCGATACCATGGTAGCCAACATCAGACCACTTACATCTACCACATCAATATAATGCCTATTCCAAGCATCATATACTGCATTCGAGCGATTGGTCCCAAGCATTTCTGGAAGAGCTTTCTCAAGGACATAGTCCTTGCTCTCCTGCTTGAGGATTAATCTCAAATTCCGATACTAATCCGGGAAATTTGATCCATTTAACTTGTCCTTCTCAAGGACGGATCGCAATGAGAAAGTAGTCTTAGACATAAGCTAAAATCCAAGAAAAACAAAGATTTAGTAATGTATTCCATGAGAAGTCTTATCTAATAAGAAAACTCGCATTATATTTAAACAATGTTTCCTCTATAAATATAATGATCCAAGATCCATACTTCACTATTATTTGAGTGGACGACTCGCCATCACCCAAAATTTAGTTATCTAGGTAAGAAAATCATTGCTAATTGTACCCAGTACAACTCTTGGTCGCAGATAAGACAATCCATGTCTCATCTACTCTGACGTCTCTGAGCCCAGAACTTCTGATAGCCCAGTCAAGTAAACCAATCTCTTTAGTCTTGTGATCATTGACAGTCGCACTACAAATCTATCAATGATCACCTGCCTTACTCATGTAGTAGTGGATACCAAGGACTCCAAGGCTATCCAACAACGAAACAAGTCTTGACAGTAGACAAGATTGGGCAAGAGATCAATGTTACTTGATATTTTAGTTGAGGAAACTAAACTCCAAAAGGATCAGCAAATCAATCTCTTAGATCATGTAATTGTTGATGTCAAGCACTGCAAGTCCATCAACATAATTACCTGCCTTACTCACGTAATTTTGGACACCAAGCTCTTGGCTAGACCATCACACAACGAAATTGTTGGAAGTTTCGGTTGATCCTGATTCAATTCTCATATTGATATCAACCTAAACATGCATTAGATCTAGGTGTTCTTATTTAGAAACATTATGATCTCACCTTTTACCTGTTTGTTGCAGCGGAATTGATGAACAGGTCAGAGATCAGGGAGATACACCAAGGGATGAATCCTCCAAAGGCTCACACACGCAATCACAGGAAACTGGTTGCTAGACCACGAGGAGATGGGGCGCAGAAGAGAGAGAGAGGCGCGGCTGAGTACTAGGGTTGGGAGGAAGAGAGTTGGCTTTTAGTCATTAAAAGCCTTCTCTTTCCCTTTTGGGCTTTTGGGCCCAATCTGATTAAATCCCATTTAATCAGACCCATTAATCTTTCTCTCTTAGTACGACAAATGCCTAGCACTTTTGTCGTACTTCTGCTAAGCCGTTCCTACTTTATTTCCTGCTAGCTTAAGCGTGTGACCCATATGGGATCATACAATAAAAGCAATAAGTCCGAGACTTATAGATCATGAGCGGACTCTAGCAAGCCATCATGACCCCCAGTATTGTATGACTTATGTCTGATCACTGACATACTCTTACGTTATAGAGACAGTACAGAGATTGCTGGACACAATTCCAACAATCTCCCACTTGAACTGGAATCTCTGTATTCATAATCCCTTTCGTCTCAATATCTCGATTAGTCATAAGGCAAGATTAGTGTCATCCTTATAAAGCCTAATCTTGTTCATCGGACTCTGATTTGATACTGACAATCCAAACGACTCGGGAAAGTCCGTTTGAGCATGGCCATGCGTTTTCCAGTATTCAAATCTCCGATTGGCCTAGAGATATTCACTCCATTTATATTGGAGGGACAAATCCCATCTTGTTCCATCACTGTAAACTACTCATTTCATGATGTACCCAAACAAGGTCCTTATAGCTATCGCAGAACGATAGCGTTAGACAATGATCAAAGTGCATCAGTCCATATGCAGTCACATGCATGCGAACTCAGGTCTAAGGACTATACTCTATAGTCGTAGTAAGAATCTCTTATGACACAGATATAAATATCCTGAAGAGTTCTTATTAGCGGGTCTTGTCCGGTCGTATGTTCCCAACATACACCTATGTACTGACTTTGATGCCGTGCATCTATGACACACTGAGACTTTGTCATAAGTCACGTACCAATCCAGTCTCACACGGTTGTTGGTGTTCCAGTTTCAACAACCTTCGACTAGGGACATGATGATATAAAACATTTATCAAATATAGGATCTCATGATCAAGCTAAATGACTTCGATGACTCAAGATCAAATCATTTACTTCGATGACCTATAAAATGGTTCATATCATTTTGGAACGATTATTTCATCACAGTTAAAATAATCTTGAAATAATAATTTCATTAAAACATAAATAATGTTTTACAAGAACATATCAAATAACTAAAATAAAGCTCACAAAACTCCCACTCAAATTTAGATTACATTTCAATGTTTCTAATGCCTACAGCTTCAGTCAGAAACTCGAGCTTAGGCCTTGGGAGTGGCTTTGTCAACGGATCAGCGACATTATCATCTGTCGGAACTCGGCTGATCTTGACTTCCTTTCTATTAATGATGTCACGTATCAAGTGATATCTTCTTTGAACATGCTTGGATTTCTGGTGTGATCTTGGTTCCTTTGCCTGAGCTATAGCACCATTGTTGTCACAAAACAGTGCCAGAGGCTCAGCCGCATCTGGTATCACACCTAGTTCCATAATGAACTTTCGTATCCAAACAGCTTCCTTCGCTGCTTCCGAGGCGGCGATATATTCAGCTTCTGTAGTGGAATCAGCAACGGTGTCCTGCTTGGAGCTTCTCCAACTTACTGCACCGCCATTCAGACAAAAGACATAACCGGACTGTGACCGGAAATCATCTGTGTCTGTCTGGAAACTTGCGTCCGTGAATCCACTGACTTTAAGCACATCACTTCCACCGTACACCAAGAATTTATCCTTAGTATGTCTTAGATACTTCAAGATATTCTTTACGGCAATCCAATGGTTTTTCACCTGGATTTGACTGGTATCTACTCGTCATGCTCAATGCATAAGCAACATCAGGACGAGTACAGATCATGGCATACATGACAGATCCTATTGCAGATGCATAAGGAATATTCTTCATGCGCTCAAGCTCAGCAGCCGACGTAGGGCTCTGCTTCTTGCTTAGCGTTGTGCCATGTACCATTGGCGTGAAGCCCTTCTTGGAATCTTTCATGCTGAATCTTTGTAGGACTTTGTCAATGTATGAGTCTTGACACAAGCCTATCAGCCTCTTAGGTCTATCCCGATAGATCCTAATTCCAAGAACGTATGCGGCTTCACCCATGTCTTTCATGGAAAAACAACTTCCAAGCCAGTCTTTTACAGACTTCAGCATTGGAACGTCGTTTCCGAGAAGCAGTATGTCATCGACATACAGAATAAGAAATACAATCTTGCTCCCACTAGATTTCTTATACACGCATTGTTCTTCTTCGTTTCTAATGAAGTCAAATTGCTTGATCGCTTCATCAAAACGAAGATTCCAGCTCCTCGATGCTTGCTTCAATCCATAAATGGATTTATGAAGCTTGCATACTTTCCCAGCATTCTTTGGATCTATGTAACCGTCAGGTTGCGTCATATACACATCCTCTTCCAGAATACCATTCAGGAAGGCGGTTTTCACGTCCATCTGCCAAATTTCATAATCATGAAAAGCTGCAGTTGCTAGTAGAATCCGAATAGATTTCATCATAGCCACCGGTGAATAGGTTTCATCGTAGTCCACTCCGTGAACTTGTCTGAAACCTTTTGCCACCAACCTGGCTTTATAAATCTGGACATTTCCATCCACGTCAATCTTCTTCTTGAAGATCCATTTGCACTCGATGGCTTTTACACCAGCGGGTAAGTCAACCAACGAAAATACTTGGTTGACCGACATGGAGTCCATTTCGGAATCAGTGGCCTTGCGCCACTTAGAGGAATCTGGGCCCATCATGGCTTGATTGAAGTTCGATGGTTCATCACCATCAATGATCAAAAGATCATGACAGTCAGTCACGAGGAATCCCTGATATCTCTCGGGTTCGTGACGGATCCTCCCGGATCTTCGAACTTCAGGTACTACAGGTTCAGGCTCTACAATTTCTTGTAGATCCTCCTGCTGCTCTTCCTCATTAGGTTGAGCAGTATCCTGTTCATCTTGAATTTCTTCAAGCAGTACCTTACTCCCACTGTCTTTCTTAGAGAGAAACTCTCTCTCAAGAAAGTTACAATCCCGGGCAACAAAGATCTTGTTCTCGGAACGTAGATAGAAGTAATAAGCCTTGGTTTCCCGTGGATAACCAATGAAGTAGCATTTATCAGATTTTGGTGTAAGCTTATCTGAGATTAATCTCTTTACATAGGCTTCACAACCCCAAATTCTTAGATAAGACAGCACTGGAGCCACTCCAGTCCATAATTCATATGGTGTCTTTGCTACTGCTTTTGATGGCGCTCTGTTTAGAGTGAACACTGCTGTTAGCAGAGCATATCCCCAAAGGGATATTGGAAGGTCTGTGTGACTCATCATAGATCGAACCATATCCAATAAGGTCCGATTTCTCCTCTCAGACACACCATTCCATTGAGGTGTTCCAGGAGGAGTGAGTTGGGATACGATCCCACACTCTCTCAGATGATCACTGAATTCTTGGCTTAAGTATTCTCCTCCTCGGTCGGACCGAAGAGCCTTAATGCTTTTGCCAAGTTGGTTCTGTACTTCATTTTGGAATTCTCTGAACTTCTCAAAAGATTCAGACTTATGTTTCATCAAATAAACATATCCATACCTACTGAAATCATCAGTAAAGGTAATGAAGTACTGATAGTTTCCTCTTGCATTAGTGGACATTGGGCCACACACATCAGTGTGTATCAGGCCCAATAAGTCACTGGCCCTCTCGTTAGGTTTATTAAAGGGGGCCCGTGTCATTTTGCCCATCATGCAGGTTTCGCATTTTTCACATGACTCAAAGTCAAATGAGCCAAGAAGTCCATTCGAATGGAGCCTCTTGATGCGTTTCTCGCTGATGTGCCCTAAACGACAATGCCATAGAAACGTTCGGTTTTCCTCATTAGGTTTAAACCGTTTTGTATTAATGTTATAAATTGGCGCAGATTGATCGAGTATGTAAAGCCCATTCGTAAGAGGGGCAGAACCATAGAACAAATTGTTGCGATTGAAGGAACATAATTTATTCTTAACTGAAAAATCATAACCTTCCAAATCCAACAAAGAAATTGAAATAATATTTCTGCTTATAGCAGGTACAAAATAACAATTATTAAGTTCTAAAATCAATCCCGAAGGTAAAGACAACAAGTAAGTTCCTACAGCTAGTGCTGAAACTTTCGCTCCATTCCCAACTCGTAGTTCCACTTGTCCTTGCTTCAGCCTTCTACTGTTGCTGAGTGCCTGCATATTAGTACAAATATGAGCCCCACAACCAGTATCCATGACCCATGAGGTATTATCAGAAGTAGTTGTATTAACTTCTATAACAAAAATACCTGATGAAGAAGTCTCGAAAGTCTTCTTCTTTAATTCCTTTAGACCTTCCTGGAATTTCTTGCAATCTCTTCTCCAATGCCCCAGTTCTTTGCAGAACCTGCACATGTCAGTAGGCCCAGCCTTGGACTTGGGCTTGGGCTTTGGCGTGTCCTTGTCCTCGACTTGGACACCCTTGGCCTTTCCCTTATCCTTAGCAGAAGACTTCTTAAACCCCTTGCCCTTTTGTACCATAAGTACATTGGGGTCCTTGGCGGTTTTCTTCAAGTTGGGCTCTGCAGTCTTGAGCATTCCGTGAAGCTCAGGCAGTGTCTTACTCAAGCCATGCATGTTAAAGTTCAGAATGAACTGATCATAGCTTGCAGGTAAAGACTGCAGAATGATGTCGCAGGCAAGTTCCTGGCTGATTGGGCAGTCGAGTTTGTGAAGATGATCGAGATAACCCATCATCTTCAACACATGAGGACTCACTGCCGCATTCGCAGCCAACTTACAGTCCAAGAGGTTCTTAACTGTCTGGAACCTCTCGGTCCTAGCCTGCTCCTGAAAAAGCGATTTCAGGCTTGCCATGATCTCGATTGGAGACAATACACTTTCGAACTGCTTTTGCAGCTCTGGAGTCATTGTCACCAACATCAGGCAATAAACATCATTTTCATCTGACGAATGCTTTTCCCAAGCATTGTGCAGAGTCCTGGCAGCATTGGCAAGAGGCCTCTCGGGGAGGGGATCTCGAAGGACATAATCCTTCTTCTCCTGCTTGAGGACCAGCCTCAAGTTCCTTGACCATGTCAGGAAGTTCGTTCCAGTCAGCTTCTCCTTCTCGAGAACAGACCGGATCGAGAATGTGTTTTGTGTGCTTGTAGTAGTCATATCTGAAATATATAAATAAAAAGGTTATTAGTTATATGTTCAAAATGATTAATCTCGTATTAAAGTATAATATGATTAATCATGCATTATATTCAATAACATAAGTTACCCTCAATAGAATATAATGATTCCAAGATCCACATATAACTAAGATCAAAGTGGGCCACTGGCCGTCACCCAACCTTAGCTTATATCGGTAAGCCCTATATCGGCTAATTATATCCGTGATATAACTCTTGGTTGTGAATCTGGGCCCGAGGCCCAATCCACTCTGATGTCTCAAGGCCCGGGACTCCCGATGGCCTAGTCAAGAAAACCGGACTATACAGTCATGTAATCATTAATGTCTGGGACTCCCAATGACATTTATGAATCACAAACCGTCTTACCCACGCAAAAGCAGACATCCTCACACTGTAAGGCCATGAATGCAATTGAATGGGCTTTGACAGCTGACATAGCCTGGACAAGACATCCAACGCTTGATATTATTTGAGGTTCGTAGGTTTATTAAAATCATTCCCAAAATAGAAGATTACTATTTTGGGAAACTTTCTATTTATGGAAACCTACTATTTTTGGAAACTTTCTAAAATTGGAAACTTTCTAAAACCGGAAACTTTCTAACTTTAGAAACTTCTTTAAAATCCAAAACCCGCAAATTCAGAAACTTCTATTTTAAGAAACTTTCTAATTATAAAATTTCGGAAACTTTAATTTAAAAACGACTTTATAATTTTATAAAATAGATTTTAAATTAATCTGAAGAAAGACTCAATTAACTGGCCCAATTGTTTTAACTTCTTGGCCCGAGGCCCAAGAATTGGTCCATGTCCAAGACATGACCCAATTGTCCAATTAATTGACATAACCGGTCTGGTTCATTAAAACTGGTCTAACCAAGTTTCAATTACTACGATGACCACAATTGTCAACCGGTTATTTACTAAACCGGAATTTCTCAATTTATTTGGTCCAACCAAATCAAATTAGAAATTCCTGGTTTAGGCACTAAATCCAATATTTCTTTCGACATTGGATTTCTTATCCTGGTTTAACCAGACTTAATAAACTTATCAAATCTGTTTATTAAACCAGAACGATTGATTTTAATCAAGTTTTGAACCGAACCAGCTAACCGAAATCGAACCGGCCCATCACACCCAAAACCCTAACCGGCCAGCCGTAAGCTTCACGCAAAAGCGATAGCCGCAGGCCAGCCGCGTTTGATCCGGATCGGGACGTTCGCTCGGCAGCTCGGGACGGGACGTGATGCTCGGGTCGAGAGATCGGGACGTCCGAGAGCGTGACGCGATCCGGACGGTCGAAACCTCACGCGATCGGGACACCATCCGGACGAGACGATCGGGACGACGAACGCGGGACGCGATCCATGCGATCGGCTATCGCACGATCCATGCGATCGGGACGTCTCTCGGTCGACCGTCCGCCGTCCACCCGAGCCTCCTTTCGGCCGTAAAACCAACCGGCCAAGCCGGTCGATCCATCTTTGGCCGATCGCAAATCTGAGTCATATAGCTCATGTTTTGCGATTTTTCTTGTGTGTTTAGGGTTCAATTCTGATTCTTAACTGTTTTATCTTATCAGTAATTGATTCAAAAACAATTCTAAACAGATTAAACAACCTAAACAATGAATCTAAAACAAGAAACCTAAGAACCAATGGCTCTGATACCACTGTTGGAAGTTTCGGTTGATCCTGATTCAATTCTCATATTGATATCAACCTAAACATGCATTAGATCTAGGTGTTCTTATTTAGAAACATTATGATCTCACCTTTTACCTGTTTGTTGCAGCGGAATTGATGAACAGGTCAGAGATCAGGGAGATACACCAAGGGATGAATCCTCCAAAGGCTCACACACGCAATCACAGGAAACTGGTTGCTAGACCACGAGGAGATGGGGCGCAGAAGAGAGAGAGAGGCGCGGCTGAGTACTAGGGTTGGGAGGAAGAGAGTTGGCTTTTAGTCATTAAAAGCCTTCTCTTTCCCTTTTGGGCTTTTGGGCCCAATCTGATTAAATCCCATTTAATCAGACCCATTAATCTTTCTCTCTTAGTACGACAAATGCCTAGCACTTTTGTCGTACTTCTGCTAAGCCGTTCCTACTTTATTTCCTGCTAGCTTAAGCGTGTGACCCATATGGGATCATACAATAAAAGCAATAAGTCCGAGACTTATAGATCATGAGCGGACTCTAGCAAGCCATCATGACCCCCAGTATTGTATGACTTATGTCTGATCACTGACATACTCTTACGTTATAGAGACAGTACAGAGATTGCTGGACACAATTCCAACAGAAATGAGTCTTGACAGTTGACCATATTGAAGCTAAGCCTTGATCAAGGTTTAAGTTGAGTTTGGTTTCTGCAAATTCAAGGTTCAATAACCAGAATTGCGAGCACTGTGTCGATCGACACAGACTATGTCTGTCGATCGATACCACCAAACAAAACCGAAACTTCAATAACCGGTTAATCCAATTAACCCAGTTCATTGAACCGGTCATGTCGATCGACACAACCCGTGTGTGACAATCGACATAGACCTAAACCGGAGACAGTTTTGATAACCGGTCCAATCTAATTGAACCAACTTATCAAATCCAACTGTTCTCAACCGATCAAATCGGTCTATACTAATTGGGATAATAAGTTCAATCCAATTGAACCAATTTATCCAATTTAAACCGTTTTAACCAGTTTCAACAAATTGGGATAACCGGTCCAATTCAATTGAACCGTTTTATCCAATCAAACTGATTTTAACCAATCGGTTTATGCTAATTGAGATAATTAGTTCAATCCAATTGAACCAATTCATCCAATTTAAACCGATCTGTTCGGACTTAACCAAGCATGATAACCGGTCCAATCCAATTGAATCGATTAACCACTCGCAAGGTCTGTGTCGACCGACACACAACCTGTGTCGATCGACATAGTAGGTATTAAGGTTTTCTTCGCAAAAACCCTAGCCGTCGAATCTGTTCTGTGTCGACCGACACTCAACCTGTGTCGATCGACACAATCGGCTTTCTGTTTTTCTTCGCGAAAAACCCTAGCCCCCGATTCTGTCGATTTCGCTATTCTGTGTCGACCGACACACTTAGTGTGTCGATCGACACTCTGCGAAACACATAATCATTTTTGATCAGAATCGATCTCACCTTGTTCTTAATCAAACAAACTTGTTTACCAATTTAAATCATCAAATTCAATTAACATGCAGATTCAATGATAAAACCCTAAGGCTCTGATACCACTGTTGGAATTCCTAGCAGTTCCTAATCCGATTAGGCAACCCTAAGTCTGAATTCCGAGCCTAGGATCTCAGGGTTTATGTAATTGAATCATGGTTCTCGCGTTTACCTTGTTCTGGCAGCGGAAGATGAATCAGGTAAGACGAGATCAGGAGCGATTCATATGCCTCGCCTCTATCGTAGTCCACACGCACACAACCTGGAACGCCGGGATGCTAGTGCCGGATCTGGGATTCGACAAGAGAGAGTTTCTGTTTTTCTGATCAAGAAAACTGAATGGCTTGGGGTTCAGGTCGACCATATAAGCCTATATATATGACCTGTTATGACTAAACCATTTTTCGGGTTCAACCGAAAAATCTATGTCATAAACCGAAACATCAGTTTCGGAATCGATCCCGTGTCGATCGACACACATACCGTGTCGATCGACACACCTCTCTTTTATCAATATTTATGTGTATCCAATACACATCATCTTGATCATCACCATGATGATCATTCCCATATATAACCTTCCAGATTGCTTAGGTGTGTGACCGTATAGGATCATATGATACTGGTAGTAAGTCTACAACTTACAGACTGCAAGAGGCTTCTAGCAAAACATTGCAACCGCCCAGTATCATACAACATGTCTGATCTCGACATACAACTATCGTTAGAGTAAGTACAACGTGATTTCAGGACATAATCCCAACAAGAAGATGAAGCATGAAGAAGGAGAAGAGAGAGAGAAGAAGAGAAGCGTAAGAATAAGAAGCATGAAGAAGAGGAAGAGAGAGAGAGATGGAGAACGACCGAAGAGAAGAAGAGGGAGAAAAGAAGAAGACCGGAGGAGGAAGAAGAAGAGAGAGGAGAGGAAGAAGAAGAGAGAGAGGCGTGAAGAAGAAGAGAGGGAAATTCGGAGAAGAGAACGAACCGGAAGAGAAAGAAAGAAAGAACCGGAGAGAAAGAGAACCGGAGGAGAGAACCGGAGGAAAGAGAGAACCAGAAGAGAAAGAAAGAGAGAACCGGAGAGAAAGAGAACCGGAGGAGAGAGAGAACCAGAGGAGAGAGAAAAGGAGGAGAGAGAAGATGAGGATGGTCCAGAGGCTCCATCAGAATCATTCGGTCAACGGTACAGTCAAGTGTGGGTCAAGGTCGGGTCAAAGCAGTGGAGGTTCGTGGAAGGGTTCAGAGTAGCAGCGGGTTTAGTTCGGGTCTCGAGAGTTCCGTCAATCCATCCGTCCGTCGTCATCATAAAAACACTGTGAGTCGGCTAAATTGTGTGTTGCATTTAGTTAGAATCATATAGATCCGTAATTGATAAACCGTAGTTTAGGTTGCATACCCGATTGATTGAATTGGTTAGAATGGCTAGGTTGATTAATAACTCGGTTAATTAATTAAACGGTTAGGTAAGAGATGCATGCTAGTTAGCTTATATCCGTAATCGTTGATAGTTCGTTGATTGCTTGATTGGGTGATGCATACATATAGAATGGCATGCTAGGACGTAGATGCATATATAAGTATTTAAGAACGTATCTAAAGGAATCTATATACGGGAAATTATGAGTTGATTAAAATACGGTTAAATGAAATAACACACTTAGAATATAATAACGGGATGGATTAATGAATGAAAGTTAATGAATAATGAGATGTCGGGGAGTTAGTAAGATCTAAACCGACACGTCGAGGACGTATTAAAAGATATTTAGGAAGGGATAAGTAAGATAAGTGGTGTGATTGATGAGCCGTCTACGAGATTAGTAATCCACTAATCCCAAGGTAGCGGATTGAATGAGTAAAGGTTAAGGAAATATTAAAAGACTAATAAACCTAAATAATTGTTTGTGTGGTGTTGTGATTGATTGTTTGTGTGATTGTGTATCTACTTTGGTGTTGGGCCAAGTAGACTGTTGATTGCTTGATTGTTTATCTACTTTGGTGTTAGGCCGAGTAGACTGTACTGGTAGATACTTACTCTGGTGCGGGACCAAGTAAGTTTGGGTGATGTGGAAGTTGGTGATAGGACTTGCGGGATGGATTGGGGATTTAAGATAGTGTTTCTATATGACCTTCTCGGTCTTGTGTGATAGAGTCCCAGTGAGTATGCTTGTTTACATTGCTGTTATTAGGATTCTATAGGGTGCGTTAGATCCCGCAAGTCTAGAGATCACAATACGGTACTTCTTGCCCAATTGGATCCTCGGGAGTTGAGAACCTGGTCAGTTCACGTACCTTCGGTAGTGGTTCTGGCAGGTGTTAACCTATAGAGTGACTTCTGTAGGTGTGTGGTCCGGAGAATACGGGGTCGCGTCCTAGGGCCGGACTGCAAGGAAACTCGGGTTGCCGGGGGTAACTCGAGTCAGCGCATATCGATGGATGGAGAACGGTGTCCTAGCCGTTGGACTTCGTGTTATCGTCTAGGAGTCGTGGGAGGTTTTACCTACCGTGGCAGCAGCTAAGTGTTCCCATGGAAGTCACCGAGTTCGCAAAGTGGGACAAGATGGTGTGAAGTTGTGTAGTGCCGCGATAGATAGATCGAGTCTAACCAAGAGCATGTGCCGCAGTGTTCTCGATTCCCTTCTTTGATGATTGTGCTGTTATTTGAATGCTTGTGTGTTGTGGAGCTCATCACGTGTTGGTAGCACGTGATCAGCTATTATACTTGATTGTTATTTTTGGTTTGGGCGGGATTATTAGATTGTTAGCAGCCTTTAATTGGGAGCCGTCTCACTGGGTAATCTTAGATTACTCATTAGACTCTTTTGTGTTTTCAGGTTTGGCATAGCTCGGCGGACGCATAGGACACTCGGAGTAGTCTCGGGTTGGCTTTTGACTAGGGTTTGTAAGCATTTTGACTTTATTTTCGGTTTCGGATTTTGTTCGGATATCCCGCTAAATGTTTTGTAATACACCGTATATTGCTATGAATAAGATTTATGTTTTTCAAGTAATAAAAACGGAATAATCCCTAATATACGGTTTTGTCCGAACCGAACACAACTCGTGGAAGCGGTACAGGTTGCAAAGCCTCGTATCATGGGTGCGACGACAGGAAGAGTGACATCAGCATGAAGGACCATCAGGAATGGGTGGACGTGATGGTTTGATATCCGCTCAAGTTACCGGAGACACAAGAGTTCGAGGTCAATCAGCCGCAGTCACCTTCACCAGCAGTTTATCAATCCTTACCACCGGTCTGACTTATTCCTTCTGTATTGGACCCTCCTTGCCTTGCTTACGGAACCTTGGGTTTCCATCTCGTTTGGTGCCATTTTTTCTAGTCCAATCAGGCGCCACTCCCAGCAGACCAGCCGCCGCCACCAATGATGCTCCCGTCTTCTCTCATTTGCGGCCGAGATGAACCTTGTGCTCCTTCCCGTCGTAATGTTAGGTTCTATTGAGATCACGTCGCTCCGACACTACCACCACCGCACTCATTCCATCCTCCTGGCGCACCTATCGGTTAGGATCCATATGAGTTGTACCTCTCATGTTGGAGATTAGGAAGTAGATTAGTCCCAGGTAAGTAAGGGCTCTAACTCGCTTTTTGATGTGTGTATATCGGTTGTGTGTAGCGGTGTTTCTTTTGGGACAGATTGGGAACCACTAGTATGTAGACTCCGACGGACTTACATATCTAAAACTCTATGCGATGAATAGATGTTTTATTTACGTAGTGGATGTGGAGTATTTCGGTTGTCGTTTTGAGTAGCGGAGTGGTTATATTGCATACTCATGATGGTTGTGAATGCAATATAATTATGATGTGAAAATAGATGATGGTCCGAGCAGACGGTTTCCATTATATCCCTAAAAGACAACTGCAATCGGCGATTTGCTTGATTTATTAAGTGTGATTGATTGCCTTGCTAGGTTGTTAGAATTGTGAATTGCTGTGATTGCTCGCTAGGTTGCTAGAAAGTGATTTTTCATTTTAATTATCGAAATCGTTTAGTTGCTTGGGTAGAATTGTTTTTGGTAAGAATGGATAAAGAACCTCTTAGATAGGATTAAGCTCAGAATTGTGAAAGCGGGTTTTAGAAAGCTTATTCGAGATTGAGTGGAATAATAGGATATTGTTATTTAGCCATGTGTGACCGTAAGGTACATGACTAAGTAACAATATTTCTATGAGGAAGTGATATCGGGATTAAGTTAAAAAAGGTCTAAACGTTCCAGTGTTGTTGAGGTTGTTGATGTAGGACGTGATGGACGATTTGACGAGGACACAAGACTGAACCCGAACCCTAGAGACAAGATGGTGTTACAAGAAGCAGTTTAACCTGAGCCTGCAAGTGAGTCAGTGGAGTTTCATCACCAGAGTGGGTATCAGTGATAGGAGGAACCAAGATAGATGGGAATGATGAGTTATCAAAGGAATTTGGAAGCATCAGTGACAGTTTTGGATCAGCTCGAGGTTATCAAAGGAAAGGCGGTTTGATATCCATAAAGCATGGAGTTTAGTGATCGAGAAAGTTTGAGGCGTGCATAAATATGGCGGTTTAGTTTGGAAGGAGGAACATCAATATTACCATAATGCCGATGGGGAGCGAGAAGAAGTAAAGATGAAACAAGTATCGAGAATGGAGGGAGAGTCGGTATTGTGCCATTCGCAAAGGTTGAAGCAAAGTGGGGAAGTCCGAAGTGTTGGTTAAAGATGATATTAGTTGGCACAGATGGAATCAGAAATCCGAGTGGAGCAAGATTGTGTTTCAAAAGTAAGTTGAGCGATGGGAGTAAAGTTCAGGTGGGTCAGCGTACGAACACCGGAGCAGCAGAATCAGTTCCAGAGTGGAGACTTACAGGTTCAGATTCCGATTCGAAGTTTGTTAGTAACGGAGAATTCGGGGACCGAATTCCTATAATTTGGGAAGAATGTAATATCCTGTTCCAAGAAATGGTCAACGGGAAGTCAACGAGGGGCATTTCTGTAAATTCCAAGAGATGAGGGGCATTTTGGTAATTTTACTAAAATGCGAGCTGAAATCGGAGACGGGCCAAATTTTCTTCTTTTTAGCCATAAAGAACACTTAGAAGACCAGACATGGAAGAAACGGAGATTTAACTAGTTTTTTCGGACTATCGGGAAAGGAAACCGATAGAACCGACAAAACTTGTAAAATCCATAACCGGAGCTACGGGTATCCAAATGAGGTTATTCAAACTGATAAATTCATATAAGATCATCTTAAATCTGAAAATGAGGCTTGGTGGATTTATAGATGCAGCTAAAGAGTTTTTAAAATATTAAACATAAAACCGGTTTTTCGGAGAAACCGATACAATGTTCGGGCAAGCGAGAGGACCCTATAAAGTCCATTAAAAATTATGAAATTTTGATCACAGCTCCATTAGAAGATGTAGAAGCTATGGTTAAAAGGATTCAGCAAGATTTGATGCCTAGATCAAGTTATAAATTTTAGACCATTAAGGGATAATTAGTGGCTAAATATTCAAAATAAATTCAAGGAAGTTTGGGCTTAGACAAGGGTGATTGGGGCTTATTACTAAGGTTATTTTGGACCTAAATCCATCCCAGTATGAATAATGGGCCACGAAATCTGGTCCAAGAAATTAAGAGGCTTTATGGTATTTTAGGTGCATGAATCTAAGTATGTGAGTTGCCATCAATCCAAGGGCTTCAAATAGGAGGCCACAAGTGGATGGTAGTTGATCAAATGCATTGTTTTTGGATGGATTTTGGTGAGAAGGTCGTGGCATAAGATGGAGAAGAAGAGGAGACAAGTGGAAGGTGGAGATCACACCACTTTAGCTATATAAGGAGGCCTTGGGTCACTTATTTTCTTCACACCAACAAAGAAAGAAAAAAGAGAGGTAAAGAAGAGAGAAAGAAGATAGGGAGAAGAAGAAGAAGAAGAAGAAGAAGAAGAAGAAGAAGAAGAAGAAGAAGAAGAAGAAGAAGAAGAAGAAGAAGAAGAAGAAGAAGAAGAAGAAGAAGAAGAAGAAGAAGAAGAAGACGGAGAAGAAGAAGCCGGAGCAAGAGAAGAAGAAGAAGACGGAGAAGAAGAAGCCGGAGCAAGAGAAGAAGAAGAAGAAGAAGAAGAAGAAGCCGGATCAAGAGAAGAAGAAGAAGGGGAGAGAGAGAGAGGCGTGAAGCTTGAAGAATAAGAAGATGGAGAGAGGAGAAGCGTGAAGCTTGAAGAAGAAGAAGATGGAGAGAGGATAAGCGTGAATCTTGAAGAAGAAGAAGATGGAGAGAAGAGAAGCGTGAAGGAAAGAGAGAAGATGAAGCTTGAGGAGGAAGAAGAAAGAAAGAAGATGAAGCATGAAGAAGGAGAAGAGAGAGAGAAGAAGAGAAGCTTAAGAATAAGAAGCATGAAGAATAGGAAGAGAGAGAGAGATGGAGAACGACCGGAGAGAAGAAGAGGGAGAAAAGAAGAAGACCGGAGGAGGAAGAAGAAGAGAGAGGAGAGGAAGAAGAAGAGAGAGAGAGGCGTGAAGAAGAAGAAGAGAGGGAAAACCGGAGAAGAGAGCGAACCGGAAGAGAAAGAAAGAGAGAACCGGAGAGAAAGAGAACCGGAGGAGAGAACCGGAGGAAAGAGAGAACCAGAAGAGAAAGAAAGAGAGAACCGGAGAGAAAGAGAACCGGAGGAGAGAGAGAACCAGAGGAGAGAGAAAAGGAGGAGAGAGAAGATGAGGATGGTCCAGAGGCTCCATCAGAATCATTCGGTCAACGGTACAGTCAAGTGCGGGTCAAGGTCGGGTCAAAGCAGTGGAGGTTCGTGGAAGGGTTCGGAGTAGCAGCGGGTTTAGTTCGGGTCTCGGGAGTTCCGTCAATCCATCCATCCGTCGTCATCATAAAAACACTGTGAGTCGGCTAAATTGTGTGTTGCATTTGGTTAGAATCATATAGATCCGTAATTGATAAACCGTAGTTTATGTTGCATACCCGATTGATTGAATTGGTTAGAACGGCTAGGTTGATTAATAACTCGATTAATTAATTAAACAGTTAGGTTAAGAGATGCATGCTAGTTAGCTTATATCCGTAATCGTTGATAGTTCGTTGATTGCTTGATTGGGTGATGCATACATATAGAATGGCATGCTAGGACGTATATGCATATATAAGTATTTAAGAACGTATCTAAAGGAATCTATATACGGAAAATTATGAGTTGATTAAAATACATTTAAATGACATAACGCACTTAGACTATAATAACGGGATGGATTAATGAATGAAAGTTAATGAATAATGAGATGTCGGGGAGTTAGTAAGATCTAAACCGACACGTCGAGGACGTATTAAAAGATATTTAGGAAGGGATAAGTAAGATAAGTGGTGTGATTGATGAGCCGTCTACGAGATTAGTAATCCACTAATCCCAAGGTAGCGGATTGAATGAGTAAAGGTTAAGGAAATATTAAAAGACTAATAAACCTAAATAATTGTTTGTGTGGTGTTGTGATTGATTGTTTGTGTGATTGTGAAACTACTTCGGTGTTGGGCCAAGTAGACTGTTGATTGCTTGATTGTTTATCTACTTTGGTGTTGAGCCGAGTAGACTGTACTGGTAGATACTTACTCTGGTGCGGGACCAAGTAAGTTTGGGTGATGTGGAAGTTGGTGATAGGACTTGCCGATTTGCTTGATTGATTGTGTGTGATCGATTGCCTTGCTAGGTTGTTAGAATTGTGAATTGCTGTGATTGCTCGCTAGGTTGCTAGAAAGTGATTTTTGATTTTAATTATCGAAATCGTTTAGTTGCTTGGGTAGAATTGTTTTCGGTAAGAAAGGATAAAGAACCTCTTAGATAGGATTAAGCTCAGAATTGTGAAAGCGGGTTTTAGAAAGCTTATTAGAGATTGAGCGGAATAATAGGATATTGTTATTTAGCCATGTGTGACCGTAAGGTACATGACTAAGTAACAATTTTTCTATGAGGAAGTGATATCGGGATTAAGTTAAAAAAGGTCTAACCGTTCTAGTGTTGTTGAGGTTGTTGATGTAGGACGTGATGGACGATTTGATGAGGACACGAGACAGAACCCGTGTTGGAATTGTGTCCAGCAATCTCTGTACTGTCTCTATAACGTAAGAGTATGTCAGTGATCAGACATAAGTCATACAATGCTGGGGGTCATGATGGCTTGCTAGAGTCCGCTCATGATCTATAAGTCTTGGACTTATTGCCTTTATTGTATGATCCCATATGGGTCACACGCTTAAGCTAGCTGGAAATAATGTTGGAACGGCTTAGCAGAAGTACGACAAAAGTGCTAGGCATTTGTCGTACTAAGAGAGAAAGACTAATGGGTCTGATTAAATGGAATTTAATCAGATTGGGCCCAAAAGCCCAAAAGGGAAAGAGAAGGCTTTTAAATGACTAAAAGCCAATTCTCTTCTCCCTTAACCCAACCCTAGCCGCGATTTCTCTCCTCTCTCTGCGCCTCTCTTCCTTGTGGTCTAGCAGCCAATTTCCGGTGATTGCGTGTGTGAGCCTTTGGAGGATCCATCTCTCGGTGTATCTCCCTGATCATTGACCTGTTCATCAATTCCGCTGCAAACAAACAGGTAAAAGGTGAGATCATATGTTTCTAAATAAGAACACCTAGATCTAATGCATGTTTAGTAGGTTCAACTAATCTGAGAATTGAACCAAGAGTCTAAACAATCCAACAGTGGTATCAGAGCCATTGGTTCTTAGGTTTCTTGTTTTAGATTCATTGTTTAGGTTGTTAAATCTGATTAGAATTGTTTTTGAATCAATTACTGATAAGATAAAACGATTAAGAATCAGAATTGAACTCTAAACACACAAGAAAAATCGCAAAACATGAGCTATATGACTCGGTTTTGGATGATCGGCCGATTGAGTATGGACGGTCGGGATGGACGGATTGATCGCGGGCGGACGGTCGGACGGTCGGATTGGATTCGATCGGACGGTCGGACGGTCGGACGGTCGCGTTGCGTCCGATCGCGTCATCTCGATCGCGTCAAACCGGCAGTGCAACGCGTCCCGATCGCTCGGCGATCGTGGAGCGTCCGTCCGTGTGCGTCGCGTCCTGATCGCTCGGCGATCGTGGATGCGTCGTCCCGGCTGCACCGTCCGTCCCGTCCCGGCTGTTTGCGTCCGGCCGTAGCTGAAGCGCCTCGATCTCGGATCGGTTGGCTCGCGGCTGAGCGGCTGGACGATGGCTCCTTGGCTGGAAATTAGGTCACGACCAACTCGGTTTGGTTCGTGACTAATTCGGTACGGTTCAATGCTCGGTTCAAAACTTGATTAAAATCAACGTTCTGGTTTAATAAACAGATTAATAAGTTTATTGAATCTGGTTAAACCGGAATAAGAAATCCAATGTCGAAAGAATTATTGGATTTAGTGCCTAAACCAGAATTTCTAATTTGATTTGGTTGGACCAAATAAATTGAGAAAATCCGGTTTAGTAAATAACCGGTTGACAATTGTGGTCATCGTAGTAATTGAAACTTGGTTAGACCAGTTTTAATGAACCAGACCGGTTATGTCAATTAATTGGACAATTGGGTCATGTCTTGGACATGGACAAATTCTTGGGCCTCGGGCCAAGAAGTTAAAACAATTGGGCCATTAATTGAGTCATTCTTCAGATTTAAATTTAAAACTTATTTTATAAAATAAAATTATGAAATTCGATTTTAAATTTTATAAAGTTCTGAAATTTCGAAATTAGAAAGTTTCCAAAATTAGAAGTTTCTGAATTTGCGGGTTTTGGATTTTAAAGAAGTTTCTAAAGTTAGAAAGTTTCCGGTTTTAGAAAGTTTCCAATTTTAGAAAGTTTCCAAAAATAGTAGGTTTCCATAAATAGAAAGTTTCCCGAAATAGTAATCTTCTATTTTGGGAATGTTTTTAATAAACCTACGGACCTCAAACAATATCAAGCGTTGGATGTCTTGTCCAGGCTATGTCAGCTGTCAAAGCCCATTCAATTGCATTCATGGCCTTACAGTGTGAGGATGTCTGTTTTTGCGTGGGCAAGACGGTTTGTGATTCATAAATGTCATTGGGAGTCCCAGACATTAATGATTACATGACTGTATAGTCCGGTTTTCTTGACTAGGCCATCGGGAGTCCCGGGCCTTGAGACATCAGGGTGGATTGGGCCTCGGGCCCAGATTCACAACCAAGAGTTATATCACGGATATAATTAGCCGAAATAGGGCTTACCGATATAAGCTAAGGTTGGGTGACGGCCAGTGGCCCACTTTGATCTTAGTTATATGTGGATCTTGGAATCATTATATTCTATTGAGGGTAACTTAGGTTATTGAATATAATGCATGATTAATCATATTATACTTTAATACGAGATTAATCATTTTGAACATATAACTAATAACCTTTTTATTTATATATTTCAGATATGACTACTACAAGCACACAAAACACGTTCTCGATCCGGTCTGTTCTCGAGAAGGAGAAGCTGACTGGAACGAACTTCCTGACATGGTCAAGGAACTTGAGGCTGGTCCTCAAGCAGGAGAAGAAGGATTACGTCCTTCGAGATCCCCTCCCCGAGAGGCCTCTTGCCAATGCTGCCAGGACTCTGCACAATGCTTGGGAAAAGCATTCGTCAGATGAAAATGATGTTTATTGCCTGATGTTGGTGACAATGACTCCAGAGCTGCAAAAGCAGTTCGAAAGTGTATTGTCTCCAATCGAGATCATGGCAAGCCTGAAATCGCTTTTTCAGGAGCAGGCTAGGACCGAGAGGTTCCAGACAGTTAAGAACCTCTTGGACTGTAAGTTGGCTGCGAATGCGGCAGTGAGTCCTCATGTGTTGAAGATGATGGGTTATCTCGATCATCTTCACAAACTCGACTGCCCAATCAGCCAGGAACTTGCCTGCGACATCATTCTGCAGTCTTTACCTGCAAGCTATGATCAGTTCATTCTGAACTTTAACATGCATGGCTTGAGTAAGACACTGCCTGAGCTTCACGGAATGCTCAAGACTGCAGAGCCCAACTTGAAGAAAACCGCCAAGGACCCCAATGTACTTATGGTACAAAAGGGCAAGGGGTTTAAGAAGTCTTCTGCTAAGGATAAGGGAAAGGCCAAGGGTGTCCAAGTCGTGGACTCAGACACGCCAAAGCCCAAGCCCAAGTCCAAGGCTGGGCCTACTGACATGTGCAGGTTCTGCAAAGAACTGGGGCATTGGAGAAGAGATTGCAAGAAATTCCAGGAAGGTCTAAAGGAATTAAAGAAGAAGACTTTCGAGACTTCTTCATCAGGTATTTTTGTTATAGAAGTTAATACAACTACTTCTGATAATACCTCATGGGTCATGGATACTGGTTGTGGGGCTCATATTTGTACTAATATGCAGGCACTCAGCAACAGTAGAAGGCTGAAGCAAGGACAAGTAGAGCTACGAGTTGGGAATGGAGCGAAAGTTTCAGCACTAGCTGTAGGAACATACTTGTTGTCTTTACCTTCGGGATTGATTTTAGAACTTAATAATTGTTATTTTGTACCTGCTATAAGCAGAAATATTATTTCAATTTCTTTGTTGGATTTGGAAGGTTATGATTTTTCAGTTAAGAATAAATTATGTTCCTTCAATCGCAACAATTTGTTCTATGGTTCTGCCCCTCTTACGAATGGGCTTTACATACTCGATCAATCCGCGCCAATTTATAACATCAATACAAAACGGTTTAAACCTAATGAGGAAAACCGAACGTTTCTATGGCATTGTCGTTTAGGGCACATCAGCGAGAAACGCATCAAGAGGCTCCATTCAAATGGACTTCTTGGCTCATTTGACTTTGAGTCATGTGAGAAATGCGAATCCTGCATGATGGGCAAAATGACACGGGCCCCCTTTAATAAACCTAACGAGAGGGCCAGTGACTTATTGGGCCTGATACACACTGATGTGTGTGGCCCAATGTCCACTAATGCAAGAGGAAACTATCAGTACTTCATTACCTTTACTGATGATTTCAGTAGGTATGGATATGTTTATTTAATGAAACATAAGTCTGAATCTTTTGAGAAGTTCAGAGAATTCCAAAGTGAAGTACAGAACCAACTTGGCAAAAGCATTAAGGCTCTTCGGTCCGACCGAGGAGGAGAATACTTAAGCCAAGAATTCAGTGATCATCTGAGAGAGTGTGGGATCGTATCCCAACTCACTCCTCCTGGAACACCTCAATGGAATGGTGTCTCTGAGAGGAGAAATCGGACCTTATTGGATATGGTTCGATCTATGATGAGTCACACAGACCTTCCAATATCCCTTTGGGGATATGCTCTGCTAACAGCAGTGTTCACTCTAAATAGAGCGCCATCAAAAGCAGTAGCAAAGACACCATATGAATTATGGACTGGAGAAGCTCCAGTGCTGTCTTATCTAAGAATTTGGGGTTGTGAAGCCTATGTTAAGAGATTAATCTCAGATAAGCTTACACCAAAATCTGATAAATGCTACTTCATTGGTTATCCACGGGAAACCAAGGCTTATTACTTCTATCTACGTTCCGAGAACAAGATCTTTGTTGCCCGGGATTGTAACTTTCTTGAGAGAGAGTTTCTCTCTAAGAAAGACAGTGGGAGTAAGGTACTGCTTGAAGAAATTCAAGATGAACAGGATACTGCTCAACCTAATGAGGAAGAGCAGCAGGAGGATCTACAAGAAATTGTAGAGCCTGAACCTGTAGTACCTGAAGTTCGAAGATCCGGGAGGATCCGTCACGAACCCGAGAGATATCAGGGATTCCTCGTGACTGACTGTCATGATCTTTTGATCATTGATGGTGATGAACCATCGAACTTCAATCAAGCTATGATGGGCCCAGATTCCTCTAAGTGGCGCAAGGCCACTGATTCCGAAATGGACTCCATGTCGGTCAACCAAGTCTTTTCGTTGGTTGACTTACCCGTTGGTGTAAAAGCCATCGAGTGCAAATGGATCTTCAAGAAGAAGATTGACGTGGATGGAAATGTCCAGATTTATAAAGCCAGGTTGGTGGCAAAAGGTTTCAGACAAGTTCACGGTGTGGACTACGATGAAACCTATTCACCGGTGGCTATGATGAAATCTATTCGGATTCTACTAGCAACTGCAGCTTTTCATGATTATGAAATTTGGCAGATGGACGTGAAAACCGCCTTCCTGAATGGTATTCTGGAAGAGGATGTGTATATGACGCAACCTGACGGTTACATAGATCCAAAGAATGCTGGGAAAGTATGCAAACTTCATAAATCCATTTATGGATTGAAGCAAGCATCGAGGAGCTGGAATCTTCGTTTTGATGAAGCGATCAAGCAATTTGACTTTATCAGAAACGAAGAAGAACAATGCGTGTATAAGAAAACTAGTGGGAGCAAAATCGTTTTTCTTATTCTGTATGTTGATGACATACTGCTTCTCGGAAACGACATTCCAATGCTGAAGTCTGTAAAAGACTGGCTTGGAAGTTGTTTTTCCATGAAAGACATGGGTGAAGCCGCATACGTTCTTGGAATTAGGATCTATCGGGATAGACCTAAGAGGCTGATAGGCTTGTGTCAAGACTCATACATTGACAAAGTCCTACAAAGATTCAGCATGAAAGATTCCAAGAAGGGCTTCACGCCAATGGTACATGGCACGACGCTAAGCAAGAAGCAGAGCCCTACGTCGGCTGCTGAGCTTGAGCGCATGAAGAATATTCCTTATGCATCTGCAATAGGATCTGTCATGTATGCCATGATCTGTACTCGTCCTGATGTTGCTTACGCATTGAGCATGACGAGTAGATACCAGTCAAATCCAGGTGAAAACCATTGGATTGCCGTAAAGAACATCTTGAAGTATCTAAGACATACTAAGGATAAGTTCTTAGTGTACGGTGGAAGTGATGTGCTTAAAGTCAGTGGATTCACGGACGCAAGTTTCCAGACAGACACAGATGATTTCCGGTCACAGTCCGGTTATGTCTTTTGTCTGAATGGCGGTGCAGTAAGTTGGAGAAGCTCCAAGCAGGACACCGTTGCTGATTCCACTACAGAAGCTGAATATATCGCCGCCTCAGAAGCAGCGAAGGAAGCTGTTTGGATTCGAAAGTTCATTATGGAACTAGGTGTGATACCAGATGCGGCTGAGCCTCTGGCACTATTTTGTGACAACAATGGTGCTATAGCTCAGGCAAAGGAACCAAGATCACACCAGAAATCCAAGCATGTTCAAAGAAGATATCACTTGATACGTGACATCATTAATAGAAAGGAAGTCAAGATCAGCCGAGTTCCGACAGATGATAATGTCGCTGATCCGTTGACAAAGCCACTCCCAAGGCCTAAGCTCGAGTTCCTGACTGAAGCTGTAGGCATTAGAAACATTGAAATGTAATCTAAATTTGAGTGGGAGTTTTGTGAGCTTTATTTTAGTTATTTGATATGTTCTTGTAAAACATTATTATTTATGTTTTAATGAAATTATTATTTCAAGATTATTTTAACTGTGATGAAATAATCGTTCCAAAATGATATGAACCATTTTATAGGTCATCGAAGTAAATGATTTGATCTTGAGTCATCGAAGTCATTTAGCTTGATCATGAGATCCTATATTTGATAAATGTTTTATATCATCCTGTCCCCAGTCGAAGGTTGTTGAAATTGGAACACCAACAACCGTGCAAGATTGGATTGGTACGTGACTTATGACAAAGTCTCAGTGTGTCATAGATGCTCGGCATCAAAGTCAGTACATAGGTGTATGTTGGGAACATACGACCGGACAAGACCCGCTAATAAGAACTCTTCAGGATATTTATATCTGTGTCATAAGAGATTCTTACTACGACTATAGAGTATAGTCCTTAGACCTGAGTTCGCATGCATGTGACTGCATATGGACTGATGCACTTTGATCATTGTCTAACGCTATCGTTCTGCGATAGCTATAAGGACCTTGTTTGGGTACATCATGAAATGAGTAGTTTACAGTGATGGAACAAGATGGGATTTGTCCCTCCAATATAAATGGAGTGAATATCTCTAGGCCAATCGGAGATTTGAATACTGGAAAACGCATGGCCATGCTCAAACGGACTTTCCCGAGTCGTTTGTATTGTCAGTATCAAATCAGAGTCCGATGAACAAGATTAGGCTTTATAAGGATGACACTAATCTTGCCTTATGACTAATCGAGATATTGAGACGAAAGGGATTATGAATACAGAGATTCCAGTTCAAGTGGGAGATTGTTGGAATTGTGTCCAGCAATCTCTGTACTGTCTCTATAACGTAAGAGTATGTCAGTGATCAGACATAAGTCATACAATGCTGGGGGTCATGATGGCTTGCTAGAGTCCGCTCATGATCTATAAGTCTTGGACTTATTGCCTTTATTGTATGATCCCATATGGGTCACACGCTTAAGCTAGCTGGAAATAATGTTGGAACGGCTTAGCAGAAGTACGACAAAAGTGCTAGGCATTTGTCGTACTAAGAGAGAAAGACTAATGGGTCTGATTAAATGGAATTTAATCAGATTGGGCCCAAAAGCCCAAAAGGGAAAGAGAAGGCTTTTAAATGACTAAAAGCCAATTCTCTTCTCCCTTAACCCAACCCTAGCCGCGATTTCTCTCCTCTCTCTGCGCCTCTCTTCCTTGTGGTCTAGCAGCCAATTTCCGGTGATTGCGTGTGTGAGCCTTTGGAGGATCCATCTCTCGGTGTATCTCCCTGATCATTGACCTGTTCATCAATTCCGCTGCAAACAAACAGGTAAAAGGTGAGATCATATGTTTCTAAATAAGAACACCTAGATCTAATGCATGTTTAGTAGGTTCAACTAATCTGAGAATTGAACCAAGAGTCTAAACAATCCAACAACCCGAACCCTAGAGACAAGATGGTGTTACAAGAAGCAATTTAACCTGAGCCTGCAAGTGAGTTAGTGGAGTTTCATCACCATAGTTGGTATCGTTGATAGGAGGAACCAAGATAGATGGGAATGATAAGTTAGCAAAGGAATTTGGAAGCATCATTGACAGTTTTGGATCAGCTCGAGGTTATCAAAGGAAAGGTGGTTTGATATCCATAAAGCATGGAGTTTAGTGATCGAGAAAGTTTGATGTGTGCATAAATATGGCGGTTTAGTTTGGAATGAGGAACATCAATATTACCATAATGTCGATGGGGAGAGAGAAGCAGTAATGATGAAACAAGTATCGAGAATGGAGGGAGATTCGGTATTGTGCCATTCGCAAAGGTTGAAGCAAAGTGGGGAAGTCCGAAGTGTTGGTTCAAGATGGTATTAGTTGGCACAGATGGAATCAGAAATCAGAGTGGAGCAAGATTGTGTTTCAAAAGTAAGTTGAGCGATGGGAGTAAAGTTCAGTTGGGTCAGCGTTCGAACACCGTAGCAGCAGAATCAGTTCCAGAATGGAGACTTACATGATTCAGACTCCGATTTGAATTTTGTTAGTAACGGAGAATTCGGGGACCGAATTCCTGTAAGTGGGGAAGAATGTAATATCTTTTTCTAAGAAATGGTCAACGGGAAGTCAACGAGGGGCATTTCTTTAAATTCAAAGAGATGAGGGGCATTTTGGTAATTTTACCAAAATGCGAGTCTGAAGCGGAGACGGGCCAAATGCACTTCTTTTTAGCCATAAAGAACATTTAGAAGACCAGACATGAAAGAAACGGAGATTTAACTAGTTTTTCGGACTATCGGGAAAGGAAACCGATAGAACCGACAAAACTTGTAAAATCCATAACCGGAGCTACGGGTATCCAAATGAGGTGATTCAAACTGATAAATTCATCTAAGATCATCTCAAATCTTAAAATGAGGCTTGGTGGATTTATAGAATCATCTAAAGAGTTTTTAATATATTAAACGTAAAACCGGTTTTTCCGAGAAATCGATACAATGTTCGGGCAAGCGAGAGAACCCGCTAAAGGCCATTAAAAATTATGAAATTTTGACCACAGCTCCATTAGAATATGTAGAAGCTATGGTTAAAATTATTCAGCAATATTTTATGCCTAGAAAAAGTTAGAAATTTTAGACCATTAAGGGGTATTTAGTGGCTAAATATTCAAAATAAATTCAAGGAACTTTGGGCTTAGACCAGGGTGTTTGGGGCTGCCCAGTATGAAGAATGGGCCACGAAATCTGGTCCAAGAAATTAAGAGGCTTTATGGTATTTTAGGTGCATGAATCTAAGTATGTGAGTTGTTATCAATTCAAGGGTTTCAAATAGGACGCTACAAGTGGAAGGTAGTTGATAAAATTCATTGTTTTTGGATGGATTTTGGTGAGAAGGTCGTGGCAAAAGATGGAGAAGAAGAGGATACAAGTGGAAGGTGGAGATCACACCACTTTAGCTATATAAGGAGGCCTTGGGTCACTTATTTTCTTCACACCAACAAAGAAAGAAAAAAGAGAGGTAAAGAAGAAGAAGAAGAAGAAGAAGAAGAAGAAGAAGAAGAAGAAGAAGAAGAAGAAGAAGAAGAAGAAGAAGAAGAAGAAGAAGAAGAAGAAGAAGAAGAAGAAGAAGAAGAAGAAGAAGAAGAAGAAGAAGAAGACGGAGAAGAAGAAGCCGGAGCAAGAGAAGAAGAAGAAGAAGAAGAAGAAGGAGAAGAAGGAGAAGGAGGAGGAGGAGAAGAAGAAGAAGAAGAAGAAGAAGAAGAAGAAGAAGAAGAAGAAGAAGAAGAAGAAGAAGAAGAAGAAGAAGGAGAAGAAGGAGAAGAAGAAGCCGGAGCAAGAGAAGAAGAAGAAGGAGAGAGAGAGAGAGAGAGTGGCGTGAAGCTTGAAGTAGAAGAAGATGGAGAGAGGAGAAGCGTGAAGGGGAGAGAGAGGATGAAGGGGAGATAGAAGATGAAGCTTGAGGAGGAAGAAGAAAGAAAGAAGATGAAGCGTGAAGAAGGAGAAGATAGATAGAAGAAGAGAAGCGTAAGAAGAAGAAGCATGAAGAAGAGGAAGAGAGAGAGAGATGGAGGAAGACCGGAGAGGAGAGAACCGGAGGAGAAGAAGAGGGAAAAAAGAAGAAGACCGGAGGAGGAAGAAGAAGAGAGAAGAGAGGAAGAAGAGAGAGAGAGAGAGGCGTGAAGAAGAAGAAGATAGGGAAAACCGGAGAAGAGAGAGAACCGGAAGAGAAAGAGAACCGGAGGAGAGAGAGAGGACCGGAGGAAAAAGAGAACCAGAAGAGAAAGAAAGAGAGAACCAGAGAGAAAGAGAACCGGAGGAGAGACAAAAGGAGGAGAGAGAAGATGAGGATGGTCCGGAGGCTCCATCGGAATCATTCGGTCAAGAGTACGGTCAAGTGTGGGTCAAGGTCGGGTCAAAGCAGTGGAGGTTCGTGGTTCGGGGTAGCAACGGGTTTAGTTCGGGTCTCGGGGGTTCCGTCAATCCATCCATCCGTCGTCATCATAAAAACACTGTGATTCGGCTAAATTGTGTGTTGCATTTAGTTATAATCATATAGATCCGTAATTGATATACCCTAGTTTTGGTTGCATACCCGATTAATTGATGCATGCTAGTTAGCTTATATCCGTAATCGTTGATAGTTTGTTGATTGCTTGATTGGGTGATGCATACATATAGAATAGCATGCTAGGATGTATATGCATATATATATATATATGTATTTAAGAACGTATCTAAAGGAATCTATATACGGGAAATTATGAGTTGATTAAAATACGGTTAAAAGACATAACACACTTAGAATATAATAACGGGATGGATTAATGAATGAAAGTTAATGAATAATGAGATGTCGGGGAGTTAGTAATCTTACTAACTCTAAACCGACAGATCGAGGACGTATTAAAAGATATTTAGGAAGGGATACGTAAGATAAGTGGTGTGATTGATGAGCCGTCTACGGGATTTGTGATCCACTAATCCCAAGGTAGCGGATTGAATGAGTAAAGGTTAAGGAAATATTAAAAGACTAATAAACCTAAATAATTGTTTGTGTGGTGTTGTGATTGATTGTTTGTGTGATTGTGAATCTACTTCGGTGTTTGTCCAAGTAGACTATTGATTGCTTGATTGTTTATCTACTTCGGTGATGGGCCGAGTAGACTGTATTGGTAGATACTTACTCTGGTGCGGGACCGAGTAAGTTTGGGTGATGTGGAAGTTGGTGATACGACTTGCGGGATGGATTGGGGATTTAAAATAGTGTTTCTATATGACCTTGTCGGTCTTGTGTGATAGAGTCCCAGTGAGTCTGCTTGTTTACATTGCTGTTATTAGGACTATAGGGTGCGTTAGATCCCGCAAGTCATGAGATGGCGTTCCGGTACTTCCTGCCCGATTGGATCCTCGGGAGTTGAGAACCTGGCCAGTTCACGTACCTTAGGTAGTGGTTCTGGCAGGTGTTAACCAATGGAGTAACGTCTGTAGGTGTGTGGTCCGGAGAATACGGGGTCGCGTCCTATGGCCGGACTGCATGGAAACTCGGGTTCCCGAGGGTAACTCGAGTCACCGCGTATCGATGGACGGAGAGCGGTGTCCTAGCCGTTGGACTTCGTGTTATTGTCTAGGATTCGTGGGAGGTTTTAGTTACCATGGCAGCAGCTAAGTGTTCCCGTGGAAGTCACCGAGTTTGCAAAGTGGGCCCAGATGGTGTGAAGTTATGCAGTGCCGCGATAGATAGATCGAGTCTAATCAAGAGCATGTGCTGCAGTGTTCTCGATTCCCTTCGTTGATGATTGTGTTGTTATTTGAATGCTTGTGTGTTGTGGAGCTCATCACGTCTTGGTAGCACGTGATCAGCTATTATACTTGATTGTTATTTTGGGTTTGGGTGGGATTATTAGATTGTTAGCAGCCTTTAGTTGGGAGCCGTCTCACTGGGTAATCTTAGATTACTCATTAGACTCTTTTGTGTTTTTCAGGTTTTCCATAGCTCGGCGGACGCGTAGGACACTCGGAGTAGTATCGGGTTGGCTTTTGGCTAGGGTTTGTAAGCATTTTGACTTTATTTTCGGTTTCAGATTTTGTTGGGATATCCCGCTAAATGTTTTGTAATACACCGTATATTGCTATGAATAAGATTTATGTTTTTCAAGTAATAAAAACGGAATAATCCCTGATATACGGTTTCGTCCAAACCGAACACAACTCGTGGAAGCGGTACAGGTTGCAAAGCCTCGTATCGTGGAAACGAGGTAAACGGAGTCAAAGATAGTTTGGTTCGAGCATTTGTCTCAAACCAGATTGTCTCTGGCTTTCGTATTGTGACAAAATCTTCTCGTATGACTGCTCGGGTTCGATCGGTCATGTTCTTGTTTGATTGTTGGCCGGTCAGCTCGTCGGTCAGCGGAAAACGAGAAGGGGGCGTTACAGTCTCGGCCTTGTCTTCATGACTTCAGCCTCTCCTACTCCTTTCCATCTTACTCTCTAATATGAATATATTTCATATCTTACAATCCGAGCTATCGATTTTGAAAAGCGCAATCATGACGCGCTGTCATTTCAAACGCAAAATCCCTAGGCAAAATCTCAACCATCCGATTTGGGAAGATTTTACTATTCATCGAGATCTGACGAATTTAAGGGAAAACGAAAAGCCCCAGATCTCTGATGTAAGCTCCAAGGATTTTGAGCCACAACGAACCAGACAGAGGTGCAAAGGCTGGACTGAAGTCTCTCTCCTTTGAACCACGAACAAATTAGAGCGATGGAGCACGAGCAGCTGGACTGAAGTCACTCTCTGCTGATGCTAGTAGATGAATCGATGAGAAGCTATAATAGGAATTTTTTTGGTCTTGAGCTGCAAGACAACTCACGGCCGTTGGAACAAACAATTAGCTAGGGTTTTTCGTTGATTAAAAGTAACTGAAAAAATACAAAGAGTTTGGCTAATAAAAGCCTAGTTTTCGAAAACCCTAGGAAAAATAAGATGGATTGGGCCATTAGGACTTACAAGAATTAAAACAGAAAAATAAAACAAATAAAATCCCCTTAGTCATGTGGAAGGGCCTTGGCTTCTTGGGCCGTGCGTTCTGTCTGATGAAACAGGCCTCGGGTTACCTCGTTAAAAACCTTACAAGGAAAACCAAGTGGGATAAAACCTTGCAAGGGAAAAATAGTATAACCTTTGGTCCACAAATACGACAAGGGCTAAGGATCAACAACTCCTACGTTGATCATTGATGCGTCATCGATCCTAAGTAGTGGCCAGACGGACGATCCTGGTGTGAAAGGATGGTCATGGTCGTAATTGGTCGTCTCGGACATCCTCCGGGCTAGCTGGTTCAAGATGGGCTGATCATGATCCAAATGGTACAAGTGCTCTGTAATTTCATCTATACTGCTCCTAGTGATCCAATGCTCCATGGGTCGGTTGGATCTCTCTGTGAGTCTCTACTGACCGGCTCAGGTCTGGGGCGCTATCACCATGGTCGGGGGAATGGTTCGTCTTTATTGGTCTGGTCAGGTTCGGCCGAACCGATGTCATCATCATTCCCACCCTCTTGAGAATGTGCTGTCTTCAGAACCACATCAGCTACACAAAAAGGAGATAAATCAAAAACATTAAAGCTCGACGAACTGTTAATCTCACCTGGAAGTTCTAGTTTGCAGGCGTTGTCATTGATCTTTTCCAAGAATCTGAACGAGCTGTCTCCTCGTGGTGAAAGCTTTGATTTTCGTTGGTTTGGAAACCTCTCGGGTCGGATGTGTACCCACACCCAATATCCAGGCTCGAAGCTGATCTCCTTCCTCTTCTTATTGGCTTGTCGTTTGTACTGGGCCTGTTGGAATTGTGTCCAGCAATCTCTGTACTGTCTCTATAACGTAAGAGTATGTCAGTGATCAGACATAAGTCATACAATGCTGGGGGTCATGATGGCTTGCTAGAGTCCGCTCATGATCTATAAGTCTTGGACTTATTGCCTTTATTGTATGATCCCATATGGGTCACACGCTTAAGCTAGCTGGAAATAATGTTGGAACGGCTTAGCAGAAGTACGACAAAAGTGCTAGGCATTTGTCGTACTAAGAGAGAAAGACTAATGGGTCTGATTAAATGGAATTTAATCAGATTGGGCCCAAAAGCCCAAAAGGGAAAGAGAAGGCTTTTAAATGACTAAAAGCCAATTCTCTTCTCCCTTAACCCAACCCTAGCCGCGATTTCTCTCCTCTCTCTGCGCCTCTCTTCCTTGTGGTCTAGCAGCCAATTTCCGGTGATTGCGTGTGTGAGCCTTTGGAGGATCCATCTCTCGGTGTATCTCCCTGATCATTGACCTGTTCATCAATTCCGCTGCAAACAAACAGGTAAAAGGTGAGATCATATGTTTCTAAATAAGAACACCTAGATCTAATGCATGTTTAGTAGGTTCAACTAATCTGAGAATTGAACCAAGAGTCTAAACAATCCAACAGTGGTATCAGAGCCATTGGTTCTTAGGTTTCTTGTTTTAGATTCATTGTTTAGGTTGTTAAATCTGATTAGAATTGTTTTTGAATCAATTACTGATAAGATAAAACGATTAAGAATCAGAATTGAACTCTAAACACACAAGAAAAATCGCAAAACATGAGCTATATGACTCGGTTTTGGATGATCGGCCGATTGAGTATGGACGGTCGGGATGGACGGATTGATCGCGGGCGGACGGTCGGACGGTCGGATTGGATTCGATCGGACGGTCGGACGGTCGGACGGTCGCGTTGCGTCCGATCGCGTCATCTCGATCGCGTCAAACCGGCAGTGCAACGCGTCCCGATCGCTCGGCGATCGTGGAGCGTCCGTCCGTGTGCGTCGCGTCCTGATCGCTCGGCGATCGTGGATGCGTCGTCCCGGCTGCACCGTCCGTCCCGTCCCGGCTGTTTGCGTCCGGCCGTAGCTGAAGCGCCTCGATCTCGGATCGGTTGGCTCGCGGCTGAGCGGCTGGACGATGGCTCCTTGGCTGGAAATTAGGTCACGACCAACTCGGTTTGGTTCGTGACTAATTCGGTACGGTTCAATGCTCGGTTCAAAACTTGATTAAAATCAACGTTCTGGTTTAATAAACAGATTAATAAGTTTATTGAATCTGGTTAAACCGGAATAAGAAATCCAATGTCGAAAGAATTATTGGATTTAGTGCCTAAACCAGAATTTCTAATTTGATTTGGTTGGACCAAATAAATTGAGAAAATCCGGTTTAGTAAATAACCGGTTGACAATTGTGGTCATCGTAGTAATTGAAACTTGGTTAGACCAGTTTTAATGAACCAGACCGGTTATGTCAATTAATTGGACAATTGGGTCATGTCTTGGACATGGACAAATTCTTGGGCCTCGGGCCAAGAAGTTAAAACAATTGGGCCATTAATTGAGTCATTCTTCAGATTTAAATTTAAAACTTATTTTATAAAATAAAATTATGAAATTCGATTTTAAATTTTATAAAGTTCTGAAATTTCGAAATTAGAAAGTTTCCAAAATTAGAAGTTTCTGAATTTGCGGGTTTTGGATTTTAAAGAAGTTTCTAAAGTTAGAAAGTTTCCGGTTTTAGAAAGTTTCCAATTTTTAGAAAGTTTCCAAAAATAGTAGGTTTCCATAAATAGAAAGTTTCCCGAAATAGTAATCTTCTATTTTGGGAATGTTTTTAATAAACCTACGGACCTCAAACAATATCAAGCGTTGGATGTCTTGTCCAGGCTATGTCAGCTGTCAAAGCCCATTCAATTGCATTCATGGCCTTACAGTGTGAGGATGTCTGTTTTTGCGTGGGCAAGACGGTTTGTGATTCATAAATGTCATTGGGAGTCCCAGACATTAATGATTACATGACTGTATAGTCCGGTTTTCTTGACTAGGCCATCGGGAGTCCCGGGCCTTGAGACATCAGGGTGGATTGGGCCTCGGGCCCAGATTCACAACCAAGAGTTATATCACGGATATAATTAGCCGAAATAGGGCTTACCGATATAAGCTAAGGTTGGGTGACGGCCAGTGGCCCACTTTGATCTTAGTTATATGTGGATCTTGGAATCATTATATTCTATTGAGGGTAACTTAGGTTATTGAATATAATGCATGATTAATCATATTATACTTTAATACGAGATTAATCATTTTGAACATATAACTAATAACCTTTTTATTTATATATTTCAGATATGACTACTACAAGCACACAAAACACGTTCTCGATCCGGTCTGTTCTCGAGAAGGAGAAGCTGACTGGAACGAACTTCCTGACATGGTCAAGGAACTTGAGGCTGGTCCTCAAGCAGGAGAAGAAGGATTACGTCCTTCGAGATCCCCTCCCCGAGAGGCCTCTTGCCAATGCTGCCAGGACTCTGCACAATGCTTGGGAAAAGCATTCGTCAGATGAAAATGATGTTTATTGCCTGATGTTGGTGACAATGACTCCAGAGCTGCAAAAGCAGTTCGAAAGTGTATTGTCTCCAATCGAGATCATGGCAAGCCTGAAATCGCTTTTTCAGGAGCAGGCTAGGACCGAGAGGTTCCAGACAGTTAAGAACCTCTTGGACTGTAAGTTGGCTGCGAATGCGGCAGTGAGTCCTCATGTGTTGAAGATGATGGGTTATCTCGATCATCTTCACAAACTCGACTGCCCAATCAGCCAGGAACTTGCCTGCGACATCATTCTGCAGTCTTTACCTGCAAGCTATGATCAGTTCATTCTGAACTTTAACATGCATGGCTTGAGTAAGACACTGCCTGAGCTTCACGGAATGCTCAAGACTGCAGAGCCCAACTTGAAGAAAACCGCCAAGGACCCCAATGTACTTATGGTACAAAAGGGCAAGGGGTTTAAGAAGTCTTCTGCTAAGGATAAGGGAAAGGCCAAGGGTGTCCAAGTCGTGGACTCAGACACGCCAAAGCCCAAGCCCAAGTCCAAGGCTGGGCCTACTGACATGTGCAGGTTCTGCAAAGAACTGGGGCATTGGAGAAGAGATTGCAAGAAATTCCAGGAAGGTCTAAAGGAATTAAAGAAGAAGACTTTCGAGACTTCTTCATCAGGTATTTTTGTTATAGAAGTTAATACAACTACTTCTGATAATACCTCATGGGTCATGGATACTGGTTGTGGGGCTCATATTTGTACTAATATGCAGGCACTCAGCAACAGTAGAAGGCTGAAGCAAGGACAAGTAGAGCTACGAGTTGGGAATGGAGCGAAAGTTTCAGCACTAGCTGTAGGAACATACTTGTTGTCTTTACCTTCGGGATTGATTTTAGAACTTAATAATTGTTATTTTGTACCTGCTATAAGCAGAAATATTATTTCAATTTCTTTGTTGGATTTGGAAGGTTATGATTTTTCAGTTAAGAATAAATTATGTTCCTTCAATCGCAACAATTTGTTCTATGGTTCTGCCCCTCTTACGAATGGGCTTTACATACTCGATCAATCCGCGCCAATTTATAACATCAATACAAAACGGTTTAAACCTAATGAGGAAAACCGAACGTTTCTATGGCATTGTCGTTTAGGGCACATCAGCGAGAAACGCATCAAGAGGCTCCATTCAAATGGACTTCTTGGCTCATTTGACTTTGAGTCATGTGAGAAATGCGAATCCTGCATGATGGGCAAAATGACACGGGCCCCCTTTAATAAACCTAACGAGAGGGCCAGTGACTTATTGGGCCTGATACACACTGATGTGTGTGGCCCAATGTCCACTAATGCAAGAGGAAACTATCAGTACTTCATTACCTTTACTGATGATTTCAGTAGGTATGGATATGTTTATTTAATGAAACATAAGTCTGAATCTTTTGAGAAGTTCAGAGAATTCCAAAGTGAAGTACAGAACCAACTTGGCAAAAGCATTAAGGCTCTTCGGTCCGACCGAGGAGGAGAATACTTAAGCCAAGAATTCAGTGATCATCTGAGAGAGTGTGGGATCGTATCCCAACTCACTCCTCCTGGAACACCTCAATGGAATGGTGTCTCTGAGAGGAGAAATCGGACCTTATTGGATATGGTTCGATCTATGATGAGTCACACAGACCTTCCAATATCCCTTTGGGGATATGCTCTGCTAACAGCAGTGTTCACTCTAAATAGAGCGCCATCAAAAGCAGTAGCAAAGACACCATATGAATTATGGACTGGAGAAGCTCCAGTGCTGTCTTATCTAAGAATTTGGGGTTGTGAAGCCTATGTTAAGAGATTAATCTCAGATAAGCTTACACCAAAATCTGATAAATGCTACTTCATTGGTTATCCACGGGAAACCAAGGCTTATTACTTCTATCTACGTTCCGAGAACAAGATCTTTGTTGCCCGGGATTGTAACTTTCTTGAGAGAGAGTTTCTCTCTAAGAAAGACAGTGGGAGTAAGGTACTGCTTGAAGAAATTCAAGATGAACAGGATACTGCTCAACCTAATGAGGAAGAGCAGCAGGAGGATCTACAAGAAATTGTAGAGCCTGAACCTGTAGTACCTGAAGTTCGAAGATCCCGGAGGATCCGTCACGAACCCGAGAGATATCAGGGATTCCTCGTGACTGACTGTCATGATCTTTTGATCATTGATGGTGATGAACCATCGAACTTCAATCAAGCTATGATGGGCCCAGATTCCTCTAAGTGGCGCAAGGCCACTGATTCCGAAATGGACTCCATGTCGGTCAACCAAGTCTTTTCGTTGGTTGACTTACCCGTTGGTGTAAAAGCCATCGAGTGCAAATGGATCTTCAAGAAGAAGATTGACGTGGATGGAAATGTCCAGATTTATAAAGCCAGGTTGGTGGCAAAAGGTTTCAGACAAGTTCACGGTGTGGACTACGATGAAACCTATTCACCGGTGGCTATGATGAAATCTATTCGGATTCTACTAGCAACTGCAGCTTTTCATGATTATGAAATTTGGCAGATGGACGTGAAAACCGCCTTCCTGAATGGTATTCTGGAAGAGGATGTGTATATGACGCAACCTGACGGTTACATAGATCCAAAGAATGCTGGGAAAGTATGCAAACTTCATAAATCCATTTATGGATTGAAGCAAGCATCGAGGAGCTGGAATCTTCGTTTTGATGAAGCGATCAAGCAATTTGACTTTATCAGAAACGAAGAAGAACAATGCGTGTATAAGAAAACTAGTGGGAGCAAAATCGTTTTTCTTATTCTGTATGTTGATGACATACTGCTTCTCGGAAACGACATTCCAATGCTGAAGTCTGTAAAAGACTGGCTTGGAAGTTGTTTTTCCATGAAAGACATGGGTGAAGCCGCATACGTTCTTGGAATTAGGATCTATCGGGATAGACCTAAGAGGCTGATAGGCTTGTGTCAAGACTCATACATTGACAAAGTCCTACAAAGATTCAGCATGAAAGATTCCAAGAAGGGCTTCACGCCAATGGTACATGGCACGACGCTAAGCAAGAAGCAGAGCCCTACGTCGGCTGCTGAGCTTGAGCGCATGAAGAATATTCCTTATGCATCTGCAATAGGATCTGTCATGTATGCCATGATCTGTACTCGTCCTGATGTTGCTTACGCATTGAGCATGACGAGTAGATACCAGTCAAATCCAGGTGAAAACCATTGGATTGCCGTAAAGAACATCTTGAAGTATCTAAGACATACTAAGGATAAGTTCTTAGTGTACGGTGGAAGTGATGTGCTTAAAGTCAGTGGATTCACGGACGCAAGTTTCCAGACAGACACAGATGATTTCCGGTCACAGTCCGGTTATGTCTTTTGTCTGAATGGCGGTGCAGTAAGTTGGAGAAGCTCCAAGCAGGACACCGTTGCTGATTCCACTACAGAAGCTGAATATATCGCCGCCTCAGAAGCAGCGAAGGAAGCTGTTTGGATTCGAAAGTTCATTATGGAACTAGGTGTGATACCAGATGCGGCTGAGCCTCTGGCACTATTTTGTGACAACAATGGTGCTATAGCTCAGGCAAAGGAACCAAGATCACACCAGAAATCCAAGCATGTTCAAAGAAGATATCACTTGATACGTGACATCATTAATAGAAAGGAAGTCAAGATCAGCCGAGTTCCGACAGATGATAATGTCGCTGATCCGTTGACAAAGCCACTCCCAAGGCCTAAGCTCGAGTTCCTGACTGAAGCTGTAGGCATTAGAAACATTGAAATGTAATCTAAATTTGAGTGGGAGTTTTGTGAGCTTTATTTTAGTTATTTGATATGTTCTTGTAAAACATTATTATTTATGTTTTAATGAAATTATTATTTCAAGATTATTTTAACTGTGATGAAATAATCGTTCCAAAATGATATGAACCATTTTATAGGTCATCGAAGTAAATGATTTGATCTTGAGTCATCGAAGTCATTTAGCTTGATCATGAGATCCTATATTTGATAAATGTTTTATATCATCCTGTCCCCAGTCGAAGGTTGTTGAAATTGGAACACCAACAACCGTGCAAGATTGGATTGGTACGTGACTTATGACAAAGTCTCAGTGTGTCATAGATGCTCGGCATCAAAGTCAGTACATAGGTGTATGTTGGGAACATACGACCGGACAAGACCCGCTAATAAGAACTCTTCAGGATATTTATATCTGTGTCATAAGAGATTCTTACTACGACTATAGAGTATAGTCCTTAGACCTGAGTTCGCATGCATGTGACTGCATATGGACTGATGCACTTTGATCATTGTCTAACGCTATCGTTCTGCGATAGCTATAAGGACCTTGTTTGGGTACATCATGAAATGAGTAGTTTACAGTGATGGAACAAGATGGGATTTGTCCCTCCAATATAAATGGAGTGAATATCTCTAGGCCAATCGGAGATTTGAATACTGGAAAACGCATGGCCATGCTCAAACGGACTTTCCCGAGTCGTTTGTATTGTCAGTATCAAATCAGAGTCCGATGAACAAGATTAGGCTTTATAAGGATGACACTAATCTTGCCTTATGACTAATCGAGATATTGAGACGAAAGGGATTATGAATACAGAGATTCCAGTTCAAGTGGGAGATTGTTGGAATTGTGTCCAGCAATCTCTGTACTGTCTCTATAACGTAAGAGTATGTCAGTGATCAGACATAAGTCATACAATGCTGGGGGTCATGATGGCTTGCTAGAGTCCGCTCATGATCTATAAGTCTTGGACTTATTGCCTTTATTGTATGATCCCATATGGGTCACACGCTTAAGCTAGCTGGAAATAATGTTGGAACGGCTTAGCAGAAGTACGACAAAAGTGCTAGGCATTTGTCGTACTAAGAGAGAAAGACTAATGGGTCTGATTAAATGGAATTTAATCAGATTGGGCCCAAAAGCCCAAAAGGGAAAGAGAAGGCTTTTAAATGACTAAAAGCCAATTCTCTTCTCCCTTAACCCAACCCTAGCCGCGATTTCTCTCCTCTCTCTGCGCCTCTCTTCCTTGTGGTCTAGCAGCCAATTTCCGGTGATTGCGTGTGTGAGCCTTTGGAGGATCCATCTCTCGGTGTATCTCCCTGATCATTGACCTGTTCATCAATTCCGCTGCAAACAAACAGGTAAAAGGTGAGATCATATGTTTCTAAATAAGAACACCTAGATCTAATGCATGTTTAGTAGGTTCAACTAATCTGAGAATTGAACCAAGAGTCTAAACAATCCAACAGGGCCGTCTTCTTCTCTATATTGTCCTTGACCTTCTGGTGAAGCTTTTCGATGGCCTCAGCGTTACGTTCTCCATCTTGGTTAGCGAACTCCAATGGTGGTAATGGCCTGAGATCTATGGCTATCTCTGGCTTAAATCCATAGACAATCTCAAAATGAGAAAGCTTAGTAGCAGAGTGGTTAGCATTATTATAAGCAAATTCAATGTATGGAATACAATCTAACTAGTTACTTAAGTTTTTACCTACAGAGGCCCGCAAGAGGGATGATAGTGTGCAGTTGACGACCTCGGTCTGGCCGTCCGTCTGTGGATGACAAGTCGTAGAGAACAACAGCTTAGTCCTGAGTTTCCACCAGAGCGTCCTCCGTAAGTGGCTCAGAAACAAAATATCTCGATAAGATACAATGGTCTAGGGTAGGCCGTGCAGTCGCACTACTTCTCGGAAGAATAGGTCGGCCGTCTGAGTCACGTTATTCGTCTTGGCGCATGGTATGAAATGGGCCATCTTCGATAATCGGTCCACCACAACGAATATAGAATCCTTGTACCTGATCTTAGGTAAACCTAACACAAAATCCATAGATATATCTACCCAAGGCATGTTAGGAATTGGTAAGGGCATATAAAGACCGTAAGGATGTGACATGGACTTTGTTTTTAGAGATGTGTGATAGGTCGAGTTTTAATCCCTATACTAACTGCAAGTGCACAGTAATGTCAATGTAGTATATAGGGTATCGAATCCACGGAGACTCTGGTCTCGATAGATCAGAACCGTAGAGATTAATACTAAGAATAAAGCAGGTGGTGAATGAAATAAAAGCAAGGCAATAAAGTAAACCAGTAGCAGGAATTTGTTGTGAAAGCAATAAACTAAAATCGCTAAGTCTAGGGAATTCTCAGGAAATCAGACAAGCAGACAAGTTAATCAGTCAGGATCAAATTAAACTCAGTTCTAGAACTCAAATCACGGAATTAGAATTAACCAAATCTCTTTGCGAAAATTCTCTAAGTCTAAGTGCAGTAATCCAAATCTCTTTGCAATTACTAACAGATTAAACCAACATTAATTTCAAGTTCGATATGTTCACAATTAAACTAAGCCAAATCTCTTTGCGAATAATTTAATTGCTCAACCTAAATAGTTCATATTCTAAACCACACTCTCGTGTCGTATTTAGCAACCTAAGATCTAGATTCTAATTGATCAGGTTAGAACTAGCATTAAGCACAATTTAGTTTGAAGAACATTCTAATCATGTGAATCCTTAACTGAATTAAACAAGTCTAGCAAGTCATAAAATCCTTAATGAGAAACCCTAAACTTAACTATGAATCTACTCAGACATGATTAATGAAACAAAAATCATAGAATAAATAGATTGCATATAAGAAATTAAATAGATAAAGGGGTTCGAAATCTTCTCCAAAATAGATGAAGTACATGATTAGATCAGCCCCAAAAGCTCTAAAAATCTCTTAGCTCTAAGTATGAAAGCGTATCTAAAATAAACACCAAAATCCTATATTTATAAGCATAATCTCGGTTGGGGCTTCTGTGTAAATACTTGAACTTTTCTGGGCTTTTCTGTAAATCTTCATAACTTTATTAACCGCCGTATTTTGGCCCATCTCACTAGTGTGTCAATCGACACCAAAGGTGTGTCGATCGATGCATGATCATCAAATCGGACAGTGAGTTAAACTCTCGGCCAAAATGCTCCAAAACTCCCAAAATACTCCAAAATCTCCACATTAGCTCCAAACCTGATTAAACCTGTAAAAGACTCTAAAATAGCATAAAAGACACTAAAAACACAACTATATCATGGCATAAAACCGGTAAAAACCATGATATATCAATTCCTCCACACTTAGCCTTTGCTTGCCCCCAAGCAAAACAGAGAACTAAAATGCAGTGAAGAGGTTTGAAAACTCTTCAGAAACTCTTTTCATCTTAGAAGCAGCAACACTCAGATTCCCCTTAGTAATCCACATGAAAGAATCAACCTGCAGACATCAAGACCAACATATACTTCCCCCACACTTAGCAACTGTCCTAAGTAAACTCCACAATCACATTCAAGCATTCAAATTCTCCCTACTGACTTCTGCAAGTATTTAAGTGCGGTCTCACCTAAGGAATATCGATCAATGGCACATGGACTCTTACCTTGTCAGCTCTAGACCACCAAACTATCTTTCTCTAGTCCCTTTCTTCTCTTTTCCCTTCCTTAACAACTGATTTTTCCCCATTGGGTATCATTTTATTTTTTTTATCAGTGTTCTTCCCGTTTTGGGGTGTACTTTGGACACATTCCATGGATGCACAGGATATGAGAGTTTTAGCTACCATTCCCATGACCACTTCGGAGTTACTAACTCATCCTCAGTTTATTATCTTTTTTTTTTTTTTTATGGAAGGGGAGAAGGGAACTAGATGGGACATGTTTACAGGCTGTGTCAGAACTAACAAGGGAATCCGACACAAAGTATACCAAGCCCTTAGGTCAGAAAATCTAAGTCAGTATTAGGGTGAAGTCAGTAAAAGATCCTCTGATACCTGAAGTGATGTGGGTGTCCTCAGTAGGTTGATCCATGTCTGGGTTTTCTAATAGTCAGAGATAATCTACAGCTTCATCCCAATGGTTACTTAAGTTCCTGCAAGTGCTGCCAATCTTCTCAAAAAATCATTGTTTCTTACTTAAACAAATTTTGACTCAATAAAACAAATTTTTGAAAATTTTAACTGACTCTAAGAAAACAAAAGAAAGAAGTTAGTAGAACCTCCCCCACACTTAAGACACACTGTCCCCAGTAGTGTCAAGCGAAGGATTGGCAAAAGAAAGAAATAAAAATTTTGTTTAAGGTATGGTTATGTTCTCTCGGGTTTTACCTCTGTCGCGTCAGGCATTGATCGTTGCACTAAGTGCATCGACCATTACTGTGCGATTTTTCGTTGTGGGTCGATCGTTGCTCAGGACCGCAACGATCGCTGCAATGCGATTTCTTTCGTGTTGTGACGATCGACACAATGGTGTGTCGATCGACGCACTGCGATTTGTCCGAGACCTGCAAACAAAAACTCACCAAAACCAGAAACTAGCGTAAAATCCTACAAAAACACTAAAATCAAAATGAAAAAACGAAAACAGTGGGTTGCCTCCCACTCAGCGCTTGTTTAAGGTCATTAGCTTGACGCTTCAGCAGATTTATGTTAAGGGCGCTTCATCCAAAGGCAAAATATGCCCTCCTGGAATCTCGGCCTTAGCCCAATAATGTTTCACCCGCTGTCCATTCACAGTGAATTCATAACCGTCCTTACCAGTTAGAACGACAGCTCCATACGGACGCACCTCTTTGATTGTGAAGTGACCAGACCACCTTGATTTTAGCTTACCTGGAAACAAATGCAAACGAGAGTTATACAAAAGTACCTGATCATTGGGTTCGAACTATCTTGAAACAATCTTCTTGTCATGATATGCCTTAGTCCTCTCCTTATACAGCTTTGAGTTCTCATAAGCAAAATGTCTGATCTCATCCAACTCATTAAGCTGTACCAATCTCCTCTCTGCAGCAGACTTAAGATCAAAGTTCATCTGTTTCACAGCCCATGCTGCTTTGTGCTCAAGTTCCACTGGCAGATGACATGCTTTTCCATATAGCAGATGGAATGGAGTGGTCCCAAGTGGTGTCTTGAATGCTGTCCGGTAGGCCCATAATGCATCATCCAACTTTGCTGCCCAATCTTTCCTTGTTTTTCCAACTGTCTTCTCAAGAATCTCCTTAATCTGTCTGTTAGAAACCTCAACTTGTCCACTAGTCTGTGGGTGATAAGGAGTAGCGACTCTGTGATGAACTCCATGCTTCTTTAGCAGCTTCTCGAAGACCTTATTGATAAAATGAGATCCTCCATCACTAATCACTATACGAGGTACTCCAAATATGGGGAATATGATGGTCTTAAAAAGCTTAATGACCACAGAAGAATCATTGGTTGGACTAGCTATCGCTTCAACCCACTTAAACACATAGTCTACAACAACCAAGATGAACTTATTCCCATAGGATGAGGGAAAAAGACCCATGAAATCTATTCCCCAGCAATCAAAAACCTTAACTTCCAGAATGAAATTCTGAGGCATCTCATGCTTCTTGCTGATTTTCCCTCTCCTCTGACAGGCATCACACTGAGTGATGAAAGAATGATTGTCTCTAAACATTGTAGGCCACCAGAAACCTGCCTGTAAGACCTTAGACACAGTCTTAAATGTAGCAAAATGTCCAGCATAATCTGTTCCATGACAGTGGAAAAGGATATCATGGAATTCAGATTAGCAATGCATCTCCTGTAAAGACCATCTGAACAGTGCTTATAGAGATAGGGCTCATCCCAGTAGTATCTTCTAAGCTCCCTAAAGAACCTTTTCTTTTCATAACCCTTTAAATCATCTGGTTCAGTCTCAGCAGCAAGGTAATTAGCTATATCTGCATACCAGGGTCGATCAGAGGTTGCTACAACAGCAATTTCGAAGTCATAATTCCCAATTCTGACTCAGAAAGACTCTCGGCTCGTATCAGGTATGCATCGACCGTTGCATGAGCGTGTATCGATCATTTCTTTCCCGATACTTATATCGACCGTTGCCAATGTGGCATCGATCGACACAATGCGATTGTCCCGACAGTTCTGCAACTCACTGCCCAAATCCGTCTGAAAAACTGTACTGATCATGTTGACGTTTTCCTCAGGCAAATAATCATTTATAGGCACGTCTTCCTCAACTAGCAACCTTGAAAGATGATCAGCAACTCCATTCTCCACTCCCTTCTTGTCCCTTACTTCAATATCAAACTCCTTGGAGCCAACAAGTTAGGGGCAGAACTTCTCAAATGCAAAGACAACAGCCAACAGCTCCTTCTCCGTGGTTGCATAGTTCCTTTGTGCATCATCTAGTGTCCTACTAGCATAATAGATAGCATGGAGCTTTCTGTCCTTCTTCTGTCCCAGAACAGCTCCTACAGCACAATCACTTGCATCACACATAACCTCAAAAGGCAGATCTTCGCCAAAATATCATTTCTTTTGCTTTTTCCAAGGGAGGAGGCACATATAAATAGTAAGGAAGCTAGGGTTTTGGGAAGAAGAGGTGGGCTTTTGGGCTTAGGTTATTGGGCTTTCTCTTCTTTTCTCAGAAATTTTTAAATGGCTGGGCCAGGGCCCTTACAATTCTCCCCCCTTGAAAATAATTCGTCCCGAATTCCGAGGCGGGAGTTCTCCATTGCAACGTTTTACCATCCACACTCCGCAGACTTCGTTGACCAAAACTGACTTGATGGCTTACTTGCTTTAAAAGAACTTGTCACATGATACCGCCCATTTCCATTAGGGTCGGTCTTCGACGTTTAGAAACAACACTCATCCCTCGAGTGGTTCTAAGTCTTGAATGCGATGCTCTACTCCCAACCCATTTCTCCTCAGCTATTTCCATTACCGTGCCACAGTGCATCATCCACTTCCAAATGGATTCACTTTGACGGTTTCCATTCCCGTGCACTATGGCGTCGTCTTTCGCCAGTTTGCTATCCTTGCTTATCTTTGGTGAGCTATTAGGCTAACCATGTCCATTATGGCTACCCGGCTGGTGGGGAACGACCCACTTAACTCCTGATATGCTCCAATGCCACGCTTCCGCTGTGCACTCTGATATCCAAACCGATTCTAATCCTAATTCCAGCTCAAGGTTTCTACCTTGTGGTCCAGGTGCAGTGCTTTCCAAACACTATCCCTTGGGTTTCCTTCCCTATTAAACTTGCTCTCCTTTGCTCCCCCTTGCAGCTTCTTGCCAATCCTCAATAGTATTTTCTTAACAATCTCCCGTTGGAATTCCATTTCCAATTAACCAGCTTCGTCCACTTGATCTTGCAATTGCAGAAATCCGGCTTGCCAGGCAATTCCAAATGTCACAGCGCCACTTCCCAAAACGCTTCCGCGATCTTCTTTCCATCTTGAGGAACTCCATTAGCTGCTCCAATAATCCACAAAGAACTCCAGGGCAGACCGTTTCCTTTCCGGTCCCACAATTGAATCTTGAGCCTGCCATACCACGAAGATCTTCTCCAGGTTCCAGCTTGATCAATCTTCAACGAGACGTCCATAACTCTTTGAAGTTGATGTCACAAACCGATTCCAAGATTCCCTACTTGGAACAGATTTGGATAGCCTCCTGCTGCTCCTGGTGATCCAAGCAACTCAAGCAACTCCTGACGCTTAATCCAGTCAGAACACCGCCACTTCCAAATGGCCTCCTTGCAATCCGGTCTTTCCATCGACCTCTTGCAACTCCTGTAGCACTCCTTGCAATCCGGTCTTTCCATTGACCTCTTGCAACTCCTGTAGCACTCCTTGCAATCCGGTCTTTCCATTGACCTCTTGCAACTCCTGTAGCACTCCTTGCAATCCGGTCTTTCCATTGACCTCTTGCAACTTCTGTAGCACTCCTTGCAATCCGGTCTTTCCATTGACCTCTTGCAATTCTTGCAATACTTCTTGCAGCTTCCCAACGCCTCTTGCAACTCTTCTAGCACTTCCTGTAACTCTTGCAACTCTTTGCTACACTCCCGATGTAGTCTCTCCGGTGAACGTCTCCACATTTTGATCGCCCTCACACACTTGGTTGAACAATACTCCGAACAGATGATAACCCAATACACACCTCATTAGTACCAACTGCCGTGTAGGTGCACACCACAACATACACCACAACACACACCACAACATACATCTCGGCACACATCTAGCGGCAGTAGCACAACTGAGGGTTGAAGACACTGACCCATCCTGCACGCGAAAAAAATATTATATCTAGACTAAGACCGGTCTGGAGAACAATCTATGGTAAGATTGGTGTTTGAAATTTTTTTAGCAAAGTAACCATTTTATAAAAATTTCGCAAACACTTTGTAAAAAGATTTGAAAACAAGGTTTTTGGAAAACAACGAAAGCTTATCTCCCAGGACAGCACTGGGAGATCTTAACCTAGGCTCTGATACCAAATTGTAACACCCGCCTCCCGGTTAAACCGGAGACGCGGCATTAGGACGCCCGTTGAACCGAAAATGGTCCAACCGGGACGCCATCTCAACTGGTCCCAGGAACCCGACGCTTCCTTCGTATTCAAATCCACCAATCACGTCACTCGATCAATCAATCCTGCATCCGGACCTGCGAGGGAAAAAGAAGGGAAAAGGAAAAGGAGGCCTGAGTAATTGTTTCAAATACAATTACCCAGTGAGGGCGGACAAGGAATCCGCGATCCCGGCTTACGCCACACAACTACGACTCACAAGTCCTAAGCTAATATCACCTTCCAAACATCACCCGAAGGCTTTCATCACACAACTTATGTCCCACTGGACTACTACGAAATGAAAGCGCAAACAAATCGACCACAAAGTGCAATAAAATAAACAGCAACCGAAGCCCGCCATTGGCCCCGGTGCCCAACTCCAACTCCAACTCCAACTCCAACTTTACCCTTCGGGGAGCTCGCAGAAACCCCCCTTACGACGATACAAGGGACACGTACTAAGTGCAATGTACATGTGCCGTCACCAAACGGGGGCCCTACCACAGTTCTAAACCCTTCAAGTCCATCAAGCACAATCAGCGTTTTCAGTTTAGCGATAACCTAGCATTCTACGTTCTGCAAACAATCACATTGAGATCTCTACTACCCTATAATACCTAGGAAAGACAACATTAACGAAGGACTATCGTCCGGAATTGAATGGAATAAGGGAAGATCACAACCGGTCCTCACCTTAGCCAAATAAAGGGCAAAACGGTAATTAGAAGCTTCCTCAGCCCGAACGGACATCAGATCTGGAAAGAGGACGAGAAAGGCGAGATGGGCTTTTGATTCGCTTAAATCGGGATTAGGATGAGCTAGATATGATCGATTGAAAATACCCAACTCAAACCAGCTTAACCGACCTAAACCGGGAATTGAAATTAAAATTAAAATCGAAATTGGGAAACCAGACCAAACCGGATTAACCGAACCAGAATTGGATTGAACCGGTCAACGACCCGACCCGGTCAACCCAACCCGGTCAACCGAACCGACCCGACCCGGTCAACTCGAGTTGACTCGGTTGCCGGCCGAGTTGACTCGGCGGCGGTCCGGCGGTGGCTCCGGTGGTCGGCGGCGGCGGAGCTCCGGCGACGGGTGGTGGCTCCGGGAGACGGCGGACGGAGGCGACGACGGCAGCTCCCGGCGGACGGCGGCGGCGCGTGGCTCCGGCTCCGGCGGCGCGTGGGCGGCGCGTGGCTCCGGCAACGGCGGCGCGTGGGCGGCGCGTGGGCGGCGCGTGATTAACCGGCGATTATTTCTCCTGCGATTGCGGGCGCGTCCGGACAGCTATGGAGGTGCGGTTTGCGGCTACGATTTCTTCTTGTCGAGAGGAACGCGATGGTGGTCTCGGATTTCCAAGATTCCTCACGGATAAAAAGTTACGGAGGTTTTAGATCTCGGGTTGAAGAAAATCAGATCTGAAAAAGGGCTTACCGGATCTCTTTCGACACCAAACGATGGAGGATGGATAGATCTGACTTTTGGGTGCGATGGCTGAGATAGATCGGAGGCAGAGATTCGCCGAAAAATCATTTCTTTTGCTTTTTCCAAGGGAGGAGGCACATATAAATAGTGAGGAAGCTAGGGTTTTGGGAAGAAGAGGTGGGCTTTTGGGCTTAGGTTATTGGGCTTTCTCTTCTTTTCTCAGAATTTTTAAATGGCTGGGCCAGGGCCCTTACAATTCTCCCCCCCCCCCCTTGAAAATAATTCGTCCCGAATTCCGAGGCGGGAGTTCTCCATTGCAACGTTTTACCATCCACACTCCGCAGACTTCGTTGACCAAAACTGACTTGATGGCCTACTTGCTTGAAAAGAACTTGTCCTTGAATCCTGAAGACTGCTTCTCCCCCCCCCCCCTTTACTTCCAACCACGCTCTGAAGTGTCTTTCTCTTTGGTACCAGTCCATTAGCATCTCCAGAATGCACTCAGATGTCACATGATACCGCCCATTTCCATTAGGGTCGGTCTTCGATGTTTAGAAACAACACTCATCCCTCGAGTGGTTCTAAGTCTTGAATGCGATGCTCCACTCCCAACCCATTTCTCCTCAACGGTTTCCATTACAGTGCCACAGTGCATCATCCACTTCCAAATGGATTCACTTTGACGGTTTCCATTCCTGTGCACTATGGCGTCGTCTTTCGCCGGTTTGCTATCCTTGCTTATCTTTGGTGAGCGATGAGGCTAACCATGTCTATTATGGCTACCCGGCTGGTGGGGAACGACCCACTTAACTCCTGATATGCTCCAATGCCACGCTTCCGCTGCGCACTCTGATATCCAAACCGATTCTAATCCGAATTCCAGCTCAAGGTTTCCTACCTTGTGGTCCTGGTGCAGTGCTTTCCAAACACTATCCCTTGGGTTTCCTTCCCTATTAAACTTGCTCTCCTTTCCTCCCCCTTGCAGCTTCTTGCCAATCCTCAATAGTGTTTTCTTAAAACTCTCCCGTTGGAAATCCATTTCCAATAACCAGCTTCATCCACTTGATCTTGCAATTGAAGAAATCCGGCTTGCCAGCCAATTCCAAATGTCACAGCGCCACTTCCCAAAACGCTTCGCGATCTTCTTTCCAGCTTGAGGAAATCCATTAGCTTCTCCAATAATCCACAAAGAACTCCAGGGCAGACCGTTTTCTTTCCGGTCCCACCATTGAATCTTGAGCCTGCCATACCACGAAGATCTTCTCCAGGTTCCAGCTTGATCAATTTTCAACGAGCCGTCCATAACTCATTGAAGTTGATGTCACAAACCGATTCCAAGATTCCCTACTTGGAACAGATTTGGATAGCCTCCTGCTGCTCCTGGTGATCCAAGCAACTCAAGCAACTCCTGACGCTTAATCCAGTCGGAACACCGCCACTTCCAAATGGCCTCCTTGCAATCCGGTCTTTCCATCGACCTCTTGCAACTCCTGTAGCACTCCTTGCAATCCGGTCTTTCCATTGACCTCTTGCAACTCCTGTAGCACTCCTTGCAATCCGGTCTTTCCATTGACCTCTTGCAACTCCTGTAGCACTCCTTGCAATCCGGTCTTTCCATTGACCTCTTGCAATTCTTGCAATACTCCTTGCAGCTTCCCAACGCCTCTTGCAACTCTTCTAGCACTTCCTGTAACTCTTGCAACTCTTTGCTACACTCCCGATGTAGTCTCTCCGGTGAACGTCTCCACATTTTGATCGCCCTCGCACACTTGGTTGAACAATACTCCGAACAGATGATAACCCAATACACACCTCATTAGTACCAACTGCCGTGTAGGTGCACACCACAACATACACCACAACACACACCAAAATATACATCTCGGCACACATCTAGCGGCAGTAGCACAACTGAGGGTTGAAGACACTGACCCATCCTGCACGGGAAAAAAATATTCTATCTAGACTAAGACCGGCCTGGAGAACAATCTATGGTAAGGTTGGTGTTTGAAAAAGTTTTCGCAAAGTAACCATTTTATAAAAATTTCGCAAACACTTTGTAAAAAGATTTTTGGAAAAAAACGAAAGCTGATCTCCCAAGACAGCACTGGGAGATCTTAACCTAGGCTCTGATACCAAATTGTAACACCCGCCTCCCGGTTAAACCGGAGACGCGGCATTAGGACGCCCGTTGAACCGAAAATGGTCCAACCGGGACGCCATCTCAACTGGTCCCAGGAACCCGACGCTTCCTTCGTATTCAAATCCACCAATCACGTCACTCGATCAATCAATCCTGCATCCGGACCTGCGATGGAAAAAGAAGGGAAAAGGAAAAGGAGGCCTGAGTAATTGTTTCAAATACAATTACCCAGTGAGGGCGGACAAGGAATCCGCGATCCCGGCTTACGCCACACAACTACGACTCACAAGTCCTAAGCTAATATCACCTTGCAAACATCACCCAAAGGCTTTCATCACACAACCTATGTCCCACTGGACTACTACGAAATGAAAGCGCAAACAAATCGACGACAAAGTGCAATAAAATAAACAGCAACCGAAGCCCGCCATTGGCCCCGGTGCCCAACTCCAACTTTACCCTTCGGGGAGCTCGCAGAAACCCCCTTTACGACGATACAACGGACACGTACTAAGTGCAATGTACATGTGCCGTCACCAAACACCCTTTCGGGGGCCCTACCACAGTTCTAAACCCTTCAAGTCCATCAAGCACAATCAACGTTTTCAGTTTAGCGATAACCTAGCATTCTACGTTCTGCAAACAATCACATTGAGATCTCTACTACCCTATAATACCTAGGAAAGACAACATTAACGAAGGACTATCGTCCGGAATTGAATGGAATAAGGGAAGATCACAACCGGTCCTCACCTTAGCCAAATAAAGGGAAAAACGGTAATTTATGAGCTTCCTCAGCCCGAACGGACATCAGATCTGGAATGAGGACAAGAAATCAGGTGAGATGGGATTTTGATTCGCTTAAATCGGGCTTAGGATGAGCTAGATATGATCGATTGAAAATAACCAGCTCAAACCAGCTTAACCGACCTAAACCGGGAATTGAAATTAAAACTAAAATCAAAATTGGGAAACCAGACCAAACCGGATTAACCGAACCAGAATTGGATTGAACCGGTCAACGACCCGACCCGGTCAACCCGACCCGGTCAACCGAACTGACCCGACCCGGTCAATTCGAGTTGACTCGGTCGCCGGCCGAGTTGACTCGGCGGCGGTCCGGCGGTGGCTCCGGTGGTCGGCGGCAGCGGAGCTCCGGCGATGGGCGGCGGCTCCGGGAGACGGCGGACAGCGGCGGCTCCCGGCGGACGCCGGCGGCGCGTGGGCGGCGCGTGGCTCCGGCGACGGCGGCGTGTGAGAAACCGGCGATTCTTTCTCCTGCGATTGCGGGCGCGTCCGGACAGCTATGGAGGTGCGGTTTGCGGCTACGGTTTCGTCTCGTCGAGAGGAACGCGATGGTGGTCTCGGATTTCCCATTTTCCTCACGGATTAAAAGTTACGGAGGTTTTGGATCTCGGGTTGAAGAAAATCAGATCTGAAAAAGGGCTTACCGGATCTCTTTCAACACCAAACGATGGAGGATGGATAGATCTGACTTTTGGGTGCGATGGCTGAGACAGATCGGAGGCAGAGCTTCGCCGAAAAATCATTTCTTTTGCTTTTTCCAAGGGAGGAGGCACATAAAAATAGTGAGGAAGCTAGGGTTTTGGGAAGAAGAGGTGGGCTTTTGGGCTTAGGTTATTGGGCTTTCTCTTCTTTTCTCAGAAATTTTTAAATGGCTGGGACAGGGCCCTTACAATTATCCCCCCCCCCCCTCAAAATAATTCGTCCCGAATTCCGAGGCGGGAGTTCTCCGTTGCAACGCTTTACCGTCCATACTCCGCAGACTTCGTTGACCAAAACTGACTTGATGGCTTACTTGTTTGAAAAGAACTTGTCCTTGAATCCTGAAGACTGCTTCTCCCCCCCCCCCCTTTACTTCCAACCACGCTCTGAAGTGTCTTTCTCTTTGGTACCAGTCCATTAGCATCTCCAAAATGCACTCATATGTCACATGATACCGCCCATTTCCATTAGGGTCGGTCTTCGACGTTTAGAAACAACACTCATCCCTCGAGTGGTTCTAAGTCTTGAATGCGATGCTCCACTCCCAACCCATTTCTCCTCAACGGTTTCCATTACCGTGCCACAGTGCATCATCCACTTCCAAATGGATTCACTTTGACGGTTTCCATTCTCGTGCACTATGGCGTCGTCTTTCGCCTGTTTGCTATCCTTGCTTATCTTTGGTGAGCGATGAGGCTAACCATGTCCATTATGGCTACCCGGCTGGTGGGGAACGACCCACTTAACTTCTGATATGCTCCAATGCCACGCTTCCGCTGCGCACTCTGATATCCAAACCGATTCTAATCCGAATTCCAGCTCAAGGTTTTCTACCTTGTGGTCCACGTGCAGTGCTTTCCAAACACTATCCCTTGGGTTTCCTTCCCTATTAAACTTGCTCTCCTTTGCTCCCCCTTCCAGCTTCTTGCCAATCCTCAATAGTGTTTTCTTAACAATCTCCCGTTGGAATTCCATTTCCAATAACCAGCTTCGTCCACTTGATCTTGCAATTGCAGAAATCCGGCTTGCCAGGCAATTCCAAATGTCACAGCGCCACTTCCCAAAACGCTTCTGCGATCTTCTTTCCAGCTTGAGGAACTCCATTAGCTGCTCCAATAATCCACAAAGAACTCCAGGGCAGACCGTTTCCTTTCCGGTCCCACCATTGAATCTTGAGCCTGCCATACCGCGAAGATCTTCTCCAGGTTCCAGCTTGATCAATCTTCAACGAGCCGTCCATAACTCATTGAAGTTGATGTCACAAACCGATTCCAAGATTCCCTACTTGGAACAGATTTGGATAGCCTCCTGCTGCTCCTGGTGATCCAAGCAACTCAAGCAACTCATGACGCTTAATCCAGTTGGAACACCGCCACTTCCAAATGGCCTCCTTGCAATCCGGCCTTTCCATCGACCTCTTGCAACTCCTGTAGCACTCCTTGCAATCCGGTCTTTCCATTGACCTCTTGCAACTCCTGTAGCACTCCTTGTAATCCGGTCTTTCCATTGACCTCTTGCAACTCCTGTAGCACTCCTTGCAATCCAGTCTTTCCATTGACCTCTTGCAACTTCTGTAGCACTCCTTGCAATCCGGTCTTTCCATTGACCTCTTGCAATTCTTGCAATACTCCTTGCAGCTTCCCAACGCCTCTTGCAACTCTTCTAGCACTTCCTGTAACTCTTGGAAATCTTTGCTACACTCCCGATGTAGTCTCTCCGGTGAACGTCTCCACATTTTGATCGCCCTCGCACACTTGGTTGAACAATACTCCGAACAGATGATAACCCAATACACACCTCATTAGTACCAACTGCCGTGTAGGTGCACACCACAACATACACCACAACACACACCACAACATACATCTTGGCACACATCTAGCGGCAGTAGCACAACTGAGGGTTGAAGACACTGACCCATCCTGCACGGGAAACAAATATTCTATCTAGACTAAGACCGGCCTGGAGAACAATCTATGGTAAGGTTGGTGTTTGAAAAAGTTTTCGCAAAGTAACCATTTTATAAAAATTTCGCAAAAACTTTGTAAAAAGATTTGAAAACAAGGTTTTTGGAAAACAATGAAAGCTGATCTCCCAGGACAGCACTGGGAGATCTTAACCTAGGCTCTGATACCAAATTATAACACCCGCCTCCCGGTTAAACCGGAGACGCGGCATTAGGACGCCCTATGAACCGAAAATGGTCCAACCGGGACGCTATCTCAACTGGTCCCAGGAACCCGATGCTTCCTTCGTATTCAAATCCACCAATCACGTCACTCGATCAATCAATCCTGCATCCGGACCTGCGAGGGAAAAAGAAGGGAAAAGGAAAAAGAGGCCTGAGTAATTGTTTCAAACACAATTACCCAGTGAGGGCGGACAAGGAATCCGCGATCCCGGCTTACGCCACACAACTACGACTCACAAGTCCTAAGCTAATATCACCTTGCAAACATCACCCGAAGGCTTTCATCACACAACTTATGTCCCACTGGACTACTACGAAATGAAAGCGCAAACAAATCGACCACAGAGTGCAATAAATTAAACAGCAACCGAAGCCCGCCATTGGCCCCGGTGCCCAACTCCAACTCCAACTCCAACTTTACCCTTCGGGGAGCTCGCCGAAACCCCCCTTACGACGATACTGTTGGAATTGTGTCCAGCAATCTCTGTACTGTCTCTATAACGTAAGAGTATGTCAGTGATCAGACATAAGTCATACAATGCTGGGGGTCATGATGGCTTGCTAGAGTCCGCTCATGATCTATAAGTCTTGGACTTATTGCCTTTATTGTATGATCCCATATGGGTCACACGCTTAAGCTAGCAGGAAATAATGTTGAAAGGCATAGCAGAAGTACGACAAAAGTGCTAGGCATTTGTCGTACTAAGAGAGAATGAATAATGGGTCTGATTAAATGTGATTTAATCAGATTGGGCCCAAAAGCCCAAAAGGGAAGGAGAAGGCTTTTAATGACTAAAAGCCAAAGTCTCCTTCTCCCTAACCCTAACCCAGCCGCGATTCTCCTCTCTCTCCGCGCCCCATCTCAGCTCGGTCTAGCAACCAGTTTCCTGTGATTGCGTGTGTGAGCCTTTGGAGGATCCATCTCTCGGTGTATCTCCCTGATCATTGACCTGTTCATCAATTCCGCTGCAAACAAACAGGTAAAAGGTGAGATCATATGTTTCTAAATAAGAACACCTAGATCTAATGCATGTTTAGGTTGATATCAATATGAGAATTGAATCAGGATCAACCAAAACTTCCAACAGTGGTATCAGAGCCATTGGTTCTTAGGTTTCTTGTTTTAGATTCATTGTTTAGGTTGTTAAATCTGATTAGAATTGTTTTTGAATCAATTACTGATAAGATAAAACGATTAAGAATCAGAATTGAACTCTAAACACACAAGAAAAATCGCAAAACATGAGCTATATGACTCAGATTTGCGATTGGCCGGGTATTGGATCAACCGGCTTGGCCGGTTGGTGTGTATGGCCGAGAGGTATGGCCGGTTGGTCGGATCGGACGGATGGATCGAGTCGATCGCGTCGTCCCGATCGCTTCCCGGCTGTCCCGCGTGATCGAGGCCGAGTACCGTCCCGACCGTCCCACCCGAACGTCCCGAGCTCGTCCCGTCCAGCTGCATCCCGATCACGTGAGGCTCGGCCGTCCGTGGATCGTGGATTGAACGCGGCTGGTCGGCTGTGATCGTGTGGATTAGGTCACGGCCATGGATGGTTCGTGACCGGTTCAATCTCGGTTAGGTGATTCGGTTTAAGATTTAATTAAAATCTTCGTTCTGGTTTAATAAACAGATTAATAATTTTATTAAATCTGGTTAAACCGGAATAAGAAATCCAATGTCGAAAGAATTATTGGATTTAGTGCCTAAACCAGGATTTCTAATTTGATTTGGTTGGACCAAATAAATTGAGAAAATCCGGTTTAGTAAATAACCGGTTGACAATTGTGGTCATCGTAGTAATTGAAACTTGGTTAGACCAGTTTTAATGAACCAGACCGGTTATGTCAATTAATTGGACAATTGGGTCATGTCTTGGACATGGACCAATTCTTGGGCCTCGGGCCAAGAAGTTAAAACAATTGGGCCATTAATTGAGTCATTCTTCAGATTTAAATTTAAAACTTATTTTATAAAATAAAATTATGAAATTCGATTTTAAATTTTATAAAGTTCCGAAATTTCGAAATTAGAAAGTTTCCAAAATTAGAAGTTTCTGAATTTGCGGGTTTTGGATTTTAAAGAAGTTTCTAAAGTTAGAAAGTTTCCGGTTTTAGAAAGTTTCCAATTTTAGAAAGTTTCCAAAAATAGTAGGTTTCCATAAATAGAAAGTTTCCCGAAATAGTAATCTTCTATTTTGGGAATGATTTTAATAAACCTACGGACCTCAAACAATATCAAGCGTTGGATGTCTTGTCCAGGCTATGTCAGCTGTCAAAGCCCATTCAATTGCATTCATGGCCTTACAGTGTGAGGATGTCTGCTTTTGCGTGGGTAAGACGGTTTGTGATTCATAAATGTCATTGGGAGTCCCAGACATTAATGATTACATGACTGTATAGTCCGGTTTTCTTGACTAGGCCATCGGGAGTCCCGGGCCTTGAGACATCAGGGTGGATTGGGCCTCGGGCCCAGATTCACAACCAAGAGTTATATCACGGATATAATTAGCCGATATAGGGCTTACCGATATAAGCTAAGATTGGGTGACGGCCAGTGGCCCACTTTGATCTTAGTTATATGTGGATCTTGGAATCATTATATTCTATTGAGGGTAACTTAGGTTATTGAATATAATGCATGATTAATCATATTATACTTTAATACGAGATTAATCATTTTGAACATATAACTAATAACCTTTTTATTTATATATTTCAGATATGACTACTACAAGCACACAAAACACGTTCTCGATCCGGTCTGTTCTCGAGAAGGAGAAGCTGACTGGAACGAACTTCCTGACATGGTCAAGGAACTTGAGGCTGGTCCTCAAGCAGGAGAAGAAGGATTACGTCCTTCGAGATCCCCTCCCCGAGAGGCCTCTTGCCAATGCTGCCAGGACTCTGCACAATGCTTGGGAAAAGCATTCGTCAGATGAAAATGATGTTTATTGCCTGATGTTGGTGACAATGACTCCAGAGCTGCAAAAGCAGTTCGAAAGTGTGTTGTCTCCAATCGAAATCATGGCAAGCCTGAAATCGCTTTTTCAGGAGCAGGCTAGGACCGAGAGGTTCCAGACAGTTAAGAACCTCTTGGACTGTAAGTTGGCTGCGAATGCGGCAGTGAGTCCTCATGTGTTGAAGATGATGGGTTATCTCGATCATCTTCACAAACTCGACTGCCCAATCAGCCAGGAACTTGCCTGCGACATCATTCTGCAGTCTTTACCTGCAAGCTATGATCAGTTCATTCTGAACTTTAACATGCATGGCTTGAGTAAGACACTGCCTGAGCTTCACGGAATGCTCAAGACTGCAGAGCCCAACTTGAAGAAAACCGCCAAGGACCCCAATGTACTTATGGTACAAAAGGGCAAGGGGTTTAAGAAGTCTTCTGCTAAGGATAAGGGAAAGGCCAAGGGTGTCCAAGTCGTGGACTCAGACACGCCAAAGCCCAAGCCCAAGTCCAAGGCTGGGCCTACTGACATGTGCAGGTTCTGCAAAGAACTGGGGCATTGGAGAAGAGATTGCAAGAAATTCCAGGAAGGTCTAAAGGAATTAAAGAAGAAGACTTTCGAGACTTCTTCATCAGGTATTTTTGTTATAGAAGTTAATACAACTACTTCTGATAATACCTCATGGGTCATGGATACTGGTTGTGGGGCTCATATTTGTACTAATATGCAGGCACTCAGCAACAGTAGAAGGCTGAAGCAAGGACAAGTGGAACTACGAGTTGGGAATGGAGCGAAAGTTTCAGCACTAGCTGTAGGAACTTACTTGTTGTCTTTACCTTCGGGATTGATTTTAGAACTTAATAATTGTTATTTTGTACCTGCTATAAGCAGAAATATTATTTCAATTTCTTTGTTGGATTTGGAAGGTTATGATTTTTCAGTTAAGAATAAATTATGTTCCTTCAATCGCAACAATTTGTTCTATGGTTCTGCCCCCCTTACGAATGGGCTTTACATACTCGATCAATCTGCGCCAATTTATAACATTAATACAAAACGGTTTAAACCTAATGAGGAAAACCGAACGTTTCTATGGCATTGTCGTTTAGGGCACATCAGCGAGAAACGCATCAAGAGGCTCCATTCGAATGGACTTCTTGGCTCATTTGACTTTGAGTCATGTGAGAAATGCGAATCCTGCGTGATGGGCAAAATGACACGGGCCCCCTTTAATAAACCTAACGAGAGGGCCAGTGACTTATTGGGCCTGATACACACTGATGTGTGTGGCCCAATGTCCACTAATGCAAGAGGAAACTATCAGTACTTCATTACCTTCACTGATGATTTCAGTAGGTATGGATATGTTTACTTAATGAAACATAAGTCTGAATCTTTTGAGAAGTTCAGAGAATTCCAAAATGAAGTACAGAACCAACTTGGCAAAAGCATTAAGGCTCTTCGGTCCGACCGAGGAGGAGAATACTTAAGCCAGGAATTCAGTGATCATCTGAGAGAGTGTGGGATCGTATCCCAACTCACTCCTCCTGGAACACCTCAATGGAATGGTGTTTCTGAGAGGAGAAATCGGACCTTATTGGATATGGTTCGATCTATGATGAGTCACACAGACCTTCCAATATCCCTTTGGGGATATGCTCTGCTAACAGCAGTGTTCACATTAAACAGAGCGCCATCAAAAGCAGTAGCAAAGACACCATATGAATTATGGACTGGAGTGGCTCCAGTGCTGTCTTATCTCAGAATTTGGGGTTGTGAAGCCTATGTCAAGAGATTAATCTCAGACAAGCTTACACCAAAATCTGACAAATGTTACTTCATTGGTTATCCACGGGAAACCAAGGCTTATTACTTCTATCTACGTTCCGAGAACAAGATCTTTGTTGCCCGGGATTGTAACTTTCTTGAGAGAGAGTTTCTCTCTAAGAAAGGCAGTGGGAGTAAGGTACTGCTTGAAGAAATTCAAGATGAACAGGATACTGCTCAACCTAATGAGGAAGAGCAGCAGGAGGATCTACAAGAAATTGTAGAGCCTGAACCTGTAGTACCTGAAGTTCGAAGATCCGGGAGGATCCGTCACGAACCCGAGAGATATCAGGGATTCCTCGTGACTGACTGTCATGATCTTTTGATCATTGATGGTGATGAACCATCGAACTTCAATCAAGCCATGATGGGCCCAGATTCCTCTAAGTGGCGCAAGGCCACTGATTTCGAAATGGACTCCATGTCGGTCAACCAAGTATTTTCGTTGGTTGACTTACCCGTTGGTGTAAAAGCCATCGAGTGCAAATGGATCTTCAAGAAGAAGATTGACGTGGATGGAAATGTCCAGATTTATAAAGCCAGGTTGGTGGCAAAAGGTTTCAGACAAGTTCACGGTGTGGACTACGATGAAACCTATTCACCGGTGGCTATGATGAAATCTATTCGGATTCTACTAGCAACTGCAGCTTTTCATGATTATGAAATTTGGCAGATGGACGTGAAAACCGCCTTCCTGAATGGTATTCTGGAAGAGGATGTGTATATGACACAACCTGACGGTTACATAGATCCAAAGAATGCTGGGAAAGTATGCAAGCTTCATAAATCCATTTATGGATTGAAGCAAGCATCGAGGAGCTGGAATCTTCGTTTTGATGAAGCGATCAAGCAATTTGACTTTATCAGAAACGAAGAAGAACAATGCGTGTATAAGAAAACTAGTGGGAGCAAAATCGTTTTTCTTATTCTGTATGTTGATGACATACTGCTTCTCGGAAACGACATTCCAATGCTGAAGTCTGTAAAAGACTGGCTTGGAAGTTGTTTTTCCATGAAAGACATGGGTGAAGCCGCATACGTTCTTGGAATTAGGATCTATCGGGATAGACCTAAGAGGCTGATAGGCTTGTGTCAAGACTCATACATTGACAAAGTCCTACAAAGATTCAGCATGAAAGATTCCAAGAAGGGCTTCACGCCAATGGTACATGGCACGACGCTAAGCAAGAAGCAGAGCCCTACGTCGGCTGCTGAGCTTGAGCGCATGAAGAATATTCCTTATGCATCTGCAATAGGATCTGTCATGTATGCCATGATCTGTACTCGTCCTGATGTTGCTTACGCATTGAGCATGACGAGTAGATACCAGTCAAATCCAGGTGAAAACCATTGGATTGCCGTAAAGAACATCTTGAAGTATCTAAGACATACTAAGGATAAGTTCTTAGTGTACGGTGGAAGTGATGTGCTTAAAGTCAGTGGATTCACGGACGCAAGTTTCCAGACAGACACAGATGATTTCCGGTCACAGTCCGGTTATGTCTTTTGTCTGAATGGCGGTGCAGTAAGTTGGAGAAGCTCCAAGCAGGACACCGTTGCTGATTCCACTACAGAAGCTGAATATATCGCCGCCTCGGAAGCAGCGAAGGAAGCTGTTTGGATTCGAAAGTTCATTATGGAACTAGGTGTGATACCAGATGCGGCTGAGCCTCTGGCACTATTTTGTGACAACAATGGTGCTATAGCTCAGGCAAAGGAACCAAGATCACACCAGAAATCCAAGCATGTTCAAAGAAGATATCACTTGATACGTGACATCATTAATAGAAAGGAAGTCAAGATCAGCCGAGTTCCGACAGATGATAACGTCGCTGATCCGTTGACAAAGCCACTCCCAAGGCCTAAGCTCGAGTTCCTGACTGAAGCTGTAGGCATTAGAAACATTGAAATGTAATCTAAATTTGAGTGGGAGTTTTGTGAGCTTTATTTTAGTTATTTGATACGTTCTTGTAAAACATTATTATTTATGTTTTAATGAAATTATTATTTCAAGATTATTTTAACTGTGATGAAATAATCGTTCCAAAATGATATGAACCATTTTATAGGTCATCGAAGTAAATGATTTGATCTTGAGTCATCGAAGTCATTTAGCTTGATCATGAGATCCTATATTTGATAAATGTTTTATATCATCCTGTCCCTAGTCGAAGGTTGTTGAAATTGGAACACCAACAACCGTGTAAGACTGGATTGGTACGTGACTTATGACAAAGTCTCAGTGTGTCATAGATGCTCGGCATCAAAGTCAGTACGTAGGTGTATGTTGGGAACATACGACCGGACAAGACCCGCTAATAAGAACTCTTCAGGATATTTATATCTGTGTCATAAGAGATTCTTACTACGACTATAGAGTATAGTCCTTAGACCTGAGTTCGCATGCATGTGACTGCATATGGACTGATGCACTTTGATCATTGTCTAACGCTATCGTTCTGCGATAGCTATAAGGACCTTGTTTGGGTACATCATGAGATGAGTAGTTCACAGTGATGGAACAAGATGGGATTTGTCCCTCCAATATAAATGGAGTGAATATCTCTAGGCCAATCGGAGATTTGAATACTGGAAAACGCATGGCCATGCTCAAACGGACTTTCCCGAGTCGTTTGTATTGTCAGTATCAAATCAGAGTCCGATGAACAAGATTAGGCTTTATAAGGATGACACTAATCTTGCCTTATGACTAATCGAGATATTGAGACGAAAGGGATTATGAATACAGAGATTCCAGTTCAAGTGGGAGATTGTTGGAATTGTGTCCAGCAATCTCTGTACTGTCTCTATAACGTAAGAGTATGTCAGTGATCAGACATAAGTCATACAATGCTGGGGGTCATGATGGCTTGCTAGAGTCCGCTCATGATCTATAAGTCTTGGACTTATTGCCTTTATTGTATGATCCCATATGGGTCACACGCTTAAGCTAGCAGGAAATAATGTTGAAAGGCATAGCAGAAGTACGACAAAAGTGCTAGGCATTTGTCGTACTAAGAGAGAATGAATAATGGGTCTGATTAAATGTGATTTAATCAGATTGGGCCCAAAAGCCCAAAAGGGAAGGAGAAGGCTTTTAATGACTAAAAGCCAAAGTCTCCTTCTCCCTAACCCTAACCCAGCCGCGATTCTCCTCTCTCTCCGCGCCCCATCTCAGCTCGGTCTAGCAACCAGTTTCCTGTGATTGCGTGTGTGAGCCTTTGGAGGATCCATCTCTCGGTGTATCTCCCTGATCATTGACCTGTTCATCAATTCCGCTGCAAACAAACAGGTAAAAGGTGAGATCATATGTTTCTAAATAAGAACACCTAGATCTAATGCATGTTTAGGTTGATATCAATATGAGAATTGAATCAGGATCAACCAAAACTTCCAACAGATACAAGGGACACGTACTAAGTGCAATGTACATGTGCCGTCACCAAACACCCTTTCGGGGGGCCTACCACAGTTCTAAACCCTTCAAGTCCATCAAGCACAATCAACGTTTTTAGTTTAGCGATAACCTAGCATTCTACGTTCTGCAAACAATTACATTGAGATCTCTACTACCCTAGACTACCTAGGAAAGACAATATTAACGAAGGACTATCGTCCGGAATTGAATGGAATAAGGGAAGATCACAACCGGTCCTCACCTTAGCCAAATAAATGGCAAAACGTTCATTTAGAAGCTTCCTCAGCCCGAACGGACATCAGATCTGGAAAGAGGACGAGAAATAAGGTGAGATGGGCTTTTGATTCGCTTAAATCGGGTTTAGGATGAGCTAGATATGATCGATTGAAAATACCCAGCTCAAACCAGCTTAACCGACCTAAACCGGGAATTGAAATTAAAATTAAAATCGAAATTGGGAAACCAGACCAAACCGGATTAACCGAACCAGAATTGGATTGAACCGGTCAACGACCCGACTCGGTCAACCCGACCCGGTCAACCTAACCGACCCGACCCGGTCAACCCGAGTTGACTCGGTCGCCGGCCGAGTTGACTCGGCGGCGGTCCGGCGGTGGCTCCGGTGGTCGGCGGCGGCGGAGCTCCGGCGACGGGCGGCGGCTCCGGGAGACGGCGGACGGAGGCGGCTCCTGGCGGATGGTGGCGGTGCGTGGCTCCGGCGACGGCGGTGCGTGGGCGGCGCGTGGCTCCGGCGACGGCGGCGCGTGGACGGCGCGTGAGAAACCGGCGATTATTTCTCCTGCGATTGCTGGCGCGTGCGGACAGCTATGGAGGTGCGGTTTGCGGCTACGGCTTCTTCTCGTTGAGAGGAACGCGATGGTGGTCTCGGATTTCCCAGATTCCTCACGGATAAAAAGTTACGGAGGTTTTAGATCTCGGGTTGAAAAAAATCAGATCTGAAAAAGGGCTTACCGGATCTCTTTCGACACCAAACGATGGAGGATGGATAGATCTGACTTTTGGGTGCGATGGCTGAGACAGATCAGAGGCAGAGCTTCGCCGAAAAATCATTTCTTTTGCTTTTTCCAAGGGAGGAGGCACATATAAATAGTGAGGAAGCTAGGGTTTTGGAAAGAAGAGGTGGGCTTTTGGGCTTAGGTTATTGGGCTTTCTCTTTTTTTTCTCAGAAATTTTTAAATGGCTGGGCCAGGGCCCTTACAACTTGGGTGAAAAAATTTCGGCACTAATATTCGGAAGCCTCATATTTTGTGTTTTGTTATACGTAAAAATAAGTGTCAATGCCATGATTGGTGTGATCCTATTCCTCTAAGTGTCTATTAATGTAGAGTTTGGCATGGAGTTGTACCCTCGAATTGGTAAGAACTTTGACATCAATGTTTTTACTAATTGCAGATTTGGTATGATGTCTTGGGCAGTTCTTGCCGTCACGTACTGTATAAAACAGGTACTTTCTAGATATTTTTCCACTCTCTTACGACATAAGCTGGATGTTTCGTTGAGTCCTTATTTGATCAGAGAGCCTCACGTCTTCCCGTTTGTGGTCCCTATACTTAATTACCAGTATGAAATAAATGGGAGAGTATCTGATTCAATGCTGGTGTATGTCACGAAATTTTTCTGGTGGGAAGCTGGTTACTGGAACACCATGGACATCGCACATGACCGAGGTATGCTTCTAGTGCATATATCAAAACTACATCATCATCAACAAAAGTTGCGTCACTATTTGGCCATAACTATCTTGCTGAGTTCTGTTTACACTCAGTCTTTTTTCATTCTAAAACGAACGATGTTGATATAATAGTGTAAGTGATGTTTGTTAGATTTTAGGATTGGCATGGTTATTTGTTCTTGAGGCTTGTGTTTGCTCATGAGAATGATATGACAACTGGTATTGATGATTTTGTGTTAATTAAGAGCTCAACTGAATCATTTATATTTATGAGATTTGTTTCCGTTTGTTGGAACAGGAAGAGATGGATACACATATTGATCATACCGAGGATGGAAGAGACCAAGTGGGAAGCAAAAGTGTTGAAGAAACAATGGAACAATGTAATGAATATGTTAAGATTTTGTAGATTTGTATCTGTAATGTATTACATTTATGTAACTTTTAATAATTTATAAAATATGTTTTTAATCAAATATAAAATTAAAATTAATTAATAATGTGTAAAAAAAGATTCAAAACAATTGAATAATATTACTTATTAGTACATAGCACGAATATAAAGCTATAATAAAATATATTACAATACATATAATGGGCTACAGTACGTCTAGTAATAGCAAGAAGAAAATATCGCTATTATAGATAAACGATATAATAGCACGGACGAAAATGCTATGGTATGGGGAGGTCTATTATAGCTGCCGCTGTGAAAACGTTTGTAAAAACGCTATCTATCACATACCATAGCTTGTATCGTGTGCTATAAATGTTGATTTTTCTTGTAGTGATAATAGCCAAACTCTACTTATTAACACAAACATTTATAATCTGAGTGAGGCGGACAGGTATAAGATAAAGTGGGCACCAGTGCCAAAGAGCCTCAAATTTTCTCAGGAGTTTCGAATTGGAATTACAGTTGGATAATTCGGTATTACTTTACGTGAATGTCAGCAAGTTTACCAAATTTCGGTCAGTTCTTAAAATAGTTACCTACATTGCTCAAGTAGTTTGGCAAATTGACATGAGGTTGACAATTGAAATAAATGCGAACAAAACGAAATTATTGCAAGTGCAAACCATCCATCAACTTCCACAAAGGGAAAAATAAATTTTTGTGACAACAAACAAAAAAAAGGAAAAAGAGAATTTTATTTCAATATTTTTTTTACCATCGTTGGCGCACTTTATAAAAAAATGATGAGGTGTTTTTGTAACACCCGTCTCCCGGCGAACCGAAGACGCGGCATTAGGACGCCCGTTGAACCGGATTCGGTCCAACCGGGACGCCAACTCAACTTGTCCCAGGTCCCAGGCGCCTCCTTCTTATTGAAATCCACCAACGATGTCACACGCGCTCGATCCCGCATCCGGACCTGCAAGAAAAGGGGACAGGGAAAGGAAAGAGGACGGAGTAATTTTTTCAAAACACAATTACCCAGCGAAGGCGGATTTAAGGAACCCGCGATACCGGCTCACACCACACAACTACGAATCACAAGTCCTAAGCTAATATCACCTTGCAAACAGGCCCGAAGGCTTCACCACACAATACTATCGTCCACTCGTGCCTTCACACTCGTGGAAGAGGGAGAGAGAGGTAGAGAGAGAGAAAGAGAGAGAAAGAGAGAGAACACCTATCCTTCAGCCCGTAGGCTCACACAATCCCGGCTCAGGGATGCGCACAAACCGCTACGCGCCCCTTGAAGGATTATGTGTTTTTCCATGGTTCAATTCTCAGATTGCAACCTAGCACATAATCTTAAACAGATCTAGGTTCTTATAACTGAATCATAAAACAAACCTGATCTTTACCTTTGCAGCGGAATGATTGGTGGTAATGACAAGATCAGATTAGAACAGATGAATACCTGTTCCTCCTAGGTATCCACACTCTTACAAGCAAGGAATGGCTGCTAGACCGGATGGAAGAACAACAGAGAGAGAGGGTTCGAGAGAGAATGGAGCCGCGGCTGCCTCTCCCCAAAAACGCAGACAAAAAAAAGAATGCTAGGGTTTCTCAACCCTTGTTGCAATCTTATTTCACTAATGGGCCCAAGTTTAATTAATTAATTAAACTAATGGCTCATTAGTCTTTTGGGCCCAAGACACAAAACAGACAAAAGCCCATTTGTTGTCTGCCCAACTCTCTGTACAAATACAGTAAATGCCTTAGCATCTTACCGTATTAATTCCATCTTAACTTTCCCTTTAGCTATGGTGTGTGACCCTTTGGGATCATACAATACTGGTAATAAGTCCTAAACTTATAGATCAAGAGCGGACTTTAGCAAGCCATCATGATCACCCAGTATTTATGACTTATGTCTGATCTCGACATTTATCATACTTTCTAGAGATAGTACAGTAGATTTCAGGACATTCCCAACAATCTCCCACTTGTACTGGAATCCTACATTCCCTAGTCCTTTTGTCTAAATATCTCGATCTGGCATAAGGCAAGATGCGTGTCATCCTTATATAGCCAGACCATTTTAATCGGACCAGATTTGATACTGACAATTCAAACGACTTGGGCAAGTCCGTTTGGGAGTGGCCACTCTCTTACCAGCTATCAAGTCTCCGATTGGCCTAGAGATATTACCTCCGTTATACGGCAGGGACAAATCCCATCTTGTTCCATCACTATGAACTATACACTTCATAATACACCCAATCAAGGTCCTTATAGCTCCCAGTTACGAAACAGCGTTAGACAATGATCAAAGTGCATCAATCCATGTGCAGCCACATGCATGCGAACTCAGGTCTAAGGACTATACTCTATAGTCCTATATGAGAACCTCTTATGACACAGATATTAATATCTTGTAGAGTTCTCATCAGCGGGCCATGTCCGGTCATATGCTCCCCTACATATACCTATGTGTCGACTTTGATGCCGCGCATCTATGACCCCTCGAAACTTGGTCATAAGTCTCAACACAATCTAGTCTCAAATGGTTGTTGGTGTTCCAATTTCAACAACCTTCGACTATGGACACTATGATTTATGTCATTTCGTTAAATATGGGGTTTCAGGATCAAGTCTTACTCATGTACTTCGATGGCCCATATATAATGACATGAATCATTTTGGAACGATTATTTATATCACAGTTAAAATAATCCAGAAATCATAGATTTCATAAACATAAAATATTATGTTTACATGAACCTTTCAAAACAACTAAGTTAAGCCCTTTACTAACTCCCACTGAAATTAAGACTACATCTTAATTTCACTCATCCTAAAGCTACAGTCCGCGACTCGTGCTTAGGCATAAGGAGTGGCTTCATCAATAGATTAGCAACGTTCTCATTCAATGAAACTTGCTTATCTACTTAACACCTCTGTCATTTATCTCACGGAATAGGTTATACCTACCCTCAAGGTGTTTGGACCTCTGATGTGCAGCTAGTCTCATCTATGCTGGGAATCACATCAAGTTCAGTGATGAACTCTTCTTTCCAAACAACCTCTTTCGCCGCTTCTCAAGCTGCGAAATGTTCAGCTTAAGTCATGGAGTCAGCAACAGTGCCTTGCACCGCCAAACAGACACAAGATATAGTCGGACTGTGACCAGGAATTATCTTTGTCAATTGAAAATTGCCTTTCAGACTCTATCTACTTGTAGCACCTCACTTTCTCCGTAAACCAAGAATTTATCCTTAGTATTTCTCAAATACTTTAGGATATTCTTTACGGCAATCCAGTGATTCTTTGCTGGATTTGACTGGTCTATACTTGTCTTGCTTAACATTAAAGCAACATCAAAACAAGTGCGTGTCATGGCATACATGATAGATCCAATTGCCTACGCATATGGAATCTCATCCATGCATTCAAGCTCAGCAGTTATCGTAGGATACTGTATCTTGCTTAAAACGTGTAGGACTTTGTCAATGTAAGAATCCTGACTTTGTCCTACCAGCTCTTCTGGATCTCTATCTATAGATCCAGAATCCAAGAACTACGTGGCTTTACCCATGTCAATCACAAAACCAACTCCCAAGCCAGTCCTTTACCGACTGCAGTATTGGGACGTTATTTCCGAGAATCAGTATGTCATCGACATACATTATGAGAAATGCAATATCGCTCCCACTTATCTATTAGTATACGCACAGTTCCACTTCGTTCCTGTTCAAGTCAAAACTTTGACTACTTCAACAGAACGATGATTCCAACTCCGATATGTTTGCTTCCATCCATGAATGGATCAATGAAGCTAACTTACACAAAATGTAAATTTTCGGAGTCCGGGCTCACTTTCGCTTTTTTGAATTTCGCAGATTCGTCGCTTTCAATGATCATCAGATCATGCGAACTTTCAATGATCATCAGGTTCAACTAATGACGAGAAATCACTCTCGGATTAGTGACTGATTCATTCATATCTGCGAACTTCAGGCTCTACAGGTGTAGATTCTACAGTAATCTGTAAATCCATCCGTTGCTCTCCCTCAACAGGTTGAGCAGCCTCCTGTATTTCTCGAATTTCTTCGAGTTATACTTTTACTCCCACTGTTCTTCTTGGAAAGTAACTTCCCTTCTTAGAAAACAGAATGGACGTAAAAGTAACAAGCCTTGGTTTCCCTAGGACAACCAGTGAAGTAGCACAACTACAAATACTCAGTAAAGACGAATTTGGATCGATTCCAATCCACATTTACGTGGTGTCTTTCAACTAATATTGGTGGAACTATTTCAGCGTAAACTTAGATATTTATAGAGCGTTATTCTTAAAGAATATCATGGAAGATTCGTGTGACTCATCTTTAATCATTTCTAATAAGATTTGATTCTTTCTCACAGAAATACCTCAAGGTTTTCAGGAGAATTGAGCTGTGAAACGACTTCACACTCATTCAGATGATCACACCATCAATGACTTAAGTATTCTCACTCGTGATCTTATCCAGAGTCTCAATATTTTTGTCACTCAGATTCTATACCTCATTTTGGAACTCTTTTGATCATATCAAAGAATTCCGACTTGTGTCTCATCAAATGAACACAGTCATACTTACTGAAGCAATCAGTAGAGACAATGAAGTACAGGAAATTTTCTCTGGCATTACTGCTCATCGGACCACATACATGAGTATGTTCAATGTCCAATAAGCCTTTGGGCCTTTCTCTAGCTCGGCTAAGATGGGCCCTTTTCTTTTGGTCCAGTAAGCAGAATTCAAGTCTCATAAGATATCCATTCAAATGAGCCCAAAAGTCCATAACTATGGGGTTTCTGAATCCGACTTACTCTATTTGACCAAAACATTTACGCCAAGAAAAATCAGGTTTAATTCATCAGATTTAAACCAATTCGGTATTTATGTTATATTTAGGCACTCTTTGGTTTAAGATACAAAACCCATTCCTTGAATAGGGTGCTACAATTAACATTTCATTAAGATCAAAAGAACAAAAACTTGTCTTTATCAAAATGAAAAACATTCAAATTCTTACAAGAAAATGAAAAACAACTCTGCGTAAAGCAGGTACATTGTAGCAATTACTTAATACAAAACCAAGCCTCAAAGGGATCTATAAGTGAAAACCCTACGGCTGAGGCAGCATCCCAAGCTCCTTCCAGACACGCAGTTTCACTTGCCCTTCCTTCAAAGTTCTACTGTTGCCCAGGCTCTGCATATTATAACAAATATCAGTGCCACAACCAGTATCCAATACCTATAAGGTATAACTTGAAGTAATAACATGAATACCTGAGGAAGTAGTCTCATACATCAACTTAATCTCCTCATAATCTTCCATGCATTTAATGCAATTTCTCTTCCAATGCCCAGTCTCTTTACAGTAGCAGCACTTACCAACGCAAGAGGTATCTGACTCGGGCTCAGAAGACACACGCTTGCCATGATTCAAAATCTGGACAACTTTGTCTTCACCCTTGTCAGTATTAGGTTTAGTAAACCTACCCTTCTCCATTATGAGATTATACAGGGTACTCTTCACGTTTGGCTCAACTGTCTTGAGCATATCATGCAGTTCAGTCAGCGTCTTCGTTAAGCCTTTCTTGATATAGTTCCTTCTGAACTTATCATAGCTTGACGGCAGTGACTGCAGAATGATCTCAGTTGCCAATTCTTGGCTAACTGGATAATCCAGTTTCCTCAGGTTATCAATGTAACCCATCATTTTACTGACATGAGGACTTACTGGATGATCATTTGGTAGCTTGCAGCTAGTGAGAGACTTAACCAACTGGTATCTCTCCACTCTTACCTGCTCCTGAAATTTCAATTTCAGGCTGCTGATCATCTCTATTGGCGACTCCATGTTCTCATATTGCTTCAGCAAATCTGAGTCCATGGTAGCCAATATCAGATCACGCACATCTACCGCATCAATATAATGCTTATTCCAAGCATCATATACTGCATGAGAGGCATTGGACCCGATCCTCACGGGGAGAGCTCTCTCAAGGACATAGTCCTTTCTCTCATGCCTGAGGACTAGCCTTAGGTTCCGCGACCAAGTCAAGAAATTTGATCCGTTCAGTTTGTCCATCTCAAGGACAGACCGGATCGAGAAAGTGTTTTGATTGTTTGTGCTAGTCATAACTGAAATTTAGAGATAAATAGAGTTTTAGTTATTTAGTTCATAAAAGAGTAATCTTAATAACTTATAAGAAAACTCGTATTGCATTCAAAATTTCCTTGTTCAACCTCATAAGAATGCAATGATTCCGAGACCCATGTTCAGCTAATTCCAAAGTGGGCCACTGGCCGTCACCCAGAATTAGCTTTACTTGGTAAGCATACACACATCTAGTTATAACCATATAACTCTCGGTTGTGAATTGAGCCCAAGGCCCAATTCACCAGATGTCTCAAGGCCCGGGACTCCCGATGGCCCAGTCAAGGAAACCAATCTCTTACAGCCAAATAATCACTAAAGTCTGGGACTCCCAATGAAATTAGTGACTATATACTACTTTACTTACGCGAAAACAGACACCTCACACTGTAAGCCATATCTGTAATCGAATAAGCGTTAAGTAGCTGACAAGATTGGAAAGACATCCAAGCTTGATATTGTTTTTGAGGATTTTCAGTTTTATTTCCAAAAATAGAAGATTACTATTTTGGGAAACTTACTTGTTTTAGAAACTTTCTAAATTTAGTAACATACTAAAAATAGAAATTTCTAATTTAATATTTTATAAATATTTTCGGGTTGGGTCACAAATTATAGGCCCAATTCTTGGCCCAAGACCATAGAATTCCAGTTGGCCCAATAATTTGACATAACCGAGTCGGTTTATTAATTCTGGTCCAAGACCAAATTAACTATCAAAACCATCGGTTATTTACTAAACCAGACCAGCTCTAAATTATTTGGTCCAACCAAATCAAACTTAGACCAGCCTTCGGTTTAGGTTAAAATTCAATTTTTGAATTTCAATCCGGTTTAACCAGAAATTAAATAACACCAATTGTATTAAATAATTTCCAGCAAACCGCGATTTGGGCTAACCGCTTGAACCACCAATTAAATTGGATCGGTTCAGTTAAGTCCAAAACCGGGAAGAAACACCTAGTGTTTTAGCCAATTTGACCTAACTTGCGGTTTAAGGCTTTAAACACACGATTAACCGCCAATTAAATGGACCGGTTTAATCGGTGTGGTTTGGGCAACGAACCGCGAAGCTCGGTTTAACCGATTGACTATTCACGGGACGTAATGGTTTGACGGGCCAAACGATCGACCACGGCCCATGAACAACACAATCGATCCACGATCGTTGCGTCCAGCCATGGCCGATCGATCCTTGCCCATCCGTGATCCACGATCACACGGCCACACATACCGATCGATCACATGGCTTACACTCGATCACATTGCCGTGATCCAATGATCCGAGATCATTAGTGCCCTAAGCCATGATTCATTAACCGATCTATACACGCGATTCTCGGCCCATTACCGATCGATCTTTGCACAGCACAAACAATTGTCGGCGACTATGCATCACGATCGCATGAGCATGATCGGCCCATCATCACTCGGCATGTGATGATCCGATCGAATGATCATCGCCGGATCCAGCTTTGCACGCGATCGTCGGCTGCAATGAATCAAAACCGATTCATGCCGAGACCTTGTGCACATGATCCTTGCGGCTCAAGCATGATCGATCAAAGGATCACACGGTCACGCAGCCCCAATGATCATCGATCCAATTGCCCGATCAAACGCTATCGATCGAAAGCGATCGACCAATATCATTAACAGTTGCTTTTGGATCACGGCTACAAGCTTTAAAATTGATCCGAGACCAATTATATTAGGGTTTTAATTAGTTTAATCATTTTTCTTTCAAAATTGATTCAAAAACCTTTAAATCCCATATTAGATCCAAATTACAAGATACCTAATAACCTGGCTCTGATACCACTGAATGATTATGTGTTTTTCCATGGTTCAATTCTCAGATTGCAACCTAGCACATAATCTTAAACAGATCTAGGTTCTTATAACTGAATCATAAAACAAACATGATCTTTACCTTTGCAGCGGAATGATTGGTGGTAATGACAAGATCAGATTAGAACAGATGAATACCTGTTCCTCCTAGGTATCCACACTCTTACAAGCAGGGAATGGCTGCTAGACCGGATGGAAGAACAACAGAGAGAGAGGGTTCGAGAGAGAATGGAGCCGCGGCTGCCTCTCCCCAAAAACGCAGACAAAAAAAAGAATGCTAGGGTTTCTCAACCCTTGTTGCAATCTTATTTCACTAATGGGCCCAAGTTTAATTAATTAATTAAACTAATGGCTAATTAGTCTTTTGGGCCCAAGACACAAAACAGACAAAAGCCCATTTGTTGTCTGCCCAACTCTCTGTACAAATACAGTAAATGCCTTAGCATCTTACCGTATTAATTCCATCTTAACTTTCCCTTTAGCTATGGTGTGTGACCCTTTGGGATCATACAATACTGGTAATAAGTCCTAAACTTATAGATCAAGAGCGGACTCTAGCAAGCCATCATGATCACCCAGTATTTATGACTTATGTCTGATCTCGACATTTATCATACTTTCTAGAGATAGTACAGTAGATTTCAGGACATTCCCAACACCCCTGCCCGCCTTCTGGCCCGTCGGCCTTCCTTCTTGGGGGCTCGTCAAACCCCTCCGACGCCTACTCAAGGGACACGTACCCCGGCAATGTACATGGGGGCCCTACCACAGTTCTAAGCATTCATATCCATCAAGCACAAACAACATTTTTGATTTTAGCGATAACCTAGCATTCTACGTTCCACAATCAATCACATGGATCTCTCTACTGCCCTAGACTACCTAGGAAAGACAACATTAACTAAGGACTATCGTCCGAAATTGGATAGAGTAAGGGAGATCACAACCAGTCCTCACCTTAGCCAAAGAAGAGGTCAAAACGGTAATTTAGACGCTCTATTAGCCCTCACGGACATCAGATCTGGAAAGAGGACGAGAAATCGAGTGAGATAGGCTTTTGAATCGCTTAAATAGGGCTTAGGATGAGCTAGATATGATCGATTGAAAATACCCACCTCAAACCAGCTTAACCGACCTAAACCGGGAATTGAAATTAAAATTAAAATCGAAATTGGGAAACCAGACCAAACCGGATTAACCGAACCAGAATTGGATTGAACTGGATTGAACCAGGTCAACCGAACCGGTCAACGACCCGACCCGGTCAACCCGACCCAGTCAAGCGAACCGACCCGACCCGGTCAACCCGACCCGGTCAACCCGAGTTGACTCGGTCGCCGGCCGAGTTGACTCGGCGGCGGTCCGGCGGTGGCTCCGGTGGTCGGCGGCGGCGGCTCCGGGCGGCGGCGATGGCGGCGACTTCTGGCGGACGGTGGCGGCGCGTGGAGAAACCGGCAGATCTTCTTCGGGCGAGTGCGGGCGCGTCCGGACAGGTACGGGGGCAAGGTCGGTGGCTACGGCTTCGTTTCGTCGAGAGGAACGCGATGGTGGTCTCGGATTTCCCAGATACGGAGGTTTTAGATCTCGGGTTGAGGAAAATCAGATCTGAAAAAGAGCTTACCCGATCTCTTTCGACTCCAAACGATGGAGGAGCTACAGATCTGACTTTTGGGTGCGATGACTGAGACAGATCGGAGGCAGAGCTTCGCCGAAAAATAATTTCTTTGCTTTTCCCAAGGGAAGAGGCACATATAAATAGCGAGGAGGCTAGGGTTTTGGGAAGAAGAGGTGGTCTTTTGAGCTTAGGTTATTGGGCTTTCTCTTCTTTTCTCAAAAAATTTTCAGTGGGCCAATATGGGTATGTTACAGTTTTAATCTGATTAGCTTTTCAAATTTTTTTATTACATGTAAATATGATATGAGGTTTATTGGTACGATATGTAAATGTGATATGGCTATAAAATATACAAATCCAGAAGGGCGCATGAACTTTGTGTGTATGTCTGATACTATGGACCATGGTAGTCCATGTAGTCTCACCACTTCCCAGAAAAACAAATAGGTGGTATTTGTGGCATCATAAGTTTTAGCACATGGAATGAAATGCACTATCTTTGAGAACCAGTCCGCAACCACGAGTATGCTATCCTTGTGTCTGGTCTTTAGTAAACCTAACACAAAGTCCAAAGAAATATCCATCCAAGGTTTATTAGGAATAGGCAAAGACATATAATGATCATAGAGATGTGACATGGACTTTGTTCTGAGGGATGGGATACATTTTGAGCAGAATCTTTCCACATCACGTTTCAGATTAGGCGGGAAGAAGGGATCAACTAGAACACTCACGGATCATATGCTCTCTCATTGAGCCTTGAGGAAAGCTGATATTACCCGTTTCTACATCTTTTTAGCTATCATTTATATACTTTCTCTTAGTGTTCTAACATATGTTATCTAATGGGTTTTAAGTGATTTTTACCTTTTGTGGTTTTATTTGACTTTTCAGAAAATAAGGCAAAACAAGCAAAAATTCCACATTTTGGTTCTCACTCTTTCCCTCAGTAGTTCGACATCAAATGGAGGCTTTTACACGAATAGATCATGCTCAAATTTAGACACGAGATATAGGGATATGCTAGCTTTCATTTTCCATGGTTTGAGGACGATCCACCGGTTAGATCTCAAGATACATCAGTATCAAGATGGAATGACGAGCAGAAGAACTGCCACTTGGCCGCGACCAAAACTGCCCATGCCGCGGGAAAAGCACTCATGGCCGTGACTTGGAGGCTCGAAGCCAAGAACATATGACCTACAAATTCAACAGACTTAGAACCACTTTTTGGGCCGTTTTGTGCCAACTTAAGCCCACTAAAAAGAAGGGAGAAATGTCCCACATCGAAAATAAGAGCCAAGAACACTCAGAAGCCCCTATATAAGGACATAGACCCCTCTCTTCTCAAATCATCATGAAACATGATCACTTCTAAAGTTTTCTAAGTAGTTTTCAAGTTTTCTTAGTTTTAGGTAGTTTTTAGGGATTTTAGATCCCCACTTCTGGGATTGTCTGAGCTAGGATCCGAAACGTCAAGCTACAAGTTTATTTGATTCATTATGTTATGCAAGCTTTTATTATGGCTTCTTCTTGAAAATCCAAGTTGTTATCTTGTTGGGTTTTTTGTGGTAAGTTTTGATAGGGTATATATGGGTAAGACTCATATGGCTGATTAGCCTGATTTATAGAATTGGTATTCGTAATTTATACGATTTTTAGATTATTGTTTTATATTTAATCCATGGTTCTTTGTGAAATGTCCATTCTTAAAATCTGATATTAGGACTAACAGAATTATAGAATTATTGTAGCTATTAGTCAGAACCAAGATAATCGAGCAGATGTGTTCTAAGTTGAGATAGTTGACTTACATGACACTGTGAATGTGGATGAAATAGATATTAATGCATGATCTTCCTCGCGGCCAGCTATGAGAGTTAACTGGTCGGGTTGTAGAGAATATGTGTTTAAATCCATGTGAATATGTTAGGGTTAATTCCGTGTTTCGAGTTCTAAAACCGTAGTAGACTAAGTCTTTGAATCTTAGGTACAATTCAAAGTAAGTCGGACCCATGATCCATTGACAAATCCGTAACGACCCAACGATTCAATTTTTTGCTTATAAACGGCTATTTACTTTCGGTTTGAATCGTTAGTTATTTTCGTGACACCTCAACCAACAACCACATTTTAGTCGCTAGTCTGATTATTTGTTAGATAAGATTGCACCCAAACAGCTTAGTCTTTGTGGATTGATACCCAAAATACTACAATGCACAATTATGCACTTGCAGAATTAGGGTTATAAATTTTAAAACCTGAGTACACTAAACTCTGCACATCAAATGCACATCCATTTATCTTTGAATATGAACCCATCATGCACGTAGAACAGTTTCTTAGCTCCCTATCGGCATTCTTGAAAGATTTCACCAAAATCTAGATCATCTTCATAATTATCCTTTATATTCTCGAATCCCATGACCTTGGCATCCATGGTATTGATCAATGCAAATCTTTGGGACAGGGCGTCATCTACTATTGTGTCGTTTCCCTTCTTGTATGTGATGATGTATGGGAAAGTCCATGGAATCCAACCATTTACCATGCCTCCTTTTGAGTGTTGTCCATCCTCTGAGATGGTTCAACGTCTCATGATATGTGTGGATCACAAATTCCTTGGCCATAAGGTGATGTTACAATTTTTCCAAATATCTCAACAATGCATATCCTTCCTTGTCGTAAGTGGGATAATTGAGAGTGGCCCCACTGAGTTTTTCACTGATGTAAGCCACGTGTCTGCCTCCTTAAGTGAGCACGGCTCCAAATTCTAAACCTGATGCACACATTCAATCTCAAAAGTCCGTTCAGGTTAGACAAAGTCAAAAGATGAGCGGTATTTAAGACTTCTGAAACGCCTTCTTCTGAACTGGTCCCCATTTGAAGGCCACATTCATCTTGCTCACAGCCGTGATTGGAGCAAAAACTGTGCTGAAGTCTTTGAAAAACTGTATGTAAAATCTAACCAAGCCGTGAAAGCTCCTGGCATAGTTAATGTTGGTTGGAATGGGCCATTCTAGGATGGCTTTCACCTGCTCTTGATCTACCCGTTATCCCTGCAAAATTACAATAAAACCTAGGAAATGAGGCTGGTACGTGCAGAAGGTGCACGTAACGAAGTTAGCATAATTACCTTCTTGACCAAGAGTATGTAAAATATCTAAAGATGCACAATGTGGTCGGGAAATCATTTACTATAAGCTAAAGTTTCATCAAAGCAAACAACCACAACTTACTGATGTAGGCCCTTAAGACCTGGTTCATGAGCTTCATGAATGTGGGCAACATTGGTTCATGAGCCTCTTGAAGGCAGTTTTCCATTCGTCTCCTTCTTTTCTCTCTTGATAATATCCACTTCATAAGTCTACTTTGGAGAAGACTAATGTAACACCCCTGATGCATTCTATGGACATAGCCGAACGGAGACATCACAGTAGCCGAATACTGCTAACGGTCCAGCCTTCCGAGGTCAGGGTAGCTCATCCGTGATATCTAATGTTCCTCTTGGTCAAAGCCTAACGCTTTCCAACCCGTACTACGCCCTCGAGTTGTGTTCGTTCAGACTAAACAAATATCATTGGAACCATGGCGTATTAAGCAAACAACATCTATTAATATTATGTAGGATCTATTATAAAATGTTACAAAAATATATGGTTTATTGATCTCGAGTCAAAAATCATAAATATTAAAAACTCCATGAGCGTACACTCATAATGCGTAACTACACCGACGACCTAAAGTCTGAATTTGACCTCTAACCAGTATATGGCTTCCTGCGAGACAAAGTAATATAATGAGAAACCTAAGGTTACCCAGTGAGTCCAAGACCTTCTACGCATGCATAATTACCCCAACCTATCTCGTAGCCAAAGCACAATGCAATAAACAACACAAACGTCTCACAAGCATCAATATGCACTTGCTGAAGTATTTAAATAACGTGGAAAATATGAAAGCTATCATCAATGCACATACGTCTAGAAACCTCAAACTAAATCTAATGCACGAGCCCTAAATATAACGACACCACCACACTCATTCTCTCACGTGAATACTCGCAATTAATCACCAAAAAGGATCATATATAGCCCGAGCATCACAACCGAGAATTGGGACATATTCCTCGGGACTGTGATTCACACGATACTCGCCCATGATAGCGACCCAATTACCATTCGAACCTTCTCCTTTAACAAAATGAGGTACACAACCGGTGGCAATAATATCATTTTCCTATAGTATCCACACATTCCCTAGGATGTACTTCCTAAAATGACAACACATGTTCTAGGACAACTCACGTCAAACCTACATGCTCACTCAACATGCGGTTAACAACAAATCACATAAGGCATAGGGTCATGGAAATGATCCGAAGATCACGACAACCACTACATCCATGTCACAACCGGAAGGTAGTCTCGCGCGGATGATTGATCATACGTAGCCACCGCATCCTCGTCCCTCGGGCTAACATATCGTCTCCTCACAACATGCATTCCAATTCAATCTCAATGATTAATCACATAATAAAAGAGAAACATGCATCACAACACAATATGCATTTAGCTTTAGAAATAATCATGAATGCAATATTTCTCAATGAAACTATTACTCTTAATCAAAGAGATTAACAAGTTAAATCACACCATGGATGCAAGAGCTTAGCTAAATAACATACTAACAAATCTAAGCATAACTTCAATGAACCTCAATAACCATGCATAAGATTACTTAAAACATACAAACAGAGTACTATTCTTTTAGTGTTCAAATCCTCAAGTTACCTGCATTTAGAACCATTAGTCTTAGCTACTGAGACTCACCCTTTTCACCACTTTATTTTTAAATCTGAGACCATCCTAACTAGATTGTCTTCTCGATTCTTAACCTGAACACCCCGCTAACGGCCGCCCGTACTTACCGCTCTTAACCACTTGTTTTCTCACTTTCTCTCTCTAACCCTGATGTTCTCTCTCTCCTGAACTGGTTTGAGATTAGTAAAGGCGGAAAATTGTTAAGGACGGTTCAAGATTTATTGGTTGGCTGGAGGAGGGAAATCGCGACAAGTGGTGGCCACGCGTTAGCCGATCTAATGGCAAAAATGTGCCGCGATAATCGTTGCTCCGGTGAAACACGGTGGTTCTCTAGTTTGACACACAGTGGTGAACTTGCATTTCAGCACTTAATTGTAGTCGGATGGCAACACCCAGCGATGATCATGCACATTAATAGTTGACGACGTCCTGTTGCGACACCTCGTGCTGACGTTCATGTGTGGTGATACCTTATGGCATTCTGGTCGCGACATATTGTGACGATTATGCGCGACGAAAACTAATATTTCCCTAGTCTGATCGGACCTGGCTCCCCATTACACCCCCTTACATGTTGCTTGTCCGATCTCGACTGTACTGGTCATTCCTTCTTCCGGATGCACCTGTCTCAACCATGCTTGGCCATCTCTCAATCCGTTCACTATTTTTAAATTCTGCCTAAAGCCGTCTTTATATTTTCACTTCCTTTATCACTTCTGAATGATTTCCCATCATTCCACAAGTTTCAGATTTTCGGCCGTTACTCTACCATCCTCGATCTTCTAGGCCATCTTCAATTCTGCGTGAGCAAACACAATTCTGCTTTAGCCAAACTTTATTTTGGTCTTTACGTGTGGAAACACCATTTGACAAGACAATATTATCACTTTATAATTTCACCATTTCAGAATCGCTCCTTGGTCATCCTTCTTGTCCTTCGGCCATCTTTGGATCGACTCTTTTCTTTTTAAATTCTGACTTTTCCGGAGTTATTAGAATGTCGTCTTTAGGTAACACCATCATTTCCACGTCCATCGCACAACCTTGAATTTTGGTCGAACTTCGTCCCATTTCTCACGGCCAGTCGTATTCCTTGTGCAACCGTTCTAGTCTCTCAGGATGGTAATTATATTCTACCACCCCCCACCCCTTAATAGAATCCGTCCCCTGAATTATAACACTTGGAGATGTCACTATATTTTGGTCGAACACAATTCTGCTTTAGCCAAACTTTATTTTGGTCTTTACGTGTGGAAACACCATTTCACAAGACAATATTATCACTTTATAATTTCACCATTTCAGAATCGCTCCTTGGTCATCCTTCTTGTCCTTCGGCCATCTTTGGATCGACTCTTTTCTTTTTAAATTCTGACTTTTCCGGAGTTATTAGAATGTCGTCTTTAGGTAACACCATCATTTCCACGTCCATCGCACAACCTTGAATTTTGGTCGAACTTCGTCCCATTTCTCACGGCCAGTCGTATTCCTTGTGCAACCGTTCTAGTCTCTCAGGATGGTAATTATATTCTACCACCCCCCCACCCCTTAATAGAATCCGTCCCCTGAATTATAACACTTGGAGATGTCACTATCCTCACCAACACCTTCCTTCTTGATGCTAGCATATATTATTCTTCTTGACCGTTTCGATTCTAACTTGGCATCTCCTAGGGGGGTTCTAATCTGCAACTCCAATTTTCAACTCGTCACTGTACCTTGATTTTCTTTATTTCTTACAAATCTTCTCTTTGTTCTCATATTTTCCTTCGTCGGACCTCCTTCTGACTTACAACTTTCCAGTCCTTTTTCTCCGGTGAAGACTCCATACCTTTCTTCCGGTTCACCGTCTCCTTTCTTCACTATGGTTGCACTTTGTTGCCCCGTTGAAATTTTCTGCTGTCCTCTTATGCGCTCGGGACACTATGTCCTTTGCAAGTGATTATGGAATCACTTCTTCTCTCTTCACACCTTTTATTATTTGTTTGCACCATCTTTAATCAACCTATGATGCACGGAATCCATATTACCACACTCTCAACCACTCCTGATCCGTCTTTTTCTTGCTCGGGATTCACATTATCCAAATTTAATCATTCCCACCTTGGTTAGCTTCCCTACACTAGTGATTTTCCCTAATCGATTTTCCATCTTGCCCATCTTCCTTTTCCTTGGAAATTCTTTTCAATGTCATGTCCTTGTCCACAACCCGTTCTTAACCCATTCCTTTGTCGTGAGCTTCTTGTTCTTCTGATACTCTTCACTACCCTCAATCAATTTTCCCTCCAATGTCATTATAGCTGTTTCTTTGTCGAAGAACTTCAGATCATCTTCCATAACCGTTCAACACCCTTCTGCCCCTTAATTAGAAGGAGCCTCCTCTAATAGCTTCGTTTCATGAAGAGATCATTCATATTTTCTTTTGTTAAAACACTCAGAATGTTCTGCACTTCCGTAAAGGCCGTCCACTCTTTTCCAACTCAAATCTTTGTGGTTTTATCCTTCATGTAAAATCCTTCATATCGCTTTGATCTTTTCGACTTTCCTATTTTATAGTCTTGGCATAACGCTTTAGTTGTGAATCGTCCTTCACATTTTCCCTTCATATCGCTTTGATCTTTTCAACTTTCCTGTTTATTATCTTGGCATAACTCTTTAGTTGTGAATTGTCCTCCACATTTTTCTTCAAGTCACAAGGCTTCATTCTTCCGTGACTATTTGGCCATTCTTGAACCAAAAGTTATTATATACTCTTCTCTTGCTTCTCTTTCTTCGGTTATACCACCATCTGACCAATATATCTCCATCTGTCTCCATTGTTGTATCTCAGTCTTGCGTCTTGGAATATTCAACAAAAGAACTCATTTTCCGTTGTCTCCGTTGTTGGATTTATCACCGATCTATGTTGCTTGGTTCAGGGCTAGACTCCAATGGCCGTAAAGTTCCTAAACACTTCCTCCTGATCTTCTTAATATATTTGTAACCTATCTCAATAGTCTTTCTTGCTCCCCGATTAATGGATATGATCTCCTTGATAGTCCTATATAGGATAGTACCACCTCTTTTCCTTACTCCGATAAGGATGATGCTCACACAACTCCTTTATTTCCATGATGTGTCTTAAGCAGTATCTTTTCAATTCCGTCCTCCAAGTCCACCTGACTTGAGTAAGTGATATACTTGTATTTTCATGCATTTAGGCTATTTTTAGGATCATGTTCTACTTCTTTTTAGTTTTCTTTAGCTTCACTTCTTTGGTCATTGGTGTGTTTAAAGTATAGGATCATCTAGAGCTAGGTTTAGGTATTCTAGGCATGCATTTAGAGTGTTTCTTATGTTTTGTAGGTTCTTGGAGTTGCTAAGGATGTTTGGAAGAGTTTGGAGGCCAAAGGAGTGATTGCAAGTGAAATGGTGATGAAAGACCAAACCGATGAGCTTGAAAGATTGAGTCATATGAAGATATTACGTTGACTTTTAGCTCTGGGATTCTAAAAAAAAATCATGGGAAATTGAGTTAGCTTTCTAATGGAGGTGGTTTGAAGTCATTCGGAGCAATATGGAAAGAGTTATGACTGATTTACTGGATGCATCTCAACACAGTCTCTCGGATTAAATTCAGACATCCATATCGGTTGGCGTATCGGGTGGCCAGGCCGATACGACCCTTCCCAGAAAAAAATCCGAGAGTTCATATCGGGCAGCATATCGGGTGGCCATACCGATACGCTCCTTGACAGAAAAATCCGAGAGCTCATATCGGCCAGCATATCGGGCTGGCTGGCCGATACAGAACCCAGAATCTGCCTTGGATCCAGGTCAACACCCGGTTTGTTCTGGGTTGACCCGGCTCGCACCCTATTGACTATTTAAGCCAAAAACCTATTTTTTTTATTGTATCTTAAGCTTTATTTTATGTTTTAAACACTTGGAAGAACAAGTTTGGATTTCTTGGATTAATCTAGTACTTCTTTTGTGATTCCTTCATCAAATCCTTCAATCTATCTCTAGTTTTTTATGATCAACATTGTTTCTATGGATTTTGTTGTTCATATGATGATTAGTGAGTAGTTCTTCATAGGGCTTATGGGTTAGGTAGGATTAGGTTGATGAGGGGTGATCAATGGATTTATAGTGCTTGATTGTTTAAAATCTCATCTGTCAAAGTGTGTTTAATGTCTAATTAGCCTTGATCAAGTTGATTAGAATGCTTAAGATTTCTTGTTCACCATGTGTTCGATGAAATTCCTGTTCATAGCTTTGATAGAACTTTCACATTCTAGCGCATGAGAATGTATGTTTAGAGTGATTGTTAGTTGTTTGGAACTTGTTTGATTGCTTGCTTGATTCTAATTCACAAATGAGAATTTGTTCTTGGATTAGGATTAAGCAAAGAGATTAGTATTAAGAGATTAAACTGATCGTATCGTTTTGTTCCTTACTAGGAGGTCAGCTTGTTTGAAGTTTGAATTAAGATCCTTGATCATCCCGAGTCACCTGTCCGTTGACCTTAACCTTATGCCCTATCTTTATCATTGATTGAATTCGCATTAGTTTACTTACCTTTTACTTACTTCTGTTTGAATTGTTCTCGTTAGGATTGTTAGAAACCAAAAACTTAATTGAGTGATTTGACTCTAGAGGTTTAGTACTTGCTTATTGGTCTTATCCGTCCCAAAAAGGTTCGATACCTCAAAGCTACACGATAAGCTTGAGGAATTGGTACCTCAAAGGATTGCAAAAATCCCTGCTATCAATTTGGCGCCGTTGCCATTTTGGGATCTTGGATAGATCAATTCGAATTCTAATCCTAGTTAGTTCAAGTCTTTGTTACTAAATTTGCTCCTTCTTCTAGCTTTGATGTCAGGTGCAAGTCTTGTTGAGCCAACACATGAGGAGAATACTCAAGTCCAAGATGACTTCTTGAAAGAAGCTGAAGAGACTATTAAGGAATTTGAATTGCTTCTTGGTTGTACAGTTTGTGAAGACCTTGTAGTGCGGTATGAAGATGATGATGATGAAGGGACAATCATGGGTCACTCAACCAATATCAACAATGAAGAAGTAGGAGAAGTTGTGAGAGATCAGGAGGAGCCGTATGAAGATGAGTTGGTTGTTGAGTGCAAGAACATCAAGGAAGAGAGCATACAAGATGAGCCCTCAATCATGGAAGAAGAGCCAAAGCAACCAATTCACAAGAAAGAGCCAATTGGAGGAAATCTTATAGAGAAGCAAGATGACCTCAAGGAAGAAGCCTTCAAGGAGGATGAAGAAGATGGATCTCCAATGGCTCAACCCCCTCACAAGCTTCTTGGTATAGTCTCTACCACACCATTGAGCTCTCATGATCCAAGGAAGATCCCTTTTGAGGAGATAAGGCTGAAGAAGTTTAGGGGGAAGTTCTACGATGAGTATGATCCCGGTGATACAAACTCATGCCACATCCCTAACCAAAAAGAGTGAAGGGATAGTCAAGCTAAGTGACTCAAAACAAGCTCACTTGGGAGGAATTCCCATGTCTATCCTTTTGGGGAGCTTTGGGGTAAATGCAAAGAAGAAGAGAATGAGTTTTGGGATTGAGCCTGCTCTTCATCAAACCCAACATACTCCATGGGGGAATCATCACCACCATCATTCCAAAACTAGCCAAGTAACACTTCATCCTTGTACATATTTAGTTTCTTCTCTTTGTTTGCATTTTGTGTGTTTTCAGTCTCTTTTCCTTTCCTAGATCACACAAGGGACTGTGTGATTTAAGTTTGGGGGAGAGACCAGTTGCTAATCATGTTTCTTTTGATCTTATTTTTCTTTTCTATCACTTGAGTCTCATGCATTTCATTTATGGCATAGAAAAAACCAAACAAATTGAAAAATTTCAAAAAAAAGTTTCAAAAAGAAAGCATATAGTTGCACTTGCATCGTAGGATCGAGTCTAGTTGCATCATATAGGACGCATGCATAGGAAGCAATGATTGAATTTCCTTGTAAGACTGATTGAGTGATGACATGTTCTTTATGCTAGTTGTTTTAGCTAGTTGATTGTCCTAAGATTGCAATTCAAGAAAGGCTAGAAAGTTAAGACGAACCATGCTCGGATTGCTAGCTTTGAAACTTGATTTGAAACTGAAATAGGCTTTTAATTGACACTAGCTCTACCTAAGTGAGAACTTTAATGATGACATCTAATTATCTTACTCATGCTTTGTGTGCTAAACTCATGGATACTCTGAAAATATTCAAGCATTCTTATCCCTTTTACCACTCTCGCTTGCTTGAATAGACTCCACACCTTTCACCACCCTTCTTTCAAACCATAAACACTCTTGTTGAGAGGTAGGCCTATTTTATTTTGAATGAGCTAGGTAAAAAGTGTTGAGTATGAGGCGACTAGGGAAAATTTCCATATAGTGCAAGCTCATCACCTTTAGCTTTGCAATAGGCTAGAATCCAAGTTTGGGGGAGGAATTGGGAATGGAAGAAGAGAGTAAAGAAAGGGAAGAATGAAAGGGATTTTGGTTGGGATCTTATGTTTGTTGGCAAGGTGTTTTAAAAGAAGAAAAGCTCTTATGTGTTTAAAGAAAAGAAAAGTGTCTCATATTTTGAAATGAAAAGAAGCCAAAGGCTCACCTTAAAGAAAGAAAAGAGACCATTGCTAAAGAAAGATTTGAGCTAAGTTAAAAAGAAAATATTTGCCACTGTTTTGAAAAGTCTTTATTGATCCTTGGGGAGTTTGATTGGAAAGTGTCTGATTGAGAAAAGGGGATGAGGCAAAAATAGCCTTGGTCAAGGGTAGTATCCATTTAGGTGGGCTAGATTAGGAGAAGAAGTAATTGGGGCATGGGTAGATGGAAATCAACCTAGTATGCACCAATTGCCTCTAACTCTTAGCATTTTACTATAGTTCATTCACTTCTTTATGGGAGAACCTTCATGCTTTTGGAATAAACCCCTCTTTTGATTGAGATCACTTTAATCTCAAAACCTTGTTCCTTTGCCAAATGAGTTTGATCACCTTGCATTGAGTAAGATCCACTTGAAAACCTAATGAATGTTAAAGAGCTAGTTGATAGGAATGCTTGTCTAGGTTGAGAATTGAGCTAAGAGTTTTGTATTGATGAGCATGGCTAAATTTTTGGGGTATGCCTAACTTGGTTGCATCTTGGTGACGTTGACTCGAATTGGAACTTGTTGATCTCAGTTTTGTCTTTGGATATGAGCTCCCGCCTTCAAACCTTTCTCCCAACTTGCTTTTATAGTCTTATGCTTGCTTGTGGACAAGCAAGGTTTAAGTTTGGAGGAATTGATATACTTGTATTTTCATGCATTTAGGCTATTGTTAGGATCATGTTCTACTTCTTTTTAGTTTTCTTTAGCTTCACTTCTTTGGTCATTGGTGTGTTTAAAGTATAGGATCATCTAGAGCTAGGTTTAGGCATTCTAGGCTTGCATTTGGAGTGTTTCTTATGTTTTGTAGGTTCATGGAGTTGCTAAGGATGTTTGGAAGAGTTTGGAGGCCAAAGGAGTGATTGCAAGTGAAATGGTGATGAAAGACCAAACCGATGAGCTTGAAAGATTGAGTCATATGAAGATATTACGTTGACTTTTAGCTCTGGGATTCTAAATAAAAATCATGGGAAATTGAGTTAGCTTTCTAATGGAGGTGGTTTGAAGTCATTCGGAGCTATATGAAAAGAGTTATGACTGATTTACTGGATGCATCTCAACATAGTCTCTCGGATTAAATTCAGACATCCATATCGGTTGGCATATCGGGTGGCCAGACCGATACGACCCTTCCCAGAAAAAAATCCGAGAGTTCATATCGGGCAGCATATCGGGTGGCCAGACCGATACGCCCCTTGACAGAAAAATCCGAGAGCTCATATCGGCCAGCATATCGGGCTGGCTGGCCGATACAAAACCCAGAATCTGCCTTGGATCCAGGTCAACACCCGGTTTGTTCCGGGTTGACCCGGCTCGCACCCTATTGAATATTTAAGCCAAAAACCTATTTTTTTATTGTATCTTAAGCTTTATTTTATGTTCTAAACACTTGGAAGAACAAGTTTGGATTTCTTGGATTAATCTAGTACTTCTTTTGTGTTCCTTCATCAAATCCTTCAATCTATCTGTAGTTTTCTATGATCAACATTGTTTCTATGGATTTTGTTGTTCATATGATGATTAGTGAGTAGTTCTTCATAGGGCTTATGGGTTAGGTAGGATTAGGTTGATGAGGGGTGATCAATGGATTTCTGGTGCTTGATTGTTTAAAATCTCATCTGTCAAAGTGTGTTTAATGTCTAATTAGCCTTGATCAAGTTGATTAGAATGCTTAAGATTTCTTGTTCACCATGTGTTCGATGAAATTCATGTTCATAGCTTTGATAGAACTTTCACATTCTAGCGCATGAGAATGTATGTTTAGAGTGATTGTTAGTTGTTTTGAACTTGTTTGATTGCTTGCTTGATTCTAATTCACAAATGAGAATTTGTTCTTGGATTAGGATTAAGCAAAGAGATTAGTATTAAGAGATTAAACTGATCGTATCGTTGTGTTCCTTACTAGGAGGTCAGCTTGTTTGAAGTTTGAATTAAGATCCTTGATCATCCCGAGTCACCTGTCCGTTGACCTTAACCTTATGCCCTATCTTTATCATTGATTGAATTCGCATTCGTTTACTTGCCTTTTACTTACTTCTGTTTGAATTGTTCTCGTTAGGATTGTTAGAAACCAAAAACTTAATTGAGTGATTTGACTCTAGAGGTTTAGTACTTGCTTATTGGTCTTATCCGTCCCAAAAAGGTTCGATACCTCTAAGCTACACGATAAGCTTGAGGAATTGGTACCTCAAAGGATTGCAAAAATCCCTGCTATCAGTAAGTATATTTTTTGGTCCGATGAAGCTTCTTTCGCATTCTTTCATTCATTCTTCATAACCTTTCTTTCAACTCTTTGCGTGAACTCTTCTCCATTGGCTCCATTGCTCTTTCTGACCATCGTCATTATCATTACTTCTTCTATACTGCATTGAACCATCACTTTTCCCAAAAGTGTTTATGCACATCTTAGTCTGCGAACTTCTCATCCCGACACCCTAATTTGTCTTGATCATTCACTCACTTTTTTCATGCCGATTGATCCCCTTGATCCTTGGCTTCCACAAAATTGTTTCAGACTAATCTCCCTGACATATCGCCTTCACAAAACCGTTTTGGCCGATCTTCAAAATCTGATATGTCGCTTTCACAAAACCGTTGCTGGATGATCCCTCTGATCTTCCACTTCTCTTCCCACCAACATTGAACAAATCCGTAAGCCTTACCACCAACTGGTTTAAAAGTTTTTCTTGGGTTTCAAGTAGTTGTTTTTAGGAACCGGTTTTCCTAAGCCATTACCACTTAATTACCCTAAGGTTTTTGGAAACACTTTTCCGAGAAAAAACCTATATATATCCTCATAGAACACCCAACTTAGGAAGTTACTGATATAAAATATATTACCCAAATTACAATTTTCAGGCATTCGGTCACACTTAACTTCCTAACTCACTTTCCAGTTTCATATTATAATCGACATATAATATAAACCACTCATCAATCAACAAGATGATAACTCGATAACAAAAAAGAGAGTTAGCACCCATACGTACCTGACACGGGATCTCATAAAGATGAGGAAGGCTTAGAGAAACCTACACTCTAAGGTTTTACCTCTCCTCCGTCGTGCTTGCTTGATACGTTCCATCTTCATCATCCCGATGATGCATGAAGATAGTTGGATCCTTGTCCTACCTCCATTCAATCAGCATCTCTCCGCTGCATCGAACAAAAGGTAAGTCGTAAACCCACCGACCCAACTATCGTCGGACGTATCCGTTTCCTAATGTTGTGAATGTGACCCATCTCATCTCAATAAAAGGTTTAAGAACACAAGCTCCATGAGCTTGATCATGAACCATGCTAAGATACCACCATTTGTAATACCCCCGACGCATTCTATGGACATAGGCGGCCGGAGACTTCACAATAGCCGAGTACCGCGAACGGTCCAGCCGTCCTTGAGGTCAGACTGGCCCATCCGTGATATCCGACGTTTCTCTCGGTCATATCCTAAGGCTTTCCAACCCATACTACAACCTCAAGTTGTGTTAGTTTAGACTAAACAAATATCATTGGAATGGTGGTGTATTAAGAAAACACCATTTATTAATATTATCTAGGACCTATTGCAAATGTTAGCAAAAAAAAGTTTATTAAGCTCGAATAAAAAATCCTACATATCACAAACTCCACGAGCGTACACTCACAACGCAAAACTACAGCTGCGGCCTAATGTCCGAACCAGCCCTCTTGCTCGTATATGGATTCCTACAAGACAAAGTAGTATAATGAGCAACCTATGGTTACCCAGTAAGTCCAATACCCTCAATATCAAAGATATGCAATTGCGGAATCATCTAAATAACGTGAAAAATATGAAACCTATCTTTAATGCAACACACGTCTAGACTCTCTAGACACACAAAACTCAGTCTCATGCATGTGCCCTAAATGTACCGGCACCACCACACCCAATCTTTAACATGAATACTCGCAACTACTCGCCAGAAAGGGTCATCGCTTTTGCATTACACCGCATTACTGGGAACTATCCCTTGGGACCATGTCGTCAGACAATGCTCAGCCATTGGAGCGACCCAAGTACCCTCCGAAACTTTCTCCTTTCACACAAGTAGGTACACACAACAGGTGGCACCGATTGCATTTACCTAGAATATCCACACATACCCTAGGATACACTTCATAGACTACAACACATTTTCTAAGAAAACTGACGCGAACCTACATGCTCACACAATATGCGGTTACCAACACATCCCATTAGGCGTATGGTCATGCAAAGGATCCAAAGATCACAACCGAAAAGGAGTCTCGTGCAGATTAATGATTACGCGGAGCTACCTCATCCTTAACCCTCAGGCTAATATCTCCTCTTATCACAACATGCATATCAATACAATCTCAATGATTAAACACATAATCAAAGAGATACATGCATCAGAACACAATATGCATTTAACATTAAAAACAATCATGCATGCAATAACTCTCAGTAAAACAATCACACGGAATGAAAGAGATTAACAAGATAAATCACAACATTCATTCAAGAGCTTTGCTGAATAACATACTAACAGCTCTAAGCATAACTGCAATGAACCTCAATCACCATCCATAAGATTATATAAATATTCTTCAGGATTAGCACTCTCTTAGTGTTCAATCCTTAAGTAACCTGCTTTAACCTGATAGTCCTTGCTACCGAGACTTACCCTTTCTGAAACTTGCTTATTAACCCGAGAATCTCCCTCTTGATCACATTCTTAATACTTAACCCGAACATCCCGCTAACAACTGAATGTACTTCCTGCTCTTAACCGCTTGTTTTCTCACTTTCTCTAACCTTCACGTTCTATCTCTCTAGAACTGGATTCACATAAGAAAAAGTTGAAAATGGTTATGGAAGGCTTAATATTTAGAGGCAGGCCAGAGGTGGGAAATCGTGTCAAGTGGTGACCATGCATTAGCCGATCTAACGGTGAATATGTGTCATGACACTTGTTTCTCTGGTGACACACACTGGTTCTATGGTCTAGATACACGGTTGTAAACATTCACGGGACACTTAATTGTAGTCTGATTGCACCACCCAGTTCTGATCATGCACAATAACACTTGACGACGTCTTGGTCGAGACAACACGTGAAGTTCTTGCGCAGTGACTTTACGGCGGTCATGTCGAGATACATTGTGACGATCATGAGCGAAGACAGCTAATCAGTCTCTGGTCTGACTTGCCATGGCTCCCCAGTACACGCCCAACTATATTTGTTTTCTGATCTCGACCGTACGTGTCGTTCCTTTTCTCGATGCACCCCTGTCGTCCATGCTTGGCCATCTATCAATCCGTTCACTCTTTTTAAAAATCCCCTTTAAGATGTCCTGATATTTTAACTTCATTTATCCTTTTAGAGTGATCTCCCATCATTCTGCAACTTTCGGATTTTCGGCCATAACTCGACCATCCTTGGACTTCTAGGCTATCTTTATTTTTCCGCGAGCAAACGTTATCCGTTTTGACCAAAGTGTTTATTTTAGTCTCTAAGTTTGGAAACACCATTTCACAAGTAAATATTATGACTTTGCGTTTTCACCTTCTCAGTTTAGCTCCTTGGCCATCCTTCTTGTCCTTCAGCCATCTCTGGATCCACTCGTTCTTTTCAAATTCTGAATCGTCTAAGGTTCTTAGAATGTCATCTTTATCTTACACCTTAATTTCCACATCGATCACACAACTTTGAATTTTGTTCAAACTTCATCCCATTCCTCTTGGCCTGTCGTATTCCTTGTGTGGCCGTTATAATCCCTCTAGAGGGTCATTATTGTAAAGGCTCCCCGTAGCTTGTGCAAATGGTCATCAATTCATGGTATTAGATGCCAGTACTTGATGGTGATGTTGTTGATGGCTCGGCAGTCCACACACGTTCTCCATGATCCATTTTTCTTAGGCATCAATAGAACATGAATTTCACACCGGTTAAGGATCTCACGGATGTAACCCTTAGACATTAAGTCTTGAATCTGCTTCTCCATCTCCTTAGACTCAGTGGGATTCTCCATCTCCTTAGACTCAGTGGGATTCATCATGTAATCTAGACGGTTTGGTAGGGTAGAACCGGACATTATATTGATATGGTGCTCAATGCCTATGAATGGTGGAAGCCCATTTGGTATCTCTTATGGAAAACGTCCTTGAACATGTTAAAAAAAGAAACAACTTCTCGGGGCAGCTCTAGATAACTAGGACCATATAGGAATGCATATTTAAAGACCATTATTAGCACATGCTGAAGGATTATAGTGTTTTTCAAGGTTTAATTCTCGTATTACAACCTAACATATAATCTTAACAGATCTAGGTTCTTGCAAAACGAATCATAAAACCAAACCTGTAACATTACCTATTGATTGCACAGCGGATTGATGGTAATGACAAGATCAGTCTAGAACAGATGAATCACCTATTCCTCCTTGAGTATCCACACTCTTACAAGCAAGGGATGGCTGCTAGACCAAAGAGATGGATGATCAGAGAGAGAGGTTAGAGAGAGAGAATGAAGCTCACGGCTGCTAAGAGAAAAATCGTGTGTCCCTCCCCTTAGGGTTTCGATTTTCTTATGCCTCATTAACTCTCTAATGGGCCCAAGTATTATGACTAATGGCTCATTTATCATTTGGGCCCAAGACACAAATCAGACAAAAGCCTGCATTTTGTCTGGCCCAATTCTCTGATCCAATACAGTAAATGCCATTGCATCTTACCGTATTAATTCCATTTAACTTTCCCGTTAGCTATGGTGTGTGACCCTTCGGGATCATACAATACTGGTAATAAGTCCTAAACTTATAGATCAAGAGCGGACTCTAGCAAGCCATCATGATCACCCAGTATTTATGACTTATGTCTGATCTCGACACTTATCATACTTTCTAGAGATAGTACGGTAGATTTCAGGACATTCCCAACAATCTCCCACTTGTACTGGAATCCTACACAGGACATTCCCAACAATCTCCCGATTGTACTAGAATCCTACATTCCCTAGTCCTTTTGTCTTAATATCTCGATCTGGCATAAGGCAAGATGCGTGTCATCCTTATATAGCCAGACCATGTTTATCGGAACAGATTTGATACTGACAATGCAAACGACTTGGGCAAGTGCGTTTGGGAATGGCCATTCTCTTACCAGCTATCAAATCTCCGATTGGCCTAGAGATATTACCTCCGTTAAACGGCAGGGACAAATCCCATCTTGTTCCATCACTATGAACTACACAATTCATAATACACCCAACCAAGGTCCGTATAGCTCCCAGTTACGAAACAACGTTAGACAATGATCAAAGCGTATCACTCCATGTGCAGCCACATGCATGCGAACTCAGGTCTAAGGACTATACTCTATAGTCGTATATGAGAACCTCTTATGACACAGATATTAATATCTTGTAGAGTTCTCATAAGCGGGCCATGTCCGGTCATATGCTCCCCTACATATACCTATGTGTCGACTTTGATGCCGCGCATCTATGACCCCTCGAAACTTGGTCATAAGTCTCAACACAATCTAGTCTCAAGTGGTTGTTGGTGTTCCAATTCAACAACCTTCGACTATGGACACTATGATTTATGTCACTTCGTTAAATATGGGGTTTCAGGATCAAGTCAACTCATGTACTTCGATGACCCATATATAATGACATGAATCATTTTGGAACGATTATTTTATATCACAGTTAAAAATAATCCAGAAATAAAATTTCATTAACATTTAAAATGTTTACATGAACCAATCAAAATAACTAAAACAAAAGCCCTCACAACTCCCACTCAAAAAGAGATTACATTTGAATATCTCTAATTCCTACAGCAGCAGTATGCAACTCGTGCTTAGGTCTCGGGAGTGGCTTTGTCAACGGGTCAGCCACGTTCTCATCAGTGGGAACTCTGCTGACCATCACTTCACCTCTATTCACTATATCACGAATCAGGTGATACCTTCTCATAATATGTTTGGATTTCTGATGATGTCTCGGTTCCTTGGCTTGAGCAATTGCACCATTGTTGTCACAATACAGTGCTAGAGGCTCAGTGGCATTTGGGAATACACCGAGTTCAATCAAGAAGTTCCTTATCCAAACTCCTTCCTTCGCAGCTTCCGAAGCAGCGATGTATTCAGCTTCAGTTGTGGAATCTGCCACGGTGCTCTGCTTGGAACTCTTCCAACTTACTGCACCGCCATTCAGACAGAAGATGTAGCCAGACTGTGACCGGAAATCATCCTTATCTGTCTGAAAACTTGCATCCGTGAATCCACTGATTTCAAGCACTTCACTTCCTCCGTAAACCAAGAACTTATCCTTAGTATTTCTCAAATACTTCAGGATATTCTTTACGGCAATCCAGTGACTCTCACCTGGATTAGACTGGTACCTACTCGTCATGCTTAGTGCATAAGCAACATCAGGACGAGTACAGATCATGGCATACATGATAGATCCTATAGCCGAAGCATAAGGAATCCTACTCATGCGCTTAAGCTCATCAGGTGTTTTAGGACACTGATCCTTGCTTAGTGTAGCACCATGTATCATTGGCGTGAACCCCTTCTTGGATTTGTCCATTCCGAATCGATGCAGGACTTTATCTATATAAGCATCTTGACAAAGTCCAATCAGCTTTTTAGATCTGTCTCTAAAGATTCGGATTCCAGGAACATACGCGGCTTCACCCATGTCCTTCATGGAAAAACAACTTCCCAGCCAGTCTTTAACAGACTTCAGCATTGGAATATCATTTCCAAGAAGCAATATGTCATCGACATATAGGATAAGAAACGCCACTTTGCTCCCACTAGTTTTCTTATACACACATTGTTCCTCTTGGTTTCTGAAGAAGTCAAAGTTCTTTATTGCTTCATCAAAACGAAGATTCCAACTCCTCGATGCTTGCTTCAATCCATAAATGGATTTGTGAAGCTTACATACTTTCCCAGCATTCAATCCATTCAGGAAGGCGGTTTTCACATCCATCTGCCAAATCTCATAGTCATAATAAGCGGCATTCGCTAGGAGAATCCGAATTGATTTCATCATTGCCACTGGTGAATAGGTTTCATCATAGTCTATACCATGAATTTGCTTGAAACCTTTTGCCACCAACCTGGCCTTGTAAATCTGGACATTTCCATCCATGTCAATCTTCTTCTTGAAGATCCATTTACACTCGATGGCTTTTGCACCAGCAGGTAAATCAACCAGTGAAAACACTCGGTTAGCAGACATGGAGTCCATCTCGGATTCTGTGGCTTCACGCCACTTTAAGGAGTCAGGGCCCATCATGGCTTCTGCAAAGTTCGAGGGTTCATCACCGTCAATGATCAAAAGATCATGGCAATTAGTCACGAGGAATCCCTGATATCTATCAGGTTCGTGACGGATCCTTCCGGATCTTCGAACTTCAGGTACTGCAGGTTCAGGTTCTATTACAACTTCATGTAATTCATCCTGCTGTTCTTCCTCATTAGGTTGAACAGGTTCCTGTCCTTCTTGAATTTCATCAAGTTGTACCTTACTCCCACTATCTTTTCTAGAGAGAAACTCCCTTTCAAGAAAAGTACAATCCCGAGCAACAAAGATTTTGTTCTCGGATCGCAGATAGAAGTAATAAGCCTTGGTATCCCTAGGATAACCAATGAAGTAGCATTTGTCAGATTTTGGTGTAAGCTTGTCTGAGATTAATCTTTTGACATAGGCTTCACAACCCCAAATTCTGAGAAAAGACATTGCTGGAGCTTTTCCAGTCCATATCTCATATGGTGTCTTTGCTACTGCCTTTGATGGCACTCTGTTCAGTGTGAACGTTGCGGTGAGCAAAGCATATCCCCAAAGGGATATAGGAAGGTCTGTGTGACTCATCATGGATCGGACCATATCTAACAATGTCCGATTCCTTCTCTCAGACACACCATTCCACTGAGGTGTTCCAGGAGGTGTGAGTTGGGAGATAATCCCACACTCACTCAGATGATCACGAAATTCCTGGCTCAAGTATTCTCCTCCTCGGTCCGACCGAAGAGCCTTAATACTTTTACCAAGCTGGTTCTGTACTTCATTCTGGAATTCTTTAAACTTTTCAAAGGTTTCCGACTTATGTTTCATCAAGTAGACATATCCATATCTACTGAAATCATCAGTGAATGTAATGAAGTACTGAAAGTTTCCTCTAGCACTTGTGGACATTGGGCCACACACGTCAGTATGTATCAGGCCCAATAATTCACTGGCCCTTTCTGTGGGTTTATTGAAAGGGGCCCGTGTCATTTTGCCCATTAGGCAAGATTCGCATTGCTCACAAGACTCAAAGTCAAATGAGCCCAAGAGTCCATTTAAATGGAGCCTCTTGACGCGTTTCTCACTAATGTGCCCCAAACGACAATGCCAGAGAAACGTTTCATTTTCTTCGTTAGATTTGAACCGTTTTGTATTTATGTTATATACTGGAGCAGATTGATCCAGCATGTACAGCCCATTTATAAGAGGGGCACAGCCATAGAACATATCATTGAGATTAAAGGAACACAATTTATTCTTAATAGAAAAATCAAATCCTTGCAAATCCAACAATGAAACTGAAATGATATTTCTGCTTATAGCAGGTACAAAATAACAATTCTCAAGTTCTAAAATCAATCCAGAAGGTAAAGACAACAAGTAAGTGCCAACGGCCAGTGCTGGAACCTTCGCTCCATTGCCAACCCGCAACTCTACTTGCCCTTGCTTCAACCTTCTACTGTTGCTGAGCGCCTGCATATTAGTACAAATATGAGCCCCACATCCAGTATCTAATACCCAAGTGGTATTATCAGAAGTAGTAGTATTTACTTCAATAACAAAAATAACTGAAGATTTAGTCTCCAAGGACTTCTTCTTCTTCAGACTTTCCTGGTATTTCTTACAGTCCCTGCGGTAATGCCCTGCCTCTTTGCAAAAGTGGCAGATATCAGAAGGCCCAGCTTTAGACACGGGCTTGGGCTTGGCCTTTTCATTGCTGACTACCTTGCCCTTTCCCTTGTCTGCAGCGGATTTCTTGAAACCCTTGCCCTTCTGAACCATGAGTACAGACGACTCCTTGGTCTTCTTCAGATTCGGTTCTGCAGTCTTGAGCATACCATGTAGCTCAGGCAACGTCTTTATCAACCCATGCATATTATAGTTCAAAATGAACTGGTCATATGCAGGAGTAAGAGACTGCAGAACGATATCACAAGCAAGCTCTTGGCTTATAGGACAGTCGAGCCTAGTCAAATGATCGAGATAACCCATCATTTTCAGAACATGTGGACTCACTGCTGCATCCTTAGCCATCTTACAGTCCAAGAGATTCTTAACAGTTTGGAATCTCTCTGTACGAGCCTGCTCCTGAAACAACGCTTTCAGATTTGCCATCAGCTCCATGGGACAAGTCAGGCCTTCCCACTGCATCTGCAGTTCGTGAGCCATTGTCGCCAACATCAGGCAAATCACGTCATTAGCATCTGAAGAATGCGTATCCCAAGCATTTTTCACAGCTTGTGCGGCATTATTCGCAGGTCTAGGAGAGAGAGCTCTTTCAAGGACATAAGCCTTCTTCTCCTGCCTGAGCACTAGTCTCAGGTTCCTGGACCAGTTCAGGAAGTTTGATCCGTTCAGTTTGTCCTTCTCAAGGGCAGACCGGATCGAGAAAGTGTTTTGTGTTGTTGTGCTTGACATAGCTGAAAATATGAGACAATAGAGATTTAGTTATTAAGTTCATAAAAGAGCAATCTTAACAACTTATAAGAAAACTCGCATTGTATTCAAAATTTCTTTGTTTTTAACCTCATAAGAATACAACGATTCCGAGACCCATGTTCAGCTAAATCCAAAGTGGGCCACTGGCCGTCACCCGGAATTAGCTTTACTTGGTAAGCATACACACAGCTAGTTATATCTCATATAACTCTCGGTTGTGAATTGGACCCGAGGCCCAAATTCACCAGATGTCTCAAGGCCCGGGACTCCCGATGGCCCAGTCAAGGAAACCAATCTCTTACAGTCAAATAATCACTAAAGTCTGGGACTCCCATTGAAATTAGTGACTATATACTACTTTACTTATGCGAAAACAGACACCTCACACTGTAAGCCATATCTGTAATCGAATAAGCGTTAAGTAGCTGACAAGATTGGAAAGACATCCAAGCTTGATATTGTTTTTGAGGATTTTTAAGTTTTATTTCCAAAAATAGAAGATTACTATTTTGGGAAACTTTCTAAATTTAGTAACTTACTAAAAATAGAAATTTCTAATTTAATATTTTATAAATATTTTGGGTTGGGTCACAAATTATAGGCCCAATTCCTGGCCCAAGACCATAGAATTCCAGCTGGCCCAATAATTTGACATAACCGATCTGGTTTATTAATTCTGGTCCAAGACCAAATTAACTATCAAAACCATCGGTTATTTACTAAACCAGACCAGCTCTAAATTATTTGGTCCAACCAAATCAAACTTAGACCAGCCTTCGGTTTAGGTTAAAATTCAATTTTATGAATTTAAATCCGGTTTAACCAGAAATTAAATAATACCATGTATTAAATTATTTCCAGCAAACCGCGATTTGGGTTAACCGCTTGAACCACCAATTAAATTGGATCGGTCCAGTTAAATCCAAAACCGGGAAGAAACACCTAGTGTTTTAGCCAATTTGATTTAACTTGCGGTTTAAGGCTTTAAACACACAATTAACCGCCAATTAAATGGACCGGTTTAATCGGTGTGGTTTTGGGCAACGAACCGCGAAGCTCGGTTTAACCGATTGACTATTCGCGGGACGTAAAATTTTAATGGGCCAAACAATCGGATCCAAGATCCAACTCGGCCCATTAACGCAATTTGTGGCTCATGATCCATCCGAGGCCCATGATCCAACATGGCGCAATTTGCGGTTGCTCATGATCGTAAACGATCGATCATCGCAACGTACGATCACGCTCGGCTCTCGGCATCATGGCACACGCATCGCTCGATCCCTTGCCAGCCTCACGATCGGATTGATCGATCTCGGCTTAGGGCAATCGATCGATCATCGCATGCATCACAAGCGATCGGCTATTAGGGCAATATGCATGCGAGGCAACCGAGACCAAAACATACGATTAGGGTTTAATTGATTTTAATCAATTTTATTCCTTAATTGATTCAAAAACCATTAAAATCATATGATCCAATTTCACAAGAAACCTAATGCCTAGGCTCTGATACCACTAAAGGATTATAGTGTTTTTCAAGGTTTAATTCTCGTATTACAACCTAACATATAATCTTAACAGATCTAGGTTCTTGCAAAACGAATCATAAAACCAAACCTGTAACATTACCTATTGATTGCACAGCGGATTGATGGTAATGACAAGATCAGTCTAGAACAGATGAATCACCTATTCCTTCTTGAGTATCCACACTCTTACAAGCAAGGGATGGCTGCTAGACCAAAGAGATGAATGATCATAGAGAGAGGTTAGAGAGAGAGAATGAAGCTCACGGCTGCTAAGAGAAAAATCGTGTGTCCCTCCCCTTAGGGTTTCGATTTTCTTATGCCTCATTAACTCTCTAATGGGCCCAAGTCTTATGACTAATGGCTCATTTATCATTTGGGCCCAAGACACAAATCAGACAAAAGCCTGCATTTTGTCTGGCCCAATTCTCTGATCCAATACAGTAAATGCCATTGCATCTTACCGTATTAATTCCATTTAACTTTCCCGTTAGCTATGGTGTGTGACCCTTCGGGATCATACAATACTGGTAATAAGTCCTAAACTTATAGATCAAGAGCGGACTCTAGCAAGCCATCATGATCACCCAGTATTTATGACTTATATCTGATCTCGACACTTATCATACTTTCTAGAGATAGTACGGTAGATTTCAGGACATTCCCAACACATGCGTGTTCTGACTAATAGCTTTGGAAATGGAACTCGAAGTAATGAACAAGTTAGTCTTGCTTAACTTGCTATCCTTTGCAAATTTGAGTTTCATTTCATGTTTCTCCAAAGGCGAAGTGATGCGAGCTGGTAATTGCGTTTGTCATGGTTGAAAGAGTAATGATTGGTACGTTCACAGTGTAGAATCACCTTGTCGAACTGCCATGGTTGTCTTAGCAGCAGAGGGACTACTTGCATGGGCACAATGTCACACACAACATGGTCACTGTAATTTCCCATGATGAATGGCACGGTGACTTGATCAGTTATTCGTATCTCCTTGTGATCGTTAAACCATCTCACTCTATATGGCTGTTGATGATTTGGCATCTTGAGGGATAGCTTATCAACCATGCACATGCAATCCACGTAAGCGCAAGAACCTCCATCTAAAATGAGGCTGCATACCATGTTGATCACAGTGCATCTGGTATGGAAGGTTTGTTTCCGTTTAATTATTTCTGGATCTATACTGCACTGAGGGCTCTTATTATGACTAGTATCTCTCCAACATCTGGGTACTCAATCATGTCATATGGCTCATGCGTCTCTTCTACTTTTTACTCATCCTTAGACTAATACTCTCCAGTTGCATTGATGATCATGACTCGTCAGTTAGGGCATTCTCGAGCGATGTGTTCTTTTCCCTGACATTTGAAACAAGTAATGTATCTTAGCTCTAGAAGCATTTGGAAACTTACATGCTTCTGGTCGGTTGAGTTTGGGAGCCTCGATATATGGTTTATTGAACCAAGACTCGATTGATCTCAATGTCCTTTCCCTTGTCCATGACCTTAGGTTCAAAAGGCGTCCAATTGGTTTTGGCTTAGCTCGTGACTACTGCTTTGTGTTTGATATATTTCTCAGCCTGAATGCACATGTGTCAAAGCTCAAACATGTCAAGGTATGGTTAAATCTAGACCTTCTAGGAAATGCGAACTTGTATGCTGCAATGAACTTGGCCATGAGCATCTTCTCAGAATCATCTAACTCGAGCATGTTCCTTAGTTGCTCGAATTCTTCAAACTATTGCTCGACAAACCTGCTTCCTTGCACAAGCTTCCGTAACTTGTTTTGTTCGTTTGTATGGAAATGTGGAGAAACATACCATATTCTTAGGCTGAATTTCATGGCTTTACAGGTCGTGATAAGTTCATACATATGGCATTTCCGTTCAGAAATGTCTTTGTCCCACCACGAACGTGCATGGTCCGTGAGTTGAGCCGCTTCAAAGGTCACTTTCTTCTTGTCATTATAGACATAGTAGTCGAAAATGTACTCCATTTTTCTTTCCCAGTCCAGATAATCTTCTGGATCAACATTTCCTGTAAAAGTGGGAGATCTTAATTTGATTTCATTTTGAACAGGTCTATGTAACTCATCATCTCACATGCGGCCTCGGCGAATAGGATCTCTAAGTCGGTTGTAAGGAATGTGGTCTTGGTTGGGAAATGTCTGGTAATTTTCCAGATCGGGCATATCCTCATCCTTGTTGTCCTTCTGATGGGGATGTACGGGCTGTCCTCTCCTATCTTAGAGTGTTGGCGGCCTAGGCTGTTGTGGAGGAGCTGGTGGCTGCTGGTCCAGCCGGTTCATACACTCTCCAATGGATTCAATGTTTCCAAGTACTTGAGCCAAGTCAACTGCTACTTTATTGTCTCCCATGTTTTCCTGTTCTTGTAAAACAACACTAGGCAGAAGGATCAATTAAAAATGAAAAAGAAACCAATCAACAACAAAAAGGCAAAACCGCAAACACAAGAAAATAACAAAATATGCAAAAAGAAAAAAAAACACAAGAACTAGAAAATTCCTCTTATTCTCTATATATGCTGGCTGATTTCCTTTTTGATTTGTTATAATGAAAATTTAATAGAAAAATGCAAAAACAGCTAGATACCTATCAATAAATATACATAAACTCGAAAAAATCATAAAGCAAAAATGAACGCAATTTGTAACCTAACCGAGAATGATATGCAAACTAAGAACTTAATGCATTCGTTTTGGTTCTAATGATGCAAGTAATAAATGATCTAACAACCTAAATGTTCTAGTGCAGAGGCTAGACAACAAATGCAAAAAGGAAATCAACCAACTTCGAGAACAAGCAAACACAACAGTCGGCTCAAAGAAACCCTAATCATGTCCTAAATGCAAACTAAACCCTAACTTGTTTTATTTTTATTTTCTAATGAAAATGAATGAATAATCTAGAAACCTAAGCTCTTTATGTCAGAGGCTAATCAATGATCAAAGTTAAAGCAAGAAACACAACTGGGATCATACAAACTAATAATGCGGCTCAATAAACCCTAGAGGGAGAAAGATGTGGCCAATTATGAAACTTCAGTCAAACACATTTTTATTATTATTATTATGAGGATGCAATAGCAGAAGAAAACAAGTAGAAATAGTACTATTTTTATGGGGTTATCGATTATGGAAGCAAAGAAATAAAAGAAGCAAGAAAGCAAACATGAAAATATAAAGGATGAGATGCAACCGAAAGTTTCAGGAGTCTTAAGATTTTAGGTAGAGAATTTCACACGAACTGGCTGAGAACAAACAAACGGCTGGCCGAAGGGCATTCTCTCTCTCTTTGATCCTAGAATCGAAGGTGGATGTTCAAAGCTTCACATCTGGCCAATGGGCTCTCTTTGATGAGTTTAATGTATGGAGGATGGATGTAATAAAAGGTAGTTTTCTCAAGAACACGAGGAATACTCACAAGTTCGAACAAGAACGATGGCCGCTAGGGTTTAGACAACTTTTTCTGAAAAAAATACTTTTTAATAAATTGCTTAATGATTTACGACGCATACAAGGTGTTTAAATATTCTTAGTGTTTCCGAAACAATACAAGGTATAATGGGCCTTTCAAAAATATAAGAAAATAAGACAAGGAAGTAGAATGGGCCATGGATCACCTCATTCAAAATATCAGTGGGAAAACCCATTGGAAAAAACCATACTAAGGGAACAAGAGTATAAACCTTAGGCCCAAGAGATATGCAAAGTCTAAGGTTGGACGGATTGGCCGTCAGCCTTGATCATGGGCCATTCGTCTGTTAGGCTAAGCCAAATGGTTGGGCCTGGTGTGTGCTTGTGGCCTTGGAAATCTCCTCCTTTATAAAGGTATTATTGATGGAAAAGGCTTTGGGCTTGGTCGGATTGCCCAATAGATTCTCTGTGACTCATCTCGGCCATTCTCATGGCCAACTTGTTTAGCACGAGCCGATCGTGTCTGGCTCGTCCAAATACTTTGTAATGTCTCCTATTCTGCTATGTGTGATCAATGTCTCCATTGAACGATTGAATTCTTCTCAGAGCTTAATGTGGTCTGATTGCGTCTTTGGTACATTCTTCATGGTTGGGAATGGTTCGGGCTGATAGATAGTGTTGGCATGGGCTTTCTTTTTCTGTTCTAGATCGGCAAGACCCAGCATTGTCTTGGTATATCTAGCAATGCTCGTACAGTCTGGATCGGTCACGAACGGTTGATCCGACTCAGCCACATTGATGTCCTCATCACAACCCTTTGATATTCCTTAACCATTTCAGTGAATCATGCTTGAGAAAATCAAATTAATTCATTTCGCTAAAAGAACAAGGTCTTGATATGAAAATGATTTCAAAGTATTTGTGCCTATTATGAAAAGGGATCTCTGAAAAGTGAATAAACAAAGGATAAATGATAAGTGATGAGGACATCAAGCCATCATCAGCTAAGGCGACAAGAGGATGGCTCACCAAGTCAGTGTATGCCCTTGGAGAGAAGCAACTTGATCGTACCAGAGAAATATGTGCACATTTTGGGGTATCCACCTAACCAGGAGGAGTTAAGCTACGACTGGACCTGTTCCAAAACCTTAAGCCAACAAGAAACTCGTTGGAGAAAAACTGCCACTTATGGGACGGCTCAGAACAGACCAGGATGAATGAAGAAACAAAGGAACTTGTTCTGAAATCTTTATTCATCAAGAAATCCAAGATAGTCAGAATCAAGCCAATACCAGCTCGGATAAAATAGTTACTCAAGTTATTACCCTATGCTTTCTAGACTTTCGTCATTTGGAAGCTCACGAAGTTGATGCACTTCAAACTTATATTTGGAGACCAAGACGACATTGAAACATCTCTCTGGGACAAAGTTTATACTCTTTTTCTCTTAGTGTGGTTTTATTAAAAAGGGATTTTTCCACTAAGGTTTTTAACAAGGTACTCCGAGGCTCGCCCCATTAGTAGAGAAGCATGGCTCATCTGATCAACAAGCCATACACGGCCTATTAGGATTTTGTCTTTTATTTAATTTCCTATAAGGCCTTAAGGCCCATGTATTTTTATTATGTACTTGTCAAGACATATTTCTATAGAGCGTTTTATCTATTAGTTAGAAGTCACGTTGAATGAAAGAAAAACCTTAAAGTCTTATTGTTCTCTGACGGCCGTGAGTCTCTTGTACTGAGGGGTTTCCCTTTTGCAAGTCAAGCTAAATCTTGTTCTTATCGTGACATTATCAGCTTCAATCCATCAAACCGCATTAGCAGAGAGCGACTTTAGTCCAGCAGCTTGTGAACCATCTCTATCGTGTCCGTGGTCCAAAGGAAATAAGCGGTAGCTCACAAAGCCAGTGTATGCCCTTGGAGAGAAGCAGCTTGATTGTGCCAGGGACATAGGTGCACATTTTGTGGCATTTCCACCTAACCAGGAGGAGTTAAGCTACGACTTAACCTATTCAAAAACCTTAAGCCATCAAGGATTCATCACAAAGTGCAAGTGCTACAATGGCCTTCACAGTAGGAAGTTATGCAAGTTACAAAACATAAAACTTCCTAGAAATTCGCTGGAGACCAACTGCCACTTATGGGTAGTCTCCGAACGGACCAGGAAAAATCAAGAAACAAAGGAACTTGTTCTGAAATCTTTACTCTTCAGGGAATCCAAGATAGGTGCAATCAAGCCAATAACAGCTCGGATGAAGAAGTTACTCAAGTTCTAACCCAATGGTTTCTAGACTTGCCTCATTTGGAAGCTCACGGACTTGATGCACTTCAAACTTATATTTAGAGATTAAGAGGTCTTTGCAACATCTCTCTAGGTCAAGGTTTATACTCTTTTCCGTTAGTTTGGTTTTATCCCAAATGGGTTTTCCCACAAAGATTTTTAACGAGAATCTAAGGCCCGACCCATTAGCAGAGAAGCATTCCGCATCCGACCAACAAGCCATACAAGGACTGTTAGGACTTTGTATTTTATTTTATTTCCTGTAAGGCCTTAAGGCTGATGTCTTTTTATTATGTCCTTTACGAAACCTATTGCTATAAAACCCCTTGTATCTATTAGTTAGAAGTCACATTGAATGAAAGAAAAACCCTAAAGTCCTATTGTTCTTTGACAGCCGTGCATCTCTTGCACTGAGAGGTTTCCCCTATGGAACTCAAGCCAGACCTTGTTCTGTTCGCGATCTTATCCTCTTCAATCCATAAAACCGCATCAGCAGAGAGCGACTTCAGTCAAGCAGCTCATGCACCATCTCTATTGTGTCTGTGGTCCAAACGAGAGCGACTTCAGGCCAGCCTTTGCGCCATCCTGAGATAGGTTCAATGTGAGTTTCCACTGGAGCTTATATTATCTAGTGTGAGAGCATAGGCTCTTGAAACCATCCGGTTAACTCTATCCCTATTCTCCTTTCTTGCTTTGCGATTTGCTTTTGTCGTTCTATCTTTTCAAAACTCAAAAAAAAAATTTGTTTCAGCATTTTTTTTTGTCTGTTCTCTTGCTTTTTAATGCTTATTCATTCATAAAATCAAAAGTAATGAGAGTTGTTTAGAATCAGAAAACGGTTGCATCTAAGGTTCGCTACAGATTGCTCAACTTTTTTTGCTTTGCGGTTTAGTTGTTTGGCCGATTATTAGTTGCCTTTTTCTAAGCTCATCCTTGCATCATGTGTTAATTATTTGTCTTCTGCCTGCATCATACAAATTTTTTTTTAGAGTTGATAGGTTGAAAAAATCAAACCGGCCGCATACTAGAATAATCGTTAGTGTTGTTGCATCCTTTAGTTGCTGCAACTTGTCTGCGATTTGTTTATTTTTGTTTTGATTGCTTTTGTAGTTCATTGATCATCTTAACATCATGCTGCATACTAAAACAAAAAAAGGAAATTGATAGATTATGTTAGACTAAGAAGAGGCTGCACCTTTTATGACCTATCACTTGAATTGTTGGGTACAACTGAAATTTGCGTGAATTGCATTTCAATTGCTTGGAATTCGATCATCATGTACTTCCTGTTCTCTCTGTTTCATATTTTTTAGGATCGTGGTTTTAATTTAATTTGCATCATATCAGTAAAAGGAAACATAAATCGCTTTTTAAATGTTCTACCGGCCGCATTATACCATCTCACTAGGTTGTTGCATCGTTTACTAAACTAGTTTTGCCGAGTTGAGTTTAATTGATTGGGTTATTTGCTGTTTCTGTCTGCATTAGTTAGGTTGTCTTTTCATCATTTAAAAAAGGGTAGAACCTGTGATGTGGTCATCAAACCAAACATCTACCAAACTCATGTAAGGTAAGAATCCATGTGCCTTTGATCGATACTCCTTAGGTGAGACCGCACTTAAATACTTGCAGAAGTCAGTAGGGAGAATTTGAATGCTTGAATGTGATTGTGGAGTTTACTTAGGACATTTGCTAAGTGTGGGGGAAGTATATGTTGGTCTTAATGTCTGCAGGTTGATTCTTTCATGTGGTTTACTAAGGGGAATCTGAGTGTTGCTGCTTCTAGGATGAAAAGAGTTTCTGAAGAGTTTTCAAACCTCTTCACTACATTTTAGTTCTCTGTTTTGCTTGAGGGCAAGCAAAGGCTAAGTGTGGGGGAGTTGATATATCATGGTTTTTACCGGTTTTATGCCATGATATAAGTCTGTTTTAGAGTCTATTTGTGTTTCTTTGGAGTCTTTTGCAAGTTTTATTAGGTATATGCACATTTGGAGCTAATGTGGTGATTATGGAGCTTATTGGAGTGATTTGGAGATTTGGTCCAAGAGAATGAAGTCACTGTCCAGTTTTGGGATCATGCGTCGATCGTTGCACACCTGCAACGGTCGACACATTAGCGAATGGGCCAGAATCTCTGCGGTTTATGGAGTTATCAAATATTACAGAAGAGCCCAGAAAAGTTCCAGATATTACACAGAGGCCCCAGACGTGATTAGCTATATATATTAGGATTTTGGTGTTTATTTGAGATACGCTTTCAGACTTAGAGCTAAGAGATTTTTAGAGCTTTTGGGGCTGATCTAATCCTGTACTTCATCTATTTTGGAGAAGATTTCGAACCCCTTTATCTATTTAATTTCTTATATGCAATCTATTATTTCTATGATTTATGTTTCATTAATCATGTCTGAGTAGATTCATAGTTAGGTTTAGGGTTTCTCATAAAGGATTTCATGACTTGCTAGACTTCTTTAATTCAGTTAAGGATTCACATGAATAGAATGTTCTTCGATCTAAATTGTGCTTAATGCTAGTTCTAACCTGATTAATTAGAATCTAGATCTTAGGTTGCTAAATACGACACGAGAGTGTGGTTTAGAATCTGAACTATTTAGGTTGAGCAATTAAATTATTCGCAAAGAGATTTGGCTTAGTTTAATTGTGAACATATCGAACTTGAAATTAATTCTGGTTTAATCTGTTAGTAATTGCAAAGAGATTTGGATTACTGCACTTAGACTTAGAGGATTTTCGCAAAGAGATTTGGTTAATTCTAATTACGTGATTTGAGTTCTAGAACTGTGTTTAATTAGATCCTGATTGATTAACTTTTCTGCTTTTCTGATTTCCTGAGAATTCCCTAGACTTAGCGCTTTTAGTTAACTGCTTTCACAACCAATCTTTCTACTGATTTATTTTCTTGCCTTGCTTTTAATTCACTTCACATCTGCTTTCTTCTTAGTATTAATCTCTACGGTTCTTATTCTATCGAGACTAGAGTCTCTGTGGATTCGATACCCTATATACTACAATCACTTAACTGTGCACTTGCAGTAGAATAGGATTAAAACTTAGACCCTATCAATGCCACATACAATTTCTCAACAGCCTTCACAACGGGGGTGGCACAATTTATGGAACTTGCCAAAAACCAGCCTATAGCTCTGAGAAATGGCAGTAAGTTTTCGGCCCTAGTCAATTCTGCAAGAACAAAAAACAGAAAACCACAGAACAAGAAATTTGGAGTCATCTGTTTAGTTACGGATTTATTCCTGATTATTATGTTTGGTATAAGCATGGAGAAGAAATCGGTTTCGATATAGGAACGAGTTATGTTGATCCGAATGGTCATAAAAAATGTAGAAGATAGGTATGTGGATACGGTGAATGATGCATTTCGTGGTTACACGAGTAATAGTGAATTACCTGTACGTAATCATTCAAAAAAGTTTTATGACATGTTAGAAAGAGCCAGCAATCCTTTATATGATGGTTGTCAAGAAGGTCACGCCCAGTTATCCTTGGCTGCTCGGGTCCTGCATAACAAGGCATAACATAATATGAGTGAAAGGTTAGTGGATTCGATATGTGAAATGATGACAGAGTAAAGCTCCTTTCTCCATGTACAGAGTGACAAACAATGCGAGAAAAAATTACTTGAATTTGTGAAACAGGCAGTAAAAGTCCCATATGGCTATGCGGCTGACTTAGCTACTTGTGCTGATATGGATAACGATAAGTTTTCAGGTTTCTATTTTATTTTATTTAATATTTGATAATTAAATATGAGTATATTATTTTATATTTACCAATAGTTTCAAGAAATATATATTGTAGGGGTTGGAAGTTTTTTCCGTGACTTATGCTCGAGAACTTTACAAAAAGTCGTCTCCAAATTCTCGAAGAAAAGATAGTTTTAATCATATGCAACTTGGAAAAGATTTTTCCACCATCATTTTTCGACGTGATGGAGCATTTACCTATACATCTCCCCTAAGAAGCTGAATTAGGAGGTCCGGTGCAATATAGGTGGATGTACCCTTTTGAAAGGTATTTCAAAAAGTTGAAAGGGAAAGCAAAGAACAAAAGATATGCGGCATGATTGATTCTTGATTCGTATATCAACGAGGAGATAGCTTATTTCTAAAAGCATTACTTTGCTGCGAATATAAAAACAAAATCCAGGTAAATGCGCTATCACATGTTCACTTTGCCATTTGTAAGACACACACATGGTAGTATATTAATTAATTATAAATTTTTCTAAACACATTAATTTGGTCAGGTTAACCAGATTCACTGAAGGTGAAATCCCCGTATATCATATCGATGTTCCTGATATATTTACTCAAGTCGGTCGTCCAAGTGGAAGAATGCAAGAAATCTGGCTTTCACGTAACACTATAGATGCGCACATGTTTATGTTCTGCGAAACCGTGGATATTTTGAGCCACAAGAGAGGTATATATATATATATATATTGGGATGTCTTATCTTCCGATATAATAGATTCAACCATACTATGATTATTCATATAAGTTTTGGTTCAAATTAAAGTATGTTCGAAGATTATCTGTCCATAAAATATCCAGAACTCTCAAAGAAGAGCTCTCCGCAAAAAGATCCGAAGAATATCGAAGCTGGGTGGATGTATGTGTAAAATTCTTTCTTACATATATATTTATTTGAATTTATCTTTGCCAAACTCTATATTTGATATTTTCTTTCTATGTACTGCAGCTTACTTATTGGAAAAACAAACATAAATTTCCTGATTGGGTCCTAGAGATAGTGCATGGACCTGTGAATAAGGCTAAAACCTAGCCCATATTTGTTTCATACAGAGAATCACGGTGTGGGACGGAAGACATGTAACTATAGTGTATGTGTTAAAGGAGAGAATTATGCTCATGCATCTGATGAGGCTGATTTCCACGAGAGTTTAAATTATATCATACAGCCCGGGTATGTGGGAATTGTGAATTTATAGGTAGAGGCACTCGGAAGAGTAATGTTGGCGTTGTTGACGTTCTTTCAGCAAGAACATAAAGTAAAGACGAACCATTTGTTCTAGGTACGTTTGTTCCATACTTGTAAATCTTAATGCCTTTAACTAAATGTGCGTATATAACTTCATTCAGTACGTACAAATTTCACAGCCTCACAAGCAGATCCAGTTTGTTATTTCCCGTATCCATACAAGTCAACCCGAGGGGAAATATTTCAGGAGATTATGATGACATGGAACCGATTCTTTTGCAACAAGAAATGATCATGTGATGATGACTAGAATCGAAGATCTCGTTATTAAGAACTTGGAAAAGGAGGAAACACAATATATGTTGATTACGTGGTCAGCGATGCGGAACCAGAAGATGAATTCCAATGTAATTTATCATCTTCTTATGATGAGGATGAAGATGACTATGAAGAGCAGGATAAAGAGCCCTTGTAATATGCTTGTTTAGATAAATAATTTGATTTAGGCGCGATAATATTTTTTGTTTTGGCGGGTCTTATTAGATTTTTTTTTTCACAAGAGTGGTTATTAGATTAATATTACTCCAATTTGTCAGTCCCGCAATTTTCCACTATAAATTACAAAAATGAAAGATAATAAGTCTATCAAATGAAATGATAATATAGGAATTGAGTGGAATACCTCAAATACTGATATTACAAGTCGAACTAAGAAAAATAATTAGAGCTAAACTAATTTCTTAAAAGACAAGTTCTTGCAAAGCCGAAGCTTGAGTTGTGATATCGATTTCTTTCCGCCAGAAACTGAACCTCTCTCTCCACTGCCGATCGAGTTTTCTTCTCCCATCAAGGCCATCGATGAGATAGGAACTGTTATGAAATCTACATCTGAACTAATATTCTCCTCAAGATTAAGTAACCTAAAGGAATCGATCTCAAACAATCAACTCGTCGCCGAGTGTTTGACGGCGAAAGACCATTTGGTCGTTTGACCTTGCAAGACTCGTAGCTGAATTTATCTTGAGGAGAATACTGGTTTTGGTGTTGTTCATGCATGACTCATGAGGTCGACACAGAACTGAACAAAAGAAAAACAGAAGAACATGTCAGCATATTTAAGGAAGAACTTAAGATGAAAGATAGAAGATGAAGCAAGGCTCTGTTAAGAGTTAGAAGTGAAGGAGAGAAAAGAAGTGAGGATGGGCCAGAATGATGAAAATAGGGGCTATATATTTACTCAGGGGAAGAAAGAACGGTTATCGAACCAATCCTGATTTAAAGCGACACGACCTTCCAGTCACGCCGAGCACATTCATTGGTGGAAGAAGAGGCATCTTAAATGTGACCAAAAAATTCTTAATATACAAATATGAAGACCAAAATGTTACTCTTGTTTATCTACGGCTGTTAATTTGTCCCCTTTTCAAAAATGCAATAATAATTGCTCGGATATGTATTTAATTACTCTCTCTGTCTAATATTAATCATTTTTATAAATAGAAATTTTAATTTGCAATTGTATTAGTATTGATTCTCATTTTTTAAGATTACAAATAGTAGTCGATTTCTTAATCTTAGTCAAAGAAAGTTATTGACTTGGAGAGGCATCTTAAATATCAGCGAAAAATTCTTACTATATATTAATCAATTCTTACTAAAATATGGCTATCAATTACCGTTATTAAATAGAAATATTAAACATGAAAGCATGATTAATACGGTTCGATAATCATATTAAAACCGAAAGCATAATAAAACGTTAAAGTAACAAACACTAAATTATGAATGAGATTTAGATAGGGACAACAACACTGCTTCCGGCAGCATCGGTGTCGGCGGCCTCTAGCTGGAACCTGGGATCATGAACCTCCTGAATTCACGGATTGAACCTGTAGTCGATAATACTTCCACCGTCTCAACCCATGTCTCATCTGGTTCACCTATATAAAACAAGACTTTAGAAAACTCTCCTCCACATCTTGAGCACTGTGAGATCCGGGATTCACACTAAGAATTTGTATTCGTGGATTTGGACTTTAGGATATAGAAATGGTATAGTTTCCTATGAATCAAAGACTTTATTGAGATTGATCGTCGAGATAGAACAAACACAATCGAGAAGAGAGTACAAAGCATAAAATCGAGCTATCTAATCAAAGTGTTCTTAGCCTAGGTTGGAATGTCTTTAATGAGTCGCCACTTCTTTTTAAATAGTCTCCACCTTGACTTCTTCGTTCCGATATTTCGGCCTCGTCGTCGTAACGATCTCCGAGATTCTCGTGGATCAGTTGAACTTGACAAGACCGAGTTGTTCTATCTCCACGTCATCTTCTGCCGAGCTCGAGCTCGATCGTGTCCGGCTTCGGCATCGTCCAGGCCTTGCCAGGACGTTTATTCGCTTGGGCCCAACAAAGGAGTCGGCTCTCCTCTTTGTCTTTGATTCTGGAACGGGCTTGTAATTACGGGCTTTCGCATTGTCTGTTAATGGGCCGAATTTCTAAGAGGGAAATCCAGTACCAACAATAGCCCCCCAGCCCATTGATTTTGAGAAGTCGAGGTTAATGGGCGGTGGACGTTCTTGGGAAGACGCGCGCATGTCTCGGGCGTCGAAAAATCTAATGATTATTCTCGCCCCATCGGTAGATCTTATTGCGGTCTAACGGTCAAGGACGAGCGCGTGGGACGAGCTGATTTGCTTTTTAGCGCGTCAGCAGTTGTTGCATATATTGGTTTCAAGAATTTCATCTCTCACCGTAGATTCGGTCGATCATCAACGGCTCAGATTCGAAGGTTGCGAAGAGTCTTTTCGGGCTCGTTCTTTTGGTGAAGTGACCTAATTACTGCGCATTCGTAACCGTTGATCTGGAATCGACGGTTTTGAGTTGAGGGAAAAACGAGAAGTCCAAACCATCTCGATTCTCTCAGTAATTAATGCGAGTTTGGGAGTCGTACGGACGATAATGCGCACAATCCCCGATATAAATAATCATATATATCGTCGAAGGGAGTCCTTCGTCTCTTTACTTTTACTCTGTCTCTTTCTTGTTTGAAGTTTTCTCCATATTTCTTCTGTCGTTAGAGAACCAGTCTTTTCCCGGAAATTTCCCGTTTTCTTTTATGGCCTTGAGAGACCCTGAGGGAGCGAGCACGAGTGCGGCGGCGGGATCATTCGGGCCGCACCCACCGTCTTCGTTAACCGTGGACCATATTCGGCAGTTAAGGGCGCTTTGCCGGATTCCGGCGGAAGTTGAAATCGTCATTCCTCTTCCGGCGGTATCCCCCGAAGCGATCGTAGAAGGCTACTGCTGCGCCTCCTACACGTATATCAAAAAATGTGGGCTCTTCTTCCCCATTCCCCGCCTTGTCTTCTTAGTGCTGGCCCAGCTCCAGCTGGCGTTTTATCAGATGACGCCGAACTTAGTTCGATACGTTATCGGACTTGGAGTCAAGGCCGCGGAGGAAGGGATTGAATTTGGTCCGGAGGAATTGATGCGCGTTTGCTCGGTGAAGCAAGATTCCCGCTTTCCGGGGTCGTATCGTCTCTCTCCTCGGTTTGGGAGGATCCTCGACGGTCTCCCGCTGAGGGATGGGTGGAGGGACCAATATTTTTTCTTTAGGGTGACCCACCACTCGGTTGGGGAGTTCGATTTCTCGGTCGTTCCTTCGCGGTGGGCTTCCAATGTTGGTAGGACTCTTGTTTTTAAGATCCTATCCCTCTTATTATTATATTTTTTTTTGCTACCAGTCAAGCTCCTGACCGGTTTTGTTCTGTATTACAGAGTTTCCTGAATCGCTTGACCTTAACCCTGTCACAGAGGCCCTAATAAACCGCCTGAGGAGAGGTGCCGTCGACTGGGACAGTTTCACGGTTGAGCGTGTGCAGGCGATTCTGAGGTTCGACCCAAGAGGAGTTCCGCAGGACCGATCTCGGGTCTCTCGGGAACTGCCTTTTCCTCCTGTACCTCCTCGGGCTTCTCTGAGTTGGATCGTGCGACCTCCGCTTCGTATATTTGAGCGGGCAAGAGAGGGTGAGTCTCCTGTTCTTGACGTTTTGTTCGTCGTTAGAAGTCTAAAACCTCCTCTCTGTTTTTTTATTCTACAGGCCATCCTCCCTCGGGTGAGGGTTCGGATGCTAGCACTCCATCTCATGAGAAGTTATCTCGTAGATCGAGGAGTCGCCCAAACGGGAAAGACCCTATAGACTTGGCGAAAAGGGTGGAGGACGGGAATCTGAGCATCGCGCTCTTTTTTGCCATGTGTGATTCTCCTCTCCCTTTCGTGGTTATCCCTCCGAATCCAGGGGCCCGTGATGCGGCTGTGGAGACAAGGGGGATCCCTCTTTCCCCGGTTGTTCGGGGAGTGGACTCGGTTTCGTTTAGGGAGCCGACTTTGCGCGGTACTCATCCGAATGGTTCCGGGAGAACGAATGATCAGAGTGTGGGTGGGGACCTTTCCCCCGTACCGAAGCGTCGGAGGCTTGATACGGAGGCGAGTTCGAGCGGTTCGAGCGAAGGCGTTGGGGCGCCCGGAGGCGCGGCCTGTTTGTCAAGGCACGTCGGGCCCACGGGTGCTTGGCTTCCAGTTGCTGGGGACATGGCCCTTGGCGACTTGTACGCCAAGATGGCTGAAGCTACTGGGAAGGTATCAACCGTAGTTTCTTGTTCTCGCCTTTCTTTTGTAAGAAAGATTTTTGAGATTCGTGTGCTTATGTAGTTTCTGGAGGCTACGAACGGACTTATGGCCCAGTCCGAGCGCGAGCTTCGTGAGAGGTCGCAAGCAGATGAGCTTGAGGCCGCTAGGAGATCGGCCCGCATTTTGACCGCGGAGCTGCAGGATTCCTTTGCTCGAGAGGAGGAGCTTGGAAGGAAATTGGCTAGGTACGAGGGGATAGAGGCCCGTTTATTGGTCCTCGAGAATCGTGAGGAGGATCTTTCTCAGAGGCTTCGGGCGGCCGAAGGTCGGGCGTTGGCCGCCGAAGAAGCGAGTCGAGTCGCAACGGCGCGAGCTACCCAAGATCGAGCCGACCTGGAGAGAGTCCTCACGGGGAGGGACTTCGACATAAAGGTCACGTCTCACGAGGCAAGGAAGAAGATGAACGGGGAATACATGGAAATCCTTAAGGAGGTCAAGGAGAAGAGCGAGAAGCGGAAGCTTGAAACCAACGCTGAGATTCGCCTCCAAGAAACCCTGGCCAATATCGAACTCATCGCGGAGTTTGCTTCCGGTGAGCTTGACCTAACTCGGGAAGTGCTGAGGTTGGCCGACCAAAAGAGGACGGCCATGGAGGAGATGAACGCCACAGCGGTCTCTGATTTTAGTGTTGGTAAGTTGAACTTGCCGGCCGTGTCGAGTGACTCGGTTATTTTGGCGCATGCTCCGCCGCCGGCTGCTTCCCACCCCGATCAATATGGATCGAATCTCCCGACTGGGGTTGCGTCTACCGGTGATCAGGCGGAGGGTGGAGACGAGGCTTCCTCCCGCTCGCGGCAATTTTGATTGTTTTGTCGTTGCCCCAAGGGGTTTTTGATTTTTTTTTTGAATATCTATTTGCCCGAGGGGGCTTTGTTTTAGTGTCGGGACTCGAGGAAATTGTGTCCTCCTTTCAATGAATTCCTTTTTCGAGTCTTTCATGCCTTAGCATAGACTTTACTGTTTTAGCACCTTAGCGCGAAGTCGTTCGTACTCGAGTCCGAGTTCTTTCGTACGAGTTTGATGTTTAACGGGGATGATAAATCGAGGTAGACTTACAAAGATTTGCTGTGCGCGAAGGTCTTTCCGTGTGATCGGTTGCCTTGACTTCGTCATTCTCGCTTAAAGGGAGAGGGTGGCCCTCTAGTTCTCCCGAGCTGTATAAGGTCGGGAGAATTTTAGGTTTGCGGGAGGTTGTTTTGGAAGGGATAATTTCATATCGCTTGATTTGGGGAGAGGCCGTTTCAGGTCGCTCGGAAGTGATAATTTCATATCGCTTGTTTTTAGGAGAGATAATTTCATATCACTTTTGGCTTTTGAAGAGATAATTTCATATCGCTTGTTTTAGAAGAGATAATTTCATATCACATTGGCTTTTGAAGGGATAATTTCATATCGCTTGTTTTAGAAGAGATAATATCATATCACTTTGGCTTTTGAAGGGTTAATTTCATATCACTTTTAGGAATGTATTGGCGAAGTATTTCGCAGTGGCTCTGACCTTTACGACAGAAAGAAGCATCGGATTAAGAGATTTATTTTGATTTCACAAAGATAAGCTAGTATGACTTCGTCAGAAGTTGCTGAGCTCGGTATGAGCTTTATGTTGCGGGGGGGGGGGGGGGGGGGGCGGCTGCGCTCGAAGTCGAGCTGTCTACGTACCCTTTTTTAAGGGGATCAATCCATTTCGTAGTTCGATTGTGTTGATGTATTCCTAGTGGAAATACTTTTTGAGGTTGATGATGTTCCAAGGTCGTAGTTCAGGTTTCTGGGTTTCTACCGATTTGAGTCGGTAGATCCCATCCTTTACGACGTCGGTGACCTGGTAAGGACCTTCCCACTTTGCTCCTAATTTTCCAGCGTGTTCATTCTTTTTATGGTCGAACACTTTCCGTAAGACGAGCTCTCCTACTTGAAACCTTCGAGTTTTGATTCGGGAATTGTAGTAGCGAGCTGCGGCTTGTTGGTAATTCTGGAGTCGAGCTAATGCGAGGTTCCTTCTTTCGTCGACGAGGTCGAGCTCGTCAGTTATCATCTTGTTGTTAAGTTCCTCTTGTCGTGGGCATTCTTCCTTGCGAATGCTTGACACGAGGATTTCGGCTGGTACTACCGCCTCGATCCCATAAGCCAGCGAGAATGGAGTCTTCCCGGTGGATTTGCGGGGGGGGGGGGGGGGGGGTAGTTCGATAAGCCCATAGTACGGCCGGGAGCTCGTCGCTCCAGGTTGTTTTGCACTCGTTGAGCCTTTTCTTGAGGCCGTTCATAATCGCTTTGTTAGCTGCTTCTGCCAGCCCGTTCCCTTGGGGGTAGCGTGGCGTTGAGTAAGTCAGCTTTATGTTCCAAGTTCTGCAGAACTCTTTGAACGTGTTTGATATGAACTGAGATCCGTTATCGGTGACGATCTCGTGGGGTAGTCCATGTCGGCAAACGATGTTTCGCCAGACGAACTCTTTTACGTGAACGTCCTTAACTTTTTGGTATGAATCTGCTTCGATCCACTTGGTGAAGTAGTCCGTCATCACCAATAGGTGTGTAGCTTTCTTTTTACCGGATGAGACTAGCGGTCCCACAATGTCCATTCCCCATCGCATGAATGGGTATGGTGATGAGATAGAGGAGAGTTTCTCCGACGCTTGGTGGATAATTGGAGCGTGCTTTTTGCATTTGTCGCACTTGTTGGAGAAGGATTCGCATTTGGTGGCCATTGTCGGCCAATAGTAACCTTGCCTATTGATTCGTACGGCCAATGCTCGTCCCCCGGAATGGCTTCCGCAGGATCCGTCATGCGTCTGTGTAATCACGGCTAGGGCTTGCTTTTTGTCAAGGCATTTGAGATAAGGTCCGGAGAGGATCCTTTTAAAGAGCTCTCCTTGCGTGACACAGTACCTTGCGCTCTGCGTTTTAAGTTTCCGCGCCTCCCATTTGTCTTCGGGAACTTCGCCGTTTGTGATGTATCGAATGATTGGAGCTCTCCAATCTTCGTTGTTGTTAGGCTCAGGTCCCTGACTAGTGGATGCGGTTTGAATGGGTCCGTCAGGGACGTTCGCGACGTACACGGCGCTTCTAGGATCAAGGTCATCATCAATCTCGATGATATCGCTACTGGTGCCCCCAGGACATTCTTTGTGCTCGACGTCGTCCTTCACATTGGGCCCGTCCTCTTTCAAGGACAGGGCTTTGAGGGCTATGCCGATGCTTGGTTTTTCTATCCCTTCGACTGGTATGATCCTTTTGAGGTTAGGGTCTGATGTAGATGGTAATGCGGCTAGGGCATCGGCTGCAGTGTTTTCCCCTCGTGGGATTCGTGTTAGATCAAAGAATTCGATCTGTTCGGCCAGTGTGTGGACTACCCGTAGGTATGCTTCCATCCGTTCGTCTTTGGCCTCGTAGTCGCCATGGTATTGGCTCGTGACCAGTTGGGAATCGCTGAAGGCATTTACTTCCCGGGCTCCTATTGCTATCGTAAGTCTAAGCCCGGCTATCAGTGCTTCGTATTCTGCTTCGTTATTTGACGCGGGGAAGCCCAGTCTGAACGATTGTTCTAGTACTTCGCCAGTTGGGTAGACTAGCTTTACTCCGACTCCGGATCCTTGCCTCGAGGAAGCTCCATTGACGTAGAGTTTCCATTTTTGGGCCGAGGTCGGGTCAAGTTCTATAGTCGGAGGGAGCTCGATTACGAAATCTGCCAGCACTTGTGCTTTTAGGCACGTTCGAGCTTTGTATTCTATGTCGTACTCGCTAAGTTCGATAGCCCATTTGACCAGCCGACCTGACTGGCTTGGACTGTGAAGGAAGGTTCTCAGTGGCTGAGAGGTCATCCTCTTTATCTTTCTCTGCAAGTGTCGGGAGATCGACTACAATCCCAGGGAGATAAACATTCTCTCTTTCTCCAAGAACCGCAGAATCCTCACATCGGCAGCGAACATGACCGAAAACCTTGACACATGACAAGACATTTAGAGAGATTGTGCCGCCAGAACAGAGAATCACGTCACCGGGCTTGAGATCCTCTGCAAGTTTCTTGTAGCTCATGGACATAATGTTTGAATCTCCTCTTCTGGTGTAATTAGCCGAGATTGTGATCGTTTGACCTTCAATAAGTTTTATCGGTTTTCCTTCTTTGAGTAAACTAGTTCGTATCTCAGGACCCTATAAAAACCAAATTCAACAAATTGTTACAAATTTAAGCGATGCAAACGAAAATCTCAAGAACACAAGTATTCTTTAAGCGATGCATAAGAAAATATATACCTTTGTGTCGAGCATGACGGCGCAAAGAATACCAGTATTCTTTATGGCGGTTCTGAGATTATCGAGAGTTTCCTGATGGTATTCGTGAGAACCATGAGAGAAATTGAATCTGGCTACATTCATACCAGCTTTGAGAAGCTTCTCGATCATCTCGACAGATCTAGACGCAGGTCCAAGTGTCCAGACGATCTTTGTCTTTGACGCTCCTTTCTTTGTTTGTCCACCAACTAGGTTTTCCATTGTTAGAAGAAAAAAACCTAAAAGGCACAGAGAGAAGGATCAGAGAACGGAGAAGCAGATCAGTAAACGGGAAACGGATCCGACAAGTAGTGACCTTGGGTTTTGCTCTAGATCGTGGAGGCTGACGGTGAAGATCTGAAACGGCGCGGGTGAATCGGAGATTGGACGGTGCGGCGGGGGATCTCTGACGGCGGGGGATCCGGAGTCGGAGTAAAGCTGTTTAATCCTATGTTGAAGGATGGAGATTAAACCGACACAGCCGTAAACCGGGTCACGAAGTCGAGCTTCGGCTTCGTAGAAAAGAGAGTTAACCGCGTCTTCTTTTTGGTTAGAGACGAGTTCGTTGAGAAGCTTAGCGACGTTACTTGCTCCGAAAACTTTGTGAACGTAGGCAAATTTATGTGGTTGGTCTGGTGGGAAATATGGAGCGAATACACATTCTTGTGTGCATTTTCTTCTTAGGAATTTACAAGCTGCGCATGGAGAGCTTGAAGATGCCATTTTTGTGTCTCTCTGAAAAAGAAAATGAACTTTTATTAAACAAAAATATTATTTCTTGAAAATAAGAAAATAGGGATCGTGGAAGTAAATACATCGAGGAAGGTTCGTGAGGATAACATTGAGAAGAAAAATAAATTTGATATCGTGATACGTGCATACAATAAAATTCCGTACAAGTAATAGAATAGTGAATCAAAATAAGGCGAGTTTTTCCATGGCGGGGTATCTGGTTTCAGCGTCGATCAAGGTCTTGCTGATGTAATATACCGGCCGTTGCTCGTTTTGTTCCTCGCGAACCAGGACTCCACTTACTGCTGCCGTCGAGACAGCTAGGTAGAGGTAAAGGGGTTCTCCTTCCACTGGTTTCGCCAGTATGAGTGGTTCGCTTAAGTAAGCTTTGAGCTGAGTGAAAGCTTCTTCGCACTTTTCGTCCCAGAGGAATTTTTTGTTTGCTTTGAGCAAGTGATAGAAGGGTAGACATTTATCAGTCGACCTTGAGATAAAGCGACTGCCGGTCAGGCGCTGGACTTCTCGCGTTGTTCTGGGAGATTTCATCTCTATGAACGTTGTGATCTGTTTGGGGTTCGCTTCGATCCCTTTTTCGGTCACTAAGTAACCAAGGAATTCTCCTGAGGGAACCCCGAAGGTACATTTTGCTGGTTGAGTTTCATCCCGTATTTATTGAGAATGGTAAAACATTCTGTTAGTTGGGGGATGTGATCCTCATACCTGGAAGATTTTACCAGCATATCGTCGATGTAGACTTCCATGGTTTTTGCCTAGGAGTCCTGAAAACATCTTGTTGACGAGGCGTTGGTAAGTTGCTCCTTCGTTTTTCAGTCCAAAGGGCATGACTTTGTAGCAGTACGTGCCTCGATCCGTTATGAACGAAGTCTTTTCTTGGTCCTCAGGGTTCATCAATATTTGATTGTACCCTGAGAACGCGTCCATAAAAGATAGTAGCTGATGTCCGGCGGTAGCCTCGACCAGTTGGTCGATGTGCGGGAGTGGGAAGCTGTCCTTTGGACATGCTTTGTTGAGATCCGTGAAATCTACACAGACCCTCCACTTTCCGTTCTTTTTCTTAACCACCACGGGGTTTGCAAGCCAGTCGGGGTACTTGACCTCTCTAATCGATCCGATTTTTAATAACCGATCGACCTCGTCATTGGCGGCTTTAGCCCGCTCAGGACCTAGTTTTCGACGCTTCTGTCTTACCGGTTTGTAGGTTGGGTCGACATTCAGCTCGTGGCTGGTTACGTTGATATTGATCCCTTTCATATCTGCTGTAGACCAGGCGAAGGAGTCGACGTTCTGTTTGAGAAAAGAGACCAGTTCATTTTTAATTGGCTCTGATAGGTCGATTCCGACGCCAACGAGTCTTTCGGGATGAGCATCGTCTATGCAGACCTGAGTCGTGAGGTCCTTTGGGGGTCCTATTTGACTTGGGTCGTTCGACCTTTTGGTCTGCATGGTGGCGAGCTCCTCCTCTTTCTGTAATTACTACGCAGTGGATTTCTCGATCTGCATGTATCCGTTCATGTAGCAATGACAGGAAATCTTTTGACTTCCGTAAATGGTTTTGATCCCTTTGGGAGTTGGTAATTTTACGCATTGGTGGTAGATAGATGGTACCGCTTTCATGTCGTATATCCATGGTCGACCTAGGATCGCGTTATAGGGAGCTGGCTGATCTACTATGACGAACTCCCTCATTCTTCGAACTCCTCCAGCGATTACTTGGGCGAAGACAAAGCCCATCGAGTACGTCGTTTCGCCAGCGAAACCTACTAGTGGTATCTTTTCTTCCACGATCTCGGAGTTGTTGAAGTCCATCTTTTTGAACGCGTCGTAAAAGAGGACATCTACCGAACTTCCCATGTCAATCATTATCCTTGAGAGTTCGACATCTCCCACTACTAGACAAACGAGGAGGGCGTCGTCGTGTGGTTTGTCGAGATTACTTGTCTCGCTTTCGTGGAAAATGATTTCGTGGTCTGAACATTGGGGTTTCCCCCCCTCTGTCGGTCTCGACTCTTCTTTGAAGAGCTTTGATCGAATTGACCGAGTCGTGGCAAAGCTTGGAGCCACCGAAGATGAAGTCGATTCGTTTAGGGGGTATAGATTGTACACCCCCCCCCCCCGCAGAGACGAGGGAGATTGATTCTCGAGCGTAAACTTTTAGTAGGAGCCGGAGGCGGGGATAGTGCCGAACCTCCCGGAGTGCCGCTCAGGTTGAGCTCGCCGAGGATGAACTCGACTCGCTTTCGCGATCCTTGAGGGAGTGTTTCGGGGGATTCTGTCTCTTTCGACCGTTCCCGTTTGTTCTGAGAAGGCTTTTTGGAGTTCGACTCCTTGGTCTGTTTGTTTTCCTTTTTATCGGGCAGAGTTTCCTCCTCGACTTCGGAGTCTTGTTTGCTTTCGGACTCTCGCTTTTGAGCCTCGGCTTTAGCTCGAGTATAGCAATCTTCGGTCGAGTGTCCTCTTTTATTGTGGAAATCACAGAATTTTTCCTTGTCGAACTCGAATTTCTTCGAGCTCTTTGGGCTCTCGACCGCGTTGACGTTCCCTGATTTACGGGAATCCTTTTTTTAGTTCAAATTCTGCGAGCCCGACGGGTTATTTTCTTTTCGGTGTTTTTCCCTGAGGGCCGTGGTTTCGTCACGAGGCGAGCAAAGGCCGATGCGCGATGGAGGGCGTCATCGAGCGTTTGAGGTTCGCGGACTGTTATTTCCTAGCGGAATCTGGTTGAGAACCATAGTCCTCGTCTTAATGCTTCTATAGCTACCTCGTCTCGTGGGTTCGCGATTTTGGATTTTATTTCCTTAAATCGGTCGATGTACGAGCGAAGTGTTTCGTCAGGTTTTTGAGAGACGCCAAATAGGGCTGCCTCAGTAGTCTTTTCCTCGATGAAAATGGAGTATTGTTTGAGGAAAGCCGTCATGAACTGGGTGAAGTTGTCAATGGACCTTTCTTCCAGTCCGGCAAACCATTCTAGGGCGGAGCCCGATAGGTTTTCCGCGAAGAGCCTGCAGAAGGCCGGCTCTCTCTCCTCATCGGTAAGGTACACCCTTGCCATCGCTAGTCGGAATGCCCTGATGTGGGCTTTCGGGTCTGACTTCCCAGAGAATTCTGGAAACTTAGTTTTCTTGATTTCTCGGATCCTTGCGAACGCGATCCGATCTGTGAACGGTGTTTGTTGTGTTTCCTCGATCACTCGATCGATGTCAGGAGCCGCGCTCGTTTCCATGTGAACTTTCGAGCTCAGACTGTTGAACTAGGCCTTGGCCTGTTCGATGTATTGTCTAAGCATATCGTGTTCATCGCCCTCTGCGGGTGCGAACTGAGCTCGTGCCTGTCCTGACGTTTGTTCTGAAAAAATGGGATCGAGGAAATCGATCGGTGGGACCGACTTTGTCTGGTCGATCTGGGGTGTTCGGAACTGAACCATGTTTGATCCGTTAAGGAGTCCCGAGCTCGGAGCGAAGGCAGAGCCTCCTAGTTGCCTTGGTCGGATATTAGAGTTATTCGGGAAAGGTGGTGGCCCGGGCAATGGTCGGTTTCTTGATCCGGTTGGATCTGTGACCATTGAACCCGAACTGAATGGGGTCGGTATCGTGATAGGGGTCATTGTAGGGCGGAAGCCGCTATTTGACGCATTACTGAAATTTCCCGACGTTCCCGGAGGAGTTACTACCTGGGAGAAGTCCAAGCGGGTACACGGTGGAGGACTTATGGGAGTTCGCGTTGGTCTGCCTCCTTGGCTTTGACTGGCGAGCTCTTCAAGACGGGCGTTAAGGCGCCGCTCTTGTTCGTCGAGCTGCGCAGCCAAAGAACGGTTCGCGGCCTCTTGGGCCCTTGCGCTTGCCTCGTTATTTCTCGTTCGATCTACCAACAGGCTTAGCATCGAACGGATCTCGGCAAGATCGCTTGGCCCTTGTCTCTGTGGAGCAGAAGGTAGTGGCGAATTATGTCTGGTTATTCCAGATCCACCTCCTGGGGTGGGTATTGAATCATTTCTTATCCACACCCAGTTTCTGCTCAGATCATTAGTTCCTGACAAGACGTTTGTCGGAGTCTGGCTTGTCGCGATTGTTTGAGCGACGGTGCCGGCTGGTGCCGAGGTCGTGGAGACTGAGGCAGAGCTTGTCAACACGCCGTCGGTCTGACCCATGTTTCTTACCCCGGTGGTGTTCTGAGGAACGTTGTCGACCGTTTGAGGGAGGTCAACTGGTGGTGTGGCGCTGGGAGAGCCAGTTTGGTCGAGATTCATCTCGATCTATCGGATCTAGGATCTGATTCTTAAGATAGGAAAAACTATAGATAGTCCCCACAGTCGGCGCCAAATGTGAGATCGGGGATTCACACAAAGAATTTGTATTCGTGGATTTGGACTTTAGGATATAGAAATGGAATAGTTTCCTATGAATCAAAGACTTTATTGAGATTGATCGTCGAGATAGAAAAAACACAATCGAGAAGAGAGTACAAAGCATAAAATCGAGCTATCTAATCGAAGTGTTCTTAGCCTAGGTTGGAATGTCTTTAATGAGTCGCCACTTCTTCTTTAAATAGTCTCCACCTTGACTTCTTCGTTCCGATATTTCGGCCTCGTCATCGTAACGATCTCCGAGATTCTCGCGGATCAGTTGAACTTGAAAAGACCGAGTTGTTCTATCTCCACGTCATCTTCTGCCGAGCTCGAGCTCGATCGTGTCCGGCTTCGGCATCGTCCGGGGCTTGCCAGGACGTTTATTCGCTTGGGCCCAACAAAGGAGTCGGCTCTCCTCTTTGTCTTTGATTCTGGAACGGGCTTGTAATTACGGGCTTTCGCATTGTCTGTTAATGGGCCGGATTTCTAAGAGGGAAATCCAGTACCAACAAGCACCACAATCTTTTTTGGACCCTTAGTCTTCAAGTATTCATGCCAGAAGTCAACCGCGTATTTTCCATAAGCCACACACTTTAACTTATTCATCCTATTACGAATAAGAGAAGCAAATCAGAGCTATCCTGGCCTATTGTTTTTATTATCAAACATTTTACACTTTTATCAATTGTTTTGGTCATTGTGTTTACTGCTACACTACCAAAAACATGCACTTACTGGGCGTCTCTGAGGTGGAACACTTTCCTTTTCCTTACAGGGTTATCGGGATCGACTTCAAGGGGGAGATGATCGAGACCACGCCTATGGTGTCTAGCTAAGATATTTGTTGTTATTTTGAGATTCACGATTAGAGTCTCAAAAACATTGAAAAGAAGGAAACTTTCGATAGTTTTTACCTATAGAATCGTCTTTGTCTGTTTTTATGTCACAGATATGGAGGAAACTAACAAATTACATATAGTGCTTGCTGTCCAAAGGCTCGATACGTTCAATCCTAGTGTCTTCCATGACTTCAAGTCGGTGGCGAGAATTTTATGGACAGAAACCTGGATCCGCTCACACTACCCTAACTCCAGATATCTCAATCCACTTGCCTTCGTTTTTCTCAAGTCCAGAGAAGTTATTTACTTCGCCTGGATAAATGACCATTTCGATCTTGGCTCCCTCCGTGCACATGAGTGAATGCATAAAGATCAAAGAGTCAGAACCAGTGCAGTCTTGCATACCGGAAAATCAGTCAAACAATTTTCACTTACTCTCTGGTCGGCCAAGATGATAATCCAATGTGGTCCATCTTAAAACACATAGTATGGGTAGACGCGGAAAATCTTCTCTGAAGCGCCATCCGGATTCGGCTCTGTTAGGTTGTGTTTCTGCTATGTTGTTGTAATGGACCATTGTGCTTTGGTTTTGTTTCAGAGAAAATGATAGTGGGAGAAAGGTTAATCAAAGAGAGAGAGAGAGAGAGAGAGAGAGAGAGAGAGAGAGAGAGAGAGAGAGAGGTACGGTTACATGGAGTGTGTATCTTCGCGACCCCAATCAAATTAATTAGTCATGGTTAAATATCCTGGTTAGATATGCCTGGTTATATCATGGTTAAAAGTTATACAAACCGTACACTGGTTTTATCTGTTGTTCTGGTGTAGCCCCTGAGCCCTTGAACCGTATACTGTTTTTTTTGTTTGCTTTGATGTAGCCTCAGGGACAGAGAACCGTGTGTTGGGAATGTCCTGAAATCTATTGTACTTACTCTAAGTGAAAGTCGTATAGTCGAGATGAGACAATCACATGACACTAGGTAGTCATAACGCTTTGCTAGAAGCCACTTATGATCAATGAGTTAAGAACTCATTGCTAGTGTTATATGATCCTACAGGGTCACACACCTAAGCAAACTGGACGTTAAAGACGAGGTTGATCATTAATGTAATGATCAAGTGAATGCATATTTGATATGCATTCGATATCAATAATCTGGGGCAGTGTCGATCGATGCAGATAGTGCATCGATCGATGCAACTCGCGGATTAATCAGATTAATTCGGTTTAATCGTTGGTTAATTCTGTGATGGTTTAAGTCGACATATATAAGATATATGGTCGACCTAAACTGATTTCTAACCTAATTCACAGCCACCAGAACTTTGATAAAAACCTCTCAGGAGATTCGATCTCAATAGGCACTAGCATCCCTGCTGTCCAGTTCGTGTGCGTGTGGATACCAGTAGAGGCACAGCGTTTGAGGTACTTCGTGATCTCGATTATCTGCAAACCTTCCGCTGCTTATTACCAGGTAAATCTGAGATCCCATAGATTCAATTATATGAACCTTAGATCCTAGGCTCGGAATTCAGACTAGGGTTGCTAATCCTAATTAGAACTGCTAGAAATTCCTTCAGTGGTATCAGAGCTTTAGGGTTCCATTGAATCTGTAGCATGTTGATTAGATTAGTTGAATTTGAATATGTGTATGGTTGATACAAACTTGCTAAAATTCGTTTTCATTAAAACCTAGTTTAGGGTTCTGTTCGAAAACGTTTTAGGGTTTTTTCGCATGGTGTCGATCGATGCCAATCCGGCATCGATCGACACAGGGCGAAAACCCGAACAAAATTTAGTGTTTTTCGCATGGTGTCGATCGATGCCAATCCGGCATCGATCGACACAGGGCGAAAACCGAATGAAATTTGTGTTTCGCCTAGTGTCGATCGACACAATAGTTGTGTCGGTCGACACACACCTCGCTAGATTGATGAATCGGTTTGATTGGATTGGACCGGTTATCGGGCTTGGTTAATAATAGTTGAACACTGTGAATGGTTTAATTGCGATTGCTTTGATTAGGTTGGCATCGACCGATGCTAATGTAGCATCGATCGACACTGACCGGTATTCAAAACCGGATCAATTGGATTGATCGGTTATCGCGGATTGCTTTTGGTTGTTCTGTATCGATCGACACTATAGTAGTGTCAGTCGACATCAGATTCGATGATTAGGTTATTGAACCTGAGATCACAGAACCAAAGCAAGATAAATCAATTAATTATGAGAATTAAAACATAGTAAAACTGAACGTTTTAAATGATTCCGTTCTTCAATCAAATATCAAGTGATACTTGATGTCTTTCCAATCTTGTCAACTGTCAAAACCCATTTAATTGTGCGATACACTTGCAGTGCAAGATGTCCACAATTTCATGAGTAAGACAGAGGTAATCATGTTGATGGACTTGCAGTGCAAGACATCGACAATTACATGACTGAAGAGATTGGTTTACTTGACTGGGCCATCAAAATCGTTTTGGGCTCAGAGACATCAGGTGGATTTGACATAAGATGTCAATCCACAAACAAGAGTTATATTGGATATAACTAGCAAAGTTGTTGCTTACCTAGATAGCTAAAGTTGAGTGATAGCCAGTGGCTCACTTGAATTTAGTGAAGTGTGGGTCTTGGATCATTATATTCATCTGAGGAAACATTGTTTGAATATAATGCGAGTTTCTTAAAAGTTAAGACTTCTCATTTCTTGAACATCATAACTTAACCTTTTTACCTTTCTTTGTTCTCAGCTATGACTAACACTCATAATAACTCTTTCTCCCTGCGATCCGTCCTTGAGAAGGACAAGTTAACTGGATCGAATTTTCTCGAACGGTATCGGAACTTGAGAATTGTTCTCAAGCAGGAGAAAAGGGACTATGTCCTAGAAACTATTCTCCCTGAAAAACCGAGAGCCAATGCTCCACATGCAGAAAGGAGTGCTTGGGATAAGCACTCTAATGATGTGGTCGATGTGAATTGTCTCATGTTGACTATCATGAACTCGGATTTGCAAAAGCAATACGAGAACGTGGAGTCGCCAGTGGAGATGATCACTAGCCTGAAAAGTATGTTTCAGGAGCAAGCACGAACTGAGAGGTACCAGACGGTTAAATCTCTCATTGAATGCAAGCTACCAAAGGACGGTCCAGTCAGTCCTCATGTCATTAAGATGATGGGTTATATTGATAACCAGGGGAGGCTGGATTGTCCCATTAGCCAAGAGTTGGCTACTGACATCATTCTGCAGTCACTGCCGTCAAGTTATGATCAGTTTGTTATGAACTATAACATGAATAACTTGACGAAGACGTTGACTGAACTGCATGGCATGCTCAAGACAGCTGAGCCCAATATCAAGAAGGGCACTCCGAATGTACTTATGGTACAAGGAGGTAAGAAGTTTAAGAAACTTGGCAAAGGGAAGGGAAAGGGCAAGGCTGTCCAGGTTGAGAACCCGGACACGCCTGCACCAGCCCCCAAGCCCAAGCCTGGCCCATCTGTGACTGATAAGTGCCATTACTGTAAAGAGCCTGGACATTGGAAGAGAAACTGCAACAAATTCGAGGAAGAGAAGAAGAAGAAGAAGACTTTCGAGACTTCATCTTCAGGTATTTATGTTATAGAAGTAAATGTTACTACTTCTGGTTCTACTTCTTGGGTATTGGATACCGGTTGTGGTGCTCATATTTGTACAAATATGCAGGGCCTAAGCAACAGTAGGAAGTTGGAAAAGGGGCAAGTGGACCTACGCGTGGGGAATGGAGCAAGAGTTGCTGCATTAGCCGTAGGAACATATAACTTGTCTTTACCTTCTGGTTTGGTTTTAAAACTTAATAATTGCTACTATGTACCTGCTATAAGCAGAAATATTATTTCTATTCCTGTTTTGGATGTAGAAGGATATCAGTTTTCAATTAAGAATAAATGTTGTTCTTTTGATTACAATGATATATTTTATGGTAGCAGCCCATTAGAGAATGGGCTTTATGTTTTAAACCAAAGCACGCCAATCTATAACATTAACACCAAGAGATTCAAATCAAATGATACGAATCAGACTTTTCTTTGGCATTGTCGTTTGGGCCACATAAACGAGAAACAGATCCAAAAGCTCCATAGTGATGGGCTTCTGGGCTCATTTGATTATGAATCATGTGAGAAATGTGAATCTTGTTTACTGGGCAAAATGACTAAGGCCCCTTTCAACAAACAAAATGAAAGGGCCAGTGACCTATTGGGCCTTATACATACAGATGTGTGCGGCCCAATGAGCACAAGTGCCAGAGGAAATTTTCGATACTTCATTACCTTCACTGATGATTTCAGCAGGTATGGCTATGTCTATTTAATGAGACACAAGTCAGAATCTTTTGAAAGGTTCAAAGAATTCCAAAATGAAGTACAGAATCAACTTGGCAAAAGTATTAAGGCTCTTCGATCAGATCGTGGAGGAGAATACTTAAGCCAAGAATTCAGTGATCATTTGAGAGATTGTGGAATTGTTTCACAACTCACTCCTCCTGGAACACCACAATGGAATGGGGTGTCCGAGAGGAGGAATCGAACTTTATTAGATATGGTTCGATCAATGATGAGTCTCTCAACTCTTCCATTATCCTTTTGGGGATACGCTCTAGAAACGTCTGTGTTTACACTTAATAGGGTTCCGTCAAAATCAGTTGCAAAGACACCACATGAGATGTGGACTGGAAATGTTCCGAGTTTGTCTTTCCTGAAGATTTGGGGTTGTGAAGCTTATGTTAAGCGATTAATTACAGATAAGCTCGAACCAAAATATGATAAGTGCTACTTCGTTGGTTATCCTAAGGAAACCAAGGCATACTACTTTAACAACCAATCCGAGAACAAAGTGTTTGTTGCTCGGAACTGTGTTTTTCTTGAGAGAGAGTTTCTTTCCAAGAGAAACAGTGGGAGTAAAGTACAACTCGAAGAAGTTCGAGAGCCACTGGAAACCGCCCAGCCCATTGTGGAGGAGCAACAGTTGGATCTACAAAGAGTTGTAGAGCCAGCGCCTGTGGAGCCTGAAATTCGAAGATCTGAAAGGATCCGTCACGAACCCGAGAGATATGGATTTCTCGTAACCAATTGTCATGATTTATTGATCATTGACAGTGACGAGTCTGCGAATTACGAAGAAGCGATGATGAGCCCTGACTCCGAAAAGTGGCTGAAAGCCGCTGAATCCGAAATGGGATCCATGTCACAGAACCAAGTGTGGACTTTGGTTGATTTACCGGATGGTGCAAGACCCATTGAGTGTAAATGGATTTTCAAGAAGAAAATTGATGTGGATGGAAATATTCAGATATATAAAGCAAGGCTAGTGGCAAAAGGTTTCAAACAAATTCATGGTATTGACTATGAAGAAACCTATTCACCTGTCGCCATGCTAAAATCCATTCGGATTCTCCTAGCAACAGCTGCTCATTATGATTATGAGATCTGGCAGATGGACGTGAAAACAGCTTTCCTTAATGTAATTCTGGAAGAGGATGTGTACATGACACAGCCCGAAGGTTTCATTGATCCTAATGGTGCTAGGAAAGTATGCAAGCTTCATCGATCCATATGTGGATTGAAGCAAGCATCTCTTAGTTGGAATCTTCGTTTTGATGAAGCAGTCAAAAAGTTTGATTTCATCAGGAACGAAGAAGAACCATGTGTTTACAAGAAGACTAGTGGGAGCGCAGTTGCATTTCTCGTGTTGTATGTAGATGACTTACTTCTTATCGGAAATGACATTCCGTTGTTACAGTCTGTTAAGGCTTGGCTCGGAAGTTGTTTTTCAATGAAAGACATGGGAGAAGCCGCGTATATTCTTGGAATAAGAATCTATAGAGATAGATTGAACAAGTTAATTGGACTGTGTCAAGACACTTATATTGATAAAGTCTTACACAAATTCAGAATGCAAGATTCCAAGAAGGGCTTCATACCAATGTCTTATGGCATAAGTCTCAGCAAGAAGCAGTGTCCTGAGACACCTGCTGAGCGAGAACGCATGAGTCGGATTCCCTATGCCTCGGCGTTGGGATCCATCATGTATGCCATGCTCTGTACTCGTCCAGATGTTGCTTGTGCTTTAAGCATGACGAGTAGATACCAATCGGATCCAGGTGAAAGTCACTGGACAGCAGTCAAGAATATTCTGAAGTATTTGAGAAATACTAAGGATAAATTCTTGGTGTACGGAGGAAGTGATGAGCTGGTAGTAAGTGGTTACACAGACGCAAGTTTTCAGACAGACAAAGATGATTTCCGATCACAATCTGGTTACATCATCTGCCTGAATGGCGGTGCAGTCAGCTGGAAGAGTTCCAAGCAGGACACTGTAGCAGATTCCACAACTGAAGCTGAGTACCTCGCTGCTTCTGAAGCGGCAAAGGAGGCTGTTTGGATCAAGAAGTTCATCACTGAACTTGGTGTGATTCCTAGCATTTCTGAGCCAGTGGCTTTGTATTGTGACAACAATGGAGCCATTGCGCAAGCAAAGTAACCTAGATCACACCAGAAATCCAAACACATAGAAAGGCGATATCACCTTATCTGTGATATTGTGAATAGAGGAGATGTGAAGATCAGCAGAGTCCCGACGGATGAGAATGTAGCTGATCCACTGACCAAGCCCCTCCCAAGGCCTAAGCATGAGTTTCACACTGCTGCTGTAGGCATTAGATCTCTTAAGATATGATCTTGTTTTCAGTGGGAGTCATATTTGGTTTTTAGTTATGACTTGATGTTCGTAAAACATAATTTGGTTATGTTATTTTTAATGAAATTGTTTTAGCATTATTTAATTGTGTTAATTAAATAAATTGTCCCAAAGTAATTTATGACATTTTATAGGTCATCAAGTATGTGACTTGATCATGAAACTCTATAAGCAATAAATGATATAAATTATAAATGGTCCCTGGTCGAGGTTGTTAAAATGGGACATTAACAACCACGTGAGACTAGTATGTGAGGTGACTGATGACTATGTTTCATGGAGTCATTAATAAGTGTATTAAAGTCAATCACATAGATATGTGTTAAAGAACACATGATTGGACTTGACCCGTTAATGAGAACTCTAGAAGATGTTATATGAGTGTCATAAGAGTTTCTCATTACGACTAAAGAGTGTAGTCCTAAGACCTGAGTTCATCATGTCCTCTCTTATATGGATTGGTTCGTCTTGACTTTGTCAAACGTCAGCCGTAACTGGTGATTATAAAGACACTGATTAGGCGTATTGTGAGATATAAAAGAGACATGGATGGAACAAGATGGGATTTGTACCTCCTATATAACAGGAGTTAAATATCTATGGGCCTATCGAAGATTTGATACTGGAAATGCGTGGCCGCGCTCAAACGAGGTGATTGTCAGTCGTTTGTTTTATCAGTACAAATCGGGATTCAATAAACGTGATCTAGCTTAATAAGGATGACACAGTTCTTGCCTTATGCTAGATTGAGATATTGTTACAAAGGGATTAAAGGAATAGATGATTCCAGTACAAGTGGGAGATTGTTGGGAATGTCCTGAAATCTATTGTACTTACTCTAAGTGAAAGTCGTATAGTCGAGATGAGACAATCACATGACACTAGGTAGTCATAACGCTTTGCTAGAAGCCACTTATGATAAATGAGTTAAGAACTCATTGCTAGTGTTATATGATCCTACAGGGTCACACACCTAAGCAAACTGGACGTTAAAGACGAGGTTGATCATTAATGTAATGATCAAGTGAATGCATATTTGATATGCATTCGATATCAATAATCTGGGGCAGTGTCGATCGATGCAGATAGTGCATCGATCGATGCAACTCGCGGATTAATCAGATTAATTCGGTTTAATCGTTGGTTAATTCCGTGATGGTTTAAGTCGACATATATAAGATATATGGTCGACCTAAACTGATTTCTAACCTAATTCACAGCCACCAGAACTTTGATAAAAACCTCTCAGGAGATTCGATCTCAATAGGCACTAGCATCTCTGCTGTCCAGTTCGTGTGCGTGTGGATACCAGTAGAGGCACAGCGTTTGAGGTGCTTCGTGATCTCGATTATCTGCAAACCTTCCGCTGCTTATTACCAGGTAAATCTGAGATCCCATAGATTCAATTATATGAACCTTAGATCCTAGGCTCGGAATTAAGACTAGGGTTGCTAATCCTGATTAGAACTGCTAGAAATTCCTTCACCGTGCACAGGTTTTTGTCATTTTTTCTTGATGAGGACATCGATCCAAGCATGGAGATTCATCAAGAAGACTTAGAAGATGTACGTGCAGCTCAAGACATCACAACTATGAGAAATCCTCCAAGGACAAGATCATGAACTACAAGACTTAGAGCATTGTTTAAGAATTCAATTCAGAGTCTCCAAGTTTAAGATTATCAAGAGAAATCGGCCAGAATTCAAGTGTAGTGCTAAGAGGCCCAATTGAAGCTATTTAAAAACTTAAAGATGATTTTCTCAATTCAGCCCATCTTGGCCCAATCTTGGACGTCTAAACACTCGTAAACACGCCTAAGAAGGTATGATTTCATTTAATATATTGTGTTTGTTAATTTTGCAGGTCCAAGACATTGTATTAGTCGAATAAGTCAATGTATCCTTTTAGTTCTTTATGTATTCGAACCATAGGTTATCTTTTATTCTTTAATGATCACTGTATTAGGGTTTTTGCCCTAGAAGGACCCAGCTGCACGATCCCCTTTATAAAGATCCTTAGCAGCCGTGTATTTTTTTGCCAAGGATCAATAACATAACACAATTCTTGTTGAGAAACTTCTTTGAGTTCTTTTCAAACGATCAGATTTCCTTATGTGTGATATCAAGGCTACTTGAACGTTCTCTGTCTTATCACAAGATCTCTCATCTCTTGTGTGGCGACATTAATCCCATCCTCCCTACCATTCAATCACCCAATCGTCCATCATAAGGAGTCTAGAGACCCACATTGGGATCCATCTCATCACACCATCATAACGCTTCTATAGTTGTTAAGAAGGGGAGTGAATTGTGTTGGGAATGTCCTGAAATCTACCGTACTATCTCTAGAAAGTATGATAAATGTCGAGATCAGACATAAGTCATAAATACTGGGTGATCATGATGACTTGCTAGCGCCCGCTCATGATCTATAAGTTTAGGACTTATTACCAGTATTGTATGATCCCGAAGGGTCACACACCATAGCTAACGGGAAAGTTAAGATGGAATTAATACGGTAAGATGCTAAGGCATTTACTGTATTTGTACAGAGAGTTGGGCAGACAACAAATGGGCTTTTGTCTGATTTGTGTCTTGGGCCCAAAAGTCTAATGGACCATTAGTTTAATTAATTAAACTTGGGCCCATTAGTGAATAAAAGAGATTGCAACATGGGTATTGAAACCCTAAGCCATTTTGGCGATTTGTGGTTGTGGCCGCAGGGCCTCTCCCTCTCCAATCTCTCTCTCTGTTGATCATCCATCCGGTCTAGCAGCCATCCCTGCTTGTAAGAGTGTGGATACCAAGGAGGAACAGGTATTCATCTGTTCTCGTTGATCTCGACATCACCACAATTCCGCTGCAAAGGTAATGTCCAGGTTTGTTTTATGATTCGATTACAAGAACCTAGATCCTTGTTTAAGATTATGCGTTAGGTTGCAATCTGAGAATTGAACCTTGAAAAACACAATAATCCATCAGTGGTATCAGAGCCTAGGTCGTTAGGTTTTTGCTTTTTGGATCTTTGTATGAATCGATTTTGATTTGTTTTGTATGAATCGATTTTGATTTGTTTTACAATGATAAAGAATCGATTTGATAAAGAATCGTTTTGATAAAGTTGATTTTGGTATCGCTTTGATTTTATTGAATGTGAACGATTTGGTATCGCTTTGTCTTTGCTGAATTAATTAAGAAACGATTTGGATTATTTGAATTGTTAATGGCTTGATGTATGACAAAATCGTGTTTGTCTTTATGTGGAAGTCATGATTGTAAAGTTGATTGCTTAAGGTTTGGAAACTTTTGTCTTTAGTGTAACGATTCATCATGTGTGTTCATTGGATTATTGAATTCGCATGTGGTTTAGTTGCTGTTGACTTTATGTGTATGAATCGTGAATGTCTTTTAGTGAATGTCTTGAGCAATAATTGAATGAGCAATAAGTGAATATCAATCGGTTGTTGTGATTGTTTAATTATCACACGTTTTGAAATCGGTTGTATCAATTTGTTAGAGAAAATTATGGTTTAAGCGGTTAACCCAAATCGCGGTTTACTGGAAATTATTTAATACAATTGGTATTATTTAATTTCTGGTTAAACCGGATTTAAATTCAAAAATTGAATTTTAACCTAAACCCAAGGCTGGTCTAAGTTTGATTTGGTTGGACCAAATAATTTAGAGCTGGTCTGGTTTAGTAAATAACCGATGGTTTTGATAGTTAATTTGGTCTTGGACCAGAATTAATAAACCGACTCGGTTATGTCAAATTATTGGGCCAACTGGAATTCTATGGTCTTGGGCCAAGAATTGGGCCTATAATTTGTGACCCAATCCCAAAATATTTATAAAATATTAAATTAGAAATTTCTATTTTTAGTATGTTACTAAATTTAGAAAGTTTCTAAAATAAGTAAGTTTCCCAAAATAGTAATCTTCTATTTTTGGAAATAAAACTGAAAATCCTCAAAAACAATATCAAGCTTGGATGTCTTTCCAATCTTGTCAGCTACTTAACGCTTATTCGATTACAGATATGGCTTACAGTGTGAGGTGTCTGTTTTCGCGTAAGTAAAGTAGTATATAGTTACTAATTTCATTGGGAGTCCCAGACTTTAGTGATTATTTGGCTGTAAGAGATTGTTTTCCTTGACTGGGCCATCGGGAGTCCCGGGCCTTGAGACATCTGGTGAATTGGGCCTTGGGCCCAATCCACAACCGAGAGTTATATGGATATAACTAGCTGTGTGTATGCTTACCAAGTAAAGCTACTTCCGGGTGACGGCCAGTGGCCCACTTTGGATTTAGCTGAACATGGGTCTCGGAATCATTGCATTCTTATGAGGTTAAACGAAGAAATTTTGAATGCAATGCGAGTTTTCTTATAAGTTATTAAGATTACTCTTTTATGAACTAAATAACTAAAACTCTATTTATCTCTAAATTTCAGTTATGACTAGCACAAACAATCAAAACACTTTCTCGATCCGGTCTGTCCTTGAGATGGACAAACTGAACGGATCAAATTTCTTGACTTGGTCGCGGAACCTGAGGCTAGTCCTCAGGCAGGAGAGAAAGGACTATGTCCTTGAGAGAGCTCTCCCCGTGAGGATCGGGTCCAATGCCTCTCATGCAGTATATGATGCTTGGAATAAGCATTATAATGATGCGGTAGATGTGTGTGGTCTGATATTGGCTACCATGGACTCAGATTTGCTGAAGCAATATGAGAACATGGAGTCGCCAATAGAGATGATCAGCAGCCTGAAATTGAAATTTCAGGAGCAGGTAAGAGTGGAGAGATACCAGTTGGTTAAGTCTCTCACTAGCTGCAAGCTACCAAATGATCATCCAGTGAGTCCTCATGTCAGTAAAATGATGGGTTACATTGATAACCTGAGGAAACTGGATTATCCAGTTAGCCAAGAATTGGCACCTGAGATCATTCTGCAGTCACTGCCGTCAAGCTATGATAAGTTCAAAAGGAACTATATCAAGAAAGGCTTAACGAAGACGCTGACTGAACTGCATGATATGCTCAAGACAGTTGAGCCAAACGTGAAGAGTACCCTGTATAATCTCATGAAGGAGAAGGGTAGGTTTACTAAACCTAATGCTGACAAGGGTGAAGACAAAGTTGTCCAGATTTTGAATCATGGCAAGCGTGTGTCTTCTGAGCCCGAGTCAGATACCTCTTACGTTGGTAAGTGCTGCTACTGTAAAGAGACTGGGCATTGGAAGAGAGATTGCATTAAATTCATGGAAGATTATGAGGAGTTGAAGTTGATGTATGAGACTACTTCCTCAGGTATTCATGTTATAACTTCAAGTTCTACCTTATAGGTATTGGATACTGGTTGTGGCACTGATATTTGTTAAAATATGCAGAGCCTAAGCAGCAGTAGAACGTTGAAGGAAGGGCAAGTGGAACTGCGTGTCTGGAAGGAGCTATGGATGCTGGCTCAGCCGTAGGGTTTTCACTTGTAGATGCCTTTGAGGCTTGGTTTTGTATTAAGTAATTGCTACAATGTACCTGCTTTAAGCAGAGTTATTTTTCATTTTCTTGTAAGAATTTGAATGTTTTTCATTTTGATAAAAGACAAGTTTTGTTCTTTTGATCTTAATGAAATATTAATTGTAGCACCCTATTCAAGGAATGAGTTTTATATCTTAAACCAAAGAGTGCCTAAATGTAACATAAATACCGAATTGGTTTAAATCTGATGAATTAAACCTGATTTTTCTTGGCATAAATGTTTTGGTCACATAGAGTAAGTCGGATTCAGAAACCCCATAGTTATGGACTTTTGGGCTCATTTGATCGGATATCTTATGAGACTTGAATTCTGCTTACTGGACCAAAAGACAAAGGGCCCATCTTAGCCGAGCTAGAGAAAGGCCCAAAGGCTTATTGGACCTTGAACATACTCATGTATATGGCCCGATGAGCAGTAATGCCAGAGAAAATTTCCTGTACTTCATTATCTTTACTGATTACTTCAGTGAGTATGACTGTGTTCATTTGATGAGACACGAGTCGGAATTCTTTGAAATGGTCGAAAGAGTTCCAGAATGAGGTATAGAATCTGAGTGACAGAAGTATTGAGACTCTGGATTAGATCACGAGTGAGAATACTTAAGTCATTGATGGTGTGATCATCTGAATGAGTGTGAAGTCGTTTCACAGCTCATTTCTCCTGAAAACCTTGAGGTGTTTCTGTGAGAAAGAATCAGATCTTAATAGAAATGATTAAAGATGAGTCACACGAATCTTCCATGATATTCTTTAACAATAACGCTCTAATATCTAAGTTTACGCTGAAATAGTTCCACCAATATCAGTTGAAAGACACCACATTAATGTGGACTGGAAATGATCCAAATTCGTCTTTACTGAGTATGTGTAGTTGTGCTACTTCGCTGGTTGTCCTAGGGAAACCAAGGCTTGTTACTTTTACGTCCATTCCGAAAACGAAGTTAGTTTGTTCAGGAATTCTGTTTTCTAAGAGGGAAGTTGCTTTCCAAGAAGAACAGTGGGAGTAAAAGTATAACTCGAAGAAATTCGAGAAATACAGGAGGCTGCTCAACCTGTTGAGGGAGAGCAGCGGATGGATTTACAGATTTCTGTAGAATCTACACCTGTAGAGCCTGAAGTTCGCAGATTTGAATCCGTCACTAATCCGAGAGTGATTTCTCGTGATTAATTGCCATGATCTGATGATCATTGAAAGTGACGAACCTGCGAAATTCACAGAAGCGAAAGTGAGCCAGGACTCCGAAAAGTTATACTGTATGTAAGTTAGCTTCATCGATCCATTCATGGATAGAAGCAAACATATCGGAGTTGGAATCTTCGTTCTGTTAAAGTAGTCAAGGTTTTGACTTGAACAGGAACGAAGTGGAACTGTGCGTTTACTAATAGATAAGTGGGAGCGATGTTGCATTTCTCATAGTGTATGTCGATGACATACTGATTCTCGGAAATAACGTTCCAATGCTGCAGTCGGTAAAGGACTGGCTTGGAAGTTGTTGTATGATTGACATGGGTAAAGCCACATATGTTCTTGAACCTGGACTCGACCTCAACCGACTTACCTTTGTCAACGGGCCGTGGAGCCGTTGCAGTCCAAGGCGTCTTGGTCCTAGGCCGGGTTGTGGTCGCGGACTTCCGCTTGTTGTGATGCTCAACATGTATACACAAGTGCAACAACTCGGGCATATCATGATAAGGGTGAATTTCTACCTTTCTAGCGATCCTCTCGTTCAGTCCGTCCACGAACTGGGCCATTAGAGTCTCTTATGAATCGTCTAGCTCAAGCCTATTCCGCAATTGCTCGAACTCCTCGAAATACTCTTCGACTGTCTTAGTTCCCTGCATCAACTTACGAAAACGTTTCTGGAAATCTCTATGGAAGTGGGCAGGAACATACCTTCGCCTTAACTGGAACTTCATGTCAGTCCAAGTAGCGATCGGTTCGTACCGATGGCGTCTTCGTTCCGCAGCGTCCCGGTCCCACCATGAAAGTGCATGTCCTGTGAACTGGGCCACTGCTAAAGATATCTTCCTGGCTTCGGGATATCCGTAATGGTCAAAGATGTGTTCCATTCTCCGCTCCCAGTCTAGATATGCCTCCGGGTCAACTTTTCCGACAAAAGTAGGCGGCTTTACTTTGATATCATTAGGATAGGGACATTGTACCTCCTGTTCTCGTATGCGCCCTCTGTGAATAGGGTCACGCTGGTGTGGTGGTCGAGGCCAGTGGTGTCCATCCTCAAAATCGTCCGTATCATCGTCCAAATCGTCGAATCGGAAGTCTTGGAAGCGTCCGGGTCGCTCAACACGTCCATGGTGCTGGTCTGGCCGACGTTGCTGGTAGTTCTGAGGACGTGGGGCCTCTGGTCTCTGTGGATGCTCTCCTGGCCGAGGCTGAAAGGCGCCGGGCCGAGGTTGCTGATCTTCCGGCCGAGGCTGATGATCGCCGGTATGCTCCAAATGGTCCAGTCGGGCTCCAATCGTCTGGATAGCAGCTAGGATCTGAGTGAGGTCAGTTGGAGCGCCTTGCTGGTTTTGTTCGTCTGCCATTAATCTCTGCGCACTTAAACAAACAGATCAAACGCACCAAAGAAGAGAAACGGGCAGAACAAAAAGGAAACGAACAAATGCAAACAAATCGGAAAGAGAACAAGGCAATGAATTTTTTTTTTTTTTTTTTTGACTAATGAACTGAAAGTAAACACTAAAACAAAACAAGAATGAAGAACTAACTTAAATCAGATTAGTGACCGAGCAAACAAACCGCAATACTCAAGCAACTATCAAGATACGCAATGAAACAATGCAGCCGGTTTTTGTCTCCTATCAACCGATTCTTCTTTTCCTTTTTTTTTTTTAAACTAAAGAACTATAAAAGGAAACAACTAAACCAAGACTTAATGAAAGAGATTAACCAAAACTAAACCAAGTTTCAGAGAAATTAAACCGCAAACAACAAAGAACCCTAGCTCTCTAGTCTCGCGGCCGCAAGGGATCTTCAACCTAGCACTCGATTTCTAACCAGATTCTCTTGAGTTCTCAGCTTAATTCAAGCACATCAGGAGCAAGACACTTTGGCAGTATTCAAACAGCAACTTCTAGCAATCCAAATACAAATCCAGATTAAACAAATCACTAACAACCTAACTTCTCTCTATTTTTTTTTATTTTTTTCGGTTTTGAAAAGAAGGACAACAAGCAAACAAGACAAAAACTAAGTAAAGGGGAGAGACTGGTCAGGAGCTTTTAAGCTCTGATACCAGATGATGTGAGATGGTATGATGGTAGTGAGAGAGATGGGCCGAGAATGGAGTGAAGAGATGAGTGATGATCGAATGGAACGAGAAGCTGGCCGATGGCACTCTCTTCTCGTAAAGGGTCGATTGAATGGTGGTTTGTGAGCTACTGATTGCTAGGAACAATGAGGAAGATCGAGGCAGCAAGCAAAGCCAAGATGTCCCACTCGTCTAAGGGGCAGCCGCGCAGAGAGAGTGAAAACGAAAACCTGTAGGGTTTTTCTTGGTTCTAACTTGCTTAGTGTTTTCATTAACCAGAAAGAGTTTTATGACTTACAAGATGGACCAGAAACTAATGGGCCATCGAAAATTACCCAAAGAAAAAACAAAGACATAAAAGAAATAAAGAAAAGACCAAAAATGGAAGGTCTGGTCGCAAGAGAAGAGAAAAGGCCGGTCTGACTCTCTACTGAATGGGCCTTGGATCACCTCCTTAAAAACCTTGTGAAGAAAACCCATTTTGGAAAAAAATTCACAAGGGAAAAAGAGTATGACCTTTATCCGAGAGGCAGACCAGTCAAAGAATCATCTGGCTCGATGCAGAAGATCATGGTCGGTCCGTGCATCCGGAGTATGGGCCAGGGCGTGGTCTGCTCAAATGGGTCGTCAGCTTCGGTATGGATCATCCTCCGGGCCAACTGGTTCAGGACAGGTTGTCCTTGGTCGAGATGGCCTAGCTGGGTCGTGATGTCTTCTAGGCTTGTCCTCGAGATCAGCTGCTCCATGGCATTGTTTAATTCGGCATGTATCTGTCGCTGTCCCGAACGCGTCCTTGGTATATCTCGCATGGTCGGGAACAGGTCGGCCAACTTCTTGGTAGAGCCTGGTCCGTCTTGCTCGTCCAACTCGGTGTCGGCCAAGCTGATGTCCTCATCATGAATCAAGTCCAACCTTCCTGACATCAACCATCTCTATCTTACATCATCTGGTATCAAAGCCGAAAGGTTCCGAATCTGGTGTATTCCATCCTACCTTTCGGATTCATTGCATTAGTTCCTTTTGATTATTATTCTTGTCGATTATCATTGCTGTTGATTATCATTGCTATTGATTATCATTGCTGTTGATTACCATTGCTATTGATTATCATTGACGTTGATTATCGTTGCATCATTCAAGTCTTAAGTTTGTTTTAGATCGTTTGTTTTAGATTCCCTTTGCTTCATTCTAATCGTTTTCCTTGTTAGGTTTAGCCTTGTTGCTTAGAACTCGATTGTTAGTCGGTTAAATCGTTTGTTTACAAGTTTTAGGTCTTTTACTTCACTATAATCGTTCTCTTGTTCGGCTTAGGATTGTCTTAGATCGTTTCTTGCAAGTTTGAGGGTTTCTAGGTTTAGTTCTTTTACGTTTATTTTTTTTACATATATATAAATTCGTTTCTTTAATTTAAAAAAAAAAAAGATTTCGAAAATATTTCTTAGATTTTGGAGGATATCTAGTTTCCACTTTTATTGGGTAGTTCTTTTTTGAATTAATTTGTTTTAAAATCGTTTTTCAAATTAAAAAAAAAAAAAAATATCTTCTGATATCTAATCTTTAAATTTCGAAATTTCAAATTTGCTATACATGATTCTTAGTTAAGTTCCTTTAGTTTGAAGAACAAGTTATCATAGGGTTACTAGGTTTGTTTCGGTTCATTTTTGTTCTATTCTGTCTTTTGTTCCCTAGTACCTTGATCGTTTGTTCAAGTGTGTGTAGGAGCAGGAAAACAATGGCAGGAGACCAGGCCGACCCTAATGCAGCTCTGTTAGAGGCGCTTCAAGCCTTGAAGAATGACTTGTCAGCTCAGATTGGACGGATTGACCAAAGAGATGGACGATTAAAACTTCCAAGGAATGACGAGCCATCAGACGATCCAAACAGCTTCCTTTGCCGCTTCTGAAGCAGCAACATATTCAGCTTCCGTCGTGGAATCAGCTACGGTGTTCTGCTTAGAGATCTTCCAGCTCACTGCACCGCCACTTAGACAGAAGACGTATCCAGACTGTGATCAGAAATCGTCTCTGTCCGTCTGAAAACTCGCATCGGTGAATCCATTCACCACAAGCTCTTCACTTCCTCCATATACCAAGAACTTGTCCTTGGTATGTCTCAAATATTTTAGAATATTCTTGACAGCTGTCCAGTGTTCTTCACCTGGATCAGATTGGTATCTACTCGTCATGCTTAACGCGTAAGCTACATCTGGACGAGTGCAGAGCATGGCATACATGATAGATCCTTTTGCAGAAGCATAAGGAATCCTATCCATGCGTTTTCGCTCAGCATGTGTCACCGGACACTGCTTCTTGCTGAGACTAATGCCATGAGACATCGGTATGAAGCCCTTCTTGGAATCATGCATTTTGAATATGTGCAACACTTTATCAATATAAGTGTCCTGGCACAATCCAATCAGCCTATTCGCTCTATCTCTGTAGATTCTGATTCCAAGGATGTACGCGGCTTCTCCCATGTCTTTCATGGAAAAACAACTTCCGAGCCAAGTCTTAATAGACTGAAGCAACAGAACGTCATTACCGAGAGAAGTATTTCATCGACATACAGTACGAGAAACGCAATTCCGCTCCCACTAGTCTTCTTGTATACACATGGTTCTTATTCATTCTTGATGAAACCAAATTGTTTTACTGCTTCATCAAAACGAAGATTCCAACTCCATGATGCTTGCTTCAATCCATAAATGGATTTATGAAGCTTGCATACCTTCCCAGCATTCTTAGGATCTACAAAACCCTCAGGCTGTGTCATATACACATCCTCTTCCAAAATTCCATTCAGGAAGGCGGTTTTGACATCCATCTGCCAAATCTCATAATCATAATAAGCGGCAGTTGCTAGAAGTATCCGAATGGATTTTAGCATAGCGACTGGGGAATAGGTTTCATCATAGTCAATACCATGAATCTGTTTGAAACCTTTAGCCACCAACCTAGCTTTATAAATTTGGACATTACCATCCACGTCAATCTTCTTCTTGAAGATCCATTTACACTCAATGGCTTTTGCATTTTGAAAAAGTGGCCACGGACGCCGCTCTTCTGCAGGAGTTTCTAGCCTTTTGAGGCCAGTGCCGGAGTTGCAGGAGGTGTTTATGGAGCTGCATGTGTTGTAGGAGGAGCTCCAGAAGTTGACCTGGGAGAGGCAGAAGTCGGAGCAATTCCAGCCAGAGGAGCCGGTAATACCTCAGGAGGACCTGTACATGTCCATGGAGGCTTCGAAATGGTTCCACCTCTGCCAGTAGTGGTTCATTCGCCACCACCGCCTCCCCAAGCACAATTGTTTGGGCATGGAGTGTCCTATTGTAGCATGAAGAAGCATTTTGCGGGATATGTAAATGGGGCATTTTCCCGAAGTGATGAATGCCATCATTGCGGACAATTGGAGGAAGAAGTTGGTGCAGAATACGATGCAACCAGCTGTCCACTGGAGTTTTGTAAGGATCTTACGATTCAATACTTGCAGGATGTCCCCTTGGTGTGGTGGGAAGGAATAGTAGAAAGGGTGCAAGGTCACTACGAATTGTCTTGGATGAACTTCCAGGAAGCCTACGTTGAGAAGTATTTTTCGCTGGAAGCCATGGACAACATGTAAATCGAATTTCAGGATCTTCTTTAAGGTAACAAGGGCATAAGGGACTATGGAGTCAACCATCTCAGGAAGTTTGTCGGCAGGTACTTGAGTGAGCGGGAGTTGGTGCGTCGATTCCTCAAGGGAATGAGGATTAACCTCAAGAATCGATGTATGATGCAGGACTACATCGACATTCATGACCTGATTGAGAAGGAAGAAAAAGCAGAGAGTGGGTTGGAGGAGGAGGACAAGTATACAAAGAGTTTGTAGAATAAGGGCACCAAGAGGTCTTTAGATACCTCAAATGTCGTGCAGCCGCACCATTGCAGCAAGAGTGCGGGAAGTGTTGAAGGAACCACACTAGGAATTGTATGATCAATGTGTGCTACTAGTGCCAGTAGCCAGAGCACATCATGTACGGTCAGGTTGCTCGTGGGGTTCAGCCAGTGGTGATCTGTTTTCGGTGTAGACGACACGGATACATAACTAGAGATTGCAGGAATCCTGTAGCATGAGTAGCAGATATATTGGTAATGTTTCCACCCCCGCCACCAGAGAGGCAAGCATGAGGACCATGTGTCTATGTCGCCGGAGATCATGAAGGAGACAATCCGATCGAGGGTATGTTTTTTCTAACCTCTTGTGTGAATTCTTGTTAAGTCGTTTATGTCCATGTCTTGTATCATAGTTTAGAAAACAGTGTAGGATCGGTTTTCTTTGGGGGAATATCCGCCCTTACCTTGTTTTCCACGGGAGCTACGCATAGCTTTGTTAGCCAAAAACTATCGAGATGATGAACCATCAGAGGAAAGATTATTGCGGGACGCACCAGAGTAGAGACCGATAGAGAAAAGCGAATGGCAACCTTAAGGGTCTTAAAGGAGGTTCCAATAACCTTAGCTGGAGTGAACTTACTCGAGGACCTCATGAAGATGGATTTAGGTCGGTCCGAAGTCATCTTGGGTATGGACCGGCCGTAATGGATTCCTCTAGGGAAACATCCAAGTTATTTGGGAGGAAGGCATGATAGTTTTAGAGGGAATGAAAACTTGAACGTGGATTTCAATAATATCCACGTTGCAAGCAGAAGAGCAGATCAACAAGGGGAATGAAGCGTTCATGGCGACCATCTCTATGTCTGAGGAAGAAGAAGCTCCAAGCTTGGATACCATACTAGTAGTTGCAGAAAATGAGGACGTATTCGCGCCTCTGCAAGGACCGCCACCATCAAAAAATGATGTTTTTACGATAGAGTTGGAACCTAGGACGATGCCTGTGTCAAAGACAACTTATCGTTTAACACTATCAGAGATGGCTGAGTTGAAGAAGCAACTAGAGGACTTTCCAGTCAAGTAGTTCACCTTGGGGTGTGCATTGTGAAGAATAAGGACGGGAGCCTAAAACTTTGTATTTATTATGATGAGGACATCAGCTTGACCGACACTGAGTCGAACGAGCAAGACGGACCATGCTCTACCAAGAAGCTAGCCGACCTATTTCCGACCATGCGAGATGTACCAAGGACACGTTCGGGACAGCGACAGATACAAGCTGAATTCAACAATGCCATGGAGCAGCTGATCTCGAGGACAAGCATAGAAGACATCCAACCTAGCTAGGCCAGCTCGATCAAGGACAACCTGTCATGAACCAGTTGGCCCGGAGGATGATCCACAGTGAAGCTGGCGGCCCATTTGATCAGACCACGCCCTGGCCCATACTCCGGACGCACGGACCGACCATGATCTTCTGCATCGAGCCAGATGATCCTTTGACTGGTCTGCCTCTGGGATAAAGATCATACTCTTTTTCCCTTGTGAAGTTTTGTCCCAAATGGGGTTTCTTCACAAGGTTTTTAACGAGGTGATCTGAGGCCCATTCGTTCGAGAGACAGACCGTCCCTTCTCTATTTTCGACCAAGACTTTCCTTTCTCGTTTTAAGTCTTATTTCTCTTGTTTATTTGCTTTCAGTTGTAGTTACTTAAATATTCTTTTGGTTTTATGAAACATTAAGCAAGTTTAAACCAAGAAACCCGTATAGGTTTCGCGATCACTCTCTCTTCGTGCGGCTACCCCTTAGACGAGTGGATCTCTTGGCTTTTTCTTGCTGCCTCGGTTATCTCCAGCGTTCCTAAAGCTCAGTAGTTCATCAATCATCATCCGATCATCTCTTGACGAGAAGAGAGCGCCATCGGCCAGCTTCTCGCTCCATTCGATCATCACCCCACGCCATCATCTCACTCTCGGCCGGCCATCCGGACCAGCTCTCACCTTCATCCATACCATCTCACATCATCTGGTATCAGAGGCTTAAAGCTCCTGACCCAGCCGGTTACTTCTTCCCTTTACTTAGTTTCAGTCTTGTTTGCTTTGTTCTTTTTTAAAAACCGAAAATCAAAAAAAAAGAGGTTAGGCTGCTAGTGTTTTGTTGAATCTGAATTTGGATTGCTAGTAGTTGCTGTTTTGATTACTGTTGACTTGTTTTGCTTCTGTTGTGTTTGAATTAAACTGAAAACTCAAAAAAAAATCTGGTTAGAAATCGTTAGTGTTAGGGTGTAGTCTCCGAGCGGCCGTGAGGGTGTTAGCGGATTAGAGCCGGCCGCTTGGGTTTCCTTGTGCTGCGGTTTGATTCTGGTTATTGAAATTCATTTAATCTCGGTTTAGCTCTTTCCTTTTATAGTTTTAGTCAAAAAAAAAAAGAATAGGTTCCTAGAAGCTATAAGAACCGGTTGCATTGTTTCTTTTAATTGTCTTGATCGTTGCGTTGGGCATTGCGGTTTGTTGCTTGATTATTGATCTGATTTAAGTGAGATTTCCATTCTTGTTATTGGTTTATTGTTTACTTTCAGTTTATTAGTCAAAAAAGGAGAAGAATTGGCTTTGTTTTGTTTTCTTTCCGATTTGGTTGCATTTGTTTTTCCTTTAAGTTCTGTCCGTTTCTCTTCTTTGGTACGTTTGATCTGTTTGTTTAAGTGCGCAGAGATTAATGGCAGAAGAACTAAACCAGAAAGGCATCCCCACTGACCTCACTCAGATCTTAGCTGCTATCCAGACGATCGGAGCCCAACTGGACCGTTTGGAACGTCCCGGTGGACATCAGCCGCGGCTGGACGAACAGCCACCTCGGCCCGGCGCTTACCAGCCTCGGCTAGGAGAGCATCAGCACGGACCAGAGATGCCACATCCCCGGAACGACCAGCAACGTCGACCAGTACAGTACCGCGGACGAGTTGAACGACCCTGACGCTTCCAGGACGTCCAATAGGATGATATGGACGACAATACGGATGAGTTTGAGGACGGACGTCACGGACCGCGACCCCCATACCAGCGTGATCCTAATCACCGTGGACGCATACGAGAACCAGAGGTACAACGTCCATATCCTAATGATATCAAGCTAAAGCCTCCTACTTTTGCAGGAAAAGTGGACCCGGAGGCATATCTAGACTGGGAGTGGAGGATATATTCGACCATTACGGATATCCCGAAGCCAGGAAGATATCCCTAGCAGTGGCCCAGTTCACAGGACATGCACTATCATGGTGGGACCGGGACGCTGCGGAACGATCGCGCCATCGGTACGAACCGATCGCTACATGGACTGACATGAAGTTCCAGTTATGGCGCAGGTACGTTCCTGCCCATTTCCATAGAGAGCTGCAGAAACGTTTTCTTAAGTTGATGCGGGGAACTAAGACGGTCGAAGAGTATTTCGAGGAGTTCGAGCAATTGCGGAATAGGCTTGAGTTTGACGATTCAGAAGAGACTCTGATGTTTATATGCATGTGGCCGTGGGTGGTAACAAAGAAACCGCGGGCCAGTTGAATTGTGTTGTTCTGGGGCATGCGGGATTGCTCTTGTGGTCTAGGACGTGTGTGAGTCCTAGTTGATGCATTCTAGAGCTTGTGTGCGTGTTCTAGAGTTAGTGTATTCGGTGCCCCCATTGTGGCCGTTACCTAGGGTGGAGGTAACGAAGTACTCGGACGGTACTTTGGTAGCTCCCTTGTCCGTGTAGATCGAATGGTACTTGGGTCGCTCCCTTGGCCAAGCGTTGTTTTGACAGATAGGAGAAGACTCGGACGGTACTTGGGTTGTTCCCTTGGCCGAGTAGCTCGGACGGTACTTGGGTTGTTCCCCTGGCCGAGCATTGTGTGTCGACATGTGGTGATACTCGGCTTGTAATCCTTTGTGGTGATTAAGACGCGAGTCGTCACCTGTGTAGGGGGAGTATCCAGTTCACTAGGAGGCCTTCGCATGTGTTGAGTTGAGATGATTCTAGGGAGTCTAGATCATGTTAAGATAGAGATAATGTTATGCATTGGGTTCGAGTATGATGTGTATTGAATTCATGTTGTGATGTTATTTTTGCTTGTCTATGCCTGTTAGACGTTTGTTTGATTGATGTGCATTATGCTTCGGCTTTTTGGACGGGTTGGTTTACTAATGCCTGTTAGAGGGTCGTGGACTCACTAGGTAACCCATAATGTTGCTTGTTAAAAAAATTGTGTCTCGCAGGAAACCATAGACGGGCTTAAGGGCAAGTTCGAACGTTAGGCCACCTGCGTAGTCTCTGGTTGTGAGTGTGGAGATCGTGGAGTTTGTACTAAGTAGGATTTTTGGCTCGAGCACGATAAACTGTATGCTTTTTGGTTACATTTTGTAATAGATCCTATATAATATAAATAAAATATGTTTTGTTTAACTCCACGGTTCCAACGATATGTGTTTTGTCCGAACTAATATAACTCTCGGATTTGCTACGGGTTGGAAAGCCTTAGGCCACGGTCGAGAGGGTCGGATATCATGGACGAGCCGGCCTGACCTCAGGGACGTCTGGAACGTTCGCGGTATTTGACACTTGTGACATCTCTGGCCGTCAATTGTCCGTAGAACGAGTCAGGGGTGTTACAAATGGTGGTATCAGAGCATGGTTCATGATCCTGCTCACGGAACTAGTGTTTTCAAATTTTTTATTGAGTCAAATGGGTTGCACTCACAACATTAGGAAACCAGTACGTCCGACGATAAAAGGGTAGGTTGGGTTTAGGACTTACCTTTTGTTCGTTGCAGCGGAGAGATGCAGACTGAACGAAAATAAACCAAGGAGCCCACTACCCACATGGATCATCCGGACGGTGGAAATGGAGTAAACCGAAAAAGCGCGGTCAAAGGGAGGTAATTCCTTAGAGTGTAGGTTTAAGCCTTCATGACCTTTTTAAGATCACGTGTCAGGTACGTATGGGTGCTAACTCTCTCTTGTTTGTAACTGTGTTATGCATGTTATTGTGTGATGTGTTGGTTTATATTATATGGGAGTTATAATATGAAACCGGGAAAGGGTGTTAGGAAGTTAGGGTGACCGAATGCATGAAAATAATAAGGTGAGTATTTTTTTTGCATGTCGGTAACTTCCTAGGTTGGGTTTGGGTGTGAGAATCCATAGGTTTCCGGGAAAGTGTTCCTGAAAACCTTAGGATTGTAAAGTGGTAAGGTCTTAGGAAACCCAGTTCCTAAAACCTATTACATGAACCAAAACCCAAGAAACCTTTAAACCGGTCGTGTGGCATGGCTTATGAACGGAGCTGTGATGGGTGTGGGAGAAACTGAAGATCAGGGGGATCGTTCAGTAGGCGGTTTAGTAAAAGCAATGGATCAGCGGATCAGAGTTTTAAAATCGACCATGAACGGTTTTGTGAAGATCATAGGTCAAGGAGATCAGTCTGAGACAGTTTATGGAAGTCATTGATCAGGAGGATCAGTTGGCAAGGAAAGAGTTAGTGAGTGGTCAAGACCAAGAGGTACATAATAACTTTTGGAGAAAGTGATGGTTCGAGACTGTGGATGAAGTAAGAAAGTGGGAAGGAGTGACCACCATTACTAATGGGTGATGATGACGTAATAGTGTTATTCTTTCTCAAGGGGAGTGGCCGGAGTGACAGTGACATTCGTATCAAGAAAAACCAATGGAGAAGAGTTCATACAAGAAGCTGAACTAGTGGATACAAATGGAGATGACGACGATTTGAATGCAGTAGTGCTTATGGAATGGAGTTCACACCGAGGCGGTCTGAACTCATAATCATGCGTGGAAAAGGAGAGACATAAGAGAAGTCTTTACCAAGAAGACCACGGCGGAGGAAACGGACGGGGCAATGATTAGGGCCACGTCCAAAGAGACAACATGGGTCATGAAAGACGTTACGTGATGGAATAAGTAGGTGAGACGGTAGTATCCTATACAGGACTATCAAGGAGAAAAGTAGGGGAAGATCATCGAGGAAAGTTACGGGAATCAGAAGGTCGGAGTTACAAAGACAAGATTCACGTGGCAGCATATGTTGGTGCGAGAAATGGTTGGAAAGGTTACGACCATTGGAGTACGGCTGTGAACCAAGCAACGGAGATCGTTTATAACCAACCACGGACACAAGACCATGGTACAAAAGGTGGAGTCAGATTATGGTATAGGGGTCAAATGGTGGTATCACAAATGGAGGATCGAAGCAGGGGAGGTGTGCACTAGGATCTACATTTCAAAGGTAATCGAGTGATTGAGAAAGATGGAAAATCTTGACTTGAAGAAAGTATGGAGGACAGACCACAACTAAGAATAGTTGTACCGAGATGAGAAGGAAGAATGTGCGCGAAGAGGAGTAGTCCAGACGTTCTAAAGATTGGAAAGAGGGTCCAGAGTTCATTAATAGAGAGACGGCCTTGAAGATGTTGAGGATCGACCAAGACCGCGAGAAGGATCATCAGCTCAAGAAGCTCAGGAGAGTAAGGATGGTTAGGAAGGATAAATTGAAGAAGTATAAGCGTGAAGACCGGGATGTGTACAACAAGACATCGACGAAGAAAAGATGGACAAGACGGAGAAGTAATTAGCTAAGGGAAGCTAACCAAGATGCAAAGGATGACCGTCGGGAGAAAGAAATCCCGAACCAGGAAGGGACAATTCAAAGATAGCCAAACTACTTACGTTACAAGAAGGGAAACAATACAAAGATTGAATGGAAAGTGGTAGCGGCCATTGGAGATAAGAAAAAAGCTGATCAACATTGGCTAAGTGTACGGTAGTAAGGATCCCCAAGCAACAGAGATTGGCGGAATATGGTGAAGACCAAGGAGGATTGGAGTGAGGAGGAGTGATTCCGGACTTATTTGCAAAGGACATGGTGTCCAGAGCGCATAGGAGGACAGTAAAGTGCGGAAGGTCACAACAGGGCAAAGGAAGTTGTGGTCAAGAGTAGAGGCGTTTTAGCAAGGACAAAGGCTAAAGAGGAAAAAACAAGTGTAAAGGAAGTTGGATGAAACAAAGGACTGAGAGGATAATGATGGTAAGAAAGGAAGAGATGGTGAAACAAAGGAAAGACCGAGTGGTCATTACCGAAGAGAGATGAACTGGAAGGTTTAAAATCGGAAAGAGGTCCGATGAACGAAGATATGAGAACGAAGTGAATCAAGAGACAGTAATGAGATGGTAGTTAGAACTGCAGCTCACACCCTTGGAAGGTACCGAACCAGTATCAAAGATGGAAGATGATGAAACCCAAGGACTGGTGATAGTGAAGATGGTGGTATTAGCTCAACGGGAGAATGGTGGTATGTTCTAGTGTTAGAATTCGGTAACGAATTCTATTAAGTGGGGGAGAATGTAATAACCTTCCAGAAGGAGTAGAACGGCCGAACAAGGGATACAACCGGCCGAGAGGGAGCGGATAAAGAACGAACAAAAATCTAGAGTTGTCAGAATGATTTGAAACTTTAATATATCATGGTTTTTCTAGGTTTTCAACCATGATATAGTTGTATATATTGAGTCTTTAACCTGGTTTTTAGAGTCTATTGAGTCTTCTACAGGTAGGCTTGCGTTTGGAGCAAAAGATGGAATTAAAAGACGTTTCTAGTGATTTGTGGAACGAGCTGAAGTTGGTGTCTCGACCACGATTGAGTGTCGACCGACACTGACTTTGATGTCGGTCGACACCGAGCGCGACAGAACAATACCCGAGAGTTAAAGATAAGTTTCGATTATTTGCAGAATTGCCCAGAGGTTTTCCCTAATTCTAAACTGACCCCAAAACGTGTTTAGAGAGTTTAATTAGGTTTTCAGACTCATCGAATCTTTTATCTTGTTCTTACTTTGTTCTTGCTTGAGAGATTGAAAGATATTGAGTTGGGGCTGATTCTTGCTACTTGTAACCTTGAGAGAAGGATTTCGAACCCCTTTTACTTTATTTATTTAGTCTTTTGGTTTTCTATTCATGATGTGTTGTTTGATTACTAATATGTCTGAGTAGTAACCTAGTTAGATTTAGGATTCTCACAAATGTTTTATGCTTGTTTGATAACTGATTGATTAGGATTCACCATATGTTTGTTCATCACCTAAGTTGTGCTTAATACTAAATTTTGGACTGATCACCTAGGGTTTAGATCTAAGATAATTGACAATATCACGAGAGTGTGAGTTATAATCTTAACGAACTTCGTGTGAGAACTTTGACTAGATACAAAGAGATTTGGTTTAGGAGAATTGTGAACCGATAGAACATGTTCTTAATGCTTGTTTAGAACTCTAGGATCATAAAGAGATTTGGATCGCTAGGTTGCTAGATATAGAAATAATCTCAGCGAGAGTTGGATTATTTAGCATTGTTTTCAAGTTCTTAAGCTTGTGTTTAATCTGAATCCGGTTAGTTAAGTTTCTTACATAGCATAATTCCCGAGAACTTCATAAGTCTGACGCCCTTCTCTATTTGAAAACACCTTCTTATTACTTGCTTTCATTTACTGCTTTCTTAAGATTTGATTTAGCTTACCTTGACGGCATATAATCTATCGTGTGACCGTGAATCCTTGTGGATTCGATACCCTGATATACTACAATAGCATTATTGTGCACTTGCCGTAGAATAGGGATAAAACTTACACCTATCAAGTTTTTGGCGCCGTTGCTGATGCAAGATGTAAGCGTGAGTGATGTTGAACAGGGACTGAAGTCTCTCTCTTCTAGATCGTGGGTGAAGTTGTGATGAGATGGATTCAACCCTAGGGTCTCTAGACTCCGTAGGAAGAACGTGAGATGATTAAATGGATAGAAGATGGATTGAATGTCGCCACACAAGAGATGAAGGATCTTGTGATAAGACTAATCTAAGGTCGCTTGATATGACTCACAAGAAAGCTTAGAATCAAAGGTGTTTTCTCTCAAGAAGAAGAACTGCGTTATTGTATTGATACTTGGTCAATGATACACGGCTGCTAAGGATCCTTATAAAGGGGATCGTGCAGCTGTTGCCTTCTAGGGGAGAAAACCTAATTACAACGGCTACTAAAATACTAAAATATCCTATGGTCCGAATTTAAAGTAATACAGGGAAACTTGACTCACTTAGCGACTAATACAGACTTTGACTCAGACAACTAATATAATGCTTGGACCTGCAAAATGAACAAACACAATATATGAATTGAAATCATACCTTATTGAGCGTGTGTGGTCGTCCATGATGGGGCCTAAGTGGGCTGAATTGAGAAGATCATCCTTGAGTCTTCAATTGTCTTCAGTTGGGCCTCTAAACACTCCACTTGATAATCTTGATCTAGGAGACTCTGAATTGACGTGTTGAACAGTGTTCTGAGTCTTCTAGTTCCTGATCTTGTCCTTGGAGGATCTCTCATGGTTGTAACGTCTTGAGCAGCAGGTACTTCTTCTAGGTCTTCTTGACGTGTCTCTATGCTTGAGTCAATGTCCTCATCATTCCCTCCCTCTTGAGAAGATTCTGACCTCAGAATTCCATCATCTGCATTATAAGGAAGCAAGTCAGCAACATTGAACACTGGCGAAATGGTCAACTCACCTGGCAGATCCAGCTTGTAGGCATTGTTGTTGACTCTCTCGAGTACTCGGAATGGTCCAGCTCCTCTTGGTGCTAGCTTGGATTTCCTCTGATTTGGGAACCTCTCGGTGCGCATGTGAATCCACACCCAATCTCCTGGATTGAAGATGAGCTCCTTCCTCCCTTTGTTAGCAGCCTTCTTGTACTTGGCTGTCTTCTCCTCTATGTTGGTCTTCACCTTCTGATGCAGCTTCTTGATCATCTCAGCCTTGGACTCTCCATCCTGATTAGTGACATCTAATGGCGGCAAAGGAACAAGATCTAAAGGGGTTTCTGGCTGAAATCCATAGATAATCTCAAAAGGTGACAACTTAGTAGTAGAATGGTTAGCATGATTATAAGCAAACCCAACATATGGAATACAATCTAACCAATTCCGTAAGTTCTTACCAACCGTGGCTCTTAAGAGAGTAGATAGAGTTCTGTTTACAACCTCAGTTTGTCCATCAGTTTGTGGATGACAAGTTGTTGAGAAGAGTAGCTTGGTTCCTAGCTTCCTCCAAAGAACTCTCCAGAAGTGACTCAGAAACTTCGTGTCTCGGTAAGAAACAATGGTTCTTGGGATCCCATGCAAGCGTACTACTTCTTTAAAGAATAGCTCAGCAGTCTGAGTAGCATCATTTGTCTTGGCACAAGGGATGAAATGTGCCATCTTTGAAAACCTGTCCACTACAACAAAAATAGAATCCTTTCCTCGGATTTTGGGTAAGCCTAAAAAAAATCCATTGATATATCAACCCAAGGCATACTAGGAATAGGAAGTGGTATGTATAACCATGTGGATGTGACCTAGATTTGGCTTTGAGGCAAGTTACACACTTGGAACAGAATCGTTCCACATCCTTCTTGAGGTGAGGCCAAAAGAAGTGTTCTACCAAAACGCTCAGAGTCTTGTCCACTCCAAAATGTCCCATGAGTCCACCACCATGTGCTTCCTTGATCAACAAGTCTCGCATAGAACCCTGTGGAACACACAAACGTTTTTCCCTAAACAAATAGCCATTATGTAAGTAGAAGGAACCTGTTGGGGCAATGGTACAATCTTGATAGACTGAACCGAAGTCTGGATCATCCTTATATGCATCCTTGAGGTGCTCAAATCCTAAGACCTTAGCCTCCATAGTTGTGATCAACATGTGTCTTCTTGATAATGCGTCAGCCACAACATTCTCCTTGCCCTTCTTGTACTTTATCACATATGGAAATGCTTCTACAAACTCCATCCACTTAGCATGTCTTCTCTTCAGTGTTGTTTGTCCTCTAAGGTGCTTCAAAGTCTCATGATCAGTATGTATGACGAACTCCTTGGACAGAAGATAGTGCTGCCATGTTTCCAACGATCTCACTAGTGCATAGAGCTCCTTGTCGTAAGTTGGGTAGTTCAGGCTGGCTCCACTTAGTTTCTCACTGAAGTAGGCTACTGGACGTCCTCCTTGAGTTAGCACAGCTCCAATACCTAAGCCTGAAGCATCACATTCAATCTCAAAAGTTTTGTTAAAATCAGGTAATACCAAAACTGGTGCGTGCGTCAAGCGATCTTTGAGTCTGTTGAACGCCTATAGATCACAGCAGTTAGAGGGGCGGCTAAAGTACTGAAATCTTTGACGAAACGCCTATAGAAGCTTGCCAATCCGTGGAAGCTCCTGACTTGTCCTATGTTGTTTGGCCTCGGCCATTCTTGGATGGATTTGATCTTCTCTTGATCAACCTGTAAGCCTTTGGAATTGTCAACAAAGCCTAGGAAAACCACTTAATTAGTACAAAAGGAGCACTTCTTATGATTCCCATATAGGCTTTCCTTTCGAAGTGTGTCAAGGACTAACTCAAGATGTTTCTGGTGATCCTCAAACGATTTGCTATAAACCAATATATCATCAAAATAAACTACAACAAATTTACTGATGTAAGCTCTTAGGACCTGGTTCATTAGCCTCATGAAGGTGCTGGGTGCATTGGTCAGACCAAATGGCATGACTAACCACTCATAGAGCCCCTGCTTAGTCTTGAAAGCAGTCTTCCATTCGTCACCTTCTTTCATTCTTACTTGATGGTATCCACTCCTAAGATCAATCTTTGAAAACACATTAGATCCATATAGTTCATCAAGCATATCATCTAACCTTGGAATTGGATGTCGATATTTTATGGTGATGTTGTTGATTGCTCGGCAGTCTACACACATCCTCCAAGTTCCATCTTTCTTTGGCACTAAGAGAACTGGTACAGCACACGGACTCAAGCTTTCTCTAATGTATCCTTTCTCCATTAAGTCTTGAATCTGCTTCTCCAACTCCTTAGTTTCTGTTGGGTTCATACGGTAAGCTGGACGGTTGGGCAATGGTACACCGGGAATTAGATCAATCTGATGCTCTATTCCTCTAATAGGTGGTAATCCAGCCGGTATCTCTTCAGGGAACACATCCTTGTATCTGTCAAGCAGTGATACAGTCTCTGGTACAAGTACATTGTCCTGTGAACCTGTAATCAACACATCTCTAAACACCATTAGTAGCACCGTTTCTTTAAGTTCTAAATCCTTATAGACAGTACTAGGAGTGATGTAAAGGTTAGTCTTACTTACCTTGGCCTCGGCAGCAAATTTGGATTGCATCTCATGTACCTCTTGGGGAGATAAGGGAGCAAGCTGGAATTTGCGCTTGTCATGTATGAAAGAATGAGTATTGGTGCGTCCATTGTGTATGACCTCTCTATCAAATTGCCATGGCCTGCCTAGGAGCATATGGCCTACTTGCATTGGGACAACATCGCACAAAACTTCATCCTCATACTTCCCTATCTTGAACTGAATCAGGCGGTATGGCCTCGGATGTTGGGTTGTCTTCAAACCTAGCTTTTCCACCATAATCTTGCTAGTAGCATTAGTACAAGATCCACCATCAATTATGAGACTACATACCTTGTTCTGAACTGAACATCGAGTGAAAAACAAGTTTTCTCGTTGGATGGTGTCTGGATCACTCAAGGCGCTCAATGCCCTGCATACAACTAACATCTCTCCTGTCTCGGGAAATGCTACCCCCTCTTCTGAATCCGCAGCTTCAAGGTGTTCCTCTTCATCTTGAGACTCATATCCTCCATCAGGTGTTAAAATCATAACTCGCTGATTTGGACAATCCCGTGCATAGTGACCTTTACCCTGACACTTGAAACAAGTTATGTGTCGAGCTCTTGTATTAGTGGTTGAAGACTTGCCTGAGTCAGTACGGTTGTTTCTTGGCGCTTCATAGGCTGGCCTCTTATCTTGGGAACCTGAGGCAACAGTCTTGCCTTTGTCAAGGTTCTTAGCTTGCGGTGCACTCCATTGATTCTTAGCCGAAGGTGCGTTCCATGAGTTAGGTCTTGAGCGACTTGCTGCCGCTGTCTTCCTCTTGATTCCTTGTTCAGCCTGCACGGCTGCATGCAATAAATCATTAAGATCATGACAAGGTTGACGTTCTACCTTTCTGGCAATCCGGTCGTTGAGCCCATCAATGAAATGGCCCATGAGAACTTCTTCACTCTCATCCAACGCCATTATGTTTTTGAGCTGCTCAAACTCTTCATAGTATTCCTCAACACTCTTGTTCTTCTGCGACAGCTGCCTGAACTGCTTCTGCATCTCTCTGTGGCAATGAGGTGGCACAAACCGCCTCCTGAAATTGTACTTCATGGCTGTCCAGGTTGTGATCCGCTCAAAGTTGTTCCGCCTACGGTCTTGGACTTCTCGGTCCCACCAAGTTAAGGCATGGTCCGTGAGTTGAGCCGAAGCTAGAGCTATCTTCTTCTGGTCATTGTACTCGTAGTAATCAAAGATGTACTCCATACGCCTCTCCCAATCAAGGTATGCTTCCGGATTAACCCTACCTGCAAAAGTTGGCACAGTTAGTTTCAAATCTTTTGCAAAGTTACGGTTTACCTCTTGTTGTGGTTGGCGTTCACGGCGGTGGTGTTGATGATCTCGGTCTCTTCCTCTTGCTCCTGCATTCAGGGTATGCTCACTCTCCTCATCATCTGACTGCTCGTCATTCCTTGGAAGTTCTAGTCGTCCAACCCTCTGATCAATCCGTCCGATCTAAGCCGACAGATCGTTCCTCAAGGCTTGGAGCGCTTCTAGCAGAGTTGCATTAGGGTCGACTTGTTCTCCTGCCATTGGTTTCCTGTTCCTACACACACTAGAGCAAGCGATCAAGGGACTAGGGAACAAAAGGCACAAAATAAGAAGAAAGATCCTAAGCAAACCTATGATAACTTGTGATACAAGCGATGCGTCAAGGACTGACACAAGAGAAGGCTCGGTTGCAAATAAGAATCACGCTCGGTTTGATAAAAGAAGTTTTGGAAAGTTGAAAACCGAATTAGGAGGATATAGAAAGTTGAAAATCGATTTATGAAAATTCTTTAGGAAGTTTGAAAAGATTTTAGAAAGTTTCTTTTTTTTTTTTTGAAAAGTGAGATTTAACCACAAAATTAGGAACTAGAATATCTTTGAAAATCAAAATATTTTTGAAATCTTCTTTTTTTTGTTTTTTTTTGAAAGTTGAAAACGAGTTGCAGCAAAAAGGAATCTTTGATCCTAAAACCCTAAGAACATTCGCTCAATGGCTCAAGCACAAAGAAGCGATTTCTAAAGGATGTAAGGATGTCGATCAACAATGGAACTAGATGAAACAAGAGACTTTTATGGTTTTCGATTTGGAATGCAAACGAATGGAAAACAAACTAAAACAGACGATTTTTTTTTTTTGAATGTAGAAATCGAAAGCTATAAACTAGACTGCAAGGAAAACTGAAAGGAAAAGGATAGATACACCTGATCTAGGAACCTTTCGGCTCTGATACCAGATGATGCAAGATGGAAGCGTGAGTGATGTAGAACAGGGACTGAAGTCTCTCTCTTCTAGATCGTGGGTGAAGTTGTGATGAGATGGATTCAACCCTCGGGTCTCTAGACTCCTTAGGAAGAATGTGAGATGATTAAATGGATAGAAGATGGATTGAATGTCGCCACACAAGAGATGAAGGATCTTGTGATAAGACTGATCTAAGGTCGCTTGATATGACTCACAAGAAAGCTTAGGATCAAAGGTGTTTTCTCTCAAGAAGAAGAACTGCGTTATTGTATTGATACTTGGTCAATGATACACGGCTGCTAAGGATCCTTATAAAGGGGATCGTGCAGCTGTTGCCTTATAGGGCAGAAAACCTAATTACAACGGCTACTAAAATACTAAAATATCCTATGGTCCGAATTTAAAGTAATACAGGGAAACTTGACTCACTTAGCGACTAATACAGACTTTGACTCAGACAACTAATATAATGCTTGGACCTGCAAAATGAACAAACACAATATATGAATTGAAATCATACCTTATTGAGCGTGTGTGGTCGTCCATGATGGGGCCTAAGTGGGCTGAATTGAGAAGATCATCCTTGAGTCTTCAATTGTCTTCAGTTGGGCCTCTAAACGCTCCACTTGATAATCTTGAGCTAGGAGACTCTGAATTGACGTGTTGAACAGTGCTCTGAGTCTTCTAGTTCCTGATCTTGTCCTTGGAGGATCTCTCATGGTTGTAACGTCTTGAGCAGCAGGAACTTCTTCTAGGTCTTCTTGACGTATCTCTATGCTTGAGTCAATGTCCTCATCAGTTGCCGGGGACTCAACTGAGTTCGCCGATAGATTTTGTTTTAGAGTTGAGTCTAGATCGTTTCTATTTTCTTTGTTACTGATTTTTCTCTTGTTTGGCTTGTTTTTGTTGCGCAGAAATCGACAGGCATTCAGTGTCGACCGATTTCTTCTTTAGTGTCGCTCGACATTGACCTCGAGACAGAGTTTTGAGATCAGTGTATGCCAAGTCGACATACCCGAAGCAACCAGAGCGAAGAACTTATTAACCTCAGACTTGAGGAGCTTGCTAGACTAGAGAGAACGAACAGAAAGGGTCAAAGAACAAGAATGATGAACAATCGTTTGATTTTGAGACCAGATGTTGGAGGAGTTTTGAGAGACCAACAAAACAACCCCTACAACGATCAGGGGCAAGGGATTGATGCTGAGGGACGAGTGATCCCTGAACCTGAACCTGAACAGCCTCAAGGTAAGAGGCAGATGGTTGTTGCTGAGAAGACTCTTGCTGACTACAACCGTCCCGATGAGTTTTATGCTAACCGGTCAGCAATTGTTCCTCTTTCTTTTGAGAGGAATGACTTTGAGATCAACACTGTCTACTACTCTATGCTGAGGCAGAACCCCTTCCATGGTCTCCCACATGAGCAACCCATGGACCACATTGAGGATTTTGAAGCCTTCATCACTGGAATGAAGTACAATGGGGTGGACTATGACTTCTTGTATCTGAAGCTTTTCCCATACTCTCTTGCTGGAGTGGCTACTGCTTCGCTGAAACAACTTCCACCTGGGAAGTTAACTACTTGGGATGCTGTGAAGAGAGAGTTCCTACGACACTTTTATGATGATGCTCGCTCATATCAGCTCAGACAGGACCTTCTCACATTCACTCAAGGTCCTACAGAGCCTCTTAAGTCTGCTTGGATGAGGTTCAAGATGTACCAACGTGACTGTCCTCATCATGGATTTTCTGAAGTAACGCTGCTGGGCATATTCTTCAGAGGAATTCATCTAAAATTACCAGTCTGCATTGGATGCTGCCAGCAATGGCAATATCAACACAAAGACTCGTGAGCAGGCTAGATTGCTGATTGATAACTTGGTGAGCAGTAACAGCACCAAGACTGCTGATAGAAGAAGGAAAGAGTCTGGTGGAAAGATTGATGATCTGCAGACTAATGATATCAAGAACAAGCTAGACACTGTTCACAGCTTGTTGACTAGTAAGAAAGCTGTTCACTTTGCTCAAGAAGTTGAAGTGTTTGAGGCTGAAGAAGACTGCCAAGAAGAGGATGTGAACTATATCAGTGGCTCTGGATTTCAAAGAAACAAGTTTGGAAATCAGCAAGGCAACAAGTTCTTTAATTGTGGACAGAAGAGTGCTTTCACAAGCAACCAAAACTCTTCTGGATATGGTCAGAATGCTGGTTATCAGAAACCTTTTCAGCAAGGTAATTCTTATCAGAGGGATTATGGATCATCTTCATATCAGACACCTCCTGCTGCTAGTGCTCATGAGAGCAAGATGGAAGCTATGATGGAGCGGTTGTTGGAGGGTCAGACGAAGGTCACTGTGGATTTCAACAAGATCCTGCATGCAGTGTATGAAGATCTTAATGGGAAATATGAGTATGTGAGCACACATATGAAGCAGTTGGACACACAAGTGAACTAAATTTCAAGCTCAGTCAAGGGAAAGAATGTCATGGATACCCACATCAAGGCTTGGTCAGTTCAGAATGATGATGGATCAAATCAAGGAGAGAAATTTGAGATTAACACTGCTGAACTTGTTGAAGATGCTGAAAAACCCAAGACTGAAATCCCAGTGTCAGTCGACTTCGACTTTGACGTCGGTCGATATCCACTTTCAAATGGGATTTCGAGTTCTCATGACGAATGGAAATCGAGCATGACCGATTTAGGAGTCGACATCAGTGATGAATTGGCTAATGTCGACCGACATCAGTTCAACGTCGGTCGACATCAAAAGCGTAAGGAGCCAGATTTGCCAACATCTTGCTCCTGTACCTTTCCCTAAGGTATCTATGAAATCTCAACAAGAGCTTGATGAAGCTAAACAGCTGGAAGTGATGGGTAAGAAGTTGAAAGAAGATCCACAAGTTGACACTTCACCCTATCATCCTTGTGTACATAGATACTTAGAGATGATGCTGCCTATGGATGAGGTACCGAAGGAATGGGTAGTGGTGATTCCTAAGCAAGTCAGTGACGTGCTGCTCAATCAGGTCCCCAAGAAGCTACCAGATCCTGGTATATTTGTGCTGAGTTGTTCCATCTTTGAGAATGGCTTCAAGCGCTCCTTGTGTGATTTAGGAGCTGCTGGAAATCTCATGTCATACTCTGTGGCAGAGAGACTGGGGATGACATATTTTTCACACACTAAGATCTCTTTGGTCCTAGCTGATCAGTCAAGAAGGGTTCCAGAAGGAGTTCTTAAGGATGTCCCACTCAGAGTTGGAAACTATCTAGTTCCAACAGACTTTGTGGTTCTGAAGTACGATAGTGAGCCGGATGATTCTCTAATACTGGGAAGACCATTCTTAGCCACAGCTGGAGCGAAGATTGATGTGAGACATAATCTGATTGATCTCCACCTGGGAGATGAGCCACTACACTTTGAGATGGATATGCTGCGAAGGCCAAAGATCGATGGTCAAACCTTTAGCATTGAGGATGAACAGGAAACTCAGACTAGAGAGGTTCCAGTTTCTGATCCTGGAGAAAAGAAGATAGTGGTTTCTCAAGATTCCACTTTAACATCTTCAGAACTTGAAACTGCTTCTAAGCAGAAAGCTCCAAACATCAGAGCCACACCAAAGCAAAGGTGCGCGTCTTCCCAACTTGATTATACTGATTTCACTGCTATGTCTGCAGGGAAACACTCTGGTCCTAATCTCTCGTTCCTTGGACGAGCTCATGCTGACACTGCTTACTCTCAACCTTGGATGAGAAGACTTTCGCAGAGGCAATCACAGCCTCTGTCGAAACCACCGGGAGTCTAATCTCCCATCAAAGTCAAGCTAATAACTTAAAACAAGCGTTGAGTGGGAGGCAACCCACTGTAGGTTAGTTTTCTTTTCTTTTTGGTTTTTGTTCTTGTGTCTTTTGATTTTTCTGATTTTTGTGTGTCAGAGCCGTGAACAACAGGACTACAGACAGCAGTGTCGAGCAACACTAAGCTTAGTGTCGGTCGACATCACCCGTGTTCAGGTTCGGTTTTTAACTCAAAATCTCTATGGTTCCAATTTGATTTATACCGATCTCATGCTACAATTGCACTGGGAGAGTGCAGTTTACGTGTGGGGGAGGTGGCTAGTGACATTGTGTTTTATTTTCTTAAGAGTCAGTCCCATGTTTTCACTTGTTTTTCAAACTTGTTTTATTGAGTCAAAATTTGTATGAAACTATGATTTTTCGAGGAAATTTTTCGCTGGAACAGGAACTAAGTGACCATTGGACAGACTTGGAGAAGCTCTATGACTATTAGAAAACCCCAAATGGATCAACTTACCAAGGACACCCATATCTAACCAGGTATTCAGAGGATCCATCACTAGTCTCACTCTTAATCTTGACTTTAATTTCTCACTTAGGGGCTCGGTAATCTTTGGGTCGGATTCCTTTGATGTGTTTGACACAGCCTGTGATCATGTCTAAAGTATGGTTTCTGATTTTCCCCTCCCTTGACAGTAAAAAAAAAGAGATAAAAACCGAGGATAAGCTAGTAGCTTCGAAGTGGTCACGGGAGTGGTAGAGACCCTTATTACCTCATGTGTATCCATGGAAAGATTCAAAGTTAAACCCCAATAAAAAAGGGAAGAGCACTAATAGGAAAAATAAAATGATACCCAGTGGGGAAAAATCAGTGCTAAGGGAGAAAGGGAAAAGAAAGAAACCATAAACCGACAGTTTGGTGGTCAGACACTGAATGGGTTGAGTCCATGTGTCCTTTGATTTGATACTCCCTCTGTGAGACCACACTAAATTGTATACAGAGGCTAGTGTGGTGAACTTTAATGTCCTAATTTGATTGTGGAGTTTACTTGGGACAGTTGCTAAGTGTGGGGGAAGTACATTGTGGTTTTGAGCTCTGCAGGAAAGTTTTCAGTGGTTTACTAAGTGAATTTGAATGCGAAAGTTCCTAGGACGAAATGAGTTTATGTGTCTTCAAACCTCTTTTCTTATGCTTTGGTTATTTACTTGCTTGAGGGCAAGCAAGAGCTAAGTGTGGGGGAGTTGATATATCATGGTTTTTCTAGGTTTTCAACCATGATATAGTTGTATATATTGAGTCTTTAACCTGGTTTTTAGAGTCTATTGAGTCTTCTACAGGTAGGCTTGCATTTGGAGCAAAAGATGGAATTAAAAGACGTTTCTAGTGATTTGTGGAACGATTTGAAGTTGGTGTCTCGACCACGATTGAGTGTCAACCGACACTAACTTTGAGGTCGGTCGACACCGAGCGCGACAGAACAATACCCGAGAGTTAAAGACAAGTTTTGAAGATTTGCAGAATTGCCCAAAAGTTTTCCCTAATTCTAAACTGACCCCAAAACGTGTTTAGAGAGTTTAATTAGGTTTTCAGACTCATTGAATCTTTTATCTTGTACTTACTTTGTTCTTGCTTGAGAGATTGAGAGATATTGAGTTGGGGCTCATTCTTGCTTCTTGTAAACTTGAGAGAAGGATTTCGAACCCCTTTTACTTTATCTATTTAGTCTTTTGGTTTTCTATTCATGATGTGTTGTTTGATTACTAATATGTCAGAGTAGTAACCTAGTTAGATTTAGGAATTCTCACAAAGGTTTTATGCTTGTTTGATAACTGATTGATTAGGATTCACCATCTGTTTGTTCATCGCCTAAGTTGTGCTTAATACTGAATTCTGGACTGATAACCTAGGGTTTAGATCTGAGATAATTGACAATAGCACGAGAGTGTGAGTTATAATCTGAACGAACTTAGTGTGAGCAATTTGACTAGATACAAAGAGATTTGGTTTAGGAGAATTGTGAACCGATATAACCTATTCTTAATGCTTGTTTAGAACTCTAGGATCACAAAGAGATTTGGATCGCTAGGATGCTAGATATATAAATAATCTCAGCGAGAGTTGGATTATTTAGCATTGTGTTTCTAGTTCTTGAGCCTGTATTTAATCTGAATCCGGTTAGTTAAGTTTCTTACATAGCATAATTCCCGATAACTTCCTAAGTCTGACGCCCTTCTCTATTTGAAAACACCTTCTAGTTACTTGCTTTCATTTACTGCTTTCTTATGATTTGATTTAGCTTAACTTGACGGCATATAATATATCGTGTGACCGTGAGTCAATGTGGATTCGATACCCTGAAATACTACAATAGCATAACTGTGCACTTGCAATAGAGTAGGGATAAAACTTACACCTATCAAACTTGAAGCGTTGCCTGAAGAGGACATTTTACGATTTTTGGTCGAAGCAGAATTGAAATGGGACGAGTTTATTAGGATATGGTTAAAGTTGGTTCAAGGCTGGTCGAGTTTTGTTCGAGGATGGTCGGGTTGTCGAGGCTGTCGGTGGTCAAGCGGTCTAGTGAGGTCCAGCTGTTGCCCTGCATGCAGGTTTGACCACCACTTGGAACAGTGCATGGACCAGCGACCACATGGCTGCTAAATGTCATTTTTGGGCTGCCATTTGTCACCAACATGCAAACGTTCCCTTCCTATATATACCACCCATCCCTTAGCCATTTTCACTTTCAGAATCTGGGAAAAAAATTCAAGATAGATAAAGAGGTTGGTTAGAGAGAGAAAGTGAGAAATGGAGAGGATTAGTGCGAGACGGAGCAGACATACGAGACGGGGCGTTCAGGTTAAGCCTCGGGTGTCGATTTAGTTTGGAGACTCTCGGGATTAAGGAACGGGTTGTAGGACGGGTTAGTCCCGGTAGCTATAACTAACGGTTTATGCAGGTCGTGTCGTAAGGATTGAAATACTCGGAGTATTTATCCTTAGCCGCGTTTTTGTTTGGGTGATCCTGCATTTTGATGATGTTTAAACCATGATTTTTTTAGTAATTGATGCATACAAGTGTGCTGGAGGATAACTTGTTAATCTCTTTGAATTTGGGTGATAGTTTCATAGAGAATTAATTCATGCATGATCATTGTGTTGATTTGGTGTTAAGATTCATGTTCTCTTTGATTGTGTGAGGAATCATTGAGATTGTTGTGATATCATGCATGATTGTTGTGATAAGTACGAGTGTTGATTCAGATCCACTTAAATTTGGTTGTTGTGGAAAAGATGGGGTTTCCCGTATGGGTGAGGATGTGGTAGCTTCGTGAGATCTTGGATCCACGTAATTCTCCCTTCCGTTCTAGAGACGGTTATAGTGGCTGTTGTGATCTTCGGATCCTGTGCATGACCCTACACCGTAATGTGATTGTGAAAGTACGTGGATGCTTGTGTGGGTATCAAGCAGTCTACGGAACTTGTGTTATGTGTTGCATGTGGCTGTGTGTGGTAACAAGGGACACCACGGACTAGTTGATTGTTTATATGCATGTGGTCGTGGGTGGTAACAAAGAAACCGCGGGGCAGTTGAATTGTGTTGTTCTGGGGCATGCGGGATTGCTCTTGTGGTCTAGGACGTGTGTGAGTCCTAGTTGATGGATTGTAGAACTTGTGTGAGTGTTCTAGAGTTAGTGTATTCGATGCCCCCATTGTGGTCGTTACCTAGGGTGGAGGTAACGAAGTACTCGGACGGTACTTTGGTAGCTCCCTTGTCCGTGTAGATCGAATGGTACTTGGGTCTCTCCGTTGGCCAAGCGTTGTGTCGACAGATAGGAGAAGACTCGGACGGTACTTGGGTTGTTCCCTTGGCCGAGTAGCTCGGATGGTACTTGGGTTGTTCCCCTGGCCGAGCATTGTGTGTCGACATGTGGTGATACTCGGCTTGTAATCCTTTGTGGTGATTAAGACGCGAGCAGTCACCTGTGTTGGGGGAGTATCCAGTTCACTAGGTGGCCTTCACATGTGTTGAGTTGAGATGATTCTAGGGAGTCTAGATCATGTTAAGATAGAGATAATGTTATGCATTGGGTTCGAGTATGATGTGTATTGCATTCATGTTGTGATGTTATTTTTGCTTGTCTATGCATGTTAGACGTTTGTTTGATTGATGTGCATTGTGCTTCGGCCATTGGGACGGGTTGGTTTACTAATGCCTGTTAGAGGGTCGTGGACTCACTGGGTAGCCCATAATGTTGCTTGTTAAATAAATTGTACCTCGCAAGAAACCATAGACGGGCTTAAAGGCAAGTTCGGACGTTAGGCCGCCTGCGTAGTCTCGGGTTGTGAATGTGGAGATCGTGGAGTTTGTACTAAGTAGGATTTTTGGCTCGAGCTCGATAAACTGTATGTTTTTTTATTACATTTTGTAATAGATCCTATATAGTATAAATAAAATACTCCCTCCGTTTCACAATAAGTGTCATTTTAGACTTGTTTTCTCGTTTCAAAATAAGTGTCGTTTTAGATTTTCAATGCAACTTTTAATATAGATTACATATTTTAACCTCAATATTAACCAATGAAATATAAAGATACCAAAAGTCAAATTATTTATTAGGGGTATATTAGAAAATTTAATGTGTTTCATAATTTGTGTGAAAAAATGTTAGAATGACACTTATTGTGAAACAGAGGGAGTATGTTTTGTTTAACTCCACGGTTCCAACGATATGTGTTTTGTCCAAACTAATATAACTCTCGGATTTGGTACGGGTTGGAAAGCCTTAGGCCACGGTCAAGAGGGTCGGATATCACGGACGGGCCGGCCTGACCTCGGGGACGTCTGAAACGTTCGCGGTATTCGACACTTGTGACATCTCTGGCCGTCAATTGTCCGTAGAACGAGTCAGGGGTGTTACAAATGGTGGTATCAGATCATGGTTCATGATCCTGCTCACGGAACTCGTGTTTTCAAATGTTTTATCGAGTCAAATGGGTTGCACTCACAACATTAGGAAACCAGTACGTCCGACGATAAATGGGTAGGTTGGGTTTAGGACTTGCCTTTGTTCATTGCAGCGGAGAGATGCAGACTGAACGGAAATAAGCCATGGAGCCCACTACCCACATGGATCATCCGGACGGTGGAAATGGAGTAGACCGAGAAAGCGCGGCCAAAGGGAGGTAATTCCTTAGAGTGTAGGTTTAAGCCTTCATGACCTTTTTAAGATCCCGTGTCAGGTACGTATGGGTGCGTATGGGTGCTAACTCTCTCTTGATTGTAATTGTGTTATGCATGTTATTGTGTGATGTGTTGGTTTATATTATATAGTAGTTATAATATGAAACTGGGAAAGGGTGTTAGGAAGTTAGGGTGACCGAATGCATGAAAATAATAAGGTGAGTATTTTTTTTTGCACGTCGGTAACTTCCTAGGTTGGGTTTGGGTGTGAGAATCCATAAGTTTCCTGGAAAGTGTTCCTAAAAACCTTAGGATTGTAAAGTGGTAAGGTCTTAGGAAACCCAGTTCCTAAAAGCTATTACATGAACCAAAACCCAAGAAACCTTTAAACCGGTCGTGTGGCATGGCTTATGAACGGAGTTGTGATGGGTGTGGGAGAAACTGAAGATCAGGGGGATCGTTCAGTAGGCGGTTTAGTAAAAGCAATGGATCAGCGGATCAGAGTTTTGAGATCGACCATGAACGGTTTTGTGAAGATCATAGGTCAAGGAGATCAGTCTGAGACAGTTTATGGAAGTCATTGATCAGGAGGATCAGTTGGCAAGGAAAGAGTTAGTGAGTGGTCAAGACCAAGAGGTACATAATCACTTTTTGAGAAAGTGATGGTTCGAGACTGTGGATGAAGAAAGAACGTGGGAAGGAGTGACCACCATTACTAATGGGTGATGAGGATGTAATAGTGTTATTCTTTCTCAAGGGGAGTGGCCGGAGTGACAGTGACATTCGTATCAATAAAAACCAATGGAGAAGAGTTCATACAAGAAGCTGAACTAGTGGTTACAAATGGAGATGAAGACGATTTGAATGCAGTAGTGCTTATGGAATGGAGTTCACACCGAGGCGGTCTGAACTCATAATCAAGGTGGAAAAGGAGAGACATAAGAGAAGTCTTTACCAAGATGACAACGGAGGAGGAAACGGACGGGGCAATGATTAGGGCCATGTCCAAGGAGACAACATGGGTCATGAAAGGCGTTACCTGATGGAATAAGGAGGTGAGACGGTAGTATCCTATATAGGACTATCAAGGAGAAAAGCAGGGGAAGATCATTGAGGAAAGTTGCGGGAATCAGAAGGTCGGAGTTACAAAGACAAGATTCACGTGGCAGCATATGTTGGTGCGAGAAGTGGTTGGAAAGGTTACGGCCATTGGAGTACGGCCGTGAACCAAGAAACGAAGATCGTTTATAACCAACCACGGACACAAGACCATGGTACAAAAGGTGGAGTCAGATTATGGTATAGGGGTCAAATGGTGGTATCACAAATGGAGGATCGAAGCAGGGGAGGTGTGGACTAGGATCTACATTTCAAAGGTAATCAAGTGATTGAGAAAGATGGAAAATCTTGACTTGAAGAAAGTTTGGAGGACAGACCACAACTAAGAATAGTTGTACCGAGATGAGAAGGAAGAATGTGCAGAGCGAAGAGGAGTAGTCCAGACGTTCTAATTGATGGAAAGAGGGTCCAGAGTTCATTAATAGAGAGACGGCCATGAAGATGTTGAGGATCGACCAAGACCGCGAGAAGGATCACCAGCTCAAGAAGTTCAGGAGAGTAAGGATGGTTAGGAAGGATAAATTGAAGAAGGATAAGCGTGAAGACCGGGATGTGTACAAGGACAAGACATCGACGAAGGAAAGATGGACAAGACGGAGAAGTAATTAGCTAAGGGAAGCTAACCAAGATGCAAAGGATGACCGTCGGGAGAAAGAAATCCCGAACCAGGAAGGGACAGTTCAAAGATTGCCAAACTACTGACGTTACATGAAGGGAAACCATACAAAGATTGAATGGAAAGCGGTAGCGGCCATTGGAGATAAGAAAAAGGCTGATCAACATTGGCTAAGTGTACGGTAGTAAGGATCCCCAAGCAACAGAGATTGGCGGAATATGGTGAAGACCAAGGAGGATTGGCGTGAGGAGGAGTGATTCCGGACTTATTTGCAAAGGACATGGTGTCCAGATCGCATAGGAGGACAGTAAAGTGCGGAAGGTCACAACAGGGCAAAGGAAGTTGTGGTGAAGAGTAGAGGCGTTTTAGCAAGGACAAAGGCTAAAGAGGAAAGAAACAAGTGTAAAGGAAGTTTGATGAAACAAAGGACTGAGAGGATAATAATGGTAAGAAAGGAAGAGATGGTGAAACAATGGAAAGACCGAGTGGTCGTTACCGAAGAGAGATGAATTGGAAGGTTATAAATAGGAAAGAGGTCCGATGAAGGAAGAGATGAGAACGAAGTGAATCAAGAGACAGTAACGAGATGGTAGTTAGAACTACAGCTCAAACCCTTGGAAGGTACCGAACCAGTATCAAAGATGGAAGATGATGAAACCCAAGGACTGGTGATAGTGAAGATTTTGGTATTAGCTCAACGGGAGAATGGTGGTATCTTCTAGTGTTAGAATTCGGCAACGAATTCTATTAAGTGGGGGAGAATGTAATAACCTTCCCGAATGAGTAGAACGGCCGAACGAGGGATATGACTGGCCGAGAGGGAGCGGATAAAGAACGACCAAAAATCTAGAGTTGTCAAAATTATTTGAAACTTTAATATATCGTGGTTTTTCTAGGTTTTCAACCATGATATAGGTGTATATATTGAGTCTTTAACCTGGTTTTTAGAGTCTATTGAGTCTTCTACAGGTAGGCTTGCGTTTGGAGCAAAATATGTAATTAAAAGACGTTTCTAGTGATTTGTGGAACGAGCTGAAGTTGGTGTCTCGACCACGATTGAGTGTCGACCGACACTGACTTTGATGTCGGTCGACACCGAGCGCGACAGAACAATACCCAAGAGTTAAAGACAAGTTTCGAAGATTTGCAGAATTACCCAGAAGTTTTCCCTAATTCTAAACTGGCCCCAAAACGTGTTTAGAGAGTTTAATTAGGTTTTCAGACTCATTGAATCTTTTATCTTGCTCTTACTTTGTTCTTGCTTGAGAGATTGAGAGATACTGAGTTGGGGCTGATTCTTGCTACTTGTAACCTTGAGAGAAGGATTTCGAACCCCTTTCACTTTATCTATTTAGTCTTTTGGTTTTCTATTCATGATGCGTTGTTTGATTACTATTATGTCTGAGTAGCAACCTAGTTAGATTTAGGAATTCTCACAAAGGTTTGATGCTTGTTTGATAAATGATTGATTAGGATACACCATTTGTTTGTTCATCACCTAAGTTGTGCTTAATATTGAATTCTGGATTGATCACCTAGGGTTTAGATCTGAGATAATTGACAATAGCACGAGAGTGTGAGTTATAATCTGAACGAACTTAGTGTGAGCAATTTGACTAGATACAAAGAGATTTGTTTTAGGAGAATTGTGAACTGGTAGAACCTGTTCTTAATGTTTGTTTAGAACTCTGGGATCATAAAGAGATTTGGATCGCTAGGATGCTAGATATAGAAATAATCTCAGCTAGAGTTGGATTATTTAGCATTGTGTTTCTAGTTCTTGAGCCTGTGTTTAATTTGAATCCGGTTAGTTAAGTTTCTTACATAGCATAATTCCCGAGAACTTCCTAAGTCTGACGCCCTTCTCTATTTGAAAACACTTTCTTGTTACTTGCTTTCATTTACTGCTTTCTTAATATTTGATTTAGCTTAACTTGACGGCATATAATTTATCGTATGACCGTGAGTCATTGTGGATTCGATACCCTGAAATACTACAATAGCATAACTGTGCACTTGCAGTAGAATATGGATAAAACTTACACCTATCAAACTTGAAGCGTTGCCTGAAGAGGACATTTTACGATTTTTGGTCGAAGCAGAATTGAAATGGGACTAGTTTATTTGGACATGGTGTAAGTTGGTGCAAGGCTGGTCGAGTTTTGTTCGAGGATGGTCGGGTGGTCGAGGCTGTCGGTGGTCGAGCAGTCGAGTGAGGTCCAGCTGTTGCCCTGCATGCAGGTTTCACCACAACTTGGACCAGTGCATGGACCAGCGACCACATGGCTGCTAAATGTCTTTTTTGGGCTGCTATATGTCACCAACATGCAAACGTTCCCTTCTTATATATACCACCCATCCCTTAGCCATTTTTCACTTTCAGAATCTGAGAAAAAAATTCTATATAGAGAAAGAGGTTGGTTAGAGAGAGAAAGTGAGAAATGGAGAGGATTAGTGCGAGACTGAGCAGACAGACGAGACGGGGAGTTCAGGTTAAGCCTCGGGTGTCGATTTAGTTTGGAGACTCTCGGGATTAAGGACAGGCTGCAGAACAGGTTAGTCCCGGTAGCTATGACTAATGGTTTATGCAGGTCGTGTCGTATTGAAATACGCGGAGTATTTATCCTTAGCCACGTTTTTGTTTGGGTGTTCCTGCATTTTGATGAGGTTTAAAACCTTATTGTTTTAATGATTGATGCATATATGTGTGCTGGAGTATAACTTTTTAATCTCTTTGAATTTGGGTGATAGTTTCATAGAGAATTAATGTATGCATGATCATTGTGTTTATTTGGTGTTAAGATTCATGTTCCCTTTGATTGTGTGAGTAATCATTGAGATTGTTGTGATATCTTGCATGATTGTTGTGATAAGTACGGGTGTTGATTGAGATCTACCCGAAAATGGTTGTTGTGGAAACGATGGGGTTTCTCGTATGGGTGAGGATGTGGTAGCTTCGTGAGATCTTGGATCCACGTAAGTCTCCCTTCCGTTCTAGAGACGGTTGTAGTGGCTGATGTGATCTTCGGATCCTGTGCATGACCCTACACCGTAATGTGATTGTGAAAGTATGTGGATGTTTGTGTGGGTATCATGCAGTCTACGGTACTTGTGTTGTGTGTTGCATGTGGTTGTGTGTGGTAACAAGGGACACCACAGACCAGTTGATTGTTTATATGCATGTGGCCGTGGGTGGTATCAAAGACACCGCGGGCCAATTGAATTGTGTTGTTCTGGGGCATGCGGGATTTCTCTAGTGGTCTAGGACGTGTGTGAGACCTAGTTGATGCATTATAGAACTTGTGTGAGTGTTCTAGAGTTAGTGTATTCGGTACTCCCATTGTGGTTGTTACCTAGGGTGGAGGTAACGAAGTACTCGGACGGTACTTGGGTAGCTCCCTTGGCCGATTAGATCGAACGGTACTTGGATCGCTCCCTTGGACAAGCGTTGTGTCGACACATAGGAGAATACTCAGATGGTACTTAGGTTTTTCCCTTGGCCGAGTAGCTTGGACGGTACTTGGGTTGTTCCCTGGGCCGAGCATTGTGTGTCGACATGTGGTGATACTCGGCTTATGATCCTTTGTGGTGATTAAGGCACGAGTAGTCACCTGCGTAGGGGAGTATCCAGTGCACTATGAGGCCTTCGCATGGTTTGAGTTGAGATGAGAGTAGGGAGTCTAGATCATGTTATGATAGAGATAATGTTATGCATTTGGGTTCGAGTATGATGTGTATTGCATTCATGTTGTGATGTTGTTGTTGCTTGTCTATTGTTAGACATTTGTTTGGTTGATGTGCATTGTGCTTCGGCTATTGGAACGGGTTGGGGGTACTAATGCATGTTAGAGGGTCGTGGACTCACTGGGTAACCCATAATGTTGGTCGTTAAACAAATTGTGTCTTGCAGGAAACAATAGACCGGCTAGAGGGCAAGTTCGGACGTTAGGCCGCCGGCGTAGTCTCGGGTTGTGAGTGTGGAGATTGTGGGGTTTGTACTATGTAGGATTTTTGGGTCGAGCTCGATAAACTGTATGTTTTTGGGTTACATTGTATAATAGATCATATATAGTATAAATAAAATGCGTTTTTTGTTTAACTCCACGGTTCCAACGATATGTGTTTTGTCCGAACTAATACAACTCTTAGATTTGGTACGGGTTGGAAAGCCTTAGGCCACACACGGGGTTGTTACAATGGGACCCCCCACATTGTCTCCCTTGACCGTATGTTCGCACTTCCGGTCCGATAGTCAGTCTTAATGACCTTTAGGCTGGTCGGGGATGCTACAAGTCTCCCCCTTGAAAGGGATTCGTCCGCAAATCCGTTCCAAGTCGTCCATCTTCAGTAAACTCCATAAACCACTATGGGTAATCGGCATTCATCATTTTTTTTCATTTCCCAAGTGATTTCCTTAACTCCGTTTCAAAACCATTCCACTTTGACCAATTGAGTCACTTTCTTTCGGGTTGCTTTTTCCATCCAATCCAATATCCTTATGGGTCTCGCTTCCATGATAATGTTTGCCTTAAGATCACTAGGTATCTCTGGCACGACCACATCTTGATCCAATAAGCACTTGCGGAGTTGGGAAACATTGAACACATTGTGGAATGCAACCATCTCGTTTGGCAAGTCCAATTTGTATGCGACCGCCCCCACTCTCTCATTGATCCAGAACGAACCTAAGTACCTTGGATCTAGCTCCCACGTTTTGAAACCCTTGCCTTTTCTTTGAAAGTGATTATTTAGGATGAGATAAACATTTTGAATCTATCTCCTTAGTATCAACTTCAGGGGGTAGTTGCAATTGTGTATAATGAATTGATATCTCTTTTTCTTGCAAGCTTAGAAAATTCTTCAACACAGTTCTGGAGTCATTGGAAACGAATTGGGTTAAATAAATACTTACCTTATTAACACCTTTAGTGTTTTTAATTTGAAATAGAGATCTTGGAAAGATATGTTGATGTTTGGTCTAGTGGGTTTTCCTTGATTAGCAATGATTTTGGGATTCTTCTAATCTCCATTAGGCACTGTGTGGTCAACAAGGGCTTGTTCACTTTGGCTTCGATTTTGGTACAAATGTTTCTTATTTTCCAACGAATCACTTTTATGCTTTATGTGTGCTTTGTTGGTACCTAAAATCTCATCAATGCTCTGGCACAAAAAACAAGTGTGTTATGGCAGTCGCAGAATCACTACAAACATGTAAACTCATATCAATTTGAAAAATTCATTAACATTGCTAGGTTCCACTATAACTTGCGTTTTAAAACAAGAAGTCTGTATCTTTTGTTCCTCGTTTAATTCTAAATTTTTCTCAACTGTTTCTTAGTACAGCAAGTTCATTAAATCAGTTCTTGAGTCATTAAAAGCGAACAAAGTTGAGTTGTTACTTACCTGATCAAGATCTTTTGCCTTTTTGGTTGTCGTAGTGAACACGTATTTGGAAGTGGTGTTGCGATCTCTTTAGGTGTGGCCTCTTTCATTGATACTGAAACTATATCTGCACTTTGGGGAAGAGGAAAGTGCACAGTCAAAGAATTTTGTGGTTGAGAATCAGATGTGTCCAAGTGATTACATACCTGGCTTGATCGGGTTTGTGTCCTTAATAACCATGTCATTCTAGCCATACTTGTGATCTTGAGTAATAGTACCTTTATGTTACTCTTTACCTTTGGATGTGTTCTCCTCTTTGAGATCTGAACCTGTTTCGATTCTTTTTGGCAAAGACAAGTGTATCATACTAGAATAGGAAATTGTGCAATCCGGTTTGATCTTCTGGTTAGTTTCAGCATTTGATTCTTATGGTATGTGATCCACTTTTGTCTAGTTGGACATTCCCTAACAGCATTTTCTTTCTTTTGATACTTATAACTGATTGTGTCAATTGAGTTTAATGGTCCAGAAGACTTACCTTGCATTAGTGTACCTTTCTGGTTACACCAGGGTGTGGACTGTGGTACAGACATGTGAGCTGCAACTTTGGTTGCTCATGGACGACCCTTGTGGCTAGATTTATTTGTCTTATGCTCCCCTTAGTTGTGTTTCTTGCTTGAGTGCTTGTCAACTTGTGGGTACGTCCTGATTGGGCTTAGTTCATATGGTTTATGTGTGTTTTCTGACAATATCCAGGTGAAAATCTCTTCCTAATATGTCATTTCGTTTTAGCATACCTATTGATGGGTGGTTGCTTTTTGGTTCTCCGCATCTTGCTCACACAATGACACCAATAATGTGCATCTCCTTTGAGATAATGAACAGCAGTGCTGAACTTTCTTTTATCGTTGTGGAAGTAAAGGTGATCAAAATTTTCTTCCGTATGATCTTTCCACACGAAATATGCCTTGGCATCTTTTGGTATGTATACTCATAACCTTGTTATTCCCATGCTTCAGCTCTCCTTAGTGTTTTTCTCGTTGATGCAGCTACATAAGAAATTTGTGTTCTCCTTATTTGTGTAAGGCCCTTACTTCTCGTCTAGAATGATGTTGTAATGGTGTTTTCCTCAAGAGTCTCCTTACTGTAATCTAATGAGAAATAACAGCTGTTGGATTCAACAATAGTGGTGAACGCCTTTGGGATTAGGTCTGGTGGTTTCAGATCAATCTCTTGTAACTTTTGTCTTCTTATTACAAGTAGTCCATTGGTGCATTTTTTGCCTCCCATGCTATCTAATCATGTAAGAACAAAACTAGAAAAGGAATCAAGTTCCACATGAACTAGAAACAAGCAAAAAACAGGAAAGGAAAAACGAATTCAAAGAAAAGGAAACACATATGCATTTTCCTATTCTATTCAAGATGAATCAATTTCTATCACTTTTTTGGACTTTTATGATGCAACTAAATGGGAATATGATTGAACAACTAGAAACAAACAAGAAAGATGATAAATTTGAAACTAATGCAAGAGATCACAATCGGATGCAACTAAAACCCTAATCGAGGCTACTAGGGAACTTAAGCAAAGACTAATGAAAGATAACTAAGCACGATAAGGACCAGACAAAACTAATGATGAAATGGAACAAGCTCTCTACACAAACGATTGCAAGAAGCCCTAATCACATCTACTTATGCAAACTATGACTTAACTTCCTGAGTGCTTTGTAGGAAAAATGGTTTGTCTCGCACAACGAGAATCCTTACCAAAATAAAAATCACCAAGAAAGGACCATGAATATGAGAAATCTCTAACAACAACCTTCTCACCCAAAGGAAAGGGGGAGAAAAGGAAAGGAATTAAAGGTTCAAAGGATACGATTTTGGAAATAGAGCAATAGGAGCCAGTTTATGAGGACATCAAGCCTCCATTAGCTAAGCAAACTAGAGGAAGGCTCACCAAGCCAGTATATGCCATTGGAGAGAAGCAGCTTTATCACACAAGGGACATAAGTGCATGTTTTGGATCATATCTAACAAACAAGAGGAGTTAAGCTACGACTCGGCCTGTTCCAGAACCTTAAGCCAAAAAGGAGGTATCACAAAGTGGAAGTATTTCAATAGCCTTTCACATGAGGAAGTTATGCAAGTTACAAATAATAAGACTTCCAAGGAACTCGCTAGAGACAACCTGCCACCTATGGGAGAGCTCAGAACGGAGGGCCAGTCTCGAGCATAAGCCAGGTAAGTGACGGCTTAGGGCATCCGATTGAAAAGGGCATTGTTTATATATTTTCTTTATTGATATATATGTAAAAAAAATATAAAGGGCATTTCTAAAATATTTTTCATAATATATATCTAAAAAAATTTAAAGGGCATATGATTTTAGACTAAAATATATGAAAAGAGCATATTGTTTTTAGATTTGCATAGGGCATACAAAAATGTTGGGCCGGCACACCAGGATGAATCAAAGAACAAAGGAACTTTTTCAGAAATCTTGACTCATTAGGGAATCCAGGATAGTTGGAATCAATCCAATACCAGCTCGGATGAAGAAGTTACTCAAGTTATAACGCAATGGTTTCTGAACTTGCCTCATTTGAAAGCTCACGGACTAGATGCACATCAAACTTATATTTCGAGACAGGAGGGCATTGCAACATCTATTTGGGCCAAGGTTTATACTCTTTTTCCCCTTAGTGTGGTTTTATCCAAAATGGGTTTTCCCACTAAGATTTTTAACGAGTTAATCCGAGGCCCGACCCATTAGTAGAGAAGCAACAAGCCATACACGGCCAATTAGAACTTTTTCTTTTATTTTATTTCCAGTAACGCCTTACGGCCCATGTCTTTTTTTTATGTCCTTGTTGAAAACTAGGCTATAAAGCCCTTTGTATTTAAAAAAAAAATTTCATCTTTGTTTATGTTTGCTATTTGCTAGTTACTGCTTATTCATATCTGAAAAAAAAATAATTGTGTTAGCTTGCTCATATCAAAAGCGGCTGCAACTAGGAATCACTAGGGTTTTAGACCGGTTGCTCAACTTGTTTGATTTGTGGTTTAATTGCTTGTTGAATTGTTAGGGATGCTAGATTCTGTCATACATCATATAGTTATTAGCCTGCGTGAACAATTAGCATATAATTCAGAAAGAAAAGGAGTTGTGAGTCAACTTTTTGTAAACCGGCTGCATATAGGACTTGTCGCTATGTTTACTTGCTTTGCTTGTTTCATCTTGACTTGCGATTGTTAATTGATTGTTTCTGAACTCATTTTTTCATTGTGCGTTTCATGTCTGCATCATATCAAACAAAAAAGAAGAATAGGTTGTTAGATTTCTTGAATAGAATCGGCCGCATGTAATCATCTTGCTAGGTTGTCGCATTTCTTGTGGTGTGTTTCTTGCCGAGTTGCTTTACTTTGGTTTAGATTCTGTGTTGTTTTTTCTTAACATAATTTAATTAGTTACCCTTATACCTGCATGAAAACCAAAATAATTCGTTAGTAATACTCGGTTGTACCATCGTTTATAGTCTCGCTTTTGCTGTGATTGTTCGCGTGACTTGTCTTGCCTAGTCCAAAACTTGCGATTTTTATTTTCTTGGTCTGAGTTAAGTTTGCATCCTTATTTCCATTTGTCTTATTTTTACATCTTAAAAAAAAAAAATAGAAACCGGCTTTGTAGCATTGTATTTCCAATTCGGCATATTTCCATTTTTGGCATTTTGCCATTCTTTCTTTATGCTTGATCTCTCTTTTCTTCCTTTTGCGTTTGATTGTCTGCTAAGTGCGCAATAGCAGGAAGCATGGATAGTGAAAATGCAGCACCGGTCGACATGGCGCAGCTATTTGGAACCATCCAAGCCGTTGGTGAGCAATTGAACCGGCAGTAGCAACAACGACTATCACCACCCCAAGCTATATGTGGAAGAGCCGTGCTTACCTATCAACAAGAGAGATCAGAAGACGACCATACCGCGGATAAGAAGGAGCCTCAGTTGCCCGACCATTATCGCCCGCACCGCACCACTAGACTAAAACCATCACGAACATGGACTGAATTTAGATGTAACACTTAAACCATTGGCTCACGACACGTGTATTTTTCAGAAATTAAGGACTATCTTCAATGCAAAAAAGATTTTGAAGACTACTTTTATGGTTACAAAATCCTACAAAGAGACAAGCCCGCGTATACCATCCACACCCTTACCAGTGGCGGAAACAGAAGGAGAGATGGTGAGTTCATTACAAGGAACCAGAACACACGTGGAAGGATATCAAATGGCTAATGTACGATAATTATGTCAAGCCTAGGCTGCCATAAAAGGCCTGTCCAAGCCCAAAGACCATGTACAAGTCCCGATGCCAATTTCTGTTCCATAAGAACCGCTACCACCCAATCAAAGCCGGGACGACCAAACGTGAACTTTGATCTGCAAACTAGTTCACCCAAGGTTAATGTGTCCCACCCTAACTATTGTTACACTGTTTACCATGATCCAAAAGCTAATTTAACGCACTTTCCCTTGTCCAAAAGTGTTGAGAAGGACATATGTAGAATAGAGACGCAAATATACCATGCCAACACCCCGACTGAGGCGGAAGTACTATCCGGCCTTGTCCAAGAAGAATTGGACCCAGCAATGAATAAATCAGCGACCTCTAAGTTGTCTAGAGAACCTCAAGACTTCAAGTCACGGCAGACCGAGTCCACCAAAGAAACTGTTACAAACACACCAGAGCCAAGCCTTAATTATGCACCTAACCCACAAGCCAGACCCTTGCATGGAGAGGTTCATGCATTGACCCACCCTAAGGTTATATCTGAGCTTAAAAACACTGAAGCAAAGGAAGATGCCTAACGAATCAATGAACTGATCCAAGCTGAGACATGTTTAGCTTTTTATGATTCCATGATTGCGATAGCACACTTGATTCTTGTCAAGATTAGTTGGGATAAACGGGTACGAAGGAAGAAATCAAAGACCATCCATCAGTTTCAAAAGATAAGGAGTCATTTCTGACCAATTATGGGCTAGTGATCCACACTAACTGTGGCACAGACGCAGCCACAGAGCAGAGCACCTTCCAGCTTATTACTGATGTCCATATAAGTTTATATATAACGCCACACATATTTAAACCTTTTAACACATAAATGATGCTCTTGCTCTTATCCTCAGGGGATCATGTAGGTACCTACTCTATTATGCAGTTTATAACCCAAGGAGCTGTGAGGAAAAGGCTGCAATACCTGAACCAACCAACCTCACCCAAATTAAAACCGGGCCAAGCGTTTAAGGAAGATCAAGCCACGACCAGTACCATAAGGGCCGAGGCTGATCCACGGACCGAATGCAAGGTTGAGATAAAAGAAAATCCGCCTGAACAAAACCAGACTGAGAGTGTTAATCAGGTAAGACTTACTAAAGGACCTACAGAATTTAAAAGAAAATGAGGTATTAGAACTTGTTTTAAGACCACAACTAGATCTTGCTAGGAGTACATGTTCAGCACATTTATCCTGCCCTAAAGAACACCAATTGCATTTTCTTTTTGCCAAAGGTGTCCACATAATTGCATGAACCAAAGAGAATAACCGAAAAGACTTGGAAGCTGCAAGACCGAGACCACATGAGATGATGGTGAAGAAGCTCATCTGTGGTGCCCAAGCGATAGCACAAAAGTGATAGTGAATCACCTACTCAAAATAGAACCGCCTAATAAACCTTACGTCAACGAGCCCCGGATACATCAAGCTAAGGCCATAGACTCACAAAACCGCTTGAAAGCTAACTTGCATTCTCTTGGTGCAGGTTATACAGTTTTGAGGTCGAAACCTTTCAAAAGGGAAAGTATTATGAGGACATAATGCTTCAATAGCCTTTCACATGAGGAAGTTATGCAAGTTACAAAACAGAAGACCAAGGAACTCACTGGATACCAACTTCCACTAATAGGAGAGCTCAAAATGGACCAGGAAGAATCAAGAAACAAAGGAACTTGTTCTGAAATCATGACTCATCAAGGAATCCATGATAGTTAAAATCAAGCCCATACCACCTTGGATGAAGAAGTTACTCAAGTTCTAACCCAATAGTTTCTGGACTTGCCTCATTTGGAAGCTCATGGACTTGATCCACTACAAACTTATATTTGGAGACCTGGAGGGCATTGCAACATTTATATGGGATAAGTTTTATACTCGTTTTTCCCTTAGTGTTGTTTTATTTGAAATGGGTTTTCCCAGTAAGGTTTTAACGAGGTAATCTGAGGTCAAAACCAATAGTAGTAGCATGGCCCATCCGACCAACAAGTCATACAAGGCCTATTGTATTTTATTTTATTTCCTGTAAGTCCTTAAGTCCCATGTATTTTTATTATGTCTAGTAAGAAGCATGTCCACTTTGCTCAAAAAGTTGAAGAGTGTGAACTATATTAGTGGTTCTGGATTCCAAGAAAACATGTTTGGAAATCAGCAGAACAATAAGTTCTTTAATGGTGGACAGAAGAGTGCTTTCACAAGCAATCAAAACTCTTCTGGATATGGTCAGAATGCTGGTTACCAAAAGCCTTTTCAGCAGAACAACTCTTATCAGAGGACCTATGGATCAGCTTCCTATCAGACACCTCCTGCTACTAATGCTCATGAGAGTAAACTGGAAGCTATGATGGAGCAGTTGCTGGAAGGTTAGACAAATACTGCTGTGGATTTCAACAAGAAGATAGATGTTGTCTATGCTGATTTGAATGAGAAGTTTGAATCCTTGAGTACACATATGAAGCAATTGGATTCTCAAGTTTCTCAAACTGCTGGAGCTTTTAAGAGGCAAGCCAGGTTCCTTCCTGGAAGCACAAATACCAACCCCAAGCATCACTGCAATGCCATATCACTGAGGAGTGGGAAGGAGCTGCACACCATCCCTAATAGGCAGATCAGTGATAAGGAGATCGAAGAGAGAGAAGAATTTGATGAAGAGTATGAAGCTGCGAAACGTGTTGGAAGTTTCGGTTGATCCTGATTCAATTCTCATATTGATATCAACCTAAACATGCATTAGATCTAGGTGTTCTTATTTAGAATCATATGATCTCACCTTTTACCTGTTTGTTTGGCAGCGGAATTGAGAACAGGTCAATGATCAGGGAGATACACCGAGAGATGGATCCTCCAAAGGCTCACACACGCAATCGCCGGAAACTGGCTGCTAGACCACAAGGAGGCTGGCGCAGAGAGAGGAGAGAGGCGCGGCTAGGGTTGGGTTAAGGGAGAAGAGAATTGGCTTTTAGTCATTTAAAAGCCTTCTCTTTCCCTTTTGGGCTTTTGGGCCCAATCTGATTAAATTCCATTTAATCAGACCCATTAGTCTTTCTCTCTTAGTACGACAAATGCCTAGCACTTTTGTCGTACTTCTGCTAAGCCGTTCCAACATTATTTCCTGCTAGCTTAAGCGTGTGACCCATATGGGATCATACAATAAAGGCAATAAGTCCAAGACTTATAGATCATGAGCGGACTCTAGCAAGCCATCATGACCCCCAGCATTGTATGACTTATGTCTGATCACTGACATACTCTTACGTTATAGAGACAGTACAGAGATTGCTGGACACAATTCCAACAATCTCCCACTTGAACTGGAATCTCTGTATTCATAATCCCTTTCGTCTCAATATCTCGATTAGTCATAAGGCAAGATTAGTGTCATCCTTATAAAGCCTAATCTTGTTCATCGGACTCTGATTTGATACTGACAATCCAAACGACTCGGGAAAGTCCGTTTGAGCATGGCCATGCGTTTTCCAGTATTCAAATCTCCGATTGGCCTAGAGATATTCACTCCATTTATATTGGAGGGACAAATCCCATTTTGTTCCATCACTGTAAACTACTCACTTCATGATGTACCCAAACAAGGTCCTTATAGCTATCGCAGAACTATAGCGTTAGACAATGATCAAAGTGCATCAGTCCATATGCAGTCACATGCATGCGAACTCAGGTCTAAGGACTATACTCTATAGTCGTAGTAAGAATCTCTTATGACACAGATATAAATATCCTGAAGAGTTCTTATAAGCGGGTCTTGTCCGGTCGTATGTTCCCAACATACACCTATGTACTGACTTTGATGCCGAGCATCTATGACACACTGAGACTTTGTCATAAGTCACGTACCAATCCAGTCTCACACGGTTGTTGGTGTTCCAGTTTCAACAACCTTCGACTAGGGACATGATGATATAAAACATTTATCAAATATAGGATCTCATGATCAAGCTAAATGACTTCGATGACTCAAGATCAAATCATTTACTTCGATGACCTATAAAATGGTTCATATCATTTTGGAACGATTATTTCATCACAGTTAAAATAATCTTGAAATAATAATTTCATTAAAACATAGAATAATGTTTTACAAGAACATATCAAATAACTAAAATAAAGCTCACAAAACTCCCACTCAAATTTAGATTACATTTCAATGTTTCTAATGCCTACAGCTTCAGTCAGGAACTCGAGCTTAGGCCTTGGGAGTGGCTTTGTCAACGGATCAGCGACGTTATCATCTGTCGGAACTCGGCTGATCTTGACTTCCTTTCTATTAATGATGTCACGTATCAAGTGATATCTTCTTTGAACATGCTTGGATTTCTGGTGTGATCTTGGTTCCTTTGCCTGAGCTATAGCACCATTGTTGTCACAAAACAGTGCCAGAGGCTCAGCCGCATCTGGTATCACACCTAGTTCCATAATGAACTTTCGTATCCAAACAGCTTCCTTCGCTGCTTCTGAGGCGGCGATATATTCAGCTTCCGTAGTGGAATCAGCAACGGTGTCCTGCTTGGAGCTTCTCCAACTTACTGCACCGCCATTCAGACAAAAGACATAACCGGACTGTGACCGGAAATCATCTGTGTCTGTCTGGAAACTTGCGTCCGTGAATCCACTGACTTTAAGCACATCACTTCCACCGTACACTAAGAACTTGTCCTTAGTATGTCTTAGATACTTCAAGATGTTCTTTACGGCAATCCAATGGTTTTCACCTGGATTTGACTGGTATCTACTCGTCATGCTCAATGCGTAAGCAACATCAGGACGAGTACAGATCATGGCATACATGACAGATCCTATTGCAGATGCATAAGGAATATTCTTCATGCGCTCAAGCTCAGCAGCCGACGTAGGGCTCTGCTTCTTGCTTAGCGTTGTGCCATGTACCATTGGCGTGAAGCCCCTTTTGGAATATTTCATGCTGAATCTTTGTAGGACTTTGTCAATGTATGAGTCTTGACACAAGCCTATCAGCCTCTTAGGTCTATCCCGATAGATCCTAATTCCAAGAACGTATGCGGCTTCACCCATGTCTTTCATGGAAAAACAACTTCCAAGCCAGTCTTTTACAGACTTCAGCATTGGAATGTCGTTTCCGAGAAGCAGTATGTCATCAACATACAGAATAAGAAAAAACGATTTTGCTCCCACTAGTTTTCTTATACACGCATTGTTCTTCTTCGTTTCTGATAAAGTCAAATTGCTTGATCGCTTCATCAAAACGAAGATTCCAGCTCCTCGATGCTTGCTTCAATCCATAAATGGATTTATGAAGTTTGCATACTTTCCCAGCATTCTTTGGATCTATGTAACCGTCAGGTTGCGTCATATACACATCCTCTTCCAGAATACCATTCAGGAAGGCGGTTTTCACGTCCATCTGCCAAATTTCATAATCATGAAAAGCTGCAGTTGCTAGTAGAATCCGAATAGATTTCATCATAGCCACCGGTGAATAGGTTTCATCGTAGTCCACACCGTGAACTTGTCTGAAACCTTTTGCCACCAACCTGGCTTTATAAATCTGGACATTTCCATCCACGTCAATCTTCTTCTTGAAGATCCATTTGCACTCGATGGCTTTTACACCAACGGGTAAGTCAACCAACGAAAATACTTGGTTGACCGACATGGAGTCCATTTCGGAATCAGTGGCCTTGCGCCACTTAGAGGAATCTGGGCCCATCATGGCTTGATTGAAGTTCGATGGTTCATCACCATCAATGATCAAAAGATCATGACAGTCAGTCACGAGGAATCCCTGATATCTCTCGGGTTCGTGACGGATCCTCCCGGATCTTCGAACTTCAGGTACTACAGGTTCAGGCTCTACAATTTCTTGTAGATCCTCCTGCTGCTCTTCCTCATTAGGTTGAGCAGTATCCTGTTCATCTTGAATTTCTTCAAGCAGTACCTTACTCCCACTGCCTTTCTTAGAGAGAAACTCTCTCTCAAGAAAGTTACAATCCCGGGCAACAAAGATCTTGTTCTCGGAACGTAGATAGAAGTAATAAGCCTTGGTTTCCCGTGGATAACCAATGAAGTAACATTTGTCAGATTTTGGTGTAAGCTTGTCTGAGATTAATCTCTTGACATAGGCTTCACAACCCCAAATTCTGAGATAAGACAGCACTGGAGCCACTCCAGTCCATAATTCATATGGTGTCTTTGCTACTGCTTTTGATGGCGCTCTGTTTAATGTGAACACTGCTGTTAGCAGAGCATATCCCCAAAGGGATATTGGAAGGTCTGTGTGACTCATCATAGATCGAACCATATCCAATAAGGTCCGATTTCTCCTCTCAGACACACCATTCCATTGAGGTGTTCCAGGAGGAGTGAGTTGGGATACGATCCCACACTCTCTCAGATGATCACTGAATTCTTGGCTTAAGTATTCTCCTCCTCGGTCGGACCGAAGAGCCTTAATGCTTTTGCCAAGTTGGTTCTGTACTTCATTTTGGAATTCTCTGAACTTCTCAAAAGATTCAGACTTATGTTTCATTAAATAAACATATCCATACCTACTGAAATCATCAGTAAAGGTAATGAAGTACTGATAGTTTCCTCTTGCATTAGTGGACATTGGGCCACACACATCAGTGTGTATCAGGCCCAATAAGTCACTGGCCCTCTCGTTAGGTTTATTAAAGGGGGCCCGTGTCATTTTGCCCATCATGCAGGATTCGCATTTCTCACATGACTCAAAGTCAAATGAGCCAAGAAGTCCATTCGAATGGAGCCTCTTGATGCGTTTCTCGCTGATGTGCCCTAAACGACAATGCCATAGAAACGTTCGGTTTTCCTCATTAGGTTTAAACCGTTTTGTATTAATGTTATAAATTGGCGCGGATTGATCGAGTATGTAAAGCCCATTCGTAAGAGGGGCAGAACCATAGAACAAATTGTTGCGATTGAAGGAACATAATTTATTCTTAACTGAAAAATCATAACCTTCCAAATCCAACAAAGAAATTGAAATAATATTTCTGCTTATAGCAGGTACAAAATAACAATTATTAAGTTCTAAAATCAATCCCGAAGGTAAAGACAACAAGTAAGTTCCTACAGCTAGTGCTGAAACTTTCGCTCCATTCCCAACTCGTAGTTCCACTTGTCCTTGCTTCAGCCTTCTACTGTTGCTGAGTGCCTGCATATTAGTACAAATATGAGCCCCACAACCAGTATCCATGACCCATGAGGTATTATCAGAAGTAGTTGTATTGACTTCTATAACAAAAATACCTGATGAAGAAGTCTCGAAAGTCTTCTTCTTTAATTCCTTTAGACCTTCCTGGAATTTCTTGCAATCTCTTCTCCAATGCCCCAGTTCTTTGCAGAACTGGCACATGTCAGTAGGCCCAGCCTTGGACTTGGGCTTGGGCTTTGGCGTGTCTGAGTCCACGACTTGGACACCCTTGGCCTTTCCCTTATCCTTAGCAGAAGACTTCTTAAACCCCTTGCCCTTTTGTACCATAAGTACATTGGGGTCCTTGGCGGTTTTCTTCAAGTTGGGCTCTGCAGTCTTGAGCATTCCGTGAAGCTCAGGCAGTGTCTTACTCAAGCCATGCATGTTAAAGTTCAGAATGAACTGATCATAGCTTGCAGGTAAAGACTGCAGAATGATGTCGCAGGCAAGTTCCTGGCTGATTGGGCAGTCGAGTTTGTGAAGATGATCGAGATAACCCATCATCTTCAACACATGAGGACTCACTGCCGCATTCGCAGCCAACTTACAGTCCAAGAGGTTCTTAACTGTCTGGAACCTCTCGGTCCTAGCCTGCTCCTGAAAAAGCGATTTCAGGCTTGCCATGATCTCGATTGGAGACAATACACTTTCGAACTGCTTTTGCAGCTCTGGAGTCATTGTCACCAACATCAGGCAATAAACATCATTTTCATCTGACGAATGCTTTTCCCAAGCATTGTGCAGAGTCCTGGCAGCATTGGCAAGAGGCCTCTCGGGGAGGGGATCTCGAAGGACGTAATCCTTCTTCTCCTGCTTGAGGACCAGCCTCAAGTTCCTTGACCATGTCAGGAAGTTCGTTCCAGTCAGCTTCTCCTTCTCGAGAACAGACCGGATCGAGAACGTGTTTTGTGTGCTTGTAGTAGTCATATCTGAAATATATAAATAAAAAGGTTATTAGTTATATGTTCAAAATGATTAATCTCGTATTAAAGTATAATATGATTAATCATGCATTATATTCAATAACCTAAGTTACCCTCAATAGAATATAATGATTCCAAGATCCACATATAACTAAGATCAAAGTGGGCCACTGGCCGTCACCCAACCTTAGCTTATATCGGTAAGCCCTATTTCGGCTAATTATATCCGTGATATAACTCTTGGTTGTGAATCTGGGCCCGAGGCCCAATCCACCCTGATGTCTCAAGGCCCGGGACTCCCGATGGCCTAGTCAAGAAAACCGGACTATACAGTCATGTAATCATTAATGTCTGGGACTCCCAATGACATTTATGAATCACAAACCGTCTTACCCACGCAAAAGCAGACATCCTCACACTGTAAGGCCATGAATGCAATTGAATGGGCTTTGACAGCTGACATAGCCTGGACAAGACATCCAACGCTTGATATTGTTTGAGGTCCGTAGGTTTATTAAAATCATTCCCAAAATAGAAGATTACTATTTCGGGAAACTTTCTATTTATGGAAACCTACTATTTTTAGAAACTTTCTAAAATTGGAAACTTTCTAAAACCGGAAACTTTCTAACTTTAGAAACTTCTTTAAAATCCAAAACCCGCAAATTCAGAAAATTCTATTTTAAGAAACTTTCTAATTTCAAAATTTCGGAAACTTTAATTTAAAACGACTTTATAATTTTATAAAATAGTTTTTAAATTAATCTGAAGAAAGACTCAATTAACTGGCCCAATTGTTTTAACTTCTTGGCCCGAGGCCCAAGAATTGGTCCATGTCCAAGACATGACCCAATTGTCCAATTAATTGACATAACCGGTCTGGTTCATTAAAACTGGTCTAACCAAGTTTTAATTACTACGATGACCACAATTGTCAACCGGTTATTTACTAAACCGGAATTTCTCAATTTATTTGGTCCAACCAAATCAAATTAGAAATTCCTGGTTTAGGCACAAATCCAATTTTCGACTTTGGATTTCTTATCCTGGTTTAACCAGACTTAATAAAATTATTAATCTGTTTATTAAACCAGAACGTAGATTTTAATTAAATTTTAAACCGAACCACCTAACCGAGATTGAACCGGCCCATCACACTCAAACCCTAACCGTTCGAAACTTGTCCAAGCCGCAAGCCACCATGCTTGGCCGAGACGCGATCGAGACGGTTTGGAGGCGTGATCGGGACGTTCGTTCGGTGTGCTCGGGACGGGATGGACGATCGCAGCTTGCTCGCACGTCATGCGATCGCCGAGCGATCGTGATGCAGGACAACGCTGGCGATCGGGACGATGCCGAGACCGAATGCACGCGATCGCCAAGCGACCGTGATCGAGCTCTCTCGCGCATCATCCAACGATCGGGACGATCGCAACGCATCCACGCGATACGACCCGTCCGTGCGATCCATCCGGCCGTGATGATCAACCGGCCAAGCCGATCGATTTCTTCACTCGGCCGATCGCAAACCTGAGTCATATAGCTCAGTTTGCGATCTGATTTAGTGTGTTTAGGGTTCTAATTTGTTTCTTAATGTTTTATCTTATCAGTAATTGATTCAAAAACAATTCTAAACAGATTAAACAACCTAAACATGAATCTAAAACAAGAAACCTACAGAACCAATGGCTCTGATACCACTGTTGGAAGTTTCGGTTGATCCTGATTCAATTCTCATATTGATATCAACCTAAACATGCATTAGATCTAGGTGTTCTTATTTAGAATCATATGATCTCACCTTTTACCTGTTTGTTTGGCAGCGGAATTGAGAACAGGTCAATGATCAGGGAGATACACCGAGAGATGGATCCTCCAAAGGCTCACACACGCAATCGCCGGAAACTGGCTGCTAGACCACAAGGAGGCTGGCGCAGAGAGAGGAGAGAGGCGCGGCTAGGGTTGGGTTAAGGGAGAAGAGAATTGGCTTTTAGTCATTTAAAAGCCTTCTCTTTCCCTTTTGGGCTTTTGGGCCCAATCTGATTAAATTCCATTTAATCAGACCCATTAGTCTTTCTCTCTTAGTACGACAAATGCCTAGCACTTTTGTCGTACTTCTGCTAAGCCGTTCCAACATTATTTCCTGCTAGCTTAAGCGTGTGACCCATATGGGATCATACAATAAAGGCAATAAGTCCAAGACTTATAGATCATGAGCGGACTCTAGCAAGCCATCATGACCCCCAGCATTGTATGACTTATGTCTGATCACTGACATACTCTTACGTTATAGAGACAGTACAGAGATTGCTGGACACAATTCCAACAAAACGAGCGTCGACCGACACTGCCTCTGCACGTCGGGCGATACCAACTTCTTCGAGTTCTCGTGACGAACGGAAATCGACTGAGATCCATTGCGAGGTCGATGACAGATCAAAATCGACCAATGTCGACCGACACCAAGATGATGTCGGTAGACACCAACAACGTACAGACTCTGCTGCTACGCAGAAAGCCTCTATAGCTGGTGGGAAAGTGTATAAACCCAAAGTACCTTTCCCGAGAAACCCGAAGCAGTCCAAGTTTGAACGGTTCAAGGCTAAATACATGGCTATGCTGAGCAAGCTCACTCTCCCAATGCCATTGATGGATGCTATCAACAACAACCTAGTGTTGAAGAGATGTTTGAAGCAGATGTTGACTTCTGACATGGGAGATGAAGAGAGTTTGATGATGATCACTGAAGCCTGTAGTGCTTTCATCTTAAACAGAGTTCCCGAGAAGCAAAGGATCCAGGAAGCTTTGTCTTGGACTGTACCATCTTCAGGGACCGATTTGAGAGGTTACTTTGTGATTTAGGTTCAAGTGTCAATCTGATGCCATATTCAGTCGCTAAGCAGATGAAAATGACAGATTTCACACCTACCAGGATCTCCTTGATCCTAGCTGATCGCTCCATAAGGATTCCTGAAGGTCTCCTGCAAGATTTACCAGTGAAGATTGGTGAATTTGTTATCCCAACTGACTTCGTAGTCCTGCAGTACAATGATGAGCCTAAGGACCCTCTTATCTTGGGCAGATCATTCTTGGCTACAGCTGGGGCCATCATTGATGTAAAGAGAGGAAAGATTGGACTGAATCTGGGTGATCTGGTGATGAATTTTGATATGTACAAGTTGATGAGACATCCCACCATTGATGGATAGACCTTCTACGTTGATACGATTGAGAATCTGGCTGCAGAATTCTTAAATCGAATGCATTATGTCGACCCTTGGAGAGAGCCTTAATGAGTTCTGAGCATGAGTTGGAGCTGGAGTATGAAGCTGCTACTGGATATTTGAGGCTTATGGACGCTACTGAGCAAGTTATGAACTTGGAAGTGGCCGATGACATTCAGTGTCGACCGACACCACAAGTTAATCGGTCGACACCAGTTGCGCAGGATTGGAGCAAGGAAAAAGCTCCAAAGATCGAGTTGAAGCAGCTATCTGCAGGCCTCAAATATGCATTCCTAGGTAAGAATTCCACTTATCCTGTTATTGTCAATGCTGATTTGAATAACGCCGAACTCACTTTACTGCTAAGCAAGCTGCGCAAGCATCGCAAGGCTCTTGGCTATTCTCTTGATGATATTTCAGGTATCTCTCCGGACTTGTGGATCCATAGGATACACCTTGAGGATGAGAGTATGTCGTCAATAGAGAACCAGAGGCGTTTGAATCCTAATCTGAAGGAGGTTGTGAAGAAGGAGATCATGAAGCTGCTGCAAGCTGGGATCATTTACCCTATTTCAGACAGTGATTGGGTCAGCCCAGTTCATGTGGTTCCTAAGAAGGGAGGAGTAACAGTGGTGAAGAATGAAAAGAATGAGCTGATTCCTACGAGGACAACCACTGGTCACCGGATGTGCATAGACTACAGGAAGTTGAATGCAGCCACCAGAAAAGACCACTTTCCACTCCCTTTCATTGATCAGATGTTGGAAAGGTTGGCTAATCATCCTTACTATTGCTTCTTGGATGCTTATTCTGGTTTCTTTCAGATCTCTATCCACCCAGAGGACCAGGAGAAGACCACATTTACCTGTCCCTATGGCACCTTTTGATCAGGTATCAGCTTGGCCGACACTGAGTTGGACGAACAAGACGGACCAGGCTCTACCAAGAAGCTGACCGACCTGTTCCCGACCATGCGAGATGTACCAAGGACGCGTTCAGGACAGCGACATATACAGGCTGAATTCAACAATACCATGGAGTAGCTGATCTCGAGGACAAGCCTAGAAGATATCACGACCCATCTAGGCCATCTCGACCAAGGACAACCTGTCCTGAACCAGTTGGCCCGGAGGATGATCCATACTGAAGCTGACGGCCCATTTGAGCAGACCACACCCTGGCCCAAACTCCGGACGCACGGACCGACCATGATCTTCTGCATCGAGCCAGATGATTCTTTGACCGGTCTGCCTCAGGAATAAAGATCATACTCTTTTTCCCTTGTGAAGTTTTGTCCCAGATGGGTTTTCTTCACAAGGTTTTTAACGAGGTGATGCGAGGCCCATTCATTAGAGAGACAGACCGGCCTCTTCTCTATTTCGACCAAGACTTTCCTTTCTCATTTTAAGCCTTATTTCTCTTGTTTTTGTTTGATATTTTCGTGGCCCAAGTGTTTTGGCTCATTTGCTTTTAGTTGCAAGTTGTTTAAAACACTCTCTTTTTGTTTAATGAAAGTTACGCAAGATTAAACTAAGAAAACCGTAAGAATAGGTGATCTCCTTCTCTCCTCAGCGTGGCTTCCCCTTTGGAAGAACGACATCTCTTGGTTTTGCTTGCTGTTCAGATTGTTCTTAGTGCTCTTACTGCTCTCTAGTTCCTATACGATCACCGATCATCCACCGACCAAGCTGAGAGTGCCTTCGGCCAACAGCTTTATCTCATCCGTTCATCTCTCACTCTACCATCAATCACCACGCCTCTCCATCTCACATCATCTGGTATCAGAGCCTAAAAAGCTCCTAACCAGTCTGGTTATTTCGTTTCCCTTGTTTAAGTTTCAGTTTGTTTTGTTGCTTGTGTTCTTTTCAAAACCGGAAAAAATAGTTTCTTCTAGTTGCTTGAATCTCAGCCTGCCTAGTCTAAGTTGTCTTGATTTAATCTCTTTTAGAACCTGTGAATTGAGTTGTGATATTGCAATTATCCAGTAGGAAGAAGAGCCATAGAATTTGGCTGCTAGGAGTAACCACACCAATCTCGGCCGTGAGTTAGCTTTAGGGTTTCCTTGCGGTTTTTGATTGAGTCTCGGTTTGCATGTTTATTTCTGGTCTGATTTAAGTGAACTTTTCATTTCTACTGTCGGTTTAGCTCTTTCCTTTTATAGTTCTTTAGTTTTTAAAAAAATAAAATTTCGGTTGATAGGATTTTAAGAGAGAAAACCGGCTGTTTTTGTTCTTTGCTCGTCTTGATTGTGCTTTGAGTATTGCGGTCTGTTTGCTTGGTTACTAATCTGATTTAAGTGAGCTTTTCTTTCTTGTTTTGTTTTAGTGTCTACTTTCAGTTCATTAGTCAAAAAAAAAAAGAATTTTTTTCGTTGCCTTGTTCTCCTTCCGATTGGTTTGCATTTGTTCGTTTCCTTTTTGTTCTGCTCGTTTCTCTTCTTTGGTGAGTTTGATCTGTTTGTTTAAGTGCGCAGAGAGTAATGGCAGAAGAACAAAACCAGCAAGGCGCTCCAACTGACCTCACTCAGATCCTAGCTGCTATCCAGACGATTGCAGCCCGACTGGACCGTTTGGAGCGACCCGGCGATCATCAGCCTCGGCCGGAAGATCAGCAACCTCGGCCCGGCACCTTTCAGCCTCAGCCAGGAGAGCGTCCACACGGACCAGAGGCCCCACGTCCTCAGAACTACCAGCAACGTCGGCTAGACCAGCACCATGGACGAGTTGAGCGACCCGGACGCTTCCAGGACTTCCGACTGGACGATTTGGACGATAATACGGACGAGTTTTAGGATGGACACCACTGGCCTCGACCACCACACCAGCGTGACCCTATTCACAGAGGGCGCATACGATAACAGGAGGTACAACGTCCTTATCCTAATGATATCAAACTAAAGCCACCTACTTTTGCAGGAAAAGTGGACCCGGAGGCATATCTAGACTTGGAGCGGAGGATGGAGCACATCTTCGACCATTACGGATATCCCGAAGCCAGGAAGATATCTTTAGCAGTAGCCCAGTTCACAGGACATGCACTATCATGGTGGGATCGGGACGCTGCGGAACGAAGGCGCCATCGGTACGAACCGATCGCTACGTGGACAGACATGAAATTCCAGTTAAGGCAAATGTATGTTCCTGCCCATTTCCACAGAGATTTGCAGAAACATTTTCGTAAGTTGATGCAGGGAACTAAGACGGTGGAAGAGTACTTCGAGGAGTTCGAGCAATTGCGGAACAGGCTTGAACTAGACGACTCAGAAGAGACTCTGATGGCCCAGTTCGTGGACGGACTGAACGAGAGGATCGCTAGAAAGGTAGAAATTCACCCTTATCACGATATGCCCGAGTTGTTTCACTTGTGTATACAAGTTGAGCATCACAACAAGCGGAAGTACGTGACCACAACCCGGCCTAGGACCAACACGCCTTGGACTGCACCAGCTCCACGGCTCGTTGACAAAGGTAAGTCGGTTGAGGTCGAGTCCAAGTTCAAGAAGCCGACCATTGAGACGTCTAAGCCCAACCGACCAGACCCAGGTAAGTTTACTAGTACGTCCCGTTCTAGAGATATCACATGTTTTAAGTGTCAGGGTAAAGGACATATGTCTCGAGACTGTCCAAACCAGAGAGTCATGATCTTGAACGAAGCCGGTGAGTACGAGTCTCAGGATGAACAGGAGGATGAAGACATGGAGGAACTTGACACAGGGACGCCCATAGAGTATCCTGACTCTGGAGAGCTATTAGTGATCAGGAGAGCTCTCAGTGCGCAGATCAAGTAACTGTACCTTTCAGCATTGGGCGATATCACGATTAGGTAGTATGCGACGTAGTTCCTATGCAGGTTGGACACTTGTTACTCGGCCGACCGTGGCAGTTAGACAAGGAGTCCTTGCACAACGGGCGGACCAATCACTACTCGTTCATGCACGACAAGCGAAAGTATCAGCTCGCGCCACTTACACCGCAGGAAGTGCATGAGATGCAACTACACCTTGCCAAGGATAAGAAGAACCGTAAGACCAATTTAATTATTTCTTCACATTCTGTTTCTAGAGCTATTGATCAGAACATGCAGGTGCTACTAATGGTCTTCAGGGAGGCTTTACATTCGTGGTCAGACGATGTTGAGCTTCCCCGGGAAGTTGTTTCTTTGTTGGACAGGTTTAAGGATGTCTTTCCGGACGAGATACCAGCCGGTCTACTGCCCATACGAGGCATTGAGCATCAGATCGATCTCGTGCAAGGAGCGGCTCTGCCCAACCGGCCTTCATATAGGGTGAATCCGACCGAGGCCAAGGAACTGGAGAAACAAATGCAGGACCTCATGTCCAAGAGTTACATTCACGAGAGCCTCAGCCCGTGTGCGGTACCAGTCTTGTTGGTTCCTAAGAAAGACGGGTCTTGGAGGATGTGTGTCGACTGTCGGGCCATCAACAACATCACCATCAAGTACCGACATCCCATACCACGGCTGGACGATATGTTGGACAAGCTACACGGAGCGACCGTGTTCTCTAAGATCGATCTACGCAGTGGGTACCATCAAGTTTGAATGAAGGAAGGCGACGAGTGGAAGACGGCTTTCAAGACTAAGCAGGGCCTTTACGAGTGCCTGGTCATGCATTTGGCCTTACCAATGCGCCCAGTACGTTCATGCGCCTCATGAACCAGGTCTTGAGGGCCTACATCAGTAAGTTTGTCGTTGTTTACTTCGATGATATTTTGATCTATAGTGGCTGTTTTGCTGATCATCTGGTGCACCTTGAGCAAGTAATAGATACTCTTCAAAAGGAGGGTCTTTATGCGAACCTCAATAAGTGCACCTTTTGCACTGATAAGCTTGTCTTTTTAGGTTTTGTTGTGAGTTCGCAGGGCTTACAGGTTGACCAAGAAAAGATCAAAGCTATTGAGGAGTGGCCGACCCCGACCACGATCGGTCATGTCAGGAGTTTCCACGGATTAGCCAGCTTCTATAGACGGTTTGTGAAGGATTTTAGCACAGTGGCCGCCCCACTCACAGCCGTGATCAAGAAGGACGTCCCGTTCAAATGGGGACAGTCGCAGGAGGCCGCATTTCATAAACTCAAGGATTTGTTAACCCATGCTCCAATTTTAGTTTTGCCTAATTTTGATAAGTCGTTTGAGATTAAGTGTGATGCTTCAGGTTTAGGGATTGGAGCTGTTCTGACACAAGGTGGGCGACCGGTCGCCTACTTCAGCGAGAAGTTGAGTGGAGCCACGCTCAACTATCCTACTTATGACAAGGAGTTGTATGCGTTGGTTAGATCCTTGGAGACTTGGCAGCATTACTTGCTGGCCAAGGAGTTTGTTATTCACACCGACCACGAGACGCTCAAGCATTTGAGAGGACAGACAAATCTGAAGAGGAGGCACGCTAAGTGATTTAGTTCGTGGAGAACTTTCCGTACATCATCAAGTACAAGAAGGGAAAGGAGAACGTGGTAGCTGATGCATTGTCCAGGAGATACACACTGATCAGCACCATGGAGGCCAAAGTTTTGGGGTTTGAACTTATCAAAGAAGATTATGATACTGACCCTGATTTTGGTGAAATTTTTCAGGAATGTAGCAAAGGACCGAAAGGAGTTTTCTACTTGCATAACGGTTTCCTGTTCAGGGGCAAGCGGCTGTGCATTCCTCAGGGATCGATGAGGGAGCTCCTGATCCGAGAATCCCATGGAAGAGGACTTATGGGACACTTTGGCGTGGACAAGACGCTGAGTGTCCTAGTAGAGCACTTCTATTGGCCACATCAGAAGCGAGACACAGAGCATTTCTGCTCCAAGTGCATCACATGCCTTAAGTCCAAGTCCAGGTCACATCCTCACGGTCTTTACTTACCTTTGCCTATACCTAACCGACCATGGGTCGATATTTCTATGGATTTTGTGCTTGGTTTACCTAAAATCAGGAACAAGGATGCGATCTTCGTTGTGGTCGACCGATTTTCAAAGATGGTTCACTTCATACCGTGTTCTAAGACGAATGATGCGACCCAGACAGCCGATCTCTTCTTCAAAGAAGTGGTCAGATTGCACAGACTTCCACGGATCATCGTCTCGGACCGTGACCCGACCTTCCTAGTTCACTTTTGGAGGACATTGTGGAGGAAGCTTGGTACCAAGCTACTGTTCTCGGCCACTTGTCATCCACAGACTGATGGAAAGACCGAGGTCGTGAACCAGACTCTCTCAGCCCTCTTAAGGGCCACGGTTGGTAAAAAATTGTCACATTGGTTGGATTGCATTCCTTTTGTTGAGTTTGCTTATAATGGTGCCAAACACTCTGCTACTAAGATGTCTCCTTTTGAGGTTGTTTATGGGTTTAAGCCAGATACGCCACTTGATCTGAAGCCATTGCCAGCATTGGAGTTCATCAATCTTGATGGAGAGCGCAAGGCTGAGGCCGTCGCCAAGCTACACCAGGCGGTTAAGGAGAACATCGAGAAGAGGACGGAGCAGTACAAGAAGCAAGCCGACAAACACAGGAAGGAGATTGACATTAGGCCAGGCGACTGGGTTTGGGTTCACATGCGACACGAACGGTTCAGGAACAAGAGGAAGTCCAAGCTTGCTCCACGAGGAGATGGACCATTTCGGGTCCTAAAGAAGATCAATGACAACACCTACCAATTGGAAGTCCCAGATGAGATGAGCATATCGTCGAGTTTTAATGTTGCTGCTTTGTATCCTTATTGTGCATGTGATACTGTTCTGAGGGCAGAACCTCTTCAAGAGGGAGGGAATGATGAGGACATCAGCTTGGCCAACACTGAGTTGGACGAACAAGACGAACAAGGCTCTACCAAGAAGCTGACTGACCTGTTCCCGACCATGCGAGATGTACCAAGGACGCGTTCGGGACAGCGACAGATACATGCCGAATTCAACAATTCCATGGAGCAGCTGATCTCGAGGACAAGCCTAGAAGACATCACGACCCAACTAGGCCATCTCGACCAAGGACAACCTGTCCTGAACCAGTTGGCCCGGAGGATGATCCATACCGAAGCTGACGGCCCATTTGAGCAGACAACACCCTGGCCCATACTCCGGACGCACTAGCCGACCATGATCTTCTGCATCGAGCTAGATGATTCTTTGACCAGTCTGCCTCTGGGATAAAGATCATACTCTTTTTCCCTTGTGAAGTTTTGTCCCAGATGGGTTTTCTTCACAAGGTTTTTAACGAGGTGATCCGAGGCCCATTCATTAGAGAGACAGACCGGCCTCTTCTCTATTTCAACCAAGACTTTCCTTTCTCGTTTTAAGTCTTATTTATCTTGTTTTTGTTTAATATTTTGTGGACCAAGAGTTTTGGCCCATTTGCTTTTAGTTACAAGTTGTTTAAAACACTCTCTTTTTGTTTAATGAAAGTTACGCAAGATTAAACTAAGAAAACCCTAAGAATAGGTGATCTCCTTCTCTACTCAGCGTGGCTGCCCCTTTGGAAGAACAACATCTCTTGGTTTTGCTTGCTGTTCAGATTGTTCTTAGTGCTCTTACTGCTCTCTAGTTCCTAGACCATCACCGATCATCCACCGACCAAGCTGAGAGTGCCTTCGGCCAGCAGCTTTGTCCCATCCGTTCATCTCTCACTCTACCATCAATCACCACGCCTCTCTATCTCACATCACCTTTGCATACCGCATAATGCCTTTCGGACTGTGTAATGCTCCTGCGACATTTCATAGATGTATGATGTCTATCTTCAAAGACATGATAGAGGATTTTATGGAGGTCTTCATGGATGATTTCTCTGTCTACGGACCATCTTACCATGCTTGTCTGGATAATCTATGCAAGGTGCTAGCTCGCTGTGAGGAAAAGCACCTGGTTTTGAATTGGGAGAAATGCCATTTTATGGTCAAGAATGGCATTGTACTTGGGCATAGAGTTTCTGAGGCAGGAATTGAGGTGGACAGAGCTAAGATTGAAGTGATGACAGGACTGCAAGCACCGGATTCAGTTAAGATAATAAGGAGTTTTCTTGGGCATGCTTGTTTTTACAGGAGATTTATTAAAGATTTCAGCAAGATAACTCGACCACTTACTGCACTCCTCTGCAAGGAAGTGAAGTTTGAGTTCACAGATGAGTGTCATGCTGCATTCAAAGAGCTGAAACAAGCCTTGATCTCGGCTCCAATTGTGCAACCACTGGACTGGAGTCTTCCTTTTGAGGTAATGTGTGATGCCAGTGTATATGTTGTAGGAGTTGTGCTTGGGCAGAAGAAGGACATGAAGCTCCATGCTATATATTACGCAAGTAGAACTCTCGATGAAGCTCAAAGAAATTTTGCAACCACTAAGAAGGAATTGTTGGCAGTTGTGTTTGCATTCGAGATGTTCCGCCCCTATCTGATTGGATCCAAGGTAGTTGTGCATACTGACAATTCTGCGCTTAAGTATCTGATGCAGAAGAAAGATGCTAAGCCAAGGCTACTAAGATGGATTTTGTTGCTCCAAGAGTTTGACATAGAGGTGAGGGACAAGAAAGGGGTAGAGAATGGTGTTGCATATCATTTATCACAGATTATGATCGATGAGGACGTTCCTATAGATGATTTTCTACCATAGGAGAACATCTACAAGGTTGAGACAGGGTTCCAGGCAGTTTCTGCGAGTTCACTTCCTTCTACAAGGGTTACAGAGAAGGTGTCGGTCGACACCTAGTTCATGTCGGTCGACACCCGACTCGAAAAAGCGGTCGATAATCGATCACCCTCGACACAGTTTGGCCGATTAGGGACAATTTTGGTCGACATCATCCTTGATGTCGGTCGACACCAGTCGCGATTGCAGGCTTCTATTCTCGATGATGAAGCTAACATGTTCATAGTTGCAGTCGCCCAAGGTTCTCTCTCCACTAGACCTTGGTACGCTGACATAGCCAACTACCTTGCTGCAGATGATGAGCCTAAAGTGTTTAAAGGCTATGCTAAGAAGAAGTTCCTTAGGGAAATCATGCGCTATTATTGGGATGAGCCCTACTTGTACAAGCACTGCTCTGATGGTATCTACAAACGCTGCATTGCTGAGTGTGAAGTTGATGATGTGTTATACCACTGCCATGGTTCTGAGTATGCTGGACACTTTGCTACATTAAAGAAAATGTCTAAGGTTCTTCAAGCAGGCTTCTGGTGGCCTACAATGTTCAAGGATGCTCAGTTATTCATTTCTCAGTGTGATGTGTGTCAGAGGAGGGGGAAGATCAGCAAGAGACATGAGATGCCACAAAACTTCATCCTCGAGGTTGAAGTCTTTGACTGCTAGGGCATCGATTTCATGGGTCCATTCCCATCTTCCTATGGGAACCGGTAAATATTGGTTGTTGTGAACTATGTATCCAAGTGGGTTGAAGCGATTGCAAGTCCGACCAATGACTCTTCGGTAGTTCTAAAGCTTTTTAAGACTATCATCTTCCCCAGATTTGGAGTACCTAGGATTGTGATAAGTGATGGTGGCTCTCACTTCATCAACAAAGTCTTTGAGAAGTTGCTTAAGAAGCATGGTGTTAATCATCATGTGGCTACTCCATATTACCCTCAGACTAGTTGATAGGCTGAGGTTTCAAACCGACAGATCAAGGAGGTTCTGGAGAAGACAGTGAGAAAGACTAGGAAGGACTGGTCTGCTAAGTTGGATGATGCATTGTGGGCCAACAAGACTGCGTTTAATACGCCACTAGGGACTACACCATTCCATCTCCTCTATAGGAAAGCCTGTCACCTTCCAGTTGAGCTTGACCACAAGGCTATATGGGCTGTCAAACAAATGAACTATGACCTCAAGCCTGCAGTTGAGAGACGTCTGATACCGCTCAATGAGTTAGATGAGATTCGCCACCATGCCTATGAGAACTCAAAGCTGCACAAGGAGCGTACAAAGGCATATCATGATAAGAAGATCATCTCATGCAACTTCGAACCCAATTATCAGGTACTTCCCTACAACTCTCATCTGACTTTGTTTCCTGGCATGTTGCGTTTTCGTTGGTAAGGTCCATTCACTGTTAAGGAGGCTAGACCGCACATAGCTGTTATCTTGATGAATTCCAAAGGCGAGGAGTTCACAGTCAATGGGCAAAGGGTGAAAAATTACTGGGCGAAAGCTGAGATCCCAGAAGGCAACATTTTCCATCTGGACAATCCACCCACCGCCTGATCGCATTACGGTCAAGCTATTGACATTAAACGAGCGCTGAGTGGGAGGCAACCCACTGTAGGTTATTTTTCGTTTCTGTTGAGTCTTTGTCCTTGAGTCTTTTGATTTTTCTGGTTTTTGTGTGTCAGAGCCGTAAGAAACAGGTTTGCAGACATCAGTGTCGGTCGACATCAATGGTGATGTCGGTCGACACCAAACTAAAAAAAAAGATGGAAATCGACCACGCTCGATTACGAGTAAATCGATGTTGACCAAAGGCTAATGTCGCCCGACGTAGTCTGTGTGTCGGTCGACATCGATTGCGACAACAGGTAAGATTTATGTTTCTCAAGTTCTCGGTTACTTATACCTTTTTCTCCCGATCTCATACTACGATTGCACTGGGGACAGTCCAGTCTAAGTGTGGGGGAGGTGGCTACTGACATTGTGTTTTGTTTTCTTAGAGTCAGTCCCTTGTTTTCAGTTGTTTTCAAAATCGTTTTATTGAGTCAAAATGTGTATGAAACTATGATTTTTCGAAGAAATTTTTCGCTGGAACAGGAACTAAGTGACCATTGGACAGACTTGCAGTAGTTCTATGACTATTAGAAAACCCCAAACGGATCAACTTACCAAGGACACCTATATCTAACCAGGTATTCAGAGGATCCATTACTAACTTCACCTTTAAACTTGACTTGATTTTCTTACTTAGGGGCTTGAGATCTTAGGGGCTTGAGATCTCTGATGTACTTGACACAGCCTATGATCCTGTTTGAGTATGGTTTCTGATTTTCCCCTCCCTTGAAAGTAAAAAAAAAAAGAGATTAAAACCGAGGATAAGCTAGTAGCTTCGAATTGGTCACGGGAGTGGTAGAGACCCCTATTACCTCATGTGTATCCATGGAAAGATCCAAAGTTAAACCCTAAGTGGAAAGGGAAGAGCACTGATAGAAAAAATAAAATGATACCCAGTGGGGAAAAATCAGTGCTAAGGGAGAATGGGAAAAGAAAGGAACCAGAAACCGACAGTTTGGTGGTCAGTACTGACTGAGTTGAGTCCATGTGTTCTCTGATCAAAAATCCCTTTGTAAGACCGCACCTAATTGTATACAGTGGTTGGTGTGGTGAACTTGGATATCCTAACTTGATTGTGAAGTTTACTTGGGACAGTTGCTAAGTGTGGGGGAAGTATATTGTGGTCTTGACATCTGCAGGAAAGTTTTCAGTGGCTTACTAAGTCAATGTGAATGCGGACGTTCCTAGGACGAAATGAGTTTCTGAGTTTTCAAACCTCTTTCTTATGCTTTAGTTCTTTTACTTGCTTGAGGGCAAGCAAGATCTAAATGTAGGGGAGTTGATATATCATGGTTTTTCTAGGTTTTCAACCATGATATAGTTGTGTATATTGAGTCTTCTACAGGTAGGCTTGCGTTTGGAGCAAAGAGTGGGATTATAGGACGTTTCTGGTGATTTGTGCAAGGAGCTGAAGTTGGTATCTCGGCCACGACTGGATGTCGACTGACACTGACCTTGGTGTCGGTCGACACTGAGCGCGAGAGAAGCTATACACCGAGTTGAGACAAGTTTTGAAGAATTGCACAAAGACCCCGAAGTTTCTCCTAATTCTAATCTAACCCCAAAACGAGTTTAAGAGTTTTAATTAGGTTTTTAGACTCATTATTAAGTTTATCTTGTTCTTACTTTGTTCTTGCTTTTGGAGATTGAGAGATTTGCTAAGGGGCTGATTCTTGCTACTTGTAACCTTGAGAGAAGGATTTCGAACCCCTTTATCTTATCTATTCAGTCTTTTGGTTTTTTATTCATGATGTGTTGTTTAATTGATAATATGTCTGAGTAGTATCCTAGTTAGATTTAGGAATCCTCATAAGGGTTTTATGCATGTTTAGATAACTGATTTATTAGGATTCACAATATGTTCGTTCATCACCTAAGTTGTGTTTAATACTGAATTCTAGACTGATCACCTAGGATTTAGATTTGAGATAATTAAATTAGCACGAGAGTGTGAGTTATAATCTGAATAAACTTAGTGTGAGCAATTTGACTAGATACAAAGAGATTTGGTTTAGGAGAATTGTGAACCGATAACACATGCTCTTAATGCTTGTTTAGAACTCTAGGATTACAAAGAGATTTGGATCGCTAGGTTGCTAGATATAGAAACAATCTCAGCGAGAGTTGGATTGTTTAGCATTGTGTTTCTAGTTCTTGAACCTGTGTTTAATCTGAATCCTTTCTCCGAGAACTTCCTAAGTCTGACGCCTTTCTCCTATTGAAAACACATCCTTGTTTACTTGCTTTCGTTTACTGCTTTCTTATGATTGATTTAGCTTAACTTGAGAACATACAATCTATCGTGTGAGTCGTGAGTCCTTGTGGATTCGATTCCCTAATTACCACATTCGCATCAGTGTGCACTTGCAGTAGAATAGGGATAAAACTTTGAGCCTATCAATCTTGTAGTTATAAGTTACGTTGAATGAAAGAAAAAACCTAAAGTCATATTGTTCTCTGACCGCATGAGTCTCTTGCACTGAGTTGTTTCCCCTTTGCAACTAAAGCCAACTTGGTCTGTTCGTGATCCTATCAACTTCAATCCATCAAACCGCATCAGCAGAGAGCGACTTCAGTCAAGCTGCTCGTGCATCGCCCCAATCGCGCCCCGGTTCAAAGAGAGAGCGAATTCAGTCCAGTTCTTTTCACCTTCCCTGTCTGGTCCACTGTAAGTTTCCCCTGGAGCTTACATCACCAATTTATGATACATAGATTCAAAGGAGGAAGGCTCCTAAGCCCAAGCGTAAGATCTCAACCAATGTGCAAATCCTCAAGAAGATTTACCTCATCCATTTAATGGAACCATGTACCCACACTTTGGAAGCTTGAGGATTTGAAGTGGATCTTCCAAACCATGGGGCTTGAGAATTTCTTGCCTTTCCTAAAGAGGGATATGAAACTTCGACATACCAATTCCTCCTTGAAGGCAACTTTCTAAAACGGTGTGGAGTCTGAGAAATCCGAGGAGGGATTTGGGTTTATTGAGATCAAGATCTGGTGAGGGAACAACCTAATGTGCTTCAAAGATGTCATTGAGTTATATTGATTTAATGAGGAAGGAGCATATTTTACCAAAAAAATCCTCTACTCGAATTATGAGATCCAATGGTTGTGGGAGTCAATAGCAGTTGGAGAATACAAAGCGGGACATGTGAAGTCAACAAGTATCTGCCACCCGGCCATCTGCTATGTCCACAAGGCATTGGATAACACACTCTTTGCCATAAGAGAGGCCGTAGGTGTCACTAAAGGGGAGATGTCATTCTTGTACCCTAGTCTTAAACATCTCCTTTGAACCTTTAAGAGCGGAAAAGTTATGAACGGTTTTCTTAAGCGACCAAGTCTAGCCTTGGTTTTGGTGAAATAGTTTCTTCACTACCAAAATTGGTCATATACAATCATAGACATCACTATGGAACCGAGATTGGGTGGGCTTGTTACTCCAATATTGTCCGCCAAGGGCATTGAGCTTGATGGTGAGCCTAATCTTGAGTGGATGTGATGTAAGATCAAAGCCTTGATCTCACACTTATGGATGGATGGAGGAAGCTAGCTGGTTGTACGACTCTCTCTAGCAACCCAAGGAATAAAGAATGGACTATATAGTGAGGATGGGATCAAACCGACTAGTTTTATAACTCTTTTTAAATTGATCAGTGGATGTTATGAATGTAACATGGGGTTGAAGTCACCACACAGCCTTATGGAGATAGACTATTATAAGACACGATCTCTCTCACGGTTTGAATAAAAAAAACAATGAGAAAAGAAAAAAGGTTTCTTTCTTGGAAGAATACTCGGTTTCTTTATTGATACTTGGTAAAAGTTATAAGGCTGCACTGGGGATTTATATAGAGTCCATTAGATATGACCTTGTAGGGGTCTTGAAACAGATTACAACAGCTAGAAAGAACTAAGAAAGAAAACTAATTACACGGTTTCTATAACTACTGAAATCGAATGAAAACAATAAGGATTAAGGGTAGTCACCAGAGGTTAGTCAAGAATAATCATATATGAATTGCTACATACCTTATCTTGTGGGATGCCTGATTTGGTAAGTGTTTCTGACCGTTTGAGAGTAGACGAGTTGCTTCCTCTTACAGTATGTCGTTTTTAAAATCCCTTGATTAGTTTAGTGTTGCATTTCACTCTTCTCGTTAAATGGTTGAAATGCTAAGTAAAGAAACCTCCTCAGTTACTTTTAGGTAAGGCCATTCATGTGCATTTTCCCCATATGAACTTGGAAAGACATTTAGCCGATAGTTGTCTTTAAGAACATTAGTTGGCGCCTCTTGCTCTTTCTGTGTTTGAATGTTTCCTTGTTCCAGACGCATGTTCTCTGCAGCTTTATTGGTTATGTTGGAGATTTAAAACTTATCCAGTTGATCTGTGATGTCTTCAAGTTCTTGCTCTTTGATAAGAAGCTCCACATCTTGGTTGAACTCTTCTCTCATTTCTTTAGTTCCTGATCTTGTCCTTGGAGCTTGCCTCATAATTGGAATTGGATTGTTGGAGGTTAGCTTGGTTATGAGGTATTCATCATCCTCTCCCCCCTTAGGAAGGTTACGTCCTAATAACTGATTCTCCAGCATCAAATGGAGCTAAGTCAGACACATTGAACGTTGAAGAAATGTTATATTCACCTAGTAGATCAATATGGTACTCAATACCTCTTATGGGTGGCAATTAAGCAGGTAATCTCGTCAGGAATGATGTCATTGTACTTGGACAGAAGCTCATTCTCCTTGTTTGGATGCTCATTCTCTTCTAGTCCTGAAACCAACACTACCTTGAAGACCATGAGTAGCACCTTATATCTTGCATTAACAGACTTTAAACCAGTGCTAAGAGTGATATAAAGACTAGTCTTACTTACCTTGGCTCCTTTGTCCATTGCTTTCTCAAGTTCATGAACTTCCTTTGGAGTAAGTGGAGCAAGGGTGTGCTTACGGTTCTGATGGGTGATGTTGTAGAAGTTTGTTCTTCCATTGTGGAGTGTCTCCTTCAAAATATGCCATGGTCTGCCGAAAAAAGATATCCAGCTTGCAATGGGACGACATCACAGAGGACTTAGTCAGCATATTTCCCCACAATGAATGGGAAAATCACCAGCTCTCTTATCTTCAGTTCAGTGTCTTCATTCAACCACTCGAGACAGTATGGTCTTGGATGATTGGTCAGTTTAAGGACTAGCTTGTCAACCAAGTACTTACTGGCTACATTAGTGCATGAGCCACAATCTATGATAAGGCTGCATAACTTGGATTCAATGGTACATCTTGAGTGGAAGATTTTTCCCTTTTTATGGTTTTTGGATCATAGAGTGCACTTAATGCTCTGGTGGTTTTGCCTTATTCTCATCTTTAGATTCATATTCCCCATTATCCTTTAGGGTCATGACCCTCTGATTTGGACAGTCTCGGGCATAATGATCCTTTCCTTGGGACCTGAAGCAAGTGATGACTCTGGCTCTTTGGTTTCGTGCGTGTGGTCGAGGCTGTCTTCCTATTGATATGATGCTTAACTTGGACAGAAAGATGCAAGAGCTCTATCAGATCATGAAATGTTTTCCTTTCTACCTTTCTTATTATTATATCATGGAGACCATCCAAGAACTAAGCCTTGAGTGTTTCTTTTGAATCCTCTAGCTCCAGCCTGTTCTTCAGCGTCTCAAATTCTTCAAAGTACTCCTCTATTGAATTTGCACCTTGACTAAGCTTTATGAATCTTTTCTGAAGATCCCTATGATAATAGGAAGGCACATATCTCTTTTGCATCTTACCTTTGGAGACTCTTCAACAATAGTCCCACATGGAGAGCTCAAGGATTACCAACTCATGGTTGGGGATTGTGCCATTCCAATTGACTTCATCTTCATGAGATGAAGAAGGGTAAAAAAAGCTTCCTCTACTCTTGGGAACCAATTTCCTCATGGATAAGGAGAATGAGCCTTAGCTTGAACCTGAGCTAGAACCAGAGGATGTGCTTGTAGTTGAGGCACTTGGAGTTGAAGATGCATTGCTTGCACCAGAAAGACAAATGATTCGGTTTAGAGCTAAGAATTTCAAGGAATCTAGAGGATTACTTGATCACAACTAGATAGAGCCATTTCCCTTGGATCCAGTTCGAGAATTTTATCAAACCTCTATGGTTTTGTAAAGTTCGAAGCAGATAAATGAATAGGTACATGATCCATTTTCACTCTTTTGCCTTCTCTTTGGTTTCTCCCACTAGGTTTTCCAAAGAAAAGTTTTTAGTAAGACAAGTGAATCATGTTCCTTATATTGAATTGGAGATCAAGAAGTACATATCTCAACATTGTGCACATATTGTGCATTTGGTGATAATGTGGCCGGATGTGATTAACACACAAGAGTGAAGTCCATTACTTCCAAGATGAATGCATTATCCTATTTCGGTCTACATCCACTTATAGCAAGTCTTAGGGCTCAGATTATCATGCCCAGAACTCTGAACACACGACCAGACAGGTCACTATCAGCCTTGGACAGAACAAGGACAGGTCACTTTCCCTCATGACCGTTTGAAGCCTCTCTCTCTCTCTCTACTGCCGAGTCTTCTTGTCCTTATATCAATTTTATTCTTTGTTTATGTTTTGTAGCCCTAGTTTAGCTTCCATATATGTCTTGTAAACACTTCAGAATAATAAAGATTGAGGAATTATTCTTCCTTACAATCGCAACCCTAGTTTTCTCTCTCTAGCGGCTTAAGAACCCTAATCGGGTCTTCAAGCTTCTCTCTTCAATTCTTCACTCATTCTACCTTATTCTCTCAATCTAAACTTCATATTCTAACATGGTATCAGAGCATTAAGTGAAGGATTATGTGTGTTCTTGGTGTAATTCTCAGGTTACAACCTAGCACATAATTAACTACGATCTAGGTGATTTGCAGTTGAATCATACAGATCAGGATCATTACCTCTTTTAGAGTGCAGCGGATTGATTGGTAATGTCGAGATCACTTAGAGCAGTTGATTACCGGCTCCTCCTTGGTATCCACACGCTTACAAGCTATGGATCAGGCTGCTAGACCAAGCTGGAATCGATCAGAGAGAGAGGAAGACGGCACAGGTAAAATCGCAGGAGGTGTGTGTATCAGCCCTAGGCGCCATTCCTCATCCTTATATGGGCCCAAGTTATTAAACTAATGGCCTATTAGGATTTTGGGCCCAAGACACAAATCAGACAAAAGCCTGTATTTTGTCTGGCCCAATTCTCTGTACAAATACATGAAATGCCTTTGCATCTTACCGTATTAATTCCATTTAACTTTCCCGTTAGCTATGGTGTGTGGCCCTTAGGGATCATACAATACTGGTAATAAGTCCTAAACTTATAGATCATGAGCGGGCTCTAGCAAGTCATCATGATCACCCAGTATTTATGACTTATGTCTGATCTCGACACTTATCATACTTTCTAGAGATAGTACGGTAGATTTCAGGACATTCCCAACAATCTCCCACTTGTTCATGTAAACATTTTAAATGTTAATGAAATTTTATTTCTGGATTATTTTTAACTGTGATATAAAATAATCGTTCCAAAATGATTCATGTCATCATATATGGGCCATCGAAGTACATGAGTAGACTTGATCCTGAAACCCCATATTTAACGAAATGACATAAATCATAGTGTCCATAGTCGAAGGTTGTTGAAATTGGAACACCAACAACCACTTGAGACTAGATTGTGTTGAGACTTATGACCAAGTTTCGAGGGGTCATAGATGCGCGGCATCAAAGTCGACACATAGGTATATGTAGGGGAGCATATGACCGGACATGGCCCGCTGATGAGAACTCTACAAGATATTAATATCTGTGTCATGAGAGGTTCTCATATACGACTATAGAGTATAGTCCTTAGACCTGAGTTCGCATGCATGTGGCTGCACATGGAGTGATGCGCTTTGATCATTGTCTAACGCTGTTTCGTAACTGGGAGCTATAAGGACCTTGGTTGGGTGTATTATGAAGTGTGTAGTTCATAGTGATGGAACAAGATGGGATTTGTCCCTGCCGTTTAACGGAGGTAATATCTCTAGGCCAATCGGAGATTTGATAGCTGGTAAGAGAGTGGCCACTCCCAAACGGACTTGCCCAAGTCGTTTGAATTGTCAGTATCAAATCTGGTCCGATTAAAATGGTCTGGCTATATAAGGATGACACGCATCTTGCCTTATGCCAGATCGAGATATTGAGACGAAAGGACTAGGGAATGTAGGATTCCAGTACAAGTGGGAGATTGTTGGGAATGTCCTGAAATCTACCGTACTATCTCTAGAAAGTATGATAAGTGTCGAGATCAGACATAAGTCATAACCGAGTCGGTTCATTAATTCTGGTCCAAGACCAAATTAACTACTAAATCCAACTGGTTATTCACTAAACCAGACCAGCTCTAAATTATTTGGTCCAACCAAATCAAACTTAGACCAGCCTTCGGTTTAGGTTAAAATTCAATTTTGAATTTTAAATCCGGTTTAACCAGAAATTAAATAATACCAATTGTATTAAATAATTTCCAGCAAACCGCGATTTGGGTTAACCGCTTGAACCATAAAATAATTAAATAATTAATTAAATAATTAATTAAATAATTATTAACAATTCAAACAAATAATCGTTTGTTATGATTGTCTCATGATACTTATTCATTAACAAAGTCAATCACCATATGCGATTGTTACGATCGCTTAACAACAAAATTATTTTGTCCTTTTCAAATTCATTATTGCTCACGATCATATGAAGACAAAACACTTATTGAACATTAACAAATCAATTTCAATAAACGATCATGACATTCAATAAAGACAAAGTGATTTTGACTTTAACAAACCTATTCCACAACGCATGATTATTAATTTTCCTTATGATTACAAGCGATTCGTTTGTTGATGATTCATTCAATGAAACGAATAAGACAAAGTCAACTGTTTATGACTACAAAATTAAACGATTATAATCATGACTTTTCAATTCGTTTATGAACAAAAACGATTCATATCCAGTAATCAACTTTGACTTTCGATTCATGCTATTAACAAACAATATCAAATCGATTCATTCAAAGATCCAAAAGCAAAAACCTAACAACCTAGCTCTGATACCACTGAAGGATTATGTGTGTTCTTGGTGTAATTCTCAGGTTACAACCTAGCACATAATTAACTAGGATCTAGGTGATTTGCAGTTGAATCATACATATCAGGATCATTACCTCTTTTAGAGTGCAGCGGATTGATTGGTAATGTCGAGATCACTTAGAGCAGATGATTACCGGCTCCTCCTTGGTATCCACACGCTTACAAGCTATGGATCAGGCTGCTAGACCAAGCTGGAATCGATCAGAGAGAGAGGAAGACGGCACAGGTAAAATCGCAGGAGGTGTGTATATCAGCCCTAGGCGCCATTCCTCATCCTTATATGGGCCCAAGTTATTAAACTAATGGCCTATTAGGATTTTGGTCCCAAGACACAAATCAGACAAAAGCCTGTATTTTGTCTGGCCCAATTCTCTGTACAAATACAGTAAATGCCTTTGCATCTTACCGTATTAATTCCATTTAACTTTCCCGTTAGCTATGGTGTGTGACCCTTAGGGATCATACAATACTGGTAATAAGTCCAAAACTTATAGATCATGAGCGGGCTCTAGCAAGTCATCATGATCACCCAGTATTTATGACTTATGTCTGATCTCGACACTTATCATACTTTCTAGAGATAGTACGGTAGATTTCAGGACATTCCCAACATTAAGCTCCTATACCTTCACTACTTCCGCAAATCTTTATTCTACATGCTTTAAATTCTGTTCTTGAAATCTTCTTCCGGTTCTTGAAATCTCTAAGCTCTTAAGCGCATCTCTTTGGCTTGTTTACTTCTGTGTGTGTTCTCTGTGATCTGAGAACTCTTCTGTTATAAACATTTCATCTTGAAAACTCCCTCCTTGCTTCAAATCAGTCTCAGCAATGGAAAACTCAAGAGTGGTTATTCATGTGATTCTTAAAGGCGCCAACTACATTGTTTGGGCCAGAATGGTTAAGTCTGCACTTGGTGGCAGAGGGCTATGGAAGTATGTCATGAGTAGAACTGCTCCACATAAGGTGATTAAGTCTTTTACTGAAGCTGAATCTAAGGTTGGAGCTCAGGCAGAAGCTAAAGATGGTGTTAAATCTCATGAAGAGGCGTCTGAAGCTGATGAAGAAGTGTGGACACAAGGGGACCAGAATGTGCTGTCCATACTTCAAAGCTCACTTGACCAGCACCTATTGGAATATTACTCTTATTGTGTGACCTCCAAGGAGCTGTGGGATACGCTTGAGAAGGTCTATGGTAATATGTCTAATCTGAGTAGAGTCTTTGAAGTTAAGCTGGCTATCAACAATCTCCAACAAGAAGATATGGAGTTTAAAGCTCACTTTGGGAAGTTTAGGTCACTGTGGGCAGAGTTGGAGATGTTAAGGCCACCAAGCATTGATCCTCTTGTGCTAAATGAAAGGAGAGAGCAGGATGAAGTCTTTGCTCTTCTGCTCACCTTGAACCCATCTTACAATGGGTTGATCCAACACATTCTAAGGGCAGACACATTACCTTCTTTGGATGATGTGTGTGGACAAATTTCAGAAAGAGCAAGGCTCATTTGGGCTGTTCAGATGGAAAGGTGAGCTGGTGACTGCTAACAAAGGGGCATATAAGGCTGATGAGAGGCAGAACTATGGTGGTGACAAGAGAGAAGTCTTGATGTGTGAGTATTGCAAAAAGAGTGGGCATCTGAAAGATAGATGCTGGCGCCTTCACCCAAACCTCAGACCTTCATCTCACAACCGGTTTAACGATCAAAGGCAAACCTCTTTTATGGTGTTTTTCAATGCAGCTTTGTGATGAAGGTAGAGAAATGGTGGTCCATCAAGCTCCTGCCATAACTGATCAGAGTGATGTGGTAAGAAGGTCAGACCTTGAGGCTCTCATCAAAGCCCTCAAGGTTAACTCTGGTATGGTCCTTGGAACCTCACTCTTTGCTTCAAATAAAATCAGACCTTTGCTCATTGATTCAGGAGCCTCTCACCATATGATCAGTGACCCTAAGTTAATAGAAAATGTTAAACCAGCTTTAGGATGTGTAGTGATTGCAAATGGTGATAAGATTCCAATTCAAGGCATAGGAAATCTTAAGTTGTTTAACAAAGAATCCAAAGCTTTCTATATGCCTAGTTTCACATCCAACTTAGTATCTGTAAAAAGGATAGCTACTGATCTAAATTGCAATGTTGTTTTTAGTCTTAATGATGTTGTGTTTCAGGATATTAAGACAAGTAAGTTGCTTGGGAAAGGTGTGACAAAGGATGAGATCTACATGATTGAAGACACCAACCCATCTGTTGGGAATGTCCTGAAATCTAATGTACTATCTCTAGAAAGTATGATAAGTGTCGAGATCAGACATAAGTCATAAATACTGGGTGATCATGATGACTTGCTAGAGCCCGCTCTTGATCTATAAGTTTAGGACTTATTACCAGTATTGTATGATCCCAAAAGGTCACACACCATAGCTAACGGGAAAGTTAAATGGAATTAATACGGTAAGATGCAAGGCATTTACTGTATTTGTACAGAGAATTGGGCCAGACAAAATACAGTCTTTTTGTCTGATTTGGGTCTTGGGCCCAATAGCCTGATAAGCCATTAGTTTAATTACTTGGGCCCATAAAACAAAGAGAGAGGCGCCACTTAGCCAGCAGTCTGCGATTTCTTTTAGGTCTGGCCGTCCTCTCTCTCTCTGTGGTTCCAACTTTGGTCTAGCAGCATGATCCAGTAGCTTGTAAGAGTGTGGATACCTAGGAGGAGCCGGTAATCATCAGCTCTTACAGATCTCGATATTCCTTTGATCAATCCGCTGCAATCACAAGGTAATGATCCTGATCTGTTTATGATTCAACTGCAAATCACCTAGATCCTAGTTGATTATGTTAGGTTGTAATCTGATAATTACACCAATGAACACACATAATCCTACAGTGGTATCAGAGCCTAGGTCGTTAGGTTTTTTCTGTTTGGATCATATTTAGGTTGTTTTAATGTTTAGAATCGAATTTGGCTTAAGAAATTTGATTAGAAAACTTAAAAACCTAAGTATATGAATCGCATATTCCGATTGAATCCCATCGGTATGCGATGTGATCGCCTGTGTCGATCGACGAGGGAGCGAGATATCGATCGATATGAATCGGATCGATTGCTTCTCGCTGTCCCGATGACCCGATCGCAACGAGCTGATGCACGCCGGTATCGATCGACGCAGGAGCGTGATATCGATCGATACACTGGCGAGAGATACGGTCCGCGAGTAGCCAATCGGTTCAACCGAGCTTCGCGGTTCGTTCTTCCCAAACCCGCGACAATGAACCGATCAAACCGATTGTGGTTCATTGTCAGCTTTAGCTTAAAACGCAGGTTAGGTCAAAATTGGCTAAAACACAAGGTGTTTCTTCCTGATTTTGGACTTAACCGAACCGATCCAATTTAATTGGTGGTTCAAGCGGTTAACCCAAATCGCGGTTTGCTGGAAATTATTTAATACAATTGGTATTATTTAATTTCTGGTTAAACCGGATTTAAATTCAAAATTGAATTTTAACCTAATCCGAAGGCTGGTCTAAGTTTGATTTGGTTGGACCAAATAATTTAGAGCTGGTCTGGTTTAGTAAATAACCAGTTGGATTTAGTAGTTAATTTGGTCTTGGACCAGAATTAATGAACCGACTCGGTTATGTCAAATTATTGGGCCAATTGGAATTATGTGGTCTTGGGCCAAGAATTGGGCCTATAATTTGTGACCCAACCAAAAACTTTAATAAAACATTAAATTAGAAAGTTTCTTTGATTAGAAGTTTCTAATTTTGGCATGTTAAGAAATTTCTAAATATAGTAAGTTTCTGAATTTAGAAAGTTTCTAAAATAAGTAGGTTTCCTAAAATAGAAAGTTTCCATATTTAGTAAGTTACCTGAATTGGAAAGTTTCCCAAAATAGTAATCTTTTATTTTTGGAAATAAAACTGAAAATCCTCAAAAACAATATCAAGCTTGGATGTCTTGCCCAATCTTGTCAGCTACTTAACGCTTATTTGATTACATATATGGCTTACAGTGTGAGGTGTCTGTTTTTGCGTAAGTAAAGTAGTATATAGTCACTAATTTCATTGGGAGTCCCAGACTTTAGTGATTATTTGGCTGTAAGAGATTGGTTTCCTTGACTGGGCCATCGGGAGTCCCGGGCCTTGAGACATCTGGTGAATTTGGGCCTCGGGTCCAATTCACAACCGAGAGTTATATGAGTTGTAACTAGCTGTGTGTATGCTTACCTAGTTAGCTAATTCTGGGTGACGGCCAGTGGCCCACTTCGGTTTTAGTTTAACATGGATCTCGGAATCATTGCATTCATATGAGGTTAAACAAAGAAATATTGAATGCAATGCGAGTTTTCTTATAAGTTGTTAAGATTACTCTTTTATGAACTAAATAACTAAAACTCTATTTATCTCTAAATTTCAGTCATGAATAGCACAAACAATCAAAACACTTTCTCGATCCGGTCTGTCCTTGAGATGGACAAACTGAACGGATCAAATTTCTTGACTTGGTCGCGGAACCTGAGGCTAGTCCTCAGGCAGGAGAGAAAGGACTATGTCCTTGAGAGAGCTCTCCCCGAGAGGATCGGGTCCAATGCCTCTCATGCAGTATATGATGCTTGGAATAAGCATTATAATGATGCGTTAGATGTGCGTGGTCTGATATTGGCTACCATGGACTCAGATTTGCTGAAGCAATATGAGAACATGGAGTCGCCAATAGAGATGATCAGCAGCCTGAAATTGAAATTTCAGGAGCAGGTAAGAGTGGAGAGATACCAGTTGGTTAAGTCTCTCACTAGCTGCAAGCTACCAAATGATCATCCAGTGAGTCCTCATGTCAGTAAAATGATGGGTTACATTGATAACCTGAGGAAACTGGATTATCCAGTTAGCCAAAAATTAGCAACTGAGATCATTCTGCAGTCACTGCCGTCAAGCTATGATAAGTTCAGAAGGAACTATATCAAGAAAGGCTTAACGAAGACGCTGACTGAACTGCATGATATGCTCAAGACAGTTGAGCCAAACGTGAAGAGTACCCTGTATAATCTCACAATGGAGAAGGGTAGGTTTACTAAACCTAGAGCTGACAAGGGTGAAGACAAAGTTGTCCAGATTTTGAATCATGGCAAGCCTGTGTCTTCTGAGCCCGAGTCAGATACATCTTACGTTGGTAAGTGCTGCTACTGTAAAGAGACTGGGCATTGGAAGAGAGATTGCATTAAATTCATGGAAGATTATGAGGAGTTGAAGGCGATGTATGAGACTACTTCCTCAGGTATTCATGTTATTACTTCAAGTTCTACCTTATAGGTATTGAATACTGGTTGTGGCACTGATATTTGTTATAATATGCAGAGCCTAAGCAATAGTAGAACGTTGAAAAAGGAAAAGTGGAACTGCGTGTCTGGAAGGAGCTATGGATGCTGCCTCAACCGTAGGGTTTTCACTTGTAAATGCCTTTGAGGCTTGGTTTTGTATTAAATAATTGCTGCAATGTACCTGCTTTAAGCAGAGTTGTCTTTCATTTTCTTGTAAGAATTTGAATGTTTTTCATTTTGATAAAAGACAAGTTTTGTTCTTTTGATCTTAATGAAATATTAATTGTAGCACCCTATTCAAGGAATGGGTTTTATATCTTAAACCAAAGAGTGCCTAAATGTAACATAAATACCGAATTGGTTTATATCTGATGAATTAAACCTGATTTTTCTTGGCGAAAATGTTTTTGGACTCAAAAATCCCATAGTTATGGACTCTTGGGCTCATTTGATCGGATATCTTATGAGACTTGAATTCTGCTTACTGGACCAAAAGACAAAGGGCCCATCTTAGCCGAGCTAGAGAAAGGCCCAAAGGCTTATTGGATCTTGAACATACTCATGTATGTGGTCCGATGAGCAGTAATGCCGGAGAAAAATTTCCTGTACTTCATTATCTTTACTGATTACTTCAGTGAGTATGACTGTGTTCATTTGATGAGACACGAGTCGGAATTCTTTGAAATGGTCGAAAGAGTTCCAGAATGAGGTATAGAATCTGAGTGACAGAAGTATTGAGACTCTGGATTAGTTCACGAGTGAGAATACTTAAGTCATTGATGGTGTGATCATCTGAATGAGTGTGAAGTCGTTTCACAGCTCATTTCTCCTGAAAACCTGGAGGTGTTTCTGTGAGAAAGAATCAGATCTTATTAGAAATGATTAAAGATGAGTCACACGAATCTTCCATGATATTCTTTAAGAATAACGCTCTAGAAATATCTAAGTTTACGCTGAAATAGTTCCACCAATATCAGTTGAAAGACACCACATAAATGTGGACTGGAAATGATCCAAATTCGTCTTTACTAAGTATTTGTAGTTGTGCTACTTCGCTGGTTGTCCTAGGGAAACCAAGGCTTGTTACTTTTTACGTCCATTCCGAAAACGAAGTAAGGTTGTTCGGAATTCTGTTTTCTAAAAGGAAAGTTTCTTTCCAAGAAGAACAGTGGGAGTAAAAGTATAACTCGAAGAAATTCGAGAAATACAGGAGGCTGCTCAACCTGTTGAGGGAGAGCAGTGGATGGATTTACAGATTTCTGTAGAATCTACACCTGTAGAGCCTGAAGTTCGCAGATCTGAATGAATCCGTCACTAATCCGAGAGTGATTTCTCGTGATTAACCTGCGAAATTCACAAAAGCGAAAGTGAGCCCGGACTCTGAAAAATTATACTATATGTAAGTTAGCTTCATCGATCCATTCATGGATAGAAGCAAGCATATCGGAGTTGGAATCTTCGTTATGTTGAAGTAGTCAAGGTTTTGACTTGAACAGGAACGAAGTGGAACTGTGCGTTTACTAATAGATAAGTGGAAGCGATGTTGCATTTCTCATAGTGTATGTCGATGACATACTGATTCTCGGAAATAACGTTCCAATGCTGCAGTCGGTAAAGGACTGGCTTGGGAGTTGTTTTATGATTGACATGGATAAATCCACATATGTTCTTGGATTTTGGATCTAAAGATAAAGATCCAAAAGAGCTAATAGGACAAAGTCAGGATTCTTATATTGACAAAGTCCTACAAGTTTTCAGCATTCCAAGAAGGGTTTTATGCCAATGTTACATGGAAATTACGATATCTGCTGAGCTTGAATGCATGGATGAGATTCCATATGCATCGGCAATTGGATCTATCATGCATGCCATGAAACGTACTTGTTTTGATGTTGCTTTAACATTAAGCAAGACAAGTAAAGACCAGTCAAATCCAGCAAAGAATCACTGGATAGACGTAATGAATATCCTCAAGTATTTGGAAATTACTTAGGATAAGTTCTTGATTTACGGAGAAAGTGAGGTGCTACAAGTCGTTAGAGTCTGAAAGGCAAGTTTCCAACAGACAAAGATGATTTCCGGTCACAGTCCGGTTATATCTTGTGTCTGTCTGGCGGTGCAAGGCACTGTTGCTGACTCCATGACTTAAGCTGAACATTTCGCAACTTGGATAGCGGCGAAAGAGGTTGTTTGGAAAGAAGAGTTCATCACTGAAATTGATGTGATTCCTAGCATAGTTGAGGCTAGCTGCACATCAGAGGTCCAAACACCTTGAGCGTAGGTATAACCTATTCCGTGAGATAAATGATAGAGGTGTTAAGTAGATCAGCAAGTTTCAACGAATGAGAACGTTTCTAATCTATTAACGAAGCCACTCCTTATGCCTAAGCACGAGTCGCGGACTGTAGCTGTAGGATAAGTGAAATTAAGATGTAGTCTTAATTTCAGTGGGAGTTTGTAAAGGGCCTTATTTAGTTGTTTTGAAAGGTTCATGTAAACATAATATTTTATGTTTATGAAATTTATGATTTCTGGATTATTTTAACTGTGATATAAATAATCGTTCCAAAATGATTCATGTCATTATATATAGGCCATCGAAGTACATGAGAAAGACTTGATCATGAAACCCTATATTTAACAAAATGACATAAATCAGAGTGTCCATAGTCGAAGGTTGTTGAAATTGGAACACCAACAACCACTTGAGACTAGAGTGTGTTGAGACTTATGACCAAGTTTCATGGGTCATAGATGCGCGGCATCAAAGTCGACACATAGGTATATGTAGGGGAGCATATGACCGGACATGACCCGCTGATGAGAACTCTACAAGATATTAATATCTGTGTCATAAGAGGTTCTCATCTACGACTATAGAGTATAGTCCTTAGACCTGAGTTCGCATGCATGTGGCTGCACATGGATTGATGCACTTTGATCATTGTCTAACGCTGTTTCGTAACTGGGAGCTATAAGGACCTTGGTTTGGGTGTATTATAAAGTGTGTAGTTCATAGTGATGGAACAAGATGGGATTTGTCCCTCCTGTTAACGGAGGTAATATCTCTAGGCCAATCGGAGACTTGATAGCTGGTAAGAGTGTGGCCACACCCAAACGGACTTGCCCAAGTCGTTTGCATTGTCAGTATCAATTCTGGTTCGATGAACATGGTCTGGCTATATAAGGATGACACGCATCTTGCCTTATGCCAGATCGAGATATTGAGACAAAAGGATTAGGGAATGTAGGATTCGTGTACAAGTGGGAGATTGTTGGGAATGTCCTGAAATCTAATGTACTATCTCTAGAAAGTATGATAAGTGTCGAGATCAGACATAAGTCATAAATACTGGGTGATCATGATGACTTGCTAGAGCCCGCTCTTGATCTATAAGTTTAGGACTTATTACCAGTATTGTATGATCCCAAAGGGTCACACACCATAGCTAACGGGAAAGTTAAATGGAATTAATACGGTAAGATGCAAGGCATTTACTGTATTTGTACAGAGAATTGGGCCAGACAAAATACAGTCTTTTTGTCTGATTTGGGTCTTGGGCCCAATAGCCTGATAAGCCATTAGTTTAATTACTTGGGCCCATAAAACAAAGAGAGAGGCGCCACTTAGCCAGAAGTCTGCGATTTCTTTTAGGTCTGGCCGTCCTCTCTCTCTCTGTGGTTCCAACTTTGGTCTAGCAGCCTGATCCAGTAGCTTGTAAGAGTGTGGATACCTAGGAGGAGCCGGTAATCATCAGCTCTTACAGATCTCGATATTCCTTTGATCAATCCGCTGCAATCACAAGGTAATGATCCTGATCTGTTTATGATTCAACTGCAAATCACCTAGATCCTAGTTGATTATGTTAGGTTGTAATCTGATAATTACACCAATGAACACACATAATCCTACACCATCTTCTGAATTATCTACTGCTTTTTCTACTTTCATGAGTGTTGATGATTCTGTTTGGCATGCTAGACTAGGACATCCACACTCTAGGGCTTTAGGACGCTTATTACCTAATGTTTCTTTTAAAAATGATGATTGTGAGGCTTGTATTCTTGGGAAACATTGCAAATTTGTTTTTCCAAGTTCTAAAACTACTAATGAAAGTTGCTTTGATCTTGAAGAAAAGAACCAAAACCCAAGTCCAAAATTTTTGAAGAAAAGAAGTGAAGCCCACGTCCATTATCCCCTCATTAATATGTTTCCTTTTTTGATTTAAGCCCAAATCCCAAGGCCCAACTCATTAAGGAGGGAAGCCCTAGCTCTTTTCCCTATAAAAGGAGGAGAGGGGCTCCTCATTTCTCACGCAATTCTAAAAATGCGAGCAGTGCTCGTGACCAGAGAACCGACGACCAGTCGTCGGAGCTCCACCGCCGGAGCCGCCGGACCGCCTCCGAGTTAACTCGCCGGCAACCGAGTCGACTCGGTTGACTGGTCTGGCTTGACCGGGTCAGGCGTTGACCGGTTTGGTTGGGGTTAACCGGTCCGGTTTGATTCCTATTTCAGCTTCTAATTCCTGGTAAGTCCGGTCTACTTTAATCTTCTGTTTCAATTTGATTTCACCCGGTTTAGTTTCGGTAAGGATTGGTTAGGGTATTAGGCCGGTTATGGATTGGGCCTGGTTCAATCTGGGTTTGGGTCTGGGTCTGGGTTGACCGGTTGACTTTGACCGACCGTTGACTTTAAGTCAACCAAACTTTGAGTGGCCATAACTTGCTCATCCCGTATCCGATTTGAGCAAAACGAAAGCCTAAATCGATTTTTTTTGCCGTCCTCTTTCCAGATCTGATGTTCGTTTGGGCTGATGAACTTCCTAAATTACAGTTTTTCCCTTCTTTTGCTAAGGTGAGGACCGGTTGTGATCTTCCCTTACTTCATTCAGTTCGGGACGATAGTCCCTTGTTAATACCGGCTTTCCTAGGTAGTGTACGATAGTTATACACGTGTAATGTGATTGATTGTGGGCGTAGAACGGCTAGGTTATCACTAAACTGAAAACGTTGCTTGTGTGTGAAGGCTATGTGTGATAGAACTGTTTTAGGGATTGCGTGGCAGGGCGCAGATAATGAGTTTTGGTACGCGTCCGTGATCTTCGGAGGAGGGTCCTGATGAGCCCTCCCATGGTGGTGTGTTGTGGTTCGAAGGTTCGCGAGCCGTTTGTTTGCTGTGGAAAGGGCGTAATGTCCGGTCCGTGGGTGGGATTAGGGGAAGGCAGCCCTAGTCCGCACCCATAGACAGGTAGTTATTTTGTAGGTTGATTGTTATGTGCCTTCGGGCATTGTTTGTAAGATGATATTAGCTTAGGACTTGTGCTTCGTAGTTGTGTAGTGTAAGCCGGGATCGCGGATTCCTTAGTCCGCCCTCACTGGGTAATTGTGTTTGAAACAATTACTCAGCCCTCCTTTCCTTTCCCTATCCCCGTTTTCTTGCAGGTCCGGATGCGGGGTTGATTCGATCGTGTGACGTCATTGGTGGATTTGAATACGAAGAGAGCGCCGGGTTCCTGGGACAAGTTGAGTGTGCATCCCGGTTGGACCGAAAAAGGGTTCAACGGGTGCCCTAATGCCGCTTCTCCGGTTTACCGGGAGACGGGTGTTACAATTTGGTATCATAGCCTAGGTTAAGGTCTCCCAGTCCTGTCCTGGGAGATCAGCTTATGTTTTCAAATCTTTTTAAAAAGTGTTTGCAAAAATTTTATAAAACGGTTACTTTGCGAAAGGCTTTTTCAAGCACCAACCTTATCATAGATTGTTCTCCATGCCGGTCCTAGTCTAGATAGAATTTCTCCGTGCAGGTTGGAGTCAGTGTCTTCAAACCTCAGTTGTGCTACTGCCGCTAGATGTGTGCCGAGATGTATGTTGTGGTGTGTGTCGTGGTTTATGTTGTGGTGTGCACCTACATGGCAGTCGGTACTAATGAGGTGTGTATTCGGGGTCATCGTCTGTTCGGAGCGTTGTTCAACCAAGCGTGCGAGGGTTATCAAGATGTGGAAACGTTCACGGGAGAGAATCCATTGGGAGTGTAGCGGAGAGTTGCAAGAGTTACAGGAAGTGCTAGAAGAGTTGCAAGAGGCGTTGGGAAGCTGCAAGGAGTGCTACAGGAGCTGCAAGAGGTCAATGGAATGACCGGATTGCAAGGAGTGCTACAGGAGCTGCAAGAGGTCAATGGAAAGACTGGATTGCAAGGAGGCCATTTGGAATTGGCGGTGGTCCGACTGGATTAAGCGTCAAGAGTTGTCTGAGTCTCTTGGATCACAAGGAGCAGCAGGAGCTATCCAAACCTATTCTAAGAATAGAATCTTGGAATCGGTTTGTGACATCAACTTCAATGAGTTATGGACGGCTAGTTGAAGATTGATCAAGCGGGAAGCTGGAGAAGATCTTCGTGGTATGGCAGGCTCGAGACTCAACGGTGGGACCAGAAAGGAAACGGTCTGCCCTGGAGTTCTTATGGATTACTGGAGCAGCTAATGGAGTTCCTCAAGATGGAAAGAAGATCGTAGAAGCGTTTTGGGAAGTGGCGTTGTGGAATTTGGAAATGCCTGGCAAACTAGACTTCTGCAATTGCAAGCTCAAGAGGAGAAAGCTGGTCATTGGAAATGGAAATCCAATGGGAGAGTTTTAGGAAAACACTATGGAGGATTGGCAAGAAGCTGCAAGGAATAGTTATAGGAGCGCAAGTCTAATGGGGAAGGAAACCCAAAGGATGGAGATTGGAAAGCACTACATCTGGATCACAAGGTAGGAAACCTTTAGCTGGAATTCAGATTGGAATCGGTTTGGATATCAGAGTGCGCAGCGGAAGCGTGGCATTGGAGCATATAACGAGTTAAGTGGGTCGTTCCCCACCAGCCGGGTAGCCATAATGGACATGGTTAGCCTCATCGCTCACCAAAGATAAGCGAGGATAGCAATAAGGCAAAAGTCGACGCCATAGTGCACGGGAATGGAAACCGTCGAAGTGAATCCATTTGGAAGTGGATGATGCATTGTGGCACGGTAATGGAAACCGTTAGGGAGGATCAGGTTGGAAGCGGTGCATCTCATTCATATATTAGAACCACTCGAAGGATGAGTGTTGTTTCTAAACATTGGAGACCGACCCTAATGGACATGGACGGTAGCATGAGACATTTTTGTGCATTCTGGAGCTACTATTGGATTGGTACCAAAGCGAAGTACACTTCAGAGCGTGGATTAGAATAAAAGGGGGGAGAAGCAGTCTTCATGATTCAAGGACAAGATCTTTTCAAGCAGGCAAGCGATCAAGTTAGGTTTTGGTTCAGCGAAGTTTGTGGAGTCCTGCTGGTAAGGAGTTGCAGTGGAGATCCCGCGCCGCAGAATTCGGGATGAATTCTTTTAAGGGGGGGGGGGGAGAATTGTAATGGCCCAAAACCCAAGTCCAAAATTTTTGAGGAAAAGAAGTGAAGCCCATGTCCATTACCCCCTCATTAATTTGTTTCCTTTTCTGATTTAAGCCCAAAGCCCAAGGCCCAACTCATTAAGGAGGGAAGCCCTAGCTCTTTTCCCTATAAAAGGAGGAGAGGGGTGAAGGATCTTTTGGTGTTAATCCTGATTCAACTCATCAGATTAATTGATCCTAAACATGCCAGATCTAGGTTCTCTTGAATAGAAACAATATAGATCTCACCTTTTACCTGTTTATGCAGCGGAAGGAGATAGAACAGGTCAGAGATCAGCAGAACCACCAAGGGATGGATCCTCCAAAGGCTCACACACGCACACCGGGAATTTGGCTGCTAGACCAGCAAGGAGAGGAGGCGCAGAAGAGAGGCTGGGAGGCGCAAAAGGCTGAGGAAAATTAGAGACCTAGGTCTGATTTTATTCATTAAAATCTCTCCTAGTTCTCATGGGCTTTTGGGCCCAATTCTCAGTTCTGATTAAATCCCATGGATTTAATCAGGCCCTTTAGACTCTCTTGATACAGTAAATGCCTAGCACTTTTACCGTACTTCTGCTAAGCCGTTCCTTCGTATTTTCCCGTTAGCTTAGGCGTGTGACCCATATGGGATCATATAATAAAGGCAATAAGTCCAAGACTTATAGATCATGAGCGGACTCTAGCAAGCCATCATGACCCCCAGCATTATATGACTTATGTCTGATCATTGACATACTCTTACTTTCTAGAGACAGTACCGAGATTACTGGACACAATTCCAACAATCTCCCACTTGTACTGGAATCTCTGTATTCATAATCCTTTTGTCTCAATATCTCGATTAGTCATAAGGCAAGATTAGTGTCATCCTTATAAAGCCTAATCTTGTTCATCGGACTCTGATTTGATACTGACAATCCAAACGACTCGGGACAGTCCGTTTGAGCATGGCCATGCATTTTCCAGTATTCAAATCTCCGATTGGCCTAGAGATATTCACTCCATTTATATTGGAGGGACAAATTCCGTCTTGTTCCATCACTGTAAACTACTCATTTCATAATGTACCCAAACAAGGTCCTTATAACTATTGCAGAACGATAGCGTTAGACAATGATCAAAGTGCATCAGTCCATGTGCAGTCACATGCATGCGAACTCAGGTCTAAGGACTATACTCTATAGTCGTAGTAAGAATCTCTTATGACACAGATATAAATATCCTGAAGAGTTCTTATAATCGGGTCTTGTCCGGTCGTATGTTCCCCAACATACACCTATGTACTGACTTTGATGCCGCGCATCTATGACACACTAAGACTTTGTCATAAGTCACGTACCAATCCAGTCTCACACGGTTGTTGGTGTTCCAATTTCAACAACCTTCGACTAGGGACAGGATGATATAAACCATCTATCAAATATAGGGTCTTATGATCAAGCTAAATGACTTTGATGACTCAAGATCAAGTCATTTACTTCGATGACCTATAACATGGTTCATATCATTTTGGAACGATTATTTCATCACAGTTAAAGTAATCTTGAAATAATAATTTCATTAAACATCATAAATGTTTTACAAGAACATATCAAATAACTAAATAAAGCCCTTTAATAACTCCCACTGAAATCAAGACTACATCTTAATTTCACTTATCCTACAGCTACAGTCCGAGACTCGTGCTTAGGCCTAAGGAGTGGCTTCGTTAATAGATTAGCAACGTTCTCATTCGATGAAACTTGCTGATCTACTTAACATCTCTGTCATTTATCTTATGGAATAGGTTATACCTATCCTCAAGTTGTTTGGACCTCTGATGTGCAGCTAGTCTCATCTATGCTGGGATTCACATCAAGTTCAGTGATGAACTCTTCTTTCCAAACAACCTCTTTCGCTGCTTCCCAAGCTGCGAAATATTCAGTTTAAGTCATGGAGTCAGCAACAGTGCCGTGCACCGCCAAACAAACACAAGACATAACCGGACTGTGACCGGAAATCATCTTTGTCTGTTGGAAACTTGCCTTTCAGACTCTATCGACTTGTAGCACCTCACTTTCTTCTTTACCTAAAGAACTTATCCTTAGTATTCTTCAAATACTTTAGAATATTCTTTACGGCAATCCAGTGATTCTTTGCTGGATTTGACTGGTCTTTACTTGTCTTGCTTAACATTAAAGCAATATCAAAACAAGTACGTGTCATGGCATACATGATAGATCCAATTGCCGAAGCATATGGAATCCTATCCATGCATTTAAGCTCAGCAGTTATCGTAGGATAATGTATCTTGCTTAACTTAATGCCATGTGACATTTGCATAAAACCCTTCTTGGATTGCTGAAAACGTGTAGGACTTTGTCAATTTAAGAATCCTGACTTTGTCCTACCAGCTCTTTTGGATCTCTATCTTTAGATCCGAAATCCAAAAACTACGTGGCTTTACCCATGTCAATCATTAAACCAACTCCCAAGCTAGTCCTTTACCGACTACAGCATTGGGACGTTATATCCGAGAATCAGTATGTCATCGACATACACTTTGAGAAATGCAATATTGCTCCCACTAATCTATTAGTAAACACACAGTTCCTCTTCGTTCCTGTTCAAGTCAAAACTTTGACTACTTCAACAGAACGAAGATTCCAACTCCGATATGTTTGCTTCCATCCATGAATGGATCGATGAAGCCAACTTACACAAAATGTAATTCTTCGGAGTCTGGGCTCACTTTCGCTTCCTAGGATTTCGCAGATTTGTCGCTTTCAATGATCATCAGATCATGCGAACATTCAATGATCATCAGGCTAAACTAATGACGAGAATTCACTCTCGGATTAGTGACTGATTCTTTCATATCTGCGAAGTTCAGGCTCCACAGGTGTAGATTCTACAGAAGTCCGTAAATCCTTCCGCTGCTCTCCCTCAATAGGTTAAGCAGCCTCCTGTATTTCTCGAATTTCTTCGAGTTGTACTTTTACTCCCACTGTTCTTCTTGGAAAGTAACTTCCCTTCTTAGAAAACAGAATGGTCGAAAAAAATACTTTTTACTCCCACTGTTCTTCTTGGCAAGTAATTTCCTTCTTAGAAAACAGAATGGTCGTAAAAGTACCGAGCCTTGGTTTCCTTGAGAAAACTTCGAGTTATGCTTTTACTCCCACTGTTCTTCTTGGAAAATAACTTCCCTTCTTAGAAAACAGATTGGACGTAAAAGTAACAAGCCTTAGTTTCTCTAGGACAACCAGCGAAGTAGCACAACTACAAATACTCAGTAAAGACAAATTTGGATCGATTCCAATCCACATTAACGTGGTGTCTTTCAACTGATATTTGTGGAACTATTTTAGCGTAAACTTAGATATTTCTAGAGCATTATCCTTAAAATATCATGGAAGATTCGTGTGATTCATCTTTAATCATTTCTTATAATATTTGATTCTTTCTCACAGAAACACCTTCAGGTTTTCAGGAGAAATGAGCTGTGAAACGATTTCACACTCATTCAGATGATCACATAATCAATGACTTAAGTATTCTCACTCTTGATTTTAATCCAGAGTCTTAATACTTTTGTCATTCAGATCTTATACTTCATTCTGGAACTCTTTCGACCATGTCAAAGAATTCCGACTTGTGTCTCATCAAATGAACACAGTCACACTCACTGAAGTAATCAGTAGAGACAATGAAGTACGTGAGATTTTCTCTGGCATTACTGCTCATTGGGCCACATACATGAGTATGTTCCAGGTCCAATAAGCCTTTGGGCCTTTCTCTAGCTCGGCTAAGATGGGCCCTTTACTTTTGGTCCAGTAAGCAGAATTCAAGTCTCATAAGATATCCATTCAAATGAGCCCAAAAGTCCATAACTATGGGGTTTCTGAATCCGACTTACTCTATTTGACCAAAACATTTATGCCAAGAAAAATCAGGTTTAATACATCAGATTTAAACCAATTCGGTATTTATGTTACATTTAGGCACTCTTTGGTTTAAGATATAAAACCCATTCCATGAATAGGGTGCTACAATTAATATTTCATTAAGATCAAAAGAACAAAACTTGTCTTTTATCAAAATGAAAAACATTCAAATTCTTACAAGAAAATGAAAGACAACTCTGCTTAAAGCAGATACATTGTAGCAATTACTTAATACAAAACCAAGCCTCGAAGGCATCTACAAGTGAAAAACCCTATGACTGAGGCAGCTTCCAAAGCTCCTTCCAGACATGCAGTTCCACTTGTCCTTCCTTCAACGTTCTACTGTTGTTTAGGCTCTGCATATTTTCACAAATATCAGTGTCACAACAAGTATCCAATACCTATAAGGTAGAACTTGAAGTAATAACATGAATACCTGAGGAAGTAGTCTCATACATTAACTTCAACTCCTCATCGTCTTCCATGAATTTTATGCAATTTCTCTTCCAATGCCCTATCTCTTTACAGTAGCAGCACTTACCAACGTAAGAGGTATCTGACTTGGGCTCAGAAGACACACGCTTGCCATGATTCAAAATCTGGACAACTTTGTCTTCACCCTTGTCAGTACTAGGTTTCATAAACCTACCCTTCACGTTTGGCTTAACCGTTTTGAGCATATTATGCAGTTCAGTCAGCGTCTTCGTTAAGCCTTTCTTGATATAGTTCTTCCTGAACTTATCATAGCTTGACGGCAGTGACTGCAGAATGATCTCAGTTGCCAATTCTTGGCTAACTGGATAATCCAGTTTCCTCAGGTTATCAATATAACCTACCATTTTACTGACATGAGGGCTCACCGGATTATCATTTGGTAGCTTGCAGCTAGTGAGAGACTTAACCAACTGGTATCTCTCCACTCTTATCTGCTCCTGAAATTTCAATTTCAGACTGCTGATCATCTCTATTGGCGACTCCATGTTCTCATATTGCTCCCGCAAGTCAGAGTCCATGGTAGCCAATATCAGACCACGCACATCTACCGCATCATTATAATGCTTATTCCAAGCATCATATACTGCATGGGAGGCATTGGACCCGATCCTTACGGGGAGAGCTCTCTCAAGAACATAGTCCTTTCTCTCCTGCCTGAGGACTAACCTCAGGTTCCGCGACCAAGTCAAGAAATTTGATCCGTTCAGCTTGTCCATCCCAAGGATAGACCGGATCGAGAAAGTGTTTTGATTGTTTGTGCTAGTCATAACTGAAATATAAGATAAAAGGATTTTAGTTAATATGTTCAATATGATTAATCTCGTATCAAATTTAATATGATTAATCACGCATTATATTCAATAACTTAAGTTACCCTCAATAGAATATAATGATTCCAAGATCCACATATAACTAAGATTAAAGTGGGCCACTGGCCGTCACCCAACCTTAGCTTATATCGGTAAGCCCTATATCGGCTAATTATATCCGTGATATAACTCTTGGTTGTGAATCTGGGCCCGAGGCCCAATCCACTCTGATGTCTCAAGGCCCGGGACTCCCGATGGCCTAGTCAAGAAAACCGGACTATACAGTCATGTAATCATTAATGTCTGGGACTCCCAATGACATTTATGAATCACAAACCGTCTTACCCACGCAAAAGTAGACACCCTCACACTGTAAGGCCATGAATACAATTGAATGGGCTTCAACAGCTGACATAGAATGGACAAGACATCCAACGCTTGATATTGTTTGAGGTCTGTAGGTTTATTTTAAAGTTTTATTCCCAAAACAGAAGATTACTATTTCGGGAAACTTTCTATTTGTGGAAACCTACTATTTTTAGAAACTTTCTAAAATTGGAAACTTTCTAACTTTAGAAACTTCTTTAAAATCCAAAACCCGCAAATTCAGAAAATTCTCTTTTAAGAAACTTTCTAATTATAAAATTTCGGAAACTTTAATTTAAAACCGACTTTATAATTTTATAAAATAGATTTTAAATTGATCTGAAGAAAGACTCAATTAACTGGCCCAATTGTTTTAACTTCTTGGCCCGAGGCCCAAGAATTGGTCCATGTCCAAGACATGACCCAATTGTCCAATTAATTGACATAACCGGTCTGGTTCATTAAAACTGGTCTAACCAAGTTTTAATTACTACGATGACCACAATTGTCAACCGGTTATTTACTAAACCGGAATCTCTCAATTTATTTGGTCCAACCAAATCAAATTAGAAATTCCTGGTTTAGGCACTAAATCCAATATTTCTTTCGACATTGGATTTCTTGTCCCGGCTTAACCAGATTTAATAAAATTATTAAAATCTGTTTATTAAACCGAGACGTATCAATTTTAATTAAAATTCTAAATCGAGCCTTGAACCGAACCGAATTTGTCACGAACCGAACCGAGTTGGTCGTGACCTAGCTTTTGGATCATGTCCGACCAGCCGCATTCCATCCACGATCCACGGACGGCCGAGCCTCACGCGATCGGGATGCAAGCTGGACGGTCGATGATCGGTCGAGCTCGGGACGGGACGATGCTTGCTCGGGTCAGGCGGGACGATTCTAGCCGAGACGCGATCGAGATGATGCTCGGCTCTCGGCAGAACGCGTGTGGCTACGATCCATGCGATCGGGCCGATTGGATCAAACCGATCGATCTCGGCCGAGCCATGCGATCGGTCTGCGCCTGCCCCTCACGGTCGAGTGATGCAACCGGCCAACGCACGCTCCAAACGAACGGCTTGGTCATTGGTTCATCATCTCGGCCGATCGCTTAACACGAGTCATATAGCTCGGTTTGCGATTTCTTTAGTGTGTTTAGGATTCAATTTTGTTTCTTAAGTGAATTATCTTATCTGTAATTGATTCAAAACACTTCTAAACAAAATTAATCAACCTAAACATGAATCTAAAACAAGAAATCCTAAGAACCAATGGCTCTGATACCACTGAAGGATCTTTTGGTGTTAATCCTGATTCAACTCATCAGATTAATTGATCCTAAACATGCCAGATCTAGGTTCTCTTGAATAGAAACAATATAGATCTCACCTTTTACCTGTTTATGCAGCGGAAGGAGATAGAACAGGTCAGAGATCAGCAGAACCACCAAGGGATGGATCCTCCAAAGGCTCACACACGCACACCGGGAATTTGGCTGCTAGACCAGCAAGGAGAGGAGGCGCAGAAGAGAGGCTGGGAGGCGCAAAAGGCTGAGGAAAATTAGAGACCTAGGTCTGATTTTATTCATTAAAATCTCTCCTAGTTCTCATGGGCTTTTGGGCCCAATTCTCAGTTCTGATTAAATCCCATGGATTTAATCAGGCCCTTTAGACTCTCTTGATACAGTAAATGCCTAGCACTTTTACCGTACTTCTGCTAAGCCGTTCCTTCGTATTTTCCCGTTAGCTTAGGCGTGTGACCCATATGGGATCATATAATAAAGGCAATAAGTCCAAGACTTATAGATCATGAGCGGACTCTAGCAAGCCATCATGACCCCCAGCATTATATGACTTATGTCTGATCATTGACATACTCTTACTTTCTAGAGACAGTACCGAGATTACTGGACACAATTCCAACAAGGGGCTCCTCATTACTCACACAATTCTAAAAATGCGAGAAGTGCTCGTGACCGGAGAACCGACGACCAGTCGTCAGAACTCCACCGCCGGAGCCGCCGGACCGCCGCCGAGTTGACTCGCCGACGACCGAGTCGACTCGGTTGACTGGTCTGGGTTGACCGGGTCAGGCGTTGACCGGTTCGGTTTGGGTTAACCGGTCCGGTTTGATTCCTATTTATGCTTCTAATTCCTAGTAAGTCTGTTCTACTTTAATCTTCTGGTTCAATTCGATTTCACCGGGTTTAGTTTCGGTTAGGATTGGTTAGGGTATTGGGCCGGTTATGGATTGGGTTTGGGTCTGGGTCTGGGTTGACCGGTTGACTTTGACCGACCGTTGACTTTAAGTCAACCAAACTTCGAGTGGCCATAACTTGCTCATCCCGAATCCGATTTGAGCGAAACGAAAGCCTAAATCGATTTTTTCCGTCCTTTGTTCCAGATCTGATGTTCGTTTGGGCTGATGAACTTCCTAAATTACCGTTTTGCCCTTCTTTGGCCAAGGTGAGGACCGGTTGTGATCTTCCCTTGCTTCATTCAGTTCCGGACGATAGTCCCTTGTTAATACAGTCTTTCCTAGGTAGTGTAGGATAGTTATACACGTGTAATGTGATTGATTGTGGATGTAGAACGGCTAGGTTATCACTAAACTGAAAACGTTGCTTGTGTGTGATGGCTATGTTTGATAGAATTGTTTTAGGGATTGCGTGGCATGGCGCGTATAACGAGTTTTGGTACGCGCCTTGATCGTCGGAGGAGGATCCTGACGAGCCCTCCCGTGGTGGTTTGTTGTGGTTCGAAGGTTCGCGAGCTGTTTGTTTGCTGTGGAAAGGGCGTAATGGCCGGTCCGTGGGTGGGATTAGGGGAAGGCAGCCCTGGTCCGCACCCATAGACAGGTAGTTATTTTGTAGGTTGATTGTAATGTGCCTCCGGGCATTGTTTGTAAGATGATATTAGCTTAGGACTTGTGCTTCGTAGTTGTGTGGCATAAGGCAGGATCGCGGATTCCTTAGTCCGCCCTCACTGGGTAATTGTGTTTGAAACAATTACTCAGTCCTCCTTTCCTTTCCCTGTCCCTATTTTCTTGCAGGTCCGGATGCGGGATTGATTCGATCGTGTGACGTCATTGGTGGATTTGAATACGAAGAGAGCGCCGGGTTCCTGGGACAAGTTGAGTTGGCATCCCGGTTGGACCGAAAAAGGGTTCAACGGGTGCCCTAATGCCGCGTCTCCGGTTTACCGGGAGACGGGTGTTACAATTTGGTATCATAGCCTAGGTTAAGGTCTCCCAGTCCTGTCCTGGGAGATCAACTTATGTTTTCAAATCTTTTTACAAAGTGTTTGCAAAAATTTTATAAAACGGTTACTTTGCGAAAGGCTTTTTCAAGCACCAACCTTATCATAGATTGTTCTCCATGCCGGTCCTAGTCTAGATAGAATTTCTCCGTGCAGGTTGGAGTCAGTGTCTTCAAACCTCAGTTGTGCTACTGCCGCTAGATGTGTGCCGAGATGTATGTTGTGGTGTGTGTCGTGGTTTATGTTGTGGTGTGCACCTACATGGCAGTCGGTACTAATGAGGTGTGTATTCGGGGTCATCGTCTGTTCGGAGCGTTGTTCAACCAAGCGTGCGAGGGTTATCAAGATGTGGAAACGTTCACCGGAGAGAATACATCGGGAGTGTAGCGGAGAGTTGCAAGAGTTACAGGAAGTGCTAGAAGAGTTGCAAGAGGCGTTGGGAAGCTGCAAGGAGTGCTACAGGAGCTGCAAGAGGTCAATGGAATGACCGGATTGCAAGGAGTGCTACAGGAGCTGCAAGAGGTCAATGGAAAGACTGGATTGCAAGGAGGCCATTTGGAATTGGCGGTGGTCCGACTGGATTAAGCGTCAAGAGTTGTTTGAGTCTCTTGGATCACAAGGAGCAGCAGGAGCTATCCAAACCTATTCTAAGAATAGAATCTTGGAATCGGTTTTTGACATCAACTTCAATGAGTTATGGACGGCTCGTTGAAGATTGATCAAGCGGGAAGCTGGAGAAGATCTTTGTGGTACGACAGGCTCGAGACTCAACGGTGGGACCAGAAAGGAAACGGTCTGCCCTGGAGTTCTTATGGATTACTGGAGCAGCTAATGGAGTTCCTCAAGATGGAAAGAAGATCGCAGAAGCGTTTTGGGAAGTGCGTTGTGGAATTTGGAAATGCTTGGGAAACTAGACTTCTGCAATTGCAAGCTCAAGTGGAGAAAGCTGGTCATTGGAAATGTAAATCCAATGGGAGAGTTTTAGGAAAACACTATGGAGGATTGGCAAGAAGCTGCAAGGAATAGCAAAGGAGCGCAAGTCTAATGGGGAAGGAAACCCAAAGGATGGAGATTGGAAAGCACTACACCTGGATCACCAGGTAGGAAACCTTGAGCTGGAATTCAGATTGGAATCGGTTTGGATATCAGAGTGCGCAGCGGAAGCGTGGCATTGGAGCATATCACGAGTTAAGTGGGTCGTTCTGTTGGAATTGTGTCCAGTAATCTCGGTACTGTCTCTAGAAAGTAAGAGTATGTCAATGATCAGACATAAGTCATATAATACTGGGGGTCATGATGGCTTGCTAGAGTCCGCTCATGATCTATAAGTCTTGGACTTATTGCCTTTATTATATGATCCCATATGGGTCACACGCCTAAGCTAACGGGAAAATACGAAGGAACGGTTTAGCAGAAGTACGGTAAAAGTGCTAGGCATTTACTGTACTTAGAGAGAATAAAGGGCCTGATTAAATCCATGGGATTTAATCAGAACTGAGAATTGGGCCCAAAAGCCCATGAGAACTAAAGGGAGTTCTAATGAATAAAACTTGACCTAAAGCTCTCTAATTTTCTCAGCACTCTGCGCCTCCCTCCTCTCTCTCTGCGCCTCTCTCTCAGCTGGTCTAGCAGCCAAATTTCCCGGTGTGCGTGTGTGAGCCTTTGGAGGATCCATCTCTTGGTGGTTCTGCTGATCTCTGACCCTTACCTCCCATTCCGCTGCAAAACAAGGTAACAGGTGAGATCCATTAAGTTTCTAAATAAGAGAACCTAGATCTGCATGTTTAGTAGGATGAATCAATCTGAGAATTGAATCAGGAAACACTAAACGATCCAACAGTGGTATCAGAGCCATTGGTTCTGTGGTTTTTCTTGTTTAGAATCATGTTTAGGATTGTTTAAGAAGTGTTTTTGAATCAACCTACTGATAAGGAAAAACACTTAAGAAACAAAGAATTGAAACCTAAACAAACAAGAAATCGCATGATCCAATCTATATGAATTGGTATGCGTCGGATTGTGATCGTTGAAGGATCACACGTCCGTATCGGAATGACGCACGGACCGATCGTGGATCGTGTCGCGTGGTCATTACCGACCGGCGATGATGCGCACGACCGAGGTGGACCGAGAGGAGCGATGGACAATTACGATCGCGAGATCCCGTCCCGATCGTCGCTCGCTCACGTCCCAAACGATCGTCCCGACGCACGCCAAGGCTGTCCCGATCGCTCGGCGATCGCGTGAAGCCACCGACCCGAGCTCGACGATCGATCGTCCCGTCCCGTCCAGCTGACCGTCTCGATCTTGGATCGCTCGAGTGCGGCTTGCGGCTGGGCGATGGTGATCGAGGAGCTAGGTCACGACCATGATTGGTTCGTGACCAATTCGGTTCGGTTCGGTTTAAAATTTTATTAAAATTAAACGTCGCGGTTTAATAAACAGATTTAATAATATTTATTAAGTTCTGGTTAAACCGGGATAAGAAATCCAAAGTCGAAAAATTGGATTTTGTGCCTAAACCAGTGATTTTCTAATTTGATTTGGTTGGACCAAATAAATTGAGAAAATCTGGTTTAGTAAATAACCGGTTGACAATTGTGGTCATCGTAGTAATTAATTTTGGTTAGACCAATTTTAATGAACCAGACCGGTTATGTCATTTAATTGGACAATTGGGTTATGTCTTGGACATGGACCAATTCTTGGGCCTCGGGCCAAGAAGTTAAAACAATTGGGCCAATTATTTGAGTCTTTTCTTCAGATTAATTTAAAATTTATTTTTATAAAATTATAAAAATCGATTTTTTTTAAATTAATGAGTTTCCAAAATTTTGAAATTAGAAAGTTTCTTAAAATAGAAGTTTCTAGATTTGCATGTTTTGGATTTTAGGAAATTTCTATAATTAAAAGTTTCTATTTTTAGAAAGTTTCCAAAATTAGTAGGTTTCCCAAAAAGGAAAGTTTCCCAAAATAGTAATCTTCTATTTTGGGATGAATTTTTAATAAACCTACAAACCTCAAATAATATCAAGCGTTGGATGTCTTGTCCAGTCTATGTCAGCTGTCGAAGCCCATTCAATTGTATTCATGGCCTTACAGTGTGAGGGTGTCTACTTTTGCGTGGATAAGACGGTTTGTGATTCATAAATGTCATTGGGAGTCCCAGACATTAATGATTACATGACTGTATAGTCTGGTTTTCTTGACTAGGCCATCGGGAGTCCCGGGCCTTGAGACATCAGAGTGGATTGGGCCTCGGGCCCAGATTCACAACCAAGAGTTATATCACGGATATAATTAGCCGACATAGCGCTTACCGATATAAGCTAAGGTTGGGTGATGGCCAGTGGCCCACTTTGATCTTATTATATGTGGATCTTGGAATCGTTATATTCTATTGAGGGTAACTTATGTTATTGAATGTAATGCGTGATTAATCATACTAGTTATTGAACCCCCGCGCACGCGCGGGGGTGTTGTTGTTTATTTTATTTAGTTTTTGTGTGCGTTTATGTCTTATTTTTCTGTTTTTGTTTCTTGTAATAGCTTACTCCTCGTTTAATGCGTACTAACATGTCATTCCTATTTGATGATCGTGGTGGTATGTATGAGTTATATTTTAAGTTTTAAGAGAAAGCTGGAGTTTGTCATGCTGTTTCTCAGTTTGAACGGATGAACTAAATGGTTGTAATGACATGTTATTATTACATGACATTATAACTAAAAGACTTGGTTATTATAATTGTTGTATTACTGCTGCTTCGTATTTCTTACTCCACTGACTCACTGAGGATGAATCAAAGAATCCAGCTTGCTTTCCAGCCGTCAGTGACCTTGTCTCATTTATCTCTAAACCGGTTTTGGATAGACCGACTAAAAGCGAAAATGATTGATAACCAAGTAAATTTGGATAAATATTTGCTGAAAAGCAAAGCTTCATATGATTTCTATGCGTTTAATTGGATAATTTCATGTGTAAAATGTTTCCAGATCAGTCGTTCTTCCATGCCTTACAGCTCGTATAAATAAAAAATCAATACAAAAACACCAAATCTGTTACAAAAGAGAAAGGAAATGAAAAGAAAAGCAAATACAAGTTTCTATGAACCATCATATAAACCATGTGCCTCCATTGCCTTTGCGAAAATGATCCAAAAGGAACATTTTTTGTGTTTCTCTATCTTTTGGTTTAGCTCACCACCTTCAGCGTCTTCCATATTGATCCGACCTGAGGATTAATATAATAGTTAATACTATCACTCCTTCGTTTCACAAAACAAATGGAGACTATGGAGGCGTTAAGATTTCGTTACGTACCTAATGCTGATATCAACGACGGGGCACTCCCCTGATCCATTTGATTTGATGCCCGCAGCTACGTTTCAATGTCACGGCTAAAACTTATATCTACTGTATCAACTATTCGACCTTCTCTCAATAAGAGAATCTTGGCATATGGCCAAGTTATAAGCAAACACATGATCAATAGAAAGAATAGGAACCTCACCTGTATTTTCCATTGATGTTGTGATGTCTGACTTCGTAAATGTAGATCCTATGAATTTAGTGTCTTCGGATGCCCGCATCTTCTCAACCAATCCAAAAGGGACCAACTTGTGATGTTTCGGAATGTGATCATTGAACCTACCAGATTTAGAAGAAGAAAAAAACTTGATGAAGATATCAGACGTGTCTCTTTACGTTTTAGCGTTGTTCACTAACAAATAGGTTTTCATTAACTGTCTCATTCTGTGATATGAAAGTGTTAGTAATGAAATGAAGTATGTCGTTCTGTAGAAGCAATATACATTTTTTTGGAGAATACATCAATAGGAGGTAGTAGAAGCGTTAGCCGTTTCGTCTAGGAGGGAGATGGCTATCCCCATAAGTTGGCCGTCCTTCATGTTCCTCGCATTCCAGAACCTGAGAATGCGCCCGACGACCTGCTGAGCGGAGTGAGGTTTGTGACAACGATGATGGAGGCGTGGAGATGCCATCACTGTCTTCTCCAGAGGAATAACCGAAGCTTGAAGTGTCAAGAGTGATCGTGACTTAAGTGGTTGAAAGAAGAGACTACACTGAAAAACCAAGGAAAATCAAAAGAGATTAGAATGGGCATATAACATAACTGTTATTACGTCAAAAAAAAACATCGTGAAGAGGTTCAATATATTAATACTTATGCATCCAACTCCAACGTGCTAAAGGTGGTCCACGTAATGTAGGCCTTAGTTCCCCTCCAGGAAGACCTTCGAAAACCTTGGCCTTTCCAGGAAGAAGAGTCAAGAGAAGTGCAGAAACTCCATTTATGCATCTTGCAATGTAATTCAAAGACTCATAAGTCAATGATTTGACTGAACTGCACTAAACCCCAAGAAAATAGCCAAAATAATAGTTGGTTTAAGCTTTTTAGACAGCATAAGCCTACTACAATAAACCCCAAAAGAAATTGGACAAACTCTGAACACCATAATCGAAATCTAACCACCAATACAACAACAATCACAATCTTCTAAATTAGTGATTAGCATGTCATGTTTAAACCTTATTAAAAATCGAGACTTCTAGCCAGATTCAAATCCCTAGGATTTCACAGACATGCAAAAACAAAAACATAAAACCATATTTCCATCAAATTAAATGAGACCCTGTACATACCTACGACATCCTGTGACGGTACATGAGCTTCATTAAGTGCGTCCACAATCTTCTTCACCTCCTCAGCAGTTCCGTTCTACAATGATTAACAAAATCAGAACATTATATAAGCATCTTTCTCCCAAGAACAAAAGCGTATTCAAAATCTTAGAGTCGGCCAAAAACATCAATCCAAGCATGTTTAAAATAGTTAAGCCAGCAACTTCCATGCCCAGATTCAATCAAAGCTTGAGCACCAGAACAACTGATGTAGAACTCGTATTCAGAATTGAGAAAAGAAAAAAATAGAGATCCGGCATCGAATCAACAAATCTCATAAATAGGTAGTAGATCAGAAACCTTTGATATGAAATTCAAGGTTGAACGTCAATCGAGCCAAACAATGAACATATCTTTAAAACGACCTCTAAATTGGAATTCTCAGATCTGGTCTATAAGATGAAGAGGAAGAGTCAAGTGAGCAGTCTCCCTTTTTGCTCGTGACCACCGTTTTTTTTCCGCCAATAATTCATTATGATGAATCAGTTATTACTTATTACATAGAATAAAACTATAAATTTTAGGAAAATGCCACATCAGAAAATATGAGATGCTGATGTGGATAGCTTAAGAATGGAGAGAAAAAGTGTCTAATTATATATATGATTAAGTATAATACAAGATTAATCATATTGAACATATTAACTAATAACCTTTTTATCTTATATTTCAGCTATGACTACTACAAGCACTCAAAACACATTCTCAATCCGGTCTGTTCTCGAGAAGGAGAAGCTGACTGGAACGAACTTCCTGACGTGGTCAAGGAACTTGAGGCTGGTCCTCAAGCAGGAGAAGAAGGATTATGTCCTTCGTGATCCCCTCCCCGAGAGGCCTCCTAACAATGCCGCCAGGACTCTGCATAATGCTTGGGAAAAGCATTCGTCAGATGAAAATGATGTCTATTGCCTGATGTTGGCGACAATGACTGCTGAGCTGCAAATGCAGTTCGAGAGTGTGTTGTCACCCATCGAGATAATGGCAAGCCTGAAATCGCTTTTTCAGGAGCAAGCAAGGACTGAGAGGTTTCAAACAGTTAAGAACCTCTTAGACTGTAAGTTGGCTGCAAATGCGGCAGTGAGTCCTCATGTCTTGAAGATGATGGGTTATCTCGATCATCTTCAGAAACTCGACTGCCCTATCAGCCAGGAACTTGCCTGCGACATCGTTCTGCAGTCTTTACCTGCAAGCTATGATCAGTTCATTCTGAACTTTAATATGCATGGCTTGAGTAAGACATTGCCTGAGCTTCACGGAATGCTCAAGACTGCAGAGCCCAACTTGAGGAAAACCGCCAAGGACCCCAATGTGCTTATGGTACAGAAGGGCAAGGGCTTTAAGAAATCCTCTGCTAAGGATAAGGGAAAGGCTAAGGCTGTCCAAGTCTCGGACAAGGACACGCCAAAGCCCAAGCCCAAGTCTAAGGCTGGGCCTAATGACATCTGCAGGTTCTGTAAAGAACCAGGGCATTGGAGGAGAGAATGTAAGAAATTCCAAGAAGGTCTAAAGGAATTGAAGAAGAAGACTCTCGAGACTTCTTCATCAGGTATTTTTGTTATAGAAGTTAATACAACTACTTCTGATAATACCTCATGGGTTATGGATACTGGTTGTGGGGCTCATATTTGTACTAATATGCAGGCACTCAGCAACAGTAGAAGGCTGAAGCAAGGACAAGTGGAGCTACGAGTTGGGAATGGAGCGAAAGTTCCTGCACTAGCTGTAGGCACATACTTGTTGTCTTTACCTTCGGGATTGATTTTAGAACTCAATAATTGTTATTTTGTACCTGCGATAAGCAGAAATATTATTTCAATTTCTTTGTTGGATTTGGAAGGTTATGATTTTTCAGTTAAGAATAAATTATGTTCCTTCAATCGCAACAATTTGTTCTATGGTTGTGCCCCTCTTACGAATGGGCTTTACATACTTGATCAATCCGCGCCAATTTATAACATTGATACCAAACGGTTCAAACCTAATGAGGAGAACCGAACGTTTCTATGGCATTGTCGTTTAGGGCACATCAGCGAGAAACGCATCAAGAGGCTCCATTCGAATGGACTTCTTGGCTCATTTGACTTTGAGTCCTGTGAGAAATGCGAATCCTGCATGATGGGCAAAATGACACGGGCCCCCTTTAATAAACCTAACGAGAGGGCCAGTGACTTATTGGGCCTGATACACACAGATGTGTGTGGCCCAATGTCCACAAATGCAAGAGGAAACTATCAGTACTTCATTACCTTCACTGATGATTTCAGTAGGTATGGATATGTTTATTTAATGAAACATAAGTCTGAATCTTTTGAGAAGTTCAGAGAATTCCAAAATGAAGTACAGAACCAACTTGGCAAGAGCATTAAGGCTCTTCGGTCCGACCGAGGAGGAGAATACTTAAGCCAAGAATTCAGTGATCATCTAAGAGAGTGTGGGATCGTGTCCCAACTCACTCCTCCTGGAACACCACAATGGAATGGTGTGTCTGAGAGGAGAAATCGGACCTTATTGGATATGGTTCGATCTATGATGAGTCACACAGACCTTCCAATATCCCTTTGGGGATATGCTCTGCTAACAGCAGTGTTCACTCTAAATAGAGCGCCATCGAAAGCAGTAACAAAGACACCATATGAATTATGGACTGGAGTGGCTCCAGTGCTGTCTTATCTTAGAATTTGGGGTTGTGAAGCCTATGTCAAGAGATTAATCTCAGACAAGCTTACACCAAAGTCTGATAAATGCTACTTCATTGGTTATCCGAAGGAAACCAAGGCTTATTACTTCTACCTGCGTTCCGAGAACAAGATTTTTGTTGCCCGGGATTGTAACTTTCTTGAGAGGGAGTTTCTCTCTAAGAAAGACAGTGGGAGTAAGGTACTGCTTGAAGAAATTCAAGATGAACAGGATACTGCTCAACCTAATGAGGAAGAGCAGCAGGAGGACCTACAAGAAATTGTAGAGCCTGAACCTGTAGTACCTGAAGTTCGAAGATCCGGGAGGATCCGTCACGAACCCGAGAGATATCAAGGATTCCTCGTGACTAACTGTCATGATCTTCTGATCATTGATGGTGATGAACCATCGAACTTCAATCAAGCCATGATGGGCCCAGATTCCTCTAAGTGGCGTAAGGCCACAGATTCCGAAATGGACTCCATGTCCATCAACCAAGTATTTTCGTTGGTTGATTTACCCGCTGGTGTAAAAGCCATCGAGTGCAAATGGATCTTCAAGAAGAAGATTGACGTGGATGGAAATGTCCAGATTTATAAAGCCAGGTTGGTGGCAAAAGGTTTCAGACAAGTTCACGGTGTGGATTACGATGAAACCTATTCACCAGTGGCTATGATGAAATCTATTCGGATTCTACTAGCAACTGCAGCTTTTCATGATTATGAAATTTGGCAGATGGATGTAAAAACCGCCTTCCTGAATGGAATTCTGGAAGAGGATGTGTATATGACACAACCTGACGGTTACATAGATCCAAAGAATGCTGGGAAAGTATGCAAGCTTCATAAATCCATTTATGGATTGAAGCAAGCATCGAGGAGCTGGAATCTTCGTTTTGATGAAGCGATCAAGCAATTTGACTTCATCAGAAACGAAGAAGAACAATGCGTGTATAAGAAAACTAGTGGGAGCAAGATATTATTTCTTATTCTGTATGTCGATGACATACTGCTTCTCGGAAACGACGTTCCAATGCTGAAGTCGGTAAAGGACTGGCTTGGAAGTTGTTTTTCCATGAAAGACATGGGTGAAGCCGCATACGTTCTTGGAATCAGGATCTACCGGGATAGATCTAGAAGGCTGATAGGCTTGTGTCAAGATTCATACATTGACAAAGTCCTACAAAGATTCAGCATGAAAGATTCCAAGAAGGGCTTCACGCCAATGGTACATGGCACAACGCTAAGCAAGAAGCAGAGCCCTACGACGGCTGCTGAGCTTGAGCGCATGAAGAATATTCCTTATGCATCTGCAATAGGATCTATCATGTATGCCATGATCTGTACTCGTCCTGATGTTGCTTATGCATTGAGCATGACGAGTAGATACCAGTCAAATCCAGGTGAAAACCATTGGATTGCCGTCAAGAATATCCTGAAGTATCTAAGACATACTAAGGATAAGTTCTTGGTATACGGTGGAAGTGATGTGCTTAAAGTCAGTGGATTCACGGGCGCAAGTTTCCAGACAGACCAAGATGATTTCCGGTCACAGTACGGTTATATCTTTTGTCTGAATGGCGGTGCAATCAGTTGGAGAAGCTCCAAGCAAGACACCGTTGCTGATTCCACTACAGAAGCTGAATATATCGCCGCCTCAGAAGCAGCGAAGGAAGCTGTTTGGATACGAAAGTTCATTATTGAACTAGGTGTGATACCAAATGCGGCTGAGCCTCTGGCACTGTTTTGTGACAACAATGGTGCTATAGCTCAGGCAAAGGAACCAAGATCACATCAGAAATCCAAGCATGTTCTAAGAAGATTTCACTTGATACGTGACATCATTAATAGAAAGGAAGTCAAGATCAGCCGAGTTCAGACAGATGATAACGTCGCTGATCCGTTGACAAAGCCACTCCCAAGGCCTAAGCTCGAGTTCCTGACTGAAGCTGTAGGCATTAGAGACATTGAAATGTAATCTAAATTTGAGTGGGAGTTTGAGGGCTTTATTTAGTTATTTGATATGTTCTTGTAAAACATTTTTCTTATGTTTAATGAAATTATTATTTCAAGATTATTTTAACTGTGATGAAATAATCGTTCCAAAATGATATGAGCCATTTTATAGGTCATCGAAGTAAGTGACTTGATCTTGAGTTATCAAAGTCATTTAGCTTGATCATGAGACCCTGTATTTAATAGATGGCTTATATCATCCTGTCCCTAGTCGAAGGTTGTTGAAATTGGAACACCAACAACCGTGTGATACTAGATTGGTATGTGACTTATGACAAAGTCTCAGTGTGTCATAGATGCGCGGCATCAAAGTCAGTACATAGGTGTATGTAGGGTACATACGACCGGACAAGACCCGATTATAAGAACTCTTCAGGATATTTATATCTGTGTCATAAGAGATTCTTACTACGACTATAGAGTATAGTCCTTAGACCTGAGTTCGCATGCATGTGACTGCACATGAACTAATACGCTTTGATCATTGTCTAATGCTGTCGTTTAGCGATAGTTATAAGGACCTTGTTTGGGTGTATTATGAAATGAGTAGTTTACAGTGATGGAACAAGACGGGATTTGTCCCTCCAATATAAATGGAGTGAATATCTCTAGGCCAATCGGTGATTTGAATACTGGAAAATGCATGGCCATGCTCAAACGGACTTTCCCGAGTCGTTTGGATTGTCAGTATCAAATCAGAGTCCGATGAACAAGATTAGGCTTTATAAGGATGACACTAATCTTGCCTTATGACTAATCGAGATATTGAGACAAAAGGATTATGAATACAGAGATTCCAGTACAAGTGGGAGATTGTTGGAATTGTGTCCAGTAATCTCGGTACTGTCTCTAGAAAGTAAGAGTATGTCAATGATCAGACATAAGTCATATAATACTGGGGGTCATGATGGCTTGCTAGAGTCCGCTCATGATCTATAAGTCTTGGACTTATTGCCTTTATTATATGATCCCATATGGGTCACACGCCTAAGCTAACGGGAAAATACGAAGGAACGGTTTAGCAGAAGTACGGTAAAAGTGCTAGGCATTTACTGTACTTAGAGAGAATAAAGGGCCTGATTAAATCCATGGGATTTAATCAGAACTGAGAATTGGGCCCAAAAGCCCATGAGAACTAAAGGGAGTTTTAATGAATAAAACTTGACCTAAAGCTCTCTAATTTTCTCAGCACTCTGCGCCTCCCTCCTCTCTCTCTGCGCCTCTCTCTCAGCTGGTCTAGCAGCCAAATTTCCCGGTGTGCGTGTGTGAGCCTTTGGAGGATCCATCTCTTGGTGGTTCTGCTGATCTCTGACCCTTACCTCCCATTCCGCTGCAAAACAAGGTAACAGGTGAGATCCATTAAGTTTCTAAATAAGAGAACCTAGATCTGCATGTTTTGTAGGATGAATCAATCTGAGAATTGAATCAGGAAACACTAAACGATCCAACACGTTTCCCACCAGCCAGGTAGCTATAATGGATATGGTTAGCCTCATCGCTCACCAAAGATAAGCAAGGATAGCAATCAGGCAAAAGTCGACACCATAGTGCACGGGAATGGAAACCGTCGAAGTGAATCCATTTGGAAGTGGATGATGCATTGTGGCACGGTAATGGAAACCGTTAGGGTGGATCAGGTTGGAAGCGGAGCATCTCATTCATATATTAGAACCACTCGAAGGATGAGTGTTGTTTCTAAACATTGGAGACCGACCCTAATGGACATGGACGGTAGCATGAGACATTTTTGTGCATTCTGGAGCTACTATTGGATTGGTACCAAAGCGAAGTACACTTCAGAGCGTGGATTAGAATAAAAGGGGGGAGAAGCAGTCTTCATGATTCAAGGACAAGATCTTTTCAAGCAGGCAAGCGATCAAGTTAGGTTTTGGTTCAGCGAAGTTTGTGGAGTCCTGCTGGTAAGGAGTTGCAGTGGGGATCCCGCGCCGCAGAATTCAGGATGAATTCTTTTAAGGGGGGGGGGGAGAATTGTAATGGCCCAAAACCCAAGTCCAAAATTTTTGAAGAAAAGAAGTGAAGCCCATGTCCATTATCCCCTCATTAATTTGTTTCCTTTTCTGATTTAAGCCCAAAGCCCAAGGCCCAACTCATTAAGGAGGGAAGCCCTAGCTCTTTTCCCTCTAAAAGGAGGAGAGGGGCTCCTCATTTCTCACACAATTCTAAAAATGCGAGCAGTTCTCGTGACCGGAGAACCGACGACCAGTCGTCAGAGCTCCACCGCCGGACCGCCACCGAGTTGACTCGCCGACGACCGAGTCGACTCGGTTGACTGGTCTGGGTTGACCGGGTCAGGCGTTGACCAGTTCGGTTTGGGTTAACCGGTCCGGTTTGATTCCTATTTATGCTTCTAATTCCTAGTAAGTCTGGTCTACTTTAATCTTCTGGTTCAATTCGATTTCACCCGGTTTAGTTTCGGTTAGGATTGGTTAGGGTATTGGGCCGGTTATGGATTGGGTTTTGGTCTGGGTCTGGGTTGACCGGTTGACTTTGACCGACCGTTGACTTTAAGTCAACCAAACTTCGAGTGGCCATAACTTGCTCATCCCGAATCCGATTTGAGCGAAACGAAAGCCTAAATCGATTGTTTTTCCGTCCTTTTCCAGATCTGATGTTCGTTTGGGCTGATGAACTTCCTAAATTACCGTTTTGCCCTTCTTTGGACCGGTTGTGATCTTCCCTTACTTAATTCAGTTCCGGACGATAGTCCCTTGTTAATACAGTCTTTCCTAGGTAGTGTAGGATAGTTATACACGTGTAATGATTGATTGTGGATGTAGAACGGCTAGGTTATCACTAAACTGAAAACGTTGCTTGTGTGTGATGGCTATGTGTGATAGAACTGTTTTAGGGATTGCGTGGCATGGTCGCGTATAATGAGTTTTGGTACGCGTCCTTGATCGCCGGAGGAGGGTCCTGACGAGCCCTCCCGTGGTGGTGTGTTGTGGTTCGAAGGTTCGCGAGCTGTTTGTTTGCTGTGGAAAGGGCGTAATGGCCGGTCCGTGGGTGGTATTAGGGGAAGGCAGCCCTGGTCCGCACCCATAGACAGGTAGTTATTTTGTAGGTTGATTGTAATGTGCCTTCGGTCATTGTTTGTAAGATGATATTAGCTTAGGACTTGTGCTTCGTAGTTGTGTGGCATAAGGCGGGATCGCGGATTCCTTAGTCCGCCCTCACTGGGTAATTGTGTTTGAAACAATTACTCAGTCCTCCTTTCCTTTCCCTGTCCCCATTTTCTTGCAGGTCCGGATGCGGGATTGATTCGATCGTGTGACGTCATTGGTGGATTTGAATACAAAGAGAGCGCCGGGTTCCTTGGACAAGTTGAGTTGGCATCCCGGTTGGACCGAAAAAGGGTTCAACGGGTGCCTTAATGCCGTGTCTCCGGTTTACCGGGAGACGGCTGTTACACTTTGTCACTTTCATTGTTGAAAAATCTAAATACACTTGGATAACCATAATCCAAACTAAAGATAGAGTGTTAGAAGCTTTCATAAATTTTCAAAACAATGTTACTAACCATTTCAATGCTAAGATCAAAATTTTTAGATCAGACAATGGTGGTGAGTATACAAGCAATGCCTTCAAACAACACTTGTCCAAACATGGGATTCTTCATCAAACAAGATGTCCTTACACTCCACAACAAAATGGAGTGGCTGAGAGGAAGAACAGACACTTAATGGAGGTGGCAAGGTCCATGATGTTCTACAGGAATGTCCCTAAGAGGTTTTGGGGTGATGCAGTCATGACTGCATGCTACTTGATCAATAGAACTCCCACAAGAGTTCATAAGGATCAATCACCATTTCAGGTATTAAACAAAACCAATCCATTAGTTTATCACTTACGTGTGTTTGGGTGTATTTTTTGTGTGTTTATACCAGGAGAACAAAGAGATAAGTTGGATGCTAAGAGCACCAAAGCTATGCTTATTGGATATTCCACAACCCAAAGAGGATACAAGTGCTATGTACCTGAAACTAGGAAGGTTCTTATTTCAAGAGATGTTAAGTTTATGGAGACAAGAAGCTTTTATGAAGAAAGGAATTGGGACAACTTGAAGGATCTTTCCAAATCTCAATCAGACCGAGCTGCTAACCTAAGGATGATCTTGGAAAACCTTGGTATTAGTCTGCCTCAGAAACCGGCCAAAGCAAGTCATTCTCCTTCCGTTCCTGATTTACCTTCAGAAGCTCCACAACATCCCGATCCTGATCATGAGGGGGACACTCAAGAATCAGAACAAGAACCGCAAGAATCTGATTCTAGTACACATGATCAAGCTGGTGTTGAGGAGCATGAGGAACATGAGATAGAAACTGAGGAGTTGGATCATCAAAATGGAGGGATTGAACAGCCGGTTCTGAATGAGCAGCCAGTTCAGGTGTTAAGAAGGAGCACAAGGGAGAGAAAGGATCCATCCTAATTGAAGAAGACTAGAGTTTACTTCAACATCAATGCAGTAGCTCATCCCATTCAAGCCGTATGCACTTTGGCTCATGTACCTTTGGAACATCAAGTGTTCATTGGGAAGTTGGATCAAGAACAAGTACCAACAACCTATGAAGAAGCCAAGGGAGATAAGAGGTGGATGCAAGCTGTGAATGAAGAGACCAAAGCTGTGGAAAACAATGAGACTTGGTATGAGGCAGAACTTCCCAAAGGAAAGAAGGCAATGAGTTCTAAGTGGGTGTTCACTATCATGTATAGAAGTAATGGAGAGGTGGAGAGATACAAAGCAAGTCTGGTAGCAAGAGGCTTCACCCAAACATATGGAAATGATTACTTGGATACTTTTGCACCGGTAGCTAAGCTTCACACAGTTAGGATCATCTTATCTTTGGCAACAAATCTTGATTGGGAGCTTTGGCAAATGGATGTCAAGAATGCATTCCTTGAAGGGGAGCTTGAAAATGAGGTATATATGACACCACCTTCTGGTCTTGAAGATATTGTTAAACTAGGAAAGGTGTTAAGACTTAAGAAGGCTATCTATGGATTAAAGCAATCACCAAGAGCTTGGTATCATAAACTGAGCTCAACACTTATGCAAAGAGGATTCAAGAAGTATGAAGGAGATCACACCTTGTTCACTCTTCAAGATCAGGAAGATATCATTGTCATCCTTGTTTATGTTGATGACATTATCATATCAGGAAGCAACAAGTCAGGTATACAAGACACTAAGGCTTATCTCAAATCTGTTTTTGATATAAAAGACCTTGTTGCTCTAAAGTACTTCCTTGGGATATAAGTTTGTCGATCTAATGATGGAATCTTCTTATCTCAAAGGAATTACACACTTGATTTGTTATCTGAAGCACGAAAGGTAGGATTAAAACCGGATAAGAAACCTCTTGAGGAGGGATAGTCATAAGAGAGGGGGAGCTTGAGGATAGACCATTTGAGGACATTACTCCGTATAGAAGGATGGTTGGTAAGCTCATTTACTTAACCATAACCAGACCTGATTTGTGTTTTGCATTAAACCAAGTAAGCCAACATATGCAAGCTCACAAGATCCATCACTTGAATATGGTTGAAAGGATACTCAGATACCTAAGTGTTGCTCCTGGTCAAGGCATTTGGATGGGTTGCAATCAAAGCACAGAAGTGGTTGGGTATTGTGATGCTGATTGGGCAGGAGATAGAGTGGACAGGAGGTCTACTACAGGATATTGCACATTCATTGGAGGCAACCTTGTTACTTGGAAGAGCAAGAAGCAGAAGATAGTCTCATGCTCAAGTGTTGAAGCTGAGTATAGAGCTATGAGGAAGTTAGCAACCGAGTTGGCATGGATCAAAGCTCTTCTTGTGGACTTGGGGATTGAAACATCAAGGCCAATCACTATGCATTGTGACAACCAATCTGCTATTCACATTGCCTAAAATTCAGTCTTCCATGAGAGGACCAAGCATATAGAAATTGATTGTCACAAGGTTAGGCAAATGATTGAGCAAGGAGTGGTGCTGCCATGTTTCACAAGAAGTGAAGAACAACTTGCTGATGTCTGCACCAAGGCGGCCAATTTAAAAGTATGTGAGTCCATTCCCACCAATCTTGGACTCATAGAGCTTCCTGAATCCTCTAAGGCTTTGGAGACTACACTCTTTTTTCCTTCATAAAGTTTTATCCCATGTGGTTTTCTTCATGAAGGTTTTTAATGAGGTAGATCTCCATTGTCATTCCAAGCTTGATTCAACTCTTGAATTCAAGCTTGAGGGGGAGTATTGAATTGGAGATCAAGAATTACATATCTCAACATTGTGCACATATTGTGCATTTGGTGATAATTTTGCCAAATGTGATTAACACACAAGAGTGAAGTCCATTACTTCCAAGATGAATGCATTCTCCTATTTCGGTCTACATCCACTTATAGCAAGTCTTAGGGCTCATATTATCATGCCCAGAACTCTGAACACACGACCAGACATGTCACTATCAGCCTTGGACAGAACAAGCACAAGTCACTTTCCCTCATGACCGTTTGAAGCCTCTCTCTCTCTACTGCCGAGTCTTCTTGTCCTTATATCAATTTTATTCTTTGTTTGTGTTGTGTAGCCCTAGTTTAGCTTCCATATAAGTCTTGTAAACACTTCAGAATCATACTGATTGAGGAATTATTCTTCCTTACAATCACAACCCTAGTTTTCTCTCTCTAGCTGCTTAAGAACCCTAATCGGGTCTTCAAGCTTCTCTCTTCAATTCTTCACTCATTCTACCTTATTCTCTCAATATAAAATTCATATTCTAACACCTTAGACCCATTTCACTGATTTAAACAAGGCCCAGCCCATTGAGATGACCATTTTGTTATCATGAAGAGAAGATGAGCCATTTTTCGAACTTTAAAACTTGTAATAAGTTTGGTCTTTGTTTTAACTTCGTATAACATTTAATGTTTCTCATGTAGCCTTCTAGCAACTTCTATTTGGACTCATGTACTTCCCTATTGGAAATTTATCTAGTCTTTTATCAAATTCTCTCTGAATATCTAAATCATTTTGTTGGTGTGTAATATCCAGAAAAAAAATTCTTGTTTTCTTTTGGTGTATAATATCCTGAAGAGATCAAGAGGTGAATCAAATGATTTTTACAACCTTTCTGTGACCATTCACTCCACATCCCTTGAAAATATATGATTGTTTGCAACGCCTATCCATTACAAACTCTCAACTGTAGATTTTGGGTTGATCATGTCCAGGATCGGATCATGTTGTCTTAGAGCATTGCATTGTATGTTTGTTTCTAGTTGTTTATTCCTTTGCATAAACCATTTCTAATCATCCATTTCTTTCTTGTGTTGTTTGCATCAGATTATAATTTTGAAAATTGAGCCTTTATCTTCTGATCTGCATAAAACATCTTTGGATTTCTTGTTTGTTAAGTTGTTTATGTCAATGAATCATCCATTCGTGGCATCCTTTGCATGTTTAGAATTGTTTTCATCAATTTTTAATATTCTGAGCTTGTCCCTTCATCTTTTGTTTCGAAATTCGCATGTCAGAATAGATGTTTGTTTGTTTTAAATTGTTTCATTTAGTTTTTGCATCAATTTCAAATCTTATTATCATTTCTTTGGATCAGAACTTGTTCTATCATCATCAAGTGTGTTACATCTGTTCCTGCATTTTTTGTTTCAAAATTGCTATGTATTATTCATAGAATTTTACTTTTCATATTCTGTTTGCCATAAGTTTTGATCATTGCATAATTATTTCTCCTTTAAAATGAACATGTTATGCACTGCATATAGAAAGCTTTCATTTGTGTTTAGAACTTGTTATTGGTTCAATTTCGTTTGATTTTTGCAGGAACAAGATGTCGGATCATGGAGAGGAGAACAACAACGACCATAAAATAAACTCCTGATTGAAGCCTTCACTGCTCAAATGGAAAGGCTACTGGAGACTAGGGTTGACTCCTTGCGTCAGGAGCTGCGACAACCTACTTAATAACATAATATTACAGGAGGTCCAAGGAGAAACCGTTAGCCACACGGATCAGCTAGAAATAAATATATCAAAATTTGTCAGCATATTTCCAACTCGTGGAAAAAGGACATTGTGAAGATCTAACAAATTTACTATTGACATACTTGTGGATCTTGTCATGGTAGTCAAAGGAGAATCAGGTGTGGCAGACAAGAAAGAGCCCTCATGAAAACTTAGGAGGTCTTAAGCTCAAAATTCCACCATTCCATGGTAAGAATGACCCATATTTCTACTTGGAGTGGGAGACAAAGATTGAAGTGGTCTTCAGTGTTCAACATTACATAGAGATCAAAAAAGTAAAGGTGGCAGCAACAGAGTCTTACGAATATGAAATAAGATGGTGGGATCAACTTGTAACTTCTAGGAGAAGGAATGGAGAGTATCATGTGGAGTCATGGAAAGACATGAAGCACATCATGGGGAAATGGTTTGTTCCAACCCATCGTCACAGGGATTTGCATCAAAAGCTTAAAACACTCACCCAAGGCAATCGTAGTGTGGAAGAGTATTATCCAGAGATGGAGACTCTTCTGATCAAGGCTGATGTTTCTGAAGATAGAGAATCAATTATGGCTCGGTTCTTGGGAGGACTAAACAAAGAAATTGAAGATAGATTGGAGATGCAGCAGTATATGGAACTAGAGGAGATGCTCGAAAAGCCTAACTTGATTAAAAAACAGCTTAGAAGGAGAAGTACTTTACAGACTAGCTATGGACCATGAGCTGCTACAACTAAACCAAACTATCTACTTGAAGTTATATTGATCACAGCACCCAAAGTGGAATCTAAGCCATTAATTTCAGTTCAGGAAAAAAGGCAAGGCAGAGTCGTCTACGAAGGGCTCGTGATGTTAAGTGTTTCAAGTTTCATGGAATATGACACTATGCAAGTGAATTATCCAACAAAAGAGTAATGATTCTTTTTAAAATTGGCGACAAGCATTTGATGATGAGAAACCAGAATCACTTCAATCTTCAGAAGAGAATTAGGATCATGAATATGAAGCAGCATCAGGAAACTTGTTGGTAGCTAGAAGACCTTTAAGTGCGCAAAATAATACAAAGGAGCAAGAACAAAGAGAGAACTTGTTTCACACCTGATGCATTGTTCAAGGAAAAATTTGCAGCATCACTGTATTTGAAAGAAGCTGCACCAACATGGCCAGTGATTACATGGTTCAAAAGCTTGGACTGAAAGTAAAGAAGCATCCAGAGCCATACAAGCTTCAGTAGCTCAATTATAGTGGTAACATGAAAGTACACAGTCAAGTGCTTGTTCCTCTAGCGATTGGAAAGTATGTGGATGAAGTTCTCTGTGATGAAAGCTGGTCATAGACTTCTTGGAAGGCCATGGCAATCGGACCGCAAAATAATTCATGATGGCTCTACTAACAAGCATTGATTTGTGTTTAGTGGCAGAAAAACCACGCTACTTCCCATGACGGCTCAAGAGGTTCATAAATATTAGATGCATGTCAAACAAAAGGCATAACGTAAAGCTAAGCGATTGATATGCTCAAAGTTTCAATTTTCTTGAGCTACACTGGAAGTGCAAATAATGAAATTCAAGAATCTTACTATAGACTTTGTAATGTCGAGTTAAGCTAAGTAGAAATGGTTCAAAAGCAAATAACTCAATGCAAGAGAGTAAAAACGGTATGTAAGCAATATGAAAAACATCAGGTTCAGGAATATCTTAGATCAAGCAATGTAGATTAATATCATCTAGAACTAAATAACATATGTAAAATAAGCCAACTTTCGTAGCGAGAATTTACTAAGTCTAAATCCTAGAAATCGAAATTCCTTTGCAACTTCTAAAGACTAAACTAGCATTAAGCGCAGGTTTGATTTGTTCACAAATGATCCAATCCACATTTTTTAGAAATTATCTAATTTTCTCAACCTAAGTTATGTTATATTTTAAATAACACTTTCGTGTCAACGTAATAACCTAAAATCTAGATTCTAGCAGATGAAGCTAGAACTAGCATTACGAACAACTTAGGATGAAGAACTACTCAAGTTATGAATCCTATCAGATGAATTAATCTAGCATTCTATGAAAACCCTAACGAGAATCCCTAAACCTAACTAGAGATCTACTTAGACTTAATCTATGAAACACAAATCATGGATGAAGTAGACATCATATAAATCAGAAAATATAAAAGAAAAGCGGTTCGAAATCGTCTCTCAAAAGAAGTACCCACTTCATATCATCCCCAAGCACTGTTCTCTCAAAAGCAAAAGTATGAAAAGTGTTGAATGATAAAAAACACTAAAAATCTCATCTTTCGAATTCTTTAAAAGTCTCCAACACTTGGCATATAATCTTGTCCACGATCTGCGTAGATCGATTCAAGAGCTGCATCGATCGATGCTCAACTCCAACGTTAAGGGTGACTTATGTCACTTCGGTCTTCAAATCCAAGATGTCCCAAAAAGCTCCAATATCTTCCAAAGTATCTCCAAACATGTGCAAACCTGTAAATTACCTAAAAAGACTCGATATACACTTAAACGACTCAATTATGTACATATATCATGGCTTAAACCCATAAAAACCATGATATATCTAAGTTTGAAAAACTTCAGAAACTCATTTCGTCGTCGGAGCACCACACCCACATTCCCTTTAGTAAGCGACATGAAAACAAGCCTACAAAACCAAATACCATAATTAGCTTACCCCACACTTAGCAACTGTCCTAAATAAACTCCACAATCAAATCAGAGCATTAAAACTCACCATACTGACCTCTATAACCAATTAAGTGTCTCACCGAGGGGGTATCGATCAGAGGACACATGGACTCTTGTACTTAGTACGTGATCACAAGACTGTCATACTTCTGGTTTCTTTCCTCTCCATTTTCTCACTTCCGCATTTTATTTTTCCCTTTGGGTATCATTTTTTATTTTGTTTTTTTGCTGCACTTTCCTTTTATTCAGGGTGTTACTTTGGACAGGTTACCATGCAGCACATGAGATAATAAGGGTCTCTACCACTCCCGTGATTATTTTGAAGCTACTAGCTTATCCGCAGAGTACTTTTTTAAGCTAGAAGGGAAGGGAGAGGGAAACCGTACTCAGATAGATTTACAAGACTTTCAGGATTGACAAAGGAATATGATCCAAAGTATACCATGTCCCTGGGTGAGAAAATTAAGTCAAGTTAGGGGTGAAGTCAGTAATCGATCTTCTGAATACCTGAGGTGATATGGGTATCCTTGGTAGGTTGATCCATTTGGGGTTTTCTATCAGTCATTGATCGCTACAGACTCGTCTAATGGTCATATAAGTTCTTGCGAATGTGGTGCCTTCCTCAAAAAGTCCTAGTTTCCTACAAAAGGGTTTGACTCAATAAAACGCCTTGACTGACTCTAATAAAAAAAGAGATCGTGAGTACCACCTCCCCCACACTTGACACACACTGTCCCAGTGGAATCGAAGCTTAGGTTCGGTTAAAAATGATATTGAACAAAGTGAACTTGTGAACTGGTGAAATACCTGACCCTGCAACCTGCATCGAACGATACAAATATTGCATCAATCGGCATTGTTTTTTGAAATACTGCAACAACTAACGCTAGAAGCGCATCGATCGATACAGAGTGTGTTCGTGCACATTATTTTTGCAGACAGCATCAGTCCGTTTTTTTCACACAAAATTCAAGCTCTAAGTTAATAAGAACATAGAGAACACACATCAAAGCATAAAGGCAAACATCATAATCAAAGAGTACACAAATTCTATAGATATTGGACTGACAAGACTCAAGAAAAACATCAAAATGACTCAACTATAAAAAAAATAAGAGAAAAGAAAAAGAAAAAAAAATGCACAACCAGAATGTCGAGGACAAGGAACAAGATCTACGAAGAGTCCTCATAATCAATCAATTACATATAGTCAGTATCCTCGGATCAGTAGCAAAGTCAGGACTCGGCAAGCGTCGACTGCAAGGTACTTGTACAGGGACATAAACACGTAGAGCACAAAGGCATGAACAGCTCGCTACCATCTTTGAAATCACGCAACTGATCGTTGAGAACGTCAGTAATGCAGGTTCCATCTCAGCAGGAGGAATCGTCGGCTCAGGATAAGGGGCAGGAATAAAGTCATCTTCTTCGTCAGTAGGTCTAACTGAAGAAAAAGATCCCTTGCAAAGCTTGTTCCCCGTAACAGGTTTCATAAAATTCTCATTGGGCTGAAAGCTCAAGTCTAGAACCTCTCTGATCTTTTTCAGCTTTGTCAACAGGATCATGTGAAAAGTGAAGATCCAGTGAAAACCGCTCTTTCATCCAATTGGGGCTCTTCAGGAGAGCCTAATTCATCGACAATCATTTGATGACGATCATGTCTGAAAATCGGAGTCAACAGGTTGCCAACAGTCTCCAGCTTCTTCCCACTGAATACCTTACCCTTCAGGGTGTAGAGATGGTCTGTAAAGACCGCACCATGGTCAGGTGGGGCATGGATTTGTCAAAGTTTCATCAGAGATGAGATGATCAACCCCTGTATAGAGCAACATAAGCTCTGACTCCCTCATCTTATTCGGTTCAGCGTTACATAGTTTTGTGTTCGCGAAGGACACGAAAGACATACCTCATGACAAAATGTCTAATTGCAGTCTGTGTCGTGGTGCATGAATTATAGATAACATTCCCGAAGTTTGACCAAAAAAGTCTAAACATCCTCATCAGGCCACTGGGAGGACATAACGCAGGGAATAAGAGTCTTACAGAAACCGTATATACCCAGAGGTCCATCATGGAGAGGCGAAATCCAATGCATTGATTTTCTTCGGGTTAATTTCGATGCCTCGATGGGTAATAAGGTATCCGAGAATCTCCCCAGACGCAACTCCGTATCTGCATTTGGCTAGATTGAGTTTCATGTTATGCTTGTTCAGTTGTTCGAAACATACCCGCAAATGCTCCACATGATCCTTTCCTCGAGAGACTTGAATAACATGTCGTCTATGATAGAGTCGACGAAAACTCTCTATTTTCCTTTTTTCTTCTTTACTACCACAGGATTTGCAACCTAATCTGGATACCAGACTTCAATGATCGAGCCGACATTGAGTAATTTTTCGACCTCGTTAATGGTTTTATAACTCTCTCAACTTGGCTGAATGATGAATTGTTGTGGAATGAGATGGGATTTGTTCTGCTGGTTGTGTAACTCTCTTAGAAAAAAATCAAGGAATGGGATGGATAGAAGGGATTAACTCTCTCAATCAGTTAGTGAACAAGCTGTTTGAATCACACAAACTAACCTGACACACGAAATCCTATAGAAACTAAGTGCTTCTCACAACGTACCTCCTAAAGAACAAAGAACAGATTCAAAGATAGATTTCTATGAAAGGAAAACAATACTCTTGTATTTTTATGACTGAAAGCGTGAGTTTACAATGAGAATGAGGATGAGTTTATATAGAACTCATGTACAATGATTTAAGGAAAAGTAAAGAAAGAAATCACTACTTTGAATGAAAAACTAGTCGTTAAGAGATAATGTGGGGATTTGGCTGAATGAAAGGGATTTGATGATGCCTTTGTATTTGGATGGCTTTAAGGGATAGGGGAGGATCTCTGGAACTTCCTGATTGCCAATAAAATCATTCAAATCGTGGGTGTCTTGATCTGGAAAGAGATGTTGAACTTGAATGCTAAATGGGTCCAAAAAAGACAAGTGTGGCTTCTTGTTGATCTGAATTATTTGGTGAGGTCTGGTGCATAAGAGGTCATCTAGATACAGTAATTCAAGTCCAAAAACACTTTAGTTTTGGTTTGTATCCTCTCCTGGTCTCCAAAGTCTTGTTTGTAGAAGTTGAATAACTTTTCTTGATCTGAACTCCATTTGTGAAGATACAAACTTTTCCTGATTCCTAATGAGTTAAGAATCCAAAACAGGTTGGTTTGTCGCTTGGTTCGTCATGGTTAAGATGGAATGCTTCAATGAATTGTCATGTGTCTCTATCGGTTCCATTAGAAGTCTTATGGATAGAATCTTATATATCTTCTTCAGGTGGAAAGCTTTTGGGATGATTCTTCTTTGTGATGTGATCTTTATTAGTTGACTGTGTACTCCAGGTGATGGTTGAGCTGGAATGATTGGTCTTCGTCTCCATTCGAGCTAGAAAACCTCACATGTCTCCTGAGCTCTCCTAAGCTTCATGATCTCCTCTCCATATGTTATGGTTCCTTCATCCATGGCTGATGTTGACTTGATAGCCTCATCATACCCTCCCTCTTGAAGATGTTTCGAACAAGAAGATTCAATCACTATTGTGAGACAAGGACCATTGACAAGGTCAGGAGCAAGAGTGTGAAGAGAACAATTCAACCAGTCTGTGAACTATCTTCTCAACACTCAAGTGGATGCTGTTCTGCTTAACAAGCTAAACCAAGCTCGGATCACCTCAACTCCAATCTCGGACCAAGCACGAGCAAGCACAAACCAAAGAATGGACAGTGAGGAAACAACACCTTATGACATTTACGACGGTCTATTAGAGCTGACACTTCTCAAATATAACAAGGAGGCTTCTTTATTTGGGGAAACTCCCAATCCAAACGACTAATGAAACGCAGCACTTCGGAGAAGCATCAAAACACATCAATCTGAGCTCCCAACACTCTAAACTCATACAGGCTACTGACCATATCAGGAGGAGCGTCCGATAAAGCTAAGGTATGTTTTATTTTCATTACATTTGAATAATCTGACTGTTGCTTCTTCTTTGTGTTTGTTTTCCTGTTTTTCTTAAATTGAGTTCATGTAATCTGCTTCAATTAGGTCCCACTCGAGTCTAAGTTTACTTTATTGTAATATTTTCTATAAGTCCCCTAGAAGGGCATAGCAGTTGGACTATTTAATAAAGTCCCACTGCAGCCTTGTATTTTTACCCTAGATCAATAAACAAAACATTTTCTTACAGCAAAGAAAAACCCTTTTGAATCCAGAGTGTTGGGACGTTTAGATGAATCCTGATTCAATTCCAGATTCAGATCATCCTAAACTTGCGATCTAGGTTCTTCTCAGAATAGAAACAAATGATGATCTCACCTTATACCTGTTATTGCAGCGGAAGAAGATGGTATGTCTGAGATCAGAGAAACACCGAGGGATGAATCCTCCAAAGGTTCACACACGCTTTCACAGGAAACAGCTGCTAGACCACAAAGGGAACTCGGCGCAGAGAGAGAGAGTTTACGGCTCCAGTCTTAGGGTTAATCAGTCTGAAACTCGAGTTTTATGACACAAAACTCGTCCTGTTCCGTTTGGGCCATTTGGCCCAAATACTAATTAACTCGTCGGTGTTTGCGCACTGCATCGATCGTTGCACCTTATGCATCGATCGATGCACAGTGGCTAAACCTTTTATTCTCTCTAAGTACAGTAAATGCCTAGCACTTTTACTGTACTTCTGCTAAAACCGTTCCTACATATTTTCCTGTTAGCTTAGGCGTGTGACCCATATGGGATCATATAATAAAGGCAATAAGTCCAAGACTTATAGATCATGAGCGGACTCTAGCAAGCCATCATGACCCCCAGTATTATATGACTTATGTCTGATCATTGACATACTCTTACTTTCTAGAGACAGTACCGAGATTACTGGACACAATTCCAACAATCTCCCACTTGTACTGGAATCTCTGTATTCATAATCCTTTTGTCCCAATATCTCGATTAGTCATAAGGCAAGATTAGTGTCATCCTTATAAAGCCTAATCTTGTTCATCGGACTCTGATTTGATACTGACAATCCAAACGACTCGGGAAAGTCCGTTTGAGCATGGCCATGCGTTTTCCAGTATTCAAATCTCCGATTGGCCTAGAGATATTCACTCCACTTATATTGGAGGAACAAATTCCGTCTTGTTCCATCACTGTAAACTACTCATTTCATAATGCACCCAAACAAGGTCCTTATAGCTATCACTGAACGATAGCGTTAGACAATGATCAAAGTACATCAGTCCATGTGCAGTCACATGCATGTGAACTCAGGTCTAAGGACTATACTCTATAGTCGTAGTAAGAAACTCTTATGACACAGATATAAATATCCTGAAGAGTTCTTATAAGCGGGTCTTGTCCGGTCGTATGTTCCCAACATACACCTATGTACTGACTTTGATGCCGCGCATCTATGACACACTGAGACTTTGTCATAAGTCACGTACCAATCCAGTCTCACACGGTTGTTGGTGTTCCAGTTTCAACAACCTTCGACTAGGGACATGATGATATAAAACATTTATCAAATATAGGATCTCATGATCAAGCTAAATGACTTCGATGACTCAAGATCAAATCATTTACTTCGATGACCTATAAAATGGTTCATATCATTTTGGAACGATTATTTCATCACAGTTAAAATAATCTTGAAATAATAATTTCATTAAAACATAAAATAATGTTTTACAAGAACATTTCAAATAACTAAAATAAAGCTCACAAAGCTCCCACTCAGATTTAGATTACATTTCAATGTTTCTAATGCCTACAGCTTCAGTCAGGAACTCGAGCTTAGGCCTTGGGAGTGGCTTTGTCAACGGATCAGCGACATTATCATCTGTCGGAACTCGGCTGATCTTGACTTCCTTTCTATTAATGATGTCACGTATCAAGTGATATCTTCTTTGAACATGCTTGGATTTCTGGTGTGATCTTGGTTCCTTTGCCTGAGCTATAGCACCATTGTTGTCACAAAACAGTGCCAGAGGCTCAGCCGCATCTGGTATCACACCTAGTTCCATAATGAACTTTCGTATCCAAACAGCTTCCTTCGCTGCTTCTGAGGCGGCGATATATTCAGCTTCTGTAGTGGAATCAGCAACGGTGTCTTGCTTGGAGCTTCTCCAACTTACTGCACCGCCATTCAGACAAAAGACATAACCGGACTGTGACCGGAAATCATCAGTGTCTGTCTGGAAACTTGCGTCCGTGAATCCACTGACTTTAAGCACATCACTTCCACCGTACACTAAGAACTTATCCTTAGTATGTCTTAGATACTTCAAGATATTCTTTACGGCAATCCAATGGTTTTCACCTGGATTTGACTGGTATCTACTCGTCATGCTCAATGCGTAAGCAACATCAGGACGAGTACAGATCATGGCATACATGACAGATCCTATTGCAGATGCATAAGGAATATTCTTCATGCGCTCAAGCTCAGCAGCCGACGTAGGGCTCTGCTTCTTGCTTAGCGTTGTGCCATGTACCATTGGCGTGAAGCCCTTCTTGGAATCTTTCATGCTGAATCTTTGTAGGACTTTGTCAATATATGAGTCTTGACACAAGCCTATCAGCCTCTTAGGTCTATCCCGATAGATCCTAATTCCAAGAACGTATGCGGCTTCACCCATGTCTTTCATGGAAAAACAACTTCCAAGCCAGTCCTTTACAGACTTCAGCATTGGAATGTCGTTTCCGAGAAGCAGTATGTCATCGACATACAGGATAAGAAATACAATCTTGCTCCCACTAGATTTCTTATACACGCATTGTTCTTCTTCGTTTCTGATGAAGTCAAATTGCTTGATCGCTTCATCAAAACGAAGATTCCAGCTCCTCGATGCTTGCTTTAATCCATAAATGGATTTATGAAGCTTGCATACTTTCCCAGCATTCTTCGGATCTATGTAACCGTCAGGTTGTGTCATATACACATCCTCTTCCAGAATTCCATTCAGGAAGGCGGTTTTCACGTCCATCTGCCAAATTTCATAATCATGAAAAGCTGCAGTTGCTAGTAGAATCCGAATAGATTTCATCATAGCCACTGGTGAATAGGTTTCATCGTAGTCCACACCGTGAACTTGTCTGAAACCTTTTGCCACCAACCTGGCTTTATAAATCTGGACATTTCCATCCACGTCAATCTTCTTCTTGAAGATCCATTTGCACTCGATGGCTTTTACACCAGCGGGTAAGTCAACCAACGAAAACACTTGGTTGACCGACATGGAGTCCATTTCGGAATCAGTGGCCTTGCGCCACTTAGAGGAATCTGGGCCCATCATGGCTTGATTGAAGTTCGATGGCTCATCACCATCAATGATCAAAAGATCATGACAGTTAGTCACGAGGAATCCTTGATATCTCTCGGGTTCGTGACGGATCCTCCCGGATCTTCGAACTTCAGGTACTACAGGTTCAGGCTCTACAATTTCTTGTAGGTCCTCCTGCTGCTCTTCCTCATTAGGTTGAGCAGTATCCTGTTCATCTTGAATTTCTTCAAGCAGTACCTTACTCCCACTGTCTTTCTTAGAGAGAAACTCCCTCTCAAGAAAGTTACAATCCCGGGCAACAAAGATCTTGTTCTCGGAACGTAGATAGAAGTAATAAGCCTTGGTTTCCCGTAGATAACCAATGAAGTAGCATTTGTCAGATTTCGGTGTGAGCTTGTCTGAGATCAATCTCTTGACATAGGCTTCACAACCCCAAATTCTGAGATAAGACAGCACTGGAGCTTCTCCAGTCCATAATTCATATGGTGTCTTTGCCACTGTTTTTGATGGCGCTCTATTTAGAGTGAACACTGCTGTTAGCAGAGCATATCCCCAAAGGGATATTGGAAGGTCTGTGTGACTCATCATAGACCGAACCATATCCAATAAGGTCCGATTTCTCCTCTCAGACACACCATTCCATTGTGGCGTTCCAGGAGGAGTGAGTTGGGATACAATCCCACACTCTCTCAGATGATCACTGAATTCTTGGCTTAAGTATTCTCCTCCTCGGTCGGACCGAAGAGCCTTAATGCTTTTGCCAAGTTGGTTCTGTACTTCATTTTGGAATTCTCTGAACTTCTCAAAAGATTCAGACTTATGTTTCATCAAATAAACATATCCATACCTACTGAAATCATCAGTGAAGGTAATGAAGTACTGATAGTTTCCTCTTGCATTTGTGGACATTGGGCCACACACATCAGTGTGTATCAGGCCCAATAAGTCACTGGCCCTCTCGTTAGGTTTATTAAAGGGGGCCCGTGTCATTTTGCCCATCATGCAGGATTCGCATTTCTCACATGACTCAAAGTCAAATGAGCCAAGAAGTCCATTCGAATGGAGCCTCTTGATGCGTTTCTCGCTGATGTGCCCTAAACGACAATGCCATAGAAACGTTCGGTTTTCCTCATTAGGTTTAAACCGTTTTGTATTAATGTTATAAATTGGCGCGGATTGATCGAGTATGTAAAGCCCATTCGTAAGAGGGGCAGAACCATAGAACAAATTGTTGCGATTGAAGGAACATAATTTATTCTTAACTGAAAAATCATAACCTTCCAAATCCAACAAAGAAATTGAAATAATATTTCTGCTTATAGCAGGTACAAAATAACAATTATTCAGTTCTAAAATCAATCCCGAAGGTAAAGACAACAAGTATGTGCCTACAGCTAGTGCTGAAACTTTCGCTCCATTCCCAACTCGTAGCTCCACTTGTCCTTGCTTCAGCCTTCTACTGTTGCTGAGTGCCTGCATATTAGTACAAATATGAGCCCCACAACCAGTATCCATGACCCATGAGGTATTATCAGAAGTAGTTGTATTAACTTCTATAACAAAAATACCTGATGAAGAAGTCTCGAAAGTCTTCTTCTTCAATTCCTTTAGACCTTCCTGGAATTTCTTACAATCTCTTCTCCAATGCCCCAGTTCTTTGCAGAACCTGCACATGTCAGTAGGCCCAGCCTTGGACTTGGGCTTGGGCTTTGGCGTGTCCTTGTCCGCGACTTGGACACCCTTGGCCTTTCCCTTATCCTTAGCAGAAGACTTCTTAAACCCCTTGCCCTTTTGTACCATAAGTACATTGGGGTCCTTGGCGGTTTTCTTCAAGTTGGGCTCTGCAGTCTTGAGCATTCCGTGAAGCTCAGGCAGTGTCTTACTCAAGCCATGCATGTTAAAGTTCAGAATGAACTGATCATAGCTTGCAGGTAAAGACTGCAGAATGATGTCGCAGGCAAGTTCCTGGCTGATTGGGCAGTCGAGTTTGTGAAGATGATCGAGATAACCCATCATCTTCAACACATGAGGACTCACTGCCGCATTCGCAGCCAACTTACAGTCCAAGAGGTTCTTAACTGTCTGGAACCTCTCGGTCCTAGCCTGCTCCTGAAAAAGCGATTTCAGGCTTGCCATGATCTCGATGGGAGACAATACACTTTCGAACTGTTTTTGCAGCTCAGGAGTCATTGTCACCAACATCAGGCAATAAACATCATTTTCATCTGACGAATGCTTTTCCCAAGCATTGTGCAGAGTCCTGGCAGCATTGGCAAGAGGCCTCTCGGGGAGGGGATCTCGAAGGACATAATCCTTCTTCTCCTGCTTGAGGACCAGCCTCAAGTTCCTTGACCATGTCAGGAAGTTCGTTCCAGTCAGCTTCTCCTTCTCGAGAACAGACCGGATCGAAAATGTGTTTTGTGTGCTTGTAGTAGTCATATCTGAAATATATAAATAAAAAGGTTATTAGTTATATGTTCATAATGATTAATCTCGCATTAAAGTATAATTTGATTAATCATGCATTATATTCAATAACATCAGTTACCCTCAATAGAATATAATGATTCCAAGATCCACATATAACTAAGATTAAAGTGGGCCACTGGCCGTCACCAAACCTTAGCTTATATCGGTAAGCCCTATATCGGCTAATTATATCCGTGATATAACTCTTGGTTGTGAATCTGGGCCCGAGGCCCAATCCACTCTGATGTCTCAAGGCCCGGGACTCCCGATGGCCTAGTCAAGAAAACCGGACTATACAGTCATGTAATCATTAATGTCTGGGACTCCCAATGACATTTATGAATCACAAACCGTCTTACCCACGCAAAAGCAGACACCCTCACACTGTAAGGCCATGAATACAATTGAATGGGCTTCGACAGCTGACATAGCCTGGACAAGACATCCAACGCTTGATATTATTTGAGGTTCGTAGGTTTATTAAAATTCATTCCCAAAATAGAAGATTACTATTTCGGGAAACTTTCTATTTTTGGAAACCTACTATTTTGGAAACTTTCTAAAATTGGAAACTTTCTAAAACCGGAAACTTTCTAACTTTAGAAATTTCTTTAAAATCCAAAACCCGCAAATTCAGAAACTTTCTAATTTCAAAATTTTGGAAACTTTAATTTAAAATCGACTTTATAATATTATAAAATAAATTTTAAATTTATCTGAAGAAAGACTCAAATAATTGGCCCAATTGTTTTAACTTCTTGGCCCGAGGCCCAAGAATTGGTCCATGTCCAAGACATGACCCAATTGTCCAATTAATTGACATAACCGGTCTGGTTCATTAAAACTGGTCTAACCAAGTTTCAATTACTACGATGACCACAATTGTCAACCGGTTATTTACTAAACCGGAATTTCTCAATTTATTTGGTCCAACCAAATCAAATTAGAAATTCCTGGTTTAGGCACTAAATCCAATATTTCTTTCGACATTGGATTTCTTATCCCGGTTTAACCAGACTTAATAAAATTATTAAATCTGTTTATTAAACCAGAACGAATCAATTTTAATTAAATTAAACCGAGCCGAAACCCTAACCGCATCGATCGATGCTCTCACGTGTGCACGAACGGTTATCAGGTTTGGCCGAGAGACTTTCGCGAGATCCATGCGATCGTTCGAACGATCCATGCGATCGCGGTCAATCTCTCGCGACTGCAACGATCGATCCTTGCATTGCATCGATCGATGCAATGCGATCTCATTCGATGCAAGATCAGTTTCGATCGCATACCAAATCAATATAGCTTGGTCATGCGATTTTTCAACTGTTTGTTTAGGATTCAATTCTTGTCTTAAGTGTTTTAATCTTATCAGTAAATTGATTCAAAAACACACTTTTAAACAATCCTAAACAAGCTTCTAAACAAGAAAAACCAGAACCATTGGCTCTGATACCACTGTTGGGGCGTTTAGATGAATCCTGATTCAATTCCAGATTCAGATCATCCTAAACTTGCGATCTAGGTTCTTCTCAGAATAGAAACAAATGATGATCTCACCTTATACCTGTTATTGCAGCGGAAGAAGATGGTATGTCTGAGATCAGAGAAACACCGAGGGATGAATCCTCCAAAGGTTCACACACGCTTTCACAGGAAACAGCTGCTAGACCACAAAGGGAACTCGGCGCAGAGAGAGAGAGTTTACGGCTCCAGTCTTAGGGTTAATCAGTCTGAAACTCGAGTTTTATGACACAAAACTCGTCCTGTTCCGTTTGGGCCATTTGGCCCAAATACTAATTAACTCGTCGGTGTTTGCGCACTGCATCGATCGTTGCACCTTATGCATCGATCGATGCACAGTGGCTAAACCTTTTATTCTCTCTAAGTACAGTAAATGCCTAGCACTTTTACTGTACTTCTGCTAAAACCGTTCCTACATATTTTCCTGTTAGCTTAGGCGTGTGACCCATATGGGATCATATAATAAAGGCAATAAGTCCAAGACTTATAGATCATGAGCGGACTCTAGCAAGCCATCATGACCCCCAGTATTATATGACTTATGTCTGATCATTGACATACTCTTACTTTCTAGAGACAGTACCGAGATTACTGGACACAATTCCAACACAGAGTTGCGTGAGAAGCATTGCTTTGTGTTCAGCAAACTTATCATGCATCAATCCATCCTCCTTGTAGCGTCTATCAATTGACCTTCTACAAATCAATCTCAGACTTGTTTATGAGAGAGATATACACCCAGCAGAACAAGTTCCATCAGTCAATCCAAATCGGCCAGAACAAGAGATTTATACAACCAGTGTTTTGTATTCCATCCTTCTATCCATCTAGCTTCACATTTGGGGTTGTATCATCTGGTATCGGAGACGAAAGGCTCCTTACAGGTGTTATCTATCCATTACTCTTTGTTTTCATTGCATCAGATTCATTGTTTCGTTCATCTAGTTCTGTTTCATTGCATCCTAAACTGCAAAAACTATAAAAAATCGCATGTATACTTGCTTGCATCCATTCTAATTATTTAGATATGTTAGTTGTCAATATGTTTCAATGCATAATCCAATTGAAAAAGCAATAAAAACAATCTTTTCCATCAGTTTGTATGCATTGATTCATTAGTTCTTTTTGTTTACACCTTTATATTGCATATTAAAACAAAAATACCAAAATAAAGTCTCCGTTTTTCATTATCTCCTTCGTTCTTTACTTTTGCATATATATTTTCCTTTTCCATAACCCAAAACCCATAAAAATCGTCCATATTTTTGTTTCTGTCAAGTTTATTTTCAAAGTTCTTATTTTGCTTTCATAAAAGAAACCAGAAACGTTTAAAAAGAAAAGAATAAGAATTGTTGTTTGATTCGGTTTTCTCCTTAGAAAACCAAAGAAAGTTGTTTGTTTCTATATTTCCCATTGAATTTTCGAAAACCAAAACAAAAAGAGGCTCCCATACATTTAGTTTTCCTTTTCCTAGAGAGTTAAAACCATGTGCCATTTCGCAAAATAGGAAAGAACAATATTTGTATTCAAAGCCCCAGTCTTCTTTTGTTTTCAAAAGTTTTTACAAAAAAAAAAAATCATATACAAAGTTTCCAAATCGTGTGTTAACATTAAAAACCCAAGTTTCCCAAAGGCAAACCGTGCTTGATATTAAAAGAAAACCATAAACTCTTTGATTTTTTTTTTTTAAAAGGTAGTGAACCGGCTTTGCTAAATTTGCTTCCCAAAAACCTTTTTAAAACATATTTAATTTGAACCAATCATATATTCAGAAACTTTAATTTATACTAAGGTACATCAGAACACTTTGATACACTCTGAATTCCGAACTTTCAGGTACTAAATCAGATATGGGAGACGAATCAGCTAATGAGCAGATTACTATGGCTCAAATGCTATAAGCCATGAGAGGCATCAGTGCTAGGATAACAACACCGGAGCAGAGGCCTATTCTGTTGGGAATGTCCTGAAATCTACCGTACTATCTCTAGAAAGTATGATAAGTGTCGAGATCAGACATAAGTCATAAATACTGGGTGATCATGATGACTTGCTAGAGCCCGCTCATGATCTATAAGTTTAGGACTTATTACCAGTATTGTATGATCCCTAAGGGTCACACACCATAGCTAACGGGAAAGTTAAATGGAATAAATACGGTAAGATGCAGTGGCATTTACTGTATTGGATCAGAGAATTGGGCCAGACAAAATGCTGGCTTTTGCCTGATTTGTGTCTTGGGCCCAAATGATTAATGAACCATTAGTCTAATGACTTGGGCCCATTAATGAGAGTTTAAGGATTGGGTAAACCCTAAGGGATTAAAAAATCCCCTGCGATTGCTCTTGGCAGAGCCGCGAGCTTCGTCTCTCTCTCTAACTCTTTTTCTGATCTGATCCATCTCTTTGGTCTAGCAGCCATCCCGGCTTGTAAGAGTGTGGATACCAAAGGAGGAGCAGGTTGTTCATCTGTTCTAACTGATCTGGTCATTACCATCATCTGTTCCGCTGCAAAAGGTAATGTCACAGGTTGGTTTTATGATTCGATTACAAGAACCTAGATCCTTGATTAAATATGTGTTAGGTTGCAATCTGGGAATTGAACCTTGAATAACACTATAATCCTTCAGTGGTATCAGAGCCAGGTTCATTAGGTTGCATGTAATTTGGATCATAATGGCTGTTTAATGATTTAAGAATCAATTAATGTTAAAATTGATTAAAATTATTAAAACCCTAACTAATGGTCTCGTTGATGATCATTAGTGTAGCAGCCGATCGATAGCTTTTGATCGTTATTAATGGCTTGGTGTTAATCGCTTGTTGAGAATCGTATGTTAGATGCTTATTATTGAATATAAAGCAATACGATTGTTTATTGAATTGAGTTAAAGTCAAAAGCCATCTTGTTGATCGAACCATTATTGAATTGAGTTAGAGTCAAATCATTTTTTGTCTTTTTGTATGATACACACTTGGTAATGCTTCGCCTGTTGACTTTTGTTAATGTGACTTGATTATTGAATTAAAAATCAGAATGTGATAATCGTTTCTTGTGATAATCGTTTCATGCGTTGAATTGTTTCATGGGTTAAATTGAATAAAGCCAAAATCGTTTTGTCTTTTTATGTTAACAAGCATGATACGATTTAGATTTTGTCTTTTGTGATATCACGATCGAGTTTGTTAAGGTCTGTTAATAAGTCGATTGTTGATTTGAAAAAGTCAAAGTTCTTGCCCAGATTCGTTGATATAATTGTTGAAATAATTATGGTTTAAGCGGTTAACCCAAAAATCGCGGTTTGCTGGAAATTATTTAATACAATTGGTATTATTTAATTTTTGGTTAAACCGGATTGAAATTCAAAATTGAATTTTAACCTAAACCGAAGGCTGGTCTAAGTTTGATTTGGTTGGACCAAATAATTTAGAGCTGGTCTGGTTTAGTAAATAACCGATGGTTTTGATAGTTAATTTGGTCTTGGACCAGAATTAATAAACCGACTCGGTTATGTCAAATTATTGGGCCAACTGGAATTCTATGGTCTTGGGCCAAGAATTGGGCCTATAATTTGTGACCCAACCCAAAATATTTAATGAAATATTTAAATTAGAAATTTCTATTTTTAGTAAGTTACTAAATTTAGAAAGTTTATAAAATAAGAAAGTTTCCCAAAATAGTAATCTTCTATTTTTGGAAATAAAACTTAAAAATCCTCAAAAACAATATCAAGCTTGGATGTCTTTCCAATCTTGTCAGCTACTTAACGCTTATTTGATTACAGATATGGCTTACAGTGTGAGGTGTCTGTTTTCGCGTAAGTAAAGTAGTATATAGTCACTAATTTCATTGGGAGTCCCAGATTTTAGTGATTATTTGGCTGTAAGAGATTGGTTTCCTTGACTGGGCCATCGGGAGTCCCGGGCCTTGAGACATCTGGTGAATTTGGGCCTCGGGCCCAATTCACAACCGAGAGTTATTGGTTATAACTAGCTGTGTGTATGCTTACCAAGTAAAGCTAATTCCGGGTGACGGCCAGTGGCCCACTTTGGATTTAGCTGAACATGGGTCTCGGAATCATTGTATTCTTATGAGGTTAAACAAAGAAATTTTGAATACAATGCGAGTTTTCTTATAAGTTGTTAAGATTACTCTTTTATGAACTTAATAACTAAAACTCTATTTATCTCTAAATTTCAGCTATGACAAGCACAAACAATCAAAACACTTTCTCGATCCGGTATGTCCTTGAGATGGACAAACTGAACGGATCAAATTTCTTGACTTGGTCGCGGAACCTGAGACTAGTTCTCAGGCAGGAGAGAAAGGACTATGTCCTTGAAAGAGCTCTCCCCGTGAGGATCGGGTCCAATGCCTCTCATGCAGTATATAATGCTTGGAATAAGCATTATAATGATGCGGTAGATGTGCGTGGTCTGATATTGGCTACCATGGACTCAGATTTGCGGAAGCAATATGAGAACATGGAGTCGCCAATAGAGATGATCAGCAGCCTGAAATTGAAATTTCAGGAGCAGGTAAGAGTGGAGAGATACCAGTTGGTTAAATCTCTCACTAGCTGCAAGCTACCAAATGATCATCCAGTAAGTCCTCATGTCAGTAAAATGATGGGTTACATTGATAACCTGAGGAAACTGGATTATCCAGTTAGCCAGGAATTGGCAACTGAGATCATTCTGCAGTCACTGCCGTCAAGCTATGATAAGTTCGTAAGGAACTATATCAAGAAAGGCTTAACAAAGACGTTGACTGAACTGCATGATATGCTCAAGACAGTTGAGACAAACGTGAAGAGTACCCTGTACAATCTCATGAATGAGAAGGGTAGGTTTACTAAACCTAATGCTGACAAGGGTGAAGACAAAGTTGTCCAGATTTTGAATCATGGCAAGCGTGTGTCTTCTGAGCCCGAGTCAGATACCTCTTACGTTGGTAAGTGCTGCTACTGTAAAGAGACTGGGCATTGGAAAAGAGATTGCATTAAATTCATGGAAGATTATGAGGAGTTAAAGTTGATGTATGAGACTACTTCCTCAGGTATTCAAGTTATTACTTCAAGTTATACCTTGTAGGTATTGGATACTGATTGTGGCACTGATATTTGTTATAATATGCAGAGCCTGAACAACAGTAGAACGTTGAAGGAAGGGCAAGTGGAACTGCGAGTCTGGAAGGAGCTTGGGATGCTGCCTCAGCCGTAGGGATTTCACTTGTAGATGCCTTTGAGGCTTGGCTTTGAATTAAGTAATTGCTACAATGTACCTGCTTTAAGCAGAGTTGTTTTTCATTTTCTTGTGAAGAATTTGAATGTTTTCATTTTGATAAAGACAAGTTTTGTTCTTTTGATCTTAATGAAATGTTAATTGTAGCACCCTATTCAAGGAATGAGTTTTATGTCTTAAACCAAAGAGTGCCTAAATGTAACATAAATACCGAATTGGTTTAAATCTGATGAATTAAACCTGATTTTTCTTGGCATAAATGTTTTGGTCACATAGAGTAAGTCAGATTCAGAAACCCCATAGTTATGGACTTTTGGGCTCGTTTGAATGGATATCTTATGAGACTTGAATTCTGCTTACTAGACCAAAAGACAAAGGACCCATCTTAGCCGAGCTAGAGAAAAGCCCAAAGGCTTATTGGACATTGGACATACTCATGTATGTGGTCCGATGAGCAGTAATGCCAGAGAAAATTTCCTGTACTTCATTGTCTCTACTGATTACTTCAGTGAGTGTGACTGTGTTCATTTGATGAGACACAAGTCGGAATTCTTTGACATGGTCGAAAGAGTTCCAGAATGAAGTATAGAATCTGAATGACAGAAGTATTAAGACTCTGGATTAGATCACGAGTGAGAATACTTAAGTCATTGATTGTGTGATCATCTGAATGAGTGTGAAGTCGTTTCACAGCTCAATTCTCCTGAAAACCTAGAGGTGTTTCTGTGAGAATGAATCAGATCTTATAAGAAATGATTAAAGATGAGTCACACTAATCTTCCATGATATTCTTTAAGAATAACGCTCTAAAATATCTAAATTTACGCTGAAATAGTTCCACCAATATCAGTTGAAAGACACCACGTAAATGTGGATTGGAATCGATCCAAATTCGTCTTTACTGAGTATTTGTAATTGTGCTACTTCGCTGGTTGTCCTAGGGAAACCAAGGCTTGTTACTTTTACGTCCATTCTGTTTTCTAAGAGGGGAAGTAACTTTCCAAGAAGAACAGTGGGAGTAAAAGTATAACTCGAAGAAATTCGAGAAATACAGGAGGCTGCTCAACCTGTTGAGGGAGAGCAACGGATGGATTTACAGATTTCTGTAGAATCTGCACCTGTAAAGCCTGAAGTTCGCAGATCTGAATGAATCAGTTACTAATCCGAGAGTGATTTCTCATCATTAGTTGAATCTGATGATCATTGAAAGTTCGCATGATCTGATGATCATTGAAAGCGACGAATCTGCGAAATTCAAAGAAGCGAAAGTGAGCCCGGACTCCGAAAATTACACTATGTGTAAGTTAGCTTCATTGATCCATTCATGGATGGAAGCAAACATATCGGAGTTGGAACCTTCGTTCTGTTGAAGTAGTCAAGGTTTTGACTTGAACAGGAACGAAGCGGAATTGTGCGTTTACTAAAAGATAAGTGGGAGCATTATTGCATTTCTCATAGTGTATGTCGATGACATACTGATTCTCGGATATAACGTCCCAATGCTGCAGTCGGTAAAGGACTGGTTTGGGAGTTGGTTTTATGATTGACATGGGTAAAGCCACGTAGTTCTTGGAATGCATGGATAGGATTCCATATGCGACGGCATAAGGATCTATCATGCATGCCATGACACATACTTGTTTTGATGTTGCTTTAATGTTAAGCAAGACAAGTAAAGACCAGTCAAATCCAGCAAAGAATCACTGGATTGCCGTATAGAATATCCTAAAGTATTTGAGGAATACTAAGGATAAGTTCTTGATTTACGGAGAAAGTGAGGTGCTACAAGTCGATAGAGTCTGAAAGGCAAGTTTCCAATAGACAAAGATAATTCCTGGTCACAGTCTGGCTATATCTTGTGTCTATCTGGCGGTGCAAGGCACTGTAGCTGACTCCATGACTTAAGCTGAACATTTCGCAGCTTGCAAAGCGGCGAAATAAGTTGTTTGGAAAGAAGAGTTCATCACTGAACTTGATGTGAATCACAGCATAGATGAGGCTAGCTGCACATCAGAGGTCCAAACACCTTGAGGATAGGTACAACCTATTCTGTGAGATAAATGACAGAGGTGTTAAGTAGATAAGCAAGTTTCATCGAATGAGAATGTTGCTAATCTATTAACAAAGCCACTCCTTATGCCTAAGCACGAGTCGCGGACTGTAGCTGTAGGATGAGTGAAATTAAGATGTAGTCTTAATTTCAGTGGGAGTTTGTAAAGGGCTTTACTTAGTTGTTTTGAAAGGTTCATGTAAACATAATATTTTATGTTTATGAAATCTGATGATTTCTGGATTATTTTAACTGTGACATAAATAATCGTTCCAAAATGATTCATGTCATTATATATGGGCCATCGAAGTACATGAGTAGACTTGATCCTGAAACCCCATATTTAACGAAGTGACATAAATCATAGTGTCCATAGTCGAAGGTTGTTGAAATTGGAACAACAACAACCTGTTGAGACTAGATTGTGTTGAGACTTATGACCAGGTTTCGAGGGGTCATAGATGCGCGGCATCAAAGTCGACACATAGGTATATGTAGGGGAGCATATGACCAGACATGGCCCGCTGATGAGAACTCTGCAAGATATTAATATCTGTGTCATAAGAAGTTCTCATATACGACTATAGAGTATAGTCCTTAGACCTGAGTTCGCATGCATGTGGCTGCACATGGAGTAATGCGCTTTGATCATTGTCTAACGCTGTTTCGTAACTGGGAGCTATAAGGACCTTGGTTGGGTGTATTATGAAATGTGTAGTTCATAGTGATGGAACAAGATGGGATTTGTCCCTGCCGTTTAACGGAGGTAATATCTCTAGGCCAATCGGAGATTTGATAGCTGGTAAGAGAATGGCCATTCCCAAACGGACTTGCCCAAGTCGTTTGAATTGTCAGTATCAAATCTGGTCCGATAAACATGGTCTGGCTATATAAGGATGACACGCATCTTGCCTTATGCCAGATCGAGATATTGAGACAAAAGGATTAGGGAATGCAGGATTCCAGTACAATCGGAAGATTGTTGGGAATGTCCTTTGTAGGATTCCAGTACAAGTGGGAGATTGTTGGGAATGTCCTGAAATCTACCGTACTATCTCTAGAAAGTATGATAAGTGTCGAGATCAGACATAAGTCATAAATACTGGGTGATCATGATGACTTGCTAGAGCCCGCTCATGATCTATAAGTTTAGGACTTATTACCAGTATTGTATGATCCCTAAGGGTCACACACCATAGCTAACGGGAAAGTTAAATGGAATAAATACGGTAAGATGCAGTGGCATTTACTGTATTGGATCAGAGAATTGGGCCAGATAAAATGCAGGCTTTTGCCTGATTTGTGTCTTGGGCCCAAATGATTAATGAACCATTAGTCTAATGACTTGGGCCCATTAATGAGAGTTTAAGGATTGGGTAAACCCTAAGGGATTAAAAAATCCCCTGCGATTGCTCTTGGCAGAGCCGCGAGCTTAGCAGCCATCCCGGCTTGTAAGAGTGTGGATACCAAAGGAGGAGCAGGTTGTTCATCTGTTCTAACTGATCTGGTCATTACCATCATCTGTTCCGCTGCAAAAGGTAATGTCACAGGTTGGTTTTATGATTCGATTACAAGAACCTAGATCCTTGATTAAATATGTGTTAGGTTGCAATCTGGGAATTGAACCTTGAATAACACTATAATCCTTCATATTCCACACCAGCACCAATTCGCAACATGAACAGAAACCTGAGGCATCTAGTTGATGATTCAACAGATGAAGACATTCCAGAGTTAGAAGAAGATGAACTACCTTCCGATCCCAACCAAGGAGGAACATGGCAAGCTCTGAACAACTATGACAGAGGCATAGGCAGAAGAGACAATCAACAGCCTACGCATGAAGATAGAGACAGAAACCGTGAGGAAGATGATCATAGGCGTGGAGGCAAGGTTCTGAAACTCACAGCACCTACCTTTACTAGAAAAGTGAATCCAAAAGATTATCTCGATTGGGAAAGAAGAATGTAGTATATCTATGAGTATTACCAATACTCAGAAAAGAGGAAAGTTTCCTTAGCTGCAGCTCAACGCACTGACAATGCTTTGGCATGGTGGGATAGAGAAGCATCAGAGAGGAGGAAATTAAATTTTCTTTGAGGAAGAGATATGTCCCAGGTTGCTAACATAAAGATCTTCAGAAGAGGTTTAGATAGCTCTCTCAAGGCAACAAATCAGTTGAAGAGTACTTTGAAGAGTTTGAAACCTTGAAGAACACGGTGGAAGTAGAAGATTCAAAAGAAACATTGGTGGCTCAGTTTCTGGATGGTTTTCAAGACGGAGTTGCACGGAAGGTAGAGAGACAACCTTACCAAGATCTTGAGGGAATGTTGCACTTTCCTATCCAAGTTGAGCAACACATCAAGAGGAAGGTTGCTGCAACCAGTAGAAGCAAACCAACTTGGAATCAACCTCATAAAAACCAAGACAAAGGCAAGGCAGTAGAAGCGGATTAAAAGTTCAAGATATCCAACTATGAGCAGCCCAAGAGTACCAAACCAGAATAAAACAGTAGCAAAGCTCCACCTCAAAGGACCAGCAACATTACATGCTTCAAGTGTCATTGGAAAGAACACTATGCTAGAGACTGTCAAAACCAGAGGGTGATGGTTCTAAGGGACAATGGAGACATTGAATGACAAAATGAAGCAAAGAATGAGCAGTTTCACTCAGAAGAAGCTGGAGTACATTGACGCCAAGGTATGTAGTCTGATCATATATGGAGGATCTTGTACTAATGTGGCTAGTACTTATCTTGTAGATAACCTGAAGCTGCAAATGACCAAGTCATGGTATCATTCAGCATAGGTAAGTACCATGATCAAGTGAAATGTGATGTTGTGCTAATGCAATCAGGTCATATACTCTTAGGGAGGCCTTGGCAGTTTGACAAGGAAACCATGCACAATGGGAGGACAACCATTTACAGCTTCACACACCAAAACAAGAAGCACAAGCTAACTCCATCAACACCACATGAGGTGTATGAAATGCAGAAAGCAATGGACAAAGGTTCACAGGTAAGTAAGACCAAACTTTTTATTTCACCATCTAATGTTCTGAAATCCTCAGAACATAAAGAATATGTGCTACTCATGATCTTCGTAAAAGGGTATTTTTAAGGTCCATAAGAGCAGGAACACCATATGGCCATGTCTGAGCTATTGTAAAGGTTCAAGGATGTGTTTGAAGAAAACATACCAGCTGGGCTTCCACCATTGAAAGGCATTGAACACCAAATTGACTTGGTTCCAGGAGCTTCATTTCCCAACATACAAGCTTATAGAGTGAATCCAGAAGAGGCTAAGGAGCTAAAAAAGCAAGTCAGGAGCTTAGGTCAAAGGGATACATCGGGGAGAGATTGACTCCATGTGCAGCACCATTTCTGCTAGTTCCAAAGAAGGATGGTACATGGATAATGTGTGTTCATTGTAGGGCCAGCGACAACATTACAATCAAGTACAAACATCCCATTCCAGGACTGGATGACATGCTGGATGAGTTAAGTGGAGCAACCATATTCTCCAAGATAGACTGGAAGGGTGGATATCACCAAGTCAGAATGAAAGAAGGCGATGAGTGGAAAACATCATTCACAACCAAGCAAGGGTTTTAGGAATGGCTTGTCATGTCATTTTGTCTCACAAGAGCTTTTATTTGCAAGTTTGTGGTAGTATATTTCATTGACATCCTGATTTATAGGCATTGCTTAGATGATCATATTAAACATCTAGAACATGATATGCATACACTTAGAATAGAAGGTCTTTATTCAAATTTAAAGAAATGCATATTTTGCACTGATCAATTGGTATTCATAGGATTTGTTGAAAGTTCACATGGACTTAAGGTGGATGATGAGAAGATCAAGGCAATCCAAGAATGGCCAAAACCTACAACAATCGGACATGTAAGAAGTTTCCATGAATTAGCAAGATTCTACAAAAGGTTTGTTAAGAACTTCTGCACCATAGCAAGCATTCACACGGCTCAAAACAGTCTCACCAATGCACCAGTGTTGGCATTTCCTAACTTTGATAAGATGTTCGAGATTGAGTGTGATGCTTCTGCTACATGAATAAGTGCAGTGTTGACACAAGGAGGCATAACAGTAGCTTACTTCAGTGAGAAGCTCCATGATGCAACACTCAAGTACCCCACTTATGAAAAAGAGTTATAAGCCCTGGTAAGATCACTAGAAACTTGGCAACACTATTTGCTTTCTACAGAGTTTGTGATTTATCCAGATCATGAGACTCTAAAGCACCTAAGAGGACAGATCACTCTTAATAAAAGTCACGCAAGGTGGTTGGAATTCATAAAAACTTTCCCATATGTGATCCAGTACAAGAAGGGGAAAGAACAAATTGTGGCGGATGCACTATCCAGCCGTCATGCTCTCATATCAACAACTGAGTCCATGATCATGGGGTTTGAACACATCAAAGGCGTGTATGTTGATGATCCAGACTTCAAGGACATATACTATAAGACATATAAGGCAGCATTTGGACTGTTCTATCAGCAAGATGGTTTCCTGTTCAAAGAGAAGAGGCTGTGCATACCACAAGGATCCATGAAATAGGTGATCACCATAGAATGTCATGGAGGAAGTTTGATGGGGAATTTTGTCAAATAAAAGACCTATAGTGTTCTGAAGTAACATTTCTTTTGGCCACACATGAAGACAGATGTGGAGAGGTTCTGTGAAAAATTCATCACTTGTCTAAAAGCCAAATCCAGGTTACATCCATGTGGTTTATATATGGCTTTACCAATTCCTAACACACCATGGGTGGACATTTCAATGGATTTGGTTTTAGGACTGCCCAAGATCAACAACAAGGATTCCATCTTTGTAATTGTTGACAGGTTTCTAAAATGGCTCATTTTATAGCTTTTAGGAAGTTGTTAAGTTGCATGGATTTCCAAGAACCATTGTTTCAGACAGATATACCAAGTTCTTAAGCCACTTATGGAGAACACTTTGGAGGAAGCTTGACACCAATCTGCTCTCTTCCACCACTAGTCATCAGGAAACAAATGGGCGGACTGAAGTAGTAAATCGCACCCTCGTATCACTCTTGTGGGCCACAGTTGGTAAGAACTTAAGGTAATTGTTAGCTTGTTTACCATTCATTGAATTTTCTTATAACCATTCTAAGCATTTTGCTACTAACCACTCTCCATTTGAAGTTGTGTATGGATTTAATCCATTGACCCCTTTAGATCTTTCACCACTGCCACCAGCCATTTATGCAAATATAGATGGAGAACTAAAATCTAGATTTGTCAAGAAGCTGCACCAGAGGGTTAAGGAGAACCTGGAGAATAAGACAGAGAAGCATAAGCTAAGGGCTGATAAGAGCAAGAAGGAGATTAGCTTTGAACCTGGAGATTGGGTCTGGTTACATATGAGGCAAGAGATATTTCCAAAATAGAGGAAATCAAAGTTGGCATCAAGAGTAGATGGTCCATCCAGTGTCTTGGAGAGAATCAACAACAATGCATATAAGCTGGACCTACTAGGTAAATTGAACATTTCTCCAACCTTCAATGTATCTGATTTAGATCCTTTTGATGCCGGAGAATCAGTTCTGAGATTAGAACATTCTTAAGGGGGAGGGAATCATTAGGAAATCGAATCTAGACAAGAACAAGAAGATTCAATCCCTATTATGAGACAAGGACCATTGACAAGGTCAGGAGCAAGAGTGTTAAGAGAACAAATCAACCATGTTGTTAATTATCTTCTCAACACTCAAGGGGATACTATTCTGCTTAACAAGCTGAACCAAGCTTGGATCACCTAAACTCCAATCTCGGAACAAGCAAGAGCAAGCACAAACCAAAGCATGGACAATGAGGAAACAACACCTTACGACATATATGATGGTCCATTAGAGCTGACATTTCTCAAATATAATAAGGAGGTTTCTTTATTTGGGGGAAACTCCTAATCCAAGGGATTAATGAAACGCATAACTTCGGAGAAGCATCAAAACACAGCAATCTGAGCTCCTAACACTCTAAACTCGTCCAGGCTAAGGCATGATTTATTTTCATTACATTTGAATAATCTAACTGTTGCTTCTTCCTTGTATTTGTTTTCCTGTTCTTCTAAAATTGAGTCCATGTAATCTCCTTCAATTAGGTCCCACTCGAGTCTATGTTTCCTTTATCGTAATATTTGCTCTAAGTCCCCTAGAAGAGCATAGCAGATGGACTATTTAATAAAGTCCCACTACACCCTTGTATTATTACCCTAGATCAATAAACAAAACATTTTCTTACAGCAAAGAAAAACCCTTTTGAATCCCGAGTTGCGTGAGAAGCATTGCTTTGTGTTCAGCAAACTTATCATGGATGAATCCAGCCTCCTTGTAGTATCTATTAATCCACCTTCTACAAATCATTATCAGACTTGTTTATGAGAGAGATATACACCCAGCAGAACAAGTTCCATCAATCAATCCATCTCATCCAAATCGGCCATAACAAGAGAGTTATACAAGCATTGTTCTGTCTTCCATCCTCCTATCCATCTAGATTCACATTTGGGGCTGTGTCATCTGGTATCAGAGACAAAAGGCTCTTTACAGGTGTTATCTATCCAATACTCTTTGTTTTCATTGCATCAGATTCATTGTTTCATTCATCTAGTTCTGTTTCATTGCATCATAAACTGAAAAAACTATAAAAAATTGCATGTATACTTGCTTGCATCCAATCTAATTATTTAGATATGTTAGTTGTCAATCTCTTTCAATGCATAATCCAATTCAAAAAGATATAAAGAGAATCTTGTCCATCAATTTGTATTCATTGATTCATTAGTTCTTTCTGTTTACAGCTTTATATTGCATCTTAAAACAAAAATACCAATATAAAGTCTCTGTTTTTGCATTATCTCCTTCGTTCTTTACTTCTGCATATATATTTTTGTTTTCAATAACCCAAAAGCCATAAAAATCGTCCATGTTTTTTTTTCTGTCAGGTTTATTTTCGAAGTTCTTATTTTTCTTTCATAAAAGAAACCAGAAACGTTTAAAAAGAAAAGAAGAAGAATTGTTGTTTGATTCGATTTTCTCCTCAGAAAACCAAAGAAAGTTGTTTGTTTCTATATTTCCCATTAAGTTTTCGAAAACCAAAACAAAAAGAGGCTCCCAGTCATTTAGTTTTCCTTTTCCCAGAGAGTCAAAACCATGTGCCATTTCTCAAAATAAGAAAAAACAATATTTGTATTCAAAGCTCAGTCTTCTTTTGTTTTCAAAAGTTTTTACAAAAAAAAAAAATCAATTACGAAGTTTCCAAACCGTGTATTAACATTGAAAACCCAAGTTTCCAAAGGCAAACCGTGCTTGAAATTAAAACAAAACCAGAAACTCTTTGATTTTTTTTTTTGAAAAGGTAGTGAAACGGCTTTGCTAAATTTGCTTCCCAAAAACCTTTTTGAAACATATTTAATTTGAACCAATCATATATTCAGAAACTTTAATTTATACTAAGGTACATCAAAACACTTTGATACACTCGGAATTCTGAACTTTCAGGTACTAAATCAGATATGGGAGAGGAATCAGCTAATGAGCAGATTACTATGGCTCAAATGCTATAAGCCATGAGAGGCATCAGTGCTAGGCATCAGCAGAGGCTTATTCCACCACCAGCACCAATTCACAACCTGAACAGAAACCTGAGGCATATAGTTGATGATTCAACAGATGAAGACATGCCAGAGCAAGAAGAAGATGAACTACATCCCGATCCAAACCAAGGAGGAACAGTGTAATGACCCTACCGAGAAAGTAGAACGGCCAAACGCGGAATACGACCGGCCGAGAGAGAACATACGGAGAACGACCAAATATTCAAAAGTTCCAGAATAATGTGGGATCACTTGGAAGAGATAGAGAAATGAAAAATATGAAGATTGGTCGAAGCGGAATGTGAAAATACTGAACGGATTGGAAGATATCCAAGTTTTGGCCAAACGTCGGGTTAAAGTCACGTTAGTTGGATAAGAACCTTCCCGGAGCTGAGAAAAGGTTGGGAATGGATGTGGATCATTATTTTGGAGGATTTTGAGGATAACAGTCGAGTTAGATTGGGTTTGGGATGAGTAAAAACGTCATCGGGTTGAGAAATGGTCGAAGACGGACGCGTCAGGACGTGTTCGGGTGGCCGTGTGGTCATCAGGACGCACGGACGGACGTACAGGCGGGTGTACAGACGCACGGACGGACGGATGGACAGACGCAGGGACGGACGCACAGAGTGCATGGGCTGACGAGCTGTCGCGACGCATGCGCTGACGAGCTGGCGCGACGCATGGCCTGGCGAGCTGGCGCGATGCATGGCTGGACGCCCACACGTGGCGTGACGCATGGTCGGGCTGTTCGCATGATCGCCATATGTCGCCAACTCACCTCACCTTCCCCATATATAAATAAGGGCCTTCCCTTAAGCCAATTTACATTTTTTTCAGATCTGAACAATTTTCTAGAGAGAGAAAGTGGTTCTAGAGAGAGAAAATGAGAAATTGGGCGTTTTAGTGCGGGAAGGAGCGGGAGAACGGGACGGGACGTTTGGGTTACATCTCGGGGTGTCGGTAAGCCGTAGATAAGAGTATTTCCGCCCATCTTTAGCTTGTTTCCTTTAGACTCCATCTTATTTAGATCTTTGCTCTAGATCTAGCGGGGAGATTCTCAGAGTTAAGGAGCGGGCTGCGTAACGGGTGAGTCCCGGTAGCTAGGACTGACAGATTTATGCAGGTTATGCCTTAACGGTTGAAATACTCAGAGTATTTACCCTTAAAGGTGTTTGTGTGTTATGCATATTTTACGGTTGAGGTTTTAATCCGTTTTTTCTAGTTATTGATGCATGCATGCGTATTGTGGTTGAGCTTGTTAATCTCTTTGATTCTTGGTTATAGATTCACTGAGTATTGCTGCATGCATGGTTAATTTGTTGTGATGCATGTTCTCTTTGATTGTGTGTTGAAATCATTGAGATTGTGGTAGCATGCATATTGTGATAAGTACGGGATTGGTTAGGGAATCAACCCGGAAATGATATGTGATAAGTACGGGATCAGTTAGACCCGTAAATGATGTGTTGAGAAAAGAGGTATTTTCCCATATGGGTGAGGATGCGGTAGCTTTGTGTGATCTTTGATCCACATAAGTCTCCCTTCCGTTGTTGAGACGGTTGTAGTGGCTGCCGTGATCTTCGGATCCTTTGCATGACCCTACACCGTAGTGTGATTGTGAAAGTACGTAGACGCATGTGTGGTTATCATGTAGTCTATTGTACTTATGTTGTGTGTTGCATGTGGCCGTGGGTGGTAACAAGGGACACCGCGGACCAGTTGATTGTGTTGTTCTAGAGCATGTGTAATATTGCTCTAGTAGTCTAGGACGTGTGTGAGTCCTAGATGATGCATTCTAGAACTTGTGTGAGTGTTCTAGAGTTAGTGTATTCGGTGCTCCCATATTGAAGTCTTCGTGGATTTGAACCAGGCTCGGAGAGTTACTGGGGTCGCTCCCTTGGCCGAGCATCGTGTGACGACACGATCCCAAGATATAGAGATCTCCGTAATTGGGAACCCGAGAGACAAAGGTCTCCGTAATCAGGTAACCCGAGGGATAAGAGGTCCGCGTAATCGGGTGTGATACTCGGCTTATGATCCTTTGTGGTGATTAAGGTGCGGGTAGTCACGTGTGTAGGGGGAGTATCCGTTGCACTAGGAGGCATTCACATGTGTTGAGTTGAGATGAGTCTAGAGAGTCTAGACGTTATTTGCATTCGCAATAGAGATTGTGTTCGCACTGATTTTGATGTGTGGCACTCATGATGAATTTCATGTGTTGCAGGTTGTTAATAAGCTTCCGCTTGTGTCTATATGAGATGCTGTTGTTGCTTGTCTGTGCTTGTGAGACGTTTGGTTGATTGATATGCTTGTGCTTCGGCTATTGGGACGGGGTGGGGGCACTAATGCGTGTTAGAGGGTCCTGGACTCACTGGGTAACCCATAAGGTTGCTCATTATACAAATTTTGTCTCGCAGGAAACCATAGACGGGCTAGAGGGAAAGTTCGGACGTTAGGCCGCCGGCGTAGCTTCGGGTTGTGAGTGTGAAGATCGTGGAGTTTGTACTATGTAGGATCTTTGACTCGAGCGCTCAATAAACTATATGTTTTTGGGTAAAATTATGTAATATATCCTATATGGTATTAATAAAGTGTGTTTTCTTTAACTCCACGAATCCATGATATGAGTTTAGTCCGAACTGACACAACTCGAGGTCGTAGTACGGGTTGCTAAGCCTTAGGCTATGACCGAGAGGAGGTCGGATATCACGGATGGGACGGCCTGACCTCGGGGATGGATGGACCGTTCGCGGTACTCAACCATTGTGACATCTCTGGCCGTCTATTTTCCGTAGAACGGTTCGGTGGTGTTACAAATGGTGGTATCAGAGCATAATTCATGATCATGCTAAAGGAACTCGTGTTTTCAATGGTTTTATCGAGTCAAAGGGGTCGCACTCACAACATTAGGAAACCGGTAAGTCCGACGATAGATGGGTAGGTTGGGTTTATGACTTACCTTTGTTTGATGCAGCGGAGAGAAGCAGATTGAATGGAGGTAACCCGAGGAGCCCACTATCCACATGGATCGCCGGGAGGGTGGAGATGAAGGGGACCGGGAAAGCGCGGCCAAAGGAAGGTGAATCCCTTAGAGTGTAGGTTTGTTTAAGCCTTCAGATCTTTTTAAGATCCTGTGTCAGGTACGTATGGGTGCTAACTCTCTCTTGTGTGTGAATGAGTTTTAGCACGTTGGTGTGTGATTAAGTTTGGCATGATGATTGTTGTGTGATGTGTGGTTTAAATTATATGCGGATTGTAATTTGAAACCGGGAATGTGCATTAGGAAGTTAAGTTGGACCGAATGCGTAGAAAATAATGAGGATGTTATTGTTTCTTGCATGTCGGTAGCTTCCTAGGTTGGTTATGGGGTGTGAGAATCCGTAGGTTTCCCGGAAAGAGTTCCGAAAACCGCATGATTGTGTAGGTTGGTAATGTTTTAGGAAACCCGTACCTAAAACCAGTTACCTGAACCTAAACCCCACAAAACTTTAAACCGGTGGGTGGCATGGTTGTGATCGGATCAGTGATGGTGTGGAGAAAAGCTGAAGATCGGGGAGATTGTTCAGCTGACGGTTTTGAGAAATCAACATATCAGTGAGAGATGAGAGAAGCTGAAGATCAGTGGGATCGTTCAGTAGACGGTTTTTTGAGAGCAACAGATCATCGGATAAGAGATGGGAGATCGACCAAGAACGGTTTGGTGGAGATGACAGGTCAGGGAGATCAGTCATAGATTGGTGCGGTGGAAGCCATGGATCAAGAGGATCTGTTAGCATGAGTTAGTGAGTGATTGACCAAGACCAAGAAGAGTATCGGGAAGTGAAGGTTGCGGACCAAGAAGGTTCTGGACCAAGGTGTAAAACAATCACTTCTGCAAGAAGTGATGGTTCGAGACCCTATGGAGGAAGTATGAACGTGGGCAGGAGTGACGTCCAGACCTATTGGGTGATAAAGAGGGAATGGTGTTATCCTTTCACAAGGGAACTGAAGCCGGAATAACGGTAACGGCCGTAACAAGCAAAGTTACCAAAGGGAAAGAGTTCATGCACGGGGGCTGAACTAGTGGTTACACATGGTAATGAAGACGATTTGAGCAAGTAACGGCGCCAATGGAGAGGAGTTCACACCAAGGCGGTTCGAACTTATAGTTATGGGTGGTGAAAGACTTAGGAGAAGTCTTTAACGAGGCAAGGACGGGGGAGAACTCCATTAAGTTGAGTGACGGGGGAGAACTCCATGAAGTTGAGTGAACTTAATGAGAGGAACGGACAAGGCAATCATCTAAACCGTGTCCAAGGATGAAAGGTGTTGTACGAAGGATAATCCTTAGCGGAGTAAGGACGAGAGGCGGTAGTATCCTATATAAGATACCAAGGAGAACGGATTGAGGAAAGCTCCATGAGGAAGATAGTGGAAATAAGATGGTCGGGGTCTCATCTAGCAAGGCCTGGTTCTGGAAATGTAGACGGGATCTCACGACAGCATGGTCGACACAAGGAGAGTCCGGAGAAGGCTGCGACCATTGGAGGTTGGCCGTGAACCAAGTAAACAAGACCGGTTATAAACCACCAATGGAGAAAGCCGGAAATGAGTTCTTTTGGTGTCTTTAGGAGACAAGACCAAGCTACAAATGGCGGAATCGATAGTGGTAGTTTGGTTAAAGGGTGGTGTACCCAAAGAAGGATCAAAGCAATAAAGAAGTGGGTTCGAAAAGGCGGACTAAGGGTCATCAAATGGCAGAGGAAGCTCGATGGTCTTGATCTGAAGAAAGACGTTGAGGACAGATCATGACTACGAGGAATTAGGTCATGACGAGGGAGTGTGCAGCAAGGAGAGAAGAATTCCAGACGTTCAAGGTGATGAGAAAAAGAAGTATACGCAACGACAGTCCAAAGGAGAAACTTGAGATATAGGATAATGAACAGCCTCTATGGAAGTGCAACAAATTTGGAATGTTTCAGCAAAAGGAAACGTGGAGTAGGTACCAAGGTAACAAAGACATGGAGGATGATCATCCAAAGGCATGAACCAAAAAACATGTGGAACGGTTGAGGAAGAAGATATGAAGATCTTGATAGAGAGACGGCCATAAAGATATTAAAGGATCGAGCAAGACCACAAGAAGGATCAGCAAATCAAGAAAGACAGGAGACTATGACTGGTTACGAAGGAGAAACCAAAGGAGGACAAGGATCAAGACCGAGATGTGGACGAGTACTGGACAGAAAAGAGTACTGCCGAGCAAGATGGACAAGATGGAAAAGACGAAGGAATAATTAGCTGAGGGAAGCTAACCAAGATGCAAAGGAAGACCGTCAGGAGAAGAAAATCATGAATTAGGAGAGGACCGCCCAAAGATAGTTGGACTACTGGCAACTAAGAAGGGAAAACGTTTACAAGATTGAATGGAAAGCGGTAGCGGCCGATGGACATCAGTTAAAGGCGGATCAACATTGGCTAAGTGTACGGTAGTATGGATCCCCAAGCAACATAGAGTGGCAGAATGTGGTAAAGACCAAGGAGGAATGGTTAATGAGAAAAACCATAAGTAAGGTTAAGATTGGAACGGAAGCAGCCTAAGGTGATCAGACAATGGCGGATCTTCAATTGGCAAGAGTACGGTATTATGAACCCAAAGAAAGCACGGTTTGAGGAATATGGTGGAGACCAAGTAAAGGCGTGAAAAGCGGAGAAGGATTGACTCCGTACTCAAATGGAAAGGACATAGTGTCCCGGGGGCTTATAAGGATGGTTAAGTGCGGAAGATCACAACGGAGCAAAGGAATGACGCCATGGCCAAAGAGTAAAGCAATGAGATGAAAAGGAGTTTGGTGGGAACAACGAGAGAGATGATGATTGAAGAAGAAAGGAAGAATGAAATCAAGGAAAGACCGAGGGGTCATTGCCGAAAAGAAGAAACAAAAGTTTGTAAGTCGGAAAGAGTTCCGGCAAATAAAGAGTTGAGAACGATGTGAACCAAGAGGCGGTAACGAGACAATAATGGAGCTGCAGCTTAGAGAGTTGGAAGGATACCAACCCAAAGCCAGAAATGAAGAGGATGAGACCCAAGGACTAGTGAATTGAGAATAGTGATATTAGCTCAGCGGGAGCAAGATGGTCTCTTCTCTTCTAGTGCTAGAATTCGGGGACGAATTCTTTTCAGGAGGGTAGAATGTAATGACCCTACCGAGAAAGTAGAACGGCCAAACGCGGAATACGACCGGCCGAGATAGAACATATGGAGAACGACCGAAAATTCAAAAGTTCCAGAATAATGTGGGATCACTTGGAAGAGAGAGAGAAAGGAAAAATATGAAGATTGGTCGAAGCGGTATGTGAAAATACTGAACGGATTGGAAGATATCCAAGTTTTGGCCAAACGTCGGGTTAAAGTCACGTTAGTTGGATAAGAACCTTCCCGGAGCTGAGAAAGTTTGGAATGGATGTGGATCATTATTTTGGAGGATTTTGAGGATAATAGTCGAATTAAATTGAGTTCGGGACGAGTAAAAACGTCATCGGGTCGAGAAATGGTCGAAGACGGACACGTCAGGACGTGTTCGGGTGGCCGTGTGGTCATCAAGACGCACGGACGGACGTACAGGCGGGTGTACTGACGCACGGACTGACGGATGGACAGACGCAGGGACGGACGCACAGAGTGCATGGGCTGACGAGCTGTCGCGACGTATGTTCTGGCGACCTGGCGAGACGCATGGCCTGGCGAGCTGGCGCGATGCATGGCTGGACGCCCACACATGGCGTGACGCATGGCCGGGCTGTCCGCATAATCGCCATATGTCGCCAACTCACCTCACCTTCCCCATCTATAAATAAGGGCCTTCCCTTAAGCCATTTTACATTTTTTCAGATCTGAACAATTTTCTAGAGAGAGAAAGTGGTTCTAGAGAGAGTGTGGTTCTAGAGAGAGAAAGTGAGAAATTGGGTGTTTTAGTGCGGGAAGGAGCAGGAGAACGGGACGGGACATTCGGGTTACGTCTCGGGGTGTCGGTAAGCCGTAGATAAGAGTATTTCCGCCCATCTTTAGCTTGTTTCCTTTAGACTCCGTCTTATTTAGATCTTTGCTCTAGATCTAGCGGGGAGATTCTCGGAGTTAAGGAGCGGGCTGCGTAACGGGTGAGTCCCGTTAGCTAGGACTGATGGATTTATGCAGGTTATGCCTTAAGGGTTGAAATACTCAGAGTATTTACCCTTAAAGGCGTTTGTGTGTTATGCATATTTTACGGTTGAGGTTTTAATCCGTTTTTTCTAGTTATTGATGCATGCATGCGTATTGTGGTTGAGCTTGTTAATCTCTTTGATTCTTGGTTATAGATTCACTGAGTATTGCTGCATGCATGGTTAATTTGTTGTGATGCATGTTCTCTTTGATTGTGTGGTGAAATCATTGAGATTGTGGTAGCATGCATATTGTGATAAGTATGGGATTGGTTAGGGAATCAACCCGGAAAAGATATGTGATAAGTACGGGATCAGTTAGACCCGAAAATGATTGGTGTGTTGAGAAAAGAGGTGTTTTCCAGTATGGGTGAGGATGCCGTAGCTTCGTGTGATCTTTCATCCACGTAAGTCTCCCTTCCGTTGTTGAGGCGGTTGTAGTGGCTGCCGTGATCTTCGGATCCTTTGCATGACCCTACACCGTAGTGTGATTGTGAAAGTACGTAGACGCATGTGTGGTTATCATTGTTGGAATTATGTCCAGTAATCTCTGTACTGTCTCTAGAAAGTAAGAGTATGTCAATGATCAGACATAAGTCATATAATACTGGGGGTCATGATGGCTTGCTAGAGTCCGCTCATGATCTATAAGTCTTGGACTTATTGCCTTTATTATATGATCCCATATGGGTCACACGCCTAAGCTAACGGGAAAATACGAAGGAACTGTTGGAATTGTGTCCAGCAATCTCTGTACTGTCTCTATAACGTAAGAGTATGTCAGTGATCAGACATAAGTCATACAATGCTGGGGGTCATGATGGCTTGCTAGAGTCCGCTCATGATCTATAAGTCTTGGACTTATTGCCTTTATTGTATGATCCCATATGGGTCACACGCTTAAGCTAGCAGGAAATAATGTTGGAACGGCTTAGCAGAAGTACGACAAAAGTGCTAGGCATTTGTCGTACTAAGAGAGATAGACTAATGGGTCTGATTAAATGGGATTTAATCAGATTGGGCCCAAAAGCCCAAAAGGGAAAGAGAAGGCTTTTAAATGACTAAAAGCCTTGTCTCTTCTCCCCTAACCCTAACACCCCACGCGGCCACTCTCTCCTCTCTGCGCCTCTGCTCCTTGTGGTCTAGCAACCAGTTTCCTGTGATTGCGTGTGTGAGCCTCTGGAGGATCCATCTCTCGGTGTATCTCCCTGATCATTGACCTGTTCATCAATTCCGCTGCAAACAAACAGGTAAAAGGTGAGATCATATGTTTCTAAATAAGAACACCTAGATCTAATGCATGTTTAGGTTGATATCAATATGAGAATTGAATCAGGATCAACCGAAACTTCCAACAGTGGTATCAGAGCCATTGGTTCTTAGGTTTCTTGTTTTAGATTCAAGTTTAGGTTGTTTAATCTGCTTAGAATTGTTTTTGAATCAATTACTGATAAGATAAAACAGTTAAGAATCAGAATTGAACTCTAAACACACAAGAAAAATCGCAAAACATGAGCTATATGACTCAGATTTGCGATTGGCCGGGTATTGGATCAACCGGCTTGGCCGGTTGGTGTGTATGGCCGAGAGGTATGGCCGGTTGGTCGGGTCGGACGCGGATCGGACGGATGGATCGAGTCGATCGCGTCGTCCCGATCGCTTCCCGGCTGTCCCGCGTGATCGAGGCCGAGTACCGTCCCGACCGTCCCACCCGAACGTCCCAAGCTCGTCCCGTCCAGCTGCATCCCGATCACGTGAGGCTCGGCCGTCCGTGGATCGTGGATTGAACGCGGCTGGTCGGCTGTGATCGTGTGGATTAGGTCACGGCCATGGATGGTTCGTGACCGGTTCGATTTCGGTTTGGTGGCTCGGTTTAAAACTTGATTAAAATCAACGTTTCGGTTTAATAAACAGATTAATAATTTTATTAAATCTGGTTAAACCGGAATAAGAAATCCAATGTCGAAAGAAATATTGGATTTAGTGCCTAAACCAGGAATTTCTAATTTGATTTGGTTGGACCAAATAAATTGAGAAATTCCGGTTTAGTAAATAACCGGTTGACAATTGTGGTCATCGTAGTAATTAAAACTTGGTTAGACCAGTTTTAATGAACCAGACCGGTTATGTCAATTAATTGGACAATTGGGTCAAGTCTTGGACATGGACCAATTCTTGGGCCTCAGGCCAAGAAGTTAAAACAATTGGGCCAGTTAATTGAGTCTTTCTTCAGATCAATTTAAAATCTATTTTATAAAATTATAAAGTCGGTTTTAAATTAAAGTTTCCGAAATTTTATAATTAGAAAGTTTCTTAAAATAGAATTTTCTGAATTTGCGGGTTTTGGATTTTAAAGAAGTTTCTAAAGTTAGAAAGTTTCCGGTTTTAGAAAGTTTCCAATTTTAGAAAGTTTCTAAAAATAGTAGGTTTCCATAAATAGAAAGTTTCCCGAAATAGTAATCTTCTATTTTGGGAATGATTTTAATAAACCTACGAACCTCAAATAATATCAAGCGTTGGATGTCTTGTCCAGGCTATGTCAGCTGTCAAAGCCCATTCAATTGCATTCATGGCCTTACAGTGTGAGGATGTCTGTTTTTGCGTGGGTAAGACGGTTTGTGATTCATGAATGTCATTGGGAGTCCCAGACATTAATGATTACGTGACTGTATAGTCCGGTTTTCTTGACTAGGCCATCGGGAGTCCCGGGCCTTGAGACATCAGAGTGGATTGGGCCTCGGGCCCAGATTCACAACCAAGAGTTATATCACGGATATAATTAGCCGATATAGGGCTTACCGATATAAGCTAAGGTTGGGTGACGGCCAGTGGCCCACTTTGATCTTAGTTATATGTGGATCTTGGAATCATTATATTCTATTGAGGGTAACTTATGTTATTGGATATAATGCGTGATTAATCATATTAAATTTGATACGAGATTAATCATATTGAACATATTAACTAAAATCCTTTTATCTTATATTTCAGTTATGACTAGCACAAACAATCAAAACACTTTCTCGATCCGGTCTGTTCTTGAGAAGGACAAACTGAACGGATCAAATTTCTTGACTTGGTCACGGAACCTGAGGCTAGTCCTCAGACAGGAGAGAAAGGACTATGTTCTTGAGAGAGCTCTCCCCGTGAGGATCGGGTCCAATGCTTCACATGCAGTATATGATGTTTGGAATAAGCATTATAATGATGCGGTAGATGTGCGTGGTCTGATATTGGCTACCATGGACTCAGACTTGCGGGAGCAATATGAGAACATGGAGTCGCCAATAGAGATGATCAGCAGCCTGAAATTGAAATTTCAGGAGCAGATACGAGTGGAGAGATACCAGTTGGTTAAGTCTCTCACTAGCTGCAAGCTACCAGATGATCATCCAGTAAGTCCTCATATCAGTAAAATGATAGGTTATATAGATAACCTGAGGAAACTGGATTATCCAGTTGGCCAAGAATTGGCAACTGAAATCATTCTGCAGTCACTGCCGTCAAGCTATGATAAGTTCAGAAGGAACTATATCAAGAAAGGCTTAACGAAGACGCTGACTGAACTGCATGATATGCTCAAAATGGTTGAGCCAAACGTGAAGGGTAGGTTTATGAAACCTAGTACTGACAAGGGTGAAGACAAAGTTGTCCAGATTTTGAATCATGGCAAGCGTATGTCTTCTGAGCTCAAGTCAGATACCTCTTACGTTGGTAAGTGCTGCTACTGTAAAGAGATAGGGCATTGGAAGAGAGATTGCATAAAATTCATGGAAGACGATGAGGAGTTAAAGTTAATGTATGAGACTACTTCCTCAGGTATTCATGTTATTACTTCAAGTTCTACCTTGCAGGTATTGGATACTGGTTGTGGCACTGATATTTGTTGTAATATGCAGAGCCTGAGCAACAGTAGAACGTTGAAGGAAGGGCAAGTGGAACTGCATGTCTGGAAGGAGCTATGGAAGCTGCCTCAGTCATAGGGTTTTCACTTGTAGATACCTTCAAGGCTTGGTTTTGTATTAAGTAATTGCTACAATCTACCTGCTTTAAACGGAGTTGTTTTTCATTTTCTTGTAAGAATTTGAATGTTTTTCATTTTGATAAAAGACAAGGTTTTGTTCTTTTGATCTTAATGAAATATTAATTGTAGCACCCTATTCAAGGAATGGGTTTTATATCTTAAACCAAAGAGTGCCTAAATATAACATAAATACCGAATTGGTTTAAATCTGATGAATTAAACCTGAATTTTCTTGGTATAAAAGTCTTGGTCACATAGAGTAAGACGGATTCAGAAATCCCATAGTTATGGACTGTTGGGCTCATTTGATACGATATCTTATGAGACTTGAATTCTGTTTACTGGACCTAAAGACAAAGGGCCCATCTTAGCCGAGCTAGAGAAAGGCCCAAAGGCTTATTGGAGATTGAACATACTCATGTATGTGGTCCGATGAGCAGAAATGCCAGAGAAAATTTCTTATACTTCATTGTCTTGACTGATTAATTCAGTGAGTAAGACTGTGTTCATTTGATGAGACACAAGTCGGAATTCTTTGACTTGGTCGAAAGAGTTCCAGAATGAGGTATAGAACCTAAGTGACAGAAGTATTAAGACTCTGAGTTAAATCAGAGTGAGAATACTTAAGTCATTGATGGTGTGATCATCTGAATGAGTGTGAAGTCGTTTCACAGCTCAATTCTCCTGAAAAACCTGGAGGTGTTTCTGTGAGAAAGAATCAGATCTTATCAGAAATGATTAAAGATGAGTCACACGAATCTTCCATGATATTATTTAAGAATAACGCTCTAAAATATCTAAGTTTACGCTGAAATTGTTCCACAAATATCGGTTGAAAGACACCACGTTAATGTGGATTGGAATCGATCCAAATTTGTCTTTACTGAGTATTTGTAGTTGTGCTACTTCGCTGGTTGTTCTAGAGAAACTAAGGCTTGTTACTTTTACGTCCAATCTGTTTTCTAAGAAGGGAAGTTATTTTCCAAGAAGAACAGTGGGAGTAAAAGCATAACTCGAAGTTTTCTTAGGGAAACCAAGGCTCTGTACTTTTACGACCATTCTGTTTTCTAAGAAGGAAATTACTTTCCAAAGAAGAACAGTGGGAGTAAAAGTACAACTCGAAGAAATTCGAGAGATACAGGAAGCTGCTTAACCTATTGAGGGAGAGCAGCGGAAGGATTTACAGATTTCTGTAGAATCTACACCTGTGGAGCCTGAAGTTCGCAGATATGAATCAGTTACTAATCCGAGAGTGATTTCTCGTCATTAGTTGAACATGATAATCATTGAAAGATCGCATGATCTGATGATCATTGAAAACGATGAATCTGCGAAATTCAAAGAAGCGAAAGTGAGCCCGGACTCCGAAAAAATTACATTTTATGTAAGTTAGCTTCATCGATCCATTCATGGATGGAAGCAAACATATCGGAGTTGGAATCTTCGTTTTGTTGAAGTAGTCAAGGTTCTGACTTGAACAGGAACGAAGAGGAACTGTGCGTTTACTAATAGATTAGTGGGAGCAATATTGCATTTCTCATAGTGTATGTCGAAGACATACTGATTCACGGATATAACGTCCCAATGCTGCAGTCGGTAAAGGACTAGCTTGGGAGTTGGTTTAGTGAATGACATGGGTATAGCCACGAAAGTCTTGGATTTTGGATTTAAAGATAGAGATCCAGAAAAGCTGGTAGGACAAAGTCAGGATTCTTTGATGACAAAGTCCTACACGTTTTCAGCACTCCAAGAAGGGTTTTTAAGCCAATGTCACATGGCAATACGTTAAGCAAGAAGCAGTGTCCAACGATAACTGCTGAGCTTGAATGCATGGATAGGATTCATATGCGACGGCAATTGGATCTATCATGTATGCCATGACACGTACTTGTTTTGATATTGCTTTAATGTTAAGCAAAACAAGTAAAGACCAGTCAAATCCAGCAGAGAATCACTGGATTGCCGTAAAGAATATTCTAAAGTATTTGAAGAATACTAAGGATAAGTTCTTTAAGTTAAGAAGAAAGTGAGGTGCTACAAGTCGATAGAGTCTGAAAGGCAAGTTTCCAACAGACAAAGATGATTTCCGGTCACAGTCCGGATATGTCTTGTGTTTGTTTGGCGGTGCACGGCACTGTTGCTGACTCCATGACTTAAACTGAATGTTTCGCAGCTTGGGAAACGGCGAAAGAGGTTGTTTGGAAAGAATAGTTCATCACTGAACTTGATGTGAATCCCAACTTAGATGAGACTAGCTGCACATCAAAGATCCAAACACTTAGTGGAATAACCTATTCCGTAAGATAAATGACAGAGATGTTAAGTAGATCAGCAAGTTTCAACGAATGAGAACGTTGCTAATCTATTAACGAAGCCACTCCTTGAGCCTAAGCACGAGTCGCGGACTGTTGCTGTAGGATAAGTGAAATTAAGATGTAGTCTTAATTTCAGTGGGAGTTAGTAAAGGGCTTTATTTAGTTATTGATATGTTCTTGTAAAACATATAATGATGTTTAATGAAATTATTATTTCAAGATTATTTTAACTGTGATGAAATAATAGTTCCAAAATGAAATGAACCATTTTATAGGTCATCGAAGTAAATGACTTGATCTTGAGTCATCAAAGTCATTTAGCTTGGTCATAAGACCCTATATTTGATAGATGGTTTATATCATCCTGTCCCTAGTCGAAGGTTGTTGAAATTGGAACACCAACAACCGTGTGAGACTGGATTGGTACGTGACTTATGACAAAGTCTTAGTGTGTCATAGATGCGCGGCATCAAAGTCAGTACATAGGTGTATGTTGGGGAACATACGACCGGACAAGACCCGCTTATAAGAACTCTTCAGGATATTTATATCTGTGTCATAAGAGATTCTTACTACGACTATAGAGTATAGTCCTTAGACCTGAGTTCGCATGCATGTGACTGCACATGGACTGATGCACTTTGATCATTGTCTAACGCTATCGTTCTGCGATAGTTATAAGGACCTTGTTTGGGTACATTATGAAATGAGTAGTTTACAGTGATGGAACAAGACGGAATTTGTCCCTCCAATATAAATGGAGTGAATATCTCTAGGCCAATCGGAGATTTGAATACTGGAAAATGCATGGCCATGCTCAAACGGACTTTCCCAAGTCGTTTGTATTGTCAGTATCAAATCAGAGTCTGATGAACAAGATTAGGCTTTATAAGGATGACACTAATCTTGCCTTATGACTAATCGAGATATTGAGACGAAAGGGATTATGAATACAGAGATTCCAGTTCAAGTGGGAGATTGTTGGAATTGTGTCCAGCAATCTCTGTACTGTCTCTATAACGTAAGAGTATGTCAGTGATCAGACATAAGTCATACAATGCTGGGGGTCATGATGGCTTGCTAGAGTCCGCTCATGATCTATAAGTCTTGGACTTATTGCCTTTATTGTATGATCCCATATGGGTCACACGCTTAAGCTAGCAGGAAATAATGTTGGAACGGCTTAGCAGAAGTACGACAAAAGTGCTAGGCATTTGTCGTACTAAGAGAGATAGACTAATGGGTCTGATTAAATGGGATTTAATCAGATTGGGCCCAAAAGCCCAAAAGGGAAAGAGAAGGCTTTTAAATGACTAAAAGCCTTGTCTCTTCTCCCCTAACCCTAACACCCCACGCGGCCACTCTCTCCTCTCTGCGCCTCTGCTCCTTGTGGTCTAGCAACCAGTTTCCTGTGATTGCGTGTGTGAGCCTCTGGAGGATCCATCTCTCGGTGTATCTCCCTGATCATTGACCTGTTCATCAATTCCGCTGCAAACAAACAGGTAAAAGGTGAGATCATATGTTTCTAAATAAGAACACCTAGATCTAATGCATGTTTAGGTTGATATCAATATGAGAATTGAATCAGGATCAACCGAAACTTCCAACAGGAACGGTTTAGCAGAAGTACGGTAAAAGTGCTAGGCATTTACTGTACTTAGAGAGACAAAAGGGCCTGATTAAATCCAAGGGATTTAATCAGAACTGAGAATTGGGCCCAAAAGCCCATAGGAACTGGACAAGGGTTTTAATTAATAAAACTTGCCCTAGCTCCTTTTTCCTCAGCATTCCTGCGCCTCCCACTCTCTCTTCTGCGCCTCCCTCCTTGCTCGGTCTAGCAGCCACTTTCCCGTGCGTGCGTGTGTGAGCCTTTGGAGGATCCATCTCTTGGTGGTTGTGCTGATCTCTGACCCGTACCTCCCATTCCGCTGCAAAACAAGGTAACAGGTGAGATTTATTATGTTTCTAATCAAGAGAACCTAGATCTGCATGTTTAGTAGGATGAATCAATCTGAGAATTGAATCAGGAGACACTAAACGATCCAACAGTGGTATCAGAGCCATTGGTTCTGTGGTTTTTCTTGTTTAGAATCATGTTTAGGATTGTTTAAAGAGGTGTTTTTGAATCAATCTACTGATAAGAGAAAACACTTAAGAAACAAAGAATTAAAACCTAAACAAACAAGAAATCGCATGATCCAATCTATATGAATTGGTTGCGTCGGAGTGTGGTCGAACCGCACGTCCGGATCGAATAGACGCACGGACCGATCGATGGATCGAGTCGCGTGGTCGAGTCGATCACGGCGAGATGGGCAGCGAGATGCGTGGCCGATCCGATCGCTTGCATCGATCGCGGATCGATGGCTTGGATCGATGCGATCACGCCGTGCCTCTCTCGCGTCTCGGCCAAGCCAGCATCGTCCCGCTCTCGTCCCGGGCTGTCCCGATCGCTTGGCGATCGCGTGAAGCCACACGACCCGAGCTCGACGATCACGCTCCCGTCCCGATCACGCAACCGAACTCGTCCCAATCGCGGCATGCGGCTGTCCCGATCATTCCCGATCGCGTGAAGCCTGCATCTCGGTTCGGTTCACCGTGACCTAATGGTCGGTTCGGTTTGGCTGAGTGATGGTTCGGTTTAATTTGATTAAAACTTAAATCGTCTTGGTTTAATAAACAGACTTAATAAATTTATTAAGTTCTGGTTAAACCGGGATAAGAAATCCAAAGTCGAAAAATTGGATTTTGTGCCTAAACCAGTGATTTTCTAATTTGATTTGGTTGGACCAAATAAATTGAGAAAATCCGGTTTAGTAAATAACCGGTTGACAATTGTGGTCGTCGTAGTAATTAATTTTGGTTAGACCAATTTTAATGAACCAGACCGGTTATGTCATTTAATTGGGCAATTGGGTTATGTCTTGGACATAGACCAATTCTTGGGCCTCGGGCCAAGAAGTTAAAACAATTGGGCCAATTATTTGAGTCTTTTCTTCAGAATTAATTTAAAATTTATTTTATAAAATTATAAAATCGATTTTTAAATTAATAAGTTTCCAAAATTTTGAAATTAGAAAGTTTCTTAAAATAGAAGTTTCTAGATTTGCATGTTTTAGATTTTAGGAAATTTCTATAATTAAAAGTTTCTAATTTTAGAAAGTTTCCAAAATTAGTAGGTTTCCCAAAAAAAAAAAAAAGTTTCCCAAAATAGTAATCTTCTGTTTTGGGATGAAATTTTAATAAACCTACGAACCTCAAATAATATCAAGCGTTGGATGTCTTGTCCAGTCTATGTCAGCTGTCGAAGCCCATTCAATTGTACTCATGGCCTTACAGTGTGAGGGTGTCTACTTTTGCGTGGGTAAGACGGTTTGTGATTCATAAATGTCATTGGGAGTCCCAGACATTAGTGATTACATGACTGTATAGTCTGGTTTTCTTGACTAGGCCATCGGGAGTCCCGGGCCTTGAGACATCAGAGTGGATTGGGCCTCGGGCCCAAATTCACAACCAAGAGTTATATCACGGATATAATTAGCCGAGATAGGGCTTACCGATATAAGCTAAGGTTGGGTGACGGCCAGTGGCCCACTTTAATCTTAGTTATATGTGGATCTTGGAATCATTATATTCTATTGAGGGTAACTTATGTTATTGAATATAATGCGTGATTAATCATATTAATAATAATACAAGATTAATCATATTGAACATATTAACTAATAACCTTTTTATCTTATATTTCAGCTATGACTACTGATAGGTCAAGAATTATTCCCTATTCTAACTGCAAGTGCACAGTGATGTAGTTGTAGTACTTAGGGTATCGAATCCACAGGGACTCCGGTCAACGATAGATTAAGAACAGAAAAGATTAAACTAGGAGAAAGCAAAGGTGATTAAACTAAAAGCAAAGCAGAAAAGTAAATAGCAGCGAGTTTGTGAGCAAGGAAGCGAAGCGTTAGGTTTCAGGAGTTCTCAGGAAATCAGGAACGCAAGCAATCAATCTATCTAGATCCAATCAATAACTATTCTAGAACTCAAACACTGATATAGAATTAACCAAATTCCTTTGCGATAATTCTCTAAGTCTAAGTGCAGCAAACCAAACTTCCATTTGCGAGAACTAACAGATTAAACTAGCATTAACTCCAAGTTTGATATGTTCACAATTAACCTGAACCAAACTTCCGTTTGCGAACAGTTTAATTGCTTATCTAAGTTCTTTCTAGTTAAATTAACCAACTTCCGCTGAATTAATCAACCTAACATCATAACTCTGATTAGCTACTTCAGATTTAGCATTAAGAACAACTTAGATAAAGAACTAGCAGATATAAATCTCTACAGATTGATTTAAACTATAATTCTCTGAAATCCCTAATGAGAATCCTTCAACCTAACAGGTAAACTACTCAGACATGTTCATCGAAACAGAAAACATCTTAAGTAGAAAACCAAATATCATAAAACAGAATAATCAACAGGGGTTCGAAATCCTCTCTCTTTCGAGAGCAAGATCAGCCCCTAAGGCTCTCTGAAAATAAAATAAAGCGTAATGAAAGCGTAGCCTAAACAATGGCTTAAAAACCCTAATATATTGGTCTAAAGTCGGCTGGGGGCCTTTTTGCAAGTCTGGGAAGTTTCTGGGCAAAAACTGTAATTTCTGGAAAATGCAGATTTTTGGGCTCAGAACTGCAACGACAGTTGCACAGACTGCAACGATCGTTGCACTGCGAAAACGCAGCCAGTGAACTCTGTGAAATCTCTAAGTAGTGCAGAATTGCTCCAAATGCTCCCAAAACGTCCAATTAGGCTCCAAACGTGTCTAGACCTGTAAACATACTAAAAAGAACACAAAAGACACTAAAAACACATCTATATCATGGCATAAAATGGGTAAAAACCATGATATATCAACTCCCCCACACTTAGCTCTTGCTTGCCCTCAAGCAAGTAAAGAACCAAAGCATAAGAAAAGAAGTTTGAAAACACAGAAACCCATTTCGTCCTAGGAACTTTCACAATCACATTCACTTAGTAATCCACTGAAAACTTTCCTACAGAACTCAAGACCATAATGTACTTCCTCCACACTTAGCAACTGTCCTAAGTAAACTCCACAATCACATTCAAGCATTCAAATTCTCCCTACTGACTTCTGCAAGTATTTAAGTGCGGTCTCACCTAAGGAGTATCGATCTAAAGGCACATGGATTCTTACCTTATCAGCTCTAGACCACCATACTATCTTTCTCTAGTCCCTTTCTTCTCTTTCCCTTCTTTAACAACTGATTTTTCCCCACTGGGTATCATTTTATTTTTTTTATCAGTGTTCTTCCCGTTATGGGGTATACTTTGGACACATTCCATGGATCACATGAGAGATAATAGTGTTTGCTACTATTCTCATGACCACTTCGGAGTTACTAACTCATCCTCAGTTTATTATTATTTTTTTTTTACTTTATAGAAGGGGAGAAGGGGACTAAATAGGACAGGTTTACAGGCTGTGTCAGAACTAACAGGGAATCCGACATAAAGCATACCAAGCCCTTAGGTGAGAAATCTAAGTCAGTATTAAGGTTGAAGTCAGTAAAGGATCCTCTGATACCTGAAGTGATGTGGGTGTTCCCAGTAGGTTGATCTGTGTCTGAGTTTTCTAACAGTCATAGAGGCTCTGCAAGTCTGTCCAATGGTCACTTAGTTCCTGTTCAAGTGAAAATTTTCCTCGAAAAATCATAGTTTCATACAAGTTTTGACTCAATAAAACAAAGTTTTTGAAAAACTAAGAAAACAAAAGCGTGCATCAGTAGCTTCCTCCCCCACACTTAAACTACACTGTCCCCAGTGTAATCGAAGCATGAGCTCGGTGAAAGAATAATCAAATTGAAGAACAAACCGAAAAGTTGCAGAATACTTACCTGTCGTCGCCCTGCGTCGATCGATGCCACAAGGGTGTCGATCGATGCAAGGTGATTATCGCTCGCGGTTATGTAGATAACCGATGTCTGAACCGCAATCAATTCGTTAAACCGTAAATCGCGACTGCATCGACCGATGCACAATGTGTGTCGATCGATGCAATGCGATTATTCCTGTTTCCCTCAGCTCTGAACACATTTAAACAGAAAAATTAAAAATACCAAATCAAAACGAAAGAAAACAAAAACAAAAACGAACCTAACAGTGGGTTGCCTCCCACTCAGCGCTTGTTTTTAGTCATTAGCTTGACTATTGGAAGAGATTTGATTCAAGGTGGTTTCAACAGAGACTTTGAGTGTCTCTGTGAATATCTCTTCATCCAAGGAGGTGTATAGGCATTTAGATCATGAGGCTTCCCAAGGAATGAGAAATCAGAATCAGGGCGGGAGCGAAGCTTGGGCGGTCTACTGCGTTTTCCTGCATTCAAAACAATGTGATCAGAAGGTTTAATCTTAGGTGATTTGTTCCTTACCTTTGATGTAGATCTGATGTTTGGGGCTTTCTGCTCATGAGCAGTTGCAGGTACTGAAGATGTTAGAGCAGGTTCAAGAGGAACCGCCATCTTCTTCTTCCCACTATCAGATACTGTAGTTCCACCAATCTGAACTTCTTCTTCCAGATGACCATCAGTGGAGATCATCTTCTTTGCATGAACTCGCGAAGTTTCAACTGGTGGTGTTTTATTCACCTTCTTATCTATCACTTTCATGCAGTTAGCCACTTCTAGCTCTTGTCTGGAAGGTTTAGGAACCTTAGGATATGGCACTCGGGGCTTGTAAGCTTGTTCTGGCACTGTTGCAGGTTTCTGGACATGTGTGCGTTCTGCATCGATCGTTGCATAATGTGTGTCGATCGATGCAAGGCGATTCTGTTTCTCGAAAGAACTCGAAATTGCCGTCAGAACGGCGGGTCGACCGACACATAGGGGGTGTCGATCGATGCATGTATCAGGCAGACAATATTCATCCAGAAAATCCGAGATTATGCTCTCTTCTTCATCTAGCAACTTAATCTCATCCCTTAAGGTCACAACTTTGATGGATCTGTGCTGTTCAGCTTCCCTAGCTTCATTTCGCCTCTCTATTGCTGCATCCAGCTCCTCCACATGTGTGCTCAAAGATTCGAACTTCTCATTCAGATCTTTATACAATGCATCCATCTTTGAGTGGTGTGACACATTGATCTGTTGTTGCCTCTCAAGATACTGCTCTATCATGATTTCTATTCTGTTCTCATGAGCTGTAGGTGCAGGCGGTGCTTGGTAAGAAGAAACACCACAGTTCCTCGAGAAGGCGTTGCCCTGTTGCTGGAAAGGTCCCTGAAAAGCTGATTCCTGACTGTAGAATTTATTCCCTCCAATGCAGTTGATAGCTTTTTGCCCATACTTTTTAAGTACAAGACTATGCAGAGACTCTACTTTGCTCTTTAACCAAGTTATCTGCGAGTTATCAATCCCTGGATTGAAGAAATCATACATCTTCCTTATAATATGTGTCGATCGATGCAGGAGAAGCGTCGATCGATGCAAGCTCGAGAATGCAACGATCGACACTAAGGGGGTGTCGATCGATGCAAGGCGATTACAGGCGTACCTGAAACGCAAGAACAGAAAAAGAAGAAAAAATTAGTAACAAAAAATAAAAACGAAAATCCTAGTCTAAACCCTAAGTTCAAATCTATCGAGGACTCAAAAGAGTCCCCGGCAACGGCGCCAAAAACTTGATAGGTCAAGAATTATTCCCTATTCTAACTGCAAGTGCACAGTGATGTAGTTGTAGTACTTAGGGTATCGAATCCACAGGGACTCCGGTCAACGATAGATTAAGAACAGAAAAGATTAAACTAGGAGAAAGCAAAGGTGATTAAACTAAAAGCAAAGCAGAAAAGTAAATAGCAGCGAGTTTGTGAGCAAGGAAGCGAAGCGTTAGGTTTCAGGAGTTCTCAGGAAATCAGGAACGCAAGCAATCAATCTATCTAGATCCAATCAATAACTATTCTAGAACTCAAACACTGATATAGAATTAACCAAATTCCTTTGCGATAATTCTCTAAGTCTAAGTGCAGCAAACCAAACTTCCATGTGCGAGAACTAACAGATTAAACTAGCATTAACTCCAAGTTTGATATGTTCACAATTAACCTGAACCAAACTTCCGTTTGCGAACAGTTTAATTGCTTATCTAAGTTCTTTCTAGTTAAATTAACCAACTTCCGCTGAATTAATCAACCTAACATCATAACTCTGATTAGCTACTTCAGATTTAGCATTAAGAACAACTTAGATAAAGAACTAGCAGATATAAATCTCTACAGATTGATTTAAACTATAATTCTCTGAAATCCCTAATGAGAATCCTTCAACCTAACAGGTAAACTACTCAGACATGTTCATCGAAACAGAAAACATCTTAAGTAGAAAACCAAATATCATAAAACAGAATAATCAACAGGGGTTCGAAATCCTCTCTCTTTCGAGAGCAAGATCAGCCCCTAAGGCTCTCTGAAAATAAAATAAAGCGTAATGAAAGCGTAGCCTAAACAATGGCTTAAAAACCCTAATATATTGGTCTAAAGTCGGCTGGGGGCCTTTTTGCAAGTCTGGGAAGTTTCTGGGCAAAAACTGTAATTTCTGGAAAATGCAGATTTTTGGGCTCAGAACTGCAACGACAGTTGCACAGACTGCAACGATCGTTGCACTGCGAAAACGCAGCCAGTGAACTCTGTGAAATCTCTAAGTAGTGCAGAATTGCTCCAAATGCTCCCAAAACGTCCAATTAGGCTCCAAACGTGTCTAGACCTGTAAACATACTAAAAAGAACACAAAAGACACTAAAAACACATCTATATCATGGCATAAAATGGGTAAAAACCATGATATATCAACTACTACAAGCACACAAAACACATTCTCAATCCGGTCTGTTCTCGAGAAGGAGAAGCTGACTGGAACGAACTTCCTGACGTGGTCAAGGAACTTGAGGCTAGTCCTCAAGCAGGAGAAGAAGGATTATGTCCTTCGTGATCCCCTCCCCGAGAGGCCTCCTAACAATGCCGCCAGGACTCTGCATAATGCTTGGGAAAAGCATTCGTCAGATGAAAATGATGTCTATTGCCTGATGTTGGCGACAATGACTGCTGAGCTGCAAATGCAGTTCGAGAGTGTGTTGTCACCCATCGAGATAATGGCAAGCCTGAAATCGCTTTTTCAGGAGCAAGCAAGGACTGAGAGGTTTCAGACAGTTAAGAACCTCTTAGACTGTAAGTTGGCTGCAAATGCGGCAGTGAGTCCTCATGTCTTGAAGATGATGGGTTATCTCGATCATCTTCAGAAACTCGACTGCCCTATCAGCCAGGAACTTGCCTGCGACATCGTTCCGCAGTCTTTACCTGCAAGCTATGATCAGTTCATCCTGAACTTCAATATGCATGGCTTGAGTAAGACATTACCTGAGCTTCACGGAATGCTCAAGACTGCAGAGCCCAACTTGAGGAAAACCGCCAAGGACCCCAATGTGCTTATGGTGCAAAAGGGCAAGGGCTTTAAGAAATCCTCTGCCAAGGACAAGGGAAAGGCTAAGGCTGTCCAAGTCTCGGACAAGGACACGCCAAAGCCCAAGCCCAAATCCAAGGCTGGGCCTACTGACATCTGCAGGTTCTGTAAAGAACCAGGGCATTGGAGGAGAGAATGTAAGAAATTCCAAGAAGGTCTAAAGGAATTGAAGAAGAAGACTCTCGAGACTTCTTCATCAGGTATTTTTGTTATAGAAGTTAATACAACTACTTCTGATAATACCTCATGGGTTATGGATACTGGTTGTGGGGCTCATATTTGTACTAATATGCAGGCACTCAGCAACAGTAGGAGGCTGAAGCAAGGACAAGTGGAGCTACGAGTTGGGAATGGAGCGAAAGTTCCTGCACTAGCTGTAGGCACATACTTGTTGTCTTTACCTTCGGGATTGGTTTTAGAACTCAATAATTGTTATTTTGTACCTGCGATAAGCAGAAATATTATTTCAATTTCTTTGTTGGATTTGGAAGGTTATGATTTTTCAGTTAAGAATAAATTATGTTCCTTCAATCGCAACAATTTGTTCTATGGTTGTGCCCCTCTTACGAATGGGCTTTACATACTTGATCAATCCGCGCCAATTTATAACATTAATACCAAACGGTTCAAACCTAATGAGGAGAACCGAACGTTTCTATGGCATTGTCGTTTAGGGCACATCAGCGAGAAACGCATCAAGAGGCTCCATTCGAATGGACTTCTTGGCTCATTTGACTTTGAGTCATGTGAGAAATGCGAATCCTGCATGATGGGCAAAATGACACGGCCCCCTTTAATAAACCTAACGAGAGGGCCAGTGACTTATTGGGCCTGATACACACTGATGTGTGTGGCCCAATGTCCACAAATGCAAGAGGAAACTATCAGTACTTCATTACCTTCACTGATGATTTCAGTAGGTATGGATATGTTTATCTGATGAAACATAAGTCTGAATCGTTTGAGAAATTCAGAGAATTCCAAAATGAAGTACAGAACCAACTTGGCAAAAGCATTAAAGCTCTTCGGTCCGACCGAGGAGGAGAATACTTAAGCCAAGAATTCAGTGATCATCTGAGAGAGTATGGGATCGTATCCCTTTGGGGATATTGGACCTTATTGGATATGGTTCGATCTATGATGAGTCACACAGACCTTCCAATATCCCTTTGGGGATATGCTCTGCTAACAGCAGTGTTCACTCTAAATAGAGCGCCATCAAAAGCAGTAGCAAAGACACCATATGAATTATGGACTGGAGTAGCTCCAATGCTGTCTTATCTAAGAATTTGGGGTTGTGAAGCCTATGTCAAGAGATTGATCTCTGACAAGCTTACACCAAAGTCTGATAAATGCTACTTCATTGGTTATCCAAAGGAAACCAAGGCTTATTACTTCTATCTACGATCCGAGAACAAGATCTTTGTTGCCCGGGATTGTAACTTTCTTGAGAGGGAGTTTCTCTCTAAGAAAGACAGTGGGAGTAAGGTACTGCTTGAAGAAATTCAAGATGAACAGGATACTGCTCAACCTAATGAGGAAGAGCAGCAGGAGGACCTACAGGAAATTGTAGAGCCTGAACCTGTAGTACCTGAAGTTCGAAGATCCGGGAGGATCCGTCACGAACCCGAGAGATATCAAGGATTCCTCGTGCTTAACTGTCATGATCTTCTGATCATTGATGGTGATGAACCATCGAACTTCAATCAAGCCATGATGGGCCCAGATTCCTCTAAGTGGCGTAAGGCCACAGATTCCGAAATGGACTCCATGTCGGTCAACCAAGTGTTTTCGTTGGTTGATTTACCCGCTGGTGTAAAAGCCATCGAGTGCAAATGGATCTTCAAGAAGAAGATTGACGTGGATGGAAATGTCCAGATTTATAAAGCCAGGTTGGTGGCAAAAGGTTTCAGACAAGTTCACGGTGTGGATTATGATGAAACCTATTCACCAGTGGCTATGATGAAATCTATTCGGATTCTACTAGCAACTGCAGCTTTTCATGATTATGAAATTTGGCAGATGGACGTGAAAACCGCCTTCCTGAATGGTATTCTGGAAGAGGATGTGTATATGACGCAACCTGACGGTTACATAGATCCAAAAAATGCTGGGAAAGTATGCAAGCTTCATAAATCCATTTATGGATTGAAGCAAGCATCGAGGAGCTGGAATCTTCGTTTTGATGAAGCGATCAAGCAATTTGACTTCATCCGAAACGAAGAAGAACAATGCGTGTATAAGAAAACTAGTGGGAGCAAGATAGTATTTCTTATTCTGTATGTCGATGACATACTGCTTCTCGGAAACGACGTTCCAATGCTGAAGTCGGTAAAGGACTGGCTTGGAAGTTGTTTTTCCATGAAAGACATGGGTGAAGCCGCATACGTTCTTGGAATCAGGATCTACCGGGATAGATCTAAAAAGCTGATAGGCTTGTGTCAAGATTCATACATTGACAAAGTCCTACAGAGATTCAGCATGAAAGATTCCAAGAAGGGCTTCACGCCAATGGTACATGGCACAACGCTAAGCAAGAAGCAGAGCCCCACGACGGCTGCTGAGCTTGAGCGCATGAAGAATATTCCTTATGCATCTGCAATAGGATCTGTCATGTATGCCATGATCTGTACTCGTCCTGATGTTGCTTATGCATTGAGCATGACGAGTAGATACCAGTCAAATCCAGGTGAAAACCATTGGATTGCCGTCAAGAATATCCTGAAGTATCTAAGACATACTAAGGATAAGTTCTTGGTGTACGGTGGAAGTGATGTGCTTGAAGTCAGTGGATTCACGGACGCAAGTTTCCAGACAGACCAAGATGATTTCCGGTCACAGTCCGGTTATATCTTTTGTCTGAATGGCGGTGCAATCAGTTGGAGAAGCTCCAAGCAAGACACCGTTGCTGATTCCACTACAGAAGCTGAATATATCGCCGCTTCAGAAGCAGCGAAGGAAGCTGTTTGGATACGAAAGTTCATTATTGAATTAGGTGTGATACCAAATGCGGCTGAGCCTCTGGCACTGTTTTGTGATAACAATGGTGCTATTGCTCAGGCAAAGGAACCAAGATCACACCAGAAATCCAAGCATGTCCTAAGAAGATTTCACTTGATACGTGACATCATTAATAGAAAGGAAGTCAAGATCAGCCGAGTTCAAACTGATGATAACGTCGCTGATCCATTGACAAAGCCACTCCCAAGACCTAAGCTTGAGTTCCTGACTGAAGCTGTAGGCATTAGAGACATTGAAATGTAATCTAAATTTGAGTGGGAGTTTGAGGGCTTTATTTAGTTATTTGATATGTTCTTGTAAAACATTTTTCTTATGTTTAATGAAATTATTATTTCAAGATTATTTTAACTGTGATGAAATAATCGTTCCAAAGTGATATGAGCCATTTTATAGGTCATCGAAGTAAGTGACTTGATCTTGAGTTATCAAAGTCATTTAGCTTGATCATGAGACCCTATATTTGATAGATGGCTTATATCATCCTGTCCCTAGTCGAAGGTTGTTGAAATTGGAACACCAACAACCGTGTGAGACTAGATTGGTATGTGACTTATGACAAAGTCTCAGTGTGTCATAGATGCGCGGCATCAAAGTCAGTACATAGGTGTATGTTGGGAACATACGACCGGACAAGACCTGATTATAAGAACTCTTCAGGATATTTATATTTGTGTCATAAGAGATTCTTACTACGACTATAGAGTATAGTTCTTAGACCTGAGTTCGCATGCATGTGACTGCACATGAACTAATGCGCTTTGATCATTGTCTAACGCTGTCGTTAAGCGATAGTTATAAGGACCTTGATTGGGTGTATTATGAAATGAGTAGTTTACAGTGATGGAACAAGACGAGATTTGTCCCTCCAATATAAATGGAGTGAATATCTCTAGGCCAATCGGAGATTTGAATACTGGAAAATGCATGGCCATGCTCAAACGGACTTTCCCGAGTCGTTTGGATTGTCAGTATCAAATCAGAGTCCGATGAACAAGATTAGGCTTTATAAGGATGACACTCATCTTGCCTTATGACTAATCGAGATATTGAGACAAAAGGATTATGAATACAGAGATTCCAGTTCAAGTGGGAGATTGTTGGAATTATGTCCAGTAATCTCTGTACTGTCTCTAGAAAGTAAGAGTATGTCAATGATCAGACATAAGTCATATAATACTGGGGGTCATGATGGCTTGCTAGAGTCCGCTCATGATCTATAAGTCTTGGACTTATTGCCTTTATTATATGATCCCATATGGGTCACACGCCTAAGCTAACGGGAAAATACGAAGGAACGGTTTAGCAGAAGTACGGTAAAAGTGCTAGGCATTTACTGTACTTAGAGAGACAAAAGGGCCTGATTAAATCCAAGGGATTTAATCAGAACTGAGAATTGGGCCCAAAAGCCCATAGGAACTGGACAAGGGTTTTAATTAATAAAACTTGCCCTAGCTCCTTTTTCCTCAGCATTCCTGCGCCTCCCACTCTCTCTTCTGCGCCTCCCTCCTTGCTCGGTCTAGCAGCCACTTTCCTGTGCGTGCGTGTGTGAGCCTTTGGAGGATCCATCTCTTGGTGGTTCTGCTGATCTCTGACCCGTACCTCCCATTCCGCTGCAAAACAAGGTAACAGGTGAGATCTATTATGTTTCTAATCAAGAGAACCTAGATCTGCATGTTTAGTAGGATGAATCAATCTGAGAATTGAATCAGGAGACACTAAACGATCCAACAATCATGCAGTCTATTGTACTTATGTTGTGTGTTGCATGTGGCCGTGGGTGGTAACAAGAGACACCGCGGACCAATTGATTGTGTTGTTCTAGAGCATGTGTAATATTGCTCTAGTAGTCTAGAACGTGTGTGAGTCATAGATGATGCATTCTAGAACTTGTGTGAGTGTTCTAGAGTTAGTGTATTCGGTGCTCCCATAGTGAAGTCTTCGTGGATTTGGAGCAGGCTCGGAGGGTTACTGGGGTCGCTCCCTTGGCCGAGCATCGTGTGACGACACGATCCCAAGAGATAAAGATCTCCGTAATTGGGAACCCAAGAGACAAAGGTCTCCGTAATCGGGTAACCCGAGGGACAAGAGGTCCCCGTAATCGGGTGTGATACTCGGCTTATGATCCTTTGTGGTGATTAAGGCGCGGGTAGTCACGTGTGTATGGGGAGTATCCGTTGCACTAGGAGGCCTTTGCATGTGTTGAGTTGAGATGAGTCTAGAGAGTCTAGACGTTATTTGCATTCGCAATAGAGATTGTGTTCGCACTGAGTTTGATGTGTGGCACTCATGATGAATTTCATGTGTTGCAGGTTGTTAATAAGCTTCCGCTTGTGTCTATATGAGATGCTGTTGTTGCTTGTCTGTGCTTGTGAGACGTTTGTTTGATTGATATGCTTGTGCTTCGGCTATTGGGACGGGTTGGGGGCACTAATGCATGTTAGAGGGTCCTGGACTCACTGGGTAACCCATAAGGTTGCTCATTATACAAATTTTGTCTCGCAGGAAACCATAGACGGGCTAGAGGGAAAGTTCAGATGTTAGGCCGCCGGCGTAGCTTCGGGTTGTGAGTGTGAAGATCGTGGAGTTTGTACTATGTAGGATCTTTGACTGGAGCGCTCAATAAACTATATGTTTTTGGGTAAAATTATGTAATATATCCTATATGGTATTAATAAAGTGCGTTTTCTTTAACTCCACGGTTCCATGATATGAGTTTAGTCCGAACTGACACAACTCGAGGTCGTAGTACGGGTTGCTAAGCCTTAGGCTATGACCGAGAGGAGGTCGGATATCACGGATGGGACGGCCTGACCTCGGGGATGGCTGGACCGTTCGCGGTACTCGACCATTGTGACATCTCTGGCCGTCTATTGTCCGTAGAACGGTTCGGGGGTGTTACAAACAGGGAAAGCTCATAACAACCATGACAGAGTCATAGGCAGAAGAGACAATCAACAGCCTAGGCATGAAGATAGAGACAGAAACCGTGAGGAAGATGATCATAGGCGCGGAGGCAAGGTTCTGAAACTCACAGCACCTACATTAACTAGAAAAGTGAATCCAAATGCTTATCTCGATTGGGAAAGAAGAATGAAGTATATCTATGAGTATTACCAAAACTCAGAAAAGAGGAAAGTCTCCTTAGCTGCAGCTCAACTCACTTACAATGCTTTGGCATGGTGGGATAGAGAAGCATCAGAGAAGAGGAAATGAAATTTTCTTTGAGGAAGAGATATGTCCCAGTTTACTAACATAGATATCTTCAGAAGCGGTTTAGAAAGCTCTCTCAAGGCAACAAATCAGTTGAAGAGTACTTTGAAGAGTTTGAAACCTTTAAGAACATGCTGGAAGTAGAAGATTCAGAAGAAACATTGGTGGCTCAGTTTCTGGATTGTCTTCAAGACAGAGTTGCACGCAAGGTAGAGAGACAACCTTTCCAAGATCTTTAAGGAATGTTGCACTTAGCTATCCAAGTTTAGCAACACATCAAGAGGAAGGTTGCTGCAACCAGTAGAAGCAAACCAACTTGGAATCAACCTCATAAAAACCAAGACAATGGCAAGGAAGTAGAAGCGGATTCAAAGTTCAAGATATCCAACTATAAGCAGCCCAAGAGTACCAAACCAGAATCAAACAGTAGCAAAGCTCCACCTCAAAGGACAAGAAACATTACATGCTTCAAGTGTCAATGGAAAGAACACTATGCAAGAGACTGTCAAAACCAGAGGGTGATGGTTCTAAGGGACAATGGAGACATTGAATGACAAGATGAAGCAAAGAATGAGAAGTTTGAATCAGAAGAAGAAGTTACTGATTATCCAGACGCAGGAGATATACTTGTTACTTGGAGAGCTCTCAGTGCATTGTTTGAACCAGAAAATTTTCAATGGGAGAACATCTTCAATTCCAGATGCACATTGACACCAAGGTATGTAGTATGATCATATATGGAGGATCTTGTACTAATGTGGCTAGTACTTATCTTGTAGAAAAGCTGAAGCTGCAAAAGACAAAGCTTCCAAGACCATACAGATTAAAGTGGCTCAACGATGAGACATAAATGAGGATAGCTGAGCAAGACATGGTATTATTCAGCATAGGTAAGTACCATGATCTAGTGAACTGTGATGTTGTGCTAATGCAATCAGGTCATCTACTCTTAGGGAGGCCTTGGCAGTTTGACAAGGAAATCATGCACAATGGGAGGACAACCATCTACTGCTTCACACACAAGAACAAGAAGCACAACCTAGCTTCATCAGCACCACATCAGGTTCAAAGGTAAGTAAGACCAAACTTTTTATTTCACCATCTAATGTTCTGAAATCCTCATAACATAAAGAACATGTGCTACTCTTGATCTTCAGAGAAGGGTGTTTTTCAGGTCCATAATAGCAGGAACACCTTATGGCCATGTCTGAGCTATTGGAATGGTTCAAGGATGTGTTTCAAGAAAACATACCAGCTGGGCTTCCACTATTGAAAGACATTGAACACCAAATTGACTAGGTACCAGGAGCTCCATTTCCCAACATATCAGCTTATAGAGTGAATCCAAAAGAGGCTAAGGAGCTAAAAAGGCAAGTCAAGAGCTTAGGTCAAAGGGATACATCGGAGAGAGATTGAGTCCATGTGCAGCACCATTACTGCTAGTTCCAAAGAAGGATGGTACATGGAGAATGTGTGTTCATTGTAGGGCCAGCGACAACATTACAATCAAGTACAAAGATCCCATTCCAAGACTGGATGATATGCTGGATGAGTTAAGTGGAGCAACCATATTCTCCAAGATAGGCCTGAAGGGTGGATATAACTAAGTTAGAATGAAAGAAGGCGATGAGTGGAAACATCATTCACAACCAAGCAAGGGTTGTAGGAATGGTTTGTCATGCCATTTTGTCTCACAACAAATTTTATTTGCATGTTTGTGGTAGTATATTTCATTGACATCTTGATTTATAGCCACTGCTTAGATGATCATATGAAACATCTAGAACATGATATGCAAACACTTAGAATAGAAGGTCTTTATGCAAATTTTAAGAAATGCATATTTTTCCCTGATCAATTGGTATTCCTAGGACTTGTTGTAAGTTCACAGGGACTTAAGGTGGATGATGAGAAGATCAAGGCAATCCAAGAATGGCCAACACCTACAACAATCGGACATGTAAGAAGTTTCCATGGATTAGCAAGATTCTACAAAAGGTTTTTTACAAGGCTCAAAACCAGTACCATAGAAAGCATTCACAAGGCTCAAAACCAGTCTCACCAATGCACCAGTGTTGGCATTTCCTAACTTTGATAAGATGTTTGAGATTGAGTGTGATGCTTCTGCTAAATGAATAAGTGCAGTGTTGACACAAGGAGGCATAATGGTAGCTTACTTCAGTGAGAAGCTCCAAGATGCAACACTCAAGTACCCCACCTATGAAAAAGAGTTATATGCCCTGGTAAGATCACTAGAAACTTGGCAACACTATTTGCTTTCTACAGAATTTGTGATTTATACAGAGCATGAGACTCTAAAGCACGTAAGAGGACAGACCACTCTTAATAAAAGGCACGCAAGGTGGTTGGAATTCATAGAAACTTTCCCATATGTGATCAAGTACAAGAAGGGGAAAGAAAACATTGTGGCCGATGCACTATCCAGCCGCCATGCTCTCATATCACTAATAGAGTCCAAGATCATGGGGTTTGAACACATCAAAGGCGTGTATGTTGATGATCCAAACTTCAAGGACATATACCAGAAGACATCTAAGGCAGAATTTGGAGTGTTCTATCAGCAAGATGGTTTCCTGTTCAAAGAGAAGAGGTTTTGCATACCACAAGGATCCATGAAAGAGGTGATCACCATAGAAGCTCATGGAGGATATTTGATGGGGCATTTTGTCAAAGACAAGACATATAGTGTTCTGAAGGAACATTTATTTTGGCCACACATGAAGAGAGATGTGGAGAGGTTCTGTGAAAAATGCATCACTTGTCTAAAAGCAAAATCCAGGTTACATCCATCTGGTTTATATATGGCTTTACCAATTCCTAACACACCATGGGTGGACATTTCAATGGATTTGGTTTTAGGACTGCCCAAGATCAACTACAAGGATTCCATCTTTGCAATTGTTGACAAGTTTCTAAAATTGCTCATTTTATTGCTTGCAACAAAACTAATGATGTTGTGCAGATAACTGATATATTCTTTTAGGAAGTTGTTAAGTTGCATGGAGTTCCAAGAACCATTGTTTCAGACAGAGATACCAAGTTCTTAAGCCACTTTTGGAGAACACTTTGGAGGAAACTTGGCACCAACCTGCTCTTTTTCACCACTTGTAACCCGGATACATATGGGCAGACTGAGGTAATAAATCACTTTTGAGGGCCATGGTTGGTAAGAACTTAAGGCAATGGTTAGCTTGTTTACCATTCATTGAATTTGCTTATAACCATTCTAAGTATTCTGCTACTAACCACTCTCCATTTGAAGCTGTGTATGGATTTAATCCATTGACCCCTTTAGATCTTTCACCACTGCCACCAGCCATTTATGCAAATATAGATAGAGAACTCAAATCCAGCTTTGTCAAGAAGCTGCACTAGAGGGTTAAAGAGAACCTGGAGAATAAGACAGAGAAGGATAAGCTAAGGGCTGATAAGAGCAAGAAGGAGATTAGCTTTGAACCTGGAGATTGGGTCTGGTTACATATGAGGCAAAAAAGATTTCCCTATTGTGAGACAAGGACCATTGACAAGGTCAGGAGAAAGAGTGTTAAGAGAACAATTCAACCATGTTGTTAATTATCTTCTCCACACTCAAGGGGATACTATTCTGCTTAACAAGCTGAACCAAGCTCGGATCACCTCAACTCCAATCTCGGACCAAGCACGAGCAAGCACAAACCAAAACATGGACAATGAGGAAACAACACCTTATGACATATTTGACGGTCCATTAGAGGTGACACTTCTCAAATATAACAAGGAGGTTTCTTTATTTGGGGAAACTCCCAATCCATAGGATTAATGAAACACAGCACTTCGGAGAAGCATCAAAACGCAGCAATCTGAGCTCCCAACACTCTAAACTCGTCCAGGCTACTTACCATATCAGAAGGAGCGTCCAACAAAGCTAAGATATGTTTTATTTTCATTACATTTGAATAATCTGATTGTTGCTTCTTCCTTGTGTTTGTTTTCCTGTTTTTCTTAAAATGAGTCCATGTAATCTGCTTCAATTAGGTCCCACTCGAGTCTATGTTTCCTTTATTGTAAAATTGCTTTAAGTCCCCTAGAAGGGCATAGAAGATGGACTATTTAATAAAGTCCCACTGCAGCCTTGTATTTTTACCCTAGATCAATAAACAAAACATTTTCTTACAGCAAAGAAAAACCCTTTTGAATCCAGAGTTGCGTGAGAAGCATTGCTTTGTGTTCAGCAAACTTATCATGCATCAATCCATCCTCCTTGCAGCGTCTATCAATTGACCTTCTACAAATCAATCTCAGACTTGTTTATGAGAGAGATATACACCCAGCAGAACAAGTTCCATCAATCAATCCAAATCGGCCAGAACAAGAGATTTATACAACCAGTGTTTTGTCTTCCATCCCCCTATCCATCTAGCTTCACATTTTGGGCTGTATTATCTGGTATCAGAGACAAAAGGCTCCTTACAGGTGTTATCTATCCATTACTCTTTGTTTCATTGCATCAGATTCATTGTTTCATTCATCTAGTTCTGTTTCATTGCATCCTAAACTGAAAAAAACTATAAAAAATTGCATGTATACTTGCTTGCATCCATTCTAATTATTTAGATATGTAAGTTGTCAATCTCTTTCAATGCATAATCCAATTGAAAAAGCTATAAAAAGAATCTTGTCCATCAATTTGTATACATTGATTCATTAGTTCTTTCTGTTTACAGCTTTATATTGCATCTTAAAACAAAAATACCAAAATAAAGTCTCTGTTTTTGCATTATCTCCTTCGTTCTTTACTTTTGCATATATATATATTCGTTTTCCATAACCCAAAACCCATAAAAATCGTCCATGTTTTTGTCTATGTCTAGTTTATTTTCAAAGTTCTTATTTTGCTTTCATAAAAGAAACCAGAAACGTTTAAAAAGAAAATAAGAAGAATTGTTGTTTGATTCGATTTTCTCCTTAGAAAACCAAAGAAAGTTGTTTATTTCTCTATTTCCCATTGAATTTTCGAAAACCAAAACAAAAGGAGGCTCCCAGTCATTTAGTTTTCCTTTTCCTAGAGAGTCAAAACCATGTGCCATTTCTTAAAATAAGAAAGAACAATATTTGTATTCAAAGCTCAGTCTTCTTTTGTTTTCAAAAGTTTTTACAAAAAAAAAAAAAAATCAATTACGAAGTTTCCAAACCGTGTGTTAACATTGAAAACCCAAGTTTCCCAAAGGCAAACCGTGCATGAAATTAAAACAAAACCAGAACTCTTTGATTTTTTTTTTATTTTGAAAAGGTAGTGAATCGGCTTTGCTAAATTTGCTTCCAAAAACCTTTTTGAAACATATTTAATTTGAACTAGTCAAATATTCAAAAACTTTAATTTATACTAAGGTACATCAGAACAATTTGATACACTCTGAATTCTGAACTTTCAGGTACTAAATCAGATATGGGAGAGGAATCAGCTAATGAGCAGATTACCATGGCTCAAATGCTATAAGCCATGAGAGGCATCAGTGCTAGGATCACAACACCGGAGCAGAGGCCTATTCCACCACCAGCACCAATTCGCAACCGGAACAGAAACTTGAGGCATCTAGTTGATGATTCAACAGATGAAGACATGCCAGAGCTAGAAGAAGATGAACTACCTCCCGATCCAAACCAAGGAGGAACAGGTCAAGCTCAGAACAACCATGACAAAGGCATAGGCAGAAGAGACATTCAACAGCCTAGGCATGAAGATAGAGACAAAAACCGTGAGGAAGATGATCATAGGCGTGGAGGCAAGGTTCTGAAACTCACACCACCTACCTTTACTAGAAAAGTGAATCCAAAATCTTATCTGATTGGGAAAGAAGAATGTAGCATATCTATGAGTATTACCAATACTCAGAAAATAGGAAAGTCTCCTTAGCTGCAGCTCAACTCACTGACAATGCTTTGGCATGGTGGGATAGAGAAGCATCAGAGAGGAGGAAATGAAATTTGCTTTGAGGAAGAGATATGTCCCAGGTTACTAACATAGAGATCTTCAGAAGAGGTTTAGAAAGCTCTCTCAAGGCAACAAATCAGTTAAAGAGTACTTTGAAGAGTTTGTCACCTTGAAGAACACGCTGGAGTAGAAGATTCAAAAAAATCTTTGGTGGCTAAGTTTATGGATGGTCTTCAAGACAGAGTTGCACGCAAGGTAGAGAGACAACCTTACCAATATCTTTAAGGAATGTTGCACTTAGCTATCCAAGTTGAGCAACACATTAAGAGGAAGGTTGCTGCAACCAGTAGAAGCAAACCACGACAAAGGCAAGGCAGTAAAAGTGGATTCAAAGTTCAAGATATCCAACAATGAGCAGCCCAAGAGTACCAAACCAGAATCAAACAGTAGCAAAGCTCCACCTCAAAGGACCAGAAACATTACATGCTTGAAGTGTCAATGGAAAGAACACTATGCAAGAGACTGTCCAAACTGGAGGGTGATGGTTCTAAGGGACAATGGAGACATCGAATGACAAGATGAAGCAAAGAATGAGCAGTTTGAATCAGAAGAAGAAATTACTGATTATCCAGACGCAGGAGATATACTTGTTACTTGGAGAGCTCTCAGTGCATTGTTTGAACCAGAAACAATTCAATGGGAGAAAATCTTCCACTCCAGATGCACATTGACGCCAAGGTATGTAGTCAGATCATATGTACTAATATGGCTAGTACTTATCTTGTAGATAAGCTGAAGCTGCAAAAGACCAAGCATCCAAGACCATACAGATTAAGGTGGCTCAATGATGAGAGAGAAATGAGGATAGCTGAGCAAGTCATGGTATCATTCAGCATAGGTAAGTATCATGATCAAGTGAAATGTGATGTTGTGCTAATGCAATCAGGTCAGCTACTCTTAGGGAGGCCTTGGCAGTTTTACAAGTAAACCATGCACAATGGGAGGACAACCATCTACAGCTTCACACACCAGAACAAGAAGCACAATCTAGCTCCATGAGCACCACATGAGGTGTATGAAATGCAGAAAGCAATGGACAAAGGTTCAAAGGTAAGTAAGACCAAACTTTTTATTTCACCATCTAATGTTCTGAAATCCTCAAACAAAAAGAACATGTGCTACTCATGATCTTCAGAGAAGGGAATTTTCCAGGTTCATAAGAGTAGGACTGTAATAACCCTCCCGAAGAAGTAGAACGGCCGACGAGGGATACGACCGCCCGAGAGGGAACAGACGAAGAACGGCCAAAAATTAAAAGTTGTCAGAATGGTCTGGAACTTTCAGCATTGGTTAGAAACGACATTTTAAGAGTGTTGGTCGAAGCGGAATGTGAAAAGACTGCACAGATTGAAAGATATCCAAGTTTGGCAAGAAGCTGACCAGTGGTTACGAATGGTGATTAAGGACAGGACAAGAGGTGGCGCTTATGGAGAGGAGTTCACACCAAGGCAGTCTGAAATCATAATTTATGAGTGGTAAAGGAACGACTTAGGAGAAGTCTTTACCATGATCAGGACAGGGGATGAACTCATTGAAGTTAGGTGAACTTAATGGAAGGAACGGATGAGGCAATCGTCTTATCCACGTCCAAGAAGGCAAGGTATTGCGTGACGGGTATTCCTTAGTAGAGTAAGGAAGAGAAGGGGATAGAATCCCATCACGGGACGTTTTGGAGCATGACGTGGCCAACCATGAAGTCGGGTTCCACTTTAGGAAACAACTTGGAGAGATGAAGAAGAATAGTGTTCAGGAAGGTTTCGGCCATCGGAGTCCGGCCTTGAACCAAGAAACGGAGATCGATTATAAACCAACAACGGAGACAACGAGAAAGGAATTCCTTTGGTGTGTATTCAAGAAGCTAAGACCAAGCTACAAATGGTGGAATCGATGGTGGTGGTTTGGTCATATGATGGTGTACCCAAAGAAGGATCAAAGGAAGAAAGGAGTGGGTTAGGAACTGCGGACTAAGGGTCATCAAAAGGTAGAGGAAGCTCGATGATTTTGATCCAAAGAAAGACGTTGAGGGCAGGTCATGATTAAGAGGAGTTAGGCCATGACAAGGGAGCGTGCAGCGAGGAGAGAAGAAGTCCAGACGTTCAAGGTGATGAGAAGAAGAAGTTTACGCAAAGACAGTCCAAAGGTGAAACTTGGGATATAGGAGAATGAACGGCCTCTACAGAAATGCAACAAATTCATTGTTTCAGCAAAAGGAAACGTGGAGTAGGTACCTAGGCAACAAAGTCATTAAGGATGATCATCCAAAGGCATGGACCGAAAACGTGTGGAACGGTTGAGGAAGAAGATCTGAAGTTCTTGATAGAGAGAAGGCTATGAAGACATTGAGTATCAACCAAGACCGTGAGAGGGATCATCAGATTAAGAAGGTAGGAAGTGTAAGGAAGGTCGCCAAGGAGACAAGGGTAAAGACCGATAATGTGAATGGAAGCAAGGTCCAGAGAGTAAGGAACAACGTCCATGAGAGCAAGGATGGGTACAAAGGAGAAACCAAAGAAGGATAAGGGCGAAGACCGAGACGCGGAAAAGGACAAGACATTGAGAGAGGAAAGATGGACAAGACAAGGAAGTAATTTGCTAAGAGGAGCTAACCAAGATTCAAAGGATGGCCGTCGGGAGAAGGAAATCTCGAACTAGGAGAAGACAGTAAAAAAATAGCCACACTACTAACGTTACAAGGAGGAACGACTAAGAAGGGGAAACTGTACACAAGACAGGCTAGAGAACGGTAGCAGCCAATAGAGGTACAAGGAAGATGGAACAAGAATGAAGGGTCTCAAGCAAAGAGACAACAGATGTAGAGTGATTAAGAGTGACAGTTATTATGAACCCAAAGCAAAATCAGTTTGAGGAATATGGTGGAGACCAAGAAAGAAAGGCATGAAGAGTATATAAGGAGACGTTACTCTGTACTCATATGCAAAGGACATAGTGTCCTGAGCACAAAGGAGGATAGTTGGGTGCGGAAGATCACAACAGAGCAAAGGAATGAAACTATGGTCAAGAGTAGAAACATTTGTGTGTGAGAGATCAAGGGCAAAGAGCAAAGAAAGAAAATGAGAAAGAAATATGGGGGAAAAACCTAGCGAGATGATGTTAAAGAAATAAGAGATAGTGAAACAAATGAAAAACCGAGGGGCATTGCCATAGAGAGAAGAACCAGAAGTTTGTAAGTCGGAAAGGGGTCCGATGAAGGAGGAGATGAGAACGACGTGTATCAAGAGGCAGTAACGTGATGGTAGTTGGAGCTACGGCTTAGAACCTTGGAAAGTACTGAACCACACTAAGAGATGAAAAGAAGATGAGACGTAAGGACTAGTGTTAACGAAGATGGTGGTATTAGCTCAGCGGGAGTGTGGTGTTTTCTTCAAGTATTAGAATTCAGGGACGAATTCTATTAAGGGGGTAGAATGTAATAACCCTACCGAAGAAGTAGAACGGCCGATGAGGGATATGACCGGCCGAGAGGGAACATACGAAGAACGGCCAAAAATTAAAAGTTGTCAGAATTGTCTGAAACTTTCAGCATTGGTTAGAAACTACATTTTAAGAGTGTTGGTCGAAGAGGAGTGTGAAAAGACTGTACAGATCGAAAGATATCCAAGTATGGCTGGAAGTCGGGTTAAAGTCGTGATAAGGACCTTCCCGAAATTGATAAATTGTTGGGAATGAATGTGGATCATCATTTTGGAGGATTTTGGGAACAAAGGTCGAGTTAGAATTTTTTTGGGTCGATAAAAATGGTCATCAGGTCGAGAATGGTCGAGGACGGATGTATCGGGTCGAGAATGGTCGAGGACGGACGTATCGGGTCGTGTGATCGGGCGTCGGGCGATCGTACGAACGAACGGACGGGTGGTCGGGTGCATGCGCGGACGACCTGTCACCACGCATGGACGACCCAGCTGTCGCTGTGCATGACCAGACCAGCTGTCGCCGTGCATGGCTGGACGACCACACATGGCCCAAGGCATGCATAGCCTGTCCGCATGGACGCCATTTGTCGCCAACTAACCTTCCCATGGCCATCTATAAATACCCAGCTCCCATAAACCCATTTTACTCTTTTCTGAACTTTGTAACAAAATCTAGAGAGAGAAAGTGATGGGTTAGAGAGAGAAAGTGAGTTTTGGGAGGTTTAAGCACGGGACAGAGCGGGAGAACGGGACGGGACGTTTGGATTAAGCCTCAGGGTGTCGGTAAGCCGCAGATATGAGTAATTCCAGCCATCTTTAGCTTATTTTCTTTAGACTCCGACTTATTTAGATCTTCAGTTCTAGATTTAGCGGGGAAATTCTCGGAGTTAGGGAGCGGGCTGCGGAACGGGTGAGTCCCGGTAGCTAGGACTAACGGATTTGCGTGCAGGTCTTGTCTTAAGAATTGGAATACTCGGACTATTCATCCTTAAACACGTTTTTGTGTTGTTAACTGTGTTTTGTGGAGGTTTTATCCGTGATTGTTATGGTGATTGATGCATGCTTGATTGTGGTGGTGTAGCTTGTTAATCTCTTTAATTCTAGGTGGTAGATTCATTGAGTAATGTTGCATGCATGGTTTATTGGTTATTATGCATGTTTCTCTTTGACTGTGTGGTAAATCATTGACATTGGGGTGGCATTCGTATTGTGGTAAGTAAGGGATCGGTTAGGGAACCGACTCGGAAATGGAATGTGATAAGTACGGGAATGTATGGGGATCCACTCGGAAATGTTTGTTGGAAAAGAGGTTTTCCCGTATGGGTGAGGATGTGGTAGCTCCGTGAAGTTATTGATCCACGCGAGTCTCCCTTCCGTTTTTAGAGACAGTTGTAATGGCTGCCGTGATTTTCGGATTCTTTGCAAGACCCTACACCGTGTGATGTGTGTGTAAGAAATTAGATGCATGTGTGGTTATCATGCAGTCTAAGTTACTTGCATTGTGTGATGCATGTGTCCGTATGTGATCGTTGGATACTACGGGCCAGCTTGTGTGTTTTGTGCTAACCGCATGTTGAGTGATGCATGCAGGTTGGACGTTAGTTGGTTCTAGAACATGCGTAATATTGTTCTAGGACGTGCATCCTAGAGTATGGGTAGATACTCTAGGTAAATGCTATCGGTGACCCTTATTGTGAAGTCTTCGTGTATTCGGAGCAGGCTCGGAGGGTTACTTTGGTCACTTCTATGGCCGAGAATCGTGTGACGACACGAACCCGAGGGATAGGTCCCAGTAACGGGTGTGATGCTCGAACAATGATCCTTTGTGGTGAATGGTTGCGAGTAGTCACGAGAGAGAAAGGGTGGTGGTGCCGGTGCATTTGGGGCTCACGCAGGAGTAAGTCTAGAGAGTCTACACGGGTGTTGGCATTCACGATAGGGATCGTGTTATGCATTGTGATTGTTTTGGTCAAGTCTAGAGAGAATGGACTAGCGTATTGCATTCATGTTGTTGATCATGTTTGCATTGTCATTTATATGCTTCCGCATTGTGCATATCTTTGATGTTGTTATTGCTTGTCTGTGCATGTGAGACGATTATGTTGTTTATTGCATTGGGCTTCGGCTATTGGGACGGGTTGGGCACTAATGCATGATAAAGGGTCCTGGACTCACTGGGTAACCCATATGGTTGCTCATTATACAACTATTTTCCCGCAGGAAACCATAGACGGGCTAGAAGTTCGGGAGTTAGGCCGGCGGCATAGTCTCGGTTGTGAGCGTGAAGAATGTGGAGTTTGTACTATGTAAGATTTTCGACTCGAGCTCAATAAATTGTATGGTTTGGGTAACATTTTGTAATAAATCCTTTTTAGTATTAATATAACGTGTTTTCTTTAACTCCACGGTTCCATGATATGAGTTTAGTCTGAACTAACACAACTCGAAGTCGTAGTATGGTTTGTCAAGCCTTAGGCTATGACCAAGAGGTAGGTCAGATATCACGGATGGGCCGGCCTGAGCTTGGGGACAGCTGGAACGTTCGCGGTATTTGACCATTGTGACATCTCTGGCCTTCTATTGTCCGTAGAACGGGTTGGGGTGTTACAAGGAACACCCTATGGCCATGCCTGAGCTATTGGAAAGGTTCAAGGATGTGTTTCAAGAAAACATACCAGCTGGGCTTCCACCATTGAAAGGCATTGAACACCAAATTGACTCGGTACCAGGAGCTCCATTTCCTAACATACCAGCTTATAGAGTGAATCCAGAAGAGGCTAAGGAGCTAAGAAAGCAAGTCAGGAGCTTAGGTCAAAGGGATACATCGGGGAGAGATTGAGTCCATGTGCCGCACCATTTCTGCTAGTTCCAAAGAACGATGGTAAATGGATAATGTGTGTTCATTGTAGGACCAGCGACAACATTACAATCAAGTACAAACATCCCATTCCAAGACTGGATGACATGCTGGATGAGTTAAGTAGAGCCACCATATTCTCCAAGATAGACTTGAAGGGTGGATATCGCCAAGTCAGAATGAAAGAAGGCGATGAGTGGAAAACATCATTCACAACCCATCAAGGGTTGTAGGAATGGCTTGTCATGCCATTCTCTCTCACAAGAGCTTTTATTTGCAAGTTTGTGGTAGTATATTTCATTGACATCATGATTTATAGCCACTACTTAGATGATCATATTAAACATCTAGAACATGCTATGCAAACACTTAGAATAGAAGGTCTTTATGCAAATTTAAAGAAATGCATATTTTGCACTGATCAATTGGTATTCCTAGGATTTGTTGTAAGTTCACGGGGACTTAAGGTGGATGAGAAGATCAAGGATATCCAAGAATGGCCAACACCTACAACAATCGGACATGTAAGAAGTTTCCACGGATTAGCAAGATTCTACAAAAGGTTTGTTAAGAACTTAAGCACCATAGCAAGCATTCACACGGCTCAAAACCAGTCTCACCAATGCACCAGTGTTGGTACTTCCTAACTTTGATAAGATGTTTGAGATTGAATGTGATGCTTCAGGTACAAGAATAGGTGCAATGTTGACACAAGGAGGCAGACCAGTAGCTTACTTCAGTGAGAAGCTCCATGATTTAACACTCAAGTAACCCACCTATGAAAAAGAGTTATATGCCCTGGTAAGATCACTAGAAACTTGGCAACACTATTTGCTTTCTTCAGATTTTGTGATTTATACAGATCATGAGACTCTAAAGCACCTAAGAGGACAGTCCAGTCTTAATAAAAGGCACGCAAGGTGGTTGGAATTCATAGAATCTTTTCCATATATGATCAAGTACAAGAAGAGGAAAGAAAACATTGTGGCAGATGCATTATCCAGCCGCCATGCTCTCATATCAACAACGGAGTCCAAGATCATGGGGTTTGAACACATCAAAGGCGTGTATGTTGATGATCCAGAATTCAAGGACATATACCAGAAGACATCTAAGGCAGCAATTGAAGTGTTTTATCAGCAAGATGGTTTCCTGTTCAAGTAGAAGAGGTTGTGCATACCACAAGGATCCATGAAAGAGGTGATCACCATAGAAGCTCATAGAGGAAGTTTGATGGGGAATTTTGTCAGAGACAAGACCTATAGTGTTCTGAAGGAACATTTCTTTTGGCCACACATGAAGAGAGATGTGGAGAGGTTCTGTGAAAAATGCATCACTTGTCCAAAAGCCAAATCGAGGTTACATCCATGTGGTTTATATATGGTTTTACCAATTCCTAACACACGATGGGTGGACATTTCAATGGATTTGGTTTTAGGACTGCCCAAGATCAACAACAAGGATTCCATCTTTGTAATTGTTGACAGGTTTCTAAAATGGCTAATTTTATTGCTTGCAACAAAACTAATGATGTTGTGCAGATAGCTGATATATTCTTTTAGGAAGTTGATAAGTTGCATGGAGTTCCAAGAACCATTGTTTCAGAGCAAACCGAACAGTGGGTAGTTCCACTTTCAGGCCGCGAAGGAACCATCGAACTTGTGCTTGCTCATCCTCAACGTCCCGTCCCACATAACGTCTAAGACGGTCAAACTCTGCCTCATACTCACGGACCGTCTTGTGGCCTTGGACCAAGTTCAGGTACTTACCTTCCATACTGATGAGGGCATCAAACCTAATAGAAACTGAATCTAACTTATAAAAACTTCTTTTTATTTCTTTTATCATTCTGTTTTGACTTTTCATTCTACTTTGTTTATCATCCTATTTCATTTGTTTGCATACTCAAAAGAAAACTCAAAAACAAAGTCATTTGCATCAAGTTAAGTTTCTGTGATTTGTTTCTGCATCTAAAAACCAAAAAGAAAATCAGTTTGCTTGCATCCCATACTATTTGTCTTGCATCTCATAAACCAAAAACCAAAACAAAAGTGTATTTGCGTTAGTTTTTCAAAGTTGTGTACTTATTGCTCTTATTTCCGGAAAAAAAACCAGAAAAATATAAGAAAGAAGAAGAATTTTTTATAAGCTAGATTTAGTTTCTATTAGGTTTTAATCTCAGAAAGTGTTTATTTCCTTATTCTCATTGATTTCGAATTTTTTTAGTAAAATCAAAGGCTCCTTTTAAAAAAGTTTTGAAAAACTAGTATTCTTGTTTCCATTATAAGGCAAAAACGTGTGGGGATTTAAAAACTAAAGGAAAGTGTAAAAGTTTTGTTTCTTAAACCTGCAAAATCGAATTCTCTGCATTATTCCATATTGTTTTATTTGAATACTTTGATACGTCCTTTTATTTTCATTGGGAATTAGAAAAATTTGAGTCTGTTTCATATAGTTTTCTTTTGAACCTATTCATACAGCCTTAGAATTTGTTTACAGGAATCAATGGATGATGAAGATGGAGAAAGTGTCTACACTACCTCAGAGGTTGATTGGGGTGATGAAGATCACTCATGGAATGGAGAAGAAGAGTTCTCTGAAGCATCTTGGAAAGAAGAAGCAGCATCAGAAGCTAGCTTAGATGCAAATGCTGAGCATGATCAGGAAGGATCCGAGCTTGAAGAAGAAGTACATGGAGAGGACTTTTATAGCACAAACTATGAAGAGGAATTTAATGATGGAGAACCTGAACCAGAACCTCCAGACCCTTACCAAGATGAAGTACAATGCAAGTCAAGGCAAGAGAAAGCATGGGCGGATCAATCTGACTTTGAAGATCCTTATAGAGAAGAACTCGTTATACACGCCCTGCCACACAACACCCTTTCGGGGGCCCTACAACAATTCTAGTTCACACATGTCCATCATGTACAATCAACATTTTCAGTCTCAGCGATATCCTAGCAATTCTACGTTCCACAATCAATCACATAAGGTACCTTACTATCCTACGCTACCTAGGAAAGATGGTATTAGAAAAGGACTCACGCCCGGAATTGAATAGAGCAAGGGAGTTCACAAGCGGTCCACACCTTGGCCAAATAAGGGTCAAAAACGTAATTTAGAAACTTCATTATCCCGAACGGACATTGGATATGGAAAGAGGAGGAAAATTCGAGTGGATTTGGATTTCGTTTCGCTCAAATCGGGCTTAGGATGAGCTAGTTATGATCAATTGAAAATAACCAGTTCAACCACCTAACCGACCTAAACCGAACTAAACCGGGATTTGAAATCAAAATTGAAATTAAGAATTGAAATTAAAAAACCGGATTAAACCAAAATAAACCAAACCAGACCGGACCGGTTAACGGTAAACGCTGACCCAACCCGGTCAACCGAGTCGACTCGGTCGCCGGCCGAATTGACTCGGCGACGGCTCTGGCGACAGGTGGCGGCTCCGATCGGAGGCGGCTCCCGGCGGACGGCGGCGGCGCGTGACTCCGGTGACGGCAGCGTGTCAGATCCACACGCATGTCTTCAACTGGCGCGTGCGGGCGCGTTCGAAGGCTGATGGAGGCGAGGTTGATGGCTAAGGCTTCGTCTCGTCGAGAGGAACGCGATGGTGGTCTCGAATTTTCCAGATTTCTCACAGTCAGAAAGATACGAGGCTTTTAGTGTTCGGGTTAGGAAGAATCAGATTTGAAAAAAAGTTTTCGGGATTACCTACAACACCAAACGATGGAGAAGCCCTAGATCTGGTCTCTGGGGGTGGTGGCTGCGACGCGGAATGGGCAGAGCTTCGCTGGAGGCTTCTTCTTTATCATTTTCTAAAGGAGGAGGCACATATTTATAAGGTGAGATCTAGGGTTTTGGGAAAAAGGTAATGGGATTTTGGGTTTGGGCTGTGCTTTCTCCTTCTTTTTAGAAAATTTTAATATGGGCTGGGCCAGGGCCATTACAAATCCCCCCCCCCCTTAAAAGAATTCATCCCGAATTCTGTGGCGAGAGTTCTCCACTGCAGCTCCTTACCAACGGCCGCTCCGCAACTTCGCTGACCGAACTGAACTTGAACGCTTGCTCGCTTTAAAAGATCTTGTCCTTGAATCCTGAAGACTGCTTCTCCACCCCCCCCCCCCTTTTTTCCAACCACGCTCTGAATTGTCCTTCTCTTGTTACCAATCCAACAGTAATTCCAGAATGCAACACCAAACGTCACATGGTACCGCCCATGTCCATTAGGGTGGGTCCCTAACATTTAGAAACAACACTCATCCCTCTAGTGGTTCTCATACTTGAATGAGATGCTCCGCTTCAATCCAGTTCTCCTCAACGGTTTCCATTACCGTGCACTATGGTGTTGACTGTCGTATAAACCACCATCCTTGCTTTTACTTGGTGAACGATGAGGTTAACCATGTCCATTATGGCTACCTGACTTGTGGGAAACAACCCACCGCGCTTCCGCTGCGCACTCTGATTTCCGAACCGACTTCCAATGTGACTTGTTGGGAATGACCTACCACGCTTCCGCTGCGCACTCTGATTCCCAGACCGGTTTCCAATCTGACTTTCAGCTCAAGGTTTCCTACCTTGTGATCCAGATGTAGTGCTTTCCAAACACCATCCCTTGGGTTTCCTTCCCTGGTTACACTTCCCATCCTTTGCTCTCCCTTGCAGCTTCTTGCCAATCCGCCATAGTGTTTTCCTAACACTTTTCCCTTGGGTTTCCCTTGAGCTTGCAATTACAGAATTCCAGCTGACTAGGCAATTCCAAATGCCACAATGTCACTTTCCCAATGCTTTTGTGATCTATTTCCCTCTTGAAGTGCTCCATTAGCTACTCCAGTAGTCCACAAAGAACTCCGAGGCAAACCGTTTCCTTTCCGGTTCCACCGTTGAATCTCGAGCCCGCCATGCCACTAAGATCTCCTCCAGCTTCCAGCCTGATCAATCTTCCAACGAGCCGTCGATAACTCATTGAAGTTGATGTCACAAACCGATTCCAAGATTCCATACTTGGAATAGATTTGGACAGTTTCCAAATGCTCCTTTTGCACCAAACACCACGAACAACTCTTGCCGCTTATTCCAATTCGAACTCCGCCGCTTCCTATGGCTTCCTGGTAATCCGGTCTTTCCGTCGACCTCTTGCAATCCGGTCTTTCCATCGACCTCTAGCAGTACTCCTTGAAACTTCCCCGACGCCTCTTGCAACTCTTCTAGAACTTCCTGTAACTCTTGCATCTCTCTGCTACACTCCCGCAGTAGTCTCTCCGGTGATCGTCTCCACATCCTGATCACCCGTCTCCACGTTCAGATCGCCCTCGCACGCTTGGTTGAATAACACTCTGAACAGACGATTACCCCCACACTCACCCCAATAGTACTGACTGCCCTGTAGGCGCACACCGCAACATACATCCCAACATACATCCAGCACACATCTTAAGGGCTGTAGCACCACTAAGTTTGAAGACACTGGCCCCAATCTGCAAGGAGAAGTTCTATCTAGACTAGGACCGGTGTGGAGAACAATCAAGGATATAATTGGTGCTTGAAAAAGCCTTTCGCAAAGTAACCATTTTAATAAAAAAATTAGCAAACACTTTGAAAAGTTTGAAAACATAGGTTTTGGGTAAACAACAGAAGCTGATCTCCCAAGACGGAGCTGGGAGATTTAAACCTAGGCTCTGATACCAAATTGTAACACCCGTTTCCCGGCGAACCGGGGAAGCGGCAGTAAGGCACCCGTTGAACCGAATTCGGTCCAACCGGGATGCCATCCCAACTTGTTCCAGGTCCCAGGTGCCTCCTTCATGTTCAAAGCCACCAATGACGTCACATGATCGAATCAATTCCTCATCCGGACCTGCAAGAAAATGGGAACAAGGAAAGGGAAGAAGACTGAGTAATTGTTTCAAACAAAATTACCCAGCGAGGGCGGATTTAAGGAACCTGCAATCCCGGCTTATGCCACACAACTACAAGAATGAATTCTAAGTTAATATCACCTTGCAATCACGCCCGAAGGCTTCACCACACAATACTAACGTCCACTCGTGCTTTCACACTCATGAACACCTCCCAGCCCAAAAGCCCACACAACCCGGCCCACGGCCAATCCTCTTCGTCTCGTTGGCCATTCCTCTTGGGGGCTGGCCAAGACCCCCTTCCGACGACCTCAAGGGCGCGTACCAAAACTCGTTATACACGCCCTGCCACACAACACCCTTTCGGGGGCCCTACCACAATTCTAGTTCACACATGTCCGTCACGTACAGTCAACATTTTTATTTTCAGCGATATCCTAGCAATTCTACGTTCCACAATCAATCACATCAGGTACCTTACTATCCTACGCTACCTAGGAAAGATCGTATTAACAAAGGACTCACGCCCGGAAGAGCAAGGGAGATCACAACTGGTCCACACCTTGTCCAAAGAAGGGGCAAAACGTAATTTAGAAGCTCCATTATCCCGAACGGACATTGTATCTGGAAAGAGCCGGAAAATTCGAGTGGATTAGGATTTCGTTTCGCTAAAATCGGGCTTAGTATGAGCTAGTTATGATCAATTGAAAATAACCAGTTCAACCAGCTAACGACCTAAACCGGGATTTGAAATCAAAATTGAAATTAAGAATTGAAATTAGAAAACCGGATTAAACCAAAATAAACCGAACCAGACCGGGCCGGTCAACGGTCAACGGTCCGACCCGCTCAACGCTGACCCAACCCGGTCAACCGAGTCGACTCGGTCGCCGGCCGAGTTGACTCGGTGGCGGCTCTGGCGATAGGTGACGGCTTCGGTCGGCGGCGTACGGCGGCAGACGGCGGTGGCTCCCGGCGGACGGCGGCGGCGCGTGACTCCGGCGACGGCGGCGCGTCAGATCCACACGTGGGTTTTTTACTGGCGCGTGCGGGCGCGTCCGGAGCCGGATGGAGGCGAGGTTGATGGCTAAGGCTTCGTCTCGTCGAGAGGAACGTGATGGAGGTCTAGAATTTCTCAGATTCCTCACGGTCAGAAAGATACGAGATTTTTAATGTTCGGGTTAGGAAGAATCAGATCTGAAAACAATAGATGTACAAGGGGAAACTGTACACAAGATAGGTTAGAGAACGGTAGCAGCCAATAGAGGTACAAGGAAGATGGAACAAGAATGAAGGGTCTCAAGCAAAGAGACAACGGATGTAGAGTGATTAAGAGTGACAGTTTTTATGAACCCAAAGCAAAATCAGTTTGAGGAATATGGTGGAGACCAAGAAAGAAAGGCTTGAAGAGTATATAAGGAGACGTTACTCTGTACTCCTTTGCAAAGGACATAGTGTCCTGAGCACAAAGGAGGACAGTTGGGTGCAGAAGATCACAACAGAACAAAGGAATGAAACTATGGTCAAGAGTAGAAACATTTATGTGTGAGAGATCAAGGGCAAAGAGCAAAGAAAGAAAATGAGAAAGAAATATGGGGGAAAAACCTAGCGAGATGATGTTAAAGAAATAAGAGATAGTGAAACAAATGAAAAACCGGGGGGCATTGCTGTAGAGAGAAGAACCAGAAGTTTGTAAGTCGAAAAGGGGTCCGATGAAGGAGGAGATGAGAACGACGTGTATCAAGAGGCAGTAACGTGATGGTAGTTGGAGCTACGGCTTAGAACCTTGGAAAGTACTGAACCACACTAAGAGATGAAAAGAAGATGAGACGTAAGGACTAGTGTTAACGAATATGGTGGAATTAGCTCAGCGGGAGTGTGGTGTTTTCTTCAAGTATTAGAATTCAGGGACGAATTCTATTAAGGGGGTAGAATGTAATAACCCTACAGAAGAAGTAGAACGGCCGATGAGGGATATGACCGGCCGAGAGGGAACATACGAAGAACGGCCAAAAATTAAAAGTTGTCAAAATTGTCTGAAACTTTCAGCATTTGTTAGAAACGACATTTTAAGAGTGTTGGTCGAAGAGGAATGTGAAAAGACTGCACAGATCGAAAGATATCCAAGTATGGCTGGAAGTCGGGTTAAAGTCGTGATAAGGACCTTCCCGAAATTGATAAATTGTTGGGAATGAATGTGGATCATCATTTTGGAGGATTTTGGGAACAAAGGTCGAGTTAGAATTTGTTTGGGTCGAGAAAATGGTCATCAGGTCGAGAATGGTCGAGGACGGATGTATCGGGTCGAGATTGGTCGAGGACGGACGTATCGGGTCGTGTGGTCGGGCGTCGGGCGATCGTACGGACGAACGGACGGGTGGTCGGGTGCATGCGCGGACGACCTGTCACCACGCATGGGCGACCCAGCTGTCGCTGTGCATGACCAGACCAGCTGTCGCCGTGCATGGCTGGACGACCACACATGGCCCAAGGCATGCATAGTCTGTCCGCATGGACGCCATTTGTCGCCAACTAACCTTCCCATGGCCATCTATAAATACCCAGCTCCCATAAACCCATTTTACTCTTTTCTGAACTTTGTAACAAATCTAGAGAGAGAAAGTAATGGGTTAGAGAGAGAGAAAGTAAGTTTTGGGCGGTTTAAGCACGGGACAGAGCGGGAGAACGGGACGGGACGTTTGGGTTAAGCCTCAGGGTGTCGGTAAGCCGCAGATATGAGTAATTCCATCCATCTTTAGCTTGTTTTCTTTAGACTCCGACTTATTTAGATCTTCAGTTCTAGATCTAGCGGGGAAATTCTCGGAGTTAGGGAGCGGGCTGCGGAACGGGTGAGTCCCGGTAGCTAGGACTAACGGATTTGCGTGCAGGTCTTGTCTTAAGAATTGGAATACTCGGACTATTCATCCTTAAACACGTTTTTGTGTTGTTAACTGTGTTTTGTGGAGGTTTTATCCGTGATTGTTATGGTGATTGATGCATGCTTGATTGTGGTGGTGTAGCTTGTTAATCTCTTTGATTCTAGGTGGTAGATTCATTGAGTAATGTTGCATGCATGGTTTATTGGTTATTATGCATGTTTCTCTTTGACAATGTGGTAAATCATTGAGATTGGGGTGGCATTCATATTGTGGTAAGTAAGGGATCGGTTAGGGAACCGACTCGGAAATGGAATGTGATAAGTACGAGAATGGATGGGTATCCACTCAGAAATGTTTGTTGGAAAAGAGGTTGTCCCGTATGGGTGAGGATGTGGTAGCTCCGTGAAGTTATTGATCCACGCGAGTCTCCCTTCTGTTTTTAGAGACGGTTGTAATAGCTGCCGTGATTTTCGGATTCTTTGCAAGACCCTACACCGTGTGATGTGTGTGTAAGAAATTAGATGCATGTGTGGTTATCATGCAGTCTAATTTACTTGCATTGTGTGATGCATGTGTCTGTATGTGATCGTTGGATACTACGGGCCAGCTTGTGTGTTTTGTGCTAACCGCATGTTGAGTGATGCATGCAGGTTGGACGTTAGTTGTTTCTAGAACATGCGTAATATTGTTCTAGGACGTGCATCCTAGAGTATGGGTAGATACTCTAGGTAAATGCTATCGGTGACCCTTATTGTGAAGTCTTCGTGTATTCGGAGCAGGCTCGGAGGGTTACTTTGGTCACTTCTATGGCTGAGAATCGTGTGACGACACGAACCCGAGGGATAGGTCCCAGTAACAGGTGTGATGCTCGAACAATGATCCTTTGTGGTGAATGGTTGCGAGTAGTCACGAGAGAGAAAGGGTGGTGGTGCCGGTGCATTTGGGGCTCACGCAGGAGTAAGTCTAGAGAGTCTACACGGGTGTTGGCATTCACGATAGGGATCATGTTATGCATTGTGATTGTTTTGGTCAAGTCTAGAGAGAATGGACTTGCGTATTGCATTCATGTTGTTGATCATGTTTGCATTGTCATTTATATGCTTCCGCATTGTGCATATCTTTGATGTTGTTATTGCTTGTCTGTGCATGTGAGACGATTATGTTGTTTATTGCATTAGGCTTCGGCTATTGGGATGGGTTGGGCACTAATGCATGATAAAGGGTCCTGGACTCACTGGGTAACCAATATGGTTGCTCATTATACAACTATTTTCTCGCAGGAAACCATAGACGGGCTAGAAGTTCGGGAGTTAGGCCGGCGGCATAGTCTCGGTTGTGAGCGTGAAGAATGTGGAGTTTGTACTATGTAAGATTTTCGACTCGAGCTCAATAAATTGTATGCTTTGGGTAACATTTCTAATAAATCCTATTTAGTATTAATATAACGTGTTTTCGTTAACTCCACGGTTCCATGATATGAGTTTAGTCTGAACTAACACAACTCGAAGTCGTAGTATGGGTTGTCAAGCCTGAGGCTATGACCAAGAGGTAGGTCAGATATCACGGATGGGCCGGCCTGAGCTTGGGGACAGCTGGAACGTTCGCGGTATTTGACCATTGTGACATCTACGGCCTTCTATTGTCCGTAGAACGGGTTGGGGGTGTTACAAGGAACACCCTATGGCCATGCCTGAGCTATTGGAAAGGTTCAAGGATGTGTTTCAAGAAAACATACCAGCTGGGCTTCCACCATTGAAAGGCATTGAACACCAAATTGACTCGGTACCAGGAGCTCCATTTCCTAACATACCAGCTTATAGAGTGAATCCAGAAGAGGCTAAGGAGCTAAGAAAGCAAGTCAGGAGCTTAGGTCAAAGGGATACATCGGGGAGAGATTGAGTCCATGTGCCGCACCATTTCTGCTAGTTCCAAAGAATTATGGTAAATGGATAATGTGTGTTCATTGTAGGACCAGCGACAACATTACAATCAAGTACAAACATCCCATTCCAAGACTGGATGACATGCTGGATGAGTTAAGTAGAGCCACCATATTCTCCAAGATAGACTTGAAGGGTGGATATCGCCAAGTCAGAATGAAAGAAGGCGATGAGTGGAAAACATCATTCACAACCCATCAAGGGTTGTAGGAATGGCTTGTTATGCCATTCTCTCTCACAAGAGCTTTTATTTGCAAGTTTGTGGTAGTATATTTCATTGACATCATGATTTATAGCCACTGCTTAGATGATCATATTAAACATCTAGAACATGCTATGCAAACACTTAGAATAGAAGGTCTTTATGCAAATTTAAAGAAATGCATATTTTGCACTGATCAATTGGTATTCCTAGGATTTGTTGTAAGTTCACGGGGACTTAAGGTGGATGAGAAGATCAAGGATATCCAAGAATGGCCAACACCTACAACAATCGGACATGTAAGAAGTTTCCACGGATTAGCAAGATTCTACAAAAGGTTTGTTAAGAACTTAAGCACCATAGCAAGCATTCACACGGCTCAAAACCAATCTCACCAATGCACCAGTGTTGGTACTTCCTAACTTTGATAAGATGTTTGAGATTGAATGTGATGCTTCAGGTACAAGAATAGGTGCAATGTTGACACAAGGAGGCAGACCAGTAGCTTACTTCAGTGAGAAGCTCCATGATTTAACACTCAAGTAACCCACCTATGAAAAAACGTTATATGCCCTGGTAAGATCACTAGAAACTTGGCAACACTATTTGCTTTCTTCAGAGTTTGTGATTTATACAGATCATGAGACTCTAAAGCACCTAAGAGGACAGTCCAGTCTTAATAAAAGGCACGCAAGGTGGTTGGAATTCATAGAATCTTTTCCATATATGATCAAGTACAAGAAGAGGAAAGAAAACATTGTGGCAGATGCATTATCCAGCCGCCATGCTCTCATATCAACAACGGAGTCCAAGATCATGGGGTTTGAACACATCAAAGGCGTGTATGTTGATGATCCAGACTTCAAGGACATATACCAGAAGACATCTAAGGCAGCATTTGAAGTGTTATATCAGCAAGATGGTTTCCTGTTCAAATAGAAGAGGTTGTGCATACCACAAGGATCCATGAAATCGGTGATCACCATAGAAGCTCATAGAGGAAGTTTGATGGGGCATTTTGTCAGAGACAAGACCTCTAGTGTTCTGAAGGAACATTTCTTTTGGCCACACATGAAGAGAGATGTGGAGAGGTTCTGTGAAAAATGCATCACTTGTCCAAAAGCCAAATCGAGGTTACATCCATGTGGTTTATATATGGCTTTACCAATTCCTAACACACCATGGGTGGACATTTCAATGGATTTGGTTTTAGGACTGCCCAAGATCAACAACAAGGATTCCATCTTTGTAATTGTTGACAGGTTTCTAAAATGGCTAATTTTATTGCTTGCAACAAAACTAATGATGTTGTGCAGATAGCTGATATATTCTTTTAGGAAGTTGATAAGTTGCATGGAGTTCCAAGAACCATTGTTTCAGAGCAAACCGAACAGTGGGTAGTTCCACTCGCAGGCCGCGAAGGAACCGTCGAACTTGTGCTTGCTCATCCTCAACGTCTCGTCCCACATAACGTCTAAGACGGTCAAACTCTGCCTCATACTCATGGACCGTCTTGTGGCCTTGGACCAAGTTCAGGTACTTACCTTCCATACTGATGAGGGCATCAAACCTAATAGAAACTGAATCTAACTTATAAAAACTTATTTTTCTTTCTTTTATCATTATGTTTTGATTTTTTATTCTACTTTGTTTATCATCCTATTTCATTTGTTTGCATACTCAAAAGAAAACTCAAAAACAAAGTCATTTGCATCAAGTTTAGTTTCTGTGATTTGTTTCTGCATCTAAAAACCAAAAAGAAAACCAGTTTGCTTGCATCCCATACTATTTGTCTTGCATCTCATAAACCAAAAACCAAAACAAAAGTGTATTTGCGTTAGTTTTTCAAAGTTGTGTACTTATTGCTCTTATTTCCGGAAAAAAAAACCAGAAAAATAAAAGAAAGAAGAAGAATTTTTTATAAGTTAGATTTAGTTTCTATTAGGTTTTAATCTCAGAAAGTGTTTATTTCCTTATTCTCATTGATTTCGAATTTTTTTAGTAAAATCAAAGGCTCCTTTTAAAAAAGTTTTGAAAAACTAGTATTCTTGTTTCCATTCTAAGGAAAAAACGTGTGGGGATTTAAAAACAAAAGGAAAGTGTAAAAGTTTTGTTTCTTAAACCTGGAAAATCGAATTCTCTGCATTATTCCATATTGTTTTATTTGAATACTTTGATACATCCTTTTATTTTCATTGGGAATTAGAAAAATTTGAGTATGTTTCATATAGTTTTCTTTTGAACCTATTCATACAGCCTTAGAATTTGTTTACAGGAATCAATGGATGATGAAGATGGAGAAAGTGTCTACACTACCTCAGAGGTTGATTGGGGTGATGAAGATCACTCATGGAATGGAGAAGATGAGTTCTCTGAAGCATCTTGGAAAGAAGAGGCAGCATCAGAAGCGCTTAGATGCAGATGCTGAGAATGATCAGGAAGGATCCGAGCTTGAAGAAGAAGTACATGGAGAGGACTTTTATAGCACAAACTATGAAGAGGAATTTAATGATGGAGAACCTGAACCAGAACCTCCAGACCCTTACCAAGATGAAGTACAATGCAAGTCAAGGCAAGAGAAAGCATGGGAGGATCAATCTGACTTTGAAGATCCTTATAGAGAATAACTCATTATACACGCCCTGCCACACAACACCCTTTCGGGGGCCCTACAACAATTCTAGTTCACACATGTCCATCACGTACAATCAACATTTTCAGTCTCAGCGATATCCTAGCAATTCTACGTTCCACAATCAATCACATAAGGTACCTTACTATCCTACGCTACCTAGGAAAGATGGTATTAGCAAAGGACTCACGCCCGGAATTGAATAGAGCAAGGGAGATCACAAGCGGTCCACACCTTGGCCAAATAAGGGGCAAAAACGTAATTTAGAAGCTCCATTATCTCGAACGGACATTGGATATGGAAAGAGGAGGAAAATTCGAGTGGATTAGGATTTCGTTTCGCTCAAATCGAGCTTAGGATGAGCTAGTTTTGATCAATTGAAAATAACTAGTTCAACCAGCTAACCGACCTAAACCGAACTAAACCGGGATTTGAAATCAAAATTGAAATTAAGAATTGAAATTAAAAAACCGGATTAAACCAAAATAAACCAAACCAGACCGGACAGGTTAACGGTCAACGCTGACCCAACCCGGTCAACCGATTCGACCTGGTCGCCGGCCGAATTGACTCGGCGACGGCTCCGGCGACAGGTGGCGGCTCCGATCGGAGGCGGCTCCCGGCGGACGGCGGCGGCGCGTGACTCCGGTGACGGCAGCGTGTCAGATCCACACGCCGGTCTTCAACTGGCGGGTGCGGGCGCGTTCGAAGGCTGATGGAGGCGAGGTTGACGGCTAAGGCTTCGTCTCGTCGAGAGGAACACGATGGTTGTCTCGAATTTCCCATATTTCTCACGGTCAGAAAGATACGTGGCTTTTAGTGTTCGGGTTAGGAAGAATCAGATTTGAAAACAAGTTTTCGGGATTACCTACAACACCAAATGATGGATAAGCCCTAGATCTGGTCTCCGGGGGTGGTGGCTGCGACGCGGAATGGGCAGAGCTTCGCTGGAGGCTTTTTCTTTATCATTTTCTAAAGGAGGAGGCACATATTTATAAGGTGAGATCTAGGGTTTTGGGAAAAAGGTAATGGGCTTTTGGGTTTGGTCTGGGCTTTCTCCTTCTTTTTAGAAAATTTTAATATGGGCTAGGCCAGGGCCATTACAAATCCCCCCCCCTTAAAAGAATTCGTCCCAAATTCTGTGGCGAGAGTTCTCCACTGCAGCTCCTTACCAACGCCCGCTCCGCAACTTCGCTGACCGAACTGAACTTGAACGCTTGCTCGCTTTAAAAGATCTTGTCCTTGAATCATGAAGACTGCTTCTCCACCCCCCCCCCCCTTTTTCCAACCACGCTCTGAATTGTCCTTCTCTTGTTACCAATCCAACAGTAGTTCCAGAATGCAACACCAAACGTCACATGGTACCGCCCATGTCCATTAGGGTCGATCCCTAACATTTAGAAACAACACTCATCCCTGTAGTGGTTCTAATGAAGAATGTTTTGGAACTAATCCTGATTCAATTCTCAGATTCAGATTATCCTAAACATGCTGATCTAGGTTCTTCTTGAATAGAAACTTTATGATCTCACCTTTTACCTGTTTATGCAGCGGAAAGAGAGAACAGGTCAGAGATCAGAGAGCCACCAAATGATAACTCCTCCAGAGGTTCACACACGCACACCAAGCAGGAAGAGAGGCTGCTAGACCACGGAAGAGGAGGCGCAGACACAGAGAGAGTTGGCGCAGGGAGGCTAGGGTTAGGGAGAAAGAGTTTTGGGTTTTAGTTTATAAAACCCTTCTCTTTCCCTTTTGGGCTTTTGGGCCCAAATACCAATCTGATTAAATCCCTTGGATTTAATCAGACCCATTAATCTCTCTCTTAGTACGACAAATGCCTGGCACTTTTACCGTACTTCTGCTAAGCCGTTCCTACACAATTTCCTGTTAGCTTAGGCGTGTGACCCATATGGGATCATATAATAAAGGCAATAAGTCCAAGACTTATAGATCATGAGCGGACTCTAGCAAGCCATCATGACCCCCAGTATTATATGACTTATGTCTGATCATTGACATACTCTTACTTTCTAGAGACAGTACTGAGATTACTGGACACAATTCCAACAATCTCCCACTTGTACTGGAATCTCTGTATTCATAATCCTTTTGTCTCAATATCTCGATTAGTCATAAGGCAAGATTGGTGTCATCCTTATAAAGCCTAATCTTGTTCATCGGACTCTGATTCGATACTGACAATCCAAACGACTCGGGACAGTCCGTTTGAGCATGGCCATGCATTTTCCAGTATTCAAATCTCCGATTGGCCTAGAGATATTCACTCCATTTATATTGGAGGGACAAATCCCGTCTTGTTCCATCACTGTAAACTACTCATTTCATAATGTACCCAAACAAGGTCCTTATAACTATCGCAGAACGATAGCGTTAGACAATGATCAAAGTGCATCAGTCCATGTGCAGTCACATGCATGCGAACTCAGGTCTAAGGACTATACTCTATAGTCGTAGTAAGAATCTCTTATGACACAGATATAAATATCCTGAAGAGTTCTTATAAGCGGGTCATGTCCGGTCGTATGTTCCCAACATACACCTATGTACTGACTTTGATGCCGCGCATCTATGACATACTGAGACTTTGTCATAAGTCACATACCAATCTAGTCTCACACGGTTGTTGGTGTTCCAATTTCAACAACCTTCGACTAGGGACAGGATGATATAAGCCATCTATCAAATATAGGGTCTCATGATCAAGCTAAATGACTTTGATAACTCAAGATCAAGTCACTTACTTCGATGACCTATAAAATGGTTCATATCATTTTGGAACGATTATTTCATCACAGTTAAAATAATCTTGAAATAATAATTTCATTAAACATCTTAAAATGTTTTACAAGAACATATCAATAACTAAATAAAGCCCTTTACTAACTCCCACTGAAATTTAGACTACATCTTAATTTCACTTATCCTACAGCAACAGTCTGTGACTCGTGCTTAGGCCTAAGGAGTGGCTTTGTTAATAGATTAGCAACGTTCTCATTCGTTGAAACTTGCTGATCTACTTAACATCTCTGTCATTTATCTCACGGAATAGGTTACACCTATTCTCAAGGTGTTTGGACCTCTGATGTGCAGCTAGTCTCATCTATGCTGGGAATCACATCGAGTTCAGTGACGAACTCTTCTTTCCAAACAACCTCTTTCGCCGCTTTCCAAGCTGCGAAATGTTCAGCTTAAGTCATGGAGTTAGCAACAGTGCCTTGCACCGCCAGACAGACACAAGATATAACCGGACTGTGACCGGAAATCATCTTTGTTCGTTGGAAACTTGCCTTTCAGACTCTACCGACTCGTAGCACCTCACTTTCTCCGTAAATCAAGAACTTATCCTTAGTATTCCTTAAATACTTTAGGATAGTCTTTACGGCAATCCAGTGATTCATTGCTGGATTTGACTGGTCTTTTACTTGTCTTGCTTAACATTAAAGCAACATCAAACAAGTACGTTTCATGGCATACATGATAGATCCAATTGCCGACGCATATGGAATCTTATCCATGCATTTAAGCTCAGCAGTTATCGTAGGACACTGTGTCTTGCTTAACGTAATGCCATGTGACATTGGCATAAAACCCTTCTTGGAATGCTGAAAACGTGTAGGACTTTGTCGGGATAAGAATCCTGACTTTGTCCTTCCAGCTCTTTCGGATCTCTATCTTTAGATCCAAAATCCAAAAACATACGTGGCTTTACCCATGTCAATCATTAGAACCAACTCCCAAGCCAGTCCTTTACCGACTGCAGCATTGGGACGTCATTTCCGATAATCAGTATGTCATCGACATACTATATGAGACATACAACATCGCTCCCATTTATCTATTAGTAAACGCACAGTTCCATTTCGTTCCTGTTCAAGTCAAAACCTTGACTACTTCAACAGAACGAAGATTCCAACTCCGATATGTTTGCTTCCATCCATGAATGGATCAATAAAGCTAACTTACACATAGTGTAATTTTTCGGAGTCCGGGCTCACTTTCGCTTCCTTGAATTTCGCAGATTCGTCGCTTTCAATGATCATCAGATCATGCGAACTTTCAATGATTATCAGGTTCAACTAATGACGAGAAAACACTCTCGAATTAGTAACTGATTCATTCATATCTGCGAACTTCAGGCTCTACAGGTGTAGATTCTACAGAAATCTGTAAATCCATCCGTTGCTCTCCCTCAACAGGTTGAGCAGCCTCCTGTATTTCTCGAATTTCTTCGAGTTATACTTTTACTCCCACTGTTCTTCTTGGAAAATAACTTCCCTTCTTAGAAAACAGAATGGACGTAAAAGTAACAAGCCTTGGTTTCCCTAGGACAACCAGCGAAGTAGCACAACTACAAATACTCAGTAAAGACGAATTTGGATCGATTCCAATCCACATTTACGTGGTGTCTTTCAACTGATATTGGTGGAACCTTTTCAGCGTAAACTTAGATATTTCTAGAGCGTTATTCTTAAATAATATCATGGAAGATTCGTGTGACTCATCTTTAATCATTTCTAATAAGATCTGATTCTTTCTCACAGAAACACCTTCAGGTTTTCAGGAGAAATGAGCTGTGAAACGATTTCACACTCATTTAGATGATCACATAATCAATGACTTAAGTATTCTCACTCGTGATCTAATCCAGAGTCTTAATACTTCTGTCATTCAGATCCTATACTTCATTCTGGAACTCTTTCGACCATGTCAAAGAATTCCGACTTGTGTCTCATCAAATGAACACAGTCACACTCACTGAAGTAATCAGTAGAGACAATGAAGTACAGGAAATTTTCTCTTGCATTACTGCTCATTGGGCCACATACATGAGTATGTTCCAGGTCCAATAAGCCTTTGGGCCTTTCTCTAGCTCGGCTAAGATAGGCCCCTTTACCTTTTGGTCCAGTAAACAGAATTCAAGTCTCATAAGATATTTTATCAAATGAGCCCAACAGTCCATGACTATGGGATTTCTGAATCCGACTTACTCTATGTGACCAAGACTTTATGCCAAGAAAAATCAGGTTTAACTCATCAGATTTAAACCAATTTGGTATTTATGTTACATTTAGGCACTCTTTGGTTTAAGATATAAAACCCATTCCTTGAATAGGGTGCTACAATTAACATTTCATTAAGATCAAAAGAACAAAACTTGTCTTTATCAAAATGAAAATATTCAAATTCTTCACAAGAAAATGAAAAACAACTCTGCTTAAAGCAGGTACATTGTAGCAATTACTTAATACAAAACCAAGCCTCGAAGGCATCTACAAGTGAAAACCCTACGGCTGAGGCAGCATCCCAAGCTCCTTCCAGACATGTAGTTTCACTTGCCCTTCCTTCAAAGTTCTACTGTTGCCCAGGCTCTGCATATTATAACAAATATCAGTGCCACAACCAGTATCCAATACCTATAAGGTAGAACTTGAAGTAATAACATGAATACCTGAGGAAGTAGTCTCATAAATCAACTTCAACTCCTCATCATCTTCCATGAATTTAATGCAATTTCTCTTCCAATGCCCAGTCTCTTTACAGTAGCAGCACTTACCAACGTAAGAGGTATCTGACTCGGGCTCAGAAGACACACGCTTGCCATGATTCAAAATCTGGACAACTTTGTCTTCACCCTTGTCAGCATTAGGTTTAGTAAACCTACCCTTCTCATTCATGAGATTGTACAGGGTACTCTTCACGTTTGGCTCAACTGTCTTGAGCATATCATGCAGTTCAGTCAGCGTCTTCGTTAAGCCTTTCTTGATATAGTTCCTTCTGAACTTATCATAGCTTGACGGCAGTGACTGCAGAATGATCTCAGTTGCCAATTCTTGGCTAACTGGATAATCCAGTTTCCTCAGGTTATCAATGTAACCCATCATTTTACTGACATGAGGACTCACTGGATGATCATTTGGTAGCTTGCAGCTAGTGAGAGACTTAACCAACCGGTATCTCTCCACTCTTATCTGCTCCTGAAATTTCAATTTCAGGCTGCTGATCATTTCTATTGGCGACTCCATGTTCTCATATTGCTCCCGCAAGTCTGAGTCCATGGTAGCCAATATCATACCACGCACATCTACCGTATCATTATAATGCTTATTCCAAGCATTATATACTGCATGAGAAGCATTGGACCCGATCCTCACGGGGAGAGCTCTCTCAAGGACATAGTCCTTTCTCTCCTGTCTGAGGACTAGCCTCAGGTTCCGCGACCAAGTCAAGAAATTTGATCCGTTCAGCTTGTCCATCTCAAGGACAGACCGGATCGAGAAAGTGTTTTGATTGTTTGTGCTAGTCATAGCTGAAATTTAAGATAAAAGAATTTTAGTTAATATGTTCAATATGATTAATCTTGTATTAAATTTAATATGATTAATCACGCATTATATTCAATAACATAAGTTACCCTCAATAGAATATAATGATTCCAAGATCCACATATAACTAAGATTAAAGTGGGCCACTGGCCGTCACCCAACTTTAGCTTATATCGGTAAGCCCTATCTCGGCTAATTATATCCGTGATATAACTCTTGGTTGTGAATCTGGGCCCGAGGCCCAATCCACTCTGATGTCTCAAGGCCCGGGACTCCCGATGGCCTAGTCAAGAAAACCAGACTATACAGTCATGTAATCATTAATGTCTGGGACTCCCAATGACATTTATGAATCACAAACCGTCTTATCCACGCAAAAGTAGACAGCCTCACACTGTAAGGCCATGAATACAATTGAATGGGCTTCGACAGCTGACATAGACTGGACAAGACATCCAACGCTTGATATTATTTGAGGTTTGTAGGTTTATTAAAAATTCATCCCAAAATAGAAGATTACTATTTTGGGAAACTTTCCTTTTTGGGAAACCTACTAATTTTGGAAACTTTCTAAAATTGGAAACTTCCTAAAATTGGAAACTTTCTAAATATAGAAATTTCCTAAAATCCAAAACATGCAAATCTAGAAACTTCTAATTTAAGAAACTTTCTAATTTCAAAATTTTGGAAACTCATTAATTTAAAATCGATTTTATAATTTTATAAAAATAAATTTCAAATTAATTCTGAAGAAAAGACTCAAATAATTGGCCCAATTGTTTTAACTTCTTGGCCCGAGGCCCAAGAATTGGTTCATGTCCAAGACATAACCCAATTGCCCAATTAAATGACATAACCGGTCTGGTTCATTAAAATTGGTCTTAACCAAAATTAATTATTACGATGACCACAATTGTCAACCGGTTATTTACTAAACCGGATTTTCTCAATTTATTTGGTCCAACCAAATCAAATTAGAAAATCCTGGTTTAGGCACAAAATCCAATATTTCTTTCGACATTGGATTTCTTATTCCGGTTTAACCAGACTTAATAAATTTATTAAATCTGTTTATTAAACCAGAACGAATAATTTTAATTAAAATTTTAAACCGAACCTTGAACCGAACCGAACCGATCATGACCTAGCCGTGAGCTTCAAGCAATCACGACAGCCGCAAGCCAGCCGCGTTTGATCCACGATCGAGGACGGCTGCTTGGACGGGACGATCGTTCGGGACGATGCTCGGGACGGGATGGGCCGTGAGATCGGGACGAGACAGCCGGGCCATCTCTTGTGATCGGACGGGACGCGGGACGGGCAAGGCTCGATGCAAGCATCGCCTTGCGCCTCACGGACGAGCGATCCAACCGGACGACACAATCCATGCAATCCTTGCGGATCCATGCGATGCTCGCTCCGCGGTTGATCGATCCGATCGGGCAACGATCGATCCATGCTATCGATCGACGATCGATACATGCGATCGGTCTTGGCCGATCGGTTCTATTCTCGGCCGATCGCTTACTAAGTCATATAGCTTGGTTTGCGATTTCAAATGTTTGTTTAGGGTTCAATTCTTGTTTCTTAAGTGATTTATCTTATCAGTAGTTGATTCAAAACACTTCTAAACAATTTAAACAACCTAAACATTGAATCTAAACAAGAAATCCTAAGAACCAATAGCTCTGATACCACTGAAGAATGTTTTGGAACTAATCCTGATTCAATTCTCAGATTCAGATTATCCTAAACATGCTGATCTAGGTTCTTCTTGAATAGAAACTTTATGATCTCACCTTTTACCTGTTTATGCAGCGGAAAGAGAGAACAGGTCAGAGATCAGAGAGCCACCAAATGATAACTCCTCCAGAGGTTCACACACGCACACCAAGCAGGAAGAGAGGCTGCTAGACCACGGAAGAGGAGGCGCAGACACAGAGAGAGTTGGCGCAGGGAGGCTAGGGTTAGGGAGAAAGAGTTTTGGGTTTTAGTTTATAAAACCCTTCTCTTTCCCTTTTGGGCTTTTGGGCCCAAATACCAATCCGATTAAATCCCTTGGATTTAATCAGACCCATTAATCTCTCTCTTAGTACGACAAATGCCTGGCACTTTTACCGTACTTCTGCTAAGCCGTTCCTACACAATTTCCTGTTAGCTTAGGCGTGTGACCCATATGGGATCATATAATAAAGGCAATAAGTCCAAGACTTATAGATCATGAGCGGACTCTAGCAAGCCATCATGACCCCCAGTATTATATGACTTATGTCTGATCATTGACATACTCTTACTTTCTAGAGACAGTACCGAGATTACTGGACACAATTCCAACATCTAATACTTGAATGAGATGCTCCGTTTCAATCCAGTTCTCCTCAACGGTTTCCATTACCGTGCCATAGTGCATCATCCACTTCTAAATGGATTCTCTTTGACGGTTTACCATTACCGTGCACTATGGTGTTGACTGTCGTATAAACCATCATCCTTGCTTTTTATTGGTGAACAATGAGGTTAACCATGTCCATTATGGCTACCTGACTTGTGGGAAACAACCCACCGCGCTTCCGCTGCGCACTCTGATTTCCAAACCGACTTCCAATCTGACTTGTGGGGAATGACCTACCACGCTTCCGCTGCGCACTCTGATTGTTGGGAATGTCCTGAAATCTACCGTACTATCTCTAGAAAGTATAATAAGTGTCGAGATCAGACATAAGTCATAAATACTGGGTGATCATGATGGCTTGCTAGAGTCCGCTCTTGATCTATAAGTTTAGGACTTATTACCAGTATTGTATGATCCCGAAGGGTCACACACCATAGCTAACGGGAAAGTTAAATGGAATTAATACAGTAAGATGCAATGGCATTTACTGTATTGGATCAGAGAATTGGGCCAGACAAAATGCAGGCTTTTGTCTGATTTGTGTCTTGGGCCCAAATGATAAATGAGCCATTAGTCATTAGACTTGGGCCCATTAGAGAGTTAATGAGGCATTAAGAAATCGATTAGGGTTGGGTAACCCATTATTCCTTGCGATTTCTAGTGTGGCCGAAAACCATCTCATCCTCGCTCTAACTCTCTCTTTTCTGATCTGATCCATCTCTTTGGTCTAGCAGCCATCCCAGATTGTAAGAGTGTGGATACCGAAGGAGGAGCAGGTTGTTCATCTGTTCTAACTGATCTTGTCATTACCATCTCTAATCCGCTGCAAAAGGTAATGTCACAGGTTGGTTTTATGATTCAGTTACAAGAACCTAGATCTGTTTTAAGATTATGTGCTAGGTTGCAATTTGGGAATTGAACCTTGAACAAACACCATAATCCTTCAGTGGTATCAGAGCCAGGTTATTAGTTCTTGTAATTTGGATCATAGGGCTGTTTAATAATTTTCTTGTAATTGATTATAGTTATTAAAAACCCTAATCGAGTGTTTTGGTTTTGGCATGTGAAGAGCCGATTAATTATCAAGTGAAATGATGAATTAATTAAAACCCTAATTGGTCTCGGGCGTGTGCTTGTGTTGCTTTGCCGAGTGATGCATGATCGCATAGTGATCGTGTGTTGATCGATATTGAGCCGTGTGTTGCGATCTCTTTAATTAATTGAGTCGATTATGTTGTTTAATCTGAAAGCCGGCGTGAATGTTCGGCGAGTAATCATGATCCATGCGATCGATGGCCAATGATAACACGTGATCGTTGATGTTAACACGATGTTAACACGAGAGACCGTGCGATGATCGATCGTTAGCGATCGTGAGCACCCGCTAGGTCTCCAATGGTTCATGGGCCATCGATTGCGTTAATGGGCCGAGTTGGATCATGGATCCGATCGTTGGCCCGTTAAAATTTTACGTCCCGCGAATAGTCAATCGGTTAAACCGAGCTTCGCGGTTCGTTGCCCAAAACCGCACCGATTTAACCGGTCCATTTAATTGGCGGTTAATTGTGTGTTTAAAGCCTTAAACCGCAAGTTAAATCAAATTGGCTAAAACACTAGGTGTTTCTTCCCGGTTTTGGATTTAACTGAACCGATCCAATTTAATTGGTGGTTCAAGCGGTTAACCCGAATCGCGGTTTGCTGTAAATTATTTAATACATGGTATTATTTAATTTCTGGTTAAACCGGATTGAAATTCAAAAATTGAATTTTAACCTAAACCGAAGGCTGATCTAAGTTTGATTTGGTTGGACCAAATAATTTAGAACAGGTCTGGTTTAGTAAATAACCGATGGTTTTGATAGTTAATTTGGTCTTGGACCAGAATTAATAAACCGAATCGGTTATGTCAAATTATTGGGCCAACTGGAATTCTATGGTCTTGGGCCAAGAATTGGGCCTATAATTTATGACCCAACCCGAAAATATTAATAAAATATTAAATTAGAAATTTCTATTTTTAGTAAGTTACTAAATTTAGAAAGTTTCTAAAATAAGTAAGTTTCCCAAAATAGTAATCTTCTATTTTTGGAAATAAAATTTAAAAATCCTCAAAAACAATATCAAGCTTGGATGTCTTTCCAATCTTGTCAGCTACTTAACGCTTATTCGATTACAGATATGGCTTACAGTGTGAGGTGTCTGTTTTCGCATAAGTAAAGTAGTATATAGTCACTAATTTCATTGGGAGTCCCAGACTTTAGTGATTATTTGACTGTAAGAGATTGGTTTCCTTGACTGGGCCATCGGGAGTCCCGGGCCTTGAGACATCTGGTGAATTTGGGCCTCGGGTCCAATTCACAACCGAGAGTTATATGAGATATAACTAGCTGTGTGTATGCTTACCAAGTAAAGCTAATTTCGGGTGACGGCCAGTGGCCCACTTTGGATTTAGCTGAACATGGGTCTCGGAATCATTGCATTCTTATGAGGTTAAACAAAGAAATTTTGAATGCAATGCGAGTTTTCTTATAAGTTATTAAGATTACTCTTTTATGAACTAAATAACTAAAACTCGTTTTATCTCTAAATTTCAGCTATGACGAGCACAAACAATCAAAACACTTTCTCGATCCGGTATGTCCTTGAGATGGACAAACTGAACGGATCAAATTTCTTGACTTGGTCGCGGAACTTGAGACTAGTTCTCAGGCAGGAGAGAAAGGACTATGTCCTTGAAAGAGCTCTCCCCGTGAGGATCGGGTCCAATGCCTCTCATGCAGTATATAATGCTTGGAATAAGCATTATAATGATGCGGTAGATGTGGGTGGTCTGATATTGGCTACCATGGACTCAGATTTGCGGAAGCAATATGAGAACATGGAGTCGCCAATAGAGATGATCAGCAGCCTGAAATTGAAATTTCAGGAGCAGGTAAGAGTGGAGAGATACCAGTTGGTTAAATCTCTCACTAGCTGCAAGCTACCAAATGATCATCCAGTAAGTCCTCATGTCAGTAAAATGATGGGTTACATTGATAACCTGAGGAAACTGGATTATCCAGTTAGCCAAGAATTGGCAACTGAGATCATTCTGCAGTCACTGCCGTCAAGCTATGATAAGTTCGTGAGGAACTATATCAAGAAAGGCTTAACGAAGACGTTGACTGAACTGCATGATATGCTCAAGACAGTTGAGCCAAACGTGAAGAGTACCCTGTACAATCTCATGAATGAGAAGGGTAGGTTTACTAAACCTAATGCTGACAAGGGTGAAGACAATGTTGTCCAGATTTTGAATCATGGCAAGCGTGTGTCTTCTGAGCCCGAGTCAGATACCTCTTACGTTGGTAAGTGCTGCTACTGTAAAGAGACTGGGCATTGGAAAATAGATTGCATTAAATTCATGGAAGATTATGAGGAGTTGAAGTCGATGTATGAGACTACTTCCTCAGGTATTCATGTTATTACTTCAAGTTATACCTTATAGGTATTGGATACTGGTTGTGGCACTGATATTTGTTATAATATGCAGAGCCTGAACAACAGTAGAACGTTGAAGGAAGGGCAAGTGGAACTGCGTATCTGGAAGGAGCTTGGGATGCTGCCTCAGCCGTAGGGTTTTCACTTGTAGATGCCTTTGAGGCTTGGTTTTGAATTAAGTAATTGCTACAATGTACCTTCTTTAAGCAGAGTTGTTTTTCATTTTCTTGTGAAGAATTTGAATGTTTTCATTTTGATAAAGACAAGTTTTGTTCTTTTGATCTTAATGAAATGTTAATTGTAGCGCCCTATTCAAGGAATGGGTTTTATATCTTAAACCAAAGAGTGCCTAAATATAACATAAATACCGAATTGGTTTAAATCTGATGAATTAAACCTGATTTTTCTTGGCATAAATGTTTTGGTCACATAGAGTAAGTCGGATTCAGAAACCCCATAGTTATGGACTTTTGGGCTCATTTGAATGGATATCTTATGAGACTTGAATTCTTCTTACTGGACCAAAACACAAAGGGCCCATCTTAGCCGAGCTAGAGAAAAGCCCAAAGGCTTATTGGACATTGGACATACTCATGTATGTGGTCCGATGAGCAGTAATGCCAGAGAAAATTTCCTGTACTTCATTGTCTCTACTGATTACTTCAGTGAGTGTGACTGTGTTCATTTGATGAGACACAAGTCGGAATCTTTGATATGATCGAAAGAGTTCCAAAATGAGGTATAGAATCTGAATGACAGAAGTATTAAGACTCTGGATTAGATCACGAGTGAGAATACTTATGTCATTGATTGTGTGATCATCTGAATGAGTGTGAAATCGTTTCACAGCTCATTTCTCCTGAAAACCTGGAGGTGTTTCTGTGAGAAAGAATCAGATCTTATTAGAAATGATTAAAGATGAGTCACACGAATCTTCCATGATATTCTTTAAGAATAACGCTCTAGAAATATCTAAGTTTACGCTAAAATAGTTCCACCAATATCAGTTGAAAGACACCACGTAAATGTGGATTGGAAATGATCCAAATTCGTCTTTACTGAGTATTTGTAGTTGAGCTACTTCGCTGGTTGTCCTAGGGAAACCAAGGCTTGTTACTTTTACGTCCATTCTGTTTTCTAAGAAGGGAAGTAACTTTCCAAGAAGAACAGTGGGAGTAAAAGTATAACTCGAAGAAATTCGAGAAATACAGGAGGTTGCTCAACCTGTTGAGGAAGAGCAGCGGATGAATTTACAGATTTCTGTAGAATCTACACCTGTAGAGCCTGAAGTTTGCAGATCTGAATGAATCAGTCACTAATCCGAGAGTGATTTCTCGTCATTAGTTGAACCTGATGATCATTGAAAGTTGCCATGATCTGATGATCATTGAAAGTGACGAACCTACGAAATTCACAAAAGCGAAAGTGAGCCCGGACTCCGAAAAATTACACTATGTGTAAGTTAGCTTCATTGATCCATTCATGGATGGAAGCAAACACATCGGAGTTGGAATCTTCGTTCTGTTGAAGTAGTCAAAGTTTTGACTTGAACAGGAACGAAGTGGAACTGTGCGTTTACTAAAAGATAAGTGGGAGCGATGTTGCATTTCTCATATTGTATGTCGATGACATACTGATTCTCGGAAATAACGTCCCAATGCTGCAGTCGGTAAAGGACTGGCTTGGGAGTTGGTTTAATGATTGACATGGGTAAAGCCACGTATGTTCTTGGATTTTGGATCTAGAGATAGAGATCCAAAACAACTGGTAGGACAAAGTCAGGATTCTTAAATTGACAAAGTCCTACACGTAATCAGCAATCCAAGAAGGGTTTTATGCCAATGTCACATGGCAATACGTTAAGCAAGAAGCAGTGTCCTACGATATCTGCTGAGCTTGAATGCATGGATAAGATTCCATATGCGACGGCAATTGGATTTATCATGTATGCCATGACACGTACTTGTTTTGATGTTACTTTAATGTTAAGCAAGACAAGTAAAGACCAGTCAAATCCAGCAAAGAATCACTGGATTGCCGTAAAGAATATCCCAAAGTATTTGAGAAATACTAAGGATAAATTCTTGGTTTACGGAGAAAGTGAGGTGCTGCAAGTTGGTAGAGTCTGAAAGGCAATTTTCCAATAAACAAAGATAATTCCCGGTCACAGTCCGGCTATATCTTGTGTCTATCTGGCGGTGCAAGGCACTGTTGCTGACTCTATGACTTAAGCTGAACATTTCGCAGCTTGGAAAGCGGCGAAAGAGGTTGTTTGGAAAGAAGAGTTCATCACTGAACTTGATGTGAATCCCAGCGTAGTTGAGACTAGCTGCACATCAGTGGTCCAAACACCTTGAGGGTAGGTATAACCTATTCCGTGAGATAAATGACAGAGGTGTTAAGTAGATAAGCAAGTTTCATCGAATGAGAACGTTGCTAATCTATTAACGAAGCCACTCCTTAGGCCTAAGCACGAGTCGCGGACTGTAGCTGTAGGATGAGTGAAATTAAGATGTAGTCTTGATTTCAGTGGGAGTTTGTAAATGGCTTTATCTAGTTATTTTGAAAGGTTCATGTAAACATAATATTTTATGTTTATGAAATCTATGATTTCTGGATTATTTTAATTGTGATATAAATAATCGTTCCAAAATGATTCATGTCATTATATATGGGCCATCGAAGTACATGAGTAGACTTGATCCTGAAACCCCATATTTAACGAAATGACATAAATCATAGTGTCCATAGTCGAAGGTTGTTGAATTGGAACACCAACAACCACTTGAGACTAGATTGTGTTGAGACTTATGACCAAGTTTCGAGGGGTCATAGATGCGCGGCATCAAAGTCGACACATAGGTATATGTAGGGGAGCATATGACCGGACATGGCCCGCTGATGAGAACTCTACAAGATATTAATATCTGTGTCATAAGAGGTTCTCATATACGACTATAGAGTATAGTCCTTAGACCTGAGTTCGCATGCATGTGGCTGCACATGGAGTAATGCGCTTTGATCATTGTCTAACGCTGTTTCGTAACTGGGAGCTATAAGGACCTTGGTTGGGTGTATTATGAATTGTGTAGTTCATAGTGATGGAACAAGATGGGATTTGTCCCTGCCGTTTAATGGAGGTAATATCTCTAGGCCAATCGGAGATTTGATAGCTGGTAAGAGAATGGCCATTCCCAAACGGACTTGCCCAAGTCGTTTGAATTGTCAGTATCAAATCTGGTCCGATAAACATGGTCTGGCTATATAAGGATGACACGCATCTTGCCTTATGCCAGATCGAGATATTAAGACAAAAGGACTAGGGAATGTAGGATTCTAGTACAATCGGGAGATTGTTGGGAATGTCCTGTGTAGGATTCCAGTACAAGTGGGAGATTGTTGGGAATGTCCTGAAATCTACCGTACTATCTCTAGAAAGTATGATAAGTGTCGAGATCAGACATAAGTCATAAATACTGGGTGATCATGATGGCTTGCTAGAGTCCGCTCTTGATCTATAAGTTTAGGACTTATTACCAGTATTGTATGATCCCGAAGGGTCACACACCATAGCTAACGGGAAAGTTAAATGGAATTAATACAGTAAGATGCAATGGCATTTACTGTATTGGATCAGAGAATTGGGCCAGACAAAATGCAGGCTTTTGTCTGATTTGTGTCTTGGGCCCAAATGATAAATGAGCCATTAGTCATTAGACTTGGGCCCATTAGAGAGTTAATGAGGCATTAAGAAATCGATTAGGGTTGGGTAACCCATTATTCCTTGCGATTTCTAGTGTGGCCGAAAACCATCTCATCCTCGCTCTAACTCTCTCTTTTCTGATCTGATCCATCTCTTTGGTCTAGCAGCCATCCCAGCTTGTAAGAGTGTGGATACCGAAGGAGGAGCAGGTTGTTAATCTGTTCTAACTGATCTTGTCATTACCATCTCTAATCCGCTGCAAAAGGTAATGTCACAGGTTGGTTTTATGATTCAGTTACAAGAACCTAGATCTGTTTTAAGATTATGTGCTAGGTTGCAATTTGGGAATTGAACCTTGAACAAACACCATAATCCTTCACTGATTCCCAGACCGGTTTCCAATCTGACTTTCAGCTCAAGGTTTCCTACCTTGTGATCCAGATGTAGTGCTTTCCAAACACCATCCCTTGGGTTTCCTTCCCTGGTTACACTTGCCATCCTTTCCTCTCCCTTGCAGCTTCTTGCCAATCCGCCATAGTGTTTTCCTAACACTTTTCCCTTGGGTTTCCATTTCCAATAACTAGCTTTGTCCACTTGAGCTTGCAATTAAAGAATTCCAGCTGACTAGGCAATTCCAAATGCCACAATGTCACTTTCTAATGCTTTTGTGATCTATTTTCCCTCTTGAAGTGCTCCATTAGCTACTCCAGTAGTCCACAAAGAACTCCGAGGCAAACCGTTTCCTTTCCGGTTCCACCGTTGAATCTCGAGCCCGCCATGCCACTAAGATCTCCTCCAGCTTCCAGCCTGATCAATCTTTCAACGAGTCGTCGATAACCCATTGAAGTTGATGTCACAAACCGATTCCAAGATTCCATACATGGAATAGATTTGGACAGTTTCCAAATGCTCCTTTTGCACCAAACACCACGAACAACTCTTGCCGCTTATTCCAATTCGAAATCCGCCGCTTCCTATGGCTTCCTGGCAATCCGGTCTTTCCGTCGACCTCTTGCAATCCGTTCTTTCCATCGACCTCTAGCGGTACTCCTTGCAACTTCCCTGACGCCTCTTGCAACTCTTCTAGAACTTCCTGTAACTCTGGCAACTCTCTGCTACACTCCCGCAGTAGTCTTTCCGGTGAACGTCTCCACATCCTGATCACCCGTCTCCACGTTCTGATCGCCCTCGCACGCTTGATTGAATAACACTCTGAACAGACGATGACCCCCACACTCACCCCAATAGTACTGACTGCCCTGTAGGCGCACACCGCAACATACATCCCAACATACACCTCAACGGCACACATCACGACATACATCCAGCACACATCTTAAGGGCAGTAGCACCACTAAGTTTGAAGACACTGGCCCCAACCTGCAAGGAGAAGTTCTATCTAGACTAGGACCGGTGTGGAGAACAATCAAGGATATAATTGGTGCTTGAAAAAGCCTTTCGCAAAGTAACCGTTTTAATAAAAAATTCGCAAACACTTTGAAAAGTTTGAAAACATAGGTTTTGGGTAAACAACGGAAGCTGATCTCCCAATACGGAGCTGGGAGATTTAAACCTAGGCTCTGACACCAAATTGTAACACCCGTTTCCCGGCGAACCGGGGACGCGGCATTAAGGCACCCGTTGAACCAAATTCGGTCCAACCGGGATGCCATCCCAACTTGTTCCAGGTCCCAGGCGCCGCCTTCATGTTCAAAGCCACCAATGACGTCACATGATCGAATCAATCCCGCATCCGGACCTGCAAGAAAACGGGAATAGGGAAAGGGAAGAAGACTGAGTAATTGTTTCAAACAAAATTACCCAGCGAGGGCAGATTTAAGGAACCCGCAATCCCGGCTTACGCCACACAACTACGAGAATGAATTCTAAGTTAATATCACCTTGCAATAACGCCCGAAGGCTTCACCACACAATACTAACGTCCACTCGTGCTTTCACACTCATGAACACCTCCCAGCCCAAAGGCCCACACAACCCGGCCCACGACCAATCCTCTTCGGCCCGTCGGCTATTCCTCTTGGGGGATGGCCAAGACCCCCTTCCGACGACTTCAAGGACGCGTACCAAAACTCGTTATACACGCCCTGCCACACAACACCCTTTCGGGGGCCCTACCACAATTCTATTCACACATGTCCGTCACGTACAATCAACATTTTTAGTCTCAGCGATATCCTAGCAATTCTACGTTCCACAATCAATCACATCAGGTACCTTACTATCCTACGCTACCTAGGAAAGACCGTATTAACAAAGGACTCACGCCCGGAATTGAATAGAGCAAGGGAGATCACAACTGGTCCACACCTTGCCCAAAGAAGGGGCAAAACGTAATTTAGAAGCCCCATTATCCCGAACGGACATTGGATCTGGAAAGAGCAGGAAAATTCGAGTGGATTAGGATTTCGTTTTGCTCAAATCGGGCTTAGGATGAGCTAGTTATGATCAATTGAAAATAACCAGTTCAACCAGCTAACCGACCTAAACCGGGATTTGAAATCAAAATTGAAATTAAGAATTGAAATTAGAAAACCGGATTAAACCAAAATAAACCGAACCAGACTGGGCCGGTCAACGGTCAACGGTCCGACCCGGTCAACGCTGACCCAACCCGGTCAACCGAGTTGACTTGGTCGCCGGCCGAGTTGACTCGGCGGCGGCTCCGGCGATAGGTGACGGCTTCGGTCGGCGGCAGACGGCAGTGGCTCCCGGCGGACAGCGGCGGCGCGTGACTCCGGCGAATGCGGCGCGTCAGATCCTCACGCGGGTCTTTTACTGGCGCGTACGGGCGCGTCCGGAGCCGGATGGAGGCGAGGTTGACGGCTAAGGCTTCGTCTCGTCGAGAGGAACGCGATGGAGGTCTCGAATTTCCCAGATTCCTCACGGTCAGAAAGATACGAGGTTTTTAGTGTTCGCGTTAGGAAGAATCAGATATGAAAAAAAGGTTTTCGGGATTACCTTCAACACCAAACGATGGAGGAGCCCTAGATCTTGTCTCTGGGGGTGTGTTGGGAATGTCCTGAAATCTACCGTACTATCTCTAGAAAGTATGATAAGTGTCGAGATCAGACATAAGTCATAAATACTGGGTGATCATGATGGCTTGCTAGAGTCCGCTCTTGATCTATAAGTTTAGGACTTATTACCAGTATTGTATGATCCCGAAGGGTCACACACCATAGCTAACGGGAAAGTTAAATGGAATTAATACGGTAAGATGCAATGGCATTTACTGTATTAGATCAGAGAATTGGGCCCGACAAAATACAGGCTTTTGTCTGATTTGTGTCTTGGGCCCAAAAGATTAATGAGCCATTAGTCTAATGACTTGGGCCCATTAATGAGAGTAAAAGGATTTGAAACCCTAAGGAAGAATAGCTCACGCCATTCTTCTCCCTTGCAGCCGCGATTTTCATCTCTCTCTCTAACCTCTCTCTCTGATCTGATCCATCACTTTGGTCTAGCAGCCATCCCTTGCTTGTAAGAGTGTGGATACTCAAGGAGGAATAGGTGTTACCATCTGTTCTAGCTGATCTTGTCATTACCATCAATAATCCGCTGCAAAAGGTAATGTCACAGGTTTGATTTATGATTCGTTTTGCAAGTAACCTAGATCTGTTTAAGATTATGTGTTAGGTTGTAATTTGGAATTAAACCTTGAACAAACACTATAATCCATCAGTGGTATCAGAGCTAAGGTCATTAGTTTCTTGTAATTTGGATCATAGGGCTGTTTAATTGTTTAGAGAATCAATTATGCTAAAATTGATTAAAAAAACTTTTAAACCCTAAATCGGCTGCTTGATTTTGTCTTGGCCGAATGATCTCATTAATAATAGAATAGCACATTCTATTATATAAACCCTAATCGCATGATGCCTTCGATCGCAATAACCGTGTGATATTGCTTGAGCCGTAAGGCTGAGTAGCATGGGCCGCGTGATATTGGCCGAGATCGATCTTACGATCGTGAGGCAAGGTGCGATGCGTGTGCCGTGTAACCGAGCCGAGCGTGATCGATGCGATGATCGATCGTAAACGATCGTGAGCAAGCGCATGTTGCGCCTGTTGGATCATGGGCCTCGGATGAACATGGGCCCACAAATTGCGTTAATGGGCCGAGTTGGATCTTGGATCCGATTGTTTGGCCCATTAAATTTTACGTCCCGCGAATAGTCAATCGGTTAAACCGAGCTTCGCGGTTCGTTGTTCAAAACCACACCGATTAAACCGGTCCATTTAATTGGCGGTTAATTGTGTGTTTAAAGCGTTAAACCGCAAGTTAAATCAAATTGGCTAAAACACTAGGTGTTTCTTCCCGGTTTTGGATTTAACTGAACCGATCCAATTTAATTGGTGGTTCAAGCGGTTAACCCGAATCGCGGTTTGCTGGAAATTATTTAATACATGGTATTATTTAATTTCTGGTTAAACCGGATTGAAATTCAAAATTGAATTTTAACCTAAACCGAAGGCTGGTCTAAGTTTGATTTGGTTGGACCAAATAATTTAGAGCTGGTCTGGTTTAGTAAATAACCGATGGTTTTGATAGTTAATTTGGTCTTGGACCAGAATTAATAAACCGGATCGGTTATGTCAAATTATTGGGCCAGCTGGAATTCTATGGTCTTGGGCCAAGAATTGGGCCTATAATTTGTGACCCAACCCAAAATATTTAATAAAATATTAAATTAGAAATTTCTATTTTTAGTAAGTTACTAATTTTAGAAAGTTTCTAAAATAAGAAAGTTTCCCAAAATAGTAATCTTCTATTTTTGGAAATAAAACTTAAAATCCTCAAAAACAATATCAAGCTTGGATGTCTTTCCAATCTTGTCAGCTACTTAACGCTTATTCGATTACAGATATGGCTTACAGTGTGAGGTGTCTGTTTTCGCGTAAGTAAAGTAGTATATAGTCACTAATTTCATTGGGAGTCCCAGATTTTAGTGATTATTTGGCTGTAAGAGATTGGTTTCCTTGACTGGGCCATCGGGAGTCCCGAGCCTTGAGACATCTGGTGAATTTGGGCCTCGGGTCCAATTCACAACCGAGAGTTATATGAGATATAACTAGCTGTGTGTATGCTTACCAAGTAAAGCTAATTCCGGGTGACGGCCAGTGGCCCACTTTGGATTTAGCTGAACATGGGTCTCGGAATCATTGTATTCTTATGAGGTTAAACAAAGAAATTTTGAATACAATGCGAGTTTTCTTATAAGTTGTTAAGATTACTCTTTTATGAACTTAATAACTAAATCTCTATTGTCTCATATTTTCAGCTATGTCAAGCACAACAACTCAAAACACTTTCTCGATCCGGTCTGCCCTTGAGAAGGACAAACTGAACGGATCAAACTTCCTGAACTGGTCCAGGAACCTGAGACTTGTGCTCAGGCAGGAGAAGAAGGCTTATGTCCTTGAAAGAGCTCTCTCTCCTAGACCTGCGAATAATGCCGCACAAGCTGTGAAGAATGCTTGGGATACGCATTCTTCAGATGCTAATGACGTGATTTGCCTGATGTTGGCGACAATGGCTCCCGAGCTGCAGATGCAGTGGGAAGGCCTGACTTGTCCCATGGAGCTGATGGCAAATCTGAAAGCGTTGTTTCAGGAGCAGGCTCGTACAGAGAGATTCCAAACTGTTAAGAATCTCTTGGACTGTAAAATGGCTAAGGATGCAGCAGTGAGTCCACATGTTCTGAAAATGATGGGTTATCTCGATCATTTGACTAGGCTTGACTGTCCTATAAGCCAAGAGCTTGCTTGTGATATCGTTCTGCAGTCTCTTACTCCTGCATATGACCAGTTCATTTTGAACTATAATATGCATGGGTTGATAAAGACTTTGCCTGAGCTACATGGTATGCTCAAGACTGCAGAACCGAATTTGAAGAAGACCAAGGAGTCGTCCGTACTCATGGTGCAGAAGGGCAAGGGTTTTAAGAAATCCGCTGCAGACAAGGGAAAGGGCAAGGTAGTCAGCAATGAAAAGGCCAAGCCCAAGCCCGTGTCTAAAGCTGGGCCTTCTGATATCTGTCACTTTTGTAAAGAGGCAGGGCATTACCGCAGGGACTGTAAGAAATACCAGGAAAGTCTGAAGAAGAAGAAGTCTTTCGAGACTAAATCTTCAGGTATTTTTGTTATTGAAGTAAATACTACTACTTCTGATAATACCACTTGGGTATTAGATACTGGATGTGGGGCTCATATTTGTACTAATATGCAGGCGCTCAGCAACAGTAGAAGGTTGAAGCAAGGGCAAGTAGAGTTGCGGGTTGGCAATGGAGCGAAGGTTCCAGCACTGGCCGTTGGCACTTATTTGTTGTCTTTACCTTCTGGATTGATTTTAGAACTTGAGAATTGTTATTTTGTACCTGCTATAAGCAGAAATATCATTTCAGTTTCATTGTTGGATTTGCAAGGATTTGATTTTTCTATTAAGAATAAATTGTGTTCCTTTAATCTCAATGATATGTTCTATGGCTGTGCCCCTCTTATAAATGGGCTGTACATGCTGGATCAATCTGCTCCAGTATATAACATAGATACAAAACGGTTCAAATCTAACGAAGAAAATGAAACGTTTCTCTGGCATTGTCGTTTGGGGCACATTAGTGAGAAACACGTCAAGAGGCTCCATTCAAATGGACTCTTGGGCTCATTTGATTTTGAGTCTTGTGAGCAATGCGAATCTTGTCTAATGGGCAAAATGACACGGGCCCCTTTCAATAAACCCACAGAAAGGGCCAGTGAACTATTGGGCCTGATACATACTGACGTGTGTGGCCCAATGTCCACAAGTGCTAGAGGAAACTTTCAGTACTTCATTACATTCACTGATGATTTCAGTAGATATGGATATGTCTACTTGATGAAACATAAGTCGGAAACCTTTGAAAAGTTCAAAGAATTCCAGAATGAAGTACAAAACCAGCTTGGTAAAAGTATTAAGGCTCTTCGGTCGGACCGAGGAGGAGAATACTTGAGCCAGGAATTTCGTGATCATCTGAGTGAGTGTGGGATTATCTCCCAACTCACACCTCCTGGAACACCTCAGTGGAATGGTGTGTCTGAGAGAAGGAATCGGACATTGTTAGATATGGTCCGATCCATGATGAGTCACACAGACCTTCCTATATCCCTTTGGGGATATGCTTTGCTCACCGCAACGTTCACACTGAACAGAGTGCCATCAAAAGCAGTAGCAAAGACACCATATGAGATATGGACTGGAAAAGCTCCAGCAATGTCTTTTCTCAGAATTTGGGGTTGTGAAGCCTATGTCAAAAGATTAATCTCAGACAAGCTTACACCAAAATCTGACAAATGCTACTTCATTGGTTATCCTAGGGATACCAAGGCTTATTACTTCTATCTGCGATCCGAGAACAAAATCTTTGTTGCTCGGGATTGCACTTTTCTTGAAAGGGAGTTTCTCTCTAGAAAAGATAGTGGGAGTAAGGTACAACTTGATGAAATTCAAGAAGGACAGGAACCTGTTCAACCTAATGAGGAAGAACAGCAGGATGAATTACATGAAGTTGTAATAGAACCTGAACCTGCAGTACCTGAAGTTCGAAGATCCGGAAGGATCCGTCACGAACCTGATAGATATCAGGGATTTCTCGTGACTAATTGCCATGATCTTTTGATCATTGACGGTGATGAACCCTCGAACTTTGCAGAAGCCATGATGGGCCCTGACTCCTTAAAGTGGCGTGAAGCCACATAATCCGAGATGGACTCCATGTCTACTAACCTAGTGTTTTCACTGGTTGATTTACCTGCTGGTGCAAAAGCCATCGAGTGTAAATGGATCTTCAAGAAGAAGATTGACATGGATGGAAATGTCCAGATTTACAAGGCCAGGTTGGTGGCAAAAGGTTTCAAGCAAATTCATGGTATAGACTATGATGAAACCTATTCACCAGTGGCTATGATGAAATCAATTCGGATTCTCCTAGCGACTGCCGCTTATTATGACTATGAGATTTGGCAGATGGATGTGAAAACCGCCTTCCTGAATGGTATCTTGGAGGAGGATGTGTATATGACACAACCTGACGGTTACATTGATCCTAAGAATGCTGGGAAAGTATGCAAGCTTCAAAAATCCATTTATGGATTGAAGCAAGCATCGAGGAGTTGGAATCTTCGTTTTGATGAAGCAATAAAGAACTTTGACTTCATCAGAAACCAAGAGGAACAATGTGTGTATAAGAAAACTAGTGGGAGCAAAGTGGCGTTTCTTATCCTATTTGTCGACGACATATTGCTTCTTGGAAATGATATTCCAATGCTGAAGTCTGTTAAAGACTGGCTGGGAAGTTGTTTTTCCATGAAGGACATGGGTGAAGCCGCGTATGTTCTTGGAATCCGAATCTTTAGAGACAGATCTAAAAAGCTGATTGGACTTTGTCAAGATGCTTACATAGATAAAGTCCTGCATCGATTCGGAATGGATAAATCCAAGAAGGGGTTCACGCCAATGATACATGGTGCTGCACTAAGCAAGGATCAGTGTCCTAAGACACCTGATGAGCTTAAGCGCATGAGTAGGATTCCTTATGCTTCGGCTATAGGATCTATCATGTATGCCATGATCTGTACTCGTCCTGATGTTGCTTATGCACTAAGCATGACGAGTAGGTACCAGTCTAATCCAGGTGAGAGTCACTGGATTGCCGTAAAGAATATCCTGAAGTATTTGAGGAATACTAAGGATAAGTTCTTGGTTTACGGAGGAAGTGAAGTGCTTGAAATCAGTGGATTCACGGATGCAAGTTTTCAGACAGATAAAGATGATTTCCGGTCACAGTCTGGCTACATCTTCTGTCTGAATGGCGGTGCAGTAAGTTGGAAGAGCTCCAAGCAGAGCACCGTGGCAGATTCCACAACTGAAGCTGAATACATCGCTGCTTCAGAAGCTGCGAAGGAAGGAGTTTGGATTAGGAACTTCTTGATTGAACTCGGTGTATTCCCTAATGCCACTGAGCCTTTGGCACTGTATTGTGACAACAATGGTGCAATTGCTCAAGCCAAGGAACCGAGACATCATCAGAAATCCAAACACATTATGAGAAGGTATCACCTGATTCGTGATATAGTGAATAGAGGTGAAGTGATGGTCAGCAGAGTTCCCACTGATGAGAACGTGGCTGACCCGTTGACAAAGCCACTCCCGAGACCTAAGCACGAGTTGCATACTGCTGCTGTAGGAATTAGAGATATTCAAATGTAATCTCTTTTTGAGTGGGAGTTGTGAGGGCTTTTGTTTTAGTTATTTTGATTGGTTCATGTAAACATTTTAAATGTTAATGAAATTTTATTTCTGGATTATTTTTAACTGTGATATAAAATAATCGTTCCAAAATGATTCATGTCATTATATATGGGCCATCGAAGTACATGAGTAGACTTGATCCTGAAACCCCATATTTAACGAAATGACATAAATCATAGTGTCCATAGTCGAAGGTTGTTGAATTGGAACACCAACAACCACTTGAGACTAGATTGTGTTGAGACTTATGACCAAGTTTCGAGGGGTCATAGATGCGCGGCATCAAAGTCGACACATAGGTATATGTAGGGGAACATATGACCGGACATGGCCCGCTGATGAGAACTCTACAAGATATTAATATCTGTGTCAAAAGAGGTTCTCATATACGACTATAGAGTATAGTCCTTAGACCTGAGTTCGCATGCATGTGGCTGCACATGGAGTAATACGCTTTGATCATTGTCTAACGCTGTTTCGTAACTGGGAGCTATACGGACCTTGGTTGGGTGTATTATGAATTGTGTAGTTCATAGTGATGGAACAAGATGGGATTTGTCCCTGCCGTTTAACGGAGGTAATATCTCTAGGCCAATCGGAGATTTGATAGCTGGTAAGAGAATGGCCATTCCCAAACGGACTTGCCCAAGTCGTTTGAATTGTCAGTATCAAATCTGTTCCGATAAACATGGTCTGGCTATATAAGGATGACACGCATCTTGCCTTATGCCAGATCGAGATATTGAGACAAAAGGATTAGGGAATGTAGGATTCCAGTACAATCGGGAGATTGTTGGGAATGTCCTGTGTAGGATTCCAGTACAAGTGGGAGATTGTTGGGAATGTCCTGAAATCTACCGTACTATCTCTAGAAAGTATGATAAGTGTCGAGATCAGACATAAGTCATAAATACTGGGTGATCATGATGGCTTGCTAGAGTCCGCTCTTGATCTATAAGTTTAGGACTTATTACCAGTATTGTATGATCCCGAAGGGTCACACACCATAGCTAACGGGAAAGTTAAATGGAATTAATATGGTAAGATGCAATGGCATTTACTGTATTAGATCAGAGAATTGGGCCAGACAAAATACAGGCTTTTGTCTGATTTGTGTCTTGGGCCCAAAAGATTAATGAGCCATTAGTCTAATGACTTGGGCCCATTAATGAGAGTAAAAGGATTTGAAACCCTAAGGAAGAATAGCTCACGCCATTCTTCTCCCTTGCAGCCGCGATTTTCATCTCTCTCTCTAACCTCTCTCTCTGATCTGATCCATCTCTTTGGTCTAGCAGCCATCCCTTGCTTGTAAGAGTGTGGATACTCAAGGAGGAATAGGTGTTACCATCTGTTCTAGCTGATCTTGTCATTACCATCAATAATCCGCTGCAAAAGGTAATGTCACAGATTTGATTTATGATTCGTTTTGCAAGTAACCTAGATCTGTTTAAGATTATGTGTTAGGTTGTAATTTGGAATTAAACCTTGAACAAACACTATAATCCATCAGGGTGGTGGCTGCGACGCGGAATGGGCAGAGCTTCGCTGGAGGCTTCTTCTTCATCATTTTCTATAGGAGGAGGCACATATTTATAAGGTGAGATCTATGGTTTTGGGAAAAAGGTAATGGGGTTTTGGGTTATAGGATTATGTTTGTTCATAGGTTTAATTATCAGATTACAACCTAACATAATCAACTAGGATCTAGGTGATTTGCAGATGAATCATAAACAGATCAGGATCATTACCTTATGATTGCAGCGGATTGATCAAGGGAATATCGAGATCTGCAAGAGCTGATGATTACCGGCTCCTCCTAGGTATCCACACGCTTACAAGCTACTGGATCAGGCTGCTAGACCAAGCTGGAACAACAGAGAGAGAGAGAGGACGGCCAGACCTAAAAATCGCTGAAGCCTGGTCTTGCTGGCGCCTACCTCTCCCTTATATGGGCCCAAGTAATTAAACTAATGGCTTATTAGGCTTTTGGGCCCAAGACCCAAATCAGACAAAAGACTGTATTTTGTCTGGCCCAATTCTCTGTACAAATGCAGTAAATGCCTTGCATCTTACCGTATTAATTCCATTTAACTTTCCCGTTAGCTATGGTGTGTGACCCTTTGGGATCATACAATACTGGTAATAAGTCCTAAACTTATAGATCAAGAGCGGGCTCTAGCAAGTCATCATGATCACCCAGTATTTATGACTTATGTCTGATCTCGACACTTATCATACTTTCTAGAGATAGTACAGTAGATTTCAGGACATTCCCAACAATCTCCCACTTGTACTGGAATCCTACATTCCCTAATCCTTTTGTCTCAATATCTCGATCTGGCATAAGGCAAGATGCGTGTCATCCTTATATAGCCAGACCATGTTCATCGGACCAGATTTGATACTGACAATTCAAACGACTTGGGCAAGTCCGTTTGGGAGTGGCCACTCTCTTACCAGCTATCAAGTCTCCGATTGGCCTAGAGATATTACCTCCGTTAAACGGCAGGGACAAATCCCATCTTGTTCCATCACTATAAACTACACACTTTGTAATACACCCAACCAAGGTCCTTATAGCTCCCAGTTACGAAACAGCGTTAGACAATGATCAAAGCTCATCAGTCCATGTGAAGTCACATGCATGCGAACTCAGGTCTAAGGACTATACTCTATAGTCGTAAATGAGAACCTCTCATGACACAGATATTAATATCTTGTAGAGTTCTCATCAGCGGGCCATGTCCGGTCATATGCTCCCCTACATATACCTATGTGTTGACTTTGATGCCGCGCATCCATGACCCATGAAACTTGGTCATAAGTCTCAACACACTCTAGTCTCAAGTGGTTGTTGGTGTTCCAATTTCAACAACCTTCGACTATGGACACTATGATTTATGTCATTTCTTTAACCATGGGGTTTCAGGATCAAGTCTACTCATGTACTTCGATGGCCCATATATAATGACATGAATCATTTTGGAACGATTATTTATATCACAGTTAAAATAATCCAGAAATCATAAATTTCATAAACATAAAATATTATGTTTACATGAACCTTTCAAAACAACTAAATAAAGCCCTTTACTAACTCCCACTGAAATTAAGACTACATCTTAATTTCACTTATCCTACAGCTACAGTCCGCGACTCGTGCTTAGGCCTAAGGAGTGGCTTTGTTAATAGATTAGCAACGTTCTCATTCGTTGAAACTTGCTGATCTACTTAACACCTCTATCATTTATCTCACGGAATAGGTTATACCTACCCTCAAGGTGTTTGGACCTCTGATGTGCAGCTAGCCTCATCTATGCTAAGAATCACATCAAGTTCAGTGATGAACTCTTCTTTCCAAACAACCTCTTTCGCCGCTACCCAAGCTGCGAAATGTTCAGCTTAAGTCATGGAGTCAGCAACAGTGCCTTGCACCGCCAGACAGACACAAGATATAACCGGACTGTGACCGGAAATCATCTTTGTCTGTTGGAAACTTGCCTTTCAGACTCTACCGACTTGTAGCATCTCACTTTCTCCGTAAATCAAGAACTTATCCTAAGTATTTTCCAAATACTTGAGGATATTCATTACGTCTATCCAGTGATTCTTTGCTGGATTTGACTGGTCTTTACTTGTCTTGCTTAACATTAAAGCAACATCAAAACAAGTACGTGTCATGGCATACATGATAGATCCAATTGCCGACGCATATGGAATCTTATCCATGCATTCAAGCTCAGCAGATATCGTAGGACACTGTTTCTTGCTTAACTTAATGCCATGTGACATTGGCATAAAACCCTTCTTGGAATGCTGAAAACGTGTAGGACTTTGTCAATATAAGAATCCTGACTTTGTCCTATCAGCTCTTTATGATCTTTATCTTTAGATCCAAAATCCAAGAACATATGTGGCTTTACCCATGTCAATCATAAAAACAACTCCCAAGCCAGTCCTTTACCGACTGCAGCATTGGAACGTTATTTCCGAGAATCAGTATGTCATCGACATACACTATGAGAAATGCAACATCGCTCCCACTTATCTATTAGTAAACGCACAGTTCCACTTCGTTCCTGTTCAAGTCAAAACCTTGACTACTTCAACATAACGAAGATTACAACTCTGATATGCTTGCTTCTATCCATGAATGGATCGATGAAGCTTACTTACAAACAGTATAATTTTTCGGAGTCCGGGCTCACTTTCGCTTTTGTGAATTTCGCAGGTTCGTCACTTTCAATGATCATCAGATCATGGCAATTAATCACGAGAAATCACTCTCGGATTAGTGACGGATTCATTCAGATCTGCGAACTTCAGGCTCTACAGGTGTAGATTTTACAGAAATCTGTAAATCCATCCGCTGCTCTCCCTCAACAGGTTGAGCAGCCTCCTGTATTTCTCGAATTTCTTCGAGTTATACTTTTACTCCCACTGTTCTTCTTGGAAAGAAACTTTCCTTTTAGAAAACAGAATTCCGAACAACCTAACTTCGTTATCGGAATGGACGTAAAAAGTAACAAGCCTTGGTTTCCCTAGGACAACCAGCGAAGTAGCACAACTACAAATACTCAGTAAAGACGAATTTGGATCATTTCCAGTCCACATTTATGTGGTGTCTTTCAACTGATATTGGTGGAACTATTTCAGCGTAAACTTAGATATTTCTAGAGCGTTATTCTTAAAGAATATCATGGAAGATTCGTGTGACTCATCTTTAATCATTTCTAATAAGATCTGATTCTTTCTCACAGAAACACCTCCAGGTTTTCAGGAGAAATGAGCTGTGACACGACTTCACACTCATTCAGATGATCACACCATCAATGACTTAAGTATTCTCACTCGTGATCTAATCCAGAGTCTCAATACTTCTGTCATTCAGATTCTATACCTCATTCAGGAACTCTTTCGACCACTTCAAAGAATTTCGACTCGTGTCTCATCAAATGAACACAGTCATACTCACTGAAGTAATCAGTAAAGATAATGAAGTACAGGAAATTTTCTCTGGCATTACTGCTCATCGGGCCACATACATGAGTATGTTCAAGGTCCAATAAGCCTTTGGGCCTTTCTCTAGCTCGGCTAAGATGGGCCCTTTGTCTTTTGGTCCAGTAAGCAGAATTCAAGTCTCATAAGATATCCGATCAAATGAGCCCAAAAGTCCATAACTATGGGATTTCTGAATCCGACTCACTCTATGTGACCAAAACATTTTCGCCAAGAAAAATCAGGTTTAATTCATCAGATTTAAACCAATTCGGTATTTATGTTACATTTAGGCACTCTTTGGTTTAAGATATAAAACCCATTCCTTGAATAGGGTGCTACAATTAATATTTCATTAAGATCAAAAGAACAAAACTTGTCTTTTTATCAAAATGAAAAACATTCAAATTCTTACAAGAAAATGAAAGACAACTCTGCTTAAAGCAGGTACATTGTAGCAATTACTTAATACAAAACCAAGCCTCAAAGGCATCTACAAGTGAGAACCCTACGGCTGAGGCAGCATCCATAGCTCCTTCCAGACATGCAGTTCCACTTGTCCTTCCTTCAACGTTCTACTGTTGCTTAGGCTCTGCATATTATAACAAATATCAGTGCCACAACCAGTATCCAATACCTATAAGGTAGAACTTGAAGTAATAACATGAATACCTGAGGAAGTAGTCTCATACATCATCTTCAACTCCTCATAATCTTCCATGAATTTAATGCAATCTCTCTTCCAATGCCCAGTCTCTTTACAGTAGCAGCACTTACCAACGTAAGATGTATCTGACTCGGGCTCAGAAGACACAGGCTTGCCATGATTCAAAATCTGGACAACTTTGTCTTCACCCTTGTCAGCACTAGGTTTAGAAAACCTACCCTTCTCCATTATGAGATTATACAGGGTACTCTTCACGTTTGGCTCAACTGTCTTGAGCATATCATGCAGTTCAGTCAGCGTCTTCGTTAAGCCTTTCTTGATATAGTTCCTCTTGAACTTATCATAGCTTTACGGCAGTGACTGCAGAATGATCTCAGTTGCCAATTCTTGGCTAACTGGATAATCCAGTTTCCTCAGGTTATCAATGTAACCCATCATTTTACTGACATGAGGACTCACTGGATGATCATTTGGTAGCTTGCAGCTAGTGAGAGACTTAACCAACTGGTATCTCTCCACTCTTACCTGCTCCTGAAATTTCAATTTCAGGCTGCTGATCATCTCTATTGGCGACTCCATGTTCTCATATTGCTTCAGCAAATCTGAGTCCATGGTAGCCAATATCAGACCACGCACATTTACCGCATCATTATAATGCTTATTCCAAGCATCATATACTGCATGAGAGGCATTGGACCCGATCCTCTCGGGGAGAGCTCTCTCAAGGACATAGTCCTTTCTCTCCTGCCTGAGGACTAGCCTCAGGTTCCGCGACCAAGTCAAGAAATTTGATCCGTTCAGTTTGTCCATCTCAAGGACAGACCGGATCGAGAAAGTGTTTTGATTGTTTGTGCTAGTCATAACTGAAATTTAGAGATAAATAGAGTTTTAGTTATTCAGTTCATAAAAGAGTAATCTTAATAATTTATAAGAAAACTCGCATCGCATTCAAAATTTCTTTGTTTAACCTCATAAGAATGCAATGATTCCGAGACCCATGTTCAGCTAAATCCAAAGTGGGCCACTGGCCGTCACCCAGAAGTAGCTTTACTTGGTAAGCATACACACAGCTAGTTATATCCAATAACTCTCGGTTGTGAATTGGGCCCAAGGCCCAATACACCAGATGTCTCAAGGCCCGGGACTCCCGATGGCCCAGTCAAGGAAACCAATCTCTTACAGCCAAATAATCACTAAAGTCTGGGACTCTCAATGAAATTAGTGACTATATACTACTTTACTTACGCAAAAACAGACACCTCACACTGTAAGCCATATCTGTAATTGAATAAGCGTTAAGTAGCTGACAAGATTGGGCAAGACATCCAAGCTTGATACTGGTTTTGAGGATTTTAGGTTTCAATAGATTTCCTCCCAAAAATAGAAGATTACTATTTTGGGAAACTTTCCATTTCAGGTAACTTACTAAATATGGAAACTTTCTATTTAGGAAAACCTACTATTTTTAGAAACTTTCTAAATCGGGAAACATGCTTATTTTAGAAACTTTCTAAATTTGGAAACTTACTATTTTTAGAAATTTCCTAACATGCCAAAATTAGAAACTTCTAATATTAGAAGCTTTCTAATTTAATGTTTTATTAAAGTTTTCGGTTGGGTCACAAATTATAGGCCCAATTCTTGGCCCAAGACCACAGAATTTCAATTGGCCCAATAATTTGACATAACCGAGTCGGTTCATTAATTCTGGTCCAAGACCAAATTAACTACTAAATCCAACTGGTTATTTACTAAACCAGACCAGCTCTAAATTATTTGGTCCAACCAAATCAAACTTAGACCAGCCTTCGGTTTAGGTTAAAATTCAATTTTTTTGAATTTAAATCCGGTTTAACCAAAAATTAAATAATACCAACTGTATTAAATAATTTCCAGCAAACCGCGATTTGGGTTAACCGCTTGAACCATAATTATTCAAAGCTTTGAAACGATTTTGTCTTTAGCTTAAAGACAAAGTCATGATCGATCGCCAACCAATTTACTTTTTCCAAATTGTTTGATCCTTAATTCAATAATTGCTTATTCAAACAATCATGACATAAGACAAAAACGATTTTGACCTTTTCCTCATCGTATGATGCTTAATTTACCTAAAGTCAACATGCGATCGCTAAACTTGACCTTTTACAAATCGTAATTCAACAATCACCTATTTTCACGATCATGACATTAACGATTCAAACAAATCGTTTCCTTCTTAACAATGAAACGATTCATACAATGAAACGATATCGACTTTAATTAACGAGTTTTCTTATCGTTTTTCTTATTTCTAGGTTTTCAAAGTTTCAATCAATTTTACTCATTAAAATCGATTCATCAAACTAATAAACAACCTAGTATGATCCAAAAAGCAAAAACCTAACGACCTAGGCTCTGATACCACTGTAGGATTATGTTTGTTCATAGGTTTAATTATCAGATTACAACCTAACATAATCAACTAGGATCTAGGTGATTTGCAGATGAATCATAAACAGATCAGGATCATTACCTTATGATTGCAGCGGATTGATCAAGGGAATATCGAGATCTGCAAGAGCTGATGATTACCGGCTCCTCCTAGGTATCCACACGCTTACAAGCTACTGGATCAGGCTGCTAGACCAAGCTGGAACAACAGAGAGAGAGAGAGGACGGCCAGACCTAAAAATCGCTGAAGCCTGGTCTTGCTGGAGCCTACCTCTCCCTTATATGGGCCCAAGTAATTAAACTAATGGCCTATTAGGCTTTTGGGCCCAAGACCCAAATCAGACAAAAGACTGTATTTTGTCTGGCCCAATTCTCTGTACAAATACAGTAAATGCCTTGCATCTTACCGTATTAATTCCATTTAACTTTCCCGTTAGCTATGGTGTGTGACCCTTTGGGATCATACAATACTGGTAATAAGTCCTAAACTTATAGATCAAGAGCGGGCTCTAGCAAGTCATCATGATCACCCAGTATTTATGACTTATGTCTGATCTCGACACTTATCATACTTTCTAGAGATAGTACAGTAGATTTCAGGACATTCCCAGCATGGGTTTGGGCTTGGCATTCTCCTTCTTGTTAGAAAATTTTAATATGGGATGGGCCAAGGCCACTACAAATTCTCCACTGCAGCTCCTTACCAACGGCCGCTCCGCAACTTCGCTGACCGAACTGAACTTGATCGCTTTCTCGCTTTAAAAGATCTTGTCCTTGAATCCTGAAGACTGCTTCTCCCCCCCCCCCTTTTTCCAACCACACTCTGAATTGTCCTTCTCTTGTTACCAATCCAACCGTAGTTCCAGAATGCAACACCAAACGCCACATGCTACCGCCCATGTCCATTAGGGTCGGTCCCTAACATTTAGAAACAACACTCATCCCTCTAGTGGTTCTAATACCTGAATGAGATGCTCCGCTTCAATCCAGTTCTCCTCAACGGTTTCCATTACCGTGCCATAGTGCATAATCCACTTCCAAATGGATTCTCTTTGACGGTTTTTCACTGCCGTGCAGTATGGTGTTGATTGTCGTATAAACCATCATCCTTGCTTTTCCTTGATGAACGATGAGGTTAACCATGTCCATTATGGCTAACTGACTTGTGGGCCACACAATCCGGCCCACGGCCAATCCTCTTCGACCCGTCGGCCATTCCTCTTGGGGGCTCGCCAAGACCCCCTTCCGACGACTTCAAGGACGCGTACCAAAACTCGTTATACACGCCCTGCCATACAACACCCTTTCGGGGGCCCTACCACAATTCTAGTTCACACATGTCCATCAAGTACAATCAACATTTTTAGTCTCAGCCATATCCTAGCAATTCTACGTTCCACAATCCATCACATCAGGTACCTTACTATCCTACGCTGCCTAGGAAAGATGGTATTAACAAATGACTCACACCCGAAATTGAATAGAGCAGGAGATCACAACCGGTCCACACCATGGCCAAAGATGGGTAAAAACGTAATTTAGAAGCTCCATTACCCCGAATGGACATTGGATCTTGAAAGAGGAGGAAAATTCGAGTGTATTAGGATTTCGTTTCGCTCAAATCGGGCTTAGGATGAGCTAGTTATGATCAATTGAAAATAACCAGTTCAACCAGCTAACCGACCTAAACCGGGATTTAAAATCAAAATTGAAATTAAGAATTGAAATTAGAAAACCGGATTAAACCGAAATAAACCGAACCAGACCGTACCGGTCAACAGTCAACGGTCTGACTCGGTCAATGCTGACTCGACCCGGTCAACGACCCGGTTAACCGAGTCGACTCGGTTGCCGGCCGAGTTGAATTGGTGGTGGCTCCAGCGACCGGCGATAGGCGGCGGCTCCGGTCGGTGGCGGACGGCAGCGGACGGCGGACGGCGGCGGCGCGTGACTCCGGTGACGGCGGCCCGTGATTCCGGCGACGGCGGCGCGTGGCGACTCCGGCGGCGCGTCAGATCCTTGCACCGGTTTTCTACTGGCGCGTGCGGGCGCGTCCGGAGGCTGATGGAGGCGAGGTTAACGGCTACGGCTTTGCCTCGTCGAGAGGAACGCGATGGTGGTCTCGAACTTCCCAGGTTCCTCACGGTCAGAAAGATACGAGGCTTTTAGTGTTCGAGTTAAGAAGAATCAGATCTGAAAACAAGTTTTCGGGATTACCTTCAACACCAAACGATGGAGGAGCCCTAGATCTGGTCTCTGGGGGTGGTGGCTGCGACGCGAAATGGGCAGAGCTTTGCTGGAGGCTTCTTATTCATCATTTTCTAAAGGAGGAGGCACATATTTATAAGGTGAGATCTAGGGTTTGGGAAAAAGTAATGGGCTTTTGGGTTTGGGCTGGGCTTTCTCCTTCTTTTTAGAATTTAATATGGGCTAGGCCAGGGCCATTACAGTGTGCAAGGACCAGAAGCTTATCTAAGGTGGGAAAGAGATATGGACGACTGGTTTCAAGCCAATCAAGTTCCAGAAGTGGAGAAGACAACCATTGCTGAAGAAACTCTAATTGAAGAAGCCTATCTAGAATTGGATAAAGATGCTTACCTCAGAATTGAACTTGAACTACCAGACCACACTTGGGAAGAGATGAAGCAGCTACTGCATAAGGAGTTTGTAGAACATATCTCCACAGAACCATACTACTCAAGGTGGCAAATTCCTCAAGAGCCAAGAAGATGGATCATTGCAACACCTCCAAAGAAGAGTACTTGTTCTTCTAGACCAAGAAAGATGACTCACAACAAGCAATTAAAGGCTGCCAAAGATGAACCAGAGGCGCCAAACAAGAAGAGAGCACGAGCTGCCAAGGTCAGGAAGCCACATCTAACCACTCCTAAGGAGCAGGAGAGAGCAAAGAAGGACTAAGGCTTAAAAAAGCCATTGGAGAAAGATCCAACCTCTTGCACCTTCAACCAGACATGCCAAGACCATGTAAGTCTACTAACTCTAACAGACTTAAAGATCAGACATGCTATAGATGTCATAAGAGAGGACATTTTGCTGTAACATGTTCATCTAAACAATTGCTGAAGGAAACATCACTAGGCAAGAAAATTGCATTAGCTAAAACAATTGATAATTTTGCTCATTCTGATTTGTTATTTCCCAATTCTAGTATCATGCATTTGTCTTTGCCAAAAGGGTTTGATGCAGGGAAAGAAAAACTGAGCATGAAAGAGCATGAGCAAACCAAAATCAGTATGGAAGATCACAGACCAGAGCAGCATGTTTTGGTGATCAGAAAAGAAGATAACCGTTTGATGATCCCTAGCTCACAAGAGCAGAAGGTCCAAACCCTCATAAACCCCACTGAAGCTGACCATGTAAGTAAAACTATCAAACAATCAGATATAATGCACTTGTTCTTCCCAATACGCATCTCTACAGATATAAAGCACAAGGGAGAAGAGAATGTGAAGAGAATGTGAAGAGAAGCTCAGAAACAACCCTTACACTAAGTGATCAGATTGATCAAGGCATAAGAGAAAAGGAGAACATCAAGGAGAAACCTCCAAATCAGATGCTTATGAAGAACATTCAGCATGTTCTTCAAGTAAGCCATAACTTAACCAGCTTTGTTTCACTTACTCCTAAGTGTGTGCTACTGAACTTGCTAGAACAAAAAGAAAGTAAAGCTTACACATATGTGAATCCTTGTTTAGAAACACTCTTTGTCAAGGGAATTATTTCATCTTATCGTAAGAAACCCATAATGCACTTGTCTCTTTGCCAAAGTGTTGAACATATTTCAGGTCTTAAGGGGAGAAGGAGAAAGATAAGCAAAGGAGACGCCATATCAGCTCAAAGAAGAGGAGTAATACTATCCTATCTTCTCAAAGGAGAACCACCAGACACTCCACTCATCACCAGACAACATATACATCAAGATTATTCAGTTTAGAGGTCGAAACCTTTTCAAAAGGGAGAGTATGATGAGGGCATCAAGTCATCATCAACCAAGATCAATAGAGGAGAGACCAACCAGCCGGTCCATGTCGTTGGAGATAAGCAACCAGGAGCTAAACCACTCAGCCATGGAGACTCCACTCATGTCAACTAACTCAACATCAATGGCTTGCATCAAATAGCCATCCTTAAAGACATTGGTCGAGCCAGAACAGCCCCGGTTCATGTTGGATCACAAGTTATGCAAATTGTCAATCCGGACCATTTAAAAAAACTATGAAGACCACTTGGTTTACCACCTCTCAAACCAAGACTTGGCGACCAGGAGACATTTAACACAAGCCAAAGAAGATATAAGACGTCCTCAACTCAGCCAAAATGCACAGAATCTATTGGAGGTTCACATTGTTCAACTTTCCTTATTCAGACATAAGCATATTCAAGGAGAAGATCATCCAACGGATATATTATCTTTGGAATCACGACCAAAAGCTTTATGCACTGAATATGGTCACTCCAAGGAATCATAAGTATATGGAAAAGTTGTCAAGACTCAAAGACTCCACAGATTTCCATCTTTGAAAGAGATCCCATCGATTCAGCCCCAACGGCTCCTTTCCTATTATGTTCTGATCTCTTCCTTCTTTAACTCATATGAACGTTTTCTATAGCCTATAAAGGCTAGTTTATTTTGTGGAAGAACCTAGAGGTACTTGAATCATACAAACATTCCTAAATCCTAGAATCAGTAGATTAAAATTATTTCTCACACTTAGAATCTAAAGAACAACTTCAAAGAACACTCCTTGAAAGAAAACGAATTTTGTATTATACTTTGATAGATTGAAAGGTAAATGATATAATGAGCTAAACCAGGCCTTTATAGGCTATAAAAAACGTTCATATGAGTTAAAGAAGGAAGGGATCAAAGCATAATAGGAAAGGAGCCGTTGGGGCTGAATCGATGGGATCTGTGTTGGAATTGTGTCCAGCAATCTCTGTACTGTCTCTATAACGAGAGGGCCAGTGACTTATTGGGCCTGATACACACTGATGTGTGTGGCCCAATGTCCACTAATGCAAGAGGAAACTATCAGTACTTCATTACCTTTACTGATGATTTCAGTAGGTATGGATATGTTTATTTGATGAAACACAAGTCTGAATCTTTTGAGAAGTTCAGAGAATTCCAAAATGAAGTACAGAACCAACTTGGCAAAAGCATTAAGGCTCTTCGGTCCGACCGAGGAGGAGAATACTTAAGCCAAGAATTCAGTGATCATCTGAGAGAGTGTGGGATTGTATCCCAACTCACTCCTCCTGGAACACCTCAATGGAATGGTGTGTCTGAGAGGAGAAATCGGACCTTATTGGATATGGTTCGATCTATGATGAGTCACACAGACCTTCCAATATCCCTTTGGGGATATGCTCTGCTAACAGCAGTGTTCACACTAAACAGAGCACCATCAAAAGCAGTAGCAAAGACACCATATGAATTATGGACTGGAGAAGCTCCAGTGCTGTCTTATCTAAGAATTTGGGGTTGTGAAGCCTATGTTAAGAGATTAATCTCAGATAAGCTTACACCAAAATCTGATAAATGCTACTTCATTGGTTATCCACGGGAAACCAAGGCTTATTACTTCTATCTACGTTCCGAGAACAAGATCTTTGTTGCCCGGGATTGTAACTTTCTTGAGAGAGAGTTTCTCTCTAAGAAAGACAGTGGGAGTAAGGTACTGCTTGAAGAAATTCAAGATGAACAGGATACTGCTCAACCTAATGAGGAAGAGCAGCAGGAGGATCTACAAGAAATTGTAGAGCCTGAACCTGTAGTACCTGAAGTTCGAAGATCCGGGAGGATCCGTCACGAACCCGAGAGATATCAGGGATTCCTCGTGACTGACTGTCATGATCTTTTGATCATTGATGGTGATGAACCATCGAACTTCAATCAAGCCATGATGGGCCCAGATTCCTCTAAGTGGCGCAAGGCCACTGATTCCGAAATGGACTCCATGTCGGTCAACCAAGTCTTTTCGTTGGTTGACTTACCCGTTGGTGTAAAAGCCATCGAGTGCAAATGGATCTTCAAGAAGAAGATTGACGTGGATGGAAATGTCCAGATTTATAAAGCCAGGTTGGTGGCAAAAGGTTTCAGACAAGTTCACGGTGTGGACTACGATGAAACCTATTCACCGGTGGCTATGATGAAATCTATTCGGATTCTACTAGCAACTGCAGCTTTTCATGATTATGAAATTTGGCAGATGGACGTGAAAACCGCCTTCCTGAATGGTATTCTGGAAGAGGATGTGTATATGACACAACCTGACGGTTACATAGATCCAAAGAATGCTGGGAAAGTATGCAAGCTTCATAAATCCATTTATGGATTGAAGCAAGCATCGAGGAGCTGGAATCTTCGTTTTGATGAAGCGATCAAGCAATTTGACTTTATCAGAAACGAAGAAGAACAATGCGTGTATAAGAAAACTAGTGGGAGCAAAATCGTTTTTCTTATTCTGTATGTTGATGACATACTGCTTCTCGGAAACGACATTCCAATGCTGAAGTCTGTAAAAGACTGGCTTGGAAGTTGTTTTTCCATGAAAGACATGGGTGAAGCCGCATACGTTCTTGGAATTAGGATCTATCGGGATAGACCTAAGAGGCTGATAGGCTTGTGTCAAGACTCATACATTGACAAAGTCCTACAAAGATTCAGCATGAAAGATTCCAAGAAGGGCTTCACGCCAATGGTACATGGCACAACGCTAAGCAAGAAGCAGAGCCCTACGTCGGCTGCTGAGTTTGAGCGCATGAAGAATATTCCTTATGCATCTGCAATAGGATCTGTCATGTATGCCATGATCTGTACTCGTCCTGATGTTGCTTACGCATTGAGCATGACGAGTAGATACCAGTCAAATCCAGGTGAAAACCATTGGATTGCCGTAAAGAACATATTGAAGTATCTAAGACATACTAAGGATAAGTTCTTGGTGTACGGTGGAAGTGATGTGCTTAAAGTCAGTGGATTCACGGACGCAAGTTTCCAGACAGACACAGATGATTTCCGGTCACAGTCCGGTTATGTCTTTTGTCTGAATGGCGGTGCAGTAAGTTGGAGAAGCTCCAAGCAGGACACCGTTGCTGATTCCACTACAGAAGCTGAATATATCGCCGCCTCAGAAGCAGCGAAGGAAGCTGTTTGGATACGAAAGTTCATTATGGAACTAGGTGTGATACCAGATGCGGCTGAGCCTCTGGCACTGTTTTGTGACAACAATGGTGCTAGAGCTCAGGCAAAGGAACCAAGATCACACCAGAAATCCAAGCATGTTCAAAGAAGATATCACTTGATACGTGACATCATTAATAGAAAGGAAGTCAAGATCAGCCGAGTTCCGACAGATGATAACGTCGCTGATCCGTTGACAAAGCCACTCCCAAGGCCTAAGCTCGAGTTCCTGACTGAAGCTGTAGGCATTAGAAACATTGAAATGTAATCTAAATTTGAGTGGGAGTTTTGTGAGCTTTATTTTAGTTATTTGATATGTTCTTGTAAAACATTATTATTTATGTTTTAATGAAATTATTATTTCAAGATTATTTTAACTGTGATGAAATAATCGTTCCAAAATGATATGAACCATTTTATAGGTCATCGAAGTAAATGATTTGATCTTGAGTCATCGAAGTCATTTAGCTTGATCATGAGATCCTATATTTGATAAATGTTTTATATCATCCTGTCCCTAGTCGAAGGTTGTTGAAATTGGAACACCAACAACCGTGTAAGACTGGATTGGTACGTGACTTATGACAAAGTCTCAGTGTGTCATAGATGCTCGGCATCAAAGTCAGTACATAGGTGTATGTTGGGAACATACGACCGGACATGACCCGACTATAAGAACTCTTCAGGATATTTATATCTGTGTCATAAGAGATTCTTACTACGACTATAGAGTATAGTCCTTAGACCTGAGTTCGCATGCATGTGGCTGCATATGGACTGATGTACTTTGATCATTGTCTAACGCTATCATTCTGTGATAACTATAAGGATTTTGTTTGGGTGCATCATGAAATGAGTAGTTTACAGTGATGGAACAAGATGGGATTTGTCCCTCCAATATAAATGGAGTGAATATCTCTAGGCCAATCGGAGATTTGAATACTGGAAAACGCATGGCCATGCTCAAACGGACTTTCCCGAGTCGTTTGTATTGTCAGTATCAAATCAGAGTCCGATGAACAAGATTAGGCTTTATAAGGATGACACTAATCTTGCCTTATGACTAATCGAGATATTGTGACGAAAGGGATTATGAATACAGAGATTCCAGTTCAAGTGGGAGATTGTTGGAATTGTGTCCAGCAATCTCTGTACTGTCTCTATAACGTAAGAGTATGTCAGTGATCAGACATAAGTCATACAATACTGGGGGTCATGATGGCTTGCTAGAGTCCGCTCATGATCTATAAGTCTTGGACTTATTACCTTTATTGTATGATCCCATATGGGTCACACGCTTAAGCTAGCAGGAAATAATGTTGGAACGGCTTAGCAGAAGTACGACAAAAGTGCTAGGCATTTGTCGTACTAAGAGAGAATGAATAATGGGTCTGATTAAATGGATTTAATCAGATTGGGCCCAAAAGCCCAAAAGGGAAAGAGAAGGCTTTTAATGACTAAAAGCCAAAGTCTCTTCCTCTCTAACCCTAACACCCCACGCGGCCACTCTCTCCTCTCTGCGCCTCTCTTCCTTGTGGTCTAGCAGCCAATTTCCGGTGATTGCGTGTGTGAGCCTTTGGAGGATCCATCTCTCGGTGTATCTCCCTGATCATTGACCTGTTCATCAATTCCGCTGCAAACAAACAGGTAAAAGGTGAGATCATATGTTTCTAAATAAGAACACCTAGATCTAATGCATGTTTAGGTTGATATCAATATGAGAATTGAATCAGGATCAACCGAAACTTCCTACAATCTGATGATGGCTTGATGCCCTCATCATACTCTCCCTCTTGAAAAGATTTCGACCTCGAATATGAATAATCTGCACCAAGAGAAAGCAAGTTAGCTTTCATTCTCCTTTGGGAATTTAGGGTCTTACCTTGATGTTTATGTGGTCTGGTGATGAGTGGACCGGCTGGTTGGTCTCTCCTCTATTGATCTTGATTGATGATGGCTTGATGCCCTCATCATACTCTCCCTCTTGAAAAGGTTTCGACCTCGAAACTGAATAATCTTGATGTATATTTGGTCTAGTGATGAGTGGAGTGTCTGGTGGTTCTCCTTTGAGAAGATAGGATAGTAGTACTCCACTTCTTAGAGCTGGTATGGCGTCTCCTTTGCTTATCTTGCTCCTTCTCTCCTTAAGACCTGAAATATGTTTAACACTTTAGCAAAGAGACAAGTGCATTATAGGTTTCTTATGATAAGATGAAACAATTCCCTTGACAAAGGGTGTTTCTAAACAAGGATTCACATATGTGTAAGCTTTAGTTTCTTTTTGTTCTAGCAAGTTCAGTAGCACACACTTAGGAGTAAGTGAAACAAAGCTGGTTAAGTTATGGCTTACTTGAAGAACATGCTGAACGTTCTTGATAAGCATCTGATCTGGAGGTTTCTCCTTGATGTTCTCCTTTTCTCTCATGCCTTGATCAATCTTATCACTTAGTGTATGGGTTGTTTCTGAACTTCTCTTCACATTCTCTTCTCCCTTGTGCTTTATATCTATAGAGATGCTCATTGGGAAGAAAAAGTGCATTATATCTGTTATTGGAGTACTTAAAACAGATTGTATGATAGTTTTACTTACATGGTCAGCTTCACTGCTGTTTATGAGGGTTTGGACCTTCTGCTCTTGTGAGCTAGGGATCATCAAACGGTCAACCTCTTTTCTGATCACCAAAACATGCTGCTCTGGTCTGTGATCTTCCCTACTGACTTTGGTTTGCTCATGCTCTTTCCTGCTCAGTTCTTCTTTCCCTGCATCAAACCCTTTTGGCAAAGACAAATGCATGATACTAGAATTGGGAAATAACAAATCAGAATGAGCAAAATTATCACTAGTTTTAGCTAATGCAGTTTTCTTTCCTAGTGATGTTTCCTTCAGCAATTGTTTAAATGGACAGGTTGCAGCAAAATGTCCTCTCTTATGACATCTATAGCATGTTCTATCTTTAAGTCTCTTAGAGTTAGTAGACTTACATGGTCTTGGCGTGTCTGGTTGAAGGTGCAAGAGGTTGGAACTTTCTCCAATGGCATTTTTAAGCCGTGGTCCTTCTTTGCTCTGCTCCTGCTCCTTAGGAGTGGTTAGATGTGGCTTCCTGACCTTGGCAGTTCGTGCTCTCTTCTTGTTTAGCGCCTCTGGTTCATCTTTGGCAGCCTTTAATTGCTTGTTGTGATTCATCTTTCTTGGTTTAGAAGAACAAGTACTCTTCCTTGGAGGTGTTGCCATGATCCATCTTCTTGGATCTTGAGGAATTTTGCCACCTCGAGTAGTATGGTTCTATGGAGATATGTTCTACAAAATCCTTATGCAGTAGCTGCTTCATCTCTTCCCAAGTGTGGTCTGGTAGTTCAAGTTCAATTCTGAGGTAAGCATATTTATCACATTCTAGATAGGCCTCTTCAATTAGAGTTTCTTCAGCAATGGTTGTTTTCTCCTCTTCTGGAACTTGATTGGCATGAAACCAGTCGTCCATATCTCTTTCCCACCTTAAATAAGCTTTTGGTCCTTGCACACGACCTGAAAAACGAATGTTATATGGTTCTTCTTGACAAAGCTCACCTTGGTATTCTTCTCCTTCACTGATTTCAGAACTGGTGTTGCTTTCCCATGCTTCTTCAATGGGATCTTCTCTTGTCTCTTTCTCAGCTTCACTTAAACTGTATTGGGAATCAGCTTCTTCACAACCTGGTTCTTCTTCAGAGTTGGTTTCAGTTTGAGCTTCTCCATCCCAAGAGTCAAACTCTTGTTTCTTTTCTTCTTCTTTGCAATCCGGTTCTTCTCTATAAGGATCTTCAAAGTCAGATTGATCCTCCCATGCTTTCTCCTGTCTTGACTTGCATTGTACTTCATCTTGGTAAGGGTCTGGAGGTTCTGGTTCATATTCTCCATCATTAAATTCCTCTTCATAGTCTGTGCTATAAAAGTCCTCTCCATGTACCTCTTCTTCAAGCTCGGATCCTTCCTGATCATGCTCAGCATCTGCATCTAAGCTAGCTTCTGATGCTGCCTCTTCTATCCAAGATGCTTCAGAGAACTTTTCTTCTCCATTCCATGAGTGATCTTCATCACCCCAATCAACCTCTGAGGTAGTGTAGACACTTGCTCCATCTTCATCATCCAATGATTTGTTCCTGTAAACAAATTCTAAGGCTGTATCAATAGGTTCAAAAAAAAACTATATGAAACAGACTCAAATTTTTCTAATGCCCAATGAAAATAAAAGGATGTATCAAAGTATTCAAATAAAATAATATGGAATAATGCAGAGAATTCGATTTTGCAAGTTTTGGAAACAAAACTTTTACACTTTCCTTTTGTTTTTAAATCCCCACACGTTTTTGCCTTAGAATGGAAACAAGAATACTAGTTTTCCAAAACTTTTTCAAGAGGAGCCCTTGGTTTTACTTCAAAAATTCGAAATAAGTGAGAAATAAGGAAATAAACACTTTCTGAGATTAAAACCTAATAGAAACTGAATCTAACTTATAAAGACTTCTTCTTCTTTCTTTTATTTTTCTGGTTTTTTCGAAAATAAGAGCAATAAGAACACAACTTTGAAAAACTAATGCAAATAAACTTTTGTTTTAGTTTTTGGTTTAAGAGATGCAAGACAAATAGTATGGGATGCAAGCAAACTGATTTTCTTTTTGGTTTTTAGATGCAGCAACAAATCACAGAAACTTAACTTGATGCAAATGACTTTGTTTTTTAGTTTTCTTTTGAGTATGCAAACAAATGAAATAGGATGATAAACAAAGCAGAATGACAAATCAAAACAGAATGGTAAAAGTAGAATTATTTTTTTTTATGGATTTTCGTTTTAAGATGCAATGAAACAAAACACAAGGATGAATGCAAATGATGAAACGATTTGAATCAATAGAAAACTAATGGAAATAACAAAGAACAAGGATAGAAAACACCTGTTTAGGAGCCTTTTCGGCTCTGATACCAGATGTACAGCATCAGAATCACTCCAGTGCTAAGAACACTTGATGATCAAGAGATTCCTAAGCCAGTTGTTTGTGGAAGTGAAAAGTGATAGAGATGGTGGGGAAGATACAGATTGACTCTCTCAATCAGGTGGGTTGATTGACTCTCTGAATCTGTGGAAGAAACTAGAGTTGCTTGAATCACACAAACAATCCAAAATTCTAGGATCAGTAGATTAAAAGTATTTCTCACACTTAGAATCTAAAGAACAACTTCAAAGAACACTCCTTGAAAGAAAAACGAATTTTGTATTATACTTTGATAGATTGAAAGGTAAATGATACAATGAGCTAAACTAGGCCTTTATAGGCTATAAAAACGTTCATATGAGTTAAAGAAGGAAGAGATCAGAACTTAATAGGAAAGGAGTCTTTGGGGCTGAATCGATGGGATCTGATGATGGCTTGATGCCCTCATCATACTCTCCCTCTTGAAATGGTTTCGACCTCGAAACTAAATAATCTGCACCAAGAGAAAGCAAGTTAGCTTTCATTCTCCTTTTGGAGTTTAGGGTCATACCTTGATGTATATGTGGTATGGTGATGAGTGGAGTGTCTAGTGGTTCTCCTTTGAGAAGATAGGATAGTAGTACTCCTCTTTTGTCAGCTGGTACATCAATCTAGACTCACAAATTAAAATGAAAGCTAACTTGCTTTCTCTTGGTGCAGGTTATAAAGTTTCGAGGTCGAAACCTTTTCAGGAGGAAGAGTATGATGAGGACATCAAGTCATCATCAACCAAGGAGCATGGAGAGGACATAAATCAACCAACCAAGACGCTTGGAGAGAAACAACTTGAATGCACCAGAGACATATGTGCATGTCTAGGAGCATATCTTCCCAACAAGGAGTTAAGCTACAAATCAACATGTTCGAGACACTTAACTCATCAAGGAATCATGGAGAGTTTGAATCATCACAAATGGAGTTCAGATGAAGAAGTTATTCAACTTCTAAAACAGATGATTCTCAGCTTGCTTCATTTGGAGGCTCAAGGATTCAATCAGTTACACACAAGACATTGGCGACCAGGAGAGATATCTAAGCATTCAGGAGACACATTTAATCATCCAGGAGAGTTATCTATCAAGTTCCCATGCACCAGCAGCCATAGGATCAGGAGGATCCCACTATTCTCGCACTTAACTAATTTGGAGCCAATGGAAATCAATCACCAACAGCTCTTTTACTGAAGTTTGGCCACGAATTTAAGCTCTCTCACATCATCAAGAATGTACCTAGACACTCTAAATTCATTCCAAAGCCTTCAAGACTCAAGAAGATTCATCTTTCTATTTCTGGCCAAATATTCCAATAAACCCCAACGGACATATTCCTTATATTTTGTGATTCTTTTCTTATATTAGACCTTTCAGACCATTTTCTATGAGCCTATAAAAGCTCAGCTTCGAATTCATTGTAAATCACCATTTTCAACCATTTTAAAGTTAATAGAATTATTCTGTTTTTCTTCCAAAGTTTGTGTTCTTTGTGAAGTCTTCCTTCTCTGAATATTGTGAGTGATTCACCTTGTTCTTAGGAGTTTCAAATCAATCTATTTGAGTGATTCATATAGCTTGTTCTTAGGTTGAGAGAGTTAATTAAACCCACTGGTTGAGAGAGTCAATCACAAGTTCCACCACTACCTCTACCTTCAATCCATCTTCTGCAAGCTTGGCTTAGGAATCATCTGATCATCAAGTGATCTTAGCATTGGAGTGATTCCAGGGCTGCATCATCTGGTATCAGAGCCGAAAGGCTCCTAAACAGGTGTTTTCGATCCAGAACTAATTTGCATTCGTTTCTGTTTTCATTTGTTCATCGCTTGTTCTGTTAGTTTCATTGCATTCTGAATCAAAAAATCTATAAAAATTCATTCTGCTTAGCTTAGATCTGCTAGTTTGAATCTATTTTATTTCATCTCTTAATTGAAAAACAATAAAAACTCGTTTACTTTATCATTCTATCTAGTTCAGACCATTTTGTTTCATTGCTTGTATCTTTAAATCAGAAAAACGCATAAAAATATTTGTTTCTATTTTGTTTGTTCATCTCTGTTTTATGTGTTCTAGCATCTAAAAACCAAAAAAAAAAAACCAAAAAAATAAAGAAAAGCATAGTATTTCCTTGTTAGGTTCACTGCATATCATTATGCTATTAGTTTTTCTTAAGAAAATCAAATCAAAAACCCATAAGAAATCATTTGCATTTGTTTCTTCATTGCATCTTTAAAGAAAACCAAAAGAAAAAGAAAGTATTTCGAATTGCATTATGTTTCTTTTTCCATTAGTTTGTGCATTCATAAAACCAAAAACTAAAAAAAAAAAAAAAAATCATAAGCTTTCCTTTTTAAAACTCATTCGAAAATCACCCTGCCTTATTTCATTCTAAACAGTGTTGGTTTAAACTAAAAAAGAAAGTTTACTTCTGTCCAGATTTCCCAGCTTTTGAATTCAGATTATATATTTCCTAAACTCTTATCTTGTTGACTTGGCATAAGATTTCGAAAAAAACACCACTGATACACTTTAATTCTCTGAATTTCATAATATAACCATGGAACAAGAAGATCAAGCCTTCTCAAGAGAAGAAAACACCTATTAAGATGAGTACTAGTCTGGAACTGATTATAAAGAACCTCCATGGCCAGAAGACTATTCTGGTTTTGAAGAAGAACCACATGAGGAGGAAATTGAACCACACCCACCAGCTTGTGCCATAAGCTATCTCAAGGAAGCATGGTACCAAGAAGAAGATTCATGGACAGAACGAGGCTATCAATCTTCAGATTATGATGAGGCAGTGGATGAGAAGTACCACTACTACAAAACCTCACCAAAGAAGGAGCATCACCACACTTTGATGACCATTCAAGCACAACCATCCAACCAACAAATCAGGTCAAGAATACAAAGCAGGAAGAGAAGTGTTTCCCAATCCAAGTCATTAACCTTCTCAGGCTCTAGCAATGACCCAAAATATTGTCTAAGATGGGAGAACAATATGAAGCAGAGGCTGCATCTCCACAACATTCCCAAAGAAGAGAAGTTATCATATGATGTTGATTCTCTTGTTGGAGATGCCTATAATTGGTGGCTGAAAGAAGGTGTCCCAACGTTCTACAACAATCCAGTGTCAGATTGGGGAGACCTTAAGGTGAGAATGTACAGAGAATTTGTTAAGAATCGTAGGAACATCCCTACAAAGCTCACCTGCTAAGCAACAACAAGTAAGGTGATTACTACACCATAACCTTCCCAAAGGAGCAAATGTGCTTACCTCCCTGAGCCTAAGAATGTGTTATCAAACGCTTTCACACGTCAATCAGAAGCTAAGAAGGCCACTCATGCAAAGAAAGATCAGAAAAGTACAGAACTGCAAAGCTTACAAGAGCAATGGCAAAGGATAAAGGAGATGTTGCAACTAAAGGGGAACAAAACAGAGCTGAAGCAGAGTTATAAGTCTATGAACATAGTGGAACCAGAAGTTTCAACCAAGACAACCAAACCCAGCTCCAACACCTTGCACATTAAACCAGAGATGCCAAGCTCAGGTAATTCTACTAACTCTAGTAAAGTTAAAGATCAGACATGTTATAGATGTCATAATATAGGACACTATGCTGCACATTGTCCATTAAAAAAGGTTAAATTACTAGAAGAGAAAATAGAAGTATCCCAAACCAGTGATTGTTTTATTCAAACAAATTTTGTTAAATTCCAATTCTAGTATAATGCACTTGTCTGTATCAAAGGGATTAAAAGAGATGGACAGAAAAGAGGAATCACAAGCTATTACCATCGCAATAATTACCAAGGCTGATCAAAGTACTAAAGAAGTAGAGAGCATCAAAGAGAAACCACTAGACCAAGCTAAGGACACTGAAGGTGTTGGCCATGTAAGTCTCTCTTTGACTCCAGATGTTCTTAATGAAGCCACAACTGTATTAAGGAGTGTACTAAACATACAAGAGCATAAAGGAAAAATCTGCTTAAAACCTCTAGTAGAAAGCTTTTCTAAAACTAGTGCTAAGGAACTGGATTCAGAAAGTTCATCTTATCATAGAGAATCCATAATGCACTTGTTTCTTGCCCAAAGTGTCAATATTATTGCAGGTACCAAGGGTGTGAATCACAGAGGAGTTGCACCAGGATATAACTCATTGCTAAACAAAGTTCAGAACAAGAAGGCAACACCACCAATGGTGAATAAGAGCAAGACCACCAAAGGACAGAATGGTGCCACCATTCATCAGTGTCAAGAAGACCATAATAGAGGAGTTATATTGAATTATCTACTCAAAGGAGAAGCTCCAGATGTCCCTTACATCACCAGACCACAAACACATCAAGGTAACCTAGATCAATAAAGAAAACGAATTTTCCTCTCTTGCAGCAAGAGCAACCTGTTTTCTGCTTAAAATTGTATGATTCAGTTTGAGAAAAAGCTCTGTCTTATCAAAGATCCATTCCATAGTCTCTGTGGCGGCATTCAATCAATTTCCATCCACTGATTGTTTCTGAGAGAGTTCTTAAACCAGCAGAATCAATCCCATCCTCATTTCTTTCCATCCAAATCAAGTAGATCAAGAGAGCTTTGAAGCCAATGATATGTTGTCAAGACTCAAAGACTCCACAGATCTCCATCTTTGGAAGAGATCCCATCGATTCAGCCCCAACGGCTCCTTTCCTATTATGTTCTGATCTCTTCCTTCTTTAACTCATATGAACGTTTTTATAGCCTATAAAGGCCTAGTTTAGCTCATTGTATCATTTACTTTTCAATCTATCAAAGTATAATACAAAATTCATTTTTCTTTCAAGGAGTGTTCTTTGAAGTTGTTCTTTAGATTCTAAGTGTGAGAAATACTTTTAATCTACTGATTCTAGAATTTAGGATTGTTTGTGTGATTCAAGCAACTCTAGGTTCTTCCACAGATTAAGAGAGTCAATCAACCCACCAGATTGAGCGAGTCAATCATTATCTTCACCACCATCTCTATCACTTTTCACTTCCGCAAGCAGCTGGCTTAGGAATCTCTTGATCATCAAGTGATCTTAGCATTGGTGTGATTCCGAGGCTGTATCACATACGATCCCAAGCCTCAGCTGGAAAGTACTTCCGGTTGAAATCGATCTCAAAGTCCGCAAACAAATCAATGAGTCCTTTGGTGCGCCTGTCCACAGACAGCCACCAGTTATGTGCATCCCCTTCCAGGAAGTGGACCGCAATATCCTTCCTGTAGTCCTCTGGACAACGGGTGAATATGAAGTTCCGGACAAGTCGTGACTGTAGGAACTGTTTAGTTGATCCTGATGTAATTCACAGATTCATATCAACCTAAACATACAGATCTAGGTTCTCTTGAATAGAAACATTAGATGATCTCACCTTTTACCTGTTTGTTGCAGCGGAAGGAGATAGAACAGGTCAGAGATCAGCAGAACCACCAAGGGATGGATCCTCCAAAGGCTCACACACGCACACCGGGAATTTGGCTGCTAGACCAGCAAGGAGAGAGGCCGCAGACAGAGAGAAAAGAGGCGCAGGAGCTTCAGAGAATTAGAGAGCTTTAGGTCAAGTTTTATTCATTAAAACTCCCTTTAGTTCTCATGGCCTTTTGGGCCCAATTCTCAGTTCTGATTAAATCCCTTGGATTTAATCAGGCCCTTTAGTCTCTCCAAGTACCGTAAATGCCTAGCACTTTTACCGTACCTCTGCTAAACCGTTCCTTCGTATTTTCCCGTTAGCTTAGGCGTGTGACCCATATGGGATCACATAATAAAGGCAATAAGTCCAAGACTTATAGATCATGAGCGGACTCTAGCAAGCCATCATGACCCCCAACATTATATGACTTATGTCTGATCATTGACATACTCTTACTTTCTAGAGACAGTACCGAGATTACTGGACACAATTCCAACAATCTCCCACTTGTACTGGAATCTCTGTATTCATAATCCTTTTGTCTCAATATCTCGATTAGTCATAAGGCAAGATTAGTGTCATCCTTATAAAGCCTACTCTTGTTCATCGGACTCTGATATGATACTGACAATCCAAACGACTCGGGAAAGTCCGTTTGAGCATGGCCATGCATTTTCAGTATTCAAATCTCCGATTGGCCTAGAGATATTCACTCCATTTATATTGAAGGGACAAATCCCGTCTTGTTCCATCACTGTAAACTACTCATTTCATAATGTACCCAAACAAGGTCCTTATAACTATCGCAGAACGACAGCGTTAGACAATGATCAAAGTGCATTAGTCCATGTGCAGTCACATGCATGCGAACTCAGGTCTAAGGACTATACTCTATAGTCGTAGTAAGAATCTCTTATGACACAGATATAAATATCCTGAAGAGTTCTTATAAGCGGGTCTAGTCCGGTCGTATGTACCCCACATACACCTATGTACTGACTTTGATGCCGCGCATCTATGACACACCGAGACTTTGTCATAAGTCACATACCAATCTAGTCTCACACGGTTGTTGGTGTTCCAATTTCAATAACCTTCGACTAGGGACAGGATAATATAAAACATCTATCAAATATAGGGTCTCATGATCAAGCTAAATGACTTTGATAACTCAAGATCAAGTCACTTACTTCGATGACCTATAAAATGGTTCATATCATTTTGGAACGATTATTTCATCACAGTTAAAATAATCTTGAAATAATAATTTCATTAAACATAAAATGTTTTACAAGAACATATCAAATAACTAAATAAAGCCCTTTACAAAAACCCCACTGAAATTAAGACTATATCTTAATTTCACTTATCCTACAGCAACAGTCCGCGACTCGTGCTTAGGCCTAAGGAGTGGCTTCGTTAATAGATTAGCAACGTTCTCATTCGTTGAAACTTGCTGATCTACTTAACATCTCTGTCATTTATCTTACGGGATAGGTTATACCTACCCTCAAGGTGTTTGGACCTCTGATGTGCAGCTAGTCTCATCTATGCTGGGAATCACATCAAGTTCAGTGACGAACTCTTCTTTCCAAACAACCTCTTTCGCCGCTTCCAAAGCTGTGAAATGTTCAGCTTAAGTCATGGAGTCAGCAACAGTGCCTTGCACCGCCAGACAGACACAAGATATAACCGGACTGTGACCGGAAATCATCTTTGTCCGTTGGAAACTTGCCTTTCAGACTCTATCGACTTATAGCACCTTACTTTCTCCGTAAATCAAGAACTTATCCTTAGTATTCCTCAAATACTTTAGGACATACTTTAGGAAACTTGATTCTTTGCTGGATTTGACTGGTCTTTATTTGTCTTGCTTAACATTAAAGCAACATCAAACAAGTATGTTTCATGGCATACATGATAGATCCAATTGCCGACGCATATGGAATCTCATCCATGCATTTAAGCTCAGCAGTTATCGTAGGATACTGTATCTTGCTTAACTTAATGCCATGTGACATTGGCATAAAACCCTTCTTGGATTGCTCAAAACGTGTAGGACTTTGTCAATTTAAGAATCCTGACTTTGTCCTACCAGCTCTTTTGGATCTCTATCTTTAGATCCAAAATCCAAGAACTACGTGGCTTCACCCATGTCAATCATAAAACCAACTCCCAAGCTAGTCCTTTACCGACTACAGCGTTGGGACGTTATATCCGAGAATCAGTATGTCATCGACATACACTTTGAGAAATGCAATATTGCTCCCACTAATCTATTAGTAAACGCACAGTTCCATTTCGTTCCTGTTTAAGTCAAAACCTTGACTACTTCATCAGAACGAAGATTCCAACTCCGATATGTTTGCTTCCATCCATGAATGGATCGATGAAGCCAACTTACACAAAATGTAATTCTTCGGAGTCTGGGCTTACTTTCGCTTCCTTGAAGTTCGCAGATTCGTCGCTTACAATGATCATCAGATCATGCGAACATTCAGGCTGAACTAATGACGAGAATTCACTCTCGGATTAGTGACTGATTCTTTCATATCTGCGAACTTCAGGCTCCACAGGTGTAGATTCTACAGAAATCTGTAAATCCTTCCGCTGCTCTCCCTCAATAGGTTAAGCAACCTCCTGTATTTCTCGAATTTCTTCGAGTTGTACTTTTACTCCCACTGTTCTTCTTGGAAAGTAACTTCCCTTCTTAGAAAACAGAATGGTCGTAAAAGTACCGAGCCTTGGTTTCCCTAAGAAAACTTCGAGTTATACTTTTACTCCCACTGTTCTTCTTGGAAAATAACTTCCTTTCTTAGAAAACAGAATGGACGTAAAAGTAATAAGCCTTGGTTTCCCTGGGACAACCAGCGAAGTAGCTCAAACACTAATACTCAGTAAAGACGAATTTGGATCGATTCCAATCCACATTTACGTGGTGTCTTTCAACTGATATTGGTATAACTATTTTAGCGTAAACTTAGATATTTTTAGAGCGTTATTCTTAAAATATCATGGAAGATTCGTGTGACTCATCTTTAATCATTTCTAATAAGATCTGATTCTTTCTCTTAGAAACACCTCAAGGTTTTCAGGAGAATTGAGCTGTGAAACGACTTCACACTCATTCAGATGATCACACCATTAATGACTCAAGTATTCTCACTCATGATCTAATCCAGAGTCTTAATACTTTTGTCACTCAGATTCTATACCTCATTCTGGAACTCTTTCGACCATGTCAAAGAATTCCGACTTGTGTCTCATCAAATGAACACAGTCTTACTCACTGAAATAATCAGTAGAGATAATGAAGTGCAGGAAATTTTCTCGGGCATTACTGCTCATTGGGCCACATACATCAGTATGTTCTAGGTCCAATAAGCCTTTGGGCCTTTCTCTAGCTCGGCTAAGATAGGCCCTTTTCCTTTTGGTCCAGTAAACAGAATTCAAGTCTCATAAGATATCTTATCAAATGAGCCCAACAGTCCATAACTATGGGATTTCTGAATCCGACTTACTCTATGTGACCAAGACTTTTATGCCAAGAAAAATCAGGTTTAATTCATTAGATTTAAACCAATTCGGTATTTATGTTACATTTAGGCACTCTTTGGTTTAAAATATAAAACCCATTCCATGAATAGGGTGCTACAATTAATATTTCATTAAGATCAAAAGAACAAAACTTGTCTTTTATCAAAATGAAAAACATTCAAATTCTTACAAGAAAATGAAAGACAATTCTGCTTAAAGCAGGTACATTGTAGCAATTACTTAATACAAAACCAAGCCTAAAAGGGATCTATAAGTGAAAACCCTACGGCTGAGGCAGCATCCATAGCTCCTTCCAGACATGTAGTTCCACTTGCCCTTCTTTCAACGTTCTACTGTTGCTTAGGCTCTGCATATTATCTCAAATATCAGTGCCACAACCAGTATCCAATACCTTTAAGGTAGAACTTGAAGTAATAACATGAATACCTGAGGAAGTAGTCGCGTACATCAACTTCAACTCCTCATCATCTTCCATGAATTTAATGCAATCTCTCTTCCAATGCCCTGTCCTTACAGTAGCAGCACTTACCAACGTAAGAGGTATCTGACTCGGGCTCAGAAGACACACGCTTGCCATGATTCAAAATCTGGACAACTTTGCCTTCACCCTTGTCAGCATTAGGTTTATTAAACCTACCCTTCTCATTCATGAGATTATTCAGGGTACTCTTCACGTTTGGCTCAACTGTCTTGAGCATATCATTCAGTTCAGTCAGCGTCTTCGTTAAGCCTTTCTTGATATAGTTCCTTCTGAACTTATCATAGCTTGACGGCAGTGACTGTAGTATGATCTCAGTTGCCAATTCTTGGCTAACTGGATAATCCAGTTTCCTCAGGTTATCAATGTAACCCATCATTTTACTGATATGAGGACTCACTGGATGATCTTTTGGTAGCTTGCAGCTAGTGAGAGACTTAACCAACTGGTATCTCTCCACCCTTATCTGCTCCTGAAATTTCAATTTCAGGCTGCTGATCATCTCTATTGGCGACTCCATGTTCTCATATTGCTTCTGCAAGTCTGAGTCCATGGTAGCCAATATCAGACCACGCACATCTACCGCATCATTATAATGCTTGTTCCAAGCATCATATACTGCATGAGAAGCATTGGACCCGATCCTCACGGGGAGAGCTCTCTCAAGGACATAGTCCTTTCTCTCCTGTCTGAGGACTAGCCTCAGGTTCCGCGACCAAGTCAAGAAATTTGATCCGTTCAGCTTGTCCATCTTAAGGACAGACCGGATCGAGAAAGTGTTTTGATTGTTTGTGCTAGTCATAACTGAAATATAAGATAAAAGGATTTTAGTTAATATGTTCAATATGATTAATCTCGTATTAAATTTAATATGATTAATCACGCATTATATTCAATAACCTAAGTTACCCTCAATAGAATATAATGATTCCAAGATCCACATATAACTAAGATTAAAGTGGGCCACTGGCCGTCACCCAACCTTAGCTTATATCGGTAAGCCCTATATCGGCTAATTATATCCGTGATATAACTCTTGGTTGTGAATCTGGGCCCGAGGCCCAATCCACTCTGATGTCTCAAGGCCCGGGACTCCCGATGGCCTAGTCAAGAAAACCGGACTATACAGTCATGTAATCATTAATGTCTGGGACTCCCAATGACATTTATGAATCACAAACCGTCTTACCCACGCAAAAGCAGACACCCTCACACTGTAAGGCCATGAATACAATTGAATGGGCTTCGACAGCTGACATAGCCTGGACAAGACATCCAACGCTTGATATTATTTGAGGTTTGTAGGTTTATTAAAATTTCATTCCCAAAATAGAAGATTACTATTTCGGGAAACTTTCTATTTTTGGAAACCTACTATTTTTGGAAACTTTCTAAAATTGGAAACTTTCTAAAAACGGAAACTTTCTAACTTTAGAAATTTCTTAAAATCCAAAACCCGCAAATCCAGAAAATTCTATTTTAAGAAACTTTCTAATTTCAAAATTTCGGAAACTTTAATTTAAAATCGACTTTATAATTTCATAAAATAAATTTTAAATTAATCTGAAGAAAGACTCAAATAATTGGCCCAATTGTTTTAACTTCTTGGCCCGAGGCCCAAGAATTGGTCCATGTCCAAGACATGACCCAATTGTCCAATTAATTGACATAACCGGTCTGGTTCATTAAAACTGGTCTAACCAAGTTTTAATTACTACGATGACCACAATTGTCAACCGGTTATTTACTAAACCGGAATTTCTCAATTTATTTGGTCCAACCAAATCAAATTAGAAATTCCTGGTTTAGGCACTAAATCCAATATTTCTTTCGACATTGGATTTCTTATTCCGGTTTAACCAGATTTAATAAAATTATTAAATCTGTTTATTAAACCAGAACGAATAATTTTTAATTAAGTTTTGAACCGAACCGCCAAAACGAACCGAACCGATCCAATTGCTGAACCGTGACTTTCACGTCAGCCCTAGCTTCGCGACCATCGTCCAGCCGCAAGCCGCCAACGATCCGAGATCGAGACGATGCGCAGCTTCGGACGGGACGCAACAGCCGGGACAGCTTGGGTCACTCGGACGGACGCTTCCACGATCGCCGAGCGATCGGGATGCTACGCACGCGAGCGGGACGGGACTTGGCCGAGACGCGATCGGGACGAGCAATCGGACGCGACGCGACGATCGATCGCGATCGATCGTACGATCCGATCCGATCCAATCCGACCATCCCGACCGTCCGACCCGCGATCCCGTCCGTCCGACCCGCGATCCCGTCCGTCCGACCGGTCCAACTCACGGCCGATCACCAAAAACAAGTCATATAGCTTGTTTGTGATCCGATTAATATGTTTAGATTTCAATTCTGTTTCTTAAGTGTTTTTCTTATCAGTAGTTGATTCAGAACACTTCTAAACAGATTAAACAACCTAAACATGAATCTAAAACAAGAAATCCTAAGAACCAATGGCTCTGATACCACTGTAGGAACTGTTTAGTTGATCCTGATGTAATTCACAGATTCATATCAACCTAAACATACAGATCTAGGTTCTCTTGAATAGAAACATTAGATGATCTCACCTTTTACCTGTTTGTTGCAGCGGAAGGAGATAGAACAGGTCAGAGATCAGCAGAACCACCAAGGGATGGATCCTCCAAAGGCTCACACACGCACACCGGGAATTTGGCTGCTAGACCAGCAAGGAGAGAGGCCGCAGACAGAGAGAAAAGAGGCGCAGGAGCTTCAGAGAATTAGAGAGCTTTAGGTCAAGTTTTATTCATTAAAACTCCCTTTAGTTCTCATGGGCTTTTGGGCCCAATTCTCAGTTCTGATTAAATCCCTTGGATTTAATCAGGCCCTTTAGTCTCTCCAAGTACCGTAAATGCCTAGCACTTTTACCGTACCTCTGCTAAACCGTTCCTTCGTTGATGGGAGGCGCAGAGAGGAGAGGAAAATCGCGGCCAGGGTTCAAGTTAGGGAAAGGAGATTTGGCTTTTAGTTTATTAAAAGCCTTCTCTTTCCCTTTTTGGGCTTATGGGCCCAAAACACCAATCTGATTAAATCCCATTTAATCAGACCCATTAATCTTTCTCTCTTAGTACGACAAATGCCTGGCACTTTTGTCGTACTTCTGCTAAGCCGTTCCTTCGTATTTTCCCGTTAGCTTAGGCGTGTGACCCATATGGGATCACATAATAAAGGCAATAAGTCCAAGACTTATAGATCATGAGCGGACTCTAGCAAGCCATCATGACCCCCAGCATTATATGACTTATGTCTGATCATTGACATACTCTTACTTTCTAGAGACAGTACCGAGATTACTGGACACAACTCCAACAGTGACTTCCACTCATCAGCCTCCAGTGGGTCAGCACTTCCCTTGAAGTGCTTCGTTCCCAACTTGGTCATGTGTTAAGGTAGTCCACCTTACGGTTCTTTTTAGGAACCGGTGAATCTATCACTACAACATCTAGCTCATTATCACTCGGATCCTTAGTCTCAGTGACTTTGATCTGTGGCCCATCCAGCTGGCTTTTGACCAAAAGAGATGTTCTAGTTCAGAACTGTTAGCTGGTACATGACCGCTTTCAGCATGGTCCACATCTGTCCAATGTTCGGGACCGCGGTCAGTGGCTTACCACTACCTGTAGCATCGTCCTTCACATGGCCGGTCTCAGTGTGAACCGCATGAGATGAGGACTCGCCCACACGCTCATGCTCATTTTTCAACCTCGACTTCCGGTTGTTCAACCCTAGTCTCATTTGGAAAATTTGGAGCCGTGGTGTAATTGTTGGAATTATGTCCAGTAATCTCTGTACTGTCTCTAGAAAGCAAGAGTATGTCAATGATCAGACATAAGTCATATAATACTGGGGGTCATGATGGCTTGCTAGAGTCCGCTCATGATCTATAAGTCTTGGACTTATTGCCTTTATTATATGATCCCATATGGGTCACACGCCTAAGCTAACAGGAAAATATGGAGGAACGGTTCAGCAGGAGTACGGTGAAAGTGCTAGGCATTTACTGTACTTAGAGAGATTAAAGGGCCTGATTAAATCTAAGGGATTTAATCAGACTGAGACTTGGGCCCAAAAGCCCATGAGAACTAAAAGGGGTTTTAATGAATAAAACTTGACCTAGCTCTCTAATTTTCTCAGCAGTCTGCGCCTCTCTCTCTCTCTCTCTGCGCCTCCATCTCCTTGGTCTAGCAGCCAATTTCCTGAAGTGTGCGTGTGTGAACCTTTGGAGGAGCTGTCTCTTGGTGGTTCTGCTGATCTCTGACTCATACCTGATTCTTCCGCTGCATAACAAGGTATTAACTGAGATCCTTTATGATTCAGCAAGAGAACCTAGATCCAATCTGTTTAGTAGGAATCAATCAATGAGAAATTGAATCAGGATAAACACTAAACAATCCTTCAGTGGTATCAGAGCCATTGGTTCTATTAGGATTTCTTGTTTAGAATCATGTTTAGGTTGTTTAGAAGTGTTTGAATCAATCTATGATAAGAAAACACTTAAGAAACAAAGTTAAAAACCTAAACTAGAAATCGCATGATCCGATCTATATGAATCGGTATGCGTCGGAATGATGATCGCCAAAGGATCACCATGTCCGGATCGTGTGAGGCACGGTGGACCGATCAGCCGAGTGGATCGCATGGATCGACCCGAACCGATCGCGTCCCGTCCCGTCGCCTCTCGTCCGATCGCTCGACCCGAGCCGTCCCGCCATCTCGTCCCGCATCGCTTTCGTGATCGAGAGAAGGCTGTCCCGTCCCACACCGCTGTCGTGATCGAGAGATGGACCGATCGCGGATCGTGTCCCATCCCGCCTAGGGATGTCGTGATCGTCAAATCGGTTCGGTTTGGTTTGTGGTTCGGTTTAAAAATAATTAAAATCTTAATCGTCACGGTTTAATAATTACAGACTTAATAAAATTTATTAGATCTGGTTAAACCGTGATAAGAAATCCAAAGTCGTAAAATTGGATTTAGTGCCTAAACCAGTGGTTTTCTAATTTGATTTGGTTGGACCAAATAAATTGAGAAAATCCGGTTTAGTAAATAACCGGTTGACAATTGTGGTTATCGTAGTAATTAATTTTGGTTAGACCAATTTTAATGAACCAGACCGGTTATGTCATTTAATTGGACAATTGGGTTATGTCTTGGACATAGACCAATTCTTGGGCCATGGGCCAAGAAGTTAAAACAATTGGGCTAGTTATTTGATTCTTTTCTTCAGATTGAATTTAAATTTTTATTTAATAATTAAAATTTGATTTTAAATTAATCAGTTTCCAAAATTTTAAATTAGAAAGTTTCTTAGAATAGAAGTTTCTAGATTTGCATGTTTTGGATTTTAGGAAATTTCTATAGTTAGAAAGTTTCCAATTTTAGGAAGTTTCCAATTATAAAAAGTTTCCAAAAGTAGTAGGTTTCCAAAAATGGAAAGTTTCCAAAAATAGTAATCTTCTATTTTGGGAATGAAATTTTAAGAAAAACCTATAAACCTCAAATAATATCAAGCGTTGGATGTCTTGTCCAGTCTATGTCAGCTGTTGAAACCCATTCAATTGTACACATGGCCTTACAATGTGAGGGTGTCTATATTTTGCGTGGGTAAGACAGTTTGTGATTCATTAATGTCATTGGGAGTCCCAGACATTAGTGATTACATGACTGTATAGTCTGGTTTTCTTGACTGGGTCATCGGGAGTCCCGGACCTTGAGACATCAGAGTGGATTGGGCCTCGGGCCCAGATTCACAACCAAGAGTTATATCACAGATATAATTAGCCGAGATAGGGCTTACCGATATAAGCTAAGGTTGGGTGACGGCTAGTGGCCCACTTTGATCTTAGTTATATGTGGATCTTGGAATCGTTATATTCTATTGAGGGTAACTAATGTTATTGAATATAATGCGAGATTAATCATATTGAACATATTAACTAAAATCCTTTCATCTTATATTTCAGCTATGACTACAACAAGCACACAAAACACATTCTCAATCCGGTCTGTTCTCGACAAGGAGAAGCTGACTGGAACGAACTTCCTGACGTGGTCAAGGAACTTGAGGCTGGTCCTCAAGCAGGAGAAGAAGGAATATGTCCTTCGTGATCCCCTCCCCGAGAGGCCTCCTAACAATGCCGCCAGGAATCTGCATAATGCTTGGGAAAAGCATTCGTCAGATGAAAATGATGTCTATTGCCTGATGTTGGCGACCATGACTCCTGAGCTGCAATTGCAGTTCGAGAGTGTGCTGTCGCCCATCGAGATAATGGCAAGCCTGAAATCGCTTTTTCAGGAGCAGGCAAGGACTGAGAGGTTCCAGACAGTTAAGAACCTCTTGGACTGTAAGATGGCTGCAAATGCGGCAGTGAGTCCTCATGTCTTGAAGATGATGGGTTACCTCGATCATCTTCAGAAACTCGACTGCCCTATCAGCCAGGAACTTGCCTGCGACATCGTTCTGCAGTCTTTACCTGCAAGCTATGATCAGTTCATCCTGAACTTCAATATGCATGGCTTGAGTAAGACATTGCCTGAGCTTCACGGAATGCTCAAGACTGCAGAGCCCAACTTGAGGAAAGCCAAGGACCCCAACGTACTTATGGTGCAAAAGGGTAAGGGCTTTAAGAAATCCTCTGCCAAGGACAAAGGAAAGGCTAAGGCTGTTCAAGTCTCGGACAAGGACACGCCAAAGCCCAAGCCCAAGTCCAAGGCTGGGCCTACTGACATCTGCAGGTTCTGCAAAGAACCAGGGCATTGGAGGAGAGAATGTAAGAAATTCCTGGAAGGTCTAAAGGAATTGAAGAAGAAGACTCTGGAGACTTCTTCATCAGGTATTTTTGTTATAGAAGTTAATACTATTGGATTATGTGTGTGTTCATGGTTCAATTCCCAGATTGCAACCTAGCACACATAACCTTAAACAGATCTAGGTTCTTGTGATCGAATCATAAAACAAACCTGATCTTTACCTTTGCAGCGGAATGATTTGTGGTAATGACAAGATCAGATTAGAGCTGATGAGAAACGGCTCCTCCTCAGGTATCCACACGCTTACAAGCTTCGGATCAGGCTGCTAGACCAAGCTGGAATTCAACAGAGAGAGAGGAATACGGCACAGCTCAGAAATCGCAGAAGGCTTAGGGTTTCTGGCGCCTCTCTCTTGCCTTATATAGGCCCAAGTTATTAACTAATGGCCTATTGGGCTTTTGGGCCCAAAACACAAATCAGACAAAAAGCCCGTTTTTGTCTTGGCCCAATTCTCTGTACAAATACAGTAAATGCCTTTGCATCTTACCGTATTATTTCCATTTAACTTTCCCGTTAGCTATGGTGTGTGACCCTTTGGGATCATACAATACTGGTAATAAGTCCTAAACTTATAGATCAAGAGCGGACTCTAGCAAGCCATCATGATCACCCAGTATTTATGACTTATGTCTGATCTCGACACTTATAATACTTTCTAGAGATAGTACGGTAGATTTCAGGACATTCCCAACAATCTCCCACTTGTACTGGAATCCTACATAGGACATTCCCAACAATCTCCCGATTGTACTGGAATCCTACATTCCCTAATCCTTTTGTCTCAATATCTCGATCTGGCATAAGGCAAGATGCGTGTCATCCTTATATAGCCAGACCATTTTAATCGGACCAGATTTGATACTGACAATTCAAACGACTTGGGCAAGTCCGTTTGGGAGTGGCCACTCTCTTACCAGCTATCAAGTCTCCGATTGGCCTAGAGATATTACCTCCGTTAAACGGCAGGGACAAATCCCATCTTGTTCCATCACTATGAACTACACACTTTATAATACACCCAACCAAGGTCCTTATAGCTCCCAGTTACGAAACAACGTTAGACAATGATCAAAGCGCATCACTCCATGTGCAGCCACATGCATGCGAACTCAGGTCTAAGGACTATACTCTATAGTCGTATATGAGAACCTCTCATGACACAGATATTAATATCTTGTAGAGTTCTCATCAGCGGGCCATGTCCGGTCATATGCTCCCCTACATATACCTATGTGTCGACTTTGATGCCGCGCATCTATGACCCCTCGAAATTTGGTCAAAAGTCTCAACACACTCTAGTCTCAAATGGTTGTTGGTGTTCCAATTTCAACAACCTTCGACTATGGACACTTTGATTTATGTCATTTCGTTAAATATGGGGTTTCAGGATCAAGTCTACTCATGTACTTCGATGGCCCATATATAATGACATGAATCATTTTGGAACGATTATTTATATCACAGTTAAAATAATCCAGAAATCATAGATTTCATAAACATAAAATATTATGTTTATATGAACTTTTCAAAACAACTAAGTAAAGCCCTTTACAAACTCCCACTGAAATTAAGACTACACCTTAATTTCACTCATCCTACAGCTACAGTCCGCGACTCGTGCTTAGGCATAAGGAGTGGCTTCGTTAATAGATTAGCAACGTTCTCATTCGATGAAACTTGCTTATCTACTTAACACCTCTGTCATTTATCTCACGGAATAGGTTATACCTACCCTCAAGGTGTTTGGACCTCTGATGTGCAGCTAGTCACATCTACGCTGGGAATCACATCAAGTTCAGTGATGAACTCTTCTTTCCAAACAACCTCTTTCGCCGCTTCTCAAGCTGCGAAATGTTCAGCTTAAGTCATGGAGTCAGCAACAGTGCCTTGCACCGCCAGTCAGACACAAGATATAGCCGGACTGTGACCGGGAATTATCTTTGTCTATTGGAAACTTGCCTTTCAGACTCTATCGACTTGTAGCACCTCACTTTCTCCGTAAATCAAGAATTTATCCTTAGTATTCCTCAAATACTTTAGGATATTCTTTACGGCAATCCATTGATTCTTTGCTGGTTTTGACTGGTCTTTACTTGTCTTGCTTAACATTAAAACAACATCAAACAAGTACGTTTCATGGCACACATGATAGATCCAATTGCCGACGCATATGGAATCTCATCCATGCATTTAAGCTCAGCAGTTATCGTAGGACACTGTATCTTGCTTAACGTAATGCCATGTGACATTGGCATAAAACCCTTCTTGGAATGCTGAAAACGTGTAGGACTTTGTCAATTTAAGAATCCTGACTTCGTCCTACCAGCTCTTTTGGATCTCTATCTTTAGATCCAAAATCCAAGAACATACGTGGCTTTACCCATGTCAATCATAAAAACAACTTCCAAGCCAGTCCTTTACCGACTGCAGCATTGGAACATTATTTCCGAGAATCAGTATGTCATCGACATACACTATGAGAAATGCAACATCGCTCCCACTTATCTATTAGTAAACGCACAGTTCCACTTCGTTCCTGTTCAAGTCAAAACCTTGACTACTTCAACAGAACGAAGATTCCAACTCCGATATGTTTGCTTCCATCCATGAATGGATCAATGAAGCTAACTTACACATAGTATAATTTTCGGAGTCCGGGCTCACTTTCGCTTCTTTGAATTTCGCAGGTTCGTCGCTTTCAATGATCATCAGATCATGCGAACTTTCAATGATCATCAGGTTCAACTAATGACGAGAAATCACTCTCGGATTAGTGACTGATTCATTCATATCTGCGAACTTCAGGCTCTACAGGTGTAGATTCTACAGAAATCTGTAAATCCATCCGTTGCTCTCCCTCAACAGGTTGAGCAGCCTCCTGTATTTCTCGAATTTCTTCGAGTTATACTTTTACTCCCACTGTTCTTCTTGGAAAGTTACTTCCCTTCTTAGAAAACAGAATGGACATAAAAGATAACAAGCCTCGGTTTCCCTAGGACAACCAGCGAAGTAGCTCAACTACAAATACTCAGTAAAGACGAATTTGGATCGATTCCAATCCACATTTACGTGGTGTCTTTCAACTGATATCGGTGGAACTTTTTGAGCGTAAACTTAGATATTTCTAGAGCGTTATTCTTAAAGAATATCATGGAAGATTCGTGTGACTCATCTTTAATCATTTCTAATAAGATCTGATTCATTCTCACAGAAACACCTTCAGGTTTTCAGGAGAAATGAGCTGTGAAACGATTTCACACTCATTCAGATGATCACACAATCAATGACTTAAGTATTCTCACTCGTGATCTAATCCAGAGTCTTAATACTTCTGTCATTCAGATTCTATACTTCATTCTGGAACTCTTTCGACCATGTCAAAGAATTCCGACTTGTGTCTCATCAAATGAACACAGTCACACTCACTGAAGTAATCAGTAGAGACAATGAAGTACAGGAAATTTTCTCTGGCATTACTGCTCATCGGACCACATACATGAGTATGTTCAATCTCCAATAAGCCTTTGGGCCTTTCTCTAGCTCGGCTAAGATGGGCCCTATGTCTTTTGGTCCAGTAAGCAGAATTCAAGTCTCATAAGATATCCATTCAAATGAGCCCAAAAGTCCATAACTATGGGATTTCTGAATCCGACTTACTCTATATGACCAAAACATTTATGCCAAGAAAAATCAGGTTTAATTCATCAGATTTAAACCAATTCGGTATTTATGTTACATTTAGGCACTCTTTGGTTTAAGATAAAAAACCCATTCCTTGAATAGGGTGCTACAATTAACATTTCATTAAGATCAAAAGAACAAAACTTGTCTTTATCAAAATGAAAAACATTCAAATTCTTTCACAAGAAAATGAAAAACAACTCTGCTTAAAGCAGGTACATTGTAGCAATTACTTAATACAAAACCAAGCCTCAAAGGCATCTACAAGTGAAAATCCTACGGCTGAGGCAGCATCCCAAGCTCCTTCCAGACACGCAGTTCCACTTGCCCTTCCTTCAACGTTCTACTGTTGCTCAGGCTCTGCATATTATAACAAATATCAGTGTCGCAACCAGCATCCAATACCTATAAGGTATAACTTGAAGTAATAACATGAATACCTGAGGAAGTAGTCTCATACATCGACTTTAACTCCTCATAATCTTCCATGAATTTAATGCAATTTCTCTTCCAATGCCCAGTCTCTTTACAGTAGCAGCACTTACCAACGTAAGAGGTATCTGACTCGGGCTCAGAAGACACACGCTTGCCATGATTCAAAATCTGGACAACTTTGTCTTCACCCTTGTCAGCACTAGGTTTAGTAAACCTACCCTTCTCATTCATGAGATTGTATAGGGTACTCTTCACGTTTGGCTCAACTGTCTTGAGCATATCATGCAGTTCAGTCAACGTCTTCGTTAAGCCTTTCTTGATATAGTTCCTTACGAACTTATCATAGCTTGACGGCAGTGACTGCAGAATGATCTCAGTTGCCAATTCTTGGCTAACTAGATAATCCAGTTTCCTCAGGTTATCAATGTAACCCATCATTTTACTGACATGAGGACTCACTGGATGATCATTTGGTAGCTTGCAGCTAGTGAGAGACTTAACCAACTGGTATTTCTCCACTCTTACCTGCTCCTGAAATTTCAATTTCAGGCTGCTGATCATCTCTATTGGCGACTCCATGTTCTCATATTGCTTCAGCAAATCTGAGTCCATGGTAGCCAATATCAGACTACGCACATCTACCGCATCATTATAATGCTTATTCCAAGCATCATATACTGCATGAGAGGCATTGGACCCGATCCTCTCGGGGAGAGCTCTCTCAAGGACATAGTCCTTTCTCTCCTGCCTGAGGACTAGCCTCAGGTTCCGCGACCAAGTCAAGAAATTTGATCCGTTCAGTTTGTCCATTTCAAGGACAGACCGGATCGAGAAAGTGTTTTGATTGTTTGTGCTTGTCATAACTGAAATTTAGAGATAAATAGAGTTTTAGTTATTTAGTTCATAAAAGAGTAATCTTAACAACTTATAAGAAAACTTGCATTGCATTCAAAATTTCTTTGTTTAACCTCATAAGAATGCAATGATTCCGAGACCCATGTTCAGCTAAATCCAAAGTGGGCCACTGGCCGTCACCCAGAAGTAGCTTTACTTGGTAAGCATACACACAGCTAGTTATATCTCATATAACTCTCGGTTGTGAATTGGGCCCAAGGCCCAATACACCAGATGTCTCAAGGCCCGGGACTCCCGATGGCCCAGTCAAGGAAACCAATCTCTTACAGCCAAATAATCACTAAAGTCTGGGACTCCCAATGAAATTAGTGACTATATACTACTTTACTTACGCGAAAACAGACACCTCACACTGTAAGCCATATCTGTAATCGAATAAGCGTTAAGTAGCTGACAAGATTGGAAAGACATCCAAGCTTGATATTGTTTTTGAGGATTTTAAGTTTTATTTCCAAAAATAGAAGATTACTATTTTGGGAAACTTACTTATTTTAGAAACTTTCTAAATTTAGTAACATACTAAAAATAGAAATTTCTAATTTAATATTTTATAAATATTTTCGGGTTGGGTCACAAATTATAGGCCCAATTCTTGGCCCAAGACCATAGAATTCCAGTTGGCCCAATAATTTGACATAACCGATTCGGTTTATTAATTCTGGTCCAAGACCAAATTAACTATCAAAACCATCGGTTATTTACTAAACCAGACCAGCTCTAAATTATTTGGTCCAACCAAATCAAACTTAGACCAGCCTTCGGTTTAGGTTAAATTCAATTTTGAATTTCAATCCGGTTTAACCAGAAATTAAATAATACCAATTGTATTAAATAATTTCCAGTAAACCGCGATTCGGGTTAACCGCTTGAACCACCAAATAAATTGGATCGGTTCAGTTAAGTCCAAAACCGGGAAGAAACACCTAGTGTTTTAGCCAATTTGACTTAACTTGCGGTTTAAGGTTTTAAACACTAATTATTCAATGCTTTTGAATAGATTTTGTCTTTTAGCTTAAAGACAAAATCATGATCTTAACAACCATAACAAAATAATTGACTTTTCAATAAATGAATTTGACAAAGTCAACATGCGATTTGTTTTTAGCTTACAAACAAACATGATTTTTCCAAATCACTACAAAATCGATCGTGAATGACATTAACAAACCAAGTTAACAATCGCTTATTATTCCACTAAAAACAAAGAATTTTGTCCTTATTCCAATTCGTTTTATGCATTTCTCTTTACGATCGCTTGAAGACAAAACTTATTATTAACAAAGTCAACATCGATTCTTAATTAAAATCGATTCTCTATTATTATCAAACAAAGCATAGTCAACAAAAACGATCGCTTTCAAGCATTTGAATTATTTAATTAAAGACCAAACGATCATCACATCATTAATTCAAACAATCGATTCAATCGATTCACATCATAAGACAAAACGCTTTTAACCTTGTGATTACAATCGATTATGAACAAAACGATTTCTTAATTATAGGTTTTCAAAGTTTCAATCAATTTTACTCATTAAAATTGATTCATCAAACTAATAAACAACCTATTATGATCCAAAAGCAAAAACCTAACAACCTGGCTCTGATACCACTATTGGATTATGTGTGTGTTCATGGTTCAATTCCCAGATTGCAACCTAGCACACATAACCTTAAACAGATCTAGGTTCTTGTGATCGAATCATAAAACAAACCTGATCTTTACCTTTGCAGCGGAATGATTTGTGGTAATGACAAGATCAGATTAGAGCTGATGAGAAACGGCTCCTCCTCAGGTATCCACACGCTTACAAGCTTCGGATCAGGCTGCTAGACCAAGCTGGAATTCAACAGAGAGAGAGGAATACGGCACAGCTCAGAAATCGCAGAAGGCTTAGGGTTTCTGGCGCCTCTCTCTTGCCTTATATAGGCCCAAGTTATTAACTAATGGCCTATTGGGCTTTTGGGCCCAAAACACAAATCAGACAAAAAGCCCGTTTTTGTCTTGGCCCAATTCTCTGTACAAATACAGTAAATGCCTTTGCATCTTACCGTATTATTTCCATTTAACTTTCCCGTTAGCTATGGTGTGTGACCCTTTGGGATCATACAATACTGGTAATAAGTCCTAAACTTATAGATCAAGAGCGGACTCTAGCAAGCCATCATGATCACCCAGTATTTATGACTTATGTCTGATCTCGACACTTATAATACTTTCTAGAGATAGTACGGTAGATTTCAGGACATTCCCAACAAATACAACTACTTCTGATAATACCTCATGGGTTATGGATACTGGTTGTGGGGCTCATATTTGTACTAATATGCAGGCACTCAGCAACAGTAGGAGGCTGAAGCAAGGACAAGTGGAGCTACGAGTTGGGAATGGAGCGAAAGTTCCTGCACTAGCTGTAGGCACATACTTGTTGTCTTTACCTTCGGGATTGGTTTTAGAACTCAATAATTGTTATTTTGTACCTGCGATAAGCAGAAATATTATTTCAATTTCATTGTTGGATTTGGAAGGTTATGATTTTTCAGTTAAGAATAAATTATGTTCCTTCAATCGCAACAATTTGTTCTATGGTTGTGCCCCTCTTACGAATGGGCTTTACATACTTGATCAATCCGCGCCAATTTATAACATTAATACCAAACGGTTCAAACCTAATGAGGAGAACCGAACGTTTCTATGGCATTGTCGTTTAGGGCACATCAGTGAGAAACGCATTAAGAGGCTCCATTCGAATGGACTTCTTGGCTCATTTGACTTTGAGTCATGTGAGAAATGCGAATCCTGTCTGATGGGCAAAATGACGCGGGCCCCCTTTAATAAACCTAACGAGAGGGCCAGTGACTTATTGGGCCTGATACACACAGATGTGTGGCCCAATGTCCACAAATGCAAGAGGAAACTATCAGTACTTCATTACCTTCACTGATGATTTCAGTAGGTATGGATATGTTTATTTAATGAAACATAAGTCTGAATCGTTTGAGAGATCCAGAGAATTCCAAAATGAAGTACATAACCAACTTGGGAAAAGCATTAAAGCTCTTCGGTCCGACCGAGGAGGAGAATACTTGAGCCAAGAGTTCAGTGATCATCTAAGAGAGTGTGGGATAGTTTCCCAACTCACTCCTCCTGGAACACCTCAATGGAATGGTGTGTCTGAGAGGAGGAATCAGACCTTATTGGATATGGTTCGGTCTATGATGAGTCACACAGACCTTCCAATATCCCTTTGGGGATATGCTCTGCTAACAGCAGTGTTCACTCTAAATAGAGCGCCATCAAAAGCAGTAGCTAAGACACCATATGAATTATGGACTGGGGAAGCTCCAGTGCTGTCTTATCTTAGAATTTGGGGTTGTGAAGCCTATGTCAAGAGATTGATCTCTGACAAGCTTACACCAAAGTCTGATAAATGCTACTTCATTGGTTATCCGAAGGAGACCAAGGCTTATTACTTCTACCTACGATCCGAGAACAAGATCTTTGTTGCCCGGGATTGTAATTTTCTTGAGAGGGAGTTTCTCTCTAAGAAAAAACAGTGGGAGTAAGGTACTGCTTGAAGAAATTCAAGATGAACAGGATACTGCTCAACCTAATGAGGAAGAGCAGCAGGAGGACCTACAAGAAATTGTAGAGCCTGAACCTGTGGTACCTGAAGTTCGAAGATCCGGGAGGATCCGTCACGAACCCGAGAGATATCAAGGATTTCTCGTGACTGACTGTCATGATCTTCTGATCATTGATGGTGATGAACCATCGAACTTCAATCAAGCCATGATGGGCCCAGATTCCTCTAAGTGGCGTAAGGCCACTGATTCCGAAATGGACTCCATGTCGGTCAACCAAGTGTTTTCGTTGGTTGACTTACCCGCTGGTGTAAAAGCCATCGAGTGCAAATGGATCTTCAAGAAGAAGATTGACGTGGATGGAAATGTCCAGATTTATAAAGCCAGGTTGGTGGCAAAAGGTTTCAGACAAGTTCACGGTGTGGATTATGATGAAACCTATTCCCCAGTGGCTATGATGAAATCTATTCGGATTCTACTAGCAACTGCAGCTTTTCATGATTATGAAATTTGGCAGATGGACGTGAAAACTGCCTTCCTGAATGGTATTCTGGAAGAGGATGTGTATATGACACAACCTGACGGTTACATAGATCCAAAGAATGCTGGGAAAGTATGCAAGCTTCATAAATCCATTTATGGATTGAAGCAAGCATCGAGGAGCTGGAATCTTCGTTTTGATGAAGCGATCAAGCAATTTGACTTCATCAGAAACGAAGAAGAACAATGCGTGTATAAGAAAACTAGTGGGAGCAAGATAGTATTTCTTATTCTGTATGTCGATGACATACTGCTTCTCGGAAACGACGTACCAATGCTGCGGTCGGTAAAGGACTGGCTTGGAAGTTGTTTTTCCATGAAAGACATGGGTGAAGCCGCATACGTTCTTGGAATCAGGATCTACCGGGATAGATCTAAAAGGCTGATAGGCTTGTGTCAAGATTCATACATTGACAAAGTCCTGCATAGATTCAGCATGGCAGATTCCAAGAAAGGCTTCACGCCAATGGTACATGGCACAACGCTAAGCAAGAAGCAGAGCCCTACGACGGCTGCTGAGCTTGAGCGCATGAAGAATATTCCTTATGCATCTGCAATAGGATCTATCATGTATGCCATGATCTGTACTCGTCCTGATGTTGCTTATGCATTGAGCATGACGAGTAGATACCAGTCAAATCCAGGTGAAAACCACTGGATTGCCGTCAATGATATCCTGAAGTATCTGAGACATACTAAGGATAAGTTCTTAGTGTACGGCGGAAGTGATGTGCTTGAAGTCAGTGGATTCACGGACGCAAGTTTCCAGACAGACCAAGATGATTTCCGGTCATAGTCCGGTTATATCTTTTGTCTGAATGGCGGTGCAATCAGTTGGAGAAGCTCCAAGCAAGACACCGTTGCTGATTCCACTACAGAAGCTGAATATATCGCCGCTTCAGAAGCAGCGAAGGAAGCTGTTTGGATACGAAAGTTCATTATTGAACTAGGTGTGATACCAAATGCGGCTGAGCCTCTGGCACTGTTTTGTGATAACAATGGTGCTATTGCTCAGGCAAAGGAACCAAGATCACACCAGAAATCCAAGCATGTACTAAGAAGATTTCACTTGATACGTGACATCATTAATAGAAAGGAAGTCAAGATCAGCCGAGTTCCGACAGATGATAATGTCGCTGATCCATTGACAAAGCCACTCCCAAGACCTAAGCTCGAGTTCCTGACTGAAGCTGTAGGCATTAGAGACATTGAAATGTAATCTAAATTTGAGTGGGAGTTTGAGGGCTTTATTTAGTTATTGATATGTTCTTGTAAAACATTTAAGATGTTTAATAAAATTGTTTTTCAAGATTATTTTAACTGTGATGAAATAATCGTTCCAAAATGATATGAACCATTTTATAGGTCATCGAAGTAAGTGACTTGATCTTGAGTCATCAAAGTCATTTAGCTTGATCATGAGACCCTATATTTGATAGATGGCTTATATCATCCTGTCCCTAGTCGAAGGTTGTTGAAATTGGAACACCAACAACAGCGTGAGACTAGATTGGTATGTGACTTATGACAAAGTGTCAGGATGTCATAGATGCACGGCATCAAAGTCAGTACATAGGTGTATGTTGGGGTACATACGACCGGACAAGACCCGCTTATAAGAACTCTTCAGGATATTTATATCTATGTCATAAGAGATTCTTACTACGACTATAGAGTATAGTCCTTAGACCTGAGTTCGCATGCATGTGACTGCACATGAACTGATGCACTTTGATCATTGTCTAACGCTGTCGTTAAGCGATAGTTATAAGGACCTTGTTTGGGTGTATTATGAAATGAGTAGTTTACAGTGATGGAACAAGACGGGATTTGTTCCTCCAATATAAATGGAGTGAATATCTCTAGGTCAATCGGAGATTTGAATACTGGAAAATGCATGGCCATGCTCAAACGGACTGTCCCGAGTCGTTTGGATTGTCAGTATCAAATCAGAGTCCGATGAACATGATTAGGATTTATAAGGATGACACTCATATTGCCTTATGACTAATCGAGATATTGAGACAAAAGGATTATGAATACAGAGATTCCAGTACAAGTGGGAGATTGTTGGAATTATGTCCAGTAATCTCTGTACTGTCTCTAGAAAGTAAGAGTATGTCAATGATCAGACATAAGTCATATAATACTGGGGGTCATGATGGCTTGCTAGAGTCCGCTCATGATCTATAAGTCTTGGACTTATTGCCTTTATTATATGATCCCATATGGGTCACACGCCTAAGCTAACAGGAAAATATGGAGGAACTGTTCAGCAGGAGTACGGTGAAAGTGCTAGGCATTTACTGTACTTAGAGAGATTAAAGGGCCTGATTAAATCTAAGGGATTTAATCAGACTGAGACTTGGGCCCAAAAGCCCATGAGAACTAAAAGGGGTTTTAATGAATAAAACTTGACCTAGCTCTCTAATTTTCTCAGCAGTCTGCGCCTCTCTCTCTCTCTCTCTGCGCCTCCATCTCCTTGGTCTAGCAGCCAATTTCCTGAAGTGTGCGTGTGTGAACCTTTGGAGGAGCTGTCTCTTGGTGGTTCTGCTGATCTCTGACTCATACCTGATTCTTCCGCTGCATAACAAGGTATTAACTGAGATCCTTTATGATTCAGCAAGAGAACCTAGATCCAATCTGTTTAGTAGGAATCAATCAATGAGAAATTGAATCAGGATAAACACTAAACAATCCTTCAGTGGTATCAGAGCCATTGGTTCTATTAGGATTTCTTGTTTAGAATCATGTTTAGGTTGTTTAGAAGTGTTTGAATCAATCTATGATAAGAAAACACTTAAGAAACAAAGTTAAAAACCTAAACTAGAAATCGCATGATCCGATCTATATGAATCGGTATGCGTCGGAATGATGATCGCCAAAGGATCACCATGTCCGGATCGTGTGAGGCACGGTGGACCGATCAGCCGAGTGGATCGCATGGATCGATCGAACGATCGCATGGATCGACCCGAACCGATCGTGTCCCGTCCCGTCGCCTCTCGTCCGATCGCTCGACCCGAGCCGTCCCGCCATCTCGTCCCGCATCGCTTTCGTGATCGAGAGAAGGCTGTCCCGTCCCACACCGCTGTCGTGATCGAGAGATGGACCGATCGCGGATCGTGTCCCATCCCGCCTAAGGCTGTCGTGATCGTCAAATCGGTTCGGTTTGGTTTGTGGTTCGGTTTAAAAATAATTAAAATCTTAATCGTCACGGTTTAATAATTACAGACTTAATAAAATTTATTAGATCTGGTTAAACCGTGATAAGAAATCCAAAGTCGTAAAATTGGATTTAGTGCCTAAACCAGTGGTTTTCTAATTTGATTTGGTTGGACCAAATAAATTGAGAAAATCCGGTTTAGTAAATAACCGGTTGACAATTGTGGTCATCGTAGTAATTAATTTTGGTTAGACCAATTTTAATGAACCAGACCGGTTATGTCATTTAATTGGACAATTGGGTTATGTCTTGGACATAGACCAATTCTTGGGCCATGGGCCAAGAAGTTAAAACAATTGGGCCAGTTATTTGAGTCTTTTCTTCAGATTGAATTTAAATTTTTATTTAATAATTAAAATTTGATTTTAAATTAATCAGTTTCCAAAATTTTAAATTAGAAAGTTTCTTAGAATAGAAGTTTCTAGATTTGCATGTTTTGGATTTTAGGAAATTTCTATAGTTAGAAAGTTTCCAATTTTAGGAAGTTTCCAATTATAAAAAGTTTCCAAAAGTAGTAGGTTTCCAAAAATGGAAAGTTTCCAAAAATAGTAATCTTCTATTTTGGGAATGAAATTTTAAGAAAAACCTATAAACCTCAAATAATATCAAGCGTTGGATGTCTTGTCCAGTCTATGTCAGCTGTTGAAACCCATTCAATTGTACACATGGCCTTACAATGTGAGGGTGTCTATATTTTGCCTGGGTAAGACAGTTTGTGATTCATTAATGTCATTGGGAGTCCCAGACATTAGTGATTACATGACTGTATAGTCTGGTTTTCTTGACTGGGTCATCGGGAGTCCCGGACCTTGAGACATCAGAGTGGATTGGGCCTCGGGCCCAGATTCACAACCAAGAGTTATATCACAGATATAATTAGCCGAGATAGGGCTTACCGATATAAGCTAAGGTTGGGTGACGGCCAGTGGCCCACTTTGATCTTAGTTATATGTGGATCTTGGAATCGTTATATTCTATTGAGGGTAACTAATGTTATTGAATATAATGCGAGATTAATCATATTGAACATATTAACTAAAATCCTTTCATCTTATATTTCAGCTATGACTACAACAAGCACACAAAACACATTCTCAATCCGGTCTGTTCTCGACAAGGAGAAGCTGACTGGAACGAACTTCCTGACGTGGTCAAGGAACTTGAGGCTGGTCCTCAAGCAGGAGAAGAAGGAATATGTCCTTCGTGATCCCCTCCCCGAGAGGCCTCCTAACAATGCCGCCAGGAATCTGCATAATGCTTGGGAAAAGCATTCGTCAGATGAAAATGATGTCTATTGCCTGATGTTGGCGACCATGACTCCTGAGCTGCAATTGCAGTTCGAGAGTGTGCTGTCGCCCATCGAGATAATGGCAAGCCTGAAATCGCTTTTTCAGGAGCAGGCAAGGACTGAGAGGTTCCAGACAGTTAAGAACCTCTTGGACTGTAAGATGGCTGCAAATGCGGCAGTGAGTCCTCATGTCTTGAAGATGATGGGTTACCTCGATCATCTTCAGAAACTCGACTGCCCTATCAGCCAGGAACTTGCCTGTGACATCGTTCTGCAGTCTTTACCTGCAAGCTATGATCAGTTCATCCTGAACTTCAATATGCATGGCTTGAGTAAGACATTGCCTGAGCTTCACGGAATGCTCAAGACTGCAGAGCCCAACTTGAGGAAAGCCAAGGACCCCAACGTACTTATGGTGCAAAAGGGCAAGGGCTTTAAGAAATCCTCTGCCAAGGACAAAGGAAAGGCTAAGGCTGTTCAAGTCTCGGACAAGGACACGCCAAAGCCAAAGCCCAAGTCCAAGGCTGGGCCTACTGACATCTGCAGGTTCTGCAAAGAACCAGGGCATTGGAGGAGAGAATGTAAGAAATTCCTGGAAGGTCTAAAGGAATTGAAGAAGAAGACTCTGGAGACTTCTTCATCAGGTATTTTTTTTATAGAAGTTAATACAACTACTTCTGATAATACCTCATGGGTTATGGATACTGGTTGTGGGGCTCATATTTGTACTAATATGCAGGCACTCAGCAACAGTAGGAGGCTGAAGCAAGGACAAGTGGAGCTACGAGTTGGGAATGGAGCGAAAGTTCCTGCACTAGCTGTAGGCACATACTTGTTGTCTTTACCTTCGGGATTGGTTTTAGAACTCAATAATTGTTATTTTGTACCTGCGATAAGCAGAAATATTATTTCAATTTCATTGTTGGATTTGGAAGGTTATGATTTTTCAGTTAAGAATAAATTATGTTCCTTCAATCGCAACAATTTGTTCTATGGTTGTGCCCCTCTTACGAATGGGCTTTACATACTTGATCAATCCGCGCCAATTTATAACATTAATACCAAACGGTTCAAACCTAATGAGGAGAACCGAACGTTTCTATGGCATTGTCGTTTAGGGCACATCAGTGAGAAACGCATTAAGAGGCTCCATTCGAATGGACTTCTTGGCTCATTTGACTTTGAGTCATGTGAGAAATGCGAATCCTGTCTGATGGGCAAAATGACGCGGGCCCCCTTTAATAAACCTAACGAGAGGGCCAGTGACTTATTGGGCCTGATACACACAGATGTGTGTGGCCCAATGTCCACAAATGCAAGAGGAAACTATCAGTACTTCATTACCTTCACTGATGATTTCAGTAGGTATGGATATGTTTATTTAATGAAACATAAGTCTGAATCGTTTGAGAGATTCAGAGAATTCCAAAATGAAGTACATAACCAACTTGGGAAAAGCATTAAAGCTCTTCGGTCCGACCGAGGAGGAGAATATTTGAGCCAAGAGTTCAGTGATCATCTAAGAGAGTGTGGGATAGTTTCCCAACTCACTCCTCCTGGAACACCTCAATGGAATGGTGTGTCTGAGAGGAGGAATCAGACCTTATTGGATATGGTTCGGTCTATGATGAGTCACACAGACCTTCCAATATCCCTTTGGGGATATGCTCTGCTAACAGCAGTGTTCACTCTAAATAGAGCGCCATCAAAAGCAGTAGCTAAGACACCAAATGAATTATGGACTGGGGAAGCTCCAGTGCTGTCTTATCTTAGAATTTGGGGTTGTGAAGCCTATGTCAAGAGATTTATCTCTGACAAGCTTACACCAAAGTCTGATAAATGCTACTTCATTGGTTATCCGAAGGAGACCAAGGCTTATTACTTCTACCTACGATCCGAGAACAAGATCTTTGTTGCCCGGGATTGTAATTTTCTTGAGAGGGAGTTTCTCTCTAAGAAAAAACAGTGGGAGTAAGGTACTGCTTGAAGAAATTCAAGATGAACAGGATACTGCTCAACCTAATGAGGAAGAGCAGCAGGAGGACCTACAAGAAATTGTAGAGCCTGAACCTGTGGTACCTGAAGTTCGAAGATCCGGGAGGATCCGTCACGAACCCGAGAGATATCAAGGATTTCTCGTGACTGACTGTCATGATCTTCTGATCATTGATGGTGATGAACCATCGAACTTCAATCAAGCCATGATGGGCCCAGATTCCTCTAAGTGGCGTAAGGCCACTGATTCCGAAATGGACTCCATGTCGGTCAACCAAGTGTTTTCGTTGGTTGACTTACCCGCTGGTGTAAAAGCCATCGAGTGCAAATGGATCTTCAAGAAGAAGATTGACGTGGATGGAAATGTCCAGATTTATAAAGCCAGGTTGGTGGCAAAAGGTTTCAGGCAAGTTCACGGTGTGGATTATGATGAAACCTATTCCCCAGTGGCTATGATGAAATCTATTCGGATTCTACTAGCAACTGCAGCTTTTCATGATTATGAAATTTGGCAGATGGACGTGAAAACCGCCTTCCTGAATGGAATTCTGGAAGAGGATGTGTATATGACACAACCTGACGGTTACATAGATCCAAAGAATGCTGGGAAAGTATGCAAGCTTCATAAATCCATTTATGGATTGAAGCAAGCATCGAGGAGCTGGAATCTTCGTATTGATGAAGCGATCAAGCAATTTGACTTCATCAGAAACGAAGAAGAACAATGCGTGTATAAGAAAACTAGTGGGAGCAAGATAGTATTTCTTATTCTGTATGTCGATGACATACTGCTTCTAAGAAACGACGTACCAATGCTGCGGTCGGTAAAGGACTGGCTTGGAAGTTGTTTTTCCATGAAAGACATGGGTGAAGCCGCATACGTTCTTGGAATCAGGATCTACCGGGATAGATCTAAAAGGCTGATAGGCTTGTGTCAAGATTCATACATTGACAAAGTCCTGCATAGATTCAGCATGGCAGATTCCAAGAAAGGCTTCACGCCAATGGTACATGGCACAACGCTAAGCAAGAAGCAGAGCCCTACGACGGCTGCTGAGCTTGAGCGCATGAAGAATATTCCTTATGCATCTGCAATAGGATCTATCATGTATGCCATGATCTGTACTCGTCCTGATGTTGCTTATGCATTGAGCATGACGAGTAGATACCAGTCAAATCCAGGTGAAAACCACTGGATTGCCGTCAATAATATCCTGAAGTATCTGAGACATACTAAGGATAAGTTCTTAGTGTACGGCGGAAGTGATGTGCTTGAAGTCAGTGGATTCACGGACGCAAGTTTCCAGACAGACCAAGATGATTTCCGGTCACAGTCCGGTTATATCTTTTGTCTGAATGGCGGTGCAATCAGTTGGAGAAGCTCCAAGCAAGACACCGTTGCTGATTCCACTACAGAAGCTGAATATATCGCCGCTTCAGAAGCAGCGAAGGAAGCTGTTTGGATACGAAAGTTCATTATTGAACTAGGTGTGATACCAAATGCGGCTGAGCCTCTGGCACTGTTTTGTGATAACAATGGTGCTATTGCTCAGGCAAAGGAACCAAGATCACACCAGAAATCCAAGCATGTACTAAGAAGATTTCACTTGATACGTGACATCATTAATAGAAAGGAAGTCAAGATCAGCCTAGTTCCGACAGATGATAATGTCGCTGATCCATTGACAAAGCCACTCCCAAGACCTAAGCTCGAGTTCCTGACTGAAGCTGTAGGCATTAGAGACATTGAAATGTAATCTAAATTTGAGTGGGAGTTTGAGGCCTTTATTTAGTTATTGATATGTTCTTGTAAAACATTTAAGATGTTTAATAAAATTGTTTTTCAAGATTATTTTAACTGTGATGAAATAATCGTTCCAAAATGATATGAACCATTTTATAGGTCATCGAAGTAAGTGACTTGATCTTGAGTCATCAAAGTCATTTAGCTTGATCATGAGACCCTATATTTGATAGATGGCTTATATCATCCTGTCCCTAGTCGAAGGTTGTTGAAATTGGAACACCAACAACCGCGTGAGACTAGATTGGTATGTGACTTATGACAAAGTCTCAGGATGTCATAGATGCACGGCATCAAAGTCAGTACATAGGTGTATGTTGGGGTACATACGACCGGACAAGACCCGCTTATAAGAACTCTTCAGGATATTTATATCTATGTCATAAGAGATTCTTACTACGACTATAGAGTATAGTCCTTAGACCTGAGTTCGCATGCATGTGACTGCACATGAACTGATGCACTTTGATCATTGTCTAACGCTGTCGTTAAGCGATAGTTATAAGGACCTTGTTTGGGTGTATTATGAAATGAGTAGTTTACAGTGATGGAACAAGACGGGATTTGTTCCTCCAATATAAATGGAGTGAATATCTCTAGGCCAATCGGAGATTTGAATACTGGAAAATGCATGGCCATGCTCAAGCGGACTGTCCCGAGTCGTTTGGATTGTCAGTATCAAATCAGAGTCCGATGAACATGATTAGGATTTATAAGGATGACACTCATATTGCCTTATGACTAATCGAGATATTGAGACAAAAGGATTATGAATACAGAGATTCCAGTACAAGTGGGAGATTGTTGGAATTATGTCCAGTAATCTCTGTACTGTCTCTAGAAAGTAAGAGTATGTCAATGATCAGACATAAGTCATATAATACTGGGGGTCATGATGGCTTGCTAGAGTCCGCTCATGATCTATAAGTCTTGGACTTATTGCCTTTATTATATGATCCCATATGGGTCACACGCCTAAGCTAACAGGAAAATATGGAGGAACGGTTCAGCAGGAGTACGGTGAAAGTGCTAGGCATTTACTGTACTTAGAGAGATTAAAGGGCCTGATTAAATCTAAGGGATTTAATCAGACTGAGACTTGGGCCCAAAAGCCCATGAGAACTAAAAGGGGTTTTAATGAATAAAACTTGACCTAGCTCTCTAATTTTCTCAGCAGTCTGCGCCTCTCTCTCTCTCTCTCTGCGCCTCCATCTCCTTGGTCTAGCAGCCAATTTCCTGAAGTGTGCGTGTGTGAACCTTTGGAGGAGCTGTCTCTTGGTGGTTCTGCTGATCTCTGACTCATACCTGATTCTTCCGCTGCATAACAAGGTATTAACTGAGATCCTTTATGATTCAGCAAGAGAACCTAGATCCAATCTGTTTAGTAGGAAACAATCAATGAGAAATTGAATCAGGATAAACACTAAACAATCCTTCAGTAATAACCCTACTGTAGAGGTAGAACGACCGACGAGGGATACGACCGACCGAGAGGGAACGGACGCAGAACGGCCGAAAATTCAAAGCTGTCAGAATGGTCTGAAACTTTCAGCATTGGTTAGAAAAATTTTAAGAATGTTGGTCGAAGCAAAATGTGAAAAGACTGCACGAATTAAAAGATATCCAAGTTTGGCCAAAAGTCGGGTTAAAGTCGGGATAAGGAACTTCTTGGAGTTGATACATTGTAGGGAATGGATGTGGATCACCATTTTGGAGGATTTTGGGGGCAAAGGACGAGTTAGATTTGGTTTGGGTCAAGAAAAAGTGTCATCGGGTCGAGAATGGTCGAGAATGGACGTATCGGGTAGTGTGGTCGGGTGTCTGGGCGGTCATACGGACGAACGGACGGGTGTTCGGTGCATTCACGTATGGGTGACCCAAATGTCGTTGTGCATGACCAGACTAGCTGTCGTCGTGCATGGCTGGCCAACCACACATGGCCCAACGCATGCACAGGCTTTCCGCATGGTCGTCATTTGTCGCCAACTAAGCTTCACATGCCCAAGTATAAATAAGAACCTTCCCTTAGCCATTTTTACACTTTTCAGATCTGAGAAATTTTCTAGAGAGAGAAAACATGGGTAGAGAGAGAAAGTGAGAAAATGGAGCGGTTTAGTGCGAGAAGGAGCGGGCAAGCAGGACGGGGCGTTCAGGTTAGGCCTCGGGGTGTGGATCTAGCGGAGAAAGTCTCGGAGTTAAGGATCGGGCTGCGAAACGGGTGTGTCCCAGTAGATAGGATTAACGGGTTTATGCAGGTCGTGTCTTAAGGATTGGAATACTCGGGCTATTCATCCTTAAGCACGTTTGTGTTGGTTTACTAGCGTTTTGATTGAGGTTTAATCCATTTGGATTGTATTTGTTGATGCATGCATGGTTGTTGTGGTTTAAGTTGTTAATCTCTTTGATTCTAGGTAATAGATTCATTGAGTATTGATGTATGCATGGTTTTTTTGTTATGATGCATGTTTCTCTTTAATTGTGTGGAGAATCATTGTGATTTTTGTGATAGCATGCATAATGTTGTGATAAGTACAGGATCGGTTAGGGAACCGACTCGGAAATGGTATGTGATAAGTACGGGATCATTTAGACCCGGAAATGGTACGTGACAAGTACGAGGATGGATTGTGATCCACTCGGAAATGGTTGTCGAAAGGATGTTTTCATGTATGGGTGAGGATGTGGTAGCTCCATGAGATCATTAATCCATGCGAGTCTCCCTTCCATTTTAAAGGACGGCCGTGACCTTCAGATCATTTACAAGACCCTACACATTGTAATGTGTGTGTAAGTAATTAGATTCATGTGAGGTTATCATTCATTCTAAGTTACTTGCATTGTGTGATGCATGTGGCCGTAAGTGATCTTTGGATACTACGGGCCAGCTTGTGTGTTTTGTGCTAACCGCATGTTGAGTGATGCATGAAGGTTAGATAGGAGTTGGTTCTAGAACATGTGTAATATTGTTCTAGGACGTGCATCCTAGAGTATGTGTAGATACTTTAGGTAAATGCTATCGGTGCCACCCATTGTGAAGTCTCTGTGGATTCGGAGCAGGCTCGGAGGGTTACTTCGGTCGCTCCCATGGCCGAGCATCGTGTGATGACACGAACCCGAGGGATAGGTCCCAGTAATGGGTGTGATGCTCGAACCATGATCCTTTGTGGTGAATTATTGTGAGTAGTCACGAGAGAGAAAGGGTAGTGGTGCCGATGCATTTAGGGCCCATGCAGGAGTAAGTCTAGAGAGTCTAGACGGGTGTTGGCATTCACGATAGGGATCATGTTATGCATTGTGATTGATTTGGTCAAGTATAGAGAGACTTGACTGGCGTATTGCATTCATGTTGTCGATCATGTTTGCATTGTCATTTAAATGCTTCCTTTTGCATATCTTTGATGTTTTTGATTGCATGTATATGCCTGTGAGATGTTTGAAGATTTATATTCATGTGCTTCGACTATTGGGACGGGTTGGGGCAATAATTCATGTTAGAGGGTCATGGACTCACTGGGTAACCCATATGGTTGCTCATTAAACGAATTTTGTCTTGCGGGAAACCATAGATGGGCTAGGGGCAAGTTCGGACGATAGGCAGCCGGTGTAGTATCGAGTTGTGAGTGTGAAGATCGTGGAGTTTGTACTATGTAGGATTTTCGCTTGGTTCACCATGAACTGTATTATTTTCGGTAACGTTTTGTAATAAATCCTACTTAGTATTGATAAAATTTGTTTTCTTTAACTCCACGGTTCCATGATAGGAGTTTAGTCGGAACTAACACAACTCAAGGTCGTATTACGGGTTGCTAAACCTTATGCTATGACCAAGAGGTTGGTCGGATATCACGGATGGGCCGGCCTGACCTCGGGGATGGCTGGACCGTTCGCGGTGTTCGACCATTGTGACATCTTCGGCCGTCTATTGTCCGTAGAGCGGGTCAGGGGTTTTACAAATGGTGGTATCAGAGCATGGTTCATGACCATGCTCACGGAACTCGTGTTTTCAAACGTTTTATCGAGTCAAAGGGGTCGCACTCACAACAGTAGGAAACCGGTACGTCCTGCGATAGATGGGTAGGTTGGGTTTAGGACTTACCTTGGTTCGATGCAGCGGAGAAATGCAAAGGGAATGACGGTAAGCCACGAAACCCCCTATCCATAAGGATCGTCGGGGAGTGGAGATGGAACAGACCGGGAAGTGCGCTGCCAAAAGGGAGGTAAATCCATATAGTTTAGGTTTAACACTTCATGATCTTTTTAAGATCCCGTATCAGGTACGTGTGGGTGCTAACTCTCTTTTGCGTATGATTGAATTTGGCATATTTTGCTTAATGTGTGGTTTAGATTATATGCGGATTATAATATGAAAACGGGAATGTGTGTTAGGAAGCTAAGTGGGACTGAATGCTTAGAAAATAACAAGGTGGTTATAATTTCTAGCATGTCGGTAGCTTCCTAGGATGGGTTTGGGTGTGAGAATCCGTAGGTTCTCTAGGAAAGAGTTCTGAAAACCGTAGGATTGTGTAGGTTTGGTAATGTTTTTGGAAAACCCATTCCTAAAACTAGTTATCTGAACCTAAACCCAAGAAACCTTGTAACCGGTTGGTGGCATGGCTTGTAAGCGGATCAGTGATGGTGTGGAGAAAATCTGGAGATCAGTGGGATCGTTCAGTAGGCGGCTTGTGAAAGCAACGGGTTAAAGAATCAGATTTTGGGAGAACGACCAGGAACTGTTTTGCGGAGACAACATGTCAGAGAGATCTATCGTAAACGGTTTGTGGGAGCCAAGGATCAAGAGGATCAGTGGCAGGGAAAGAGTGAGTGAATGATCAAAACCAAGGCAGTGTGTCAGGACGAGGAGGTTGCGGACCGAGATGTGTGTAATCACTTTCGGAAGAAGTGATGGTTCGAGACCTCATAGACGAAGTGAGAAAGTGGGAAGGAGTTACGACGAGGACTAGTGGGTGATGTGGGCGAAATGGTGATATTCCTTCACGTGGGAAGTGAAACAGGAGTTATGGTGATGGCCGTAACGGGCAACAAAACCAAGGGAGAAGAGTTCACACAAGGAGCTGAACCAGTGGTTACGAATGGTGATGAAGGACATGACAAGAGGTGGCCCCTATGGAGAGGAGTCCACACCAAGGCGGTCTGAACTCATAAGTTATGAGTGGTGAGGGAACGACTTAGGAGAAGTCTTTACCGAGATCAGAACGGAGGAGGGACTTATTGAAATCGGATGGACTCAGAGGAAGATATTGATCGGTAATAACTTCTGTAGAGAAGGCAAGAAGTTGTATAAAGGGTAACTCTTAGTGGAGTTAGAAAGAGTGGTGGTAGTATCCTATCTAGGACTACCAAGGAGAACAGATCAAGGAAAGATCATTGCGGGAAACAAAAGGTCGGAGATACGAAGACAAGATTTCCATAGCAACCTCTTTTGGTGCGAGAAGTGTTCAGAAAGGTTTCGACCAGTGGGATTTGGCCGTGAACCAAGAAACAGAGATTGGGTATAGACAAACACGGAGACAAGGCCAAGCTACAAATGGTGGAGTCAGATGGTGGTAGTTTGGCCAAACGGTGGTGTAATCAGAGACAGATTGAAGCAAGAGAGGAGTGGATCAGAATCCGTAGCTTAAGGATGGACGAATGGTCAAGAAAGAACGGGGATCTTCGGAAAGGAAGAGAATGGTACAAAGACCGGAGAAAAGAGAAGTCAAGACGTCCTAAGTGATTGAAAGAAGGTACAAAGTTCATTGATAGAAAGACGGCCAGGAAGACATTGAGGGATCGATCAAGGTCGTGAGGAGAAACAAAAAAATCAAGAGTAATGAGATAGGCTAAGAGGGGCAAAACTAAGGATTATACGAGGAGGAATGATTAAGAAGGGAGACTGCATTCGAGACTGAACTGAGAACGTTAGCGGCCGATGGAGATACAATAAAGACGGATCATGAATGGGAAGTAGAAGTTACGCAAAGAAAAAATGCATCAAAGAAGCTTGAGGATGAAAGAGTGAACGGCCATGAAGATTTTGAAGGGATGTGAATGCGGATGAGTGTAAGGTCAGGACAGTAAGGAAGGGCGTCAGAGAGAAACCAAAGAAGGACAAGGGCGAAAGACCGGGATGCGGACAAAGACCAGACAGCAAAGAGGATCACCAAGTAAGATGGACAAGCTAAAGAAGTGATTTGGAAAGTCACTATATAGGAGCAGCTAACCAAGGTGTAACGGATTACATTTGGATAATCTAAATCCGAAGCACGGAAAGGACGGATCAAGAACGATTGAGATGATGGTATGACAGATCTTGCAAAGGATCGATTGGTGGAAAATGATTAAGACTAAGAATAAATAGATAAGAACAAGGTTGAAGAGACAAGAAAGACGTGAAGAGCGGATAAGGGCTGATTCTATACTCATATGCAAAGGACATAATGTCATAAGCACAATGGAGGACGGTTGGGTGCGGAAGGTCACAACGGACCAAAGGAATGAAACCGTGGTCAAGGGCAATGAGAAAAAAATTCTGGGGGACAACCGAGAGAGATGATGTTAAAGAAAGAAGAGATAGTAAAACAAAGGAAAGACCGAGGGGTCTTTGCCAAAGAGAGAAGGACCGGAGGATGGTAAGTCAAAAAGGGGTCCGATGAAAAAAGAGATGAGAAAGATGTCAGTAAAGAGGCAGTAACGAGATGGTTAGAGCTGCATCCTAGAACCTTGGAAGGTACCGCACAAGAATCCGAGATTAGAGGAGGATAAGACCCAAGGACTAGTGTTAATGAATATGGTGGTATTAGCTCAGCAGGATTGTGGTGTTTCTTCAAGTATTAGAATTTGGGAACGAATTCTATTAAGGGGGGTAGAATGTAATAACCCTACAAAAGAGGGAAAACGGCCGACGAGGGATACGACCGGCCGAGAGGGAACGAACGAAGTTATCAGAATGGTCTGAAACTTTCAGCATTGGTTAGGCACAACATTTTAAGAATGTTTGTCCAAGCGGAATGTGAAAAGACTGCATGGATTTAAAGATATCCAAGTTTGGCCGAAAGTCGGGTTAAAGTCAGGATATGGAACTTTCCGAAGTTGATACATTGTAGGGAATGGATGTGTATCACAATTTTGGAGGATTATGGGGGCAAAGGACGAGTTACATTTGGTTCGGGTCGAGAAAAAGAGCTATCGGGTCGAGAACGGTTGTATCGGGTCGTGTGGTCCGATGTTTGGTCGCTCGTACGGACGAACGAACGTGTGCATGCACGGACGATCTGTCACCACGCATGGGCGACCCAGCTGTCGCTGTGCATGACCAGACTAGTTGTCGCCGTGCATGGCTGGACGACCACACATGGCCCAAAGCATGCACAGGCTGTCCGCATGGTCGCCATTTGTCGCCAACTAAGCTTCCCATGCCCAAGTATAAATAAGAACTTTCCCTTAGCCATTTTTACACTATTCAGATCTGAGAAATTTTCTAGATAGAGAAAATATGGGTAGAGATAGAAAGTGAGAAAATGGAGCGGTTTAGTGCGGGAAGGAGCGGGTGAGCGGGACGGGGCGTTCGGGTTAGGCCTCGGGGTGTCGATCTCGCGGAGAAAGTCTCGGAGCTAAGGATCAGGCTGTGAAACGGATGAGTCCCGGTTGTTAGGACTAATGGATTTATGTAGGTCGTGTCTTAAGGATTGGAATACTCGGGCTATTCATCCTTAAGCATGTTTATGTTGGTTTACTTGCGTTTTTATTGAGGTTAAATCCGTGTGGATTGTGTTGTTGATGCATTTATGGTTGTTGTGGTTTAAGTTGTTAATCTCTTTGATTCTAGGTAATATATTCATTGTGTATTGATGCATGCATGGTTATTTTGTTATGATGCATGTTTCTCTTTGATTGTGTGTAGAATCATTGAGATTGTTGTGATAGCATGCATAATGTTGTGATAAGTACGGGATCGGTTAGGTAACCGAATCGGAAATGTTATGTGATAAGTACAGGATCATTTAGACCCAGAAATGGTACGTGATAAGTACGAGGATGGATTGTGATCCACTCGGAAATGGTTGTGGAAAAGATGTTTTCCTGTATGGGTGAGGATGTGGTAGCTCCATGAGATCATTAATCCATGCGAGTCTCCCTTCCGTTTTGAAGGACGGTTGTAGCGGCTGCCGTGATCTTTGGATCCTTTGCAAGACCCTACACCGTGTAATGTGTGTGTAAGTAATTAGATGCATGTGTGCTTATCATGCAGTCTAAGTTACTTGCATTGTGTGATGCATGTGGCCGTAAGTGATCTTCGGATACTACGTGCCAGCTTGTGTGTTTTGTGTTAACCGCATGTTGAGTGATGCATGCAGGTTAGACGGGAGTTGGTTCTAGAACAGGTGTAATATTTTCGCTTGGTGCACCATAAACTGTATTGTTTTCGGTAACGTTTTGTAATAAATCCTACTGAGTATTAATAAAACGTGTTTTATTTAACTCCACGGTTCCATGATAGGAGTTTAGTCCAAACTAACACAACTCAAGGTCGTAGTACGGGTTGCTAAGCCTTAGGCTTTGACCAAGAGATTGGTCAGATATCACGGATGGGCCGGCCTGACCTCGGGGACGGTTGAACCGTTCGCAGTGTTCGACCATTGTGACATCTCTGGCCGGCTATTGTCCATAGAACGGGTTGGGGGTGTTACACGTGGTTCCAGTGCTCTTCTGGGTAATCTCAGGACCGGTTAATTGATATATCATGGTTTTTACCGGTTTTATGCCATGATATAAGTATGTTTTAGTGTCTTTTCGTGTTCCTTTAGAGTCTTTTGCAGGTTTTATTAGGTACACGCACGTTTGGAGCTAATGTGGTGATTATGGAGCTTATTGGAGTGATTTGGAGATTTGGTCCGAGAGAAAGAACTCACTGTCCAGATTTGATGATCTGCGTCGATCGTTGCACACCTGCAACGGTCGATGCAAGGCGTGAATGGGCCAGACTCGGCGGTTTAATGAAGAAATGCCAATATTGCAGAAGTGCCCAGAAGTTCCAGATATTTACACAGAAGCCCAAAACGTGTTTTAGCTATTTAATTAGGTTTTTAGATCAGATTTTAGATACGTTTACACATTCTATCATTATTAAGAGCAGAGAGTTTTTAGAGCTTTTGGGGCTGATCTGATCCTGTACTACACCTTTATTTTGGAGAAGATTTCGAACCCCTTTACTTATTTAATCTCTTTTATGATATCTAATTATTCATTGATTATGTTTACATCTTCTATGTCTGAGTAGATTCATAGTTAGGTTTAGGGTTTCTCACATAGGATTTCATGACTTGCTAGACTTGTTTAATTCAGTTAAGGATTCACATGAATAGAATGTTCTTCGATCTAAATTGTGTTTAATGCTAGTTCTAACCTGATCAATTAGAATCTAGATCTTAGGTTGCTAAATACGACACGAAAGTGTGGTTTAGAATCTGAACAATTTAGGTTGAGCAATTAAATTACTCGCAAAGAAATTTGGTTTAGTTTAATTGTGAACATATCGAACTTGGAATTAATGCTTGTTTAATCTGTTAGTAATTGCAAAGGAATTTGGATTGCTGCACTTAGACTTAGAGAATTCTCGCAACGACAGTTGGTTAATTCTATATCCATGATTTGAGTTCTAGAACTGTGCTTAATTAGATCCTGACTGAATGATTTGTCTGCTTGTCTGATTTCCTGAGAACGCCCTAGACTTAGCGCCCTTAATTAACTGCTTTCACAACCGATAATCTTGCTACTTGTTTACTTTCTCGCATTGCTTTTAGTTACTTCACATTGCTTTCATCTTGGTTTAAATCTCTACAGTTCTTAATCTATCAAAACCGGAGTCTCTGTGGATTCGATACCTTATATACTACGATTGCATAACTGTGCACTTGCAGTAGAATAGGATAAAACTAGACCCCTATCAAGTTTTTGGCGCCGTTACCGGGGACTCTTGGAGTCTTCGATAGGATCGAACTTAGGGTTTTTACTAGGATTTTTTGTTTTGTTTTAGTTACTGATTTTTCTCTGTTTTCTCTCTGTCGTAGGTACCGATTTCGCATAGCGTCGATCGTTGCACCTTTGTGTCGACCATCACTAGGCGATTCTGAGATTGAATCGATCGTTGCACTGACAGCATCGATCGTTGCTTGACGATTACAGACAGTTTATGCAGACGCGTAAAACTAGAAGTAATCAGAATTTGAACCTCGTTAATCTCGTACTTGAAGAACTTGGACGACTAGAGAGGACTAACAGAAGAGAAAGAAGAGCAAGGATGGTACGTGAGTGTTTGATCCTGATACAAGATGCTAATGGTATCCTGAGGGACCGAGATAACAATCCACACAATGCTGCTGGGCAGAGGATTGATGCTGAGGGACGTGTGATCCCTGAGGTTGAGGAACCTGAACCACAGCCGCAGGCGCAAGGCCAAGGACAGAACCAAGGTAGACATATGATTGTCCATGAGAGAACTTTAGCTGACTACAACAGACCGGATGAGTTTCATGCAAACCGGTCAGCTCTAGTAATTCCTGGTTTTGAGAGGAACGATTTTGAGATCAAAACCATCTACTACTCGCTGATGAGACAGAATGCTTTCCATGGTTACCCATTGGAGCAACCTATGGATCACATTGATCAGTTTGAGGATATAATCACTGGCATGAAGTATGATGGAGTTTGCCAGGATTATCTGTTTCTTAAGCTCTTTCCGCACAGTCTCGCTGGAGACGTTGCTGCATGGATAAAGCAACTGCCACATGGGCAGTTTGCTACTTGGGATGCCCTGAAGAGTGAGTTTCTGAGACACTTCTACGATGATGCGCGCTCAGATCAGTCCAGACAGGACATTCTGACATTCTCCCAAGGCCCTGTGGAGCCTTTAAAAGCTGCCTGGATGAGATTCAAGAAGTACCAGCGTGACTGCCCACACCATGGATTTACTGAGGTCACATTGCTAGGTATCTTCTTCAGAGGTATAGATCTTCCATATCAGTCTGCGCTGGATAACTCCAGCAATGCAAACTTTAACACCAGGACTCCTGCACAAGCTAAGCAGTTGATTGAGAACTTAGCAAGCAGCAACAGTTGCAAGACTACTGATGAGAGGAGGAAGAAATCTGGTGGGAATGTAGAGAATTTGTAGATTGCTGATATCAGATCTAAGCTGGACACAGTTTGTAATCTCCTAGCTGGTAAGAAAGCTGTCCACTTTGCCCAAGATGTTGAGGTAATTCAGACTGAGGAGGACACTCAGGAAGAAGATGTGAATTACATAGGAGGATCTGGATTCCAAGGTAATAGATTTGGTAATCAGCAGGGAAACAGGTTCTTCAATGGAGGACAGAAGAATGCTTTCAATCAGAACTCCTCTGGCTTTGGACAAACTAGTGGTTTTCAGAAACCTTATGGACAAGGTACTCAGAGAACCTTTGGATCATCTTCTTACCAAGCGCCTCCTGTAACCACTGCTCATGAGAGTAAGTTGGAGGCAATGATGGAACAGCTGCTGAAAGGTCATACTAAGAATGCTGCAGACCTCAATAAGAAGATAGGTACTGTCTATGAGGATCTGAATGGGAAGTTTGAATGCCTGAGCGCACATATGAAGGAGCTTGACGCTAAAGTTGCAAGAACTGTTGGATATGCTGAGAGGGAAGATGGATATATCCCAGGGCAAACTGATGCTAATCCCAAGTATCAATGCAATGAAGTGACATTGAGAAGTGGTAAGGAGCTGTCTCCTGGCCAGAAAAAGCAGTTGAGTGTTGAAGAACTCGTGGAAATTGAAGAATTGAAAGATGGGATCCGTGATATTCGCAATGCATCGATCGACGCCAGTCAGCAACGGTCGACGCAAAGCGAAAATGAAGAACCTCTCGTAACAAAGTCACCCAGCAACGATCGACACAACTCCAGTGACGATCGATGCAAGGCGACTGCAGAGAGTTCAAGACCAGAGAAACCAAAACAGCCAAGTGAAAGAGTCTACAAGCCTAAAGTGCATTTTCCCAAAAATTCCAGGAAAGTTAAGAACGATAAACAGTATACTAAATGCAAGGAGTTCATTAAAAAGGTGAAAGTTGAAGTGCCTTTGATTGACTCTATGGAGTCTTCTCCTGTGATGATTAATGAGGTGTGTAGTGCAGTGATTCAGGGCAGAATTCCTGAGAAGTTGAAAGATCCAGGAAGCTTTGTGTTGGATTGTGCTATCTACAGGGAAAGATTCGAAAGGTCCCTATGTGATCTTGGTTCCAGTGTGAATCCTATGCCTTTCTCAGTTGCTAAGAGGCTCGGAATGACTGATTTTATACCCACTAGGATATCACTGGTTTTGGCAGATAGAACAATAAGAATTCCCGAAGGATTATTGGAGGATGTACCTATAATGATTGGCCAATGTGTGATACCTACTGATTTTGTGGTTCTGCAGTATGGAGAGGAACCAAAGGATCCACTGATTTTGGGCAGGCCTTTCTTAGCTACTGCTGGTGCGATGATTGACTGCCAAGGAGGTAGAATAATTTTGAATGTGGGTGATCTGAAGATGAGTTTTGATATGGATAAACTGGTGAAGAGACCAACCATCGACGGATAGACCTTCTATGTGGACACGCTAGGTGATTTGGCTGCAGAATACTATCACAAGTCACGCGCTGAAGATCCACTAGAAAGAGCTTTACTGAGCTCTATAATGAAGCTGGAATACCTGCAGGACGAGCCCGCAATGTGCTATGCAAGGCTGATGGATTCTGTTGAAGCAGTGATGCAGGTGGAAATATCAGATGCGACGATGCAACGATCGACACCAACTAAGCATCGGTCGTTGCAAGTCGACAGAGACTGGGCCGAGGAAAAAGCTCCGAAAATCGAGCTGAAACAACTTCCATCCGGGCTAAGGTACGCATTTCTTGGACCTAATTCGACATATCCAGTAATTGTCAATGCTAGTTTGAAAAACGCAGAGCTCACTTTACTGCTAAGCAAGCATCGCAAAGCTCTTGGCTATTCTCTTGATGACATTTCAGGTATCTCTCCAGAGCTGTGCATGCATCGGATACATCTTGAGGATGACTCTAAGACATCTGTAGAGCATCAGAGAAGGCTTATTCCTAATATACAGGAAGTGGTTAAGAAGGAGATTATGAAACTCCTGGATGCTGGGATCATCTATCCTATTTCAGACAGTGATTGGGTGAGTCCAGTCCATGTAGTGCCTAAGAAAGGCGGAGTTACAGCTGTAAATAATGAGAAGAATGAGCTGATCCCTACTAGGACTGTGACTTGACACAGATGTGCATAGATTACAGGAAACTCAATGCTGCAACAAGGAAGGATCATTTCCCTTTGCCCTTCATTGATCAGATGCTGGAGAGGTTAGCAAATCACCCCTACTATTGCTTCCTCGATGGATACTCAGGTTTATTTCAGATTCCTATCCACCCAGAGGATCAGGGAAAGACCACCTTCACTTGTCCATATGGCACATTTGCTTACAGTAGGATGTCTTTTGGACTCTGCAATGCACCAGCTACTTTCCAGAGATGCATGATGTCCATCTTCACTGACATGATTGAGGACTTTATGGAGGTATTTATGGATGATTTTTAAGTTTATGGATCCTCCTATAATGAGTGCTTAGATACTTTATGCAAAGTGCTAACTAGATGTGAGGAAAAGCATTTGGTCCTTAACTGGGAAAAGTGTCATTTCATGGTCAGAGATGGTATCGTACTTGGACATAGAGTGTCTGAAGCAGGGATCGAGGTAGACCACGCTAAGATTGAGGTTATGACCAGCCTTCAGGCACCTGATTTTGTTAAGTCTATAAGAAGCTTTCTTGGACATGCTGGTTTCTATAGACGGTTCATCAAAGACTTCAGTAAGATTGCTAGGCCACTAACTGCTTTGCTGTGTAAGGATACCAAATTTGAGTTCAATGCAGATTGTCAGACTGCATTTGAACAGATTAAGCAAGCATTAGTGAGTGCTCCAATAGTTCAGCCACCGGATTGGGATCTACCTTTCGAGGTTATGTGTGATGCAAGTGACTATGCTGTAGGAGCTGTTCTGGGGAAGAAGAAGGATAGAAAGCTTCATGCTATCTATTATGCTAGTAGGACACTAGATGATGCGCAGAGAAACTATGCCACCACAGAGAAGGAGTTGTTGGCTGCTGTCTTTGCATTTGAGAAATTCTGCCCCTATCTTGTTGGCTCCAAGGTGATTGTGCATACTGATCATTCAGCCCTGAAGTATCTGATGCAGAAGAAGGATACTAAGCCAAGATTGTTGAGATGGATTCTGTTGCTTCAGGAGTTTGACATTGAAGTGAGAGACAAGAAGGGGGTTGAGAATGGAGTTGCTGGTAACCTTTCAAGGATGCTGGTTGAGGAAGACATGCCTATCAATGATTATTTGCCTGAGGAAAACGTCAATATGGTCGGTACAGTGTTTCGGACAGATTTGGGCAGAGAGTTGCAGAACTGTCGGGATAATTGCCCAGTATCGATCGATGCCACATTGGCAACGGTCGATGCAAGTATTAGGGAAGCAACGATCGACACATGCACATGCAACGGTCGATGCAGACCTGATACGAGCCCAAAATCTTTAAGGATCCGAATTGGGAACTATGACTTCGAAATTGCTGCTGTAGCAACCATTGATCGACCCTGGTATGCAGATATAGCTAATTATCTTGCTGCTGAGACTGAACCAGATGATTTAAAGGGTTATGCAAAGAAGAAGTTCTTCAGGGAGCTTAGGCAATACTACTGGGATGAGCCTTATCTCTATAAGCATTGTTCAGATGGTCTTTACGGGAGATGCGTTGCTGAATCAGAGGTTCCAGACATCCTATTCCACTGTCATGGATCAGATTATGCTGGACATTTTGCTACATTCAAGACTGTGTCTAAAGTTCTGCAAGCAGGTTTCTGGTGGCCTACAATGTTTAGAGACACTCATTCTTTCATCTCTCAATGTGATGCCTGTCAGAGGAGAGGGAAAATCAGCAAGAAGCATGACATGCCTCAGAATTTCATTCTGGAAGTTGAGGTTTTCGACTGCTGGGGCATAGATTTCATGGGTCCTTTTCCCTCATCCTATGGGAATAAATTCATCTTGGTTGTTGTGGACTATGTGTCTAAGTGGGTAGAAGCAATAGCTAGTCCAACCAATGATTCTTCGGTGGTCATTAAGCTGTTTAAGACCATCATATTCCCCAGATTTGGAGTACCTCGGATAGTGATTAGTGATGGAGGATCTCATTTTATTAATAAGGTCTTCGAGAAGCTGCTGAAGAAGCATGGAGTTCATCACCGAGTCGCTACTCCTTATCACCCTCAGACTAGTGGACAAGTCGAGGTTTCTAACAGGCAGATTAAGGAGATCCTTGAGAAGACAGTTCGAAAGACAAGGAAAGATTGGGCAGAAAATCTGGATGATGCATTATGGGCTTACAGGACAGCATTCAAGACACCACTTGGGACCACTCCATTTCATCTGCTGTATGGAAAAGCATGTCATCTGCCAGTAGATCTTGAGCACAAAGCAGCATGGGCTGTAAAACAGATGAACTTTGAACTTAAATCTGCTGCAGAAAGGAGATTGGTCCAGCTTAATGAGTTGGATGAGATTAGACATTTTGCCTATGAGAACTCAAAGCTGTACAAGGAGAGGACTAAGGCTTATCATGACAAGAAGATTGTTTCTAGACAGTTTGAGCCTAATGATCAGGTGCTTTTGTATAATTCTCGTTTGCATTTGTTTCCAGGTAAGCTGGAATCACGGTGGTCCGGTCCTTTCACGATCAAAGAGGTGCGTCCATATGGAGCTGTCGTTCTAACCACCAAGGAAGGTAATGAATTCACTGTGAATGGACAAATGGTAAAACATTATTGAGCTAAGGCCGAGATTCCAGATGGTCAGATTCTGCCTTTGGATGATGCACCCTCTACCTAGATCAGCTGAAACGTCAAGCTATTGACGCTAAAAGAGCGCTGAGTGGGAGGCAACCCACTTATTTCGATTTTGCATTTTTATTTTTTAGTGTTTTTGTAGGATTTTACGATTTTCTTCTGTTTTTGGTGAGTTCTGTCTGCAGGTCTCGGCCAAAATCGCAGTGCGTCGATCGACACACCACTGTGTCGATCGTCACAACACGATTGAAATCGCATTGCAGCGATCGTTGCGGTCCTGAGCAACGATCGACCATACACGAAAAATCGCCTAGCAACGGTCGATGCACCTAGTGCAACGATCGATGTCTGAGCGACAGAGGTAAAAATCAGACAGAACTCAACACGTCCATTAACATATTTTTCTTCCTTTTTACCAATCCTTCGCTTGACACTACTGGTGACAGTGTGTCTTAAGTGTGGGGGAGGTGCTACTGACATCTATCTTTTAGTTTTCTTAGAGTCAATATATTTTTCACAATTTGTTTTATCGAGTCAAAATAGTTTAAGTAAGAAACAATGATTTTTTTGAGAAGATTAACAGCACTTGCAGGAACTTAAGTAACCATTGGGATGAAGTTGCAGGATCTATCTATGACTATTAGAAAACCCCATCACAGATCAACCTACTGAGGACACCCACATCACTTCAGGTATCAGAGGATCCTTTTACTGACTTCAAACTTAATACTGACTTAGATTTCTCACCTAAGGGCTTGGTATACTTTGTGTCGGATTCCCTTGTTAGTTCTGACACAGCCTGTAAACCTGTCCTATTTAGTTCCCTTCTCCCCTTCCATAAAATAAAAAATAATAATAATAAACTGAGGATGAGTTAGTAACTCCGAAGTGGTCATGGGAGTGGTAGCTACAACTATCATATCTTGTGCATCCATGGAATGTGTCCAAAGTACACCCCTTAACGGGAAGAGCACTGATATAAAAAATAAAATGATACCCAATGGGGAAAAATCAGAATGCTAAGGAAGGGAAAAGAGAAGAAAGGGACCAGAGAAAGATAGTATGGTGGTCTAGAGCTGGCAAGGTAAGAGTCCATGTGCCCTTTGATCGATACTCCTTAGGTGAGACCGCACTTAAATACTTGCAGAAGTCAGTAGGGAGAATTTGAATGCGCGAATGTGATTGTGGAGTTTACTTAGGACAGTTGCTAAGTGTGGGGGAAGTATATGTTGGTCTTGATATCTTGTGATTGATTCTTTCAGTGGATTACTAAGGGGAGTCTGAGTGTTGTTGCTTCTAGGATGAAAAGAGTTTCTGAAGAGTTTTCAAACCTCTTCACCATGTTTTAGTTCTCTGTTTTGCTTGAGGGAAAGCAAAGGCTAAGTGTGGGGGAGTTGATATATCATGGTTTTTACCGGTTTTATGCCATGGTATAACTATGTTTTAGTGTCTTTTGGTGTCCCTTTAGAGTCTTTTGCAGGTTTTATTAGGTACACGCACGTTTGGAGCTAATGTGGTGATTATGGAGCTTATTGGAGTGATTTGGAGATTTGGTCCGAGAGAAAGACCTCACTGTCCAGATTTGATGATCTGCGTCGATCGTTGCAAACCTGCAACGGTCGATGCAAGGCGCGAATGGGCCAGACTCGGCGGTTTAATGAAGAAATGCCAATATTGCAGAAATGCCCAGAAGTTCCAGATATTTACACAGAAGCCCAAAACGTGTTTTAGCTATTTAATTAGGTTTTTAGATCAGAGTTTAGATACGTTTACACATTCTATCATAATTAAGAGCAGGGAGTTTTTAGAGCTTTTGGGGCTGATCTGATCCTGTACTACACCTTTATTTTGGAGAAGATTTGGAACCCCTTTACTTTTTTAATCTCTTTTATGATATCTAATTATTCATTGATTATGTTTACATCTTCTATGTCTGAGTAGATTCATAGTTAGGTTTAGGGTTTCTCACATAGGATTTCATGACTTGCTAGACTTGTTTAATTCAGTTAAGGATTCACATGAATAGAATGTTCTTCGATCTAAATTGTGTTTAATGCTAGTTTTAACCTGATCAATTAGAATCTAGATCTTAGGTTGCTAAATACGACACGAAAGTGTGGTTTAGAATATGAACTATTTAGGTTGAGCAATTAAATTACTCGCAAAGGAATTTGGTTTAGTTTAATTGTGAACATATCGAACTTGGAATTAATGCTGGTTTAATCTGTTAGTAATTGCAAAGGAATTTGGATTTCTGCACTTAGACTTAGAGAATTCTCGCAACGACAGTTGGTTAATTCTATATCCGTGATTTGAGTTCTAGAACTGTGCTTAATTAGATCATGACTGAATGATTTGTCTGCTTGTCTGATTTCCTGAGAACGCCCTAGACTTAGTGCCCTTAATTAACTGCTTTCACAACCGATAATCTTGCTACTCGTTTACGTTCTCGCATTGCTTTTAGTTACTTCACATTGCTTTCATATTGTTTTAAATCTCTACAGTTCTTAATCTATCGAAACCGGAGTCTCTGTGGATTCGATACCTTATATACTACGATTGCATAACTGTGCACTTGCAGTAGAACAGGATAAAACTAGACACCTATCATTAACCCAGGCGTGACAGGTGTGGTCTGGTTCCTTGGGCTTTGCCCGGTTCCAGCCGCATCCATGTCCTTAGTACGTCTCGTCTTGCTTTTTACAACCTGAAGATTCAACAAGATTAGTTCTTCTAAGAAAGCAATCCTCAACTCCTAAACAAGACTACTACAGGGACATCTAACCCAGGACGAGTGGTGTAGCCCTAACCCATAGTCCTAGAAAATAACTCTGCTCTGATTGTTGGAATTGTGTCCAGTAATCTCGGTACTGTCTCTAGAAAGTAAGAGTATGTCAATGATCAGACATAAGTCATATAATGCTGGGGGTCATGATGGCTTGCTAGAGTCCGCTCATGATCTATAGGTCTTGGACTTATTGCCTTTATTATATTATCCCATATGGGTCACACGCCTAAGCTAACGGGAAAATACGAAGGAACGGTTTAGCAGAGGTACGGTAAAAGTGCTAGGCATTTACGGTACTAGGAGAGACTAAAGGGCCTGATTAAATCCAAGGGATTTAATCAGAACTGAGAATTGGGCCCAAAAGCCCATGAGAACTAAAGGGAGTTTTAATGAATAAAACTTGACCTAAAGCTCTCTAATTCTTAGCCACTTTTGCGCCAGCCTCCTCTCTCCCTGCGCCTCTCTCCTTGCTGGTCTAGCAGCCAAATTCCCGGTGTGCGTGTGTGAGCCTTTGGAGGATCCATCCCTTGGTGGTTCTGCTGATCTCTGACCTGTTCTATCAATTCCGCTGCAACAAACAGGTAAAAGGTGAGATCACATAATGTTTCTATTACAAGAGAACCTAGATCCATGTTTAGGACTATTAATCTGATGAACTGAATCAGGATTAATCAACTGAACTATCCAACAGTGGTATCAGAGCCATTGGTTCTTAGGATTTCTTGTTTTAGATTCATGTTTAGGTTGTTTAATCTGTTTAGAAGTGTTCTGAATCAACTACTGATAAGAAAAACACTTAAGAATCAGAATTGAACTCTAAACACATTGATTGGATCACAAAACCGAGCTATATGACTCGTGTTTTGTTGATCGGCCGACGAGTTAGATGCATGGATCGATCCATGATCGATCGCATGATCGACCGAGAGCGAGCGATCGAGTGGAACGGTTGGACCGAGCCACGATCGTCTCATGATGGTCTCGGCATCGTCCCGGACGATCGCGTGGAGAAGGGCAGCCGACGATCGCATGGGTCGAGCAACAGCCGATCGCATGGATTGCCTCTCCTCTCGCCAGCATCGTCCCACGACCGTCCCGCCTGACCCGAGCTCGTTCCACACGACCCGATCACGCACCAAACCGTCCGGTCACGTCTCGGCCAAGCATGATGCTTGCGGCTTGGACAATTTTCGAACGGTTAGGGTTTTGGGTGTGATGAGCCGGTTCGATTTCGGTTAGGTGGTTCGGTTCAAAACTTAATTAAATTCATTCGTTCTGGTTTAATAAACAGATTTTAATAATTTTATTAAATCTGGTTAAACCGGGATAAGAAATCCAATGTCGAAAGAAATATTGGATTTAGTGCCTAAACCAGGAATTTCTAATTTGATTTGGTTGGACCAAATAAATTGAGAAATTCCGGTTTAGTAAATAACCGGTTGACAATTGTGGTCATCGTAGTAATTAAAACTTGGTTAGACCAGTTTTAATGAACCAGACCGGTTATGTCAATTAATTGGACAATTGGGTCATGTCTTGGACATGGACCAATTCTTGGGCCTCGGGCCAAGAAGTTAAAACAATTGGGCCAATTATTTGAGTCTTTCTTCAGATCAATTTAAAATCTATTTTATAAAATTATAAAGTCGTTTTTAAATTAAAGTTTCCGAAATTTTGAAATTAGAAAGTTTCTTAAAATAGAAGTTTCTGAATTTGCGGGTTTTGGATTTTAAAGAAATTTCTAAAGTTAGAAAGTTTCCGGTTTTAGAAAGTTTCCAATTTTAGAAAGTTTCCAAAATAGTAGGTTTCCAAAAATAGAAAGTTTCCCGAAATAGTAATCTTCTATTTTGGGAATGATTTTTTTTTAAATAAACCTACGAACCTCAAATAATATCAAGCGTTGGATGTCTTGTCCAGGCTATGTCAGCTGTCAAAGCCCATTCAATTGCATTCATGGCCTTACAGTGTGAGGATGTCTGCTTTTGCGTGAGTAAGACAGTTTGTGATTCATAAATGTCATTGGGAGTCCCAGACATTAATGATTACATGACTGTATAGTCTGGTTTTCTTGACTAGGCCATCGGGAGTCCCGGGCCTTGAGACATCAGAGTGGATTGGGCCTCGGGCCCAGATTCACAACCAAGAGTTATATCACGGATATAATTAGCCGATATAGGGCTTACCGATATAAGCTAAGATTGGGTGACGGCCAGTGGCCCACTTTAATCTTAGTTATATGTGGATCTTGGAATCATTATATTCTATTGAGGGTAACTTATGTTATTGAATATAATGCGTGATTAATCATATTAAATTTAATACGAGATTAATCATATTGAACATATTAACTAATAACCTTTTATCTTATATATATATTTCAGTTATGACTAGCACAAACAATCAAAACACTTTCTCGATCCGGTCTGTTCTTGAGAAGGACAAACTGAACGGATCAAATTTCTTGACTTGGTCGCGGAACCTGAGGCTAGTCCTCAGGCAGGAGAGAAAGGACTATGTTCTTGAGAGAGCTCTCCCCGTGAGGATCGGGTCCAATGCCTCCCATGCAGTATATAATGCTTGGAATAAGCATTATAATGATGCGGTAGATGTGCGTGGTCTGATATTGGCTACCATGGACTCAGACTTGCAGAAGCAATATGAGAACATGGAGTCGCCAATAGAGATGATCAGCAGCCTGAAATTGAAATTTCAGGAGCAGATAAGAGTGGAGAGATACCAGTTGGTTAAGTCTCTCACTAGCTGCAAGCTACCAAATGATCATCCAGTAAGTCCTCATGTCAGTAAAATGATAGGTTATATTGATAACCTGAGGAAACTGGATTATCCAGTTAGCCATGAATTGGCAACTGAGATCATTCTGCAGTCACTGCCGTCAAGCTATGATAAGTTCGTAAGGAACTATATCAAGAAAGGCTTAACGAAGACGTTGACTGAACTGCATGATATGCTCAAAACGGTTGAGCCAAACGTGAAGGGTAGGTTTATTAAACCTAGTATTGACAAGGGTGAAGACAAAGTTGTCCAGTTTTTAAATCATGGCAAGCGTGTGTCTTCCGAGCCCAAGTCAGATACCTCTTACGTTGGTAAGTGCTGCTACTGTAAAGAGACAGGGCATTGGAAGAGAGATTGCATAAAATTCATGGAAGACGATGAGGAGTTGAAGTTAATGTATGAAACTACTTCCTCAGGTATTCATGTTATTACTTCAAGTTCTACCTTGCAGGTATTGGATACTGGTTGTGGCACTGATATTTGTTATAATATGCAGAGCCTAAGCAACAGTAGAACATTGAAGGAAGGGCAAGTGGAACTGCATGTCTGGAAGGAGCTATGGATGCTGCCTCAGTCATAGGGTTTTTCACTTGTAGATGCCTTCGAGGCTTGGTTTTGTATTAAGTAATTGCTACAATGTATCTGCTTTAAGCAGAGTTGTCTTTCATTTTCTTGTAAGAATTTGAATGTTTTTCATTTTGATAAAAGACAAGTTTTGTTCTTTTGATCTTAATGAAATATTAATTGTAGCACCCTATTCATGGAATGGGTTTTATATCTTAAACCAAAGAGTGCCTAAATGTAACATAAATACCGAATTGGTTTAAATCTGATGAATTAAACCTGATTTTTCTTGGCATAAATGTTTTGGTCAAATAGAGTAAGTCGGATTCAGAAACCCCATAGTTATGGACTTTTGGGCTCATTTGAATGGATATCTTATGAGACTTGAATTCTGCTTACTGGACCAAAAGTAAAGGGCCCATCTTAGCCGAGCTAGAGAAAGGCCCAAAGGCTTATTGGACATTGAACATACTCATGTATGTGGTCCGATGAACAGTAATGCCAGAGAAAATTTCCTGTACTTCATTGTCTCTACTGATTACTTCAGTGAGTGTGACTGTGTTCATTTGATGAGACACAAGTCGGAATTCTTTGACATGGTCGAAAGAGTTCCAGAATGAAGTATAGGATCTGAATGACAAAAGTATTAAGACTCTGGATTAAATCACGAGTGAGAATACTTAAGTCATTGATTGTGTGATCATCTTAATGAGTGTGAAATCGTTTCACAGCTCATTTCTCCTGAAAACCTGAAGGTGTTTCTGTGAGAAAGAATCAGATCTTATTAGAAATGATTAAAGATGAGTCACACGAATCTTCCATGATATTATTTAAGAATAACGCTCTAAAATATCTAAGTTTACGCTGAAATAGTTCCACAAATATCGGTTGAAAGACACCACGTTAATGTGGATTGGAATCGATCCAAATTTGTCTTTACTGAGTATTTGTAGTTGTGCTACTTCGCTGGTTGTCCTAGAGAAACTAAGGCTTGTTACTTTTACGTCCAATCTGTTTTCTAAGAAGGGAAGTTATTTTCCAAGAAGAACAGTGGGAGTAAAAGCATAACTCGAAGTTTTCTTAGGGAAACCAAGGCTCGGTATCTTTACGACCATTCTGTTTTCTAAGAAAGGAAGTTACTTTCCAAGAAGAACAGTGGGAGTAAAAGTACAACTCGAAGAAATTCGAGAAATACAGGAGGCTGCTTTACCTATTGAGGGAGAGCAGCGGAAGGATTTACAGATTTCTGTAGAATCTACACCTGTGGAGCCTGAAGTTCGCAGATATGAATGAATCAGTTACTAATCCGAGAGTGATTTCTCGTCATTAGTTGAACCTGATAATCATTGAAAGTTCGCATGATCTGATGATCATTGAAAGCGACAAATCTGCGAAATTCAAAGAAGCGAAAGTAAGCCCTGACTCCGAAAAATTACATTTTATGTAAGTTAGCTTCATCGATCCATTCATGGATGGAAGCAAACATATCGGAGTTGGAATCTTCGTTCTGTTGAAGTAGTCAAGGTTTTGACTTGAACAGGAACGAAGCGGAACTGTGTGTTTACTAATAGATAAGTGGGAGCGATATTGCATTTCTCATAGTGTATGTCGATGACATACTGATTCTCGGATATAACGTCCCAACGCTGTAGTCGGAAAAGGACTAGCTTGGGAGTTGGTTTAATGATTGACATGGGTAAAGCCACGTAGTTTTTGGATTTCGGATCTAAAGATAGAGATCCAAAAGAAGCTGGTAGGACAAAGTCAGGATTCTTAAATTGACAAAGTCCTACACGTTTTCAGCAATCCAAGAAGGGTTTTATGCAAATGTCACATGGCATTAAGTTAAGCAAGATACAGTATCCTACGATAACTGCTGAGCTTAAATGCATGGATAGGATTCCATATGCTTCGGTAATTGGATCTATCATGTATGCCATGAAACGTACTTGTTTGATGTTGCTTTAATGTTAAGCAAGACAAGTAAAGACCAGTCAAATCCAGCAAAGAATCAAGTTTCCTAAAGTATGTCCTAAAGTATTTGAGGAATACTAAGAATAAGTTCTTGATTTACGGAGAAAGTGATGTGCTACAAGTCAGCAGAGTCTGAAAGGCAAGTTTCCAACAAACAAAGATGATTTCCGGTCGCAGTCCGGTTATATCTTGTGTCTGTCTGGCGGTGCAAGGCACTGTTGCTGACTCCATGACTTAAACTGAACATTTCGCAGCTTGGAAAGCGGCGAAAGAGGTTGTTTGGAAAGAAGAGTTCGTCACTGAACTTGATGTGATTCCCAGCATAGATGAGACTAGCTGCACATCAGAGGTCCAAATACCTTAAGATAAATGACAGAGATGTTAAGTAGATCAGCAAGTTTCAACAAATGAGAACGTTGCTAATCTATTAAAGAAGCCACTCCTTAGCCCTAAGCACGAGTCACGGACTGTAGCTGTAGGATAAGTGAAGTTAAGATGTAGTCTTAATTTCAGTGGGAGTTAGTAAAGGGCTTTATTTAGTTATTGATATGTTCTTGTAAAACATTTGAGATGTTTAATAATGAAATTATTATTTCAAGATTATTTTAACTGTGATGAAATAATCGTTCCAAAATGATATGAACCATTTTATAGGTCATCGAAGTAAATGACTTGATCTTGAGTCATCGAAGTCATTTAGCTTGATCATGAGACCCTATATTTGATAGATGGCTTATATCATCTTGTCCCTAGTCGAAGGTTGTTGAAATTGGAACACCAACAACCGTGTGAGACTGGATTGGTACGTGACTTATGACAAAGTCTCAGTGTGTCATGGATGCGCGGCATCAAAGTCAGTACATAGGTGTATGTTTGGGAACATACGACCGGACAAGACCCGCTTATGAGAACTCTTCAGGATATTTATATCTGTGTCATAAGAGATTCTCACTACGACTATAGAGTATAGTCCTTAGACCTGAGTTCGCATGCATGTGACTGCACATGGACTGATGCACTTTGATCATTGTCTAACGCTATCGTTCTGCGATAGTTATAAGGACCTTGTTTGGGTACATTATGAAATGAGTAGTTTACAGTGATGGAACAAGACGGAATTTGTCCCTCCAATATAAATGGAGTGAATATCTCTAGGCCAATCAGAGATTTGAATACTGGAAAATGCATGGCCATGCTCAAACGGACTGTCCCGAGTCGTTTGGATTGTCAGTATCGAATCAGAGTCCGATGAACAAGATTAGGCTTTATAAGGATGACACCAATCTTGCCTTATGACTAATCAAGATATTGAGACAAAAGGATTATGAATACAGAGAGATTCCAGTACAAGTGGGAGATTGTTGGAATTGTGTCCAGTAATCTCGGTACTGTCTCTAGAAAGTAAGAGTATGTCAATGATCAGACATAAGTCATATAATGCTGGGGGTCATGATGGCTTGCTAGAGTCCGCTCATGATCTATAAGTCTTGGACTTATTTCCTTTATTATATGATCCCATATGGGTCACACGCCTAAGCTAACGGGAAAATACGAAGGAACGGTTTAGCAGAGGTACAGTAAAAGTGCTAGGCATTTACGGTACTAGGAGAGACTAAAGGGCCTGATTAAATCCAAGGGATTTAATCAGAACTGAGAATTGGGCCCAAAAGCCCATGAGAACTAAAGGGAGTTTTAATGAATAAAACTTGACCTAAAGCTCTCTAATTCTTAGCCACTTTTGCGCCAGCCTCCTCTCTCCCTGCGCCTCTCTCCTTGCTGGTCTAGCAGCCAAATTCCCGGTGTGCGTGTGTGAGCCTTTGGAGGATCCATCCCTTGGTGGTTCTGCTGATCTCTGACCTGTTCTATCAATTCCGCTGCAACAAACAGGTAAAAGGTGAGATCACATAATGTTTCTATTACAAGAGAACCTAGATCCATGTTTAGGACTATTAATCTGATGAACTGAATCAGGATTAATCAACTGAACTATCCAACACTGATAACAACTTGACAAGACATATCCCGGCCGTAGGGCCTAGGCGGTTTGCCACTATTTAGCCATTCTATCTTGAGGTTCATTTGCGAACCTCAAGGCTAAAGATTCCATATTTAATCATTCTAATAAGCATTCAATCATTCATTCATTCCATACTTGGTCTGAAGGCATTGATCAAACATAGATAAATAGATTCTTTTATTAATGAAATCAAAGGTACCAATACAATGTGTTCTATGTCATTATGCTATAAATAAAGTATTGGTCCTAGACAATCTATCTATCATAATACACCACTCGTCCTTGGGTCTTTTTCCGCGCCTACGCATGATCACCCCCATGATCATCCTCATGCCCTGAAATCAAATAAATAATAAGTTTACATTCATATGTTAATGATTCCAACAACTTAGAAATTCAATCAGTCTACATGTTCCCATATCCCAAATGCAACACGGAAATACCCAAAGTTCATTCTACAATCCATCTAATTGGTTATATGTTCCTTAGACCGAACACGCCCAACTTAATCATGGACCACGACCGTATCGCGACCCGCGGTTGAACGCTAAGTCTGTGCGTTCATCCGTACGATCGTCATGGTCGTCCGTGTGTTCATCCGTATGATCTTCATGGTAGGCCGTGCGATCATTCGTGTGTTCATTACGATCGTACCGTACGTTCGTCCGTATGATCGTCACGGTCGTCCGTCCGATCGTTCGTAAGATCATCACGGTCGTCCGTGCAACCAACCGTAAGGTCGTCACGATCGACCTGGGGGTTAGATTTGTACGTCCATGAACGGACGCGACTGTACGCACAAACGGATGCGATCGCCCGCGGACGGTTGCGATCGACCCGTGATCGTAGTGATTGTCATGCGGTGCACAAACACGGTATGGTTCTGCCGGATTACGGTTTGGTTCACGATCAACTCGGATTCCCATGACCCGTTTCACGCTTGGGCTTCCTGCATGCGGTATGATGGTCTTTGACTAACGTCTCCTAGACGTGCCGTTCGATCATCCATAACCCACCGGTTCGTCCGTTCCCATAATGCGGACTGACCCGCGACCATTAGACTGCCGAGCGATCACGACCGGCCATGGTCGTGTGCGCTTGAACTGAGTTCTTGCAAAGGAAGTTAATCATACACCAAAGAGAGTCTTGAACCAGGATTGATATCCAAGTGAAACAAGAAAAGAAATTCTACAAGAGCATTATCAGTTTGGAAAATGGACGTGGAAACACATGAGCAAAACCTATTCAACAATTCAAGGAAGTTTCAGTCCAAGCTCTTTCATTATTATTGCTTACTTGTTTAATTCCTTGATCATAATATCTATATCTAATACATTTCCTTTTGAAGTTGGAGAATTGGATTTGAGGACAAATCCTTTTCAAGAAGAAGGGGATGATGTGATCATGGATGGAGAGCTGGAACCTGAGCATGGACCCGAGCTAGGATTGAGAAAAGGAGAGCTTGAAGCTGAGGAGTAGCTCATGGCCGAGCTAAATGGAGCCCTGGCTGAGGTGGATAAGGACATTGCCGACCTGAAAATGGCCTTGACTGAGAATGAACCAAACTGGAATCATTGCCGAGCTAAAGGAAATATCGAGCTCATTGCCGAGGATGGTCAAGGAGGTCGAGACGATCTGGTCGAGGACAATCTTCCCATGGTCGATAAGACGAACAAAGCTAAAGACGTCCAGACCATTCAGATTATTGAAACCTGTTCAGACATATGGTCATTGTTCGGTTCATATCTTCTCAACCACGGCGATTCAATGCATGAAACAACTTGTAGAATATGCTCAGATCATTTACAGAACATATTCAAGACGAATCACTCTAATCATAGTTCTGATGAAGAAGTTATGCATCTTGAAAATCAAGCGACTTCAAGCTGATGGGATTCAGACATACGAGTGTTCAAAGGAGGTCTCAGAGCAAACCAAAAGGAGTTAAGCCATGAACCAAATTGTCATGATGGAATAACCTCAATAATGGTTCCCATGGAAAATATATGAATTTTTATAAACTGATGGTTCTGCTTGAGGCTCTAGTTCGCGACTGGCCTAAAGATTGAGTCACCCAGCCCAGCTCAGGTATAATTTGGACCTGAAACCAATTCTAAAATCTTCCTTTGATCTTTTAGCTTTCCAACAAGCCCAATAATGGAGTAAAAGTTCAAAGTCTCAGAGAGATGCACTTCATTTTCCTAAACAGATTCATCTGGTGTTATATTTGGAGATTGCTATGCCCACTTTAGATTAAAAGCTTACAAACTTATTTTTGACATACTGGATACGTTCCTAAGTCCAAGAGGAGTTACAGTTCGTAGCCCAACAAGTCAGATTCGACCAGAAATTCATGGGGAAAATTCAATGATCAAAATAGTCAAAAAAATCATTCCACATTGGTTTAATGTTTGGTCATTGGTCAAGTCTTCTATTTATTGTTTTCCTAGTTTCTAAGTAGTTTCTTTGACCATTGTCATGAAAAAAAATCTGTATAAGTATTGTATGATTTTGAAATCAATGATAACAACCCCTTAGATGTGGGTATATGCCTCTTTTTCCTCAATTTTTCCTCCACGTTTTTCTTCATGCATGGGAGAATTTCAATGCATATAAGCTTCACTTCTTTGCTTCCTTTATGTGGCCCTCTCACTTTTGGACATGGGTTTAGCCCTTCCATAAAGATCCATTAAGAAGTTAGGTTGCTTTAAAGAATAAAGATCTAGGTCATCGCGGAAAAGTAGGTAACCAATGCGGCAAATGATAGCAGCACGCGTAGACTCCACGCCGAGCAAGAAGATTTGTTTGAGATTTTTATCCCAACTTAAGATGAATATTCTAGTTTATCTTTTAGGATATTTTTTTTTACGCCAACTTGGTAAACTATATAAGAGCTTCAAAGCAGGCCGATGTAGACACACTTTATTGAATATACAACTCTTTAGCAAAAAGGGAAGCTTGCTACGCTGAGCTCATTCTTTCTAAATCATTGTAAAAAACTATAAGTGACTTGATTCTTATTCGGAATATACGTAGGTATACTTCATCGGCACAGCCACAAACTTAATAAAATCAAATTTTATACTCTATTGATAGGGTCAGGTTTTAATCCTATTCTACTGCAAGTGCACAGTTAAGTGATTGTAGTATATAGGGTATCGAATCCACAGGGACTCCGGTCAACGATAGATTTAGAACGATCAAGTTAAAACTAGGAGAAAGCAATATGGGAAAGCAGTAAATCAGCAAGCAGAAAGTAAATAGCAGCGAGTTGTGAGCAAGGAAGTGAAGCGTTAAGTCTAGGAAGTTCTCAGGAAATCAGGAACACAAGGAATCAATCAATCAGGATCTAATCAGAAACTGTTCTAGAACTCAAAACACATATATAGAATTAACCAACTGTCGTTGCGAGAATTCTCTAAGTCTGAGTGCAGCAATCCAAATTCCTTTGCAATTACTAACAGGCTAAACTAGCTTTAAGATCAAGTTCGATATGTTCACAATTCCCCTAAACCAAATTCATTTGCGAGTAGATCAAATTGCTCATCTAGGTTCTTTCTAGCTAATTAACCAACTGTCGTTGCACCAATCAACCTAACATCATAAATCTGGATAGCTACTTCAGATTAAGCATTAAGAACAATCCTAGATGAAGAACTAGCAGATATGAATCCCTACAAATTAATTAACCTATAATTCCATGAAATCCCTAATGAGAATCCCTAAACCTAACAGGTAAACTACTCAGACATAATCATCGAAACAGAAAACATCATGAATAGAAAACCAAATATCATATAACAGAATAAAGAACTGGGGTTCGAAATCAAGTCTCTTTCGAGAACAAGATCAGCCCCTAAAACTCTCTCTGAATAAAATAAAGCGTAGCCTAAACAAGTGGCTAAAAACCCTAATATATAGTCTAAAACACGTTTTGGGCTTCTGTGTAAATATTGTTGGAAGTTTTGGTTGATCCTGATTCAATTCTCATATTGATATCAACCTAAACATGCATTAGATCTAGGTGTTCTTATTTAGAAACATATGATCTCACCTTTTACCTGTTTGTTTGCAGCGGAATTGATGAACAGGTCAATGATCAGGGAGATACACCGAGAGATGGATCCTCCAAAGGCTCACACACGCAATCACAGGAAACTGGTTGCTAGACCGAGCTGAGATGGGGCGCAGAGAGAGAGGAGAATCGCGGCTGGGTTAGGGTTAGGGAGAAGGAGACTTTGGCTTTTAGTCATTAAAAGCCTTCTCCTTCCCTTTTGGGCTTTTGGGCCCAATCTGATTAAATCACATTTAATCAGACCCATTATTCATTCTCTCTTAGTACGACAAATGCCTAGCACTTTTGTCGTACTTCTGCTATGCCTTTCAACATTATTTCCTGCTAGCTTAAGCGTGTGACCCATATGGGATCATACAATAAAGGCAATAAGTCCAAGACTTATAGATCATGAGCGGACTCTAGCAAGCCATCATGACCCCCAGCATTGTATGACTTATGTCTGATCACTGACATACTCTTACGTTATAGAGACAGTACAGAGATTGCTGGACACAATTCCAACAATCTCCCACTTGAACTGGAATCTCTGTATTCATAATCCCTTTCGTCTCAATATCTCGATTAGTCATAAGGCAAGATTAGTGTCATCCTTATAAAGCCTAATCTTGTTCATCGGACTCTGATTTGATACTGACAATACAAACGACTCGGGAAAGTCCGTTTGAGCATGGCCATGCGTTTTCCAGTATTCAAATCTCCGATTGGCCTAGAGATATTCACTCCATTTATATTGGAGGGACAAATCCCATCTTGTTCCATCACTGTGAACTACTCATCTCATGATGTACCCAAACAAGGTCCTTATAGCTATCGCAGAACGATAGCGTTAGACAATGATCAAAGTGCATCAGTCCATATGCAGTCACATGCATGCGAACTCAGGTCTAAGGACTATACTCTATAGTCGTAGTAAGAATCTCTTATGACACAGATATAAATATCCTGAAGAGTTCTTATTAGCGGGTCTTGTCCGGTCGTATGTTCCCAACATACACCTACGTACTGACTTTGATGCCGAGCATCTATGACACACTGAGACTTTGTCATAAGTCACGTACCAATCCAGTCTTACACGGTTGTTGGTGTTCCAATTTCAACAACCTTCGACTAGGGACAGGATGATATAAAACATTTATCAAATATAGGATCTCATGATCAAGCTAAATGACTTCGATGACTCAAGATCAAATCATTTACTTCGATGACCTATAAAATGGTTCATATCATTTTGGAACGATTATTTCATCACAGTTAAAATAATCTTGAAATAATAATTTCATTAAAACATAAATAATAATGTTTTACAAGAACGTATCAAATAACTAAAATAAAGCTCACAAAACTCCCACTCAAATTTAGATTACATTTCAATGTTTCTAATGCCTACAGCTTCAGTCAGGAACTCGAGCTTAGGCCTTGGGAGTGGCTTTGTCAACGGATCAGCGACGTTATCATCTGTCGGAACTCGGCTGATCTTGACTTCCTTTCTATTAATGATGTCACGTATCAAGTGATATCTTCTTTGAACATGCTTGGATTTCTGGTGTGATCTTGGTTCCTTTGCCTGAGCTATAGCACCATTGTTGTCACAAAATAGTGCCAGAGGCTCAGCCGCATCTGGTATCACACCTAGTTCCATAATGAACTTTCGAATCCAAACAGCTTCCTTCGCTGCTTCCGAGGCGGCGATATATTCAGCTTCTGTAGTGGAATCAGCAACGGTGTCCTGCTTGGAGCTTCTCCAACTTACTGCACCGCCATTCAGACAAAAGACATAACCGGACTGTGACCGGAAATCATCTGTGTCTGTCTGGAAACTTGCGTCCGTGAATCCACTGACTTTAAGCACATCACTTCCACCGTACACTAAGAACTTATCCTTAGTATGTCTTAGATACTTCAAGATGTTCTTTACGGCAATCCAATGGTTTTCACCTGGATTTGACTGGTATCTACTCGTCATGCTCAATGCGTAAGCAACATCAGGACGAGTACAGATCATGGCATACATGACAGATCCTATTGCAGATGCATAAGGAATATTCTTCATGCGCTCAAGCTCAGCAGCCGACGTAGGGCTCTGCTTCTTGCTTAGCGTCGTGCCATGTACCATTGGCGTGAAGCCCTTCTTGGAATCTTTCATGCTGAATCTTTGTAGGACTTTGTCAATGTATGAGTCTTGACACAAGCCTATCAGCCTCTTAGGTCTATCCCGATAGATCCTAATTCCAAGAACGTATGCGGCTTCACCCATGTCTTTCATGGAAAAACAACTTCCAAGCCAGTCTTTTACAGACTTCAGCATTGGAATGTCGTTTCCGAGAAGCAGTATGTCATCAACATACAGAATAAGAAAAACGATTTTGCTCCCACTAGTTTTCTTATACACGCATTGTTCTTCTTCGTTTCTGATAAAGTCAAATTGCTTGATCGCTTCATCAAAACGAAGATTCCAGCTCCTCGATGCTTGCTTCAATCCATAAATGGATTTATGAAGCTTGCATACTTTCCCAGCATTCTTTGGATCTATGTAACCGTCAGGTTGTGTCATATACACATCCTCTTCCAGAATACCATTCAGGAAGGCGGTTTTCACGTCCATCTGCCAAATTTCATAATCATGAAAAGCTGCAGTTGCTAGTAGAATCCGAATAGATTTCATCATAGCCACCGGTGAATAGGTTTCATCGTAGTCCACACCGTGAACTTGTCTGAAACCTTTTGCCACCAACCTGGCTTTATAAATCTGGACATTTCCATCCACGTCAATCTTCTTCTTGAAGATCCATTTGCACTCGATGGCTTTTACACCAACGGGTAAGTCAACCAACGAAAATACTTGGTTGACCGACATGGAGTCCATTTCGGAATCAGTGGCCTTGCGCCACTTAGAGGAATCTGGGCCCATCATGGCTTGATTGAAGTTCGATGGTTCATCACCATCAATGATCAAAAGATCATGACAGTCAGTCACGAGGAATCCCTGATATCTCTCGGGTTCGTGACGGATCCTCCCGGATCTTCGAACTTCAGGTACTACAGGTTCAGGCTCTACAATTTCTTGTAGATCCTCCTGCTGCTCTTCCTCATTAGGTTGAGCAGTATCCTGTTCATCTTGAATTTCTTCAAGCAGTACCTTACTCCCACTGCCTTTCTTAGAGAGAAACTCTCTCTCAAGAAAGTTACAATCCCGGGCAACAAAGATCTTGTTCTCGGAACGTAGATAGAAGTAATAAGCCTTGGTTTCCCGTGGATAACCAATGAAGTAACATTTGTCAGATTTTGGTGTAAGCTTGTCTGAGATTAATCTCTTGACATAGGCTTCACAACCCCAAATTCTGAGATAAGACAGCACTGGAGCCACTCCAGTCCATAATTCATATGGTGTCTTTGCTACTGCTTTTGATGGCGCTCTGTTTAATGTGAACACTGCTGTTAGCAGAGCATATCCCCAAAGGGATATTGGAAGGTCTGTGTGACTCATCATAGATCGAACCATATCCAATAAGGTCCGATTTCTCCTCTCAGAAACACCATTCCATTGAGGTGTTCCAGGAGGAGTGAGTTGGGATACGATCCCACACTCTCTCAGATGATCACTGAATTCCTGGCTTAAGTATTCTCCTCCTCGGTCGGACCGAAGAGCCTTAATGCTTTTGCCAAGTTGGTTCTGTACTTCATTTTGGAATTCTCTGAACTTCTCAAAAGATTCAGACTTATGTTTCATTAAGTAAACATATCCATACCTACTGAAATCATCAGTGAAGGTAATGAAGTACTGATAGTTTCCTCTTGCATTAGTGGACATTGGGCCACACACATCAGTGTGTATCAGGCCCAATAAGTCACTGGCCCTCTCGTTAGGTTTATTAAAGGGGGCCCGTGTCATTTTGCCCATCACGCAGGATTCGCATTTCTCACATGACTCAAAGTCAAATGAGCCAAGAAGTCCATTCGAATGGAGCCTCTTGATGCGTTTCTCGCTGATGTGCCCTAAACGACAATGCCATAGAAACGTTCGGTTTTCCTCATTAGGTTTAAACCGTTTTGTATTAATGTTATAAATTGGCGCAGATTGATCGAGTATGTAAAGCCCATTCGTAAGGGGGGCAGAACCATAGAACAAATTGTTGCGATTGAAGGAACATAATTTATTCTTAACTGAAAAATCATAACCTTCCAAATCCAACAAAGAAATTGAAATAATATTTCTGCTTATAGCAGGTACAAAATAACAATTATTAAGTTCTAAAATCAATCCCGAAGGTAAAGACAACAAGTAAGTTCCTACAGCTAGTGCTGAAACTTTCGCTCCATTCCCAACTCGTAGTTCCACTTGTCCTTGCTTCAGCCTTCTACTGTTGCTGAGTGCCTGCATATTAGTACAAATATGAGCCCCACAACCAGTATCCATGACCCATGAGGTATTATCAGAAGTAGTTGTATTAACTTCTATAACAAAAATACCTGATGAAGAAGTCTCGAAAGTCTTCTTCTTTAATTCCTTTAGACCTTCCTGGAATTTCTTGCAATCTCTTCTCCAATGCCCCAGTTCTTTGCAGAACCTGCACATGTCAGTAGGCCCAGCCTTGGACTTGGGCTTGGGCTTTGGCGTGTCTGAGTCCACGACTTGGACACCCTTGGCCTTTCCCTTATCCTTAGCAGAAGACTTCTTAAACCCCTTGCCCTTTTGTACCATAAGTACATTGGGGTCCTTGGCGGTTTTCTTCAAGTTGGGCTCTGCAGTCTTGAGCATTCCGTGAAGCTCAGGCAGTGTCTTACTCAAGCCATGCATGTTAAAGTTCAGAATGAACTGATCATAGCTTGCAGGTAAAGACTGCAGAATGATGTCGCAGGCAAGTTCCTGGCTGATTGGGCAGTCGAGTTTGTGAAGATGATCGAGATAACCCATCATCTTCAACACATGAGGACTCACTGCCGCATTCGCAGCCAACTTACAGTCCAAGAGGTTCTTAACTGTCTGGAACCTCTCGGTCCTAGCCTGCTCCTGAAAAAGCGATTTCAGGCTTGCCATGATTTCGATTGGAGACAACACACTTTCGAACTGCTTTTGCAGCTCTGGAGTCATTGTCACCAACATCAGGCAATAAACATCATTTTCATCTGACGAATGCTTTTCCCAAGCATTGTGCAGAGTCCTGGCAGCATTGGCAAGAGGCCTCTCGGGGAGGGGATCTCGAAGGACGTAATCCTTCTTCTCCTGCTTGAGGACCAGCCTCAAGTTCCTTGACCATGTCAGGAAGTTCGTTCCAGTCAGCTTCTCCTTCTCGAGAACAGACCGGATCGAGAACGTGTTTTGTGTGCTTGTAGTAGTCATATCTGAAATATATAAATAAAAAGGTTATTAGTTATATGTTCAAAATGATTAATCTCGTATTAAAGTATAATATGATTAATCATGCATTATATTCAATAACCTAAGTTACCCTCAATAGAATATAATGATTCCAAGATCCACATATAACTAAGATCAAAGTGGGCCACTGGCCGTCACCCAATCTTAGCTTATATCGGTAAGCCCTATATCGGCTAATTATATCCGTGATATAACTCTTGGTTGTGAATCTGGGCCCGAGGCCCAATCCACCCTGATGTCTCAAGGCCCGGGACTCCCGATGGCCTAGTCAAGAAAACCGGACTATACAGTCATGTAATCATTAATGTCTGGGACTCCCAATGACATTTATGAATCACAAACCGTCTTACCCACGCAAAAGCAGACATCCTCACACTGTAAGGCCATGAATGCAATTGAATGGGCTTTGACAGCTGACATAGCCTGGACAAGACATCCAACGCTTGATATTGTTTGAGGTCCGTAGGTTTATTAAAATCATTCCCAAAATAGAAGATTACTATTTCGGGAAACTTTCTATTTATGGAAACCTACTATTTTTGGAAACTTTCTAAAATTGGAAACTTTCTAAAACCGGAAACTTTCTAACTTTAGAAACTTCTTTAAAATCCAAAACCCGCAAATTCAGAAACTTCTAATTTTGGAAACTTTCTAATTTCGAAATTTCGGAACTTTATAAAATTTAAAATCGAATTTCATAATTTTATTTTATAAAATAAGTTTTAAATTTAAATCTGAAGAATGACTCAATTAATGGCCCAATTGTTTTAACTTCTTGGCCCGAGGCCCAAGAATTGGTCCATGTCCAAGACATGACCCAATTGTCCAATTAATTGACATAACCGGTCTGGTTCATTAAAACTGGTCTAACCAAGTTTCAATTACTACGATGACCACAATTGTCAACCGGTTATTTACTAAACCGGATTTTCTCAATTTATTTGGTCCAACCAAATCAAATTAGAAATCCTGGTTTAGGCACTAAATCCAATAATTCTTTCGACATTGGATTTCTTATTCCGGTTTAACCAGATTTAATAAAATTATTAATCTGTTTATTAAACCAGAACGAAGATTTTAATTAAATCTTAAACCGAATCACCTAACCGAGATTGAACCGGTCACGAACCATCCATGGCCGTGACCTAATCCACACGATCACAGCCGACCAGCCGCGTTCAATCCACGATCCACGGACGGCCGAGCCTCACGTGATCGGGATGCAGCTGGACGGGACGAGCTCGGGACGTTCGGGTGGGACGGTCGGGACGGTACTCGGCCTCGATCACGCGGGACAGCCGGGAAGCGATCGGGACGACGCGATCGACTCGATCCATCCGTCCGATCCGACCAACCGGCCATACCTCTCGGCCATACACACCAACCGGCCAAGCCGGTTGATCCAATACCCGGCCAATCGCAAATCTGAGTCATATAGCTCATGTTTTGCGATTTTTCTTGTGTGTTTAGAGTTCAATTCTGATTCTTAATCGTTTTATCTTATCAGTAATTGATTCAAAAACAATTCTAATCAGATTTAACAACCTAAACAATGAATCTAAAACAAGAAACCTAAGAACCAATGGCTCTGATACCACTGTTGGAAGTTTTGGTTGATCCTGATTCAATTCTCATATTGATATCAACCTAAACATGCATTAGATCTAGGTGTTCTTATTTAGAAACATATGATCTCACCTTTTACCTGTTTGTTTGCAGCGGAATTGATGAACAGGTCAATGATCAGGGAGATACACCGAGAGATGGATCCTCCAAAGGCTCACACACGCAATCACAGGAAACTGGTTGCTAGACCGAGCTGAGATGGGGCGCAGAGAGAGAGGAGAATCGCGGCTGGGTTAGGGTTAGGGAGAAGGAGACTTTGGCTTTTAGTCATTAAAAGCCTTCTCCTTCCCTTTTGGGCTTTTGGGCCCAATCTGATTAAATCACATTTAATCAGACCCATTATTCATTCTCTCTTAGTACGACAAATGCCTAGCACTTTTGTCGTACTTCTGCTATGCCTTTCAACATTATTTCCTGCTAGCTTAAGCGTGTGACCCATATGGGATCATACAATAAAGGCAATAAGTCCAAGACTTATAGATCATGAGCGGACTCTAGCAAGCCATCATGACCCCCAGCATTGTATGACTTATGTCTGATCACTGACATACTCTTACGTTATAGAGACAGTACAGAGATTGCTGGACACAATTCCAACAAATATCTGGGCTTTTCTACAATATCAGCATTCTTCATTAAACCGCCGAGTCTGGCCCATTCGCGCTATGCATCGATCGATGCAGGTGTGCAACGATCGACGCAATCCTCAAATCTGGACAGTGAACTCTATCTCTCGGACCAAATCTCCAAAATGCACGAAACAGCTCCAAAATCTCCACTTCTGATCCAAATGTGCTTGTACCTAATAAAACCTGTAAAAGACTCTAAAGAAACACAAATAGACTCTAAAACATACTTATATCATGGTCTAAAACTAGTAAAAACCATGATATATCAACTCCCCCACACTTAGCCTTTGCTTGTCCTCAAACAAAGCAAAGAACTAGAATGGTGAAGAGGTTTGAAAACTCTTCAGAAACTCTTTTCATCCTAGAAGCAACAACACTCAGATTCCCCTTAGTAATCCACTGAAAGAATCAATCACAAGATATCAAGACCAACATGTACTTCCTCCACACTTAGCAACTGTCCTAAGTAAACTCCACAATCACATTCATGCATTCAAATTCTCTCTACTGACTTCTGCAAGTATTTAAGTGCGGTCTCACCTAAGGAGTATCGATTAAAGGGCACATGGACTCTTACCTTGCCAGCTCTAGACCACCATACTATCTTTCTCTGGTCCCTTTCTTCTCTTTTCCTTTCCTCAACAACTGATTTTTCCCCATTGGGTATCATTTTATTTTTTTTATCAGTGTTCTTCCCGTTTTGGGGTGTACTTTGGACACATTCCATGGATGCACAGGAGGTAATAGTTGTAGCTACCACTCCCAGAGACCACTTCGGAGTTACTAACTCATCCTCAGTTTATTACTCTCTTTTTTTTTACTTTATGGAAGGGGAGAAGGGAACCAAATAGGAAAGGTTTACAGGCTGTGTCAGAACTAACAAAGGAATCCGACTCAAGGTATTCCAAGCCCTTAGGTGAGAAATCTGAGTCAATATTAAATTGAAGTCAGTAAAGGATCCTCTGATACCTGAAGTGATGTGGGTGTTCTCAGTAGGCTGATCTGTGATGAGGTTTTCTAATAGTCATAGATAGGTCCTGCAACTTCATCCCAATGGTTACTTAAGTTCCTGCAAGTGCTGCTAATCTTCTCAAAAAATCATTGTTTCTTACTTAAACAGTTTTGACTCAATAAAACAAATTTTAAAAATTGAACTGACTCTTAAGAAAACAAAAGCGTGCGTCAGTAGCTCCTCCCCCACACTTAAAACACACTGTCCCCAGTAGTGTCAAGCTTAGGGTCGGTGAGAATAAATAATCAAATCGAAACAATCCGAAAAGTTGCAGAACACGTACCTGTCGTCGCCCTGTGTCGATCGATGCCACAAGGGTGTCGATCGATGCAAGGCGAATTTTGCTCGTGGTTATGTGAATAACCGATGTCTGGACCGCAATTGAATCGGTAAACCGTAAATCTCAACTGCATCGACCGATGCGCTAGGTGTGTCGATCGATGCAAGGTGATTCTACCTGTTTCTCACGCCTCTGAACACACTTAAACAGAAAAATCAAAACACCAAAATCAAAACGAAAAATGAAAATAAAAACGAACCTAACAGTGGGTTGCCTCCCACTCAGCGCTTGTTTAAAGTCAGTAGCTTGACTATGGGATAGATGTTTGATTCATGGCGGTTTCAACAGAGACTTTTAGTGTCTCTGTGAATATCTCTTCATCCAAGGAGTTGTGTAAGCTGTCAGATCATGAGGTTTCCCAAGGAAAGAGTAGACAGAACCGGAGCGGGAGCGAAGCTTGGGTGGGATACTGCGTTTTCCTGCATTCAAAAGAATGTGATCAGGAGGTTTAAGCTTATGTGATTTATACCTTACCTTTGGCGGAGATCTGATGTTTGGGGCTTTCTGCTTATGAGCAGTTGCAGGCTCTGAAGATGTTAGAGAAGGTTCAAGAGGAACCGCCATCTTCTTCTCTCCACTATCAGATATTGTAGTTCCACCAATCTGAACTTCATCTTTTAAATGACCATCAGTGGAGACCATCTTCTTTGCATATCCCAACACAGGAGGATGAACTCGCGAAGCTTCAGCTGGTGGAGTTTCATTCATCTCCTTATCCACCACTACCATGCACTTGACCACACTCTGCTCATGTTTAGACCTTATAGGAACTTTTAGGAATGGTATTGGAGGTTTGTAGACCCTTTCCTTAGCAAAAACATCAGATTTGGGCGAAATTGGGTCTGCTCGACTGTCGCGTCGACCAACGCAGAGTGGGTGTCGGTCGTCATTGAATTGATGTCGACCTTCTGTGTGGACAATGGTCAATTTCCGTTCGTCGTAAGAACTCGAAATTGCCGTCAGAACTGCGTGTCGACCGACACTAAGGGGGTGTCGATCAATGCATGTCTCAGACAGACAATATTCATCCAGAAAATCCGAGATTATGCTCTCTTCTTCACCTAGCAACTCAATCTCATCTCTTAAGGTCACAGCTTTGATGGATCTGTACTGTTCAGCTTTCCCAACTTCAATATGCCTTTGTATTGCTTGAGATGTCTGTTGGATTTGAACATCCAGCTTCTTCACATGTGTGCTCAAGTATTCAAACTTCCTATTCAGATGTTCATGTATAGCTTCCAGCTTCCTGTCGAAGTTTGCAGCAGTCTTAGCCTGATCCTCTAGCAACTGCTCCATCATGGCTTCCATCTTGCTCTTATAAGCATTAGCAGCAGGAGGGGTCTGATATGATTCATAGGTTTTCTGATGAGAATTACCTTGCTGCAAAGGCTCCTGATAACCAGCATTTTGTCCATATACAGGAGGATTCTGATTGCTTGTAAAAACACTCCACTGTCCACCATTAAAGAACTTGTTACCTTGCTGATTACCAAACCTGTTTCCTTGGATTCCAGAGCCATTGATGTGGTTCAAATCTTCTTCCTGCTTTTCCAAGAACTGCTCCATCATGCTCATCAGCTTATTAGACTGTGTATTGTGAGGAGGAACAGGCTGATATGATGGAGATTCATAATCTCTGGTGAATGAATAGGAACCATAGCCTCTGCAGAACGAGTTATTTTCCTGATTTTCCAATATCCGTTCCATCATTCTCATCATCTTACGCGATGTATCGATCGATGCAGAGTAGCGTCGATCGATGCAAGCTCGAGAATGAAATGATCGACACACAGGACCGTGTCGATCGATGCAGGGCGATTACAGGCGTACCTGAAACGCAAGAACAGAAAAAAAAAAAAATTAGTAGCAAAAAAATAAAAACGAAAACCTAGTCTAAAATCTAAGTTCAAATCTATCGAGGACTAAAAAGAGTCCCCGGCAACGGCGCCAAAAACTTGATAGGGTCAGGTTTTAATCCTATTCTACTGCAAGTGCACAGTTAAGTGATTGTAGTATATAGGGTATCGAATCCACAGGGACTCCGGTCAACGATAGATTTAGAACGATCAAGTTAAAACTAGGAGAAAGCAATATGGGAAAGCAGTAAATCAGCAAGCAGAAAGTAAATAGCAGCAAGTTGTGAGCAAGGAAGCGAAGCGTTAAGTCTAGGAAGTTCTCAGGAAATCAGGAACACAAGGAATCAATCAATCGGGATCTAATCAGAAACTGTTCTAGAACTCAAAACACAGATATAGAATTAACCAACTGTCGTTGCGAGAATTCTCTAAGTCTAAGTGCAGCAATCCAAATTCCTTTGTAATTACTAACAGATTAAACTAGCTTTAAGATCAAGTTCGATATGTTCACAATTCCCCTAAACCAAATTCCTTTGCGAGTAGATCAAATTGCTCATCTAGGTTCTTTCTAGCTAATTAACCAACTGTCGTTGCATCAATCAACCTAACATCATAAATCTGGATAGCTACTTCAGATTAAGCATTAAGAACAATCCTAGATGAAGAACTAGCAGATATGAATCCCTACAGATTAATTAACTTATAGTTCCATGAAATCCCTAATGAGAATCCCTAAACCTAAAAGGTAAACTACTCAGACATAATCATCGAAACAGAAAACATCATGAATAGAAAACCAAATATCATATAACATAATAAAGAACTGGGGTTCGAAATCAAGTCTCTTTCGAGAACAAGATCAGCCCCTAAAACTCTCTCTGAATAAAATAAAGCGTAGCCTAAACAAGTGGCTAAAAACCCTAATATATAGTCTAAAACACGTTTTGGGCTTCTGTATAAATATATGGGCTTTTCTACAATATCTAAATTCTTCATTAAACCGCCGAGTATGGCCCATTCGCGCTATGCATCGATCGATGCAGGTGTGCAACGATCGACGCAATCCTCAAATCTGGACAGTGAACTCTGTCTCTCGGACCAAATCTCCAAAATGCACCAAACAGCTCCAAAATCTCCACTTCTGCTCCAAATGTGCTTGTACCTAATAAAACCTGTAAAAGACTCTAAAGAAACACAAATAGACTCTAAAACATACTTATATCATGGTCTAAAACTAGTAAAAACCATGATATATCATCTATTCCGAGTATCAGTTTACCTTAAACTCTGTGTCGAGTTCAATTTACCTTAAACTCTATGTCGAGTTCAATTTACCTTTAACACTATGTCGAGTTCAATTTACCTTTAACTCTATGTCGAGTTCAATTTACCTTTAACTTTATGTCGAATTCAAATTAATTAAGCCAAGCACAAGCCTTGCGAACAACTTAACAAAGACGACTTGTCATAAAGCTGAGCTCCTCAGTTCAAAAAGTTGAGCGACACACGCCTTGACTGTAAGCCGAGCACTGATATATCATGGTTTTTACTAGTTTTAGACCATGATATAAGTGTGTTTTAGTGTTTTTTGTGTTCTTTCCGAGTTTTTTACAGGTATAATCAGGTTTGGAGCATATTTGGTGATTATGGCACTTTTTGTAGATATTTGGAGTGTTTGGCCGAGAGATAGAGTTCACTGTCCGAAACAGAGAAATGCATCGATCGATGCACTCTAGCATCGATCGTTGCATCAGCGAGATGGGCCGAAACTCGGCGGTTTATGAAGAGTCAAGATATTGCACTCTGATCCAGAAGTTCCTGATATTTACAAAGAAGCCCCTGGCCGAGATTAGACCTATATAATTAAGTTTTTGGTGTTTTATTTACTTACGCTTTCATAATTAAGAGCAGAGGATTTTTAGAGCTTTTGGGGCTGATCTGAACCTTTACTTCATCTGTATTTGGAGAAGATTTTGAACCCCTTTTATTATTTATCTTCTATGCAATTTATTCAATATATGATTATGTTTTCATTATCTATGTCTGAGTAGATTCCTTGTTAGGTTTAGGGTTTCTCACATAGAATTTCATGACTTGCTAGACTTGTTTATTTCAGTTAAGGATTCATAACTATATCTGTTCTTCAATCTAATTGTGCTTAAAGCTAGTTCTAACCTGATCAATTAGAATCTAGATCTTAGGTTGCTAAATACGTCACGAAAATGGGGTTTAGGAATCTGAACTAATTAGGTTGAGCAATTAAACTTCTCGCAAACGAAAGTTTGGTTTAGGATAATTGTGAACATATCAAACTTGGAATTAATGCTAGTTTAATCTGTTAGTTCTCGGAAACGAAAGTTTGGTTTGCTGCACTTAGACTTAGAGAATTATCGCAAAGGAATTTGGTTAATTCTATATCTGTGTTTTGAGTTCTAGAACTGTGCTTAATTAGATCCTTGCTGAATGAACTGTCTGCTTGTCTGATTTCCTGAGAACGCCCTAGACTTAGCGCTCTTAATAACTTGCTTTCACAACCAATAATCTCTGCTTTCTGTTTACTTTCTCGCATTGCTTTTCATTCAATCACATTGCTTTCTTCCTAGTTTAATTTCATGTTCTTGAGCTATTGAATATGGAGTCCCTGTGGATTCGATACCTATATACTACGACTACTGAACTGTGCACTTGCAGTTAGATATAGGATTAAAACCTGACACCTATCAAGTTTTTGGCGCCGTTGCCGGGGACTCTTTGAGTCTTCGATAGCTTAGAACCTAGGGTTTTACTAGGATTTTTCGTTTTCTTTTCGTTTTTATTTTCGTTTTTTTTTTAGTTGCTGATTTTGTCTGTTTTTCTCTCTGTCGCAGGAACCAATATCGCACTGCGTCGATCGTTGCACCCTAAGCATCGATCGTCACAAGGCGATTCAGAGATTGAAGCGATCGTTGCACTGATAGCATCGATCGTTGCCGGACGATTACAGACAGTTTATGCAGACGCAGAAAACCAGAAGTAATCCGAACTTGGACTTAGTTAATCTCGATCTTGAAGAACTTGGACATTTAGATAGAGCTAACAGAAGAGAAAGAAGAGAAAGGATGGTGCGTGAGCGTTTGATTCTGGTACGTGATGCTGAAGGTACCCTGAGGGACCGAGATAACAACCCATACAATGCTGCTTGGCAAAGGGTTGATGCTGAAGGGAATGTCATCCCTGATCCTCCTGAGCAACAGCAACAGGAGCAGAACCAGGGTCAAGGACAGGCCCAAGGTAGAGAGATGGTTGTACGTGAAAGGACTTTAGCTGACTACAACAGACCGGATGAGTTTCACGCAAACCGGTCAGCTTTAGTACTTCCTGATTTTGAGAGGAATGATTTTGAGATCAAAACCATCTACTACTCGCTGATGAGACATAATGCATTTCACGGTTACCCAACGGAGCAGCCTATGGATCACATTGATTCGTTTGAGGACGTAGTCACTGGCATGAAGTATGATGGAGTCTGCCCGGACTATATGTTCCTTAAGCTCTTTCCGCACAGTCTTGCTGGAGACGCTAGTGCATGGCTAAAGCAGCTGGCACCTGCTCAGTATACTACTTGGGCAGCCCTGAAGAGTGAGTTCCTGCGTCACTTCTATGATGATGCGCGTTCAGACAAGTCCAGACAGGACATACTCACCTTTTCCCAAGGAGCTGTAGAGCCTTTAAAGACTGCCTGGATGAGATTTAAGCAGTATCAGCGTGACTGCCCACACCATGGATTCACTGAGGTTCAGTTGATTGGTATCTTCTTCAGAGGCATAGATCTTCCATATCAGTCTGCACTGGATAATTCCAGTAATGCTAACTTCAACACCAGGACTCCTACACAAGCTAAACAGTTGATTGAGAATCTGATAGGCAGCAACAGCAGCAAGACTATGGATAAGAGGAGGAAAAAATCTGGTGGAAGTGTAGAGAATTCTGATATAGCTGATATTAGATCTAGGCTGGACACAGTTTGCAATCTCCTAGCAGGTAAGAAAGCTGTCCATTTTGCCCAAGATGTAGAGGTAATTCAAACTGAGGAGGACACTCAGCAGGAAGATGTGAATTACATAGGAGGTTTTGGATTCCAAGGTAATAGATTTGGTAATCAGAAGGGAAACAGATTCTTCAATGGAGGACAGAAAAGTGCTTTCAACAGCAACACATCTAATTCTGGACAGACTAGTGGTTTTCAGAAGACCTTTGGACAAGGTACTCAGAGAACCTATGGGTCTTCATCTTATCAGACTCCTCATGCACCTACAGCTCATGAGAGTAGAATGGAAGCTATGATGGAACAACTAATGGAGAGTCAGTCCAAGATTTCTGTGGACTGCAACAAGAAATTAGATGCTGTCTATGAAGACCTCAATGGGAAGTTTGAGTCCCTGAACACTCACATGAAGCAGTTGGATACTCAGGTAAACCTGATTTCCAGCTCAATAAAGGGAAAAGGACTAGCAGACACTCATATTAAGGCCTGGTCAGTGTACGTTAATGATGGATCTCGTCTAGGTGAAAAATTTGAGCTAAGTACAGCTGAATTGGTGAAGGAAGAAGAAATCCCGGATTTTGGTGAAAAACTCTCGGGTGGAAATTGCAGCATTGCAACGATCGACACACACTTAGTGTCGATCGATGCACGTCGTGGACAGACAGATTTGTTGAGTGATGATGGTATTGATGCAGACTTAGAGCTTGATGGCTTATTCTTTGGAGTCTCTGAGATCTCTCAACAGGAGATTTATGCGCAGATTGTTAGACAACACTCCCCAGTGTCTGAAGTGATTAAGCGAGAAATTGAAGAGCTTAAGAAGCTAGAGGAGATTGGTGAAGAATTGGAAGAAATTCCAACTTCTGATGATCCACCTTATCATCCATGTGTGCAGAGGTATTTGAACAAGATGCTGCCTCTAGATGAAGAGCTGAGAGACTGGGTGGTTATAGTTCCTCGGAATATTGGTGATGTTCTGTTAACCAAGATCCCGAAGAAGCTGCCTGATCCTGGAGTCTTTGTGCTTGATTGTTCAATCTTTGAGGATAGTTTCAGGCGTTCTCTGTGTGACTTAGGGGCTGCTGGAAGTTTGATGCCATACTCTGTGGCAGAGAAGCTGGGCATGCTAGATTTTACTCCTACTAGGACCTCTCTTGTCCTAGCTGATCAGTCCATACGAGTTCCTGAAGGACTCCTGATGGACATCCCGGTGAGAGTTGGAAACTACTTAGTTCCAAAAGACTTCTTAGTGCTGAGATATGACTGTGATCCGGATGAAGCATTGCTGCTTGGAAGACCATTTTTGGCTATAGCAGGAGCGGTGATAGATGTTAGGAACAGCCTGATAGACCTCCATCTGGGAGATGAGCCGCTCCGTTATGAGATGGATAAGCTGTGTAGACCACTGATAGATGGGCAGACATTCACCATAAGGAATGCAGATGATGAGCAGCCTGATGACAATGTGATTATAGATCCTGGAGCACATTTTACTCCATCTTTTCTTGGACATGAGCATTCTGCAACAGCCTACTCGCCACCTTGGATGAGGAGACTTGGACAGAGACAGAAAAAGTCTCTGTCAGGATCTCCTGGTGCCTGAAAAATCTTGTCCGTCCGGTCAAGCTATTGACCTTAAACAAGCGCTGGGTGGGAGGCAACCCACCATTAGGTACTGGTGTTTTTCTACTTAATTTTTGGTGTTTTTGTTAGGATTTTACGTTTGTTTTTGTTTCTGGTGAGTTTATGATTGCAGGTCTCGGACGAATTCGCAGTGCGTCGATCGACGCACTTCTGTGTCTATCGTCACAACACGATCGGAATCGCATTGCAGCGATCTTTGCGGTCCTGAGCAACGATCGACCATACACGAAAATCTCCAAGTAACGGTCGATGCAGTTAGTGCAACGATCGATGCATGAGCGACAGAGGTAAACCCGACAGAACTCAACAGAACTTTAACAATTTTTTATTTTCTTTTTACCGATCCTTCGCTTGACACTACTGGGGACAGTGTGTCTTAAGTGTGGGGGAGGTGCTACTGACGTTTATCTTTCTGTTTTCTTAAGAGTCAGTCCATTTTTCAAAATTTTTGTTTTATTGAGTCAAAATTGTTTAAGTAAGAAATTATGATTTTCTGAGAAGATTTACAAGACTTGCAGGAACTTAAGTAACCATTGGGATGAAGTTGTAGGATCTATCTCTGACTATTAGAAAACCCAGACACAGATCAACCTACTGGGAACACCCACATCACTTCAGGTATCAGAGGATCCTTTTACTGACTTCAATTTAATACTGACTTAGATTTCTCACCTAAGGGCTTGGTATACTTTGTGTCGGATTCCCTGTTAGTTCTGACACAGCCTGTCAACCTATCCTATTTAGTTCCCTTCTCCCCTTCTATAAAAAAAAAAATAATAATAATAAACCGAGGATGAGTTAGTAACTCTGAAGTGGTCATGAGAATAGTAGCAAACACTATTATCCCTTATGCATCCAGGGAATGTGTCCAAAGTACACCCCATAACGGGAAGAACACTGATAAAAAAAAAAAAATGATACCCAATGTGGGAAAAATCAGTTGTTAAAGAAGGGAAAGAGAAGAAAGGGACTAGAGAAAGATAGTATGGTGGTCTAGAGCTGATAAGGTAAGAATCCATGTGCCCTTTGATCGATACTCCATAGGTGAGACCGCACTTAAATACTTGCAGAAGTCAGTAGGGAGAATTTGAATGCTTGAATGTGATTGTGGAGTTTACTTAGGACAGTTGCTAAGTGTGAGGGAAGTACATGTTGGTCTTGATATCCTGTGATTGATTCTTTCAGTGGTTTACTAAGGGGAATCTGAGTATTGTAGCTTCTAGGACGAAATGAGTTTCTGAAGAGTTTTCAAACCTCTTCACCAAGCTTTAGTTCTCTGTTTTGCTTGAGGGCAAGCAAAGGCTAAGTGTGGGGGAGTTGATATATCATGGTTTTTACTTGTTTTAGACCATGATATAAGTGTGTTTTAGTGTCTTTTTGTGTTCTTTTAGAGTCTTTTACAGGTATAATCAGGTTTGGAGCATATTTGGTGATTATTGCACTTTTTGGAGATATTTGGAGTGTTTGGCCGAGAGATAGAGTTCACTGTCCGAAACAGAGAAATGCGTCGATCGATGCACTCTAGCATCGATCGTTGCACCAGCGAGATGGGCCGAAACTCGGCGGTTTATGAAGAGTCAAGATATTGCACTTTGATCCAGAAGTTCCTGATATTTACAAAGAAGCCCCTGGCCGAGATTAGACCTATATAATTAAGTTTTTGGTGTTTTATTTACTTACGCTTTCATAATTAAGAGCAGAGGATTTTTAGAGCTTTTGGGGCTGATCTGAACCTTTACTTCATCTGTATTTGGAGAAGATTTCGAACCCTTTTATTCTTTATCTTCTATGCAATTTATTCAATATATGATTATGTTTTCATTATCTATGTCTGAGTAGATTCCTTGTTAGGTTTAGGGTTTCTCACATAGGATTTCATGACTTGCTAGACTTGTTTATTTCAGTTAAGGATTCATAACTATATCTGTTCTTCAATCTAATTGTGCTTAAAGCTAGTTCTAACCTGATCAATTAGAATCTAGATCTTAGGTTGCTAAATACGTCACGGAAGTGGGGTTTAGGAATCTGAACTAATTAGGTTGAGCAATTAAACTTCTCGCAAACGAAAGTTTGGTTTAGGATAATTGTGAACATATCAAACTTGGAATTAATGCTAGTTTAATCTGTTAGTTCTCGCAAACGAAAGTTTGGTTTGCTGCACTTAGACTTAGAGAATTATCGCAAAGGAATTTGGTTAATTCTATATCTGTGTTTTGAGTTCTAGAACTGTGCTTAATTAGATCCTTGCTGAATGAACTGTCTGCTTGTCTGATTTCCTGAGAACGCCCTAGACTTAGCGCTCTTAATAACTTGCTTTCACAACCAATAATCTCTGCTTTCTGTTTACTTTCTCGCATTGCTTTTCATTCAATCACATTGCTTTCTTCCTAGTTTAATTTCCTGTTCTTGAGCTATTGAATACGGAGTCCCTGTGGATTCGATACCTATATACTACGACTACTGAACTGTGCACTTGCAGTTAGATATAGGATTAAAACCTGACACCTATCAAGCACCTAGTTAAACTCACACAAAATTAGCATCATTCTCCATTGCCAGGAATATGGTCTTCGTTACATGATGAGATGCATGTCAGCCAAAAAACTGAATGCTAAACAACTCACGGTAAGGAAAAGCCGAGATCCGTCTCGCACTAAAAAACCGTCTTGCACTTGGGTTGAGGGGTTAACCTGATATTGAACGGCCCCAGTTGTTATACCACCAATACTCTCAATCCTTAAAGGCTGAACAGATGGATCATTGAGGAGAGAAGGATAGAGCAGTCCCTTATTCGTTGCGTACTCATTGATATTTCTAGGTATTGGAGTCGGTGAGTCACGTCAGTGCGAGATCAAGGGGTGTGTGATGGGAGAGAGAGCGAACTTCAGATCCTCCTTCTCAAACACATTAAACTGCTCAGGCTCGAGGTATATCGTATCCTCATCCTTCGTCAGCTGATCCATCCATGACTGAAGAATCTCGACTCCCTTTCTTATCAGCTTCTCAAGGCAGCTTTTTGTGCCGCTGATCTGACCTTTCTCAACTTGTTTAACCTTCAACGTCTCTTGCTCTTCGATATACTACCCGAAGATATCGAAATATGACTGATTTTTCGCCCTCATTTTGGCTTCAAAGTGGTGACTTTCTTTCAGTAAGGTCTTCGCAAAGATCTTGAAGACACTTTTCCTCTGCCTGGAATCTCTCAATGTCTGCGATCGCGATTTTCTGGACATCGAGCAACTTTTGCAATGTTTTTTCTCGATCTGCCTTCATCTCGTCTCTGATTTTCACGAGTTCTTCGATCATTTCCCCTAGTTTATGTTGGGAATGTCCTGAAATCTACTGTACTATCTCTAGAAAGTATGATAAATGTCGAGATCAGACATAAGTCATAAATACTGGGTGATCATGATGACTTGCTAGAGCCCGCTCATGATCTATAAGTTTAGGACTTATTACCAGTATTGTATGATCCCGAAGGGTCACACACCATAGCTAACGGGAAAGTTAAGATGGAATTAATACGGTAAGATGCTAAGGCATTTACTGTATTTGTACAGAGAGCTGGGCAGACAACAAATGGGCTTTTGTCTGATTTGTGTCTTGGGCCCAAAAGTCTAATGGACCATTAGTTTAATTAATTAAACTTGGGCCCATTAGTGAATTAATAAGATTGCAACAAGGGTTTTAGAAATCCCAAGCCATCTTTGGCGATTTGGGGCTGGTGGCCGTCGGCCTCTTTGTCACACATCTCTCTCTCTTTGATCATTCCATCCGGTCTAGCAGCCATCCCCTGCTTGTAAGAGTGTGGATACCAAGGAGGAACAGGTAATCATATGTTCGTTGATCTCGTCATTACCACCATTCCGCTGCAAAAGGTAATGTCCAGGTTTGTTTTATGTTTCAGTTACAAGAACCTAGATCTGTTTAAGATTATGTGCTAGGTTGCAATTTGGGAATTGAACCATGGAAAAACACTATAATCCATCAGTGGTATCAGAGCAAGGTTCGTTAGATTCTTGTAATTTGGATCATATGAATGTTTTAATGGTTTTTGAATCGATTTAATGATGATTAATTGATTGAAATCATAAATAAACCCTAATCAATCGCCATCATTTGGTCTCGGATCAAAGGTATGGCATTTTGACGTAAGACGCAAGGTTAACTAATGATTAGGGCCGGCGATCGCGTGTACACAATGATCTCGGATCATTGGATCACGGCAACCTAATCGTGTGTATGAATCGCTTGTTGACTTTAATGTTTAATAATTAATCGCTTGTGTTGTTAAGAATCGATTCACTTTTTGACTTTGGATTGTTGAATGAATAAGGATTTTGTCTTTTAGTGAGAACCACATAATTGCTTTTGACTTTGTTTCAATTATAAGAATCGATTTGGTATTGTCAATGTTTAAAGCTTTTTGTCTTTTGTGAAAGAACATGAGTCGTGATGTAACTTTGTTCAATCATAAGATTCGATTAGTTTGAATTGGAATAGGACAAAATCTAATTTGTCTTCTTGTGTAAGTCTTGTTACGATTTTGTGAAAAGTCAAAATCAAAATCTGGTTAACCCAAAATCGCGGTTTACTGGAAATTATTTAATACAATTGGTATTATTTAATTTCTGGTTAAACTGGATTTAAATTCAAAATTGAATTTTAACCTAAACCGAAGGCTGGTCTAAGTTTGATTTGGTTGGACCAAATAATTTAGAGCTGGTCTGGTTTAGTAAATAACCAGTTGGATTTAGCAGTTAATTTGGTCTCGGACCAGAATTAATGAACCGACTCGGTTATGACAAATTATTGGGTCAATTGGAATTCTGTGGTCTTGGGCCAAGAATTGGGCCTATAATTTGTGACCCAACCCAAAATATTAATAAAATATTAAATTAGAAATTTCTACTTTTAGAATGTTTCTAAATTTAGAAAGTTTCTAAAACAAGTAAGTTTCCCAAAATAGTAATCTTCTATTTTTGGAAATAAAACTTAAAATCCTCAAAACCAATATCAAGCTTGGATGTCTTTCCAATCTTGTCAGCTACTTAACGCTTATTCGATTACAGATATGGCTTACAGTGTGAGGTGTCTGTTTTCGCGTAAGTAAAGTAGTATATAGTCACTAATTTCATTGGGAGTCCCAGACTTTAGTGATTATTTGGCTGTAAGAGATTGGTTTCCTTGACTGGGCCATCGGGAGTCCCGGGCCTTGAGACATCTGGTGTATTGGGCCTTGGGCCCAATCCACAACCGAGAGTTATATGGATATAACTAGCTGTGTGTATGCTTACCAAGTAAAGCTAATTCCGGGTGACGGCCAGTGGCCCACTTTGGTTTTAGTTGAACATGGGTCTCGGAATCATTGCATTCTTATGAGGTTAAACAAAGAAATTTTGAATGCAATGCGAGTTTTCTTATAAGTTGTTAAGATTACTCTTTTATGAACTAAATAACTAAAACTCTATTTATCTCTAAATTTCAGTTATGACTAGCACAAACAATCAAAACACTTTCTCGATCCGGTCTGTCCTTGAGAAGGACAAACTGAACGGATCAAATTTCTTGACTTGGTCGCGGAACCTGAGGCTAGTCCTCAGGCAGGAGAGAAAGGACTATGTCCTTGAGAGAGCTCTCCCCGTGAGGATCGGGTCCAATGCCTCTCATGCAGTATATAATGCTTGGAATAAGCATTATAATGATGCGGTAGATGTGCGTGGTCTGATATTGGCTACAATGGACTCAGATTTGCTGAAGCAATATGAGAACATGGAGTCGCCAATAGAGATGATCAGCAGCCTGAAATTGAAATTTCAGGAGCAGGTAAGAGTGGAGAGATACCAGTTGGTTAAGTCTCTCACTAGCTGCAAGCTACCAAATGATCATCCAGTGAGTCCTCATGTCAGTAAAATGATGGGTTACATTGATAACCTGAGGAAACTGGATTATCCAGTTAGCCAAGAATTGGCAACTGAGATCATTCTGCAGTCACTGCCGTCAAGCTATGATAAGTTCAAAAGGAACTATATTAAGAAAGGCTTAACGAAGACGCTGACTGAACTGCATGATATGCTCAAGACAGTTGAGCCAAACGTGAAGAGTACCCTGTATAATCTCGTAATGGAGAAGGGTAGGTTTACTAAACCTAATGCTGACAAGGGTGAAGACAAAGTTGTCCAGATTTTGAATCATGGCAAGGGTGTGTCTTCTGAGCCCGAGTCAGATACCTCTTACGTTGGTAAGTGCTGCTACTGTAAAGAGACTGGGCATTGGAAAAGAGATTGCATTAAATTCATGGAAGATTATGAGGAGTTGAAGTTGATGTATGAAACTACTTCCTCAGGTATTCATGTTATTACTTCAAGTTATACCTTATAGGTATTGGATACTGGTTGCGACACTGATATTTGTTATAATATGCAGAGCCTGAGCAACAGTAGAACGTTGAAGGAAGGGCAAGTGGAACTGCGTGTCTGGAAGGAGCTTGGGATGCTGCCTCAGCCGTAGGGTTTTCACTTGTAGATGCCCTTGAGGCTTGGTTTTGTATTAAGTAATTGCTACAATGTACCTGCTTTACGCAGAGTTGTCTTTCATTTTCTTGTAAAGAATTTGAATGTTTTTCATTTTGATAAAGACAAGTTTTGTTCTTTTGATCTTAATGAAATGTTAATTGTAGCACCCTATTCAAGGAATGGGTTTTATATCTTAAACCAAAGAGTGCCTAAAATGTAACATAAATACCGCAATTGGTTTAAATCTGAAGAATTAAACCTGATTTTTCTTGGCATAAATGTTTTGGTCACATAGAGTAAGTCAGATTCAGAAACCCCATAGTTATGGACTTTTGGGCTCATTTGAATGGATATCTTATGAGACTTGAATTCTGCTTACTAGACCAAAAGACAAAGGGCCCATCTTAGCCGAGCTAGAGAAAGGCCCAAAGGCTTATTGGAGATTGAACATACTCATGTATGTGGTCCGATGAGCAGTAATGCTAGAGAAAATTTCCTGTACTTCATTGTCTCTACTGATTACTTCAGTGAGTAAGATTGTGTTCATTTGATGAAACACAAGTCGGAATTCTTTGACATGGTCGAAAGAGTTCCAGAATGAGGAATAGAATCTGAGTGACAGAAGTATTAAGACTCTGGATTAGATCACGAGTGAGAATACTTGAGTCATTAATGGTGTGATCATCTGAATGAGTGTGAAGTCGTTTCACAGCTCAATTCTCCTGAAAACCTTGAGGTATTTCTGTGAGGAGTCACACGAATCTTCCATGATATTCTTTAAGAATAACGCTCTAAAATATCTAAGTTTACGCTGAAATAGTTCCACCAATATCAGTTGAAAGACACCACGTAAATGTGGATTGGAATCGATCCAAATTCGTCTTTACTGAGTATTTGTAGTTGTGCTACTTCGCTGGTTGTCCTAGGGAAACCAAGGCTTGTTACTTTTACGTCCATTCTGTTTTCTAAGAAGGGAAGTTACTTTCCAAGAAGAACAGTGGGAGTAAAAGTATAACTCGAAGAAATTCGAGAAATACAGGAGGCTGCTCAACCTGTTGAGGGAGAGCAGCGGATGGATTTACAGATTTCTGTAGAATCTACACCTGTAGAGCCTGAAGTTTGCAGATCTGAATGAATCAGTCACTAATCCGAGAGTGATTTCTCGTCATTAGTTGAACCTGATGATCATTGAAAGTTGCCATGATCTGATGATCATTGAAAGTGACGAACCTGCGAAATTCACAAAAGCGAAAGTGACCCGGACTCCGAAAAATTACACTATGTGTAAGTTAGCTTCATTGATCCATTCATGGATGGAAGCAAACACATCGGAGTTGGAATCTTCGTTCTGTTGAAGTAGTCAAAGTTTTGACTTGAACAGGAACGAAGTGGAACTGTGCGTTTACTAATAGATAAGTGGGGGCGATGTTGCATTTCTCATATTGTATGTCGATGACATACTGATTCTCGGAAATAACGTCCCAATACAGCAGTCGGTAAAGGACTGGCTTGGGAGTTGGTTTTGTGATTGACATGGGTAAAGCCACGTAGTTCTTGGATTCTGGATCTAAAGATAGAGATCCAGAAGAGCTGGTAGGACAAAGTCAGGATTCTTACATTGACAAAGTCCTACACGTTTTGAGCAATCCAAGAAGGGTTTTATGCCAATGTCACATGGCATTAAGTTAAGCAAGATACAGTATCCTACGATAACTGCTGAGCTTGAATGCATGGATGAGATTCCATATGCGTAGGCAATTGGATCTATCATGTATGCCATGACACGCACTTGTTTTGATATTGCTTTAATGTTAAGCAAGACAAGTATAGACCAGTCAAATCCAGCAAAGAATCACTGGATTACCGTAAAGAATATCCTAAAGTATTTGAGAAATACTAAGGATAAATTCTTGGTTTACGGAGAAAGTGAGGTGCTACAAGTCGATAGAGTCTGAAAGGCAATTTTTCAATTGACAAAGATAATTCCCGGTCACAGTCCGGCTATATCTTGTGTCTGACTGGCGGTGCAAGGCACTGTTGCTGACTCCATGACTTAAGCTGAACATTTCGCAGCTTGAGAAGCGGCGAAAAAGGTTGTTTGGAAAGAAGAGTTCATCACTGAACTTGATGTGATTCCCAGCATAGATGAGACTAGCTGCACATCAGAGGTCCAAACACCTTGAGGATAGGTATAACCTATTCCGTGAGATAAATGACAGAGGTGTTAAGTAGATAAGCAAGTTTCATCGAATGAGAACGTTGCTAATCTATTAACGAAGCCACTCCTTATGCCTAAGCACGAGTCGCGGACTGTAGCTGTAGGATGAGTGAAATTAAGATGTAGTCTTAATTTCAGTGGGAGTTTGTAAAGGGCTTTACTTAGTTGTTTTGAAAGGTTCATGTAAACATAATATTTTATGTTTATGAAATCTATGATTTCTGGATTATTTTAATTGTTATATAAATAATCGTTCCAAAATGATTCATGTCATTATATATGGGCCATCGAAGTACATGAGTAGACTTGATCCTGAAACCCCATATTTAACGTAATGACATGAATCATAGTGTCCATAGTCGAAGGTTGTTGAAATTGGAACACCAACAACCACTTGAGACTAGAGTGTGTTGAGACTTATGACCAAGTTTCGAGGGGTCATAGATGTGCGGCATCAAAGTCGACACATAGGTATATGTAGGGGAGCATATGACCGGACATGGCCCGCTGATGAGAACTCTACAAGATATTAATATCTGTGTCATAAGAGGTTCTCATATACGACTATAGAGTATAGTCCTTAGACCTGAGTTCGCATGCATGTGGCTGCACATGGATTGATGCACTTTGATCATTGTCTAACGCTGTTTCGTAACTGGGAGCTATAAGGACCTTGGTTGGGTGTATTATGAAGCGTGTAGTTCATAGTGATGGAACAAGATGGGATTTGTCCCTGCCGTATAACGGAGGTAATATCTCTAGGCCAATCGGAGACTTGATAGCTGGTAAGAGAGTGGCCACTCCCAAACGGACTTGCCCAAGTCGTTTGAATTGTCAGTATCAAATCTGGTCCGATTAAAATGGTCTGGCTATATAAGGATGACACGCATCTTGCCTTATGCCAGATCGAGATATTGAGACGAAAGGACTAGGGAATGTAGGATTCCAGTACAAGTGGGAGATTGTTGGGAATGTCCTGAAATCTACTGTACTATCTCTAGAAAGTATGATAAATGTCGAGATCAGACATAAGTCATAAATACTGGGTGATCATGATGACTTGCTAGAGCCCGCTCATGATCTATAAGTTTAGGACTTATTACCAGTATTGTATGATCCCGAAGGGTCACACACCATAGCTAACGGGAAAGTTAAGATGGAATTAATACGGTAAGATGCTAAGGCATTTACTGTATTTGTACAGAGAGCTGGGCAGACAACAAATGGGCTTTTGTCTGATTTGTGTCTTGGGCCCAAAAGTCTAATGGACCATTAGTTTAATTAATTAAACTTGGGCCCATTAGTGAATTAATAAGATTGCAACAAGGGTTTTAGAAACCCCAAGCCATCTTTGGCGATATGGGGCTGGTGGCCGTCGGCCTCTTTGTCACACATCTCTCTCTCTTTGATCATTCCATCCGGTCTAGCAGCCATCCCCTGCTTGTAAGAGTGTGGATACCAAGGAGGAACAGGTAATCATCTGTTCGTTGATCTCGTCATTACCACCATTCCGCTGCAAAAGGTAATGTCCAGGTTTGTTTTATGTTTCAGTTACAAGAACCTAGATCTGTTTAAGATTATGTGCTAGGTTGCAATTTGGGAATTGAACCATGGAAAAACACTATAATCCATCAGTTTCTTCATCACAGCATCCCTCTTCTTCACTTCCATAACGGCCTTCCTGATTTTTGAGGCATACTCCAAGATTACTCGGTTTGATGCCGCCATAACCTGAAAATCAACAACAAATCATAAGGCGCCGACCAAAATATGAAAGAGAAAAGAATGGAAAGAAATTTACCATGGCCTCACTATGTTTGAGCTCTATAACCAGCTCTACATCAGAGAGATCCTTCAAAGAAAACCAATATCTCGCTGAACCCCTAACTCGAGATAATAGATCGAAGGAGGCTATAGGATCGCTCACAAAAGTAACTTCGCTCTCGTATTTGTACGAGAAGTTATGAATCTAGGGCTGCTTCTTTGCCGCTTGACCCTCATTATGCGAAGAGATCATGGCTGTCTCCTTAGACGATCCATCATTTTTCTTGTTCCCCGATTCCTCGAACTTTTTCTTCGCTGGGTCTTCAATAGCTTTCTTCTTAAAAGAACTATCCTCAGCAGGTTTATTAGCGCCCGACCTCTTCTTCGACGTACGGGCCGAATTCAAAGCTGTGGACTCATCGTTTCAGCACTTTCCTTCTTCTTCTTCTTTTTGAGGGATCAAAAGTTGATTAGTAATAGCAAGAAAATTAATATTGCGCCTTGAGCCAAGGGGAGAGGTTCCTCAGGCTTTTCTGCCGATGAATCCTGCACGGCAGACAGTTTCTCATTAAGCTTCTGGGAGTAGTCAACCTTGAGCTTCTTCACCTTTCCCATTTTAAGCTCGGATGGATCGACGACTTCAAATGTATCCCACTTAAGTGAAATTGTTAGAAGACGGGTTAAAAACAGAACAAGAAAGCCAATGTATGAGATCAATGTCGTCTTTACCTTTATTGACTTTCTGACGAGATCGGTTGATACACGTTCGATCGATCTGAGACCACTTGAGATGACTGAGAGTTCTTATAACTTCAACAATGGAGAAGAAGTTATCCGGATAAGGCTTTTAGAAAGGATGATGCACTGCAAAAAGAAACAAATAAATAAGTAAATTACCAATAAACACGACAAAGGAGTTTAGGAACAATCTCTACCACTGTTAGTATTCCAGGTAGATCTAAATTGCGGACGAGGATTGGGAACGACAAAAAAAAGTTATCTCGGCATAAAATAATTTACTGCCAGTGATGGACTTTATTCGGCCGACCAATAAGAATCCCCTGATTGGGCCTCATTTTAACAGCAAAGCATATTGGGATGGTATTCGTCATATGACTGATGAATGTCATCTCCTCGAATTTCCTAACATCTATGGTGTCACATTCAGCGGAAAGGACCAGGAGTCCCACCATATGACAAATATCAGTTGCCGAGAGCTGTGAGATGACGATATCTCACCGAGCACAATAGGAGACGAGAAGATTAGGAAGAGAAAGCCAAAGTCTGCAGCCACCGGTATCAAGGAAAAAAGACCCGTATAAACAGATGTAACAAGGCGGCGGCGTCCAAGGCCGATATGTTGGAGGGGGTAAGATGAACTTGATCCTCTGATCAGCACCGCAATCCGCTAGCGCGAACCTGACAGTCTTGTCTTTTGACCAGGTTGGGAAGACATTATCAGACAACTCCCTCGAGCAGCTGGTAACTCCTCCCCGACAGGATCGATCGCGGCATCTTTGATAGCGGAATTGTCCTTCTTGGCACTGTCCTTCTCGGAATCATTTTCATTTTCTTCTATTGGGTCATCCAAATCAGGATCCCTTAGTCGAGGGACGTAGAGTTCATGCTGACGTGAACTCTCTATGGCACCTTCGAATTGAGCTAGCTCACTATGGAGCTCGAGTTCTTTCATCGTTGCGTAACCTGGATGGTCCATTAGATCGGACAACGTATCACTGGATGACGAGTTCCCATAATTACTCCTCCGACCTCGAGACCCATTCTCGGACGATAATGATACAGTAACAATTTCCTTACCTTTACTTGCCGAACAACGGATCAAAGACATCCTTTGGCGAAGAACATATGAAGAACTAGGGAGGAAAAGAGAGCTTAGATCTAAAACGCTAACTGATTACGGCAGAGCAACAACTGAAATATAATCGGAAAATAAAAAGCGGCAGAGAGCAAAGAATATACCTTTTTCACTTGAGCGGAAATGAGAAATATGAATGAAGACGGGATATTTATAGTGGAAATGGTGCAGTACTTGAGAAGACATCATGATTTTACTTAGTTGACGCTTTGATCTCCGCACCTACAAGACGATCAAACAGATATCTTGCTAAACCGGCCGACCTAAACAACTTCATGAACAAACCGGATATTCTCCTTGTATCGTCGATATCAAGAAAATTTTGAATCGCCGCACAGGGGGCTTATTGTTGGAATGGGTTTAGCACCCTTCCATAAAAGGCCCATTAAAAAGTTAGGTCGGCCCAAAGAGGAAAGAAATAGGTCAACGCTGCAAAGTAGGTAACCAAAGCGGCAAAAGATAAGCGACACATGTGGACTCCACGCCGAGCAAAAAAAATCTTTCGAGATGTTTATGACGACTTAAGAATAAATATTATAATTTATGTTTTAAGATATTTACTGTTTTTTACGCCGACTTTGTAAAATATACAATAGCTTCAAAGCTGGCCGATGTATACATGTTTTATTCAATATACAACTCTTTCGCAAAAACACTTTTCTGAAAGCTTTCGAAAAATTTATTCTAGAGCGGTTTTCGACGATTTAAATATTCTTCATCCGCCGCTTTGTTTCTAGTCTAAAACATAGTGAAACCATTATTACATTGTCTTCCACCGAACTAAATGCAAAAAAATTTCGAAATCCCTAAATAAAAATTCTAAGTGTAACACCCGTCTCTCGGCAAACCGGAGACGCGGCATTAGGGCACCCGTTGAACCGGAATGGTCCAACCGTCTCCCTTCTCAATCTGGTCACATGAATCCTCCGCGCTTTCTTCGGTTCAAATCCACCAATATCATCGATCGATCGTCAATCCTGCATACGGACTTGCGAGGGGAAAGGGCACTGGAAAGGAAAAGAGAGGCCTGAGTAATCGTTACAAACACAATTACCCAATGAGGGCGTACTAAGGAATCTGCGATCCCGGCTTACGCCACACAACTACGAGACAAGTTGTAAGCTAATACCACCTTACACGCCATGCCCGAAGGCACATTACAATCAACCTACGAATAACTACATGTCTATGGTTGCGGACCTAGGGTTACCTTTCCCCTAACCGCACCCCACGGACCGGCCTTTACGCCCTTTCCACAGCAAACAAACGGCTCGCGAACCTTTGAAACACATCACACCACCACGGGAGGGCTCATCAGGACCCTCTTTCGACGATCATGGACGCGCACAATTCCGCTACGCGCCCTGCCACTCAAACTCTAAAACAGTTCTACCACACATAGCCATACACAAGCAACGTTTTCGGTTTAAGTGATAACCTATCCATTCTACGTTCTTCAATCAATCACATAGCTGGCATTACCAAACTATAATACCTAGGAAAGACGACATTAATGAAGGACTTGCGTCCGGAATTGAAATGGAATAGGCAAGGGATTACGTTCGGTCCTCACTAGGCCTGGGACTTTCGGTTCTTCGGTTCGGTTACGGTTCGGTTATTCGGTTTTTCGGTTTTTTTTGTTTTTAAAAAATCTATCGATCGGTTTTTTTCTTCGGTTTGGTTCGGTTTCGGTTCATAAAACTTCGGTTCGGTTCGATTTTATATTCCAAAGCTATATGTATATATATATCAAACACACAAACACAAACTGACAAAAGTATATATATGGGAAGATTGAAACTTTTATGAAAATCTAAACCGATCGACAACTACAAGTCTACAATAATGAATAATAGGCCAGAGACTTCGGTTCTTCGGTTCGGTTTTTCGGTTTTTTTCCTTTTTAAAAAAACTACCAATCGGTTTTTTTCTTCGGTTCGGTTCGGTTCGGTTTCGGTTCATTAAAATTCGGTTCGGTTTCGGTTCGATAATTTCGGTTCGGTTTTATATCCCAGATTCCCAGGGCTAGTCCTCACCTTGGCCAAAGAAGGGGAAAATTCGTAATTTTGGAATTCCAATTGTCCAAACAGACTTCATATCTAGAAAGAAGACGGAAAAATATGTGAATTAGGCTTTCGTTTCGCTCGAATCGGGTTAAGGATGGTCTAGTTATGGTCAGTTGAAGTTAACCAGCACAAACCGGATTAAACAGAACCAGACCGGTCAACCCGACCCGACAAGGTCAACCCGACCCGAAAAGGTCAACCCGACCCGATCCGACCCGGTCAACAGACCCGACCCGGTCAACAGACCCGACCCGGTCAACCCGACCCGGTCAACCCGATCCAGACTAAACCGGAAATTGGAAATTGAGTTGGACCAAACCAAAAAAACAGATTCGTCAATAGCAGATACGTTTTAGAAAACAGATCATAACTTCCAAACGGTAAGTCGGAATTAGGCTATTCTTACCTTTCTGGAAAGATGAGATCGAAAGATTTCCAACGACATATTGTGCATTCCGTGTTTCCTTACGGTTCAACGGAAAAACGCTAATCAAACTGACGGCCAGAATTGTTTCGATATCAGATCTGCATTCGGAGAAGTGAAAGGTCGGAGAAACGAGATTAGATCTCAGATCTATCACCATAGGCGATCAAAAAGAGGTATGGGAAGAAGGAAAAAGGGTATCTAGGAGTAACTATAGATTCACTTAATCCGGATAGGGATCGAGAGACGACATGAAGAGGAAAACGAATGGTTGCTCCAGGAAGGCGACAGCGAGGCTGATCTTCGACGGAATCCGGCGACGGCTGCTTCTGGTGGACGTCTGGCAGGGCTTCGCCGTAGATCTCTTCTTTGTCTATTATCTAGGGTGGCTACTCTTATTTATAGGAGAAGGGAGGAGAGACCTAGGGTGTTTAAGAAAAGAAGGTGGGTTTTGGGCTTGGGCTTTGGGTTTTACTCTTTTATTTTAATTTTTTTTGGGCTGGGTTTTGGCGAATTCGTCCCGAATTCTGTGGCGAGAGATCTCCACTGCAACTCTTTACCAGAAGCACTCCATAAACTTCGCTGAACCGAAACTGAACTTGATCGCTTACTTGCTTGAAAAGAACTTGTCCCTGAATCCTTAAGACTGCTTCTCTCTCCCCCCCCCCCCTATTTCAAACCAGGCTCTGAAGTGTCCTTCTCCTTGGTACCAATCTAATAGCAACCTCCAAAATGCAACACAAACGCCAAATGCTACCGCCCATGTCCATTAGGGTCGGTCTCCAAAAATTTAGAAGCCACACTCATCTTTCTAGTGGTTCTAAGACTTGAACGAGATGCTCCGCTTCCGAATCAGTTCTCCTTGAAACTCTTCCATTTATCCGTGCCACAATGCATCATCCACTTTTAAATGGATTCTCTTTGACGGTTTCCATTCCCGTGCACCATGGCGTTGACTGTCGCACAAGCAGACATCATTTCTTATCCTCCGTGAATAATGCGGCTAACCATGTCCATTATGGCTACCTGACATGTGGGGAACGACCCACCACGTTTCTGCTGTGCACTCTGATTTCCAAGCCGACTAACAATCTGACTTGTGGGGAACGACCTACCACGCTTCCGCTGTGCACTCTGATTCCCAGACCGGTTTCCAATATAACTTCCAGCTCAAGTTTTCCCACCTTATGATCTAGATGTAGTGCTTTCCAAACACCATCATTTGGGTTTCCTTCCCCATTAAGATTGCCCTCCTTTGCTATTCCTTGCAGTTTCTTGCCAATCCTCCATAGTTTTTTCCTAACACTCTTCCGTTGGATTTTCATTTCCAATAACCAGCTTTGTCCACTTGAGCGTGCAATTATAGAAGTCCAGTTGACTGGGCAATTCCAAATGCCCCAGCTCCGCCTTCCCAAACACTTTTACGATCTTCTTTCCCTCTTGAAGAACTCTGTTAGCTGCTCCAGTAATCCACAAAGAACTCTGAGGCAGACCGTTTCCTTTCCGGTTCCACCGTTGAATCTCGAGCCCGCCATGCAATGAAGACCTCCTCCACCTTCCAGCTTGATCAATCTTCCAACGAGCCATCCATAACTCATTTAAGTTGATGTCATAAATCTGATTACAAGATTCCATACTTAGAATAGATTTGGATGACCTCCAGCTGCTTCTTTTGATCCAAGCAACGCAAACAACTCTTGATGCTTAATCCAATCGGAACACCGCCACTTCCAAATGGCCTCCTTGCAATCCGGTCTTTCCGTCGACCTCTTGCAGCTCCTGCCGCACTCCTTGCAGCTCTTGCAGCACTCCTTGCAAAACTCCTTGCAGCTCCTACAATGCTCCTAGCAATACTCCTGCATTAGCCTCTCGTCTGATCGTCTCCACATCCTTGAGCACGCTTGGTTGAACAACACTCTGAACATATGTTGACCCCAACACACACCCCAATAGTACCGACTACCCTGTAGGCGCACACTATAACATACACCTCGACGGCACACATCACGACATACATCTTGGCACACATCTTAAAGGCAATAGCACCACTGAGGTATAAAGACACTGCCCCAACTTGCAAGGAAAATTTCTATCTAGACTTGGACGGGCGTGGAGAATAATCGAAGATATAATTGGCGCTTGAAAAAGCATTTCGCAAAGTAACCATTTTATAAAATTTTCACAAACACTTTTGAAAATTCTGAAAACAAGGTTTTGGGAAAACAACGAAAGCTGATCCCCCAGGACGGCACTGGGGGACCTTAATTAGGCTCTGATACCAAATTGTAACACCCCTCTCTCGGCAAACCGGAGACGTGGCATTAGGGCACCCTTTAAAGGTCCAACCAGCTGCCTTCTCAATCTGGTCCCATGAATCCTGATCGCTTTCTTCGGTTCAAATCCACCAATAGCATCGATCGATCGTCAATCCTGCATCCGGACCTGCGAAGGGAAAGAGCACGGGAAAGGAAAAGAGAGGCCTGAGTAATTTTTACAAACACAATTACCCAGTGAGGGCGGAGTAAGCAATCCGCGATCCCGGCTTACGCCACACAACTACGAGACAAGTTCTAAGCTAATATCACCTTACACGCAATGCCCGAAGGCACATTACAATCAACCTACGAATAACTACATGTTTGTGGTTGCGGACCTAGGGCTACCTTCCCCTAACCGCACCCCACGGACCGGCCATTACGCCCTTTCCACAGCAAACAAACCGCTCGTGAACCTTCAAACCACATCACACCACCATGGGAGGGCTTTTCTGGACCCTCCTCCGACGATCAAGGATGCGCACAATTCCGCTACGCGTCCTGCCACTCAATCCCTAAAACAGTTCTACCACACATAGCCATCACACACAAGCAACGTTTTCAGTTTAAGTGATAACCTATCCATTCTACATTCTTCAATCAATTACATATCCGGCATTACAAAACAATGCTACCTAGGAAAGACGACATTAACGAAGGACTTGCGTCCGGAATTGAAATGGAATAGGAAAGGGATTACATTCGGTTCTCACCTTGGCCAAAGAAGGGGAAAATTCGTAATTTTTGGATTCCAATTGTCCAAACAGACTTCGGATCTTGAAAGAGGACGGAAAAATAAGTGAATTAGGCTTTCGTTTCGCTCGAATCGGGTTAAGGATGGTCTAGTTATGGTCAGTTGAAGTTAACCAGCCCAAACCGGATTAAACCGAACCAGACCGGTCAACCCGAGCCGATAATGTCAACCCGTCCCGACCCGGTCAACCAACCCGACCCGGTCAACCCGACCCAGACTAAACCAGAAATTTAGAAATTGAGTTGGACCAAAACAAAAACAGATTCGTCGATAGCAGAAACGTTTTAGAAAACAGATCATAACTTCCAAACGGTAAGTCGGTAGCAGACACCTTTCTGGAAAGATGAGATCGAGGGATTTCCAACGACATATTGTGCGTTCCGTGGTTCCTTACGGTTCAACGGAAAAACGCGAATCAATCTGAAGGCCAGAATTGCTTCGATCTCAAATCTGCATTCGGAGAAGTGAAAGGTCGGTGAAACGAGATTAGATCTCAGGTCTATCAACATAGGAGATCAAAAAGAGGTATGGGCAGAAAGAAAAAAAGGGATTTAGGAGTAACTATAGATTCACTTAACCCGGATAGGGATCGAGAGACGACATGAAGAGGAAAACGAACGGTGGCTCTAGGAACGCGACAGCGAGGCTGATCTTCGACGGAATCCGGTGACGGCTACTTCTGGTGGACGTCTGGCAGGGCTTCGCTGTAGATCTCTTCCTTGTCTATTTTCTAGGGTGGCTACTCTTATTTATAGGAGAATGGAAGAAAAATCTAAAGTTTTTATAAAAAAGAAGGTGGGTTTTGGGTTTGGACTTTGAATTTTACTTTTTTTTTTTTTTTTAATTTTGAGCTGGGTTTTAGTATATTACACTAAGATTTTTTCTATATTTAAATAGGTAGAATCGTGATCTTGCACCCTTCATCCCTTTTGGACACTTCACCTGTTAGATTCGAGGCATTCTTCTCCTCTTTGCTCTTGTATGGCCACGTACACAACAATTTGGGAAAGACTCAAGGAATCTTTCTTCTCTTTTATCCACGTAAAAGAACGATGAGGTGAAATGAATTGAATATAGTCTTCTTCTATTGGTCTTTTGGCACGTCTCCTCTTCCAAAACGAGGCAAATGTGTTTAGTTAATTCTTCAATTCCATCAAGTGCACAACCAAAACCAATAAAAATTAGTTGTACATTTTCTTCATTTATTCTTTTTAGCCGCGTCATTTCTGCTCTCATAATTAATTTTACTTGCTGAATAAGTCTTATTCTCTATGAATACCACTTTGACCTTGTAGAACAAATATGATAATTAACTTTCTTAAATCTCAGTTAAGCTTTTAATTTACTTGTAAATCACTATTTGCTTCAATAATGAGATTGTTTAATTTATATGACCACTGATTCTCCAGAACGCCATTCAGTTTTAGTTAAAATTCTACCGAATTCCACTCCCGTTTGGTACTTTTCCGAGTATCCCGATTTATTTCGTATTTCGAGATTTTAGAAAATTCATTTTTTAAAAAATTATTACAAAGATAATAATTCTTTAAAAATAAACTATTGAGTTATTTATTCAAATAAATAATTATTCAGTCTAAAATATTATTTTTATAAAAAAAAAATTTATTTAGAGACGAAATATTACACCATGAGCCAAGACTAAAGGAAGAAGCGGTCCATACCATGTCATGGGACCAAATTTGAGGGAATTATCTTTCCTCCACCTCACATTCATCCATCCCACTAATCAAACACTCCATCTCCAAATAACTAACTCTAGGAAAGTTTGGAGAAAGAAGTTGTAACATCCCGGTTTGTGGTATATATGGAAAGGCTTAAAAGAATTAATTTGGCTACCTATGTCACCAAGTGCACTTACCTTTTTCGGTCACTTGCCTGAAAGAACTCCAGAGTTAAGCGTGCTTGGGTTGTAGTAGTCCCAGGATGGGTGACCTTTCGGGAAGTGACTCGTGGTAGCATGTGTGTGAGGACAAAACACATGGAAAAGGCCATGGGGTGATCGTAGGGTCAGTAAATTACTTGGTCGGGCCTACGAAAAATAACGCACCGACCGTCGGACAGGGGTGGGGCCCACGAACCCGGAATAGGGAGGGGTGACTCACCGGTAAGGGCGGACGGGGCGTTACAAGTGGTATCAGAGCCGAATCCGAGGATGCGTGTGGAGTCAGTGAGGGCTCACTCCATCAATGATAATGATCCTGGTGCGCAACGAGGGCGTTGCGCTCTGTAAGAGTGGGTGAATTGTAACATCCCGGTTTGTGGTATATATGGAAAGTCTTAAAATAATTAATTTGGCTACCTATGTCACCAAGTGCACTTACCTTTTCCGGTCACTTGCCTGAAAGAACTCCAGAGTTAAGTGTGCTTAGGCTGGAGTAGTCCCAGGATGGGTGACCTTCTGGGAAGTGACTCGTGGTAGCATGTGTGTGAGGACAAAACACATGCGAAAAGGTCATGGGGTGATTGTAGGGTCAGTAAATTACTTGGTCGGGCCTACGAAAAATAACGCACCGACCGTCGGACAGGGGTGGGGCCCACGAACCCAGAAGAGGGAGGGTGACTCACCGGTAAGGGCAGACGGGGTGTTACAGAAGTTTGGAGAAAAATGGAAATTATTTAGGAAAGTTAAAAAAATAGTAGGAGAAAGAAAGAGTCTTATAGTGAAAAATGACCATCGTCCATAGCCATCGTAATGTCGCCCCTCGGTCTCCAGCCCTAGACAAAGCATCACCCAATGTGAGCTTCTCGTTTGTGGTATATATGCCATGAGCGCCCGATGCTCACCTATCGAACCTCGTCCATCGACCGACCTCCACCCGTTTTGCTCATATCAGACCACAGTCGTCGGCAAACACATGCATTATATCAACATCCTAGCCGTGAGCTCATTTCCTCCATTAGTTTCCTCGGATGCGAGCATTGGTTGACTGTCACCCAATGCCGAGCCATCAGACCAGGAGCCTGAGACACTCCATGTCCGGTAGACTATCATCGACCACTACTAGCCCAATGCACCAGACCGATGCCACCCCTGACCCAGCGAAAACATTGTTTCTGCCCTTGGCCTATAAATATTTTTAGAGACCTATTTTTTATCATCATCTCTTCTCCCAAGTCTCTTTTTGCCATTTTTTATTTAAACTCTTTTAATCAATTTCTTTAAATTTTTAATGCAATTACTTCTTTTATTTTGTTAATCTCTTCATTTTATCTTCCTAATCATGTTTTTACACTTTATTTCTATGGATTTAGTTGGAAAAATAGTGATTAGTGAGTAGTCTTCTTTGGTTCTTAAGGATGAGGTAGATTACGATTATATGAGGGATGATATAATGTGTCTATTGCTTAGTTAATACTAATCAATTTCTATAAAGTTGATCACTACGCTCGATTTACAAGGACTTGTTAATCTAGATCGTAGGCTTGTAATTGTCGGGAAGGTATTCGATGAAATGCTTGAATGAATCTAATTAGATATTTTGCATGCTTTGCCAATGGAAATTGATGTCTAATGTGTATTATCGTTATACGAACTTGAAATGAATGCTCTATTGTTTCTTAATCAGAAATCAGAATTTGTTCATGATTAGAAATTGATTAAAGGGATTAAGCTTGCTTGATTGGATTAGTCTAATGGTTAGTGTTCTTGATTAAAGGATTAAGCTTGCTTGATGGTTTTGTGACAGAATTAATTGCATTCTAACTTGTAATTTGAAGTTGGAAAATGGAATGTTGCATGATTAGCATAGGATTAAGATGCATGGAAATGTGATTAGCTAGTTTTAAGGTCATTAATAAATCATTTGCATGTGTGATTGTTTGATAAGCACCCATGATCATCTAATGTGCAAGGTTTAGTGTACTCAGATTTTAAATTTGTAACCCTAATTCTGCTAGTGCACAGTTGTTAATTGTAGTACTTAGGGTATCGATCCACATAGGCTAAGCGTTTTGGGTGCGATCTTATCTAACAACAAATCAACAACCCCCACTAGAACAACTAAAGGGGGTTGTTGGTTGGTTGAGATGTCACAAAAGTAAATAAAGGTTTGTAAGCAATAAAAACGAAGCATTAGGTCGTCAGGTATTTCTCAAGGGATCATGGGTTCGACATCTACTTAGAATTATACGTAGAGTTCAAAGACATAGTCTACTTATGGTATTAGAACTTGAAAAATGGAATAATGCCTAACCTATCTCATAGCATTAAACACATAATCTCTTCAACTCGACCAGTCAACTCTCGCAGCTAGCCGCGACGAAGATCATGCATTAATATCTAGTTCATCCACGTTCAATTTTCCATGTAAGTCAATTGTCGCATCATACAGTACATTTGCTCGATTATCTATGTTTCGGCTAATAGCTACAATACTCTCGTATTTCTATCAGTCCTAGGATCAGATTCTAAGAAGGGCGCTTTTAACAATGAATCATGCATTAAACATAAGGAAATAATCAAAAACCTGTACTAATTACGAACCCTAATAGAAGCTTGCATAAAATAAATAACTAAAATAGACATGTAGCTTAGGGTTTCGGATCCTAGATCAGATAATCCTTGAGCTAGAAATCTTGAATCCCTAAAAACTACCTAAAAGGTAAGAAAATTAGAAAATTACTTAGAAAACTTTAGAAGTGATTGTGTTGGTGATGATTTGAGAAGAGAAGGGTGTATGTCCTTATATAGGTGCTGGAGAGGAGGGTCCTTGCCTCGTATTTTTGATGGTGGACATTTCTCATTAGTTTTAGTGGACTTAAGTTGGAAAAATGGCACAAAACTGTCTAAAGTCGGTTGACTTCATGGGTCATATGGCCTTAGCTTTGAGCCTCCAGGTAGCGGCCATGAGTGTCTTCCCCACAGCCTGGGCTGCTCTGGGCGTAGCCAAGTGGCAGTTTTGATGCTCAGAGGGCCATTTTGTTCATGATGTATCTTGTGACATAACCGTTGGATTGTCTCAAACCAATTGCAAATGAAAGCTAGCATATACCTCTATTTTGTATATAAATTTGAGAATGATTTATCGGCGGGAAGGCATCTATTTGACGTCAAACTTCTGAGAGAAAGTGTGAGAGCCTAAAAAGTTAAATAAAACTACAAAAGGTATAAATATCTTAAAAACCATTAGAAAACACGTTAAAACACCAATCAAAGTATATAAATGATAGCTAAAATGGTGTAAAAAGACTTAATTGTGTGTCCTCAAACAAAACAAAACTCTAAGTTATGAAAGAAGTATGAATGTGATATCTATAACTCTCAGTGACCGTCTTTCTAAACCATAACCATTGGGTATGAATCAATCAAAAGTCAGTCTAGAAAATTCTCACGAAAGCCCTGCAACACTAGTCAATAATGTCATCATGCAGAATTAAAACTATCTTGACTCCCAAATCAGGTCAACTAGCTCTCTAAATTCATTAATGGTGGTACGTGAATTTATAATATAGAGGAGCCAATCATGACTAACGAGGCTAGGTATCAAAAAACATTTTGGGTTACCGTTTTCCGGAGGATGCTAGATATCGCGCAAATAGTAATAGAGAATAAAAGTGTTGAAGTCCACAGCCCTCATTCACTATATCACAAGTCAGATACTCATTTCCATCTTGATTTTTTCGTGTTTATTCCCATAGACTTAGATGTTTATGTTGGAATTGTGTCCAGTAATCTCGGTACTGTCTCTAGAAAGTAAGAGTATGTCAATGATCAGACATAAGTCATATAATACTGGGGGTCATGATGGCTTGCTAGAGTCCGCTCATGATCTATAAGTCTTGGACTTATTGCCTTTATTATATGATCCCATATGGGTCACACGCCTAAGCTAACAGGAAAATGTGTTGGAACGGCTTAGCAGAAGTACGGTAAAAGTGCCAGGCATTTGTCGTACTTAGAGAGAGATTAATGGGTCTGATTAAATCTAAGGGATTTAATCAGATTGGTATTTGGGCCCAAGAGCCCAAAAGGAATTAGACAAGTTTTATAAATAAAACTTAAGTCTGAATCCCAAAAAAAACCCTAATCCCCTGCGCCACTCTCTCTCTCTCCTGCGGCCTCCTCAGCTCGGTCTAGCAGCCTTCTTCCTGCTTGGTGTGCGTGTGTGAACCTCTGGAGGAGCTATCACTTGGTGGTTCTGCTGATCTCTGACCTGTTCTTCATATTTCCGCTGCATAACAAGGTAACAGGTGAGATACATTATGTTTCTAATCAAGAGAACCTAGATCTGCATGTTTAGGACTGTTGAATCTGAGAATTGAATCTGGATTAACACTAAACATTCCTTCAGTGGTATCAGAGCCATTGGTTCTGTGGTTTTTCTTGTTTAGAATCATGTTTAGGATTGTTTAAAAAGGGTTTTGAATCAATCTACTGATAAGAGAAATCACTTAAGCAACAAGGAATTGAAACCTAAACATATTTGAAATCGCAAAAAACCAAGCTATATGACTTGGATTGCGATCGGCCGAGTGTTGAACCGATCGGCCAAGCCGATCGCATGTATCGATCACGGATCGATAGCATGGATCGCATTGGCCGGTCGGATCGATCGACCGTGAGGCGCAAGGCAGATGCTTGCATCGCGTCTTGCCCGTCCCGCGTGACCGAGAGCTGTCCCGATCGCTTGGCGATCGCGTGAAGCCATCGTCCCGCTCGCGTGTGTTGCTGTCCCGATCGCTCGGCGATCGCGTGAAGCCAACGACCCGACCGTCCCGTCCCGATCACTCGTCCCGATCGTCCTGTCCCGTCCGGTTTCGCGCCTCGATCATCGACCAGCTGCGGCTGTCCCGATCGTCGTGTGAAGCTAGGGTTCACGTCAAATTGATCGGTTCGGTTTTGCATGACGTTTCGGTTTAAAATTTTATTAAAATTAATCGTCTTGGTTTAATAAACAGACTTAATAATTTTATTAAGTTCTGGTTAAACCGGGATAAGAAATCCAAAGTCGAAAAATTGGATTTTGTGCCTAAACCAGTGATTTTCTAATTTGATTTGGTTGGACCAAATAAATTGAGAAAATCCGGTTTAGTAAATAACCGGTTGACAATTGTGGTCATCGTAGTAATTAATTTTGGTTAAGACCAATTTTAATGAACCAGACCGGTTATGTCATTTAATTGGGCAATTGGGTTATGTCTTGGACATGAACCAATTCTTGGGTCTCGGGCCAAGAAGTTAAAACAATTGGGCCAATTATTTGAGTCTTTTCTTCAGAATTAATTTAAAATTTATTTTATAAAATTATAAATCGATTTTAAATTAAAGTTTCCGAAATTTTGAAATTAGAAAGTTTCTTAAAATAGAAGTTTCTAGATTTGCATGTTTTGGATTTTAAGAAATTTCTAAAGTTAGAAAGTTTCCGGTTTTAGAAAGTTTCCAATTTTAGAAAGTTTCCAAAATTAGTAGGTTTCCCAAAATGGAAAGTTTCCCAAAATAGTAATCTTCTATTTTGGGAATGAAATTTTAAAATAAACCTACAAACCTCAAATAATATCAAGCGTTGGATGTCTTGTCCAGTCTATGTCAGCTGTCGAAGCCCATTCAATTGTATTCATGGCCTTACAGTGTGAGGGTGTCTACTTTTGCGTGGATAAAACGGTTTGTGATTCATAAATGTCATTGGGAGTCCCAGACATTAATGATTACATGACTGTATAGTCTGGTTTTCTTGACTAGGCCATCGGGAGTCCCGGGCCTTGAGACATCAGAGTGGATTGGGCCTCGGGCCCAGATTCACAACCAAGAGTTATATCACGGATATAATTAGCCGACATAGGGCTTACCGATATAAGCTAAGGTTGGGTGATGGCCAGTGGCCCACTTTGATCTTAGTTATATGTGGATCTTGGAATCATTATATTCTATTGAGGGTAACTTATGTTATTGAATATAATGCGTGATTAATCATATTAAATTTAATACGAGATTAATCATATTGAACATATTAACTAATAACCTTTTTATATTATATTTCAGCTATGACTACTACAAGCACTCAAAACACATTCTCAATCCGGTCTGTTCTCGAGAAGGAGAAGCTGACTGGAACGAACTTCCTGACGTGGTCAAGGAACTTGAGGCTGGTCCTCAAGCAGGAGAAGAAGGATTATGTCCTTCGTGATCCCCTCCCCGAGAGGCCTCCTAACAATGCTGCCAGGACTCTGCATAATGCTTGGGAAAAGCATTCGTCAGATGAAAATGATGTCTATTGCCTGATGTTGGCGACAATGACTGCTGAGCTGCAAATGCAGTTCGAGAGTGTGTTGTCACCCATCGAGATAATGGCAAGCCTGAAATCGCTTTTTCAGGAGCAAGCAAGGACTGAGAGGTTTCAGACTGTTAAGAACCTCTTAGACTGTAAGTTGGCTGCAAATGCGGCAGTGAGTCCTCATGTCTTGAAGATGATGGGTTATCTCGATCATCTTCAGAAACTCGACTGCCCTATCAGCCAGGAACTTGCCTGCGACATCGTTCTGCAGTCTTTACCTGCAAGCTATGATCAGTTCATTCTGAACTTTAATATGCATGGCTTGAGTAAGACATTGCCTGAGCTTCACGGAATGCTCAAGACTGCAGAGCCCAACTTGAGGAAAACAGCCAAGGACCCCAATGTGCTTATGGTACAGAAGGGCAAGGGCTTTAAGAAATCCTCTGCAAAGGATAAGGGAAAGGCTAAGGCTGTCCAAGTCTCGGACAAGGACACGCCAAAGCCCAAGCCCAAGTCTAAGGCTGGGCCTACTGACATCTGCAGGTTCTGTAAAGAACCAGGGCATTGGAGGAGAGAATGTAAGAAATTCCAAGAAGGTCTAAAGGAATTGAAGAAGAAGACTCTCGAGACTTCTTCATCAGGTATTTTTGTTATAGAAGTTAATACAACTACTTCTGATAATACCTCATGGGTTATGGATACTGGTTGTGGGGCTCATATTTGTACTAATATGCAGGCACTCAGCAACAGTAGAAGGCTGAAGCAAGGACAAGTGGAGCTACGAGTTGGGAATGGAGCGAAAGTTCCTGCACTAGCTGTAGGCACATACTTGTTGTCTTTACCTTCGGGATTGATTTTAGAACTCAATAATTGTTATTTTGTACCTGCGATAAGCAGAAATATTATTTCAATTTCTTTGTTGGATTTGGAAGGTTATGATTTTTCAGTTAAGAATAAATTATGTTCCTTCAATCGCAACAATTTGTTCTACGGTTGTGCCCCTCTTACGAATGGGCTTTACATACTTGATCAATCCGCGCCAATTTATAACATTGATACCAAACGGTTCAAACCTAATGAGGAGAACCGAACGTTTCTATGGCATTGTCGTTTAGGGCACATCAGCGAGAAACGCATCAAGAGGCTCCATTCGAATGGACTTCTTGGCTCATTTGACTTTGAGTCATGTGAGAAATGCGAATCCTGCATGATGGGCAAAATGACCCGGGCCCCCTTTAATAAACCTAACGAGAGGGCCAGTGACTTATTGGGCCTGATACACACTGATGTGTGTGGCCCAATGTCCACAAATGCAAGAGGAAACTATCAGTACTTCATTACCTTCACTGATGATTTCAGTAGGTATGGATATGTTTATTTAATGAAACATAAGTCTGAATCTTTTGAGAAGTTCAGAGAATTCCAAAATGAAGTACAGAACCAACTTGGCAAAAGCATTAAGGCTCTTCGGTCCGACCGAGGAGGAGAATACTTAAGCCAAGAATTCAGTGATCATCTAAGAGAGTGTGGGATCGTGTCCCAACTCACTCCTCCTGGAACACCTCAATGGAATGGTGTGTCTGAGAGGAGAAATCGGACCTTATTGGATATGGTTCGATCTATGATGAGTCACACAGACCTTCCAATATCCCTTTGGGGATATGCTCTGCTAACAGCAGTGTTCACTCTAAATAGAGCGCCATCGAAAGCAGTAGCAAAGACACCATATGAATTATGGACTGGAGTGGCTCCAGTGCTGTCTTATCTTAGAATTTGGGGTTGTGAAGCCTTTGTCAAGAGAATAATCTCAGACAAGCTTACACCAAAGTCTGATAAATGCTACTTCATTGGTTATCCGAAGGAAACCAAGGCTTATTACTTCTATCTACGATCCAAGAACAAGATCTTTGTTGCCCGGGATTGTAGCTTTCTTGAGAGGGAGTTTCTCTCTAAGAAAGACAGTGGGAGTAAGGTACTGCTTGAAGAAATTCAAGATGAACAGGATACTGCTCAACCTGAAGAGGAAGAGCAGCAGGAGGACCTACAAGAAATTGTAGAGCTTGAACCTATAGTACCTGAAGTTCGAAGATCCGGGAGGATCCGTCACGAACCCGAGAGATATCAAGGATTCCTCGTGACTAACTGTCATGATCTTCTGATCATTGATAGTGATGAACCATCGAACTTCAATCAAGCCATGATGGGCCCAGATTCCTCTAAGTGGCGTAAAGCCACAGATTCCGAAATGGACTCCATGTCGGTCAACCAAGTGTTTACGTTGGTTGACTTACCCGCTGGTGTAAAAGCCATCGAGTGCAAATGGATCTTCAAGAAGAAGATTGACGTGGATGGAAATGTCCAGATTTATAAAGCCAGGTTGGTGGCAAAAGGTTTCAGACAAGTTCACGGTGTGGATTACGATGAAACCTATTCACCAGTGGCTATGATGAAATCTATTCGGATTCTACTAGCAACTGCAGCTTTTCATGACTATGAAATTTGGCAGATGGACGTGAAAACCGCCTTCCTGAATGGTATTCTGGAAGAGGATGTGTATATGACACAACCTGACGGTTACATAGATCCAAAGAATGCTGGGAAAGTATGCAAGCTTCATAAATCCATTTATGGATTGAAGCAAGCATCGAGGAGCTGGAATCTTCGTTTTGATGAAGCGATCAAGCAATTTGACTTCATCAGAAACGAAGAGGAACAATGCGTGTATAAGAAAACTAGTGGGAGCAAGATAGTATTTCTTATTCTGTATGTCGATGACATACTGCTTCTCGGAAACGACGTTCCAATGCTGAAGTCGGTAAAGGACTGGCTTGGAAGTTGTTTTTCCATGAAAGACATGGGTGAAGCCGCATACGTTCTTGGAATCAGGATCTACCGGGATAGATCTAGAAGGCTGATAGGCTTGTGTCAAGATTCATACATTGACAAAGTCCTACAAAGATTCAGCATGAAAGATTCCAACAAGGGCTTCACGCCAATGGTACATGGCACAACGCTAAGCAAGAAGCAGAGCCCTACGACGGCTGCTGAGCTTGAGCGCATGAAGAATATTCCTTATGCATCTGCAATAGGATCTGTCATGTATGCCATGATCTGTACTCGTCCTGATGTTGCTTATGCATTGAGCATGACGAGTAGATACCAGTCAAATCCAGGTGAAAACCATTGGATTGCCGTCAAGAATATCCTGAAGTATCTAAGACATACTAAGGATAAGTTCTTGGTATACGGTGGAAGTGATGTGCTTAAAGTCAGTGGATTCACGGACGCAAGTTTCCAGACAGACCAAGATGATTTCCGGTCACAGTCCGGTTATATCTTTTGTCTGAATGGCGGTGCAATCAGTTGGAGAAGTTCCAAGCAAGACACCGTTGCTGATTCCACTACAGAAGCTGAATATATCGCCGCTTCAGAAGCTGCGAAGGAAGCTGTTTGGATACGAAAGTTCATTATTGAACTAGGTGTGATACCAAATGCGGCTGAGCCTTTGGCACTGTTTTGTGATAACAATGGTGCTATTGCTCAGGCAAAGGAACCAAGATCACACCAGAAATCCAAGCATGTTCTAAGAAGATTTCACTTGATACGTGACATCATTAATAGAAAGGAAGTCAAGATCAGCCGAGTTCAGACAGATGATAACGTCGCTGATCCATTGACAAAGCCACTCCCAAGACCTAAGCTCGAGTTCCTAACTGAAGCTGTAGGCATTAGAAACATTAAAATGTAATCTAAATTTGAGTGGGAGTTTAAGGGCTTTATTTAGTTATTTGATATGTTCTTGTAAAACATTTTATGTTTAATGAAATTATTATTTCAAGATTATTTTAACTGTGATGAAATAATCATTCCAAAGTGATATAAACCATTTTATAGGTCATCGAAGTAAGTGACTTGATCTTGAGTCATCAAAGTCATTTAGCTTGATCATGAGACCCTATATTTGATAGATGGCTTATATCATTCAGTCCCTAGTCGAAGGTTGTTGAAATTGGAACACCAACAACCGTGTGAGACTAGATTGGTATGTGACTTATGACAAAGTCTCAGTATGTCATAGATGCGCGGCATCAAAGTCAGTACATAGGTGTATGTTGGGAACATACGACCGGACATGACCCGCTTATGAGAACTCTTCAGGATATTTATATCTGTGTCATAAGAGATTCTCACTACGACTATAGAGTATAGTCCTTAGACCTGAGTTCGCATGCATGTGACTGCACATGGACTGATGCACTTTGATCATTGTCTAACGCTATCGTTCTGCGATAGTTATAAGGACCTTGTTTGGGTACATCATGAAATGAGTAGTTTACAGTGATGGAACAAGACGGAATTTGTCCCTCCAATATAAATGGAGTGAATATCTCTAGGCCAATCGGAGATTTGAATACTGGAAAATGCATGGCCATGCTCAAACGGACTTTCCCGAGTCGTTTGGATTGTCAGTATCAAATCAGAGTCCGATGAACAAGATTAGGCTTTATAAGGATGACACTAATCTTGCCTTATGACTAATCGAGATATTGTGACAAAAGGATTATGAATACAGAGATTCCAGTACAAGTGGGAGATTGTTGGAATTGTGTCCAGTAATCTCGGTACTGTCTCTAGAAAGTAAGAGTATGTCAATGATCAGACATAAGTCATATAATACTGGGGGTCATGATGGCTTGCTAGAGTCCGCTCATGATCTATAAGTCTTGGACTTATTGCCTTTATTATATGATCCCATATGGGTCACACGCCTAAGCTAACAGGAAAATGTGTTGGAACGGCTTAGCAGAAGTACGGTAAAAGTGCCAGGCATTTGTCGTACTTAGAGAGAGATTAATGGGTCTGATTAAATCTAAGGGATTTAATCAGATTGGTATTTGGGCCCAAGAGCCCAAAAGGAATTAGACAAGTTTTATAAATAAAACTTAAGTCTGAATCCCAAAAAAAACCCTAATCCCCTGCGCCACTCTCTCTCTCTCCTGCGGCCTCCTCAGCTCGGTCTAGCAGCCTTCTTCCTGCTTGGTGTGCGTGTGTGAACCTCTGGAGGAGCTATCACTTGGTGGTTCTGCTGATCTCTGACCTGTTCTTCATATTTCCGCTGCATAACAAGGTAACAGGTGAGATACATTATGTTTCTAATCAAGAGAACCTAGATCTGCATGTTTAGGACTGTTGAATCTGAGAATTGAATCTGGATTAACACTAAACATTCCTTCAGTTTATGTGGGTTCTTTTATAGAAACGTCTCAAGGACTCCTTTATAATCAAACCATTGCTTGCTTTAGTCTTATTTTTGGTCTCAAGACTCTTATTGGCTTTTATATTCTTACTCTTATTGGCTTTTATATTCTTTCCTTTCCTTTATACACGATTTATTTTTTTTTGAAGGGGGAAATGTGATATAGTGATAGAGCCATGAGAAATGAATTTTACCAATTTTTATGAGATGTTGAAGGCAAAGAAAAGGTCCTTTTTGTTGTTTTTTCTCTCCTACTCCAATGTCTCCAGTGCCTTCGTCTTCAATGCCTGAGAATTGTGTCGTCCCTCTATCTCCCTAATTTTTTCAGATATTTTCATATCAAATAAAAAGAGAGAATGCATGAGATTTGAAAATATGGTTAATTTTTGGGTAGGGAACCAACTAAAAAATATCTGGCCATCGAGGACAACAAAGAGTGGTGAAAAAGTGAAAGAAGTAGAGTGATGAAAGGGTGAAAGATGTCCAGAATGACAAATTGTCGTCAAGCCTAAAATTTACGATGAGAAATAATTAAGATCAGTTTAGGTTATCCTTCAGAGGAAATCTCTATAGAATTAATCTCTCAGATTGATGTCGTCGAAACTGCACTCTAGTTACCGCCTAGTCTAATATTGAATCTCAAAATACATGTTATTAGGAATAGCGTAGAAGCACACATGTCATAATTGTCATAGTTTTTGGTACTCGCACCTACTCAAATCAAAATCATCACAATCTTATTAGTTGAGAAAACACTTTTAAACTTGTGGAAATTCATAATCGTTTTCATCATAAGTATCAGCTCTTTGTTGTTGTTTTTTTCCTCGCCATTAGTACTTTGGGATTGAGCTTGATGTAATTCATTGTTGCGAGTGCATTTTGTCATATTAGTGATCAAGATACGTGCACTCTCAACAAATATAGTCAAGAAATCTCCATTATTGGCATCATCATGATGAGATTTTTATTTATTAACTATTCCCCTACAGAAAATATTCAACATGTATTCTTTAGAGAATCTATGACGAAGACAATTATTTTTCAAATGAGATTTGAATGAAAATTAGTAGAGAAACGATCAAGAAAAGCTGACATGCATTCATCCCAAGTGGTGATCGATGCTGGAGGTAGCGTCTTAAGTCATTTGCTAGCTTCTTCACTCAGAGAGAATGGAAAGATCTTACACTTCGGGTAGTCTCCATTCAATTTGGTGGTTGTGCAGATTCCTTCGAAAGCTTTGATGTGGTACATTAGGTGTTCGGTTACGGTCCCATGGAATGGATTTTCTTGGACTAAGGCAATGATGTGTGCCTTAATCTCAAACTCTTCTCCATCTGGAGGTTCTGGTGGAGGGCGGTTTGGTCCAGCAAGAATTTTTGAGGTGCTTCGGATTCAGAAATCATCGGGTCTCGGTTTGATTGATGTCATCATTGCCTTCCAACAACTTGGGCAAGTCACCAGATGACTAGACATCACCACGAGAATCAACGGTCGGATCCTGGATCTCCATGGATTAACCTAAAAATAAAAAGTAAAAGAAGAAAGTAAAATGTTTTAATGGACTTACAGTTGAAAATCACCGGAAAACAAACCAAAGTCCTCGACAACGGTGCCAAAACTTGATGTACATGGTTTAGTGTACTTAGGTTTTAAATTTATATCCCTAATTATGCAAGTGCACAGTTGTGCGATCCAAATAGATTAAGTTGTTTAGGTGTGATCTTATCTAACAAAAAATCAGACTAGAACGACTAAAGGGGGTAGTTTGTTGGTGGAGATCTCACGAAAGTAAAAAGCGGTTTGTAAGAAATAAAAACGAAGTGTTGGGTCATCGGGGCTTCTCATGGGATCATGTTTGCTTGTTTGATGTTTGTATTGGGCCGTCTTCATCTCCAAGTTGTCTTTAGTCCTCTAATGCATCTTCTTTGATGATTTTGGCCTTGTTATCTCCATCCTGATTTGCAAACTCCAATGGTGGCAATGGCTTCAAGTATAAGGGGGTGTTTAGTTTAAATCCATGCACAATCTCAAACGGTGGCAACTTAGTAGAAGAATGATTAGCATGATTATAAGCAAATTCAATGTAAGGAAGATAATGAAACCAATTCCTCAGATTTATTCCAACTGTAGCCCTTAAGAGGGCATATAAGGTTCTATTGACAACCTCAGTTTGGCCATCTGTCTAAGGATGTCACGTGGTAGAGAAGATCAACTTGGTCCCGAGATTTGTCCAATGTGTCATCCAGAAATGGTTCAGGAACGTCGTGTCTCTGCCTGATACAATGGAACGTGGTAGCCCATGTAACCTATCCACTTCCCTGGAAAAAATATGTTGTATATGTGCCATCATTAGTCTTAGCACATAGAATGAAATGTGCCATCTTCTAGAACCGGTCCACAACCACAAAAATGATCACCTTGTGCATAATCTTTGATAAACCAGACACAAAGTCCAAAGAAATATCAACCCAAGGCTTGTTAAAAATAGGTAAAGGCATATGACATGGACTTGGTATTAAGGCATGTCATGAATTTGAAACAAAGTCTCCCCACATCACGTTTTAGATGCGGACCTAAGAATTCATCAACCATAACACTCAATGTCTTGTCCACGGCAAAATTTCCCATCAATCCTCCTTCTTGAGACTTACTGATCAGAAGCTCTCTCATTTAGCCTTGAGGAATACACAGTCGTTTGTCTCTGAACAAGACTCCTTCATGCATGTAGAACAATCCCTTAGCATTCCTAAAAAATCTCACCAAAATTCTGATAATCTTCATAATTCTCCATGATATGCTCTTATCCCATAACTTTGATATCCATGGTGTTGATCAAGTCATATCTCCTGGACAAGGCATCGGCCAATATGTTGTCTTTGCCCTTCTTGATGAAGACGAAACAGTTTCCATGAACACCAACCATCTAGAACAATACATTGAGTATGGATCATGAATTCTTTGTCTAGAAGGTAGTGTTGCCACGTCTCCAAAGATCTCATCACCAATGCATGCAGCTACTTGTCGTAGGTGGGATAGTTGAGTTTAGTTCTGCATATTTTCTCATTGAAATAAGCCACAGGCCGACCTCCTTGGGTGAGGACTGCTCCAATCCCTAAACCCGAAGCATCATATTCAATCTCAAATATTTTTTCAAAGTAAGGCAAAGTCAAAACAAGAGCGTTAGTTATATAGTCTCTAAACTTCTGAATCACCTCCTCCTGAGTGAGTCCCCACTTGAATGCCACATCCTTCTTTCTCACGGCTGTGACTGGTGTAGCTCCTGTACTGAAGTCTTTGAAAAATATCCTGTAAAAGCTAGCCAAGCCGTGGAAGCTTTTGACGTGGCCGATTCTTGTTGGCGTGGGCCATTTTTGGATGGCATTTACCTTTTACTTATTCACCTGTAATCCCTACGAACTCACAATAAAACCTTAGAAAACAAGATGGTCAGTGGAAAAGGTAAACTTCTTGAGGTTAGCATAAATACCTTGTAGACGAAGAGTCTTTAAAACATGCTCAAGATGGACAATGTGGTCGGAAGAGCATTAACTGTAATTAAAATATCATCAATGTGCACAACAACAAACTTATTGATGTAGGCCCTTAAGACATAATTCATGAGCCTCATGAACATGAATGGAGCGTTTGTAAGACCAAATGGAATCACGAGCCATTTGTATAAACATTGCTTGGTCTTGAAAGGAGTTTTTCACTAGTTTCCTTCTTTGATCCTCACTTGATGATATCACTTCTTATGTACACTTTGGAGAAGACTGTTGCACCATGTAGCTCGTACAACATGTCATCAAGCCATGGTATGGGATGCATGTACTTGATGGTGATGTTGTTTATGGCTCGAAAGTATTTGCACATTCTCCACGTCCCATCTATCTTAGACACCAAGAGAACATGAGCGACACACGAGCTGAGGCTTTCACGAATGCAGCCCTTAGACATAAAGTCCTAAATTTTTTTCTCCAGATTCTTAGACTTTTTAGGATTCATTTGTAGGACGGCCAGTTTTGTATAGAAGAACCGAGCATTTGATCGATATGATGCTCAATTCCTCTAATTGGTGGAATCTCGGCAGGTATATCATCTAGAAACACGTCCTTAAACATGTTAAGAAAATAAACCACTTATCGGGGAAGCGCTAGATCACTAGGACCATTATTAGCACATGTGTGTTCTGACTACAAACCTTATAAATTGAATTTTAAGTATTGAACAAGTTGGTCTTATTTTGGTTTGGAAACCTCTCTTGTCTAATGTGCAACCACACCCAATATCATGCATAAAAAAAAATCTCCCTCCTGTTTTTGTTTGCTTGACGCTTGTATTGGGCCGTCTGCTTATTCAGGTTGTCCTTAGTCTAATGATTCAGCTTCTTTGATTATTTCGGCCTTGTTAGCTCCATCCAGATTTGAAAACTCCAATGGTGGTAATTGCTTTAGTATGAGGGGTTGTCTGGCTTAAATCCATACACATTCTCAAACGGTAGCAGCTTAGTAGCATAGAGGTTAGCATGATTATAAGAAAATTCAATGTATGGAAGACAATGTAACGAATTCCTCAGATTTCTACCAATTGTAGCCCTTAAGAAGTCATATAAGGTTATGTTGACAACCTCTGTTTGGCATTATGTCTGAGGATGGCACATGGTAGAGAAGAGAAACTTGGTCCCGAGCTTTCTCTAAAGTGTCATCCTGAAATGGTTCAGGAACTTTGTGTCTTTTCCTGATACAATGGACCATGATAGCCCATGTAACCTCACAACTTTACTGGAAAAATATGGTGTATGTGTGGCATTATTAGTCTTTGCAAATTGAATGAAATGTACCCTTTTTGAGAACCTGTCTATAACAACAAAAATGATATCCTTGTACCTGATCTTTGGTAAACCTGACACAGATTCCATAGAAATATCCACCCAAGGCTTGTTAGGCTGACATGGACTTGGTTAAAAGGCATGCCATGCATTTGAAACAGAATATTTCCACATCACGTGTCAGATAAGGCCAGAAGAAGTCACCAACAAGGAAACTCACTATCTTGTCCACGCCAAAGTGTCCCATCAAGCCTCCGCCATGAGACTCACTGATCAGAAGCTCTCTTATTTTGCCTTAAGAAATGCATAATTTTTTTGTCTCTGAACTGTAATCCTTCATGCACATATAACAGTCCCTTATCTCCCTTGCTGCATTCCTGAAAGATCTCACCAAAATTTGGATCATCTTCATAATTCTCGCTTATATGCTTGAACCCATAACTTTGGCCTCCATGTTGTTGATCAAGCCATATATCTTGGACAGGGCGTCGCCTACTATGTTGTCTTTGCCCTTCTTGTATTCAATAGGGTACGTGAAAGTCTTCCCGAACTCCAGCAATCTAGCATTCCTTTTTTTAGTGTCTTTTTTCCTCTGAGATGCTTCAACGTCACATGATATATGTGGATCACAAATTCTTTGGCCAAAAGTTGTGCTGCCACGTCTCCAAAGATCTCACCAATGCATACAGCTCCTTGTCGTAGGTAGTATAGTTAAGGGTAGCTCCAATGAGTTTCTCACTAAAATAAACCACAGGTTGACCTCCTTGGGTGACCAAGACTCCAATCCCTATACCTAAAGCATCACATTCAATCTCAAATGTTTTTTCAAAGAGGGCCAAGTCAAAACAGGAGTGTTAGTGAAACAATCTTTAAGCTTCTGAAATGCCTCCTCCTCAGCTAGTCCTCACTTATATGTCACATCCTTCTTGATCACAGTTGTGACTGGTGTAGCTACTATACTAAAGTCTTTGACAAGTCTTCTGTAAACTCTAGCCAAGCCGTGGAAGATTCTGGCTTGGCCAATGCTAATTGGTGTGGCCCATTCTTTGATGGCATTTACCTTTTCCTTATTCACATGTAATCCTTACGAACTCATAACAAAACCTAGGAAAACAAGCTGATTAGTGCAGAAACTTCTTGAGGATAACATAAAGACCTTCTTGACGAAGAGTCTTTAAAACTTGCTCAAGATGCACAATGTAGTCGGAAAAGCATTTTCTGTAAATTAAAATATCATAAAAGTACACAACCACAAAATTATTGATGTATTAAGACCTGGTTCATGAGCCTCATGAACGTGGATGGAGCGTTAGTAAGACCAAATGGCATCACGAGCCATTCGTATAGACATTACTTGGTCTTGAAAGCAGCCTTCCACTTGTCTCCTTCTTTCATCCTCACTTGGTGATAGCACTTCTTCAGTCCACTTTTGAGAAGACCGTTCCACCATGTAGATCATCCAAAATTTCATCAAGCCGTGATATGGGATGCATGTACTTAATGGTGATGTTGTTGATGGCTCGGAAGTCTACACACATTCTCCACATCCCATCTATCTTAAGCACTGAGAGAATAGGAATGACACAAGGGCAGAGGCTTCGACGTATGTAGCACTTGGACATAAAGTCCTGAATCTACTTCTCCATATTCTTAGACTGAATAGGATTCATTTGTAGGTCGGCTGGTTTTGTAGAGAAGAACCGTGAACTAGATCGGTTCACGCCCAATGCCTCTGATTGGTTGAAGTATGGCTGGTATCTCTTCTGGAAACACTTCCTTAAACTTTTTCAACAAAGAAACATCTTCTTGGAGCAGCTCTAGATCACTAGGATCATTAGTATCACCTGCTTGTCCTAACTAAAAGCTTTAGAAATGGAATTTTTAGTATTGAACAAGTTGGTCTTATTTTGGTTTGGAAGCCTCTCTGGTATCATGTGCAACCACAACCAATCTACTGCTTCAAAGATGATCACCCTCCTGTTTTTGTTTGCTTGATGTTTGTATTGGGACATCTTCTTTTTCAGGTTGTCCTTAGTCTTCTGATGCAGCTTATTCGATTATTTCGGCCTTGCTAGCTCCATCCTGATTTGCAAACTCCAATGGTGGTAATGGCTTCAAGTATAATGGGGTGTTTGGCTAAAATCCATAATCAATCTCAAATGGTGACAGCTTAGTATCATATTGGTTAGCATGATTTTAAGAAAATTCAATGTATGGAAGACAATGTAACCAATTCCTTAGATTTTTACCAATTGTAGCCCTTAAGAGGGAATATAATGTTATGTTGACAATCTTGGTTTGGCCATCTGTCTTACGATGGCATGTGGTAAAGATGAGAAACTTGGTCCCGTGCTTTCTCCAAAGTGTCATAAAAAAAATAGTCCAGGAACTTTGTGTATCTTCTTGATACAATGGATTGTGGGAGCCCATGTAACCTCACCACTTTCCTGGAAGAAAATATGCGGTCTGTGTGACACCATTAGTTTTAGCACATTGATGAAATGTCCCATCTTTGAGACCCGGTCCATATCCACAAAATGATTTCATTGTCCCTGGTCTTTGGTAAACCTGACACAATTCAATAGAAATATCCACCCAAGGCCTGTTAGGAATAGCTAGGCATGTAAAGACCGTATGGATGTGACATGGACTTGTTTCTGAGGCATGTCATGCATTTGAAACAAAATCTTTCCACATCATATTTCAGATAAGTCCATGAGAAGTCACCAACATGGAACCTCAGTATCTTATCCACGCCAAAGTGTCCCATCAAGCCTCCTCCATGAGACTCACTGATTAGAAGCTCTATGATCGAACCTTGAGAAATGCACATTCGTTTGTCTCTGAACAGGAATCCTTCATGCACGTAGAGCAGTCCCTTATCTCCATTCTTGCATTCCTGAAAGATCTCACCAAAATTTGGATCATCTTCATAATCCACCTTGATTTGCTCGGATCCCAGAACTTTGGTCTCCATGGTGTTGATCAAGGCATATCTCCTCGACAGGGCATCGGCTACTATGTTGTCTTTGCTTCTTGTATTCAATAAGGTACGTGAAAGTCTTCCCGAACTCCAGCCATCTAGCATGCCTATTTTTGACTGTCGGTTGTCCTATGAGATGCTTCAACGTCTCATGATCTATGTGGATCACGAATTCTTTGGCCCGAAGGTATTGCTACCATATCTCCAAATATCTCACCAATGCATACAAATCCTTGTCATAGGTAGTATAGTTGAGGGCAGCTGAACTGATTTTCTCACTAAAATAAGCCATGGGCCGACCTCCTTGGATGAGCACGGCTCCTATCCCTAAACCTGAAGCATCACATTCAATCTCAAATATTTTTTTTCAAAGTTAGGCCAAGTCAAAACAGGAGTGTTAGTTAAACATTCTTTAAGCTTCTGAAACGCCTCCTCCTGACCTGGTCCCCATTTAAATGTCACATCCTTCTTGATCACAGTTGCGACTGGTGTAGCTACTATACTAAAGTCTTTGACAAGTCTTCTGTAAACTCTAGCCAAGCCGTGGAAGATTCTGGCTTGGCCAATGCTAATTGGCGTGGCCCATTCTTTGATGGCATTTACCTTTTCCTTATTCACATGTAATCCTTACGAACTCATAAAAAAACCTAGGAAAACAAGCTGATTAGTGCAGAAACTTCTTGAGGATAACATAAAGACCTTCTTGACGAAGAGTCTTTAAAACTTTCTCAAGATGCACAATGTAGTCGGAAAAGCATTTTCTGTAAATTAAAATATCATAAAAGTACACAACCACAAACATATTGATGTAGGCCCTTAAGACATGGTCATGAGCCTCATGGATGTGGATGGAGTGCTGGTACGACCAAATGGCATCACAAACCATTCGTATAGACATTACTTAGTATTGAAAGCAGTCTTCCACTTGTCTCCTTCTTTCATTCTCACTTTATGATAGCACTTCTTAAGTCCACTTTGGAGAAGACCGTTACACTATGTAGCTCGCCCAACATGTCATCAAGCAGGGATATGGGAGGTATATACTTAATGGTGATGTTGTTGATGGCTCGGAAGTCTACTCACATTCTCCATGTCCAATCTGTATTAGGCACCAAGAGAACATGAATGGCACACGGGCTGAGGCTTTCATTGATGTAGCCCTTAGACATAAAGTCATGAATTTGCTTCTCATTTTCTTAGACTCATAGGTTTCATTTGTAGCTCCGCTGGTTTGGTAGAGAATAACCATGGACTAGATCGTTTCATGCTCAATGCCTTTGATTGGTGGAAGGTCGGCTGGTATCTCTTATGGAAACACGTCCTTAAACATGTTCAACAAAGAAACATCTTCTCGGGGAAGATCTAGATCACTAGGATCATTAGTAGCACCTGCTTGTTCTGACTAATAGCTTTAGAAATGTAATTTGATGTAATGAACAAGTTGGTCATACTAACCATGCAATCCTTTGCAAGTTTTAAATGCATTTTGTGGATCTTCAAAGGTGTAAGTGATGCGAGATTGTTCTTGTGTTTGTTATGGCTGAAATAGTAGTGATTGATATGCCCATTTCGCAAAGTCTCCTTGTCGAATTTCCAAGGCCGGCCTAGTAGCAGATGGCCTACTTTCATTGGAACGACATCATATACCACATGTTCGCAATACTTTCATACACCGAATGGCACTGTGACTTGTCTATGTGTCATCGTTGATCCATCTAAGTCTGTATTTCTGCGGATCCTTGGGGACCTTGAGACCTTGCTTATAAACCATGTACAGCCACATTAGCACAAGGCTCCATCTATAGTGAGACTACATACCAATTGTTCACGCTGCATATTATATGAAAGATGTTTTCCCATTGAATTGTCTATGGATCTACTAGTTCACCGAGGGCTCTCCTGATTACTAGAATCTATCCAACGTCTGGGTACTCAATGGTGGTGTTTGTCTCGTACGTCTCTTCTTCTTATTTATACTTGTCCTTAGATTCGTACTCTCTATTTACATTGACGATCATGACTCATTGGTTGGGGCATTCTCGAGCCATGTGTCATTTTTCCTAATATTTGAAACACATAATATCTCTATCACTAGAAGTACTAGGAAACTTACCTTCTTTTAGTCGGTTTAATTTTAGAACCACGTTGTTCGGCTTCTTGACCTGTGACTCTATATCGGTGTCTTTGCCCTTGTCCACGGCCTTAGGTGCAGAAGGTTTCCAGTTTTTTCTTGCTCTGGCTTGTGATAGCTGTCTTGCGTTTGACATGTTTCTGAGCTTGAATTCACAGGTGCATAAGCTCGGACATGTCGTGGTAAGGCTGAATCTCGAGCTTCCATACAATGCAGTCGTGCAGGCCGTCCATGAATTGGTCCATGAGAGTCTCCTCATAATTTTCTAGCTCGATCATATGCTCAAAGTTAGTTTCCCTATAGGTACATCACAAGTGCATAGAATGCAATCGTAGTATATGGGGGTTGAATCCACAGAGACTCTAGTTTCACTTGATAGACTTATTGGCGCGAATTAAGATAAGTGATATGGTTTAAAGCCGTAAAAGCAATGCGAAATAAATAAGCTGTGTATCAATTAATAGAAGCGTCGGGTTCAGGGAAGATCTTAGAAAATCAGGAATTCAAGCAATCAATCATTCATGATCAATCATTCAATGTTCTTGAACTAGAATCACTAAATTATAACTAACCAACTCTTGTTGCGATAATTATTTATGCTTAAATCCTAGAATTTCAAATCTCTTTGCAGGTCCTAAAGTCTAAACATGCATTAATTTCAATTCCATTTGTTTACAATTTAAATAAACCAAATCTCTTTACCATATGCTTAATTCCTCACCTAGGTTCTTTTCTAGCCAATTAACCAACTTTCATTGTGCTAATCAACCTAATATAAATAATCTTTAGTGGCAAGTTCAGATTAAGCATTAAGAACAACCTAGATAAAGAACTAGAAGCGATGAATCCTAACTAATCAGTTAACCTAAAATTCCATGAAATCCCTAACGAGAATTCATAAACCTAACAAGAGGACTACTCATACATGACAATTGAAACAACAGAAATGATGAATAGAATATCAAATAGAATAAAAGAGTAAGGGAAATAAGGGGTCAAAATCCTCTCTGTCGAGATCCAAGATCAGCCCCCAAAACTCTGTAACCAAATGTATTAAAAGATACGGCCAACAATGGATAATAAAAACCTAATAAAGTCTAAAACACTATTTGGGGTCGAAATATAATAATAAAATATCTGGGCCAAAGTGCAATTCTTTAAAACTTGTGAAAACTCCCACAGAATCTGGGTCATGAACAGTGTGTTGACCGAGACTAGAGTGGTGTCGATCGACACCAACACCCAAAATCAGCACCCAATTCTTCTTCTCGCACGAATGCTCCATAATACTCCAGATTGCTCCAAAATCTCTATATAAACTCCAATCGTATAGAACACGTAAAACACTCGATAGAGACTCAAAAGACACATAAAACGGATCGATTATATAAATATATTATGTCTTAAAACACATAAAAATCATGATATATCAACTGCCATTGACTTAGCTTTTTCTTGCCCTCAAGCAAACATAAAACCAAAATCTGAAAAAAAGAAGTTTGAAAACACAAATTTCTTCGTCGGAGCACCACACTCACATTCCCCATAGTAAGCCACATGAAATTTTTACATGACATGATCCAGACTATTATGTACTTCCCCCGTACTTAGCAATTGTCAAAAACAACTCCACAGTCCAAATAAGAAATTCAAATTCATCATACTAACCTCTCTAAATAATGGTGAAGGCTCATCGAGGGAGTATCTATTAACATGTAACTCAATCAGTATTCTGAGAAACATTGGGTATCATTTTGTTTTTTCTATCATCTGCTCTTCCCTTTTTATGCAGGGTGTTTCTTTGGACATGTTTCCATGAAGCATAGAAGGTAACAATGGTAGCTGCCACTACCGTGATCACATCAAAGCTACTAGTTTATCCTTAGAGTATTCATGTTTAAGTTTTTTTAAAATCTTTAAGGGAAGAGAGAGGGAACCGTACTCACACAAACAAGTCTTTCACGGATGAAGGATGAATCTGATTCACCGTATACTAAGCCCCTGGATAAGTGAAACTAAGTCAGGTTATGGACGAAGTCAGTAATAGATCTTCTGAGCGCCCAAATGGACATGGGTAAAATCAAGAAGTCGATCGGTCTTGGGGTTTTTCATTAGTCTTTGATGCATGTCAAGCTCAAATCAATGGTCACTTAGGTTCCTGCTAATGTGGTGGTTTCCTCAAAAAATCATAATTTCCTACACAAGGGTTTGACTTTATAAAAAAGACTTGACTGACTCTAAGAAATTATAACACAATGTCAACAACTACCTCCCTCTGACTTAAACAAAACTGTCACTAGTGTAATAGAGTCTAGAGTCGACGAAAGGATGGTCAAACTATGTGAAAACTTGAGAAAATGGGTACTTGCATGCATTCGGAAATAGTGTAGACCGACATACAGCTGGTGTCGGTGGACACCAAGCTTAGTTCGACGCAGGTTCATGCTCAGGGATGTGTCAATTGCCACAGAGATTGGGTGGTGTCGACCAACATGCACGTGGTGTCGATCGATACCCTTTGAGAACATTGGAACCAGAGTTGCAGTTTCAATCATGATCCAACCATTGTATTAGTTACACAATTTCTCCAAAGTTAGCACTGTTAGATCAAACCTAAAACAATTCAAAAGCAACATGATAGCAATAAAAAGTTCCACAACAATACAACTCAATAGAAACTAACTGACTGACTCAATAAAACATCAAACCGTCTAAAGTAAAGATAAAAACAAAAGAAGAAAAATAACTCCGGAAAATAACCAGGTAGAAAGGAAGAACTAATCAGCATCAGAACCCTTGTCATCCTCAGCAAGTGTAGGAGAACACTTGTGTTTGCGACCATTAGATGGGAAAACACAAGATTAGCTCTAAGCTTTAGCAATCCCGCTACACATATGTCTAATCATGTCCGCCATTCACTACAAGAAATATGGGTATTGGTAGCTCACTGAAAAACGCTACTAAAAAGGCTTTAGTAGCATTTCCATAAACGCTATGACAGCACTACTATTTTTATACATATTATAGTTCTAACCAAATGCTATACTACTCTTTTCTAGTGTTTGACTTGTGCTATAATATAGTTTTCAATGGCATTTTTTAGTGCTGTCAAATATTTTACCATAACAAATATGAAGTGTCGCTTCATAGTTTTCGTTACATTTGTGTGTCGAATTGTGCACTTATTATAGCTATATCTTTTTGCTATATGATACTCTTTTCCAACGTTTTTCTCGTGCTATAATGTTCATTTTATGGCTTTTATTTTGTGCTCTATAACTTTTTATAATGACACATATATTGTGCCGTTGAATATTTATTATTAATATTTTGTGGCCGATAAATAATAATGCTATTATTAATATTTTGAGATGATTTAATAATATAATGTTCTGTAATTGAACACAATTAAATAATAAAATATCATTTGATTTCCATAAAAGATCAAAGCCAACAAAGTCAATATATAAACATCATGAACTCCAAAAGAGAACATGTAATCATCAAATGAAGTCAAAAAGCAAAACAATTGTATTTAGAATGGGATTGGTTAAACCATGCCTCTACTCTCGACGAAGAGCCTTCCCTCGTGAGGACTGTCCTTGTTCTTGTTTTAGGCTTATCATCAGAGTTGAGTTGGGTTCATTGCTTTGGAGGTTTCAGAATGCTCTTTGGTACATTGGATCAAAGTCTACCTCGTCTTCCTCAATGCGTATCAAGTAACCCAGGTGAGCGAGATAGTGTATGTTATCTAGTTGTGTTATATCCTCCACATCACTTCCTTGATCGTTTCATTTGCCACTTGTTATGGGTGTTGGTGGAATTGTTGTTTGAATACTTTTGTCGAGAGTCCGCAGATGATGTTTTTCCTTGCTTCCATTGTACCTAGAGGAAGACGAAGCCAAAGTAAACACATGTAAGAGTTTTTTTCGTGTGAGTAGGAAATGCAATGCATGTATATTGCACATGAATGTTCGACATCTAACAATGTTCATCAAGATTATACTACAGAGTAAACTACTCAAACTCAATGAAATTCTAATAATTTTTTCAATGTTTTACTTGGTGAATTCAAGCTTTTGAAATCTGAATTCTCATTAATTTAAGCATGTAAATCACTATCCCGAACCACTCATTACGTAAGAGAAAATAAGTATCAGTGCTAATTCACTTTTAATTTTTCATAACCATCAAAAATTGATATATAACTGCAATTGCTAAGACATAATTCAATTACCTTAATGAGAATGAATATCAAAACCTTAGTGTATCAAGCATGTTTGTGTGAGCTAAAGATATAACCTACAGAGCAATATAATGAATGTCTGCCTTTATAATGCCAAAAATAAAAAAAAAAGATCTCAAACAAATAAGAAACAAAACTCAGTCAAAATGGATAACCTGAATATGGTAAAGGAGGTTTATAATCTTTCTTATCTTCGTGTTAAGGTCTTCAAATAGATCTGTATGGGTTTGAATGTTGCTAGAATGAGAAGTAATGGAAAGTAATTAGAGAAAAGGAAGAAGGAGAACGATGGAGACGATTATCTTTCATAAGTTTCTTCTCCGCTGTATTGCATGTGAACGAGAGCGACGGAGACGGTTACATAGGGAATGAGAGATTCGAGAAATATGACTGTATATTAGATTTGTGGTGGCGACAGATGATGAGATTTGAGAGAGAATGAGAGATTCGACAAAATATCTTATCTTACCTAAGTAACCTAAGGAATTATGAAGGTGATAAGTTTATAATTTGTGGGGGCGGTTTAACTGATAAGTTGGGCTAAATTTTGTGCTCCAATTAAAATTTTCAGAGACGCACGAAATCTTTTAGGTTCCAGACTAATTGAAGATCTATCATAGCTTAGATTCAATGCTACGATAAAGCTGTGATTTAGGGTTTAGGGTTTAGTTTAGGGTTGATGAGGACATCAACTCATCATTGACTCGGCAGACTAGAGGATGGCTCACCAAGCCGGTACAGCCTTCGGAGAGAAGCAGCTTTATCATACTAGGGATATAGGTGCACATTTTGGAGCGTATCTACCTAACCATGAGAAGTTAAGATACAAATCGACATGTTCTAGAAACCTGACTCACCAAGGAATCTGCACGAACAGGAACCACGTCAATACCATTTTCTATGAAGACGTTATGCCCATTTCAAGCAAGGTGATTTTCAGGGAACCCGATAAAGACCGACTTGCACATTTTGGAGTGTTCACAACGAACCAGGATGAATCAAGGAGTAAAGGAACTTGTTATGGATTCTTGATTCATCAGGGAATGCATAATAGTTGGAATCACACCAATACTGATTCGGACAAAGAAGATATGCAAGATCAACCCCGAAGATTGCTGGACCTGCTTTATTTGGAAGCTCATGGATTTAGTGAACTCCAGAACTATGTTTGGCGACCTGGAGCACGTGCAAAATCTCCTTGGTCTGAAGTTTATACTCTTTTTCCCTTAAGTGTGGTTTTGTCCCAATTGGGTTTTCCCACTAAGGTTTTAATGAGGTAAACCAAGGCCCGCTTCAAGAGAAGGAGAATCTGGCCCGTCCAACCTTCTTCCTTGCATTCTATTTTAATAATATCGACCAGGCCTCTTTATGGCCCATTCTTAAGACTTGTAACCCTAGTACTTTGGCTATTTAAGGCCACTCTTTGTTTTTCAATAAACTCAAGTAAGTTTTAGGTAAAAAGAACCCTAGAGATTGTTCGATCTTCTTGACCTTGCGCGGCTACCCCTTGGTCCGAGATCGTTTGTTGTTTAAAGCTTGCTTGTTTCGTGAATCAAAGTGTTTTAGTTCGTGTCGTACCCATCATCTATCCATCGAATCATCCACTGACCAGGAAGAGAGCGCCTTCGGCCAGCTTCCTCGTCCCATCGATCCGCCTTCGGCCAGCTTTCTCGTCCCATCGATCCGCCTTCGACCATCGTTCTTCTCATCGCTTCTCGACCACCCGCCTTCGATCTTACATCATCTGGTATCAGATCTTAGGCTCTCGACACCGACCGGTTACATCTGCCTTTTGCACTTTTATTTCAATCTTTTATTGATTGCTTGCATAAAAAAAAAACTTGCATCTTTATTGTTAGAACCATAGCCTGTTCGTCATAGTTATATATATATATATATATATATATATATATAATCATTGTTGCATCCAACTTTCGTCTCATCTCACTTTTGTCTCATCCAACTTTTGTCTCTATTTACGTTTGTGTGTTTGACTTGCTATTGATATCTGTTTGGTCTCGTATATTAGTCGTTTTCTTGTTTACTTGCATTCGCCTTTGTTTAACAAAAAAAAAAAAAAATTATCTTGCTTCATTTTTCTCTTATTCTTGTTACTGACTTCTTCTGCTGCATTGGTCTGTGTTGCTTTCATCTTATTAAAAAAGAAAAAAAGAGAATAGGCATTCGCTAGGTTGCTGGATCTTTACGGCTGCATATAAGTTGTTCCTTAGGGTTTCTTTTTGTGCTCGGTTTAGTGTGATTTGGTTTTAAGTAATTATTTGCATTGGTTAAGCTGAATTAAGCCCATTTCCTTTTTAGTTATCTAATCAAAAAAAAAGGAAACTTGTTATATCACCTTTAGGAAAAGCGGCTGCATCCATCATCTAGTACACTAGGGTTTGGTGTGTCCTAATTCATGCTTTGTGGTTTAATTTGTTTCTGGTTTGTTTAATTATTTACATTTAGTTGTCCTATTCAAGAAAAAAAATTGGCATATCATCTTTTCCTTTTTTTGGTCTTGCGATTGTTTTCTTTCTTTTTTCTGGTATATTTTCTTGCTTTCTTTTCCTTTGGGCATGATCTTTTCATTAAGTGTGCAGTGAAAGAGCTAAAGCATGGGAGATCATCAAGAGAACCAACAAGCCGTACAGCCCGACTTTACCCAGCTCATGGCTGCGATACAAGCCATAGGAGCTAAGCTAGATCGTCTAGAGCGACCACCCGACCACTCTCGACCTGGTCGAGTGCGACAAGGACGACCAGACCATGGTCACAACCTAGACAACGTTGGAGACGACCATGCTGCGGATGAGATGGAACCCGAGCCACCAGACCATTACCCGCCCCATCCTCCCACCAGACTAAAGACATTTGCAAACTTATAAATCTCGATATAATTCTTATGTCTTAGACTCACATCCAATGTCTTTTTCAGGTACTGAAGACTACTTTCATTGGGAGGAAGACCTATAAGACTATTTTTGGGATCACAACATCCCAAGAAGAGATCAGCCTTCGTATGCTATCCGAACCCTGGCCGGAGATGCCTATACATGGTGGAAGAACGAGGAGAAATGGCGAGTTCACTACAATGAGCCAGCATGGACGTGGAAGGACCTTAAACGGCTCGTATACGAGCAATAAGTCACGCCAAGATCAAAGAACTAGGACCGTCCACGCCTTTCGACCGCCTCGACCAAAAGTCCCAATGCTAGAACCGCCGCGATCAAAGGTTAAAGTGTCCCGACCCAACTCTTTTCCATCTGATTGTAGTGAATCAAAAACTGTTTTAATGCACTTGGGATTGCCCAAAAGTGTTGAGAAGGACGCAGGAATGATAGAGAGTCCAATGGACCGCACAGACCAAAGGACCGGAGGCGAGACCGAGAAACAAGTGGAACCGCCCGACCCAAACACAGCTGAGAGTGTTAATCAAGTAAGTCTTTCTCTAAAAAAGTTCATATCTACGGATTCCTCAGAAGTACTAAAAGATTTGACGAACTTGAAAGAGCATGAGGAATCAAAAGATGATTTGAACCCACGAGTAGACCTTAATCATAATGTAAGCACAGCTCGTTTATCATCTCCTAAAGAACACCTAATGCACTTGTTCTTGCCAAAGCTGTCAATGTTATTGCAGGAACCAAAGGGCCGGACCGAAAAGAAGTACCACCCGACCTTGGATGCTACTTAAACGAGGCCAGAGAAGATGATGGTAAAAAAACTTTTCACTGGCAAGAAAACCAGAGGAGAGGCGTGATTTTGGATCACTTACTCAAAGAAGAACCGCCTGATGCTCCATACGTTAACGAGCCCCGGATTCATCAAGGTAAGGCCATGGACTTACAAAACCGCATGAAAGCTAACTTGCTTTCTCTTGGTGCAGGTTATACAATTTCGAGGTCGAAATATTTTCAATAGGAAGAGTATGATGAGGACATCAACCCATAATTGACCCGGCAGACTAGAGGATGGCTCACCAAGCCGGTACATGCCTTCGGAGAGAAGCAGCTTTATCATACCAGAGATATAGGTGCACATTTTGGAGCGTATATACCTAACCATGAGAATTTAAGCTACAAATCGACATGTTCTAGAAACCTGACTCACCAAGGAATCTTCACAAATTGAAATCACGTCAATACCATTTTCTATGAAGAAGTTATGCCCATTTCAAGACAGGTGATTTTCAGGGAACCCGATAAAGAACGACTTGCACATTTTGGAGTGTTCACAACGAACCAGGATGAATCAAGGAGTAACGGAACTTGTTATGGATTCTTGATTCATCAGGGAATGCATGAGAGTTAGAATCACACCAATACCGGCTCGGACAAAGAAGATATGCAAGATCAAACCCGAAGATTGTTGGACCTGCATTATTTGGAAGCTCACGGATTTAGTAAACTCCAGAACTATGTTTGGCGACCTGGAGCACGTGCAACATCTCCTTGGGCTGAGGTTTATATTTTTTTCCCTTAAGTGTGGTTTTGTCCCAATTGGGTTTTCCCACTAAGGTTTTTAATGAGGTAAACCAAGGCCCGCTTCAAGAGAAGGAGAATCTGGCCCGTCCAACCTTCTTCCTTGCATTCTATTTTATGAATTTCGACCAGGCCTCTTTATGGCCCATTCTTAAGACTTGTAACCCTAGCAATTTGTCTATTTAAGTCCACTCTTTGTTTTTCAATAAACTCAAGTAAGTTTTAAGTAAAAAGAACCCTAGAGGTTGTTCGATCTTCTTGACCTTGCGCGGCTACCCCTTGGTCCGAGATCGTTTGTTGTTTAAAGCTTGCTTGTTTCGTGAATCAAAGTGTTTTAGTTCGTGTCCTACCCATCATCTATCCATCGAATCATCCACTGACCGGGAAGAGAGCGCCTACGGCCAGCTTCCTTGTCCCATCGATCCACCTTCGACCATCGTTCTTCTCATCGCTTCTCGACCACTCGACCACCCGCCTTCGATCTTACACCAAGGGTTTAGGGTTTAGGTTTAGGGTATATGGTTTAGAGTTTAACTTTTACAGTTTATAACTTATATGTTATGTCTGTACTCGATTAAAATTTTCACAATTATGCTTATTTAGTGATGAATCATTTTAAATCCCGTTTTCGTAAAATCCGGATTTAACATAGTTGTTAAGTAAAGTTTACAATTTCTCAGTGCATTAGTTCATTATTTCTTTTTTGTCAACAGTTCATTATTTCTTTATAGTTCTATTAATGGTTTTAATAATTAACTTAATACTGAGGTTCTTATATATAAAATCTCGACTAATTAACCCAACAAGAATTTGGAACCTGATCTGTTTATTTTGTTCAATACATATATTCAACTGAATCTATACTTTTTAAATTTGGTTTAATTGACCTAAATGGATACCCGCTTGAAAATTACCTAAAACCGTTTAATAAAAGAACTTAAATGACAAACACATTAACACATGTATCTTAAATTAGAAGGGCTCATTTCATACACGAGGCACCTTAAGGCCTGTTTAAATATATACCTAATCATTAGCATTTAATTTTGGCTATGTTTAGGAATTATTTTATCCTCATTTTTTCTATTTTATTTTTACTTTGTAATACTTTGACAATAAACAATAACATTTCCACTAAAGATCCACATCATACATAGTACATGAACACATAAAAACATGAACTACTAAAGAGAACATATGACCATTAAACAAGGTCATAAACAAACATATAGTCATGTCCAAAACGATCAAGTTATGAAAATTTGCCGTATAAACTTAAAATCAGTAATCATATCATTTGGTCAGGAAATAGTCGTTCAAAGTGCATCTTCCATATACTCAATCTCAGAAGATGGCCTCCAAATTGCAGCATCTTTTATCTTCACAACATCCACCCATACTCGACATGCGTTAGGGCTTAGAGGTAAAAAGTGGACAACTTGGTCTGGATCATTTGATGACCAACGGCCTTCTGCTACGACACACTTCAGTACAGACATATCCATGAACTTGCATTTTTGATCTTTCTTGAATGACATACGCTACAAGAACAACCAGCAAAAACCAGGACTATTTCAACCAGCGCACCACAACCAATTATGTAAATCATAATCCACAGCCCATCAAACAATTGTAACACTTTCAAAGAAAGTACTTACAAACTTTTAGTAGCTTCATCTGTTTTTTTAGAAGCTTTCAAGGTTGGTCAGATTTCTTTACAGATGCTTTAGGAGTTACTGGAAGATTTCTCTTGCTGATAACTTTTATATACTGCTTTAGAAGATGATGGTTGAGTATCAGGAGATTTTTGAGTTGTTTTCTCCAGCATAATTCTATTTCCGTGCTATGATATGAAACACATCAAAGAATCCTTCAAATTTCTCATGTCAACTGTAGGCCTCCATAGATATGCCTTTGGATTTACTACCTCATCCACAAATACATTAACTACATTTGGGCCAAGAGGAAGTCCATTCATTAACGCTTTGGGTTCACGAGTCTGTCATCGGCCTCCAACTACCACTTCATCATTCGTAACCCAATCCATGAGTTTGTATTTGTTTTTTGATAGAAGAATTAAATACCAATCTAAAGTTAAAGAGAATCAACATATAACAAAAGTTATGAAACTTAACATTATATGCATTGTCTGTTGGAATGAGACCTTCAGTTGGAACATTACAGTAATTGGCATGCAATGCAACCATTTGTCTGAGTGCATCCTCAATAGTAAACATCTCAGGTACATGTATCCAAAGAAATTATTCTGGTTTGGTTGCATATCCAACCAAAACTTTCACAGAGTTAGGCCCTATTGAAATCCCATTCACTAACTCATCAGCATCATAAGAATCAACACGCCTCCAACAGCATTATCTTCAAAGAAAGTCCAGTCAACCAGGTAACACTTGGGAAGTGATTTGGTGTTTACACTCTACAAAGTGGAAACAAAAAGCGAACCAAATAATGAAAACATATTTAAAGCTAGACAAAAGCTAAATAACTAAGCAATATATGAAGTGGTTACATTCTCTACGAATCGAGTTTTCACCGACGTCGGGCTCTTGTCTCATTTTGGCAATGAGTTGCTTTAATTCGTGAATCTTCTTCTGCAAATGAACCTGGTTTTCTTCCATTGCAGCCATGCAGTTGCTTTAGACTTGGAAACAAGCCAATTTGGAAAAGCTCATACCTCTACCCATTTCCATCAATCTTCTAGAATTATCAGGTCCTAAAATCTGTGTAAGTATATTTTCCTTTAGATTTGTTGTCCTTGAATCCTGATGACGTTCGTTATCTACCTCTGATGCCTTTCTCTGGAAAGACAATTCCAAATACATGAGCAACAAAACTTATCCAATTTCTAAAATCATTGAACTTATCATACTTACAATCTTTTCAGCCGCATTCACATTTACAAGCGTACCATCATTCCTAGTACGCGACTTGACCCAACCTCTTAGTCTCGTCACCTTAGATGGTTCTGAGCTACTATGAACCAATTATTACCTCAATCTGACCATTCCTTTATGCCTGCAAGTGTGAGGTATTTGCTTCCTTCTTCTTTCTTTGTATGAATCACTTACAACCTAAAGAGGAATGAATCACTTACTAGTCAATATGCCAATAAACAATGCAGATAAGTGAATACTTTAAAGGTGTTACTAGTCTTTTCTTTGATAAATTTATGCCATTCGTTTGTAGGTACATTCTTTGGACGCAGATTCATCCTATCTTTCATGTTTTAGCTTGCCTGACTTGGGTGACCAGATGTGATTTGGAGGATCTCTACAGACATCCCATCGCGTAAACACAACATTCTTTTGTAGTCTTCATCAAGGTAAAACCTTGCATGTATTCAGTTATGAAAGAAAAAACAGTAAGTACGAAGAGGATCTTCCGCTAGAGGATGATCTTCCGGTTCGTCACTGTTTTCATTCGTTTTTTTCTTCAACATCTTCTTTACTCAGTTTACCTTTTCGACTCACTAAATCATTTCAATCTTCTTTATTTTCTTCAATTCATGTTTCTTCTTGAGTAAGGTTCTCTACCAACTGCTTTTCTTCCAAATGCTTATGTTGTAAGTCCTTTTCTAGTTGCTTCTCTTCCTTCTCTTCTTCTAACTTCTTCTCTTCCTGCTCTTCTCCAACTGCCTCTCTTCCAAGTCCTCTTCCATCTGATCCTCTTCCAAGTCCTCTACCACTTGCTTCTCTTCCAAATGTCTCTTAGTACCCTTTGTCTTTTTGTCTGAACGCTTCATTCGACGATTGCCCATTTTAAATCACTTGAAACAAAAGAGAGAAATGTTTAAACAAACTCACAACAATTCAAAAAAAAACTCACAACAGTTCAAAAAACACACACAAACACTCATAACAAAGTCAAAACAGATCCACTTTCATTAAAAATCGAAAACAATATTCTTTTAAACATAAATTCGTTCACAATCATTATGTGCATTTCTAGCTTCATCAACCAAGTCATCAGCATCCATGTCTACTAATGCTGGTAATGGCCTAATATCTGCATTTCCATATTCAAGATCTTCATCATTGTATCTTCTGGTAGAACATTTCATTGCTACATACCAACTCGATGACTCGTCTACCCGGGAATTAAACACTTGCTTGTCTTGAGAGGCTAAAATGTACAGATCTCTTGCAAACGTAAATTGAGTGTGATTTAGGTTGACAAGTGTGAAGCCAGCCATCTTGTTCCTTGACTTTGTTACCCTTGTTTGCCCACTGACACCCGAATACAGGAATGTAGAAGATGTTGTAATCAAGCAGTATATCTACAGCACTCTGCCATAGTAAGATACAAAATCTACCATCTGAGAAGTGTCTTTTCCACTAGCTCTACACATTGTCGTGGCCTCATATAACACCCCACTGTTTTGAGTTTTACTATCAACTGAGCTAGTGTTAAATTGCTCCCTATTGACTAGGTAACCCGTGTAAGACCTTGCATAGCTATGAGGACAAAATACCACTCACTTAAGTGTATCTTCATGTTGTTCTAAATTGAGAGTGGCCTATTAATAAAACAATAAAGTGTCATTGTATCTTCAAAACAGTTCTATATTATACAGAAAAGAAAAAAAACAGAATCACACAATTATGAACTTGCATGTTCTTTTAACCAAGCCGCAAATTTCTGAGTATGTGATACATGGTTTTTACCGGTTTTAGACCATGATATAAGTATGTTTTAGAGTCTTTTGGTGTTTCTTTAGAGTCATTTACAGGTGTTATTAGGTAGATGCACGTTTGGAGCGGAATTGGAGATTATGGAGCATTTTGGAGATTTAACCCGAGAATAGAGTTCACAGTCCAGAACAGAGGATTGCATCGATCGACACACATTGTGCATCGATCGACACACGAGCGAGATGGGCCTTTCTAGGCGAGTTCAGTGAAGAATGCTGAAATTGCAGATTTTCCCAGATGTTCCAGTATTTACAAAGAAGCCCCAAGACGTGATTAGGCTTATATAATTAGGTTATTACTTCAGTTTTTAGATACGCTTTCATACTTTGAGCTGATAGTTTTTAGAGCTTTTTGGGGCTGATCTGAACCTGTATTGCTTCCTGCTTTTGGAGAAGATTTCGAACCCCTTTATTTATATACTCTCTTTTATGCAATCTAATTATTCATTGATTATGTTTTCATTATCTATGTCTGAGTAGATTCATAGTTAGGTTTAAGGAATCTCATTAGGTATTTCATGACTTGCTAGATTTGTTTATTCAGGTAGGATTCATATCATATTTGTTCTTCAACCTTAATTGAGCTTAACACTAGTTTCTAACTTGATCACTTAGAATCTAGACTCTAGGTTGTTAAATTGACACGAAAGTGTGATTTAGAATCTGAATTATTTAAGTTGAGCAATTGAATTACTCGCAAGTAAATTTGGTTTAATTGAATTGTGAACATATTGAACATGAACTTAAGGTTACAAAGAAATTTGGATTTCTGCTATTAGACTTAGAGAATTCTCACAACGAAAGTTGGTTAGTTCAATATCCGTGTTTGAGTTCTAGAACAGTGCTTAATTTGATCCTGACTGATTATCTGATCTGCTTGTCTGATTTCTTGAGAACTCCCTAGACTTAGCGCTTTTAGTTGCTTGCTTACAAACCACTCTTGCTACCTGATTTACTTTTATGCTTGCTTTTTAGTTTTCATTACTTTCTCCTAGTTTAACTTGACCGTTCTAGAATCTATCGTAGGGTCTAAAGTCTCTGTGGATTTCGATACCCTATATACTACTGATCGTCTGTGCACTTGCAGTGTAGATCTAGGGATTAAAACCTGATCGTATCAAGTTTTTGGCGCCGTTGCCGGGGACTCTTTTGAGTCTTCGATAGATTTGAACTTGGGGTTTAGACTAGGATTTTTGTTTTTTTATTTTATTTTTGGTTACTAATTTCTCTGTTTTTCTCTGTCGCAGGTCTGACATTCGCTTAGCATCGATCGTTGCATTATTTTGAATCGATCGTTGCAAGGCGACTAGAGTTGAATCGATCGTTGCCTCTTAGCATCGATCGTTGCACTGCGATTACAGACGGTTTATGCAGACGCGTGATACCAGAAGTAATCCGAACTCGGATCTCGTTAATCTCATACTTGAGGAGCTTTCTAGACTAGAGAGAACTAACAGGAATGGAGCATTTATTTATATTTACTACGGGCAGTTTCAAATATATATTGTAAGGGTAGGAGAATTTTTTCATAACTTATGCTTGAGAACTTTATAAAAACATCGCGTCCAAATTCTAAAGAAAACATAATTTTAATCATACTTAATTTGTTCCACCAACATTTTTTTGACGTGATGGAGCACATGCCGATACATCTCCTCTACGAAGCTGAATTAAGAGGCCCTATGCAATATAGGTGAATGTATCCGTTAAGGGTTTTTAAAAAGTTGAAAGGGAAAACAAAGAACAAAGGGTATGTATCAGGATCGATTGTTGAATAATATATTAATGAGGAGATAGCTTATTTCTTAGAGCAAAACTTTGATGCGAATATAAAATCGAAATCAAGGTATACGATATAATTAATCACATGTTCACTTTGCCATTTTTATGACACACATGCTACCTATTAATTAATTATAAATTTCTTTTTACTAATTATTTTGGTCTGGTAAACCAGATTTACTGAATGTGAACTCTATGTATCCATCTTCCTATACATGATATTTTACACAAGTAGGTCTTCAAAGTGGTAGAATGCAAAAAATCTTGCTTTCAAAAAAAGACTACAAATACACACATATATGTTCTCTGAAATTGTGATTATTTTCATCCACTTGAGAGGTATATATAATTTGGTATGTCTTATCATACCTTTTAATATAATCCATTATATATGATTTCTTATATATGTTTTTGGTCGAAATCATATTCGAATATTATATTTCTACAAATTATCTAAAATTCTCTGAAAATGAAGTTCTCACAAAAAAGCCGAAGAATATCTTATCTCGGAGAAATATTATGTATGTGTAAAAATGGTGGAAACATCTTTTCCAAATTACATATTATATATTTATATAAAATTGTATCAGCATTGCTATATATATATATATATATAATATTTTATTTTCTATACACTGGTTATTTATTGGAAAACCAAAAATGATGGGAACATCTTTTTCCAAATTGCATATGGTTTAAACTATATTTTCTTTTAGAATTTAGACGCGATTTGTTTATAAAGTTCTCGAACATAAGTCACGGAAAAATCCTAAAATATATATTTTTAAACTGTAAATCAAAAATATAAAATACTATAATCGTATTTACTTATCAAATATTCGTAAAACTATAAATAATTAATTAGCACCTAATAATGCATGGTGGACGTTCTGGTGTAAGAGTTCGGCAAAGATAAATGGAAGTAGCCGCTCCATAAAAACGAGGCAGTCATGATTCTTCATCTCTGAAAACTTCTTGTTATCTATATCAGCACAATTAGCTAAGTTGGCCGCATAACTATCCGAGAATTTGACAACATGCTTGACCCATTTCAGTTAACTTTTTCTGGTTTCGTCTGTCAATATGTACGCGGGGAAAGGAGCTTTACCGTCACTATCAATATGTAAAGTGTGCGTGAGAACATAAATCGTTATATATCCAATCTTGACATGATGGTGTCTTTGGATTTACCCTTCCCACTCATAAGAGTATTCATGGTGTTGTCAAAAAAAAAACATCTCTATATGCATCAAATCAAGATTGTATCAGAGAATGAGGTCCTTCCAGAATCTCCCAGAATATTCTTTCTTTGTGTCAGTTATGCCACTTCCTATAGCCAAGCTCCTTTTTGTGATTGTTTCCACCACAAACCTTTGCTTATGGTGGATTTAAACCTTCTGACTGCTCGCAATAAACTTGCTAACCAGTCAAAAATTGAGATGGATGCTCTTTCAATGTGTTTTTCCCCTTCAAGATGACCATTTGGAAAAAAATATTTGGTGACAATCAAACAAATATGTCTACCTTCTGGTAGGCAGATAAAAATATTTTGTATCTTCCATTCAAATTGGAGAAAATAATTTACCATCGGTCGTCAATCCTGATAACAATTGATACGTTGGAAGTTGCTTATCGTTTTATCGACGATATCATGGTCTACTCGAGGAGAAAGGAGGCGCACTAGTGGCATCTCTGGATTGTTTTGGTTAAGCTCAGAAAGCAAAAGTTTTTCGGCAAGCTTAACAAGTGCAGTTTTTGGCAAAGAAAGATCGGATTTCAAGGCCATGTGATCTCAGAAAATGGATTAGCAGTGGATCCATAAAAGATCGCATCTATCACCAGTTGGCCAGAACCGAAGAGCGCGACCGAGATTCGTAGTTTCCTTGGGCTTGCTGGATACTACATGATGTTCATGAAGGGATTCGCCAGTATAGATAAGCCACTGATGACCTTGATGGAAAGGATGTTTAGTTCGTGTAATCATAGAAATGCGCTAAGACTTTCGAGCAACTAAAGGAAAAATTGACTCAAACTCCAGTTTTAGTACTACCACAGCCAGGAATACTGTTAGTAGTCTACACGGAAACTTCCGGAGTTGGGTTGGGGTGTGTTTTGATGCAGGAAGAGAAAGTCGTAGCTTATGCATCATGGTATTTGAGGAAGCATGAAGTTAACTACCCCACCCATGATTTGGAATTGGCAGTAGTGGTCTTTGCATTGAAGATATGGCGTGCTTACTTCTACAGAGAGAAAGTATAGATATTCACGGACTATAAGAGTTTAAAGTACATATTCACTCAAGTGGACCTGAATTTGAGGCATCGCAGGTGGATTGATCTTTTGGTTGATTACAACCTTGAGATCGAGTATCACCCCGTAAAGGATAACTCTAGCAAGTTTGCAGTATGTGCCACCACTGTGGAAGAAGAGGTCACTGAGATGAAATCATTCAATCAAGCCGGCCTATTGGGGAGTATCAGGGAAGCACAACTGCATGATGAGGTCCTGCGAGCACTAGTCAAAAAGGCATAGATTGAGCACCGCACCGCGACCAATGGTACGTTCTTATTCAAGAACCGAATTTGTGTGTAGAACGTCAAGGAGATGAGGGACGGAATACTAAGGCAAGATCATTAGTTGTATTTTTCGATTCACCGAGCAACCACAAGATGTATCAGGATTTGAAGTGATACTACCATTGGGATGTAATTAATATGGATTTGGCAGCTTGGGTTTTGCAGTGTCAGACATGTCAGCTAATGAAGGCAGAAAGGAAAGTTCCAAGTGGTGTACTACAAGGTTTACCCATACTAGAATAGAAATGGGACATGGTAATGATGGACATCGTTACCGGGCTACCGAGGATGTCGAGGAGGAAGGATGCGAATTGGGTAATCGTGGACCAACTTACCAAATCTACGCATTTCCTGGCAATTAATAAAACAGATGGAATTGAGGTTCTCGCGCATAAGTATGTGGATTGCATCGTAAAGTTGCACGGGACGCCAATCAGTACCGTGTTTGACAAAGATTTGAAGTTCACTTCTATCTTATGGCAAGTATTTCAGAAAGAAATGGGGACGAAAGTGCATCTCAGTACGACTTATCATCCGCATATCGATGGGCAGAGTGAGCGGACCACTCAGACGTTAGAGGATGTGTTGAGGGCTTGTGTACTGAACTTGGATGGAATGTGGATTAAGTATTTGTCGTTGGTCGAGTTTTCCTACAACAACATCTAACACTCGATCATAGGGATGTGTTCGTACGAGGCTCTGTATGGTAGACAGTCCAAGAACCCCTTATGTTGGACTGAGTTGGGGGAGAGACGTGACCTAGAGCCGAAATGATTCAAGAAATAGTTGAGCAAGTAGAATTAATAAAACAAAGGCTGAAGCAGGCCTATGATTGGTAAAAGAGTTTTGCGGATAAGCGTCACAAGGATTTGGAGTTTGCAGTGGGTAATTCGGTGTATCTTAAGATGAGAACATTGCGGGGAAATGATCTGAACCGCAAGTAGAAAAAATTGAGGTTAAGGTATATGGGGCCGTTTGTGATAATTGAGAGGATTGGTGCGGTAGCATATAAGTTAGAGCTTCCGCAAGAGTTGTCGGATTTTCACAATGTGTTTCATGTGTCTGTTTTGCGGAAGGTTGTTTGTGAATCGAAATTGATCTTGCATGAGCCACCGTCAGATGTTAACTGTAACATGTCTGTGATCAGTAAGCCGGTCAGAATTGTGAATAGCCAGGAGTGAGAGTTCAACGAGAAGAGAACAAAAATGCTCATAGTTCAATGGGAGAGAGACATAATCCAAGCCAAAGTTTTAATTGAAGTTGAGTCATCCGGAGTTGATTGTGGAATCTAGTATCCAAATGAATTTGGAGCCTAATTCTCGATTGGTGGGGGAGAATTGTAATAACCAAATACTTGGGGCCCAAGTGAATTGGGAAATGGACCTAAAGCTCAAGGTCCACTCCATAAATCATAGGTCCTCAAGTGCCTCTCCCTATAAAAAGAGGTGCATCCCTCCCCCTCATTTGTCACAAAGTTTGGAGTAGCTAAGCCTTGCTCCATACTGGAAATTGCAGCCAACCACCGAAGACAAGCCAGCCGCCGTTGACCAGCCGCTGGTGCCAACCATGGGAGACGACCGCTAACCATCAGAGCCGCAGACAGCCGGAGATCGCCGCCGCAAGAAAAGTTCGCCTGAAAATCGCCGATCGTCGGAATCTTACTCTTGTCTCTATTTTTGATCCCGAACCTGATTCGTCGCTCGAGTGTTGTTATCTCGGATCCTCTCATTTTTAAGACTAGATCTCTAGATATCAGATCTGATTCTGATCTTTGATCCTAGGTCCGATCTAATCCGGTAAATGTTTGTACATTTGTTCTTTGTTTCTTTTTCGTATCTCATGTCTCAATACTGGAGCGTGGATCCTTTGTTAATATCGTTTGTCTAGGTAGTTAGATCTATTTGTTGATTTTTGGTGATGTGATTGAAAGAACGTACAATCGTATGTTATAATCTAAAACTGAAAAGGTTGATTGTGATTGTTGGCTATGTGTATAGTAGATGTGGTAGGTTCCCGTGCAGAATATTGTTTGCAGGACACATGCGAGGGGGAATACCATCTTTTTCTTTTCGTCGAGGTGGGTGTTATGAGCCCTCTGAATACTGCAATGAGTTTCATTGTGTGTGTGTGGGGGGGGGGGGGGGGGGGTAGTGGCCCAGGGCATAGCGGCCCGTGTAGGTTCAGGAGTGAGTGAGATGTGGGCTAGTGAAGCACAAATTAACAAACAATTGTGTAGGTTGATTGATTGCCTTCAGACGGATGATTGCAAAATCTTATTCGTTTAGGACTTATTTCATGTTATTGTTTTGGTTTAAGATGAGATCGTTTGTCCCTAGGACCTGCACTCATTGGGTAATTCAATTTACTCAACCCTCCTTCTATTTTTTAGATAATCCAGAGAGGTGTATGAGTAGACGACCAGGTGTGATGTAATGTTTTGGGAAGCGGAATCTTTTCGTAGTCTATTTTTATTATTTAAAACTTATGCGTTTTATGGTTAAGATGTTTCGGATTTGGTTTTGGCATTGTAAAATTGCGTTTTGGATTTAGTAAAGTAAACTTATGGGTTAAAAGTTGGTTAGTGTGCTTTGGATTTGTGGTTTACGAATTTATGATTGTTGGTTTGGAAGCCGAGAGGTTTTTCAAAGATCTGAGTGTGACAATAAGAGTCCAAAGATGACACATACATGATCAAACAACAACTTATCATATCGAATAGATTTTGTAGTGCATGATAGGATCAAACAATAAAGTTATCATAAAATTGATTTAAGAATACTTCTCATTCTTTTCTCTCCTCCTCTCCTCCTTTCTCTAGATCTGTAAATCTAGATCTGTACAGAAACTCACCAACTTATGCTTCTCCTCTCCAGCGGTTGGTGGTCTTTGCCGCTGCCGGGAGAGGCCCCGTGATTTAATTCCTCTCCATAGCCTCTCCCTTCCCTGCCGGATTTCACTTGTGCACATTGTGGGCGGTTCATGTTCGCACGCGGCAGTCTCGTCCACGATGGTGTATGTCTTCCGTCGGTCCGTGCTATTCTGGATCTGTTGTACTAATTCGGACTTTTTGTCCGCGTCACCGGTGTCCTTCCTTCTCCGGCTCGCGACTTGTTCCCAGCGTTACGTAGGTGTCGGTTAAGTTGTGTTGTTGCAGGTTTTAGAGGTGGTTGTGGTCGGACCTTGTTTCGTCTTCTTCTCCTCATCATGATGTAGATCTACTTTCTTCGGCCGTTATGCGTTAACATCGTTAGGTTTTAGCTTGTCCCTGGTTTAGGGTGGGATTATCATTCGGTTTAGGTTGGTTTGAAGATAGGGTCTTACAGCTATTCATGGTATATTTGCTTGTTTAGTTTGCTTGGAGTGGTTTGTCTCTGGTTCTATTTTTTACGTCTTGGATTTCTTCTTTGGGTATATTGTCTTCTTTTGGTTAAGCTTATTATCGATCTTTCATTTGGATCAAGCCACTGGAAAATCCGGATCTCTTTGATCTTCGGTACGGCTTGTCCGCAATATTTCTTGGTTTTGATAGTCCAATTGTCGATTTACGCAGGTGTTTCAAGTTTTTGATATTTTTGAGTTTGTGTGTGTTGTTTTGTATGGGAAGTGTTGTCAATCTTTTCAATTTATTTGGTTGGTATCTGTTATTCAATTTGCTCAACGGAAGTTTCATAGAAACTCTCCGAAAAAAATTGATAGAGACAATTGAAGAAGAAAATCTATCTCATCTATGAGAAGTAGTTTATCGTAAAAGATTTAGAAGTTTGCATTCTATTGTAGGATCGAGAATACCACATTTTTACCTTGTTTTGGGAAACATTTTATGTATGATATCGCTATTGAATCGTAGATGTTTGTCCTTATTTAGTGAAAAAAGATCAATAACTTTTGATGATATTCCATATATTGTATTCGTTTAATAATGTAATTTATACCCAACAAAATAATAATAAAAATTGTGTTAAAAAAAAATTGGACTTTGTAGTACCTCAATCATGTATATAAATAAATTATAATTATATATATAATAAAAGACAAATTTACTCTCTGCTGCCACCTCAGCATCCTACGTGGCACTTTCTCCTATTTAAAAAAAAAATCACGTTGTATGTGTCTTTTGCGGTCCAATCAGTTGTTTCCTCTCCTGTGATGGGATCCACGTCGCACTCAACTCATTTCACAAACGACAAACATAATTAATCCTCGCAGGCCCAAACATTAAAAACATTGATACAAAATAAGCCTCATATACTTCCTAAATTATTTCTGTAACCGATGAAAACCGAGTCCTTGATTGCTTTGTAATCCGATGAAGGCGATGAAGAGTCCGATGAGGCGGAGGAGCAGATTCTCACTGGTTAAGGGACGAGTTTCTCCAGCTTCGCTCTGAAACCTATGGCAGAGATGAAGATAATATCAATCCTTCGATGAAAACGGCTGCGCTTGCTGTCCTGGTAAGAAATTGAGCCGGATCCGTGAAATCCAACGACGATGTAAGCGAAATATTCGTTTGTTCGCTTTCCCGGAACTAAAGCTAGAGGGGAGATTTGCCATCAATCCCATGATTACAGTCGATCAGAGACAAAGCTACAGTGGCTACGATTAGATCCTTTCGAATTCCTTCGACGCAAACGGCGTAACCGAATTACCCTGGTCGCAATTTATAGGTAACGTCGGGTAGAATCAATCGGGGACCCGTTCCTGTACACTAGGAAGTCAGGATCGCTGGGTTTGAACAGAATGGAACACAGTCGAAAATAGAGCATATGCCACCGGAATCAGAGAGGAATGATGCGTGCCACCGGAATCAGAGAGGAACGATGCGTTAACCGGGAGGATATAAGCCATGGTGAGAAAATTCATCGTACCAGCACAAAGATCCGTCGTCAACATTGAATTTCGTTCGTCTAATGCTGTCAGTTAATATATTATGTGATGAATAAAGAAGATGACAAAGTCTTCATGAAGTCCGAGAATCTAGCTAAGTTGTTTGAGTTTCGATTTAAATTTATCATTTGAATAAGTCTTCCTTTCTTGTAGGAGACGTTTGTTTTTCATCGACTTTCTAGGAAGTAGTTAGACTAGACTCTCTGTTTTAAGAGGCTGCAATTGTAATGTTCAGTTTAACGCAATAAGAAACATTCAGTTGCTAAACAGTGTTACAACAGGGTTCTCTGTGTTCTAACAAGTGGTATCAGAGCCACTTCTTGGAATTTGTTTCTTGAGAGTAAAAGATAGAAAAGGGCAGACATGAGTGAAAAAGAGAGCTCGTTGAGCATACCAAAATATGAGGGAGATTACGAGCATTGGGCAATGCTCATGGAGAATTTGTTGAAGTCAAAAGAGTGGTGGGATCTTATTGAGATAGGTGTGGTTCAGCCGGGTAGAGATGTTGTTCAAACCGAGGAGCAACGAAAGGAGTTGACTGCAACAAAGTTGAAGGATCTCAAAGCAAAGAACTACCTCTTCGCTTCAATAGACAAGACCATCTTGAAGACTATTGCAAAGAAGGATACTTCTAAGGATATTTGGGATTCTATGCGTACGAAGTATCAAGGGAACTAGAGGGGGGTCAAAGTGCACAGCTTCAAAGACTTAAGAGAGACTTTGAAGTGCTGGATATGAGAGATGGATATACTATCACAGAGTATTTTTCAAGAGTGATGGTGGTGGCCAATGACATGAGGAATCTTGGAGAAGACATGCCTGATTCCAAGGTTGTAGAGAAGATTTTGAGGACTCTTGTGGAGAAATTCACATATGTGGTTTGTTCCATTGAGGAATCAAAAGACATCAGGGAGTTATCAGTTGATGAACTTCAGAGTTCTTTACTGATACATGAGCAGAAACTCAGTAAACATGTGAGAGAGGAGCATGCGCTGAGAATGGAAGGAGGTAGAGGCAGAGGAGGTTCATTTCAAGCTCGTGGCCGAGGAGGTTACAGAGGAGGAAGAAGTGGACGAGGCAGAAGCTTCAACTAGGAGGACATTGAATGTTACAAATGTCACAGGATGGGGCACTTCAATAATGAATGTCCGACTTGGGATAAGACTGCAAACTATGCTGAGTTTGATGAAGATGTTCTTCTGATGGCACATGTATCTCTTGCGCAGACCGAAGGAGAAGTGATTTGGTATTTGGATTCAGGCTGTAGCAACCACATGTGTGGGAACAAGGAGTGGTTTATCAACTTTGACAAAGATTTCAGGCAGCAAGTGAAATTGGGTGATGACAGAAGAATGCTTGTCGAAGGAAAAGGGAGCCTGCGTTTGGAGATAAATGGAGTAAATCAGATCATTTATTCGGTCTATTATGTTCCCGGATTAAGGAATAATCTCCTTAGTGTCGGACAACTCCAACAGAAGGGATTAAGAATCACAATAGAAGATGATCAGTGTGAGGTTTGGCATAAGGAACAGAAGAGAATTCTTATGCAGTCCACAATGTCAATCAATCGGATGTTCGTTGTAACGGCTAAGGTAAAGGAGGACAGAGATGAAACAGAAGCAAAACATTTTTAGAGCTCAGTTGAATCTGAAGAAGAAGTGTGGCATAAAAGATATGGCCATCTTAGTCACACCAGTCTGAAGACATTAGCAGAGAAGGACATGGTCAGGGGATTACCTAAGATCAGTGGTGAAGGAATAGTGTGTGAGATATGCTTAAAGGGCAAACAAAACCGGTCAAATATACCAAAACAAAGCCTGTGGAGAGCAAGAAGAGGTCTGGAGCTTATTCACAGTGACTTGTGCGGTCCTATCTCACCAATCTCAGAGAGTGGCAAACGATACATCATCAATTTCATTGATGACTTCAGTCGTAAGTGCTGGACCTTCTTCTTGTCAGAAAAATCAGAAGCACTGAAGTATTTCAAGGAGTTTAAGGTGGTTGCAGAAAGAGAACTCGGTGAGAAACTAGTGCGCTTAAGGACTGATCGAGGTGGTGAATTCAATTCAAATGAGTTTGAGGATTACTGCAAGGAAAGTGGGATCAAGAGACAACTCACAACAGCCTACACTCCTCAACAAAATGGTATTGCGGATAGGAAGAACAGGAGTCTCTTGAACATGGTTAGATGCATGTTGTTTGGAATGGGAGTGCCACTGAGATTCTGGACTGAAGCTACACAATATGCAGTACACATCTTGAATCGAAGCCCGACTGTCATTCTTGGAGATAAGACACCTACTGAAAAGTGGAACAATTATAAGCCATCAGTAGATCACTTGCGAGTCTTCGGCTGCATTGCCTATGCAATGATACCGTATGAGCGAAGGGTGAAGTTGGATGAAAAGATTGTCAAATGTATCATGTTTGGAGTAAGCAAGGAATCCAAAGCTTACAGACTCTACAACCCGGAGACAAGGAAGATAATCATAAGCAAAGATGTCAAGTTTGATGAGAAGGAACAATGGAAGTGGGAAGACAAACCTGATGGAAGTAAGCTTGTACTTGAAGATGAGGAATAAGAAAACAAAGAGGAAGCAGCGGTTACAAATACAGAGGAGCAAGAAACTGAACCAGCAACAACTCAGGGACTTGAGCAACCGCATGAAGAAAGGTCAGAAACTCTTAGCTCTGACGTGAATGAAACAGAGGAAAGTTCGAATAGGAGTGGAGCTAGAAGGACTCTGACCAAGCCGGTGTGGATGAAGGATTACGAATGTCAGTTCATGGAAGAAGATGGAGAGGATTTCATGGTCTTATACACGACAGAAGGTGATCCAGAGAACTTTGAAGAAGCAGTAAAGTTTGAGAAGTGGAGAAAGGCCATGTAATCTGAAATCATATCCATAGAAGACAATCACACTTGGGAGTTGGTTCACCTACCTAAAGGAGCTAAAGTCATTGGTGTTAAGTGGGTTTATAAGACCAAACTTAATGAAAAAGGGGAGGTGGACAAGTTTAAAGCAAGACTGGTCGCAAAGGGCTTTCACCAAACACATGGGATTGATTTTCATGAAGTTTTTGCACCGGTTGCTAGATGGGATTCTATAAGACTGATACTTGCCTTAGCTGCACAGAAAGGTTGGAGTATGTTCCAGCTTGACGTGAAGAGTGCATTCCTCCATGGTGAACTAAAGGAAGACGTTTATGTGGAGCAACCTAAGGGTTTTCAAGCTGAGAAAGAACCAGAGAAGGTATATAAACTCAAGAAGGCATTATATGGCCTTCGACAAGCCCCAAGGGCTTAGTACAGCCGTATTGAGACTTACTTCTTGAGGGAGGGATTCAAAAAATGTTACTGCGAGCATACCTTGTTTGTAAAAACAGAAGGAGAAGAGGTGCTGATACTGAGCTTGTACGTGGATGACCTCATCTACACAAGCAATTCGGATTCTATGTTGAAGGCATTCAAAGCATCTATGACAAGTGAGTTTTCTATGACTGATCTAGGAAAAATGAAATATTTCCTTGGGGTTGAAGTGCTGCAGGATGATAAGGGAATATACATCAGCCAAAGCAAGTATGCAAGAGATGTACTAAAAAAAATCAGAATGGAAGAATGCAATTCTGTTAGAAGTCCGATTGTTCCAGGGATCAAGTTGACCAAGAAAGGCTCAGGCTCAGAGGTGGATCCAACCAGTTTCAAGCAGCTGGTGGGAAGTCTAAGGTACCTAACAGCCACAAGACCAGATTTAATATACTCTGTGAACTTGGTGAGCAGGTTTATGGAAAAACCAACAGAAGAGCACATGATGGCAGCAAAGAGAATCCTAAGATATGTCCAGGGAACTATTGAATATGGGATTCAATACGAAAGGGGAGGAGTAGACAGCTTAGTTGGATATGTTGATAGTGATTATGCTGGTGATGAAGATGACAGGAAGAGTACATCAGGTTACACCTTTCTGTTCGGAAATGGAGCAATATCCTGGTCATCAAAAAAGAAACCAATTGTAACACTATTAACTACAGAAGCTGAATTTGTGGCAGCAGCTAATGGAGCTTGTCAAGCAGTCTGGCTAAGGAACATGCTCACTGAGATAGGCTTCGATTAGAAGGGAGGAACAGTGCTATTTTGTGACAACAGTTCAGCTATTAAGTTGGCTAAAAATCCAGTCCTACATGGAAGGAGCAAGCATATTCACATAAGGTATCATTTTTTCAGAGAGTTGGTGAATGAAGAGGTGATAAGGATGGAGTATTGTTCTACACATGATCAGATTTCAGACTTGATGACAAAACCTTTGAAGTATGAAGTGTTTGAGAAGCTAAGAATGTATTTGGGAGTCTGTCGCAGGAATGATTAAACTGGAAGAAAGCACTTCCAATTTAGGAGAGGAATTGATGAATAAAGAAGATGACAAAGTCTTCATGAAGTCCGAGAATCTAGCTAAGTTGTTTGAGTTTCGATTTAACTTTATCATTTGAATAAGTCTTCCTTGCTTGTAGGAGACGTTTGTTTTTCATCGACTTTCTAGGAAGTAGTTAGACTAGACTCTCTGTTTTAAGAGTCTGCAATTGTAATGTTCAGTTTAACACAATAAGAAACATTCAGTTGCTAAACAGTGTTACAACAGGGTTCTCTGTGTTCTAACATTATGTTCTTAGTGAGTTGATGTTTAATGATATTTTCTATTGTGCCTTTGTATTTGACAGATGTACATCCTTAGAAGGTTTCCATGGTTGCTATCCGAATAGCTCTGAACCTTTAACACGGTGCCATGAAGGATTTCTATATTTTGTTCTTTATCTTCTAGGTATATAGTTAATTCGAATAAAGATTACATGTGTTGTTTCAGGCAGCAGAAATTTTAATAATCATGTAAAGAATGATTTGGTATTGTGTTGGACTGTTGTATACAAAGTACAATTGAAGCCTGATCAGCTGAAGGACTATTACTACACGGATCTTGGGAGTGAAAAGTTTACGAGCTACATGGCCCTGGTAAATAAATATATATTCACTATCTCTTTCTTTGATGTTGACTCCATGCTCCACAAACAACATAGGAACCAACAGGGGTAACCAAAGAGATGCGAGGTTGAGGAATGACTTCTGAGGCATTGAAGTTAGAATGATCGCTTAAGTTCCTCCAACCCCTTGATAAGTATTTTAATTTGGATGCTGGTGAGTTGGTTAATCAAAAACCGTCAAGTGAGTCCAAAACGAGTTGCCCTGCTATGTATGCTAAGTTTATATTGTTGGGAATGTCCTGAAATCTACCGTACTATCTCTAGAAAGTATGATAAATGTCGAGATCAGACATAAGTCATAAATACTGGGTGATCATGATGACTTGCTAGAGTCCGCTCATGATCTATAAGTTTAGGACTTATTACCAGTATTGTATGATCCCGAAGGGTCACACACCATAGCTAACGGGAAAGTTAAGTGGAATTAATAAGGTAAGATGCAATGGCATTTACTGTTAATTGAACCATGAACACACATATAATCCTACAGTGGTATCAGTCCCAGGTTATTGGTTTTTGCTTTATGAATCTGATTTAGGTTGTTCTTACTGTTTAAAATCGAATTTGGTTAAGAAATTTGATCAGAAAACATGAAAACCTAAGAATTAGATCGCATCAATCCGATTGAAAGCCATTGGTGTGCGATCTGGTCGCCCGTGTCGATCGACGAGGGAGCGAGGTATCGGTCGATATCGATCGATCCGATTGACATCTCGCGGTCCTGATGACCCGATTGACCCGAGCTGATACTCGCTAGTATCGATCGACATGAAAGACTCATATCGATCGATACGAAGGCGATGCAGATGATCCGCGAGTAGCCAATCGGTTCAGCCGAGCTTCGTGGTTCATCTTTCCCTAAACCGAGACAATGAACCGATCAATCCGATTGTGGTTCATTGTCTACTTTAGCCAGAACCGCAAGTTAGGTCAAAATTGGCTAAAACACAAGGTGTTTCTTCCCGGTTTTGGACTTAACTGAACCGATCCAATTTAATTGGTGGTTCAAGCGGTTAACCCAAATCGCGGTTTGCTGGAAATAATTTTATTTCTGGTTAAACCGGATTGAAATTCAAAATTGAATTTTAACCTAAACCGAAGGCTGGTCTAAGTTTGATTTGGTTGGACCAAATAATTTAGAGCTGGTCTGGTTTAGTAAATAACCGATGGTTTTGATAGTTAATTTGGTCTTGGACCAGAATTAATAAACCGGATCGGTTATGTCAAATTATTGGGCCAGCTGGAATTCTATGGTCTTGGGCCAAGAATTGGGCCTATAATTTGTGACCCAACCCAAAATATTTATAAAATATTTAAATTAGAAATTTCTATTTTTAGTAAGTTACTAAATTTAGAAAGTTTCTAAAATAAGAAAGTTTCCCAAAATAGTAATCTTCTATTTTTGGAAATAAAACTTAAAAATCCTCAACAACAATATCAAGCTTGGATGTCTTTCCAATCTTGTCAGCTACTTAACACTTATTCGATTACAGATATGGCTTACAGTGTGAGGTGTCTGTTTTCGCGTAAGTAAAGTAGTATATAGTCACTGATTTCATTGGGAGTCCCAGATTTCAGTGATTATTTGGCTGTAAGAGATTGGTTTCCTTGACTGGGCCATCGGGAGTCCCGGGCCTTGAGACATCTGGTGAATTTGGGCCTCGGGTCCAATTCACAACCGAGAGTTATTGGTTATAACTAGCTGTGTGTATGCTTACCAAGTATAGCTAATTCTGGGTGACGGCCAGTGGCCCACTTTGGATTTAGCTAAACATGGGTCTCGGAATCATTGTATTCTTATGAGGTTAAAACAAAGAAATTTTGAATACAATGCGAGTTTTCTTATAAGCTGTTAAGATTGCTCTTTTATGAACTTAATAACTAAATCTTTATTGTCTCATATTTTCAGCTATGTCAAGCACAACAACACAAAACACTTTCTCGATCCGGTCTGCCCTTGAGAAGGACAAACTGAACGGATCAAACTTCCTGAACTGGTCCAGGAACCTGAGACTTGTGCTCAGGCAGGAGAAGAAGGCTTATGTCCTTGAAAGAGCTCTCTCTCCTAGACCTGCGAATAATGCCGCACAAGCTGTGAAGAATGCTTGGGATACGCATTCTTCAGATGCTAATGACGTGATTTGCCTGATGTTGGCGACAATGGCTCCCGAACTGCAGATGCAGTGGGAAGGCCTGACTTGTCCCATGGAGCTGATGGCAAATCTGAAAGCGTTGTTTCAGGAGCAGGCTCGTACAGAGAGATTCCAAACTGTTAAGAATCTCTTGGACTGTAAAATGGCTAAGGATGCAGCAGTGAGTCCTCATGTTCTGAAAATGATGGGTTATCTCGATCATTTGACGAGGCTCGACTGTCCTATAAGCCAAGAGCTTTCTTGTGATATCGTTCTGCAGTCTCTTACTCCTGCATATGACCAGTTCATTTTGAACTATAATATGCATGGGTTGATAAAGACGTTGCCTGAGCTACATGGTATGCTCAAGACTGCAGAACCGAATCTGAAGAAAACCAAGGAGTCGTCTGTACTCATGGTGCAGAAGGGAAAGGGTTTCAAGAAATCCGCTGCAGACAAGGGAAAGGGCAAAGTAGTTGGCAATGAAAACGCCAAGCCCAAGCCCGCGTCCAAAGCTGGGCCTTCTGACATCTGCCACTTTTGCAAAGAGGCAGGGCATTACCGCAGGGACTGTAAGAAATACCAGGAAAGTCTGAAGAAGAAGAAGTCCTTCGAGACTAAATCTTCAGGTATTTTTGTTATTGAAGTAAATACTACTACTTCTGATAATACCACTTGGGTATTAGATACTGGATGTGGGGCTCATATTTGTACTAATATGCAGGCGCTCAGCAACAGTAGAAGGTTGAAGCAAGGGCAAGTAGAGTTGCGGGTTGGCAATGGAGCGAAGGTTCCAGCACTGGCCGTTGGCACTTATTTGTTGTCTTTACCTTCTGGATTGATTTTAGAACTTGAGAATTGTTATTTTGTACCTGCTATAAGCAGAAATATCATTTCAGTTTCATTGTTGGATTTGCAAGGATTTGATTTTTCTATTAAGAATAAATTGTGTTCCTTTAATCTCAATGATATGTTCTATGGATGTGCCCCTCTTATAAATGGGCTGTACATGCTGGATCAATCTGCTCCAGTATATAACATAAATACAAAACGGTTCAAATCTAACGAAGAAAATGAAACGTTTCTCTGGCATTGTCGTTTGGGGCACATTAGTGAGAAACGCGTCAAGAGGCTCCATTCAAATGGACTCTTGGGCTCATTTGACTTTGAGTCTTGTGAGCAATGTGAATCTTGCCTAATGGGCAAAATGACAAGGGCGCCTTTCAATAAACCCACAGAAAGGGCCAGTGAACTATTGGGCCTGATACATACTGACGTGTGTGGCCCAATGTCCACAAGTGCTAGAGGAAACTTTCAGTACTTCATTACATTCACTGATGATTTCAGTAGATATGGATATGTCTACTTGATGAAACATAAGTCGGAAACCTTTGAAAAGTTCAAAGAATTCCAGAATGAAGTACAGAACCAGCTTGGTAAAAGTATTAAAGCTCTTCGGTCGGACCGAGGAGGAGAATACTTGAGCCAGGAATTTCGTGATCATCTGAGTGAGTGTGGGATTATCTCCCAACTCACACCTCCTGGAACACCACAGTGGAATGGTGTGTCTGAGAGAAGGAATCGGACATTGTTAGATATGGTTCGATCCATGATGAGTCACACAGACCTTCCTATATCCCTTTGGGGATATGCTTTGCTCACCGCAACGTTCACACTGAACAGAGTGCCATCAAAGGCAGTAGCAAAGACACCATATGAGATATGGACTGGAAAAGCTCCAGCAATGTCTTTTCTCAGAATTTGGGGTTGTGAAGCCTATGTCAAAAGATTAATCTCAGACAAGCTTACACCAAAATCTGACAAATGCTACTTCATTGGTTATCCTAGGGATACCAAGGCTTATTACTTCTATCTGCGATCCGAGAACAAAATCTTTGTTGCTCGGGATTGTACTTTTCTTGAAAGGGAGTTTCTCTCTAGAAAAGATAGTGGGAGTAAGGTACAACTTGATGAAATTCAAGAAGGACAGGAATCTGTTCAACCTAATGAGGAAGAACAGCAGGATGAATTACATGAAGTTGTAATAGAATCTGAACCTGCAGTACCTGAAGTTCGAAGATCCGGAAGGATCCGTCAGGAACCTGATAGATATCAGGGATTCCTTGTGACTAATTGCCATGATCTTTTGATCATTGACGGTGATGAACCCTCGAACTTTACAGAAGCCATGATGGGCCCTGACTCCTTAAAGTGGCGTGAAGCCACAGAATCCGAGATGGACTCCATGTCTGCTAACCGAGTGTTTTCACTGGTTGATTTACCTGCTGGTGCAAAAGCCATCGAGTGTAATGGATCTTCAAGAAGAAGATAGACGTGGATGGAAATGTCCAGATTTACAAAGCCAGGTTGGTGGCAAAAGGTTTCAAGCAAATTCATGGTATAGACTATGATGAAACCTATTCACCAGTGGCAATGATGAAATCAATTCGGATTCTCCTAGCAACTGCCGCTTATTATGATTATGAGATTTGGCAGATGGATGTGAAAACCGCCTTCCTGAATGGAATCTTGGAGGAGGATGTGTATATGACACAACCTGACGGTTACATTGATCCTAAGAATGCTGGGAAAGTATGCAAGCTTCACAAATCCATTTATGGATTGAAGCAAGCATCGAGGAGTTGGAATCTTCGTTTTGATGAAGCAATAAAGAACTTTGACTTCATCAGAAACCAAGAGGAACAATGTGTGTATAAGAAAACTAGTGGGAGCAAAGTGGCGTTTCTTATCCTATATGTCGATGACATATTGCTTCTTGGAAATGATATTCCAATGCTGAAGTCTGTTAAAGACTGGCTGGGAAGTTGTTTTTCCATGAAGGACATGGGTGAAGCCGCGTATGTTCTTGGAATCCGAATCTTTAGAGACAGATCTAAAAAGCTGATTGGACTTTGTCAAGATGCTTATATAGATAAAGTCCTGCATCGATTCGGAATGGATAAATCCAAGAAGGGGTTCACGCCAATGATACATGGTGCTTCACTAAGCAAGGATCAGTGTCCTAAGACACCTGATGAGCTTAAGCGCATGAGTAGGATTCCTTATGCTTCGGCTATAGGATCTATCATGTATGCCATGATCTGTACTCGTCCTGATGTTGCTTATGCACTAAGCATGACGAGTAGGTACCAGTCTAATCCAGGTGAGAGTCACTGGATTGCCGTAAAGAATATCCTGAAGTATTTAAGGAATACTAAGGATAAGTTCTTGGTTTACGGAGGAAGTGAAGTGCTTGAAATCAGTGGATTCACGGATGCAAGTTTTCAGACAGATAAGGATGATTTCCGGTCACAGTCTGGCTACATCTTCTGTCTGAATGGCGGTGCAGTAAGTTGGAAGAGTTCCAAGCAGAGCACCGTAGCAGATTCCACAACTGAAGCTGAATACATCGCTGCTTCAGAAGCTGCGAAGGAAGGAGTTTGGATTAGGAACTTCTTGATTGAACTCGGTGTATTCCCTAATGCCACTGAGCCTTTGGCACTGTATTGTGACAACAATGGTGCAATTGCTCAAGCCAAGGAACCGAGACATCATCAGAAATCCAAACACATTATGAGAAGGTATCACCTGATTCGTGATATAGTGAATAGAGGCGAAGTGATGGTCAGCAGAGTTCCCACTGATGAGAACGTGGCTGACCAGTTGACAAAGCCACTCCCGAGACCTAAGCACGAGTTGCATACTGCTGCTGTAGGAATTAGAGATATTCAAATGTAATCTCTTTTTGAGTGGGAGTTGTGAGGGCGTTTGTTTTAGTTATTTTGATTGGTTCTTGTAAACATTTTCTTAAATGTTAATGAAATTTTTATTTCTGGATTATTTTTAACTGTGATATAAAATAATCGTTCCAAAATGATTCATGTCATTATATATGGGCCATCGAAGTACATGAGTAGACTTGATCCTGAAACCCCATATTTAACGAAATGACATAAATCAAAGTGTCCATAGTCGAAGGTTGTTGAAATTGGAACAACAACAACCTGTTGAGACTAGATTGTGTTGAGACTTATGACCAGGTTTCGAGGGGTCATAGATGCGCGGCATCAAAGTCGACACATAGGTATGTGTAGGGGAGCATATGACCGGACATGGCCCGCTGATGAGAACTCTGCAAGATATTAATATCTGTGTCATAAGAAGTTCTCATATACGACTATAGAGTATAGTCCTTAGACCTGAGTTCGCATGCATGTGGCTGCACATGTAGTAATGCGCTTTGATCATTGTCTAACGCTGTTTCGTAACTGGGAGCTATACGGACCTTGGTTGGGTGTATTATGAATTGTGTAGTTCATAGTGATGGAACAAGATGGGATTTGTCCCTGCCGTTTAACGGAGGTAATATCTCTAGGCCAATCGGAGATTTGATAGCTGGTAAGAGAATGGCCATTCCCAAACGGACTTGCCCAAGTCGTTTGCATTGTCAGTATCAAATCTGGTCCGATAAACATGGTCTGGCTATATAAGGATGACACGCATCTTGCCTTATGCCAGATCGAGATATTAAGACAAAAGGACTAGGGAATGTAGGATTCCAGTACAATCGGAAGATTGTTGGGAATGTCCTTTGTAGGATTCCAGTACAAGTGGGAGATTGTTGGGAATGTCCTGAAATCTACCGTACTATCTCTAGAAAGTATGATAAATGTCGAGATCAGACATAAGTCATAAATACTGGGTGATCATGATGACTTGCTAGAGTCTGCTCTTGATCTATAAGTTTAGGACTTATTACCAGTATTGTATGATCCCAAAGGGTCACACACCATAGCTAACGGGAAAGTTAACATGGAATGAATACGGTAAGATGAAAGGCATTTACTGTATTTGTGCAGAGAGTTGGGCCGTTAGTTTAATCACTTGGGCCCATATCGAGACAAATGACTTGTGTCGATCGACACAAGTGTATGTGTCGGTCGACACAGTTGCGAAACCGAGACATCGGTTTAGGTTTATGACAGAGTCGATATTTATATGAGTCGTCTTATAATTTCGACTCTAACCGTCTGCGACCTAAAACCTGAGCCGTCTCTGTTCTCTCTCTGATCAATCCATTGCTTTGGTCTAGCAACCATCCCGGCTTGTAAGAGTGTGGATACTGAAGGAGGAACAGGCATCTGATCTGTTCTAGCTGATCTCATCATTACCATCCATCAATCCGCTGCAATCTGAAAGGTAATGATCAGGTTTGGTTTTGTGATTCGTTCTGCAAGAACCTAGATCTGAGTTATATGTGCTAGGTTGCAATCTGTTAATTGAACCATGAACACACATATAATCCTACATATATTAGGTTGAATTATCTCAGTGGCGGTGATTAAGACTAAAATTATGTTGCTAAATGTAGTTAGCAATTCTGAAACATTAGAACATGACCCCCCCCCCCCCAACTAGATGCTGTGAAGTTGTGTCTAAGACCACAAAATGGTAAGTTTTCAGTTGCATACATACACATTTATTTTGTTTGATAATGATTAACTATGCTCGGTTTACATGTTCAGTTTTCTAAGCTCATTCTCCATTCTCTACCAATATATTTCCCAGCTGGGATCGTGCTCAGCCGATGCTCGGCCACAATGGGGAGATTAATATGCTTAGGGGAAACGTGAACTGGTATGTTGTAAGAGATAGCATATACTAAATCTTTCAATGTAATGGCTTCAAGAAACCTGTTTTCTTGCCTAAGCTAGAAAAGTTTTGGATTGTAACCACGGTTTTTGGTATTTGTTACTAGCGATTTGTGTGATACAGATCCTCTCTGGTATGCAAGTACCTGATAAACTGGTTCTGCCCCATGTTTCTTTCAGTTGCAGCATTCTTTAATGTATTTTAGTCCCACACAAGAGGAGGGCACGTGAGGGTCTGCTCAAGTGCAAGGAACTTGGAAACAGTTAGCTCATCTGGCAGTTAGCTCATCTGACTCAGGAAACAGTTAATCTCAACTTAATATAGATCAAAACGTTGTTAGATATTATGGAAATATAGTCAGGGTGTGTAAGCAGGCTGCCAAGATGGAAATTTATCGATACAATCGATAATTAACCAATAAATATTATTGTATTTTAAAACACTGGAATATAGCAAATAATCATACAACATTCAGAAATGATATACAAAAAAAAAGCGTATCGTCAACAACCAACTATAACTTACAATTGCAGATAAAGATTGCACACGTAGAGCCAGAGCGGATAAAGAGGATGATGCTCTATGACACGGGTTCCAATAATATTTTCGTGGGAATATAAGACATGCGCATCATATATATTTTGGTGAGAATGGTAATTTTTGCCTCACGTTCATGAAAATACAAATTGACATTGTCGTAAATACATTTTCAAATATGGCAGTCCAAAGGTAAGGTAACTGGAATTTAAAGCGTAAATATTTGGTTGTGAAAATTATAATGCCGAACTATTAGTGTACATAGTGTTACAGTAGAGATATAAAACATTTGTAAACATTTCGTGAGATACATTGGTTTAAGTCATTCCATAATGACCGTTCAAACAAGTATAGCCCTACAAACTAATAAAACACTCGCGGGGTGTAAACAACTAGTAAGAGAAATACGGGATTAAGTGAATCCGTTCTAATATCGATAAATTATTTATCGAAAGAATCCAATTCACTATTTACAAACCATAAATTAATACTAATAAACATGGTTCCAAGCAGGATTATAATAACATTAAAAATAAAATATAATTATTATAAAATGTAAAACTAACTATTTTTAACTCTAATAATTAGAAACTAGTGATTAGTCTTGGATATTTTTACTTGGATCCGAGTATTAGATTAGGAACTGATCCAAAAAATCCGGGTCGAATCGGATCCGAATCCAAATATATTAACTTATTGGATTTAGCAATTGAAGATTTACGGGTACAAATTTAGATTTAGGTATTAGTCACATGTCTTCTAAATACTGATATAAACTTGTACATATATTAATAATATATAATATATGTATATATTGTACATATTAATAAGAGAAAAGACATAAAATAGCACAAAAACATACTATGTCATAAATATAGCATCGATGAGAATAATTTATTGTTTTAGCATTATTTGGATTACAAAAACTTTTATAACATTATATAATTTAGGGTTTAGGGTTTATTATTTAGGGTTTAGGGTTATTATTTATGGTTTAGGGTTTAGTATTTAGGGTTAAAGTTTATTATTTAGGATTTAGGGTTTATTATTTAGAGTTTGTGGTTTAGGATTTAGGGTAAGGGTTAATTTAGTCTTTATCCTTTAATGAATGATATTATGGTTATTTTTCCTTCTTGTTGCTATATTTGTAACAATGTATGTTTTGTGCCATTTTTACGATTTGTCCTATTAATATTCTATTACAAACCTGTTTTTAACCTGTTTTTAATATGTTTGTAACTTGTTATGAACTTGTACTAAACCAGTTATGAACTAATCATGAATCTTTTCGAACTTGTATCTGAATTTAACATGATTACTATGTTGCCGTAAGACCCGACCCGACACGAATCTGCTAGGAACCGACCTGAATCTGACCCGAATCTAACATGTCCTTAAATAAGTCTTTATTTTCATGTATTCGTTGGATCCAAAATCTGTCGAAAACCCGACCTAAAACCAATAGAGGATTTGAATGCCCAAAATTACTCGTGATAATATGTTGTAAATAGAAGAAGAGATAAAAGACTTTGTATTTCTTATTATTATAATGAATGAATGTTTTTAATAGAGGAAAACAAAGGAAGATTTTACTTGATGAAAAATAAACTGTAACTTACAAGTAATTCTAGAAGATAGATTTTATAATGGCCATCTAGTTGTTACTTCTTTTGTTTTATATTATTTGTTTTATAAGATTTTTCACATATAAAAAACATAAAATAATAAATTTTCTAGTTAAATAGTAATTAATACAATATTTTATTTAATATGAGTAACTAATAAATTAGAAATATAAAAACAAATTTGAAAATTTTAACATAAATCTGTATTGAAAATACAAACAACTGTTGCAACCGTAACAGAGAAACCAATGAAAACAAGAGGTAAATGATCGACTGTTTCTGCATCAAACGTTTCTCTTATTGCTTGATTGATTTGATACAACTAGAGTCTCTTATATAGACTCTTCTAGCTTAACTACTTCTACCTAAATTGACTCAATAGACTTCTAAGTTGTTTCCTACAAACCAGGACAACACTTAGACTTATTCTTACTAAAACTTATCAAGGAAACTTCTAATCTTAACGGCTACTAACTTAAACCGGTTCTTCATACCTTCCCCTAAACTGGAATGTCCCCTTCCAGTTTAATCTTCTTTATTACAGACTCCCAATCTCTTCCTCAGCTTCTCAAACACATCAAGCTTTACAGCTTTTGTCCTCACATCCGACAGGCTCTCCAAAGTACACTCAAGCTTAATTACCCCTTCACTGAGCACTTTCCTTAGAAAGTGATAACACATTTGAATGTACTTTCTGTGTCCATTCATCAGTGGGTTTTTTGAGAGTGTGATCGTCGGACTGTTGTCACAGAACATTGTAGTTTCCTCCTTAGTCTCTACAAATTCTGCTCGACACTCATCGTTCTCAACCTCAGCCTTTTCACCCTCTTTGTTCTCCTTAACAGCAGCCTTCGGTTGTTGTACCTCTTCATTTTTCTCAGCAGCTTCTCTGCTGTTCTTCTTAGTGAGAGAAGAGTGTCTTTTCTCCATGAGAGGTTCTTTGTCAGGAGTGGGCGTTGTTGCATTTACCTTTTGGCTGATCCTTGAAGACCGTCTTGGACTTTTCCCAGTTGTCCATTTGAATTCAGAAATGAGAGGATTCCCAGAATGAGCCTTTAGGTACTGCTCCAGCTGCTTGCGTGAGCTGATCTCTTCACCAGTTGGAACCATGAACAAAATCTCTGTAATCCTCAGTGTACCTGCTCTTTTCGTATAAAACAGTTTCTTCCATGAAGCAGGAGCCAATAGCTCAATGGACACGAGCTCATCTGTGTTTTCCATCTTCTTGCCGTTTGTTTTCTCCTCAGCTACAGCTGCTGCAGGTTCTGTCTTCTTCTCTTCAGGTTCTTTGGTTTCATTTCCCTTATTAGCTTTTGCATCTGCAGTTACTTCTTCTGTTTCTGCTTTATTTCTTTCTCCTGCACCATTCTCATTCAGTACTTCTTGTTCGCCGGTTTTTACTGGTCTCTCTTGCACACTATCTCCAGCATCAACGAAAGTCTTCTCAGGTTTAGACTTTTCTTCCCAGTCCCATGGCTTCATCCCAGGTAAGCTTGTCCCCATCTCTTTCTCATCTAGATTCTTCAGACATGCTTGATTCAAGTGCATGAATCTTTTATGCCACAGCTTCTCTGTATTAGTCGACATATACAGAAAGTTTGCCTCCATCTCCTGTTTTATTTGCTTCACTCTGGCCAGCACCACGAACATCCGGTTGGTTGACATCTTTGATTGCATGATCACCCTCTTCTGTTGTTTGTGCCATATCTCGCACTCATCATTTTCTATAGTTATTCTCAGCCCTTTCTGTTGCAATTGCCCTATACTTAGCAAATTGTTCTTCAAGCCTGGTACATAATACACCGAGGAGATTACCTGGTTTGTGCCGTTTATTTCCAGACGCAGACTTCCTCTTCCCTCAACTTGCATTCTCCTCTCATCACCGAGTCTAACATGTTGTCGGAAGCTGCTGTCAAACTCAATGAACCATTCTTTGAATCCACACATGTGGTTGCTACAACCCGAGTCTAAGAACCAGACATGCTCATCTTCTTCCTTTTTGAGGTTTGTCTGAGCCATAAGCAACACATCCTCATCCATTTCAACGTAATTTGCTGCTCTTTCCCATGTGGGACACTCGCTTCTGAAATGTCCCATCTTGTGACACTTATAGCACTCCACATTCTCTTTGTTGAACCGAGTATGATCTCTGTCTTTACCTCCTCTTCCTCCTCTATATCCACCTCGACTTTGATTATGGAAGTAACCTTCTCGACCTCTTTCTCCTTCCATCTTCAGAACATGCTCTTCTTCAACATGTTTGTTGAGTTTCTGCTCATGTACCAACAGTGAGCTTTGCAGCTCATCCACTGATAAGTTTTTGATATCTTTAGATTCCTCTATAGCGCACACTACATACGTGAACTTCTCCACCAGAGTCCTCAATATCTTCTCAACAACTTTAGAATCAGACATGTCCTCACCGAGATTTCTCATATCATTAGCAACCACCATTACTCTCGAGAAATACTCGGTGATCGTATCTCCATCTCTCATTTCTAGGACTTCAAAGTTTCTCCTGAGCCTTTGTAGTTGTGCGCTCTGAACTCTTTGATTTCCCTGGAACTTTGTACGCATCGAATCCCAGATGTCATTAGATGTTTCCTTCTTTGCGATCGTCTTCAAGATCGTTTTATCAATCGAAGCAAACAAATAGTTCTTCACCTTCAGGTCCTTCAGTTTTGTCCTCGCCATCTCTGACCGTTGTGCTCCTGTCAAGATGACGTTCCTCTCCGGTTGAGTCACTCCAGTCTCGATGAGATCCCACCATTCTTTGGATCTCAGCAAGTTCTCCATGAGCATTGCCCAATGCTCATAATCACCATCAAACTTTGGTAAGCTCAACAAACTTTCCTTCTCACTCATGTCTCACTTTTGTTCTCTCCTTTACTCAAGTTTGAATTTCGATTTAGAAAAAGTGGCTCTGATACCACTTGTTGCAACCGTAACAGAGAAACCAATGAAAACAAGAGGTAAATGATCGACTGTTTCTGCATCAAACGTTTCTCTTATTGCTTGATTGATTTGATACAACTAGAGTCTCTTATATAGACTCTTCTAGCTTAACTACTTCTACCTAAATTGACTCAATAGACTTCTAAGTTGTTTCCTACAAACCAGGACAACACTTAGACTTATTCTTACTAAAACTTATCAAGGAAACTTCTAATCTTAACGGCTACTAACTTAAACCGGTTCTTCAACAACTAGTATAAAATAAAACTATAACTCAAAAACGACTTAATGAAATGTAGTAGAAAAACTTTGAACATAAATATGACTAATTTATTTTAAAATTAGTTTTTAATTAAATTATAAATATTATTATTTTATTGATTAAGAACTCTTTTAAAATTTTAAACAGTGATTAAAAAGTATTGTAAAATTTCCAATGAGTTCATTATATGCTTGCATGCTCATCGTGCAATTTCCGACTTTTAGATATTAATTTGTAACTTCTGAAGTTTCATTTGTGACTAGTTAAAGAAGAAAAAAAAAAACAAATTATATTTGATTTCTGACCTTTGAGACCCCGCGACATTGCAAGGATCCTCAGATGCAACGAGTGTCAACATTTAATAAGATTGTCAGGACAAAAGAAAGTTTCTTGAAAGCCATACAAGAAAACATCTAATACTTAGAAACCAAAGTAGAGACACCAAAGTAGAGACCAAAACAAGGTTGTTTATGTTCTTCTTATTAGGCTAAACAAATATGTAGACACAGCGACGCATGATGCATGACATTGAAGAATTTGTTTCTCTTTTACTTAGCCTGAGGATGAGAAGCGATGAAGTCAACGGCTAGATCAATGGACTGGATCTTGTCTGCTTCATTATCAGGAATCTCAAACCCAAATTCTTCTTCCAATGCCATCACAACTTCCACACTGTCCAAACTGTCTAACCCGAGATCGTTCTGGAAATGGGCTTTTGGTGTTACCTGCAACGACAGCACGAACGCATTAGTACAGAGTTTAAGCCAAGTTAAGTGTAATAGCAGACTAGAAAGCCCTGACATTGGAGCCTTACACTTCGGATATAGGCAACAACTGATTACAATATGGTAACTAAGGCTGCAACAAATGCAGTTACTTTGTTGTTTGGTTTTGAGCTGATTCAAAGAGTGAAGCTGCATTACATAACCCCCCCCCCCCCCCCCCCCCCCCAAAAAAAAAAACGCACAAATGATCATTCGGCTAAACTACTAAAAAACTTCAAGATACTGCATGCTCAAACCCAAACATTTCAAAGAAATGCAGCTTTAATTATAATCACTTCTTTGGCAAGATTGTGATGCTGAAAAAATGTAGGAAAGCTCAACCTAATCAAAGATAGTGAAATGAAAGACATGCTACAACTAGTACCAGCCTATGGAGATGAGAAGAAGTAACTAAGGCAAATGGACAAAACAGGTATTCACAGAATATAAAACAGAAGGGGCGACACAACACAAGTAGTGGAGAGCAACTAGTATGAACAAAAAAGGCCATGCAAATTTGTAGTTTCCGGATGGTCTCCAGGTAGTAGGTAGATGCACACATAAAATGGCCAAAAATACAACAAAATGTACTTACAATTGCAACAATCACCCGAAAAAACAAGAAAAAAAGTCACCCGCTATTCTCTAATACAATAAATTTTCTACTTTGGTCTTGCAAGTACAATGCTGAATCCTAAGCTCTCTCTACTCAAGAATGGAATAATATCGACTGATTTGCTGAGTGATAAAACACTAAATCCCAGCTTCAAGCAAAGCTTTTCTTGATCTAATCAAATCCAGTAATGCACTAATGCATCTCACGTTAGTATGCAGCAAAAACTAATCAGATAAATTTCACTTCTTAAGTCTACTCAACATCCCAACAAGCTACAAATTTCAATTTCATAGCAATCAATACAAAATTGAAAGTAGAAATGCCCCGTATCGAAGCAAATATAAGTGGAATACCTTTGAGGGATCGACTCTTTGAAAGTTTTTGACGACAGAGATAACGCGATCTGTGACATCGGATTTGTCTAGAAACGATCCTCTAACTTCCTCGGAGAAACGGCGAAGAAGTACGGTGAAAGGGAGTAAAGATTCTCGAGCGCCGATTGTTAGGTTTACAAGTGATGGATTGACGTTGACTCTAAGGTATCGAAGCAGTGCATTTCTCGCCGCCATCGCTGTGTGTGTTACAGAAGAAGAAGAAGAAAACCTAGAAGCTTTACCTGTGCTGTCGGAGGAGATTTCAGATTTGTTTAATGTTACTTTCTAAAACGATATGTCAAACGGGTTATAAACTTAATTTCTTTTTTACCAAGACCAAAAAAAAAACTTAATTGCTTTCAACATTTTTTAAAATTGAAATATAGATAAGTTATCAAACCCTTATACTAAGTAAATAAAATTACATTTTATATCTAGTTTTATTCCTCCATCTAACTCTCAAACTTAACCTGAAATTTTATTTTTTTCCTAATTTCACACTTTTTCAACATTTAAATTAATTTATGATCGCTATTTATGCGTTTTACGTGAAATTAGGTAGAATTATTCTAGTTGTAGTCAATTTCAAATTCGATTTTCATGGAAAATGGTAGAGACAAGACATTCTAGAGATATAAGAGATGGTCTTTTATATATAAAAAAACCAGAGTACTACACAAATGTTTTAATTTAGACGAGAAATTTTTTAAAAAGCAGAGGACGAGAAATTAAACTAAGCAAGAAGGTCCTCAATACATGTGGAAGAATTTCAAAATTCTTTGTAATGAAAGCAATCTGGACAGGCGGTTTTCAGATCGCAAAGGTGGCAAGATTCAGGAGACATCATGTTCTGCAATGATTGGACGTACACCCACTTCTTCCGAACAGTGATGCCATGCAGTGTCTTCATATCATCCCGCCATTTCATTAAGACCATGTACTCTTCGCCTTCTACGGGATCGCCGTGGAGGAGGCGGAGCACACTGTAGAGGTAAGCAGCCTCCAAAATTAAATTGGCGCCCTCCACAATCGCCCCAACTTCTAAATATGTCATTTCGTTGTCGGGGTCGTTCTCGATGAAATAAGCAAGAATACCTTGAATGGAGAAAGCGACGAAGTTCTCATGTTCTACGTACGTTTCCAAAAATTCCACGAGAGCAAGCGCACGGAGAAGTCTCTTGACCAGCGGTGAGAGGCTTAGAGAATAGAGGACTCTAGGATTATTGGAGGCTGCTTTCATTTTGGTGCAGGTTGCTCTAGTGTTAGCGTAATCGGCGGAGGAAGCTTTGCCAACTTATTCGACGATCATGGTGAGGATTTCAATCGAGAATTGTTGTAGACTTACAATAGACCTCATGTTGTTCATGCTTTCTTTCTCTCTGTTTTTCGGTACTTTTATGTTTTTGAAGATGTTTTTGTTAGGAATCTATGTGTTTGATGGTTATGTCTAAATCAAGTATTTAATGGAAAATCCTTTAGGAAAGAGGTTTCTTTAGATCTGAGATTCACACTAAGAATTTGTATTCGTGGATTTGGACTTTAGATTTGATATAGATTTCCTATGAATCAAAGACTTTATTGAGATTGATCGTCGAGATAGAACAAACACAGTCGAAAAGAGAGTACAAAGAGAATTGATCGAGCTATCTAGTCGAAGTGTTCTTAGCTAGGTTTGGAATGTCTTGAATGAATCGCCACTTCTTCTTTAAATACTCTCGACTTTGATCTCCTTGTTCCGATATTTCGGGCTCGTCATCATAACGATCTCCGAGATTTGTGCGGATCAGTTGAACTGACGAAGACCGGGTTGCTCTATCTCCACGTCGTCTCCTGCCGAGCTCGAGCTCGATTGCTTCCCACTTCGGCATTGCTTGGGCCTTGTCAAGAAGTCAATCATATAGGCCCAACAGAGAATAACGGTCGATCTCTCTCTGTCTTGATACTGAACGGGCTCATAACGATGGGCCTTTGTTTTATTTGTTAATGGGCCGGATTTCCTAGAGGGAAATCCAGTACCAACAATAGCCCCCCAGCCCATTAGTTTCGACGAGTCGAGGTTAATGGGCGGTGGACGTTCTCGGGAAAATGCGCGCGTGTCTTAGGTATTGGAGAAAACCTAATGATTATTTTTGCCCCATCCGTAGATCTTGTTTTGATCGGATGGCTAGGATTGGGCGCGTGGATCGGATCAATCTATTTGCGGCGCGTTCGTTGCCACAACTAGTGTAACTCGATCTACCGTTGGTCTAGTCGATCATCAACGGTCTGAGATCTCTTGAGTTTGATAAATCTTATCGGCCTCGATTCGTGCGGATGTGACCTATCTTATCAGCCGTTTATCCCTGCCCTTAGACCTTATATCGACGGTCGAGATCGCAAGGGATCAAAGGATCCCAACTGTCTCGATCTTTTTTTGTAATTATTCACAAATTTCGAATTGAGCGGTTGAGATTGCGGGATACGAAATATCCCACGGATCTCGAGCACGAGATAGTTTAAAAGGGGAAGTTACCTAGCACGATTCCAATAACTGCTCGCACTACAAATCGACAAGGTAACTTCTTCTCCCTCATTCTATCATTTTTGCCTCTCGCTCTTGTTCCTTTTGCTGTTATTTCGAAACTCTTCTCTTTAGGGATTTCGTCTTTCCTCTTTTTATTTTTTCAAAAGAAAGAAATTCTCAGTACACCGACCATTATGGTTCGGAAAGATGCAGTCAGGGCGAGCTCAAACGCGGCGGCGGGACCGTTCGGTCCCCATCCACCGTCCAGTTTGACCGTGGACCATATACAAAAGTTGCGGACGAAGTGTCGGATCCCACCGGAGGTGGAGATAATCATCCCATCTCCGGCGATGTCGCCGGAAACCGTCGTCGAGGGCTATTGCTGTGCCTCTTATACCTATTTCGATAAATGCGGATTGTTTTTTCCAATCCCTCGCATTATCTCATGGGTTTTGGCTCAGCTTCAGCTGGCCTTTCATCAGATGACTCCGAATTTCGTCTGGTACGTTATCGGACTCGGAGTCAGAGCCGTCGAGGAGGGCATCGATTTCGGGGTCGAGGAGTTGATGAGGGTTTGTTCGGTGAAACATAACACTCGCTTCCCCGGGACTTACTACCTCTCTCCTCGTCATGGGAAGATCCTCGACGGGATCCCGACGAGGGATGTGTGGAAGAGTAAATATTTTTACTTCAGGATCAACCGTCACTCGGTCGAGGGCTTCGATTATTCGGTTATCCCGACGAAGTGGACAGCTAGTGTCGGTCAGCTTTTTAGGGTTTACTGGTTACCCTGATCGCTTTGATGTTCTTAGACCATGAACATCAATGAACCCCCCTTTGTGGGTTCTTAACATTTGTTTAATATTATTTTTATTTTATTTTTTTACAGAAGCAAAATCAAAAATCAAAAATCAAAAAAAAAAAAACCTGATCGCTTTGATGTTCTTAGTTGACATTAAGCCGTTTGTTAATATTTTTTTTTTTTGGTTTTTCTTGCAAAGGCTCCCGAGTCACTATCTCTGAACCCAATCACATCGAGCTTGATAGCTCATCTCAGGAGAGGAGATATCCGCTGGTCTAATTTCTCAGACCCGCGAATCCGAGCTGCCCTAGGTCCCGCGGCCCGACGACCTTCTTCATACCGATCTCGGCTTTCGCAAGACGAGTCGCTGCTCCCCCACCAGCCCGCTTCGACCAAAATCGTTCAGGCTCCGCTTCAGATTACCGAGCGGACTGGAGAGAGTAAGTATTCTGATTGGTTTGTGTAAGGACTTCCATGCTAGACGTCTTTTACTTGTCGAGCTGACTCGAGTCCGTTTTACCTGCAGATCGACTTATTTCAGACGACAGTTCTACCGCCAGTACCCCTTCTTTCGAAAAGATGTAGCGAAGATCGAGCAGCCGTCGGAACGGAAGGATCCCGTTGATCTGACGAAGAAAATGAAGGCCGGCGACTTGGGCAACACCCTTCTTTTTTCCATGGGCGAGGGGCCTCCTCCTCCTCCTTCAGTCCCTCCTCCTAACCCTGTTCAGGTCCCCCTGGCCACAGGATCCGGAGAGGCAAACATGGAGGTGGAGAATTTACCTCCTCTTTCGACCAGTCGAGAGCTAGCCCAGGTCCCGTCTGGAGAGCCTGTTTTGCGCAACTCCCGGTCGAATGGTTCGAGAGGATCGAACGGTCGGAGTCGGGACGGTCCTCCTCCTCCGGCGGCGAAGCGTCAAAGAACTGACGCGGAAGTGAGCTCGAGAAGATCGAGCCAGAATGTGGAGGCGAGGCCTGCCTCTTCTGGGTCCTCCGGATCTTTCAACTGGCGCTTCAGGCACCAGAAGGAATGTCCGATTGCGGATGACCCGACGGGTGTTGCCTATCTGCTGAGGCATTTTAAGCCCGCAGGCGTTCAGCTCCCAGCTGTTGGGGATATGGCCCTCGGTGATCCTTACACCGAGATGATGGCTGCTGCTGGGAAGGTAATGATTTCCCTCCTTCGCTTTCTTGACTTGTTTCACGCTTAATTTTTTGATTTTCCTTGTAGGCCTTGGAGGCCGCGAACAAGTTCGCGGCTAGGGCTGAGCGTGAGCTGCGAGAAATACCACAGGCGAGTGAGCTCGAGACCGTCAAGAAAACGTTAAGTGACCTGAAAACACAGTTGCAGGGGGCCTTGGCTCGGGTTTCTGTCGCGGAGGAGGCGAGTCAAAACGCTGTTGAGGCAGGTCGGGTTGCGGATATGCGGGCTGCGCAATGTCAGGCTGATTTGGACAAGGCTATCGCCGACCGAGAGCTTGATATCAAGGTGGCGGCCCACGAGGCGAGGAAGGGGCTAAATGATGAATACCTCAAGATTCTCGAGGGAATTGCGGCGAAGGAAAGCCAAAGGAAGGTTGTTGTGAGTGCTGAGATAAGGCTCCAAGAGGCCTTGGCCAATATCGCGCTTATCGCTGAGTTCGCCTCTGGCGAATTGGATTTGACCAAGGAGGTGATGGACTTGGCTGAGAAGAAGCGATTAGCTATGGAGGAGATGGACGCTGCAGCAGTTTCGGACTTCAGCATTAGCAAGCTCAATTTGCCGGTGATGTCGGACGATTCGGTGATCTTGGCGCGCCCTTTAAACCAGGTGGCCACTCGTCTTGATCAGTATGGGTCGAATCTCCCAACCGGAGTTAGCTCGCGAGCCAGCGATGAGGCTGAGGGTCGACTCGAGGAGGGAGGGACGGCCGGTGATCAGCCAGAGGATCGGGACGAGGCTTCCTCTCCTTCCAAGCAGTTCTAATAAATTTTAGTCGTGGCTGCCTCGAGGGGCTTTCATTTCCTTTTCCAGACTTTGTTGCCCAAGGGGGCTTTTGTTTTTGGTGTTGCCCTTAGTGGGCTTTTTGTTCGAACTCGGGGACATTGTGTCCTATTTTTTTATGAATTGCTTTTGAAACTTTCGTGCCTTAGCATAGATTCCACTGTATAACACCTTAGCTGTAGAATTGGCCGTTATGGCAGTTCGAACCTCTCCCGAGAGATCGAATAAATAACCTTAGGAAATTCTCAATGGACCTTTAGTTTGAACAAACTCGAGTCCGAGTTCTTCTTCGAGTATGTTCGAAGTTCGACTCTTTCAATGTTCAGAGTTCAAGTTTGGCGTTCCACGGAAATTTCTAAGTATAAGTCAAAAATGGACTTACACAGATTTTGAATGTGTGCGGAGGCCTTTTTTGTATGAGCAGTTGTCTCGTTTTATCAATCTTGACGTGGACTCGACCTCGTTGTTTTTGCTTAGAGGGAGGGGGTAGCCCCCCGATTCTTCTAAGCTGCATAAGGCTGGAAGAATTTTATGTTTTCGAGGGATCATTTCAGATCGCCTGATTTGGGACGACCATTTCAGTTCGTTCTGCCTAGAGGGACCATTTTGGGTCGCTTTGTTTTAGGGACGAGCATTTCAGTTCGTTCTGCTTGGAGGGACCATTTTGGGTCGCTTTATTTTTGGGACGAGCATTTCAGTTCGTTCAATGCTTGGAGGGATCATTTCAGTTCGCTTATTTTGGGGCGAGCATTTCAGTTCGCTCGATTTTGGGGCGAGCATTTCAGTTCGCTCGTATCACTTTATTTTAGGAGAGGCCATTTCAGGTCGCTTATTAATTTCATATCACTTGTCTTTTGAAGAGATAATTTCATATCACTTTATTTTAGGAGAGGCCATTTCAGGTCGCTTATGAAGGGATAATTTCATATCACTTATCTTTTGAAGAGATAATTTCATATCACTTTATTTTAGGAGAGGCCATTTCAGGTCGCTGAGAAGGGATAATTTCATATCACTTGTCTTTTGAAGAGATACTTTCATATCACTTTGATTTTTGAAGAGATAATTTCATATCGCTTTGCAGAATGTAATGGCGAAATATTTCGCGACGACTCTTAACTTTTACGATCGGAAAGAGACATTGGTAGGGAGACTTATTTTGATTTCACAAAGATAAGCTATTACGACTTCGTTTGAAGTTATCGAGCTCGGTAAGAGCTATGTGTTGGGGGGGGGGGGGGGGCGGCTGCGCTCGAAGTCGAGCTGCCTACGTACCCTTTTAAGGGGATCAAGCCATTTCGTAGTTCGATTATGTTGATGTACTTTTAGTGAAAGTACTTTTTGAGGTTGATGATGTTCCAAGGTCGTAGTTCAGGCTTCTGGGTTTCTACCGACTTGAGTCGGTAGACCCCGTCCTTCACAACATCAGTGACCTGGTAAGGACCTTCCCACTTTGCTCCTAACTTTCCAGCGTGTTCTTCCTTTTTATGGTCGAACACTTTCCGTAAGACGAGCTCGCCTACTTGAAACCTTCGAGTTTTGATCTTGGAATCGTAGTTGCGAGCTGCGACTTGTTGGTAGTTCTGGATTCGAGCTAGTGCGAGATTTCTCCTTTTGTCGATGAGATCAAGCTCGTCCGTTATCATCTTGTTGTTAAGTTCCTCTTGTCGTGGGCATTCTTCTTTGCGGATGCTTGACACGAGGATTTCGGCTGGTACTACCGCCTCGATCCCGTAAGCCAGCGAAAAGGGAGTTTCGCCGGTGGATTTGCGAGGAGTAGTCCGGTGAGTCCAGAGTACGGCTGGGAGCTCGTCGCTCCAGCTCGTTTTGCACTCATTGAGTCTTTTCTTAAGGTTGTTCATGATTGCTTTATTAGCTGCTTCTGCCAGTCCGTTTCCTTGAGGATAGCGGGGCGTTGAGTAAGTCAGCTTTATGTTCCAGGTTCTACAGAACTCCTTGAACATGTTTGATATGAATTGTGATCCGTTATCGGTGACGATCTCATGGGGTAGTCCATGTCGGCACACGATGTTTCGCCAGACGAACTCCTTAACGTGGACGTCTTTGATCTTTTGGTATGACTCTGCTTCGATCCACTTAGTGAAGTAGTCTGTCATTACCAATAGGTGTGTAGCTTTCTTTTTGCCGGATGGGACTAAAGGTCCCACGATGTCCATTCCCCATCGCATGAATGGGTATGGTGATGAGATAGAGGAGAGTTTCTCCGATGCTTGATGGATAATCGGGGCATGCTTTTGGCATTTGTCACATTTGCTGGAAAAAGATTCGCATTCGGTGGCCATTGTTGGCCAGAAATAGCCTTGCCTTTTGATTCGTACGGCCAGGGCTCGTCCTCCGGAATGGCTTCCGCAGGATCCGTCGTGGGCCTGCGTGATCACGGCTAGAGCTTTCTTTTTATCGAGGCATTTGAGGTAAGGTCCAGAGAGACTTCTTTTGAAGAGCTCTCCTTGCGTGACGCAGTACCTCGCACTCTGTGTCTTGAGTTTCCGCGCCTCCCATTTGTCGTCGGGGACTTCGCCATTTGTAATGTATCGAATGATCGGAGTTCTCCAATCTTCGTCATCATTAGGCTCTGGTCCTCGACTAGTGGATGCGGCTTGGATTGGTCCATCGGGGACGTTCGCGACGTACACGGCGCTTCTTGGATCGAGATCATCATCAATCTCGATGATGTCGCGACTGGTGTCCTTGGGACGTTCCTTGTGTTCGACCCCTTCCTTTGTGGTGGGCTCGTCCTCTCTCAAGGATAGAGCTTTCAGGGCTATGTCGATACTTGGTTTTTCGATCCCCTCGACTGGTATGATCCTTTTGAGGTTAGGATCCGATGTCGACGCTAGGGCGGCCAGGGCATCGTCTGCAGTGTTTTCCCTCTCACGGGATCCGTGTTAGATCAAAGAATTCGATCTGTTCGGCGAGCGTATGGACTACCTGTAGGTATGCTTCCATGCGTTCGTCTTTGGCCTCGTAGTCGCCATGATATTGGCTTGTGACCAATTGGGAATCGCTGAAGGCGTCTACTTCTCGGGCTCCTATCGCTATTGCTAGTCTGAGCCCGGCTATTAACGCTTCGTATTCTGCTTCGTTATTTGATGCGGCGATGCCCAGTCTGAAAAACTGTTCCAATACTTCGCCAGTGGGGGAGACCAGTTTTACTCCGACTTCGGATCCTTGCCTCGAGGAAGCTCCATCGACGTAGAGTTTCCATTTCTTGGCGGAGGTCGGGTCGAGTTCTATGGTCGGGGGGAGCTCGATTATTAAATCTGCCAGCACTTGCGCTTTTAGACACGTCCGAGCTTTATATTCTATGTCATACTCGCTGAGTTCGATAGCCCATTTGACCAGTCGACCTGACTGGCTTGGACTATGAAGGATGGTTCTCAGTGGCTGAGAGGTCATCACTATAATTGAGTGCGATTGGAAGTATGGTCGAAGTTTCCGAGCCGATGTGACTAGCGCTAAAGCGAGTTTTTCCATGGCGGGGTACCTGGTTTCAGCATCGATTAAGGTCTTACTGATGTAGTACACCTGTCGTTGCTCGTTTTTTTATTCGCGAACCAGGACTCCACTTACTGCTGCCGTGGAAACAGCTAGGTAGAGGTAGAGGGGCTCCCCTTCCACTGGTTTCGCCAGTATAGGTGGTTTTCTTAGGTAAGACTTGAGCTGGGTGAATGCTTCTTCGCACTTTTCTTCCCAGAGGAACTTCTTGTTCGCTTTGAGCAAGTGATAGAAGGATAGACATTTATCAGTCGACCTCGAGATGAAGCGGTTCAAAGCGGCTATTTTTCCAGTCAGGCGCTGGACTTCTCGCGTTGTTCTGGGAGATTTCATCTCTATAAATGTCGCGAACTGTTTGGGGTTCGCTTCGATCCCTCTTTCGTGAAGGATTGTTTAGCGTTTGTCCTGGTTTAATTCTGTCAGATTAAACTCTACTAAACATATTGGATCTAGGTTCTCTTGCAGAATCATTAGGGATCTCAGTAATACCTTGTTATGCAGCGGAAGAAATCAGGTATGAGTCAGAGATCAGCAGAACCACCAAGAGGTTGTTCCTCCAAAGGCTCACACACGCACACTTCAGGAAAAATGGCTGCTAGACCAGAGAGAGGGAGGCGCAGAGAGAGAGAGAGAGGCGCAGGAGGGAGAGCTAAAAAAGAGAGCTAGGTCAAGTTTTAATTATAAAACCCTTGTCTAGTTCTGTTGGGCTTTTGGGCCCAATTCCCAGTCTGATTAAATCCCTTAGATTTAATCAAGCCCTTTATTCTCTCTAAGTATAGTAAATGCCTAGCACTTTTACCGTACTTCTGCTGAACCGTTCCCTCATAGTTTCCTGTTAGCTTAGGCGTGTGACCCATATGGGATCATATAATAAAGGTAATAAATCCAAGACTTATAGATCATGAGCGGACTCTAGCAAGCCATCATGACCCCCAGTATTATATGACTTATGTCTGATCATTGACATACTCTTACTTTCTAGAGACAGTACAGAGATTACCGGACATAATTCCAACAATCTCCCACTTGTACTGGAATCTCTGTATTCATATTCCTTTTGTCTCAATATCTCGATTAGTCATAAGGCAAGATTAGTGTCATCCTTATAAATCCTAATCATGTTCATCGGACTCTGATTTGATACTGACAATCCAAACGACTCGGGACAGTCCGTTTGAGCATGGCCATGCATTTTCCAGTATTCAAATCTCCGATTGGCCTAGAGATATTCACTCCATTTATATTGGAGGGACAAATCCCGTCTTGTTCCATCACTGTAAACTACTCATTTCATAATACACCCAAACAAGGTCCTTATAACTATCGCTTAACGACAGCGTTAGACAATGATCAAAGCGCATCAGTTCATGTGCAGTCACATGCATGCGAACTCAGGTCTAAGGACTATACTCTATAGTCGTAGTAAGAATCTCTTATGACACAGATATAAATATCCTGAAGAGTTCTTATAAGCGGGTCATGTCTGGTCGTATGTACCCCAACATACACCTATGTACTAACTTTGATGCCGTGCATCTATGACATCCTGAGACTTTGTCATAAGTCACATACCAATCTAGTCTCACGCGGTTGTTGGTGTTCCAATTTCAACAACCTTCGACTAGGGACAGGATGATATAAGCCATCTATCAAATATAGGGTCTCATGATCAAGCTAAATGACTTTGATGACTCAAGATCAAGTCACTTACTTCGATGACCTATAAAATGGTTCATATCATTTTGGAACGATTATTTCATCACAGTTAAAATAATCTTGAAATAATAATTTTATTTAAACATCATAAAATGTTTTACAAGAACATATCAATAACTAAATAAAGCCCTCAAACTCCCACTCAAATTTAGATTACATTTCAATGTCTCTAATGCCTACAGCTCCAGTCAGATACTCGAGCTTAGGCCTTGGGAGTGGCTTTGTCAATGGATCAGCGACATTATCATCTGTCGGAACTCGGCTGATCTTGACTTCCTTTCTATTAATGATATCACGTATCAAGTGAAATCTTCTTAGTATATGCTTGGATTTCTGGTGTGATCTTGGTTCCTTTGCCTGAGCTATAGCACCATTGTTATCACAAAACAGTGCCAGAGGCTCAGCTGCATTCGGTATCACACCTAGTTCAATAATGTGTTGGAATTGTGTCCAGCAATCTCTGTACTGTCTCTATAACGTAAGAGTATGTCAGTGATCAGACATAAGTCATACAATGCTGGGGGTCATGATGGCTTGCTAGAGTCCGCTCATGATCTATAAGTCTTGGACTTATTGCCTTTATTGTATGATCCCATATGGGTCACACGCTTAAGCTAGCAGGAAATAATGTTGAAAGGCATAGCAGAAGTACGACAAAAGTGCTAGGCATTTGTCGTACTAAGAGAGAATGAATAATGGGTCTGATTAAATGTGATTTAATCAGATTGGGCCCAAAAGCCCAAAAGGGAAGGAGAAGGCTTTTAATGACTAAAAGCCAAAGTCTCCTTCTCCCTAACCCTAACCCAGCCGCGATTCTCCTCTCTCTCTGCGCCCCATCTCAGCTCGGTCTAGCAACCAGTTTCCTGCGATTGCGTGTGTGAGCCTTTGGAGGATCCATCTCTCGGTGTATCTCCCTGATCATTGACCTGTTCATCAATTCCGCTGCAAACAAACAGGTAAAAGGTGAGATCATATGTTTCTAAATAAGAACACCTAGATCTAATGCATGTTTAGGTTGATATCAATATGAGAATTGAATCAGGATCAACCAAAACATCCAACAGTGGTATCAGAGCCATTGGTTCTTAGGTTTCTTGTTTTAGATTCATTGTTTAGGTTGTTAAATCTGATTAGAATTGTTTTTGAATCAATTACTGATAAGATAAAACGATTAAGAATCAGAATTGAACTCTAAACACACAAGAAAAATCGCAAAACATGAGCTATATGACTCAGATTTGCGATTGGCCGGGTATTGGATCAACCGGCTTGGCCGGTTGGTGTGTATGGCCGAGAGGTATGGCCGGTTGGTCGGATCGGACGGATGGATCGAGTCGATCGCGTCGTCCCGATCGCTTCCCGGCTGTCCCGCGTGATCGAGGCCGAGTACCGTCCCGACCGTCCCACCCGAACGTCCCGAGCTCGTCCCGTCCAGCTGCATCCCGATCACGTGAGGCTCGGCCGTCCGTGGATCGTGGATTGAACGCGGCTGGTCGGCTGTGATCGTGTGGATTAGGTCACGGCCATGGATGGTTCGTGACCGGTTCAATCTCGGTTAGGTGATTCGGTTTAAGATTTAATTAAAATCTTCGTTCTGGTTTAATAAACAGATTAATAATTTTATTAAATCTGGTTAAACCGGAATAAGAAATCCAATGTCGAAAGAATTATTGGATTTAGTGCCTAAACCAGGATTTCTAATTTGATTTGGTTGGACCAAATAAATTGAGAAAATCCGGTTTAGTAAATAACCGGTTGACAATTGTGGTCATCGTAGTAATTGAAACTTGGTTAGACCAGTTTTAATGAACCAGACCGGTTATGTCAATTAATTGGACAATTGGGTCATGTCTTGGACATGGACCAATTCTTGGGCCTCGGGCCAAGAAGTTAAAACAATTGGGCCATTAATTGAGTCATTCTTCAGATTTAAATTTAAAACTTATTTTATAAAATAAAATTATGAAATTCGATTTTAAATTTTATAAAGTTCCGAAATTTCGAAATTAGAAAGTTTCCAAAATTAGAAGTTTCTGAATTTGCGGGTTTTGGATTTTAAAGAAGTTTCTAAAGTTAGAAAGTTTCCGGTTTTAGAAAGTTTCCAATTTTAGAAAGTTTCCAAAAAATAGTAGGTTTCCATAAATAGAAAGTTTCCCGAAATAGTAATCTTCTATTTTGGGAATGATTTTAATAAACCTACGGACCTCAAACAATATCAAGCGTTGGATGTCTTGTCCAGGCTATGTCAGCTGTCAAAGCCCATTCAATTGCATTCATGGCCTTACAGTGTGAGGATGTCTGCTTTTGCGTGGGTAAGACGGTTTGTGATTCATAAATGTCATTGGGAGTCCCAGACATTAATGATTACATGACTGTATAGTCCGGTTTTCTTGACTAGGCCATCGGGAGTCCCGGGCCTTGAGACATCAGGGTGGATTGGGCCTCGGGCCCAGATTCACAACCAAGAGTTATATCACGGATATAATTAGCCGATATAGGGCTTACCGATATAAGCTAAGATTGGGTGACGGCCAGTGGCCCACTTTGATCTTAGTTATATGTGGATCTTGGAATCATTATATTCTATTGAGGGTAACTTAGGTTATTGAATATAATGCATGATTAATCATATTATACTTTAATACGAGATTAATCATTTTGAACATATAACTAATAACCTTTTTATTTATATATTTCAGATATGACTACTACAAGCACACAAAACACGTTCTCGATCCGGTCTGTTCTCGAGAAGGAGAAGCTGACTGGAACGAACTTCCTGACATGGTCAAGGAACTTGAGGCTGGTCCTCAAGCAGGAGAAGAAGGATTACGTCCTTCGAGATCCCCTCCCCGAGAGGCCTCTTGCCAATGCTGCCAGGACTCTGCACAATGCTTGGGAAAAGCATTCGTCAGATGAAAATGATGTTTATTGCCTGATGTTGGTGACAATGACTCCAGAGCTGCAAAAGCAGTTCGAAAGTGTGTTGTCTCCAATCGAAATCATGGCAAGCCTGAAATCGCTTTTTCAGGAGCAGGCTAGGACCGAGAGGTTCCAGACAGTTAAGAACCTCTTGGACTGTAAGTTGGCTGCGAATGCGGCAGTGAGTCCTCATGTGTTGAAGATGATGGGTTATCTCGATCATCTTCACAAACTCGACTGCCCAATCAGCCAGGAACTTGCCTGCGACATCATTCTGCAGTCTTTACCTGCAAGTTATGATCAGTTCATTCTGAACTTTAACATGCATGGCTTGAGTAAGACACTGCCTGAGCTTCACGGAATGCTCAAGACTGCAGAGCCCAACTTGAAGAAAACCGCCAAGGACCCCAATGTACTTATGGTACAAAAGGGCAAGGGGTTTAAGAAGTCTTCTGCTAAGGATAAGGGAAAGGCCAAGGGTGTCCAAGTCGTGGACTCAGACACGCCAAAGCCCAAGCCCAAGTCCAAGGCTGGGCCTACTGACATGTGCAGGTTCTGCAAAGAACTGGGGCATTGGAGAAGAGATTGCAAGAAATTCCAGGAAGGTCTAAAGGAATTAAAGAAGAAGACTTTCGAGACTTCTTCATCAGGTATTTTTGTTATAGAAGTTAATACAACTACTTCTGATAATACCTCATGGGTCATGGATACTGGTTGTGGGGCTCATATTTGTACTAATATGCAGGCACTCAGCAACAGTAGAAGGCTGAAGCAAGGACAAGTGGAACTACGAGTTGGGAATGGAGCGAAAGTTTCAGCACTAGCTGTAGGAACTTACTTGTTGTCTTTACCTTCGGGATTGATTTTAGAACTTAATAATTGTTATTTTGTACCTGCTATAAGCAGAAATATTATTTCAATTTCTTTGTTGGATTTGGAAGGTTATGATTTTTCAGTTAAGAATAAATTATGTTCCTTCAATCGCAACAATTTGTTCTATGGTTCTGCCCCCCTTACGAATGGGCTTTACATACTCGATCAATCTGCGCCAATTTATAACATTAATACAAAACGGTTTAAACCTAATGAGGAAAACCGAACGTTTCTATGGCATTGTCGTTTAGGGCACATCAGCGAGAAACGCATCAAGAGGCTCCATTCGAATGGACTTCTTGGCTCATTTGACTTTGAGTCATGTGAGAAATGCGAATCCTGCATGATGGGCAAAATGACACGGGCCCCCTTTAATAAACCTAACGAGAGGGCCAGTGACTTATTGGGCCTGATACACACTGATGTGTGTGGCCCAATGTCCACTAATGCAAGAGGAAACTATCAGTACTTCATTACCTTCACTGATGATTTCAGTAGGTATGGATATGTTTACTTAATGAAACATAAGTCTGAATCTTTTGAGAAGTTCAGAGAATTCCAAAATGAAGTACAGAACCAACTTGGCAAAAGCATTAAGGCTCTTCGGTCCGACCGAGGAGGAGAATACTTAAGCCAGGAATTCAGTGATCATCTGAGAGAGTGTGGGATCGTATCCCAACTCACTCCTCCTGGAACACCTCAATGGAATGGTGTTTCTGAGAGGAGAAATCGGACCTTATTGGATATGGTTCGATCTATGATGAGTCACACAGACCTTCCAATATCCCTTTGGGGATATGCTCTGCTAACAGCAGTGTTCACATTAAACAGAGCGCCATCAAAAGCAGTAGCAAAGACACCATATGAATTATGGACTGGAGTGGCTCCAGTGCTGTCTTATCTCAGAATTTGGGGTTGTGAAGCCTATGTCAAGAGATTAATCTCAGACAAGCTTACACCAAAATCTGACAAATGTTACTTCATTGGTTATCCACGGGAAACCAAGGCTTATTACTTCTATCTACGTTCCGAGAACAAGATCTTTGTTGCCCGGGATTGTAACTTTCTTGAGAGAGAGTTTCTCTCTAAGAAAGGCAGTGGGAGTAAGGTACTGCTTGAAGAAATTCAAGATGAACAGGATACTGCTCAACCTAATGAGGAAGAGCAGCAGGAGGATCTACAAGAAATTGTAGAGCCTGAACCTGTAGTACCTGAAGTTCGAAGATCCGGGAGGATCCGTCACGAACCCGAGAGATATCAGGGATTCCTCGTGACTGACTGTCATGATCTTTTGATCATTGATGGTGATGAACCATCGAACTTCAATCAAGCCATGATGGGCCCAGATTCCTCTAAGTGGCGCAAGGCCACTGATTCCGAAATGGACTCCATGTCGGTCAACCAAGTATTTTCGTTGGTTGACTTACCCGTTGGTGTAAAAGCCATCGAGTGCAAATGGATCTTCAAGAAGAAGATTGACGTGGATGGAAATGTCCAGATTTATAAAGCCAGGTTGGTGGCAAAAGGTTTCAGACAAGTTCACGGTGTGGACTACGATGAAACCTATTCACCGGTGGCTATGATGAAATCTATTCGGATTCTACTAGCAACTGCAGCTTTTCATGATTATGAAATTTGGCAGATGGACGTGAAAACCGCCTTCCTGAATGGTATTCTGGAAGAGGATGTGTATATGACACAACCTGACGGTTACATAGATCCAAAGAATGCTGGGAAAGTATGCAAGCTTCATAAATCCATTTATGGATTGAAGCAAGCATCGAGGAGCTGGAATCTTCGTTTTGATGAAGCGATCAAGCAATTTGACTTTATCAGAAACGAAGAAGAACAATGCGTGTATAAGAAAACTAGTGGGAGCAAAATCGTTTTTCTTATTCTGTATGTTGATGACATACTGCTTCTCGGAAACGACATTCCAATGCTGAAGTCTGTAAAAGACTGGCTTGGAAGTTGTTTTTCCATGAAAGACATGGGTGAAGCCGCATACGTTCTTGGAATTAGGATCTATCGGGATAGACCTAAGAGGCTGATAGGCTTGTGTCAAGACTCATACATTGACAAAGTCCTACAAAGATTCAGCATGAAAGATTCCAAGAAGGGCTTCACGCCAATGGTACATGGCACGACGCTAAGCAAGAAGCAGAGCCCTACGTCGGCTGCTGAGCTTGAGCGCATGAAGAATATTCCTTATGCATCTGCAATAGGATCTGTCATGTATGCCATGATCTGTACTCGTCCTGATGTTGCTTACGCATTGAGCATGACGAGTAGATACCAGTCAAATCCAGGTGAAAACCATTGGATTGCCGTAAAGAACATCTTGAAGTATCTAAGACATACTAAGGATAAGTTCTTAGTGTACGGTGGAAGTGATGTGCTTAAAGTCAGTGGATTCACGGACGCAAGTTTCCAGACAGACACAGATGATTTCCGGTCACAGTCCGGTTATGTCTTTTGTCTGAATGGCGGTGCAGTAAGTTGGAGAAGCTCCAAGCAGGACACCGTTGCTGATTCCACTACAGAAGCTGAATATATCGCCGCCTCGGAAGCAGCGAAGGAAGCTGTTTGGATTCGAAAGTTCATTATGGAACTAGGTGTGATACCAGATGCGGCTGAGCCTCTGGCACTATTTTGTGACAACAATGGTGCTATAGCTCAGGCAAAGGAACCAAGATCACACCAGAAATCCAAGCATGTTCAAAGAAGATATCACTTGATACGTGACATCATTAATAGAAAGGAAGTCAAGATCAGCCGAGTTCCGACAGATGATAACGTCGCTGATCCGTTGACAAAGCCACTCCCAAGGCCTAAGCTCGAGTTCCTGACTGAAGCTGTAGGCATTAGAAACATTGAAATGTAATCTAAATTTGAGTGGGAGTTTTGTGAGCTTTATTTTAGTTATTTGATACGTTCTTGTAAAACATTATTATTTATGTTTTAATGAAATTATTATTTCAAGATTATTTTAACTGTGATGAAATAATCGTTCCAAAATGATATGAACCATTTTATAGGTCATCGAAGTAAATGATTTGATCTTGAGTCATCGAAGTCATTTAGCTTGATCATGAGATCCTATATTTGATAAATGTTTTATATCATCCTGTCCCTAGTCGAAGGTTGTTGAAATTGGAACACCAACAACCGTGTAAGACTGGATTGGTACGTGACTTATGACAAAGTCTCAGTGTGTCATAGATGCTCGGCATCAAAGTCAGTACGTAGGTGTATGTTGGGAACATACGACCGGACAAGACCCGCTAATAAGAACTCTTCAGGATATTTATATCTGTGTCATAAGAGATTCTTACTACGACTATAGAGTATAGTCCTTAGACCTGAGTTCGCATGCATGTGACTGCATATGGACTGATGCACTTTGATCATTGTCTAACGCTATCGTTCTGCGATAGCTATAAGGACCTTGTTTGGGTACATCATGAGATGAGTAGTTCACAGTGATGGAACAAGATGGGATTTGTCCCTCCAATATAAATGGAGTGAATATCTCTAGGCCAATCGGAGATTTGAATACTGGAAAACGCATGGCCATGCTCAAACGGACTTTCCCGAGTCGTTTGTATTGTCAGTATCAAATCAGAGTCCGATGAACAAGATTAGGCTTTATAAGGATGACACTAATCTTGCCTTATGACTAATCGAGATATTGAGACGAAAGGGATTATGAATACAGAGATTCCAGTTCAAGTGGGAGATTGTTGGAATTGTGTCCAGCAATCTCTGTACTGTCTCTATAACGTAAGAGTATGTCAGTGATCAGACATAAGTCATACAATGCTGGGGGTCATGATGGCTTGCTAGAGTCCGCTCATGATCTATAAGTCTTGGACTTATTGCCTTTATTGTATGATCCCATATGGGTCACACGCTTAAGCTAGCAGGAAATAATGTTGAAAGGCATAGCAGAAGTACGACAAAAGTGCTAGGCATTTGTCGTACTAAGAGAGAATGAATAATGGGTCTGATTAAATGTGATTTAATCAGATTGGGCCCAAAAGCCCAAAAGGGAAGGAGAAGGCTTTTAATGACTAAAAGCCAAAGTCTCCTTCTCCCTAACCCTAACCCAGCCGCGATTCTCCTCTCTCTCTGCGCCCCATCTCAGCTCGGTCTAGCAACCAGTTTCCTGCGATTGCGTGTGTGAGCCTTTGGAGGATCCATCTCTCGGTGTATCTCCCTGATCATTGACCTGTTCATCAATTCCGCTGCAAACAAACAGGTAAAAGGTGAGATCATATGTTTCTAAATAAGAACACCTAGATCTAATGCATGTTTAGGTTGATATCAATATGAGAATTGAATCAGGATCAACCAAAACATCCAACATAATGAACTTTCGTATCCAAACAGCTTCCTTCGCTGCTTCTGAGGCGGCGACATATTCAGCTTCTGTAGTGGAATCAGCAACGGTGTCTTGCTTGGAGCTTCTCCAACTGATTGCACCGCCATTCAGACAAAAGATATAACCGGACTGTGACCGGAAATCATCTTGGTCTGTCTGGAAACTTGCGTCCGTGAATCCACTGACTTCAAGCACATTACTTCCGCCGTACACCAAGAACTTATCCTTAGTATGTCTTAGATACTTCAGGATATTCTTGACGGCAATCCAGTGGTTTTCACCTGGATTTGACTGGTATCTACTCGTCATGCTCAATGCATAAGCAACATCAGGACGAGTACAGATCATGGCATACATGATAGATCCTATTGCAGATGCATAAGGAATATTCTTCATGCGCTCAAGCTCAGCAGCCGTCGTAGGGCTCTGCTTCTTGCTTAGCGTTGTGCCATGTACCATTGGCGTGAAGCCCTTCTTGGAATCTGCCATGCTGAATCTATGCAGGACTTTGTCAATGTATGAATCTTGACACAAGCCTATCAGCCTTTTAGATCTATCCCGGTAGATCCGGATTCCAAGAACGTATGCGGCTTCACCCATGTCTTTCATGGAAAAACAACTTCCAAGCCAGCCCTTTACCGACCGCAGCATTGGTACGTCGTTTCCGAGAAGCAGTATGTCATCGACATACATAATAAGAAATACTATCTTGCTCCCACTAGTCTTCTTATACACGCATTGTTCTTCTTCGTTTCTGATGAAGTCAAATTGCTTGATCGCTTCATCAAAACGAAGATTCCAGCTCCTCGATGCTTGCTTCAATCCATAAATGGATTTATGAAGCTTGCATACTTTCCCAGCATTCTTTGGATCTATGTAACCGTCAGGTTGTGTCATATACACATCCTCTTCCAGAATTCCATTCAGGAAGGCGGTTTTCACGTCCATCTGCCAAATTTCATAATCATGAAAAGCTGCAGTTGCTAGTAGAATCCGAATAGATTTCATCATAGCCACTGGGGAATAGGTTTCATCATAATCCACACCGTGAACTTGCCTGAAACCTTTTGCCACCAACCTGGCTTTATAAATCTGGACATTTCCATCCACGTCGATCTTCTTCTTGAAGATCCATTTACACTCGATGGCTTTTACACCAGCGGGTAAATCAACCAATGAAAACACTTGGTTGACCGACATGGAGTCCATTTCGGAATCAGTGGCCTTACGCCACTTAGAGGAATCTGGGCCCATCATGGCTTGATTGAAGTTCGATGGTTCATCACCATCAATGATCAGAAGATCATGACAGTCAGTCACGAGGAATCCCTGATATCTCTCGGGTTCGTGACGGATCCTCCCGGATCTTCGAACTTCAGGTACTACAGGTTCAGGCTCTACAATTTCTTGTAGGTCCTCCTGCTGCTCTTCCTCATTAGGTTGAGCAGTATCCTGTTCATCTTGAATTTCTTCAAGCAGTACCTTACTCCCACTGTTTTTCTTAGAGAGAAACTCCCTCTCAAGAAAATTACAATCCCGGGCAACAAAGATCTTGTTCTCGGATCGTAGGTAGGAGTAATAAGCCTTGGTCTCCTTTGGATAACCAATGAAGTAGCATTTATCAGACTTTGGTGTAAGCTTGTCAGAGATTAATCTCTTGACATAGGCTTCACAACCCCAAATTCTAAGATAAGACAGCATTGGAGTTTCTCCAGTCCATAGTTCATATGGTGTCTTAGCTACTGCTTTTGATGGCGCTCTATTTAGAGTGAACACTGCTGTTAGCAGAGCATATCCCCAAAGGGATATTGGAAGGTCTGTGTGACTCATCATAGACCGAACCATATCCAATAAGGTCCGATTCCTCCTCTCAGATACACCATTCCATTGAGGTGTTCCAGGAGGAGTGAGTTGGGAAACTATCCCACACTCTCTTAGATGATCACCGAACTCTTGGCTCAAGTATTCTCCTCCTCGGTCGGACCGAAGAGCTTTAATGCTTTTGCCAAGTTGGTTCTGTACTTCATTTTGGAATTCTCTGAATCTCTCAAACGATTCAGACTTATGTTTCATTAAATAAACATATCCATACCTGCTGAAATCATCAGTGAAGGTAATGAAGTACTGATAGTTTCCTCTTGCATTTGTGGACATTGGGCCACACACATCAGTGTGTATTAGGCCCAATAAGTCACTGGCCCTCTCGTTAGGTTTATTAAAGGGGGCCCGCGTCATTTTGCCCATCAGACAGGATTCGCATTTCTCACATGACTCAAAGTCAAATGAGCCAAGAAGTCCATTCGAATGGAGCTTCTTAATGCGTTTCTCACTGATGTGCCCTAAACGACAATGCCATAGAAACGTTCGGTTCTCCTCATTAGGTTTGAACCGTTTGGTATTAATGTTATATATTGGTGCGGATTGATCAAGTATGTAAAGCCCATTCGTAAGAGGGGCACAACCATAGAACAAATTATTGCGATTGAAGGAACATAATTTATTCTTAACTGAAAAATCATAACCTTACAAATCCAACAAAGAAACTGAAATAATATTTCTGCTTAGCGCATGTACAAAATAGCAGTTATTAAGTTCTAAAACCAATCCCGAAGGTAAAAACAACAAGTATGTGCCTACAGCTAGTGCAGGAACTTTCGCTCCATTCCCAACTCGTAGCTCCACTTGTCCTTGCTTCAGCCTCCTACTGTTGCTGAGTGCCTGCATATTAGTACAAATATGAGCCCCACAACCAGTATCCATAACCCATGAGGTATTATCAGAAGTAGTTGTATTAACTTCTATAACAAAAATACCTGATGAAGAAGTCTCCAGAGTCTTCTTCTTCAATTCCTTTAGACCTTCCTGGAATTTCTTACATTCTCTCCTCCAATGCCCTGGTTCTTTGCAGAACCTGCAGATGTCAGTAGGCCCAGCCTTGGACTTGGGCTTGGGCTTTGACGTGTCCTTGTCCGAGACTTGAACAGCCTTAGCCTTTCCCTTGTCCTTAGCAGAGGATTTCTTAAAGCCCTTGCCCTTTTGCACCATAAGCACGTTGGGGTCCTTGGCTTTTCTCAAGTTGGGCTCTGCAGTCTTGAGCATTCCGTGAAGCTCAGGCAATGTCTTACTCAAGCCATGCATATTGAAGTTCAGGATGAACTGATCATAGCTTGCAGGTAAAGACTGCAGAACGATGTCGCAGGCAAGTTCCTGGCTGATAGGGCAGTCGAGTTTCTGAAGATGATCGAGATAACCCATCATCTTCAAGACATGAGGACTCACTGCCGCACTTGCAGCCATTTTGCAGTCTAAGAGGTTCTTAACAGTCTGGAACCTCTCAGTTCTTGCCTGCTCCTGAAAAAGCGATTTCAGGCTTGCCATTATCTCGATGGGCGACAGCACACTCTCGAACTGCATTTGCAATTCAGGAGTCATGGTTGCCAACATCAGGCAATAGACATCATTTTCATCTGACGAATGCTTTTCCCAAGCATTGTGCAGATTCCTGGCGGCATTGTTTGGAGGCCTCTCGGGGAGGGGATCACGAAGGACATATTCCTTCTTCTCCTGCTTGAGGACCAGCCTCAAGTTCCTTGACCACGTCAGGAAGTTCGTTCCAGTCAGCTTCTCCTTGTCGAGAACAGACCGGATTGAGAATGTGTTTTGTGTGCTTGTTGTAGTCATTGCTGAAATTTAAGATAAAAAGGATTTTTAGTTTATATGTTCAATATGAGTAAACTCGCATTATATTCAATAACATTAGTTACCCTCAAAAGAATATAATGATTCCAAGATCCACATATAACTAAGATCAAAGTGGGCCACTGGCCGTCACCCAACCTTAGCTTATATCGGTAAGCCCTATTTCGGCTAATTATATCCGTGATATAACTCTTGGTTGTGAATCTGGGCCCGAGGCCCAATCCACACTGATGTCTCAAGGTCCGGGACTCCCGATGACCCAGTCAAGAAAACCAGACTATACAGTCATGTAATCACTAATGTCTGGGACTCCCAATGACATTAATGAATCACAAACTGTCTTACCCACGCAAAAGATAGACACCCTCACACTGTAAGGCCATGTGTACGATTGAATGGGTTTCAACAGCTGACATAGACTGGACAAGACATCCAACGCTTGATATTATTTGAGGTTTATAGGTTTTTCTTAAAATTTCATTCCAAAATAGAAGATTACTATATTTGGAAACTTTCCATTTTTGGAAACCTACTGTTTTTGGAAACTTTCATAATTGGAAACTTCCTAAATATGGAAACTTTCTAACTATAGAAATTTCCTAAATATCCAAAAGCATGCAAATCTAGAAATTTCTATTCTAAGAAACTTTCTAATTTAAAATTTTGGAAACTGATTAATTTTAAAATCAAATTTTAATTATTAAATGAATTTTAAAATAAATCTGAAGAAAAGACTCAAATAACTGGCCCAATTGTTTTAACTTCTTGGCCCAAGGCCCAAGAATTGGTCTATGTCCAAGACATAACCCAATTGCCCAATTAAATGACATAACCGGTCTGGTTCATTAAAATTGGTCTAACCAAGATTAATTACTACGATAACCACAATTGTTAACCGGTTATTTACTAAACCGGATTTTCTCAATTTATTTGGTCCAACCAAATCAAATTAGAAAACCACTGGTTTAGGCACTAAATCCAATTTTAAACGACATTGGATTTCTTATCACGGTTTAACCAGATTTAATAAATATTATTAAGTCTGTAAACCGTAACGATTAGATTTTTAATTATTTTAAACCGAACCACAAACCAAAACCGAACCGGCCAAGTTGTGACCATCGATCCGATCGGGACGTGATCGGGACGAGACGAGCTCGGGTCGTGCGATCGGGACGAGAGCGGGACGAGAGCGGGACGATAGCAGGATGCGATCGCATGATGCAAGGCGATCCATCGGTCCATCTCGCGCGCTTCATCGCTGATCGGAATGACCACGCGACACGATCCAACGAACGATCGGTCCGTGCGTCATGCACCGATCGGACGCATACCAATCCAACCTTGATCGGTTCATGCGGTTTTCGATTAGGGTTTTTATAGGTTTTAATTCTTTTGTTTCTTAAGTGTTTTCTTATCAATTTCAAGCAATGATTGATTCAAACACTTCTAAACAACCTAAACATGATTCTAACAAGAAATCCTAATAGAACCAATGGCTCTGATACCACTGAAGGATTGTTTAGCGTTTGTCCTGGTTTAATTCTGTCAGATTAAACTCTACTAAACATATTGGATCTAGGTTCTCTTGCAGAATCATTAGGGATCTCAGTAATACCTTGTTATGCAGCGGAAGAAATCAGGTATGAGTCAGAGATCAGCAGAACCACCAAGAGGTTGTTCCTCCAAAGGCTCACACACGCACACTTCAGGAAAAATGGCTGCTAGACCAGAGAGAGGGAGGCGCAGAGAGAGAGAGAGAGAGGCGCAGGAGGGAGAGCTAAAAAAGAGAGCTAGGTCAAGTTTTAATTATAAAACCCTTGTCTAGTTCTGTTGGGCTTTTGGGCCCAATTCCCAGTCTGATTAAATCCCTTAGATTTAATCAAGCCCTTTATTCTCTCTAAGTATAGTAAATGCCTAGCACTTTTACCGTACTTCTGCTGAACCGTTCCCTCATAGTTTCCTGTTAGCTTTGGCGTGTGACCCATATGGGATCATATAATAAAGGTAATAAATCCAAGACTTATAGATCATGAGCGGACTCTAGCAAGCCATCATGACCCCCAGTATTATATGACTTATGTCTGATCATTGACATACTCTTACTTTCTAGAGACAGTACAGAGATTACCGGACATAATTCCAACATTTCGGTCACTAGGTAACCAAGGAATTCTCCTGAGGGGACCCCGAATGTGCACTTCGCTGGATTGAGGTTCATCCCGTATTTATTGAGAATGATAAAGCATTCTTTTAGCTGGGGGATATGGTCCTCATACCTGGAAGATTTGACCAGCATATCGTCGATGTAGACTTCCATGGTTTTACCCAGGAGTCTTGAAAACATCTTGTTGACGAGGCGTTGGTAAGTTGCTCTTGCATTTTTCAACCCGAAGGGCATGACTTTGTAGCAGTACGTTCCTCGATCAGTTATGAACGAAGTTTTTTCTTGGTCCTCAGGGTTCATTAGTATTTGGTTATACCCCGAGAAGGCATCCATGAAGGATAGCAGTTGGTGTCCAGTGGTAGCTTCGACCAGTCGGTCGATGTGCGGGAGTGGGAAGCTGTCCTTCGGATATGCTTTGTTGAGATTTGTGAAATCTACACAGACTCTCCACTTCCCGTTCTTTTTCTTTACCACTACGGGGTTCGCAAGCCAGTCGGGGTACTTGACCTCTCTGATTGATCCGATTTTTAATAACCGATCGACCTCGTCGTTGACGGCTCGAGCTCGTTCCGGGCCTAGTTTCCGACGCTTTTGTCTTACCGGTTTGTAGGTTGGGTCGACATTCAGCTCGTGGCTGGTTACGTCGATGTTGATCCCTTTCATGTCTGCTGAAGACCAGGCAAAGGAGTCAACATTCTGTTTAAGGAAAGAGACCAATTCGTTTTTGACTGGTTCTGATAGGTCAATTACAATGTCAACAAGTCTTTAGGGGTGAGCATCGTCTATGCAAACTTGGGTCGTGAGGTCCTTTGGGGGTCCTATTTGACTTGGGTCGTTCGACCTTTTGGTCTGCATAGTGGCGAGCTCCTCCTCTTTCCGTAATTGCTACGCGGGGGATTTCTCAATCTGCTTATACCCGTTCATATATCAATGACGGGAAATCTTTTGACTTCCGTAAATGGTTTTTACTCCTTTGGGAGTTGGAAATTTTACGCATTGATGGTAGGTCGATGGTACTGCTTTCATGTCGTATATCCATGGTCGACCTAGAATTGCGTTGTAGGGAGCTAGCCGATCTACTACGACGAACTCTGTCGTCCTTTGAACTCCTCCAGCTATTACTGGGGCGAATACAGAGCCCATTGAGTATGTTGTTTCGCCAGCGAACCCTACTAGTGGTGTCTTTTCTTCGACGATCTCGGAGTCGTTGAACTCCAACTTTTTGAACGCGTTGTAAAAGAGGACATCCACCGAACTTCCTGTGTCGATCATTATCCTCGAGAGTTCGACACCTCCCACTACTAGATAGAAGAGGAGAGCGTCGTCGTGTTGTTTGTCGAGATTACTTGTCTCGCTCTCGTGAAAAGTGATTTCATGGTCTGGACCTAACATTGGGATTTTCCCTCCTTTGTCGGTCTCGACTCTTCTTTGAAGGGCTTTTATTGAATTGACCAAATCTCGGCATAGCTTGGAGCCACCAAAAATGAAGTCAATTCGTTTAGGGGGTATAGCCCGTACGGGGTTCGCAAGCCAGTCGGGGTACTTGACCTCTCTTATTGATCCGATTTTTAATACCCGATCGACCTCGTCGTTGACGGCTCGAGCTCGTTCTGGGCCTAGTTTTCGACGCTTTTGTCTTACCGGTTTGTAGGTTGGGTCGACATTCAGCCCGTGGCTGGTTACGTCGATGTTGATCCCTTTCATGTCTGCTGAAGACCAGGCAAAGGAGTCGACATTATGTTTAAGGAAAGAGACCAATTCGTTTTTGACAGGTTCTGATAGGTCAAGTCCAATGCCAACAAGTCTTTAGGGGTGAGCATCGTCTATGCAAACTTGGGTCGTGAGGTCCTTCGGGGGTCCTATTTGACTTGGGTCGTTCGACCTTTTGGTCTGCATAGTGGCGAGCTCCTCATCTTTCCGTAATTGCTACGCGGGGGATTTCTCAATCTGCTTATACCCGTTCATATAGCAATGACGGGAAATCTTTTGACTTCCGTAAATGGTTTTTACTCCTTTGGGAGTTGGAAATTTTACGCATTGATGGTAGGTCGACGGTACTGCTTTCATGTCGTATATCCATGGTCGACCTAGAATTGCGTTGTAGGGAGCTAGCCGATCTACTACGACGAACTCTGTCGTCCTTTGAACTCCTCCAGCTATTACTGGGGCGAATACAGAGCCCATTGAGTATGTTGTTTCGCCAGCGAACCCTACTAGTGGTGTCTTTTCTTCGACGATCTCGGAGTCGTTGAACTCCATCTTTTTGAATGCGTCGTAAAAGAAGACATCCACCGAACTTCCTGTGTCGATCATTATTTTGGGAATGTCCTGAAATCTACCGTACTATCTCTAGAAAGTATGATAAGTGTCGAGATCAGACATAAGTCATAAATACTGGGTGATCATGATGGCTTGCTAGAGTCCGCTCATGATCTATAAGTTTAGGACTTATTACCAGTATTGTATGATCCCGAAGGGTCACACACCATAGCTAACGGGAAAGTTAAATGGAATTAATACGGTAAGATGCAATGGCATTTACTGTATTGGATCAGAGTTTTGGGCCAGACAAATACAGGTTTTTGTATGATTTGTGTTTTGGGCCCAAAAGATTAATGAGCCATTAGTCTAATGACTTGGGCCCATTAATGAGATATAAGAGAATCAGAAAGCCCTAAAAGGAAACAATCCCCCAGCGTTTTTTTTCCTTCTTGGCGTGAACTCTCTCTCTCTCTCTAACCTCTCTCTGATCTTCCACATCTTTGGTCTAGCAGCCGTCCCGTGCTTGTAAGAGTGTGGATACTCGAGGAGGAATAGGTGTTACCATCTCTTCTAGCTGATCTCATCATTACCATCCATTCCGCTGCAATCTGAAAGGTAGTGATCAGGTTTGGTTTATGATTCATTTGACGAGAACCTAGATCTGCTTATGGATTTGTGTTAGGTTGTAATTGAGAATTAAACCATGGAAAACACTTTTAATCCTTCAGTGGTATCAGAGCCTAGGTTTTAGGTTTCTTGTGAAATTGGATCATATGAATGATTAATTGATTAATTGATTTTGATTGAAAATTGATTAATGAAAACTTGTTATTTTGGTCTCGGCCGAATGTTGTAATTCAATAACTGAAAGTTGTTCACGATAATTAATGGCGTGTGTTGCTTTAAACAAAAGGTCGTGTGTGAGTATTCATGACTGTGTGTGTATTCGATTATTAATTGAATGATGTTATTGCTTGATAATCGAATGAACATTATTAATAATTGAGTGAGTTTAAAACTTGCGGCTACATTCTATTAATTAAACCCTAGCTCTCGATCGCTTTTTGTGTGTGTGTGAGTTGTAATATAATGTGATCGTGTGTTATGATCACATGATTCGTGTGTGACTCGTGACTTTGATCACGTTTCCTGTTATGATAATTAATGTGAACATGATCTAAATAATATATATATATATTATATATATATTATGTATATTATATATATAATATATTGGAATGTATAATATATAGTAGTATATTATATAAATCATTAATTATTTAATTAATGTATGGTTAAGGCGTTAACCCAAATCGCGGTTTGCTGGAAATAATTTAATACATGGTATTATTTAATTTCTGGTTAAACCGGATTTAAATTCATAAAATTGAATTTTAACCTAAACCGAAGGCTGGTCTACGTTTGATTTGGTTGGACCAAATAATTTAGAGCTGGTCTGGTTTAGTGAATAACCGATGGTTTTGATAATTAATTTGGTCTTGGACCAGAATTAATAAACCGGATCGGTTATGTCAAATTATTGGGCCAGCTGGAATTCTATGGTCTTGGGCCAAGAATTGGGCCTATAATTTGTGACCCAACCCAAAATATTTATAAAATATTTAAATTAGAAATTTCTATTTTAGTAAGTTACTAAATTTAGAAAGTTTCTAAAATAAGAAAGTTTCCAAAAATAGTAATCTTCTATTTTTGGAAATAAAACTTAAAAATCCTCAAAAACAATATCAAGCTTGGATGTCTTTCCAATCTTGTCAGCTACTTAACGCTTATTTGATTACAGACATGGCTTACAGTGTGAGGTGTCTGTTTTCGCGTAAGTAAAGTAGTATATAGTCACTAATTTCATTGGGAGTCCCAGATTTTAGTGATTATTTGGCTGTAAGAGATTGGTTTCCTTGACTGGGCCATCGGGAGTCCCGGGCCTTGAGACATCTGGTGAATTTGGGCCTCGGGCCCAATTCACAACCGAGAGTTATTGGTTATAACTAGCTGTGTGTATGCTTACCAAGTATAGCTAATTCTGGGTGACGGCCAGTGGCCCACTTTGGATTTAGCTAAACATGGGTCTCGGAATCATTGTATTCTTATGAGGTTAAACAAAGAAATTTTGAATACAATGCGAGTTTTCTTATAAGTTGTTAAGATTACTCTTTTATGAACTTAATAACTAAATCTTTATTGTCTCATATTTTCAGCTATGTCAAGCACAACAACACAAAACACTTTCTCGATCCGGTCTGCCCTTGAGAAGGACAAACTGAACGGATCAAACTTCCTGAACTGGTCCAGGAACCTGAGACTTGTGCTCAGGCAGGAGAAGAAGGCTTATGTCCTTGAAAGAGCTCTCTCTCCTAGACCTGCGGATAATGCCTCACAAGCTGTGAAGAATGCTTGGGATACGCATTCTTCAGATGCTAATGACGTGATTTGCCTGATGTTGGCGACAATGGCTCCCGAACTGCAGATGCAGTGGGAAGGCCTGACTTGTCCCATGGAGCTGATGGCAAATCTAAAAGCGTTGTTTCAGGAGCAGGCTCGTACAGAGAGATTCCAAACTGTTAAAAATCTCTTGGACTGTAAAATGGCTAAGGATGCAGCAGTGAGTCCTCATGTTCTGAAAATGATGGGTTATCTCGATCATTTGACAAGGCTCGACTGTCCTATAAGCCAAGAGCTTGCTTGTGATATCGTTCTGCAGTCTCTTACTCCTGCATATGACCAGTTCATTTTGAACTATAATATGCATGGGTTGATAAAGACGTTGCCTGAGCTACATGGTATGCTCAAGACTGCAGAACCGAATCTGAAGAAAACCAAGGAGTCGTCTGTACTCATGGTGCAGAAGGGCAAGGGTTTCAAGAAATCCGCTGCAGACAAGGGAAAGGGCAAAGTAGTTGGCAATGAAAACGCCAAGCCCAAGCCCGTGTCCAAAGCTGGGCCTTCTGACATCTGCCACTTTTGCAAAGAGGCAGGGCATTACCGCAGGGACTGTAAGAAATACCAGGAAAGTCTGAAGAAGAAGAAGTCTTTCGAGACTAAATCTTCAGGTATTTTTGTTATTGAAGTAAATACTACTACTTCTGATAATACCACTTGGGTATTAGATACTGGATGTGGGGCTCATATTTGTACTAATATGCAGACGCTCAGCAACAGTAAAAGGTTGAAGCAAGGGCAAGTAGAGTTGCGGGTTGGCAATGGAGCGAAGGTTCCAGCACTGGCCGTTGGCACTTATTTGTTGTCTTTACCTTCTGGATTGATTTTAGAACTTGAGAATTGTTATTTTGTACCTGCTATAAGCAGAAATATCATTTCAGTTTCATTGTTGGATTTGCAAGGATTTGATTTTTCTATTAAGAATAAATTGTGTTCCTTTAATCTCAATGATATGTTCTATGGCTGTGCCCCTCTGATAAATGGGCTGTACATGCTGGATCAATCTGCTCCAGTATATAACATAAATACAAAACGGTTCAAATCTAACGAAGAAAATGAAACGTTTCTCTGGCATTGTCGTTTGGGGCACATTAGTGAGAAACGCGTCAAGAGGCTCCATTCAAATGGACTCTTGGGCTCATTTGACTTTGAGTCTTGTGAGCAATGCGAATCTTGCCTAATGGGCAAAATGACAAGGGCGCCTTTCAATAAACCCACAGAAAGGGCCAGTGAACTATTGGGCCTGATACATACTGACGTGTGTGGCCCAATGTCCACAAGTGCTAGAGGAAACTTTCAGTACTTCATTACATTCACTGATGATTTCAGTAGATATGGATATGTCTACTTGATGAAACATAAGTCGGAAACCTTTGAAAAGTTCAAAGAATTCCAGAATGAAGTTCAGAACCAGCTTGGTAAAAGTATTAAAGCTCTTCGGTCGGACCGAGGAGGAGAATACTTGAGCCAAGAGTTTCGTGATCATCTGAGTGAGTGTGGGATTATCTCCCAACTCACACCTCCTGGAACACCTCAATGGAATGGTGTGTCTGAGAGAAGGAATCGGACATTGTTAGATATGGTCCGATCCATGATGAGTCACACAGACCTTCCTATATCCCTTTGGGGATATGCTTTGCTCACCGCAACGTTCACACTGAACAGAGTGCCATCAAAGGCAGTAGCAAAGACACCATATGAGATATGGACTGGAAAAGCTCCAGCAATGTCTTTTCTCAGAATTTGGGGTTGTGAAGCCTATGTCAAAAGATTAATCTCAGACAAGCTTACACCAAAATCTGACAAATGCTACTTCATTGGTTATCCTAGGGATACCAAGGCTTATTACTTCTATATGCGATCCGAGAACAAAATCTTTGTTGCTCGGGATTGTACTTTTCTTGAAAGGGAGTTTCTCTCTAGAAAAGATAGTGGGAGTAAGGTACAACTTGATGAAATTCAAGAAGGACAGGAACCTGTTCAACCTAATGAGGAAGAACAGCAGGATGAATTACATGAAGTTGTAATAGAACCTGAACCTGCAGTACCTGAAGTTCGAAGATCCGGAAGGATCCGTCAGGAACCTGATAGATATCAGGGGCTCCTTGTGACTAATTGCCATGATCTTTTGATCATTGACGGTGATGAACCCTCGAACTTTGCAGAAGCCATGATGGGCCCTGACTCCTTAAAGTGGCGTGAAGCCACAGAATCCGAGATGGACTCCATGTCTGCTAACCGAGTGTTTTCACTGGTTGATTTACCTGCTGGTGCAAAAGCCATCGAGTGTAAATGGATCTTCAAGAAGAAGATAGACGTGGATGGAAATGTCCAGATTTACAAAGCCAGGTTGGTGGCAAAAGGTTTCAAGCAAATTCATGGTATAGACTATGATGAAACCTATTCACCAGTGGCAATGATGAAATCAATTCGGATTCTCCTAGCAACTGCCGCTTATTATGATTATGAGATTTGGCAGATGGATGTGAAAACCGCCTTCCTGAATGGAATCTTGGAGGAGGATGTGTATATGACACAACCTGACGGTTACATTGATCCTAAGAATGCTGGGAAAGTTTGCAAGCTTCACAAATCCATTTATGGATTGAAGCAAGCATCGAGGAGTTGGAATCTTCGTTTTGATGAAGCAATAAAGAACTTTGACTTCATCAGAAACCAAGAGGAACAATGTGTGTATAAGAAAACTAGTGGGAGCAAAGTGGCGTTTCTTATCCTATATGTCGATGACATATTGCTTCTTGGAAATGATATTCCAATGCTGAAGTCTGTTAAAGACTGGCTGGGAAGTTGTTTTTCCATGAAGGACATGGGTGAAGCCGCGTATGTTCTTGGAATCCGAATCTTTAGAGACATATCTAAAAAGCTGATTGGACTTTGTCAAGATGCTTATATAGATAAAGTCCTGCATCGATTCGGAATGGATAAATCCAAGAAGGGGTTCACGCCAATGTTACATGGTGCTTCACTAAGCAAGGATCAGTGTCCTAAGACACCTGATGAGCTTAAGCGCATGAGTAGGATTCCTTATGCTTCGGCTATAGGATCTATCATGTATGCCATGATCTGTACTCGTCCTGATGTTGCTTATGCACTAAGCATGACGAGTAGGTACCAGTCTAATCCAGGTGAGAGTCACTGGATTGCCGTAAAGAATATCCTGAAGTATTTGAGGAATACTAAGGATAAGTTCTTGGTTTACGGAGGAAGTGAAGTGCTTGAAATCAGTGGATTCACGGATGCAAGTTTTCAGACAGATAAGGATGATTTCCGGTCACAGTCTGGCTACATCTTCTGTCTGAATGGCGGTGCAGTAAGTTGGAAGATTTCCAAGCAGAGCACCGTAGCAGATTCCACAACTGAAGCTGAATACATCGCTGCTTCAGAAGCTGCGAAGGAAGGAGTTTGGATTAGGAACTTCTTGATTGAACTCGGTGTATTCCCTAATGCCACTGAGCCTTTGGCACTGTATTGTGACAACAATGGTGCAATTGCTCAAGCCAAGGAACCGAGACATCATCAGAAATCCAAACACATTATGAGAAGGTATCACCTGATTCGTGATATAGTGAATAGAGGCGAAGTGATGGTCAGCAGAGTTCCCACTGATGAGAACGTGGCTGACCCGTTGACAAAGCCACTCCCGAGACCTAAGCACGAGTTGCATACTGCTGCTGTAGGAATTAGAGATATTCAAATGTAATCTCTTTTTGAGTGGGAGTTGTGAGGGCTTTTGTTTTAGTTATTCTGATTGGTTCTTGTAAACATTTTTTAAATGTTAATGAAATTTTATTTCTGGATTATTTTTAACTGTGATATAAAATAATCGTTCCAAAATAATTCATGTCATTATATATGGGCCCATCTTTATCAACCCAGGCAACGTCTTTATCAACCCATGCATATTATAGTTCAAAATGAACTGGTCATATGCAGGAGTAAGAGACTGCAGAACGATATCACAAGCAATCTCTTGGCTTATAGGACAGTCGAGCCTTGTCAAATGATCGAGATAACCCATCATTTTCAGAACATGTGGACTCACTGCTGCATCCTTAGCCATTTTACAGTCCAAGAGATTCTTAACAGTTTGGAATCTCTCTGTACGAGCCTGCTCCTGAAACAACGCTTTCAGATTTGCCATCAGCTCCATGGGACAAGTCAGGCCTTCCCACTGCATCTGCAGTTCGGGAGCCATTGTCGCCAACATCAGGCAAATCACGTCATTAGCATCTGAGGAATGCGTATCCCAAGCATTCTTCACAGCTTGTGCGGCATTATTCGCAGGTCTAGGAGAGAGAGCTCTTTCAATGACATAAGCCTTCTTCTCCTGCCTGAGCACAAGTCTCAGGTTCCTGGACCAGTTCAGGAAGTTTGATCCGTTCAGTTTGTCCTTCTCAAGGGCAGACCGGATCGAGAAAGTGTTTTGTGTTGTTGTGCTTGACATAGCTGAAAATATGAGACAATAAAGATTTAGTTATTAAGTTCATAAAAGAGTAATCTTAACAACTTATAAGAAAACTCGCATTGTATTCAAAATTTCTTTGTTTAACCTCATAAGAATACAATGATTCCGAGACCCATGTTTAGCTAAATCCAAAGTGGGCCACTGGCCGTCACCCAGAATTAGCTATACTTGGTAAGCATACACACAGCTAGTTATAACCAATAACTCTCGGTTGTGAATTGGGCCCGAGGCCCAAATTCACCAGATGTCTCAAGGCCCGGGACTCCCGATGGCCCAGTCAAGGAAACCAATCTCTTACAGCCAAATAATCACTAAAATCTGGGACTCCCAATGAAATTAATGACTATATACTACTTTACTTACGCGAAAACAGACACCTCACACTGTAAGCCATATCTGTAATCAAGTAAGCGTTAACTAGCTGACAAGATTGGAAAGACATCCAAGCTTGATATTGTTTTTGAGGATTTTTAAGTTTTATTTCCAAAAATAGAAGATTACTATTTTGGGAAACTTTCTTATTTTAGAAACTTTCTAATTTTAGTAACTTACTAAAAATAAAAATTTCTAATTTAATATTTTATAAATATTTTGGGTTGGGTCACAAATTATAGGCCCAATTCTTGGTCCAAGACCATAGAATTCCAGCTGGCCCAATAATTTGACATAACCGATCTGGTTTATTAATTTTGGTCCAAGACCAAATTAACTATCAAAACCATCGGTTATTTACTAAACCAGACCAGCTCTAAATTATTTGGTCCAACCAAATCAAACTTAGACCAGCCTTCGGTTTAGGTTAAAATTCAATTTTATGAATTTAAATCCGGTTTAACCAGAAATAAAATTATTTCCAGCAAACCGCGATTTGGGTTAACCGCTTGAACTACCAATTAAATTTGATCGGTTCAGTTAAATCCAAAACCGGGAAGAAACACCTAGTGTTTTAGCCAATTTGATTTAACTTGCGGTTTAAGGCTTTAAACACACAATTATTTAAATAATTAAATATTTAATTATTTATATAATCATGTGATCATAATCTAATAATAAACAGATCATGATACAATAATGCTTTTGACTTTTGAATCATTCTATTAACAAACAATGAATCGTTTTAATATATGCACATAAAGTCAAAAGCGGATCAAACTAGGGCTAATACAATTATGATTTAAACCAAAGATTTCGATCGCTTAATATTACCAAACCCTAACACGATTCCTTTTTGAACAAAACAAAGTCAACCTCTTTTGTCTCATTAACAAATCAACAAACGAATCCATTAACAAACAAACAACAATCGATTCCATTAACGAATGATAATTGATTCAATTAACTGACTTTTTCAAATCACTTGTGAACATGATAATAACAAACCAATCAACAAGCGATTTATTTTGATTGAATAACAAGGTCAACATTATCAATTGAAAACGATCGATCAAGCCATATTAAGATCCAAATCACAAGAAACCAACAACCTGGCTCTGATACCACTGAGGGATTATGGGTGTTTTCCATGGTTTAATTCTCAATTACAACCTAACACAAATCCTTAAACAGATCTAGGTTCTCGTCAAATGAATCATAAAGCAAACCTGATCACTACCTTTCAGATTGCAGCGGATGATGGATGGTAATGATGAGATCAGCTAGAACAGATGGTAACACCTATTCCTCCTCGAGTATCCACACTCTTACAAGCACGGGACGGCTGCTAGACCAAAGAGATGGATGATCAGAGAGAGAGGTTAGAGAGACAAAGAGACTCGCGGCCACCAAAGGAAAAATCGCAAAAGCATGGCTGATCCCTTAGGGTTTTCGAATCCTTATTAACTCTCTAATGGGCCCAAGTCTAATGACTAATGGCTCATTTGTTATTTGGGCCCAAGACACAAATCAGACAAAAGCCTGCATTTTGTCTGGCCCAATTCTCTGATCCAATACAGTAAATGCCATTGCATCTTACCGTATTAATTCCATTTAACTTTCCCGTTAGCTATGGTGTGTGACCCTTCGGGATCATACAATACTGGTAATAAGTCCTAAACTTATAGATCAAGAGCGGACTCTAGCAAGCCATCATGATCACCCAGTATTTATGACTTATGTCTGATCTCGATACTTATCATACTTTCTAGAGATAGTACGGTAGATTTCAGGACATTCCCAACAGAGTAATCTCAGACACTCCAGGGAATAGACGATTAATCTCTAAATCTGCATCAATACCATCAGAATCCTGTGAGTCTGTCTGTTCACGACCTGCAACGACCGACGCTAGTGGTGCGTTAATCGATGCAACATTGTTTTCACAGTTTCTACCCGAGAGATTTTTCCAAGAATCCGAAAATTCAGCCTCTTCTACCAACTCAGCTGTGCTTAGCTCAAATCCTTCACCTAGGTGTGATCCATCATCAATGTACACTGACCAGGCCTTAATATGGGTGTCTTCTATTCTTTTTCCTTTAACATAACTAGAAATCTGACTCACCTGAGTATCCAACTGCTTCACATGAGTGTTCAGAGACTCAAAATTCCCATTGAGATCCTCATAGACAGCATCCAACTTCTTATTGCAGTCCACAGCAATCTTGGTCTGACTTTCCAGCAGCTGTTCCATCATTGCCTCCAACTTACTCTCATGAGCAGTAGCTACATGAGGCGCTTGGTAAGAAGATGATCCATAGGTTCTCTGAGTACCTTGTCCAAAAGGTTTCTGAAAACCACCAGTCTGTCCAAAGCCAGAGGAGTTGCTGTTGAAAGCACTCTTCTGTCCTCCATTGAAGAACATGTTTCCCTGCTGATTACCAAATCTATTACCTTGGAATCCAGATCCTCCTATGTAATTCACATCTTCTTCCTGAGTGTCCTCCTCAGTCTGAATTACCTCAACATCTTGGGCAAAGTGGACAGCTTTCTTACCAGCTAGGAGATTACAAACTGTGTCCAGCTTAGATCTAATATCAGCAATCTCCAAATTCTCTACATTCCCACCAGATTTCTTCCTCCTCTCATCAGTAGTCTTGCAACTGTTGCTGCTCACTAAGTTCTCAATCAACTGCTTAGCTTGTGCAGGAGTCCTGGTGTTAAAATTTGCATTGCTGGAGTTATCCAGCGCAGACTGATATGGAAGATCTATGCCTCTGAAGAAGATACCTAGCAATGTGACCTCAGTGAATCCATGGTGTGGGCAGTCACGCTGGTACTTCTTGAATCTCATCCAGGCAGCTTTTAAAGGCTCCACAGGACATTGGGAGAATGTCAGAATGTCCTGTCTGGACTGATCTGAGCGCGCATCATCGTAGAAGTGTCTCAGAAACTCACTCTTCAGGGCTGCCCAAGTAACAAACTGCCCAGGTGGCAGTTGCTTTAACCATGCAGCAGCGTCTCCAGCAAGACTGTGTGGAAAGAGCTTGAAAAACAGATAATCCTGGCAAACTCCATCATACTTCATGCCAGTGATTATATCCTCAAACTGATCGATGTGATCCATAGGCTGCTCCGATGGGTGGCCATGGAAGGCATTCTGTCTCATCAGCGAGTAGTAGTTGGTTTTATTCTCAAAATCGTTCCTCTCAAAACCAGGAGGTACAAGAGCTGACCGGTTTGCATGAAACTCATACGGTCTGTTGTAGTCAGCTAATTTTCTCTCATGAACATCCATTTGTCTACCTTGGTTCTGTCCTTGGCCTTGCGCCTGCGGCTGTGGTTCAGGTTGCTCAACATCAGGGATTACACGTCCCTCAGCATCAATCCTCTGCCCAGCAGCATTGTGTCGATTGTTATCTCGGTCCCTCAGGATACCGTTAGCATCTTGTATCAGGATCAAACGTTCACGTACCATCCTTGCTCTTCTTTCTCTTCTGTTAGTCCTCTCTAGTCGTCCAAGTTCTTCAAGTCCGATATTAACGAGGTTTAAGTTCTGATTACTTCTAGTTTCACGCGTCTGCATAAACTATATGTAATCGTCAAGCAACGATCGATGCTATCAGTGCAACGATCGATTCAATCTCATAATCGCCTAGTGACGATCGACACAAAGGTGCAACGATCGACGCTATGCGAAATTGGTACCTGCGACAGAGAGAAAACAAAGAAAATTAGTAACTAAAACAAAAAAAAATGAAAATCCTAGTATAAACCCTAAGTTCGAAGCTATCGAAGACTCTAAGAGTCCCCGGCAACGGCGCCAAAAAATTGATAGGAGTCTAATTTTACCCTATACTGACTGCAAGTGCACAGTAAATCAATTGTAGTACTTAGGGATCGAATCCACGAGGACTCTAGGCAACGATAAAATCAAGAACTTAAAGAGATTAAAACTAGGAGAAAACAAAATCAAATTGTATTCTATTATCTAAAAGCAAGCAGGAAAGTAAATCAGTAGCAGGTTTGTTGTTTGAAATCAATAAACTAAAAGCGCTAAGTCTAGGACGTGAAGGAATGTTTAGATCAATCCTGATTCAATTCTTAGATTCAGATTATCCTAAACATGCTGATCTAGGTTCTTCTCAGAATAGAAACAATGATAGATCTCACCTTATACCTGTTTGCAGCGGAAATGGATGGTATGTCTGAGATCAGAGAAACACCGAGGGATGAATCCTCCAAAGGTTCACACACGCTTTCACAGGAAACAGCTGCTAGACCACAAGGGGAACTCGGCGCAGAGAGAGAGAGTTTACGGCTCAAGTCTTAGGGTTAATCAGTCAGAAACTCGAGTTTTATGACACAAAACTCGTCCTGTTCCGTTTGGGCCATTTGGCCCAAATACCAATTAACTCGTCGGTGTTTGCGCACTGCATCGATCGATGCATTGTATGCATCGATCGACACACAGTTGCCAAACCTTTTATTCTCTCTAAGTACAGTAAATGCCTAGCACTTTTACCGTACTCCTGCTAAAACCGTTCCTACACGTTTTTCCTGTTAGCTTAGGCGTGTGACCCATATGGGATCATATAATAAAGGCAATAAGTCCAAGACTTATAGATCATGAGCGGACTCTAGCAAGCCATCATGATCCCCAGTGTTATATGACTTATGTCTGATCTTTGACATACTCTTACTTTCTAGAGACAGTACCGAGATTACTGGACACAATTCCAACAATCTCCCACTTGTACTGGAATCTCTCTGTATTCATAATCCTTTTGTCTCAATATCTCGATTAGTCATAAGGCAAGATTGGTGTCATCCTTATAAAGCCTAATCTTGTTCATCGGACTCTGATTTGATACTGACAATCCAAACGACTTGGGAAAGTCCGTTTGAGCATGGCCATGCGTTTTCCAGTATTCAAATCTCCGATTGGCCTAGAGATATTCACTCCATTTATATTGGAGGGACAAATCCCATCTTGTTCCATCACTGTAAACTACTCATTTCATGATGTACCCAAACAAGGTCCTTATAGCTATCACAGAACGATAGCGTTAGACAATGATCAAAGTACATCAGTCCATGTGCAGTCACATGCATGTGAACTCAGGTCTAAGGACTATACTCTATAGTCGTAGTAAGAATCTCTTATGACACAGATATAAATATCCTGAAGAGTTCTTATAAGCGGGTCTTGTCCGGTCGTATGTTCCCAACATACACCTATGTACTGACTTTGATGCCGCGCATCTATGACACACTGAGACTTTGCCATGAGTCACGTACCAATCCAGTCTCACACGATTGTTGGTGTTCCAATTTCAACAACCTTCGACTGGGGACTGGATGATATAAAACATTTATCAAATATAGGGTCTCATGATCAAGCTAAATGACTTTGATGACTCAAGATCAAGTCACTTACTTCGATGACCTATAAAATGCTTCATATCATTTTGGAACGATTATTTCATCACAGTTAAAATAATCTTGAAATAATAATTTCATTAAAACATAAAATAATGTTTTACAAGAACATATCAAATAACTAAAATAAAGCTCACAAAACTCCCACTCAAATTTAGATTACATTTCAATGTTTCTAATGCCTACAGCTTCAGTCAGGAACTCGAGCTTAGGCCTTGGGAGTGGCTTTGTCAACGGATCAGCGACATTATCATCTGTCGGAACTCGGCTGATCTTGACTTCCTTTCTATTAACGATGTCACGTATCAAGTGATATCTTCTTTGAACATGCTTGGATTTCTGGTGTGATCTTGGTTCCTTTGCCTGAGCTATAGCACCATTGTTGTCACAAAATAGCGCCAGAGGCTCAGCCGCATCTGGTATCACACCTAGTTCCATAATGAACTTTCGTATCCAAACAGCTTCCTTCGCTGCTTCTGAGGCGGCGATATATTCAGCTTCTGTAGTGGAATCAGCAACGGTGTCCTGCTTGGAGCTTCTCCAGCTTACTGCACCGCCATTCAGACAAAAGACATAACCGGACTGTGACCGGAAATCATCTGTGTCTGTCTGGAAACTTGCGTCCGTGAATCCACTGACTTTAAGCACATCACTTCCACCGTACACCAAGAACTTATCCTTAGTATGTCTTAGATACTTCAAGATATTCTTTACGGCAATCCAATGGTTTTCACCTGGATTTGACTGGTATCTACTCGTCATGCTCAATGCATAAGCAACATCAGGACGAGTACAGATCATGGCATACATGACAGATCCTATTGCAGATGCATAAGGAATATTCTTCATGCGCTCAAGCTCAGCTGCCGACGTAGGGCTCTGCTTCTTGCTTAGCGTTGTGCCATGTACCATTGGCGTGAAGCCATTCTTGGAATCTTTCATGCTGAATCTTTGTAGGACTTTGTCAATGTATGAGTCTTGACACAAACCTATCAGCCTCTTAGGTCTATCCCGATAGATCCTAATTCCAAGAACGTATGCGGCTTCACCCATGTCTTTCATGGAAAAACAACTTCCAAGCCAGTCCTTTACAGACTTCAGCATTGGAACGTCGTTTCCGAGAAGCAGTATGTCATCGACATACAGAATAAGAAATACAATCTTGCTCCCACTAGATTTCTTATACACGCATTGTTCTTCTTCGTTTCTAATGAAGTCAAATTGCTTGATTGCTTCATCAAAACGAAGATTCCAGCTCCTCGATGCTTGCTTCAAACCATAAATGGATTTGTGAAGCTTGCATACTTTTCCAGCATTCTTCGGATCTATGTAACCGTCAGGTTGTGTCATATACACATCCTCTTCCAGAATACCATTCAGGAAGGCGGTTTTCACGTCCATCTGCCAAATTTCATAATCATGAAAAGCTGCAGTTGCTAGTAGAATCCGAATAGATTTCATCATAGCCACTGGTGAATAGGTTTCATCGTAGTCCACACCGTGAACTTGTCTGAAACCTTTTGCCACCAACCTGGCTTTATAAATCTGGACATTTCCATCCACGTCAATCTTCTTCTTGAAGATCCATTTGCACTCGATGGCTTTTACACCAGCAGGCAAATCAACCAACGAAAAGACTTGGTTGACCGACATGGAGTCCATTTCGGAATCAGTGGCCTTGCGCCACTTCGAGGAATCTGGGCCCATCATGGCTTGATTGAAGTTCGATGGTTCATCACCATCAATGATCAAAAGATCATGACAGTCAGTCACGAGGAACCCTTGATATCTCTCGGGTTCGTGACGGATCCTCCCGGATCTTCGAACTTCAGGTACCACAGGTTCAGGCTCCATAATTTCTTGTAGAGCCTCCTCCTGCTCTTCCTCATTAGGTTGAGCAGTATCCTGTTCATCTTGAATTTCTTCAAGCAGTACCTTACTCCCACTGTCTTTCTTAGAGAGAAACTCCCTCTCAAGAAAGTTACAATCCCGGGCAACAAAAATCTTGTTCTCGGAACGTAGATAGAAGTAATAAGCCTTGGTTTCCCGTGGATAACCAATGAAATAGCATTTGTCAGATTTTGGTGTAAGCTTGTCTGAGATTAATCTCTTGACATAGGCTTCACAACCCCAAATTCTTAGATAAGACAGCACTGGAGCTTCTCCAGTCCATAATTCATATGGTGTCTTTGCTACTGCTTTTGATGGCGCTCTGTTTAGAGTGAACACTGCTGTTAGCAGAGCATATCCCCAAAGGGATATTGGAAGGTCTGTGTGACTCATCATAGATCGAACCATATCCAATAAGGTCCGATTTCTCCTCTCAGACACACCATTCCATTGAGGTGTTCCAGGAGGAGTGAGTTGGGATACAATCCCACACTCTCTTAGATGATCACTGAATTCTTGGCTTAAGTATTCTCCTCCTCGGTCGGACCGAAGAGCCTTAATGCTTTTGCCAAGTTGGTTCTGTACTTCATTTTGGAATTCTCTGAACTTCTCAAAAGATTCAGACTTATGTTTCATCAAATAAACATATCCATACCTACTGAAATCATCAGTGAAGGTAATGAAGTACTGATAGTTTCCTCTTGCATTTGTGGACATTGGGCCACACACATCAGTGTGTATCAGGCCCAATAAGTCACTGGCCCTCTCGTTAGGTTTATTAAAGGGGGCCCGTGTCATTTTGCCCATCATGCATGATTCGCATTTCTCACATGACTCAAAGTCAAATGAGCCAAGAAGTCCATTCGAATGGAGCCTCTTGATGTGTTTCTCGCTGATGTGCCCTAAACGACAATGCCATAGAAACGTTCGGTTTTCCTCATTAGGTTTAAACCGTTTTGTATTAATGTTATATATTGGCGCGGATTGATCGAGTATGTAAAGCCCATTCGTAAGAGGGGCAGAACCATAGAACAAATTGTTGCGATTGAAGGAACATAATTTATTCTTAACTGAAAAATCATAACCTTCCAAATCCAACAAAGAAATTGAAATAATATTTCTGCTTATAGCAGGTACAAAATAACAATTATTCAGTTCTAAAATCAATCCCGAAGGTAAAGACAACAAGTATGTGCCTACAGCTAGTGCTGAAACTTTCGCTCCATTCCCAACTCGTAGCTCCACTTGTCCTTGCTTCAGCCTTCTACTGTTGCTGAGAGCCTGCATATTAGTACAAATATGAGCCCCACAACCAGTATCCATGACCCATGAGGTATTATCAGAAGTAGTTGTATTAACTTCTATAACAAAAATACCTGATGAAGAAGTCTCGAAAGTCTTCTTCTTTAATTCCTTTAGACCTTCCTGGAATTTCTTACAATCTCTTCTCCAATGCCCCAGTTCTTTGCAGAATCTGCACATGTCAGTAGGCCCAGCCTTGGACTTGGGCTTGGGCTTTGGCGTGTCCTTGTCTGCGACTTGGACAGCCTTGGCCGTTCCCTTATCCTTAGCAGAGGATTTCTTAAACCCCTTGCCCTTTTGCACCATAAGCACATTGGGGTCCTTGGCGGTTTTCCTCAAGTTGGGCTCTGCAGTCTTGAGCATTCCGTGAAGCTCAGGTAGTGTCTTACTCAAGCCATGCATGTTAAAGTTCAGAATGAACTGATCATAGCTTGCAGGTAAAGACTGCAGAATGATGTCGCAGGCAAGTTCCTGGCTGATTGGGCAGTCGAGTTTCTGAAGATGATCGAGATAACCCATCATCTTCAAGACATGAGGACTCACTGCCGCATTCGCAGCCAACTTACAGTCCAAGAGGTTCTTAACTGTCTGGAACCTCTCGGTCCTAGCCTGCTCCTGAAAAAGCGATTTCAGGCTTGCCATTATCTCGATGGGAGACAATACACTTTCGAACTGTTTTTGCAGCTCAGGAGTCATTGTCACCAACATCAGGCAATAGACATCATTTTCATCTGACGAATGCTTTTCCCAAGCATTGTGCAGAGTCCTGGCAGCATTGGCAAGAGGCCTCTCGGGGAGGGGATCACGAAGGACATAATCCTTCTTCTCCTGCTTGAGGACCAGCCTCAAGTTCCTTGACCATGTCAGGAAGTTCGTTCCAGTCAGCTTCTCCTTCTCGAGAACAGACCGGATCGAGAATGTGTTTTGTGTGCTTGTAGTAGTCATATCTGAAATATATTAATAAAAAGGTTATTAGTTATTATGTTCAAAATGACTAATCTCGTATTAAAAATTTAATATGATTAATCACGCATTATATTCAATAACCTAAGTTACCCTCAATAGAATATAATGATTCCAAGATTCACATATAACTAAGACTAAAGTGGGCCACTGGCCGTCACCCAACCTTAGCTTATATCGGTAAGCCCTATATCGGCTAATTATATCCGTGATATAACTCTTGGTTGTGAATCTGGGCCCGAGGCCCAATCCACTCTGATGTCTCAAGGCCCGGGACTCCCGATGGCCCAGTCAAGAAAACCGGACTATACAGTCATGTAATCATTAATGTCTGGGACTCCCAATGACATTTATGAATCACAAACCGTCTTACCCACGCAAAAGCAGACACCCTCACACTGTAAGGCCATGAATACAATTGAATGGGCTTCGACAGCTGACATAGCCTGGACAAGACATCCAACGCTTGATATTATTTTAGGTTTGTAGGTTTATTAAAATTTCATTCCCAAAATAGAAGATTACTATTTCGGGAAACTTTCTATTTTTGGAAACCTACTATTTTGGAAACTTTCTAAAATTGGAAACTTTCTAAAAACGGAAACTTTCTAACTTTAGAAATTTCTTAAAATCCAAAACCCGCAAATCCAGAAAATTCTATTTTAAGAAACTTTCTAATTTCAAAATTTCGGAAACTATAATTTAAAATCGACTTTATAATTTTATAAAATAAATTTTAAATTAATCTGAAGAAAGACTCAAATAATTAGCTCAATTGTTTTAACTTCTTGGCCCGAGGCCCAAGAATTGGTCCATGTCCAAGACATGACCCAATTGTCCAATTAATTGACATAACCGGTCTGGTTCATTAAAACTGGTCTAACCAAGTTTTAATTACTACGATGACCACAATTGTCAACCGGTTATTTACTAAACCGGAATTTCTCAATTTATTTGGTCCAACCAAATCAAATTAGAAATTCCTGGTTTAGGCACTAAATCCAATAATTCTTTCGACATTGGATTTCTTATCCCGGTTTAACCAGACTTAATAAATTTATTAAATCTGTTTATTAAACCGAGACGATTAATTTTAATTAAATTAAACCGAGCCAAAACCTTAACCGCATCGATCGATGCTCACAGCATCGATCATGCAACGATCGTTCATCGATCCTGCATCGATCGATGCTCTCACGCGTGCACGAACGGTTATCAGGTTTGGCCGAGAGATTCTCGTGAGATCCATGCGATCGTTTGAACGATCCATGCGATCGCGGTCAATCTCTTGCGACTGCAACGATCGATCCTTGCATTGCATCGATCGATGCAATGCGATCTTAGTCGATGCAAAATCAGTTTAGATCACATACCAAATCAACATAGTTTGGTCATGCGATTTTTAAACAGTTTGTTTAGGATTCAATTCTTGTTTCTTAAGTGATTTATCTTATCAGTAGATTGATTCAAAAACACCTCTTTAAACAATCCTAAACATGAATCTAAACAAGAAAAACCAGAACCAAAAGCTCTGATACCACTGAAGGAATGTTTAGATCAATCCTGATTCAATTCTTAGATTCAGATTATCCTAAACATGCTGATCTAGGTTCTTCTCAGAATAGAAACAATGATAGATCTCACCTTATACCTGTTTGCAGCGGAAATGGATGGTATGTCTGAGATCAGAGAAACACCGAGGGATGAATCCTCCAAAGGTTCACACACGCTTTCACAGGAAACAGCTGCTAGACCACAAGGGGAACTCGGCGCAGAGAGAGAGAGTTTACGGCTCAAGTCTTAGGGTTAATCAGTCAGAAACTCGAGTTTTATGACACAAAACTCGTCCTGTTCCGTTTGGGCCATTTGGCCCAAATACCAATTAACTCGTCGGTGTTTGCGCACTGCATCGATCGATGCATTGTATGCATCGATCGACACACAGTTGCCAAACCTTTTATTCTCTCTAAGTACAGTAAATGCCTAGCACTTTTACCGTACTCCTGCTAAAACCGTTCCTACACGTTTTTCCTGTTAGCTTAGGCGTGTGACCCATATGGGATCATATAATAAAGGCAATAAGTCCAAGACTTATAGATCATGAGCGGACTCTAGCAAGCCATCATGATCCCCAGTGTTATATGACTTATGTCTGATCTTTGACATACTCTTACTTTCTAGAGACAGTACCGAGATTACTGGACACAATTCCAACAGGACGTTCTCAGGAAATCAAACAAGCAGATAAATCAATCAGTCATGATCTAATTAAACTCAGTTCTAGAACTCAAAACACAGATATAGAATTAATCAAATTCCTTTGCGAGAATTCTCTAAGTCTAAGTGCAGTAATCCAAATTCCTTTGCAATTACTAACAGATTAAACCAGCTTTAATTCCAAGTTTGATATGTTCACAATCTAATTAAACCAAATTCCTTTGCGAGTAATTAATTTGCTCCACCTAAATAGTTCAGATTCTAAACCACACTGTCGTGTCGTATTTAGCAACCTAAGATCTAGATTCTAATTGATCAGGTTAGAACTAGCATTAAACACAATTTAATTTGAAGAACATCTATTGATGTGAATCCTTAACTGAATTAATTATATCTAGCAAGTCATGAAATCCCTATGAGAAACCCTAAACCTAACTATGGAACTACTCAGACATGGATGATGTAAACATAATCAATGAATAAATAGCAATCATAAAAGAGATTAAAATAACAAAGGGGTTCGGAAACTTCTCCAAAACGAATGTAGTACAGGATCAGATCAGCCCCAAAAGCTCTAAACACTCTCTGCTCTCAGTTATGATAGCGTATGTAAGCGTATAGTTAAAAACCTAATTAAATAGCTAAAACACGACTTGGGGCTTCTGTGTAAATATCTGGAACTTCTGGGCACTTCTGCAATATTGGCATACTTCATTAAATCGCAGGGTCTGGCCCATTCGCGCTGTGCATCGACCGATGCAGGTGTGAAACGATCGACGCAGTCATCAAATCTGGACAGTGAGCACAGTCTCTCGGGTCAAATCTACAAAACGCACCAATTAGCTCCATAATCTCCACTTTAGCTCCAAACGTGAGTGTACCTAATAAAACCTGTAAAAGACTCTAAAGAAACACAAATAAACTCTAAAACACACTTATATCATGGTCTAAAACTAGTAAAAACCATGATATATCAAGTGGCTGGTCATGCCGTTCGGCCTTACAAACGCACCCAGTACGTTTATGCGCCTCATGAACCAGGTCTTAAGGGCCTACATCAGTAAGTTCGTTGTTGTTTACTTCGACGATATTTTGATTTATAGTCAATGTTTTGCTGACCATCTGGTGCACCTTTAGCAAGTGATATATACTCTTCGACAGGAGGGTCTTTACGCGAACCTCAAGAAGTGCACCTTCTGCACTGGTAAGCTTGTCTTTTTAGGCTTTGTTGTGAGATCGCAGGGGCTTACAGGTTGATCTAGAAAAGATCAAAGCAATTGAGGAATGGCCGACCCCGACCACGATCGGCCATGTTAGGAGCTTCCACGGTTTAGCCAGCTTCTATAGACGTTTTGTGAAGGATTTTAGCACAGTGGCCGCCCCACTTACAACCGTGATCAAGAAGGACGTCCCGTTCAAATGGGGCCAGTCGCAGGAGAACGCATTTCAGAAACTCAAGGATTTGTTAACCCATGCTCCTATTTTGGTTTTGCCTAATTTTGATAAGACGTTTGAGATTGAGTGTGATGCTTCAAGTTTAGGGATTGGAGCTGTTCTGACGCAAGGTGAGCGACCAGTCGCCTACTTCAGCGAGAAGTTGAGTGGAGCCACGCTCAACTATCCTACATATGACAAGGAGTTGTATGCGTTGGTTAGATCCCTGGAGACCTGGCAGCATTACTTGCTGGCCAAGGAGTTTGTTATTCACACCGATCACGAGACGCTCAAGCATCTGAGAGGAAAGACGAATCTGAAGAGGAGGCACGCCAAGTGGCTTGAGTTCGTGGAGACCTTTCCATACATCATAAAGTACAAGAAGGGAAAGGAGAACGCAGTAGCTGATGCACTATCGAGGAGATACACACTGATCATCACCATGGAGGCCAAAGTCTTGGGGTTTGAACTCATTAAATAGGATTACGATACTAACCCTGATTTTGGTGAGATTTTTCAGGAATGTAGCAAAGGACCGAAGAGAGTTTTCTACTTGCATAACGGATTCCTGTTCAAGGGGAAGCGGCTGTGCATTCCTCAAGGTTCGATGAGGGAGCTTATGATCCGAGAGTCCCATGGAGGAGGACTGATGGGACACTTTGGCGTGGACAAGACACTGAGTGTCCTAGTTGAGTACTTCTATTGGCCACATCAGAAACGAGACACGGAGCAATTCTGCTCCAAGTGCATTACATGCCTTAAGTCCAAGTCCAGGTCACATCCTCACGGTCTTTACTTACCTTTGCATATACCTAACCGACCATGGGTCGATATTTCTATGGATTTTGTGCTTGGTTTGCTTAAGATCAGGAACAAGGATGCGATCTTTGTTGTGGTCGACCGGTTTTCAAAGATGGCTCACTTCATACCGTGTTCTAAGACGAATGATGCGACCCAGACTGCCGACCTCTTCTTCAAAGAAGTGGTCAGATTGCACGGAATGCCCCGGACTATCGTCTCAGATCGTGATCCGACCTTCCTAGGTCACTTCTGGAGGACGTTGTAGAGGAAGCTTGGTACCAAGCTACTGTTCTCGACTACTTGTCATCCACAGACATATGGACAGACCGAGGTCGTGAAACGGACACTCTCAGCCCTCTTAAGGGCCACGGTTGGTAAAAATTTGTCACATTGGTTGGATTGCATTCCTTTTGTGGAGTTTGCGTATAATGGTGCCAAACACTCTGCTACTAAGATGTCTCCTTTTGAGGTTGTTTATGGATTTAAGACAGATACGCCACTTGATCTGAAGCCACTGCCAGCATTGGAGTTCATCAATCTTGATGGAGAGCGCAAGGCTGAGGCCGTCGCCAAGCTGCACCAGGCAGTCAAGGAGAACATCGAGAAGAGGACGGAACAGTACAAGAAGCAAGCCGACAAACACAGGAAGGAGGTCGACATTAGGCCAGGCGACTGGGTTTGGGTTCACATGCGACATGAACGGTTCCGAAACAAGAGGAAGTCCAAGCTTTCCCCTTGTGGAGATGGACCATTCCGGGGCCTGAAGAAGATCAACGATAACGCCTACCAACTGGAACTCCCAGGTGAGATGATCATATCGTCGAGTTTTAATGTTGCTGATTTGTCTCCTTATTGTGCAGGTGATACAGTTCTGAGACCAGAACCTCTTCAAGAGGGTGGGAATGATGAGGACATCAGCTTGACCGACACTGAGTCGAACGAGCAAGACGGATCAGGCTCTACCAAGAAGCTAGCCGACCTGTTTCTGACCATGCGAGATGTACCAAGGACATGTTCGGGACAGCGACAGATACAAGCTGAATTCAACAATGCCATGGAGCAGCTGATCTCGAGGACAAGAATAGAAGACATCACGACCCAGCTAGGCCAGCTCGATCAAGGACAACCTGTCCTGAACCAGTTGGCCTGGAGGATGATCCACACCGAAGCTGGCGGCTCATTTGATCAGACCACGCCCTGGCCCATACTCCGGACGCACGGACCGACCATGATCTTCTGCATCGAGCCATATGATCCTTTGACCGGTCTGCCTCTGGGATAAAGATCATACTCTTTTTCCCTTGTGAAGTTTTGTCCCAAATGGGTTTTCTTTACAATGTTTTTAACGAGGTGATCCGAGGCCCATTCTTTAGAGAGACAGACCGGCCTCTTCTCTATTTTTGACCAAGACTTTCCTTTCTCGTTTTAAGTCTTATTTCTCTTGTTTTTTTTAGCATTTTCGATGGCCCACTGTTTTCTGGCCCATTTGCTTTCAGTTGTAGTTACTTAAACATTCTTTTGGTTTTATGAAACATTAAGCAAGTTTAAAACAAGAAAACCCTATAGGTTTCGCGATCTCTCTCTCTTCGTGCGGCTGCCCCTTAGACGAGTGGATCTCTTGGCTTTTGCTTGCTGCCTTGGTTATCTCCAGCGTTCCTAAAGCTCAGTAGTTCATCAATCATCATCCGACCATCCCTTGACGAGAAGAGACCGTCATCGGCCAGCTTCTCGTTCCATTCGATCATCACCCCACGCCATCATCTCACTCTCGGCCGGCCATCCGGACCATCTCTCACCTTCATCCATACCATCTCACATCATGGGTCTTTATATTGTTTATTCGTATATGATTTTGGCGACATTCCTTGGTATCTATGTTTTATTGCTTATTAGTTCTTGTGACTCTAGGGTTAATTTAGAAGTCTTTGGATCTCTCAGCTGGTTAAGTTCGCAAGGTAGAAGAGTCTCTCTGATCACATGTGACTTCACTTCGGAGTTATTGGTTATGTTTGTTTAACCCAAGTCCCGACTTTAGATAGTTTCGGTTGTGCCTAATTTTTGTAATTTTGTCAATAAAATGCAGTGCATTGATTTGTTTTTAAATTAGTCATTTTTAAAACACTGCATTGCCCCCATACTAGCGGCTTCTTTAATACATCTTTAACCATCTCCCACATCTTAGTTGATTTCATAGATCCCCCCACATTCCCTTAGTTTTGTTCTTGTTCTCATACGACTTTGTGAACTTTGGACCTTCGTGTTGGTTGGTTTCCATCCATTTTCTGAACTTAGTCACCGTGGTACCTACCAGCAGCGTAATCGTTTTGTTCCTACGTAGGGAAACGTTTTGATATTTATATCGCATACCAAGACATGGAATGTTTCCGTGATACAATGCACAGTGCAAGAAGATGTTATTCATCACCTGACCATTGCCCGTTAGTCGCCCTGTATGACATGAAACGCTGATCTGCGATCTTCAATTTGTTTAGTTCCACTTTGGCAGCCTGTAGAGAGCTTATTTAGGTAAGCCAAATTTCTCTTCGACCCCCTCTAATGTATGGTCAGCCTATAACAGAGATGAATAACAATGTAGATAGTCATTCCACTGACGAAATTACTAACTGGCAAATAAAATGTGTTCATTGGTTTGCACTTACCTCGCTCCTTGTTACGTCGAGGTCTATAATAGGTTCGGTGGTAGATGTCTTCAGACGTTTGTATGGGTAAGCTGGCAAATTTGCTTCAATTGTCAGAGATTCTAACCAGATGCTTATATATCTCTGTCACCTGCCAAAAGATTACATAGGAAAAAATATGGGATACATTCCAAAGCATTTTCCAGTTATGAATGCATAAATATTTAGTGCTGAAGATGATTTTAATAGCCAAAGCAGGAACTTTGATTAGGAAATTTGAGAGAGGAATGATCTAATGTACCTTTAGTGAATGTGCTGTAAAACAAGCTGTGGTCCCCAAGTTCTTTTATGAGCTGTTGGCTCGAATGTTTGCATATGCCTCCTAAATACTTACAAAACTGACCTGCTTCTGAACCTTCCACTAATCAGCGATGTTAATTAAGTCCAACAACTCACTCATCTGTTACTGTAATTGAGAATTTGGGGATAAGGCTTGCGAATTGGGTATGGAAGAGAGTACCATTGAGGCGAGTTGACCAGTATCTGTATCCACCTTCCGATCAAATCAAAATAAACAACGACCATACACAAATCGAACCCAGAAGATATTGATGAGAAGGATAGGAAGGAGTTTCGAGCAATGGAGTGACGTCAAAGGCGGGAATTCCATCCGGCAAAGGAGATAGGGCCAGGTTTCATGTGGTGGTCTTGGCGAGCTGTGGAAGGTGATTCGGGCGTGGAGGCGAAAGGGTCGTGTGTTGATGGCTGATGTGGAATAAGTTGCTGACGTGGACCAATGAAGAGGGGGTTGATGTGGCAGTTGGAGAGAGCCCCCTCTTCATCTATTATATATAGGATATGAGACATTATCGACACTAATTTTGAATACAGAGGAAAATAATTAGCTGACCAAAAAAAGAGTCAACGTGCACACGTACATAGTTTATCACAACTATACTTTATCACAACTATACTCACATAGACATACTTGACGATTTTGATTTTTAAAAAAGACATACTTGACGATTAAGTCTCAGCAATGTAGAAAACTACAAATCATAAACACCAAAGCTTACCATCTTTCTCCTCCACTTAACTTATAAGTCTCAGTCTCTTTACTTATTTATCCTCAAGCACCTCCAAAACCTCTCCGATTCACTCAGCTTCAAAGCAGTTGTATGAGGTCTTCCAGTGAACAGTGAGTGCAGGCTCGTGCCACTTATTGGAAATCTCAGCACCAAATCTCTGAACCAAGTCTGAGTGAGTGAGAGTTTTGCAAAAAGACATTTATTTGAGTGTACATCGACCCATAATTCTCCATTTGAGTTTCTTTTGATTTTGTTAGAGAAACCCGAAAGTTGAGCAAACACTTCATGGGTTCCTGCGTTTGGACCAGAGAGCCAAAGCCTTAGGATCTTGCAAGTGGTTGTTTTGGCTACCAATACAATAGACCGGTCTTTGCTTAGTGCTACGCCTTTTTCAAATGCCAGGCCCTGTAATAAGACCTCCACTCATCAACCTTCCTCTCTTATCGACATTCAAAACAACAGCCAAAAAATTGCCTGAAAACGACAACACTTTGGAGTTAATTTCATGCACCATGGTAAGAAATTTCATTATTTTTTTTAACTTGGGAAAAAATGTTTTCGCATTTATGCTGAAACAAATACGTCCTCTTTCGTTGAAAAAAAAAAGACAACGCACATGATAAAAAGATAAGACTTTAAGGTGTTTTTCTCTATTCGCATTACCTTCTCTGGAATCTGGTGCTGGTATATGTGAAGTAAATCACATCTTCCTTCCCATCAATGTCCAAATCATTAGTGAAACGAAAAGGTTGCCCCTCAGTTTTTGTAACCAAGGGTTTCGCTTAACCACCAGCAGGACCAACAATAAGAAGGCCAAAGTATGCATCTGTGACGTAAAGATCTCCAGTTCTCTCTTAGAAATGCAATCTTAATGGATGGCCTTCCACACACATGCTCCAACTTTGGTGAAAACGGGCGCACACACATCTCCCTAAACCATATTCACAAGTTGTAAAAGATGACTTAGACTAAAAAAGGAATGAAAATTGCACAAATTACTAAAATTGGTTGAGAGTCATTCTCCAAAAATCCGAGTTTTGTAATATTTAATTAGGTTGAAAAATACTTGATACAAGCAACCTCTGAAGCTACCACAAGCACATTGTTCGCTTAGAAGTAAACCAAGTTGAGAAAAGAATGTGATTTCTCTCACTAAATCTTGAAGCCAAGTTAACTATGATCAAATCCTCCACAATTATTACAAGACAACAACAATTTGACAAACCATAAGCAACCACTTACCATCGAAAACCAGAACAATACAACCAAATTCAAAAATGCGAGAAACCACATCTTTCGAAATTCAGACTCACTCTGTCGAAAAACTCAGATATCTTTTTCTGAGTAAGGTATTGGTACTATATATATACATATTAGCCGATGTGTAAGCGAAATGTGTCTATCCAAGCGATTTTGCATGCCATTTCAGGACCCGACTGTTGGAGACACCAACATACGGACCTTTTCCGACAGATCTTGCCGGCGACTTGGGTCTATGGATCGAGTCTTCGTCTCATACTCTGCAAAACAGATAAAAAATTAACATTATCCAGCAAATAATTTTATACAACCCCGCACCACCCCAAAAGAAATCATGAAAGTTTACCTTCAAGAGCATTTTTTTACATCTTCAACATACATCGTTACCATCTCTACGAATTCCCAAAAAGTTTCGGATTTCTTGCTCGGACCAGGAAGACTTTTCTTATTCATCACTATGAATCGTAACAGAATTTGTTTCTGGGCATTCAATTTCTACCCACGAGAAAACCAAATTGAAACCAAATTAAAATAATCTTATTCCGGAAGTGTATTGTTTTTTTCTTTTAGCCGGACGTCGTGTACTCCTTTGCCTCCATTCTTGGCTGTGGAGGATTTATAGACCCTATCTGTCTCAGAGATAAAACGGCAGCATGTGAAGGGTTTGGGGAATTTATGGACAGTTAAACAGATTCGGATCAAGCTTCATACAATTAAAGGGCTGTCAAAGAAAATGGGAGAATGGAGAAGGATGTGTTACGGTGGATCTCTTGATGGAAGCTCAGGAGGCGGCAATGGATTTAGATAGGAAAGAAGATGATGATGAGTGAACGGGTGATGGCAGAGTGGGCTTAATGGATTTAAGTCTGTGCTTTTTTGTCGCAGGCCCAAATTTTCCAAAATCATAAAGGGACAAGTGGCCTCTCCTATGGAGAGAATGTTCTCTATCAATTCTCAATTAATTATATATATAAAAGGAAAATGTCTCTCCAGAATCATGACACCTCAGCATGGGGAAAGATTCTGGAGGGGACACCTGTATTAATGAGACAATTATTGCACCAATCAGAACATAAGAATTTGTCCCGTCATATCTACCTGTCCAAAAAAAACAAATCACCAATTGGACAAAAACATTCTTATTCGATGAAAAAAATTCTGGATTCATTCGACTTCTAAGCTTTCTCTCTCTACCTGCAACCTTTCTCTCTTTCTCTCTCTCAGACACGGTTGTTGGCGATTTCCTTGCCGTCTCATTCAGTGGCGATTTCTTTCGATTCTTCACCATCCATCTTAGCCACTGAGGGCTTACAAACCTTCGACCAAAGAACCCTCCATCTTTAAGCTTGGATCCAGAACATTTTCTTCTAACTCTTCAACTTCCGGGTTTAGAGCTATGCCGATCAGATCACCATCGAATCTTTCATACTTGTTCTTACCAGCTGCATGTCACATAAGGTAAACAATCGGAACCTTTACCTTCTGATTCTAACTTTTCCATTCCAAAACCTTAGATCGTTTTGGATTTTTCTAGATCCGAGAACCCTAAGCCGCAATTCTTCGTGTTCCGGATGATTTCAGCTTAACCGACTACCGTCGAAAGGTACATGATCTGACCCTATAAGTTCCGATTCTCATTTAGTAAGTTCAATCGTTATGCAGTTGGATCCAGGGTACACGATCTGACCCAGTTGTACAGTGCTCAAGGATATGATCATATTAGAGCTTCTTGGAGCTGCAGGATGAATCAATTATGTCGAGGTAAGCAACACATCATGTACTTAGATAGTGAAGGAACATACTTTAGCTGAACCACCAAAATTATATTGCAAATACAATATGATTTAGAACAATATGTTTGTGAACAAAGAATCTATACACATACCATTCAGTTTTGATGTGAGCACTGATCATGTGCAAATGCAGATTGTTGATCAAGAAACTCTTGGAGTAGAAGAGATAAAGAATGGAGTAATGGTTACATTTATTAGCTCACTTGAAAAAGGATATGAAACTCAGGTAACCATCCACTAAACAATTTGTAGTTATGCATCGCAATTTTGGTGTTTCTATTTCAATGTTGAAGTAGGAAATGACTTGTTTGTCTTCTAGGTTGGGAAGACTGGTTTAACGTTGACGGAGGAGCAGGAAATAAAACTATCTATTGCTATAATGCTGACTATATTGCTGTAATGGAAGAGGGTCAGCTACTTGAAATGGGTCCACATGATGAACTAATCAACCTCGGTAATTTGTATGCCGAGCTTCTTAAGTGTGAAGAGGTTGCATGAGGAGGTTGACAAGTGGTGCTTGATCATTGCATGCACGGAAATAGTGACAGTTTCTGCCAATTTCTTGCAGCACTTCTACTTTGGTATTATGGGGGAGAAAATGACGGAGAGAGTGCGGAGGATGATGTTTTCAGGTACTGCAAACTTTCTTCTTTATTTAATTCATTCTACAACATGTTACTGCTTTCTCTTGCCTTAGTTCATTGATTTTCTCTGATGTGCCAGTGATGCTGCGTAATGAAGTTGGATGGTTTGACGAAGAAGAGAATAGTCCAGATACGCTATCCATGCGCTTAGCAACTAATGCCACTTTTGTCCGAGCCGCTTTCAGCAACAGGCTTTCCATACTCATTCAGGATAGTTTCGCTGTTATCGGTGCAGTTTTTATTGGGTTGCTGCTCGGTTGGCGTTTGGCCCTTGTTGCATTGGCAACTTTGCCGATACTAACTCTCTCTTCTATTGCTCAGGTTTGTTTCGTTTCTTACTCTTCCCCAGCAGACCCTTATGTTAGGCACAAGGAGGCTTAATATTGTTTTCTTATGCTTAAGCTCTTATTGAGGAAGAAGCTTTTCTTGAAAGCGGATCCTGGCTATGAACTATGAACCAGCTTAATTGATTTGGATGTATCGGTTTTGTAGGCTGGTTTTTCATCTGGTGCCCAATCAGGGATTACCAAAGATTTATCTCTCTCAGTTGCAGAGGTAAGTAAAATTATATTTGCTACTATTGCTCAATTTTTTTTAACAAAAAAAAAATAATTATATGTTTGACTTTAATTTGACCGTCTTTATTGATCATGCAGTAATGTTTGGGTCGCTATTGACATTAGGAGGTTTGATTGGTGCAATATTCAGTGGTAAAGTGGCCGATGTCTTGGGACGAAAGAGGGTAAACATGGATGATAGATTACACTTTTCGGTTTTACATTTTTATCTTATGGTTTGGTTTGATTTGACCGGTTATGATTAATCTACCGAACCGGCTTATACTTACCCTTTTTACCACTCTTTTTTTTCAGTAAAAAAACAGACGATGTTGTTTTGTGAAGCCTTCTGCGTTACAGGCTGGCTTGCTATAGCAATGGCTAAGGTTTATTTCTATCTTCTACTTGTTGTTTGTCACTTTCTTTTGTTTATTTTCTAAGGATAATTATTTTTATTGTTTATCTATGCATTTCTAACTAGAATTAACTTAGTTTTATATGCATATTTATTCATATTTTGAAGGATGCAATGTGGCTGGACTGTGGAAGATTGTTACTTGGAATAGGCGTTGGTTTATTTAGCTACGTGGTAAGTTTTATTAGCCTAAATTCATTTCCACCACACAAAATGACAATATTAGATACTTGGTTGAAATATTACTGATACAAACTGTGTTTCATGTAGATACCAGTCTATATAGCTGAAATTGCACCAAAACATGTCCGTGGATCGTTTGTGTTCGCCAATCAAGTACGTAAATTTGGGTTGATTTGTTGGACCGGTTTAAGTTCTAACCAAATTCATCAAACGGTCCAACTTATTTTTGGTCCAGCGTTATAACATTACATTTTTCTTTGCTAAAAATGCAGTTGATGCAAAATTGCGGCATTGCACTTTTCTTTATCATTGGCAATTTCGTTATGCAGTTTTTTTTTGCTAACCTATTCCGGTTCAGTAGTCACGTGGGTCCCCTTTATCAAATTGTATTTCTGATTTCTGAAAAAATTTCAGTTCAAGTAGTGATCGAGTTAGTATGTGGATCTCTTTGTTCTGTGTCATGCACTTGGCTTAGAAATATTTGTCTGTTCTCCTGATGCTGGTTTATAATGACCCTAAAAATTTCCAGAAACTTTGGCTTGCAGGATTCTCAAAGGGCATCCAGGAGATGCATAGGAAGGCGTCTTTAGTACTCGAGGATGCTGTCACAAAAAATATTTACTGTTGTTGCTTTCTGTGCCGGTAACAAGGTGATGGAACTCTATGGCTTCTCGATTCCAATGAACCTTTTTATAATATATCACATTCATGTTCAAAATATAATGTTGTTCAATTCTGTTTGCGTTTTTTAGGATTCTAAAAAAAATAAGTTTCGTTTGAGATTAAACTATATTTTATTTTTGTTTCTAATAAAAAGATAAAAAACTATAATCTACAAATTTAATTCATATTATAGTATTTTAATATATTTTATATTCATAAATAAGATGTTAATTTTAAATGACTTATGACCAATTATGTTTAGTTCGAGATCAATTAGGTTAGTATATAAAATTTTATTGTATTCGGGTTATTTTATAATTTATTTTGGTTTAAGTTGAGAAATATGGTTCGAATTGAGGAAGTTCAGCTTAATTCGTGAATTTTGACCAGATTTATAACATTTTGATTTTGTTTCAAAATTCAAAGAAATTGAGATCTGCAACAACGATAATAACTAAAATTAACAAGATATATTGTCATATCTTAGAAGTATAAATGACACTCTTATAAGAGAAGACATGAGAAATGATCTATAAGGGGGAAGTATAGCCTAAAAAATGTAAAAATCGAAGAATCAAATAATTATATACTATATACATTTCTCTCATATCTTCTCTTTTTAATATTTTTATTAGAAACCATCAAATTTTTATTAATAAAATAATATTCATAATAAAATGAAAAGAAAATTGTTTTGGTTAATCCCGCGGCGTAGCGCGGGTATTTTCCTAGTATAAAGATAATAAGAGAATTTTCCTCTCCATTTTAAGGCATTCATGTGTCTTTAATTTTTTTTCAACGATGGATCTAATCTTCATCTCTCACCAAATCTAATCTCTTATATAATGAGAAACCAATCTCTCCTTACAGTGTCACTTGTCATTTTTCCAATTTCGGTTTGGGCCTTAACTACATTAATAATACTGCCATACGAACAATCCATTAGCCCACTAACCAACATAACCCATTATCGCTTAACCCTAGCCACTCAATCTCTGTCCTTTCTTATTCCCCTATGTGTTTCTCGACTATCCTTTCTTCTTCCTCTTTCAATTATTCTTTAGACAAATGAATAAGATCGTCGTTGCTGTTTTTTCCCTGGCGATTTCAGTTCACCCTAATTTGTCTGACATGGAAGAGGTATTAGGACAAGTGGAGAAGACGAAGAGAGAATGAGAAGAGGCTGACGAGAAGACGATTGGACATATATTGACGATACAAGAGTACGAGAAATCAAGGAGAGGAGACGGGGGATAGGATAAGATTTCTCTACTGAGGCTCAACGGATTGGCGTAAGATGGTCTTTTTCTTCTCAATTCTCTGCAATTCAATTTGGATCTTCTCGCGCTCCACAGCTCTCTTGGGATGATCATGTCCAGTCAACTCAGTCGCTATTGAAACCTGGAAGAATCAATATCACAGGTTGATGAGGACATCAATCAATATCACAGGTTGATGAGGACATCGAACCAAGCATAAAGATTCATCAAGAAGACTTAGAAGATGTACGTGCTGCTCAAGACATCACAACCATGCGAGATCATCCAAGGAAAGACTTAGAGAAGCATTTAAAAGTATTTTCAGGGTCTCCTAACTCAAGAAATCCAAGAGGAACGAGCCAAGAACCAAGCTTAACGCCAAAGAGCTCTAAAAAGGACAATTGAGGACCAAACAATGTTATTCTTAATCCAGCCCATCCAGTCCCATATCCACACATCAAAACACGCCTAGGTATGTGTTTCAATAAAAGATATATGTGTTTGTTTAATTTTGCAGGTCCAAGACTTGTATGTTTTAAGTTATGTTATTTCCTTTCTTAGTATAAGTTGTAGTAGGATAATATTTCGAACCATAGGTTATTTTTATGCTTTAGTGCTCACAGTATTAGGGTTTTTTCCCTAGAAAGCACCAGCTGCAAGATCCTCTCTATAAGGATCCTTAGCAGCCGTGTATTATTTACCAAGTATCAATAACATAACACAGTTCTTCTGAGAAACTTTTCTGAGTTCATTTCGACGATCAGCTTTACTTGTGTGTGATATCAAGGCGACTTGAACGTTCTCTGTCTTATCATAAGATCTCTCATCTCTTGTGTGGCGACATTCATCCCATCCTTCCTACCATTCAATCAACCAATCGTCCATCCTAAAGAGTCTAGATACCCACGGCTATAACCATCTCATCACACCATCATCATGCTTCTATAGTTGTTAAGAAGGGGAGTGACCCAAGTCCAACCTTCCTGACATCAACCCATCTCTATCTTACATCACAGGTACGTGCGTTTTTGTGAATTGGTTGATCAATTCACAAGTAAAATGAATAAACCATGCATTTGTACAATGATTAGGCAGTTGAGTAATGTGATATCTCGCTCAATTGATGCTTAAGAGGCTGCTTAATGATATGGAGGTTAAACAAACAATGAAGAACAAGAGGTTTTGTGATGCTAATCAATTACCAGCTCAGTACGTGTACGTAAAGGGAAAACTTATTTACCCTGAAGAGCTGGTTCCACTTCACACTTGCTTTAATCCTCCAAAGAAGCCTTAACCTGGGGAATATTGGTATGATGAAGTGTATGGACTTTGGAAAAAGGTGAGTAATGTTACTTTACTTTTGAGATTTATGTTTTCAGTTTATTGTGTATTTCAAGAGCGTTTATATATTATGTTGATGTTCCACAGGAAGGAGAGAAGCCTTGTTAGATAGTTGGCCCCCATCTGAATGTTGGAGGTTCAATTACCGCAGAAGCTAGCAACGAAAACACTCAAGTTTTCTTAACCGGACACAAGATTACAAAAGTGGAGTTATGAATGCTGCAGGTTGAAATATTTTGAAGTATAAAATTCTAGATTTGAAGATAGCTTTTGATTTCATTGATAACTGACTTTTTATTCATTGTTTATTGCGATGTATTGTAGTTGGGAGAAGTTCAATGTGCGGGTAGCTCTCATTTTTGGATGAACGAGGATGGTATCAAGAAGGACAGAAGAAAACAAAAGGATACATATGGGGCAAGGTTTGTTGTTTTTGTCTGAAAGTCTAATATATAATGAGAGATGATTGAAGCTCCTGAGATAGGCCACCTAAACAAACAAAACTACTCCAAAATCTTGCCACATCAACAAGTTTAAGATGTGTTACTGTAAAACAGAAAAGATGGTAAAGACTATAATTAAAAAGAATTAAACAGTAACTACTTAATTACATCATCGATCTCTCATCTTAAAAACGACTACCTATTGGCCTTCCTTACAATTCATGTTCTCACCTCAAACTTTAAATCAGGTCATCAAAGCCGATCTGCAGCGGCGTTCGACAGAGGAGGTTGGAAAACAATGGCGGCAGATGCAGGAGATTGGGTCGGAGGAGATCTGTACTCATGATTCTTTGACAGCGCCGCCAGCAAAGGTTTGATTAAAGGGGCAATTTGTAGAGGAGGGGGAACCTGAGGCGGAGGCTGCATGAGGTAGTGACGTAAGAGGTGACACACGATCAAACGACGCCATGGAAGAGGTGAGAGAGCTTTCGAGTTTTCAGTGGCGGAAATGAGGAAGGTCTCAGTGTCACCAGAAGAGAAAGGAGAAATGGTTTTGTCTTCTTGGTTTGCGGGCCTGTGAGCTTCTGATTTTTCAATGAAAATTTGATTGAAATCTGGTGGTTACTTTCGGCCTTCCCGGAGGCTTACCCAAATTTGATGCGTTCTTTATTTTAAACAATGACGATTCTAATTGGTAATCAAGAATTTCGTACTGAAGTTGTGGGTGTGATGCTTAGTTGAGAAATCTAATTACTTTGTGTTTCTTTTCCTCAAATAACATCCATAAGAAGCAACATCGGAAGGGATTCATCGCCGTACGGATATCACATGCAGGTGCTTCTTATGGACAGGAATGATTAGTATTGTGGAGAATCAACATGGCTTAATCTCAATAAGGTTATTCTCTCCGAATTTTCTTTAGAGGTTTTGCGGTAGGTCGTCATTAGCAGTTACTTTTCTTTATCGTTCTTGGTTTTTCCATTTGCAGCTTTGGAAGAAGTTCATAGGAGAGGAGAAAGCTCCTGAAGATTTAGGCGCTACCAGGGTTACAATGTTGACATGATGCGTAAGGTATTTGGTGGTATTCATTTTATTTTTATGCTAATTATATCAATGCCTCAAACTAACTCTGAAAACTCAACGTCATGGACCAGTTCATGATGGAAAATGGCAAGCTTGTTCATACCCTCAGTCACATTGACGTTACAAAGTATTTGTCCTTTGAAGCCGTTGATGGAAGCTGTTTGTTCGTTAAAGGGAAGGTACAAGCTTTTCATTAACGTAGTTCATCAGAATTTTACATAATCAATTTTGCTGACATCTCTTTACATTTTGATGAAAATTAGCTTACAGGTTCAAAAGGTCCAGTGATTTCTATGGCCCTGAAATCTCCTCTCATGGGTATATTTTATAAACTTCGTTTTACTTCTTCTTGCTACTACTTACTGCATCTTCTATATTAAGGACGGACCTGGTTGTGATAACCGTGATGGTCACGAGATCGGAATGTGCGTCTTGCTTGAGGGTTGACGTGCTCGGTCCGAGGGAGTCAAGTTATTCTTAAGAAAGAACCGACTAGGTTCAGAGATAAACGAGAATGAAAGTGTGTTCGGGACGAACGATTGGAGGATCGCGCTCGGGTTATTTGAAGAGAGTAGTATGCTCGGAAACGAGCGTGTCTTGTATTTAGATTCCCGAGCAGGTCGAAAGACGTGCTCGGTTTATAATTCGGGAAATTGACTCTAGAGAGAGAAAGTAGTAAGAAGTGCACAGATCCCAAAAAAGTTACATTAATGTACAGTGACGACTCCTATTTATAGTAAAAATTCGGTCGTACTTTTCACAGGCCGTTGACTGCTTGTTGAGCTCGTGCGGATGGGCCATACTTGGTGACAAGATGGGCCTAGCCGTACATTCCCTTAGATGTTAGTGGAGCCGAGCCGACTTGCTGTTGTGGGCTAAGCCGAGCCAAGCCGATAGCAATGGGCTTGGTTTGAAGGTACGTGTTCGGGTCCTAGCTTGTTGGGCCGAGTTTTCTTCCTATTGGGCCGACCTTCGTGTAGAGGACAGGTATTGGGCCTTTCAAATGAATGGGGTGCTAAACCCATATATAACAGTAGCCCCCTACCAGTTCGTCAATCTTCGTAGCGTTTCGAAGTTGGCGGATTTGATAGCGTTTCAGTTGGGTCAATACCTGTTCTGTGCAGATTTGGTCGGCCTATTTCGTTTGCTCGTTTTGCCGCTTCTACCTCGGGAATCTCGGCGGGTTTCTTGGGAGAAACGCTGGATATTGAGGAGTCGCGTTGGTGCAATGATGACGCATGTAGCCGCTGAAGCTGAAGAGTCGCGTAGGTGCAATTATTGCTCTTGCCTCGATAACTTCCCGCTCTGTCTATAAAAGCCTTGCTCCTCTCCTGATTCATTTCATTTCTTCTCCTCTCGCATGTATTTTGCTCTCCCTTCTCTCTAGATTTTACTTTCTCTCTCTAGCTTTGTTGTTGTACTATAGCCATGAGAATCGATTCTCACTCAGAGTCATCCTCTGATCAGGATCTTCACTTGGTAAGGTTGTCTGAAGGTGATTCTGCTCGATCCAGTTCGTCGATTGCACGAGAGAATTCTTCGTTGGGTTCGGGGCGAGCAGGGTCTATTTCGCCACGCCTAGCTTCAGGTGGTTCTCGGAGCATACAGATTCCGTATTTGGTATATTCCGAGGACGACGGGACCCGACCTTGGACTGCTTTGTTAGGTAGTCTTCCTGTAAAAGAGGAAGACATCTATCTTTTCGATCAAGCCTTACTCGGTACTCTTGAACCAGTGCCGAGCAGGACCAAGATGAGAAGGAAGATGGCGAGCCAAGCCGCCTCGGGTGATCCCGAGAAACCCAAGAAGACTCGTCCTTTACGTCCGGTATTACCCACAAAGTGTACGGACGATGATTTGGAGTGGTTGTTGGAAAATCGCTCCTCGGAGAGTGCTGGTCGACCGGTGCTTCGCAAACCTGAGGAGCACGGGAGGCCCTGGAGTTGCCCAGAAGGGTGGATCTGTCTTTATGATTTCTGGTTTAGGCAGATCCATCTGAGATTTCCTCTCCCAAAGCTTCTTGTCGCTTATTGCGAGGAAAGGCGAATTACGCTGTCTCAGCTCTGTCCGGCGGCCGTTCAGAACGTGGTCGGGTCCATGATCCTTGCTAACGAATGTGGAGTTGATATGAATCTTCGCTTTTTCGAGGAGATTTCGTCTATCTCGACGAACGGAACTACCGTCGGGACTCTCTATGTCTGCTTGAGATCGCGTCATGATCTCAAAGTGGTGATCGGGAAGCCTTCAAAGGTCGACGATTGGCAAGACCGATATTTCTTTGCTCGGGTTGATTCGGCTTCGGTTCATGATCCGGAGAGGCCGTACAGGATATTATGGAACAATTTTCATGGTAACTTGCTTTGCTTTGTTCGTGCCTTTTTATTGACTAACTCATGCTCGTTTTTTATTTTTGCAGATCGTCATCCTATCTCTCTTCCTCCCCCAGTCGGGTTTTTGCGAGATCTCAAAAAACTCGTTGCTCGTGGTATCCATAAGTGGCCGGACGTGCACGCTGATCGGGTGAAGCGAGCTGTAGAACGTTTTAACGAAGGTACTTTTATTATTATTTTTTATATCCCTGACTTTTTCCTTTCTTTGGCTGATCGGGGTTTTGTTGTAGGTTGCCAACTTTGTTCGGCTGAATCTTTAACCGAGCTAAACAATAGGCCGCTTGTTCCGATTGTGACGAAGGGAAAGAAGAAAGATATGGGTCAGATGGATCTTGAGGTGGTAAACTATGTTGAGGAAAACCTTGATGGCGTCCAGGAGACTTCTGTCGTGGCGCAGGAGGATCCCTCCGAATCGCAGGTAAATCCTGTTGACTTGGATCTTAACCGACCATTTTCGCCATGGGTTGGGGAGGTTCCTCCTGGGATGGTATTTGTAAACAAATATCATCGGAATTTGTTTCGTCAGGTGTGCGCCGCGATGGTAGCGGTTGATGCTCAGAAGAAAAAGAAGAGAAAGAAGAGATCGCGAACCGAGGAAACGGCTACTGCTGAGCCGGGGACGATTCCTGCCGCTGAAGATGGTCGGGAAACCGAGGAGACCGCTGATGTTCCTTCCTTAGTGAGGAAGAAGAAGAAAAAGAAGACTGTTGCAAACGAGGGCGAACTGGTTGATGCCTCCGAGCATACAGATATTGGTGGGACGGATCCGGCGGTTCTTCTCGACGCTGCGGGTACTCAGTTTGGGGATGCTGAGGGTCCGGGTGATGGTGAGGCGACTCTTTTGGAGCGCCCGGATGACGATCTGGCTTTTGATCGAGGTGAAGTGGATGGTCGGGGGGAGGACGAAGATTCTGATCCTCAAACCAATCAGTCCATTCCGAATTTGGACGAAATTGTCGGGCTCACTTTTCTAGGCGGGCCGGGTGAAGGGGCGTTCACTGACTATGGCTTCTCCGTGAGGTATGAAGGCTCGAAGCCGCTCCTTCGCGACGGGGAGGCATGTGCTGATTTGCTTCGGTTGTTAAGGGATAGTCCTCTGAGACCGTTGCCTCCTGTTGGTCACACACATTTTCCCGAGCGCAAGGGAGCAGCGGCTAAGGATTTTATTCGGGTGAGTTTTTTGCTTGTCTTCTTCTTGTCGGTGGATTAGTTTTTGACCTAGTTTCTTGTTTCAGGGTTTTGCCAATTACAATCTGCTCTTTGACGAGTACGAGCAGAGGCAGGTTGATCTCGAGAGGATGATCAGAAGCCTGAAGAGGGAGCTCGGTAAAGCCGGAAGGTCTATTGCCGAGCTTGAGGGGTACCGCGAAGCGGCAGCTGCTACGGAGGCGCTCAGTTCCCCTCTTCTTCCTCGGTAATGAGTAGTACCTCTTCGTTTGATGCTATGCTCGGTCGGGATATGCATCCGACTGGGATGACTCGGCGGAGGTCGGGATCTGAAGTCGAAGCTAGGGTAGCCAACGCGTCTGCGGAGGAGTTGTCGCTTCTGGTAATTTTTGTTAGCGTAACCGACCCGATTCGTGCGTTGATTTCTTGGACGAGCTTTAGGTATGCGTCCATGCGTTCGTTTTTTGCTTCGTATTCTCCGTTGAATTGGTTTACCACGAGCTGGGAGTCGACGAACGCGTCTACCTGCTTGGCCCCTACCACTTCGGCTAGTCGCAGTCCAGCGAGTAGTGCTTCGTATTTGGCTTCGTTATTTGAGGCTGGAAATCCTAGGTGGAAGGACTGTTCGATTAATTCGCCGGTCGGGGATGTCAATTTGACTCCTACTCCTGAACCATTTCTTGATGATGAACCATCCACGAATAGAATCCATTTCTCGTTTGAGCTTTGTCCTTCGGATATGGTGAGCTCGGGTGGCAACTCAATTAGGAAATCTTCTATCACTTGGGATTTGGCGCTGGTTCTGGGTTTGTACTCAATATCGTATTCGCTTAGCTCGACTGCCAATTTGGCGATTCTTCCTGATTGGCTCGGGCTATGCAATATCATTCTGATTGGTTGATTCGTGAGTACAACCACCGAGTGTGACTGAAAGTAGGGGCGGAGCTTCCGAGCCGAGACGACGACGGCTAACGCGAGCTTCTCGAGTGTGTTGTAGTGCGTTTCCGCGTCGTCAAAGATTTTGCTCGTGTAGAAATAGGTCTTTGGTCGCCTCTGTTGGGAATGTCCTGAATTCTACCGTACTATCTCTAGAAAGTATGATAAGTGTCGAGATCAGACATAAGTCATAAATACTGGGTGATCATGATGGCTTGCTAGAGTCCGCTCTTGATCTATAAGTTTAGGACTTATTACCAGTATTGTATGATCCCGAAGGGTCACACACCATAGCTAACGGGAAAGTTAAGATGGAATTAATACGTAAGATGCTGAGGCATTTACTGTATTTGTACAGAGAGTTGGGCAGACAACAAATGGGCTTTTGTCTGATTTGTGTCTTGGGCCCAAAAGTCTAATGGACCATTAGTTTAATTAATTAAACTTGGGCCCATTAGTGAGTTAATAAATTGCAACATGGGTTATGAAACCCTGATGCTGATTGGCGATTTGGAAGAGCAGCCGCAGGCTCTCTCTCCTCTCTCTCTCTCTCTCTGGTTGAATTCCATCCGGTCTAGCAGCCATCCGTGCTTGTAAGCGTGTGGATACCAAGGAGGAACAGGTATTCATCTGTTCGTTGATCTCGTCATTACCACCAAATTCCGCTGCAAAGGTAATGTCCATGTTTGTTTATTTGATTCATTTACAAGAACCTAGATCTGTTTAAGATTATGTGCTAGGTTGCAATTTGGGAATTGAACCATGGAAAAACTCATAATCCTTCAGTGGTATCAGAGCTTAGGTCATTAGATTCTTGTAATTTTTGGATCGTGTGAATAAGCCATTAATTAACGATCGAATCATTGATTCATGATAACGATTGAAAGTCTTATGAATTGATTATTGTTTTTCATATCGCTTGTTAATCAAGTGAAGCGTGTTTCATAATCGAATTGATAATATTCATACAATTAATTATTGAATCGTTTCTGGCTTTTGACTTTGTTGATTTAGCACGTTAAAAGCATGAATCGATTGGTTAGAGTTTGATAGATGACAAAATTGATTTTGTCTTCTTGTGTATTGGTTAAGAATCGTGTGATTGTGATAATGGCATGAAACTGAGTGAAAGTCAAATCGTGTGATATTGTCACGATTGTTTGTTAATCAATTATTGACTTTGCCATGTTTGATAATTAAGAAACATGTTCATCAATCATGACTTTGCTTGGTTTTGACTTTAAGTGATTTGGAAAAATCATAATTTGTAAAAGAGATCACGATTTGCTAAGGTTGTTATGATTGAGATTTTTTTTTAAAATTCAATAATTGGTTAGCGTGATTTAATGAATGAATCATTAATTATTTAATTAATGTATGGTTTAAGCCGTTAACCCAAATCGAGGTTTGCTGGAAATTATTTAATACAATTGGTATTATTTAATTTCTGGTTAAACCGGATTTAAAATTCAAAAATTGAATTTTAACCTAAACCGAAGGCTGGTCTAAGTTTGATTTGGTTGGACCAAATAATTTAGAGCCGGTCTGGTTTAGTAAATAACCGATGGTTTTGATAGTTAATTTGGTCTTGGACCAGAATTAATAAACCGACTCGGTTATGTCAAATTATTGGGCCAACTGGAATTCTATGGTCTTGGGCCAAGAATTGGGCCTATAATTTGTGACCCAACCCGAAAATATTTATAAAATATTAAATTAGAAATTTCTATTTTTAGTATGTTACTAAATTTAGAAAGTTTCTAAAATAAGTAAGTTTCCCAAAATAGTAATCTTCTATTTTTGGAAATAAAACTTAAAATCCTCAAAAACAATATCAAGCTTGGATGTCTTGCCCAATCTTGTCAGCTACTTAACGCTTATTCAATTACAGATATGGCTTACAGTGTGAGGTGTCTGTTTTTGCGTAAGTAAAGTAGTATATAGTCACTAATTTCATTGGGAGTCCCAGACTTTAGTGATTATTTGGCTGTAAGAGATTGGTTTCCTTGACTGGGCCATCGGGAGTCCCGGGCCTTGAGACATCTGGTGTTTTGGGCCTTGGGCCCAATTCACAACCGAGAGTTATATGAGATATAACTAGCTGTGTGTATGCTTACCAAGTAAAGCTAATTCCGGGTGACGGCCAGTGGCCCACTTTGGATTTAGCTGAACATGGGTCTCGGAATCATTGCATTCTTATGAGGTTAAACAAAGAAATTTTGAATGCAATGCGAGTCTTCTTATAAGTTATTAAGATTACTCTTTTATGAACTAAATAACTAAAACTCTATTTATCTCTAAATTTCAGCTATGACGAGCACAAACAATTAAAACACTTTCTCGATCCGGTATGTCCTTGAAATGGACAAACTGAACGGATCAAATTTCTTGACTTGGTCGCGGAACCTGAGGCTAGTCCTCAGGCAGGAGAGAAAGGACTATGTCCTTGAAAGAACTCTCCCCGTGAGGATCGGGCCTCTCATGCAGTATATAATGCTTGGAATAAGCATTATAATGATGCGGTAGATGTGCGTGGTCTGATATTGGCTACCATGGACTCAGATTTGCTGAAGCAATATGAGAACATGGAGTCACCAATAGAGATGATCAGCAGCCTGAAATTGAAATTCCAGGAGCAGGTAAGAGTGGAGAGATACCAGTTGGTTAAATCTCTCACTAGCTGCAAGCTACCAAATGATCATCCAGTAAGTCCTCATGTCAGTAAAATGATGGGTTACGTTGATAACCTGAGGAAACTGGATTATCCAGTTAGCCAAGAATTGGCAACTGAGATCATTCTGCAGTCACTGTCGTCAAGCTATGATAAGTTCAGAAGGAACTATATCAAGAAAGGCTTAACGAAGACGCTGACTGAACTGCATGACATGCTCAAGACAGTTGAGCCAAACGTGAAGAGTACCCTGTACAATCTCATGAAGGAGAAGGGTAGGTTTACTAAACCTAATGCTGACAAGGATGAAGACAAAGTTGTCCAGATTTTGAATCATGGCAAGCGTGTGTCTTCTGAGCCCGAGTCAGATACCTCTTACGTTGGTAAGTGCTGCTACTGTAAAGAGACTGGGCATTGGAAGAGAAATTGCATTAAATTCATGGAAGATTATGAGGAGTTAAAGTCGATGTATAAGACTACTTCCTCAGGTATTCATGTTATTACTTCAAGTTATACCTTATAGGTATTAGATACTGGTTGTGGCACTGATATTTGTTATAATATGCAGAGCCTGAGCAACAGTGAAACGTTGAAGGAAGGGCAAGTGGAACTGCGTGTCTGGAAGGAGCTATTGATGCTGCCTCAGCCGTAGGGTTTTGACTTGTAGATGCCTTTGAGGCTTGGTTTTGTATTAAGTAATTGCTACAATGTACCTGCTTTAAGCAGAATTGTTTTTCATTTTCTTGTGAAGAATTTGAATGTTTTTCATTTTGATAAAAGACAAGTTTTGTTCTTTTGATCTTAATGAAATATTAATTGTAGCACCCTATTCAAGGAATGGGTTTTATATCTTAAACCAAAGAGTGCCTAAATGTAACATAAATACCGAATTGGTTTAAATCTGATGAATTAAACCTGATTTTTCTTGGCGTAAACGTTTTGGTCACATAGAGTAAGTCGGATTCAGAAACCCCATAGTTATGGACTTTTGGGCTCATTTGAATGGATATCTTATGAGACTTGAATTCTGCTTACTGGACCAAAAGACAAAGGGCCCATCTTAGCCGAGCTAGAGAAAGGCCCAAAGGCTTATTGGAGATTGAACATACTCATGTATGTGGTCCGATGAGCAGTAATGCCAGAGAAAATTTCCTGTACTTCATTGTCTCTACTGATTACTTCAGTGAGTAAGACTGTGTTCATTTGATGAGACACAAGTCGGAATTCTTTGACATGGTCGAAAGAGTTCCAGAATGAGGTATAGAATCTGAGTGACAGAAGTATTAAGACTCTTGATTAGATCAAGAGTGAGAATACTTAAGTCATTGATGGTGTGATCATCTGAATGAGTGTGAAGTCGTTTCACAGCTCATTTCTCCTGAAAACCTTGAGGTATTTCTGTGAGAAAGAATCAGATCTTATTAGAAATGATTAAAAGATGAGTCACACGAATCTTCCATGATATTCTTTAAGAATAACGCTCTAGAAATATCTAAGTTTACGCTGAAATAGTTCCACCAATATCAGTTGAAAGACACCACATAAATTTGGACTGGAATCGATCCAAATTCGTCTTTACTGAGTATTTGTAGTAGTACTACTTCGCTGGTTGTCCTAGGGAAACCAAGGCTTGTTACTTTTACGTCCATTCTGTTTTCTAAGAAGGGAAGTTACTTTCCAAGAAGAACAGTGGGAATAAAAGTGTAACTCGAAGAAATTCGAGAAATACAGGAGGCTGCTCAACCTGTTGAGGGAGAGCAGCGGATGGATTTACAGATTTCTGTAGAATCTACACCTGTAGAGCCTGAAGTTCGCAGATATGAATGAATCAGTCACTAATCCGAGAGTGATTTCTCGTCATTAGTTGAACCTGATGATCATTGAAAGTTCGCATGATCTGATGATCATTGAAAGCGACGAATCTGCGAAATTCAAAGAAGCGAAAGTGAGCTCGGACTCCGAAAAATTACATTTTGTGTAAGTTGGCTTCATCGATCCATTCATGGATGGAAGCAAACATATCGGAGTTGGAATCATCGTTCTGTTGAAGTAGTCAAAGTTTTGACTTGAACAGGAACGAAGTGGAACTGTGCGTATACTAATAGATAAGTGGGAGCAATATTGCATTTCTCATAGTGTATGTCGATGACATACTGATTCTCGGATATAACGTCCCAATGCTGCAGTCGGTAAAGGACTGGTTTGGGAGTTGGTTTTGTGATTGACATGGGTAAAACCACGTATGTTCTTGGATTTTGGATCTAAAGATAGAGATCCAAAAGAGCTGGTAGGACAAAGTCAGGATTCTTAAATTGACAAAGTCCTACACCTAATCAGCAATCCAAGAAGGGTTTTATGCCAATGTCACATGGCAATACATTAAGCAAGAAGCAGTGTCCTACGATAACTGCTGAGCTTGAATGCATGGATAGGATTCCATATGCGTCGGCAATTGGATCTATCATGTATGCCATGACACGTACTTGTTTTGATGTAGCTTTAATGTTAAGCAAGACAAGTAAAGACCAGTCAAATCCAGCAAAGAATCACTGGATTGCCGTAAAGAATATCCTAAAGTATTTGAGGAATACTAAGGATAAGTTCTTGATTTACGGAGAAAGTGAGGTGCTACAAGTCGATAGAGTCTGAAAGGCAATTTTTCAATTGACAAAGATAATTCCTGGTCACAGTCCGGCTATATCTTGTGTCTGTCTGGCGGTGCGAGGCACTGTTGCTGACTCCATGACTTAAGCTGAGCATTTCGCAGCTTGAGAAGCGGCGAAAGAGGTTGTTTGGAAAGAAGAGTTCATTACTGAACTTGATGTGATTCACAGCATAGATGAGACTAGCTGCACATCAGAGGTCCAAACACCTTGAGGGTAGGTATAACCTATTCCGTGAGATAAATGACAGAGGTGTTAAGTAGATAAGCAAGTTTCATCGAATGAGAACGTTGCCAATCTATTAACGAAGCCACTCCTTAGGCCTAAGCATGAGTCGCGGACTATAGCTGTAGGATGAATGAAACTAAGATGTAGTCTTAATTTCAGTGGGAGTTTGTAAAGGGCTTTACTTAGTTGTTTTGAAAGGTTCATGTAAACATAATATTTTATGTTTATGAAATCTATGATTTCTGGATTATTTTAACTGTGATATATATAATCGTTCCAAAATGATTCATGTCATTATATATGGGCCATCGAAGTACATGAGTAGACTTGATCCTGAAACCCCATATTTAATGAAATGACATAAATCACAGTGTCCATAGTCGAAGGTTGTTGAAATTGGAACACCAACAACCACTTGAGACTAGATTGTGTTGAGACTTATGACCAAGTTTCGAGGGGTCATAGATGCGCGGCATCAAAGTCGACACATAGGTATATGTAGGGGAGCATATGACCGGACATGGCCCGCTGATGAGAACTCTACAAGATATTAATATCTGTGTCATGAGAGGTTCTCATATACGACTATAGAGTATAGTCCTTAGACCTGAGTTCGCATGCATGTGGCTGCACATGGAGTGATGCGCTTTGATCATTGTCTAACGCTGTTTCGTAACTGGGAGCTATAAGGACCTTGGTTGGGTGTATTATAAAGTGTGTAGTTCATAGTGATGGAACAAGATGGGATTTGTCCCTGCCGTTTAACGGAGGTAATATCTCTAGGCCAATCGGAGACTTGATAGCTGGTAAGAGAGTGGCCACTCCCAAACGGACTTGCCCAAGTCGTTTGAATTTTCAGTATCAAATCTGGTCCGATTAAAATGGTCTTGCTATATAAGGATGACACGCATCTTGCCTTATGCCAGATCGAGATATTGAGACAAAAGGATTAGGGAATGTAGGATTCCAGTACAATCGGGAGATTGTTGGGAATGTCATGTGTAGGATTCCAGTACAAGTGGGAGATTGTTGGGAATGTCCTGAAATCTACCGTACTATCTCTAGAAAGTATTATAAGTGTCGAGATCAGACATAAGTCATAAATACTGGGTGATCATGATGGCTTGCTAGAGTCCGCTCTTGATCTATAAGTTTAGGACTTATTACCAGTATTGTATGATCCCGAAGGGTCACACACCATAGCTAACGGGAAAGTTAAGATGGAATTAATACGTAAGATGCTGAGGCATTTACTGTATTTGTACAGAGAGTTGGGCAGACAACAAATGGGCTTTTGTCTGATTTGTGTCTTGGGCCCAAAAGTCTAATGGACCATTAGTTTAATTAATTAAACTTGGGCCCATTAGTGAGTTAATAAATTGCAACATGGGTTATGAAACCCTGATGCTGATTGGCGATTTGGAAGAGCAGCCGCAGGCTCTCTCTCCTCTCTCTCTCTCTCTGGTTGAATTCCATCCGGTCTAGCAGCCATCCGTGCTTGTAAGCGTGTGGATACCAAGGAGGAACAGGTATTCATCTGTTCGTTGATCTCGTCATTACCACCAAATTCCGCTGCAAAGGTAATGTCCAGGTTTGTTTATTTGATTCATTTACAAGAACCTAGATCTGTTTAAGATTATGTGCTAGGTTGCAATTTGGGAATTGAACCATGGAAAAACTCATAATCCTTCAGCCTCGGTCGTCGCGGACAAGCACACTGCTGACTGCCGAAGTTGATACAGAGATGTATAAGTACAGCGTTTCTCCCTCATCGGGTTTGGCCAGGATTGGTGGAGTGGAAAGGTAGGTTTTAAGCTGTTGAAACGTGTCCTCACATTTAGCGTCCCATTCGAATCTCTTATTCCCTCGAAGAAGATTGTAGAAAAGGAGACACTTGTCCGTCGATCGTGACATAAATCTATTCAAAGCCGCGACGCGCCCCGTTAAGCGTTGGACTTCTCTGGTGTTCCTTGGCGACGGCAGCTCGGTGATCGCCGTTATTTTCTTCGGGTTTGCTTCAATTCCTCTTCTCGTGACAATGTAGCCGAGGAATTCTCCCGACGTGACCGCGAACGTGCATTTCGCCGGATTCAGTTTCATTCCGTACTTATTTAGACTCGTGAAACATGTTGTGAGGTGATTGATATGGTCGTCCGACGAGGTAGACTTGACGAGCATATCGTCAATATAAACTTCCATTGTGTCGCCGAGCTGGTCAGCGAACATGCGATTCACGAGGCGTTGGTATGTCGCTCCCGCATTCTTGAGCTTGAACGGCATAACCTTGTAGCAATATGTGCCGCGGTCGGTGATAAAGGAAGTTTTTTCCCGATCATCAGGGTACATCATGATCTAATTATACCCTGCAAAGGCGTCCATGAACGATAGCAACTCGTGACCGGTGGTTGCTTCTACGAGCCGGTCAATGTGTGGCAGTGGGAAACTATCCTTGGGACACGCTTTGTTGAGATCGGTGAAATCTACACACACTCTCCACTTGCCGTTCTTCTTTTTTACCACAACGGGATTCGCCAGTGATATATCATGGTTTTTACTAGTTTTAGACCATGATATAAGTGTGTTTTAGTGTCTTTTTGTGTTCTTTTAGAGTCTTTTACAGGTATAATCAGGTTTGAAGCATATTTGGTGATTCTGGCACTTTTTGGAGATATTTGGAGTGTTTGGCCGAGAGATAGAGTTCACTGTCCGAAACAGAGGAATGCGTCGATCGATGCACTCTAGCATCGATCGTTGCACCAGCGAGATGGGCCAAAACTCGGCGGTTTATGAAGAGTCAAGATATTGCACTCTGATCCAGAAGTTCCTGATATTTACAAAGAAGCCCCTGGCCGAGATTAGACCTATATAATTAAGTTTTTGGTGTTTTATTTACTTACGCTTTCATAATTAAGAGCAGAGGATTTTAGAGCTTTTGGGGCTGATCTGAACCTTTTACTTCATCTGTATTTGGAGAAGATTTCGAACCCCTTTTATTCTTTATCTTCTATGCAATTTATTCAATATATGATTATGTTTTCATTATCTATGTCTGAGTAGATTCCTTGTTAGGTTTAGGGTTTCTCACATAGGATTTCATGACTTGCTAGACTTGTTTATTTCAGTTAAGGATTCATAACTATATCTGTTCTTCAATCTAATTGTGCTTAAAGCTAGTTCTAACCTGATCAATTAGAATCTAGATCTTAGGTTGCTAAATACGTCACGGAAGTGGGGTTTAGGAATCTGAACTAATTAGGTTGAGCAATTAAACTTCTCGCAAACGAAAGTTTGGTTTAGGATAATTGTGAACATATCAAACTTGGAATTAATGCTAGTTTAATCTGTTAGTTCTCGCAAACGAAAGTTTGGTTTGCTGCACTTAGACTTAGAGAATTATCGCAAAGGAATTTGGTTAATTCTATATCTGTGTTTTGAGTTCTAGAACTGTGCTTAATTAGATCCTTGCTGAATGAACTGTCTGCTTGTCTGATTTCCTGAGAACGCCCTAGACTTAGCGCTCTTAATAACTTGCTTTCACAACCAATAATCTCTGCTTTCTGTTTACTTTCTCGCACTGATTTTCATTAAATCACATTGCTTTCTTCCTAGTTTAATTTCCTGTTCTTGAGCTATTGAATACGGAGTCCCTGTGGATTCGATACCTATATACTACGACTACTGAACTGTGCACTTGCAGTTAGATATAGGATAAAACCTGACACCTATCAGCCAGCCAGTCAGGATATTTTACCTCGGTGATCGAACCTGTCTTTGAAAGCCGTTCTACTTCATCGTTGACAGCTTTGGCATGCTCGGAGCCGAGCTTCCGTCTTTTCTGTTTAACTGGTTTAAAAATCGGATCGACGTGCAGTTTGTGGCATGCGATGGTCGGGTCGACTCCGGTCATATCGCTGGTGGTCCAGGCGAAGGTTGTAGCATTTTCCTTGAGAAATTCTATTAGCTTGTCTCGCAAGTCTGCACGGAGATCGGCTCCTATTCCGACGCAACGCTCGGGATCCCTGATGTCGATATTGACTTGTATTACTGCATCTTTCTGCGGTCGATCGGGCGGCGGTAGCTCAATTCGAGGTTCTGCGACTAAATACGCTTGCGATTTGTGGCGCATCTTGTGCTCGATACGGAAGCATGTGCGGGATATCCTCTGATCTCCTCGTAGTGTAAACACGCCGAATGGGGTCGGAAACTTGACACATTGATGAAATGTGGACGGGACCGCCCTCATTTCGTGAATCAGGGCGTGCCGAGGATGACATTGTAGATAGATGGTCGGTCGACGACCACGAACTTGATCAGCTTGGTGATTCGGCCGACATACACGGGAAGTTTGATTGTTCCGATTGTGTTTATTGAGTCCCCCGAGAAGCCGGTTAATGGTTTTGTCGATGGTTTGATGCGATAATCATTGAGTTCCATCCGCTGCAACGTCTCTCTGAAGATTAGATCTACCGAGCTTCCGGTATCGATCAGAATCTTCTCGACTTCGCAGTCGCCGATCCGCATGGCGACGACGAGTGGATCATTGTGCGGCCGGTCTACTCCCTCAGAGTCGTGCTCAGTGAAGCTTATTTCGTTGCCAATCTTGAGCTCGTCAGTGGCGTTTCGCAGGTAATGCTGGGCACGGTGGCCCGTCGCTCGTATTCCTTGATTGATCGTACTGAGTCGTTTACCATCGGTAGTCCTCCCATAATCATGTTTATACGCCTTCTTGGTGGATGCGTTTCTCCTTCATCCTCTTCGTCGCGAGCACGCTTGTCCGCGGCAACTGCGTGCGCGTTGATTTGCTCGATTTCTTCGGCAAAAGCCACTTGCTTTTTTCGCTCTTCTTGGACGAGCCTGAAGCGTTCAGCTTCGTTCTTTGGTTGTGTTACTTGATTGATTTACTTTGGGGGAGGCTTGTTGCGATCCAGTATTGGTTTCTTTCCGTCTTTTTGATACTCAGCGTAGAGCAAAGCCTGAAGTTTTCTGCATTCATCAGTGCTGTGGCCTCCTCGTTGATGGTATTTGCAGAATGATTTGCTTTTTTCGCTTCCGCGAGTTGATCTGTTCCATGGCTTGTTCGAGTTTTGTCCTTGGAGACCTTGCGATCGTCGCTCATGCTGGTGGTTTTGCGAGCGATCGGGGTGATCTTGCCAATGGTCTTGGTAAAGGAAATCCGCATCCTGATGCCGTTCTAGTGGCTGATCACTGACGTGATAAGATTTTCCTTTCCGTGCGATTTCTTCCTCTTTGGTTTTCTTGTAATCCTGGTCGTAGTGTTGTTGCTCGGTGCTTTTCTCGGCTTTGTCCTTGGAAGTCGAACTCTTGGGCCCGAACTTCTTGGCTAGGGTCTCTTTTTCTTCCTCGAGGTCGATAAAGATCGATGCTCGGTGGAGAGCGTCTTCCAGTGAGCTTGGTCTGTTTTTCTTTAATTCCTCTCGGAAGCTGGATTCATACCATAGGCCGTTTCGGAGCGCGGGCAGACCTTCGCTATCAGTGATCGTGATTTTGGCCAGAATACTCTTGAAGCGGGTGATGTAAGATCGGAGGCTTTCCTTCGGTCCTTGGGAGATGGCCCATAGGTCGGCGTTTGATACTTCCTCCTGAATATACATCGAGTAATGTTTGAGAAAAGCGTGCGTCAAGTCGTTGTATCCGTCGATCGAGTTCGGTTCTAAACGAGAAAACCAATCCAAGGCCGAGCCGGTCAGGTGCTCGACAAACAATTGGCAGTAGCCTGCATCGCGCTCTCCGATGCTGAACTTTGTCCGTCCCATTGCGATGCGGAATGCCGTCAGAAATTGTCTTGGGTCGGATTTGCCATCGTAGGTCATCATCTTGATTTTGACCGCAGAGACAGGATGTTCGACCTGGATATCCATGAGGCGACGAGTAAAAGGTGTATTCTGGGTTTCTTCCAGTACGCGATCAATCTCTGGTGCCGAGCTGATTGCCTGGTGGACTTTGGATGTCATATTTTTCAACATCAGCTTCAAGTCTTCAATTTCACTGTCTCTGTTCGCGCCGAGTGCCGAGCCACCCGGGATATCCGTGTTGGGAGGTTGTTCATCCTCAGTTTGCTGTGATACCGTTCGGTTTCTCGGATTTGGAGGCGGCGTTTCTTCGAATAACGCTCGGTGGAGATGAGTTCGGGGAACGGATCCTTGTTGGCTTGCCATCCGTAAATAGTTGATTTGCCCCTGGCATATTGCGTGCGCCGTGGCGAGCTGGTCGAAGCGCTCTTTGATTCCCTGGGAGAGTTCGGTTACTTGAGTCATGAGAGTTTTGAGTAAGGCGGACACACCATGCTCGCTTGTCTAAGCTTCTGCGACTTGTTGAGGTCGTTCGGTGTTTTGAGGTTGCTGCTCGGCGCCGGCCGGCTGGATGATTGGATCTGCAACCTGAGAAACGTGCTGGGGTTGCCCCCTTGCTCTCGAAGCTGTTTCTGAGCTTGTTATATCTTCGATGTGGACGTAATCTTTGTTCGGTTGTGCTCCTGTCATCGCTGAACCTGTCCGTTAGTGAAGAAAAACTTATTTCCCCACAGACGGCGCCAATTGTGATAACCGTGATGGTCACGAGATCGGAATGTGCGTCTTGCTTGAGGGTTGACGTGCTCGGTCCGAGGGAGTCAAGTTATTCTTAAGAAAGAACCGACTAGGTTCAGAGATAAACGAGAATGAAAGTGTGTTCGGGACGAACGATTGGAGGATCGCGCTCGGGTTATTTGAAGAGAGTAGTATGCTCGGAAACGAGCGTGTCTTGTATTTAGATTCCCGAGCAGGTCGAAAGACGTGCTCGGTTTACAATTCGGGAAATTGACTCTAGAGAGAGAAAGTAGTAAGAAGTGCACAGATCCCAAAAAAGTTACATTAATGTACAGTGACGACTCCTATTTATAGTAAAAATTCGGTCGTACTTTTCACAGGCCGTTGACTGCTTGTTGAGCTCGTGCGGATGGGCCGTACTTGGTGACAAGATAGGCCGAGCCGTACATTCCCTTGGCTGTTAGTGGAGCCGAGCCGACTTGCTGTTGTGGGCTAAGCCGAGCCAAGCCGATAGCAATGGGCTTGGTTTGAAGGTACGTGTTCAGGTCCTAGCTTGTTGGGCCGAGTTTTCTTCCTATTGGGCCGACCTTCGTGTGTAGGACAGGTATTGGACCTTTCAAAAGAATGGGGTGCTAAAGCCTGAACTTGCTATTCAGCACATTCTCCCCTGTGCAAAGGTACGTGCTTAAGAAAAACCCATTGTTCCCAAGTTCTACCAAAGCATAAAATTATTACTAATACTCCTACAATTCTGCATGTACAAGCTATCATCTGACTCTTCTCAACACGTCATATCTGCATTACCATCAGTTATAATGGGAATGGCTCCAGCCCTGCGTAGGTAAGAGATTTTGAAAATATAAATCTATTGACTCAACAGTGATTTTTACATAATATTTAACTCGGTCTTCCCGTTCAATAATTATGTCTTGAAAAGGGCCCAAAATCGTGTAGCAAATCGAAGTGAATTTCTTATACAAGAGATTTGGGTTTGATTGTGTATGTTGCATATTTTACACTGATTTTTTCATGGCAGGATGCAACAATTGAGCATCTCCTTCTCAATCTTCCTCATGTACTCTAGAACACTATTAGCAAACTCAACCGAGTGAATCAGGTTTGTTATGACCAAGTTATCGAAAAAAAGTTTATGGCAGTGGTTTCACAAATATGATGTTACTCTTCTAACTTGATTCCAATATTTTATATTTGATAGGGTCGAGCTCAACGGCCACGAAGTTGAATTGTCTTTCAACGATGCTACAATTCAATCGGAGCCATCTCTTGCAGGGCCGAGTTCAAGCGGAGCATCGCTCAACAGCTGGAAAAAGTCTCCCTCGAAGATGTACTCTTACCGAAGAGTAAGACTGATTGGTATAAAATTATGTCGTCTTTTAGTTAACATGTTTAGTAATGTTTCTGGTTTTTTGATGAAGGTAAGGAACTTCAAACTCTGATGGAACATGATTATAACATGGGGTTCATACTTTTCTGTACATACTTTTTGTTCAGTTATCGGTTTGCTTTATTTCATCAGCTGCAAATTGTGTGATTATCCCCTCATCGATATATAATCACAAGCTTTTGTTTCCTACAGATCTACTATTCCAGACAAGATGATCCCTCATGCTATCTCATGGCAGATTACAAGTTATTTGTGTAAGATGCTGGCCCTTAACCCAGAAACTAGAATTACTATCACAAAAAATCAGGGAGAGTTCTTGGTTCAGAAAAGGTTTACACATGAAACAGAAAAAGCTGGAGAAACGAGTCAGAGAGGTGAATTCTATGGAAGCTAGTGCTGCAGGTCCAATCCAAGTGATAATGGAGATAGGGCCACGGAGCAAAACCATACGACTAGCCTACAAATATAAATGGGTTTGATATAATTGCATCGTCTGCTGTGTTTGATCTAGCAGGACTTTTTGGAGATGTGTATGACAAGCCAGAATCTAGATTCACATCCCAAAAATCTGCTTTACTGATCATATCTAAGCTGCAGGAAGTGTGGCACAACGATTAAAACTGATAAGAAAGCGAGAAGCAGATTTGTTCAAACTGGAACGTGTAAAGGAGGGAAGAAAAAGAGTCATGTCGATGGATGCGGAAAATTTTCAAGTGACGCCAACGTTTCATATGGGGGGGAGTGAAGAAATCTAATGGAGATACTTTAGAGTATCAGAAATTAGTGAAAGAGAATCTTAGGCTTGCTCTTGCAGATATTAGTCATGTTCGTTTGGTTGACGCAGGCGGTTGCGGCTATGGCTGCGATAATATTGCCGCAGGTTGTTTGTTTCGTAGCCGCAGACTTTACCGCAGACGCAGCCGCAGGTTGTTGTTCGTATTGAAGACGCCGACACAGCCGCAGACGCAAGATGCAGATTGTTGTTCGTTTTGTAGACGCTGCGACAATTTTTTAATTAATTCATATTTTATTTTTGTAAATTTGTGTAATTATATTTTAAATAAAAAATGTCATTTAAATATATTAACATCTATAATAAATATTATATTTAATTAGAATTAATTTTTAAGGTATATATATAATTATAACAACATATTTTATGATAAAATCATAAACTAAATTAAAACAAAAATAAAAAACCAAAATATTTAACTAAATTAAAAGTATTAAACCAAATCATAAATAAAAAAATTCATTAACTAAAATAATAAACGATGTTATTTAAAGAGATTAATCAGATTTATTCTACTTCGAATTTAGTCAACTTTAGTAAAGAGAGTTTGGTATATAACTTCATTGTGTTGTTAACTCTTGCCTTATCGCAACCAGTCTTGATATATATTGACATTTTAGTACTAAAGTAAAATGTGGTAACCTAACCATTGTACTTTTATTATACATCCAAAGTTATCAAAAGGTTTCACCAATTTGCTCCACCAAGCAAAATACTTGCAACTTCAAGCAGACGAGCAAATGAGATCTGATCCTTTACAGCTTCGAGCTAAGAAATATTGAGCATTTTACCCCTTCGATGCTTAGTAATAGAAAGACTTGGCTTTATTAACTACAGTGTCCTTGCAAAGAATCGACCGAACCTCCACAATCGATCTCGGCGGCTCCAGGTCTTGCTCTCTTAATGAATTGCCTAGTAGCTGCTGCATCTGTGCTGCAAATGTGTCCGTCTAATATCTGCAGCACCAAATAATACATAAGATGAGGTAAAGTCTTAGTCATACAATCAAAAGTAACTGCAAGTTTCCATTGGGACTTACTGAGACAGCAACTCTAGAACCTTGTACCAAGCTCTGTTCTCTTTCCTATTCTCCAAAAAGCTTAAAACAATCTGTCATGTGCAGAAGAAGAATCAGCTCTCCAAAACTGCAAAACAAACAAAAATCAAGAGAGACTGTTATAATTGTTACCTGTCCCATACGATCCCAATATCCTCGGGATCATTAAAAGACTGGCAATAGGTCTTGATCTTGTACGATCAACCTGGATAGAAAAAGCAATTTCTCAGGCCGCAACATAACTGTAAACGAAACAATAATCTAAACTCTGTGATTCAAATCAGAAGCAAAGAAAGTGGAAAACTTTTAAACCCTGTGAATCGGATAAGTGAAACCCACAATCAGACAAAGAAAATCAAATTTCTAGGAGTTGAAAACGAAACCCTAAATCTGTCAATCTAAGAAACCAAATCGAAATCAGCTCTAAGAAAAGTAAAAAGCAAAACCCATAAGTGTATATTGGAAGCAGAAACAATGGATATCAGGGAAACTCAAAACAAAGGGCTTGTCGATATAAGAAGAAAAGAGAGAAGAGAAGCTTGCCTGTGTTATTCCTCGGATGGGAAGCCAAGCTAAACTCGGAGAGTGAAGCAGACGTCGGAGCTAGAAGAAGCAAAGCGTTGGAGCTAGATCGGAGCAAAGCAGGCGTCGCAGAGAGAAGAAGCAAAGCACGACAGATGAGATTTTGCCTAAATTTAGGGTAAATGGCATTTTTGTAATTTACAAATAGAACTAGGGGTATTTTTGTCTTTTTCAGGGTTAGTCGCAGCTTTTTTCGGTCGCACCGCTGAATTTTTTCAGCGTATTTCAGACACAGACGCAACGTTTAACCGCAGCGTCTAACCGCAGAGACCTGCGTCAATCAAACGAACGTAACTTGTTGACGCAGCCGCAGCCGCACCTGCGGCTGCCAAACGTACAACACTATTGTTTGGGATTGGCAGAGCGACAAAGATGAGCAGTTAATGCCTGATTCGCATCAAGAGATATAACAACAACAGGAAGAACCATTTTAGTTTTGAGAATTTTTATAATTGAAGTTTTGAATTTTCGAAACTTTGATGTTAAACGTATAGTATATGAGTTTTTTATATAGCCATCTATACTTTAGAATCACTAACTGAATTAAGCTATCAAGAGTGCGATAAACTGGGAAAAAGACTCGACTTAATTGAGATTTGGTGGTGAAGACGAGATTTATTTTATTGTATAGAGGCAGTATGCGATTCAGGTGTTGTCCTTTGCAACAATTAGACAGTTACAAACAACTAGACAGTTACAGACACTTGACACAAAGAGGGAGTCAGAGAACTCAAGAAAGAGTGGTCGAAATAAAAACAAAATATGATTACAGAGATAGCTACCACTTGCCATGTCAACGCATGTCCAAAATCCAGACTTCATTGCCACTCCCACCTGAACCCACATGCCACAAATGAGAGAAAATAAAACCATTTAATCCCAAATAGAGAGAATGATGAAGATCGGATGAAAAAGAGGAAGAAGAAGATACCTTAAAGAAACTGGAGTTGGAGTCGGCGTTGGTGGGATCAGCGTCGGTGAGAGGCCCAAGAGGAAAAAATACAAGACAAGCTGAGAAAATGCATTACGAGTGCCTCAGAAAGCAGCTTAAATTATATAGCATCACCATGAACGCAGTATGCTTCGTCTCTATGGTATCAATCTTTGTTTCCGTGAACTAATACTTTAGCTTATTATAAGTTAGGACGAACGTGTTTCAAATCTATTAAACCAGCACAACTACATTTACAACAAATAGCAATACTCATCACCGCCATATAAGCAACTTTGTTCTGTACTAAGCTTCGCGTAATTTTTTATATAAAGCAAAAAACTCAAGCTTCTATCCTATTTGGATTACACCTGTGATGCATTTGTTAGCCTAGAGAATTCAAAACCAGGAAAGTAGCTAACAAGAACAAAACTCTACTTTAGACAAATCTGTTAAAGCTATCAAATGTATTAAACCTAAAAACACCCATTCTATACACAGAAAATTGATCCGCCCAAAATTAATCGCCGAATAAATACATTAAAAGAAAAAGAAACATAGATATCAGCTTTGTCTATACACTTCAACAGCCACAATTGCTCCCCAAGCAATTACTCTCTCAACAAATAATTCAACTACATTCACATCCAACAAAAACATAATTATTTTTGAAAAAGATGATCCAAATGGGCAAGCTTAATAAAACATTTTACACCAAAATACATAGCCATTTAATAAAACAACAAGCAGACGATACATATGATATATAGAAAAAGAAATTTCAAACATATAACAAAGCTAAATGTAATTAAAAGAAAATTTAAACACAAAACACGCGCGTAGGGCAGGATAACCCCTAGTCATCATATATATAATGAAAGACTAATTCTCTCCATTCCTAAGCCATCCACATCAGCATCTCATATTTTCTGACATGCCATTTTCTTAAAAAATATAGTTTTAATTTTCTTTAAAATTAATATACTCAGCAATCAGGATTTGACTCTTCCTCTTCTTCTCTCTCTCAACCACTTTACATCCCGACTGCTTCCTTAAAATATGGGGAATCTAAAAATTGCATCTCATTTCTTCGTTGCCAGAATTTAGGGTTCATTATAATTCTCCTTGTCTCTCTGCTCTCATGAAAAATTCTAAGATCTGATTGAAATCAGACTCGAGACCTTCTGGGTGTTCTCGGATCCCAATGCTAAGGTGAAAGACATGAACTTTTTACTCCTTACTGTTATCACTTTTTCCTTCGGCCAGTCTAGTGGGATGGTGGGATAATATACATCGAATTGATAGTTATAGTTCTTGGAGTATTATGATTGAGTGTTTGATCGAGTTTCTGAGCTTAGAATCGTGGGCTTTTGATTTAAAGGAAGATAAAGTAGGAAGAACTGAGGATCTACTTTCTTAGGCTAGGCAATTTCTGCTTAAATTTGGATTCGATTCTGGTATTCTTTGGATTAGATAACCAGTAGATAGACTTAGGGATTAGCTGCTTAAGGTTTGGATTTTACCTGATTTGAAGATAATTCTTCGATCATATTTGTTTGCATCTTACACATCATGATGCCCTTCAAATTAAGATTTTCTGGTTAGGAACTGGTGAATCAGAGCTCGATGTTCTCACTTTTTAGGATTCGTTTCCAATCACTGGGCTATGGACCATTATATATATGATTGATTTGTTTCAATGAGTCTTCTAATATTTTAAAAATGGTTTACCACACAAAGTGAAACGTGAATGGAGACCTTCAAGTGAACAAAGAGGGACCTTAAGTTTTCTTATCATCTTTTGGTCAACGTATTTAGTAATGCCTCCTGTTCTTTGACGCAGGCTGCAGAACTTCAAAATCTGATGGAATAAGATTATGACCTTTGGTGCGTCCTTTTCTGAAATTATTTGTTCTGTTGGGTTATGTGTTTGCTTCTGAATCATGGATCTATTTTACGATTTGCTAACTGTTGATTATCTTGCTTTCTGCAGATTACTATCCATGACAAGATTATCACTCATGCTGTCTCATGGTTTGACCCATGAAGAGTTCAAGGGTAAATATATCGGACTTACAAAGCCACAATTCTCTAGAACGAAACAGCCCTTTGCTCACTCAGGTACAAAGACGTCACAGAAAACATTTTTTCCTTTCACTATTCTTGATCTCAAGTAGATAGAACCATGAATTAGAATGGATCTCTTAAGAACAATCTTCATTTTGTCATTGCAGGGAGTTGTTGGGCGTTTTCAACAGTTGTTGGGCGTTTTCAACAGTTGCAGCTGTTGAGGGGATCCACCAGATCACAATAACGAATCTGAGTACGCTTTACTAATACGCTGTGATACAACTTTCAACAGTGCAATGGAGGTCTCATGGACTACACATTCCAGTACATAATTTGGACAGGTGGTCCCCACAAAGAAGACGATTACCCTTATCTCTTCGAAGCATGAACTTACCCAAGATCAGAAATTAACAAACACTAGATGCAAAACATGAATCATAGCGTACTTTCTCGGCCTCTGTTTTATTACACCAATTTTTCTTCTATTTTTTCCTCTGTTAAAAAAAAAACAGGTTGTCACAGTAATTGAACCGGCTGAAGAGTTCAATGGGAGATTGATAAAGAAGAATAGAAAAACAAATTTTACTGAGTAGTTGGTACCAGATCCCAAAGCTTCTCGCTACATGTAAGTTACTTACATTGAATTTTAAGAAAGATTGTATTAGAATATATGCTTAATGAAAAATGCTTCCATCTAAACCGGATTTGATAACGGGATTGGACCTGAATTGATTTAAGAAGTTGCAAGATGTGCCCTACTAGATGTCATGCTTTGTATAATTTTTTGTTTAGTATCTATTGACTCGCAAGGATGATACCTTTCTGTCAAGAATTATGATAGGACAGTTTGTTTTCTTGAGAACTGAGAGTTGTTGTGTCTAAGACATGAGTGCAATATTTGCTAAGTGGTTGTGTTGGTTGTGTATTCACAGGATGCATAAAGTCAGGGAGATTGAAGAGAAGAACATAGATTCTCAGGATACGAAATCGAAAGAAAGGGAAAGGATTCCAAGAAAAATAAGTGAAGAGAGGCTCAAGCAAGCTCTAGAGGCTGAAAGTACAATTGTCAATTTGAAAAAACCTGTGCACCAGTACTCATTATGCATCTCTGATTCTCTTAATGATTTCACCAAAAATCCCATTGGCACTCAATATTAACCATACCTTTTTTTTCCCACATGTTCATTTGCAGACTTCAAGAAAAAATATTGGATGTGGAATCTGAAAACCAAATATTGAGGCAGAAATCCCTCTTAAACACATTAGGACAACTCACAAGTTGGCCACTTTCCTAGCAAATAAAGTCTTATCAATGTAAGTCGCGTCTTCATTTACTATCCCTTTTTTATGTTCCATCTCTTTGTATGTCCTCTGACGACATTTGTGCAGGGAACTGAGATTGAAACACCAGTAGGAGCCCAAGAACAAGAATCTGATGCAAAGACTCGGAGATTGCAAAAAGGAACGTCAACATGTATGATGTTTAGTTTAGTTACTCCATTCTGTGTTTCTTATCTGTCGGATGTGCCTGCTTTGACTGAAGAGAGATATTTGTTCTTGCATTGCAATAGGAGAATGTTGGTGCTCTTATCAACTGCGTAACAAATGATATTGGATTCAACCAGCGGAAGCCTGTAGCGGCATTTACGATATACAAATGCCTTCTTCATTGGAAATCCTTTGAAGCTGAAAGGACCAGCGTGTTCAATCCCTTATGGGAGATAAACAGAGAAGAAGAAAAAAAGATGGGTTGAGAAACCATAATAGGTGAGGCCTGAGTTTGTTGTTGATCAGGGGTTGTTGCCGGTTTAGGAGGGAGAAAAGGAAAAAGTTGGAATTTTTCCCACGTCTCATGATAATACTTTATCGGCTCGAGAGCGAAGAAGATATTGATCAATATGTTGTGTTATGATCTAAGAATTTTGATTTTATTACGAATTTTAGATTCGATTTGATGATATGATGGATTTGTCGAAATTATTTGGTAGGATTTTTGGATAGATTCTTCGGTGAGGAACCTCCAGTTTCAGGAATCATATCATGGTTCGAAGGAAAATTTTCTAATCAAAATCGATCAGCTCTAATCTATCTTAATTTTGAAGAAATTGTGGTGTCATTCGATCTTTGATCTCCAGTTTACTACTTAAGACAGTCAAAGATCTAACTTTGATTTTCCTCTGCTAGCTGACATTGAAGGTTTCATAATCTAGCTCGACATTGAAGGTTCGTAATACTACCTTCGTTGAGCAAATTCCCTCCATTTGCTTCCATCTTTCCTTTTCCATTTTACCATGATGCCGAAAGTTTTCTAAGATTAACCTCATGTAGGCTTTGATCGTACTAAGACATGGGAGGTTGTCTTACCTAATAGCACAATTTGTTTCTTTATTAGCACAGTATATGTTATTTAATGCATTTTTCCTTAACATGCTGTATCAAATTGATTTCTTCCAAATAACTCGTTTGTTTCAGGTTTGAGGAAACAGGAGAAGCACTTGTCTCGTCTGTTGATAAAATGATATGTGTTGGATCTACAGCTGTTGGCAAGATAGTACAACCTGTAAACTTTCTTCTTCATTCTCATCCGTTTACTATATATGATTGTACTTATGCAATATGTTGCAGATCATGAGAAATGCAGCTGAAACATTGACACCTATCACTCTTGAGCTTGGTAGAAAGGATGCATTTATCATTTGTGAAGACAAAAATGTCTCCCATGTAAGTGTTCTTTCTGTATCATGTGCTCTCTTCTGTGTTCTTATTGTTTATTATTGAAATAGGAGTTTTTCCTTCGATAAAACTAACACTATTATTGTATAATGTATGTTGCACAAGTGGCTGTAAGGGGCACACTTCAGTCCAGTGGCTGTAATACAACACATCATAGAGAATGATCTTTGTTATTTGCTAATCTATAACCTTCTTCTGCCAGGTAATTTTGTCTCTCCACTAGCTTGATTTTAGTTTTTCTTTGAAAATTTTCGGAATGGAAGTGTGAAGCATGAGAGGTCAAAGGGTTATGATTGATTTCAATAATAAAGGACAACCTATAAAGGATTCTAGAGGTTTGTTTGGTGGTTAGGCTCGCTTAAAACTGGTATGTTCCTCTTTTCTTTGTTGTAATACAACAGTTTTCAGTGACTTATATCAATGATTGAAAGACATAGATTTGCTTTAAGGTCTTCTTATAGCTGTGAAATGCCAGACCTGAGAATAACATAGAGATTTTAGTTACATGTAACATAGAGCATTCAAACTTGTGATTTTGCTTTTTGTTGATATATGTCTCTCATTGAAACTCTCCTTTAGATTGGAACCAAACTATTCTGTTTGATTGCTCTGCTTCTTGATTAACACAAATTGTTGTTGTCTTTTTAATTTCAGGTTAATTCAGAACTAACTTACTGTTCTATCTCGGTTCAAAAGAGAATTTGTGTTTCTATAAAGTCGTTGGGTGATGCAATTGCACTTTCTGTAATCTTGAAATACTATTGTTCAGATTTTTATTGTATTTTCTAAAAACTTTTGTAAACAGTTGTGTATTATCTTAAGACAACTATGTATTGGCTGTTATTTATATAATACATGTTTGGATTATTGAATTTTTTACCAGTTTTGACTTTTTCTTCATCATAATTATTTTATTTAATTATTATTTTAGCTATAAAAGTAACTATACGTCGTTTTTACAAGTGACGCTAAATTATGACGTTAAACCTAACGACGGTTTTATAAATGAAGCAAAAGAAGTTTACGTTAGCCCGTAACTCGTCGGTTTGGTAACTGACTCCATGTTATTAGAGTCATTGGAAGACTGACGTTAAACAACACAAAAACTGACGTTAAATCCCTTGTTTTTGTAGTGTATGTCGTTTTGTCTCGGGTTATCTCGCACAAACTGTTCAAAATCTTAAAACACTACAAAAATATACATGGAAAGACGTCCGTGTCAAACACTTTTTACAAAAAAGGTTTTTACTGATCTCCCATCAAATGAAGGTAACAATTTGATAAGAAAACCCAGTTGATACAACTAAGCCGACAAAAACACAATAACTAAGTTCCCAATGGAATAATGGGGCTAAACTAATCCATGACCAAACTATAACGATGGCACATCATACAACCAACATAGTATTCCATATATTACTTTAACACTATTACTTTAATGCAGAAATGAGTCTGTCAACATTGCCATCTCACGATTAAAGAAGTAGAATGAAAGAAACCATTCCGAAAAGAAAATATGAAATTTCAGCCCGATAAATGTAAGTGAGCAATATCAAATATGCATTTCTTAATAAGAAAGACTAAACAAATACATAATATTTTAACAAAATAGCACAATCTAAACAAAGAGTTAAGGAAACAATACTATTGAATATAAGTAAAATTTCACATAGACCAAATAAAGGTCAAAATAGGAGTAACTAGCTGAGATCGTAGATACACCTTAGGCGGGGAAAAGTAAACAGTGGCAATACCAAGAAATGAAGAAAGGGAGTATAATTTAACTTAAGCACATATTATGCCTTCATGCAGGATCAAATACTACTAAAGAAATTTGAGAAGCAAGAGGAGAAAAAAACAAATGTCCTCATTATATACGTACACGTGAAACATTTTTCATAGCTCTTTACAAATAAATACTTTCCACCATCTTAAAATTCGGGATTAGATACAAATTATCATATTTAAACATACAATTATATAATTTAAACAAGGATATAAAAAGAAAGCAGCTAACGGTGGATTATAAAACACCACTAACATTAAAAGTTGAAAGAAATAACTTTTCAATCTACAATAGTGTTTGAAATAAAATTTAAATGAATTAAAAACAATAACAAAGTTAAAATAGAAACAAACAAAATATATAACACAAATTGAAAATTAAATATATGCCAATCACACCTCCGCGCGTGCGCGGGGGATTCAATCTCTAGTCTATATAATTACTTAGAAAGTCTATTTATTGATAGATTGGATCCAAGTAGGAAATGTTGCAATGAACTATATAATCCGTCTTGTCTTGACACACGGCTATATGAGCTGGTTTAGATTTGGTTCGGTCAGTGGTTTTGAGTGGCGGTCCTTGGGGTTTTGCCTACTTTTTTATGAATTTAAACATTGAACCGGGAAATTGTTTTTTTTTAATGGTATGCAGGATTTGAATCTATCAGTGGGGCGAGGAAGTTTGTGGTACAGAACTTGGGACCGCTTGGTTGTTTACCATAGTGAGACAAGAGTTCAACACATGTGAAAGTTGTATGGAGATGGTTAACTTGATGGTGACAAAACACAATGAATGCCTTCGTCGTTTGTTCTCTTCGATGTATGTACCATATCGTAGCTTACGGTACATCATCTTTGATTTCAACGGTGAAATTCTCCGAAGGATCAATGAACCATCACGTTACGGTACTTAAACTATATAAAGGAAAACTCCTCTTTAGCATTCCGATTTTGTTTGTTATATTCATAATCTGAAATGAAATCGATGGTTAGGATATACTGACACAAAGACATCTTGCCGCTCTTTTAACCCTCGCAAATTAACAGCTTCTCTTCACCTTTCTTAGAGTACACCTTTCTTAATCGTCTTCTGTATTCTTCGGCTTAAGCGGGATAGTTAGCTTTCCATTGGATATGACTTCAAAATCTTGTATTATTGCCTTATTGCAAAGGTGGTCGATACCGTAAAGTCGATGCCAAACGTATTCTTGTACAGATTTTATCTGCAACAACATTTTTTCACCTCCAAAGTGTTGTGCAACATTATCTGAAGCCTGAGGTTGTTGGAATACTTTGAATTTCTCTTTAAAAAACCTTTATTTTATTAATTCCACTCTTTTATCTTTCTCTTTGTTTTTTGATTCTTATGAATACTTTAACCTTAAACTTACAACTCTATTTATAGAGTTGGGATTCTAACTATAATGATAAATTGCTATTTCTTATTATTACAATTTTCTTTCTCATTTTTTTCCTTGTTTGCCTTTTTCTTTTCTTGATGATTTTCTTTTTGCCCAATTTCCTTTGTTGTTTGTTTTCCATTTTGTTGGCTTTTTTCTTTTTCTTCTTTTCTCTTTTCTTGATTTTCCTTTTTATTTGTTTTTCCATTTTCAACCATAAACAAATCTATTCCAACAGAGGTACACAACCTGTCTTTTAAAGTTGCTTAGATTTCATTTCATGCGACATGTTTTCTCTTCTTCGGTTGCATAAACAAATGGTACATTTGTTATCCAGAATTTTCTCTTTACCAGAATAAATGAGGATGCAGTACTCAGGGTCATAGATTTTGGCTTGTCTGATTTCATTAAAAATGGCAATGATCTATTTATTTGTTCCTCTCTCTTATTACATGGTTCTGCATATTGTATGTAAGACCGGCTGATGAGTTAGATCTTTTATCTTTTGCAAATCAGCGTCTCAATGATGTTGTAGGAAGTGCTTATTATGTTGCACCTGAAGTACTACATAGGTCTTACAGCACTGAAGCAGATATGTGGAGCATTGGTGTCATAAGTTACATATTACTCTGTGGAAGCAAACCTTTCTATGGAAGAACTGAATTTGCAATATTCTGTTGTGTGCTTTAATTTTGAGGATATGCCTTGGCCTTCAATATCTCATACTGCCAAATACTTTTTGAAAAGGCTTCTCAACAAGGAATGACAGCTGCTCAAGCCTTAGGTTAGTTCTTCTTCCGTGATTTAACTATAGACATTGATCTTGAAATGGAAACAAGAATATGTCTTTAAGTGTTGCAAGTTAAAACAAGGGTTCCTTTGCTTTCCATTAGCGGTAATATTATATGATTTGTGTTAGCAGCTCATCCGTGGTTACGTGATGAAAACCCCGGTTTGCTTCTCGATTTATCGATGTACAAGTTGGTCAAGTCCTATATTCGTGCCTCGCCTTTCAGACTATTAGCACTTAAGGTAATTTCTTTATACCCTCATATTACTATTACCAAGTGCATTGATCTTTCATTTGAAAACATATTTTTTTATGGCTGTCTGTTTCTTATCTTGATCTGCATTTTTGAAAATAGGCTTTCTCCAAAGCTATGCCTGATGATGAGCTTGTGTTCCTTAAAGCACAGTTCATGATACCGGACCCTAAAGATGGAGGCCTATCTCTTAATAGCTTCACCACGGTCAGTGTCTTCCTGATTTAGCTATATCATCTTGACTCGGTCTTTGATTTGTGAATCCTTATCCATGTTGATCCCTATCGAAAATCAGTAAACCCTTCAACCCTCTCTCGAGCTTGGGAGTCTTACAACCAAGCTGCATCTCTGTATACAATCATACATTAAAACTTAAAACCAAAGTCTAATAGAAAAAGGAAATGAAGGAACATAGTTACTTAATATTAATGCAAGAAATATAAATCCTGATTTAGAAGGAAAAAAAGAAACTAATACGTCTCAAAATATTAATCCTTGAGTGTAACTGCAGGCTTTGACAAGATATGCTACTGCTGCGATGTTGGAATCAAGGCTTCCTGACATCTTAAACATGGTAACACAACTCTTGGATGTGGATGAAAGTAGATGAAGCAAGAGAAGCTTGTAGAGACAGGTGGATGAAAGAAGCTTTAGATGTTTTGTTCCACATGCTTTCTTCATCATCACCACCATCAATGAAGTCTATAGAAGACAAGATAGTTCCATTGATCTCTGTCTGCTGAAAAATATGATGTGCTCTTCATCACGTTTATGTTTGGTCTTCGTACTTCTTGAACGTTAAAGATTTGGCTGATGCTTGCATTTTCTTGATGGATCGAAACAATGGATTGGAGCATGTTAACATAGGAAGTGGTCAAGAAGTGACGATCAAAGAGTTGGTTTATTGGAGAAAGAAGTTGTTGGTTTTGAAGGGAAGCTTGGATGGGATTGCACCAAGCCTGATGGGACGCCGAGGATACTGATGGACAACTTTGGGTTGGACACCCAAGGTTTCTCTCAGAGATGGTCTTCGCCAAACTTATGACTGGTATTTGGAGAATGTTTGTGCAGCCAATAAGTAATATATATATATATATACGACTCTTTGAGTCTCAGGTTAACCAACTTATCACCACAGTGTGATTTATCTATCCTTGAGATTTAAGAATTGCTTCTTATCTAAATTGGGTTATTTTCTTTGTGTCTGAGGAACTTCTATTGTCCGAGGTTAACATGTTTATGCAACATTGTATGTTGTATTATTCAATCTTCCTTGATAATAAAATATACAAATAAATCTGAGTTGTGAGATGCGAGTGAGAAGTAGTAAAATAAATTAATAACAAAAGAAACTGAATGATTAAAATAATAAGAAAACTGAACTGATCAAAATTCTGTAGAGCAGATTAGTTTTTTATTTTTATTTTTCCACTGAAGGATTTTTGATTTCATTGCCATGGACGAATACATTTTTTGAATACGAACCTACAAGACTAAAACCGGTTATTACAACCCAGTACTGGAACCAAGAGCTGGCGGACTAAACAGATGTCCCCATAGACAAAATACGAACAAGCCAAAAGACTGTGACTAAACATCAGTCTAAGCAACATAGGACCGCTAGGCAAACCGGCTAACAACAACCAAAGAGGAGGCGATCGTCAGATCAAAATCAAGCAGACATGACAAAGAAGAAGTAGAGCACACTAAACACCGAGAGAGAAAGAAGTGTAGCATCTAAAGTCGAGAATTATCGAGGCTGTCCAGCGACTCTCATTATATTGCTCCACAATAGGAGCCACGAGCAGGCCATATGCAGACCGAGCCTAGGAAGACGAAGGACAAAATTGTTTACCATTCGTCACCAACCGACTAGATGAGAAAAAGCCGAAGCCCCAATTCCTTAAAGCTGGGCCGGAGAACCTTTGCCAACGGTAGAAGACCAAAGGCAAAAGATAAAAAGAGGAACCGCATGAACCAAACCGTCGCAGCCAACAGGAAGGAAAAACACATTCTCCATATAAAGAAACAACACTACCCGAAGCATACTAAACAAAACAATGTAGTTTTAAAAATGTAATTTTAGTTCGTAGATAGAATCTTGGATGTAATTTTAGTTCTAAAAATGTAGAGTTTGTGTGGAGATTTGTATTGGATTTTTACAGTAGAGATTGAAGTTGTTGATGACATTCATTTGTAGGAATAAACTATAGAGTTAACAACATGGTTACTTGAAGTAAAAGAGGTAAAATTATCATTCAATATCCTTATATGATCATATCTTGCATTGGAATTAAAAACTAATAAGAGTTACATAGACTTAGCTCTGTTTTCTCGCACCTGCGAATTGATTTTGGTTGATGTTAGCTCCAACAGGTAAATTTTGGAAAGCTTGCCACCTTGGGAAGAGAAGAAAATGTTTAAAGACTATGTATTGTGATTTATGTTATGTTCATATGAAGCTTCTTTGGTCTCTGTTAATTATTCGTGTGCAATTGATTTTTTTCCTACAGAATATCACAATACTGGGACATTTACTTCCAAAAAGTAAGCTTCTTTTTTGTCTTGACGATGTTTAAATGTTGTTGAATACATGTGGTCGAGATGAGTAGTTGATGAATCTTCGCAGATACTATGGCATTGATGGTTACTATAGACGTAGGTTGGAAAAGAGAAAAATGGTTTGAAGAAAGCTGGGGTTAGTGAACGTATTGTGTTCAATGACGAGGAACAACGCCGGTAAACCAAAGATTCTTACTTTATATATAGCCGACATAAGAATAAATATCGTGTGGATGGTTTCCTTATAAGACATATATCTTTCTTTCATATGCTAGAGATGGCAGAAGGAAGAAGAAGTGTTTAGCTCTAAAGCGATCAATGGAAAGCGGAATGGTCAGTGACTTGTTTTAAATCCATTGCCATTAATATTCTCAGTTGCACAAAACTGATGTGATTATAATTCAATCTTCAGGTGCAAGCTATGAAAGAGCAAGCCCGGTTAAAGGAAGAGATGGTGTACTTATAGAGATTGGGGACATGGAGGTTTGATACAAAAACCTTATATTTTTATGTGATCATCCTCAGTTCCATTTATCAATTTCATTGCAAAGTATTTTTTTTTATTTAAACTTGATATATGCAGGGTGCAGCTGTTACACAAAGAGGGTTGGATCCAAATGTTCCTATGTGAAACCTACAGTATCTTCTTGACCGTGTTCCTAAATTGTGTTCCAATAATCGAATCTTTGTAACATGGGGATTAGCAAAACCAAAATTTTCATCTCCTAGAATCCTAAGTATTTTACTGTTTTTCATTAAAAAATGGAACAAGTTTATATTTCGGACGAATCTAAATTTTTTTTTCCTGTACATCTAAATAATCATATATATAATTATACACTTTTTCTCTCCTCTCTAAGGCTATCCACATCAGCAATCCTATTTTTTCAACATGGCACATGTCAGTGTCGATATTTTCCGCGTAAGTTGAAGAAAAATGGGTTTCACGCGGCCTTATATTAAAAATCATGTTTTGATTTCATTCATAGCCCATTTGAATGGGTTGCATAAGAGTCTGGATTTAGCCCAACCCCAGTTGGCGGCTCATGTGATAGCCAACAATCTCGGACGCCCCGTTTCGCAAATCGTGTGCTTCCTCTGAAACCCTAGCTTTCTTTCTGGGAGGTGTATAGTCTATGGAACCTGAGACGACAAACGTTTCCAGATCTTTAATCATTGCGTTAACAAGCTTCTCATAAGTTCAGCTTTCGTTGCACTCTTCAGAACTTAAATTCCGACGCATCAGCTCCCAAACGTATTTTCCATGGATCGTGGTGGCCTATAAGTACAGCCGCCTGTGGCACAGGTTCTCCTGTGGCACAGGTTCTCCTGTCGCTGTGAAAGTCTATTGCCTCGGTGTGAAGTTGAATGGGGTAACCTTAATGTGGAAACTGAAATGTTTTCCTGCAAGCTCTTGAAGGCAGTGAGGCAAGTAAGGAGAGTTTAGGAGGGAGCGGCGAAAATGGAGAATTAAAGACGGCCCATTACGGAGGATAGCAGTCTGGTAGCGGAGGAGGCTGGCGATTGAGGTGAGGAAGAAAGGAGTAGAAGAGTGTAACCGTTCTAGGGATTTTAGTTAGAAATTAACGGGCCAGCTTTATTTGTTTATGGACTTCTACTTTATTTGCTAATGGATTTGTTGTTAATTATAATGAACTGTCAAAATTGCATACACTGGGCTTGTTTATGCCATTTGGTTGAGGCCCAAATTTTTTAATAGTAGGGATGACACGTGGCAGCCTATGGAAAAAGTTGGTTTGTCTTATATATTGTAGGTTTAATTTTGTTTATATGCTCTGCATGTAAATCTAGTGGCGCTAGTTGACAAAAAAATCTAGTGGCGCCGAGGTCAATTTTAATAGTTTTTTGTTTTTTTTTACATCTGGTCAATAAAATAATAAAAAGAAAAAATGTTAATTAAAGAACGAACTTTTTAAAAAACACCAAAAAAAACTCGTACAAAATCGTGGTATAAAAAAAGCTCCAACTTTTATTGACTTTTGCATAATTTCGAAATTTTGAGTTGACAAAGCCAAATAAGCCCATCGTTAACTCCACTGTTAAACGCCGTTTAGTATAGTAATTTGAAAAAAAAAAAAATTCGAAACACAAAATGGGGGCTCGAACTACAGATCTCTAAATCATGAAGGACATGCAGATAGCCACTGGGCCGCTTGAACTCTTCATACAATTAATGAAGCAAACTTTATATAACATGAAAATGTTACGTTTTATTAGTTATGATAAACGATGTCGTATGCCTAATGAACACAATCGCGATTTCTGCTCATAGAACCCTAATTGCCAAATCGTTTTCGAAATTTCAGTAATGTTCTCTCTCGATTTCTGCTATATTCCGAGTAAATCCTTTTGTATCTCTTCCCGTTGAAGATATGACGAAGAAAGGAGGGAAGAGGAAGTCTTTATCATCGAAGAAATCGAATAAAGAAAAAACACAGTGGGTTGCAGACGATAACAGTGTTGGAGAGAAGAGAAAAAAGTAGCTGCTGCAGAGGAAGGTGCTGGAGAGAAGAGAAAAAAGTAGTTGCTGCAGAGGAAGGACATGGAGAATTTGATGAAGATGATTGTGCGGTTGCTGAGGATGCTGAAGATGATACAACCGATTTAGATGCAGAGAATGAAAATGGAGGTGTGGAAGGGACAAGTAATTAATGGATTTGACTTACTAGAAGAAGTCAAAGACTTACCTTTGGATTTCGGATGGGATGCAAGGAATGAAGATGAAGGAACTGGTGCAGACAGTGGAGATGATGCTTGGGATGAAGAGAGGATTCCTGATCCATTGTCATCATATGACGATGAAGAGGAGCCACGACAACGAGAAACAATAGATCCTGAAGTTGAGCTTTCGTTGGGAAGAACTTTTCCAAGTGCAGATGATTTTAAGTTATGTCTCCTCAAATATTCAATCAAGACAAAGTATGACATCAGGTATTACAAGTCCACTAGTTTGAAACTTGGTGCTGTTTGTTCTAGGGCAGAAGATCTGAAACACCCATGTGACTGGAAAGTTTATTGTTCTTACGAACCAAGGAAGAGGAAGCTAATGATAAAAGTGTTGGTGAAGGATCACACATGTATAAGATCAGGGTATTCGAAGTTAATGAAGCCACAGACGATTGCGAAATTGTTTTATGATAGATTGAGGGTGAATCCTAAACTCACAAAGTATGAGATGGCTGATGAGATTCAAAGAGAATTTGGCTTCATTGTCGATCCTGAAGCATGTGGGAAGGTGAAGACACAAGTGATGAAGGCAAGAAGAAGGACTCATGAAGATCATTTTGGAAGGATTTGGGATTATCAAGCTGAGGTTCTAAAAGATAATCCAGGGTCTAAGATGGAGATAGAGACTATACCTGGGCCTACTATTGTAAGCAAACAAAGGTTCTACAGGCTTTATATGTGTTTCAAAGCACAAAGAGAGACTTGGAGAAAGACTTGCAGACCGGTTATTGGGTTAGATGGGGCTTTCCTTAAATGGGACATCAAGGGACAGCTACTAGCTGCTGTTGGGAGAGATGGAGATAACAGGATAGTTCCTATTGCTTGGCTGTGGTTGAGATTGAGAATGACACAAACTAGGACTGGTTTTTGAGACTTCTAAGCTTAGATCTTGGGTTAAACGATGGACAAGGCATAGCAATGCTTTCTGACAAACAAAAGGTGAGTGATCTATGTTGTGTAGACTTCTAAGCTTTGTTATCCATTACTAATATGTGTTAATGAGCTGTGTTTTGTTCCACAGGGGTTGGTGAAAGCAATTCACAATGTGCTTCCAAAAGCTGAACATCGTCAATGCTGCAGACACATCATTGATAACTGGAAGAAAGATAGCCGAGACATGGAACTACAAAAGCTATTTTAGAGAACAACAAGGAGTTATCACGAAGGTGATTTTCGATACAATATGAGTGAGCTACAAAAATACTCTCCTGCTGCGTATGATTCTCTACTACTCACAAAGCCTGAAACTTGGTCAAGAGCTTTCTTCAAGATAGGAACTTGTTGCAATGACAACCTCAACAATCTATGTGAGTCATTCAATAGAACCATCCGTGAAGCTAGAAGAAAACCACTGCTGGACATGTTAGAGGAGATAAGGAGGCAAGCTATGGTGAGAAATAGAAAAAGGCAGATCATTGCAAATAGAACGCAAACAAGATTTACCAAGAGAGCACACTTAGAGATAGAGAAAATGCAGCGTGGAATGAAGTATTGCAAAAGATACATGGCGGTTGGAGGTGTTGATGAGGTCGAGCATAACGGTGTAAACTATAGCGTCACTATGGCTGAAAGAATTTGTGGGTGCAGGAAATGGCAAATGACTGGAATCCCTTGCATTCACGCATCTACTGTCATAGTGACGAACAAAGACAAGATTGAGGATTGGGTTGCAGATTGTTACACAGTAGATAAGTGGCGTGAAACATACAGTGATGGCATTCAGCCTGTGCAAGGAGAGAGGTTGTGGCCTTGTACCGGGAGGCTACCTGTGTTGCCACCACCTTGGAGAAAGAACAATCGCGGAAGACCGTCAAATCATGACAGGAAAAAAGCGCCAATGAAGCAAATTCAGCCGCAAACCCTACCAAGATGTCAAGGGCAAAACGCATCATGACATGTTCCAACTGTAAGAAAGAAGGATACAACTGCGCAACTTGTAAGAATCCTTATGTAGAGAGTGCACCAAAAAACCCACAAGGAAGACCAAGAAAAAATCTGGTTTGTGTTATTTGATTTGTTCTTTGATTTGTGAAGAGAACAAGTTATTTTATCTGATTCTTTGATTCTTTGTTCTCTGATTTTTAACAGGTTGGGAATGCTCACGAATATGGTTTTACAGCCTCAGCTGAACAAGTATCACAACCACAATCTCATGGTTGGGACCACGGATCACAAGAACAATCTCAAAACTGGAACCAAGGCTCACAAGCAAACTCTCATGGCTGGCACCATGGATCAAAAACACACTCTCATGGCTGGAATCAGGTATCACAAGTAGGAACTTCACAAGGACAAGGAACTCAAGGACAAACAAATCAAGGCTAGGGTCATTGGCTTTTGTGAAGCATCAAGAAAAAAGAAAAGTATCTATTGGAAGACAATGTTTGTGAAAGTTATTCCATTTTCTAATGTTTCTACGTTCATTAACTTAAACATATTATTAGATATTGGAGTTATAAAATCTCATTGACTGTTAGCACGGAGAAAATGATTTCATTCAGGTTTGTTATTTTGTGTCTGATAAGAGCAGACGAAAATGATGAGCATTTGTTATTTGGGTTAAAAACGTTAACATTTGCATGTTATAGAAAGTTTGCTTCATTAATTGTATGAAGAGTTCAAGCGGCCCAGTGGCTATCTGCGTGTCTTTCATGATTTAGAGATCTTGGGTTCGAGCCCCCATTTTGTGTTTCAAATTTTTTTTTTCTTTTTTCAAATTACTATACTAAATGGCGTTTAACAGTGGAGTTAACGATGGGCTTATTTGGCTTAGTCAACTCAAAATTTCGAAATTATGTAAAAGTCAATAAAAGTTGGAGCTTTTTTACACCACGATTTTGTACGAGCTTTTTTTTGGTGTTTTTAAAAAAGTTCGTTCTTTAATTACGACTCATCCATGAATTGTTCGTGGTTATTTTTCCAGCTACAAATAGCTACAAAATAGCCAAAAATTTCAAAACTCATATTTCATAGAAATTTTGTGGTTATCCGTGGTTACTTAGCCACAAATGACAATTATAGCTATCCGTGGAAATTTAGCTACAAATAGCAACAACAAAAATCATGGAAGGCCATAGTCACGACTAGATACGAAACCTTTTGTGGATATAGAGCCACATACTTCTTCATGGCGATAAGTAGCTATAACCCATACTACTTTTGTAGCTATCCGTCGCTATAGGTTAATTATAAGATAGCCACAAATTTATCTGTGGTTATTCAAATTCCTAAACCTTAAATATACCAAAAAACCTAAGCTATAAAAAAATCTAATAACTAAAACTCCAATTACTATAATATATCTAAAATTAAGATTCAACACTTATATAAAGAATTTTTATTTTCCAAACCTATACTGTTTTCAAACATTAACTTAAAACACTTTAAACGTATACCCTATACCCTATACCATAATCAAACTCTAAACCTTAAACTCTTAATCATAAAATATAAAATCAAAATACAACAATTAATTATATAAATATATAACAAATATTTTCAAATCCAAAACCACAATATTCATATCCTAAATAAATCACACATCCCTAAAATATAAACAAAAATTCTACACATAGCTTTTATAAAACTCCAATTAGTATAAAATATATAAAACTAAGATTCATCACTTATAAATTTTTTTATTTTTTGAAATCTAATATTTTTGTTCATTAAGTCAAAATTTTAATCATAACTTCAAACCATAAATAATAAATTATAACCTTAAATCTTTGTCATAAATTATAAAATCAAAAAGTAACTATTAATTATATACATAAAACTAATATTTAAACCATTTACATATAGTTTACACATAATTACTTTAATTTTTTTAAAACAATTATAAACTAAAACATCTTATGATTTTATTTAAAAAAATCTACTAATCTTTTATACTAATAATAATCTAAAAGTCTTAAACAATAATCTACTTATCGTATATATTTGTAAATAAAACTTAACATTTTTATATTTAAAAAACATGTAAACAAATTTAACCATTTTATTATTTTAAATCATTTTAATTAGATATAGGTTCGTTTTTATTATTTTAAATTATTTTTAAATTTTTAAAAGTTTTTATCTGTTACACTTTAATTTTATAAATGTTTAAAAATATTTTAACCATTTTTATTATCTTTGCACCATTATTGATTATTATATATTAATTAAACCAAGAAAAAAATTATTGGTCAAAGCTCATCACGCGGATGACGTTGTGGACCGTTGATTAAACATTATTAGCGGTTAAGATTTCGTTTTAGAGACTACGCGGATATCAAATCGTGATCGCTGGATCTATTTGTTATCTTAAATCGTAGCCGTTAGATCTATATTTCAGATCATATCATGACCGTTAAATCTATATCTAACTAAAATCTGGACCGTTAGATTCTTCATCTTCTCTAACCTAATCATCTTCTTCCCTCAAGCCCCTGTAATCGAAATTCTTAGCCTAAAGCTCCTTCACGATTATTCAAACAATTTTCTTCATGATATCCTTGACGAAAATCTGCAGCTCCACATCGACGATGAAAACCCGATTCTATGGCCTAATCTTCACTCGCCCAAGCAACGCTGGTCCCTAGATTTGATTTTCTCTCACTGTTAATTAAACCTATATGCAGTTTTATTGGATCTTTTTTGTTGCAGATTTAATCTTCGAGAAACATTACGCGAGAGGTTTTGCGGATTCTAATCAAATGACAAGATACAAGATTGGGTAGACAAAGATTCTTTAGTTCTCCTCCTACCTGGACGTACACTCTCAGGTAACACCAAACCTTTTGCATGGGCTCGCCACGCACTTGTATGGTCTGCGGAGGGCGTTCCTCGGTGCTATTGCCCTCTTGTCCTTGCATTTGATAACACAAAGCATGCACATGCTCATCTAATTAAGAACTATTTTAATCAATAAATTCTGCCACCGACCAAAGCAATGGTTTCAATCTACCTTTCATTTTTTTTTTTGTAGGAGATGTTAATCGACTTCCATCTATACGATACGGTCGATCACATATTCTATGGCCTAATCAGCACCCGCTCAAGCAACATCGTCACAACGAGATCAACCTGAGGCGTGGGGAAGAATCGACGATGGTTGCGGTGGATTCGTGGTGCGGTGGAGTCGTGGTGCTGTAGAGGCGGTCCATGGTGCTGTGGTGGTGTCGTGGTGCGATGGCGGCGGCGGTCCATGGTCAAAGGCCTCACGACATATATATATTTTTAGTTTAGGTTTTGTAATTTAATTATTTTTTATTTAGGTTTGGTTATTTTTTTTTTCCGGCAAATACTTGATTATATTAATGTAAAAGGTTTACAAAGTCATTAGTACAAACTAAAGATAACCAATCTGGAGTTACATTAAAATCAAAAGTAAAAAAGATTGGTTGTTTGGCAAACTTAGCAATGGTATGAGCTGGGTTATTAAGTTGACGACGAACGAACTTGAAAGAGCAGGAGTTAAACACGTTGCTGAGAGATAGCAGATCTTGACACATATGGTGAATTGTCCAGTCAAAGGATATATTTTGCAGATGAAATATGAGGGTTTGAGAGTCGCCTTCGAAGGCAATATCTCGGAAGTTCATGGACCGTGCAAAATCCATTGCAGCGAGTAGTCCGAAAGCTTCAGCATGAAGAGCCGAGGAGACATTTGTAAGGCGAGAAGCACCCCAACAGACAACTTGACCCATATGATCACGGAATAGCCAACCAACAGTTCCTGAATTTGTATTAGCATCATAAGAGGAGTCAAAGTTACATTTTATAGAATCTTGGGGTGGAGGTGACCAAAACAAACATCTTGGCGGGGCAGATCTTGATGAAGTGTCGGACGTATCCGTCGCTGATACAGAGATCCAGTCTAAATTGCAGTGATGCATGAACTTACTTCCTTTTGAGTATCAGTCGGTGTATTTGCAAAAACCAGAGCGTTACGAGCTTTCCAAATCCGCCACAACAGTAAGAAAGGCTTTATCTGCTCAAATAATGGTAAATAAGGGATGTTGCCTCTGTCTAGAAGGGAAGATACATTAGCGTCAAAGTCCTGGCCAAAAGTGGGTAGAAAGGAAAGTCTGGCCATATTCCAAATCTCAGACGAGTTGGAACACTCAAAGAATAAATGATTAATAGACTCCTCTCTTATATGGCAACGCGGACATTGTGTGTCTAGGACAATGCCTCTAGTCCGCAGTCGCTCTTTTGTAGGTATGGCCTTTGAGAGATTGTGCCAAAGAAAAGTCTTGACCTTCGGTTCAAGGGATAAACTCCAGATCTTCCGTTTGCTTTCCAAATTACCATGTGGAGGTTGTATTAAAGAAGTTAATGGATTGATGGACCAGGCGAGTTTATAGCCCGAGCGTACTGTATATGCACCGTTCTTAGTATACACCCAGAAAGCAATATCCGAGCCAGCATTACGTGACAGGTACAGTGATGTAATCAAGGCGTGATTGTCTGGATGAATGTGTGCAGCGATAGCATTCGAGTTCCAGTATTGACGTCCATTAAATGTAAATATAAGGTCACGTACCGTTAAATCATGATTCGTATGTTGTGGTAGTGGACGTGCGGGTCTAGGAGGGAAGGATGGAATCCAGTTATCCTTATAAACACGAGTCGAGGATCCATCACCAATACTAAAACCAATGCCATGCTTGAGTAGATTTAATCCGACAAGAATTGAGGACCAGCCATAGGATTGGAGACGATGAGCTTTAGCCTCCAAAACAGAACCGTCTTTGTAGTACCGTGCTTTAAATAACCGAGAAAATAAGGAATGGGGATGAGTCAGTAATCTCCACGCCTGTTTGGCTAGTAAAGCGTCATTAAATTTCGGAAGATCCCTAAATCCCAATCCGTCTTGATGCTAAGGGAGTTTGAGTTTATCCCAAGCTACCCATGGCATGCCTTTAGATTCATTCTTTTTCTCCCACCAAAAGCGTCGGAGCTCGGAAGTAATCTCGTCTGTAATCTGGATCGGAAGTTTAAAACAAGACATAGAGTGGACATGCATAGATATTGCTACAGATTTAAGGAGAACTTCCTTTCCCGCTGCTGAAAGAAATCGTGCTGTCCAAGATGAGGTTCTTCTTTTCACATTTTCCTTTATCGAATGAAACATTTCTGTCTTCTTTCTTCCAAACTGTTCAGGTAATCCAAAATATTTTTCCGATCCCCCAAGTGTATGGATGTTCAATATATCCATGAGGGCTTCTTGTTTAGATGTATCGACCAAAGCACCAAAAGTGACTGACGATTTGGTTACATTGATTTGCTGTCCAGAAGCAGATTCATATACATCGAAAACATGTTTCAAAGCCCGACAATTTCTATGATTTGCTTGTATGAAGAAAAGAGAATCATCCGCAAATAGAAGATGGCTAATGCGAGGGACATTATTACCTATTTTAATGCCTTGGATGATGTTCAATTCAGCCTGTCTATGAAGTAATCGACTCAGGACATCGACAACTAATATGAATAGATATGGAGATAGCGGGTCACCTTGTCGAAGCCCTTTTTGAGGAGAAATAAAACCATAGGGGACGCCATTAATAAGCACTGAATAGGTGATATACTTGACCATTACCATAACCCATTGTATCCAGATAGACGAGAAACCCAGAGCAGTCATAGTTGCTTCTAAAAAATCCCATTCTACTCGGTCGTATGCCTTTGATATGTCTGTCTTGACTGCCAAGTAACTTGTTGCGACCCGCTTTCTGGTGTTCAAGGAATGCATAAGTTCATTCGACACTAGAATGTTGTCTGATGCCATCCGTCCTGGAATAAAGGCCGCTTGTTCTTCAGTGATGATATTATCCAAAAACCGCTTAAGACGAGACACCATTAGCTTCGAAATGATTTTGTAGATAACATTACACAATCCAATGGGACGGAAGTCCGAAAACTGTTGAGTTTCTGTGATTTTAGGGATTAAACAGATGTTCGTGTGGTTTATGCCATCAGTCATCGAAGCTGTGCGAAAGAAACATTTTACTTCTTCACAGACATCCATTCCCACAATATCCCAGCAATGGTGATAGAACCGAGCAGTAAACCCATCTGGACCCGGGCCTTTATCTGCACCAATGGATTGTACCGCCTGGAAAATTTCCTCATTCGAAAATGGCTTTGTCAATTGGGTATTAATGTCTGGAGTTACCACGTTTGGGACAACCGAGAAGATGTTAAGATCAATGGGAGGCGAATTACTCGTGTAGACTCTTTGAAAGTATTTTTCAGCCTCATGACCAATATTGATATTGCCACAGACTGGTGCACCCGAATCATCATGTATAGCAAGTATGAGATTACGACAGTACCATACTTTGGTTGAAGCATGGAAATATGAAGTGTTTCGGTCTCCTTTGCTCAGTCTAGCATGTCTGCTCTTTTGATACCAGTAATCTTCTTCTGAACGATACGCCTCAATCAATTGTTGTCGAATGACTTGTACTTGGGATGTTAAAGAAGGAGTTATCATCGCCATATCCAGGTCCTGCTTTAGTTCTTGTATACGCCTTCCGGAGTTTAGGTTATGTTGCCGGCGACACTTTGCAAGGGATCCACGGCACTGACGGATTCTGTCAGTTATCTGGGTATTGTTTGATGTTGTTGTGTTCCAGCCTTCGTAAACGTATTCTTTAAAATCTGGTTAATCTATTAGTCTTTTATCGAATCTGAATGGTTTGCTGGTAGTCCCAGGTGAAGTTGCAACAGAGATAACTATAGGACAGTGGTCTGAACCTGCAAAAGGGAGATAATTAGCCTCTAAAGCAGGGAAGTTGACAAGCCATGCCGTGTTGGAAGCCACCCGATCAATGCATTCTTCGACAGTATGATTGGATCTTGTGCCTACCCATGAGAAACGCGAGTCATGTGATCGTAAATCAGTAAGGTCGCATGCATCATATAAATTTCGGAAGTTTCTAAAACTCCATTCATCGCGTTCAGGACCTCCTCTCTTTTCAGCGTTAGATAACATTTCATTAAAGTCACCTACAAGTAACCATGGTTCTGATCGTGAAGTACCAAGTTGTGTTAAGCGGGACCAGAGTTCGTGTCGTCGCTGTTGGATAGGATGACCATAGCAACAAGAAAGGTAAAACTGAAAGCCATTGAACTTGACTAAAGCATCAATAAGTCTTACATCTTGTGAGATAATAGAAACAGAAACATAAGTTTTCCAAAGCAAAGCTAGACCCCCACCACGACCCGATGGAGGTATAACAACATGAAAGGGAAATCCTAAGGAAGCAGCAACACTTTGTATAACTGAGGATTGATTCATCGTCTCTATTAGGAATAGGATATCAGGTTGATGTTGACGAACAATCTCCCTCAGACGAGGTTTTGTCAGTGACCCTAAAAGGCCCTGACAGTTCCAAGAACATATCTTCATGGGATTGGTGGGGGAATAAGGCCCCCCGCGCCTCCGTACTCGGGTTGATTAACCGAGTCAGAACCATTACCATCAAAACCTGACTTGGTCGGACGTTTGCTTGGTCCGATATGTAGGTGCTCCGCTTCAGAGGCGTTTAACTCGCCTGCATTCCTTTTCCGCTTAATACCTTCTCCTCTTTGGATAACCATATCGTCTGGAGCTTGAGCAATTCCCTTCCCTTCCATGTCTCTTATGTTCCGCAGATACTCACTGATAGCATCATCAATATCTCCAAAGGATTCCATTGATGAGTCATCCACTAAATGCAGAGGTGTGAAAGCATTAGTTAGCACTGGTGGTACAACAGAGATAGGAACCACATCGAGAGGGATATCCACACGTTGCTCACGGAGAGGAAATTCATTGGCATTCAGGGTTGGTAAAACGGGAGCTTGAGCAACATTCTGATCCGTCATGGGTGTATTAGCCGTGATACGAGTACGAGTATCAGGGTTTACAGCATCATCGTCCGGCCCGGAATGATCAGAACCGTCATCATGACCATCATTATCATCATCAAACCTCATAGTACAGTCTGCCTGATCATGAGAGAGCATACCACATCTAACGTAGAACCTACGCAACTTTTCGTACTTAAAGCGAAGGATTGTGTTCTCACCCGGAGTAAACTGGAAGTTTCTTTGGAAACGCAGAGGATTATCTGTATTCCAGAGAACTTGCACCCGAACATAATCAACACGCTCGGAGGATTCATCAAAGTCGACATCAAAAACAGGGGCCAACTGATCCCCAATGAACTGTACTGCCTGTCTTGTCAAATACTGGATCGGAATTTTTCGAATCTGTATCCAGAAGGGAATAGTCTTCATTGATTCAGCGGAAACATTAGGGTACCAGCGGGTGACCGTGACCATCCAATCAGCAAAAGACCATGGGGACCGGCGCAGAACAACATTTAAGGCTTCCTCCGATTGAAAAAGGAATTGAACTTTACCCGGTTCTATGATCCGTCCATGTATCGAACCTTCCAATCCCCAAAGTCTTGGCATCTGAGCAATCATAAGACGAGAATTCTGTTTGCGTGGATTCACCGGACAGACCACAAGGGCCAATCTGTTTTCCGCAGCCGCCGCCTGACATACACCCGGTGGGAGTAAAACCGGTTTATCATTAATCCCTAAGGAGATGTTCTGTATTTGTTTGTTGATTTTTTCTGCCATAGAAGTGGTGAAAATACGAGGAAAAAAAGAAAGAGGAATCAACACTTTCTTTTGTATCAAAATCTCTGAGATAACCGTCCATGGCGGTTTCCATCGAAGAAACCGTGCGAAGAAGACGGGGTGAGGGGTTAAGACCCAACAACTGCCGATAATAAAACTGCCCAATAGCAGGGTGAGAGAAATCCATAGCGGGACCCACAGAGGTTTGGATTCTGCTTGAAAATTTGGGAATAGAGCGATGGCGAAAGTGATCGCCAGAGAAATCGCTCGAACAATCGCCATAATCCGAGATCAAATATTAGGTTTGGTTATTTATTTACTTAATTATGTATGAAATTTTAAAAAAATTAAATTAAATTAAAATTATATATATATATATATATATATATATATATATATATATATTTAAAGCCACAAATTAGCTACGGTTTTGGTTGTGAATATATATATAACAATAGGGACGGATTTAGGTCATGGCTATTTGTAGCGATTATAGCTAGAAATAATATTTGTAGCTATTTGTGGCTATGTAGCCACGAAGTACCTCATGGCTATCCGCGGAAGTGTAGCCACGAATTGCCACATTTGGCCGATATCCACGAGCTCATAGCTACGAATTTTATTTGTTGATATCCGTGGCTATGGTCGAAACAACCACGAATTAAGACGTATAGCCACAAATTTATGTTCATATGAAGCTTATTTGGTCTTTGTTAATTATTCATGTGCAACTGATTTTTTTTCTACAGAAGATCACAATACTTGGACATTTACTTCCAAAAAGTAAGCTTCTTTTTGTCTTGTTGATGTTTAAATGTTGTTGAATACTTATGGTCTGTTGTTACGAAATTTTGATCTAGTCCAAAAGAGTCGGGTTACGATCAGAGAAGTCCGAACTGCGAGGTGAGAGATAAACTTTAAGTGAGGTGGGAAACTGTTCTATTAATATTAAGGCCGAAGCCGAACAATGAACACGATGGTATGAGGTGGAGTCCGTCGAATGACGTGCTCCCAAAATGTTGCTTGGGCTCATTGATTTATAAGAGCAGCTCGAAGCCTTCGCATAATACTTTCTGTCTAAAAATGAAGAGTGAAGGGTCTATTTATAGCGTGTGAAGGCTGACTTCTTGTTGGACCGTTTGACTCCTTAGCAGGCTTATCTGTTGGGCCGGGTTGAATTGTTGAATTGACAAGATTTTCAATGAGCTTATGGATGGCTGCTAAACCCATATCCAACAATTAACCCCCCCCATTTCAACGATCTTCGAAGTCGGTGAATTTCTTCGAGCATTTAGGTCACGCGGAAATCTGGTGGGCTTGTTTTGCTTCAATCGATATAATCTTGGACTGTTTGGTTCTTTCGTGGCTTCAAGAGAATGAAAGGACTCGAGCCGCGATAGGCGCAATTTGTGTTTCGATAAAAAAACCCCCCTTTTCCCGAGGCTTCGTCTCTTCAGTTCACATTGTCTCTCTTGGGTAATTGCTTTTTCCTTCAGATTCTGCTTCGTATTTTTTTTCCGAATCGCTATTTCTAGTATCCTTCCCTTTGATTCGGGCCTTTGGTTTCACCGTTCATTTCTTTGTCACCGGGCTTCGGTGGTTGGGTGTGTGCTCTTTCTTGCGATTCGTTCCCGAACAGGTACGTCTCATTTTGTGCTGGAATTTATTTTTCTTCTTCTGGAAATTTTCGGTGATTTGTACTTGAAGAGATTTCTTCGAACTTTCTTGGCGACTGTTTCGTCTCCATCTTTTCTCTTAAGGTCTAGAAAATGAGTTGAAGGAGGGTTGAGTTGCCAGATTATGTCATGTGGGTTCTTGCCAATGTGCCCAATAATTCGCCGGTCCCTGATTTGGTTGAGAATGTTCGCGTCGTTTAACTGGTCGAACAGGTGATTGATAGAGCATTGACACCTTCTCGTCAAGCCGAGAAGGAGAAGTCAGTCTCTCAGGAGAATCAGACCGTCGGTATGGATGAATTCGTTAACAGAGAAGGTGGGGTCGATGGCGAGGAAGGCGTAGTTGGTGATGAAAAGGAATTCATTTCTGATGATACCGGTTCTTCAGGGGAAGCGGATGGGGATTCTGGTGTCGATAAAAATGACCGTCGACCGAGTAAAAATTGGCGCAGATCGGAGCTAGACAATGTATCTTACGACTTTACTGGTTTTGGTATATCCGCCGAAGAGCTGGATCGTGTGGGAAGTCGTACTGATCCATGTGTTCAGATAGCTCTTGATCGTGTCGCGGGCCGTCAAGCGAAAAAGTTGTCGGTGGGAGGTAATTCAAAAACAGTGGATGGCTTGTTCACGTTCCGTCATAATGGACCGGATTTGATTATCGGTGATAGGCTTTCTTGTATGAATTTTTTTCAGCATCTGAGTCTGGAACCTCGTCCTGTTTGTATGCGGCTTATGGGGTGCCTTTTCTTATGTTGTTTTTTCTTCTTGCCAGGCTTTTGCTGATCTTAATCGTCTCAGAGGGTCTTATGCGGCGGAGCTCCGAGCGGTCAAGACCAGAGAGGAGGATCTTAAGGAGACGGTCACAGGTTTGGGACAGTCCTTGCGGGGGGTTCAAAGATGCGCAATGGAAGCTTGTTGAAGGCGGGATTGTGAATGTCGAGCTCAAGGGTCGGGTTGGGTTTGAGGAAGAGCGGCAAAAATCCGAGGAGGAGAGCAGGGATTTGATCAGTTCTCTGAGGTCAAAGATCGAATCCCTTAAGTCCGAGAGAGGCCGGCTTCGGTCTTCGAACAAAGAAGCTGTCCTCGCCGAGAGGCGGAGGATGCACGAGAAGGCTTCCGAGCATCACTATAAGATCAGGCTGGAGAGGAAGGATGATATCCCAGTGCCGAATAAATTATTGGAGTTGCATCAAGCTATTGCTGTGCTTGGTGCTTTCCAGCTTCTCGTAGATGAGGGGATTGGGGTGTTCCCTATGCTCATTTTGACCAGCTCATAGAGTATGACACCCGCTTGCGGGCTGAACTGAATACTCTGAGCGCTCCTGAGCTCCAGAAGGATGACTTCTTTATGACCCCGCTTAACGAACTAGAGTACGTCGTTGTCTATTCTGAAGAGTTGATCGATTTCCCGGGTGGGACAAACGCCGTGCTTATTACCGCCGAGGTGGCTGTTGGTTTACAGGCTCTTGGGATCTCCAAATGACTTTGTGTTTGCGCTGCGTCATGTTCTCTTTTTCTTTTGTTTTTGTAAACTTGTTTGTTGTTGTGTTCGGCCTTTGGGATTTTACTTTAGTTTGTCCTTTTCTCTTGGTTAAATATTCCTTTCCTTCGCCACTTTTTTTTGGCAAGGAGGAAGAGGATCCGAGCTCGATGAATATTCTGCTTGTTTTTCTTGTTATTAGCGTGGCCTTTCCCTTCTTGCTTTTGTCCCAGCTTGTTTCCCTTCTTGAGGGAAGCTCTTGGTTTAGAGTTTCTACTCTTTTCATTCTTTCCTTTCTTCCTCTTTTTTTTTGTATATTGTTGTAGGCGCGACCTCGGGAGTTGATCGGCTCTGTTGGTTCGTTCGGTGTTGTAGGAGGTGTGCGGGCTCCTTGTTTGTGCGGGTATGACACGTTGTCGGTTTCAGTAATGCGTGCCCGACCTTGGTGCGGACGCTGCTTTTATGTGACTGTTCTTCCTTGAATTGTTTGCCCCTTGTTCAGAGTTCATTGATTTGACTCTTTTTCTTTCTGTTTTGTCTTCGTAGTGAGATTTTTAGTTGCTTCCGGCGGGCTTTGCTTCGGAGGCCGTGATTCAGTTTGTGCTTATAGGCGTGTCGCGTAATGCCTTTGTGCATAGGATTTCGGCGATTTTTTGTGAATATCGCGAAGTGCTTCCTCGGTTTCTTTGGTGAGGAGGGAGGTTGTCTGGTCTTTACACTGGTGGAGTTTGACAAAGATTCATGGTGTTTGCGAGATCTTCTTTCAAGAAATTGAACCTCTTCTCTTCTCCCTTTTCTCTCCCCTTTTTTTTGTCGTATTTCCTTACATTTATTTAGCAAAGAATGAATAAGAAGAGGTTTCTTTGCTTTCTCTGTGCTTGGATTGTGTATATTTTTTTTTGCTTTGTTGTTTGCTCCTCCTTCCCTCAGGTCCCTCCTTTGGCGAGGATGTTCGAGGTAGCGTATTGACGTGAGTGGGTGTTTCGCTTATCACGTCCTACCTTTCGTGAATGTTTGGGGTGCGGATTTTGGGCTCGATTTTTCCGGTGCGAGCTCTTTGTTTCGTTCCTTCCCCCTTCCTTTTTTTGTGGTTGATGCGAAGTTGTGTTCGGCTTCTCTTTGTCCTTGCAGGCGCGAGGTCATTTTCGTTTTTGTAAGGCTAGCAAAATTGAGCCTCACATTGGCTCATCCTGTTTTTTGTGTGTGTGTAAGGTAAAGTTCGGCTTTTACGAACATTACTAGGGGCAATTTTGGTCTTGGCTTATTTCGTTTGTGGTTTTTAAGTACGAAGCTGCGTTCGTCTTTTATAGAAATGTTTGTAGGGGCGAGCTTGGGCCCGGCTTATCCTGTCAATTGTTGGGTTTAAGCGCGAGTACGTGCTCGGCTTATCCTGTGAAGTCTTTGAATTGGGTTGTGCAAAGGAGGTTTGGCTTATTCAACTTATTCTAAAGGGCTTGTGCGGGTCTGGCCCCGGCTTTGAGGTTGTCAAAGTTGACAATGTGGCGCGATGCCATTGCGTCTTGGGACGTATTTGGTTAGATTGATCAATTGGCCAGAATTTCGATGTTAGCATCTTGGGGAATTCGAGTATGTTCTTGAAAGGAAATATGCTTAATTTTGAAAACGAAAAGTGACTGAGCCTTGTAAGGGCTGCCTACGTACTCTCGAATGAGAGATCAAATCGAGCTTAGTTCTTTTGCTTTTACAAGTTTTAGAGCCGGAGCTCGTCCTTTTTTTGTTAGATATATATAAGAAAGAGAGCGGGTCCTATTTATAGGGTCTGACCTTGAATTGTTGCTTCCTTTTGGGCTAGTTTCTCGTTTAGTCGCTCAGACTCTGGGTGTCGTTGAGGGTTGCTGGTGCTTTGTGTTTGTTTGAAGAATCGGCTTATGGGGCTCTCTCTTTTCCCCAGATCGTGAAGGTTCCTTCTGAGGTCGGAAATTTTACGCACTGATGATAAGTTGAAGCAACTGCTTTCATTGCGTTGATCCAAGGGGTTCCTAGAATTGAATCATAGGTCGCTGGTCGATCTATGACGAGGATGGCAATAACTTTGGTGATCTACCCGACACGTATTGCAGTTGAATCGTCCCGATTGTTGTCGTTATTTTACTATTGAAGCCGGTGAGGGTTCTTTTCGGCCTTCTCACCATGTATTTTTTGAGTTTCATTCTTTGCAAGGTTTCCCTGAAGATGAGACTGATCGAGCTTCTGGTGTCGATCGCCTATCTGAAGTTTAATGACGAGCAGATCGTCGTGCGACCTACCCTGTTTTCCCTCGCGTTTCATGGTGAAGGTGACTTTGCTTTCGTTGCCTGGTTTGCCAACATGACTCTTTTCTCCTTTCGGCTGGGCGCTCGTTTCTTGGCTGGATGCTGCTGTGGGGCGTGTTGAGTTGCTATAGTCGGGAGATTCTCCGATTATGATGTTCATGGACTTCCTTGGTGGAGGCGTCCCTTCTCCTTCGTCGCCTCGAGCACGTTTATGCGATTCTGCGTTGGCATCATTTTGTCTACCTGCTATGTGTTTCCATGCTTTCTCTTCTTTCCCCTGACGAGTCGGACTCGGCCGCCGTCGTTCCTTGTATGGTTTTCGGAAAGCGTCGTTTACATATTTTGATTTTATGTTCGTGTCTCCTTTCTGGTATTCTCTGAGTAGGAGGTTTTGAGGGTAGGGGCAGTTATTGGTGTCGTATCCTGACCTTTGGTGGTATGTGCATAAAGGTTTTTCTTTGTCGCTTGCGTTGGCGTTTTTGTTTTTGGTTCGGTTCTGCGGATTGCTCGTGCTCGTTGACGTAGTAGGTCATCGTTTTCTTGCCTTCCTTTTTTTGAGTTTTTGTATTCTTGGTTGTAGTGTTGGCGCGGCTCAACGTATTCTGGTGTCGATTCTTTCCCTTTTGAGGGTTTCACTAATCCAAATTTCTTGGCAAGTAGCTCCTTCTCTTCTTCTATTTCGACGAAAACGGCAGCTCGGTGGAGGGCATCTTTGAGAGTTTGTCGCTTATTCAGGGCCAGCTCGTTGCGAAATGGTGTTTTGTATCAGAGTCAATTTCGTAGCGCTGGTATTCCCTCGTTGTCAGTCACCAAGATTTTGAGACGATAGCTTTGAATTTATCGATGTGCGATCTGTGGGATTCGTATTGTCCTTGGCTTCCTGCCGATAGGTTGGCGCTCGAAGCCCCTTCATGGATGAACATGGAGTAATTCTTTAGGAAGGTGGTTGTTAGTTGTTTATAGGTGTCGATGGAGTGTGCTTCCAATCGCGAGAACCAGTTGAGGGCGGCACCGTTCAGATTCTCAACGATGTGTTGGCAAAAGCGGGCGTCGCGTTCCTCGGGAGAGAACTGGGCTCGTCCCATTGTGATGCTGAAGGCTGTCAGGTATTGTCATGGGTCCGAGCTTCCGTCGTAGGTGGGTAGTTTGATCTTTCCCTGGTGCCGAGCTGATGTTCCTTTTATTCTGTTTGTGAATGGTGTATTTTGTGTCACTTTCAGGACTCGGTCGATCTCAGGAGCCGAGCTGGTCTCCTTATGGACTGGACGTCATGCGGTCTAGTTGCGCTCTTAATAGCTCAATTTCGCTGATGATGCTTGGTCTTTACCCTCGTTGTGTCGGCTTGGTAGACGTCGTTTGGTTCTCTCCTGGTTCGGTTAACGGTGCTGTCCGAGGTATGGATGGTCGTTCGCGCGATCCGGGGGTATGTTTGGAAATGTGTGGAATGGGGTTCCTTGGAACTGTGAGACGAAACCTCCTTCCGTATCTTGATGTGCTCGGCGTTCAATTGTTCGAAGGTTGTTGATTTTATCGCGGCATATATTCTGAGCATTTGCGAGCTGCTCAAAACAGTTGTTATTGCATCGTGTCAGCTCGTCGACCTGGGTCATCAAGATCCTTACAAGAGAAGAGATGTCCTGCTGATTGTGGGTAGGAATGTTTGGGGGCGGATTTGTTGGTCCAACGTCCTCGTGCGTGTCCATTATCCTGGTTTGATTGACTGGACTGTTGACCATTGACATCTTTGTGCGGGTCAGTGAGGCATTGGGCTCAGCGGTATTGAAGGGACCTGAGGGAGCGCGAGGGTTTGGGTCTGAGGTGTTGACTGGTGGGGGCGGCAAGTCCGTCCTCCTGGCTGAGTTTGGAGGGGTCGAGCTCGGCGGTAGTGGGTTCGGTGTCTTCTCGGAGCTATCACTGGCTGAGAGTGGTCCTATCATTTCGGCTTCGTCTTAGAGTATAGAAAAGTTTCCGAAGTCCCCACAGACGGCGCCAATTGTTGTTACTGAATTTTGATCTAGTCCAAAAGGGTCGGGTTATGATCAGAGAAGTCCGAACTACGAGGTGAGAGATAAACTTTAAGTGAGGTCGGAAACTGTTCTATTAATATTAAGGCCAAAGCCGAACAATGAACAGGATGGTACGAGGTGGGAGTCCGTCGAATGACGTGCTCCCTAAATGTTGCTTGGGATCGTAGCTTTATAAGAGCAGCTCGGAACCTTCACAGAATACAATCTGTCTAAAAATGTAGAGTGAAGGGTCTATTTATAGCATGTGAAGGCTGACTTCTTGCTGGACCGTTGGACTCCGTAGCGGGCTTGTCTGTTGGATTGAAATAAATTATTGAATTGGCAAGATTTCCAATAGACTTATGAATGGGTGCTAAACTCATATCCAACATGGTCGATATTAGTAGTTGATGAATTTTCACAGGTACTATGACATTGATGGTTACCATAGACGTTAGTTGGAAAAAGAGATGAAAAATGGTTTGAAGAAAGCTGGGACTAATGAACATATTGTGTTCAATGACAAGGAACAACGCCGGTAAACCAAAGATTCTTACTTTATATCAGCATATATAAGAATATATTAATATCATGTGGATGATTTCCTTATAAAACATATATCTGCTAGAGATGGCAGAAGGAAGAAGTTTTAGATCTAATGCGATTAATGGAAAGCGGAATGGCCAGTGACTTATTTTAAATCAATTGCCATTAATATGCTCACTTGCACAAAGCTGATGTGATTATAATTCAATCTTCAGGTGTGATGAGGCCATAGAATCTAATCAACCACAACTACCATTTTTTATAGCTGGACCAAGAAAAGGATCAGGAACAAGGGTGCTAAGAAAAAAGTTTAACAAAGCAGTGGAGCATCTACTCAATTTGCACCAACCTGTCTTAGAAACTTCTGATCAAGAACAAGCAGATTGTAACAAAAGCAAGGCCCATTTAGAAACAATGCGAGACAAGCTATTCAACATTCTAGATGGACCAAGTATCAATATCAGCCTGCTTACAGCCTATTCAACAAACAAAGAGAGTATAAAGGAGCTTACCATGTTTACCATTCTTCTAACGGTCTAAAGAATCATACAATCCGTCCAAGATCAAGCTAAGGTAAGTCTTTCAATACATTTGAATATGCTTTTCTCTCTAATGGCTCTTTTCCTTTGTTTGCGTGTCTTTTAGTTTCAATAAGAGTCTGTATTATATTTTTATTGTCTTAGAGTCCAAGAAGTCTAATTTTATTACATTGTATTTTTCTTCAAAGACCCCTAGAAGGACAAACCTATCTTTTACCCTAGATCAATAAACAGAGCCTTTTTTTCCCGAGCAACTCTGTTCCTTCGATTGAGGGAGACCGATCTGAGTCAATTTATCCAGTATTTTAGGAAATGTTCGGGATAGATTCACGTTTTCCCTGTCTTATTAATATAAATTAGGGCTTTTGTGGTACATTCCAGTCTGAATTCGTGAGAGAGTGTGAGAAGCATATCTTCTTTGTCTTATCAAAACCATTCCATAGTTTTTGTGGTGACCATCTGTAACATCCCCGAACCGGCCTAAGGGCCGTTCGAGCTGTTCATGGAACCATAAGTCAAAACTCACGATCCAAAGGATCTATAAGAGTGTTCCATGGGCAGAACATGGTCATACTCAGTTGAACGGGAGTTTGACCTAAAGAGAAAGGAGCGGGAAGTGAAGGGTTTAGCTCAAATAAGCTGAACGGCCAAGCTAACAGCTGAAGGACTGAAGTACCAGCTCAGCTGAGCTAAGCTGGAGTGTGGAGTGTGAAACCAGCTGATCAGCTAGTGTCACTAGCTGATCAAAGCCCCCATAAGCGAATGGACACCAATGGCCATTGTGTCCATTCGCAAGCCCAAAGACACCTCTTCCTCTTGGGCGGTTATGGGCGATTTCTAGGCTTATAAATAGGACCCTTAGGGGTCATTTTCGCACACACATACACAAGGGTTCAAACCCAGAAATTCATCAAGGCAAAAGGCCATAAAATCGTGAATAAAGGGAGAGAGAGAGCGGCCGGTTTCAAGAGGAAAAAGGTTAGCGATCAAGAGGAGTTTGGTGGTTGAAGAAGGCGGTTTAAGATCGGGAAACATGGCTGGAGAACCGGCCAAGGATCATGGCAAATCGACCACAACCTCCAAGGTAACATCCGCGCCTCTTTCTCTATCGGCCTTGGCCACACCAATGGTTGTACGGTCGAATTGATTGTGGACGGATTGATCATCTTCTTCTAAGTAGGACCGGTATAGGGAGAACCTATACTCGGCCTTAAACGTTCATATATGCCAACACGACCGGCCAAAGGCCTTGGTCGTGTCTAACGGTCTTGAGCGGTTTGGGCACGGTTCAATTCATAATTGGGGCGCAAAGGATCATGTGGTCCGGATGGTTAAATGGGCTGTCTAGGGGGACGGTTAAACCGAGACCGTGGGACTAAATACATGATCAGTCCAGTAAGAACCGATCGAGAGGATTGGATTGAAAACCGTGACCGGCCGTGACTTGGCAGCCGTGATCCGGACATATACCGCGAACGTCTAAGGATGGATGCGGATCGTTAAGCGTGGCCGACGCGCGAACGTAAGGATCGATCGTAACCGTCCGCGGAACGATCGCATCCGTTCATGCGGACAGTCGCAACCGTTCGCGGACGGTTGGCTGACGCGACCATGGGATGATCGTTGTGCAATCGCGGACCGACCGTGACTTCCTTCGGGTTAGTTGCGCGTCTAACCGTGAAGATACGTACGTACACACACAACGCGACCGAACGGTCATGACATTGACCCGTCCCGGATGCACGCGAATGACCACACGGGCGTACGAGGACAAACGCACGGACATACGCGGGCGACCTTACGGTCGTACGTGAATGACCATACGGACGCGATGCGGACAGTCTAACGAACGTTCGGGTCGAGGATTTGGATAAGTATATGGAACGATAAGGCTTAGGAAATGTATATAGGGAAGCGATTATAAAAGGGAACTCAAAGGGATCATATAGAACTAAACGTTAGGTTGTTAAGTCTAACTTAAATAAATATGAAATAAAGAATTGTTTGGCTTTCAGGAAACAAGGAGGATCATGGGGATGATTCCTCCTAGGCGCGGACACAAGGACCGAGTGACGAGTGGTGTAATAGATAGACATTATACTTAGGACCGAATACTATTAGCATAATGCGGTTTGACTACATTGTATTGATACCTTTCGTTATTAATAAAATGTCTATTTCTCTTATTGCTCAATGCCTTAGAATAAATTCGGAAATCATATGAATGAATAAGATGAATGCTTGGTTGAAATTGGTCAAGTATAAAACGAATAGGGTTGAGGTTCGGGAACAAACCTCACTTAGAACGAATTGGTCAGTGAGACATTCGTCTCGGGCCTATAGCCGGGATGGGGTGTTTCACCATCGATCCATCAACACATCCATTCCATCATTATGATTAAGCAAAGAGTGTTACACAACCAGCTGCTTGATCTCCATCCTCAATTATCAACAAATTCATCTTATGTTCAAGGCTGAGAGAGTTACACAACTAGCAGCATTGAATCCATCTCTATTTATGCCTGCACCATCTGGTATCAGAGCGGAAAGGTTCGAGATCAGGTGTATTTACTTCTTATCCTTTCGGTTTTCATTGCATCTAGATTCATAATTTCTGTTTCAATTGCATCTTACATCAAAACTCATAAAAATCGCCTGTTTAATCATTCTGCTTAACCATAGTTTCTGATTTGCTTGCATCCATCTAAGAAAAGCCATAAAAATCATTCTTTTGTCTTGCACTTGATTCATTAGTTCATTTTGTTTATCACCATACTTGCACTCGTTTCTTCTATTGCATCTAGTTCATTTTATTTTAAAACTTTGCATCAAAAACCAAAAAGAAATCGTTTGTTTTTCTTTTCTAAACCCAAAAACCCAAAAGAAATCACTTAGTTTTCAAGTTCTTTCAAGTTTGTTTCATTGTTCTTAATCTGTTTTTTTTTCATACACTCAAAAGATAAAGAAGAAGTTTTGTTGCTTTTGATTCGATTTCACTTAAACAAAACCCAAAAAGTGTTGTTGCCATATTTTGTTAAAGCTAGTTTACCATATTTTCGATCAAAACCGTGTGTAGCAAACAAGAAAAGGAAAGTTTGAATTTTCATAAGAGAACCAGCCGCCCTTAACACTTTTCCTAAAAGCCTAAAGCCCTAAATCTATTTGTTACTTTCCTAAACCATTTTCAAATTGATTTAAACAAAAGAAAAGGAGTTTAGTGTTTTAATTAATCCGTGGTCCAATTTTAAAAACCAAAACCCTTTTGTTTCCGAAAGTTATAAAACCAGTTTTCCTAAAAACTTTCCTAATCTTCCTAAATCGGTTCCAATCTTCCTAAGGCTTACTAAACCGAGTTTTATCTCTTATTTGCTTTTCCAAAGGGATTTAAACCGTGCATAGCTTTGTTTTAACTCTTAAAAAAGAAGTTTAGAACCTCTTGATACCTTGGAGACTTGTGTTAACTTTCAGGTACATAAACATAGGAGAGGAAGCTGCACCAGCTCATATCACCATGAACCAGCTACTGGAAGCCATGAGAGGCATCAATGACCGCATGACACAACTAGATCAAAGGGCAATAATACCTTCTTCACCAGTACCTCCTGCACCAATACCTCCAGCACCAATTAGAGCACCAATCAGAAACCTCCACAAAGAACAATGGCAACATGTTGAAGAAGAGACTGATGAAGACATGCCTTAATTGGAGGATGAGTTTCATCCAGAACCAGATCCTCAGCCTAGGAGGCAACATCAAAGAGGCAGAGACAGAGAACAAAACATAGGCAATGTTAGACATAAGAGCAGAGATAAAGACCAAGAAGAGGATATGAATTGTGGCAAGGATCTTAAGCTTAAGCCTCCTACCTTTGCTGGAAAGGTCAATCCAGAAGCCTATCTTGATTGGGAGAGAAGGATGAACTACATATTTGATAACTACCAACATTCAGAAGCAAGGAAGGTGTCTTTAGCTGCTGCTCAGTTAACAGACAATGTCCTGACTTGGTGGGACAGAGAAATGTCTGGAAGGAGAAAACTAAGGCGTGGGATGATCAACAACTGGGATGAAAATAATTTTCATCTCAAGAAGAGATATGTTCCAGCTTACTACTACAGAGACTTGCAAAAGCGTTTCTGGAAGCTTTCACAAGGACACAAGTCTGTCGAAGAGTACTTTGAAGAGTTTGAAACACTCAGGAACCGTATGGAGGTTCAAGACTCAGAAGAAACACTCATGGCACATTTCCTGGATGGTTTACAAGATAGGATTGTAAGGAAAATGGAGAGGCAGAACTATGATAACCTAGAAGAATTGTTGCACCATGCCATACAAGCAGAGCAGCATATCAAGAGGAAGACTACTGCCACCGACAGAAGCAAACCTAGTTGGAATCCTCAGCCATCAAAGAGTGTTTAGAAAGGCAAGTCTATAGAAATAGACAACTGGTTCAAGAAGGCTTCTCCAAGCTCATCCAATACACCCCAAACATAGCATAACAAGGTCTAAATGAGCCGTTACATTACTTGCTACAGATGCCAAGGCAAAGAACACTATGCAAAAGACTCTCGACACCAGAGGGTAATGGTTCTAAGTGATAATGGGGAGTATGAGTTACAATATGTGGCAGAGGAAGAGCACACTGAATCTTAAGAAGAAGTAATTGATTATCCAGAAACTGGAGAGATCTTGGTGACCATGAGATCACTTAGTGCTATGTTTGAACCAGAGGCGATTCAGAGAGAAAACATCTTTCATACAAGATGTAGCATTGAATCAAAGGTGTGTAGCTTGATCATTGATGGTAGTTCTTGTATTAACGTGGCTAGCAAGTATCTTGTTGATAAGCTAGGTTTCAAGAAGACCAAACATCCAAAGCCATACCAACTCAAATGGCTGAATGATGAAACTAAGCTAAAGATCAATGAGAAAGTCTTGGTGCCATTCAGCATAGCCAAGTGCACGGATGAGGTAAAGTGTGATGTTGTGCCAATACAAGCAGACCATATCCTCTTAGGAAGACCATGGCAGTTTGATAAGAAGACCATACACACTGGACGTACCAACATCTACAGCTTCACTCATCAGAACAAGAAGCACAATCTAGCTCCTCCCACATCACATGAAGTTCATGCCATGCAAATAGCTATGGACAAAGGAGCTAAAGCAAGTAAGACAAGCTTGTATATTTATCCAATGAATATTCTAAAATCTTTAGATCATAAAGAACATGTGCTACTCATGATATTTAGAGAAATCTTGTTTTCAGGAATTGAAGATCAGGAGTTACAACAGAAGTACACACGATCTTGGATCAGTTCAAGGATGTTTTTCCAGAAGACATACCTTCAGGCCTTCCACCTCTAAGAGGCATAGAGCATCATATTGATTTGGTACCAGGAGCACCTCTACCAAATAGACCAGCCTATAGAGTCAACCCCTGAAGAAGCTAAGGAGCTGGAGAAACATGTTCAGGAGCTCATGTCAAAGGGGTACATCAGGGAGAGTCTTAGCCCATGTACCGTGCCTATTATGTTGGTGCCTAAGAAAGATGGTACTTGGAGAATGTATGTTGATTGCAGGGCTATAAACAACATCACAATCAAGTACATGTATCCAATAGCAAGGCTGGATGATATGCTAGATGAACTAAGTGGAGCCACTATCTTCTCAAAGATAAATCTGAAGAGTGGTTATCACCAAGTGAGGATGAAGGAGGGAGATGAATGGAAGACATCATTCAAAATAATTCAGGGGCTCCATGAATGGATTGTCATGCCATTTAGACTTACAAATGCTCCAAGCACTCTCTTGAGACACTTGAATCATGTCATAAGGCAGTACATTTGTAAGTTTGTAGTTGTCTATTTTGATGACATATTGATATATAGCCAATGCTTGTATGATCATATACAACATCTAGAACATGTTTTAGACACGCTTAGGTTAGCAGGTTTATATGCAAAGATAAAGAAATGTGCCTTCTGCAATGATCAATTGGTGTTTTTAGGATTTGTTGTGAGTTCACAGGGACTAAAGGTAGATGAGGAGAAGATCAAAGCCATCCAAGAGTTGCCAAAACCATCTACAATCGGGCATGTGAGGAGTTTCCATGGGTTGGCTAGCTTTTACAGAATATTGGTGAAGGGTTTCAGCAAAATAGCAGCACCATTAACCTCTGTGATCAAGAAGAACACAACCTTTGTATAGGGACAAGCTCATGAAGAAGTTTCAACAAGATCAATCAATGCTTAACCCATGCACCTGTTTTGGTACTTACTAACTTTGACATTCCATTTAAAATTGAATGTGATTCCTCTGGAACAGGAATATGAGCTGTTCTAACTCAAGGAGGAAGACCAGTAGCATTCTTTAGTGAAAAGCTCAGTAGTGCTACACTCAATTACCCTACCTATGATAAAGAGCTTTATGCTTTGGTAAGGTCACTTGAAACTTGGCAACACTACTTATTTTCTAAAGAGTTTGTGATTCATACAGACCATGAGACTCTTAAGGACCTAAGAGGACAAACTAATCTCAAGAAGAGACACGCAAGGTGACTGGAGTTTGTGGAGACATTCCATTATGTGATCAAATACAAGTTTGGCAATTAAAACATTGTAGCTGATGCATTTTCTAGAAGGCATACTCTTATATCTACAATGGAGGCTAAGGTCATCGGATTTGAACACATCAAAGGTGTGTATGATTCTACAAAGAAACAACCAAGGCAACCTTTGGAGCATTCTATCAACATGATGAGTTTTTCTTCAAGGACAGAAGGCTATGCATTCTCCAAGGATCCATGAGAAAGCTGCTGACCAAAGAAGCTCATGGAGGTGGTTTAATGGGTAATTTGGCAGGGAAAAAATGTTTAGTGTTCTTAAGGAGCACTTCTTCAGGCCACACATGAAAAGAGATGTGGAGAGACATTGTGCCAAATGCATCACTTGCCTAAAGGCTAAATCCAGGTTACGTCCAAACGGTTTATACTTACCATTTCATATTCCTAATGAACCATGGGTGGATATCTCTATGGATTTTGTTTTAGGCTACCAAAGATCAACCACAAAGATTCTATCTTTGTAATTGTAGACTGGTTCTCAAAGATGGCACACTGCATTCCATGCAACAAGACCAATGATGTTGTGCTGATAGCTGATTTGTTCTTCAAAGAAATGGTGAGGCTACTTGGGATACCAAGAACCATTGTGCCTGACCGCACACACTAGTAATATTAAAATCCAAACTTCAATATATCCACAAAAGATATAAGATTAAAACGAAGGCAACAAAAGAGTACCGGCGACAAACATCCACCGCAAAACCCCCACAAATTTTAACCGATCAAGTACCTATGACTCCGTACACAACTGGGCCGATATAATTCATTCGAAGAGTCGTCATAATCACCTAAAGAGAAAAACATGGGGAACTACTCAGAAAGACAACTTGTATCGAGTTGTCTAGAACTTTGTGGTCTATTGGTAATGAGATTGGTTTGGTACATTACAGAGCTTCGAATTCTATCCACCTGCTGCGAGAAACTACGTTACATTGTTTTGGATACAATATATATATATATATATATATATATATATATATATTAACTCGTGCTTTCGGTTAATTTGCAGACCCAAAAGAGGGTCTGTATGTGGACTGCACATCTCTTTAAAAATTAGTATATATCCAAAATTAATAAAAAAACTTATATCGAGTTTCAACAAAGAATGGACTGCCGTAATCTAAAACAGAAACTCCACCAAAATGTTGCAAAAAAACACTCCACCAAAATATATACTTTAACAAAGCCCATTTAAAAGGAATGAAAACATTACTCTAGCATGCAACATGAACAAGTAGATGATAAGAAGTAAAAATCGAACGACAACAACACATGCTTAAGGTTCAAACATGTTAACGCAAAGAAAAAAACAAACGAAACAATTAAATTTGAATTCAGTCGAAAATCAAACAAAACTAAATTGAAAATTAACATCAGAAATAAAGCAGAAGAGATTCCGATTCAATAAAAAAAGAAAAGCAAGAAAAAATCTCTCTTTTTGAAACTTTCTCTCATAAAAGTACAATAGAGATAAAGGAGAGAAAGTTAAAATATTATTATTTTTCTTTCACTAAAGCTTTGTTTGTAAAGTAAAGTTCCTTAACTTCTTATAAAATTTTCGATACTAAAAAGGAGACAAACGTTCTCTGAATTCTCTCCTCCTTTCTTTCTCTATTTATTTCTTTTTTTTTTAATATTTCTCATCCGCCTCTTTGGTGTTCTTTATCCGCCAGGGAGGGCTTCCCCTATGTTTTTTTGTTGCTTTCTTATCTCAAGTAGGGAATTATTCCACGGTTTTTGCTCTCTCTTTTTCCTGTTTTGGTGGCATGGCTAAACCTCTGGATCTTGCGGTGGTCGACAACAAAGTGTCTATGGTGACGGCGCATCATCTTCTTGAATCTGTGAGGACCAGATCCAGGTGTTTGACGTCTCCTTGCGCCGTCTCTGGTAGGTTCTCTCCTAAGATTAATGGGCTGGTGGTGCTGGTCCGTTTCTTTTTTGATGTCAATGTTTTGTGAGGTTTGATTTCCGGTTTAGTTAGCACGCGGGAGTGTTTCATGTTTCGTTTGGTTTATCGCTCTTCCTCTCTGCTCGCAAGAGGACAATGGCAATGTGGTGGTGGAGTTTTCATACAGGTGGTGGTGGACTGGCGGTAGCTCGGGAAGCTTTTTGTTCACCTAGACATCACGTTCGGTGGTGGACCAACAATAGCAGCAGGAAGTGGACTCCTTTCCTCTCCCTTTCTTAGGTATCACTTCTCGTGCTTTGTTTCCCGGCTTTGTCTTTCTTTTTTCATTTTCCGGCTTAGTTCACTCTCAGTGTTTCGGGCGGCTTTGGTCTTTCCTCTTCTCGGTGGCAGTGTTTCCAGACGTACGGTCTTCGGCTCTTCCAGTTGTATCCTCTCCACGACGGCGGCCATCCTCTCTCGCTTAGGTTTTCTTTTCGGTATTGGGATTATTTTGGGAAAGTTAGGCTTTTGGGTTGTGTAGTTTATGAGCCTATTAGAATAGAAAGCCTAATTCATTTAGTTTCTTTTATTTTGTGTTTTTATATGTTTTTTAAAGTCTTGTCTTCGTACAAAAATGCAAAATATTTTAATATGAAATCCCTTAATAAAAGTAAAGTTCTTTATGTAGCAACTGTTTTTGAAAACAAAGTACAGTAAAGAACCTATCTCTCAATAATCCAAGTTGGTGGTCCCGGACCAACGTGAAAAATCTGTGACGATCTGAGACGAGCACTCCATGCTTGATTATCTGCCATCAAATTCTGCATACAAGCTATGTGTTTGAGATCGAATGTCGTAAAGTACTTCTTTCTTCGTTCGAACTCCTCCAGGTGAATTGAGAAAGCTGCGTTTTCTTCTGGTTCCGACACTATCTTAACCAATTCTGAACAGTCGGTTTCAACTTTAATATGATATTGTTGAGAAAACTTCTTACATTTAATAGCCTATATTAAGGCTTCAAATTCCACATGAAGAGGGGATAGACTTATTCTAATATTCATTGCTTCCATCATAACATTAGCACCTCTCTCATAGGAACTATACCACCTTTGTCCTGAAAAAGGTTCTCCCCTCTTCCATGATCCATCCACAAAACACCATTTCCCATGTTGAACCAGGTCATTTCCGGTGTTTCTTGTTCCCCCCTTGATCTTCCACAAGTTCTTTTACCTCAAGTAATTGTGCATGTTCCCATGCTGCAGATTCTGTTTCTGCCATACTTAATGTGTCTTGAGGACTTATATCAAAATGATGTCAACCATATCATTCTTGCTTTTCCAAATATACCACAATATCCAAGAATAATTGTTAGAGTTATTATCCGATGGTAGTCTCCAAAATAGATAACCAATATTTGTGTAAATAGATGTTGAAGGAAAGAATTATGGGTTTGTTGGGATTTGAGAAAATGCCCAGTTTGTATAGCCGGTGGACATTCAACTAAAGTATGGTTTATCGATTCCTCTTCTATTCCACACCAAACACATCATGTATCACATTTTATTCCTCTTACATTCAAGCTTTTTGTTACCGGTAACATTATGAAATTACTTGCCAAATGAAATGTCTTATTTTATGGGGACATTTTATCTTCCATCAGAAGGCTTGGAGACTTTTAACACTTGGTCCCAAGAATAGGAGTGTTCTCGCCACTATCTGAGAATATCCCTTTCAGTTTGATAATCCGATTTCACTGTATATCTACTAGACTTAGTATAATTCCATCCATTTGGGTCATGTCGGTTGATATGACTAAACGAAATACTCTCAATAAAACCCACATCCTCAGGCTCAATAATAATCTTTAAGAGCTGTTTATTCCAAACCTGAATTGTATGATCAATCAGTTGATCAACCGTAAACAAATTTTGTATTGTGCTAATTTTTTGTTTTGCTGGTCTCGGGCGATATGTTGCTACCCATGGATTATTCCATACTGAAATGGAATCCCTTCTTCTCACCCTCTTAATTAGTCCAATTTTAACAAGAGATACAGCTGAAACGATACTCTTCCATCCATATGATGGCGAATATGATCTTATCAGATCTAGAAGATCCGTTTTCTGAAAAATATCTACCCTTGAAAACTTTTGAGAAAAGAATATACGGTTTATCAATTATTCTCCATAACTGTTTAGCTATGAAGGCCGTATTAACATCCCAGAAGGCCTGAAATCCAATCCCAATGTCTTCTCTATCTCTACATAGCTTATCCCATGCCATCAAACGCATGCATGTACTTGTGTCCCCCAAACTCCACCAGAAGTTAGATACAATACTCGTCATCTTTTTAGTGACCGTTTTTGGTAACTGATAACACGACATTACATTACTACGCAGAGACGTAGCCACCAATTTTATCAAGACCTCTTTACCTCATCGCGAGAGGAGCTTCAGTGTCCAACCATTTACTCTCCCATGAAGCCTATCTTGAAGAAAACTAAATACTTGTGTCTTTGATACGCTTAAGCATTACGGGATGCCCAAATATGACCTAATTCCACCCACCGTTGTGATTCCTAAAATCGATTTCATCTCATTCCGAACACCAACATCAACCTTGTGGCCAAATTGGAGTGATGATTTAAAGAAGTTTATTTGTTGACCTAAAACTCACTCATAGTCTTTGAGGATCTGTAAGATTATCTGACGTTTCTCCTTCTTAGCTTTTTAGAAAAATAAATTATCGTCTGCAAAAAGCAGATGTGATATTGGAGGACATGTTCTTGCTATCTTCAGTCCCATTAATTGTTTTTCTCTCTTTACTTTCTTTATGTTTGCTATTAAGGCTCCCTTACATAAAATAAACAAGTATGAGGACAATGGATCTCCTTGTCGAAGCCCCCTCTGTGGGGCTATAAGACCATATGGCTGACCATTAATAAGAACTTTATACTTAACTGTGGTAATGCACCGCATTATCCTGTCTACCCATTGCGCCTCGAAGCCCATTTTGTGAGGAGGTTCTCAACGAAAACCCATTCAACCCGATCACAAGCCTTACTCATATCCGTCTTAATCGCCATAAATTTACCTTTGCATGATGGATTTTTCCTTAAACCGTGAAACATTTCCTGAGTAATAATGATATTATTTGAAATTAATCTCCTTGCAACAAAAGCCAATCGTGTTTCCAAAACCAGTTTTGGCATAAGCCCCTTTAGCCGCTGACACAAGACCTTGAAAATGATCTTATAACCTACATTGCAAAGGCTTATAGGTTGTAGTTCCGTCATCCGAATCGGTCATTCATTTGAGGAATAACTCAAATATTCGTCATATTAATCTGTGCATCTAGCTCCCCATTTTTTAATAAATTGTTACCCAATCGAATAACATCATTCTTCACAATCGGCCAAGTTTGTTGAAAAATAATGCTGTCATGCCATCCGGTCTTGGAGCCTTCTCTGGATTCATCATAACCAGTGCTCTCCTAACCTCCTCTTCCGTAGCAGATACCGTAAGTTTCTCATTCATTTGTGTTGTTATTGATACCAGAAACTTTTGCAAAAATTCCTCAAAAACTTCTCGGTTATTAGAGATGAATAAATCCTCAAAGTATCCTACTGCCACATGTTCAACGACTTTCTCCTTCGTTACCCGTTTTCCTGTTGAACTATGGAGCCCGTCAATACGATTTCTAGCTCGCCTTTGTTTAGTCAAGGCAAATAAATAATTTGGTGTATTGGTCTCCTGATGTATGCATCATATTTCTGTTCTTCTGCTGCCAAAATAGTTCTTCATCTCTGTAAGCCTCCTTTAGTTTTTTCCATAATTTCCATCACCTCCACTTGTGTTCTGTTATCATATTTTTAAGCCTCCTCCAGATCTCTGTGATGCTTATTTATTTTATCATTTCCATATGAGAGAATGCTTTTTCTCCATTTTGACAATTCATGTCTACATCTACCAATCCTGGAAACAAAATATGTACCATTGATATCTTGTCCTTCCCATCCTAGCTTAATAATATACATTAAACCATCTTGTCCCACACATCTTTTATCAAATCTAAACTGATTCCTTCTCCTTTGTATCTTATCATCAATAGTTTCCATAATCGATCGATGGTCCAAACCTATCATTCCCAAATATTCAATAAATGAAAAGGGGAAAATTGTATGCCAATCCTCAGCTAGAGCCCTATCTAGTTTGTACTTAATGAGTTGTTTTCCTCTGCGAACTCTCCATGAAAGAGAATCCCCTTGTGACGGGAATTATATTAAATCACAATCTCGAATCATATTATTGAAGGAAACGAAAGTTGACGCATGCTGTAACGATCCCTCTTGTTTTTCGCGATATCCTATAATCTCATATAGATCGCTAATAATAAACCACGGACTTGTCCTGATTACACCGATACACAAGTCAATCTCTCCCAAATCTGATACCGTAACATTTGTACTGGGTCGCCGTACACAAAAAATACAAAAGAGACCGTCATTGTTTCCCCAATGAAAACAAGTTTTTAAGACCCTCATTGTTTGTATAGTTTTAGTTTTTGGTTTTAAAACTTTTGTTTTATGATTATTTGTATATTTTAGTTTTTCTAAACTGAAATGTTAACTTGTTTAATTTTTAGTTTTTTGACTATATATGAGTTATTAATTTTATTTTAAGGTCAAATTGATTATATATGTTTACATAGATAAAAATTTACTTATAAAAGGTATTTCTTGTGAAGATACTATATTTGTTTTGTAAAATTATTTTCAAGCGAAAAAACAAGAACAACTAATATATCGTAAATTTGGAAAGTCGCTCATGTACCTGTTACGGAAGTGATTGCTGAGAACATGACAACTACTGGTGCTATTGCTGGCGCTTTTCCCGATAATGTAGATGGTGTAGTAGCTGAGAAGGATGCTCGGAATGCATCAGGTAATGAAAGAGTTGTTATGGAAGGAAAGCAAGAAGATTGGTCTATAGTGGTTAGCGGAAAAGGATCTCTGGCTAAATCAGTGGCAAGTGATAAACCTTTTCCTACTTCTCCGTCATGCTTTCAAGCTTTAATGGATCTCAAAGAAGATGGAAAATGTGATGAGGAAGAGTTACCAGTGATTTATGAGCAGGATGATGAGTTCAATATGGGGCATGTGATTCATGAAAGTATAATTGGGGTGATGTTTAAGCGCGGCTTGAAACCCTACAATTGTAATGAGATTCAAAAAACGAAAGGTAGTGATGCTGTAGGGGGTGGGAAAAAATTATCAGCTTCCTTCTAGAAGCATTAATGTCGTCAGTTTTTCCATGTAAAATGCGCGAATTCAATCTACCACGCAAGCATAATGTGGTATGTGACTGGTTGCGGACTGCAAAGGTTTCGCAGGGGTTCAAGAATGTAATGCTAAAGCCAATTTGGATTCTGTTTCCAGTGGTTGGAATTATTTCACAAATTACCAATACCATCCGTTAGGTCGTATTTGGATTATCTGGTCGTCGGATATTGAAATGCAAATTTTATACTCCTCGGCTCAGTTGGTCTATTGTGGTGTTATACATAAGCTGTTGGGTGCTTGGTATATCGTATCATTTGTGTATGGATATAATGAGGCTGCTGCTCGTAGATACTTATGGCAGGATTTATGTACATTTCATCCATCTTATAATATGTATTGTTGGGCATTGGTAGGGGACTTTAACGAAGTTCTCGCTGCACCAGATCATTCAATATATTTGGACTATACGGTTGATCAAAGTGGAATGTTTGAGTTTCAAACAAAAATGTGTACTGTGGGCTAGAAGACTTACTGTATGTAGGGGAGAGGTTCACTTGAACCAAGAATAAGGATTCAAATCCAATTGGAAAGAAGTTAGATCCGGTCCTTGTTAATGAGAAGTGGAAGGACCTATTTCCAAAATATTTTGCGTCCTTTGATGGAAGAGGCATCTCTGATCATGCCCGAACGGTAATTCGTTTTTATGAACATGAATAGAGGGGATTCAAACCTTTCAAGTACTTCACTCATGTTGCTAGTCACCGTCCTTTCTGGAACGTGTTGGTGAGAAATGGAGAAAGACCCCTTGCCTATATCACTCTCGTACTGCTCTGATTATGTTTCACAGGAAGGTCAAGAACTTGACGGCTATGTTTCGTGATCTAAACATAACAAAGTTTGGTCACATACCGACTAAAGTGGCTAATGCTTGGGAAAGTCTGTGTACTGCTCATGATAGGGCTTTTGATGCCCCATCTAATCAAAATATACTGGAGGTATCTAATGCGTCAGCAAGGTGGAACCATCTATCATTGCTGGAGGAGTAGTTTTGTAGACAAAAGTCTAGAGTACAATTCCTTAAACTGGGTGATCAAAGCAACAAATATTTTGCCGAGTGGCTGAAGGTAGAAAGCAAGGAATAAAATCAGAAAACTCAGGGGGCCGATGGCTCGGTATTGACGAGTACAGTAGACATTAAAGCAAAGGCGGTCAGACATTTCAAGACTTTTCTGCAGGCTCATCTGACCCCTGAGCTCGATGTTCAGAGGAGATGTGTATTGATATGAGGAAGCCCATCACGCGAGAGGAGATACAAAGCGTGGTTTTTCATATCCCAAGTAACAAAGTATTGGGTCCAGATGGTTTTCCTATCGAGTTCTATAAGGATGCATGGACGAATGGTAGGTGACGATTTGATTATTGCGGTTCAGTCGTTCTTTATGTATAGACTTATACCACGATCAGACAATGCAACGATACTCACACTGATTTTGAAGCACGATAATGCTGAGACGATCACTGAATACAAACCTATATCATGCTGCAATCTGCTTTATAAGGTTATTTCGGAGTTGCTTGCTAATAGGCTCAAGAAGACACTACCATTGGCAATTGAATTAAATCAGTGCACTTTTTTCAAAGGTCGTCTACTACTTGATAACGTTCTGCTAGCAACGGAAGTGATTTAAGACTATCATTATCCAAATGGTCCTACCCGGTGTGATATAAAGGGGATATTGCAAAAGCTTTTGATTCAGTCCAATGGTCTTTCTGAAGGAATTTCTAGATGTTCCTAATCCAATTAGGCAACCCTAGGTCTGAATTCCATAGCCTAGGATCTGGGGTTCAAGTATATTGAATCATTAGATCTCGATGTTACCTGGAAGTTATGCAGCGGAAGATGATCAGATATTCGAGATTCACAAGCGCCTCAACTGCTGCGCCTCTACTGGTATCCACACGCACACAAACTGGAATCCGCCGGGATGCTAGTGCTGGGAGATCGGATCTCTTTGGGATACGTCTGTTCTGAGAGGTGGCTGCGATTCGGCTCAAAACCTGTTCTTCATGTCGTGCTATATCATATATATATAGACCTGGGAAAACCTAATTAATCACCGGACCGAACCGAGATTAATTAAGTCATTAAATCGAAACCAATGTTTCGATCTGCACCTTGCATCGATCGACACAACACTTGTGTCGATCGACACACTCTCAAAACTCGAATATTAATGTGTATCAAATACACATTAAATTGATCATTACGTTAATGATTATTCCCATATGAAGTATATCCAGTCTGCTTAGGTGTGTGACCTTGTAGGATCATATATTACCAGCAATGAGTTCTAAACTCATTGATCATAAGTGGTTTCTAGCAAAACTTTATGATTTCCCGGCATTATATGAATGTCTAATCTCGACAACACAACTATCTCAAGAGTGATTACAAGTGCAATTTCAGGACATTCCCAACAATCTCCCACTTGTACTGGAATCATCTGTTCCCATAATCCCTTGGTTTCTATATCTCGATCTGACATAAGGCAAGATCCGTGTCATCCTTATTAAGCCAAAATCATGTTCATCGAACTCCGATTTATACTGACAAGGCAAACGACTGACAATCACCTCGTTTGAGTGTGGCCACACATTTCTCAGTATCAAATCTTCGATGGGCCCTGAGACATTTATCTCCTGTTTTATAGGAGGGACAAATCCCATCTTGTTCCATCCATGTTCCTTCACACACTTTATGATACGCCCAATCAATGCCTTTATAATCACTAGTTACGGCTGACGTTTGACAAAGTTAAAGCGGACCAATTCATATGTAAGAAAACATGATGAATTCAAGTCTAGGGACTATACTCGATAGTCGTAATGAAAACTCTCATGACACTTATTTAACTATCCTGCAGAGTTCTCATTAGTGGGTCATGTCCGATTCTGTGTTCTTTAACACATATCTATGTGATTGACTTTAATACTTTTATTAATGACTCCATGAAACTTAGTCATCAGTCACCTCACATACTAGTCTCACACGGTTGTTAATGTCCCACTTTAACAACCTTGACTAGGGACCAACATAATTTATGTCATTCATTATTTATAGAGTTTCATGATCAAGTCACATACTTGATGACCTATAAAATGTCATAAATTGCTTTGGGACTATTATTTAATAACATAATTAAATAATACTGATGTCAGAATTCATTAACATAATCAAATTATGGTTACATGAACATCATATCATAACTAAAATCAACAACAACGACTCCCACTGAAATTAAGATCACATCTTAAGACATCTAATGCCTATAGCAGTAGTCTGACCCTCATGCGCTCTCGCACAGCATGCGTCGAAGGACACTGCGTCTTGCTAAGAGTAATGCCAAGAGTCATTGGCATGAAGCCCTTCTTGAAATCATGCATACTGGGTCTGTGTAAGACCTTATCCATATAAGTATCCTGACACAATCCAATTAGCTTGTCAAATCTATCTCTATAGATTCAAATTCCAAGAATGTATACGGCTTCTCCCATGTTTTTCATCAAGAAAACAACTTTCTAGTCAAGTCTTAACAGACTGAAACAATGGAATTTCATTTCCGAGAAGCAATATGTTATCAACATACAATACCAGAAATTCAACTGCGCTCCCACTAGTCATCTTGTAAACACACGGTTCCTCTTCGTTCCTGATGAAGTCAAACCTTTTGACTGCTTCATAAAAACGAAGATTCCAACTCCGAGATGCTTGCTTCAATCCACAAATGGACCGATGAAGCTTGCATACATTCCTAGCTTTGTATATCTGAATATTGCTATCCATATCATCTTTTCTTCTTGAAATTCCATTTACTCTGGTTTTTACACCATCTGGTAGATCAACCCAAGTCATACTTGGTTCCGTGACATGGATTCCATTTCGGATTCAGCAGCTTTTAGCCATTTTCGGAGTCATGGCCCATTATTGGTTCTTCAAAATTTGAAGGCCCGTTACTTTCAATGATCAACAGATCATGGCAATTGGTTACGAGAAATACACATTTCTCGGGTTCGTGACGGATCCTTTCGGATCTGCGAGCTTCAGGTTTGTGTAAAAGTCATACACATATCTCATGTATATAGACTTTTACCACGACCTAATTAACCAAGATTTAAACCGTAGTTGATTAAGTCATAAACCAAAATCAATATTTTGGTTGTGTCGATCGACACTTCCTCAGAAACTCGCCATTTGAATGTATGTCGAATATACATTCTCCAGATCCTTTGCAAACTTTAGGCACCACATGTGCAGGTTCTACAACTCTTTGTAGATCCAACTGCTGCTCTTCCTCATCAGGTTGAGCTGTCTCCTGTGATTCTGGAATTTCTTCGAGTTGTATTTTACTCCCACTGTTCTTCTTGGAAAGAAAATCTTTCTCAAGAAAACATAGTTCCGAGCAACAAACAAGTCGTTCTCGGACCGGTTGTAAAAGTAACATGCCTTGGTCTCGTTAAGATAACCATCGAAGTAGCACTTATCGGATTTGGGTGTGAGCTTATCAGAGATTAAACGTTTAATATAAGCGTCACAATCCCAAATCTTCATGAAAGACAAATTAGGAACATTTCCAGTCCACATCTCATGTGGTGTTTTTGTAACTGATTTTAATGGAACCCTATTTAGTGTAAACACAGACGTTTCTAGAGCTTATTCCTAGAAGGATATTGGAAAATCTGAGTGACTCATTATTGATCGAACTATATCTAACAAAGTCCGATGCAGGAGGAGTGAGTTGTGAAACAATTCCACAATCTCTCGGATGATCACTGAATTCTTTGCTTAAGTATCCACCTCCACGATCTTATCGTAGAGATTTAATACTTTTGCCAGGTTGATTCTGTACTTCATTCTGGAACTCCTTGAACTTTTCAAAAGATTCCGATTTATGTCTCATTAAATAGACATAACCGTACCTTACTGAAAATATCAGTAAGGTTAATGAAGTACTGAGAGTTTCCTCTAGCATTTTTGGGCTCATCGGGCCATACACATCCGTATGTATAAAACCCAGTAAGTCACTAGCCCTTTCATTTTCTTCGTTCGCGACCTGTGTCGACCGACACACCTTTGTATCGATCGACACTACCTTTTGTTGAAAAGGGCCTACGTCATTTTCCCAATAAATAAGATCCGCTTTTCTCATTATGATTCATATTCAAATGAGCCCAAAAGCCCATCACTATGGAGCTTCTGAATCTGTTTCTCATTTATATGGCCCAAACGACAATGCGAGAGAAAAGGGTTTGATTCGTATCACTTGGTACTAATGTTATAGATAGGCACGTTTTGTTTTAGAACATAAAGTCCATTCTCTAATGGACCGCTACCATAAAACATATCATTGTAATCAAATTAATAACACTTATTCTTAATTTGAAAACTGATATCCTTCCATATCCAAACAAGGAATAGAAGTAATATTTCTGCTTATAGCAGGTACATAGTAGCAGTTTTTAAGTTCAAAAAACCAAGCCAGAAGGCAAAACAAATGAAATGTTCCTACGGCTAATGCAGCAACTCTTGCTCCATTTCCCATGCGCAGGTCCAATTGTCCTTTCTCCAAAATCCTACTTTTGCTTAGGCCCTGCATATTTTCACAAAATATGAGCACCACAGCCGGTATCCAATACCCAAGAAATAGGACCAGAAGTAGTAACATTTACTTCTATAACATAAATACCTGAAGAAGTCTCATACGTCTTCTTCAGTTTCTCATAATCTTCCAGGAATTTATTGCAGTTTCTTTTCAAATGCCCATAACCATTACAATAATGGCACTTATCATCTTTAGAAGGACCGGTTTTAACCTTAGGAACATGGTTAGACTCGCTTGGATTCACAATCGAGCTCGTCTTGCCATCACCTTTGTTCTTACCAAGTTTCTTAAACTTTTTACCCTTTTGTACCATAAGGACATTTGGGGTGTCCTTCTTGATTTTAGGTTCAGTAGTTTTCAGCATCCCATGCAATTCAGTCAACGTCTTTGTCAAGTTGTTCATGTTATAGTTCATAACAAACTGATCATAGCTTGACGGCAGTGACTGCAGAATGATGTCAGTAGCCAACTCTTGGCTAATGGGACAATCCAGTTTCCCCAGGTTATCAATATAACCCATCATCTTAATGACATGAGGACTAACTGGTTCGTCATTTGGTAGCTTGCACTCAATTAGAGACTTAACAATTTGGTATCTCTGAGTTCGTGCCTGCTCCTGAAACATACTTTTCAGGCCATTGATCATCTCTATTGGCGACTCCACGTACTCATATTGCTTTTGCAAGTCCGAGTTCATGGTAGCCAACATGAGACAACACACATCGACCACATCATTAGAATACTTATCCCAAGCATCCTTATCTGAGTGCCAGGCATTGGCTCGGTACTTCTTGGGGAGAACTTTCTCAAGGACATAGTCCTTCTTCTCTTGTTTGAGAACAATTCTCAAGTTCGGATACCATTCAAGAAAGTTGGATCCATTTAACTTGTCCTTCTCAAGGACGGATCGCAGGGAGAAATTGTTGTGATGAGTGTTAGTCATAGCTGATATCATAGAAAGGAAAAAGGTTTAGTTATGATGTTCAAGAAATGAGAAATCTTAACTATTAAGAAAACTCACATTATATTCAAACAATGTTTCCTCAAATGAATATAATGATCCAAGAACCATACTTCACTAAAACTCGAGTGAGCCACTGGCTATCACCCAAATTTCAGCTATCTAGGTAAGCAACAACTTTGCTAGTTATATCCAGTTATGATGTTCAAGAAATGAGAAATCTTAACTATTAAGAAAACTCGCATTATATTCAAACAATGTTTCCTCAAATGAATATAATGATCCAAGATCCATACTTCACTAAAACTCGAGTGAGCCACTGGCTATCACCCAAATTTCAGCTATCTAGGTAAGCAACAACTTTGCTAGTTATTTCCAATATAACTCTTGGTTGTGGACTGACATCTCATGTCCAATCCACCTGATGTCTCTGGACCCAAAACGATTTTGATGGCCCATTCAAGTAAACCAATCTCTTAAGTCATGTAATTGTTGACGTCTTGCACTGCAAGTCCATCAACACAATTACCTCCTGCCTTACTCATGTAATTGTGGACACCTTGCACTGCAAGTCTATCGCACAATGAAACAAGTCTTGACAGTTGACAAGATTGGAAAGACATCTAAACATACTTGATATTTAGTTGAGGAACATAAATTTTAATCTAATATACACATCATATATGTATCTTAGAAGGATTATAATTAATTAGAACGACTAATTTTGTTAAGTTTTAATTATTCTAAGAATTGGATTTATTTTGGTTTGGTTCTTGTGATTTCAGGTTAAATAACCGAAACCTATTAATCTTGTATCGACCGACACTACTTTAGTGTTGATCGACACAATTCTACCAAAACCAAATTACGATAACCGATCAATCCAATTGACTCGGTTTCGATAACCGGTTAGTGTCGATCGATACTACATTAGTGTCGGTCGACACCAACCAAATCAAACCAATCGCAGTAAACCGTTCCAAGCGGTTTAACCAATTTTAACCAAGTTCGATAACCGGTCCAATACAATTGAACCGAATATCCTAATCGCAAGGTCTGTGTCGACCGACACAACTCTTGTGTCGATCGTCACAAGGCGAAATTATGTTCGGGTTTTCGCCCTGTGTAGATCGACGCCGGATTGGCATCGATCGACACCATGCGAAAAACCCTAAAACATTTTCGAACAAAAACCCTAAACGAGATTATTTGATCAAAACTCAATTTTAGCACGCATATCAAATATACAACGATCCAGATTCAACCAATCTAATCAACATGCTACAGATTCAATGGAACCCTAAGGCTCTGATACCACTGAAGGAATTTCTAGCTGTTCCTAATCGAATTAGGCAACCCTAGGTCTGAATTCCATAGCCTAGGATCTGGGGTTCAAGTATATTGAATCATTAGATCTCGAAGTTACCTGGAAGTTATGCAGCAGAAGATGATCAGATATTCGAGATTCACAAGCGCCTCAAGTGCTGCGCCTCTACTGGTATCCACACACACACAAACTGGAATCCGCCGGGGTGCTAGTGCTGGGAGATCGGATCTCTTTGGGATACGTCTGTTTCTGAGAGGTGGCTGCGATTCGGCTCAAAACCTGTTCTTTAGTTCGTGCTATATCATATATATATAGACTTGGGAAAACCTAATTAATCACTGGACCGAACCGAGATTAATTAAGTCATTAAATCGAAACCAATGGTTCGATCTGCACCTTGCATCGATCGACACAACACTTGTGTCGATCGACACACTCTCAAAACTCGTATATTAATGTGTATCAAATACACATTAACTTGATCATTACCTTAATGATTATTCCCATATGAAGTATATCCAGTCTGCTTAGGTGTGTGACCCTGTAGGATCATATATTACCAGCAATGAGTTCTAAACTCATTGATCATAAATGGTTTCTAGCAAAACTTTAAGATTGCCCGGCATTATATGAATGTCTAATCTCGACAACACAACTATCTCAAGAGTGATTACAAGTGCGATTTCAGGACATTCCCAACACTTTCATCCTGAAAACGCTTGAAGCAAAGGGCTTTTTACTGCTATTTGTTAACTGGATTTACACTTGCATCTCCACGGTGGGTTTCTCAGTAGGAGTCAATGGAGAACTGGAGGGATTTTTCTCTAGTGCAAGAGGTATTCGTTAGGGATGTGCGCTGTCGCCTTACTTATATGTAATCGTCAATAATGTGTTATCAAAAATGTTGAATAGCGAAGCTAGGCAATGGAAGTTTGGCCACCTCAACAATAATGATGTGTTCTGCGTTGAACTTGACACACCTCAACTTTGCTGATGATATCATTATATTTACGGATGGATTGAGTTCATCGTTCGCTGTGGGTTTGAAGGTGTTATCGGATTTTTCTCGTATTTCAGGGCAGGCCATCAATCCGTCAAAGACTTCAGTATTTTCTGCGGGTATTGATAAATAGTAGGTGGAATCGACCGCAACAAGTTTGGGTCTTTGTATTGAGTCTTTACCGATAAGTTACCTTGGCCTTCATTTAATGACCAGAAGCATGACTAAAACAGAGTATGAACCATTAGTTGATAGTGTTCGTTCACGTCTGCTGAGTTGGGCCACATGCAGTTTATCTTTTGCTGGTCGTCTACAGTTGGTGGTATCGGTTATTCGGGCATTACATCCTTTTGTTGTATAGTCTTCCGTTTACCAAAGATATGCCTTTCCGAGATTAAAAATATTTGTTGTGCGTTCTTATGAAAAGGAAACCCTCTAGCTAAGGGTGGAGCAAAAGTAGCATGGGAGGATCTTTGTGTTCGAAAGAGTGAAGGGGGTGTGGGAATTCAAAGACTTCAGGATGTCTCATGTTATAGTCTCAGCCTTATCTGGCATCACGTATCAATTAGGTTGGCTGGGTACACTCTCATTTTATCTGGGAGGGTTCGTTTTGGGACGTAACTTCAAGATCAAGGGGTTCGTCTGCCCTTACTCTCTCATTGTGGATTGAAGTGTGTGGTAGCTTATTGGGAGGTACAACAAATCCTGATTGGACAAAAACAGTTGATGTTTTTCTCTCTCGTCGTTTTGACAGGCTGACACTCATTCTGATTCGTCTGGCTCTGCAAATGACGATATACATGATATGGCATGAAAGGAACAAAAGCAGTCACCATCGCCCACCTTCTCCAGTGTTGGTGCTTGATATATAAGGGTTTTTCTAGGTTTTCAACCATGATATAGTTGTGTATATTGAGTCTTTAACCTGGTTTTTCGAGTCTATTGAGTCTTCTACAGGTAGGCTTGCGTTTGGAGCAAAGAGTGGGATTATAGGACGTTTATGGTGATTGGTGCAACAAGCTGAAGTTGGTGTCTCGACCACGACTGGATGTCGACCGACACTGACCTTGGTGTCGGTCGAAACTGAGCGCAACAGAGCCTTATACGCGAGTTGAAGATAAGTTTTGAAGAATTGCAGAATTACCCAGAAGTTTCCCCTAATTCTAATCTAGCTCCAAAACGAGTTTAGGAGTTTTATTAGGTTTTCAGACTCATTATCAGTGGATCTTTGTTCTTACTTTTGTTCTTGCTTAGAGATTGAGAGATTTGTGCCAAGGGGCTGTTCTTGCTACTTGTAACCTTTGAGAGAAGGATTTCTAACCCCTTTACTTATCTATTCAGTCTTTTGGTTTTCTATTCAATGATGTGTTGTTATTCTGATAATATGTTTGAGTAGTAACCTAGTTATATTTAGGAATTCTCATAAGGGTTTTATGCATGTTTAGACAACTGATTGATTATGATTCTAAATCTATCCGTTCATCGCCTAAGTTGTACTTAATACTGAATTCTGGACTGATCACCTAGGATTTAGATCTGAGATAATTAACTTAGCACGAGAGTGTGAGTTGTAATCTGAATAAACTTAGTGTGAGCAATTTAACTAGATACAAAGAGATTTGGTTTAGGAGAATTGTGAACCGAAGAACCTTTCTTAATGCTTGTTTAGAACTCTAGGATAACAAAGAGATTTGGATCGCTAGGTTGCTACATATAGAAACAATCTCAGCGAGAGTTGGATTGTTTAGCATTGTGTTTCTAGTTCTTGAACTTCTGCTTAATCTGAATCCGGTTAGTTAAGTGTCTAGCATTGTATGATTCCCGAGAACTTCCTAAGTCTGACGCCTTCTTCCTATTGAAAACAAACTTTTGTTTACTTTCTTTCGTTTATTGCTTTCTTCTGATTGATTTAGCTTAACTTGAGAACATATAGTCTATCGTGTGAAACGTGAGTCCTTGTGGATACGATACCCCTGAATACTACAATAGCATAACTGTGCACTTGCAGTAGAATAGGGATTAAATCTTGCTCTATAAAGTTTTTGGCGCCGTTGCCGGGGACTCAACTGAGTTCGCCGATAGATTTTGTTTTAAAGTTTAGTCTAAGTCATATTTTTTAAAATTTCTTTGTTACTGATTTTTCTCGGTTTGGCTTGTTTTGTTGCTGCATGAATCGATATCAGCATTCAATGTCGACCGATACCTCTCTAGTGTCGCCCGACATCGAGCTCGAGACCAGTGTTTTGAGTTCAGTGTATGCCTAATCGACATACCCGAAGCAACCATAGCGAAGAACTTTTGAACCTTAGGCTTGAGGAGCTTGCTAAACTTGAGAGAACAAACAGAAAGGGTCAGTGAACAAGAATGATGAACAATCGTTTGATTTTGAGACCAGATACTGAGGGAGTTCTGAGAGACCAATAGAACAACCCATACAATGATCAGGGGCAAAGGAATGATGCCCAAGGGAGGGTGATCCCTGAACCTGAGCAACCTCAAGGTGAGGGGCATATGGTCAATGCTGGAGATAATGGACATCAACCTAATCCTCCTGCTGCTGAGAGGACTCTTGCTGATTACAACTGACCAGATGAGTTTTATGCTAACCGGTCAGCAATTGTACCTCCTCCTTTTGAAAGGAACGAGTTTGAGGTCAAGACTGTCTACTATATGCTTATGAGGCAGCATCCTTTCCATGGTCTTCCACATGAACAACCCATGGACGTCATTGAGGATTTTGAAGTCTTCGTCACTCGGATGAAGCACAATGGAGTGGGTTATGACTTCCTTTTCCTCAAGATTTTTACATACTCTCTTGCTGGAGAAGCTGCAGCTTGGCTGAAGCAACTTCCACCTGGGAAGTTAACTACTTGGGATGCAGTGAAGAGAGAGTTCCTGCGACATTTCAATGATGATGCTCGCTCCGATCAGCTCAGACAGGATCTTCTGACATTCACTCAGGGAACTACAGAGCCACTTAATTCATCTTGGGTAAGGTTTAAGATGTACCAACGAGACTGTCCCCATCATGGATTCTCTGAAGTTCAGCTGCTGGGCATTTTATTCAGAGGTGTGGATCTCTGGTACCAGTCCGCGTTGGATGCTGCCAGCAATGGTAACTTCAACACAAAGACTCCTGAACAAGCTAGAGTGTTGATTGAGAATTTGGTGAGTAGCAATAGTACCAAGACTGCAGACCAGAGAAGGAAGGAATCTGGTGGAAAAGTTGATCATCTGCAGATAGCTGAGATGAAGAACAAGTTGGATACTGTTCACAGCTTGTTGACTAGTAAGAAGCATGTCCACTTTGCTCAAGATGTTGAAGACTCTGGACCTGAAGAAGGCTGCACAGAGGAAGATGTGAACTACATTAGTGGTTCTAGATTCCAAGGAAACAGATTTGGGAATCAGCAGAACAACAAGTTCTTCAATGGTGGACAAAAGAGTGCTTTCACGAGCAATCAAAAATCTTCTGGACATGGTCAGAATGCTGGTTACCAGAAGCCTTTTCAGCAGAACAACTCCCATCAGAGGACCTATGGATCATCTTCATATCAAACACCTCCTCCTACCAATGCTCATGAGAGTAAGCTGGAAGCCATGATGGAGCAGTTGCTGGAGGGTCAGACAAAGACTGCTGTGGATTCAACAAGAAGATAGATGCTGTCTATGCTGATTTGAATGAGAATTTTGAATCCTTGAGTACACATATGAAGAAATTGGATTCTCAAGTTGCTCAGACTGCTGGAGCCATTAAGAGGCAAGCCGGATTCCTTCCTGGAAGCACAAATACCAACCCCAAGCATCACTACAATGCAATATCACTGCGGAGTGGGAAGGATCTGTACACCATCCCTACTAGGTAGACCAGTGATAAGGAGATCAAAGAGATAGAAGAATTTGAAGAAGAGTACGAAGCTGCGAAACGAGCGTCGACCGACAATGCTTCTGCACGTCGGGCGACACCAATTTCTTCGAGTTCTCGTGACGAACGGAAATCGACCGAGATCAATTGTGAGGTCGATGACAGATCAAAATCGAACAATGTTGACAGACACCAAGCTGATGTCGGTCGACACCAGCAGCGTACAGACTCTGATGCTATGCAGAAGGCTCCTATAGCTAGTGGGAAAGTGTATAAACCCAAGGTACCTTTCCCGAGAAACCCGAAGCAGTCTAAGTTTGAACACTTCAAGGCTAAATACATGGCTATGCTGAGCAAGATAACTCTCCCAATGCCATTGATGGATGCTATCAACAATAAACCAGTGTTGAAAAGGTGTTTGAAACAGATGTTGACTTCTGATATGGGAGATGAAGAGTGTGTGATGATGATCAATGAAGTCTGTAGTGCCGTCATTTTAAACAGAGTTCTTGAAAAGCAAAAGGACCCAAGGAGCTTTGTCTTGGACTGTACCGTTTTCAGTAATAGATTTGAGAGGTCACTGTGTGATTTGGGTTCAATTGTCAATCTAATGCCATATTCAGTTTCTAAGCAGATGGGAATGACAGACTTTACACCTACTAGGATCTCCTTGATTCTAGCTGATCGCTCCATGAGAATTCCTGAAGGTCTCTTGGAAGATGTACCGGTGAAGATTGGTGAATGTGTTATCCCAACTGACTTCGTAGTCCTGCAGTACAATGACGAGCCTAAGGACCCTCTTATCTTGGGCAGACCATTCTTGGCTACAGCTGGTGCCATCATTGATGTGAAAAGAGGAAAGATTGGACTAAATGTGGGTGATTTGGTGATGAATTTTGACATTGACAAGTTGATGAGACACCCCACCATTGATGGACATACCTTCTAGGTTGATACGATTGAGAATCTGGCTGCAGAATTCTTCAATCAGATGCATCCTGTCGACTCTTTGGAGAGAGCCTTAATGAGTTCCGAGCATTAGTTGGAGTTGGAGGATAAAGCTGCTACTGGATATTTGAGGCTGATGGACGCTACTGAGCAAGTGATGAACTTGGAAGAGGCCGATGACATTCAGTGTCGACCGACACCACAAGCGAATCGGGCGACACCAGCTGCGAAGGATTGGAGCGAGGAGAAAGCTCCGAAGATCGAGTTGAAGCAACTACCTGCAGGCCTCAAATATGCGTTCTTAGGTAAAAATTACACCTATCCTGTCATTGTCAATGCTGATTTGAATAACGCAGAACTCACTTTACTGCTAAGCAAGCTGCGCAAGCATCGCAAAGCTCTTGGCTATTCTCTTGATGATATTTCAGGTATCTCTCTAGAATTATGCATGCATAGGATACACCTTGAGGATGAGAGCATGTCGTCAATTGAGAAGCAGAGGCGTTTGAATCCCAACCTGAAAGAGGTTGTAAAGAAAGAGATCATGAAGCTGCTGCAACTGGGATTATCTATCCTATTTCAGACAGTGATTGGGTCAGCCCGGTTCATGTGGTTCCTAAGAAGGGAGGAGTCACAGTGGTGAAGAATGAAAAGAATGAGCTGATTCCTACGAGGACAATCACTGGTCACCGGATGTGCATAGACTACAGAAAGTTGAATGCAACCACCAGAAAAGACCACTTTCCACTCCCTTTCATTGATCAGATGTTGAAAAGGTTGGCGAATCATCCTTACTACTGCTTTTTGGATGGTTATTCTGGGGTCTTTCAGATCCCTATCCACCCAGAGGACCAGGAGAAGACTACATTTACCTGTCCCTATGGCACCTTTGCATACCGCATAATGCCATTCGGACTGTGTAATGCTCCTGCGACGTTTCAGAGATGCATGATGTCTATCTTCACAGACATGATAGAGGATTTTATGGAGGTCTTCATGGATGATTTCTATGTCTACGGACCATCTTACCATGCTTGTTTAGATAATCTATGCAAGGTGCTAGCTCGCTGTGAGGAAAAGCACCTGGTTTTGAACTGGGAGAAATGTCATTTTATGGTCAAGAATGGCATTGTACTTGGGCATAGAGTTTCCAAGGCAGGAATTGAGGTGGACAAAGCTAAGATTGAGGTGATGACAGGGCTGCAGGCACCAGATTCAGTCAAAGGAATAAGGAGTTTTCTTGGGCATGCAGGTTTTTACAGGAGATTTATTAAAAACTTCAGCAAGATAGCTAGACCACTTACTGCACTTCTATGCAAGGATGTGAAGTTTGAGTTCATAGATGAGTGTCATGTTGCATTAAGGGAGCTGAAACAAGCCTTGATTTCGGCTCCAATTGTGCAACCACCGGATTGGAATCTGCCTTTTGAGGTGATGTGTGATGCCAGCGATTATGCAGTAGGAGTTGTGCTTGGGCACAAGAAGGACATGAAGCTCCATGCTATCTATAATGCCAGTAGAACTCTCGATGATGCTCAAAGGAATTATGCAACCACTGAGAAGGAGTTGTTGGTAGTTGTGTTTGCATTCGAGAAGTTCCGACCATATCTGATTGGCTCCAAGGTAGTTGTGCATACTGACCATTCTGCGCTTAAGTATCTGATGCAGAAAAAGATGCTAAGCCAAGGTTGCTGAGATGGATTTTGTTGCTCTAAGAATTTGACATTGAGGTGAGAGAAAAGAAAGGAGTGGAGAATGGTGTTGCTGATCACTTGTCACAGATTAGGATCAATGAGGACGTCCATATAGATGATTTTCTACCAGAGGAGAACATCTACAAGGTTGAGACAGGAATTCAGGCAGTTTCTGCGAGTTCACTGCCCTCTACACGGGTTGCAGAGCAGGTGTCGGTCGACACCCAGTTCATGTCGGTCGACACCCGACTCGAAAAAGCGAAAGATAATAGATCAACCTCGACATCAGTTGGTCGATTAGGAACGATGTCGGTCGACATCAACACTGATGTCGGTCGACACCCGATGCGGATGCAGGTCGCTATTCTCGATGATGAAGCTGACATGTTCATAGCTGCAGTCGCCCAAGGTTCTCTCTCTACGAGACCTTGGTACGCCGACATAGCCAACTACCTTGCTGCAGATGATGAGCCTGAAGTATTTAAAGCTATGCTAAGAAGAAGTTCCTTAGGGAAATAAGGCACTATTATTGGGATGAACCCTACTTGTACAAGCACTGCTCTGATGGCATCTACAGACGTTGCATTGCCGAGTGTGAAGTGGATAATGTGTTGTAGCACTGCCATGGTTCTGAGTATGTTGGACACTTTGCTACATTCAAGACAGTGTCTAAGGTTCTTCAAGCAGGCTTCTGGTGGCCTACAATGTTCAAAGATGCTCATCTATTTATCTCTCAGTGTGATGTATGTCAGAGGAGAGGGAAGATAAGTAAGAGACACGAGATGCCACAAAACTTCATCCTCGAGGTTGAAGTCTTTGACTGCTGGGGCATCGACTTCATGGGTCCGTTTCCATCTTCTTATGGGAACAAGTACATTCTGGTTGCTGTGGACTGATATATCATGGTTTTTACCCATTTTAGACCATGATATAGATGTGTTTTAGTGTCTTTTGTCTTTGTTTAGAGTCTTTTACAGGTTAAATCAGGATTGGAGCTAATTGGAGATATTTGGAGCATTTTGGGACTTTTGGGACGTTTTGGCCGAGAGCTTAACTCACTGTTCGTATAATTGATCATGCATCGATCGTTGCACTCAAAGCATCGATCGATGCAGTCGCGAGATGGGCCGTACACGTCGGTTTGACAAGTATTGAAGATTTACAAAGAAGCCCAAGATAGTTCCAGTATTTACACAGAAGCCCCATCCGAGATTATGCCTATATAATAGAGTTTTTAGAATTTTTATTATAAGTTTTGACATACGCTTTATAGTTGGCTTTCATAATTAAGAGCAGAGGATTTTTAGAGCTTTTGGGGCTGATCTGAACCCGATTCATCATCTGTATTTGGAGAAGATTTCGAACCCCTTTTACTCTTATTCTTTTATGCAATTTACTTATCATATGATCATGTTTTCATTATCTATGTCTGAGTAGATTCCTAGTTAGGCTTAGGGTTTCTCACATAGGATTTCATGACTTGCTAGACTTGTTCAATTTCAGTTAAGGATTCAAAACTATATCTGTTCTTCAATTTAATTGTGCTTAAAGCTAGTTCTAACCTGATCAATTAGAATCTAGATCTTAGGTTGCTAAATACGTCACGGAAGTGGGGTTTAGGAACCAGAACTAATTAAATTGGGCAATTAAACTTTGCGCAAACGGAAGTTTGGTTTAGGATAATTGTGAACATATCAAACTTGGACTTATTGCTAGTTTAATCTGTTAGTTCTCGCAAACGGAAGTTTGGTTTGCTGCACTTAGACTTAGAGAATTATCGCAAAGGAATTTGGTTAATTCTATATCTGTGTTTTGAGTTCTAGAACTGTGCTTAATTAGATCCTTGCTGAATGAACTGTCTGCTAGTCTGATTTCCTGAGAATACCCTAGGTTTGACGCTTTTAATTACTTGCTTTCACAACCAATAATCTCTGCTACTGATTTACTTTCTTGCACTGTTTTCAATACAATCACATTGCTTATTTCTAGTATTCATTCCCTACAGTTTGATTCTCTTGAGACCAAGTGTCCCTGTGGATTCGATAACCCTATATACTACTTTGACATTGCTGTTCACTTGCAGTTTAGTATAGGGATTAATTCTTGACCTATCAAGTTTTTGGCGCCGTTGCCGGGGACTCTTTGAGTCTTCGATAGGACCGAACTTAGGGTTTTACTAGAAATTTTTCGTTTTTCGTTTTTGTTTTTCGTTTTTTTTTATTTTGCTAACTTTTTCTCTGTTTCTCTCTGTCGCAGGTACGAATTTCGCCTTGCGTCGATCGTTGCACCCTTGCATCGATCGTTACTGAGCGATTTGAGATTGAATCGATCGTTGCACTTATAGCATCGATCGTTGCTGGACGATTACAGACAGTTTATGCCAACGCAGAACACTCGAAGTAATCCGAACTCGAGCTTAGTTAATCTCAACCTAGAAGAACTTGGACGTCTAGAGAGGACTATCAGAAGAGAAAAGAGAGAGAGAATGGTTCGAGAACGTCTGATCTTGATACCAGATGCTGAAGGTACCCTGAGGGACCAAGATAACAACCCGTACAATGCTGCTGGGCATCGGGTTGATGCTGAGGGAAATGTCATCCCTGATCCCCCTGAACCTGAGCTACGACCGCCAGGGCAAGCTCAAGGTAGAGAGATGGTAGTTCATGAGAGGACACTAGCTGACTACAATAGACCCGATGAGTTTCATGCAAACCGAGCAGCTCTAGTGCTTCCTGCCTTCGAGAGGAATGATTTTGAGGTGAAAACCATCTACTACCAACTGATGAGGCAGATTGCTTTTCATGGTCTTCAATCAGAGCAGCCTATGGATCACATTGACAAGTTTGAGGACATAGTCACTGGCATGAAATATGAAGGAGTATGCCCGGACTATCTGTTCCTTAAGCTATTTCCGCACAGTCTTGCTGGAGACGCTAGTGCATGGCTGAGACAACTGGCACCTGGTCAGTATACTACTTGGGCAGCCTTAAAGAGTGAGTTCCTGCGCCACTTCTACGATGCTGCACGCTCAGATCAGTCCAGGCAGGACATACTCACTTTTTCCCAAGGAGCTGTGGAGCCTTTGACAACCGCCTGGATGAGATTTAAGCAATATCAGCGAGATTGTCCACACCATGGATTCACAGAAGTACAGCTGATTGGTATTTTCTTCAGAGGAATAGATCTTCCTTATCAGACTGCTCTGGATAATTCCAGTGATGCCAATTTCAGCACCAGAACTCCTACACAAGCTAAACGGTTGATAGAGAATCTGATTGGCAGCAACAGTTGCAAGACGATGGATGAAAGGAGGAAGAAATCTGGTGGAACCGTAGAGAATTCTGATATAGCTAACATAAGATCCAGATTGGACACAGTTTACAATCTTCTGACAAGTAAAAAAGCTGTCCACTTTGCCCAAGATGTAGAGGTGATTCAGACTGAGGAGGACACTCAGGAAGAAGATGTGAATTTCATAGGAGGGTCCGGTTTCCAAGGTAATAGATTTAGTAATCAACAGGGGAACAGATTCTCAAATGGAGGACAGAATGGTGGTTTTCAGAAGACCTATGGACAAGGTACTCAGAGAACCTATGGATCTACATCCTATCAGACTCCTCCTGCACCTACAGCCCATGAGAGCAAAATGGAGGCTATGATGGAGCAAATGATGGAAAGTCAAACCAAGCTTTCTGTAGACAACAACAAGAAGCTGGACGCTGTCTATCAGGACCTCAATGGGAAGTTTGAGACATTGAGCACTCACATGAAGCAGTTGGACACTCAGGTGAATCAGATGTCCAGCTCACTGAAAGGAAAAGGAGTTGCAGACACTCATATTAAGGCCTGGTCTGTACTGATTAATGATGGATCTTATCTAGGGGAGAAATTTGAGCTAAGTACAGCTGAGTTGGTGACTGAGGAAGAATTTTCGGATTTCTGTGAAAAACTCTCGGGTGGAAGTTGTGATGATCGCGATGCAACGATCGATACACATCTGGCATCGATCGATGCAGGTCATGAACAAGCAGAGAATCCGTGGGATGAAAATGAGATTGATGCAGAACTAGCCCGCCTATTCCCTGATACATCTGAAATCACTCCAGAGGATGTTTATGCACGAGCTATTTGGCACTGTCCCAAGGTGTCTGAAGTGATTAAACAAGAGATTGAAGAGCTGAAAAGGCTAGAAAAGAGTGGTGAAGACTTGGAAGAAATTCCATCATCTGATGATCCACCTTATCATCCATGTGTTCAGAAATATTTGAACAAGATGTTGCCATTAGATGAAGAGCTGAGAGAATGGGTGATAGTAGTTCCTCAGCATATTAGTGATGTTCTATTAACTAAGGTCCCAAAGAAACTGCCTGATCCTGGAGTCTTTGTACTTGATTGTTCTATCTTTGAAGATAGTTTTAGGCGTTCTCTGTGTGATTTAGGAGCTGCTGGGAGCATAATGCCTTACTCTGTGGCAGAGAAGCTGGGTATGTTGGATTTTGCTCCTACTAGGACACGTCTTATCCTAGCTGATCAGTCCATGCGAGTTCCTGAAGGGCTCCTTATTGATATTCCGGTAAGAGTTGGAAACTACTTAGTTCCAACGGACTTCCTTGTGCTGAAATATGCCTGCGATCCGGATGAAGCTTTATTGCTTGGGAGACCATTCTTGGCTACAGCAGGAGCTGTGATTGATGTTAGACAGAGTCTAATAGACCTCCACCTGGGAGATGAGACACTGCGATATGAGATGGAGAAGCTGCGGAAGCCACTGATAGATGGACAGACTTTCAAGATCTTGGAAGCAGATGATGAGCAGCTGAATGAGACTGTGATAATAGATCCTGGAGCGCATTTTACTCCATCTTTTCTTGGACTGAAGCATTCTGCAACAGCCTATTCTCCGCCATGGATGAGGAGACTTGAACAAAGACAGAAAAAGTCTCTGTCAGGATCTTCCGGAGCCTGAAAGATCTTGCGCGTCCGGTCAAGCTATTGACCTTAAACAAGCGCTGGGTGGGAGGCAACCCACCGATAGGTACTAGTGTTTTTCTTTTTAATTTTTGGTGTTTTTGTTAGGATTTTACGTTTGTTTTTGTTTCTGGTGCAGTCATGTTTGCAGGTCTCGGATTAAATCGCAGTGCAGCGATCGATGCATTTCTGCATCGATCGTCACAACACGAAAGGAATCGCATTGCAGCGATCGTTGCGGTCCTGAGCAACGATCGATCATACACGAAAGTCGCCAAGTAACGGTCGATGCATCTAATGCACCGATCGATGCTGTGCGACAGAGGTAACCCGACAGACATAACTTCACCTTTTCATTTTTTATTTTCTTTTTACCGATCCTTCGCTGGACACTACTGGGGACAGTGTGTCTTAAGTGTGGGGGAGGTGCTACTGACTTATATCTTTCTGTTTTCTTAAGAGTCAGTCCGTTTTTCAAAATTTTTTGTTTTATTGAGTCAAAATTGTTTAAGTAAGAAACTATGATTTTCTGAGGAGATTTACAAAACTTGCAGGAACTTAAGTAACCATTGGGATGAAGTTGCAGGATCTATCTATGACTATTAGAAAACCCCATCACAGATCAACCTACTGGGAACACCCATATCACTTCAGGTACCAGAGGATCCTTTACTGACTTCACCCCTAATACTGACTTAGATTTTCTCACCTAAGGGCTTGGTATACTTTATGTCGGATTCCCTGTTAGTTCTGACACAGCCTGTAAACCTGTCCAATTTAGTCCCCTTTTCCCCTTCTATAAAGTAAAAAAAAAAAAAAAAAAAAAAAAAAGATAATAAACTGAGGATGAGTTAGTAACTCCGAAGTGGTCATGGGAATAGTAGCAAACACTATTATCTCTCATGTGATCCATGGAATGTGTCCAAAGTACACCCCATAACGGGAAGAACACTGATAAAAAAAATAAAATGATACCCAGTGGGAAAAATCAGTTGTTAAAGAAGGGAAAGAGAAGAAAGGGACTAGAGAAAGATAGTATGGTGGTCTAGAGCTGATAAGGTAAGAATCCATGTGCCTTTAGATCGATACTCCTTAGGTGAGACCGCACTTAAATACTTGCAGAAGTCAGTAGGGAGAATTTGAATGCTTGAATGTGATTGTGGAGTTTACCTAGGACAGTTGCTAAGTGTGGGGGAAGTACATGTTGGTCTTGATATCCTGTGATTGATTCTTTCAGTGGTTTACTAAGGGGAATCTGAGTATTGTAGCTTCTAAGATGAAATGAGTTTCTGAAGAGTTTTCAAACCTCTTCACCATGTTTTAGTTCTATGTTTTGCTTGAGGGCAAGCAAAAGCTAAGTGTGGGGGAGTTGATATATCATGGTTTTTACCCATTTTAGACCATGATATAGATGTGTTTTAGTGTCTTTTGTCTTTGTTTAGAGTCTTTTACAGGTTAAATCAGGATTGGAGCTAATTGGAGATATTTGGAGCATTTTGGGACTTTTGGGACGTTTTGGCCGAGAGCTTAACTCACTGTTCGTATAATTGATCATGCATCGATCGTTGCACTCAAAGCATCGATCGATGCAGTCGCGAGATGGGCCGTACACGTCGGTTTGACAAGTATTGAAGATTTACAAAGAAGCCCAAGATAGTTCCAGTATTTACACAGAAGCCCCATCCGAGATTATGCCTATATAATAGAGTTTTTAGAGTTTTTATTATAAGTTTTGACATACGCTTTATAGTTGGCTTTCATAATTAAGAGCAGAGGATTTTTAGAGCTTTTGGGGCTGATCTGAACCCGATTCATCATCTGTATTTGGAGAAGATTTCGAACCCCTTTTACTCTTATTCTTTTATGCAATTTACTTATCATATGATCATGTTTTCATTATCTATGTCTGAGTAGATTCCTAGTTAGGCTTAGGGTTTCTCACATAGGATTTCATGACTTGCTAGACTTGTTCAATTTCAGTTAAGGATTCAAAACTATATCTGTTCTTCAATTTAATTGTGCTTAAAGCTAGTTCTAACCTGATCAATTAGAATCTAGATCTTAGGTTGCTAAATACGTCACGGAAGTGGGGTTTAGGAACCAGAACTAATTAAATTGGGCAATTAAACTTTGCGCAAACGGAAGTTTGGTTTAGGATAATTGTGAACATATCAAACTTGGACTTATTGCTAGTTTAATCTGTTAGTTCTCGCAAACGGAAGTTTGGTTTGCTGCACTTAGACTTAGAGAATTATGGCAAAGGAATTTGGTTAATTCTATATCTGTGTTTTGAGTTCTAGAACTGTGCTTAATTAGATCCTTGCTGAATGAACTGTCTGCTAGTCTGATTTCCTGAGAATACCCTAGGTTTGACGCTTTTAATTGCTTGCTTTCACAACCAATAATCTCTGCTACTGATTTACTTTCTTGCACTGTTTTCAATACAATCACATTGCTTATTTCTAGTATTCATTCCCTACAGTTTGATTCTCTTGAGACCAAGTGTCCCTGTGGATTCGATAACCCTATATACTACTTTGACATTGCTGTTCACTTGCAGTTTAGTATAGGGATTAATTCTTGACCTATCATGGACTACGTCTCTAAGTGGGTTGAAGCGCTTGCTAGTCCGACCAATGACTCTTCGGTAGTTCTTAAGATGTTTAAGACTATCATCTTCCCCAGGTTTGGAGTGCCTAAGATTGTGATAAGTGACGGTGGTTCTCACTTCATCAACAAGGCTTCGAGAGGTTTCTTAAGAAGCATGGTGTTAATCATCGTGTGGCTACTCCATATCACCCTCAGACTAGTGGACAGGTTGAGGTTTCAAACCGACAAATCAAGGAGATTCTGGAGAAGATAGTGGGAAAGACTAGGAAGGACTGGTCTACTAAGCTGGATGATGCGTTGTGGGCCTACAGGACTGCGTTTAAGACGCCACTGGGAACTACACCATTCCATCTCCTCTATGGGAAAGCCTGTCACCTTCCAGTTGACCTTGAGCACAAGGCTAGATGGGCTGTCAAACAAATGAACTATGACCTCAAGCCTGCAGTTGAGAGACGTCTGATATAGCTTAATGAGTTAGATGAGATTCGCCACCATGCGTACGAGAACTCAAAGCTGTACAAGGAGCGTACAAAGGCATATCATGATAAGAAGATCATCTCACGCAACTTCGAACCCAATGATCATGTACTTCTCTACAATTATCATCTAACATTGTTTCCTGCGAAGTTGCGTTCTCGTTGGTCAGGTCTATTCACCGTTAAGGAAGCTAGACCGCACAGAGCTGTTATCTTGATGAATTCCAAAGGCGAGGAGTTCACAGTCAATGGGCAAAGGGTGAAACATTACTGGGCGAAAGATGAAATCCCAGAAGGCAATATGGTCCATCTGGATAATCCACCCAACGCCTGATCACATTACGGTCAAGCTATTGATGTTAAACGAGCGCTGAGTGGGAGGTAACCCAATGTAGGTTAGTTTTTGTTTCTTTTGAGTCTTTGTCCTTGAGTCTTTTGATTTTTCTGGTTCTTGTATGTTAGGGCCGTGTAGGACAGGTTTGCAGTTATCAGTGTTGGTCGACATTACCATGGTGTCGGTCGACACCAAACTCGAGAACACAGACGGAAATCGATCATGCTCGATTATGAGCAAATCGATGTCGACTAGAGCTTTATGTCACCCGGCACTGGCTGCGCGTAGATCGACATCGATTGCGACCACATATAAGATTTCGGTTTTCTCAAGTTCTCGGTTACTGATACCTCATTCTCCCGAACCCAAGCTGCGATTGCACTATGGACAGTGCAGTCTAAGTGTGGGGGAGGTGGCTACTGACATTGTGTTTTGTTTTCTTAGAGTCAGTCCCTTGTTTTTCATTTGTTTTCAAATTGTTTTATTGAGTCAAAATGTGTATGAAACTATGATTTTTCGAGGAAATTTTTCGCTGGAACAAGAACTAAGTGACCATTGGACAGACTTGCAGTAATTCTATGACTATTAGAAAACCCCAAACGGATCAACTTACCAAGGACACCCATATCTAAACAGGTATTCAGAGGATCCATCACTAACTTCACCTTTAATCCTGATTTTATTTTCTTACTTAAGGGCTTGAGATCTTTGGATTGGATTCCTGATGTACTTGATACAGCCTGTGATCCTGTTTGAGTATGGTTTCTGATTTTTCCCTCCCTTTAAAGTAAAAAAAAAGAGATTAAAACCGAGGATAAGCTAGTAGCTTCGAAGTGGTCACAAGAGTGGTAGAGACCCCTATTACCTCCTACGTATCCATGGAAAGATCCAAAGTTAAACCCCAAGTGGAAAGGGAAGAGCACTGATAGAAAAAATAAAATGATACCCAATGGGGAAAAATCAGTGCTAAGGGAGAAAGGGAAAAGAAAGAAACCAGAAACCGACAGTTTGGTGATCAGTACTGACTGAGTTGAGTCCATGTGTTCTCTGATCAATACTCCCTCTGTAAGACCGCACCTAATTGTATACAGAGGTTAGTGTGGTGAACTTGAATATCCTAATCTGATTGTGGAGTTTACTTGGGACAGTTGCTAAGTGTGGGGGAAGTATATTGTGGTCTTGACATCGGCAAGAAAGTTTTCAGTGGTTTACTAAGTGAATGTGAATGCGAAAGTTCCTAGGAAGATATGAGTTTCTGAGTTTTCAAACCTCTTTCTTATGCTTTAGTTCTTTTACTTGCTTGAGGGCAAGCAAGAGCTAAGTGTGGGGGAGTTGATATATCATGGTTTTTCTAGGTTTTCAACCATGATATAGTTGTGTATATTGAGTCTTTAACCTGGTTTTTCGAGTCTATTGAGTCTTCTACAGGTAGGCTTGCGTTTGGAGAAAAGAGTGGGATTATAGGACGTTTCTGGTGATTGGTGCAACAAGCTGAAGTTGGTGTCTCGACCACGACTGGATGTCGACCGACACTGACTTTAGTGTCGGTCGACAATGAGCGCGACAGAGCCTTATACGCGAGTTGAAGACAAGTTTTGAAGAATTGCAGAATTACCCAGAAGTTTCATCTAATTCTAATCTAGCCCCAAAACGAGTTTAAGAGTTTTAATTAGGTTTTCAGACTCATTATTAGTGGATCTTTGTTCTTACTTTTGTTCTTGCTTGGAGATTGAGAGATTTGTGCCAAGGGGCTGTTCTTGCTACTTGTAACCTTTGAGAGAAGGATTTCGAACCCCTTTACTTATCTATTCAGTAATTTGGTTTTCTATTAAATGATGTGTTGATATTCTTATAATATGTCTGAGTAGTAACCTAGTTAGATTTAAGAATTCTCATAAGGGTTTTATGCATGTTTAGACAGCTGATTGATTAGGATTCTAAATCTATCCGTTCATCGCCTAAGTTGTACTTAATACTGAATTCTGGACTGATCACCTAGGATTTAGATTTGAGATAATTAACTTAGCACGAGAGTGTGAGTTATAATCTGAATAAACAGTGTGAGCAATTTGACTAGATACAAAGAGATTTGGTTTAGGAGAATTGTGAACCGAAGAACCTGTTCTTAATGCTTGTTTAGAACTCTAGGATCACAAAGAGATTTAGATTGCTAGGTTGCTAGATATAGAAACAATCTCAGCGGGAGTTAGATTTTTTAGCGATGTGTTTCTAGTTCTTGAACTTGTGATTAATCTGAATCCGGTTAGTTAAGTGTCTAGCATTGTATGATTCCCGAGAACTTCCTAAGTCTGACACCTTCTTCCTATTGAAAACAAACTTCTGTTTACTTGCTTTCGTTTATTGCTTTCTTCTGATTGATTTAGCTTAACTTGAGAACATATAGTCTATCGTGTGAAACGTGAGTCCTTGTGGATACGATACCCCTGAATACTACAATAGCATAACTGTGCACTTACAGTAGAATAGGGATTAAATCTTGCTCTATCAGTTCTAGTGAAGCACGTCGATCATACAATGATAAATATGATCACTTCGCTGAATTATCGAGATAACCAACCGCTGCAGCTATTGCTTCAAAGATCGTTTGGATATTGACCACAAAGATTACACATAGGAGACTAGTAGATCCTTGTGTGGTTGGTTTTTTTCTTTTCATTGATTAGAGTCTTTGTATTTCTTTATTTTACAGCTCTCAACATTTTTTTTTTTAATAAATATCCCTCATGGTTAGTAATATGGGTTACAAAGAGGTCGGAATGATGATTTAAACTTGTAGTTCAGAGCCTTTTATAGAATATCTCTCTAAGAAATTTTCTCTTTCTAGAATTGAATGACATTCTTTAATGCATAATCCCTTGTATTTATTGTGTTTTCTCTCCTCAGTTTCGGGGATTCGTAACTCGGCTAGAGGATGTGCGCTATCTACCTTCCCTAAGAAGCTTATGGCGAATGTCATTGATTTAATTTTTTCTTCTGCTGGAGAGGTAGGTGAGCACTATGTCATCGTTACACCACAGTTTGACATTGCTTAAACTCATATCTCGTCCCTTTCTAGAGGGTGCTCCATCCCTTGATTTGGGCTTTTGCAGATAATAGGCTGTGATGGGTCTTCTTAAGAAACAATTATTTAGGCTGGGCTGAGCTAACCCGGGGTGCTAAGCACACCCCCAACAATTATCCCCCAGTTCAGTGTTTGGCTAGCACCGAAAATGTTTTTATAAGGGTTAGCTTGGTCTGGTTTCAATGCTGGCAACTGATTTGGTGTGAATGCATGTGTCGGGTTTTTTATGACGTGGAGCTATCACACTAGCAGAAGGTCTGGATGTGATATATAGGCGGACGCTGTGAAAGGTTGTGAATAAAACTTTATCGATTTATGCTCCTCGTCGGAATTTGTCAACAAAAGGATGGACGGATGGTCTCCTTCGTCGATATCTACGTTAAGTTTTGATACCGATCTTCTGATGGTTAAAGCTTGACACAGTCATCTCGTGGCGGTTTCAACTAGTGAAGCATATCTGCAGACGGTTCCCCCAGATGGGGAGGCCGAGGAGTCTCGTTCGGAAGATGCTCCTAAGGCAGGAGCAGCACCAAGAAATCTTTTCGAGGTGGTTTTGACCAATCTTGAGAGTACTGCTTCTTCTCAGCCGCAAGCGTCTCCTTCTAGGCCAAATCTTCGTGTCGGAGGTATTCTATCGTCGGTTACAAAGAAGGTTCTGAGAGATATGGTAGTCGAATGCGTCTTGAGCGAGCATCTAACGTTTATGGTGCTTGATCTAATGAATCGTCTTTGATAATGTCTCGAGGGCTGGATCTGCCTGTATGAACTGTTTTTAGCGAATACAACATTTGGTTCCCCTTTCCGAGGTGTCTCCTCAAGTTTTGCGAGGAGCGGAAGATAGATTCACATAATTTACTCCTACTTTGATTTGTAACATGGTCGTCTTATCGGTCATAGGTTCTCAGGTTGGGGTCCTCGTACATCTTCACTTATTTTAGAAGATGATACAGCCTCGGAATCACGACAATGCTAAGATCACTTGATGATCAGATGATTCCTAATCCAAGCTTTTCGAAGATGTATTGAAGGTAGAAGAGGTGGTGGAACTTATGATTGACTCTTTCATCCAGTGGGTTTTATTGAATCTCTCAACTTAAGAACAAGCTATTTGAATCACTCAAATAGATTTATCGAAGACTCCTAAGAACAAAGCGAATCACTTATAATATTCAAAGAAGGAACACTTCACAAAGAACATAAACTTTGGAAGAAAAATAGAACCATTATATTAACTTTAAAATGTTTGAAAAGGTGATTTAAAGAGAATTCAAAGTTGAGCTTTTATAAGCTCATAGACAACGGTCTAAAAGAACTAATACAAGAAACTAATTAGAAAACTTAAAGAATATGGTCTTTGGAGGCTTTATGTATAAATCAGTAATTAAGGAAACTTGAGGTGTGCTTCAGTCTTGAAAGCTTGGGCATGAATGTAAAGTGTATAGGTACATTCTGGTTGATGTGAGAGACCTAAAATTTGTGGCCAAACTAAAAAAAGAGCCGTTGGTGATTGATCTCATGTGGCTTCAAAATAGGCAAGTAAGTATGACTTGTTGAGATTCTGAATGATCTGGTAGAGCTTGGTGCATCTTAGGGATGTATTTTATTCAGGGAATGAGTTCAAAACTCAAAAAGTTTTGATAAGGGACGAATTGGGGTTGATTTGATCCTTATAGTGTGAATGCTCCCAAATAAGGTAAGTGTGAGAATAATGGGATCCTCATGATCCTATAGCTGTTGGTGTATAGGAACTTGATAGAGAACTCTCATGGATTTTTAAATGTGTCTCTTGAATGCTTAGATATATCTCATGTTCGCCAAAGTCTTGTTTGTAAGTGACTGAATTCTTGAGCCTCCAAATGAAGCAAGATGAGAATCATCTGTTATAGAAGTTGAATAACTTATTCATCTAAACTCAATTTGTGATGATTATAACTCTTCTTGATTCCTTTATGGGTTAAGCTTCTGGAACCAGTTGAATTGTAGCTTAAGTCCTCTTGGTTGGGTAGATATGCTCCAAGACATGCACATATATCCCTAGTGCACTAAACTGCTTCTCTCCAAGGCTCTTGGTTGGTTGATTTATGTCCTCTGAATGCTTCTTGGTTGATGATGACTTGATGTCATCATCATACTCTCCCTCTTGAAAAGGTTTCGACCTTGAAATTGTATATCCTGCACCAAGAGAAAGCAAGTTAACTTTCATTTTATTTTGTGAGCTTAGGGCCTTACCTTGATATGGTTGTGGTTGGGTGATGTATGGGGCATCCAGTGGGTCTCCTTGGAGTAGATAATTTAGTGTCACTCCTATACTCGAGTTGTTTTGCCACTGACAAGTGGTTGCACTATCTCCCTTGGTGGCTTTGGGCTTGTTCTCCTTTAATGGTGATGCCTTCTTGTTCTTATCTTCTGGTTGTGCTTCTTCATGGTTGATATCCTTAGTACCTTCATTGATCTCCACTCTATGTACAAGAAACAAATGTATCATGGGTTCTCTACAAGAATATAAACGTGTGAATCGTTCTTTCCTAGTTATATCTAATTATTTTACTAATTGCAGTCTCATGTTAGGAGTTGTAGTTGTGAAGCTATCACTTTCTTTCATGCCTAATAATATCATTAGCTCAACATTTAAATCTTTATAAACAAACTTAGAGAAAAAATGATTAACCTGAGGAACACACTTAGTGTTCTTAGCATCCTTGATGACTCCTCTGTTTTTAAAGCTCTTAGCTATTTGATGGTTCTCCTTGGTGTGTTATGTGCCTCAAAAAACTCCTAAGAGAAAGTGCATCATATATGACTTTGAAATTGTATAGCTTGACATTGAAATATTCAAACTTAGAAGATTTTGTTAGCTAGTTGGATCATGTTCTGCTATTTGCTTTCTTGAACTCTATGGTTTTTGTTTTCCTTTAGTCTAGATATGACTAAGGTTTTTCCATGACTTTTACTAGTGGGTGTAGGATCTTGAGATACTAACTGATGTGAACCCATAGTTGTTAGCTCAGGTTTCTCAACTAGATTGGGCAGTGGTGTAGTGCACTTGGTCTGCTTCTTTTCCTCTATCTCGTTTGGGCAATTCTGGTGTATAACCTTTCCTTCTTCATTTATGCTTGTAGATTTATCTTCTTGTCCTATTTCTAGATCAAGATTCTTTGGCAAAGAAAAATGCATTAATATAGAACAGGAAATCAAAAGATCAGAATGAGATAAATTATCACTTTTTCTAGATATTTCTGTTTCCTCTTCTAGTGAAGTTTTTTTTTAACAATCTCTTAAGGGGACAATTTTCAAAATTGTTCATTCCTATGGCAGTTATAGCATGTTGTTCCTTTGATTCTCAAACTACTTTAGATTGCTACTGCCAGTTCACTCAAGGTTTTGATCTTGGTCTAAGAATTATCAAAGAGTGGTAAAGATGTATCAAAACTTTTGTTGAGTTCAGTTCCTTTTGATGCCACGTTTTGTGTAGCCAATATGGGATTCAGGGGCTCTGCTTGAGGCAAAATGTGGTTGGTAATGAGCTCATCCTTTTATTCAGGTTGTGAACAGGTTGACTTAGAGTCTACTTCCTTTGCCATGTTCTCCATGTTGTAATATAAGCCTGCAACATTAACCTTTGGTAAGGGCAAGTGCATCAATTTTGAGTTGGAATCTCAAAACTAGGCTGTGATAAACAATCACTTGACTTTAGTGAATTCAATTTCAGTTCAGGTGATGCTAGACTATCATATTGTCTTTTGACATATATAGCATGTCTGATCTTTCATATTAGCAAAGTTAGAAGACTTACATTACTTGGCGTGTCTTGTAGCTTAGGTAGAGTGTTGGAGCTGGATGCAGTTTTCTTTGGAGAAAATCCTGATTTTTCTATGTTTATAATGGCTTTATGACTCTGCTTCAGCTCTGATTTCTCCTCCTTTAGTTGCAGCATCTCCTTTATCTTTTGCCACTGCTCTTGTATTCTTGGAGGTTCTGGTGAGAGTGTGGAAGTTGGCCTTTGCTGATCCTTCTTTGAATGATTAGTTTTCTTAGCTTCTGCTGGACTTGACCAAATGCTTATAAACATTTTGGGCTCAATATAACGAGTATATCTATATTGGGAAGTATATTGTGGGTTTGTTGTAGCCATCTCTCTTCTGGGTGTTACTTGACATTGGAGTTTTGGAGTGATGCTCCTGGGTGTCTGGTGCTTCTTTAAAAATTCTTTGTACATCCTTCCCTTAAGGTCTCCCCAATCTAAAATTGATTTGTTATAGAATGTTGGAGTACCTTCCTTTAGCCACCATTTGTAAAAATCTCTGGTGAGCCCTTCAACATTATATGAGAGCTTTTCCTCGTTAAGGATGTTGTTGGATCTCAGCCACAACTTCATGTTCGTCTCCCATTAGAGATAAACATCAGGGTTTTGATGTAACCTGAAAAGGTTAAGGATTTTGTTCTGGGAACACTTCTCTTGTAATTTTGCTTCTTTGTTCAGCATGAAGTGTTGTAGCTTGGTACCTGGCTTTTAACCAAAGTGTGGTGATCCTCATCATGATCTTATTCTAGATAATAGTCTGGTCTTGACCTTGAATCTCTAGTTGGTGTGTCTTCTTCATAGCGTGATTCATTGGAGTATCTGGTGGTTCAAGTTCAAGTTCTTCCCTATCTGGTTCTTCTTCAAAGTCAGAGCACAATTCATAATGACACCATGATTCTTCTTGGGAAGACTCATATGGATTCAAGTATTGATAGGATTCTTCCTCTTGGCTCCAATCACGTTCAAAATCTTGTTAATTTGGACAGTCTTTGATGTAGGCATGGATTGAGATGGATCCAGTGCTGCTAATTGTGTAACTTTCTCCGCCTTGAACAAAAGATAAATTTTTTGATGATAGAGGATGGAGATCAAGCAGCTGGTTGTGTAACACTCTCTGCTTAATCATAATGATGGAATGAATGTGTTGATGGATCGATGGTCGCCAGAAAACCTATGGAATGGTTTTGAAAAGACAAACAAGAGATGCTTCTCACACTCTCTCACGAATTCAACCAGGAATTCACACAGGAACCGAGTTTCTCTGGATAAAAAGGTTGCGTTAATTGATCTAGGGTAAAAGATACACGCCTTCTTTGGGACTTTATAAATAGTCCGAGCAGGTTTGCCCTTCTAGGGGTCTTTGAAGCAAAATACAATGTAATTAAACTAAAATCCTTGGACTCTAAGACAATAAAAATAAAAGAATATTATTGAAACTAAAACACACGCAAACAAAGGAAAAGAGCCGTTAGAGAGATATCATATTCAAATGTATTGAAAGACTTACCTTAGCTTGATCTTGGACGGATTGGATGGTTCTTTAGACCATTGGAAGAATGGTAAACATGGTAAGCTCCTTTGTACTCTATTTGTTTTTTTGAATGGGCTGTAAGCAGGCTGAGATTGATGCTTGGTTCATCTAGAATGTTTTAAAGCTTGTCTTTCATTGTTTCTGAATGGGCCTTGCTCTTATTACAATCAGCTTGTTCTTGATCAGAAGCTTCTAAGATGTGCTGGTGTAAGTTGAGTAGATGCTCCACTACTTTGTTAAACACTTCTCTTAGCACCCTTGTTCCTGATCTTGTTCTTGGTCCATCTCTAACAGATGGTACATGTGGTTGATCAGGTCTTATGGCCTCATCATTCCCTCCCCCTTGGAAAGGTTCTGTCCTCAGAACTTCTTCTTCTTCACATGCATTGTAATGAGACAAATCAGTAACATTGAAAGTAGGAGATATCTGAAACTCACCTGGAAGCTCCAGCTTGTAGGCATTGTCATTGATCCTTTCTAGCACTTTGAATGGTCCATCTCCTCTTGGTGCAAGCTTGGACTTTCTCTGGTTTGGAAACCGTTCATGCCTCATGTGCAGGCACACCCAATCTTTTTGTTGGAATATCACTTATTTTCTGTGTTTGTCAGCTTGTTGCTTGTTCTTCTCAGCCTTCTTCTCCAAGTTCTCCTTAACATTCTCATGAAGATTTTTTTAACAAACTCAGCCTTGGATTCTCCTTCTGGACTTGAGTAAATAGCTTGTGGCAGTGTAATAAGATCTAGAGGGGTGGTTCGTTTAAACCCATAGAAAACTTCAAAAGGAGAATGGTTAGTAGCAGAGTTTGTAGCATGGTTATAAGAAAGCTCAATATAGGGCAGGCAAGATAACCAAGTCTTTAAATTCTTACCAACCGTGGCTCTCAATAGAGTTGAGAGTGCGCGGTTCACTACCTCTGTTTGGTCATCCGTTTGAGGATGTCAAATGGTTGAAAACAACATATTTGTTCCCAACTTCCTCCAAAGTGTCTTGCTAAGAAATTTGGTATCACGATCATACACAATGGTTCTTGGTATCCCATGTAGCCGCACCACTTCTTTGAAAAACAAATCAGCTATTTTCACAACATCAATAGTCTTGTTGCATGGAATGAAGTGAACCGTCTTTGAGAACCTGTATACAACTATAAAAATAGAATCTTTGTGGTTGATCTTTGGCAGCTCTAAAACAAAATCCATAGAGATATCCACCCATGGTGCATTTAGAATAGGCAATGGTAAGTATAAACCGTTTGGATGTAACCTGGATTCAGCTTAGGCAAGTGATGAATTTGGCACAATGTCTCTCCACATCTCTTCTCATGTGTGGCCAGAAGAAGTGCTCCCTAAGAACACTCAAAATTTTGTCCTTGCCAAAATGACCCATTAAACCACCTCCATGAGCTTCTTTGGTCAGCAGCTCTCTCATGAATCCTTGGGGATTACATAGCCTTCTGTCCTTGATGAGAGACCCATACTGTTGATAGAATGCTCCAAAGGCTGCCTTGGTGGTTTCTTTGTAGACTTATTGAAAGCCTGGATTAGCTTCATACACACCTTTGATGTGTTCAAATCCCATGATCCTAGCCTCCATTGTAGATATAAGAGTATACCTTCTGGAAAATGCATCAACTGCAATGTTTTCTTTGCCTTTCTTGTATTTGATCAAATATGGGAATGTCTGCACATACTCCAGCCACCTTGGGTGTCTCTTCTTGAGATTGGTTTTATTGAATTGGAGATCATGGAATGCACAAGCCATCATTGTGCAAAGGTTGTGCATTCTAAGATAATGAGTTGGTTCCAGATATTGTCAATGTGCAAAGTTAGGGATCATCTGTACAGAAGGGCGTGTGAACTTATGCATCAATCCCTAGTGAATCAAGAAGCTCAGAACCGCAATATCAAGAGAAGGGACCACACAGACCAGTCACTTTCAGTATGGAACAAGAGAAGGACCAGTCACTATCACTCATAGCCGTTGGTCCTCTCTCTCTCTTTGTTCAGACTTTATTTTGTCTTGTACCTAAGTTTATTCTTTGTTTATATTGTGTAGCCCTAGTTTAGCTTCCATATAAGTCTTGTAAACATTTTAATCATTCAGCTAAAAGAGTTATTCTTCTCCTACAAGCGCAACCCTAGTTTCTCTCTCTAACCGGCTAAGAACCCTAATCGGGTCTCTAAGCTTCTCTCTTCAATTCTCTCCTCTATCTACCTATTCTCTCAATCTAAACTTCATATTATAACATGGTATCAGAGCATTAAGCTCCTGTACCTATTCATTTCCGCAAACTCTTTCTTTAAATACTGATTTTCTTGTTCTTAAAACTGTTCTTGAAATCTCTAAGCTCTTAAGCGTATCTCTTTGGATTGTTTACTTCTGTGTGTGTTCTCTGTTAGTTGAGAACTCTTCTGTTATAAACATTTCATCTTGAAAACTCCCTCCTTGCTACAAATCAGTCTCAGCAATGGAGAACTCAAGAGTGGTTATTCCATTGATTCTTAAGGGCGCCAACTACAATGTTTGGGCCAGAATGGTTAAGTCTGCACTTGGTGGCAGAGGGCTGTGGAAGTATGTCATGAGTAGCATTGCTCCACAGAAAGTGATTAAGGCTGATGCTGAAGCTGGAGCTAAAGCTGGAGCTGAGGCAGAAGCTAAAGATGGTGTTGAAGCTCATTTAGAGGCTGATGAAGAAGCATGGGCACAAGGAGATCAAAATGTGTTGTCTATACTTCAAATCTCACTTGACTAGCACCTGTTGGAAGCTTACTCTTACTGTGTAACCTCTAAGGAGTTGTGGGATACCCTTGAGAAGGTTAATGGTAATATGTCAAATCTGAGCCGGGTCTTTGAAGTTAAGCTGGCCATCAACAATCTCCAACAAGAAGATATGGAGTTCAAAGCTCACTTTGGGAAGTTTAGATCACTGTGGGCAGAGTTAGAGATGTTGAGGCCACCAAGCATTGATCCTCTTGTGCTAAATAAAAGGAGAGAGCAGGATAAAGTCTTTGCTCTTCTGCTCACCTTGAACCCATCTTATAATGGGTTGATCAAACACATTCTAAGGGCAGACACATTACCTTTTTTGGATGATGTGTGTGGACAAATTCAGAAAGAGCAAGGCTCATTTGGGCTGTTCAGAGGCAAATGTGAGATGGTGACTGCTAACAAGGGGCGTATAAGGCTTATGAGAGGCAGAACTATGGTGGTGACAAGAGAGGAGTCTTGATGTGTGAGTATTGCAAAAAGAGTGGGCATCTGAAAGATAAATGCTGGCGCCTTCACCCACACCTCAGACCTTCCTCTCACAACCGGTTTAAAGATCAAAGGGCAAACCTCTCCTATGGTGCAGCTGGACCCAGTTTTTCTTCAATGCAGTCTTGTGATGAAGGTAGAGCAATGGTGGTCCATTAAGCTCCAGCCATAACTGATCAGAGTGATGTGGTAAGAAGGTCAGACCTTGAGGCTCTCATCAAAGCCCTCAAGGAAAACTCTGGTATGGCCCTTGGAACCTCACTCTTTGCTTCAAATAAAATCAGACCTTTGATCATCGATTCAGGAGCCTCTCACCAGCCTTAGGATGTGTAGTGATTGCAAATGGTGATAAGATTCCAATTCAAGGCATAGGAAATCTTAAATTGTTTAACAAAGAATCCAAAGCTTTCTATATGCCTAGTTTCACATCCAAATTAGTATCTGTGAAAAGAATAGCTACTGATCTAAATTGCAATGTTGTTTTTAGTCCTAATGATGTTGTCTTTCAGGATATTAAGACAAGTAAGTTGCTTGGGAAAGGTGTAACGAAGGATGATCTCTACATGATTGAAGACACCAACCCATCTTCTGAATTATCTACTGCTTTTTCTACTTTCATGAGTGTTGATGATTCTGTTTGGCATGCTAGACTAGGACATCCACACTCTTATTACCTAATGTTTCTTTTAAAAATGATGATTGTGAGGCTTGTTGTAACATCCCGGTTTGTGGTATACGCGGAAAGGCTTAAAAGAATTAATTTGGCTACCTATATCACCAAGTGCACTTACTTTTTCCGTTCACTTGCCTGAAAGAACTCCAGAGTTAAGCGTGCTTGGGATGGAGTAGTCCCAGGATGGGTGACCTTCCGGGAAGTGACTCGTGGTAGCATGTGTGTGAGGACAAAACACATGGGAAAAGGTCAGGGGGTGATTGTAGGGTCAGTAAATTAATCGGTCATGCCTACGAAAAATAACGCACCGACCGTCGGACTGGGGTGGGGCCCACGAGCCCGGAAGAGGGATGGGTGACTCACCGGTAGGGGCGGACGGGGCGTTACAAGTGGTATCAGATCCGAATCCGAGGACGCGTGTGGAGTCAATGAGGGATCACACTGTCAAGGATAACGATCCTGGTGCGCAACGAGGGCGTTGCGCTCTGTGAGAGTGGGTGAATTGTAACATCCCGGTTTGTGGTATATGCGGAAAGGCTTAAAAGAATTAATTTGGCTACCTATATCACCAAGTGCACTTACCTTTTCCGGTCACTTGCCTGAAAGAAATCCAGAGTTAAGCGTGCTTGGGCTGGAGTAGTCCCAGGATGGGTGACCTTCCTGGAAGTGACTCGTGGTAGCATGTGTGTGAGGAGAAAACACATGGGAAAATGTCAGGGGGTGATTGTAGGGTCAGTAAATTAATCGGTCAGGCCTACGAAAAATAACGCACCGACCGTCGGACAGGGGTGGGGCCCACAAGCCCGGAAGAGGGATGGATGACTTACCGGTAGGGGCGGACGGAGCGTTATACCATCCCGGTTTGTGGTATATGTGGAAAGGCTTAAATGAATTAATTTGGCTACCTATGTCACCAAGTGCAGTTACCTTTTCCGGTCACTTGCCTGAAAGAACTCCAGAGTTAAGCGTGCTTGGACTGGAGTAGTCCTAGGATGGGTGACCTTCTGGGAAGTGACTCGTGGTAGCATGTGTGTGAGGACAAAACACATGGGAAAAGATCAGGGGGGTGATTATAGGGTCAGTAAATTAGTCGGTTGGGCCTACCAAAAATAACGCACCGACCGTCGGACAGAGGTGGGGCCCACGAGCCCGAAAGAGGGATGGGTGACTCACCGGTAGGGGCGGACGGGGCGTTACAAAGTGGTATCAGAGCCGAATCCGAGGATGCGTGTGGAGTCAGTGAGGGCTCACACCATCAAGGATAACGATCCTGGTGCGCAACGAGGGCGTTGGGCTATGTGAGAGTGGGTGAATTGTAACATCCCGGTTTTTGGTATATGTGGAAAGGCTTAAATGAATTAATTTGGCTACCTATGTCACCAAGTGCACTTACCTTTTCTGGTCACTTGCCTGTAAGAACTCCAGAGTTAAGCGTGCTTGGACTGGAGTAGTCCTAGGATGGGTGACCTTCTGGGAAGTGACTCGTGGTAGCATGTGTGTGAGGACAAAACACATGGGAAAAGGTCAAGGGGGGGGATTATAGGGTTAGTAAATTAGTCGGTCGGGCCTACCAAAAATAACACACCGACCGTTGGACAGAGGTGGGACCCACGAGCCCGGAAGAGGGATGGGTGACTCACTGGTAGGGGCGGACGGGGCGTTATACTTGTATTCTTGGGAAAAATTGAAAATCTGTTTTTAAAAGTTCTAAAACCACTTATGAAAGTTGCTTTGATCTTGTTCATTCTGATGTGTGGACTGCCCCTTGTGTGTCTAGAGAGAATCATAAGTACTTTGTCACTTTCATTGATGAAAAATCTAAATATACTTGGATAACCTTGATGCAAACTAAGGATAGAGTGTTAGAAGCTTTTATGAACTTTCAAAATCATGTTACTAACCATTTCAATGCTAAGATCAAAATTTTTAGATCAGACAATGGTGATGAGTATACAAGTAATGCCTTCAAACAACACTTATCCAAACATGGGATTCTTCATCAAACAAGCTGCCCTTACACTCCACAACAAAATAGAGTGGCTGAGAGGAAGAACATACACTTAATGGAGGTGGCAAGGTCCATGATGTTCTACAAGAATGTCCCTAAGAGGTTTTGGGGAGATGCAGTCATGACTGCATGCTACTTGATCAATAGAACTCCTACAAGAGTTCTTAAGGATCAATCACCATTTCAGGTATTAAACAAAACCAATCCATTAGTTGATCACTTACGTGTGTTTGGGTGTATTTGTTTTGTGTTAATACCAGGAGAACAAAGAGATAAGTTGGATGCTAAGAGCATCCAAGCCATGTTCATTGGATATTCCACAACACAAAGAGGATACAAGTGTTATGTGCCTGAAACAAGGAAGGTTTTGATCTCAAGAGATGTAAAATTTATGGAGAGAAGAAGTTTCTATGATGAGAAGAATTGGGTCAGCTTGAAGGATCTTCCCACATCTCAATCATACCGAGCTGCTAACCTTAGGATGATCATGGAAGCCTTGGGATTAGTCTGCCTCAGAAACCGGCCAAAGCAAGTCCTGCTCTTTCAGTCCCTGATTTACCTTCAGAAGCTCCACAACATCCCCATCCTGATCATGAGGGGGACATTCAAGAATCAGAACAAGAACCGCAAGAATCTGATTATGGTACACATGATCAAGCTGGTGTTGAGGAGCATGAGGAACATGAGATAGAAACTGAGGAGTTGGATCATCAAAATGGAGAGATTGAACAGCCGGTTCTGAATGAGCAGCCAGTTCAGGTGTTAAGGAGGAGCACAAGGGAGAGAAAGGATCCATCAGAATGGAAGAAGACTAGAGTTTACTTCAACAGCAATGCAGTAGCTCATCCCATTTAAGCCGTATGCACTTTGGCTCATGTACCTTTGGAACATCAAGTGTTCATTGGAAAGTTGGATCAAGAACAAGTACCAACAACCTATGAAGAAGCCAAGGGAGATAAGAGGTGGATGCAAGCTGTGAATGAAGAGACCAAAGCAATGGAAAACAATGAGACTTGGTTTGAGGCAGAACTTCCCAAAGGAAAGAAGGCAGTGAGTTCTAAGTGGGTGTTCACTATCAAGTGTAGAAGTAATGGAGAGGTGGAGAGATACAAAGCAAGGCTGGTATCAAGAGGCTTCACTCAAACCTATGGAAAGGATTACTTGGATACTTTTGCACCAGTAGCTAAGCTTCACACAGTTAGGATCATCTTATCTTTGGCAACAAAACTTGATTGGGAGCTTTGGCAAATGGATGTCAAGAATGCAATCTTTCAAGGGGAGCTTGAAGATGAGGTATATATGACACCACCTTCTGGTTTTGAGGATATTGTTAAACCAGGAAAGGTGCTAAGACTCAAGAAGGCTATCTATGTATTAAAGCAATCACCAAGAGCTTGGTATCATAAACTGAGCTCAACACTTATGCAAAGAGGATTCAAGAAGTCTGAAGGAGATCACACCTTGTTCACTCTTCAAGATCAGGAAGGTATCATTTTCATCCTTGTTTATGTTGATGACATTATCATATCAAGAAGCAACAAGTCAGGTATACAAGACACAAAGGCTTATCTCAAATCTGTTTTTGATATAAAAGACCTTGGTGCTCTAAAGTACTTCCTTGGGATAGAAGTTTGTCGATCTAATGATGGACTCGTCTTATCTTAAAGGAATTACACACTTGATTTGTTATCTGAAGCAGGAAATCTAGGATCAAAACCGGCTAAGACACCTCTTGAGGAGGGATACAAAGTCATAAGAGAGGGGGAGCTTGAGGATAGACCATTTGAGGACATTACTCAGTATAGAAGGATGGTTGGTAAGCTCATTTACTTAACCATAACCAGACATGATTTGTGTTTTGCAGTAAACCAAGTAAGCCAACATATGCAAGCTCCCAAGATGCATCACTGGAATATGGTTGAAAGGATACTCAGATACCTAAGTGGTGCTCCTGGTCAAAGCATTTGGATGGGTTGCAATCAAAGCACAGAAGTGGTTGGGTATTGTGATGCTGATTGGGCAGGAGATAGAATGGACAGGAAGTCTACAACAGGATATTGCACATTCATTGGAGGCAACCTTGTTACTTGGAAGAGCAAGAAGCAGAAGATAGTCTCATGTTCAAGTGCTGAAGCTGAGTATAGAGCTATGAGAAGTTAGCAACCGAGTTGGCATGGATCAAAGCTCTTCTTGTGGAATTGGGGATTGAAACATCAAAGCCAATCACTATGCATTGTGACAACCAAGCTGCTATTCACATTGCCTCAAATTCATTCTTCCATGAGAGGACCAAGCATATAGAAGTTGATTGTCACAAAGTTAGGCAAATGATTGAACAAGGAGTGGTGCTGCCATGTTTCACAAGAAGTGAAGAACAACTTGCTGATGTCTTCACCAAGGCGGCCAGTTTGAAAGTGTGTGAGTCCATTCACACCAAGCTTGGACTCCTAGAGCTTCCTGAATCCTCTAAGGCTGTGGAGACTACACTCTTTTTCCCTTCATGAAGTTTTATCCCATGTGGTTTTCTTCATGAAGTTTTTTAATGAGGTAGATCTCCATTGTCATTCCAAGCTTGATTCAACTCTTGAATTCAAGTTTGAGGGGGAGTATTGAATAGGAGATCATGGAATGCACAAGCCATCATTGTGCAAAGGTTGTGCATTCTTAGATAATGAGTTGGTTCCGGATATTGTCAATGTGAAAAGTTAGGGATCATCTGTACAGAAGGGCGTGTGAACTTATGCATCAATCCCTAGTGAATCAAGAAGCCCAGAGCCGCAATATCATAGAAGGGACCACACAGACCAGTCACTTTCAGTATGGAACAAGAGAAGGACCAGTCACTATCACTCATAGCCGTTGGTCCTCTCTCTCTCTTTGTTCAGACTTTAGTTTGTCTTGTACCTAAGTTTATTCTTTGTTTATGTTGTGTAGCCCTAGTTTAGATTCCATATAAGTCTTGTGAACATTTTAATCATTCAGCTAAGAGAGTTATTCTTCTCTTACAAGCGCAACCCTAGTTTCTCTCTCTAACCGGCTAAGAACCCTAATCGGGTCTCTAAGCTTCTCTCTTCAATTATCTCCTCAATCTACCTATTCTCTCAATCTAAACTTCATATTCTAACAGGTTTTTCATCTTAGGTCCTTAAGATTCTCGTAGTTTGTATGAATCATAAAATCTCTAGATAATAAGTAGTGTTTCCAAGTTTCAAGGGACCTTACCAAAGCATAAAGCTCTTTGTCATAGGTAGGATAATTAAGTGTAGCACCTCTGAGATTTTCACTAAATAATGCTACTGGTCTTCCTCCTTGATTTTGAACAGCTCATATTCCTGTTCCAAAAGTATCACATTCAATTTCAAATGGAATGTCAAAGTTAGGAAGTACCAAAACAGGTGCACGGGTCAAGCACTGTGTGAGCTTGTTGAAAGCTTCTTCCTGAGCTTGTCCCCACACAAAGGATGTGTTCTTCTTGATCACAGAGGTTAATGGTGCTGCTATTGTGCTGAAATCCTTAACAAATCTTATGTAAAAGCTAGCCAGCACATGGAAACTCCTCACATGACCGATTGTAGATGGTGTTGGCCACTCTTGGATGGATTTGATCTTCTCCTCATCTACCTTTAATCCCTGTGAACTCAAAACAAATTCTAAAAACACCAATTGATCAGTGCAGAAGGTACATTTATTTAAGTGTGCATATAAGCCTTCTAACCTAAGTGTGTCTCGAACCTGTTCTAGATGTTGCATATGATCAAACAAGCATTGGCTATATATCAATATGTCATCAAAATAGACAACAACAAACTTACAGCTGTACTGCCTTAGGACGTGGTTCATGAGTCTCATGAAGGTCCTTGGAGCATTTGTAAGTCCAAATCGCATGGCAAGCCATTCATAAAGCCCCTGCTTTGTTTTGAATGATGTATTCCATTCATCTCCCTCCTTCATCATCGTTTGGTGGTAACCACTCTTAAGATCTATCTTTGAGAAGATAATGGCTCCACTTAGTTCATCTAGCATGTCATCCAGCCTTGGTATTGGATGCTTGTACTTGATTGTGATGTTGTTTATAGCTCTGCAATCAACAAACATTCTCCAAGTACCATCTTTCTTAGGTACCAACAAAACAGGCACGGCACATGGGCTAAGACTCTCCCTGATATACCCCTTTGACATGAGCTCCTGAATTTTTTTCTCCAGATCCTTAGCTTCTTCAGTGTTGACTCTATAGGTTGGTCTGTTTGGTAGAGGTGCTCCTAGTACAAAATCAATCTGATGCTCTATGACTCTTAGAGGTGGAAGGCCTAAATGTATGTCTTCTAAAAAAACATCTTTGTACTGATCAAAGACTGTGTGTACTTCTCTTGGTAGCTCCTGATCTTCAATTCCTGAAAACAAGCTTTCTCTAAAGATCATGAGTAGTACCTGTTCTTTCTGATCTAAAGATTTCAGAATACTCATTGGAGAGATATACAAGCTTGTCTTACTTGCCTTAGCTCCTTTGTTCATAGCTATTTTCATGGCATGAACTTCATGTGGTGTGAGAGGAGCTAGGTTGTGCTTCTTGTTTTGATGAGTGAAGTTGTAGATGTTGGTACGCTCATTGTGTATGGTCTCTTTATGAAACTGCCATGGTCTTCCTTAGGCCTGCTTGCATTGGTACAACATCACACTTTACCTCATCCGTGTACTTGCCTATGATGAATGGCACCATGACTTGCTCATTGATCTTTAGCTTAGTCTCATCATTCAGCCACTTTAGTTGGTATGGCTTTGGATGTTTGGTCGTCTTGAAACATAGCTTATAAATAAGATACTTTCTAGCCATGTTAATACACGAACCACCATCAATGATCAAGCTACATACCTTTGATTCAATGCTACATCTTGTATGAACAATTTTTTCTCTCTGAATTGTCTGTGGTTCAAACATAGCACTAAGTGATCTCCTGGTCACCATGATCTCTCCAGTCTTATGATAATTAGTGACTTATTCTTCAGATTCAGTGTGCTCTTCCTCTACCTCATCTTGTGACTCATATTCCCCATTATCTCTTAGAACCATTATCCTCTGGTTTGGACAGTCTTTTGCAGAGAAGGAAATTGCTGACAAATGCACCTCTGTTCCTACGACTCATGGAGTTCATGAAGTGAAACTCTATGGCAATACTTATGCTGTGAATTTAAAAAATCAGAATTGTTCATGTGGAAAGTATCAAATCTCAGGTTTGAAAGAGTCTCAATATTCCAAGTTGATTAACTTGATGTAATATGTGTTTCACTATCTTTTATGTATAATCTTCTCTGATTGTAGGTATACAGGTATACCATGTGAGCATGCTTATGGAGCAATGCTGAATGAAGGATTGGAAGCTGAAGACTACGTCAGTTCATGGTTCGCAATTGAAATTTGGAAGCTCAATTACGAGATTAACATGGAACCTATAAGAGGACCACGATTCTGGTTGAAGAGAAGATGTCGTCTCGTTGTCAAGCCTCCAGAACCAGATTTACCCGGAAGAAAGAAGAACTCTAAGAAGATAAACAAAAGAATCAAAGGGAAGCATGAGTCACCGAAGAAGAAGAAGAAAGAAGTTATGAAATTGCCTAGGGCAGGTCGTGTAATACATTGTTCAAACTGCGGTGAACAAGGCCACAACTACACATATTGCAAGATCCTTCCAAAAAAGAAGCCAAGAAACTTAGAGGTTTTCATTATAAACGCTTCAGTGATAGTCTGTTCTTATAAACACTTCCATTATAGTCTGTTTTTGAATTCTTTTTTGGCTTTTCAGGCTTCAACTGTAGTATCTTATCACTCTGAAAATCAAGTGGAAAACTCATTCCAAGGACCGGATTTGATTTCACTCACGCAACCATCTCAAATGAGTCAAGATTTGTGAAGCATATATGGTGAAATGAAACTCCGATGCTGTCCTATTTTCGTGAAGTTTTATTGGGTTTCGGTGTTGTTTTAATGAAACTCTGATCAAAGTTGTACTGAAGTTTTATGATATTTTAATGAAAATTAGTTGCATTCTTACTTACAAGTTTTATGGTGTTGAAGTTTTAATTATACTGTTACACGTTTTGTGGTGTTGAAGCTCGTTCATGTCACTTCATGATACTGTAACAAGTTTTATGGTCAATTGTTGCTGTGGTCACAAGTCCTTCTCTAAGCTGCATGTTGACTTTTCATGAAGTTGGGTTTCACGCTTTTGCATTGCCTGGAGTATAATTCACAGGTGGAGGCAGCTTTAGGTTCAAGCAATCCACTTTTAATACAAATGTTTCTCAGTCCAATTCCATCAATAAAAGGAGCAACAGAAGAGACTAAAATCATTGTTGGTATTGAATCAAAAGATATGTAAGGAGCTTAAGTAGTCATCGTCAATCAAATTGTGATACTTAGCTATTGATTTGACGCAGAATCTGTAGGAGCAGACAATGCTGGTCGTAGGAGAAGATACAAAGAAAATTCCAAAGGTAATAGACAACGACCTTTATCAAACTTGCAAGCAAAGCAGTGCATTTTAAAGATTGGTCTGCAATCTTGCCCCAAGATACAAGCCTGCAATCTCATCATAGGTACAACGACACTAAACCAGTGGCTCTGGTTCACGAATGCAACATAAGATGACATAAGATCGTTGACACTAAATCAGTGTTCGTTCATGTTGTGTCAATTTGTAGCAGATAAGAACTGCAAAAATTTATTTCCAGATTACTAAAACACAAACTACAGAATTGTACATCATAAGAGCTGCAACATATAGTCAAGAGAACTGCAAAATGCTGAAATAAGAACCAACTCTCACAACTAGACAAATTCACAACTCTCACAACTTACAAACACTTGACACAAATTCATCCTATTACTCTAACGACTACAGATTATCACAACTCTCACCATGTTCTTCTTAGTCATCTCTACACACATATCTTCAATGTTTGCACTCGCCACCATCAACCCTTCGTTTAGCTTCACTTGTTCTTCTTAGTCATCTTTGAACAAAATCTCCTCAGATTTCTCCCACACCAGCACCTCGATGGTACACCCATGACTTATCGCCAGTGAGTTAATCGAGATGTCGCAGAAGAAGAAGTGCTCATCTTTCCCTCCTCGAATGCGCTGCTTTTGTTCGTCTCTGAAAAATGTCGACAGAGATTTTGGGGAAGATGACGACTCAAACCCCTAATTTAGATATGAGCTTCATTGTGTTATTTTTTTTTGTTCTGGCCGGTTTAAGTGAAAGCTGGTTTGGGTCGGATTTTTTAATTGTTGGTTTGTGTCTTCCATTTTCAGGTCTGGGTCGGGTTTAAAGAAACGGGTCGGGATTTCGGACAATTTAATAATGTTAAACACGTTTTTAAATATCTTAATCGAAATTGCTGATTCTAATGACACATGTTTAATTATGCAGAGAAAATTAATTTGGATGTGAATAAGCGTAAATAGGTCATCCTTTTCGGAGGATTTTAACTCGTCTGGAGGATGTCCGCTATCTACATGCCCTAGGAAGCTTACATCGAATGTCATGGAGAAGACCTTTCCTTCTCATGAAGGAGGGGTAGGTGATAAATAAGTCATCATTTCACTGCTTATATTGTTCGACGTTACTTGAAATCATATCTCGTCCTTTAATCAATGTGTGCGCCATCCCTTGATTTGAGTTTTTCCTTATAATAGGCCATGAAGGGTCTTTTGGGGAACAATTAGAGATGTGGCTGCAAATCAAAAGTACTCATGCAAAGGTAGGATGGTCAGAAGGCGTATGATTCCCCCGAAAAACTCATTTATGACTTGGTTAGTTATTAGCCCATATTTTAGCTTGTTTAAGCATTATAATTTGCATAGTTTTCTTGCATCTTGCATTCATTTATACTCATTTAGAGTTTTGCATGTTTGAGTCCTTTTGGAGCTTTTTTTGGTGATTCTTGGAGCTCTGTAGAGTTTTTGATCATTTGGAGACAAGCCTTGAATTATTGGAGATGAACCATGAACAAGGAAAAGAAGTTAAAGATGTAGGAGAATGTTTTTAGCCATATCGGTTTGCATCCAGCGGTCCCGACCAACCGCCATTGCTATGCCGGATCATTTGTACCAAGCCAAAGCCACCCGCAACAGCTAGACTCGTCCAAGAACTTATCCCGCCCAGAATATTCCATTAGTGAACCATCACGGTCCCAGCCGACCGAGAACATCACCACGGTTATGACACCATGACTCCACTCCTACGCTCCAGCCCATCTTCGCCCGAGTCTCCAATTTACTAAGTATTCCCACGATTGGAACATTGTGGTCCCAACAGCCCAACAACATCACCGCTACCCAGCTGTATCGGACTGGGCCTACCGCGATCACTCGCATCCAAGACTAAAAACGACCAGGAGATGTAACAATTGAGGTATGCGGGTCCCATCCATCTGCGACGCCCATCACGAGCCAGCCATCATGACTAGGCCAAGCCGCAACTGCACACCCATATACGCGACCACAATGCCATAGAAAGTTCATGACTCGATTGTAGCAGACTAGTCCACCAACGATACCCATACCGGCATGACCATCACGGCTGGAGCTACCCACGACTCATGGCCCAGAAATTTTATTCACGCGTGCTGCTCCATCACGATCCGACCATCTGTCCGGGACGACGGCGACCAGTCCCTTCTGAGCCAAAATTACCTAGTCTACCCCTTAGCCTATTAATATGCATTAAGACCTAATTTTTAGTCACTCTCTATTTTCCCTAAGATTTTTTTACCTATTTTAGATCTAAAAACTCTTGTAATCATTTCTTTTTACGTTTAATTCAAGTTTTAATTATTTAATATTAGTCTCTTCTTATTTCTTCTTTCTAATCATGTTTTCTTGATTTATCTTCATGGGTTTAGTTGTGAAAATAGTTATTAGTGAGTTGTTTTCTTTAGATTAGGGATATATTAGTAATTTTGCATGCTTAGCCAATAGGAATTGATGTCAAAGATGTATTTGTAGGAACTGTTTAGTTGATCCTGATGTAATTCACAGATTCATATCAACCTAAACATACAGATCTAGGTTCTCTTGAATAGAAACATTACATGATCTCACCTTTTACCTGTTTGTTGCAGCGGAAGGAATTGAACAGGTCAGAGATCAGAGAGATGCACCGAGGGATGAATCCTCCAAAGGTTCACACACGCGATCACAGAAAACGGCTGCTAGACCGAGCTGGTGGGAGGCGCAGGGAGAGGAGATTTTCGGCGCTGGGTATTAGGGTTGGGAGAAAGAGATTTGGCTTTTCCTTATTAAAAGCCTTCTCTTTCCCTTTTGGGCTTACGGGCCCAAAACACCAATCTGATTAAATCCCATTTAATCAGACCCATTAATCTTTCTCTCTTAGTACGACAAATGCCTGGCACTTTTGTCGTACTTCTGCTAAGCCGTTCCAACACATTTTTCTGTTAGCTTAGGCGTGTGACCCATATGGGATCATATAATAAAGGTAATGAGTCCAAGACTTATAGATCACGAGCGGACTCTAGCAAGCCATCATGATCCCCAGTATTATATGACTTATGTCTGATCTTTGACATACTCTTACTTTCTAGAGACAGTACCGAGATTACTGGACACAATTCCAACAATCTCCCACTTGTACTGGAATCTCTGTATTCATAATCCTTTTGTCTCAATATCTCGATTAGTCATAAGGCAAGATTGGTGTCATCCTTATAAAGCCTAATCTTGTTCATCGGACTCTGATTTGATACTGACAATCCAAACGACTCGGGAAAGTCCGTTTGAGCATGGCCATGCGTTTTCCAGTATTCAAATCTCCGATTGGCCTAGAGATATTCACTCCATTTATATTGGAGGGACAAATCCCATCTTGTTCCATCACTGTAAACTACTCATTTCATGATGTACCCAAACAAGGTCCTTATAACTATCGCAGAACGATAGCGTTAGACAATGATCAAAGTACATCAGTCCATGGGCAGTCACATGCATGTGAACTCAGGTTTAAGGACTATACTCTATAGTCGTAGTAAGAATCTCTTATGACACATATATAAATATCCTGAAGAGTTCTTATAAGCGGGTCTTGTCCGGTCGTATGTTCCCAACATACACCTATGTACTGACTTTGATGCCGCGCATCTATGACACACTGAGACTTTGTCATAAGTCACGTACCAATCCAGTCTCACACGGTTGTTGGTGTTCCAGTTTCAACAACCTTCGACTAGGGACAGGATGATATAAAACATTTATCAAATATAGGGCCTCATGATCAAGCTAAATGACTTTGATGACTCAAGATCAAGTCACTTACTTCGATGACCTATAAAATGCTTCATATCATTTTGGAACGATTATTTCATCACAGTTAAAATAATCTTGAAATAATAATTTCATTAAAACATAAAATAATGTTTTACAAGAACATATCAAATAACTAAAATAAAGCTCACAAAACTCCCACTCAAATTTAGATTACATTTCAATGTTTCTAATGCCTACAGCTTCAGTTAGGAACTCGAGCTTAGGCCTTGGGAGTGGCTTTGTCAACGGATCAGCGACATTATCATCTGTCGGAACTCGGCTGATCTTGACTTCCTTTCTATTAATGATGTCACGTATCAAGTGATATCTTCTTTGAACATGCTTGGATTTCTGGTGTGATCTTGGTTCCTTTGCCTGAGCTATAGCACCATTGTTGTCACAAAACAGTGCCAGAGGCTCAGCCGCATCTGGTATCACACCTAGTTCCATAATGAACTTTCGTATCCAAACAGCTTCCTTCGCTGCTTCTGAGGCGGCGATATATTCAGCTTCTGTAGTGGAATCAGCAACGGTGTCCTGCTTGGAGCTTCTCCAACTTACTGCACCGCCATTCAGACAAAAGACATAACCGGACTGTGACCGGAAATCATCTGTGTCTGTCTGGAAACTTGCGTCCGTGAATCCACTGACTTTAAGCACATCACTTCCACCGTACACCAAGAATTTATCCTTAGTATGTCTTAGATACTTCAAGATATTCTTTACGGCAATCCAATGGTTTTCACCTGGATTTGACTGGTATCTACTCGTCATGCTCAATGCATAAGCAACATCAGGACGAGTACAGATCATGGCATACATGACAGATCCTATTGCAGATGCATAAGGAATATTCTTCATGCGCTCAAGCTCAGCAGCCGACGTGGGGCTCTGCTTCTTGCTTAGCGTTGTGCCATGTACCATTGGCGTGAAGCCCTTCTTGGAATCTTTCATGCTGAATCTTTGTAGGACTTTGTCAATGTATGAGTCTTGACACAAGCCTATCAGCCTCTTAGGTCTATCCCGATGGATCCTAATTCCAAGAACGTATGCGGCTTCACCCATGTCTTTCATGGAAAAACAACTTCCAAGCCAGTCTTTTACAGACTTCAGCATTGGAACGTCGTTTCCGAGAAGCAGTATGTCATCGACATACAGAATAAGAAATACAATTTTGCTCCCACTAGATTTCTTATACACGCATTGTTCTTCTTGTTGGAAGTTTCGGTTGATCCTGATTCAATTCTCATATTGATATCAACCTAAACATGCATTAGATCTAGGTGTTCTTATTCAGAAACTTAATGATCTCACCTTTTACCTGTTTGTTGCAGCGGAAAGAAGAACAGGTCTATGATCAGGGAGATACACCGAGAGATGAATCCTCCAAAGGCTCACACACGCTTCACAAGGAAATGGCTGCTAGACCGAGCAGGAGAGAGGCGCAGGGAGAGCTGAAAGGTGGCGCAAAAGGCTGAGAAGAATTAGAGACCTAGGTCTGATTTTATTCATTAAAATCTCTCCTAGCTCTCATGGGCTTTTGGGCCCAATTCTCAGTTCTGATTAAATCCCATGGATTTAATCAGGCCCTTTAGTCTCTTTAAATACAGTAAATGCCTAGCACTTTTACTGTACTTCTGCTAAACCGTTCCTTCGTATTTTCCCGTTAGCTTAGGCGTGTGACCCATATGGGATCATATAACAAAGGCAATAAATCCGAGATTTATAGATCATGAGCGGACTCTAGCAAGCCATCATGACCCCCAGCATTATATGACTTATGTCTGATCATTGACATACTCTTACTTTCTAGAGACAGTACCGAGATTACTGGACATAATTCCAACAATCTCCCACTTGTACTGGAATCTCTGTATTCATAATCCTTTTGTCACAATATCTCGATTAGTCATAAGGCAAGATTAGTGTCATCCTTATAAAGCCTAATCTTGTTCATCGGACTCTGATTTGATACTGACAATCCAAACGACTCGGGACAGTCCGTTTGAGCATGGCCATGCATTTTCCAGTATTCAAATCTCCGATTGGCCTAGAGATATTCACTCCATTTATATTGGAGGGACAAATTCCGTCTTGTTCCATCACTGTAAACTACTCATTTCATAATGTACCCAAACAAGGTCCTTATAACTATCGCAGAACGATAGCGTTAGACAATGATCAAAGTGCATCAGTCCATGTGCAGTCACATGCATGCGAACTCAGGTCTAAGGACTATACTCTATAGTCGTAGTAAGAATCTCTTATGACACAGATATAAATATCCTGAAGAGTTCTTATAAGCGGGTCTTGTCCGGTCGTATGTTCCCCAACATACACCTATGTACTGACTTTGATGCCGCGCATCTATGACACACTAAGACTTTGTCATAAGTCACGTACCAATCCAGTCTCACACGGTTGTTGGTGTTCCAATTTCAACAACCTTCGACTAGGGACAGGATGATATAAACCATCTATCAAATATAGGGTCTTATGACCAAGCTAAATGACTTTGATGACTCAAGATCAAGTCATTTACTTCGATGACCTATAAAATGGTTCATTTCATTTTGGAACGATTATTTCATCACAGTTAAAATAATCTTGAAATAATAATTTCATTAAACATCATTATACGTTTTCCAAGAACATATCAATAACTAAATAAAGCCCTTTACTAACTCCCACTGAAATTAAGACTACATCTTAATTTCACTTATCCTACAGCAACAGTCCGCGACTCGTGCTTAGGCTCAAGGAGTGGCTTCGTTAATAGATTAGCAACGTTCTCATTCGATGAAACTTGCTGATCTACTTAACATCTCTGTCATTTATCTTATGGAATAGGTTATACCTATCCTCAAGTTGTTTGGACCTCTGATGTGCAGCTAGTCTCATCTATGCTGGGATTCACACCAAGTTCAGTGATGAACTCTTCTTTCCAAACAACCTCTTTCGCTGCTTCCCAAGCTGCGAAATATTCAGTTTAAGTCATGGAGTCAGCAACAGTGCCGTGCACCGCCAAACAAACACAAGACATAACCGGACTGTGACCGGAAATCATCTTTGTCTGTTGGAAACTTGCCTTTCAGACTCTATCGACTTGTAGCACCTCACTTTCTTCTTTACCTAAAGAACTTATCCTTAGTATTCTTCAAATACTTTAGAATATTCTTTACGGCAATCCAGTGATTCTTTGCTGGATTTGACTGGTCTTTACTTGTCTTGCTTAACATTAAAGCAATATCAAAACAAGTACGTGTCATGGCATACATGATAGATCCAATTGCCGAAGCATATGGAATCCTATCCATGCATTTAAGCTCAGCAGTTATCGTAGGATAATGTATCTTGCTTAACTTAATGCCATGTGACATTTGCATAAAACCCTTCTTGGATTGCTGAAAACGTGTAGGACTTTGTCAATTTAAGAATCCTGACTTTGTCCTACCAGCTCTTTTGGATCTCTATCTTTAGATCCGAAATCCAAAAACTACGTGGCTTTACCCATGTCAATCATTAAACCAACTCCCAAGCTAGTCCTTTACCGACTACAGCATTGGGACGTTATATCCGAGAATCAGTATGTCATCGACATACACTTTGAGAAATGCAATATTGCTCCCACTAATCTATTAGTAAACACACAGTTCCGCTTCGTTCCTGTTCAAGTCAAAACTTTGACTACTTTCAACAGAACGAAGATTCCAACTCCGATATGTTTGCTTCCATCCATGAATGGATCGATGAAGCCAACTTACACAAAATGTAATTCTTCGGAGTCTGGGCTCACTTTCGCTTCCTAGGATTTCGCAGATTTGTCGCTTTCAATGATCATCAGATCATGCGAACATTCAATGATCATCAGGCTAAACTAATGACGAGAATTCACTCTCGGATTAGTGACTGATTCTTTCATATCTGCGAAGTTCAGGCTCCACAGGTGTAGATTCTACAGAAATCCGTAAATCCTTCCGCTGCTCTCCCTCAATAGGTTAAGCAGCCTCCTGTATTTCTCGAATTTCTTCGAGTTGTACTTTTACTCCCACTGTTCTTCTTGGAAAGTAACTTCCCTTCTTAGAAAACAGAATGGTCGAAAAAAATACTTTTTTACTCCCACTGTTCTTCTTGGCAAGTAATTTCCTTCTTAGAAAACAGAATGGTCGTAAAAGTACCGAGCCTTGGTTTCCTTGAGAAAACTTCGAGTTATGCTTTTACTCCCACTGTTCTTCTTGAAAATAACTTCCCTTCTTAGAAAACAGATTGGACGTAAAAGTAACAAGCCTTAGTTTCTCTAGGACAACCAGCGAAGTAGCACAACTACAAATACTCAGTAAAGACAAATTTGGATCGATTCCAATCCACATTAACGTGGTGTCTTTCAACTGATATTTGTGGAACTATTTTAGCGTAAACTTAGATATTTCTAGAGCATTATTCTTAAAATATCATGGAAGATTCGTGTGATTCATCTTTAATCATTTCTTATAAGATTTGATTCTTTCTCACAGAAACATCTTCAGGTTTTCAGGAGAAATGAGCTGTGAAACGATTTCACACTCATTCAGATGATCACATAATCAATGACTTAAGTATTCTCACTCTTGATTTTAATCCAGAGTCTTAATACTTTTGTCATTCAGATCTTATACTTCATTCTGGAACTCTTTCGACCATGTCAAAGAATTCCGACTTGTGTCTCATCAAATGAACACAGTCACACTCACTGAAGTAATCAGTAGAGACAATGAAGTACGTGAGATTTTCTCTGGCATTACTGCTCATTGGGCCACATACATGAGTATGTTCCAGGTCCAATAAGCCTTTGGGCCTTTCTCTAGCTCGGCTAAGATGGGCCCTTTACTTTTGGTCCAGTAAGCAGAATTCAAGTCTCATAAGATATCCATTCAAATGAGCCCAAAAGTCCATAACTATGGGATTTCTGAATCCGTCTTACTCTATGTGACCAAGACTTTTATACCAAGAAAATTCAGGTTTAATTCATCAGATTTAAACCAATTCGGTATTTATGTTATATTTAGGCACTCTTTGGTTTAAGATATAAAACCCATTCCTTGAATAGGGTGCTACAATTAATATTTCATTAAGATCAAAAGAACAAAACCTTGTCTTTTATCAAAATGAAAAACATTCAAATTCTTACAAGAAAATGAAAAACAACTCTGCTTAAAGCAGGTAGATTGTAGCAATTACTTAATACAAAACCAAGCCTTGAAGGTATCTACAAGTGAAAACCCTATGACTGAGGCAGCTTCCATAGCTCCTTCCAGACATGCAGTTCCACTTGCCCTTCCTTCAACGTTCTACTGTTGCTCAGGCTCTGCATATTACAACAAATATCAGTGTCACAACCAGTATCCAATACCTGCAAGGTAGAACTTGAAGTAATAACATGAATACCTGAGGAAGTAGTCTCATACATTAACTTTAACTCCTCATCGTCTTCCATGAATTTTATGCAATCTCTCTTCCAATGCCCTATCTCTTTACAGTAGCAGCACTTACCAACGTAAGAGGTATCTGACTTGAGCTCAGAAGACACACGCTTGCCATGATTTAAAATCTGTACAACTTTGTCTTCATCCTTGTCAATACTAGGTTTAATAAACCTACCCTTCACGTTTGGCTCAACCGTTTTGAGCATATCATGCAGTTCAGTCAACGTCTTCGTTAAGCCTTTCTTGATATAGTTCCTTACGAACTTATCATAGCTTGACGGCAGTGACTGCAGAATGATCTCAGTTGCCAATTCATGGCTAACTGGATAATCCAGTTTCCTCAGGTTATCAACATAACCTGTCATTTTAATGACATGAGGACTCACCGGATTATCATTTGGTAGCTTGCAGCTAGTGAGAGACTTAACCAACTGGTATCTCTCCACTCGTATCTGCTCCTGAAATTTCAATTTCAGGCTGTTGATCATCTCTATTGGCGACTCCATGTTCTCATATTGCTTTCGCAAGTCTGAGTCCATGGTAGCCAATATCAGACCACGCACATCTACCGCATCATTATAATGCTTATTCCAAGCATCATATACTGCATGGGAGGCATTGGACCCGATCCTCACGGGGAGAGCTCTCTCAAGAACATAGTCCTTTCTCTCCTGTCTGAGGACTAGCCTCAGGTTCCGCGACCAAGTCAAGAAATTTGATCCGATCAGCTTGTCCATCTCAAGGACAGACCGGATCGAGAAAGTGTTTTGATTATTTGTGCTAGTCATAACTGAAAATTAAGATAAAAGGATTTTAGTTAATATGTTCAATATGATTAATCTCGTATTAAAGTTTAATATGATTAATCATGCATTATATTCAATAACATAAGTTACCCTCAATAGAATATAATGATTCCAAGATCCACATATAACTAAGATCAAAGTGGGCCACTGGCCGTCACCCAACCTTAGCTTATATCGGTAAGCCCTATATCGGCTAATTATATCCGTGATATAACTCTTGGTTGTGAATCTGGGCCCGAGGCCCAATCCACCCTGATGTCTCAAGGCCCGGGACTCCCGATGGCCTAGTCAAGAAAACCGGACTATACAGTCATGTAATCATTAATGTCTGGGACTCCCAATGACATTTATGAATCACAAACCGTCTTACCCACGCAAAAGCAGACATCCTCACACTGTAAGGCCATGAATGCAATTGAATGGGCTTTGACAGCTGACATAGCCTGGACAAGACATCCAACGCTTGATATTGTTTGAGGTTCGTAGGTTTATTAAAATCATTCCCAAAATAGAAGATTACTATTTCGGGAAACTTTCTATTTATGGAAACCTACTATTTTTAGAAACTTTCTAAAATTGGAAACTTTCTAAAACCGGAAACTTTCTAACTTTAGAAACTTCTTTAAAATCCAAAACCCGCAAATTCAGAAAATTCTATTTTAAGAAACTTTCTAATTATAAAATTTCGGAAACTTTAATTTAAAACCGACTTTATAATTTTATAAAATAGTTTTTAAATTAATCTGAAGAAAGACTCAATTAACTGGCCCAATTGTTTTAACTTCTTGGCCCGAGGCCCAAGAATTGATCCATGTCCAAGACATGACCCAATTGTCCAATTAATTGACATAACCGGTCTGGTTCATTAAAACTGGTCTAACCAAGTTTTAATTACTACGATGACCACAATTGTCAACCGGTTATTTACTAAACCGGAACTTCTCAATTTATTTGGTCCAACCAAATCAAATTAGAAATTCCTGGTTTAGGCACTAAATCCAATATTTCTTTCAACATTGGATTTCTTATTCCGGTTTAACCAGATTTAATAAAATTATTAAATCTGTTTATTAAACCAGAACGAAGATTTTAATTAAGTTTTGAACCGAGCATTGAACCGAACCGAATTAGTCACGAACCAAACCGAGTTGGTCGTGACCTAATTTTCAGCCAAGAACATCTTGTCCAGCCGCCCAGCCGCGAACCGTTCGATCCGAGATCGAGGACGGTCGGGTCGAACCAGCCGGACGTTCGGGACGGGACAGGGACGGCGCACGCGACCGGATGGACGCTCGCCAGACGGACGGGACGCAGCGCACGGACGGACGCATCACTCGGCCGATCGACCGAACCGGTCATCCCGACCGTCCGATCCCGATCGTTCCGATCCCGACCGTTCCGATCTCCCGACCGGTCGCCTTTCGGCCGTGATCACCAACCGGCCAAGCCGGGTCGATCACGCCTTAGCCAATCAACAAAACCCGAGTCATATAGCTCGGTTTTGTGATTCAAGTGTTTGTTCAGGATTTTAATTCAGTTTCTTATGTGTTTTTCTTATCAGTAATGGATTCAAAACACATCTAAACAGATTAAACAACCTAAACAATGAATCTAAAACAAGAAACCTAAGAACCAATGGCTCTGATACCACTGTTGGAAGTTTCGGTTGATCCTGATTCAATTCTCATATTGATATCAACCTAAACATGCATTAGATCTAGGTGTTCTTATTCAGAAACTTAATGATCTCACCTTTTACCTGTTTGTTGCAGCGGAAAGAAGAACAGGTCTATGATCAGGGAGATACACCGAGAGATGAATCCTCCAAAGGCTCACACACGCTTCACAAGGAAATGGCTGCTAGACCGAGCAGGAGAGAGGCGCAGGGAGAGCTGAAAGGTGGCGCAAAAGGCTGAGAAGAATTAGAGACCTAGGTCTGATTTTATTCATTAAAATCTCTCCTAGCTCTCATGGGCTTTTGGGCCCAATTCTCAGTTCTGATTAAATCCCATGGATTTAATCAGGCCCTTTAGTCTCTTTAAATACAGTAAATGCCTAGCACTTTTACTGTACTTCTGCTAAACCGTTCCTTCGTATTTTCCCGTTAGCTTAGGCGTGTGACCCATATGGGATCATATAACAAAGGCAATAAATCCGAGATTTATAGATCATGAGCGGACTCTAGCAAGCCATCATGACCCCCAGCATTATATGACTTATGTCTGATCATTGACATACTCTTACTTTCTAGAGACAGTACCGAGATTACTGGACATAATTCCAACACTTCTTCGTTTCTAATGAAGTCAAACTGCTTGATCGCTTCATCAAAACGAAGATTCCAGCTCCTCGATGCTTGCTTCAATCCATAAATGGATTTATGAAGCTTGCATACTTTCCCAGCATTCTTTGGATCTATGTAACCGCCAGGTTGTGTCATATACACATCCTCTTCCAGAATACCATTCAGGAAGGCGGTTTTCACGTCCATCTGCCAAATTTCATAATCATGAAAAGCTGCAGTTGCTAGTAGAATCCGAATAGATTTCATCATAGCCACTGGTGAATAGGTTTCATCGTAATCCACTCCGTGAACTTGTCTGAAACCTTTTGCCACCAACCTGGCTTTATAAATCTGGACATTTCCATCCACGTCAATCTTCTTCTTGAAGATCCATTTGCACTCGATGGCTTTTACACCAGCGGGTAAGTCAACCAACGAAAACACTTGGTTGACCGACATGGAGTCCATTTCGGAATCAGTGGCCTTGCGCCACTTAGAGGAATCTGGGCCCATCATGGCTTGATTGAAGTTCGATGGTTCATCACCATCAATGATCAAAAGATCATGACAGTCAGTCACGAGGAATCCTTGATATCTCTCGGGTTCGTGACGGATCCTCCCGGATCTTCGAACTTCAGGTACTACAGGTTCAGGCTCTACAATTTCTTGTAGGTCCTCCTGCTGCTCTTCCTCATTAGGTTGAGCAGTATCCTGTTCATCTTGAATTTCTTCAAGCAGTACCTTACTCCCACTGTCTTTCTTAGAGAGAAACTCCCTCTCAAGAAAGTTACAATCCCGGGCAACAAAGATCTTGTTCTCGGAACGTAGATAGAAGTAATAAGCCTTGGTTTCCCGTGGATAACCAATGAAGTAGCATTTGTCAGATTTTGGTGTAAGCTTGTCTGAGATCAATCTCTTGACGTAGGCTTCACAACCCCAAATTCTGAGATAAGACAGCACTGGAGCTTCTCCAGTCCATAATTCATATGGTGTCTTTGCTACTGCTTTTGATGGCGCTCTGTTTAGAGTGAACACTGCTGTTAGCAGAGCATATCCCCAAAGGGATATTGGAAGGTCTGTGTGACTCATCATAGATCGAACCATATCCAATAAGGTCCGATTTCTCCTCTCAGACACACCATTCCATTGAGGTGTTCCAGGAGGAGTGAGTTGGGATACGATCCCACACTCTCTCAGATGATCACTGAATTCCTGGCTTAAGTATTCTCCTCCTCGGTCGGACCGAAGAGCCTTAATGCTTTTGCCAAGTTGGTTCTGTACTTCATTTTGGAATTCTCTGAACTTTTCAAAAGATTCAGACTTATGTTTCATCAAATAAACATATCCATACCTACTGAAATCATCAGTGAAGGTAATGAAGTACTGATAGTTTCCTCTTGCATTTGTGGACATTGGGCCACACACATCAGTGTGTATCAGGCCCAATAAGTCACTGGCCCTCTCGTTAGGTTTATTAAAGGGGGCCCGTGTCATTTTGCCCATCATGCAGGATTCGCATTTCTCACATGACTCAAAGTCAAATGAGCCAAGAAGTCCATTCGAATGGAGCCTCTTGATGCGTTTCTCGCTGATGTGCCCTAAACGACAATGCCATAGAAACGTTCGGTTCTCCTCATTAGGTTTGAACCGTTTGGTATTAATGTTATAAATTGGCGCGGATTGATCGAGTATGTAAAGCCCATTCGTAAGAGGGGCAGAACCATATAACAAATTGTTGCGATTGAAGGAACATAATTTATTCTTAACTGAAAAATCATAACCTTTCAAATCCAACAAAGAAATTGAAATAATATTTCTGCTTATAGCAGGTACAAAATAACAATTATTCAGTTCTAAAATCAATCCCGAAGGTAAAGACAACAAGTATGTGCCTACAGCTAGTGCTGAAACTTTCGCTCCATTCCCAACTCGTAGCTCCACTTGTCCTTGCTTCAGCCTTCTACTGTTGCTGAGTGCCTGCATATTAGTACAAATATGAGCCCCACAACCAGTATCCATGACCCATGAGGTATTATCAGAAGTAGTTGTATTAACTTCTATAACAAAAATACCTGATGAAGAAGTCTCGAAAGTCTTCTTCTTTAATTCCTTTAGACCTTCCTGGAATTTCTTACAATCTCTTCTCCAATGCCCCAGTTCTTTGCAGAACCTGCACATGTCAGTAGGCCCAGCCTTGGACTTGGGCTTGGGCTTTGGCGTGTCCTTGTCCGCGACTTGGACAGCCTTGGCCGCTCCCTTATCCTTAGCAGAGGATTTCTTAAACCCCTTGCCCTTTTGCACCATAAGCACATTGGGGTCCTTGGCGGTTTTCCTCAAGTTGGGCTCTGCAGTCTTGAGCATTCCGTGAAGCTCAGGTAGTGTCTTACTCAAGCCATGCATGTTAAAGTTCAGAATGAACTGATCATAGCTTGCAGGTAAAGACTGCATAATGATGTCGCAGGCAAGTTCCTGGCTGATTGGGCAGTCGAGTTTCTGAAGATGATCGAGATAACCCATCATCTTCAAGACATGAGGACTCACTTCCGCATTCGCAGCCAACTTACAGTCCAAGAGGTTCTTAACTGTCTGGAACCTCTCAGTCCTAGCCTGCTCCTGAAAAAGCGATTTCAGGCTCGCCATTATCTCGATGGGAGACAATACACTTTCGAACTGCTTTTGCAGTTCAGGAGTCATTGTCACCAACATCAGGCAATAGACATCATTTTCATCTGACGAATGCTTTTCCCAAGCATTGTGCAGAGTCCTGGCAGCATTGGCAAGAGGCCTCTCGGGGAGGGGATCTCGAAGGACATAATCCTTCTTCTCCTGCTTGAGGACCAGCCTCAAGTTCCTTGACCATGTCAGGAAGTTCGTTCCAGTCAGCTTCTCCTTCTCGAGAACAGACCGGATCGAGAATGTGTTTTGTGTGCTTGTAGTAGTCATATCTGAAATATATAAATAAAAAGGTTTATTAGTTATTATGTTCAAAATGACTAATCTCGTATTAAAATTTAATATGATTAATCACGCATTATATTCAATAACATAAGTTACCCTCAATAGAATATAATGATTCCAAGATCCACATATAACTAAGATTAAAGTGGGCCACTGGCCGTCACCAAACCTTAGCTTATATCGGTAAGCCCTATATCGGCCAATTATATCCGTGATATAACTCTTGGTTGTGAATCTGGGCCCGAGGCCCAATCCACTCTGATGTCTCAAGGCCCGGGACTCCCGATGGCCTAGTCAAGAAAACCAGACTATACAGTCATGTAATCATTAATGTCTGGGACTCCCAATGACATTTATGAATCACAAACTGTCTTACCCACGCAAAAGCAGACATCCTCACACTGTAAGGCCATGAATGCAATTGAATGGGCTTTGACAGCTGACATAGCCTGGACAAGACATCCAACGCTTGATATTATTTGAGGTTCGTAGGTTTATTTAAAAATCATTCCCAAAATAGAAGATTACTATTTCGGGAAACTTTCTATTTTTTGGAAACCTACTATTTTAGGAAACTTTCTAAAATTGGAAACTTTCTAAAACCGGAAACTTTCTAACTTTAGAAATTTCTTTAAAATCCAAAACCCGCAAATTCAGAAACTTCTATTTTAAGAAACTTTCTAATTTCAAAATTTCGGAAACTTTAATTTAAAATCGACTTTATAATATTATAAAATAAATTTTAAATTTATCTGAAGAAAGACTCAAATAATTGGCCCAATTGTTTTAACTTCTTGGCCCGAGGCCCAAGAATTGGTCCATGTCCAAGACATGACCCAATTGTCCAATTAATTGACATAACCGGTCTGGTTCATTAAAACTGGTCTAACCAAGTTTCAACTACTACGATGACCACAATTGTCAACCGGTTATTTACTAAACCGGATTTTCTCAATTTATTTGGTCCAACCAAATCAAATTAGAAATTCCTGGTTTAGGCACTAAATCCAATAATTCTTTCGACATTGGATTTCTTATCCTGGTTTAACCAGATTTAATAAAATTATTAAAATCTGTTTATTAAACCAGAACGATGATTTTAATTAAGTTTTTGAACCGAACCACCTGACCGAAATCGAACCGGCCCATCACACCCAAAACCTAACCGGTCGAGACTTGTCCAAGCCGCAAGCCGCATGCTCGATCCGAGATCGAGACGCTCGGGATGATTGCCGGACGGGATGGTCGGTCGATCGTCGAGCTCGGGTCGGCTGCTACACTCGATCGCCGAGCGATCGGGACAGCGTTGGACGAGAGCGGGACGAGGCCGAGGCGCGACGGGACGTGATCCATGCGATCGCGTTCGTGCGATCCATGCGATCGGCCCATCCTACGCGATCGGAACGTTCGCCGGCTGAGACGTGATCGGGACGGACGGGATGAAGCGCGATGATCCGATCACGATCGATCGATCGATCCGCCGTCCATCCGACCCAAAACTCTCGGCCGATCAACAAACCCGAGTCATATAGCTCGGTTTGTGATTTCTTTAGTGTGTTTAGGATTCAATTCAGTTTCTTAAGTGTTTTTCTTATCAGTAATGGATTCAAAACACTTCTAAACAGAATAAACAACCTAAACATGAATCTAAAACAAGAAATCCTAAGAACCAATGGCTCTGATACCACTGTAGGAACTGTTTAGTTGATCCTGATGTAATTCACAGATTCATATCAACCTAAACATACAGATCTAGGTTCTCTTGAATAGAAACATTACATGATCTCACCTTTTACCTGTTTGTTGCAGCGGAAGGAATTGAACAGGTCAGAGATCAGAGAGATGCACCGAGGGATGAATCCTCCAAAGGTTCACACACGCGATCACAGAAAACGGCTGCTAGACCGAGCTGGTGGGAGGCGCAGGGAGAGGAGATTTTCGGCGCTGGGTATTAGGGTTGGGAGAAAGAGATTTGGCTTTTCCTTATTAAAAGCCTTCTCTTTCCCTTTTGGGCTTACGGGCCCAAAACACCAATCTGATTAAATCCCATTTAATCAGACCCATTAATCTTTCTCTCTTAGTACGACAAATGCCTGGCACTTTTGTCGTACTTCTGCTAAGCCGTTCCAACACATTTTTCTGTTAGCTTAGGCGTGTGACCCATATGGGATCATATAATAAAGGTAATGAGTCCAAGACTTATAGATCACGAGCGGACTCTAGCAAGCCATCATGATCCCCAGTATTATATGACTTATGTCTGATCTTTGACATACTCTTACTTTCTAGAGACAGTACCGAGATTACTGGACACAATTCCAACAGTATTATAGTTATAATAACTTGTTCATAATGTTTGATAGGGAATTTGTTCTTGATTAGGAATTCATCAAAGGGATTAATGCCTAGGAATATGATTATTCTAAGTTAGTGTTCTTGACTAAAGGATTAAGCTTGCTTGATGGTATTGTGATTGTTCAGAATGCAAGCTATCTTGTGATTTGAAATTGAAAAATTGATTGTTGCAAGATTAACATAGTGGTAAGATGCATGGAAATGCGATAAGCTATTCAAGAGTCTTTTAGACATCGTTTGCATTGTGTGATGTTTGATAAGCATCCATGATGATCTCTAGCTAGATTTAATACCTTGAACTTATCCTAGACCCTTTTTAATCATTGTTTAACTTATCGCTTAGACACCTTCCTTGTTCTTATTGCTATTTCACATTTTTTCTTCTTTATTGCATTGCTTTTTGTTTGCTTTAAATTCTCACTTAGGTTGCTAGAATTAAAACCCCTCTTTTACTTGTCTTAGGTCCTTAATTTGTTTCTATTCCTAGAATACTGGACTTAAACCAATTAGGATTGATAACCTCAACCTATGCTACAATGGTATTTATCTTGTACGTTGAGTAATTGACTACAAGAAACTAAAAAAATCTTATATACTTTTGGCGCCATTTCCAAATGGGTTTTGCTTTAGTCATTATGATTTTACGTCTTTTTAGACTAAGTTCCTTTGTTACATTATTAATTTTCTACTTGTCCACCTTTCTTTTTCCTCTTAGGTGAATGATCACAAGGTCCAGAGGTCAAGCACACTTGTTTCAACCTTTGGACAACCATTCAACTATTGGAAAGGATAGCTATACTAAGGAATCAAAGACAGAGAGAGGCACACATTCAGCGGCTGGGCATGGATCATCCGGATGAATTGAGAGTCCTCCTTCTCCTAAACCTCCTCCATGCCAACAATATCCACCAAGTAGAAAACCCATTTGAGCAGGTGATGCCCCAAACACTCACCAAAACTAACAACAAATATTGCCTTCTCTTGTTCAGAAAAAAATATTTTGAGATCATGGTAAGCCTCATCTCAATGGTTCAAGGAAATAGGTTCAAATATCTTTCTGTTGAAGATCCCTTAGACCACTTTGACATGATTTGTGGGATGGTGAAAATTAATGGAGTATCTGAAGATAACTTCAAGTGAAGGCTCTTTCCCTATTCTCTCTGGAATAAGAGACAAATATGGGAAGATACACTCCCACAACGCTCAATCACATCTGGGATGATTTTAAGAAGGCCTTCATATCCATGTTCTTCTCTAGCTCAAGGACATCCTCGTTTAGGAACGAGATCACAACTTTAATTTTCTCAATACAACAACGGGACCTTCTCCAAGCATGAGAACGGTTCAAGAGATACACATGAAGATGGATTGGAGCTAGTGGTTTTATGTAGGATCAAGAGGTGTTGATATCACATGAAGATGGATTGATGGAGTTTGTCAATGGTTGTAGAACACTCTTGAAAGAACCGATGGATAATGCTGGATTGAGGATGAACTGAGATGGAGCATCAACAAAGGAACGTATGTTTCTCCTTGTTGCTTATGTTGAATGGGATGGACTTATATGGGGATCAAGGGTGGATTGATAGACGCCACACAACCTGATGGAGAAGGAAGTGATAAGTATGTACTCTTTGAATCTCAAGGAATCACACACAAGAGAAACACATAATGAAAGGTTCTTTGCTTACAAGAAAACTTGAAATTAATACTTGGAAATTGAGTGAGTGAGACAAAGGAAAGGACTAAGCCTTATAAGTCAAAATAAAACTTAATGGAAAGGTAGATTTGATTGAAAATAAAATCAGAAAGGGATTAGCTTGCAAACTAGCCATTGGGTGGTGATGGTGCTGTTAGTTCATATGTGTGTTCATGGTTCAATTAACAGATTGCAACCTAGCACATATAACTCAGATCTAGGTTCTTGCAGAACGAATCACAAAACCAAACCTGATCATTACCTTTCAGATTGCAGCGGATTGATGGATGGTAATGATGAGATCAGCTAGAACAGATCAGATGCCTGTTCCTCCTTCAGTATCCACACTCTTACAAGCCGGGATGGTTGCTAGACCAAAGCAATGGATTGATCAGAGAGATAAGAGAGACGGCTCAGGTTTTTAGGTCGCAGACCGTTCGAGTCGAAATTATAAGACGACTCATATAAATATCGACTCTATGATAAACCTAAACCGATGTCTCGGTTTCGCAACTGTGTCGACCGACACATACACTTGTGTCGATCGACACAAGTCATTTGTCTCGATATGGGCCCAAGTGATTAAACTAACGGCCCAACTCTCTGCACAAATACAGTAAATGCCTTGCATCTTACCGTATTCATTCCATGTTAACTTTCCCGTTAGCTATGGTGTGTGACCCTTTGGGATCATACAATACTGGTAATAAGTCCTAAACTTATAGATCAAGAGCGGACTCTAGCAAGTCATCATGATCACCCAGTATTTATGACTTATGTCTGATCTCGACATTTATCATACTTTCTAGAGATAGTACGGTAGATTTCAGGACATTCCCAACAATCTCCCACTTGTACTGGAATCCTACAAAGGACATTCCCAACAATCTTCCGATTGTACTGGAATCCTACATTCCCTAGTCCTTTTGTCTTAATATCTCGATCTGGCATAAGGCAAGATGCGTGTCATCCTTATATAGTCAGACCATGTTTATCGGACCAGATTTGATACTGACAATGCAAACGACTTGGGCAAGTCCGTTTGGGAATGGCCATTCTCTTACCAGCTATCAAATCTCCGATTGGCCTAGAGATATTACCTCCGTTAAACGGCAGGGACAAATCCCATCTTGTTCCATCACTATGAACTACACAATTCATAATACACCCAACCAAGGTCCGTATAGCTCCCAGTTACGAAACAGCGTTAGACAATGATCAAAGCGCATTACTCCATGTGCAGCCACATGCATGCGAACTCAGGTCTAAGGACTATACTCTATAGTCGTATATGAGAACTTCTTATGACACAGATATTAATATCTTGCAGAGTTCTCATCAGCGCGGGCCATGTCCGGTCATATGCTCCCCTACATATACCTATGTGTCGACTTTGATGCCGCGCATCTATGACCCCTCGAAACCTGGTCATAAGTCTCAACACAATCTAGTCTCAACAGGTTGTTGTTGTTCCAATTTCAACAACCTTCGACTATGGACACTATAATTTATGTCACTTCGTTAAATATGGGGTTTCAGGATCAAGTCTACTCATGTACTTCGATGGCCCATATATAATGACATGAATTATTTTGGAACGATTATTTTATATCACAGTTAAAAATAATCCAGAAATAAAAATTTCATTAACATTTAAGAAAATGTTTACAAGAACCAATCAAAATAACTAAAACAAAAGCCCTCACAACTCCCACTCAAAAAGAGATTACATTTGAATATCTCTAATTCCTACAGCAGCAGTATGCAACTCGTGCTTAGGTCTCGGGAGTGGCTTTGTCAATGGGTCAGCCACGTTCTCATCAGTGGGAACTCTGCTGACCATCACTTCGCCTCTATTCACTATATCACGAATCAGGTGATACCTTCTCATAATGTGTTTGGATTTCTGATGATGTCTCGGTTCCTTGGCTTGAGCAATTGCACCATTGTTATCACAATACAGTGCCAAAGGCTCAGTGGCATTAGGGAATACACCGAGTTCAATCAAGAAGTTCCTAATCCAAACTCCTTCCTTCGCAGCTTCTGAAGCAGCGATGTATTCAGCTTCAGTTGTGGAATCTGCTACGGTGCTCTGCTTGGAACTCTTCCAACTTACTGCACCGCCATTCAGACAGAAGATGTAGCCAGACTGTGACCGGAAATCATCCTTATCTGTCTGAAAACTTGCATCCGTGAATCCACTGATTTCAAGCACTTCACTTCCTCCGTAAACCAAGAACTTATCCTTAGTATTCCTCAAATACTTCAGGATATTCTTTACGGCAATCCAGTGACTCTCACCTGGATTAGACTGGTACCTACTCGTCATGCTTAGTGCATAAGCAACATCAGGACGAGTACAGATCATGGCATACATGATAGATCCTATAGCCGAAGCATAAGGAATCCTACTCATGCGCTTAAGCTCATCAGGTGTCTTAGGACACTGATCCTTGCTTAGTGAAGTACCATGTATCATTGGCGTGAACCCCTTCTTGGATTTATCCATTCCGAATCGATGCAGGACTTTATCTATATAAGCATCTTGACAAAGTCCAATCAGATTTTTAGATCTGTCTCTAAAGATTCGGATTCCAAGAACATACGCGGCTTCACCCATGTCCTTCATGGAAAAACAACTTCCCAGCCAGTCTTTAACAGACTTCAGCATTGGAATATCATTTCCAAGAAGCAATATGTCATCGACATATAGGATAAGAAACGCCACTTTGCTCCCACTAGTTTTCTTATACACACATTGTTCCTCTTGGTTTCTGATGAAGTCAAAGTTCTTTATTGCTTCATCAAAACGAAGATTCCAACTCCTCGATGCTTGCTTCAATCCATAAATGGATTTGTGAAGCTTGCATACTTTCCCAGCATTCTTAGGATCAATGTAACCGTCAGGTTGTGTCATATACACATCCTCCTCCAAGATTCCATTCAGGAAGGCGGTTTTCACATCCATCTGCCAAATCTCATAATCATAATAAGCGGCAGTTGCTAGGAGAATCCGAATTGATTTCATCATTGCCACTGGTGAATAGGTTTCATCATAGTCTATACCATGAATTTGCTTGAAACCTTTTGCCACCAACCTGGCTTTGTAAATCTGGACATTTCCATCAACGTCTATCTTCTTCTTGAAGATCCATTTACACTCGATGGCTTTTGCACCAGCAGGTAAATCAACCAGTGAAAACACTCGGTTAGCAGACATGGAGTCCATCTCGGATTCTGTGGCTTCACACCACTTTAAGGAGTCAGGGCCCATCATGGCTTCTGCAAAGTTCGAGGGTTCATCACCGTCAATGATCAAAAGATCATGGCAATTAGTCACAAGGAATCCCTGATATCTATCAGGTTCCTGACGGATCCTTCCGGATCTTCGAACTTCAGGTACTGCAGGTTCAGGTTCTATTACAACTTCATGTAATTCATCCTGCTGTTCTTCCTCATTAGGTTGAACAGATTCCTGTCCTTCTTGAATTTCATCAAGTTGTACCTTACTCCCACTATCTTTTCTAGAGAGAAACTCCCTTTCAAGAAAAGTACAATCCCGAGCAACAAAGATTTTGTTCTCGGATCGCAGATAGAAGTAATAAGCCTTGGTATCCCTAGGATAACCAATGAAGTAGCATTTGTCAGATTTTGGTGTAAGCTTGTCTGAGATTAATCTTTTGACATAGGCTTCACAACCCCAAATTCTGAGAAAAGACATTGCTGGAGCTTTTCCAGTCCATATCTCATATGGTGTCTTTGCTACTGCCTTTGATGGCACTCTGTTCAGTGTGAACGTTGCGGTGAGCAAAGCATATCCCCAAAGGGATATAGGAAGGTCTGTGTGACTCATCATGGATCAGACCATATCTAACAATGTCCGATTCCTTCTCTCAGACACACCATTCCACTGTGGTGTTCCAGGAGGTGTGAGTTGGGAGATAATCCCACACTCACTCAGATGATCACGAAATTCCTCGCTCAAGTATTCTCCTCCTCGGTCCGACCGAAGAGCTTTAATACTTTTACCAAGCTGGTTCTGTACTTCATTCTGGAATTCTTTGAACTTTTCAAAGGTTTCCGACTTATGTTTCATCAAGTAGACATATCCATATCTACTGAAATCATCAGTGAATGTAATGAAGTACTGAAAGTTTCCTCTAGCACTTGTGGACATTGGGCCACACACGTCAGTATGTATCAGGCCCAATAGTTCACTGGCCCTTTCTGTGGGTTTATTGAAAGGCGCCCTTGTCATTTTGCCCATTAGGCAAGATTCGCATTGCTCACAAGACTCAAAGTCAAATGAGCCCAAGAGTCCATTTGAATGGAGCCTCTTGACGCGTTTCTCACTAATGTGCCCCAAACGACAATGCCAGAGAAACGTTTCATTTTCTTCGTTAGATTTGAACCGTTTTGTATTTATTTTATATACTGGAGCAGATTGATCCAGCATGTACAGCCCATTTATAAGAGGGGCACAGCCATAGAACATATCATTGAGATTAAAGGAACATAATTTATTCTTAATAGAAAAATCAAATCCTTGCAAATCCAACAATGAAACTGAAATGATATTTCTGCTTATAGCAGGTACAAAATAACAATTCTCAAGTTCTAAAATCAATCCAGAAGGTAAAGACAACAAATAAGTGCCAACGGCCAGTGCTGGAACCTTCGCTCCATTGCCAACCCGCAACTCTACTTGCCCTTGCTTCAACCTTCTACTGTTGCTGAGCGCCTGCATATTAGTACAAATATGAGCCCCACATCCAGTATCTAATACCCAAGTGGTATTATCAGAAGTAGTAGTATTTACTTCAATAACAAAAATACCTGAAGATTTAGTCTCGAAGGACTTCTTCTTCTTCAGACTTTCCTGGTATTTCTTACAGTCCCTGCGGTAATGCCCTGCCTCTTTGCAAAAGTGGCAGATGTCAGAAGGCCCAGCTTTGGACACGGGCTTGGGCTTGGCGTTTTCATTGCCAACTACTTTGCCCTTTCCCTTGTCTGCAGCGGATTTCTTGAAACCCTTGCCCTTCTGCACCATGAGTACAGACGACTCCTTGGTTTTCTTCAGATTCGGTTCTGCAGTCTTGAGCATACCATGTAGCTCAGGCAACGTCTTTATCAACCCATGCATATTATAGTTCAAAATGAACTGGTCATATGCAGGAGTAAGAGACTGCAGAACGATATCACAAGCAAGCTCTTGGCTTATAGGACAGTCGAGCCTCGTCAAATGATCGAGATAACCCATCATTTTCAGAACATGAGGACTCACTGCTGCATCCTTAGCCATTTTACAGTCCAAGAGATTCTTAACAGTTTGGAATCTCTCTGTACGAGCCTGCTCCTGAAACAACGCTTTCAGATTTGCCATCAGCTCCATGGGACAAGTCAGGCCTTCCCACTGCATCTGCAGTTCGGGAGCCATTGTCGCCAACATCAGGCAAATCACGTCATTAGCATCTGAAGAATGTGTATCCCAAGCATTCTTCACAGCTTGTGCGGCATTATTCGCAGGTCTAGGAGAGATAGCTCTTTCAAGGACATAAGCCTTCTTCTCCTGCCTGAGCACAAGTCTCAGGTTCCTGGACCAGTTCAGGAAGTTTGATCCGTTCAGTTTGTCCTTCTCAAGGGCAGACCGGATCGAGAAAGTGTTTTGTGTTGTTGTGCTTGACATAGCTGAAAATATGAGACAATAAAGATTTAGTTATTAAGTTCATAAAAGAGTAATCTTAACAACTTATAAGAAAACTCGCATTGTATTCAAAATTTCTTTGTTTAACCTCATAAGAATACAATGATTCCGAGACCCATGTTTAGCTAAATCCAAAGTGGGCCACTGGCCGTCACCCAGAATTAGCTATACTTGGTAAGCATACACACAGCTAGTTATAACCAATAACTCTCGGTTGTGAATTGGACCCGAGGCCCAAATTCACCAGATGTCTCAAGGCCCGGGACTCCCGATGGCCCAGTCAAGGAAACCAATCTCTTACAGCCAAATAATCACTAAAATCTGGGACTCCCAATGAAATTAGTGACTATATACTACTTTACTTACGCGAAAACAGACACCTCACACTGTAAGCCATGTCTGTAATCAAATAAGCGGTAAGTAGCTGACAAGATTGGAAAGACATCCAAGCTTGATATTGTTTTTGAGGATTTTTAAGTTTTATTTCCAAAAATAGAAGATTACTATTTTGGGAAACTTTCTTATTTTAGAAACTTTCTAAATTTAGTAACTTACTAAAATTAGAAATTTCTAATTTAAATATTTCATTAAATATTTTGGGTTGGGTCACAAATTATAGGCCCAATTCTTGGCCCAAGACCATAGAATTCCAGCTGGCCCAATAATTTGACATAACCGATCCGGTTTATTAATTCTGGTCCAAGACCAAATTAACTATCAAAACCATCGGTTATTTACTAAACCAGACCAGCTCTAAATTATTTGGTCCAACCAAATCAAACTTAGACCAGCCTTCGGTTTAGGTTAAAATTCAATTTTATGAATTTCAATCCGGTTTAACCAGAAATAAAATTATTTCCAGCAAACCGCGATTTGGGTTAACCGCTTGAACCACCAATTAAATTGGATCGGTTCAGTTAAGTCCAAAACCGGGAAAAAACACCTTGTGTTTTAGCCAATTTTGACCTAACTTGCGGTTCTGGCTAAAGTAGACAATGAACCACAATCGGATTGATCGGTTCATTGTCTCGGTTTAGGGAAAGATGAACCACGAAGCTCGGCTGAACCGATTGGCTACTCGCGGATCATCTGCATCGCCTTCGTATCGATCGATATGAGTCTTTCATGTCGATCGATACTAGCGAGTATCAGCTCGGGTCAATCGGGTCATCAGGACCGCGAGATGTCAATCGGATCGATCGATATCGACCGATACCTCGCTCCCTCGTCGATCGACACGGGCGACCAGATCGCACACCAATGGCTTTCAATCGGATTGATGCGATCTAATTCTTAGGTTTTCATGTTTTCTGATCAAATTTCTTAACCAAATTCGATTTTAAACAGTAAGAACAACCTAAATCAGATTCATAAAGCAAAAACCAATAACTCTGGCTCTGATACCACTGTTAGTTCATATGTGTGTTCATGGTTCAATTAACAGATTGCAACCTAGCACATATAACTCAGATCTAGGTTCTTGCAGAACGAATCACAAAACCAAACTTGATCATTACCTTTCAGATTGCAGCGGATTGATGGATGGTAATGATGAGATCAGCTAGAACAGATCAGATGCCTGTTCCTCCTTCAGTATCCACACTCTTACAAGCCGGGATGGTTGCTAGACCAAAGCAATGGATTGATCAGAGAGATAAGAGAGACGGCTCAGGTTTTTAGGTCGCAGACCGTTCGAGTCGAAATTATAAGACGACTCATATAAATATCGACTCTATGATAAACCTAAACCGATGTCTCGGTTTCGCAACTGTGTCGACCGACACATACACTTGTGTCGATCGACACAAGTCATTTGTCTCGATATGGGCCCAAGTGATTAAACTAACGGCCCAACTCTCTGCACAAATACAGTAAATGCCTTGCATCTTACCGTATTCATTCCATGTTAACTTTCCCGTTAGCTATGGTGTGTGACCCTTTGGGATCATACAATACTGGTAATAAGTCCTAAACTTATAGATCAAGAGCGGACTCTAGCAAGTCATCATGATCACCCAGTATTTATGACTTATGTCTGATCTCGACATTTATCATACTTTCTAGAGATAGTACGGTAGATTTCAGGACATTCCCAACAGGTGCGTCGTGGGGGGAGGGCGTTGAATTTTGTAACTATGATTATCCAAAGAATAGCTTGGAATTATTTCCTCTCCTCTATTGTAGAAACTCATTGAATGGTATTTGAGTCTCTAGCCCTCCTTAGATACTTCTGATGATTCTTAATAAAGAAATTCTTTGATATCCTTCTAAAACCGGCAACAATGGTATTGATGATGTCTTCTGGTGTGTTTGATCTATTTCCTTTGACTCCTCTTTGAATTGAGCTCCCCTTTATATATCTTGTTCCTTAGATGTGATAAGTTTAAGCTCCTTTGCAGGCAGAGTCTCCAAATGGGTTTCATCTTCCAAAGTGTTCTTCTCGGATGCATTGAGAAAAGTTATGCTCTTTGGTTCTTCTGTATCTTTTGTGATGATCTGATGGCAGTGATCATCCTTTGGGTTATTGCATTGCTTGTCTTCAATTTCTGGCATGTAAATGGTCTTGAAATTCTGATTATCCTCCTTTGATTCAATTGGTGTCTCCTGAATAATCTCTAGCTTAAGTAGTTTTTGTTTAAGCTCTTCATGCTCCAAAAGTGTGCTCAAGCTCTCAATTGAGTTTTTAAACTCTTCGCTTAAGCTCCAGGTGCCTAATATGGTTCTTGGTGTTTACCTCATCGTTGGGATCATGATCTCCTTCTAGCTTCCTTGAATAGGCTTATTTCCATGTCCTCATCATTCTCTCCCCCTTGGAAAGGTTTTTACCTCAGAACTGGTTCACCTGCATTGAAACGATCTAAGTCAGTAACATTAAAAAGTTTGAAATGTTTAACTCACTTGGCATATCATTCTTGTAGGCATTGTTGTTGACTCTTTCTATAACTCTGAATGAACCATCTCCTCTTTGTGCTAGTTTGGGTTTTCTATGGTTTGGGAACCTCTCTTGATTCATATGCAACCAAACCCACTCTCTTGGTTCAAAGGTGATGTCCTTGCATCCTTTATCTGGTTTCATCTTGTACTTCTCTGATTTCTTCTCTAAATTCTCCTTAACTCTCTGATGCATCTTCTTGATCAACTCAGCTTTGGTCTCTCCTTCTGTACTTGAGTAAACAGCCTGTGGTAATGGTAACAAGTCTATAGGGGCCATTGGATTGAATCCATACACAACTTCAAAGGGAGATAGTTTAGTATCTCATTGTCTTACATAGTTATAAGAAAATTCAATACATGGTAAGCAAGATAACCAATTTTTCAGATTTTTACCCACTATGACTCTTAATATAGTCGAGAGAGTGCGGTTCACTACTTTTGTTTATCCACCAGTTTGTGGATTGCAAGTTGTACAGAGCAACATCTTGGTACTCAGCTTCTTCAATAGAGTTCTCCAGAAATTTGGTGTCCCTATCTGAAACTATTGTCCTTGAAACTCCATGTAACTTCACTATTCCCTTGAAGAATAGGTATGCGGTCTGTGTTGCACCATTGGTCTTGTTGCAAGGAATGAAGTGAGAAATATTTGAGAACCTATCTACAACTACAAAGATATAGTCTTTGTGGTTGATCTTGGGCAATCCTAAAAAAAAAAATCCATAGATATATCTACACAATGCATGCTAAAGGCATGTAAACCATGTTAATGTAACATGTATTTGGCTTTAAGACATGTTATAACTTAGGACAAAACCTCTCCACATCTCTTTTCATATATGACAAGTAGAAGTGCTCCACCAGTACACTCAAATTCTTGTTTCTTCCAAAATGTCCCATCAAACCTCCTCCATGCGCTTCTCTAGTTATCAACTCTCTCATGGATCCTTATGGTATGCAAATCCTTTTCTCCTTGAATAAGACCCCATCATATTGATAAAAGACACCATAGGCGCCCTTGGTAGTTTCTTTATAAGCTTCTTGTAAATCTGGATCATCTTGATAGTTGTTCATGTGTTCAAAACCCATGATTTTAGCATATGTCCTTGCCAAAGAATCTTCCAATATGTTTTTCTTTTCCTTCTTGTACTTGATCACATAGGGAAAAGTCTCCATAAACTCTAACCATCTAGCATATCTTCTCTCGAGTGTTGTCTGCCCTCTTAAATGCATGAGTGTTTCATAGTGTGTGTGAATGACAAACTCTTTGGACAGAAGGTAGTGTTGTCAAGCCTTTAAGGTTCTCACTAATGCATAGAGTTCCTTGTCATATGTAGGATCATTCAGAGCAACTCAAATAAGATTCTCACTGAAATATGCTACTGGTCTTCCTCCTTGAGTTATAACAACTCCAATACCTGTTCCTGATGCGTCACACTCTATTTCAAATATTTTATCAAAGTTTGGTAATACCAGAACATGGGGGTGGGTGAGGCTGTCTTTCAGCTAGTGGAATGCTTCCTCTCAAGCTTTCCCCAATTCAAATGTAACATCTTCTTGATCACAAAAGTTAGTGGTACTACAATGGTAAAGAAGTCTTTGACAAACCTCCTTCGTAAGTTGGTCAGTCCATGAAAGCTCCTTACATTCCCAATGTTGCTTTGTGTTGACCACTCTTGGATTGATTTAGTATTTTATTCATCTACTTTGAGCCCCTGTGAACTTACAACAAAGCCTAAAAAGACCAATTGATGAGTGCAAAGCATCCATTTCTTCAGGTTTTCATATAAGTTCTCTTGGCTCAGTTTGTTAATAACCATCTCTAATTTTTCAAATGATCAAACAAGAACGTACTATATATGAGGATACCATCAAAATATACAACTATAAACTTACAGATGAAGACTCGGAGGACATGGTTCATCAACCTCATGTATGCTGGTTTGTTGGGTAATGGTGCTCCTGGTACAAGGTCTATTCGATGCTCTATTCCCCTGATTGGTTGTAATCCTGGTGGTATGTCCTCTGGAAAGATGTCCTTGAAGTTGTCCATCAAGGTTACCATCTCTGTGGGTAGGTCTCATTCCTCAGTTCCAACAAACAAACCTTCCTTAAAGATCATGAGTAATACTTGTGTCTTTTATTAAATAGCTTTAAGAACATTTTTAGGTGTAATATATAAGTTGGTTTTACTTATATTTGCACTCTTTGTCATGGTAGTTTGCATCTCATGAACCTCATGTGGTGTGAGTGGTGTTAAGTTGTGCTTCCTGTTGTTGTGAGTAAAGCTATAGAAGTTGAAGTGTCCATTATACATTGTTTCTTTGTCAAATCGCCATGGTCTTCCAAGGAGAAACTGACCAGCTTGCATAGAGATTACATCACACTTTACTTGATCATTGTACTTTCCAATGGTGAATGGCACAATAACCTGCTCAGCAAGGTCCAAATCAATCTCATAATTTAACCAATTCAATATGTAGGGTCTTGGATGCTTAGTAGTTTTAGTAGTAATGGTAATACTAAAAAATGTACTCCATTCTTCTCCCAATCCAAGTATGCTTCTGGATTGACTCTACTAGAACATGGATTGAGCTCCTTTCTGCCTTGCCATTGTATGTCCTCTTCATGATCTCTCTCTCTGGACCTTCCTCTGTTTCTGCCTCTATCATGTCTCCTAGGCAGGTTAGGTTCAGGTGGTGGAAGGTCAGCATCATCTTCCAAGCTTGGCATATCCTCATTAGTTTCCTCTTCAGCTGCTCTCTATTTCTGTCCTACAGCTGCACCATGGATAGGCCCTCTCCTGGGTGGAGCTTGTTGATGTTCAAATGCAGTCATGCATGCACTGATGCTTTGCAGAGCTTCTAGCAAGTGTGTCATGGTAACTTGTGCGTTTCTTGATTCTTCTCACATTGTTGTTGTTTTTCCTGCTCGTGAAAATTTTAAGAAGTATCAACGGTCGAAAATAAATTTTATCAATGCTTTGATTTCGCAGAAATATATCCTATGAGTGTCAAAGGGTCTCCTTAAAGGAAAGGTAAGCAAAATAATTTGAAATATGTAAAGGAAGGATCAAATATGCAGAAAAATGGTGTTTCCTAAATTGGGAAAACCGTGTAACACTTAAGGAACACAACAACTATTTCTTTTATTTTATTGATATGATTTTTGAAATGTATGCAAATAAGGAAGGCTAAAATAAACACAAACAAGTTTTTATGGTTTTTGTTTTAGGAGAATCAGATCAAACAAAGAAATCAAACGAGAATGGGATAAACTATTTTTTATGCTTTTCGAATGGCAATGAAAACAAAAACAAAGAACTACATGCATGATGATCTTTTTGAGATTTTCTAATGCAAAACTTAACTAAAATGATATGGCAGTAATTATAACAATGAAAAAAAAATTTATGTGGTTTTCGATTTCGAACTAAGAACAAAAACAAAGAACAGAACAAAATGAAAAGGCAAAGATAAATTGATTTTTGGGATGGATACACCTGATTGGGGAGCTTAGGGTCTGATACCAGATGACGTAGGATCAAGAGGTGTTGGTCTCACATGAAGATGTTTTGACGGAGTTTGTAAATGGTTGTAGAACACTTTTAACAGAACCGATGGATGATGATGGATTGGATAGAATGAGATGGAGAATTAACAAAAGAACGAACGTTTCTCCTCGTTGTTTCTATCGGATGGGATGGACTTTATCTGTGGATCTAGGGTGGAATTATAGACTCCACACAACCTATTGGAGAAGGAAGTGATAAGTATGTACTCTATGAATCTCAAGGAATCACACACAAGAGAAACACATAATGAAAGGTTCTTTGCTTGCATTTGAAATTATTACTGGGAAATTACGTGAATGATACAAAGGAAAGGACTAAGACTTATGGCATAATACAACTTAATGAAAAAGCAGATTTGATGGAAACTAAAATCAGAAAGGGATTGGCTTGAAAACTAGCCGTTGGGTGGTGAGGGTCTGTGGGGGTTTGAATATGGTAACTATGATTGTCAAAAAGAATAGCTTGGAATTATTTTCTCTCATGTATTCTAGAAACTCATTGAATGGTATTTGAGTCTCTGGCCATCCTTATATACTTCGCATGATGCTGAATAAGGAAACTCCTTGATATTCTTGTAAACCGGCAAAAATGGTATTGCTAATGTTTTCTGGTGTGTTTGATCTATTTCCTTGGGATCCTATTTAAATAGTTCTCCCCTTTGTATCTCTTGTTCCTTAGATTTGATAAGTTTAATCTCCTTTGCAGGCAAAGTCTCCAAATGAGTTTGGTCTTCCAAAATGTTCTTCTCGGATGCATTGAGCAAAGTTATGCTCTTTGGTGCTTTTGGTTCTTCTATAATGATCCGATGGAAGTGATCCTAATTTGGGTTGTTGCATTGCTTGTCTTTAATATCTGTCATGTAAATGGTCTTGAAATGGTGATGATCCTCCTTTGGTTCAATTCGAGTCTCCTGAATAATCTCCACCTTAAGTAGTTTTTGTTTAAGCTCTTCATGATCCAAAAGTGTGATTGAGTTCTCTATTGAGTTGTTATACTCTTGTCTTAAGCTCCTGGTGCATGCTCTGGTCCTTGTTGTTTGCCTCATGTTTGGGATCATGATCTCTTGCTCAGCTTCCTTGGTTGGGCTTATCTCCATGTGCCCATCATATGCATTGAGTGATGACAAATAGAATGAAGATTATGATAGAGCACCAAGACGAGTAAAGGATAGTGAGGACACCTCTAGCAAGGAAATCAAGGATTTGAATAAGTTGGAAAAATTACTCCTAGATAATGAGAATAAAGAGATCTACTTCATTGGAAATGATGGAGAAAATCAAGAGGTTATTGAAATGGATAAAGAGGAAGTAACCTACTTGGATAATCAAGGCCAATACGAACAAAACTTCAATAACTATAGGAGACAAGGTTATCAACCTCAACAAGGATTTTTGTCTTTCAGTAAACAACAAAGTTATGCTCTTAGACCAAACTACCAAGGGAAGAAAGGAGATTTTCAACCTAAGCTTCCTTTCAACCCTTTACCTCAAGCTTCCACCTCCTTCGCTCAAGATCCTGAAACGAAGACCATGCTTCAAAGAATCATCCAAGGACAAGATAATGGAACCACGGACTTTATCAACAAAATGGTATACGTGGGCAACAAAGTTGACTCCAAATTCAAGGATCCTTGAGCTCTAGTGTTGGACATTGGAGAAGCTTAAGGGAAGGCTGATTATACCTAAGAAAAATCTTTGCAATACCATCCACTCAAATGGGAGAAGGTAAGATCAATAGCTGAGATTGAAGCACTCATATATGGTTCTTCTATCGAAAAGAAATCATCTCCGAAAAGTCTCGACCAGCAATCAAAAGTTCAAGCCATGCCCTCAAGCTTAATGACTCAAAAAAGCTCGCATGGGAGAAAGTTCCATATTTATCCTTTGTATATATGCTTTAAGTTTTTTTATCTTTGCTAGTCAATGTTGATGTATCTTTTGAGTATTTATAGGTATTGGTAAGGTAGTATAATCAAAAGAAAGAAGGAAAGACATGCAAAAATCTGCCAGACTCATCACAGTAGAGCCATAACGGACCAAGTGATAGAGCAAATTTTATCCCTATATTCTACTGCAAGTGCACATATGTGATTGTAGTATTAAAGGGTATCGATCCACAGAGTCTCAAGTTCACACAACAGATTATATGCTTTCGAATTAAGCTAAGTCAATCAGATGAAAGCAGTAAACGATGCAAGTAATTTAAAAGAGTGTTTTCAAAGGGAGAAAAACACTAGACTTAGGAAGTTCTAAGGAAATCATGCAATGTTAGACACTTAACTAATCATGATTCAGATTAAGCACATGTTCAAGAACTAGAATCACAATATCAAATAATACAACTCTCGCTGCAATTATTATCTGTCTAGCAACCTAACGATTCAAATCTCTTTGCAATCTTAAAGTTCTAGACAAGCATTAATAGCAAGTTCTTTAGTTCACAATTCTCCTAAACCAAATCTCTCTGTATCTAGTCAAATTGCTCACACTAAGTTCTGTCAGATTATAATTCACAATCTCGTGTCAAATTATTTTTCTAAGATCTAAACTCTAGGTGATCAATCCAGAATTCAGTTTTAAATCTCAACTTAGGTGATGAACAATAGATTAAGAGTCCTAATTAACTAGTTATCTAACAAGGCATAAATCCCTATGAGAATCCTAAATCTAACAGAGGTTACTACTCAGACATGATATTAATCAGATGAAACATATTTGAATAGAAAACCAAAGACTTAATAGATATAATAGATGGGGTTCTGGATCCTTCTCTCAAAGGTTACAAGTAGTAGAATCAGCCCCAAGCAAAATCTCTCAATCTCCAAAGCCAAAAGCCAAAAAAAGCAAGAACAAAAGATAGGAGAAAACAACTCTCCAAAACCCTATTAGGAGACTAAACACGTTTTGGGGCTAAATTAGAAATAAGGAAACTTTTGGACTTTCTTGCAATTCTTCAAAAGATGCAATAACTCGCGCATGTTGCAAGTCGGACCTCAGTGTCGACCGACACTAAGAGTGGTGTCGGTCGACATCAACTCCTGATCACGGCTCCAACTTCAACTCCTTGCAGAAATCTCCAGAAACGTCCCAAAACTCCTAACTTTTCTCCAAACGCATGCTTACCTATAAAAGACTCGATAGACTCGAAATACAAGGTTAAAGACTCTATATATACACTTATATCATGGTTAAAAACCTAGAAAAACCATGATTATCAACTCCCCCACATTTAGCTTTTGCTTGCCCTCAAGCAAACATAAAACCAAAGTATAAAAAAGAGGTTTGAAAACAAAGAAACTCATTTCGTCTTAGGAACATCGCATTCATATTCACTTAGTAACACATATGGAAACATCCCTGCAGAGATCAAGACCACAATGTAATTCCCCCACACTTAGAAACTGTCCCAATTAAACTCCACACTCAAGTCAAGACATTCAAATTCGCCACACTAACCTCTGTATATAATTAAGTGCGGCCTCACCTAGGGAGTATCGATCAGATGATACATGGACTCTACCCAGTCAGTACCTGACCACCAAACTATCGGTTTCTGGTTCCTTTCTTTTCTCTTTCTCCCTTAGCAACTGATTTTTCCCCACTGGGTATCATTTTATTTTTTATCAGTGCTCTTCCCTTTTTATTCGGGGTGCAACTTTGGACATGTTTCCATGGATGCACATGAGGTAATAGGGGTCTCTACCACTCCTGTGACAACTTCGAAGCTACTAGCTTATCCGCAATTTATCTTTTTTTTTTACTTTCAAGGGAGGGGAACAAAAAGAACCATACTCATACAAGTTTACAAGCTGTGTTAGGCACGTGAGAGGAATCCGATCCCGAGATACCAAGTCCCTAAGTGAGAGAATTTAGTCAAGAGTAGAGGTGAAGTTAGTGGTGGATCCTATGAATACCTTTGAAGATATGGGTGTCTTTGGTAGGTTGATCCGTGTGTGGTTTTCTAACAGTCATAGAGCTACTGCAGATCTGTCCAATGGTTAGTTAGTTCCTAATCCAGCGAAAATTTCCTCGAAAAATCATAGTTTCATACTGATTTTGACTCAAAACAGTTTTGAAAACAAATAAACCAAGGACCGACACTAAGAAAACAAACACGTTCGTCAGTAACCACCTCCCCCCACACTTAAACTGCACTGGCCTCAGTGCAATCGCAGCTTGGGTTCAGACAAAATCAATCTGGAACGATATGAAAATGGAGTCAAAGTCTCGTACCTGAACACGCAAGCACAATTCTAAGTATCATGGCCGGGTTAGCTGCGTTAGATCATTCAAAAGTCATGTCAAAAGCAATAGTAACATGCATAAACTCATAATCATCCAAGTTCCAGACAGATTGGACTAACAGACTGACCCAAAATAAGACATAAAATGACTCAAAGACACAAAAGCAAAAGAAAAGAAAAAGAAAACAAACACATAACCAGTAGCAGCCAAGAAGCTAGAACTCCTGAGAGTCCTCCTCATCCATCTCCTCAGAATCAGCAGCCTCCTCTATGTCCTTATCCTCGGGAATCACAGGTGCAGGTGGTGTGGGCTGGCGACGACGTCGCTGTAGGTAAGAGACACACTGTGCGCGACGACAGGAGCAGCCAAAAATACCCTTCCACTTCTCTTTGATTGTACCAGTCATCCACTTTTGCCATTCTCTAGGAGGCATGTCCTCTAGTGGGATGGGTGGGTCTGGGAAACCGTAACTCTCTTCATCAGCAGCAAGGCATGCATCATGCTCGGCAGAAGTAGCAGCTCTAGAGGATGTGCCTCTAAGTACAACGGAGCGACGCGTACTAGCTCGAAAAAGCTCCACAAAAGGCTGATAGGAGAGCATCAAAGGCTCATCAGTGATGCCTGTAAGCTTAGGCTCGGGGAGAGGAAAGAGGCGCGCAACGCCAGATGAATTAGTAAAATGCCAAAAAGACCCTCTCCCTGTGATGTCTCCCTTAATCCAGTGCATACTCTTCAGAAGTTCGAAGTTCAAAGTAGACTTCATGGTGCTGATCGTCATCTGACTCCTGTCAATCCCAAAGAAGTCAAAAATAGGAGTCAAGAGGCTCCCAACATACTCTGCCTTCTGCCCCTTTCCCTTGACTGGCTTAGTCTTTAGGTCCTCTAAATGGTGTGCAAACACAGCTCCCATGTTCACGTCAGCTTCCAAGTGGGCATCCTGGTACTCCTCAATGTCAATGATCTTACCAATCCCAAAGTACACCACTAAAAGCTCAGCTATCCGCATCATTCCTGGCTCCATCTTGCATAAGATCATGTTAGAGAACAAGCGTACAAGGTACCTCAAGACAGGATGCCTCACTGCGGACTGTCGGCTAGTCTGGGAGTCATAATGCCCATTACCAAAGTGTGACCAGAACATCTGTACATCTCTCCACTGCTCAGGCAGATTCCCTCTCTCTCTAGTCCTGTCAAACTCGTAGATGTCGCAGAGCTCAGGAATGGTGATCCTGTATTGCACTCCCTTAGCCATGAAAGTCAGTACCCCTTCAGAAGCTTTTCTGACCACCTCATTAGTGTAGTACACTCGAATTGTCGCCATGAACTGTCTGACCAGCTCCTCGTGCATATCATAGTGCTTGGTACATATGGTACCCAAACCAATCGTCCTCAGAATGCAGAGAACATCTGATCTGATCTTCAGCTTTGACATTGTGGTGTTGCAGGAAAACCGTGTGGGATTGATCGTGACGCCACACCAGGCGTTTTAGAATAATGAATCATAATCATCCCACTGCTCCGAGATTGGCCTATGAGTGCAGGCGGTCTTCTTAGATTATTCTTCAGGACTAAACTCCCAAACCCGATTGTACAGGAGCTTTCGCTTCTCCATCTGTGGCCATTGTGGGCGTGTCTGCAGATCGTGGATGTTAGTAGCAGCCGTATCATCCTCTGGCTGTGGTGCTGAACCAGAAGCAGAGGCTTCGGTGGCTCTTATTGGTCGTTTACCGCGTGATAGGGTCGGATGCATCTGCAAAACAAACACAGACAATCAAGAATGAGAAACTCAAATTGACCACGAAATCTGTATAGGAACCCTTTAATTCTTCTATCTCAACCAAAATAGGCAAGAATCAACCATGTAAACGAGCTAATTGAAGCAAAATTAGGAGTTTTTCACCTTAGGGCCGAAACTGAAAAAGAGACATTCAGAGACATACCTTTGCAGATCGAAGAAACAGACACTAGATATGGATAGAGCACTGAAAATCGTGTGGAATGGAGCTTTGAATCGTTGAAATCGGTTCAGAAACGAGGACGATGGAGATTTGAGGAGAGAAAATCGCAAGAGGCAAAAGTGAAGAATGAATTGTGTGTCCCGAGTTTTTAAAGGAACTTACCTCGTGTGTGTCGATGTCGATCGACACTGGGATCAATGTCGATCGACATTTGTTCTCCTGGTCCAAAATCGACTCTGATAATCGACTGTGGTCGGTTTCTGTCCGTGCTCGAAATCTCCATATTTTAATGTCGACCGACACTAATGAAAACGTCGATCGACACTGGATCCTGAATGCTACGGGTTCTGCGGAACTTAACACAAAAACACCAAAAACCAAAAAGATCAAAAAGCAAAACAAAAAATCTTAGTATTTACAACTTACCAGTGGGTTGCCTCCCACTCAGCGCTCGTTTAACGTCATTAGCTTAACTGTGATGCGACTAGGCAGTGGGTGGATCATCCAGATGGAAAATGTCGCCTTCTGGGATCTTAGCTTTCGCCCAATAGTGTTTCACCCTTTGCCCATTCACTGTGAACTCCTCGCATTTGGAATTCACCAAGATAACAGCTCAGTGCGGTCTAGCTTCCTTGACGGTAAAGGGACATGACCAACGAGAACGCAACTTTCCAGGAAACAATTGTAAACGTGAGTTATACAGAAGTACCTGGTCATTTGGTTCGAAGTGGCGTGAGATGATCTTCCTATCATGATATGCCTTTGTATGCTCCTTGTACAACTTTGAGTTCTCATAAGCATGGTGGCGAAATTCATCTAACTCATTAAGCTGTATCAAACGCCTCTCTGCTGCAGGTTTGAGATCGAAGTTCATCTATTTGATAGACCATCTAGTCTTGTGCTCAAGCTCAACTGGAAGGTGACAAGCTTTCCCATTGGGGAGATGAAACGGTGTAGTCCCAAGTGGCATCTTAAACGCAGTCCTGTAGGCCCATAACGCATTATCGAGCTTAGCAGATCAATCCTTCCTAGTCTTTCCCACTGTCTTCTCCAGAATCTCCTTGATATGTCGGTTTGAAACCTCAACCTGTCCACTAGTCTGAGGGTGATATGGAGTGGCCACACGGTGATTAACTCCATGCTTCTTAAGCAACTTTTCGAAGACCTTGTTGATGAAGTGATAACCGCCATCACTTATCACAATCCTAGGCACTCTAAATCTGGGGAAGATGATAGTCTTAAACAACTTAAGAACTACTGAGGAGTCATTGGTCGGGCTAGCAATCGCTTCAACCCACTTAGATACATAGTCCACAACAACCAATATGTACTTATTCCCATAAGAAGGTGGGAATGGTCCCATGAAATCGATTCCCCAACAGTCAAAGACTTCAACCTCCAGGATGAAGTTCTGTGGCATCTCATGTCTCTTGCTTATCTTCCCTCTCCTCTGACACACATCACACAGCGAAACAAACAACTGAGCATCCTTAAACATCGTAGACCACCAGAAGCCTGCTTAAAGCAATTTAGACACTGTCTTGAAAGTTGCAAAGTGTCCAGCGTACTCAGAGCCATGGCAGTGATACAACACATTCTCAGCTTCAGACTGCGATGCAACGTCTGTAGATACCATCAGAACAGTTCTTGTACAACTAGGCTCATCCCAATAACAGCGCCTGATTTCCCTAAGGAATTTCTTCTTAGCATAACCTTTAAACACATCAGGCTCATCTTCTGCAGCAAGATAATTGGCTATATCGGCGTACCTAGGTCTAGTAGAGAGAGAAGATTGGCTGATTTCAGCTATGAACAAGTCAGCTTGACCATCAGAAACTTCTGCATGTGTCCGCGATTGATGTCGATCGATGTTGAAAGTGATGTCGATCGACGCTGAATGTAATCGGGCACTGGACAACGAGCTTGATCGATTTCCCTTCGTGTTTTCGAATCCAGTGTCGATCGACATTGAGTGAGTGTCGACCGACACTTGTTCTGTAACTCGTGCAGAATGCAGAGAACCTACACAATCCGTCTGAAACCTGTCTCAACCTTATAGATGTTCTCTTCTGGTAGAAAATTATTAATGGGAACGTTTTCATCGATCTTGATCAGTGACAGATGATCAGCAACACCGTTTTCCACTCCTTTCTTATCCCTCACTTCTATATCAAAATCTTGAAACAGCAAAATCCATAGAAGCAACCTTGGCTTAGCATCCTTCTTCTGCATCAAGTACATAAGTGCAGAATGGTCTGTGTGCACAACTACTTTGGATCCAATCAGATACGGACGAAACTTCTGAAAGGCTAAAATAACTGCTAGCAACTCCTTCTCAGTTGTTGCATAGTTCTTTTGCGCATCATCAAAAGTCCTACTACCATAGTAGATAGCATAAAGCTTCCTGTCCTTCTTATGACCAAGTACAGCTCCTACTGCATAGTCGCTAGCATCGCACATCACCTCAAAAGGCAGATCCCAGTCTGGAGGTTGCACAATTGGAGCAGAAATCAGAGCTTGTTTCAGCTCCTGGAATGCAGAATGACACTCATCTGTGAACTCAAACTTCACATCCTTGCATAGAAGTGCAGTGAGTGGTCTAGCTATCTTGCTGAAATCTTTAATAAACCTCCTGTAAAATCCAGCATGCCGAAGAAAAATCCTCACTCCTTTTACTGAATCCGGCGCTTGCAATCCTGTCATCACCTCAATCTCAGCACTGTCCACTTCAATTCATGCCTCAGATACTTTGTGCCCAAGTACAATTCCATTTCTGAACATGAAATGACATTTCTCCCAATTAAGAACCAAATGCTTTTCCTCACATCTAGCTAGCACCTTACACAGATTATCTAGATAAGCATGGTAAGATGGTCCATAGACAGAAAAATCATCCAAGAAGACCTCCATAAAATCTTCAATCATGTATGTGAAGATAGACATCATGCATCTCTGAAATGTCGCAGGAGCATTACTCAGTCCAAATGGCATTATGCGGTATGCAAAGGTGCCATAAGGACATGTAAAGGTGGTCTTCTCCTGATCCTCAGGATGAATAGGGATCTGAAAGAAACCAGAATAACCATCCAAAAAGCAGTATTATGGATGATTTGCCAACCATCTGATCAATGAACGGTAGTGGAAAGTGGTCTTTTCTGGTAGATGCATTCAACTTCCTGTAGTCTATGCACATCCTGTAACCAGTGATCGTTTGTGTAGGAATCAGCTCATTCATGTCATTCTTCACCACTGTGACTCCTCCTTTCTTAGGAACTACATGGACTGGAGTGACCCAATCACTGTCTGAGATAGGATAAATGATCCCAGCATGCAGCAGCTTCTTTATTCAAATAAGCATTAACAATAACAGGATAGGTAGAATTCTGACCAAGAAATGCATATTTGAGGCCTGCAGGCAGCTGCTTCAGATCGATCTTTGGAGCCTTCTCCTCCCTCCAATCTCCAAGTGTGGCAGCTTTCTGTGAAGTCCCAACCAGCTCCTCTTGAGCTACCAACTGCATCACATGCTCACTAGCATCCATCAGTCTCAAATACCCAACAAAAGAATCATCTTTCACCTCCAAATCTTGCCCATCACTCATCAAAGCTCTCTCCAAAGGGTCAGGAGGATGCATCTGATGGAAGAATTCTGCAGCTAGATTATCCAATGTATCCATATAGAAATTCTGCCCATCGATAGTAGGATTTCTCATCAGCTTGTCCATATCGAAATTCATCACCAAATCACCCACATTTAGTCCAATCATTCCTCGCTTCACATCAATAATAGCACCAGCTGTAGCGAGGAATGGTCTGCCCAAGATAAAAGGATCTTTAGGCTCTTCATTGTACTGCAAAACTACAAAATCTGTGGGGATTATACATTCACCAATCTTCACCGGTACATCCTCCAAGAGACCTTCAGGAATTCTTATAGAGCGATCAGCTAGAATCAGAGAGATCCTAGTGGGTGTGAAATCTATCATTCCCATCTGCTTAGCAATTGAGTATGGCATCAGGTTAACACTCGATCCCAGATAAAAAAGCGATCTCTCAAACCTGTCTCTGAAGATAGTGCAGTCTAAGATAAAGCTTCCTGGATCTTTCGGCTTTTGCGGAACTCTGTTCTGGATGACAGCACTACAGACTTCATTGATCATCATTACACACTCCTCATCTCCCATGTCAGATGTTAGCATCTGTTTCAAACCCCGATTCATCACTGGGTTGTTGTTGATAGCATCCAACAATGGCATTGGAAGAGTGAGCTTGCTCTGCGTAGTAGTGTATTTAGCTTTTAATCGTTCGAATTTGGACTGCTTCGGGTTTCTTGGGAAAGGTATCTTGGGTTTATACACCTTCCCATCAACAACATGGGCTTTTTCTTAGCATCAGATGCTGTACGCGATTGATGTCGATCGACGTTGGATTGATGTCGGATGACACTTGTCGATTTTCCTTTGTAATCGATCCCATAATCGACCCTGGTCGATTTCTATTCGTCACGAGGACTCGAAGAAGTGTGTGTCGATTGACACTTAAGGGTAGTGTCGGTCGACACTAACTGCTCGGCTTCAATTTCCTCTTCCTCCAATTTTTCTAACTCCACGAGTTCCTTAGCATTCAAATGCAGTTTGGGGACAGTTTGCAGCTCTGTCCCACTCCTTAATGTGATCGCATTGCAGTGATGCTTAGGATTGGTGTATGTCCTTCCAGGGAAGAATCCATCTTGCCTCTTAACAGCTCCAGGAGTTTGAGCAACTTGAGTATCCAATTGCTTCACATGTGTGCTCATTTAGATCAGTGTAAAGTGCATCTATCTTCTTGTTGAAGTCCACAGTAGTCTTTGTCTACCCCTCAAGTAACTGCTCCATCATAGCTTCCAATCTACTCTCATGAGCATTAGTAGCAGGAGGTGTCTGATAAGAAGAAGCTCCATAGGTCCTCTGATAAGAGTTTTTCTGCTGAAAAGGTTTCTGAAAAGCAGGTTTCTGACCAAACCTAGAAGAGTTTTGATTACTTGTGAAAGCACTCTTCTGGCCACTACCAGTATAAAATTTGTTACCTTGCTGATTTCCAAACTTGTTTCCCTGAAATCCAGAACCAGCGATGTAGTTCACATCTTCTTCCTCACAGCATTCCTCATCCTCAATTACCTCAGCCTCTTGAGCAAAGTGGACAGCTTTCTTTCCAACCAGCAAGCTGTGAACAATGTCTAGCTTATTATTCATCTCAGCTATCTGTGAACTGTTAGTGATGAGGTCATAGAACCAGAAGCAGAAGATCCAATGCCCATCATAAGGAAAGGTACATTGACAACATCAGCAACAAAGGATTTGAGGAACCAAGTCAATGAAGCTGTGCAAAGTGTACTGAATCAAGCTACTGGCCAAGAGCAAGAACAAATCATCATCAGGATGGACAACCCAACACTATTCAACTCAGCTCAAAAAGGGCTAACCATATGTAGCATCACCACTAGCTCAGGAAGTAGCATCGACACTAGCTCCGGAAGTAGCATCGACACTAGCTCAAGCTGTCGAGGCCAGAATGCTACGAGTGAAGAAGGCTTCTGATCAACAGCCAAGGACATACCAAACATAAGCTAAGGTATGAGTTTCATTTATACACATTATATGACCGTTGTTTCTTTGTTTTTCAGGATTAATTCTTTGTTTCCCTTAGTAGTTTAAATCATAAAAGTAGCCATTGTACTCTTTATTTCATTAGGTCCAAATCGAGTCAATACTCTCCTTTTATGTTTTATTTGCTTCAAGTCCCCTAGAAGGGCATAGCTGTTTGGACTGTTTATAAAGTCCCCTCTCACAGCCGTATATCATTTACCCTAGATCAATAAAGTACACCGAGTGTTTTCTTCAAGCAAAGAAACCGCAACCTTGTTTTCTCTCTTGTTTTCTGTGATTCAAACAAAGAGAAAGCTTCTGCCTTATCAAGATTCAGACTCACAGGATCTTGTGGCGACTTCAATCCATTCCATCCATTGATTGCTTCTGAGAGAGCTCTTAAGCCAGCAGGAACAATCCCATCTCTATTCACAATCCATCCACTTCGATCCAACCAAGAGAGCTCTTAAGCCAGTGGTTAGATCTCCATCAACCCATCAACCAAGCTTCTGCCTAGGGGCTACATCATTTGGTATCAGAGCCGAAAGGCTCCTAAACAAGTGTTTTCTATCCATAATCCCCTTTTTACTTTCATTAGTTTTCATTTGTATTCAAAAAAATAGAGCATATAAGAAAGTTCATAATCTTTTCCTTTTGATTATTTGTTTGATTTGATTTCTCTGCATAAAACTCAAAAAAAAATCTGTTTGTTTCTACTATTTACCTTATTAGTTTTGTTAGTTTTCGAAATCCCCACTCAAAAATAAAAAAAATATATTTATTTCCATTTCTCTCTTCACCGGTTTCTCAAGAAAATGAAAACTCTATGTTGTCTCATTAATCTTGCATCCTTAGCTTTAAATTTCGAAATTTTCCCTTTCTTTATACAAAATAAAAATAAAAATAAAAATATTTCATTGTTACCATTGAGTTTTACCATTCGCTTTCTCTTAAACTTCTTTGTTAGACCTTGATACTCTCTTATATCAGTTTCAGGTACAAGGACTCATGGAAGAAGAGGCTGGGCGAGATCAAATCACCATGAATCAACTTCTTGAAACCATGAGAGACATCAGTGGCAGGCTCACTCAGCTGGAGCAGAGACTTATTCCTCGAGCACCAAGAGAACCAATCCGCAACTTGAATAGAAATCATCGGCAGCAAGAAGAAGAAACAACTGATGAGTAAATGCCTGAGTTAGAAGAGGATGAGATACCTCCTGATCTAAATCAAGGAGGCAGAGGGTTTAACAAACATGGCAGAGGCAGAGGAAGAAGAAACAATCATCAGCCTAGGCCTGGAGTTAGAGACAGAGGCAATGAGGATGATGATCAGAGGCATGGCGGCAAAGATCTGAAACTCACAGCACCTACTTTTGCTGGAAAGGTGAATCCAGATGCTTATCTGGATTGGGAAAGAAGAATGGAGTACATATATGAGCACTATACTCTGAAGCAAGAAAAGTCTCCTTAGTTGCGGCTCAACTCACTGACAATGCGTTGGCATAGTGGGACAGAGAAGTATCTGAGAGAAGGAGATTAAGACATGGTCAGATAAGCAGTTGGGACGACATGAAGTATGCTCTAAGGAAGAGATATGTACCATCTTAATACCATAGGGATCTTCAGGAGAGGTTCAGAAAACTCTCCCAAGGAAAAAAATCAGTTGAAGAATATTTTGAGGAGTTTGAAACCATGAAGAACAAGCTGGAGGTAGATAACTCAGAAGAGACTTTGATGGCTCAGTTTCTAGATGGTCTTCAGGACAGGATTGCACGCAAGGTAGAGCGACAACCTGAGCGACAACCTTATGAGGATCTTGAAGGCTTGTTACATTTAGCTGTCCAAGCTGAGCAACACATCAAGAGGAAGGTTGCTGCAACCAGTAGAAGCAGGACAACTTGGAATGAACCTCAAAGGAACCTAGAAAAGGGCAAGACAGTAGAAGCGGATTCAAAAATCAAGAAATCCAACTATGAGCAACTCAAGGGTAACAAACCAGACACAAGCAGTAGCAAGGCTCCACCTCAAAGGTCCAGAGACATTACATGTTTCAAATGCCAAGGGAAAGGCCATTATGCTAGGGACTGCCCAAACCAGAGAGTGATGGTTTTAAGGGACAGTGACGACATTGTGTCAAAAGATGAGTCAGAGCTTGAGCCGTCTAAATCAGATGAAGAGGTGACTGATTATCCAGACGTGGGAGAGATACTTGTGACCAGGAGAGCCCTTAGTGCATTGTTTGAGCCAGAAACAATTCAAAGAGAGAACATCTTTCATTCCAGATGCACCATTGATGCCAAGGTATGTAGCCTGATCATAGATGGAGGATCTTGTACTAATGTTGCTAGTGCTTACCTTGTAGATAAGCTGAAGCTGCAAAAGACCAAGCATCTAAGACCATACCGATTAAGGTGGCTCAATGATGAGACTGAGATGAGGATAGCTGAGCAAGTCATGGTACCATTCAGCATAGGTAAGTACCATGATAAAGTGAAATGTGATGTTGTGCCAATGCAAGCAGGTCATCTACTCTTAGGGAGGCCTTGGCAATTTGATAAAGAAACTGTGCACAATGGAAGGACCAAAATCTACAGCTTCACACACCAGAACAAGAAGCACAACCTAGCTCCATCAACACCACAAGAGGTGTATGAAATGCAGAAAGCAATGGACAAAGGTTCCAAGGTAAGTAAGACCAATCTTTTTGTTTCACCTTCTAATGTTCTGAAATCTTTGGAGCACAAAGAACATGTACTACTCATGATCTTTAGAGAATGGTATCTTTCAGGTTCAGAAGAGCAGGAGCATCCCTTAGCCGTGACTGAGCTATTGGACATATTCAAGGATTTCTTTACAGAGAACATACCAGCTGGACTCCCACCTTTGAGAGGCATTGAACACCAAATTGATTTAGTACCAGGAGCTCCATTGCCCAACAGGCCAGCTTATAGAGTGAATCCGGAAGAAGCTAAAGAGCTGGAAAAGCAAGTTCAAGAGCTTATGTCAAAGGGATATATCAGGGAAAGCTTGAGTCCATGTGCTGTACCAGTTCTACTCGTCCCAAAGAAGGATGGTACATGGAGAATGTGTGTTGATTGCAGGGCCATCAACAACATTACAATCAAGTACAGACATCCTATCCCAAGACTTGACGACATGCTTGATGAGCTAAGTGGAGCAACCATCTTCTCAAAAATAGACTTGAAGAGTGGATATCACCAAGTCAGAATGAAAGAAGGATATGAGTGGAAAACAGCCTTCAAAACCAAGCAAGGGTTGTATGAATGGCTTGTCATGCCATTTGGTCTCACCAATGCTCCCAGCACATTCATGAGACTAATTAACCAGGTTCTAAGAGCTTTTATTTGCAAGTTTGTGGTAGTATATTTTGATGACATACTGATTTAGAGCCACTGCTTAGATGATCATGTTAAGCATCTAGAACAGGTTATGCAAACAATTAGATCAGAAGGACTTTATGCAAACTTAAAGAAATGCATATTTTGCACTGGTCAGTTGGTTTTCCTAGGATTTGTTGTAAGTTCACAAGGACTTAAGATGGATGATGAGAAGATCAAGGCAATACAAGATTGGCCAACACCTACCACAATAGGACATGTCCGGAGCTTCCATAGTCTAGCAAGCTTCTACAGGAGATTTGTCAAAGACTTTAGTACCATAGCCGCACCTCTTACTTCAGTGATCAAGAAGGACTTTGAATGGGGAGAGGCTCAGGAACAAGCATTCACACGGCTCAAAACCAGTCTCACCAATGCACCAATATTGGTACTCCGTAACTTTGATAAAATGTTTGAGATTGAGTGTGATGCTTCTGGTACATGGATAGGTGCAGTATTGATACAAGGATGCAGACCACTAGCTTACTTTAGTGAGAAATTGAGTGGTGCAACACCGAACTACCCAACATATGACAAAGAGTTGTATGCTCTGGTAAGATCACTGGAAACTTGGCAACATTAATTGCTTTCTAAAGAGTTTGTGATACATACAGATCATGAGACTCTAAAGCACCTAAGAGGACAGACTACTCTTAAAAAAAGGCAGCAAAGTGGTTGGAGTTCATAGAAACTTTTCCCTATGTGATCAAGTACAAGAAGGAGAAAGAAAACATTGTGGCAGATGCACTACCAAGGCGCCATGCTCTCATAACAACAATGGAAACTAAGATCATGGGGTTTGAGCATATCAAAGACATGTATGCTGATGATCCAGACTTCAAGGACGTGTATCAGGAGACATCTAAGGCAGCATTTGGAGTGTTCTATCAGCAAGATGGTTTTCTGTTCAAGGAGAAGAAACTGTGCAGTCCACAAGGTTCCATGAGGGAGTTGATCACTAGAGAAGCTCATGGAGGAGGTTTGATGGGGCATTTCGGCAGAGACAAGACTTATAGTGTCTTGAAGGAGCATTTCTTTTGGCCACACTTGAAGAGAGATGTGGAGAGGTTTTGTGCCAAATGCATCACATGCCTAAAAGCCAAGTTCAGGTTACATCCACATGGTTTATATATGCCTTTACCAATTCCTAACACACCATGGGTGGACATTTCAATGGATTTTCTTTTAGGACTGCCCAAGATCAACAACAAGGATTCCATCTTTGTACTTGTTGATTGGTTTTTTAAAATGGCTCATTTCATTGCTTGCAACAAGACTAATGATGTTGTGCAGATAGTGAAAGGAATTTCTAGCAGTTCCTAATCCGATTAGGCAACCCTAAGTATAAATTTCAAGCCTAGGATCTAGGATTCATGCTTAGAGTTGAATCTACATTCTCATATCTCGAATATACCTGGATGATTTGCAGCGGAAGATGATTAGGTATTCGAGATTCACGAGCGTCTCAGGTGCTGCGCCTTTACTGGTATCCACACGCACATAAACTGGAATCCGCCGGGATGCTAGTGCCGGGAGATCGGATCTCTCTAGGATATCTCTGTTTCTGAGAGGCGGCAGCGATTAGGCTAAAAACTTGTGTTCCAGGTCGTGCTATATCACATATATATAGACCTGGGAAAACCTAATTAATTACCGGACCGAACCGAGATTAATTAAGTAATTGAATCGAAACATTGTTTCGATCTGCGCCTTTGCATCAATCGACACAACACTTGTGTCGATCGACACACCATCAAAACACGTATATTAATGTGTATCAAATACACATTTGATCATTACATTAATGATCGTTCCCACATGAAGTACATCCAGTCTGCTTAGTGTGTGACCCTGTAGGATCATATAATACTAGTAATGAGTTCACAACTCACATATCATAAGTGGTTTCTAGCAAAACATTATGACCATCTAGTATTGTATGAATGTCTAATCTCGACAACACAACTATCTCTAGAGTGATTACAGGTGTGATTTCAGGACATTCCCAACAATCTCCCACTTGTACTAGAATCATCTATTCCCATAATCCCTTCGTCTCTATATCTCGATCTGGCATAAGGCAAGAACTGTGTCATCCTTATTAAGCCAAGATCATGTTCATCGAACTCCGATTTATACTGACAAGACAAACGACTGACAATCACCTCGTTTGAGTGTGGCCCTGAGATATTTATCTCCTGTTATATAGGAGGGACAAATCCCATCTTGTTCCATTCCTGTTTCTTCACACACTTCATGATACGCCCAATCAATGCCCTTATAATCACCAGTTACGGCTGACGTTTGACAAAGTTAAAGCGGACCAATTCACATGTAATAAAACATGATGAACTCAGGTCTAAGGACTATACTCTATAGTTGTAATGAAAACTCTCATGACACTTATATAACTATCCTGTAGAGCTCTCATTAGCGGGTCATGTCCGATCCTGTGTTCTCTTATTAATGACTCCATGAAACTCAGTCATCAGTCACCTCACATACTAGTCTCACGCGGTTGTTAATGTCCCACTTTAACAACCTTGACCAGGGACTAACATAATTTATGTCATTTATCATTTATAGGGTTTCATGATCAAGTCACATACTTGATGACCTATAAAATGTCATAAATTACTTTGGGACTATTATTTAATAACCATAATTAAATAATACTGATGTCAGATTTCATTAACATAATCATATTATGTTTATATGACCATCATATCATAAGTAAAATCAACAACAACAACTCCCACTATAATTAAGATCACATCTTAAGACATCTAATGCCTTTAGCAGTAGTCCGACCCTCATTCGCCCTTGCTCAGCGTGTGTCGAAGGACACTGCGTCTGGCTAAGAGTAATGCCAAGAGTCATTGGCATGAAGCCCTTCTTGGAATCATGCATACTGGACCTGTGCAAGACCTTATCACCATAAGTATCTTGACACAATCCAATTAGCTTGTCCAATCTATCTCTATAGATTATTATTCCAAGAATGTATGCGGCTTCTCCCATATTTTTCATCGAAAAACAACTTTCGAGTCAAGTCTTAACAGACTAAAACAATGGAACTTCATTTCCGAGAAGCAGTATGTTATCAACATACAATACTAGAAATGCAACTGCGCTCCCACTAGTCCTATTGTAAACACACGGTTCCTCTTCGTTCCTGACGAAGTCAAAACTTTTGACTGCTTCATCAAAACAAAGATTCCAAATCCGAGATGCTTGCTTCAATCCATAAATAGATCGATGAAGCTTGCACACCTTCCTATCAGCATTAGGATCAATGAAAAACTTCAAGTTGTGTCATGTACACATCCTCTTCCAGAATTCCATTAAGGAAAACTGGTAAAGAAGTCTTTGACAAACCTCCTTCGGAAGTTGGCCAGTCCATGAAAGCTCCTTACATTCCCAATGTTGCTTTGTGTTGACCACTCTTGGATTGATTTAGTATTTTATTCATCTACTTTGAGCCCCTGTGAACTTACAAGAAAGCCTAAAAAGACCAATTGATGAGTGCAAAACATCCATTTCTTCAGGTTTTCATATAAGTTCTCTAGGCGCAGTGTGTTAATAACCATCTCTAATTTTTCAAATGATCAAACAAGAACGTACTATATATGAGGATACCATCAAAATATACAACTATAAACTTACAGATGAAGACTCGGAGGACATGGTTCATCAACCTCAAGTATGATGGTTTGTTGGGTAATGGTGCTCCTGGTACAAGGTCTATTTGATGCTCTATTCCCCTGATTGGTGGTAATCCTGGTGGTATGTCCTCTGGAAAGATGTCCTTGAAGTTGTCCATCAAGGTTACCATCTATGTGGGTAGGTCTCATTCCTCAGTTCTAACAAACAAACCTTCCTTAAAGATCATGAGTAATACTTGTGTCTTTTATTAAATAGCTTTAAGAACATTTTTAGGTGTAATATATAAGTTGGTTTTACTTATATTTGCACCCTTTGTCATGGTAGTTTGCATCTCATGAACCTCATGTGGTGTGAGTGGTGTTAAGTTGTGCTTCCTGTTGTTGTGAGTAAAGCTATTGAAGTTGAAGTGTCCATTATACATTGTTTCTTTGTCAAATCGCCATGGTCTTCCAAGGAGAAAATGACCATCTTGCATAGAGATTACATCACACTTTACTTGATCATTGTACTTTCCAATGGTGAATGGCACAATAACATGCTCAGCAAGGTCCAAATCAATCTCATAATTTAACCACTTCAATATGTAGGGGTCTTGGATGCTTAGTAGTTTTAGTAGTAATGGTAATACTAAAAAATGTACTCCATTCTTCTCCCAATCCAAGTATGCTTCTGGATTGACTCTACTAGAACATGGATTGAGCTCCTTGCTGCCATGCCATTGTATGTCCTCTTCATGATCTCTCTCTCTCTCTGGACCTTCCTCTGTTTCTGCCTCTATCATGTCTCCTAGGCAGGTTAGGTTCAGGTGGTGGAAGGTCAGCATCATCTTCCAAGCTTGGCATATCCTCATTAGTTTCCTCTTTAGCTGCTCTCTAGTTCTGTCCTACAGCTGCACCATGGATAGGCCCTCTCCTAGGTGGAGCTTGTTGATGTTCAAATGCAGTCATGCATGCACTGATGCTTTGCAGAGCTTCTTGCAAGTGTGTCATGGTAACTTGTGCGTTTCTTGATTCTTCTCACATTGTTGTTGTTTTTCCTGCTCGTGAAAATTTTAAAAAGTATCAACGGTCGAAAATAAATTTTATCAATGCTTTGATTTCGCAGAAATATATCCTATGAGTGTCAAAGGTCTCCTTAAAGGAAAGCTAAGCAAAATAATTTGAAATATGCAAAGGAAGGATCAAATATGCAGAAAAATGGTGTTTCCTAAATTGGGAAAACCGTGTAACACTTAAGGAACACAACAACTATTTCTTTTATTTTATTGATATGATTTTTGAAATGTATGCAAATAAGGAAGCCTAAAATAAACACAAACAAGTTTTTATGGTTTTTGTTTTAGGAGAATCAGATCAAACAAAGAAATCAAACGAGAATGGGATAAACTATTTTTTATGCTTTTCGAATGGCAATGAAAACAAAAACAAAGAACTACATGCATGATGATCTTTTTGAGATTTTCTAATGCAAAACTTAACTAAAATAATATGGCAGTAATTATAACAATGAAAAAAAAATTTATGTGGTTTTTGATTTCGAAATAAGAACAAAAACAAAGAACAGAACAAAATGAAAAGGCAAAGATAAATTGATTTTTGGGATGGATACACCTGATTGGGGAGTTTAGGGTCTGATACCAGATGACGTAGGATCAAGAGGTGTTGGTCTCACATGAAGATGTTTTGATGGAGTTTGTAAATGGTTGTAGAACACTTTTAACAGAAACGATGGATGATGATGGATTGGATAGAATGAGATGGAGAATTAACAAAAGAACGAACGTTTCTCCTCGTTGTTTCTATCGGATGGGATGGACTTTATCTGTGGATCTAGGGTGGAATTATAGACTCCACACAACCTGTTGGAGAAGGAAGTGATAAGTATGTACTCTATGAATCTCAAGGAATCACACACAAGAGAAACACATAATGAAAGGTTCTTTGCTTGCATTTGAAATTATTACTAGGAAATTACGTGAATGATACAAAGGAAAGGACTAAGACTTATGGCATAATACAACTTAATGAAAAAGCAGATTTGATGGAAACTAAAATCGGAAAGGGATTGGCTTGAAAACTAGCCGTTGGGTGGTGAGGGTCTGTGGGGGGTTTGAATATGGTAACTATGATTGTCAAAAAGAATAGCTTGGAATTATTTTCTCTCATGTATTCTAGAAACTCATTGAATGGTATTTGAGTCTCTGGCCATCCTTATATACTTCGCATGATGCTGAATAAGGAAACTCCTTGATATTCTTGTAAACCGGCAAAAATGGTATTGCTAATGTTTTCTGGTGTGTTTGATCTATTTCCTTGGGCTCCTATTTAAATAGTTCTCCCCTTTGTATCTCTTGTTCCTTAGATTTGATAAGTTTAATCTCCTTTGCAGGCAAAGTCTCCAAATGAGTTTGGTCTTCCAAAATGTTCTTCTCGGATGCATTGAGCAAAGTTATGCTCTTTGGTGCTTTTGGTTCTTCTATAATGATCCGATGGAAGTGATCCTAATTTGGGTTGTTGCATTGCTTGTCTTTAATATCTGTTATGTAAATGGTCTTTAAATGGTGATGATCCTACTTTGGTTCAATTCGAGTCTCCTGAATAATCTCCACCTTAAGTAGTTTTTGTTTAAGCTCTTCATGATCCAAAAGTGTGATTGAGTTCTCTATTGAGTTGTTATACTCTTGTCTTAAGCTCCTGGTGCATGCTCTGGTCCTTGTTGTTTGCCTCATGTTTGGGATCATGATCTCTTGCTCAGCTTCCTTGGTTGGGCTTATCTCCATGTCCCCATCATATGCATTGAGTGATGAAAAATACAATGAAGATTATGATAGAGCACCAAGACGAGTAAAGGATATTGAGGACACCTCTAGAAAGGAAATCAAGGATTTGAATAAGTTGGAAAAATTACTCCTAGATAATGAGAATAAAGAGATCTACTTCATTGGAAATGATGGAGAAAATCAAGAGGTTATTGAAATGGATAAAGAGGAAGTAACCTACTTGGATAATCAAGGCCAATACGAACAAAACTTCAATAACTATAGGAGACAAGGTTATCAACCTCAACAAGGATTTTTGTCTTTCAGTAAACAACAAAGTTATGCTCTTAGACCAAACTACCAAGGGAAGAAAGGAGATTTTCAACCTAAGCTTCCTTTCAACCCTTTACCTCAAGCTTCCACCTCCTTCGCTCAAGGTTCTGAAATGAAGACCATGCTTCAAAGAATCATCCAAGGACAAGATAATGGAACCACGGACTTTAGCAACAAAATGGTATACGTGGGCAACAAAGTTGACTCCAAATTCAAGGATCCTTGAGCTCTAGTGTTGGACATGGGAGAAGCTTAAGGGAAGGCTGATTATACCTAAAAAAAATCTTTGCAATACCATCCACTCAAATGCGAGAAGGTAAGTTCAATAGCTGAGATTGAAGCACTCATATATGGTTCTTCTATCGAAAAGAAATCATCTCCGAAAAGTCTCGACCAGCAATCAAAAGTTCAAGCCATGCCCTCAAGCTTAATGACTCAAAAAAGCTTGCATGGGAGAAAGTTCCATATTTATCCTTTGTATATATGCTTTAAGTTTTTTTATCTTTGCTAGTCAATGTTGATGTATCTTTTGAGTATTTATAGGTATTGGTAAGGTAGTATAATCAAAAGAAAGAAGGAAAGACATGCAAAAATCTGCCCGACCCATCACAGTAGAGCCATAACGGACCAAGTGATAGAGCAAATTTTATCCCTATATTCTACTGCAAGTGCACATATGTGATTGTAGTATTAAAGGGTATCGATCCACAGAGACTCAAGTTCACACAACAGATTATATGCTTTCGAATTAAGCTAAGTCAATCAGATGAAAGCAGTAAACGATGCAAGTAATTTAAAAGAGTGTTTTCAAAGGGAGAAAAACACTAGACTTAGGAAGTTCTCAGGAAATCATGCAATGTTAGACACTTAACTAATCATGATTCAGATTAAGCACATGTTCAAGAACTAGAATCACAATATCAAATAATACAACTCTCGCTGCAATTATTATCTGTCTAGCAACCTAACAATTCAAATCTCTTTGCAATCTTAAAGTTCTAGACAAGCATTAATAGCAAGTTCTTTAGTTCACAATTCTCCTAAACCAAATCTTTCTATATCTAGTCAAATTGCTCACACTAAGTTCTGTCAGATTATAATTCACAATCTCGTGTCAAATTATTTATCAAAGATCTAAACTCTAGGTGATCAATCCAGAATTCAGTTTTAAATCTCAACTTAGGCGATGAACAATAGATTAAGAGTCCTAATTAACTAGTTATCTAACAAGGCATAAATCCCTATGAGAATCCTAAATCTAACAGAGGTTACTACTCAGACATGATATTAATCAGATGAAACATATTTGAATAGAAAACCAAAGACTGAATAGATATAATAGATGGGGTTCTGGATCCTTCTCTCAAAGGTTACAAGTAGTAGAATCAGCCCCAAGAAAATCTCTCAATCTCCAAATCCAAAAGCCAAAAAAAAGCAAGAACAAAAGATAGGAGAAAACAACTCTCCAAAACCCTATTAGGAGACTAAACACGTTTTGGGGCTAAATTAGAAATAAAGAAACTTTTGGACTTTCTTGCAATTCTTCAAAAGATGCAATAACTCGCGCATGATGCAAGTCGGACCTCAGTGTCGACCGACACTAAGAGTGGTGTCGGTCGACATCAACTCCTGATCGCGGCTCCAACTTCAACTCCTTGCAGAAATCTCCAGAAACGTCCCAAAACTCCTAAATTTTCTCCAAACGCATGCTTACTTGTAAAAGACTCGATAGACTCGAAATACAAGGTTAAAGACTCTATATATACACTTATATCAAGGTTAAAAACCTAGAAAAACCATGATTATCAACTCCCCCACATTTAGCTTTTGCTTGCCCTCAAGCAAACATAAAACCAAAGTATAAAAAGAGGTTTGAAAACAAAGAAACTCATTTCGTCTTAGGAACATCGCATTCACATTTACTTAGTCACACATATGGAAACATCCCTGCAGAGATCAAGACCACAATGTACTTCCCTCACACTTAGCAACTGTCCCAGGTAAACTCCACACTCAAGTCAAGACATTCAAATTCGCTACACTAACCTCTGTATATAATTAAGTGCGGCCTCACCTAGGGAGTATCGATCAGATGATACATGGACTCTACCCAGTCAGTACCTGACCACCAAACTATCGGTTTCTGGTTCCTTTCTTTTCCCTTTCTCCCTTAGCAACTGATTTTTCCCCACTGGGTATCATTTTATTTTTTATCAGTGCTCTTCCCTTTTTATTCGGGGTGCAACTTTGGACATGTTTCCATGGATGCACATGAGGTAATAGGGGTCTCTACCACTCCTGTGACCACTTCGAAGCTACTAGCTTATCCGCAATTTATCTTTTTTTTTTTACTTTCAAGAGAGGGGAACAAAAAGAACCATACTCAGACAAGTTTACAAGATGTGTTAGGCACGTCAGAGGAATCCGATCCAAAGATACCAAGCCCCTATGTGAGAGAATTTAGTCAAGATTAGAGGTGAAGTTAGTGGTGGATCCTATGAATACCTGAGAAGATATGGGTGTCTTTGGTAGGTTGATCCAGGTGTGGTTTTCTAACAGTCATAGAGCTACTGCAGATCTGTCCAATGGTTACTTAGTTCCTGTTCCAGCGAAAATTTCCTCGAAAAATCATAGTTTCATACTGATTTTGACTCAAAACAGTTTTGAAAACAAATAAAACCAAGGACCGACACTAAGAAAACAAAACACGTTCGTCAGTAACCACCTCCCCCCACACTTAAACTGCACTGGCCTCAGTGCAATCGCAGCTTGGGTTCGGACAAAATCAATCTGGAACGATATGAAAATGGAGTCAAAGTCTCGTACCTGAACACGCAGGCACAGTTCTAAGTATCATGGCCGGGTTAGCTCCGTTAGATCATTCAAAAGTCATGTCAAAAGCAATAGTAACATGCATAAACTCATAATCATCCAAGTTCCAGACAGATTGGACTAACAGACTGACCCAAAAGAAGACATAAAAATGACTCAAGAAAAAGAAAAGAAAAAGAAAACAAACACATAACCAGTAGCAACCAAGAAGCTAGAACTCCTGAGATTCCTCCTCATCCATCTCCTCAGAATCAGCAGCCTCCTCTATATCCTTATCCTCGGGAATCACAGGTGCAAGTGGTGTGGGCTGGCGACGACGTCGCTGTAGGTAAGAGACACGCTGTGCGCGACGACAGGAGCAGCCAAAAATACCATTCCACTTCTCTTTGATTGTACCAGTCATCCACTTCTGCCATTCTCTAGGAGGCATGTAAGGCCTGCATCATGCTCAGTAACTCTCGTCATCAGCAGCAAGGCCTGCATCATGCTCAGTAGAAGCATAAGCTCTAGAGGATGTGCCTCTAAGTACAACGGAGCGACGCGTACCAGCTCGAAAAAGCTCCACAGAAGGCAAAGGAGAGCATCAAAGGCTCATCAGTGATGCATGTAAGCTTAGGCTCGGGGAGAGGAAAGAGGTGCGCAACGCCAGATGAATTAGTAAAATTCCAAAAAGACTCTCTCCCTGTGATGTCTCCCTTAATCCAGTGCATACTCTTCAGATGTTCGAAGTTCATAGTAGACTTCATGGTGCTAATCGTCATCTGACTCCTGTCAATCCCAAAGAAGTCAAAAATAGGAGTCAAGAGGCTCCCCACATACTCTGCCTTCTGACCCTTTCCCTTGACTGGCTTAGTCTTTAGGTCCTCTAAATGGTGTGCAAACACAGATCCCATGTTCACGTCAGCTTCCAAGTGGGCATCCTGGTACTCCTCAACGTCAATGATCTTACCAATCCCAAAGTACACCAGTAAAAGCTCAGCTATCCGCATCAGTCCTGGCTCCATCTTGCATAAGATCGTGTTAGCGAACAAGCGTACAAGGTACCTCAAGACAGGATACCTCACTGCGGACTGTCGGCTAGTCTGGGAGTCATAATGCCCATTACCAAAGTGTGACCAGAACATCTGTACATCTCTCCACTGCTCAGGCAGATTCACTCTCTCTCTAGTCCTGTCAAACTCGTAGAAGTCGCAGAGCTCAGGAATGGTGATCCTGTATTGCACTCCCTTAGCCATGAAAGTCAGTACCCCTTCAGAAGCTTTTCTGACCACCTCATTAGTGTAGTACACTCGAACTGTCGCCATGAACTATCTGACCAGCTCCTCGTGCATATCATAGTGCTTGGTACATATGGTACCCAAACCAATCGTCCTCAGAATTCAGAGAACATCTTATCTGATCTTCAGCTTTGACATTGTGGTGTTGCAGGCAAACCGTGTGGGATTGATCGTGACGCCACACCAGGCGTTTTAGAAATGAATCATAATCATCCCACTGCTGCGAGATTGGCCTATGAGTGCAGGCGGTCTTCTTAGATTCTTCTTCAGGACTAAACTCCCAAACCCGATTGTACAGGAGCTTTCGCTTCTCCATCTGTGGCCATTGTGGGCGTGTCTGCAGATCGTGGATGTTAGTAGCAGCCGTATCATCCTCTGGCTGTGGTGCTGAACCAGAAGCAGAGGCTTCGGTGGCTCTTATTTGTCGTTTACCGCGTGATAGGGTCGGATGCATCTGCAAAACAAACACAGACAATCAAGAATGAGAAACTCAAATTGACCACGAAATCTGTATAGGAACCCTTTAATTCTTCTATCTCAACCAAAATAGGCAAGAATCAACCATGTAAACGAGCTAATTGAAGCAAAATTAGGAGTTTTTCACCTTAGGGCCGAAACTGAAAAAGAGACATTCAGAGACATACCTTTGCAGATCGAAGAAACAGACACTAGATATGGATAGAGCACTGAAAATCGTGTGGAATGGAGCTTTGAATCGTTGAAATCGGTTCAGAAACGAGGACGATGGAGATTTGAGGAGAGAAAATCGCAAGAGGCAAAAGTGAAGAATGAATTGTGTGTCCCGAGTTTTTAAAGGAACTTACCTCGTGTGTGTCGATGTCGATCGAAACTGGGATCAATGTCGATCGATATTTGTTCTCCTGGTCCAAAATCGACTCTGATAATCGACTGTGGTCGGTTTCTTTCCGTGCTCGAAATCTCCATATTTTAATGTCGACCGACACTAATGAAAACGTCGATCGACACTGGATCCTGAATGCTACGGGTTCTGCGGAACTTAACACAGAAATACCAAAACCAAAAAGATCAAAAAGCAAAACCAAAAATCTTAGTATTTACAACTTACCAGTGGGTTGCCTCCCACTCAGCGCTCGTTTAACGTCATTAGCTTAACTGTGCTGCGACTAGGCAGTGGGTGGATCATCCAGATGGACAATGTCGCCTTCTGGGATCTTAGCTTTCACCCAATAGTGTTTCACCCTTTGCCCATTCACTGTGAACTCCTCGCCTTTGGAATTTACCAAGATAACAGCTCAGTGCGGTCTAGCTTCCTTGACGGTAAAGGGACATGACCAACGAGAACGCAACTTTCCAGGGAACAATTGTAAACATGAGTTATACATAAGTACCTGGTCATTTGGTTCGAAGTGGCGTGAGATGATCTTCCTATCATGATATGCCTTTGTATGCTCCTTGTACAACTTTGAATTCTCATAAGCATGGTGGCGAAATTCATCTAACTCATTAAGCTGTATCAAACGCCTCTCTCCTGCAGGTTTGAGATCGAAGTTCATCTATTTGATATACCATCTAGCCTTGTGCTCAAGCTCAACTGGAAGGTGACAAGCTTTCCCATTGCGGAGATGAAACGGTGTAGTCCCAAGTGGCATCTTAAACGCAGTCCTGTAGGCCCATAACGCATTATCGAGCTTAGCAGATCAATCCTTCCTAGTCTTTCCCACTGTCTTCTCCAGAATCTCCTTGATATGTCGGTTTGAAACCTCAACCTGTCCACTATTCTGAGGGTGATATGGAGTGGCCACACGGTGATTAACTCCATGCTTCTTAAGCAACTTTTCGAAGACCTTGTTGATGAAGTGATAACCGCCATCACTTATCACAATCCTAGGCACTCTAAATCTGGGGAAGATGATAGTCTTAAACAGCTTAAGAACTACAGAGGAGTCATTGGTCGGGCTAGCAATCGCTTCAACCCACTTAGATACATAGTCCACAACAACCAATATGTACTTATTCCCATAAGAAGGTGGGAATGGTCCCATGAAATCGATTCCCCAACAGTCAAAGACTTCAACCTCCAGGATGAAGTTCTGTTGCATCTTGTGTCTCTTGCTTATCTTCCCTCTCCTCTGACACACATCACACTGCGAAACAAACAACTGAGCATCCTTAAACATCGTAGACCACCAGAAGCCTGCTTAAAGAACTTTGGACACTGTCTTGAAAGTTGCAAAGTGTCCAGCATACTCAGAGCCATGGCAGTGATACTACACATTCTCAGCTTCAGACTGCGATGCAACATCTGTAGATACCATCAGAACAGTTCTTGTACAACTAGGCTCATTCCAATAACAGCGCCTGATTTCCCTAAGGAATTTCTGTTGGAATTGTGTCCAGTAATCTCGGTACTGTCTCTAGAAAGTAAGAGTATGTCGAGATCAGACATAAGTCATATAATACTGGGGATCATGATGGCTTGCTAGAGTCCGCTCATGATCTATAAGTCTTGGACTTATTACCTTTATTATATGATCCCATATGGGTCACACGCCTAAGCTAACAGGAAAATGTGTTGGAACGGCTTAGCAGAAGTACGACAAAAGTGCCAGGCATTTGTCGTACTAAGAGAGAAAGATTAATGGGTCTGATTAAATGGGATTTAATCAGATTGGGCCCAAAAGCCCAAAAGGGAAAGAGAAGGCTTTTAATGACTAAAAGCCAAGTCTTTTCTCCCTAACCCTAGCCTCCACAGCCGCGGCCTCTCTCTCTCCCTGCGCGCCTCTCTCCTCGTGGTCTAGCAGCCATTTCCTTGTGAAGCGTGTGTGAACCTTTGGAGGATTCATCCCTCGGTGCATCTATCTGATCTCTGACCTGTTCAATTCCTTCCGCTGCAACAAACAGGTAAAAGGTGAGATCATGTAATGTTTCTGTTCAAGAGAACCTAGATCTGTATGTTTAGGATGATCTGAATCTGTGAATTACATCAGGATCAACTAAACGAATCCCTACAGTGGTATCAGAGCCATTGGTTCTTAGGATTTCTTGTTTAGATTCATTGTTTAGGTTGTTTAATCTGTTTAGAAGTGTTTTGAATCCATTACTGATAAGAAAAACACTTAAGAAACTGAATTGAATCCTGAACAAACGTTTGAAATCACAAAACCGAGCTATATGACTCGGGTTTTGTTGATCGGCCAAGGGAAAAACGACCGGCTTGGCCGGTTGGTTATCACGGCCGAGAGATGGCCGGTTCGGTCGGATCGATCGTGGCTCGGCCCAATCATGGATCGTCCCGTTCCGCCTCTCTCATGTCCCGATGCTTGCTTGACGTGCGAGAAAGATCGACCACGATCGCTTGGCGATCGCGTCCGTGATCTCGTACGGCTCGTCCCGATCGTCGCGTCTCGGCCAAGCATCGACCCGTCCCACGATCGTCCCGCCTGACCCGAGCTCGTCCGACTGTCCCGATCACACGCAAGCGTCCCGTCCGGCAATCCGAGCGTCTCGATCTCGGATCGAGCATGCGGCTTGCGGCTGGACGGCTCTTGCTCGACCGGTTAGGGTTTTGGGTGTAATTGGGCCGGTTCGATTTCGGTTAGGTGGTTCGGTTCAAAACTTAATTAAAATCAATCGTTCTGGTTTAATAAACAGATTTTAATAATTTTATTAAATCTGGTTAAACCGGGATAAGAAATCCAATGTCGAAAGAAATATTGGATTTAGTGCCTAAACCAGGAATTTCTAATTTGATTTGGTTGGACCAAATAAATTGAGAAATTCCGGTTTAGTAAATAACCGGTTGACAATTGTGGTCATCGTAGTAATTAAAACTTGGTTAGACCAGTTTTAATGAACCAGACCGGTTATGTCAATTAATTGGACAATTGGGTCATGTCTTGGACATGGACCAATTCTTGGGCCTCGGGCCAAGAAGTTAAAACAATTGGGCCAGTTATTTGAGTCTTTCTTCAGATTAATTTAAAATCTATTTTATAAAATTATAAAGTCGTTTTTAAATTAAAGTTTCCGAAATTTTGAAATTAGAAAGTTTCTTAAAATAGAAGTTTCTGAATTTGCGGGTTTTGGATTTTAAAGAAATTTCTAAAGTTAGAAAGTTTCCGTTTTTAGAAAGTTTCCAATTTTAGAAAGTTTCCAAAAATAGTAGGTTTCCATAAATAGAAAGTTTCCCGAAATAGTAATCTTCTATTTTGGGAATGATTTTAATAAGCCTACGAACCTCAAATAATATCAAGCGTTGGATGTCTTGTCCAGGCTATGTCAGCTGTCAAAGCCCATTCAATTGCATTCATGGCCTTACAGTGTGAGGATGTCTGCTTTTGCGTGGGTAAGACGGTTTGTGATTCATAAATGTCATTGGGACTCCCAGACATTAATGATTACATGACTGTATAGTCCGGTTTTCTTGACTAGGCCATCGGGAGTCCCGGGCCTTGAGACATCAGAGTGGATTGGGCCTCGGGCCCAGATTCACAACCAAGAGTTATATCACGGATATAATTAGCCGATATAGGGCTTACCGATATAAGCTAAGGTTGGGTGACGGCCAGTGGCCCACTTTAATTTTAGTTATATGTGGATCTTGGAATCATTATATTCTATTGAGGGTAACTTAGATTATTGAATATAATGCATGATTAATCATATTAATTTTTAATACGAGATTAGTCATTTTGAACATAATAACTAATAACCTTTTTATTTACATATTTCAGATATGACTACTACAAGCACACAAAACACTTTCTCGATCCGGTCTGTTCTCGAGAAGGAGAAGCTGACTGGAACGAACTTCCTGACATGGTCAAGGAACTTGAGGCTGGTCCTCAAGCAGGAGAAGAAGGACTATGTCCTTCGAGATCCCCTCCCCGAGAGGCCTCTTGCCAATGCTGCCAGGACTCTGCACAATGCTTGGGAACATTCGTCAGATGAAAATGATGTCTATTGCCTGATGTTGGTGACAATGACTCCTGAGCTGCAAGAACAGTTCGAAAGTGTATTGTCTCCCATCGAGATAATGGCAAGCCTGAAATCGCTTTTTCAGGAGCAGGCTAGGACCGAGAGGTTCCAGACAGTTAAGAACCTCTTGGACTGTAAGTTGGCTGCGAATGCGGCAGTGAGTCCTCATGTCTTGAAGATGATGGGTTATCTCGATCATCTTCAGAAACTCGACTGCCCAATCAGCCAGGAACTTGCCTGCGACATCATTCTGCAGTCTTTACCTGCAAGCTATGATCAGTTCATTCTGAACTTTAACATGCATGGCTTGAGTAAGACACTGCCTGAGCTTCACGGAATGCTCAAGACTGCAGAGCCCAACTTGAAGAAAACCGCCAAGGACCCCAATGTGCTTATGGTACAAAAGGGCAAGGGGTTTAAGAAGTCTTCTGCTAAGGATAAGGGAAAGGCCAAGGGTGTCCAAGTCGCGGACAAGGACACGCCAAAGCCCAAGCCCAAGTCCAAGGCTGGGCCTACTGACATGTGCAGGTTCTGCAAAGAACTGGGGCATTGGAGAAGAGATTGTAAGAAATTCCAGGAAGGTCTAAAGGAATTAAAGAAGAAGACTTTCGAGACTTCTTCATCAGGTATTTTTGTTATAGAAGTTAATACAACTACTTCTGATAATACCTCATGGGTCATGGATACTGGTTGTGGGGCTCATATTTGTACTAATATGCAGGCACTCAGCAACAGTAGAAGGCTGAAGCAAGGACAAGTGGAACTACGAGTTGGGAATGGAGCGAAAGTTTCAGCACTAGCTGTAGGCACATACTTGTTGTCCTTACCTTCGGGATTGATTTTAGAACTGAATAATTGTTATTTTGTACCTGCTATAAGCAGAAATATTATTTCAATTTCTTTGTTGGATTTGGAAGGTTATGATTTTTCAGTTAAGAATAAATTATGTTCCTTCAATCGCAACAATTTTTTCTATGGTTCTGCCCCTCTTACGAATGGGCTTTACATACTCGATCAATCCGCGCCAATTTATAACATTAATACAAAACGGTTTAAACCTAATGAGGAAAACCGAACGTTTCTATGGCATTGTCGTTTAGGGCACATCAGCGAGAAACGCATCAAGAGGCTCCATTCGAATGGACTTCTTGGCTCATTTGACTTTGAGTCATGTGAGAAATGCGAATCCTGCATGATGGGCAAAATGACACGGGCCCCCTTTAATAAACCTAACGAGAGGGCCAGTGACTTATTGGGCCTGATACACACTGATGTGTGTGGCCCAATGTCCACAAATGCAAGAGGAAACTATCAGTACTTCATTACCTTCACTGATGATTTCAGTAGGTATGGATATGTTTATTTAATGAAACATAAGTCTGAATCTTTTGAGAAGTTCAGAGAATTCCAAAATGAAGTACAAAACCAACTTGGCAAAAGCATTAAGGCTCTTCGGTCCGACCGAGGAGGAGAATACTTAAGCCAAGAATTCAGTGATCATCTGAGAGAGTGTGGTATCGTATCCCAACTCACTCCTCCTGGAACACCTCAATGGAATGGTGTGTCTGAGAGGAGAAATCGGACCTTATTGGATATGGTTCGATCAATGATGAGTCACACAGACCTTCCAATATCCCTTTGGGGATATGCTCTGCTAACAGCAGTGTTCACTCTAAACAGAGCGCCATCAAAAGCAGTAGCAAAGACACCATATGAATTATGGACTGGAGAAGCTCCAGTGCTGTCTTATCTCAGAATTTGGGGTTGTGAAGCCTATGTCAAGAGATTAATCTCAGACAAGCTTACACCAAAATCTGACAAATGCTACTTCATTGGTTATCCACGGGAAACCAAGGCTTATTACTTCTATCTACGTTCCGAGAACAAGATTTTTGTTGCCCGGGATTGTAACTTTCTTGAGAGGGAGTTTCTCTCTAAGAAAGACAGTGGGAGTAAGGTACTGCTTGAAGAAATTCAAGATGAACAGGATATTGCTCAACCTAATGAGGAAGAGCAGCAGGAGGACCTACAAGAAATTGTAGAGCCTGAAACTGTAGTACCTGAAGTTCGAAGATCCGGGAGGATCCGTCACGAACCCGAGAGATATCAAGGATTCCTCGTGACTAACTGTCATGATCTTCTGATCATTGATGGTGATGAACCATCGAACTTCAATCAAGCCATGATGGGCCCAGATTCCTCTAAGTGGCGCAAGGCCACTGATTCCGAAATGGACTCCATGTCGGTCAACCAAGTATTTTCGTTGGTTGACTTACCCGCTGGTGTAAAAGCCATCGAGTGCAAATGGATCTTCAAGAAGAAGATTGACGTGGATGGAAATGTCCAGATTTATAAAGCCAGGTTGGTGGCAAAAGGTTTCAGACAAGTTCACGGTGTGGACTACGATGAAACCTATTCACCGGTGGCTATGATGAAATCTATTCGGATTCTACTAGCAACTGCAGCTTTTCATGATTATGAAATTTGGCAGATGGACGTGAAAACCGCCTTCCTGAATGGTATTCTGGAAGAGGATGTGTATATGACACAACCTGACGGTTACATAGATCCGAAGAATGCTGGGAAAGTATGCAAGCTTCATAAATCCATTTATGGACTGAAGCAAGCATCGAGGAGCTGGAATCTTCGTTTTGATGAAGCGATCAAGCAATTTGACTTCATCAGAAACGAAGAAGAACAATGCGTGTATAAGAAATCTAGTGGGAGCAAGATTGTATTTCTTATTCTGTATGTCGATGACATACTGCTTCTCGGAAACGACGTTCCAATGCTGAAGTCTGTAAAAGACTGGCTTGGAAGTTGTTTTTCCATGAAAGACATGGGTGAAGCCGCATACGTTCTTGGAATTAGGATCTATCGGGATAGACCTAATAGGCTTGTGTCAAGACTCATACATTGACAAAGTCCTACAAAGATTCAGCATGAAAGATTCCAAGAAGGGCTTCACGCCAATGGTACATGGCACAACGCTAAGCAAGAAGCAGAGCCCTACGTCGGCTGCTGAGCTTGAGCGCATGAAGAATATTCCTTATGCATCTGCAATAGGATCTGTCATGTATGCCATGATCTGTACTCGTCCTGATGTTGCTTATGCATTGAGCATGACGAGTAGATACCAGTCAAATCCAGGTGAAAACCATTGGATTGCCGTAAAGAATATCTTGAAGTATCTAAGACATACTAAGGATAAGTTCTTAGTGTACGGTGGAAGTGATGTGCTTAAAGTCAGTGGATTCACGGACGCAAGTTTCCAGACAGACACAGATGATTTCCGGTCACAGTCCGGTTATGTCTTTTGTCTGAATGGCGGTGCAGTAAGTTGGAGAAGCTCCAAGCAGGACACCGTTGCTGATTCCACTACAGAAGCTGAATATATCGCCGCCTCGGAAGCAGCGAAGGAAGCTGTTTGGATACGAAAGTTCATTATGGAACTAGGTGTGATACCAGATGCGGCTGAGCCTCTGGCACTGTTTTGTGACAACAATGGTGCTATAGCTCAGGCAAAGGAACCAAGATCACACCAGAAATCCAAGCATGTTCAAAGAAGATATCACTTGATACGTGACATCATTAATAGAAAGGAAGTCAAGATAAGCCGAGTTCCGACAGATGATAATGTCGCTGATCCGTTGACAAAGCCACTCCCAAGGCCTAAGCTCGAGTTCCTGACTGAAGCTGTAGGCATTAGAAACATTGAAATGTAATCTAAATTTGAGTGGGAGTTTTGTGAGCTTTATTTTAGTTATTTGATATGTTCTTGTAAAACATTATTTTATGTTTTAATGAAATTATTATTTCAAGATTATTTTAACTGTGATGAAATAATCGTTCCAAAATGATATAAACCATTTTATAGGTCATCGAAGTAAATGACTTGATCTTGAGTCATCGAAGTCATTTAGCTTGATCATGAGACCCTATATTTGATAGATGTTATAGATCATCCCGTCCCCAGTCGAAGGTTGTTGAAATTGGAACATCAACGACCGTGTGAGACTGGATTGGTACGTGACTTATGACAAAGTCTCAGTGTGTCATAGATGCGCGGCATCAAAGTCAGTACATAGGTGTATGTTGGGAACATACGACCGGACAAGACCCGCTTATAAGAACTCTTCAGGATATTTATATCTGTGTCATAAGAGATTCTTACTACGACTATAGAGTATAGTCCTTAGACCTGAGTTCACATGCATGTGACTGCACATGGACTGATGTACTTTGATCATTGTCTAACGCTATCATTCTGTGATAGCTATAAGGACCTTGTTTGGGTGCATTATGAAATGAGTAGTTTACAGTGATGGAACAAGACGAAATTTGTCCCTCCAATATAAGTGGAGTGAATATCTCTAGGCCAATCGGAGATTTGAATACTGGAAAACGCATGGCCATGCTCAAACGGACTTTCCCGAGTCGTTTGGATTGTCAGTATCAAACCAGAGTCCGATGAACAAGATTAGGCTTTATAAGGATGACACCAATCTTGCCTTATGACTAATCGAGATATTGAGACAAAAGGATTATGAATACAGAGATTCCAGTACAAGTGGGAGATTGTTGGAATTGTGTCCAGTAATCTCGGTACTGTCTCTAGAAAGTAAGAGTATGTCGAGATTAGACATAAGTCATATAATACTGGGGATCATGATGGCTTGCTAGAGTCCGCTCATGATCTATAAGTCTTGGACTTATTACCTTTACTATATGATCCCATATGGGTCACACGCCTAAGCTAACAGGAAAATGTGTTGGAACGGCTTAGCAGAAGTACGACAAAAGTGCCAGGCATTTGTCGTACTAAGAGAGAAAGATTAATGGGTCTGATTAAATGGGATTTAATCAGATTGGGCCCAAAAGCCCAAAAGGGAAAGAGAAGGCTTTTAATGACTAAAAGCCAAGTCTTTTCTCCCTAACCCTAGCCTCCACAGCCGCGGCCTCTCTCTCTCCCTGCGCGCCTCTCTCCTCGTGGTCTAGCAGCCATTTCCTTGTGAAGCGTGTGTGAACCTTTGGAGGATTCATCCCTCGGTGCATCTATCTGATCTCTGACCTGTTCAATTCCTTCCGCTGCAACAAACAGGTAAAAGGTGAGATCATGTAATGTTTCTGTTCAAGAGAACCTAGATCTGTATGTTTAGGATGATCTGAATATGTGAATTACATCAGGATCAACTAAACGAATCCCTACAATTTCTTCTTAGCATAACCTTTAAACACCTCAGGCTCATCTTCTGCAGCAAGATAATTGGCTATATCGGCGTACCAAGGTCTAGTAGAGAGAGAAGATTGGCTGATTTCAGCTATAAACAAGTCAGCTTGACCATCAGAAACTTCTGCATGTGTCCGCGATTGATGTCGATCGACGCTGAATGTAATCGGGCACTGGACAACGAGCTTGATCGATTTCCCTTCGTGTTTTCGAATCCAGTGTCGATCGACATTGAGTGAGTGTCGACCGACACTTGTTCTGTAACTCGTGCAGAATGCAGAGAACCTACACAATCCGTCTGAAACCTGTCTCAACCTTATAGATGTTCTCTTCTGGAAGAAAATTATTAATGGGAACGTTTTCATCGATCTTGATCCGTGACATATGATCAACAACACCGTTTTCCACTCTTTTCTTATCCCTCACTTCTATATCAAAATCTTGAATCAGCAAAATCCATAGAAGCAACCTTGGCTTAGCATCCTTCTTCTGCATCAAATACATAAGTGCAGAATGGTCTGTGTGCACAACTACTTTGGATCCAATCAGATACGGACGAAACTTCTCAAAGGCTAAAACAACTGCTAGCAACTCCTTCTCAGTTGTTGCATAGTTCTTTTGCTCATCATCAAGAGTCCTACTAGCATAGTAGATAGCATGAAGCTTCATGTCCTTCTTCTGACCAAGTACAGCTCCTACTGCATAGTCGCTAGCATCGCACATCACCTCAAAAGGTAGATCCCAGTATGGAGGTTGCACAATTGGAGCAGAAATCAGAGCTTGTTTCAGCTCCTGGAATGCAGAATGACACTCATCTGTGAACTCAAACTTCACATCCTTGCATAGAAGTGCAGTTAGTGGTCTAGCTATCTTGCTGAAATCTTTAATAAACCTCCTGTAAAATCCAGCATGCCGAAGAAAAATCCTCACTCCTTTTACTGAATCCGGCGCTTGCAATCCTGTCATCACCTCAATCTTAGCACTGTCCACTTCAATTCATGCCTCAGATACTTTGTGCCCAAGTACAATTCCATTTCTGAACATGAAATGACATTTCTCCCAATTAAGAACCAAATGCTTTTCCTCACATCTAGCTAGCACCTTACACAGATTATCTAGATAAGCATGGTAAGATGGTCCATAGACAGAAAAATCATCCATGAAGACCTCCATAAAATCTTCAATCATGTATGTGAAGATAGACATCATGCATCTCTGAAATGTCGCAGGAGCATTACTCAGTCCAAATGGCATTCTGCGGTATGCAAAGGTGCCATAAGGACATGTAAAGGTGGTCTTCTCCTGATCCTCAGGATGAATAGGGATCTGAAAGAAACCAGAATAACCATCCAAAAAGCAGTATTATGGATGATTTGCCAACCATCTGATCAATGAACGGTAGTGGAAAGTGGTCTTTTCTGGTAGATGCATTCAACTTCCTGTAGTCTATGCACATCCTGTAACCAGTGATCGTCCGTGTAGGAATCAGCTCATTCATGTCATTCTTCACCACTGTGACTCCTCCTTTCTTAGGAACTACATGGACTGGGGTGACCCAATCACTGTCTGAGATAGGATAAATGATCCCAGCATGCAGAATCTTCTTTATCTCCTTCTTCACAACCTCTTTCAGGTTAGAATTTTGACGCCTCTGATTCTCAATTGACGACATGCTCTCATCCTCAAGGTGTATCCTATGCATGCACAAGTCTGGAGAGAAACTTGAAATATCATCAAGAGAATAGCCAAGAGCTTTGCGATGCTTGCGCAGCTTGCTTAGCAATAAAGTGAGTTCTGCGTTATTCAAATAAGCATTAACAATAACAGGATAGGTAGAATTCTGACCAAGAAATGCATATTTGAGGCCTGCAGGCAGCTGCTTCAGATCGGTCTTTGGAGCCTTCTCCTCCCTCCAATCTCCAAGTGTGGCAGCTTTCTGTGAAGTCCCAACCAGCTCCTCTTGAGCTACCAACTGCATCACATGCTCACTAGCATCCATCAGTCTCAAATACCCAACAGTAGCATCATCTTTCACCTCCAAATCTTGCTCAGCACTCATCAAAGCTCTCTCCAAAGGGTCAGGAGGATGCATATGATGGAAGAATTCTGCAGCTAGATTATCCAATGTATCCATATAGAAATTCTGCCCATCGATAGTAGGATTTCTCATCAGCTTGTCCATATCGAAATTCATCACCAAATCACCCACATTTAGTCCAATCATTCCTCGCTTCACATCAATAATAGCACCACCTGTAGCGAGGAATGGTCTGCCCAAGATAAAAGGATCTTTAGGCTCTTCATTGTACTGCAAGACTAAAAAATCTGTGGGGATTATACATTCACCAATCTTCACCGGTACATCCTCCAAGAGACCTTCGGGAATTCTTATAGAGCGATCAGCTAGAATCAGAGATATCCTAGTGGGTGTGAAATCTATCATTCCCATCTGCTTAGCAATTGAGTATGGCATCAGGTTAACACTCGATCTCAGATAAAAAATCGATCTCTCAAACCTGTCTCTGAAGATGGTGCAGTCTAAGACAAAGCTGCCTGGATCTTTTGGCTTTTGCGGAACTCTGTTCTGGATGACAGCACTACAGACTTCATTGATCATCATTACACACTCCTCATCTCCCATGTCAGATGTTAGCATCTGTTTCAAACCCCGATTCATCACTGGGTTGTTGTTGATAGCATCCGACTATGGCATTGGAAGAGTGAGCTTGCTCTGCGTAGTAGTGTATTTAGCTTTGAATCGTTCGAATTTGGACTGCTTCGGGTTTCTTGGGAAAGGTATCTTGGGTTTATACACCTTCCCATCAACAACATGGGCTTTTTCTCAGCATCAGATGCTGTACGCGATTGATGTCGATCGACGTTGGATTGGTGTCGGACGACACTTGTTGATTTTCCTTTGTAATCGATCCCATAATCGACCCTGGTCGATTTCTATTCGTCACGAGGACTCGAAGAAGTGTGTGTCGATTGACACTTAAGGGTAGTGTCGGTCGACACTAACTGCTCGGCTTCAATTTCCTCTTCCTCCAATTTTTCTAACTCCACGAGTTCCTCAGCATTCAAATGCAGTTTGGGGACAGTTTGCAGCTCTGTCCCACTCCTTAATGTGATCGCATTGCAGTGATGCTTAGGATTGGTGTATGTCCTTCCAGGGAGGAATCCATCTTGCCTCTTAACATCTCCAGGAGTTTGTGCAACTTGAGTATCCAATTGCTTCACATGTGTGCTCATTTAGATCAGTGTAAAGTGCATCTATCTTCTTGTTGAAGTCCACAGTAGTCTTTGTCTGCCCCTCAAGTAACTGCTCCATCATAGCTTCCAATCTACTCTCATGAGCATTAGTAGCAGGAGGTGTCTGATAAGAAGAAGCTCCATAGGTCCTCTGATAAGAGTTTTTCTGCTGAAAAGGTTTCTGAAAAGCAGGTTTCTGACCAAACCTAGAAGAGTTTTGATTGCTTGTGAAAGCACTCTTCTGACCACTACCAGTGTAAAATTTGTTACCTTGCTGATTTCCAAACTTGTTTCCCTGAAATCTAGACCCAGCGATGTAGTTCACATCTTCTTCCTCACAGCATTCCTCATCCTCAATTACCTCAGCCTCTTGAGCAAAGTGGACAACTTTCTTTCCAACCAGCAAGCTGTGAACAGTGTCTAGCTTATTCTTCATCTCAGCTATCTGTGAACTGTTAGTGATGAGGTCATAGAACCAGAAGCAGAAGATCCAATGCCCATCATAAGGAAAGGTCCATTGACAAGATCAGCAACAAAGGCTTTGAGGAACCAAGTCAATGAAGCTGTGCAAAGTCTACTGAATCAAGTGTTGGAATTGTGTCCAGTAATCTCGGTACTGTCTCTAGAAAGTAAGAGTATGTCAATGATCAGACATAAGTCATATAATACTGGGGGTCATGATGGCTTGCTAGAGTCCGCTCATGATCTATAAGTCTTGGACTTATTGCCTTTATTATATGATCCCATATGGGTCACACGCCTAAGCTAACAGGAAAATGTGTAGGAACGGCTTAGCAGAAGTACGGTAAAAGTGCCAGGCATTTGTCGTACTTAGAGAGAGATTAATGGGTCTGATTAAATCCAAGGGATTTAATCAGATTGGTATTTGGGCCCAAAAGCCCAAAAGGAACTAGACAAGTTTTAATAAATAAAACTTAAGTCTGAGTCTCCTTCTAACCCTAGCCCCCTCTGCGATTTCTCTCTCTCTCCCTGCGCCTCCTCTCTCTTGGTCTAGCAGCCTTCTTCCTGCTTGGTGTGCGTGTGTGAACCTCTGGAGGAGTTATCACTTGGTGGCTCTTCTGATCTCTAACCATACCTTCTCTTTCCGCTGCATAAACAGGTATAAGGTGAGATCCATAAAGTTTCTATTCAAGAGAACCTAGATCTGCATGTTTAGGACTGTTGAATCTGAGAATTGAATCTGGATTAACACTAAACTTTCCTTCAGTGGTATCAGAGCCATTGGTTCTGTTAGGTTTTCTTGCTTAGATTCATGTTTTAGGTTGTTTAGAAGTGTTTTGAATCTGAGATTGCTTGAATCTGATTTGTAAAACACTTAAGAAACAAATTAAAACCTAAAAACCCTAACTATGAAATCGCATGGACCAAAACTTGGTTTGGTATGCGTCGGCCGATGGTTATTGATGCATGGATCGATCATGGATCGATCGCATGATCATGGCCGATCGATCGCGTGCGTGATGATGGCCGATCGATCGCTTGCGTGCGAGGATGAAGCAAGCGGATCGATTGGATCGATCGCTGCGATCGTCCCGCCATCGTCCCGCTCTCGACCCGACGATCGACCGTGAGACGCAAGCATCGCATGGATCCGCAAGGCAGATCGCATGGATCGCGTCGTGCGTCTCGGCCCGCGATCGTCCCGTCCCGTCCCGATCACAACCAAGCACGTCCCGATCGTGAGGCACGGCCGTCCCGATCGCGTGTGTTGCTCGCGGCCATCCCAACACGTGACCTAATTGGTCGGTTCGGTTTGGCTCGAGCTTGGTTCGGTTTGGTTTGTGGTGGTTCGGTTTAAAACTTGATTAAAAATTAAACGTCACGGTTTAATAAACAGACTTAATAAATTTATTAAGTTCTGGTTAAACCGGGATAAGAAATCCAATGTCGAAATAATTATTGGATTTTGTGCCTAAACCAGGATTTTCTAATTTGATTTGGTTGGACCAAATAAATTGAGAAAATCCGGTTTAGTAAATAACCGGTTGACAATTGTGGTCATCGTAGTAATTAATTTTGGTTAAGACCAATTTTAATGAACCAGACCGGTTATGTCATTTAATTGGACAATTGGGTTATGTCTTGGACATGGACCAATTCTTGGGCCTCGGGCCAAGAAGTTAAAATAGCTGGGCCAATTATTTGAGTCTTTTCTTCAGATTAATTTAAAATTTATTTTATATAATTATAAATCGATTTTAAATTAAAGTTTCCGAAATTTTGAAATTAGAAAGTTTCTTAAAATTAGAAGTTTCTAGATTTGCATGTTTTGGATTTTAAGAAATTTCTAAAGTTAGAAAGTTTCCGGTTTTAGAAAGTTTCCAATTTTAGAAAGTTTCCAAAATTAGTAGGTTTCCCAAAAAGGAAAGTTTCCCAAAATAGTAATCTTCTATTTTGGGAATGAAATTTTAAAATAAACCTACAAACCTCAAATAATATCAAGCGTTGGATGTCTTGTCCAGTCTATGTCAGCTGTCGAAGCCCATTCAATTGTATTCATGGCCTTACAGTGTGAGGGTGTCTACTTTTGCGTGGATAAGACGGTTTGTGATTCATAAATGTCATTGGGAGTCCCAGACATTAATGATTACATGACTGTATAGTCTGGTTTTCTTGACTGGGCCATCGGGAGTCCCGGGCCTTGAGACATCAAAGTGGATTGGGCCTCGGGCCCAGATTCACAACCAAGAGTTATATCACGGATATAATTAGCCGACATAGGGCTTACCAATATAAGCTAAGGTTGGGTGATGGCCAGTGGCCCACTTTGATCTTAGTTATATGTGGATCTTGGAATCATTATATTCTATTGAGGGTAACTTATGTTATTGAATATAATGCGTGATTAGTCATATTAAGTATAATACAAGATTAATCATATTGAACATATTAACTAATAACCTTTTTATCTATATATTTCAGCTATGACTACTACAAGCACACAAAACACATTCTCAATCCGGTCTGTTCTCGAGAGGGAGAAGCTGACTGGAACGAACTTCCTGACGTGGTCAAGGAACTTGAGGCTGGTCCTCAAGCAGGAGAAGAAGGATTATGTCCTTCGTGATCCCCTCCCCGAGAGGCCTCCTAACAATGCTGCCAGGACTCTGCATAATGCTTGGGAAAAGCATTCGTCAGATGAAAATGATGTCTATTGCCTGATGTTGGCGACAATGACTGCTGAGCTGCAAATGCAGTTCGAGAGTGTGTTGTCACCCATCGAGATAATGGCAAGCCTGAAATCGCTTTTTCAGGAGCAAGCAAGGACTGAGAGGTTTCAGACTGTTAAGAACCTCTTAGACTGTAAGTTGGCTGCAAATGCGGCAGTGAGTCCTCATGACTGAAGATGATGGGTTATCTCGATCATCTTCAGAAACTCGACTGCCCTATCAGCCAGGAACTTGCCTGCGACATCGTTCTGCAGTCTTTACCTGCAAGCTATGATCAGTTCATTCTGAACTTTAATATGCATGGCTTGAGTAAGACATTGCCTGAGCTTCACGGAATGCTCAAGACTGCAGAGCCCAACTTGAGGAAAACCGCCAAGGACCCCAATGTGCTTATGGTGCAAAAGGGCAAGGGGTTTAAGAAATCCTCTGCTAAGGATAAGGGAAAGGCTAAGGCTGTCCAAGTCTCGGACAAGGACACGCCAAAGCCCAAGCCCAAGTCTAAGGCTGGGCCTACTGACATTTGCAGGTTCTGTAAAGAACCAGGGCATTGGAGGAGAGAATGTAAGAAATTCCTGGAAGGTCTAAAGGAATTGAAGAAGAAGACTTTCGAGACTTCTTCAACAGGTATTTTTGTTATAGAAGTTAATACAACTACTTCTGATAATACCTCATGGGTTATGGATACTGGTTGTGGGGCTCATATTTGTACTAATATGCAGGCACTCAGCAACAGTAGAAGGCTGAAGCAAGGACAAGTGGAGCTACGAGTTGGGAATGGAGCGAAAGTTCCAGCACTAGCTGTAGGCACATACTTGTTGTCTTTACCTTCGGGATTGATTTTAGAACTCAATAATTGTTATTTTGTACCTGCGATAAGCAGAAATATTATTTCAATTTCTTTGTTGGATTTGGAAGGTTATGATTTTTCAGTTAAGAATAAATTATGTTCCTTCAATCGCAACAATTTGTTCTATGGTTGTGCCCCTCTTACGAATGGGCTTTACATACTCGATCAATCCGCGCCAATTTATAACATTGATACCAAACGGTTCAAACCTAATGAGGAGAACCGAACGTTTCTATGGCATTGTCGTTTAGGGCACATCAGCGAGAAACGCATCAAGAGGCTCCATTCGAATGGGCTTCTTGGCTCATTTGACTTTGAGTCATGTGAGAAATGCGAATCCTGCATGATGGGCAAAATGACACGGCCCCCCTTTAATAAACCTAACGAGAGGGCCAGTGACTTATTGGGCCTGATACACACTGATGTGTGTGGCCCAATGTCCACAAATGCAAGAGGAAACTATCAGTACTTCATTACCTTCACTGATGATTTCAGTAGGTATGGATATGTTTATTTAATGAAACATAAATCTGAATCTTTTGAGAAGTTCAGAGAATTCCAAAATGAAGTACAGAACCAACTTGGCAAAAGCATTAAGGCTCTTCGGTCCGACCGAGGAGGAGAATACTTAAGCCAAGAATTCAGTGATCATCTAAGAGAGTGTGGGATCGTGTCCCAACTCACTCCTCCTGGAACACCTCAATGGAATGGTGTGTCTGAGAGGAGAAATCGGACCTTATTGGATATGGTTCGATCTATGATGAGTCACACAGACCTTCCAATATCCCTTTGTGGATATGCTCTGCTAACAGCAGTGTTCACTCTAAATAGAGCGCCATCGAAAGCAGTAGCAAAGACACCATATGAATTATGGACTGGAGTGGCTCCAGTGCTGTCTTATCTAAGAATTTGGGGTTGTGAAGCCTATGTCAAGAGATTAATCTCAGACAAGCTTACACCAAAGTCTGATAAATGCTACTTCATTGGTTATCCGAAGGAAACCAAGGCTTATTACTTCTATCTACGTTCCGAGAACAAGATCTTTGTTGCCCGGGATTGTAACTTTCTTGAGAGAGAGTTTCTCTCTAAGAAAGACAGTGGGAGTAAGGTACTGCTTGAAGAAATTCAAGATGAACAGGATACTGCTCAACCTAATGAGGAAGAGCAGCAGGAGGACCTACAAGAAATTGTAGAGCCTGAACCTGTAGTACCTGAAGTTCGAAGATCCGGGAGGATCCGTCACGAACCCGAGAGATATCAAGGATTCCTCGTGACTAACTGTCATGATCTTCTGATCATTGATGGTGATGAACCATCGAATTTCAATCAAGCCATGATGGGCCCAGATTCCTCTAAGTGGCGTAAGGCCACTGATTCCGAAATGGACTCCATGTCGGTCAACCAAGTGTTTTCGTTGGTTGACTTACCCGCTGGTGTAAAAGCCATCGAGTGCAAATGGATCTTCAAGAAGAAGATTGACGTGGATGGAAATGTCCAGATTTATAAAGCCAGGTTGGTGGCAAAAGGTTTCAGACAAGTTCACGGTGTGGATTACGATGAAACCTATTCCCCAGTGGCTATGATGAAATCTATTCGGATTCTACTAGCAACTGCAGCTTTTCATGATTATGAAATTTGGCAGATGGACGTGAAAACCGCCTTCCTGAATGGAATTCTGGAAGAGGATGTGTATATGACACAACCTGACGGTTACATAGATCCAAAGAATGCTGGGAAGGTATGCAAGCTTCATAAATCCATTTATGGATTGAAGCAAGCATCGAGGAGCTGGAATCTTCGTTTTGATGAAGCGATCAAGCAATTTGACTTCATCAGAAACGAAGAAGAACAATGCGTGTATAAGAAAACTAGTGGGAGCAAGATAGTATTTCTTATTCTGTATGTCGATGACATACTGCTTCTCGGAAACGACGTTCCAATGCTGAAGTCGGTAAAGGACTGGCTTGGAAGTTGTTTTTCCATGAAAGACATGGGTGAAGCCGCATACGTTCTTGGAATCAGGATCTACCGGGATAGATCTGGAAGGCTGATAGGCTTGTGTCAAGATTCATATATTGACAAAGTCCTACAAAGATTCAGCATGAAAGATTCCAAGAAGGGCTTCACGCCAATGGTACATGGCACAACGCTAAGCAAGAAGCAGAGTCCTACGACGGCTGCTGAGCTTGAGCGCATGAAGAATATTCCTTATGCATCTGCAATAGGATCTGTCATGTATGCCATGATCTGTACTCGTCCTGATGTTGCTTATGCATTGAGCATGACGAGTAGATACCAGTCAAATCCAGGTGAAAACCATTGGATTGCCGTCAAGAACATCCTGAAGTATCTAAGACATACTAAGGACAAGTTCTTGGTATACGGTGGAAGTGATGTGCTTAAAGTCAGTGGATTCACGGACGCAAGTTTCCAGACAGACCAAGATGATTTCCGGTCACAGTCCGGTTATATCTTTTGTCTGAATGGCGGTGCAATCAGTTGGAGAAGCTCCAAGCAAGACACCGTTGCTGATTCCACTACAGAAGCTGAATATATCGCCGCCTCAGAAGCAGCGAAGGAAGCTGTTTGGATACGAAAGTTCATTATTGAACTAGGTGTGATACCAAATGCGGCTGAGCCTCTGGCACTGTTTTGTGACAACAATGGTGTTATAGCTCAGGCAAAGGAACCAAGATCACACCAGAAATCCAAGCATGTTCTAAGAAGATTTCACTTGATACGTGACATCATTAATAGAAAGGAAGTCAAGATCAGCCGAGTTCAGCAGATGATAACGTCGCTGATCCGTTGACAAAGCCACTCCCAAGGCCTAAGCTCGAGTTCCTGACTGAAGCTGTAGGCATTAGAGACATTGAAATGTAATCTAAATTTGAGTGGGAGTTTAAGGGCTTTATTTAGTTATTTGATATGTTCTTGTAAAACATTTTATGTTTAATGAAATTATTATTTCAAGATTATTTTAACTGTGATGAAATAATCGTTCCAAAGTGATATAAACCATTTTATAGGTCATCGAAGTAAGTGACTTGATCTTGAGTCATCAAAGTCATTTAGCTTGATCGTGAGACCCTATATTTGATAGATGGATTATATCATCCTGTCCCTAGTCGAAGGTTGTTGAAATTGGAACACCAACAACCGTGTGAGACTAGATTGGTATGTGACTTATGACAAAGTCTCAGTGTGTCATAGATGCGCGGCATCAAAGTCAGTACATAGGTGTATGTGGGGTACATACGACCGGACAAGACCCGCTTATAAGAACTCTTCAGGATATTTATATCTGTGTCATAAGAGATTCTTACTACGACTATAGAGTATAGTCCTTAGACCTGAGTTCGCATGCATGTGACTGCACATGAACTGATGCGCTTTGATCATTGTCTAACGCTGTCGTTATGCGATAGCTATAAGGACCTTGTTTGGGTGTATTACGAAATGAGTAGTTTACAGTGATGGAACAAGACGGGATTTGTCCCTTCAATATAAATGGAGTGAATATCTCTAGGCCAATCGGAGATTTGAATACTGGAAAATGCATGGCCATGCTCAAACGGACTGTCCCGAGTCGTTTGGATTGTCAGTATCAAATCAGAGTCCGATGAACATGATTAGACTTTATAAGGATGACACTCATCTTGCCTTATGACTAATCGAGATATTGTGACAAAAGGATTATGAATACAGAGATTCCAGTACAAGTGGGAGATTGTTGGAATTGTGTCCAGTAATCTCGGTACTGTCTCTAGAAAGTAAGAGTATGTCAATGATCAGACATAAGTCATATAATACTGGGGGTCATGATGGCTTGCTAGAGTCCGCTCATGATCTATAAGTCTTGGACTTATTGCCTTTATTATATGATCCCATATGGGTCACACGCCTAAGCTAACAGGAAAATGTGTAGGAACGGCTTAGCAGAAGTACGGTAAAAGTGCCAGGCATTTGTCGTACTTAGAGAGAGATTAATGGGTCTGATTAAATCCAAGGGATTTAATCAGATTGTTATTTGGGCCCAAAAGCCCAAAAGGAACTAGACAAGTTTTAATAAATAAAACTTAAGTCTGAGTCTCCTTCTAACCCTAGCCCCCTCTGCGATTTCTCTCTCTCTCCCTGCGCCTCCTCTCTCTTGGTCTAGCAGCCTTCTTCCTGCTTGGTGTGCGTGTGTGAACCTCTGGAGGAGTTATCACTTGGTGGCTCTGCTGATCTCTAACCATACCTTCTCTTTCCGCTGCATAAACAGGTATAAGGTGAGATCCATAAAGTTTCTATTCAAGAGAACCTAGATCTGCATGTTTAGGACTGTTGAATCTGAGAATTGAATCTGGATTAACACTAAACTTTCCTTCATCAACCTACTGGCTAAGAGCAAGAACAAATCATCATCAGGATGGACATCCCAACACTATTCAACTCAGCTCAAAAAGGGCTAACCATATGTAGCATCACCACTAGCTTAGGAAGTAGCATCGACACTAGCTCCGGAAGTAGCATCGATACTATCTCAAGCTGTCGAGGCCAGAATGCTACGAGTGAAGAAGGCTTCTGATCAACAGCCAAGGACATACCAAACATAAGCTAAGGTATGAGTTTCATTTATACACATTATATGACCGTTGTTTCTTTGTTTTTTAGGATTAATTCTTTGTTTCCCTTAGTAGTTTCAATCATAAAAGTAGTCGTTGTACTCTTTATTTCATTAGGTCCAAATCGAGTCAATACTTTCCTTTTATGTTTTATTTGCTTCAAGTTCCCTAGAAGGGCATAGCTGTTTGGACTGTTTATAAAGTCCCCTCTCACAGCCGTATATCATTTACCCTAGATCAATATATAAAGTACACCAAGTGTTTTCTTCAAGCAAAGAAACCGCAACCTTGTTTTCTCTCTTGTTTTGTGTTATTCAAACAAAGAGAAAGCTTCTGTCTTATCAAGATTCAGACTCATAGGATCTTTTGGCGACTTCAATCCATTCCATCCATTGATTGCTTCTGAGAGAGCTCTTAAGCCAGCAGGAACAATCCCATCTCTATTCACAATCCATCCACTTCGATCCAACCAAGAGAGCTCTTAAGCCAGTGGTTAGATCTCCGTCAACCCATCAACCAAGCTTCTGCCTAGAGGCTACATCATCTGGTATCAGAGCCGAAAGACTCCTAAACAGGTGTTTTCTATCCATAATCCCCTTTTTTACTTTCATTAGTTTTCATTTGCATTCAAAAAAAATAGAGCATATAAGAAAGTTCATCATCTTTTCCTTTTGATTATTTGTTTGATTTGATTTCTCTGCATAAAACTCAAAAAAATATGTTTGTTTCCACTATTTACCTTATTAGTTTTATTAGTTTTCGAAATCCCCACTCAAAAATCAAAAAAAATATATTTATTTCCATTTCTCTCTTCACCGGTTTCTAAAGAAAATGAAAACTCTATATTGTCTCATTAATCTTGCATCCTTAGCTTTAAATTTCGAAATTTTCCCTTTCTTTATACAAAATAAAAATAAAAATAAAAATATTTCATTGTTACCATTGAGTTTTACCATTCACTTTCTCTTAAACTTCTTTGTTAGACCTTGATACTCTCTTATATCAGTTTCAGGTACAAGGACTCATGGAAGAAGAGGCTGGGCGAGATCAAATCAACATGAATCAACTTCTTGAAACCATGAGAGACATCATTGGCAGGCTCACTCAGCTGGAGCAGAGACCTATTCCTCGAGCACCAAGAGAACCAATCCGCAACTTGAATAGAAATCATCGGCAGCAAGAAGAAGAAACAACTGATGAGTAAATTCCTGAGTTAGAAGAGGATGAGATACCTCCTGATCTAAATCAAGGAGGCAGAGGGTTTAACAAACATGGCAGAGGCAGAGGAAGAAGAAACAATCATCAGCCTAGGCATGGAGTTAGAGACAGAGGCAATGAGGATGATGATCAGAGGCGTGGAGGCAAAGATCTGAAACTCACAGCACATACTTTTGCTGGAAAGGTGAATCCAGACGCTTATCTGGATTGGGAAAGAAGAATGGAGTACATATATGAACACTATACTCTGAAGCAAGAAAAGTCTCCCTAGCTGCGGCTCAACTCACTGACAATGCATTGGCATAGTGGGACAGAGAAGTATCTGAGAGAAGGAGATTAAGACATGGTCAGATAAGCAGTTGGGACGACATGAAGTATGCTCTAAGGAAGAGATATGTACCAGCTTACTACCATAGGGATCTTCAGAAGAGGTTCAGAAAACTCTCCCAAGGAAACAAATCAGTTGAAGAATATTTTGAGGAGTTTGAAACCATGAAGAACAAGCTGGAGGTAGATGACTCAGAAGAGACTTTGATGGCTCAGTTTCTAGATGGTCTTCAGGACAGGATTGCACGCAAGGTGGAGCGACAACCGTATGAGGATCTTGAAGGCTTGTTACATTTAGCTGTCCAAGCTGAGCAACACATCAAGAGGAAGGTTGTTGCAACCAGTAGAAGCAGGACAACTTGGAATGAGCCTCAAAGGAACCTAGAAAAGGGCAAGACAATAGAAGCGGATTTAAAAATCAAGAAATCCAACTATGAGCAACTCAAGGGTAACAAACCAGACACAAGCAGTAGCAAGGCTCCACCTCAAAGGTCCAGAGACATTACATGTTTCAAATGCCAAGGGAAAGGCCATTATGCTAGGGACTGCCCAAACCAGAGAGTGATGGTTTTAAGGGACAGTGACGACATTGAGTCACAAGATGAGTCAGAGCTTGAGCCGTCTGAATCAGAAGAAGAGGTGACTGATTATCCAGACGTGGGAGAGATACTTGTGACCAGGAGAGCCCTTAGTGCATTGTTTGAGCCAGAAACAATCCAAAGATAGACCATCTTTCATTCCAGATGCACCATTGATGCCAAGATATGTAGCCTGATCATAGATGGAGGATCTTGTACTAATGTTGCTAGTGCTTACCTTGTAGATAAGCTGAAGCTGCAAAAGACCAAGCATCTAAGACCATACCGATTAAGGTGGCTCAATGATGAGACTGAGATGAGGATAGCTGAGCAAGTCATGGTACCATTCAGCATAGGTAAGTACCATGATCAAGTGAAATGTGATGTTGTGCCAATGCAAGCAGGTCATCTACTCTTAGGGAGGCCTTGGCAATTTGATAAAGAAACTGTGCACAATGGAAGGACCAAAATCTACAACTTCACACACTAGAACAAGAAGCACAACCTAGTTCCATTAACACCACAAGAGGTGTACGAAATGCAGAAAGCAATGGACAAAGGTTCCAAGGTAAGTAAGACCAATCTTTTTGTTTCACCTTCTAATGTTCTGAAATCTTTGGAGCACAAAGAACATGTACTACTCATGATCTTTAGAGAAGGGTTTCTTTCAGGTTCAGAAGAGCAGGAGCATCCCTTAGCCGTGACTGAGCTATTGGACAGATTCAAGGATTTCTTTCCAGAGGACATACCAGCTGGACTCCCACCTTGGAAAGGCATTGAACACCAAATTGATTTAGTACCATGAGCTCCATTTCCCAACAAGCCAGCTTATAGAGTAAATCCGGAAGAAGCTAAAGAGCTGGAAAAGCAAGTTCAATAGCTTATGTCAAAGGGATATATCAGGGAAAGCTTGAGTCCATGTGATGTACCAGTTCTACTCGTCCCAAAGAAGGATGGTACATGGAGAATGTGTGTTGATTGCAGGGCCATCAACAACATTACAATCAAGTACAGACATCCTATCCCAAGACTTGACGACATGCTTGATGACCTAAGTGGAGCAACCATCTTCTCAAAAATAGACTTGAAGAGTGGATATGACCAAGTCAGAATGAAAGAAGGAGATGAGTGGAAAACAGCCTTCAAAACCAAGCAAGGGTTGTATGAATGGCTTGTCATGCCATTTGGTCTCACCAATGCTCCCAGCACATTCGTGAGACTAATTAACCAGGTTCTATGAGCTTTTATTTGCAAGTTTGTGGTAGTATATTTTGATGACATACTGATTTAGAGCCACTGATTAGATGATCATGTTAAGCATCTAGAACAGGTTATGCAAACACTTAGATCAGAAGGTCTTTATGCAAACTTAAAGAAATGCATATTTTGCACTGATCAGTTGGTTTTCCTAGGATTTGTTGTAAGTTCACAAGGACTTAAGATGGATGATGAGAAGATCTAGGCAATACAAGATTGGCCAACACCTACCACAATAGGACATGTCCGGAGCTTCCATGGTCTAGCAAGCTTCTACAGGAGATTTGTCAAAGACTTTAGTACCATAGCCGCACCTCTTACTTCAGTGATCAAGAAGGATTTTGAATGGGGAGAGGCTCAGGAACAAGCATTCACACGGCTCAAAACCAGTCTCACCAATGCACCAGTATTGGTACTCCCTAACTTTGATAAAATGTTTGAGATTGAGTGTGATGCTTCTGGTACAGGGATAGGTGCAGTACTGATACAAGGAGGCAGACCACTAGCTTACTTTAGTGAGAAATTGAGTGGTACAACACCGAACTACCCAACATATGACAAAGAGTTGTATGCTCTGGTAAGATGACTGGAAACTTGGCAACATTACTTGCTTTCTAAAGAGTTTGTGATACATACAGATCATGAGACTCTAAAGCACCTAAGAGGACAGACTACTCTTAAGAAAAGGCAGCAAAGTGGTTGGATTTCATAGAAACTTTTCCCTATGTGATCAAGTACAAGAAGGGGAAAGAAAACATTGTGGCAGATGCACTACCAAGGCGCCATGCTCTCATAACAACAATGGAAACTAAGATCATGGGGTTTGAGCATATGATATACCATGGATTTTAGGGTTTTTAACCATGGTATATGTGTTATTTATCGAGTCTTTTACTATGTTTTAGAGTCTTTTCAGGTGTTTATTAGGTACAAGCACATTTGGAGCATATTTGGTGATTATGGCACTTTCTGGAGCTAATTAGAGTATTTGGCCGAGAGATAGACTTCACTGTCAATATTCCAGAGCCGCAACGATCGTTGCACGCTAGTATCAATCGTTGCACATGCGAGATGGGCCAAACGACGGTTTAATGAAGAATAATGAAATTGCAGTTTTGCCCAGAAGTTCCTAATATTTACAAAGTGACCCAATTCGTGTTTTAGATTATAAATAGAGTTTTTAAGCCATTGTTTAGGCTACGCTTTTCTTAAGTTTTATTTTATTTCAGAGAGCCTTAGGGGCTGATTTTGTTCTCGAAAGAGACTTGATTTCAAACCCCTGTTGATTATTCTGTTTAATGATATTTGGTTTTCTACTTATGATATTTTATGTCTCGATGAACATGTCTGAGTAGTCTACCTGTAAGGTTGAAGGATTCTCATTAGGGATTTCATGGAACTATAGTTTAAATCAATTTGTAGGGATTCATATCTGCTAGTTCTTTATCTAAGTTGTTCTTAATGCTTAACCTGAAGTAGTTAATCAGAATTATGATGTTAGGTTGATTAATGCAGCGAAAGTTGGTTAATTTAGCTAGAAAGAACCTAGATAAGCAATTAAACTTCTCGCAAACGAAAGTTTGGTTTAGGTTAATTGTGAACATATCAAACTTGGAATTAAGGCAGGTTTAATCTGTTAGTTCTCGCAAACGGAAGTTTGGTTTGCTACACTTAGACTTAGAGAATTATCGCAAAGGAATTTGGTTAATTTTATATCCGTGTTTGAGTTCTAGAACAGTTGTTGATTAGATCCTGATTGACTGATTGCTTGTGTTCCTGATTTCCTGAGAACTCCTGAAACCTAGCGCTTCGCCTTCTTGCTTACAAACTCACTTGATTTTCTTTGCTATTTCGTTTACTGTTTTCACACCTGCTTCGCTTAATTAAATCTGAACTACTGATAATCTATTGTGCGACTGAGAGTCCTTGTGGGATTCGATACCTTATATACTACGATTGCAATAACTGTGCACTTGCAGTAGAATAGGGATAAAACTTACACCTATCAAGTTTTTGGCGCAGTTGCCGGGGACTCTTTGAGTTCGCCGATAGATTCAGTACTAGGATTTAGACTAAGCATTCTTTTTAATTTTCTTGTTTACTCACGTTTTTGATTTTTGGGATTGCAGGGATTCGCATTGCATCGATCGTTGCCTACCTTGCATCGATCGACACAAGGCGAGAACAGCGATGCTGATATCTGAGACGTTCAATAGGTTCCACTCTATGGAACCTGTGATTCTGATTCGCGGTGAAAACGGCGTTTTACGAGACAAAGAGGGTCACATATGCAACGCAAAAGGTCAGAAACTAGATGGGGAAGGAAACCTCATCTTGACAGATTACCATGTATTGGTTGGGCAAGTAGCTGAGATGAGAAATAAGATAGATGATATCCATGACGTCCTACTGAGGGAGAGACAGTTCCGAGCAGATGCAGAAACTGAAGGATTTGCAGAGGTGAAATATATGGCTGGAGCTGATTATTATGGACAGACATTTGGACACCAGCAGAGACAAGGTTCTAGGCATGCTCACGGATCAAGAGATTATGGTTATACATCCTGCCTAGTATCTCCTGTACCTGCACAGAAGAGCAGATTGGAGATCATGATGGAGCAGTCCCTTGCAGAACAACAACAGACCACATCGTCTTTCAACTCGAAGCTTGAGAGCTTGTACACTAATCTGAATAAGAAATTTGAGTCCTTGAACACTCATATGAAGTTGCTAGATACACAGATGGATCAGATTTCAAGTCCTACCACAAGGAAGGATACTCAGGAAGCCCATGTCGTTGACATTCCTATTCAGGTTGACCACAAGATGGATCATGGACCATATCTAGCAGTTAAGGCTATGGAATTTGTGGAAAATAGAGGGGAGTCTGATATTGAATTCCCTGAGTTTGAGAGCTTCGACAGACCTGACTCAACAGAGATTAACATGGATCTCTTGGCTTGGATAGTTCAGACTGATACTGGACCAAGTCAAGAGGGGAAATTTGAGTTTGAAATTGCTGGATCAGACCAGGAAGCTGATGGACCCAAGACTGTAGTTGAAACTCGAACTGAGACATCCGTGTCGATCGTTGCACCATATGCACCGATCATTACACCCCGTAAAGAACCAGTTTCACTTATACCTCGTAGAGTTGCTAAGGAGAGGATCTACAAACCTCCAATACCATTCCCTAAAGCTCCTGTAAGGTCTAAAGATGTTGTTCAGTGCACAGTAGTGGTTGACAAGAAGATGGTGGTTCCACAAGAGTCTACTCTAACATCTTCAAAACCTAAAGCTACTCATAAGCAGAAGGCTCCGAACATCAAATCTATGCCAAATGTAAAGCATAAATCCTCTAAATTTAAACCTCCTGACTCCACTGTTTTGAATGCAGGAAAAAGCTTTAAACCGCCCAAGTGTCGATCCCACCCTACATTCCTTCCTACGTTCCTTGGACGACATCATGCTGCTACTGCTTACACACCACCATGGATGATAAGACATTCACAGAGACACTCAAAGTCTCTGTTGAAACCTCCGTGAGTCTGACCTCTTTCCAAAAAGTCAAGCTAATGACTTAAAACAAGCGCTGAGTGGGAGGCAACCCACTGTTAGGTTTATTTGTTTTTCCTTTTCATTTTTGGTGTTTTTCTTAGGATTTCACGTTTTTATTTGTTTTTGCTAGTTTTTAGATACAGAACACAAGTCTGGAGATGTGTGACGATCGTTGCCTACATGTGCAACGGTCGTTGCAATTGGTTTAAATCAAAAATTAAGGTATGTCGAGCTAAACCGGAATCGATCTGGTTCAACCAGCATCGATCGTTGCTGCTATGCAACGATCGTTGCACCCACGACCAAGGTAAGTTGCCTTAAACCCTTTTTCTTCTCTTTTTCTTCTCCATCTCGCCGCCGATACACCGAGAACCTCCATACCTAAAACTATCATTTCTTCATCGATTTCCTTGTTTCCCAGCACTATTCTCTCAATTTTTACACTCTCAATCTATTTCTCCAACCCATTTCTCACGAATTCAAGGTAATGTACTTCTATTTTGATGATTTTCGGATTCAACTATTAGGGTTTTAGAAATTAGGAATTTTGGATTGAAATTGATGAATGCATGCTAATATGAATATGATTTAGGTTGTTTAGTGATGGATTGTTGTCGATTTTGTGGTTCATAGCACGAATTTAAAACGATTTTGATGACTGTTGATTGCGGCCAAAATCGCTTTGCACCGATCGTTGCACTTGTGCAACGGTCGTTGCTCTGCGATTTTGGGGAAATGTTCGATTATACGAAATCGCCTTGCAACGATCGATGCCTTAGTGCAACGGTCGTTGCTCGACGATTTCACAGAGAGTTTGCCGAGACTGATTTATATAAATTTCTGTTTTGCAGATGGCAACTCAGAATCAACCCCGCAAGCGCAGAGCAACCGCCGCAAGCGCCTCACGACAGTACATTCCACCACCGGAATGGCTGCACAGAGATTCTGATCCTCCAGATCCCTATCAGTTGGTTCACGCAACCATTGGAGCACCATGGCCACGGGCAGAGAACCTTCGGATTCAGACTAACCACAACTGGGGCATGGCTATCAAAAAGCTGCTCACTACAACTGATTTCACAGAGAGGCCGCTACACGAGTACTGGGACGAGTACGATACATTTCTGTATAACGGTTGGTGTGGCATGGAGCTATCGCCAACCAAGTTTGCGGATTACTCGACCTGTCTGAGTCTCGGCATAGACCATCAGGTTATGGCTCTGTGCAGAGGCATTGGTCTGGGGACAATGCCGATGCAGCCTTACGATCTATACCCAGAGTTGGTGAGACAGTTACTTACCACATGCAGGGTGGTCTACCCAAACCCGGACAGCAGGAATGCTCGAGGAGGCACTTTTACTTTCATGTGTCTTGGCGCCAGGTATCGAGTACCCCTTCTCGATATCTGTAGGATCTATGGGTTTAGCACTGAGCAGCCACGCACCGATATGTCCCTTCCATGGGAACCAGCAGAGGCTCGGCAGTTCTGGGAGTACATTGGTGGTGGACGGTATCACTCACGGACTACACCTGTGATTCAGGTTAGGCATCCGGCTCTCAGGTATGTCTTGCGTATCTTGGGACGCACTCTATTGTGCAAGCATGAGGAAAATAAGATGCGTAAGAATGAGTTGGAGATTCTATTCAGAGGACTGAGGGAGCAGTTCAGGGGTACCGAGGTGAGAGACCCAGCTGAGAAAGTCAACCTGGGAGCTCTATTTGCTCATCATCTTTGCGAGCTGCAGAAGAAGCCTTATGACGGCGTGCGCAAAGAGACAGTAGGGAGTCTTCTTACTCCTATTTTCAGACACTGCAGGATCCCTATGGAGGATACAGAGTGCATTACTTTGAGAGAGTTCCTGGATCTCAGTCACTTGCAGAGTGGTAGGTGGCTGAAGGAGGGGCGAGTATGGGTTTACTTCGACCCTGCAGAGACACAGTATGGCATTGATCTTCCTGCTGCTGGGTTGACTCAGATTGATACGATTGATGCTCTGAGCTTCCGCCCTCCTGCCAGAGCTCGACGCGCAGTGCCTACTATGGCTCATCCGCTGGGAGAGCCTTCTACGAGAGCTTCATCTTCCTCTACACCTGCGCCTGCTGCTGATATCGGCCCTTATCCTGAGATTACAGTGCCCTACGGTGATATGTCTGAGGCTGAGTGGAGAGAGCGTAGTGATGGGATATGGAAGACCGTCTGGGAGTGGATGCGTGGCTGCACTTGCAGGAGACAGCCACAGGTTCACCAGCCCATCCCAGGACCTTCTCGACGCAGACGACGATCTCCAACTCCTACTTCCTCGAGTGGTACTGATCTCATAGCTGAGGCAGCCGATGACGATGCGCTATATGGTGGGATAGATGATGTGAGCGAGTGAGATTGATCTCCATTTTCAGACACTCGGTTCTGTACTCTTTTTCTTATTTTTCTTTGCACTTTCTCCTTTTGATTTTTAGGATGTTGTTGTTTTTGGATGATATGTTTGATGTGCTACATTATTTGCTTCGATTTTACTCTGTTTTCAGTGTTTCCAGCTTGCAGGATTCGAAATTTGATAGATTCCAACGGACTAACCTTCTAACTTGCTGACTGATCTGATATACGCATTGCAGCGATCGTTGCTGCCATGAGCAACGATCGACACCCAACGAAAATCGCATAGCAACTATCGATGCACTATGTGCAACGATCGGTGCTTGAGCGACAGAGGTAAAATACGACAGAACTCAAACAAACCATTAACAATTTTTATTTCTTTTTACCAATCCTTCGCTTGACACTCTTGGGGACAGTGTGTCTTAAGTGTGGGGGAGGTGCTACTGACATCTTTCTTTCTGTTTTCTTAAGAGTCAGTCCATTTTTCAAATTTTTGTTTTATTGAGTCAAAATTGTTTAAGTAAGAAACAGTGAATTTTTGAGAAGATTTATAGCACTTGCAGGAACTTAAGTAACCATTGGGATGAAGTTGCAGAATCTATCTCTGACTATTAGAAAACCCAAACACGGATCAACCTACTGGGAACACCCACATCACTTCAGGTATCAGAGGATCTTTTTACTGACTTCAACCTTAATACTGACTTAGATTTCTCACCTAAGGGCTTGGTATACTTTGTGTCAGATTCCCTTGTTAGTTCTGACACAGTCTGTCAACCTATCCTATTTAGTCCCCTTCTCCCCTTCCGTAAAATAAAAAAAAGATAATAAACTGAGGATGAGTTAGTAACTCCGAAGTGGTCACAGGAGTGGTAGAGACCCCTATTATCTCCTGTGCGATCCATGGAATGTGTCCAAAGTACACCCCATAACGGGAAGAACACTGATAAAAAAATAAAATGATACCCAATGTGGGAAAAATCAGTTGTTAAGGAAGGGAAAAAGAAGAAAGGGACTAGAGAAAGATAGTATGGTGGTCTAGAGCTGATAAGGTAAGAATCCATGTGCCCTTTGATCGATACTCCTTAGGTGAGACCACACTTAAATACTTGCAGAAGTCAGTAGGGAGAATTTGAATGCTTGAAGGTGATTGTGGAGTTTACTTAGGACAGTTGCTAAGTGTGGGGGAAGTATATGTTGGTCTTGATATCCTGTGATTAATTCTTGCAGTGGTTTACTAAGGGGAATCTGAGTGTTGTTGCTTCTTTGACGAAAAGAGTTTCTGAATGTTTTCAAACCTCTTAACTACATTTAGTTCTTTGTTTTGCTTGAGGACAACCAAAGGCTAAGTGTGGGGGAGTTGATATACCATGGATTTTAGGGTTTTTAACCATGGTATATGTGTTATTTATCGAGTCTTTTACTATGTTTTAGAGTCTTTTCAGGTGTTTATTAGGTACAAGCACATTTGGAGCATATTTGGTGATTATGGCACTTTCTGGAGCTAATTAGAGTATTTGGCCGAGAGATAGACTTCACTGTCAATATTCCAGAGCCGCAACGATCGTTGCACTATAGTATCGATCGTTGCACATGCGAGATGTGCCAAACGACGGTTTAATGAAGAATAATGAAATTGCAGTTTTGCCCAGAAGTTCCTAATATTTACAAAGTGACCCAATTCGTTTTTTAGATTATAAATAGAGTTTTTAAGCCATTGTTTAGGCTACACTTTTCTTAAGTTTTATTTTATTTCAGAGAGCCTTAGGGGCTGATTTTGTTCTCGAAAGAGACTTGATTTCAAACCCCTGTTGATTATTCTGTTTAATGATATTTGGTTTTCTACTTATGATATTTTCTGTCTCGATGAACATGTCTGAGTAGTCTACATGTTAGGTGATATACCATGGATTTTAGGGATTTTAACCATGGTATATGTGTTATTTATCGAGTCTTTCACTACGTTTTAGAGTCTTTTCAGGTGTTTATTAGGTACAGGCACATTTGGAGCATATTTGGTGATTTTGGCACTTTCTGGAGCTAATTGGAGTATTTGGCCGAGAGATAGAGTTCACTGTCCGAAACAGAGAAAGGTGTCGATCGTTGCATGCCTAGCATCGATCGATGCACCAGCGAGATGGGCCAAACGGCGGTTTAATGAAGAATGATGAAATTGTAATTCTGCCCAGAAGTTCCTGATATTTACAAAGAAGCCCCAAAACGTGTTTTAGGTTATAAATAGAGTTTCTAAGCCATTGTTTAGGCGATGCTTCATAACTAAGTTTTATTCTCTTAGGAGATTTCAGGGGCTGGTTTTGTTCTCGAAAGAGACTTGATTTTGAACCCCAGTTCTTATTTGATTATATGATATTTGGTTTCCTACTTATGATATCTTCTATCTCGATGAATATGTCTGAGTAGTTTACCTGTTAGGTTGAAGGATTCTCATTAAGGATTTCAGAGAATTATAGTTTAATTAATCTGTAGAGATTCATATCTGCTAGTTCTTTATCTAAGTTGTTCTTAATGCTTAATCTGAAGTAGCTAATCAGAATTATGATGTTAGGTTGATTAATTCAGCGGAAGTTGGTTAATTTAACTAGAAAGAATTTAGATAAGCAATTAAACTGTTCGCAAACGGAAGTTTGGTTCAGGATTAATTGTGAACATATCAAACTTGGAATTAATGCTAGTTTAATCTGTTAGTTCTCGCAAACGAAAGTTTGGTTTGCTGCACTTAGACTTAGAGAATTATCGCAAAGGAATTTGGTTAATTCTATATCAGTGTTTGAGTTCTAGAATAGTTATTGATTAGGTCTAGATAGATTGATTGCTTGCGTTCCTGATTTCCTGAGAACTCCTGAAACCTAACGCTTTGCCTTCTTGCTTACAAGCTCACTTGATTTACCTTGCTATTTCGTTTACTGTTTTCACATCTGCTTCGCTTAATTTAATCTTAACTACTAATAATCTATTGTGTGACTGAGAGTCCTCGTGGGATTCGATACCTTATATACTACGATTGCATTAACTGTGCACTTGCAGTAGAATAGGGAAAACTATACACCTATCAAGTTTTTGGCGCCGTTGCCGGGACTCTTTGAGTTCACCAATAGATTTAGTATTAGGATTTTGACTAAGCATTCTTTCTAATTTTTCTGTTTACTGACGTTTTTGATTTTTGGATTCGCAGGGATTCGCACTGCATCGATCGTTGCCCCCTTGCATCGATCGACACAAGGCGAGAACAGCGATGCTGAGATCTGAGACGTTCAATAGGTTCCGCGCCATGGAACCTGTGATTTTGATTCGCGGTGAAAACGGCGTTCTACGAGACCATGAGGGTCACATATGCAACGCAAAAGGTCAGAAAATAGATGGGGAAGGAAATCCCATCTTACCAGATTACCATGTATTGGTTGGGCAAGTAGCTGAAATGCAGAGTAAGATAGATGACATCCACGACATTTTACTTAGGGAGAGACAGTTCCGAGCAGAGGCAGAAACTGATAAATCTGCAGAGGTACACTATATGGCTGGAGCCAGCTCTTATGGACATACATTGGGACATCAGCAGAGACAAGGTTCTAGGCATGCTCAAGGATCAAGAGACCATAATTATACTTCCTATCTGGTACCTCCTACACAATGGAGCAAACTAGAGATGATGATAGAACAATCAATTGAAAAGCAACAGCAGAACACAGCTTCTTTCAGCTCGAAGCTAGAGAACCTGTACACTAATTTGAATGAGAAATTTTAATCCTTGAGCACTCGTATGAAGCAGCTGGACACACAGATGGATCAAGTTTCAAGTTCTACCTCAAGGAAGGATTCTCAAGATGCTCAGGCCAGCAACATTCCCATTCAGGATGACATACAGATGTATCATGGATCATGTCTAGCAGTTAAGGCTGTGGAATTTGTGGAAGACAGAGGGGGATTTGATGTTGAATTACCTGAGTTTGAAAGCTTCGATGCACCTGACTCAACAGAGATTGACATGGATCTTTTGACTTGGATAGTTCAGATTGAAGTGGGACCAAGCCAAGGAGAGAAATTTGAGTCTGAGATGGCTGGAATGGACCAAGAAGCGGATAAACCCGAGACTATAGTTGAAACACGAGCTGAGACGATAGCATCGATCGATGCATCACAAGCACCGATCGTTGCACCCCGAAAGGAACCAGTTTCACTCATATCTCAAGGACCTGCTAAGGAAAGAACCTATAAACCCCCATTACCATTCCCGAAAGCTCCCATTAAGTCCAAAGATGTGGTTCGGTGCACAGTGGTGGTTGACAAGAAGATGGTGGTTCCACAAGAGCCTATTCTAACATCTTCAAGGCCTAAAACCACTCATAAACAGAAGGCTCCGAACATCAAATCTTTGCCAAAGGTAAAGCATAAATCCTCTAAGTTTAAACCTTCTGACTCCACTATTTTGAATGCAGGAAAGAGCGTTAAAACACCCAAGTGTCAATCTCACCCTACATTCCTCCCGACGTTCCTTGGACGACATCATGCTGCTACTGCTTACACACCACCATGGATGATAAGGCATTCACAGAGACACTCAAAGTCTCTGTTGAAACCTCCATGAGTCTGACCCCTTTCCAAAAAGTCAAGCTAATGACTTGAAACAAGCGCTGAGTGGGAGGCAACCCACTGCTAGGTTTAATTATTTTTCTTTTTCATTTTTGGTGCTTTTCTTAGGATTTCACGTTTTTATTTGTTTTTGTTAGTTTTTAGATACAGAACACAAGTCTGGAGATGTGTGACGATCGTTGCTCACATGTGCAACGGTCGTTGCAATTGGTTCAAATCGAAAATTAAGGTACGTTGAGCTAAACCGGAATCCATCTGGTTCAACCAGCATCGATCGTTGCGTCACAGCAACGATCGTTGCACCCACGACCAGGTAAGTTACCTTAAACCCTATTTTCTCTTCTTCTTCTCCATTCCTTTTGGTCGACACACCGAGAACCTCCACCCAAAAATCATCATTTCCTTCATCAAATTTCTTGTTTCCAAGTGCTATTTACTTATTTTTACGCTCCCAATCCATTTTCCAAACCCATATCTCAAGAAATCAAGGTAATGTTCTTCAATTTTCGAATTTTCGGATTGGATTTTTAGGGTTTTAGGGTTGTTGATTTTTGGACCAAAAATTGATGATGCATGCGTAATTAGAACGATTTAGGGTGATGGATGATGATTTTGAACTGATTTGAGACAATGTGGCTTGGATTTGACTGATTTTTGATGATTCGTTTGCGGCAAAATCGCCCTCTGCAACGGTCGTTGCTCTAGAGCAACGGTCGTTGCATTGCGATTTTGGGAAATGTTCGATACAACGAAATCGCCTTGCAACGATCGATGCCTTAGATGCAACGGTCGATGCTTCGCGATTTCACAGTGAAATTTTGCCGAGACTTATAAACATTTGAACTCTGTTTTTGCAGATGGCGTCTCAAAGGCAACCCCGCAAGAAGCGAGCCACAGCTTCCACAGCAACAAGACACTACACCCCACCGCCTCAATGGTTCAGCAGAGAGTCAGAGGCACCCGCACCATACAACAGATACGGGCCGCCGGTTGCTTTACCTTGGCCCAGAGAGGATGCCACACCGATGCAGACGACCAGACAGTGGCCGGAGGACCTTATACGCTTCTTCAAGTCTGCTGAGTTCACCGAGCGGCCGTTGCTCAGTCGATGGGACGAGTATGACTCGCTTCTCTACAGTGGTTGGTGTGGGATGATCATCAAGCCGACTAAGTTCGCGGACTACTCCACCTGCAGGATTCTGGGGATCGATGAGCAGGTGCTAGCTGTGTGCAGAGGCATTGGTCTAGGGACAATGCCGATGCGACATTATGATCTTTATCCTGAGCTGGTCAGGCAGCTATTGGCCACTTGCAGAGTGGTTTACTCGGATCCCGACCACAGGAGCGCTACAGTGGGTGCTTTCACCTTCATGAGTTGGGGAGTCAGGTATCGGATTCCTCTACTTGATCTCTGCAGGATCTACGGGTTCAGTACTGAGCCGAGGCGCATAGCAATGCCACTCGAGTGGGATCCGGTTGAGGCTCGCACATTCTGGGAGAGTATTGGCAGCGGTCGATACAACTCCAGGACCACACCAGTAGTGCAGATGAGACATCCGGTGCTGCGATATGTCTCGCGTATCTTGTGCTGGAGCTTGCTTTGCAAGTTTGAGGCCAACAAGATGCGCAAACTTGAGATGGAGTTGCTGTTTATGGGGCTGAGAGATCAGTTTAGAGGTTCTGGCGTGAGAGATCCGACTGCGGGTCTCAACTTGGGAGCTATTTTCGCGCAGCATTTAGTTGATCTGCAGCTGAAGCCGTTTGATGGAGCTGGTACTGAGACGGTAGGGAGTTTACTTACTCCCATTTTTGAGTATTGTGGGATTCCTCTTCATGGCACAGAGCGTGATACAGCTCGGGAGTTCCTGGATCTCAGCCATTTGCAGAGCGCTACCTGGCTCAAGGAGGGGCGCATTTGGGTTTACACTGATCCGACCACTGGGAGGACTGGTATCGAGCTTCCTGCTGCCAGATGGACACAGATTGACACATTAGAGGCACTGAGATTTCAGCCTCCTTAGTCTGCGCAGCGAGGGATTCCGACTATGGCTCATCCGCTGGGAGAGCCTTCCTCACGAGCTTCGACTTCTTCTGCCCCTGCTCCTGCGCCAGCGCCTGCCCCAGTCGACATTGTGGGTCCCTTTCCAGAGCCTGCGATGGCTTACGGTGCATACTCTGAGGCAGAGTGGAGAGAGAGATCAGATGGTATGTTTCGAGTTCTTTTGAACTTCGTGCGTACTTGCAGCTGCAGGAGGCCACCACAGATCCATCAGCCCGTACCTGACCGTCGTCGACAGCGATCTCCGACTGATACTGATCCCGCACCCGAGGCAGCCGATGATGATGCACTGTATGGTGGGATAGATGATGTTAGCGAGTGAGAGTAGTCTCCATGTTCAGTCTTTCGGTTCTGTATTCTGACTTTTTCTTTTCTTTTGCACTTATCTTCTTTGATTTTTAGGATTCTACTATGTTTGGATGATTTGCACTTTATTTGGTACATCTTTTGCTTCGGTTTTACTCTGTTTCTAGTGTTCTCAGCTTGCAGGGATCAAAATTGACAAAAACAGACGGACTAACCTGCTAACTTGCTGACTGTTCGTGAAAACGCAGTGCGTCGATCGACACACCATTGTGTCGATCGTCACAATACGAAAGAATTGCACAGCAACGGTCGGTGCACCTAGTGCAATGATCGGTGCATGTGCGACAGAGGTAAAACCCGACAGAACTAAAACATACATTAACCATTTTTCTTTCTTTTTACCGATCCTTCGCTGGACACTACTGGGGACAGTGTGTCTTAAGTGTGGGGGAGGTGCTACTGACTTTTGTTTTCTGTTTTCTTAAGAGTCAGTCCGTTTTTCAAAAAAAAATTGTTTTATTGAGTCAAAATTGTTTAAGTAAGAAACTATGATTTTCTGAGAAGATTTACAAGACTTGCAGGAATTTAAGTAACCATTGGGATGAAGTTGCAAGATCTATCTCTGACTATTATAAAACCCCATCACAGATCAACCTACTGGGAACACCCACATCACTTCAGGTATCAGAGGATCCTTTACTGACTTCAACCTTAATACTGACTTAGATTTCTCACCTAAGGGCTTGGTATACTTTGTGTCGGATTCCCTTGTTAGTTCTGACACAGCCTGTCAACCTATCCTATTTAGTTCCCTTCTCCCCTTCTATAAAGTAAAAAAAAAAAGATAATAAACTGAGGATGAGTTAGTAACTCCGAAGTGGTCATGGGAATAGTAGCAAACACTATTATCTCTCATGTGATCCATGGAATGTGTCCAAAGTATACCCCATAACGGGAAGAACACTGATAAAAAAAAAAAATGATACCCAGTGGGGAAAAATCAGTTGTTAAAGAAGGGAAAGAGAAGAAAGGGACTAGAGAAAGATAGTATGGTGGTCTAGAGCTGATAAGGTAAGAATCCATGTGCCCTTTGATCGATACTCCTTAGGTGAGACCGCACTTAAATACTTGCAGAAGTCAGTAGGGTGAATTTGAATGCTTGAATGTGATTGTGGAGTTTAGCTAGGACAGTTGCTAAGTGTGGGGGAAGTACATTGTGGTCTTGATATCCTGTAATTGATTCTTTCAGTGGTTTACTAAGGGGAATCTAAGTATTGTTGCTTCTAGGACGAAAAGAGTTTCTGAAGAGTTTTCAAACCTCTTATCTACATTTGGTTCTTTGTCTTGCTTGAGGGCAAGCAAGAGCTAAGTGTGGGGGAGTTGATATACCATGGATTTTAGGGATTTTAACCATGGATCGAGTCTTTTACTACGTTTTAGAGTCTTTTCAGGTGTTTATTAGGTACAGGCACATTTGGAGCATATTTGGTGATTTTGGCACTTTCTGGAGCTAATTGGAGTATTTGGCCGAGAGATAGAGTTCACTGTCCGAAACAGAGAAAGGTGTCGATCGTTGCATGCCTAGCATCGATCGATGCACCAGCGAGATGGGCCAAACGGCGGTTTAATGAAGAATGATGAAATTGCAATTCTGCCCAGAAGTTCCTGATATTTACAAAGAAGCCCCAAAACGTGTTTAGGTTATAAATAGAGTTTCTAAGCCATTGTTTAGGCGATGCTTCATAACTAAGTTTTATTCTCTTAGGAGATTTCAGGGGCTGGTTTTGTTCTCGAAAGAGACTTGATTTTGAACCCCAGTTCTTATTTGATTATATGATATTTGGTTTTCTACTTATGATATCTTCTATCTCGATGAATATGTCTGAGTAGTTTACCTGTTAGGTTGAAGGATTCTCATTAAGGATTTCAGAGAATTATAGTTTAATTAATCTGTAGAGATTCATATCTGCTAGTTCTTTATCTAAGTTGTTCTTAATGCTTAATCTGAAGTAGCTAATCAGGATTATGATGTTAGGTTGATTAATTCAGCGGAAGTTGGTTAATTTAACTAGAAAGAATTTAGATAAGCAATTAAACTGTTCGCAAATGGAAGTTTGGTTCAGGATTAATTGTGAACATATCAAACTTGGAATTAATGCTAGTTTAATCTGTTAGTTCTCGCAAACGAAAGTTTGGTTTGCTGCACTTAGACTTAGATAATTATCGCAAAGGAATTTGGTTAATTCTATATCAGTGTTTGAGTTCTAGAATAGTTATTGATTAGGTCTAGATAGATTGATTGCTTGCGTTCCTGATTTCCTGAGAACTCCTAAAACCTAACGCTTTGCCTTCTTGCTTACAAGCTCACTTGATTTACCTTGCTATTTCGTTTACTGTTTTCACATCTGCTTCGCTTAATTTAATCTGAACTACTAATAATCTATTGTGTGACTGAGAGTCCTCGTGGGATTCGATACCTTATATACTACGATTGCATTAACTGTGCACTTGCAGTAGAATAGGGAAAACTATACACCTATCATTAGGTTGAAGGATTTTCATTAGGGATTTCAAGGAACTATAGTTTAAATCAATCTGTAGGGATTCATATCTGCTAGTTCTTTATCTAAGTTGTTCTTAATGCTTAATCTGAAGTAGCTAATCAGAATTATGATGTTAGGTTGATTAATGCAGCGAAAGTTGGTTAATTTAGCTAGAAAGAACCTAGATAAGCAATTAAACTTTTTTCGTTTGGTTTAGGTTAATTGTGAACATATCAAACTTGGAATTAAGGCTGGTTTAATCTGTTTGTTCTCGCAAACGGAAGTTTGGTTTGGTACACTTAGACTTAGAGAATTGCCGCAAAGGAATTTGGTTAATTCTATATCCGTGTTTGAGTTCTAGAACAGTTGTTGATTAGATCCTGATTGACTGATTGCTTGTGTTCCTGATTTCCTGAGAACTCCTGAAACCTAGCGCTTCGCCTTCTTGCTTACAAACTCACTTGATTTGCTTTGCTATTTCGTTTACTGTTTTCACACCTGCTTCGCTTAATTAAATCTGAACTACTGATAATCTATTGTGCGACTGAGAGTCCTTGTGGGATTCGATACCTTATATACTACTATTGCAATAACTGTGCACTTGCAGTAGAATAGGGATAAAACTTACACCTATCAGCATATCAAAGACATGTATGATGATGATCCAGACTTCAAGGACGTGTATCAGGAGACATCTAAGGCAGCATTTGGAGTTTTCTATCAGCAAGATGGTTTTCTGTTCAAGGAGAAGAAACTGTGCAGTCCACAAGGTTCCATGAGGGAGTTGATCACTAGAGAAGCTCATGGAGGAGGTTTGATGGGGCATTTCGGCAGAGACAAGACTTATAGTGTCTTGAAGGAGCATTTCTTTTGGCCACACTTGAAGAGAGATGTGGAGAGGTTTTGTGCCAAATGCATCACATGCCTAAAAGCCAAGTCCAGGTTACATCCACATGGTTTATATATGCCTTTACCAATTCCTAACACACCATGGGTGGACATTTCAATGGATTTTCTTTTAAGACTGCCCAAGATCAACAACAAGGATTCCATCTTTGTACTTGTTGATAGGTTTTTTAAAATGGCTCATTTCATTGCTTGCAACAAGACTAATGATGTTGTGCAGATAGTGAAAGGAATTTCTAGCAGCTCCTAATCCGATTAGGCAACCCTAAGTATAAATTTCAAGCCTAGAATCTAGGATTCATGCTTAGAGTTGAATCTACATTCTCAGATCTCGAATATACCAGGATGATTTGCAGCGGAAGATGATTAGGTATTTGAGATTCACGAGCGCCTCAGGTATTGCGCCTTTACTGGTATCCCACACGCACACAAACAGGAATCCGCCGGGATGCTAGTGCCGGGAGATCGGATCTCTCTGGGATATCTCTGTTTCTGAGAGGCGGCTGCGATTAGGCTAAAAACTTGTGTTCCAGGTCGTGCTATATCACATATATATATAGACCTGGGAAAACCTAATTAATCACCGGACCGAACCGAGATTAATTAAGTCATTGAATCGAAACATTGTTTCGATCTGCGCCTTTGCATCGATCGACACAACACTTGTGTCGATCGACACACCCTCAAAACACGTATATTAATGTGTATCAAATACACATTTGATCATTACATTAATGATCGTTCCCACATGAAGTACATCCAGTCTGCTTAGGTGTGTGACCCTGTAGGATCATATAATACTAGTAATGAGTTCACAACTCACATATCATAAGTGGTTTCTAGCAAAACATTATGACCATTTAGTATTGTATGAATGTCTAATCTCGACAACACAAATATCTCTAGAGTGATTACAATCTCCCACTTGTACTGGAATCATCTATTCTCATTATCCCTTCGTCTCTATATCTCGATCTGGCATAAGGTAAGAACTGTGTCATCCTTATTAAGCCAAGATCATGTTCATCGAACTCCGATTTATACTGACAAGACAAACGACTGACAATCACCTCGTTTGAGTGTGGCCACACATTTCTCAGTATCAAATCTCCGATGGGCCCTGAGATATTCATCTCCTGTTATATAGGAGGGACAAATCCCATCTTGTTCCATCCCTGTTTCTTCACACTCTTCATGATACGCCCAATCAAAGCCTTTATAATCACCAGTTACGGCTGACGTTTGACAAAGTTAAAGAAGACCAACTCACATGTAATAAAACATGATGAACTCAGGTCTAAGGACTATACTCTATAGTTGTAATGAAGACTCTCATGACACTTATATAACTATCCTGTAGAGCTCTCATTAGCGGGTCATGTCCGATCCTGTGTTCTCCAACACATATCCATGTGATTGACTTTAATACTCTTATTAATGACTCCATGAAACTCAGTCATCAGTCACCTCACATACTAGTCTCACGCGGTTGTTAATGTCCCACTTTAACAACCTTGACCAGGGACTAACATAATTTATTTCATTTATCATTTATAGGGTTTCATGATCAAGTCACATACTTGATGACCTATAAAATGTCATAAATTACTTTGGGACTATTATTTAGTAACCATAATTAAATAATATTGATGTCAGATTTCATTAACATAATCATATTATGTTTATATGACCATCATATCAAAAGTAAAATCAACAACAACAACTCCCACTATAATTAAGATCACATCTTAAGACATCTAATGCCTTTAGCAGTAGTCTGACCCTCATTCGCCCTTGCTCAGCGTGTGTCGAAGGACACTGCTTCTTGCTAAGAGTAATGCCATGAGTCATTGGCATGAAGCCCTTCTTGGAATCATGCATACTGGACCTGTGCAAGACCTTATCACCATAAGTATCTTGACACAATCCAATTAGCTTGTCCAATCTATCTCTATAGATTATTATTCCAAGAATGTATGCGGCTTCTCCCATATTTTTCATCGAAAAACAACTTTCGAGTCAAGTCTTAACAGAGTAAAACAATGGAACTTCATTTCCGAGAAGCAATATGTTATCAACATACAATACTAGAAATGCAACTGCCCTCCCACTAGTCCTCTTGTAAACACACGGTTCCTCTTCGTTCCTGACGAAGTCAAAACTTTTGACTGCTTCATCAAAACAAAGATTGCAAATCCGAGATGCTTGCTTCAATCCATAAATGGATCGATGAAGCTTGCATACCTTCCTATCAGCATTAGGATCAATGAAAAACTTCAAGTTGTGTCATGTACACATCCTCTTCCAGAATTCCATTAAGGAAAACTGTTTTCACATCCATCTGCCCGTCCTCATAATCATAATGAGCGGCGGCTGCTAGGAGAATCCGAATGGACTTAAGCATAGTGACTGGGGAATAGGTTTCATCATAGTCAATACCATGAATTTACTTGAAACCTTTTGCCACCAACCTAGCTTTATATATCAGAATATTACCATTTTCGGAGTCAGGGCTCATCATTGCTTCTTCAAAATTCGCAGGACTGTCACTTTCAATGATCAATAGATCATGGCAATTGGTTACGAGAAATCCAAATTTCTTGGGTTCGTGACGGATCCTTTCGGATCTGCGAGCTTCAGGTTTGTGTAAAAGTCATGCACATATCTCATATATATATACTTTTACCACAACCTAATTAACCAAGATTTAAGCCGTAGTTGATTAAGTCATAAACCAAAATCAATATTTTGGTTCGCGATCTGTGTCAATCGACACACCTTTGTAACGATCGACACTTCCTCAGAAACTCGCCGTTTGAATTTATATCGAATATACATTCACCAGATCCTTTGCAAACTTTAGGCATCACAGGTGCAGGTTCTACAACTCTTTGTAGATCCAACTGCTGCTCTTCCTCATCAGGTTGAGCAGTCTCCTGTGATTCTCGAATTTCTTCGAGTTGTACTTTACTCCCACTGTTCTTCTTGGAAAGAAAATCTTTCTCAAGAAAACATAATTCCGAGAAACAAACAATTTGTTCTCGGACCGGTTGTAAAGGCAACATGCCTTGGTCTCGTTAAGATAGCCAATGAAGTAGCACTTATCGGATTTGGGTGTGAGCTTATCAGAGATTAAACGTTTTATGTAAGCCTCACAACCCCAAATCTTCATGAAAGACAAATTAGGAACATTTCCAGTCCACATCTCATGTGGTGTCTTTTTAACTGATTTTGATGGAACCCTATTTAGTGTAAACGCAGACGTTTCTAGAGCGTATTCCTGGAAGGATATTGGAAGATCTGAGTGACTCATCATTGATCGAACCATATCTAATAAAGTCCGATTCAGGAGGAGTGAGTTGTGAAACAATTCCACAATCTGTCGGATGATCACTGAATTATTAGCATAAGTATTCACCTCCACAATCTTATCGTAGAGCTTTAATACTTTTGCCAAGTTGATTATGTACTTCATTCTGAAACTCTTTGAACTTTTCAAAAGATTCCGATTTATGTCTCATTAAATAGACATAACCATACCTACTGAAAATATCAGTAAAGGTAATGAAGTACTCAAAGTTTTCTCTAGCACTTGTGCTCATCGGGCCATACACATCCGTATGTATAAAGCCCAGTAAGTCATTGGCCCTTTCATTTTTTGTTCGTTCGCTACCTGTGTCGACCGACACACCTTTGTATCGATTGGCACTACCTTTTGTTGAAAAGCGCCTATGTCATTTTACCCAATAAACAAGATCCGTTTTTCTCATTATGATTCATAATCAAATGAGCCCAAAAGCCCATCACTATGGAGCTTCTGAATCTGTTTCTCATTTATATGGCCCAAACGACAATGGCAGAGAAAGGGTTTGATTCGTATCATTTTACTTGAATCTCTTGGTACTAATGTTATAGATAGGCACGTTTTGTTTTAGAACATAAAGTCAATTATCTAATGGACCGCTACCATAAAACATATCATTGTAATCAAATGAATAACACTTATTCTTAATTTGAAAACTGATATCCTTCCATATCCAAACAAGGAATAGAAATAATATTTCTGCTTATAGCAGGTACATAGTAGCAGTTCTTAAGTTCAAAACCAAGCCAAAAGGCAAAACAAATGAAATGTTCCTACGGCTAATGCAGCAACTCTTGCTCTATTTCCACGCGCAGGTCCACTTGTCCTTCCTCCATAGTCCTACTGTTGCTTAGGCCCTGCATATTTTCACAAAATATGAGTACCATAGCCGGTATTCAATACCCAATAAGTAGAATCATAAGAAGTAACATTTACTTCTATAACATAAATACCTGAAGAAGAAGTCTCGTACGTCTTCTTCAGCTTCTCATAATCTTCCAGGAATTTCTTGCAATTTCTTTTCAAATGCCCATGACCATTACAATAATGGCACTTATTATCTTTAGAAAGACCAGGCTTAACCTTAGGAGCATGGTTAGACTCGCTTGGATTCACAATCGAGCTCGTCTTGCCATCACCTTTGGTCTTACCAAGTTTCTTAAACTTTTTACCCTTTTGTACCATAAGGACATTTGGGGTGTCTTTCTTGATGTTAGGTTCAGCAGTTTTGAGCATCCCATGCAATTCAGTCAACGTCTTCGTCAAGTTGTTCATGTTATAGTTCATAACAAATTGATCATAGCTTGACGGCAGTGACTGCAGAATGATGTTAGTAGCCAACTCTTGGCTAATGGGATAATCCAGTTTCTCCAGGTTATCAATATAACCCATCATCTTAATGACATGAGGACTAACTGGTTCGCCCTTGGGTAGCTTGCACTCAATCAGAGACTTAACCGTCTGGTATCTCTGAGTTCGTGCCTGCTCCTGAAACATACTTTTCAGGCCATTGATCATCTCTATTGGCGACTCCACGTACTCATATTGCTTTTGAAAGTCCGAGTTCATGGTAGCCAACATGAGACAACACACATCGACCACATCATTAGAATGCTTATCCCAAGCATCCTTATCTGACTGCCAGGCATTGGCTCGGTACTTTTTGGGTAAAACTTTCTCAAGGACATAGTCCTTTTTCTCCTGTTTGAGAACAATTCTCAAGTTCCGATACCATTCAAGAAAGTTGGATCCATTTAACTTGTCCTTCTCAAGGACGGATCGCAGGGAGAAATTGTTATGATGGTTTGCGCTAGACATAGCTGAAAAACAAGGGAGGTTAAGTTATGATGTTCAAGAAATGAGAAATCTTAACTATTAAGAAAACTCGCATTATATTCAAATAATGTTTCCTCAAATGAATATAATGATCCAAGACCCATACTTCACTAAACTTGAGTGAGCCACTGGCTATCGCCCAAATTTTAGCTATCTAGGTAAGCAACAACTTTTCTAGTTATATCCAATATAACTCTTGGTTGTGGATTGACATCTCATGTCCAATCCACCTGATGTCTCTGAGCCCAAAACGATTTTGATGGCCCAGTCAAGTAAACCAATCTCTTAAGTCATGTAATTGTTGATATCTTGCACTGCAAGTCCATCAACACGATTACCTCATGTCTTACTTATGTAATTGTGGACATCTTGCACTGCTAGTCTATCGCACAATGAAACAATTCTTGACAGTTGACAAGATTGGAAAGACATCTAAACATACTTGATATTTAGTTGAGGAACAGAACTTTTGGTCTAATGCATGTCATATATGCATCCAATAAGGTTTAGATCTTATAAGACAACTAATCTAATTAGGCTTTTATAATTCTAAGAAGTGGGTTTAATTCTGGTTTGGTTCTGTAACTGCAGGTTCAATAACCGAACAATTTAATTCTTTGTCGATCGACACTACACTAGTATCGATCGATGCAACATACCAGAACCATTTGCGATAACCGATCAATCCAATTGAACCGGCTTTGATAACCGGTTAGCATCGATCGACACAACACTTGCGTCGATCGACATCAACCCAATTCAATCAAACTGCAATTTACCCGTCAAACCGGTTTAAGCTAATTGCGATAACCGATCCAATCCAATTGAACCGGCTTTGATAACCGGTCAGCATCGATCGATGCTACATTAGCATCGATCGTCACCAACCAAATCATACCAATCGCAATCAACCGGTCTAACCAGCTCAACCAATCGCAATGACCAATTCAATCCAATTGAACCAGTCGTGTCGCTTTGTGTCGATCGATGCAACACTTTGTGTCGATCGACACAATGCGATTTTCGGTCTGTGTCGATCGATGCAACACTTTGCAACGATCGACACAATGCAATTTTCTGGTTGTGTCGATCGTTGCATGCCGAAAGCAACGATCGACGCTGTGCGATAACTCAGAGTGCGATTCAACTAGAATCCTTATGCTCTGATACCACTGAAAGGAATTTCTAGCAGTTCCTAATCCGATTAGGCAAACCTAAGTATAAATTTCAAGCCTAGGATCTAGGATTCATGCTTAGAGTTGAATCTACATTCTCAGATCTTGAATATACCTGGATGATTTGCAGCGGAAGATGATTAGGTATTCGAGATTCACGAGCGCCGGGATCCACACACACACAAACTGGAATCCACCGGGATGGTAGTGCCGGGAGATCGGATCTCTCTGGGATATCTCTGTTTCTTAGAGGCGGCTACGATTAGGCTAAAAACTTGTGTTCCAGGTCGTGCTATATCACATATATATAGACCTGGGAAAACCTAATTAATCACCGGACCGAACCGAGATTAATTAAGTCATTGAATCGAAACATTGTTTCGATCTGCGCCTTTGCATCGATCGACACAACACTTGTGTCGATCAACACACCCTCAAAACATGTATATTAATGTGTATCAAATACACATTTGATCATTACATTAATGATCGTTCCCACATGAAGTACATCCAGTCTGCTTAGGTGTGTGACCCTGTAGGATCATATAATACTAGTAATGAGTTCACAACTCACATATCATAAGTGGTTTCTAGCAAAACATTATGACCATCTAGTATTGTATGAATGTCTAATCTCGACAACACAACTATCTCTAGAGTGATTACATGTGTGATTTCAGGACATTCCCAACAGATAGCTGATCTATTCTTTAAGGAAGTGGTCAAGTTGCATGGAATTCCAAGAACTATTGTTTCAGACAAGGACACAAAGTTCTTGAGACACTTTTGGAGGGTACTTTGGAGGAGGTTGGGCACCAATCTGCTCTATTCCACCACTTGTCATCCCCAAACAGATGGACAAATTGAGGTAGTAAACCGAACTCTCTCAACACTCCTAAGAGCCACGGTTGGTAAGAATATAAAGAACTGGTTATCTTACTTGCCATTCATTGAATTTGCCTATAATCATGCTAAGTATTCTATTACTAACCACTCTCCTTTTGAAGTTGTGTATGGGTTTAATCCTTTAGCTCCTTTAGACCTTACCCCTTTGCCTCAAGCTTTCTATACAAGTACAGAAGGAGAAGTAAAAGCAGACTTTGTCAAGAAGCTTCCCCAAAGAGTTAAGGAGAATGTAGAGAAAAAAACCGATAAGCATAGGCAGGAAGCTAACCAAGGAAGAAAGGAGGTGATTTTTGAACCAGGAGACTGGGTCTGGCTACACATGAGGCAAGAACAGTTTCCCAATCAGAGGAAGTCGAAGCTAACACCAAGGGGAGATGGACCATTCCGAGCCTTGGAGAAGATCAACAACAACGCATACAAGCTGGAGCTGCCAGGTGAGTTAAACATTTCTCCAACATTCAATGTTTCTGATTTAGCCCCTTATGATGCAGGTCAATCAGTTCTGAGGTCAGAACCTCCTCAAGGGGCAGGGAATGAAGAGGTCATAGAACTAGAAGCAGAAGATCCAATACCCATCATAAGGAAAGGTCCATTGACAAGTGATATATCATGGTTTTTCTAGGTTTTCAACCATGATATAGTTGTATATATTGAGTCTTTAACCTGGTTTTTAGAGTCTATTGAGTCTTCTACAGGTAGGCTTGCGTTTGGAGGAAAAGATGGAATTACAAGACGTTTCTGGTGATTTGTGCAACAAGCTGAAGTTGGTGTCTCGACCACGATTGATTGAGTGTCGACCGACACTGACTTTGATGTCGGTCGACATTGAGCGCGACAGAACAATACCCGAGAGTTGAAGACAAGTTTTGAAGATTTGCAGAAATGCCAAGAAGTTTTCCCTAATTCTAAACTGCCTCCAAAACGTGTTTAGAGAGTTTAATTAGGTTTTCAGACTCAGTTTATCTTTTATCTTGTTTTTACTTTGTTCTTGCTTGGAGATTGAGAGATATTGAGTTGGGGCTGATTCTTGCTACTTGTAACCCTTGAGAGAAGAATTTCGAACCCTTTTCTTTTATCTATTCAGTTTCTGATTTTCTATTCATGATGTATTGTTTGATTGATAATATGTCTGAGTAGTAACCTAGTTAGATTTAGGAATTCTCACAAAGGTTTTATGCTTGTTTGATAACTGATTGATTAGTATTCACCATCTGTTTGTTTATCACCTAAGTTGTGCTTAATACTGAATTATGGACTGATCACCTAGGGTTTAGATCTGAGATAATTAACAATAGCGCGAGAGTGTGAGTTATAATCTGAACAAACTTAGTGTGAGAAATTTGACTAGATACAAAGAGATTTGGTTTAAGAGAATTCTGAACCGATAGAACATGTTCTTAATGCTTGTTTATAACTCTAGGATCACAAAGAGATTTGGATCACTAGGTTGCTAGATATAGAAATAATCTCAGCGAGAGTTGGATTATTTAGCATTGTGTTTCTAGTTCTTGAACCCGTGTTTAATCTGAATCCGGTTAGTTAAGTTTCTTACATTGCATAATTCTCGAGAACTTCCTAAGTCTGACGCCTTTCTCTTATCGAAAACACCTTCTAGTTTAATTGCTTTTGTTTACTGCTTTCTCTGATTTTGATTTAGCTTGACTTGACAACATACAATCTATCGTGTGACTGTGAGTCCTTGTGGATTCGATACCCTGAAATACTACAATAGCTTAACTGTGCACTTGCAGTAGAATAGGGATAAAACTAGACATATCATGTTTTTGGCGCCGTTGCCAGGGACTCAACTGAGTTCGGCCGATACATTTTGTTCTAGAGTTGAGTCTAGGTCGTTTTTATTTTATTTGTTACTGATTTTTCTCGGTTTGGCTTGTTTTGTTGCTGCAGGATTTCACAGACGCATCCAGTGTCGACCGATTTCCTCCTTAGTGTCGCTTGACATCGACCTCGAGACAGTGTTTTGAGATCAGTGTATGCCAAGTCGACATACACGAAGCAACCAGAGCGAAGAACTTTTGAACCTCTGATTTGAGGAGCTTGCTAGATTAGAGAGAACGGACAGAAAGGGTCAAAGAACCAGAATGATGAACAATCTTTTGATTTTGATACCAGATGCTGAAGGAGTTCTGAGAGACCAACAGAACAACGCCTACAATGATCAGGGGCAAAGGATTGATGCTGAGGGACGAGTGATCCATGAACCTGCCCCTGAACATCCTCAAGGTCAGAGGCAAATGGTTGTTGCTGAGAAGACTCTTGCTAACTACGACCGTCCCGATGAGTTTTATGCTAACCGGTCAGCAATTGTTCCTCCTTCTTTTGAGAGGAATGTCTTTGAGATCAAGACTGTCTATTACTCTATGCTGAGACAGCACCCCTTCCATGGTCTCCCACATGAGCTACCCATGGACCACATTGAGGATTTTGAAGCCTTCATCACTGGAATGAAGTACAATGGGATGGACTATGACTTCTTTTATCTTAAGCTTTTCCCATACTCTCTCGCTGGAGAGGCTGCTGCTTGGCTGAAACAACTTCCACCTGGGAAGTTAACTACTTGGGATGCTGTGAAGAGAGAGTTCCTACGACACTTTTATGATGATGCTCGCTCAGATCAGCTCAGAAAGGATCTTCTGACATTCACTCAAGGTCCTACAGAGCCTCTTAAGACTGCTTGGATGCGGTTCAAGATGTACCAACGTGACTGTCCTCATCATGGATTCTCTGAAGTGACGTTGTTGGGCATATCTTCAGAGGAATTGATCTCTATTACCAGTCTGCATTGGATGCTGCCAGCAATGGCAATTTCAACACAAAGACTCCTGAACAAGCTAGAGTGTTGATTGATAACTTGGTGAGCAGCAATAGCACCAAGACTGCTGATAGAAAAAGGAAGGAGTCTGGTGGAAAAGTGGGAGATCCCCAAATTTCTGAGATGAAGAATAAGTTGGACACTGTTCACAGCTTATTGACTGGAAAGAAAGTTGTTCACTTTGCTCAGGAAGTTGAGGTTTTTGAGGCTGAAGAAGACTGCCAAGAAGAAGATTTGAACTACATTGGTGGGTCTAGATTCCAAGGAAACAGGTTTGGTAATCAGCAAGGCAACAAGTACTACGCTGGTAGTGGTCAGAAGAGGGCTTTCACAAGCAACCAAAACTCTTCAGGATATGGACAGACCGCTGGTTATCAGAAACCTTTTCAGCAAGGTAATTCCTATCAGGGGACCTATGGATCATTTTCCTATCAGACACCTCCTGCTACTAGTGCTCATGAGAGCAAGATGGAAGCTATGATGGAGCGGCTGTTGGTGGGTCAGACTAAGACCATTGTGGATTTCAACAAGAAGCTGGATGCGGTGTATGAAGATCTGAATGGGAAGTTTGAGTCTTTGAGTACTCACATGAAGCAGCTGACACACAGGTGCACCAGATTTCAAGTTCGGTCAAGGGAAAGAATGTCATAGATACCCACATCAAGGCTTGGTCAGTTCAGATTCATGATGGGTCAAGTCAAGGAGAGAATTTTGAGATCAAGACTGCTGAACTCGTCAAGGATAGTGAAAAACCCGAGACTGAAATCCCAGTGTCGGTCGACTTCTACTTTGATGTCGGTCGACATCCACTTTCAACAGGGATTTTGGGTGCTTATAACGAATGGAAATCGAGCATGGCCGATTATGGAGTCGACGTTAGGGATGAATCCGTCAAATTCGACCGACATCAGTTCAACGTCGGTCGACATCAGGAGCGTGAGTGGCCAGATTAGCCAACATCTTGTGCTATTGCTGAAGAAACAGACCATGAGCCTCCTATACCTTTCCCTGAGGTATCTATGAAGTCTCAGCAAGAGATTGATGAAGCTAAATAGCTGGAAGTGATGGATAAGAAGTTAAAAGAAGATCCACAAGTTGACACTTCACCCTATCAACCTTGTGTACAGAGATACTTAGAGATGATGATGCCTATGGATGAGGTATTGAAGGAGTGGGTAGTAGTGATCCCTAAACAAGTCAGTGACGTGTTGCTCAATCTGGTCCCCAAGAAACTATCAGATCCTGGTATATTTGTGCTGAGTTTTTCCATCTTTGAGAATGGCTTCAAGCGTTCTTTGTGTGATTTAGAAGCTGCTGGAAATCTCATGCCACACTCTGTGGCAAAGAGATTGGGGATCACAAAGTTTTCACACACTAGGATCTCTCTGGTCCTAGATGATCAGTCAAGAAGGATTCCGGAAGGAGTTCTTGAGGATGTCCCAGTCAGAGTTGGAAACTATTTAGTTCCAACAGACTTTGTAGTGCTAAAGTACGATAGTGAGCCGGATGATTCTCTAAAATTGGGAAGACCCTTCTTAGCCACAGCTGGAGCAAAGATTGATGTGAGGAATGGTATGATTGATCTCCACCTCGGAGATGAACCTCTACACTTTGAGATGGATATGCTGCGCAGGCCTAAGATTGACGGTCGACCCTTTAGCATTGAGTCGGAGCAAGAAGCTCAGACCAGTGAGGTTCTAGTTTCTGATCCTGGAGAAAAGAAGATAGTGGTTTCTCAAGATTCCACTCTAGCATCTTCAGAGCTTTCAAATGCTCATAAGTAGGAAGCTTCACACATCAGAGCTCCATCCTAGCAAAGGTACGCATCTCCTAAACCCAAATCTGCTAACTTCAGACGAGCTCATGCTGATACTTCTTACTCTCCACCTTGGATGAGGAGACTTTCGCAGAGGCACTCGCAGTCTCTGTCGAAACCACCGGGAGTCTAATCTCCCATCCGAGTCAAGCAAATGACTTAACACAAGCGCTGAGTGGGAGGCAACCCACTGGTAAGTTGTAAATATTAGGATTTTTAGTTTTGCATTTTAATTTCTTTCGTTTTTGGAGTTTTTGTGTCAAGTTATGCAGAACACGTAGCACTGTTTAGTCAGTGTCGGTCGATTTCCATTTGGATGTCGGTCGACATTGGACTCGAGAAATTTCGAGCACGGACGATAATCGACCGAGGTCGATTTCGGGACCTCGATTTGTTCTAAAAAGGTAAGTGTCGGCCGACATCCATCTTGATGTCGGTCGACATCGATTAAATCGAGGTACGGATTCTTAAAAACCCGAGACCTTTTTCTTTTTCTTCACTTTCTCTCTCACTGAAAATCTTCCCAAATCGCCACAAATCTCATTTCTTCAGCGTTTTCAACAATTCAAAGCTCTATTCCACTTGTTTTTCCATGCTCCATCCACTTCTAGTATCGATTTAATCGATCTACAAAGATGGAACCTTGTCTGAACCCCAGAAAATGACCCAGGAGATGCACTGGAGCTACAAGTTCGAACGCGCAGCTTAAATCGCCTTGGCCAAGAATGGAAAGAACTAAGTTCGAGCTCACACGCTTCGCAAATGATCCTGCAACAGAGTCTAAGGCTGCTGCTTGTAACTACAGGCCAATCTCGGAGTAATGGGATGACTATGACCCCCTGTTCTGCAACGCCTGGTGCAGCGTTGAGCTCCTACCCACACGCATCGCTTGTACAACCACCATGAACAAGCTGAAGATCAGATCAGACGTCATGCACATTCTGAGGGTGATAGGCTTGGGTACTATTTGTACCAAGTATTATGATCTGTACCCGGAGTTAGTAAGACAGTTCATGGCAACAGTCCGAGTGTACTACACTAATGAAGTGGTGAAGAAGGCTTCTGAAGGGATGTTGACGTTCATGGCCAACGGGGTGAGGTACAGGATTTCTATCCCTGAGTTGTGTGACATCTACTCATTTAACCGGAACAGGGAGCGCGTAAACTTTCCCGAGAAGTGGACCGATGTACAAGTGTTTTGGGAGCATTTTGGTAATGGTATTCATGACTCTCAGATCACTCGACAGTCTGCGGTGCGTCACCCAGTTTTGAGATATCTTGCCCGTCTATTCGCCAACACGATATTGTGCAAGATGGGGCCGGGAATGATGTGGATAGCTGAGCTACTGCTACTGTATTTTGGGATTGGAGACATTATTGATGAGAGTGTGTATCAGGATGCTCGTTTAGTGGCTGATGTGAACATGGGAGCTGTTTTTGCCCATCACCTGGAGGACCTCAAGACACGAGCATTCAGTGGGAAATCAACAAAGACAGAGTCTGTTGGAAGTCTGCTCACTCCTATTTTCGACCACTTTGGGATTGACAGGAGTTAGATGTCTTGATGCACCACAAAGTCCACAATGGACTTTCAACATCTGAAGAGCATGCACTGGATCAAGGGAGACACCAGTGGGAGATAGTTCTTGTGGCACTTCACGGATACATCTGACGTCGGGCGCTTGTTTCCCCTCCCAGCGACCGAGTTTACAACTATCACGAATGATCCTCTCTCGCTCTCTTTTCAGCCCAGTGTGGATCTTTGTAGAGATGTCCCGCGCCGAGCTACTGTGCTTCGAGGCGCATCTTCTGGAGCTGCTGCTTTTGCTGCTTCTGCTGCTGAGCATGAGCATGTCCATGCTAATGATCCAGACGAAACCTATGGGTTTCCTGAGCTTCCCGGACAAGCAGAAGACATGCCACCACCGCAGTTCTAGAAGTGGGCAGCAGCTGTACTTAAAGGAATCTGGAAGACGGTCCACAAGATGTCCTACCAGCGATCTCAGCGTGTGCATCACCCACAGCCTCGACGTCGCGCACCAGCTCAAGCACCTGTCCATCTGAGCTCAGAGGAGGAGGAGATGGAGGAGGCTGCTGACTTGGAGGAGACAAACGATGGAGACTCACCAGTCTTCGAGACAGTTGCTGGTTCTGCGTTTGTTTTTCTTTTTCCTTTTCTTGAGTCATTTTTATGTTTTCTTTTGAGTCAGTTTTTCAGTATTGTTTGCTTGGAACCATGACTATTTGAGTTTATGCATCTTTATTGTTGTTTCTGATGAGATTTTGAGTGATCTAACGCAGCTAACAGGTGATATATCATGTTTTTCTAGGTTTTCAACCATGATATAGTTGTATATATTGAGTCTTTAACCTGGTTTTTAGAGTCTATTGAGTCTTCTACAGGTAGGCCTGCGTTTGGAGCAAAAGATGGAATTACAAGACGTTTCTAGTGATTTGTGCAACGAGCTGAAGTTGGTGTCTCGACCACGATTGAGTGTCGACCGACACTGACTTTGATGTCGGTCGACACCGAGCGCGACAGAACAATACCCGAGAGTTAAAGACAAGTTTCGAAGATTTGCAGAATTGCCCAGAAGTTTTTCCTAATTCTAAACTGACCCCAAAACGTGTTTAGAGAGTTTAATTAGGTTTTCAGACTCATTGAATTTTTTTATATTGTTCTTACTTTGTTCTTGCTTGAGAGATTGAGAGATATTGAGTTGGGGTTGATTCTTGCTACTTGTAACCTTGAGAGAAGGATTTCAAACCCCTTTTACTTTATCTATTTAGTCTTTTGGTTTTCTATTCATGATGTGTTGTTTGATTACTAATATGTCTAAGTAGTAACCTAGTTAGATTTAGGAATTCTCACAAAGGTTTTATGCTTGTTTGATAACTGATTGATTAGGATTCACCATTTGTTTGTTCATCACCTAAGTTGTGCTTAATACTGAATTTTGGACTGATCACCTAGTGTTTAAATCTGAGATAATTGACAATAGCACGAGAGTGTGAGTTATAATATGAACGAACTTAGTGTGAGCAATTTGACTAGATACAAAGAGATTTGGTTTAGGAGAATTGTGAACCGATTGAACATGTTCTTAATGCTTGTTTAGAACTCTAGGATCACAAAGAGATTTGGATCTCTAGGTTTCTAGATATAGAAATAATATCAGCGAGAATTTGATCATTTAGCATTGTGTTTCTAGTTCTTGAGCCTGTGTTTAATCTGAATTCGGTTAGTTAAGTTTCTTACATAGCATAATTCCCGAGAACTTCCTAAGTCTGACCCCCTTCTCTATTTGAAAACACCTTCTTGTTACTTGCTTTCATTTACTGCTTTCTTAAGATTTGATTTAGCTTAACTTGACGGCATATATCTATCGTGGGACCGTGAGTCCTTGTGGATTCGATACCCTGAAATACTATAATAGCATAAATGTGCACTTGCAGTAGAATAGGGATAAAACTTACACCTATCAAGTTTTTGGCGCCGTTGCCGGGGACTCAACTGAGTTCGCCGATAGATTTTGTTTTAGAGTTGAGTCGAGATCGTTTTTATTTTATTGGTTACTGATTTTTCTCTTGTTTGGCTTGTTTTTGTTGCGCAGAAATCGACAGACGCATTCAGTGTTGACCGATTTCGTCTTTAGTGTCGCTCGACATTGACCTCGAGACAGAGTTTTGAGATCAGTGTATGCCAAGTCAACATACCCGAAGCAACCAGAGCGAAGAACTTTTGAACCTCATACTTGAGGAGCTTGCTGATATATCATGGTTTTTACTAGTTTTAGACCATGATATAAGTGTGTTTTAGTGTCTTTTGTGTTCTTTTAGAGTCTTTTACAGGTATAATCAGGTTTGGAGCATACTTGGTGATTATGGCACTTTTTGGAGATTTTTGGAGTGTTTGGCCGAGAGATAGAGTTCACTGTCCAAAACAGAGGAATGCGTCGATCGTTGCACTCTAGCATCGATCGTTGCACCAGCGAGATGGGCCAAAACTCGGCGGTTTATGAAGAGTCAAGATATTGCACTCTGATCCAGAAGTTCATGATATTTACAAAGAAGCCCCTGGCCGAGATTAGACCTATATAATTAAGTTTTTGGTGTTTTATTTACAAACGCTTTCATAATTAAGAGCAGGGGATTTTTAGAGCTTTTGGGGCTGATCTGAACCTTTACTTCATCTGTATTTGGAGAAGATTTCGAACCCCTATTATTCTTTATCTTCTATGCAATTTATTCATCATATGATTATGTTTTCATTATCTATGTCTAAGTAGATTCCTTGTTAAGTTTAGGGTTTCTCACATAGGATTTCATGACTTGCTAGACTTGTTAAATTCAGTTAAGGATTCATAACTATATCTGTTCTTCAATCTAATTGTGCTTAAAGCTAGTTCTAACCTGATCAATTAGAATCTAGATCTTAGGTTGCTAAATACGTCACGGAAGTGGGGTTTAGGAATCTGAACTAATTAGGTTGAGCAATTAAACTTCTCGCAAATGAAAGTTTGGTTTAGGATAATTGTGAACATATCAAACTTGGGATTAATGCTAGTTTAATCTGTTAGTTCTCGCAAACGAAAGTTTGGTTTGCTGCACTTAGACTTAGAGAATTATCGCAAAGGAATATGGTTAATTCTATATCTGTGTTTTGAGTTCTAGAACTGTGCTTAATTAGATCCTTGCTGAATGAACTGTCTGCTTGTCTGATTTCCTGAGAATGCCCTAGACTTAGCGCTCTTAATAACTTGCTTTCACAACCAACAATCTCTGCTTTCTGTTTACTTTCTCGCATTGCTTTTAATTCAATCACATTGCTTTCTTCCTAGTTTAATTTCCTGTTCTTGAGCTATTGAATACGGAGTCCCTGTGGATTCGATACCTATATACTACGACTACTGAACTTTGCACTTGCAGTTAGATATAGGATAAAACCTGACACCTATCAAGTTTTTGGCGCCGTTGCCGGGGACTCTTTGAGTTTTCGATAGCTTAGAACTTAGGGTTTTACTAGGATTTTTCGTTTTCTTTTCGTTTTTTTTTTTTTTAGTTACTGATTTTCTCTGTTTTTCTCTCTGTCGCAGGTACCAATATCGCACTGCGTCGATCGTTGCACCCTTAGCATCGATTGTCACTAGGCGATTCAGAGATTGAAACGATCGTTGCACTGATAGCATCGATCGTTGCCGGACGATTACAGACAGCTTATGCAGACGCAGAAAACTAGAAGTAATCCGAACTTGGACTTAGTTAATCTCGATCTTGAAGAACTTGGACGTTTAGAGAGAACCAACAGAAAAGAGAGAAGAGAAAGGATGGTGCTAGAACGTCTGATCTTGATACCTGATGCTGAAGGTACCCTGAGGGACCGAGATAACAACCCGTACAATGCTGCTGGGCATCGGGTTGATGCTGAAGGGAATGTCATCCCTGATCCTCCTGAGCAACAGCATCAGGAGCAGAACCAGGGTCAAGGACAGGCCCAAGGTAGAGAGATGGTTGTACGTGAGAGGACTTTAGCTGACTACAACAGACCGGATGAGTTTCATAGAAACCGGTCAGCTTTAGTGCTTCCTGCTTTTGAGAGGAATGATTTTGAGATCAAAACCATCTACTACTCGCTGATGAGACAGAATGCGTTTCATGGTTACCCAACGGAGCAGCCAATGGATCACATTTATTCGTTTGAGGACGTAGTCACTGGCATGAAGTATGATGGAGTGTGCCCGGACTATCTGTTCCTTAAGATCTTTCCGCACAGTCTTGCTGGAGACGCTAGTGCATGGCTGAAGCAGTTAGCGCCTGCTCAGTATACTACTTGGGCAGCTTTAAAGAGTGAGTTCCTGCGTCACTTCTATGATGATGCGCGCTCAGACCAGTCCAGACAGGACATACTCACCTTTTCACAAGGAGCTGTGGAGCCTTTAAAGACTGCCTGGATGAGATTTAAGCAGTATCAGCGTGACTGCCCACACCATGGATTCACTGAGGTTCAGTTGATTGGCATCTTCTTCAGAGGCATAGATCTTCCATATCAGACTGCACTGGACAATTCCAGTAATGCTAACTTCAACACCCGGACTCCTACACAAGCTAAGCAGTTGATTGAAAATCTAATAGGCAGCAACAGCTGCAAGACTATGGATGAAAGGAGGAAGAAATCTGGTGGAAGTGTAGAGAATTCTGACATAGCTGATATTAGATCTAGACTGGACACAGTTTGCAATCTCCTAGCAGGTAAGAAAGCTGTCCATTTTGCCCAAGATGTAGAGGTAATTCAAACTGAGGAGGACACTCAGCAGGAAGATGTAAATTACATAGGAGGTTCTGGATTCCAAGGTAATAGATTTGGTAATCAACAGGGAAACAGATTCTTCAATGGAGGACAGAAAAGTGCTTTCAACAGCAACTCATCTAATTCCGGACAGACTAGTGGTTTTCAGAAGACCTTTGGACAAGGTACTCAGAGAACCTATGGGTCTTCATCTTATCAGACTCCTCCTGCACCTACAGCTCATGAGAGCAGAATGGAAGCTATGATGGAACAACTAATGGAGAGTCAGACCAAGATTTCTGTGGACTGCAAGAAGTTAGATGCTGTCTATGAAGACCTCAATGGGAAGTTTGAGTCCCTGAACACTCACATGAAGCAGTTGGATACTCAGGTAAACCAGATTTCCAGCTCAATAAAGGGAAAAGGGCTAGCAGACACTCATATTAAGGCCTGGTCTGTGTACATTAATGATGGATCTCACCTAGGTGAAAAATTTGAGCTAAGTACAGCTGAATTGGTGAAGGAAGGAGAAATCCCGGATTTTGGTGAAAAACTCTCGGGTGGAAATTGCAGAGCTGCAACGATCGACACACACCTAGTGTCGATCGATGCACGTCGGGAACAGACAGATTCGCTGAGTGATGATGGTATTGATGCAGACTTGGAGCTTGATAGCTTATTCCCTGGAGTTTCTGAGATCTCTCAACAGGAGATTTATGCGCAGATTGTTAGACAACACTCCTCAGTGTCCGAAGTGATTAGGCAGGAAATTGAAGAGCTTAAGAAGCTAGAGGAGATTGGTGAAGAATTGGAAGAAATTCCAACTTCTGATGATCCACCTTATCATCCATGTGTGCAGAGGTATTTGAACAAGATGCTGCCTCTAGATGAAGAGCTGAGAGACTGGGTAGTTATAGTTCCTCAGCATATTGGTGATGTTCTGTTAAACAAGATCCCGAAGAAGCTGCCTGACCCTGGAGTCTTTGTGCTTAACTGCTCCATCTTCGAAGACAGTTTTAGACGCTCTCTGTGTGATTTAGGAGCTGCTGGAAGTTTGATGCCATACTCTGTGGCAGAGAAGCTGGGGATGCTGGATTTTTCTCCCACTAGGACCTCTCTTGTCCTAGCTGATCAGTCTATACGAGTTCCGGAAGGACTCTTAAAGGACATTCCAGTGAGAGTTGGAAACTACTTAGTTCCGACAGACTTCCTTATGCTAAAGTATGACTGCGATCCTGATGAAGCATTGCTGCTTGGAAGACCATTCTTGGCTACAGCGGGAGCTGTGATTGATGTTAGACAGAGTCTAATAGACCTCCACCTGGGAGATGAGCCGCTGCGATATGAGATGGAGAAGCTGCGAAAGCCACTGATAGATGGGCAGACATTCACGATCATGGATGCAGATGATGAGCAGCCGGGTGACACTGTGATTCTAGATCCTGGAGCACATTTTACTCCATCTTTTCTTGGACATGAGCATTCTGCAACAGTCGCCACCTTGGATGAGGAGACTTGGACAGAGACAGAAAAAGTCTCTGTTGGGATCTCCTGGTGCCTAAAAAATCTTGTCCGTCCGGTCAAGCTATTGACCTTAAACAAGCGCTGGGTGGGAGGCAACCCACCATTAGGTACTGGTGTTTTTCTACTTAATTTTTGGTGTTTTTGTTAGGATTTTACGTTTGTTTTTGTTTTTGGTGAGTTTCTGGTTGCAGGTCTCGGACAGATTCGCAGTGCGTCGATCGACGCACTTCTGTGTCGATCGTCACAACACGATCGGAATCGCATTGCAGCGATCGTTGCAGTTCTGAGCAACGATCGACCATACACGAAAATCGCCAAGTAACGGTCGATGCACTTAGTGCAACGATCGATGCTTGAGCGACATAGGTAAACCCGACAGAACTCAACAGAACTTTAACAATTTTTCTTTCTTTTTACCGATCCTTCGCTTGACACTACTGGGGACAGTGTGTTTTAAGTGTGGGGGAGGTGCTACTGACGTTTATCTTTCTGTTTTCTTAAGAGTCAGTCCATTTTTCAAAAAAATTTGTTTTATTGAGTCAAAATTGTTTAAGTAAGAAACTATGATTTTCTGAGAAGATTTACGAGACTTGCAGGAACTTAAGTAACCATTGGGATGAAGTTGCAGGATCTATCTATGACTATTAGAAAACCCCATCACAGATCAACCTACTGAGGACACCCACATCACTTCAGGTATCAGAGGATCCTTTTACTGACTTCAACTTAATACTGACTTAGATTTCTCACCTAAGGGCTTGGTATACTTTGTGTCGGATTCCCTATTAGTTCTGACACAGCCTGTCAACCTATCCTATTTAGTTCCCTTCTCCCCTTCTATAAAGTAAAAAAAAAAAAAGATAATAAACTGAGGATGAGTTAGTAACTCCGAAGTGGTCACAGGAGTGGTAGAGACCCCTATTATCTCCTGTGCTATCCATGGAATGTGTCCAAAGTACACCCCATAACGGGAAGAACACTGATAAAAAAAATAAAATGATACCCAAAGTGGGAAAAATCAGTTGTTAAAGAAGGGAAAGAGAAGAAAAGGACTAGAGAAAGATAGTATGGTGGTCTAGAGCTGATAAGGTAAGAATCCATGTGCCCTTTGATCGATACTCCTTAGGTGAGACCGCACTTAAATACTTGCAGAAGTCAGTAGGGAGAATTTGAATGCTTGAATGTGATTGTGGAGTTTACTTAGGACAGTTGCTAAGTGTGGGGGAAGTACATTGTGGTCTTGATATCCTGTGATTGATTCTTTCAGTGGTTTACTAAGGGGAATCTGAGTATTGTAGCTTCTAGGATGAAATGAGTTTCTGAAGAGTTTTCAAACCTCTTCACCATGCTTTAGTTCTCTGTTTTGCTTGAGGGCAAGCAAAGGCTAAGTTTGTGGGAGTTGATATATCATGGTTTTTACTAGTTTTAGACCATGATATAAGTGTGTTTTAGTGTCTTTTTGTGTTCTTTTAGAGTCTTTTACAGGTATAATCAGGTTTGGAGCATACTTGGTGATTATGGCACTTTTTGGAGATTTTTGGAGTGTTTGGCCGAGAGATAGAGTTCACTGTCCAAAACAGAGGAATGCGTCGATCGTTGCACTCTAGCATCGATCGTTGCACCAGCGAGATGGGCCAAAACTCGGCGGTTTATGAAGAGTCAAGATATTGCACTCTGATCCAGAAGTTCCTGATATTTACAAAGAAGCCCCTGGTCGAGATTAGACCTATATAATTAAGTTTTTGGTGTTTTATTTACAAACGCTTTCATAATTAAGAGCAGAGGATTTTTAGAGATTTTGGGGCTGATCTGAACCTTTACTTCATCTGTATTTGGAGAAGATTTCGAACCCCTATTATTCTTTATCTTCTATGCAATTTATTCATCATATGATTATGTTTTCATTATCTATGTCTGAGTAGATTCCTTGTTAAGTTTAGGGTTTCTCACATAGGATTTCATGACTTGCTAGACTTGTTAAATTCAGTTAAGGATTCATAACTATATCTGTTCTTCAATCTAATTGTGCTTAAAGCTAGTTCTAACCTGATCAATTAGAATCTAGATCTTAGGTTGCTAAATACGTCACGGAAGTGGGGTTTAGGAATCTGAACTAATTAGGTTGAGCAATTAAACTTCTCGCAAACGAAAGTTTGGTTTAGGATAATTGTGAACATATCAAACTTGGGATTAATGCTAGTTTAATATGTTAGTTCTCGCAAACGAAAGTTTGGTTTGCTGCACTTAGACTTAGAGAATTATCGCAAAGGAATTTGGTTAATTCTATATCTGTGTTTTGAGTTCTAGAACTGTGCTTAATTAGATCCTTGCTGAATGAACTGTCTTCTTGTCTGATTTCCTGAGAACGCCCTAGACTTAGCGCTCTTAATAACTTGATTTCACAACCAACAATCTCTGCTTTCTGTTTACTTTCTCGCATTGCTTTTCATTCAATCACATTGCTTTCTTCCTAGTTTAATTTCCTGTTCTTGAGCTATTGAATACGGAGTCCCTGTGGATTCGATACCTATATACTACGACTACTGAACTGTGCACTTGCAGTTAGATATAGGATAAAACTTAGAACCTATCACTTGCTAGACTAGAGAGAACGAACAGAAAGGGTCAAAGAACAAGAATGATGAACAATCGTTTGATTTTGAGACCAGATGTTGGAGGAGTTCTGAGAGACCAACAAAACAACCCCTACAATGATCAGGGGCAAAGGATTGATGCTAAGGGACGAGTGATCCCTGAACCTGAACAGCCTCAAGGTCAGAGGCAGATGGTTGTTGCTGAGAAGACTCTTGCTGACTACAACTGTCCCGTTGAGTTTTATGCTAACCGGTCAGCAATTGTTCCTCCTTCTTTTGAGAGGAATGACTTTGAGATCAAGACTGTCTACAACTCTATGCTGAGGCAGCACCCCTTCCATGGTCTCCCACATGAGCAACCCATGGACCACATTGAGGATTTTGAAGCCTTCATCACTGGAATGAAGTACAATGGGGTGGACTATGACTTCTTGTATCTGAAACTTTTCCCATACTCTCTTGCTGGAGAGGCTGCTGCTTGGTTGAAACAACTTCCACCTGGGAAGTTAACTACTTGGGATGCTGTGAAGAAAGAGTTCCTACGTCACTTTTATGATGATGCTCGCTCAGATCAGCTCAGACAGGACCTTCTCACATTCACTCAAGGTCCTACAGAGCCTCTTAAGTCTGCTTGGATGAGGTTCAAGATGTACCAACGTGACTGTCCTCATCATGGATTCTCTGAAGTAACGCTGCTGGGCATATTCTTCAGAGGAATTGATCTCAATTACCAGTCTGCATTGGATGCTGCCAGCAATGGAAATTTCAAAACCAAGACTCCTGACCAGGCTATATTGATTATTGATAACTTGGTGAGCAGTAACAGCACCAAGACTGCTGATAGAAGAAGGAAAGAGTCTGGTGGAAAGATTGATGATCTGCAGATTAATGATATCAAGAACAAGCTGGACACTGTTCATAGCTTGTTGACTAGTAAGAAAGCTGTTCACTTTGCTCAAGAAGTTGAAGTGTTTGAGGCTGAAGAAGACTGCCAAGAAGAAAATGTGAACTACATCAGTGGCTCTAGATTTCAAGAAAACAGGTTTGGAAATCAGCAAGGCAACAAGTTCTTTAATGGTGGACAGAAGAGTGCTTTCACAAGCAACCAAAACTCTTCTGGATATGGTCAGAATGCTGGTTATCAGAAACCTTTTCATCAAGGTAATTCTTATCAGAGGACTTATGGATCATCTTCATATCAGACACCTCCTGCTGCTAGTGCTCATGAGAGAAAGATGGAAGCTATGATGGAGGGGTTGCTGGAGGGTCAGACGAAGGTCACTGTGGATTTCAACAAGAAGCTGGATGCGGTGTATAAAGATCTTAATGGGAAATATGAGTCTCTGAGCACACATATGGAGCAGTTGGACACACAAGTGAACCAAATTTCAAGCTCAGTCAAGGGAAAGAATGTCATGGACACCCACATCAAGGCTTGGTCAGTTCAGATTGATGATGGATCAAATCAGGGAGAGAAATTTGAGATTAAGACTGCTGAACTTGTAGAAGATGCTGAAAAACCCGAGACTGAAATCCCAGTGTCGGTCGACTTCGACTTTGACGTCGGTCGATATCCACTTTCAAACGCGATTTCGAGTTCTCATGACGAATGGAAATCGAGCATGACCAATTTTGGAGTCGACATCAGTGGTGAATTGGCTAATGTCGACCGACATCAGTTCAACGGTGGTCGACATCAAGAGCGTAAGGAGCCAGATTTGCCAACATCTTGTGTTATTGCTGAAGAAATAGACCACGAGTCTCCTGTACCTTTTGATATATCATGGTTTTTAGGACTTTTAACCATCGTATATGTCTTTTTGAGTCTTTTAGATTCCTTTGCAGTCTTTTTATGTGTGTTTTCAGATCTAGGCACGTTTGGAGCATTTTTGGACATTATGGCGCATTTTGGAGCAATTGCCCGAGAGAAGAGTTCACTGTCGATATTTGATTTTTGTGTCAATCGACACACCTTTGGTGTCGATCGATGCAGACGAGAGTCAGACTTATTCTCGGCGCGTTTAATGAAGAATGTAAAAATTACACTTTTGCCCAGAAGTTTCTCATAATTACAATGAAGCCCCAGCCGTGATTAGATCATTATATTAGGGTTTTTAAGCCAATGTTTAGGCTACGCTTTTTTTGCATTCAGAGAGTTTTAGGGGGCTGATCAGATACTCGACAGAGAGAAGATTTCGAACCCCTGTTTCTTATTCTGTTTTATGATGTTCAGTATTCTATTCATCATGTCTTTTGTTATGATTGTCATGTCTGAGTAGTTTACCTGTTAGGTTTAGGGATTCTCATTAGGGATTTCATGGAATTATAGGTTGATCAATCTATAGGGATTCATATCTGTTAGTTCTTCATCTAGGGTTGTTCTTATTGCTTGATCTGAATTGGCCACTTAGATTATTGATGTTAGGTTGATTTCAGCAACGAAAGTGGATTAATTAACTAGATAGAACCTAGATGAGCAATTTGACTATTCGCAAAGAAATTTGGCTTAGGAGAATTGTGAACGAAAGAACCTGAGATTAATGCTTGTTTAGAACTCTAGGATTCGCAACGAAAGTTGGCTTGCTAGGTTGTTAGACATAGATAATATTCGCAACAAAAATTGGTCTGTTATAATTCTGTGATTCTAGTTCTAGAACAGTTCTTAATTAGATCCCGATTGATTGATTAGCCTATGTTCCTGATTTCCTGAGAACTCCCTTGACCTGACGTTTTTCCTAATTGCTTACAAACCACTTGATTTACTTTTCTTTTCTGATTTACTGCTTTCACTACTGTTTCACGTAGCTTAATTCGATGTTCTACAATCTATCGCAAGAATCTTGAGTCTCTGTGGATTTGATACCCTATATACTACTGGTTCACGTCTGTGCACTTGCAGTGTAGATCTAGGGATTAAAACCTAATCGTATCAAGTTTTTGGCGCCGTTTCCGGGGACTCTTTTGAGTCTTCGATAGATTTGAACTTAGGGTTTGAACTAGGTTTTTCTCGTTTTTGTTTTTGGTTAGTAATTTTTCTTTTTCTTGCATTTCAGGTACGCCTGTAATCGCACTGCATCGATCGACACGGTCATGTGTGTCGATCGTCACATCTTCACGCCTTGCATCGATCGATGCTTCTCTTGCATCGGTCGACACATCTGCGTAACTGAGACAGTTTATGCCTGATCGCGAAGTGAGGAGTAATTTGGACAAGGAACTCGTGAATCTCGAACTTAAGGATCTTGCTAAGCTAGAGAGAGAGAACAGAAAAGCTCAGAAGAAATCTAAGATGGCGAACGTGTTGGGAATGTCCTGAAATCTACCGTACTATCTCTAGAAAGTATGATAAGTGTCGAGATCAGACATAAGTCATAAATACTGGGTGATCATGATGGCTTGCTAGAGTCCGCTCTTGATCTATAAGTTTAAGACTTATAACCAGTATTGTATGATCCCAAAGGGTCACACACCATAGCTAACGGGAAAGTTAAATGGAATTAATACAGTAAGATGCAATGGCATTTATTGTATTGGATCAGAGTTTTGGGTCAGACAAATACAGGCTTTTGTCTGATTTGTATTTTGTGCCCAAAAGATTAATGAGCCATTAGTCTAATGACTTGGGCCCATTAATGAGATATAAGAGAGTTAGAAAGCCCTAAAAGGAAAGAAGCTCTTCAGCGACTTTTATTTTTTTTTGGCGTCATCTCTCTCTCTCTCTTCATCTCTCTCTCTGATTCTTCCAGCTCTTTGGTCTAGCAGCCGTCCCGTGCTTGTAAGAGTGTGGATACTCAAGGAGGAATAGGTGATCCATCTGTTCTAGCTGATCTTGTCATTACCACCAATTTCCGCTGCAAAGGTAAAGATCAGGTTTGTTTTATGATTCGTTTTGCAAGAACCTAGATCTGTTAAGGATTTGTGTTAGGTTGCAATTGGGAATTGAACCTTGGTAAAACACCCATAATCCTTCATTGGTATCAGAGCCAGGTTTATTAGATTCTTGTAATTTGGATCATAATGATTGTTTAAAGTCGTAATCATAAGCTTTGTAATAATCGCTTGTTAATCGCATCTTGGATGTTGACTTTAAAAACCCTAGAAATATCACGATCGCTTATATTCGCTTTACACATTAATCGCTTGTGCGTGTGCCGTGTTGATAATCGATGCTGTGGCTGATAATCGATGTAATCGAATGTTGAAAATCGATGCAGTTTTGATAATCGAATGTGATTTAATTTTATTATCGGCTGTTTGAAAAAGAAAGCTTGCTGGGTTTTTAATCATTATCGAATGTTGTTGTTTTAATAATTAAAAGCCTGCGTATGATTATATTGAAACCCTAAGAACGTTGCTAATTCGATGCAAAAGTTGTTGTTATTAATAATTGAATGGCTGCGTTTGTTTATATGAAACCCTATTTGCTTGAGATCACGTGGTCAATCGGATCACGTTGTGCGAGTGTGACTCGTGACTTTGATCATTGCCAAATAATGTTTGTATATTATTTATAAGAATATATAATATATAATGGTATATTATATAAATCATTAATTATTTAATTAATGTATGGTTAAGGCGTTAACCCAAAATCGCGGTTTGCTGAAAATTATTTAATACATGGTATTATTTAATTTCTGGTTAAACCGGATTTAAATTCAAAATTGAATTTTAACCTAAACCGAAGGCTGGTCTAAGTTTGATTTGGTTGGACCAAATAATTTAGAGCTGGTCTGGTTTAGTAAATAACCGATGGTTTTGATAGTTAATTTGGTCTTGGACCAGAATTAATAAACCGGATCGGTTATGTCAAATTATTGGGCCAACTGGAATTCTATGGTCTTGGGCCAAGAATTGGGCCCATAATTTGTGACCCAACCCAAAATATTTAATAAAATATTTAAATTAGAAATTTCTATTTTTAGTAAGTTACTAAATTTAGAAAGTTTCTAAAATAAGAAAGTTTTCCAAAATAGTAATCTTTTATTTTTGGAAATAAAACTGAAAATCCTCAAAAACAATATCAAGCTTGGATGTCTTGCCCAATCTTGTCAGCTACTTAACGCTTATTTGATTACAGATATGGCTTACAGTGTGAGGTGTCTGTTTTCGCGTAAGTAAAGTAGTATATAGTCACTAATTTCATTGGGAGTCCCAGATTTTAGTGATTATTTGGCTGTAAGAGATTGGTTTTCTTGACTGGGCCATCGGGAGTCCCGGGCCTTGAGACATCTGGTGAATTTGGGCCTCGGGTCCAATTCACAACCGAGAGTTATTGGTTATAACTAGCTGTGTGTATGCTTACCAAGTAAAGCTAATTCTGGGTGACGGCCAGTGGCCCACTTTGGATTTAGCTAAACATGGGTCTCGGAATCATTGTATTCTTATGAGGTTGAACAAAGAAATTTTGAATACAATGCGAGTTTTCTTATAAGTTGTTAAGATTGCTCTTTTATGAACTTAATAACTAAAACTCTATTTATCTCTAAATTTCAGCTATGACGAGCACAAACAATCAAAACACTTTCTCGATCCGGTATGTCCTTGAGATGGACAAACTGAACGGATCAAATTTCTTGACTTGGTCGCGGAACCTGAGACTAGTTCTCAGGCATGAGAGAAAGGACTATGTCCTTGAGAAAGCTCTCCCCGAGAGGATCGGATCCAAAGCCAGTCATGCAGTATATAATGCTTGGAATAAGCATTATAATGATGCGGTAGATGTGCGTGGTCTGATATTGGCTACCATGGACTCAGATTTGCGGAAGCAATATGAGAACATGGAGTCGCCAATAGAGATGATCAGCAGCCTGAAATTGAAATTTCAGGAGCAGGTAAGAGTGGAGAGATACCAGTTGGTTAAATCTCTCACTAGCTGCAAGCTACCGATGGATCATCCAGTAAGTCCTCATATCAGTAAAATGATGGGTTACATTGATAACCTGAGGAAACTGGATTATCCAGTTAGCCAAGAATTGGCAACTGATATCATTCTGCAGTCACTGCCGTCAAGCTATGATGAGTTCGTAAGGGACTATATCAAGAAAGGCTTAACGAAGACGTTGACTGAACTGCATGACATGCTCAAAACAGTTGAGCCAAACGTGAAGAGCACCCTGTACAATCTCATGAAGGAGAAGGGTAGGTTTACCAAACCTAAAGCTGACAAGGGTGAAGACAAAGTTGTCCAGATTTTGAATCATGGCAAGCGTGTGTCTTCTGAGCCCGAGTCAGATACCTCTTACGTTGGTAAGTGCTGCTACTGTAAAGAGACTGGGCATTGGAAGAGAGATTGCATTAAATTCATGGAAGATTATGAGGAGTTGAAGTTGATGTATGAAACTACTTCCTCAGGTATTCATGTTATTACTTCAAGTTATACCTTATAGGTATTGTATACTGGTTGTGGCACTGATATTTGTTATAATTTGCAGAGCCTGAGCAACAGTAGAACGTTGAAGGAAGGGCAAGTGGAACTGCGTGTCTGGAAGGAGCTTGGGATGCTGCCTCAGCCATAGGGTTTTCACTTGTAGATGCCTTCGAGGCTTGGTTTTATTAAGTAATTGCTACAATGTACCTGCTTTAAGCAGAGTTGTCTTTCATTTTCTTGTAAGAATTTGAATGCTTTTCATTTTGATAAAAAGACTAGTTTGTTCTTTTGATCTTAATGAAATATTAATTGTAGCACCCTATTCAAGGAATGGGTTTTATGTCTTAAACCAAAGAGTGCCTAAATGTAACATAAATACCGCAATTGGTTTAAATCTGATGAGTTAAACCTGATTTTTCTTGGCATAAATGTTTTGGTCACGTAGAGTAAGTCAGATTCAGAAACCCCATAGTTATGGACTTTTGGGCTCATTTGAATGGATATCTTATGAGACTTGAATTCTGCTTACTAGACCAAAAGACAAAGGGCCCATCTTAGCCGAGCTAGAGAAAGGCCCAAAGGCTTATTGGAGATTGAACATACTCATGTATGTGGTCCGATGAGCAGTAATGCCAGAGAAAATTTCCTGCACTTCATTGTCTCTACTGATTACTTCAGTGAGTGTGACTGTGTTCATTTGATGAGACACAAGTCGGAATTCTTTGACATGGTCGAAAGAGTTCCAGAATGAAGTATAGGATCTGAATGACAGAAGTATTAAGACTCTGGATAAGATCACGAGTGAGAATACTTAAGTCATTGATTGTATGATCATCTGAACGAGTGTGAAGTCGTTTCACAGCTCATTTCTCCTGAAAACCTAGAGGTGTTTCTGTGAGAAAGAATCAAATCTTATTAGAAATGATTAAAGATGAGTCACACGAATCTTCCATGACATTTTCTAAGAATAACACTCTAAAATTATCTAAGTTTACGCTGAAATAGTTCCACCAATATCAGTTGAAAGACACCACGTGAATGTGGATTTGAATCGATCCAAATTCGTCTTCACTGAGTATTTGTAGTTGTGCTACTTCGCTGGTTGTCCTAGGGAAACCAAGGCTTGTTACTTTTACGTCCAATCTGTTTTCTAAGAAGGGAAGTTACTTTCCAAGAAGAACAGTGGGAGTAAAAGTATAACTCGAAGAAATTCGAGAAGTACAGGAGGCTGCTCAACCTGTTAAGGGAGAGCATCGGATGGATTTACAGATTTCTGTAGAATCTACACCTGTAGAGCCTGAAGTTCGCAGATATGAATGAATCAGTCACTAATCCGAGAGAGATTTCTCGTCATTAGTTGAACCTGATGATCATTGAAAGTTCGCATGATCTGATGATCATTGAAAGCGACGAATCTGTGAAATTCAAAGAAGCGAAAGTGAGCCCAAACTCCGAAAAAATTACACTTTGTATAAGTTGGCTTCATCGATCCATTCATGGATGGAAGCAAACATATCGGAGTTGGAATCTTCGTTCTGTTAAAGTAGTCAAGGTTTTGACTTGAACAGGAACGAAGTGGAACTGTGCGTTTATTAAAAGATAAGTGGGAGCAATATTGCAATTCTCATAGTGTATGTCGATGACATACTGATTCTCGAATATAACGTCCCAATGCTGCAGTCGGTAAAGGACTGGATTGGGAGTTGGTTTTATGAATGACATGGATAAAGCCACGAAGTTCTTGGATTTTGGATCTAAAGATAGAGATCCAAAAGAGCTGGTAGGACAAAGTCAGGATTCTTAAATTGACAAAGTCCTACACGTAATCAGCAATCCAAGAAGGGTTTTATGCCAATGTCACATGGCAATTCATTAAGCGAGATATAGTGTCCTGCGATATCTGCTGAGCTTGAATGCATGGATAGGATTCCATATGCGACGGCAATTGGATCTATCATGTATGCCATGACACGTACTTGTTTTGATGTTGCTTTAAAGTTAAGCAAGACAAGTAAAGACCAGTCAAATCCAGCAAAGAATCACTGGATTGTCGTAAAGAATATTCTGAAGTATTTGAGGAATACTTAGGATAAGTTCTTGATTTACGGAGAAAGTGAGGTTCTACAAGTCGATAGAGTCTGAAAGGCAATTTTCCAATAGACAAAGATAATTCCTGGTCACAGTCCGGCTATATCTTGTGTCTATCTGGCGGTGCAAGGCACTGTAGCTGACTCCATGACTTAAGCTGAACATTTCGCAGCTTGAGAAGCAGCGAAAGAGGTTGTTTGGATAGAAGAGTTCATCACTGAACTAGATGTGATTCACAGCGTAGTTGAGACTAGCTGCACATCAGAGGTCCAAACACCTTGAGGATAGGTATAACCTATTCCGTGAGATAAATGACAGAGGTGTTAAGTAGATAAGCAAGTTTCATCGAATGAGAACGTTGCTAATCTATTAACGAAGCCACTCCTTATGCCTAAGCACGAGTCGCGGACTGTAGCTGTAGGATGAGTGAAATTAAGATGTAGTCTTAATTTCAGTGGGAGTTTGTAAAGGGCTTTACTTAGTTATTTTGAATGGTTCATGTAAACATAATATTTTATGTTGATGAAATCTAATGATTTCTGGATTATTTTAATTGTGATATAAATAATCGTTCCAAAATGATTCATGTCATTATATATGGGCCATCGAAGTACATGAGTAGACTTGATGCTGAAACCCCATATTTAACGAAGTGACATAAATTATATTGTCCATAGTCGAAGGTTGTTGAAATTGGAACACCAACAACCTGTTGAGACTAGATTGTGTTGAGACTTATGACCAAGTTTCGAGGGGTCATAGATGCGCGGCATCAAAGTCGACACATAGGTATATGTAGGGGAGCATATGACCGGACATGGCCCGCTGATGAGAACTTTGCAAGATATTAATATCTGTGTCATAAGAAGTTCTCATATACGACTATAGAGTATAGTCCTTAGACCTGAGTTCGCATGCATGTGGCTGCACATGGAGTAATGCGCTTTGATCATTGTCTAACGCTGTTTCGTAACTGGGAGCTATACGGACCTTGGTTGGGTGTATTATAAAGTGTGTAGTTCATAGTGATGGAACAAGATGGGATTTGTCCCTGCCGTTTAACGGAGGTAATATCTCTAGGCCAATCGGAGATTTGATAGCTGGTAAGAGAATGGCCATTCCCAAACGGACTTGCCCAAGTCGTTTGAATAGTCAGTATAAAATCTGGTCCGATAAACATGGTCTGGCTATATAAGGATGACACGCATCTTGCCTTATGCCAGATCGAGATATTAAGATAAAAGGATTAGGGAATGTAGGATTCCAGTACAATCGGAAGATTGTTGGGAATGTCCTTTGTAGGATTCCAGTACAAGTGGGAGATTGTTGGGAATGTCCTGAAATCTACCGTACTATCTCTAGAAAGTATGATAAGTGTCGAGATCAGACATAAGTCATAAATACTGGGTGATCATGATGGCTTGCTAGAGTCCGCTCTTGATCTATAAGTTTAAGACTTATAACCAGTATTGTATGATCCCAAAGGGTCACACACCATAGCTAACGGGAAAGTTAAATGGAATTAATACAGTAAGATGCAATGGCATTTATTGTATTGGATCAGAGTTTTGGGTCAGACAAATACAGGCTTTTGTCTGATTTGTATTTTGGGCCCAAAAGATTAATGAGCCATTAGTCTAATGACTTGGGTCCATTAATGAGATATAAGAGAGTTAGAAAGCCCTAAAAGGAAAGAAGCTCTCCAGCGACTTTTATTTTTTTTTGGCGTCATCTCTCTCTCTCTCTTCATCTCTCTCTCTGATTCTTCCAGCTCTTTGGTCTAGCAGCCGTCCCGTGCTTGTAAGAGTGTGGATACTCAAGGAGGAATAGGTGATCCATCTGTTCTAGCTGATCTTGTCATTACCACCAATTTCCGCTGCAAAGGTAAAGATCAGGTTTGTTTTATGATTCGTTTTGCAAGAACCTAGATCTGTTAAGGATTTGTGTTAGGTTGCAATTGGGAATTGAACCTTGGTAAAACACCCATAATCCTTCAGAACGTTAATCAGGTGCCTTTGATTTTGAGACCTGATGCTGAGGGAGTTCTGAGAGACCGACAGAACAACCCGTACAACGATGAGGGGCAAAGGATCGATGCTGAGGGACGTGTAATCCCTGATCCTGAACAGCCTCAAGGTTAGGGGCAGATGGTCAATCCTAAAGGTAATGGACAACCTCCTAATCCCCCTGCTGCTGAGAGAACTCTTGCTGACTACAACCGTCCCGATGAGTTCTATGCTAACCGGTCAGCAATTGTACCTCCTGGCTTTGAGAGGAATGACTTTGAGATCAAGACTGTTTATTACTCTCTTCTGAGGCAGAATCCTTTCAATGGTCTCCCACATGAGCAACCCATGGATCATATTGATGATTTTGAAGACTTCATCACTGGAATGAAGTACAATGGGATAAACTATGACTATATGTATCTCAAACTTTTCCTTTATTCTCTCGCTGGAGAGGCTGCAGCTTGGCTGAAACAACTTCCAACTGGGAGGTTTACTACTTGGGATGCTGTGAAGAGAGAGTTTTTGAGGCACTTTTATGATGATGCTCGCTCTGATCAGTCGAGACAGTATATTCTCACCTTCACCCAAGGTCCTGAAGGATTATGGGTTTTCCATGGTTCAATTCTCAGATTGCAACCTAGCACATAATCTTAAACAGATCTAGGTTCTTGCAAAACGAATCATAAAACCAACCTGATCTTTACCTTTTGCAGCGGAAATTGGTGGTAATGATAAGATCAGATTAGAGCTGATGAGAATCGGCTCCTCCTCAGGTATCCACACGCTTACAAGCACGGATGGCTGCTAGACCGGATAGAATGAATCAACAGAGAGATTCAAGAGAGAAAGAGAGCCACGGCTGGGCTGCTCCAAAAATCGCAGGAGAACAAAAAAAAAGACCAGGTTTTTTTTAACCCTTGTTCCTTCTTATTTCACTAATGGGCCCAAGTTTAATTAATTAATTAAACTAATAGCTCATTAGTCTTTTGGGCCCAAGACACAAATCAGACAAAAGCCCATTTGTTGTCTGCCCAACTCTCTGTACAAATACAGTAAATGCTACTGCATCTTACCGTATTAATTCCATCTTAACTTTCCCGTTAGCTATGGTGTGTGACCCTTTGGGATCATACAATACTGGTAATAAGTCCTAAACTTATAGATCAAGAGCGGACTCTAGCAAGCCATCATGATCACCCAGTATTTATGACTTATGTCTGATCTCGACACTTATCATACTTTCTAGAGATAGTACGGGTAGATTTCAGGACATTCCCAACAATCTCCCACTTGTACTGGAATCCTACAAAGGACATTCCCAACAATCTTCCGATTGTACTGGAATCCTACATTCCCTAATCCTTTTGTCTCAATATCTCGATCTGGCATAAGGCAAGATGCGTGTCATCCTTATATAGCCAGACCATGTTTATCGGACCAGATTTGATACTGACAATGCAAACGACTTGGGCAAGTCCGTTTGGGAATGGCCATTCTCTTACCAGCTATCAAATCTCCGATTGGCCTAGAGATATTACCTCCGTTAAACGGCAGGGACAAATCCCGTCTTGTTCCATCACTATGAACTACACAATTCATAATACACCCAACCAAGGTCCGTATAGCTCCCAGTTACGAAACAGCGTTAGACAATGATCAAAGCGCATTACTCCATGTGTAGCCACATGCATGCGAACTCAGGTCTAAGGACTATACTCTATAGTCGTATATGAGAACTTCTTATGACACAGATATTAATATCTTGCAGAGTTCTCATCTTGCGGGCCATGTCCGGTCATATGCTCCCCTACATATACCTATGTGTCGACTTTGATGCCGGGCATCTATGACCCCTCGAAACTTGGTCATAAGTCTCAACACAATCTAGTCTCAACAGGTTGTTGGTGTTCCAATTTCAAAACCCTTCGACTATGGACACTATGATTTATGTCACTTCGTTAAATATGGGGTTTCAGGATCAAGTCTACTCATGTACTTCGATGGCCCATATATAATGACATGAATCATTTTGGAACGATTATTTATATCACAGTTAAAATAATCCAGAAATCATTAGATTTCATAAACATAAAATATTATGTTTACATGAACCATTCAAAATAACTAAGTAAAGCCCTTTACAAACTCCCACTGAAATTAAGACTACATCTTAATTTCACTCATCCTACAGCTACAGTCCGCGACTCGTGCTTAGGCATAAGGAGTGACTTCGTTAATAGATTAGCAACGTTCTCATTCGATGAAACTTGCTTATCTACTTAACACCTCTGTCATTTATCTCAAGGAATAGGTTACACCTATCCTCAAGGTGTTTGGACCTCTGATGTGCAGCTAGCCTCATCTATGCTGTGAATCACATCAAGTTCAGTGATGAACTCTTCTATCCAAACAACCTTTTTTTTCCGCCGCTTCTCAAGCTGCGAAATGTTCAGCTTAAGTCATGGAGTCAGCAACAGTGCCTTGCACCGCCAGTTAGACACAAGATATAGACGGACTGTGACCAGGAATTATCTTTGTCTATTGGAAACTTGCCTTTCAGACTCTATCGACTTGTAGCACCTCACTTTCTCCGTAAATCAAGAACTTATCCTAAGTATTCCTCAAATACTTCAGAATATTCTTTACGGCAATCCAGTGATTCTTTGCTGGATTTGACTGGTCTTTACTTGTCTTGCTTAGCATTAAAGCAACATCAAAACAAGTATGTGTCATGGCATACATGATAGATCCAATTGCCGTCGCATATGGAATCCTATCCATGCATTCAAGCTCAGCAGATATCGCAGGACACTGTATCTTGCTTAATGAATTGCCATGTGACATTGGCATAAAGCCCTTCTTGGATTGCTGATTACGTGTAGGACTTTGTCAATTTAAGAATCCTGACTTTGTCCTACCAGCTCTTTTGGATCTTTATCTTTAGATCCAAAATCCAAGAACTACGTGGCTTTACCCATGTCAATCACAAAAACAACTCCCAAGCCAGTCCTTTACCGACTGCAGCATTGGAACGTTATTTTCGAGAATCAGTTTGTCATCGACATACACTATGAGAAATGCAATATTGCTCCCACATATCTATTAGTAAACGCACAGTTCCGCTTCGTTCCTGTTCAAGTCAAAACCTTGACTACTTCAACAGAACGAAGATTCCAACTCCGATATGTTTGCTTCCATCCATGAATGGATCAATGAAGCTAACTTACACATAGTGTAATTTTCGGAGTCCGGGCTCACTTTCGCTTCTTTGAATTTCGCAGATTCGTCGCTTTCAATGATCATCAGATCATGCGAACTTTCAATGATCATCAGATTCAACTAATGATGAGAAATCACTCTCGGATTAGTAACTGATTCATTCAGATCTGCGAACTTCAGGCTTTACAGGTGCAGATTCTACAGAAATCTGTAAATCCATCCGTTGCTCTCCCTCAACAGGTTGAGCAGCCTCCTGTATTTCTCGAATTTCTTCGAGTTATACTTTTACTCCCACTGTTCTTCTTGGAAAGTTACTTCCCCTCTTAGAAAACAGAATGGACGTAAAAGTAACAAGCCTTGGTTTCCCTAGGACAACCAGCGAAGTAGCACAATTACAAATACTCAGTAAAGACGAATTTGGATCGATTCCAATCCACACTTACGTGGTGTCTTTCAACTGATATTGGTGGAACTATTTCAGCGTAAACTTAGATATTTTAGAGCGTTATTCTTAAAGAATATCATGGAAGATTCGTGTGACTCATCTTTAATCATTTCTTATAAGATCTGATTCATTCTCACAGAAACACCTCTAGGTTTAAAGGAGAATTGAGCTGTGAAACGACTTCACACTCATTCAGATGATCACACAATCAATGACTTAAGTATTCTCACTCGTGATCTAATCCAGAGTCTTAATACTTCTGTCATTCAGATTCTATACTTCATTCTGGAACTCTTTCGACCATGTCAAAGAATTCCGACTTGTGTCTCATCAAATGAACACAGTCACACTCACTGAAGTAATCAGTAGAGACAATGAAGTACAGGAAATTTTCTCTGGCATTACTGCTCATCGGACCACATACATGAGTATGTCCAATGTCCAATAAGCCTTTGGGCTTTTCTCTAGCTCGGCTAAGATGGACCCTTTGTGTTTTGGTCCAGTAAGAAGAATTCAAGTCTCATAAGATATCCTTTCAAATGAGCCCAAAAGTCCATAACTATGGGGTTTCTGAATCCGACTCACTCTATGTGACCAAAACATTTATGCCAAGAAAAATCAGGTTTAATTCATCAGATTTAAACCAATTCGGTATTTATGTTATATTTAGGCACTCTTTGGTTTAAGATATAAAACCCATTCCTTGAATAGGGTGCTACAATTAACATTTCATTAAGATCAAAAGAACAAAACTTGTCTTTATCAAAATGAAAAACATTCAAATTCTTCACAAGAAAATGAAAAACAATTCTGCTTAAAGCAGATACATTGTTGTAGGAAGTTTTGGTTGATCCTGATTCAATTCTCATATTGATATCAACCTAAACATGCATTAGATCTAGGTGTTCTTATTTAGAAACATTATGGATCTCACCTTTTACCTGTTTATGCAGCGGAAGGAGATAGAACAGGTCAGAGATCAGCAGAACCACCAAGGGATGGATCCTCCAAAGGCTCACACACGCGATCACAGAAAAACGGCTGCTAGACCACTGATGAAATCGGCGCAGAGAGAGAGCAGGTTCGCGGCTCGGGTTAGGGTTAGGGAGAAAAGACTTGGCTTTTAGTTTATAAAAGCCTTCTCTTTCCCTTTTGGGCTTTTGGGCCCAAAACACCAATCTGATTAAATCCCATTTAATCAGACCCATTAATCTTTCTCTCTTAGTACGACAAATGCCTAGCACTTTTGTCGTACTTCTGCTACGCCGTTCCAACATTATTTCCTGCTAGCTTAAGCGTGTGACCCATATGGGATCATATAATAAAGGCAATAAGTCCAAGACTTATAGATCATGAGCGGACTCTAGCAAGCCATCATGATCCCCAGCATTATATGACTTATGTCTGATCTTTGACATACTCTTACTTTCTAGAGACAGTACCGAGATTACTGGACACAATTCCAACAATCTCCCACTTGTACTGGAATCTCTGTATTCATAATCCTTTTGTCTCAATATCTCGATTAGTCATAAGGCAAGATTAGTGTCATCCTTATAAAGCCTAATCTTGTTCATCGGACTCTGATTTGATACTGACAATCCAAACGACTCGGGAAAGTCCGTTTGAGCATGGCCATGCATTTTCCAGTATTCAAATCTCCGATTGGCCTAGAGATATTCACTCCATTTATATTGGAGGGACAAATTCCGTCTTGTTCCATCACTGTAAACTATTCATTTCATAATGTACCCAAACAAGGTCCTTATAACTATCGCAGAACGATAGCGTTAGACAATGATCAAAGTGCATCAGTCCATGTGCAGTCACATGCATGCGAACTCAGGTCTAAGGACTATACTCTATAGTCGTAGTAAGAATCTCTTATGACACAGATATAAATATCCTGAAGAGTTCTTATAAGCGGGTCTTGTCCGGTCGTATGTTCCCAAACATACACCTATGTACTGACTTTGATGCCGCGCATCTATGACACACTGAGACTTTGTCATAAGTCACGTATCAATCCAGTCTCACACGGTTGTTGGTGTTCCAATTTCAACAACCTTCGACTAGGGACGGGATGATATAAAACATCTATCAAATATAGGGTCTCATGATCAAGCTAAATGACTTCGATGACTCAAGATCAAGTCATTTACTTCGATGACCTATAAAATGGTTTATATCACTTTGGAACGATTATTTCATCACAGTTAAAATAATCTTGAAATAATAATTTCATTAAACATCAAAAATGTTTTACAAGAACATATCAATAACTAAATAAAGCCCTTTACTAACTCCCACTGAAATTAAGACTACATCTTAACTTCACTTATCCTACAGCTACAGTCCGTGACTCGTGCTTAGGGCTAAGGAGTGGCTTCGTTAATAGATTAGCAACGTTCTCATTCGTTGAAACTTGCTGATCTACTTAACATCTCTGTCATTTATCTCACGGAATAGGTTATACCTATCCTTAAGGTGTTTGGATCTTTGATGTGCAGCTAGTCTCATCTATGCTGGGAATCACATCAAGTTCAGTGATGAACTCTTCTTTCCAAACAACCTCTTTCGCCGCTTTCCAAGCTGCGAAACATTCAGCTTAAGTCATGGAGTCAGCAACAGTGCCGTGCACCGCCAGACAAACACAAGATATTACCGGACTGTGACCGGAAATCATCTTTGTCTGTTGGAAACTTGACTTTCAGACTCTATCGACTTATAGCACCTCACTTTCTCCGTAAATCAAGAACTTATCCTTAGTATTCCTCAAATACTTTAGGACATACTTTAGGAAACTTGATTCTTTGCAGGATTTGACTGGTCTTTACTTGTCTTGCTTAACTTTGAAAGCAACATTAAACAAGTATGTTTCATGGCATACATGATAGATCCAATTGCCGACGCATATGGAATCTCATCCATGCATTTAAGCTCAGCAGTTATCGTAGGATACTGTATCTTGCTTAACTTAATGCCATGTGACATTGGCATAAAACCCTTCTTGGATTGCTCAAAACGTGTAGGACTTTGTCAATTTAAGAATCCTGACTTTGTCCTACCAGCTCTTTTGGATCTCTATCTTTAGATCCAAAATCCAAGAACTACGTGGCTTTACCCATGTCAATCATTAAACCAACTCCCAAGCTAGTCCTTTACCGACTACAGCGTTGGGACGTTATATCCGAGAATCAGTATGTCATTGACATACACTATGAGAAATGCAATATCGCTCCCACTAATCTATTAGTGAACACACAGTTCCGCTTCATTCCTGTTCAAGTCAAAACCTTGACTACTTCAACAGAACGAAGATTCCAACTCCGATATGTTTGCTTCCATCCATGAATGGATCAATGAAGTTTACTTACACATAGTGTAATTTCGGAGTAAGGGCTCACTTTTGCTTCTTTGAATTTCGCAGATTCGTCGCTTTCTATGATCATCAGATCATGCGGACTTTTAATGATCATCAGGTTCAACTAATGACGAGAAATCATTCTCGGATTAGTAACTGATTCTTTCATATCTGCGAACTTCAGGCTCCACAGGTGTAGATTCTACAGAAATCTGTAAATCCTTCCGCTGCTCTCCCTCAACAGGTTGAGCAGCCTCCTGTATTTCTCGAATTTCTTCGAGTTATACTTTTACTCCCACTGTTCTTCTTGGAAAATAACTTCCCTTCTTAGAAAACAGAATGGACGTAAAAGTAATAAGCCTAGGTTTCCTTCGGACAAGGCTTCACAGTTGTAGATTCTACAGAAATCTGTAAATCCATCCGTTGCACTTTTACTCCCACTGTTCTTCTTGGAAAATAACTTCCCTTCTTAGAAAACAGATTGGACGTAAAAGTAACAAGCCTTAGTTTCTTTAGGACAACCAGCGAAGTAGCACTACTACAAATACTCAGTAAAGACAAATTTGGATCGATTCCAATCCACATTTACGTGGTGTCTTTCAACTGATATTTGTGGAACTATTTCAGCGTAAACTTAGATATTTTAGAGCGTTATTCTTAAATAATATCATGGAAGATTCGTGTGACTCATCTTTAATCATTTCTTATAAGATCTGATTCTTTCTCACAGAAAAACCTTCAGTTTTTCAGGAGAAATGAGCTGTGAAACGTCTTCACACTCAATCAGATGATCACACCATCGATGACTTAAGTATTCTCACTTGGATCTAATCCAAAGTCTCAATACTTCTGTCACTCACATTCTATACCTCATTCTAGAACTCTTTCGACCATGTCAAAGAATTCCTTCTTGTGTCTCATCAAATGAACACATTCTTACTCACTGAATTAATCAGTCGAGACAATGAAGTACAGAAATTTTTTCTCTGGCATTACTGCTCATCGGACCACATACATGAGTATGTTCAATCTCCAATAAGCCTTTGGGCCTTTCTCTAGCTCGGCTAAGATGGGCCCTTTGTCTTTTGGTCTAGTAAGCAGAATTCAAGTCTCATAAGACATTCATTCAAATGAGCCCAACAGTTCATAACTATGGGATTTCTGAATCCGACTTACTCTCTGTGACCAAGACATTTATGCCAAGAAAATCAGGTTTAATTCATCAGATTTAAACCAATTTGGTATTTATGTTACATTTAAGCACTCTTTGGTTTAAGATATAAAACCCATTCCATGAATAGGGTGCTACAATTAATATTTCATTAAGATCAAAAGAACAAAACTTGTCTTTTATCAAAATGAAAAACATTCAAATTCTTACAAGAAAATGAAAGACAACACTGCTTAAAGCAGGTACTTTGTAGCAATTACTTAATACAAAAACAAGCCTCAAAGGGATCTATAAGTGAAAAACCCTACGGCTGAGGCAGCATCCCAAGCTCCTTCCAGACATGTAGTTTCACTTGCCCTTTCTTCAACGTTCTACTGTTGCTTAGGCTCTGCATATTATCACAAATATCAGTGCCACAACCAGTATCCAATACCTTTAAGGTAGAACTTGAAGTAATAACATGAATACCTGAGGTAGTAGTCGCATACATCGACTTTAATTCCTCATCATCTTCCATGAATTTAATGCAATCTCTCTTCCAATGCCCTGTCTCCTTACAGTAGCAGCACTTATCAACGTAAGAGGTATCTGACTCGGGCTCAGAAGACACACGCTTGCCATGATTCAAAATCTGGACAACTTTGTCTTCACCCTTGTCAGCATTAGGTTTAGTAAACCTACCCTTCTCATTCATGAGATTGTACAGGGTACTCTTCACGTTTGGCTCAACTGTCTTGAGCATATCATGCAGTTCAGTCAACGTCTTCGTTAAGCCTTTCTTGATATAGTTCCTTACGAACTTATCATAGCTTGACGGCAGTGACTGCAGAATGATCTCAGTTGCCAATTCCTGGCTAACTGGATAATCCAGTTTCCTCAGGTTATCAATGTAACCCATCATTTTACTGACATGAGGACTTACTGGATTATCATTTGGTAGCTTGCAGCTAGTGAGAGACTTAACCAACCGGTATCTCTCCACTCTTATCTGCTCCTGAAATTTCAATTTCAGGCTGCTGATCATCTCTATTGGCGACTCCATGTTCTCATATTGCTTCTGCAAGTCTGAATCCATGGTAGCCAATATCAGACCACGCACATCTACCGCATCATTATAATGCTTATTCCAAGCATCATATACTGCATGAGAGGCATTGGACCCGATCCTTACGGGGAGAGCTCTCTCAAGAACATAGTCCTTTCTCTCCTGCCTGAGGACTAGCCTCAGGTTCCGCGACCAAGTCAAGAAATTTGATCCGTTCAGCTTGTCCATCTTAAGGACAGACCAGATCGAGAAAGTGTTTTGATTGTTTGTGCTAATCATAACTGAAATATAAGATAAAAGGATTTTAGTTAATATGTTCAATATGATTAATCTCGTATTAAATTTAATATGATTAATCATGCATTATATTCAATAACATCAGTTACCCTCAATAGAATATAATGATTCCAAGATCCACATATAACTAAGATTAAAGTGGGCCACTGGCCGTCACCCAACCTTAGCTTATATCGGTAAGCCCTATATCGGCTAATTATATCCGTGATATAACTCTTGGTTGTGAATCTGGGCCCGAGGCCCAATCCACCCTGATGTCTCAAGGCCCGGGACTCCCGATGGCCTAGTCAAGAAAACCAGACTATACAGTCATGTAATCATTAATGTCTGGGACTCCCAATGACATTTATGAATCACAAACCGTCTTACCCACGCAAAAGCAGACATCCTCACACTGTAAGGCCATGAATGCAATTGAATGGGCTTTGACAGCTGACATAGCCTGGACAAGACATCCAACGCTTGATATTATTTGAGGTTCATAGGTTTATTAAAATTCATTCCCAAAATAGAAGATTACTATTTCGGGAAACTTTCTATTTAAGGAAACCTACTATTTTGGAAACTTTCTAAAATTGGAAACTTTCTAATTTTAGAAACCTTTCTTTAAAATCCAAAACCCGCAAATCTAGAAACTTCTAATTTTGGAAACTTTCTAATTTCGAAATTTCGGAACTTTATAAAATTTAAAATCGAATATCATAATTTTATTTTATAAAATAAGTTTTAAATTTAAATCTGAAGAATGACTCAATTAATGGCCCAATTGTTTTAACTTCTTGGCCCGAGGCCCAAGAATTTGTCCATGTCCAAGACATGACCCAATTGTCCAATTAATTGACATAACCGGTCTGGTTCATTAAAACTGGTCTAACCAAGTTTCAATTACTACGATGACCACAATTGTCAACCGGTTATTTACTAAACCGGAATTTCTCAATTTATTTGGTCCAACCAAATCAAATTAGAGATTCCTGGTTTAGGCACTAAATCCAATATTTCTTTCGACATTGGATTTCTAATCCTGGTTTAACCAGACTTTAATAAAATTATTAAAATCTGTTTATTAAACCAGAACGAATCAATTTTAATTAAATCTTAAACCGAGCATTGAACCGAACCGAATTAGTCACGAACCAAACCGAGTTGGTCGTGACCTAATTTCCAGCCAAGAACATCTTGTCCAGCCGCCCAGCCGCGAACCGTTCGATCCGAGATCGAGGACGGTCGGGTCGAACCAGCCGGACGTTCGGGACGGGACAGGGACGGCGCACGCGACCGGATGGACGCTCGCCAGACGGACGGGACGCAGCGCACGGACGGACGCATCACTCGGCCGATCGACCGAACCGGTCATCCCGACCGTCCGATCCCGATCGTTCCGATCTCCCGACCGGTCGCCTTTTGGCCGTGATCACCAACCGGCCAAGCCGGGTCGATCACGCCTTAGCCAATCAACAAAACCCGAGTCATATAGCTCGGTTTTGTGATTCAAGTGTTTGTTCAGGATTTTAATTCAGTGTCTTATGTGTTTTTCTTATCAGTAATGGATTCAAAACACATCTAAACAGATTAAACAACCTAAACATGAATCTAAAACAAGAAACCTAAGAACCAATGGCTCTGATACCACTGTAGGAAGTTTTGGTTGATCCTGATTCAATTCTCATATTGATATCAACCTAAACATGCATTAGATCTAGGTGTTCTTATTTAGAAACATTATGGATCTCACCTTTTACCTGTTTATGCAGCGGAAGGAGATAGAACAGGTCAGAGATCAGCAGAACCACCAAGGGATGGATCCTCCAAAGGCTCACACACGCGATCACAGAAAAACGGCTGCTAGACCACTGATGAAATCGGCGCAGAGAGAGAGCAGGTTCGCGGCTCGGGTTAGGGTTAGGGAGAAAAGACTTGGCTTTTAGTTTATAAAAGCCTTCTCTTTCCCTTTTGGGCTTTTGGGCCCAAAACACCAATCTGATTAAATCCCATTTAATCAGACCCATTAATCTTTCTCTCTTAGTACGACAAATGCCTAGCACTTTTGTCGTACTTCTGCTACGCCGTTCCAACATTATTTCCTGCTAGCTTAAGCGTGTGACCCATATGGGATCATATAATAAAGGCAATAAGTCCAAGACTTATAGATCATGAGCGGACTCTAGCAAGCCATCATGATCCCCAGCATTATATGACTTATGTCTGATCTTTGACATACTCTTACTTTCTAGAGACAGTACCGAGATTACTGGACACAATTCCAACAATTGTAGCAATTACTTAATTCAAAACCAAGCCTCAAAGGCATCTACAAGTGAAAATCCTACGGCTGAGGCAGCATCCCAAGCTCCTTCCAGACTCGCAGTTTCACTTGCCCTTCCTTCAACGTTCTACTGTTGTTCAGGCTCTGCATATTATAACAAATATCAGTGCCACAATCAGTATTCAATACCTACAAGGTATAACTTGAAGTAATAACATGTATACCTGAGGAAGTAGTCTCATACATCAACTTTAACTCCTCATAATCTTCCATGAATTTAATGCAATCTCTTTTCCAATGCCCAGTCTCTTTACAGTAGCAGCACTTACCAACGTAGGAGGTATCTGACTCGGGCTCAGAAGACACACGCTTGCCATGATTCAAAATCTGGACAACTTTGTCTTCACCCTTGTCAGCATTAGGTTTAGTAAACCTACCCTTCTCATTCATGAGATTGTACAGGGTACTCTTCACGTTTGGCTCAACTATCTTGAGCATATCATGCAGTTCAGTCAACGTCTTCGTTAAGCCTTTCTTGATATAGTTCCTTACGAACTTATCATAGCTTGACGGCAGTGACTGCAGAATGATCTCAGTTGCCAATTCCTGGCTAACTGGATAATCCAGTTTCCTCAGGTTATCAATGTAACCCATCATTTTACTGACATGAGGACTTACTGGATGATCATTTGGTAGCTTGCAGCTAGTGAGAGATTTAACCAACTGGTATCTCTCCACTCTTACCTGCTCCTGAAATTTCAATTTCAGGCTGCTGATCATCTCTATTGGCGACTCCATGTTCTCATATTGCTTCAGCAAATCTGAGTCCATGGTAGCCAATATCAGACCACGCACATCTACCGCATCATTATAATGCTTATTCCAAGCATTATATACTGCATGACTGGCTTTGGATCCGATCCTCTCGGGGAGAGCTTTCTCAAGGACATAGTCCTTTCTCTCATGCCTGAGAACCAGCCTCAGGTTCCGCGACCAAGTCAAGAAATTTGATCCGTTCAGTTTGTCCATCTCAAGGACATACCGGATCGAGAAAGTGTTTTGATTGTTTGTGCTAGTCTTAGCTGAAATTTAGAGATAAATAGAGTTTTAGTTATTTAGTTCATAAAAGAGTAATCTTAATAACTTATAAGAAAACTCGCATTGCATTCAAAATTTCTTTGTTTAACCTCATAAGAATGCAATGATTCCGAGACCCATGTTCAGCTAAATCCAAAGTGGGCCACTGGCCGTCACCCGGAATTAGCTTTACTTGGTAAGCATACACACAGCTAGTTATAACCAATAACTCTCGGTTGTGAATTGGGCCCAAGGCCCAATACACCAGATGTCTCAAGGCCCGGGACTCCCGATGGCCCAGTCAAGGAAACCAATCTCTTACAGCCAAATAATCACTAAAATCTGGGACTCCCAATGAAATTAGTGACTATATACTACTTTACTTACGCGAAAACAGACACCTCACACTGTAAGCCATATCTGTAATCAAATAAGCGTTAAGTAGCTGACAAGATTGGAAAGACATCCAAGCTTGATATTGCTTTTGAGGATTTTAAGTTTTATTTCCAAAAATAGAAGATTACTATTTTGGGAAACTTACTTATTTTAGAAACTTTCTAAATTTAGTAACATACTAAAAATAGAAATTTCTAATTTAATATTTTATAAATATTTTGGGATTGGGTCACAAATTATAGGCCCAATTCTTGGCCCAAGACCATAGAATTCCAGCTGGCCCAATAATTTGACATAACCGATCCGGTTTATTAATTCTGGTCCAAGACCAAATTAACTATCAAAACCATCGGTTATTCACTAAACCAGACCAGCTCTAAATTATTTGGTCCAACCAAATCAAACTTAGACCAGCCTTCGGTTTAGGTTAAAATTCAATTTTATGAATTTCAATCCGGTTTAACCAGAAATTAAATAATACCAATTGTATTAAATAATTTCCAGCAAACCGCGATTTGGGTTAACAGCTTAAACCATACAATAATTAAATAATTAAATAATTAAATAATTAATTATTCAACCACAACAAAAACGTTTGTTATGATTCTACAAAGATCACATCAACAATCGATTTGACTAATTCGTTTTGTTCTTTCACTTTACGATCAGAAGAAACAAAACAATTCGATTCATGTAATCAATCAAATGTTTTGTTCTTTTAAACATTTGATTTAATTCGTTTTGTTCTTTTGCTAGAAGACAAAACAATTCTAAACCCTAACAAACTTTAACAATCGAATGAATTATTGATTATCAAACATTAACAATCGAGACACACACAAAGTCAATTCATGCTTTTGTCCTTTTCATCCAACGACAATTCAACATTCAGTTAACGACAATTCGATTTTGTCCTTTTCACATGATCGATTCAATTAATTAACAAAGTCAAACATCCAAGATCGACTTAAGACAAAACGAAAATGATTCATGACAAAACGATATCGACACACAATTAATTCAAATCGATTTAACAAATCGATTAACATTAATTTCTAGGTTTTCCAAGATTCAATCAATTTTACTCAACCTAGTATGATCCAAAAGGCAAAAACCTAACGACCTGGCTCTGATACCACTGAAGGATTATGGGTTTTCCATGGTTCAATTCTCAGATTGCAACCTAGCACATAATCTTAAACAGATCTAGGTTCTTGCAAAACGAATCATAAAACCAACCTGATCTTTACCTTTTGCAGCGGAAATTGGTGGTAATGATAAGATCAGATTAGAGCTGATGAGAATCGGCTCCTCCTCAGGTATCCACACGCTTACAAGCACGGATGGCTGCTAGACCGGATAGAATGAATCAACAGAGAGATTCAAGAGAGAAAGAGAGCCACGGCTGGGCTGCTCCAAAAATCGCAGGAGAACAAAAAAAAAGACCAGGTTTTTTTTAACCCTTGTTCCTTCTTATTTCACTAATGGGCCCAAGTTTAATTAATTAATTAAACTAATAGCTCATTAGTCTTTTGGGCCCAAGACACAAATCAGACAAAAGCCCATTTGTTGTCTGCCCAACTCTCTGTACAAATACAGTAAATGCTACTGCATCTTACCGTATTAATTCCATCTTAACTTTCCCGTTAGCTATGGTGTGTGACCCTTTGGGATCATACAATACTGGTAATAAGTCCTAAACTTATAGATCAAGAGCGGACTCTAGCAAGCCATCATGATCATCCAGTATTTATGACTTATGTCTGATCTCGACACTTATCATACTTTCTAGAGATAGTACGGGTAGATTTCAGGACATTCCCAACAGGTCCTACAGAGCCTCTTAAGTCTGCTTGGATGAGGTTTAAGAAGTACCAACGTGACTGTCCTCATCATGGATTCTCTGAAGTGACGCTGCTGGGCATATTCTTCAGAGGTATTGATCTCCACTACCAGTCTGCATTTGACAATTCCAGCAATGGCAATTTCAATACAAGGACTCCTGAGCAGGCTAGAGTGCTAATTGACAACTTGGTGAGCAGCAATAGCACCAAGAATGCTGATAGAAGAAGGAAAGAGTCTGGTGGGAAGATTGACAATCTAGAGATTACTGATATCAGGAACAAGGTGAACACTTTTCACAGCTTATTGACTGCAAAGAAAGCTGTCCACTTTGTTCAGGATGTTGAGGTGTTTGAAGCTGAAAAAGAAAACCAAGAAGAGGATGTGAATTACAACAGTGGCTCTGGATTTCAAGGAAACAGGTTTGGAAATCAACAAGGTAATTGATACGATCAGGTTTTAATCCCTAGATCTACACTGCAAGTGCACAGACGTGAACTAGTAGTATATAGGGTATCGAATCCACAAAGACTAAAGATTCTTGCGATAGATTGTTGAACGTCGAATTAAGCAAGGTGAAACAGTAGTGAAACAGTAAATCAGAACAGAAAGTTAATCAAACGAAGCATCAGGTCAAGAGAGTTCTCAGGAAATCAGGAACACATGCTAATCAATTAAATCGGGATCTAATTAAGAACTGTTCTAGAACTAGAATCACATAATTATAACAGACCAACTTTCATTGTGAATATTATCTATGTCTAACAACCTAGCAAGCCAACTTTCGTTGCGAATCCTAGAGTTCTAAACAAGCATTAATCTCAGGTTCTTTCGTTCACAATTCTCCTAAACCAAATTTCTTGGCGAATAGTCAAATTGCTCATCTAAGTTCTTTCTAGTTAATTAATCAACTTTCGTTGCAGAAATCAACCTAACATCAATAATCTAAGTGGCCAATTCAGATCAAGGAATAAGAACAACCCTAGATGAAGAACTAACAGATATGAATCCCTACAGATTGATCAACCTATAATTCCATGAAATCCCTAATGAGAATCCCTAAACCTAACAGGTAAACTACTCAGACATGATCATTGAAACTGAAAACATGTTGAATAGAAAACCAAATAGCATATAATCGATAAAGAAACTGGTGTTTGAAATCTCTTCTCTCTCCAGTACAAGATCAGCCCCTAACTCTCTCAAAGTAAAATAATGCGTAAGTAAAGTGTAGCCTAAACAATGGCTTAAAAACCCTAATATAATGATATAATCACAGCTGGGGCTTCTTTGTTATTATGAGAAACTTCTGGGACAAAGTGCAATTTCAAAATTCTTCATTAAACTCGCCGAGAATTGCCTGACTCGCGTGTGCATCGATCGACACCAAAGGCGAGTCGATCGACACAAGTCTCCAAAATAGACAGTGAACTCTTCTCTCGGCCAAATGCACCAAATAGCTCCAGAATGCACCATAATGTTCAAATCCGCTCAAAACGTACTTAGACCTGTAAACACACCTAAAAGACTCTAAAACATAATAAAAGACTCGATAAATAAGACATATACCATGGTTAAAATCCCTAAAATCCATGGTATATCAACTTCTTATCAGAGGACTTATGGATCATCCTCTTATCAGACACCTCCTGCTGCTAGTGCTCATGAGAGCAAGATGGAAGCCATGATGGAACGGTTGCTGGAAGGACAGACTAAGACTGTTGTAGACTTCAACAAGAAGTTGGATGCTGTATATGAAGATCTGAATGGGAAGTTTGAATCCTTGAGCAGACATGTGAAGAAGCTGGATGTTCAAGTTCAACAGACGGCTGGAGCTGTGCAGAGGCAGAATGGAGCTGGAAAAGCTGAACAAAACAAATTTTTCAATGTTGTGACCATAAGAGATGAGACATGCGTCGATCGACACAACCACGATGTAGATAGATGCATCCCCGATACGTCAGATGAATTTGAACATAATCGCCTTGTGTCGATCGACACATCTCTTGCATTGATCGACACAGATCGCAGACGGGACCAGAAACCTGCAACAGCCCTAGAACGAGTATATAAACCCTCTGTGTCATATCCTAAGGCTCCTAAACTATCTAAACAAGAGCTAGACGAAGCTAAATGCATGAAAGTGATGGAAAAGAAGCTGATTCAGATTACAGAGAAGATGCCAGACACAGGAGCCTTTGTGCTTGACTGCTCCATCTCTAAGGACAGATTCAAGGAATCTGTGTGTGACTTAGGATCTGGTGTGAATCTCATGCCATAATCTGTGGCTGAGAGATTGGGAATGATGGATTTCCAGCCTACTAGGATCTCTCTTATCCTAGCTGATTGTTCAAAGAAGTATCCAGAAGGAGTTCTTGAGGACATTCATTTCAGAGTTGGGAACTACTTGATTCCAACGGACTTTGTAGTGTTGAAGTATAACATTGAGCCAGCTGATCCTTTGCTACTTGGTAGACCTTTCTTAGCTACTGCTGGAGCTGTGATTGATGTGAGACACGGAATGATTGATCTCCATCTGGGAGACAAGCCTATGAGGTTCAAGATGGATAAGCTGCAGAAATCCACTATTGATGGACAGAGCTTCAGTGTGGAAGTGGAACCGGAGATTCCTGTTGGAGAAGAGAAGATGGCAGTTCATTCTGAACTTGCTCTAACATCTTCTGATCCTGCAACTGCTCTTAAGCAGAAAGCTCCAAATCTCTTCCATTCACCAAAGCACATGTATGACTCTTCTAAAATCAAACCTCCTAATCCATCAACTGTGAATGCAGGAAAACGCAGTATCCCACCCTCGCTTTGCTCCCACCCTGATTCTCTTCGCTCTTTTCTTGAGAGATCTCATGATCCGAAAGGTTATACCCCACCTTGGTTGAAGAAACATTCACAGAGACACTAAAAGTCTCTGTTGAATACCCCATAAGTCTGTGTTGGGAATGTCCTGAAATCTACCGTACTATCTCTAGAAAGTATGATAAGTGTCGAGATCAGACATAAGTCATAAATACTGGGTGATCATGATGGCTTGCTAGAGTCCGCTCATGATCTATAAGTTTAGGACTTATTACCAGTATTGTATGATCCCTAAGGGTCACACACCATAGCTAACGGGAAAGTTAAAAGGAAATAATACGGTAAGATGCAATGGCATTTACTGTATTGGATCAGAGTTTTGGGCCAGACAAAATACAGGCTTTTGTCTGATTTGTGTTTTGGGCCCAAAAGATTAATGAGCCATTAGTCTAATGACTTGGGCCCATTAATGAGAGATAAAAGAATCAGAAACCCTAAGGAAGAGCCTGCTTCTGCGATTTCTTCTTGGTGGCCGTGCCCCTCTCTCTCTCTCTAACTCCTGATCTGATCCATCTCTTTGGTCTAGCAGCCATCCCTTGCTTGTAAGAGTGTGGATACTCAAGGAGGAATAGGTGATTCATCTGTTCGTTGATCTCGACATTACAATGATTCCGCTGCAAAAGGTAATGTCCAGGTTTGTTTTATGATTCAGTTACAAGAATCTAGATCTGTTTAAGGATTTGTGTTAGGTTATAATTTGGGAATTGAACCTTGAATAACACAATAATCCTTCAGTGGTATCAGAGCCAGGTTATTAGGTTGCTTGTAATTTGGATCTTGTTGTATGAATCGATTTGCTTTTTGAATTCATTTGAAATCGCTTGTTGAAATCGTTCAAATCATTTGTTAATGTTCAAATCGCTTATCGATTTTGTTAATGTTCAAATCGATGTTGACCTAGGTTTGTTAACCTTCGCTTAATTAGTTTTGTCTTCAAGTGATACGAATTAATTATTGAATCGTTTCTGGCTTTTGACTTTGTTGATTTAGCACGTTAAAAGCATTGAATTGAATTGAAAGTCAAATCCATTATTTAATCGATTAAGAAAAGGGTTAAAAGCTTTTTGTCTTGTGTGAAAGATTAATAATCGAACATGTGTGAGCCGATTAATAATCGATCATGTGTGTGCGTGTAATCACGTGTGATGCCGATCGATTATTAATAATCGATCATTAATAATTTCGATCGATTATTAATCGTGTGCCATGTGATGAAGAGTGCCATGAACGATCATCCTCACGATCATGAGATCATGGATTGATCGATGATCGATCGTGATGGAAGGATGGATCGGCCGTGAGCCGCGTGATCGTGAGTGGCCGAGATCGATCAATCGATCGTGAGGCCGTGCACGGATCATGCGTGTTGGGCCGAGTTGGATCATGGATCCGATCGTTTGGCCCGTTAAAATTTTACGTCCCGCGAATAGTCAATCGGTTAAACCGAGCTTCGCGGTTCGTTGCCCAAAACCACACCGATTTAACCGGTCCATTTTTGGCGGTTAATTGTGTGTTTAAAGCCTTAAACCGCAAGTTAAATCAAATTGGCTAAAACACTAGGTGTTTCTTCCCGGTTTTTGATTTAACTGAACCGATCCAATTTAATTGGTGGTTCAAGCGGTTAACCCGAATCGCGGTTTGCTGGAAATTATTTAATACATGGTATTATTTAATTTCTGGTTAAACCGGATTGAAATTCAAAAATTGAATTTTAACCTAAACCGAAGGCTGGTCTAAGTTTGATTTGGTTGGACCAAATAATTTAGAGCTGGTCTGGTTTAGTAAATAACCGATGGTTTTGATAGTTAATTTGGTCTTGGACCAGAATTAATAAACCGGATCGGTTATGTCAAATTATTGGGCCAGCTGGAATTCTATGGTCTTGGGCCAAGAATTGGGCCTATAATTTGTGACCCAACCCGAAAATATTTATAAAATATTAAATTAGAAATTTCTATTTTTAGTATGTTTCTAAATTTAGAAAGTTTCTAAAAGAAGTAAGTTTCCCAAAATAGTAATCTTCTATTTTTGGAAATAAAACTTGAAATCCTCAAAAACAATATCAAGCTTGGATGTCTTTCCAATCTTGTCAGCTACTTAACGCTTATTCGATTACAGATATGGCTTACAGTGTGAGGTGTCTGTTTTCGCGTAAGTAAAGTAGTATATAGTCACTAATTTCATTGGGAGACCCAGACATTAGTGATTATTTGACTGTAAGAGATTGGTTTCCTTGACTGGGCCATCGGGAGTCCCGGGCCTTGAGACATCTGGTGTGTGTATAACTAGCTGTGTGTATACTTACCAAGTAAAGCTAATTCCGGGTGACTGCCAGTGGTTGGATTTAGTTGAACATGGGTCTCGGAATCATTGCATTCTTATGAGGTTAAACAAAGAAATTTTGAATGCAATGCGAGTCTTCTTATAAGATATTAAGATTACTCTTTTATGAACTAAATAACTAAAACTCTATTTATCTCTAAATTTCAGCTATGACGAGCACAAACAAACAAAACACTTTCTCGATCCGGTCTGTCCTTGAGATGGACAAACTGAACGGATCAAATTTCTTGACTTGGTCGCGGAACCTGAGGCTAGTCCTCAGGCAGGAGAGAAAGGACTATGTCCTTGAGAGAGCTCTCCCCGAGAGGATCGGGTCCAAGGCCTCTCATGCAGTACGTAATGCTTGGAATAAGCATTATGATGATGCGGTAGATGTGCGTGTCTGATATTGGCTACCATGGACTCAGATTTGCTGAAGCAATATGAGAACATGGAGTCGCCAATAGAGATGATCAGCAGCCTGAAATTGAGATTTCAGGAGCAGGTAAGAGTGGAGAGATACCAGTTGGTTAAATCTCTCACTAGCTGCAAGCTACCAAATGATCATCCAGTAAGTCCTCATGTCAGTAAAATGATGGGTTACATTGATAACCTGAGGAAACTGGATTATCAAGTTAGCCAAGAATTGGCAACTGAGATCATTCTGCAGTCACTGCCGTCAAGCTATGATAAGTTCGTAAGGAACTATATCAAGAAAGGCTTAACGAAGACGTTGACCGAACTGCATGATATGCTCAAGACAGTTGAGCCAAACGTGAAGAGTACCCTGTACAATCTCATGAATGAGAAGGGTAGGTTTACTAAACCTAATGCTGACAAGGGTGAAGACAAAGTTGTCCAGATTTTGAATCATGGCAAGCGTGTGTCTTCTGAGCCCGAGTCAGATACCTCTTACGTTGGTAAGTGCTGCTACTGTAAAGAGACTGGGCATTGGAAAAGAGATTGCATTAAATTCATGGAAGATTATGAGGAGTTGAAGTTGATGTATGAGACTACTTCCTCAGGTATTCATGTTATTACTTCAAGTTATACCTTATAGGTATTGAATACTGGTTGTGGCACTGATATTTGTTATAATATGCAGAGCCTGAGCAACAGTAAAACGTTGAAGGAAGGGCAAGTGGAACTGCGTGTCTGGAAGGAGCTATTGATGCTGCCTCAGCCGTAGGGTTCTCACTTGTAGATGCCTTTGAGGCTTGGTTTTGTATTAAGTAATTGCTACAATGTACCTGCTTTAAGCAGAGTTGTTTTTCATTTTCTTGTGAAGAATTTGAATGTTTTCATTTTGATAAAGACAAGTTTTGTTCTTTTGATCTTAATGAAATGTTAATTGTAGCACCCTATTCAAGGAATGGGTTTTATATCTTAAACCAAAGAGTGCCTAAATGTAACATAAATACCGAATTGGTTTAAATCTGATGAATTAAACCTGATTTTTCTTGGCATAAATGTTTTGGTCAAATAGAGTAAATCGGATTCAGAAACCCCATAGTTATGGACTTTTGGTCTCATTTGAATGGATATCTTATGAGACTTGAATTCTGCTTACTGGACCAAAAGACAAAGGGCCCATCTTAGCCGAGCTAGAGAAAGGCCCAAAGGCTTATTGGAGATTGAACATACTCATGTATGTGGTCCGATGAGCAGTAATGCCAGAGAAAATTTCCTGTACTTCATTGTCTCTACTGATTACTTCAGTGAGTGTGACTGTGTTCATTTGATGAGACACAAGTCGGAATTCTTTGACATGGTCGAAAGAGTTCCAGAATGAAGTATAGAATCTGAATGACAGAATTATTAAGACTCTGGATTAGATCACGAGTGAGAATACTTAAGTCATTGATTGTGTGATCATCTGAATGAGTGTGAAATCGTTTCACAGCTCATTTCTCCTGAAAACCTGGAGGTGTTTCTGTGAGAAAGAATCAGATCTTATTAGAAATGATTAAAGATGAGTCACACGAATCTTCCATGATATTATTTAAGAATAACGCTCTAGAAACATCTAAGTTTACGCTGAAACAGTTCTACCAATATCAGTTAAAAGACACCACGTAAAAGTGGATTGGAATCGATCCGAATTCGTCTTTACTGAGTATTTGTAGTTGTGCTATTTCGCTGGTTGTCCTAAGGAAACCAAGGCTTGTTACTTTTACGTCCATTCTGTTTTCTAAGAAGGGAAGTTACTTTCCAAGAAGAACAGTGGGAGTAAAAGTATAACTCGAAGAAATTCGAGAAATACAGGAGGTTGCTCAACCTGTTGAGGGAGAGCAGCGGATGGATTTACAGATTTCTGTAGAATCTACACCTGTAGAGCCTGAAGTTCGCAGATATGAATGAATCAGTCACTAATCCGAGAGTGATTTCTCGTCATTAGTTGAACCTGATGATCATTGAAAGTTCACATGATCTGATGATCATTGAAAGTGACTAACCTGCGAAATTCAAAGAAGCGAAAGTGAGCCCGGACTCCGAAAAATTACACTATGTGTAAGTTAGCTTCATTGATCCATTCATGGATGGAAGCAAACATATCGGAGTTGGAATCTTCGTTCTGTTGAAGTAGTCAAGGTTTTGACTTGAACAGGAACGAAGTGGAACTGTGCGTTTACTAATAGATAAGTGGGAGCAATGTTGCATTTCTCATAGTGTATGTCGATGACATACTGATTCTCGGAAATAACGTTCCAATGCCGCAGTCGGTAAAGGACTGGCTTGGGAGTTGTTTTATGATTGACATGGGTAAAGCCACGAATGTTCTTGGATTTTGGATCTAAAGATAGAGATCCAAAAGAGCTGAAAGGACAAAGTCAGGAGTCTTATATTGACAAAGTCCTACACGTTTTCAGCATTCCAAGAAGGGTTTTATGCCAATGTCACATGGCATTACGTTAAGCAAGAAACAGTGTCCTACGATAACTGCTGAGCTTGAATGCATGGATGAGATTCCATATGCGTCGGCAATTGGATCTATCATGTATGCCATGACACGTACTTGTTTTGATGTTGCTTTAAAGTTAAGCAAGACAAGTAAAGACCAGTCAAATCCAGCAAAGAATCACTGGATAGACGTAATGAATATCCTCAAGTATTTGGAAAATACTTAGGATAAGTTCTTGATTTACGGAGAAAGTGAGGTGCTACAAGTCGATAGAGTCTGAAAGGCAAGTTTCCAATAGACAAAGATAATTCCCGGTCACAGTCCGGCTATATCTTGTGTCTGACTGGCGGTGCAAGGCACTGTTGCTGACTCCATGACTTAAGCTGAACATTTTGCAGCTTGAGAAGCGGCGAAAGAGGTTGTTTGGAAAGAAGAGTTCATCACTGAACTTGATGTGATTCCCAGCATAGATGAGACTAGCTGCACATCAGAGGTCCAAACACCTTGAGGGTAGGTATAACCTATTCCGTGAGATAAATGACAGAGGTGTTAAGTAGATAAGCAAGTTTCATCGAATGAGAACGTTGCTAATCAATTAACGAAGCCACTCCATATGCCTAAGCACGAGTCGCGGACTGTAGCTGTAGGATGAGTGAAATTAAGATGTAGTCTTAATTTCAGTGGGAGTTTGTAAAGGGCTTTACTTAGTTGTTTTGAAAGGTTCATGTAAACATAATATTTTATGTTTATGAAATCTATGATTTCTGGATTATTTTAACTGTGATATAAATAATCGTTCCAAAATGATTCATGTCATTATATATGGGCCATCGAAGTACATGAGTAGACTTGATCCTGAAACCCCATATTTAACGAAATGACATAAATCATAGTGTCCATAGTCGAAGGTTGTTGAAATTGGAACACCAACAACCACTTGAGACTAGATTGTGTTGAGACTTATGACCAAGTTTCGAGGGGTCATAGATGCGCGGCATAAAAGTCGACACATAGGTATATGTAGGGGAGCATATGACCGGACATGGCCCGCTGATGAGAACTCTATAAGATATTAATATCTGTGTCATAAGAGGTTCTCATATACGACTATAGAGTATAGTCCTTAGACCTGAGTTCGCATGCATGTGGCTGCACATGGAGTGATGCGCTTTGATCATTGTCTAACGCTGTTTCGTAACTGGGAGCTATAAGGACCTTGGTTGGGTGTATTATGAAGTGTGTAGTTCATAATGATGGAACAAGATGGGATTTGTCCCTGCCGTTTAACGGAGGTAATATCTCTAGGCCAATCGGAGACTTGATAGCTGGTAAGAGAGTGGCCACTCCCAAACGGACTTGCCCAAGTCGTTTGCATTGTCAGTATCAAATCTGTTCCGATAAACATGGTCTGGCTATATAAGGATGACACGCATCTTGCCTTATGCCAGATCGAGATATTGAGACAAAAGGATTAGGGAATGTAGGATTCCAGTACAATCGGGAGATTGTTGGGAATGTCCTGTGTAGGATTCCAGTACAAGTGGGAGATTGTTGGGAATGTCCTGAAATCTACCGTACTATCTCTAGAAAGTATGATAAGTGTCGAGATCAGACATAAGTCATAAATACTGGGTGATCATGATGGCTTGCTAGAGTCCGCTCATGATCTATAAGTTTAGGACTTATTACCAGTATTGTATGATCCCTAAGGGTCACACACCATAGCTAACGGGAAAGTTAAATGGAAATAATACGGTAAGATGCAATGGCATTTACTGTATTGGATCAGAGTTTTGGGCCAGACAAAATACAGGCTTTTGTCTGATTTGTGTTTTGGGCCCAAAAGATTAATGAGCCATTAGTCTAATGACTTGGGCCCATTAATGAGAGATAAAAGAATCATAAACCCTAAGGAAGAGCCTGCTTCTGCGATTTCTTCTTGGTGGCCGTGCCCCTCTCTCTCTCTCTAACTCCTGATCTGATCCATCTCTTTGGTCTAGCAGCCATCCCTTGCTTGTAAGAGTGTGGATACTCAAGGAGGAATAGGTGATTCATCTGTTCGTTGATCTCGACATTACAATCATTCCGCTGCAAAAGGTAATGTCCAGGTTTGTTTTATGATTCAGTTACAAGAATCTAGATCTGTTTAAGGATTTGTGTTAGGTTATAATTTGGGAATTGAACCTTGAATAACACAATAATCCTTCAGTCTGATCTTATTTCCATAGTCAAGCTATTGACTTTAAACAAGCGCTGAGTGGGAGGCAACCCACTAGTAGGTTCGTTTTTCTTTTCATTTTTTGTTTTGATTTGGTGTTTTTGATTTCTCTGTTTTGGTGTGTTCAAAAGCGTGAGAAAGAGGCAGAATCACTCAGCATCGATCGACACATTCTTGTGTCGGTCGACACTGATGCAATTTACGGTTTGCCGATTCTATTGCGGTTTAGACACCGGTTATCTACATAACCGTGCGCGTCCACGATATGCATCGATCGACACCACTAGTGGCATCGATCGACGCAATACGACGACAGGTAAGTGTTCTGACGCTTTTCGGATTCTCTTATTTTCGATTTTTCTCGTCGAGCCTAGGCTTGACACCACTGGGGACAGTGTGTTTCAAGTGTGGGGGAGGAAGCTACTAACGCACCGTTTTCTGTTTTCTTAGAGTCAGTCAAAAATCCGTTTTATCGAGTCAAATTGAGTAGGAAACAAGAACTTTTTGAGGAGATTACCACATTTGAACGAACTTAAGTGACCATTGGATGAGTTGCAGATGATCTATGACTATAAGAAAACCCAACTCTGACCAGCCTACTGAGGACACCCATATCACTTCAGGTATTCAGAGAATCCATTACTTGACTTCAACTTTAACTTGACTTAATTTTCTCTCCTATGGGCTTGGTATACTTTGAGTCGGATTCCTCTGTTGGTTCTGACAAAGCTTGTAAACATGTCTGATTATGGTTCCCTTCTCCCCATCCTTGAAAGTAAAAAAAAAAAAAAACTAAGGATAAGCTAGTAGCTTCGAAGTGGTCACGGGAGTGGAAGAGACCCCTATTACCTCCTGTGCATCCATGGAAACATGTCCAAAGTATGCCCCAGTAAGGGAAGAGCACTGATAGAAAAAATAAAATGATACCCAGTGGTGAAAAATCAGTGCTAAGGAAGGGAAAAGAGAAGAAAGGAACCAGAAGCAACAGTTGAGTGGTCAGATGCTAATAGAGTAAGAATCCATGTGTTCTTTGAATACCCCATAGGTGATACCGCACTTATTAGCTTAAAGAAGTCAGTATGGTGAATTTGGATGCTCTGAATGTGATTGTGGAGTTTACTCAGGATAGTTGCTAAGTGTGGAGGAAGTACATGTTGGTCTTGATGTTTGCAGGTTCATTTTCATGTGGCTTACTAAGGGGAATCTGAGTGTGGTGCTCCTACGATGAAACGAGTTTCCGAAGTTTTTAAACTTCTTCTCCTGATCTTGGTTTTCTGTTTGCTTGAGGGCAAGCAAAAGCTAAGTGTGGGGGAGTTGATATATCATGGTTTTTAGGACTTTTAACCATGGTATATGTCTTTGTTTTGAGTCTTTTAAAGTCCTTTGCAGTCCTTTTATGTGTGTTTTCAGGTGTAGGCACGTTTGGAGCGGATTTGGACATTATGGCGCATTTTGGAGCAATTGCCCGAGAGAAGAGTTCATTGTCGATATTTGATACTTGTGTCGATCGACACACCTTTTGTGTCGATCGATGCAGACGTGAGTCAGACTTATTCTCGGCGCGTTTAATGAAGAATGTGGAAATTTCACTTTTGCCCAGAAGTTTCTCATAATTACAAAGAAGTCCCAGCCGTGATTAGATCATTATATTAGGGTTTTAAGCCATTGTTTAGGCTACGCTTTATTTTACATTCAGAGAGTTTTAGGGGCTGATCAGATACTCGACAGAGAGAAGATTTTGAACCCCTGTTTCTTATTCTGTTTTATGATATTCAGTATTCTATTCATCATGTATTTTGTTATGATTGTCATGTCTGAGTAGTTTACCTGTTAGGTTTAGGGATTCTCATTAGGGATTTCATGGAATTATAGGTTGATCAATCTATATGGATTCATATATGTTAGTTCTTCATCTAGGGTTGTTCTTATTGCTTGATCTGAATTGGCCACTGAGATTATTGATGTTAGGTTGATTTCTGCAATGAAAGTTGATTAATTAACTAGATAGAACCTAGATGAGCAATTTGACTATTCGCAAAGAAATTTGGCTTATGAGAATTGTGAACGAAAGAACCTGAGATTAATGCTTGTTTAGAACTCTAGGATTCGCAACGAAAGTTGGCTTGCTAGGTTGTTAGACATAGATAATATTCGCAACGAAAGTTGGTCTGTTATAATTCTTTGATTCTAGTTCTAGAACAGTTCTTAATTAGATCCCGATTGATTGATTAGCCTATGTTCCTGATTTCCTGAGAACTCCCTTGACCTGACGTTTTGCATGATTGCTTACAAACCACTTGATTTACTTTTCTGTTCTGATTTACTGCTTTCACTACTGTTTCACGTAGCTTATTTCGACGTTCTACATTCTATCGCAAGAATCTTGAGTCTCTGTGGATTCGATACCCTATATACTACTGGTTCACGTCTGTGCACTTGCAGTGTAGATCTAGGGATTAAAACCTGATCGTATCACCTTTCCCTAAGGTATCTATGAAATCTCAACAAGTGCTTGATGAAGCTAAACAGCTGAAAGTGATGGGTAAGAAGTTGAAAGAAGATCCACAAGTTGACACTTCACCCTATCATCCTTGTGTACAGAGATACTTAGAGATGATGATGCCTATGGATGAGGTACTGAAGGAATGGGTAGTGGTGATTCCTAAGCAAGTCAGTGACGTGCTGCTCAATCAGGTCCCCAAGAAGCTACCAGATCCTGGTATATTTGTGCTGAGTTATTCCATCTTTGAGAATGGCTTCAAGCGCTCCTTGTGCGATTTAGGAGCTGCTGGAAATCTCATGCCATACTATGTGGCAGAGAGCCTGGGGATGACAGATTTTTCACACACAAGGATCTCTCTGGTCCTACCTGATCAGTCAAGAAGGATTCTGGAAGGAGTTCTTGAGAATGTCCCAGTCAGAGTTGGAAACTATCTAGTTCCAACAGACTTTGTGGTTCTGAAGTACGATAGTGAGCCGGATGATTCTCTAATACTGGGAAGACCTTTCTTAGCCACAGCTGGAGCGAAGATTGATGTAAGGCATGGTCTGATTGATCTCCACCTGGGAGATTAGCCTCTACACTTTGAGATGGATATGCTGCGAAGGCCAAAGATCGATGGTCAAACCTTTAGCATTGAGGATGAACATAAACTCAGACTAGAGAGGTTCCAGTTTCTGATCCTGGAGAAAAGAAGATAGTGGTTTCTCAAGATTCCACTCTAACATCTTCAGAACTTGCAACTGCTTCTAAGCAGAAAGCTCCAAACATCAGAGCTCACCAAAGCAAAGGTGTGCGTTTTCCCAACTCGATTCTACTGATTTCATTGCTATGACTGCAGGGAAACACTCTTGTCCTAATCTATCGTTCCTTGACTAGACCTATCAACAAGATCAGCAACAAAGGCTTTGAGGAACCAAGTCAATGAAGCTGTGCAAAGTCTACTGAATCAAGCTACTGGCCAAGAGCAAGAACAAGTCATCATCAGGATGGACAGCCCAACACTATTCAACTCAGCTCAAAAAGGGCTAACCATATGTAGCATCACCACTAGCTCAGGAAGTAGCATCGACACTAGCTCAGGAAGTAGCATCGACACTAGCTCAAGTTGTCGAGGCCAGAATGCTACGAGTGAAGAAGGCTTCTGATCAACGGCCAAGGACATACCAAACATAAGCTAAGGTATGAGTTTCATTTATACACATGATATGGCCGTTGTTTCTTTGTTTTGCAGGATTAATTCTTTGTTTCCCTTAGTAGTTTCAATCATAAAAGTAGCCGTTGTACTCTTTATTTCATTAGGTCCAAATCGAGTCAGTACTTTCCTTTTATGTTTTATTTGCTTCAAGTTCCCTAGAAGGGCATAGTTGTTTTGACTGTTTATAAAGTCCCCTCTCACAGCCGTTTATCATTTACCCTAGATCAGTAAAGTACACCGAGTGTTTTCTTCAAGCAAAGAAACCGCAACCTTGTTTTCTCTCTTGTTTTGTTTGATTCAAACAAAGAGAAAGCTTCTGTCTTATCAAGATTCAGACTCATAGGATCTTGTGGCGACTTCAATCCATTCCATCCATTGTTTGCTTCTGAGAGAGCTCTTAAGCCAGCAGGAACAATCCCATCTCTATTCACAATCCATCCTCTTCGATCCAACCAAGAGAGCTCTTAAGCCAGTGGTTAGATCTCCATCAACCCATCAACCAAGCTTCTGCCTAGGGGCTACATCAGTTAGCTTTCCCACCAGATTTCTGTCTCTCCAGATCAGCATTCTTAGTGATATTGCTGCACACCAAGTTTTCAATCAATGCCTTAGCCTGCTCTGTAGATTTGGTATTGAAGTTGCCATTGCTAGCAGTATCCAACGCCATTTGGTATCATAGATCAACCCCTCTGAAGAAAATGCCCAGCAGCTAAACTTCAGAGAATCCATGATGAGGGCAGTCCCTTTGGTACATCTTAAATCTCACCCAAGCAGCTTTAAGAGGCTCTGTAGATCCCTGCTTGAATGTTAAAAGATCTTTCCTAAGCTGATCGGAGCGAGCATCATCATAGAAGTGTCTCAGAAACTCCTTTTTGATTGAATCCCAAGTTGTCAGAGTCCCAGGTGGAATCTGCTTTAGCCAAGTTGCAGCTTCTCCTGCAAGAGAGTGTGGGAAAAGCTTGCTTCATCCCATTTTTCTTCATCCCAGTGACTAAGGATTCAAAATTCTCTATGTGATCCATAGGGTGCTCATGTGGGTATCCAAGGAATGGGTGCTGCCTCACAAGCGCGTAGTACGAAGTCTTCAGCTCAAATTCATTACGCTCAAAGGAAGGTGGCACAATCGCAGACCTGTTAGCGTAGAATTCGTCAGGTCTGTTGTAGTCAGCAAGAGTCCTCCCAGCTGGAGGATTCGGTTGCTGATTGGCTGTCCATTAGCTTCAGGATTAACAATCTGCCTCTCATCTGGAGTCTACTCAATCTCATTTCCATCAGCATCAATCCTATGTCCCTGATTATTATACGGATTGTTTTGCAGATCTCTCAGAACACCTTCTGCGTCTCAAATTTGCACAATAGCATTTGGATTCATCATTCTAACAGATTTTTGCGCCTTTCTGTTCGTTCTCTCAAGTCTAGCAAGATCCTGATTTCTAAGATTCAAAAGCTTCTCATCCGGGTTACTTGGGGTGTAACGATTTGGCATACACTGAACTCAAAACTGATCCCGAGCTCGATGTCGATCGACACTGAAAGAAATGTCGGTCGACACTAAATACGCCTCTCGTTTCCCTCAGCAACAAAGATAAGAAAGACAGAGTGAAATATTAGTAGCCAAAAAAAAGAAAAACAACTTAGTCTAAATTCTAGAACAAAATCTATTGGTGAACTCAAAGAGTCCCCGACAACGGCGCCAAACACTTGATAGAGCAAATTTTATCCCTATATTCTATTGCAAGTGCATATATGTGATTGTAGTATTAAAGGATATCGATCCACAGAGACTCAAGTTCACACAACAGATTATATGCTTTCGAATTAAGCTAAGTCAATCAGATGAAAGCAGTAAACGATGAAAGTAATTTAAAAGAGTGTTTTCAAAGGGAGAAAAACGCTAGACTTAGGAAGTTCTCAGGAAATCATGCAATGTTAGACACTTAACTCAGTGAGATTCAGATTAAGCACAAGTTCAAAAACTAGAACCACAATATCAAATAATCCAACTCTCGGTGAAATTATTATCTATGTCTAGGAACCTAACAATTCAAATCTCTTTGCAATCTTAAAGTTCTAGACAAGCATTAATAGCAAGTTCTTTAGTTCACAATTCTCCTAAACCAAATCTCTTTGTATCTAGTCAAATTGCTCACACTAACTTCTGTCAGATTATGATTCACACTCTCGTGTCAAATTATTTATCTAAGATCTAAAATATAGGTGATCAATCCAGAATTCTGTTTTAAATCTCAACTTAGGTGATGAACAAATAGATTAAGAATCCTAATTAACCAGTTATCTAACAAGGCATAAAATCCCTATGAGAATCCTAAATCTAACAGAGGTTACAACTCAGACATGATATTAATCAGATGAAACATATTTGAATAGAAAACCAAAGACTGAATAGATATAATAGATGGGGTTCGAGATCCTTCTTTCAAAGGTTACAAGTAGTAGAATCAGCACCAAGCAAAATCTATCAATCTCCAAAGCCAAAAGCCAAAAAAAGCAAGAACAAAAGATAGGAGAAAACAACTCTCCAAAACCCTATTAAGAGACTAAACACGTTTTGGGGCTAAATTAGAAATAAGGAAACTTTTGGACTTTCTTGCAATTCTTCAAAAGATGCAATAACTCGCGCATGAAGCAAATCGGACCTCAGTGTCGACCGACACTAAGAGTGGTGTCGGTCGACATTAACTCCTGATCACGGCTCCAACTTCAACTCCTTGCAGAAATCTCCAGTAACGTCCCAAAACTCCTAACTTTTCTCCAAACGCATGCTTACCTATAAAAGACTCGATAGACTCGAAATACAAGGTTAAAGACTCAATATATACACTCATATCATGTTAAAAACCTTGAAAAACCATGATATATCACCTAGAAAAAATGATGAGGCGGTCATGGCCAAGCTGTAGTGGACAGATTCGACCGTGAGCCGAAAGCAAACTTGGTTCAACATTTTGACAACATTCAACTATTGGAAAGGAGATCTAGACTAAGGAAACAAAAAGAGAGACAAGCACACATTCAGCGGTTGGTCATGGATCACACGGATGAACACTATGGCATAGATTTCCAAGGAAACAAAGCTAATCAAGGTATGAACGTCAACAACATCCACCAAGGAGAGGTAGATCCTTTAGAGTGGGTTATGCTACAAAAACTCACGAAAACCGACAGGGAATCTTGCCTTCTTTGGTTCTGAAAAACTACTTTGAGATCAAGGTAAGCCTCATCTCAAAGGTTCAAGGAAATAGATTCAAAGATCTTGCTGTTGAAGTTTCCTTAGACCAGTTGGGCCAATTTGACAGGATTTGTGGGATGGTGAATATCAATGGAGTGACTGAAAACAACTTCAAGCGAAGGCTCTTTCCATTTTGTCTTAGGGATAAGTAACACATTTGAGAAAAGACACTCCCAAAAACCTCAATCACATCTTGGTATGATTTTAAGAACGCCTTCATATCCATGTTCTTCTCTAGATCAAGGGCATCCTCGTTTAGGAACGAGAACATAGATTTTGCTCAACACAATAACATGACCTTCTCCGAGGCATGGAACCTGTTCAAGAGCTCCACAGATCAATTCCCATACCACGGTTTTTCACGAGAGTCTCTCCTTAGTACTCTATACAGTCTTTACCAATATAAGGATACTCCTAAACACTGTTAGCAATGGAAACTTCCTAGGAAAGGATGTAGAAGATGGAATGGAGCTAGTGGAATGCATTGAGTGATGAAAAATACAATGAAGATTATAATAGAGCACCAAGATGGGTAATGGATGTTGAGGAAACCTCTAGTAAGGAAATCAAGGGTTTGAATAAATTGGAAAAATTACTCCTAGCTAACGAGAAGAAGGAGATCCACTTCATTGGAAATAATGGAGCAAGTCAAGAGGTTATTGAAATGGATCAATAGGAGGTTAACTACTTGGAAAATCAAGGCCAATACCAACAAGGCTTCAACAACTATACGAGAGAAAGTTATCAAACTCAACAAAGATTTTTACCTTTCAGTCAACAACAAGGAAATACTCTTAGACCAAACTATCAAGGGCAACAAGGAGGTTTCTGATATACCATGGATTTTACCGGTTTTAACCATGGTATATGTCTTATTTATCGAGTCTTATGTTATGTTTTGGAGTCTTTTTAGTATGTTTACAGGTTTAGACACATTTGGAGCAGAAGTGGAGATTTTGGAGCTGTTTGGTGTATTTTGGAGATTTGGTCCGAGAGACAGAGTTCACTGTCCAGTTTTGAAGACTGCGTCGATCGTTGCACACCTGAATCGATCGTTGCATATGCGAATGGGCCAGACTCGCCGATTTAATGAAGAATGCTGATTTTGCAGAAAAGCCCAGATATTTACACAGAAGCCCAAAACGTGTTTTAGCTATTATATAAGGGTTTTTAAGCCATTGTTTAGGCTACGCTTTCATTAAGTCTTATTTTATTTTAGAGAGCCTTAGGGGCTGATCTGGCTCTCGAAAGAGAGAGGATTTCGAACCCCTGTTGATTATTCTGTTTTATGATATTTGGTTTTCTACTTAAGATGTTTTCTGTTTCGATGAACATGTCTGAGTAGTTTACCTGTTAGGTTGAAGGATTCTCATTAGGGATTTCAGAGAATTATAGTTTAAATCAATCTGTAGGGATTCATATCTGCTAGTTCTTTGTTTAGGTTGTTCTTAATGCTTAATCTGAAGTAGCTAATCAGAATTATGATATTAGGTTGATTAATGCGGCGGAAGTTGGTTAATTTAACTAGAAAGAACCTAGATAAGCAACTAAACTATTCGCAAACGGAAGTTTGGTTTAGTTTAATTGTGAACATATCAAACTTGGAATTAATGCTGGTTTAATCTGTTAGTTCTCGCAAACGAAAGTTTGGTTTGCTGCACTTAGACTTAGAGAATTATCGCAAAGGAATTTGGTTAATTCTATATCCGTGTTTTGAGTTCTAGAACAGTTATTGATTAGATCTAGACTGATTGATTGCTTGCGTTCCTGATTTCCTGAGAACTCCTGAAACCTAACGCTTCGCTTCCTTGCTCACAACTCGCTTGATTTACTTTCTGCTGTCTGATTTACTGCTTTCCCATATTGCTTTCTCCTAGTTTAATCACTTCTGTTTTCATCTATCGTTGACCAGAGTCCCTGTGGATTCGATACCCTAAGTACTACAACTACATCACTGTGCACTTGCAGTTAGAATAGGGATAAAACTAGACCTATCAAGTTTTTGGCGCCGTTGCCGGGGACTCTTTTGAGTCCTCGATAGATTTGAACTTAGGGTTTAGACTAGGTTTTTCGTTTTTTTATTTTTTGTTGCTAATTTTTTTTTCTTTTTCTGTTTTTGCGTTTCAGGTACGCCTGTAATCGCCTTGCATCGATCGACACTGTCCTGTGTGTCGATCGTTGCATTCTCGAGCTTGCATCGGTCGACGCTAATATGCATCGATCGACACATTGCGAAAGAATGATGGGAATGATGCAACAGATGTTGGAAAATCAGCAGAATAACTCGTTCTGCAGAGGCTATGGTTCCTATTCATTCACCAGAGATTATGAATCTCCATCATATCAGCCTGCACCTACACATAAGAGCAGATTGGAAATCATGATGGAGCAATATCTTGAGAGACAACAACAGATTGATATGTCCTTCAACTCAAAGATGGATGCGTTGTATGAAGACTTGAATGAGAAGTTCGAATCTTTGAGCACACATATGGAGGAGCTGGATGCAGCAATAGAGAGGCAGAATGAAGCTAGGAAAGCTGAACAGTGTAGATCCATCAAAGCTGTGACCTTAAGGGATGAGATTGAGTTGCTAGGTGAAGAAGAGAGCATAATCTCGGATTTTCTGGATGAATATTGTCTGCCTGATACATGCACCGATCGACACCCCCTTAGTGACGATCGACACGCCATTCTGACGGCAATTTCGAGTTCTTTCGAGAAACAGAATCGCCTTGCATCGATCGACACACATTATGCAACGATCGACACAGAACGCACACATGTCCAGAAACCTGCAACAGTGCCAGAACGAGCCTACAAGCCCCCAGTGCCATATCCTAAGGTTCCTAAACCTTCCAAACAAGAGATAGAAGTGGCTAACTGCATGAAAGTGATAGATAAGAAGGTGAATAAAACACCACCAGTTGAAACTTTGCGAGTTCATGCAAAGAAGATGATCTCCACTGATGGTCATCTGGAAGAAGATGTTCAGATTGGTGGAACTACAGTATCTGATAGTGGAAAGAAGAAGATGGCGGTTCCTCTTAAACCTGCTCTAACATCTTCAGTACCTGCAACTGCTCATAAGCAGAAAGCCCCAAACATCAGATCTACATCAAAGGTAAGGAACAAATCATCTAAGCTTAAACCTTCTGATCATATTGTTTTGAATGCAGAAAAACGCAGTAGACCGCCCAAGCTTCGCTCCCGCCCTGATTCTGATTTCTCATTCCTTGGGAAGCCTCATGATCTGAATGCCTATACACCTCCTTGGATGAAGAGATATGCACAGAGACACTCAAAGTCTCTGTTGAAACCGCCTTGAATCAAATCTCTTCCAATAGTCAAGCTAATGACTAAAAACAAGCGCTGAGTGGGAGGCAACCCACTGTTAGGTTCGTTTTTGTTTTTGTTTTCTTTCGTTTTGATTTGGTATTTTTAATTTTTCTGTTTAAGTGTGTTCAGAGCTGAGGGAAACATGAATAATCGCATTGCATCGATCGACACACATTGTGCATCGGTCGATGCAGTCGCGATTTACGGTTTAACGAATTGATTGCGGTTCAGACATCGGTTATCTACATAACCGCGAGCGATAATCGCCTTGCATCGATCGACACCCTTGGGCATCGATCGACGCAGGGCGACGACAGGTAAGTAATCTACAACTTTTCGGTTTGTTCTTCAATTTGATTATTCTTTCACCGAGCTCATGCTTTGATTACACTGGGGACAGTGTAGTTTAAGTGTGGGGGAGGAAGCTACTGATGCACGCTTTTGTTTTCTTAGTTTTTCAAAAACATTGTTTTATTGAGTCAAAATTTGTATGAAACTATGATTTTTCGAGGAAAATTTTCGCTTGAACAGGAACTAAGTGACCATTGGACAGACTTGCAGAGCCTCTATGACTGTTAGAAAACTCAGACACAGATCAACCTACTGGGAACACCCACATCACTTCAGGTATCAGAGGATCCTTTTACTGACTCCAATTTAATACTGACTTAGATTTCTCACCTAAGGGCTTGGTATACTTTGTGTCGGATTCCCTGTTAGTTCTGACACAGCCTGTCAACCTATCCTATTTAGTTCCCTTCTCCCCTTCTATAAAGTAAAAAAAAAAAAAAAAAAGATAATAAACTGAGGATGAGTTAGTAACTCCGAAGTGGTCATGAGAATAGTAGCAAACACTATTATCCCTTATGCATCCATGGAATGTGTCCAAAGTACACCCCATAACGGGAAGAACACTGATAAAAAAAAAAAATGATACCCAATGGGGAAAAATCAGTTGTTAAGGAAGGGAAAGAGAAGAAAGGGACTAGAGAAAGATAGTATGGTGGTCTAGAGCTGATAAGGTAAGAATCCATGTGCCTTTGATCGATACTCCTTAGGTGAGACCGCACTTAAATACTTGCAGAAGTCAGTAGGGTGAATTTGAATGCTTGAATGTGATTGTGGAGTTTACTTAGGACAGTTGCTAAGTGTGGGGGAAGTATATTGTGGTCTTGAGTTCTGTAGGGAAGTTTTCAGTGGCTTACTAAGTGAATGTGATTGTGAAAGTTCCTAGGACGAAATGAGTTTCTGTGTTTTCAAACCTCTTCGCTTATACTTTGGTTCTTTACTTGCTTGAGGACAAGCAAGAGCTAAGTGTGGGGGAGTTTATATACCATGGATTTTACCGGTTTTAACCATGGTATATGTCTTATTTATCGAGTCTTATGTTATGTTTTGGAGTCTTTTTAGTATGTTTACAGGTTTAGACACATTTGGAGCAGAAGTGGAGATTTTGGAGCTGTTTGGTGTATTTTGGAGATTTGGTCCGAGAGACAGAGTTCACTGTCCAGTTTTGAAGACTGCGTCGATCGTTGCACACCTGCATCGATCGTTGCATATGCGAATGGGCCAGACTCGCCGATTTAATGAAGAATGCTGATTTTGCAGAAAAGCCCAGATATTTACACAGAAGCCCAAAACGTGTTTTAGCTATTATATAAGGGTTTTTAAGCCATTGTTTAGGCTACGCTTTCATTAAGTCTTATTTTATTTTAGAGAGCCTTAGGGGCTGATCTGGCTCTCGAAAGAGAGAGGATTTCGAACCCCTGTTGATTATTCTGTTTTATGATATTTGGTTTTCTACTTAAGATGTTTTCTGTTTCGATGAACATGTCTGAGTAGTTAACCTGTTAGGTTGAAGGATTCTCATTAGGGATTTCAGAGAATTATAGTTTAAATCAATCTGTAGGGATTCATATCTGCTAGTTCTTTGTTTAGGTTGTTCTTAATGCTTAATCTGAAGTAGCTAATCAGAATTATGATATTAGGTTGATTAATGCGGCGGAAGTTGGTTAATTTAACTAGAAAGAACCTAGATAAGCAACTAAACTATTCGCAAACGGAAGTTTGGTTTAGTTTAATTGTGAACATATCAAACTTGGAATTAATGCTGGTTTAATCTGTTAGTTCTCGCAAACGAAAGTTTGGTTTGCTGCACTTAGACTTAGAGAATTATCGCAAAGGAATTTGGTTAATTCTATATCCGTGTTTTGAGTTCTAGAACAGTTATTGATTAGATCTAGACTGATTGATTGCTTGCGTTCCTGATTTCCTGAGAACTCCTGAAACCTAACGCTTCGCTTCCTTGCTCACAACTCGCTTGATTTACTTTTTGCTGTCTGATTTACTGCTTTCCCATATTGCTTTCTCCTAGTTTAATCACTTCTGTTTTCATCTATCGTTGACCAGAGTCCCTGTGGATTCGATACCCTAAGTACTACAACTACATCACTGTGCACTTGCAGTTAGAATAGGGATAAAACTAGACCTATCAGTTTCTAACCTAAGCTTCCTTTGAACTCTCTACCTCAATATTCAACCTCCTTGCCTCAAGATCCTGAAATGAATACAATGCTTCAAGAAATCATTCAAAGACAAGATAATGGAGCCATGGACGTTAGAAAGAAAATGGTAGACATGGGCAACAAACTTGCTCCAATTTGAAGGAACTCTCCTCTAAAAGGGACTCCTTGAGCTCTAGGGTTAGACGTTGGGGAAGCTGAAGGGAAGGCTGATTATACCCAACAAAATATTTGCAATACCTATTCACTCAAATGCAGAGAATGTAAGATCAATATATGAGGTTGAAGCACTCATATATGGTTCTTCTATTGAAAAGTAGAAGGATCGAAGGTTAGATGAAGAGGCCATCATTGAGGAATTCCTACTTGGTCATTTTGTTGATGTTTTAAGTGATGATTTCAATGAGGAAGATGCTTCCACAATCAATGGCACACCCACTTCCCTTCCAAAGCTAGGAGCTCCGAGAAAGTTCTTATGGTCTTGCACCTTGACAACTTGAAGATTGATGATGCCTTGTGTGCATCGGTTCCTATGTGAGTGTCATGTATCTTGAGATGGTTGAGACATTGTGAATCAAGAGTATATAGAGGTATATATCTACTCACACCTTTGGAGATTCTTCAATTTAAGTCCCCCATGGAGAGCTCAAAGACTATCTGGTCATGATTGGGGATTGTGCCATACCAACAAACTTCATTGTCATGAAGATAAAGAAGGTTAATAAGCTCCCTCTACTCCTAGGATTTGGTTTCCTTAAAACTACTGGTGAAACCATGGACATAATGGTAGTACTCACCAAAGTGAATGATAAGGTGTTCTACCCTATGAAGCCTTACTCCATCATTACTTTTGGGACTATCACTAGTGACCTCTCGTATAGTAAAGATCTTATACTAGTATTAAATGTTTTGAGTATTGTGGATCCATCTCTTTGAGAAATATGATCATTGAGGAGACACAAGCTGAAATGGTTGAGAAGATGCACTCTCCAAGGGTTGAAAAGGTTGAGTAGAATGTGTTAGTTGGAGACATAAATTATGATCTGATTAGTGAGCACTCAGAATGTGCTCAAATGGAGGAGATGAGAGGAGCCAAACGAGATCCTCCTATGAGAACAATGAAAAAGCCTTATGAAAGGGTAGATTAGGATTGGATTTTCTTGGGTTTATAACTTTAAGTAGAATCATCTTGCGCATTAGGTATATGGAAGTCTATCCTTGTGTGCATAAGTTGTTCTTTAGTTTAGAATTTTGCATAGGTTCATCCATTATTTGAGTGATCCCTTATTACTGAAAAGCCACAAATACATTTGAGATCATTTTCATCTCAAGAACTTAATCCCTAAACCAAATGTGTTCATTTGATTTGCACAACCTTGTTTCACAAAAAACCTTAATGAATGTCAAAGAGAAAGATGATAGGAATTCATGTGTAATTTGGGATTTGAACCAGATGTTTGTGTTGATGAAAAAGGCTAACTCTTTTTATAGAGTGAACTTGTTTGCAGCTCTCAATTGCATGTCTAGACCTTGTTTCCATTTTCACTTGATGATTACTTTTGAAAGCTTTGAGCTCTTACTTTCAAACTTTCTCCCATTTTTCTTTGAGCTTGTTTTCTTGGGGATAAGCAAAAGACAAGTTTGGGAAAACTGATGAGATCACATTTTAGCTTGTTTAAGCATCATAATTTGCATAGTTTTCTTGCATCTTGCATTTATTTCTTGTCATTTCGTTAGGAATTCATTAATTTAGTACTTGGTGTGTCTATATTAAAGTTTTGAATTTTTAGTCATATTGGAGCCTTTTTTAAGTGATTCTTGAAACTTTGGAGAGTTCTTAATCATTTGGAGACAAGCTTGAAGTTTTGGATATGGGCCATGAGCAAGTAAAGGAAGTTAAAGATGGAGAAGAATGTTTTTAGCCGTAGTTGTTTGTATCCAACAGTCCCAGTGAACCACCATCACTATGACGGATAAATTGTACCGAGCCAGGTATTTCCACGATTGGACCATCGCCGTCCCAACTGCCCAACAACATCACCGCGACCCGACTGTACCGTACTGGGCCTCCCGCGATCAACACTAGCATACAAGACTAAAAAACAACTAGGAGATGTCACAATTAAAATACGCCGGTCCTAGCCATTTGTGATGCCTATCAAGAGCCAGTCATCACGACCAGGATAGGCCGCGACTGCACGCCCTGATCTGCGACCACAATGCCACATGAAATGTCACGACCCGACCGTACCGGACTAGCCCATCCGCGACACCCATACCGACCTAACCATCATGCCTGGAGCCATATGCGACTCACAGCCCAGAACATTCGTCACTCGTGCAGCTCTGTCATGACCCGGGTATAGCGGTCCGGGATGAGCGCACCAGACCCTTCCGAACCAAAATGACCTAATCTACCCTTAGCCTATAAATATGTAATAAGACCTAATTTTTGGTCACTCTCTGTTCCATAAGATTTTCTTTACCTCTTTTAGATCTAAACACTCTTGTACAAATTTGTTTTTAAGTTTAATACAATTTGTACTTCTTTAATATTAATCTCTTCTTGTTTCTTCTACATGATCATGTTTTCTCATTTATCTTTATGGATTTAAGTGGAGAAATGGTGATTAGTGAGTAGTTTTTTTGTCTTAAGGATGAAAAGGTTTAGGGTTAAATTAGGGATGATCTAGGGTGCTTAGTTCTTAATTAATACTAATTATTCTCTAGTAGGTTGATCTCTATGCTAAATTTGAAAAGAATTTTTGATTTAGAGTATAAGTTTTTGTTGCCCGGAAGGTGTTTGATGAAATTCTTGAAAGAACCTAACTAGAAATTTTGCACTGCTTAGCCAATGAAATTTGATGTCTAAGATGTATTATGGTTATAAGAATTTGTTCAGAATGCTTGATTGTTTCATAATCACAAATGAGAATTTGGTCTTCATCAGTAATTCATAATAGAAATTAATGCCTAGGAATAAGATTAGTCTAAGGTAGTGTTCTTGACTAAAGGACTAAGCTTGCTTGATGGTATCGTGATGTACGCTTCAGGGGAAGCTCACACTGAACCGGTTTGAGTTGGTGCAAAAGGCTGGATTGAAGTCGCTCTCTCTTTAAACGGGATGCGAGAAGGATGGTGCACGAGCAGCTGAACTGATTTTTCTCTCTACTGATGCAAGTTGATGGATTGAAGACTTCGAACGGGATTAAAAAGATTCTCATCTCCAAGGGGAAACCACACGAACAACTAGATTCATGGTCGCCAAGGACTTTTGAACACTAAGGTAAATTCTCTGATCAAATGTGGTTTGTAATAAAAAAGAGTACAAGGCTTTATAACCAATGTTTGTGAAAAATACCAAGAGAAAGGACATGGATTTCATGGGCCGTGCGTTCTGTCTAATGGACTGGACCTCGGATAACCTAGTTAAAAACCTTGCAAAGAAAACCCAGTGGGATATAACCTTGCAAGGGAAAAAGAGTATAACCTTTGGCCCATAGAGACGACAAGGTCTAAGGATCAATGGCTTCGATGGTGAAGATGCGGTCTTGGCCCATATGTGCCATCGATCTTAAGCAACGGACAAACATATGATCCTGGTGTGAACGTGCGGTCTTGGTCGGAATCGGTCGTCTCGGACATCTTCCGGGACAACAGGTTTAGGATGCGCAGATCGTGATCCAACTGGTCCAAGTGCTTTGTAATGTCGTATATACTGCTCTGGGTAATCTAATGCTTCATGGATCGATTGAATTTCTCTGTTAGCCTCCGTTCACCATCTTGGGCTCGGGACTCATCCTTTATGATCGGGAACGGGTCGGCTTGGTCCGTGTGGTCTATTTCGGTTGAACCGATGTCCTCATCATTCCCACCCTCTTGAGAATTTTTTGCATCAGAACAACAACATCTGCACAAAAAGGAGATAAATTAGTAACATTAAAGCTAGACAAAATTTTTAACTCACCTGGATGTTCGAGTTTGTATGCGTTGTCGTCGATCTTCTCTAGAACTCAGGTATGAAAGATGTTCTCTCATTGGATCGTCTTGGGATCTACTAGGGCGCTGAGAGCTCCCCGGATCACCAACATCTCTCCAATGTATGGATATTTAATAGGAGTTCCCGAGTCGGACATCTCCTCTTCTTCTCGTACTGTAAATCATGCTCGCCACTCGCCGTGATGATCATGACCCGTCAGTTGGGACATTATCGGGCAATATGTACTTTCCTTGACATTTAAAAAAAGTAATATCTATAGCCCAAAAAGTACTAGCCCAAATAGCCCAATCGGGTCCTTCGGTTGGTGATAAGCTCGGTAGTCTTGATACATCATGAGCCGATCTTCTTCCATTATGGGCATCTCGTCGTCCGCGTCCTCAGGTTTGTTGTGGACATGCGCATGCTGCTGCTGCTGTTGCACATGCGGTGGTGGAGGTGCCGATTGAGGCATCTCTACTCGGTTCATACGTTTTCCGAGAGCTTGGTCTGGTTCGAGCAGCTGCGCCATGTCGACTAGTGCTGCATTGTCACCATTCATGATACCTGCTCCTACACACTTAGCAAACAATTAAATGCAAAAAGGAAGAAATTGGACCATAAGCAATGAACATGAGAAATGGCAAATGCAAGAAAAGGCAAAACCGCAAAAAATGGTAAATATGCAAGATACGCAAAATATGCAAAATCTGATACTAACCGGTTTCTTCTTCTTCTTTTTTATTTAAACCAACCTAGATGAAGCTAAAGTAGATCCTAATGTGGTTTGAGATGAAGGCAGCAATGAGCAAAAACAGATGCATCAAATAATCGAACAAAATAGCTGGTTCACACAATGGACAACAACCCATTTGTTATTCTTCAATGGTCCGCAACGGCTGTAATACATCGTCTCGTATTATCATTGACGGGCAGATTCGGGACCGGAGAAAATCGCCATAATGAAATTTTGGTAATATTGTCCAAAAAGGGCGTTTTGGTTATTTCAAGGAAAATAGGAGTTGGGAAGCAAATTAGTGAAAAATTATATTTATTAATTAATAAAGATTATTTAGAAGACGGAAACACAGAAGATGGATTTTTTAGAAGACTTTTCGGAAAGAAAACCGATAAATTGTAAAATTGCCAAAAAGCCTATTTTGGAGTTTCGGAAGCTATAGGAGGTCAAGACGGATTAATAAAATTATGAAAAATTATTTGCGGAGGTTCAAATAAAGAAAATGGCATCGGATTATTTTTGCGGATTTTCGAGAATTTATCGGTTAATCGGGAATCGCGGGATCACCAGGACATGTGGAAAGTGGCGATTGGTCAGGGACGCCACTTGTCATTACCGGAGCCAAATACAATTCACCATGAGTTGAATTGAATCTAGAAAGGTTTTAGAAGGAGTTAGGTGTCAAGCATCGAGCTTTCTTCATGAAAAAGGGACATGTACCCATGAGAAACTTTGGCTCCTTTGCTATAAAAGGCAGGCTTCAGCTCTTCATTTCTTCACACTAAAAACCACCTTCTCCTTTCCTCCTCCACTACCACCATCCTCTCCATCTCCCCTTGGTTTCTTGATTTACAAGAAAGTCCCTAAAACCCCTTAAAATATCCTAAAACCCATAAAACAATTCCAAAAAATCTCTAATCTTCCCAAACAATCCCTAAAATTTCCCAAACACTAAATAGTACTTAAACACCTAAATTAGCAAAACAGTCTCTGAAACCCTCGTCGGAATCTCGTCGGACCGCCGGAGAAGTCGTCGGAGTCTCGCCAGAGCTTCGCCGTGCCGCTCTTAGCCTCGCCGTCCTCTTGCCGATCTTCTACTCAATATTCAAAGGTACACTAGAGTGTTAACCGTTAAATAACAATCGGATTCAATGAGGTTAGACCGGTCAACGGCAGTAAACGCCGGAGGTCTTTGCCAACCGGTCAGTGAACAATTCAGTCTTGGTCAGTGGGTCAACTCAATTCTGGTCAACGCTTGGTAGAAGTTCGTGAAACACCCAATCCCGGCTTTTAAGCCAAAGGAAGTTGTTCCCGTTCTGTCACTAAGTGACCCAAGCTTTTCAGCTTAAATCCTAAGGTTCCAGCCATTTGTCCAAATTATATTTCATATATACATTCCATTCACCTGTCTATAATCATCAAGCATAAACATATAAGGCAATAAACTGGTATTTTACTAATATAACCAAGGTATTGATACAATCGTGAGTTTGCACAATAGGCTATAACATTATTCAGTCCTATCCAGTCTAATCCACAACTTGTCCAATAAGTCTTGTCTCACACACGCCTAAGCCTTGTTATCTCTATGATCAACCTCCGGTAATGCATACATAAAGACATCAATAATCTAACAAGACTTGATCATATATCCAGCAACCTAGCATTTAGTTCTATTTGCACGTGTGTTCCCAACCAAACCATATAGCTTCTATATACGTTCTAAGATTCCCTAGCCCAATCTAAGTCTCTTGGGAATTGTCATCCGAGCAATACTCGCATGCCCGGATCGATCGCATCCGGAATGATCGCCTTAATCTTTTCTGGGGGTGCACTCGGTATGTGGTCGCGGTCCGTCTTCCCCAATACAGTCCCTTGGACTTATCATCCATATCGCAGGCGTCCCACCCACACGACCCTTATGGTCTTCTCGTGTACCGACCCGCGTATCGTCTAGCTTGTACCATCCTCGCCCACGATGGATCCGCTGGTCGATCGTGCAGTTTAAGGGACTTTGACCGAGATGCCTATTTATGTAAGCTTCGGGGGAATCTCACACTGAACCGATCTGACAGAGACTCCAAGGCTGGACTGAGGTCGCTCTCCTTGGTACCACGAACGGATAAATAGGTGGAGCACGGGCAATTGGACTTATGTTACTCTCTGCTGATGCTAGAAGATGGATTCGATGAGAAGCTGGAACAGGAACTGATTTGGTCTTGATCTGCAAGGGGAATCCTTAATAAGACAACTCACGACCCCAAAAAACCAATAGGTCTATTCCTTGCATAAAACATGACTGAAAAATTACTAAGAGTTTGGCTAATAATAGTCTAGTTTTCGAAAAACCTATGGAAAAATAAGATGGATTGGGCCTTAAGGCCTTAAAAGAAATAAAACAGAAAAACAAAGACAAGTAAAATCCCCTTAGCCGTGTGGAAGGGTCTTGGCTTCTTGGGACGTGCATTCAGTCTGATGAAATGGGCCTCGCGTTACCTCGTTAAAAACCTTACAAGAAAAACCCAGTGGGATAAAATCATGCAAGGGAAAAAGAGTATAACCTTTGCTCCACAGAGACGAGACAGGATAAGGATCAACGGCTGATATGGTGACCGCTTCTGCGTCGTCGATCCTAAGTAATGGCCAGACGAACGATCCTAGTGTGAACGGATGGTCGTAGTCGGAATCTGTCGTCTCGGACATCCGCCAGGCTAGCTGGTTCAGAACGGGGTGATCATGATCCAAATGGTCCAAGTACTCCTTGACGTCGTTTATGCTACTCCTGGTGATCAGATGCTCCACAGCTCGGTTTAATTTCTCTATGAATCTCTTTTTTCCACCTCGGGTCCGGGACGCGCTCACAAATGGTCGGAAATGGTTTGCCGGGGTGGCTGGATCGGTCTGGTCTGGTTCAGTGTAACTGATGTCCTCGCCATTCCCACCCTTATGAGAAGGTTCTGTCTTCAGAACCGCATCACCTTCACAAAAAAAAGAGATAAATCAGAAACACTAAAGCTCGATAAAATGTTCATCTCACCTGGATGCTCTAGTTTGTAGGCGTTGTCGTTGATCTTCTCCAGGACTTGTAACGGGCCGTCTCCTCGCGGTTCAACCACTCCCAATCTCTGGTCGCGAAGGTGGCCAACTCCAATTGTCCTCTTGATGGCCAGGAAGTGTGTGGACTTGGTCAACCTGTCCACCACTATCCAGATCGTGTCCCTCTTCATTTTGGTTTCTGGCAACCGGGTTACAAAGTACATCGTCATGTGGTCCCATTTCCACTCTCGAATGGGAAGACTTTGTAGTAGGTCGCTTGGAACCTGATTGTAACACCCCCGACCCCTTCTACGGACAATAGACGGCCAGAGATGTCACAATGTTGAATAACGCGAACGTTCCAGCCTTCCCCGAGGTCAGGCCGGCCCATCCGTGATATCCGACCAACCTCTCGGCCATAGTCTAAGGCTTGACAACCCGTACTACGACCTCGAGTTTTGTTAGTTCGGACTAAACTCATATCATCGAACCGTGGAGTTTAAGAAAACGGCTTTTATTAATAATATGTAGGATCTATTACAAATCGTTACCTAAAACAATATAGTTTAGTGTGCGCACGAGTCAAAATCCTACATAATACAAACTCCACATTCTTCACACTCACAACCCGAAGCTACGCTAGCGGCCTAACGTCTGAACTTTCCCTCTAGCCCGTCTATGGTTTCCTGCAAGACAAAAGTCATTTAATGAGCAACCATATGTTGGAATTGTGTCCAGTAATCTCGGTACTGTCTCTAGAAAGTAAGAGTATGTCAATGATCAGACATAAGTCATATAATACTGGGGGTCATGATGGCTTGCTAGAGTCCGCTCATGATCTATAAGTTTTGGACTTATTGCCTTTATTATATGATCCCATATGGGTCACACGCCTAAGCTAACAGGAAAATGTGTAGGAACGGTTTAGCAGAAGTACGGTAAAAGTGCTAGGCATTTACTGTACTTAGAGAGAATAAAACGGTTTAGGCACTGTGTGTCGATCGATACACAAGGTGTGTCGGTCGACACAGTGCGCGAATACCGTCGAGTTAATTGGTGTTTGGGCCAAATGGCCCAAACGGAACCGGACAAGTTTTATTAGATAAAACTCGAGTTCAGAAAGGATGAACCCTAACACTCCAGCCAAAAACTCTCTCTCTTTTGCGCCGAGCTCCTTGTGGTCTAGCAGCTGTTTCCTGTGATCGCGTGTGTGAACCTTTGGAGGATTCATCCCTCGGTGTTTCTCTGATCTCAGACATACCATCTATTTCCGCTGCAAACAGGTATAAGGTGAGATCATCATTTGTTTCTATTCTGAGAAGAACCTAGATCCGCATGTTTAGGTTGATATGAATCTAAGAATTGAATCAGGATCAACTAAACAATCCTTCAGTGGTGTCAGAGCCATTGGTTCTGGTTTTTCTTGTTTAGATTCAAGTTTAGGATTGTTTTTCCTGTTTAAAAGTGTTTTGAATCAACTACTGATAAGAGAAACCACTTAAGAAACAAGAATTGAAACCTAAACACACATAAAATTGCAGAAACCAAGCTATATGATTTGGTAGAATGCGATTTCAAGAGGTCTGTATCGACTGCGATCGCATGGATCGATCGATACGATCGCATGGATCGGTCGATACAGTCTATCGGCTAACCCTGTTAACGCGTGAAAGCATCGATCGATGCAGGATCGATGCAGGTTCGATATTGGTGCATCGACCGATGCGGTTGGTGCACATCGATCGACACGGTTAGGGTTTTGACTCGGTTCAGTGCATGCGTGAGAGCATCGATCGATACAGGATCGATGCACGATCGATGCAGGATCGATGCTGAGAGCATCGACCGATGTGGTTGATGGATCGATCGACACGGTTGGTTCATCGATCGACATGGTTGGTTTAAGGCTCGGTTTTAATTTTGATTAAAATTAATTCGTCCTGGTTTAATAAACAGATTCAATAATTTTATTAAGTCTGGTTAAACTGGGACAAGAAATCCAATGTCGAAAGAATTATTGGATTTAGTGCCTAAACCAGGACTTTCTAATTTGATTTGGTTGGACCAAATAAATTGAGAAAATCCGGTTTAGTAAATAACCGGTTGACAATTGTGGTCATCGTAGTAATTAAAATTTGGTTAGACCAATTTTAATGAACCAGACCGGTTATGTCATTTAATTGGACAATTGGGTCATGTCTTGGACATGGACCAATTCTTGGGCCTCGGGCCAAGAAGTTAAAACAATTGGGCCAATTATTTGAGTCTTTCTTCAGATTAATTTAAAATTTATTTTATAAAATTATAAAGTCGATTTTAAATTAAATTTTCCGAAATTTTGAAATTAGAAAGTTTCTTAAATTAGAAGTTTCTGGATTTGCGGGTTTTGGATTTTTAAGAAATTTCTAAAGTTAGAAAGTTTCCGCTTTTAGAAAGTTTCCAATTTTAGAAAGTTTCCAAAAATAGTAGGTTTCCAAAAATGGAAAGTTTCCCGAAATAGTAATCTTCTATTTTGGGAATGATTTTTTAAATAAACCTACGAACCTCAAATAATATCAAGCGTTGGATGTCTTGTCCATTCTATGTCAGCTGTCGAAGCCCATTCAATTGTATTCATGGCCTTACAGTGTGAGGGTGTCTGCTTTTGCGTGGATAAGACGGTTTGTGATTCATAAATGTCATTGGGAGTCCCAGACATTAATGATTACATGACTGTATAGTCTGGTTTTCTTGACTGGGCCATCGGGAGTCCCGGGCCTTGAGACATCAGAGTGGATTGGGCCTCGGGCCCAGATTCACAACCAAGAGTTATATCACGGATATAATTAGCCGATATAGGGCTTACCAATATAAGCTAAGGTTTGGTGACGGCCAGTGGCCCACTTTAATCTTAGTTATATGTGGATCTTGGAATCATTATATTCTATTGAGGGTAACTTATGTTATTGAATATAATGCGTGATTAATCATATTAAATTTAATACGAGATTAATCATATTGAACATTTTAACTAATAACCTTTTTATCTATATATTTCAGCTATGACTACTACAAGCACACAAAACACATTCTCGATCCGATCTGTTCTCGAAAAGGAGAAGCTGACTGGAACGAACTTCCTGACGTGGTCAAGGAACTTGAGGCTAGTCCTCAAGCAGGAGAAGAAGGATTATGTCCTTCGTGATCCTCTCCCCGAGAGGCCTCCTGCCAATGCCGCCAGGACTCTGCATAATGCTTGGGAAAAGCATTCGTCAGATGAAAATGATGCCTATTGCCTGATGTTGGTGACAATGACTCCTGAGCTGCAAAAACAGTTCGAGAGTGTATTGTCACCTATCGAGATAATGGCAAGCCTGAAATCGCTTTTTCAGGAGCAGGCTAGGACTGAGAGGTTTCAAACTGTTAAGAACCTCTTGGACTGCAAGTTGGCTGCGAATGCGGCAGTGAGTCCTCATGTCTTGAAGATGATGGGTTATCTCGATCATCTTCAGAAACTCGACTGCCCAATCAGCCAGGAACTTGCCTGCGACATCATTCTGCAGTCATTACCTGCAAGCTATGATCAGTTCATTCTGAACTTTAACATGCATGGCTTGAGTAAGACATTGCCTGAGCTTCACGGAATGCTCAAGACTGCGGAGCCCAATTTGAGGAAAACCGCCAAGGACCCCAATGTGCTTATGGTGCAGAAGGGCAAGGGGTTTAAGAAATCCTCTGCTAAGGATAAGGGAAAGGCCAAGGCTGTCCAAGTCGCGGACAAGGACACGCCAAAGCCCAAGCCCAAGTCCAAGGCTGGGCCGACTGACATATGCAGGTTCTGTAAAGAACCAGGGCATTGGAGGAGAGAATGTAAGAAATTCCAGGAAGGTCTAAAGGAATTGAAGAAGAAGACTTATGAGACTTCTTCAACAGGTATTTTTGTTATAGAAGTTAATACAACTACTTCTGATAATACCTCATGGGTTATGGATACTGGTTGTGGGGCTCATATTTGTACTAATATGCAGGCACTCAGCAACAGTAGAAGGCTGAAGCAAGGACAAGTGGAGCTACGAGTTGGGAATGGAGCGAAAGTTCCAGCACTAGCTGTAGGCACTTACTTGTTGTCTTTACCTTCGGGATTGATTTTAGAACTCAATAATTGTTATTTTGTACCTGCTATAAGCAGAAATATTATTTCAATTTCTTTGTTGGATTTGGAAGGTTATGATTTTTCAGTTAAGAATAAATTATGTTCCTTCAATCGCAACAATTTGTTCTATGGTTCTGCCCCTCTTATGAATGGGCTTTACATACTCGATCAATCCGCACCAATTTATAACATTAATACCAAACGGTTCAAACCTAATGAGGAGAACCGAACGTTTCTATGGCATTGTCGTTTAGGGCACATCAGCGAGAAACGCATCAAGAGGCTCCATTCGAATGGACTTCTTGGCTCATTTGACTTTGAGTCATGTGAGAAATGCGAATCCTGCATGATGGGCAAAATGACACGGGCCCCCTTTAATAAACCTAACGAGAGGGCCAGTGACTTATTGGGCCTGATACACACTGATGTGTGTGGCCCAATGTCCACAAATGCAAGAGGAAACTATCAGTACTTCATTACCTTTACTGATGATTTCAGTAGGTATGGATATGTTTATTTGATGAAACATAAGTCTGAATCTTTTGAGAAGTTCAGAGAATTCCAAAATGAAGTACAGAACCAACTTGGCAAAAGCATTAAGGCTCTTCGGTCCGACCGAGGAGGAGAATACTTAAGCCAAGAATTCAGTGATCATCTGAGAGAGTGTGGGATCGTATCCCAACTCACTCCTCCTGGAACACCTCAATGGAATGGTGTGTCTGAGAGGAGAAATAGAACCTTATTGGATATGGTTCGATCTATGATGAGTCACACAGACCTTCCAATATCCCTTTGGGGATATGCTCTGCTAACAGCAGTGTTCACTCTAAATAGAGCGCCATCGAAAGCAGTAGCAAAGACACCATATGAATTATGGACTGGAGAAGCTCCAGTGCTGTCTTATCTCAGAATTTGGGGTTGTGAAGCTTATGTCAAGAGATTGATCTCAGACAAGCTTACACCAAAATCTGACAAATGCTACTTCATTGGTTATCCACGGGAAACCAAGGCTTATTACTTCTATCTACGTTCCGAGAACAAGATCTTTGTTGCCCGGGATTGTAACTTTCTTGAGAGGGAGTTTCTCTCTAAGAAAGACAGTGGGAGTAAGGTACTGCTTGAAGAAATTCAAGATGAACAGGATACTGCTCAACCTAATGAGGAAGAGCAGCAGGAGGACATACAAGAAATTGTAGAGCCTGAACCTGTAGTACCTGAAGTTCGAAGATCCGGGAGGATCCGTCACGAACCCGAGAGATATCAAGGATTCCTCGTGACGGACTGTCATGATCTTTTGATCATTGATGGTGATGAACCATCGAACTTCAATCAAGCCATGATGGGCCCAGATTCCTCCAAGTGGCGCAAGGCCACTGATTCCGAAATGGACTCCATGTCGGTCAACCAAGTGTTTTCGTTGGTTGACTTACCCGCTGGTGTAAAAGCCATCGAGTGCAAATGGATCTTCAAGAAGAAGATTGACGTGGATGGAAATGTCCAGATTTATAAAGCCAGGTTGGTGGCAAAAGGTTTCAGACAAGTCCACGGTGTGGATTACGATGAAACCTATTCACCAGTGGCTATGATGAAATCTATTCGGATTCTACTAGCAACTGCAGCTTTTCATGATTATGAAATTTGGCAGATGGACGTGAAAACCGCCTTCCTGAATGGTATTCTGGAAGAGGATGTGTATATGACGCAACCTGACGGTTACATAGATCCAAAGAATGCTGGGAAAGTATGCAAGCTTCATAAATCCATTTATGGATTGAAGCAAGCATCGAGGAGCTGGAATCTTCGTTTTGATGAAGCGATCAAGCAATTTGACTTCATCAGAAACGAAGAAGAACAATGCGTGTATAAGAAATCTAGTGGGAGCAAGATTGTATTTCTTATTCTGTATGTCGATGACATACTTCTTCTCGGAAACGACGTTCCAATGCTAAAGTCGGTAAAGGACTGGCTTGGAAGTTGTTTTTCCATGAAAGACATGGGTGAAGCCGCATACGTTCTTGGAATCAGGATCTACCGGGATAGATCTAGAAGGCTGATAGGCTTGTGTCAAGATTCATACATTGACAAAGTCCTACAAAGATTCAGCATGAAGGATTCCAAGAAGGGCTTCACGCCAATGGTACATGGCACAACGCTAAGCAAGAAGCAGAGCCCTACGACGGCTGCTGAGCTTGAGCGCATGAAGAATATTCCTTATGCATCTGCAATAGGATCTGTCATGTATGCCATGATCTGTACTCGTCCTGATGTTGCTTATGCATTGAGCATGACGAGTAGATACCAGTCAAATCCAGGTGAAAACCATTGGATTGCCGTAAAGAATATCTTGAAGTATCTAAGACATACTAAGGATAAGTTCTTAGTGTACGGTGGAAGTGATGTGCTTAAAGTCAGTGGATTCACGGACGCAAGTTTCCAGACAGACCAAGATGATTTCCGGTCACAGTCCGGTTACATCTTTTGTCTGAATGGCGGTGCAATCAGTTGGAGAAGCTCCAAGCAAGACACCGTTGCTGATTCCACTACAGAAGCTGAATATATCGCCGCCTCAGAAGCTGCGAAGGAAGCTGTTTGGATACGAAAGTTCATCATTGAACTAGGTGTGATACCAGATGCGGCTGAGCCTCTGGCACTGTTTTGTGACAACAATGGTGCTATAGCTCAGGCAAAGGAACCAAGATCACACCAGAAATCCAAGCATGTTCTAAGAAGATTTCACTTGATACGTGACATCATTAATAGAAAGGAAGTCAAGATCAGCCGAGTTCAGACAGATGATAACGTCGCTGATCCGTTGACAAAGCCACTCCCAAGGCCTAAGCTCGAGTTTCTGACTGAAGCTGTAGGCATTAGAGACATAGAAATGTAATCTAAATTTGAGTGGGAGTTTGAGGGCTTTTATTTAGTTATTTGATATGTTCTTGTAAAACATTCTTATGTTTAATGAAATTATTATTTCAAGATTATTTTAACTGTGATGAAATAATCGTTCCAAAGTGATATGAACCATTTTATAGGTCATCGAAGTAAATGACTTGATCTTGAGTCATCAAAGTCATTTAGCTTGATCATGATACCCTATATTTAATAGATGTTTTATATCATCCCGTCCCTAGTCGAAGGTTGTTGAAATTGGAACACCAACAACCGTGTGAGACTGGATTGGTACGTGACTTTTGACAAAGTCTCAGTGTGTCATAGATGCGCGGCATCAAAGTCAGTACATAGGTGTATGTTTGGGAACATACGACCGGACAAGACCCGCTTATAAGAACTCTTCAGGATATTTATATCTGTGTCATAAGAGATTCTTACTACGACTATAGAGTATAGTCCTTAGACCTGAGTTCGCATGCATGTGACTGCACATGGACTGATGCACTTTGATCATTGTCTAACGCTATCGTTCTGCGATGGTTATAAGGACCTTGTTTGGGTACATTATGAAATGAGTAGTTTACAGTGATGGAACAAGACGGAATTTGTCCCTCCAATATAAATGGAGTGAATATCTCTAAGCCAATCGGAGATTTGAATACTGGAAAATGCATGGCCATGCTCAAACGGACTGTCCCGAGTCGTTTGGATTGTCAGTATCGAATCAGAGTCCGATGAACAAGATTAGGCTTTATAAGGATGACACCAATCTTGCCTTATGACTAATCGAGATATTGTGACAAAAGGATTATGAATACAGAGATTCCAGTACAAGTGGGAGATTGTTGGAATTGTGTCCAGTAATCTCGGTACTGTCTCTAGAAAGTAAGAGTATGTCAATGATCAGACATAAGTCATATAATACTGGGGGTCATGATGGCTTGCTAGAGTCCGCTCATGATCTATAAGTTTTGGACTTATTGCCTTTATTATATGATCCCATATGGGTCACACGCCTTAGCTAACAGGAAAATGTGTAGGAACGGTTTAGCAGAAGTACGGTAAAAGTGCTAGGCATTTACTGTACTTAGAGAGAATAAAACGGTTTAGGCACTGTGTGTCGATCGATACACAAGGTGTGTCGGTCGACACAGTGCGCGAATACCGTCGAGTTAATTGGTGTTTGGGCCAAATGGCCCAAACGGAACCGGACAAGTTTTATTAGATAAAACTCGAGTTCAGAAAGGATGAACCCTAACACTCCAGCCAAAAACTCTCTCTCTTTTGCGCCGAGCTCCTTGTGGTCTAGCAGCTGTTTCCTGTGATCGCGTGTGTGAACCTTTGGAGGATTCATCCCTCGGTGTTTCTCTGATCTCAGACATACCATCTATTTCCGCTGCAAACAGGTATAAGGTGAGATCATCATTTGTTTCTATTCTGAGAAGAACCTAGATCCGCATGTTTAGGTTGATATGAATCTAAGAATTGAATCAGGATCAACTAAACAATCCTTCACCATATGGGTTACCCAGTGAGTCCACGACCATCTAACATGCATTAGGGCCCCAATCCGGCCCAATAGCCGAAGCACGTGCATATTAATCAACAAACTTCTCACAGGCATAGACAAGCAATAACATGAATGCACACACGTCAGTCTCAATCCGAAACTCAATGCATAACACAATCTCTATCAGAATGCTAATGACGTATAGACTCTCTAGACTCATCTCAACTCAACAGATGCGAAGGCCTCCTAGTTCACCGGAAACTCCCCCCTACGTGACTACTTGCGCCTTAATCACCACCAAGGATCTTAGCCAAGTATCACAACATGTCGACACAAAATGCTCGGCCAAGGGAACAACCCAAGTACCGTCCAAGCTACTCGGCCAAGGTAACAAACCAAGTACCGTCTGAGTCTTCTCCTATGTATCGACTCAACGCTCGGCCAAGGGAGCGACCCAAGTACCGTCCGAGCTACTCGACCAAGGGAGCTACCCAAGTACCATCCGAGTACTTTGTTACCTTCACCACAGGTAACGGCCACAATGGGAGAACCGAATACACTAACTCTAGAACACTCACATAAGTTCTAGAATCCATAAGGTATGACTCACACACGTCCTATACCACTAGAGAAATCCACATGCCCTATAACAACACAATCAACCGGCCCGCGGTGTCCTTGTTACCACCCACGTCCGCATACAATACACACAATCAACTGGTATGTGGTGTCCCTTGTTACCACACACGGCCACATGCATATAAACAATCAACTAGTATGTGGTGTCCCTTGTTACCACACACGGCCACATGCAACACACAACACAATTACCATAGACTGCATGATACCCACACATGCATCTACGTACTTCAACAATCACATTACGGTGTAGGGTAATGCAAAGGATCCAAAGATCACGGCAGCCACTATAACCATCTCAATAATTGAAGGGAGGCTTACGTGGATCAGAGATCTCACGAAGTTACCACATCCTCACCCCTACGGGAAAACACCTCTTTTCCACAACAAACATTTCCGAGTGGATCCCAATCCGTACTCGTACTTATCACAACATCATGCATGCTATCACAACAATCACAATGATTCTCAACACAATCAAACAGAAACATGCATCAGAATAAACAACCATGCTTGCAACAATTATTTATGATTCTATCACCTATAATCAAAGAGATTAACAAACTAAACCATACCAAACATGCATGCGCCAATTACCAGATCAAACGGATTAAAATCTCAACCGTATGCAAATAAACAACACAAACATCCTTAAGGATGAATACCTCGAGTATTCCAATCTTTAAGACATGACTTGCATACAAATCCGTTAGTCCTAGCTACCGGGACTCACCCATTCCGCAGCCTGTTCCTTAATCCCGAGATTCTCCAAGCTAGATCTCGAAACAAGGATTTAAATAAGTCGGGATTTAAAGAAAACAAGCTAACCGTGGATGGAACTACTCTGTTCTACGGCTTACAGCTCTGTTCGACCACAGCTTGACCATCCTTGATCCAACTTCGACCATCTCAAATTCCACTCGTCGAATTTTAATTCTGCTTCGGCCAAAGTTTTTAAAATGTCCTCTTTAGCTAACGCTGTAAGTTTCAGGTCCATCTGAGAACTTTGAATTCCGGGCCGTTCTTCGTCCATTCCCTCTCGGTCGGTCGTATCCCTCGTTCGGCCGTTCTACTCCTTCGGGAGGGTCATTACATTCTCCCCCTCTTAATATAATTCGTCCCCGAAATCTAATACTTGAAGAATCTACCACCATGCTCCTGCTGAGCTAAGACCACCATCTTCACTAACACTAGTCCTTGGGTCTAATCCTCTTCCATTTCTGATTTTGGTTCCGTATCTTCCAATGTTCTGCTTCCTTAGCTTTCTTGTCTCGGTTTCTTGCACCAATGCCCTTTGTAATGGCCCGTTCCATGGTCTATTTTTATTTTTTATAAAAAGAAGAAGAAAAGCCCAACAAAGGCCAAAAGCCTTTTCAAATCCCTAGGATTCCCCTTCTCATTCTCCTATTTAATGGAGTAGCCACCCATAGGAAAACCAATAAAAGAGATTCCCTGCGAAGCCCTAGCTCTCCTCCGTCGCAGTCACCGCCTCCAGGGATCAGATCTGGTGCTCCTTCATTGTCTAGAGTCTATAGTAATTCGGTAAGCCCTTTTTCAGATCTGATTTTCCTCAACCCGAGCACTAAAAGTTTCATATCTTTTTATCCGTGATGATGGGAAATCCGAGACCACCACCGCGTTCAGATCGTCGAGACGAAGCTGTAGCCATCAACCCCTTCTCCGTAGGCCTCCGGACACGCCCGCAATCACCGAGAGAGGATCGGCCGGTTTCCCATGCGCCGCTGCTCGCACCGCAGGAGTCACGCGTGCCGTCGTCCGCCGCAGACCGGAGCTGCCGACGAGAGCCACCGCCTGTTGTCGGAGCTCCGCCGTCGCCTATCACCGGAGTCGTCGCCGTCGGCCACCGAGTTGACTTGCCATCGACCAAGTCAACTCGGTTGACCGGTGAGTTGACCGGTCTGGTTGGATCAACCCGTTTCGGCCAGTTCAATTCGGTTCGGTTCGATTTAACCTGGTTCGGTCCGATTTCAATTTCAATTTCTGGTATAGCCTGGTTTAAATCCAATTTTCCGGTTTAGTTTGGTGTAGGATCGGTTTAGGGACAATTAGGTTGGTAAGGGATTGGGCCTGGTTTGGTCTGGGTTTGGGTCTGGGTCTGGGTTGACCGTGTTGACCGGTTGACTTTGACCTGACAGTTGACTTTTAGTCAACCAATCTTTAAGTGGCCATAACTTGCTCATCCCTAATCCGATTCAAACGAAACGAAATCCTAATCCACTTTTTTCTGTCCTCTTTCCAGTTATGAAGTCTGTTCGTGCGTCGGGAACTTCTAAATAACGATTTTGCCCCTTCTTTGGCCAAGGTTAGGATCGGTCTTGACTCTTGCTTGCTTCATTCAATTCCGGACAATAGTCCTTCGTTAATACCGTCTTTCCTAGGTAGTGTAAGGATAGTTGAGTACTCGATGTGATTTTTTTACTGGAACATATAACCGCTAGGATATCGCTTAAACTGAGAACGTTGTCTGTGTGTGATGGATATGCGTGGTAGAACTGTGCTAGGGCTTTGCGTGGTAGAACTGTGCTAGGGCTTTGCGTGGAGGGCGCGTATAACGGGAATGGTACGCATCCTAGTCGTCAGGGAGGGTGTAACGAGCCCTCCAGAGTGTGTGTAATGGTACGTGTGTGAGGCTTCAGGCCCATAGTGTTGGAATTGTGGTTAGTAATCTCGGTACTGTCTCTAGAAAGTAAGAGTATGTCAATGATCAGACATAAGTCATATAATACTGGGGGTCATGATGGCTTGCTAGAGTCCGCTCATGATCTATAAGTCTTGGACTTATTGCCTTTATTATATGATCCCATATGGGTCACACGCCTAAGCTAACAGGAAAATGTGTAGGAACGGTTTAGCAGAAGTACGGTAAAAGTGCTAGGCATTTACTGTACTTAGAGAGAATAAAACGGTTTAGGCACTCTGTGTCGATCGATACACAAGGTGTGTCGGTCGACACAGTGCGCGAACACCGTCGAGTTAATTGGTGTTTGGGCCAAATGGCCCAAACGGAACAGGACAAGTTTTATGAGATAAAACTCGAGTTCAGAACGATTAACCCTAACTAGCCGCGCCTCTCTCTCTCTCCTGCGACTTCTCCTAGTGGCCTAGCAGCCTTCTTCCTGCTTGGTGTGCGTGTGTGAACCTCTGGAGGAGTTATCTCTCGGTGGCTCTCTGATCTCAGACATACCGTCCCCTTTCCGCTGCAAATCAGGTATAAGGTGAGATCATCATTGTTTCTATTCTGAGAAGAACCTAGATCCGCATGTTTAGGTTGATATGAATCTAAGAATTGAATCAGGATCATCTAAACAATCCTTTCAGTGGTATCAGAGCATAGGTTCTGGTTTTTCTTGTTTAGATTCAATGTTTAGGATTGTTTTCTTGTTTAAAAGTGTTTTGAATCAACTACTGATAAGAGAAACTACTTAAGTAACAAGAATTGAAACCTAAACACACATAAAATTGCAGAAACCAAGCTATATGATTGGGTAGAATGCGATTTCAAGAGGTCTGTATCGACTGTGATCGCATGGATCGATCGATACGATCGCATGGATCGGTCGATACAGCCTATCGGCTAACCCTGTTAACGCGTGAAAGCATCGATCGATGCAGGATCGATGCAGGTTCGATATTGGTGCATCGACCGATGCGGTTGGTGCACATCGATCGACACGGTTAGGGTTTTGGCTCGGTTCAGTGCATGCGTGAGAGCATCGATCGATACAGGATCGATGCACGATCGATGCAGGATCGATAGCTAAGAGCATCGACCGATGTGGTTGATGGATCGATCGACACGGTTGGTTCATCGATCGACATGGTTGATTTAAGGCTCGGTTTAATTTTGATTAAAATTAATTCGTCCTGGTTTAATAAACAGATTTAATAATTTTATTAAGTCTGGTTAAACCGGGACAAGAAATCCAATGTCGAAAGAATTATTGGATTTAGTGCCTAAACCAGGATTTTCTAATTTGATTTGGTTGGACCAAATAAATTGAGAAAATCCGGTTTAGTAAATAACCGGTTGACAATTGTGGTCATCGTAGTAATTAAAATTTGGTTAGACCAATTTTAATGAACCAGACCGGTTATGTCATTTAATTGGACAATTGGGTCATGTCTTGGACATGGACAAATTCTTGGGCCTCGGGCCAAGAAGTTAAAACAATTGGGCCAATTATTTGAGTCTTTCTTCAGGTTAATTTAAAATTTATTTTATAAAATTATAAAGTCGATTTTAAATTAAAGTTTCCGAAATTTTGAAATTAGAAAGTTTCTTAAATTAGAAGTTTCTGGATTTGCGGGTTTTGGATTTTAAAGAAATTTCTAAAGTTAGAAAGTTTCCGTTTTTTGAAAGTTTCCAATTTTAGAAAGTTTCCAAAAATAGTAGGTTTCCAAAAATGGAAAGTTTCCCGAAATAGTAATCTTCTATTTTGGGAATGATTTTTAAATAAACCTACGAACCTCAAATAATATCAAACGTTGGATGTCTTGTCCATTCTATGTCAGCTGTCGAAGCCCATTCAATTGTATTCATGGCCTTACAGTGTGAGGGTGTCTGCTTTTGCGTGGATAAGACGGTTTGTGATTCATAAATGTCATTGGGAGTCCCAGACATTAATGATTACATGACTGTATAGTCTGGTTTTCTTGACTGGGCCATCGGGAGTCCCGGGCCTTGAGACATCAGAGTGAATTGGGCCTCGGGCCCAGATTCACAACCAAGAGTTATATCACGGATATAATTAGCCGACATAGGGCTTACCGATATAAGCTAAGGTTGGGTGACGGCCAGTGGCCCACTTTAATCTTAGTTATATGTGGATCTTGGAATCATTATATTCTATTGAGGGTAACTGATGTTATTGAATATAATGCGTGATTAATCATATTAAATTTAATACGAGATTAATCATATTGAACATATTAACTAAAATCCTTTTATCTTATATTTCAGTTATGACTAGCACAAACAATCAAAACACTTTCTCGATCCGGTCTGTCCTTAAGATGGACAAGCTGAACGGATCAAATTTCTTGACTTGGTCGCGGAACCTGAGGCTAGTCCTCAGACAGGAGAGAAAGGACTATGTCCTTGAGAGAGCTCTCCCCGTGAGGATCGGGTCCAATGCTTCTCATGCAGTATATGATGCTTGGAATAAGCATTATAATGATGTGGTAGATGTGCGTGGTCTGATATTGGCTACCATGGACTCAGACTTGCAGAAGCAATATGAGAACATGGAGTCGCCAATAGAGATGATCAGCAGCCTGAAATTGAAATTTCAGGAGCAGATAAGAGTGGAGAGATACCGGTTGGTTAAGTCTCTCACTAGCTGCAAGCTACCAAATGATAATCCAGTGAGTCCTCATGTCAGTAAAATGATGGGTTACATTGATAACCTGAGGAAACTGGATTATCCAGTTAGCCAAGAGTTGGCAACTGAGATCATTCTGCAGTCACTGCCGTCAAGCTATGATAAGTTCAGAAGGAACTATATCAAGAAAGGCTTAACGAAGACGCTGACTGAACTGCATGATATGCTCAAGACAGTTGAGCCAAACGTGAAGAGTACCCTGTACAATCTCATGAATGAGAAGGGTAGGTTTACTGCTGACAAGGGTGAAGACAAAGTTGTCCAGATTTTGAATCATGGCAAGCGTGTGTCTTCTGAGCCCGAGTCAGATACCTCTTGCGTTGGTAAGTGCTGCTACTGTAAGGAGACAGGGCATTGGAAGAGAAATTGCATTAAATTCATGGAAGAAGATGAGGAATTGAAGTTGATGTATGAGACCACTTCCTCAGGTATTCATGTTATTACTTCAAGTTCTACCTTAAAGGTATTGAATACTGGTTGTGGCACTGATATTTGTGATAATATGCAGAGCCTAAGCAACAGTAGAACGTCCTTAAAAGGTATTGGATACTGGTTGTGGCACTGATATTTGTGATAATATGCAGAGCCTAAGCAACAGTAGAACGTTGAAGGAAGGGCAAGTGAAACTACATGTCTGGAAGGAGCTTGGGATGCTGCCTCAGCCGTAGGGTTTTCACTTATAGATCCCTTTTAGGCTTGGTTTTGTATTAAGTAATTGCTACAATGTACCTGCTTTAAGCAGAATTGTCTTTCATTTTCTTGTAAGAATTTGAATGTTTTTCATTTTGATAAAAGACAAGTTTTGTTCTTTTGATCTTAATGAAATATTAATTGTAGCACCCTATTCATGGAATGGGTTTTATATCTTAAACCAAAGAGTGCCTAAATGTAACATAAATACCGAATTGGTTTAAATCTAATGAATTAAACCTGATTTTTCTTGGCATAAAAGTCTTGGTCACATAGAGTAAGTCGGATTCAGAAATCCCATAGTTATGGACTGTTGGGCTCATTTGATAAGATATCTTATGAGACTTGAATTCTGTTTACTGGACCAAAAGGAAAAAGGGCCTATCTTAGCCGAGCTAGAGAAAGGCCCAAAGGCTTATTGGACCTAGAACATACTGATGTATGTGGCCCAATGAGCAGTAATGCCAGAGAAAATTTCCTGTACTTCATTGTCTCTACTGATTACTTCAGTGAGTGTGACTGTGTTCATTTGATGAGACACAAGTCGGAATTCTTTGACATGGTCGAAAGAGTTCCAGAATGAAGTATAGGATCTGAATGACAAAAGTATTAAGACTCTGGATTAAATCACGAGTGAGAATACTTAAGTCATTGATTGTGTGATCATCTTAATGAGTGTGAAATCGTTTCACAGCTCATTTCTCCTGAAAACCTGAAGGTGTTTCTGTGAGAAAGAATCAGATCTTATTAGAAATGATTAAAGATGAGTCACACGAATCTTCCATGATATTATTTAAGAATAACGCTCTAAAATATCTAAGTTTACGCTGAAATAGTTCCACAAATATCAGTTGAAAGACACCACGTTAATGTGGATTGGAATCGATCCAAATTTATCTTTACTGAGTATTTGTAGTTGTGCTACTTCGATGGTTGTCCTAGAGAAACTAAGGCTTGTTACTTTTACGTCCAATCTGTTTTCTAAGAAGGGAAGTTATTTTCCAAGAAGAACAGTGGGAGTAAAAGTATAACTCGAAGTTTTCTCAGGGAAACCAAGGCTCGGTACTTTTACGACCATTCTGTTTTCTAAGAAGGAAATTACTTTCCAAGAAGAACAGTGGGAGTAAAAAGTATTTTTACGACCATTCTGTTTTCTAAGAAGGGAAGTTACTTTCCAAGAAGAACAGTGGGAGTAAAAGTACAACTCGAAGAAATTCGAGAAATACAGGAGGCTGCTTAACCTATTGAGGGAGAGCAGCGGAAGGATTTACAGATGTCTGTAGAATCTACACCTGTGGAGCCTGAAGTTCGCAGATATGAAAGAATCAGTCACTAATCCGAGAGTGAATTCTCGTCATTAGTTCAGCCTGATGATCATTGAATGTTCGCATGATCTGATGATCATTGAAAACGACGAATCTGCGAAATCCTAGGAAGCGAAAGTGAGCCCAGACTCCGAAGAATTACATTTTGTGTAAGTTGGCTTCATCGATCCATTCATGGATGGAAGCAAACATATCGGAGTTGGAATCTTCGTTCTGTTGAAGTAGTCAAGGTTTTGACTTGAACAGGAACGAATTGGAACTGTGCGTTTACTAATAGATTGGTGGGAGCGATATTGCATTTCTCATATTGTATGTCGATGACATACTGATTCTCGGAAAAGACGTCCCAATGCTGCAGTCGGTTAAGGACTGGCTTGGGAGTTGGTTCTAATGATTGACATGGGTAAAGCCACGTAGTTCTTGGATTTTGGATCTAAAGATAGAGATCCAAAAGAGCTGGTAGGACAACGTCAGGATTCTTAAATTGACAAAGTCCTACACGTTTAGAGCAATCCAAGAAGGGTTTTATGCCAATGTCACATGGCATTAAGTTAAGCAAGATACAGTATCCTACGATAACTGCTGAGCTTAAATGCATGGATAAGATTCCATATGCGTCGGCAATTGGATCTATCATGAATGCCATGAAACGTACTTGTTTGATGTTGCTTTAATGATTAAGCAAGACAAGTAAAGACCAGTCAAATCCAGCAAAGAATCACTGGATTTCCGTAGAGAATATCCTAAAGTATTTAAGGAATACTAAGGATAAATTCTGGAGTTACGGAGAAAGTGAGGTGCTATGAGTCGGTAGAGTCTGAAAGGCAAGTTTCCAATAGACAAAGATGATTTCCGATCACAGTCCGGTTATATCTTGTGTCTATCTGGCGGTGCAAGGCACTGTTGCTGACTCAATGACTTAAGCTGAACATTTCGCAGCTTGGGAAGTGGCGAAAGAGGTTGTTTGGAAAGAAGAGTTCGTCACTGAACTTGATGTGATTCCCAGCATAGATGAGACTAGCTGCACATCAGAGGTCCAAACACCTTGAGGATAGGTATAACCTATTCCGTAAGATAAATGACAGAGATGTTAAGTAGATCAGCAAGTTTCAACAAATGAGAACGTTGCTAAATCTATTAACGAAGCCACTCCTTAGGCCTAAGCACGAGTCGCGGACTGTTGCTGTAGGATAAGTGAAATTAAGATGTAGTCTTAATTTCAGTGGGAGTTATTAAAGGGCTTTATTTAGTTATTGGATATGTTCTTGAAATAACATTTAAGATGTTTAATGAAATTATTATTTCAAGATTATTTTAACTGTGATGAAATAATCGTTCCAAAGTGATATAAACCATTTTATAGGTCATCGAAGTAAATGACTTGATCTTGAGTCATCGAAGTCATTTAGCTTGATCATGAGACCCTATATTTGATAAATGTTTTATATCATCCTGTCCCTAGTCGAAGGTTGTTGAAATTGGAACACCAACAACCGTGTGAGACTGGATTGGTACGTGACTTATGACAAAGTCTCAGTGTGTCATAGATGCGCGGCATCAAAGTCAGTACATAGGTGTATGTTGGGGAACATACGACCGGACAAGACCCGCTTATAAGAACTCTTCAGGATATTTATATCTGTGTCATAAGAGATTCTTACTACGACTATAGAGTATAGTCCTTAGACCTGAGTTCGCATGCATGTGACTGCACATGGACTGATGCACTTTGATCATTGTCTAACGCTATCGTTCTGCGATGGTTATAAGGACCTTGTTTGGGTACATTATGAAATGAGTAGTTTACAGTGATGGAACAAGACGGAATTTGTCCCTCCAATATAAATGGAGTGAATATCTCTAGGCCAATCGGAGATTTGAATACTGGAAAATGCATGGCCATGCTCAAACGGACTGTCCCGAGTCGTTTGGATTGTCAGTATCGAATCAGAGTCCGATGAACAAGATTAGGCTTTATAAGGATGACACCAATCTTGCCTTATGACTAATCGAGATATTGTGACAAAAGGATTATGAATACAGAGATTCCAGTACAAGTGGGAGATTGTTGGAATTGTGTCCAGTAATCTCGGTACTGTCTCTAGAAAGTAAGAGTATGTCAATGATCAGACATAAGTCATATAATACTGGGGGTCATGATGGCTTGCTAGAGTCCGCTCATGATCTATAAGTCTTGGACTTATTGCCTTTATTATATGATCCCATATGGGTCACACGCCTAAGCTAACAGGAAAATGTGTAGGAACGGTTTAGCAGAAGTACGGTAAAAGTGCTAGGCATTTACTGTACTTAGAGAGAATAAAACGGTTTAGGCACTCTGTGTCGATCGATACACAAGGTGTGTCGGTCGACACAGTGCGCGAACACCGTCGAGTTAATTGGTGTTTGGGCCAAATGGCCCAAACGGAACAGGACAAGTTTTATGAGATAAAACTCGAGTTCAGAACGATTAACCCTAACTAGCCGCGCCTCTCTCTCTCTCCTGCGACTTCTCCTAGTGGCCTAGCAGCCTTCTTCCTGCTTGGTGTGCGTGTGTGAACCTCTGGAGGAGTTATCTCTCGGTGGCTCTCTGATCTCAGACATACCGTCCCCTTTCCGCTGCAAATCAGGTATAAGGTGAGATCATCATTGTTTCTATTCTGAGAAGAACCTAGATCCGCATGTTTAGGTTGATATGAATCTAAGAATTGAATCAGGATCAACTAAACAATCCTTCACATAGATGTTCGGGAGTGTGTGGGCTTCGGGCTAGGTAAATACGAACGGACATAGATTGTGTGGTGAAGCCTTCCGGCGTGCGTGCAAGGTGATATTAGCTAGGACTTGTAGCTCGTATTTGTGTAGCGTAAGCCGGGATCGCGGGTTCCTAGAAATCCGCCCTCGATGGGTAATTGTATTTTGAAACAATTACTCAGACCTCTCTCCCTTTTCCCGTCCCCCTTTCTTGCAGGTCCGGATGTGGGATTGATCGATCGCTGATGTTATTGGTGAATTTGAATACGAAGGAAGCGAGCGGGTTCCAGGGACCAATCGAGAAGGCAGCCCGGTTGGACCGTTCTCTGTTCTACGGGTGCATGAAGTCCGCGTTTCCGGTTCACCGGGAACGGGTGTTACAGTTTGGTATCAAAGCATGGGTTAAGATCCCCCGGTTCTGTTTTGGGGGATCAGCTTCTGTTGTTTTCTTAAAACTTATTTCTGATTTCAAAAGTGTTTGCGAAATTTTATAAAGTAGTTAATTTGCAAAATTCCTTTTCAAGCACCAATTATATCATCGGTTATTCTCCACGTTGGTCCTAGTCTAGATGGAACTTTTCTTTGCAGGTTGGGGTTAGTGCCTTTGAACATCAGTGGTGCTACTGCCCGTAAGATGTGTGCTGAGATGTATGTCGTGATGTGTTCCGTTGAGGTGTATGTTCAGGTGTGCGCCTACAGGGTAGTCGGTACTAATGAGGTGTGTTGGGGTCAACGTCTGTTCGGAGTATTGTCCAACCAATCGTGCTGAGGCGATAAGGATGTGGACACCTTCAGGCGAGAGGCTACTACGGGAGTGCTGCTGGAATCATTGTAGGAGCTGTAAGGAGTGCTGCAAGAGCTGCAAGAGGTCGATGGAAAGACCGAATTACAAAGAGGCCATTAGGAAGCGACGAAGTTCGAATTGGAGTAAGCAGCAGGAGTTGTTCGTTGTGCTTGGTGAACAAGGAGCATTTAGAAACTGTCCAAATCTATTCTAAGTATGGAATCTTTAAATCACATTTGTGACATCAACTTCAATGAGTTATGGATGGCTCGTTTGAAGTCTGATCAAGCCGGAATCTAGAGAAGATCTTCATGGTACGGTGGGCTCGAAATTCAATGGTGGAACCGGAAATGAAACAGTTTGCCTTGGAGTTCTGTGTGGATTACTGGAGCAGCTAATGGATCTCTTCAAAAGGGAAAGGAGATCGCAAAAGCGTTTGGGAAGGCGGATCTGGGGCATTGGGAATTGCATAGCAAGCCGGGCTCATGTTTGTTGCAAGCGCAAGAGGACAAAGCTGGTTATTGGAAATGGAAATCTAACGGAAGAGTGTTAGGAAAACACTATGGCGGATTGGCAAGAAGCTGCAAGGAAGAGAAAAGGAGGGAAAGTTTAATAGGGAAGGAAACCCCAAAGGATGGTGCTTGGAAAACACCACGGCTGGATCACAAGGTTGGAAACCTTGAGTTGGAAGGCAGATTGGAAGTCGGTTTGGAAATCAGAATGCGCAGCGGAAGCGTGGTGGTTCGCTCCCCACATGTCAGGTAGCCATAATGGACTTGGTTAGCCTCATCGTTCACCAAGGAAAAGCTAGGATGTCAGTTTGTGCGACAATCAAAACACCATAGTGCACAGTAATGGAAAACCATCGAAGAGAATCCTTGGAAGTGGATGATACACTGTGGCACGGTAATGGAAACCGTTGAGGAGAATTGGATTGGAAGCAGAGCATCTCATTCAATCTTTAAACCACTCAAAGGATGAGTGTTGTTCTAAATGTTGGAAGTATTGGCTATGACATTGGTCATTCCCTTTGTCATATTGCTAAGCGTCAGTATTGACCAGTCTCAAGGACAACTGGAACTCGTTCGACTCAAGCGGTAAATGGAATGTGCTAGTGGAGTTCCTCTTAGCACTGTAAGCAGGAATAGTAAACGATCTCCTCAAGTTGGAAACCGACCCAAATGTATATGGGCGGTGGTAGGAGATGCTCATGAGGTAGTTCGGAGGATGTTGTTCGCATGATACCAAGGAGAAGGACATTGTAGATTGAGGTTTGGAATAAAGGGGGGGAGAAGCAGTCTTCTGGATTCAAGTACAAGACCTTTTCAAGCGAGTAAGCGACCAAGTTCAGTTTCCATTCAGCGATTTTCATGGAGTTGTCGTTGGTAAAGAGTTGCAGTGGAGAACTCTCGCCACAGAATTCGGAGACGAATTCTTTTCAAAGGGGGAGAATTTTAATGGCCCGTTCCACGGTCCATTTTAATTTTTATAAAAAGAAGAAGAAAAGTCCAACAAAGCCCAAAAGCCTTTTTAAAATCCTAGGGTTCCCCTTCTCATTCTCCTATTTAATGGAGTAGCCACCCATAGGAAAACCAAGAAAAGAGATTCTCGGCGAAGCCCTAGCTCTCCTCCGTCACAGACACCGCCTTCAGGGATTAGATCTGGTGCTCCTTCATTGTCTAGAGTCTAAAATAATCCGGTAAGCCCTTTTCAGATCTGATTTTCCTCAACCCTAGCACTAAAAGTTTCATATCTTTTTATATGTGATGAATATGGGAAATCCAAGACCACCACCGCATTCAGATCGTCGTGACGAAGCCATAGCCGTCAACCGCTCCTCACTAGGCCTCCGGACACGCCCGCAATCACTGAGAGAAGATCGGCCAGTTTCCCACGTGCCGCCGCAGGAGTCACGCGCAGCCGCCGTCTGCCGGGAGCTGCCGCCTGTCACCGGAGGTCCACCGTCGCCGGTCATCGGAGTCGCCGCCGCCGTCCACCAACTCGACTCGCCTCGCCGGCGACCGAGTCAACTCGGTTGACCGGTGAGTTGACCGGTCTAGTTTGCTCAACCCGGTTTGACCGGTTCAATTCGGTTCGGTCTGGTTTAACCTGGTTCGGTCCGATTTCAATTTCAAGTTCTAGTATAGCCTGGTTTAATCCAATTTTTTTGTTTAGATTGGTTTAGGATCGGTTTAGGGACAATTGGGTTGGTTATGGATTGGGCCTGGTTTGGTCTGGGTTTGGGTCTGGGTCGACCGGTTGACTTTGACCTGACCGTTGACCTTTAGTCAACCAATCTTTAAGTGGTCATAAATTGCTCATCCCCAATCCGATTCGAACGAAACGAAAGCCTAATCCACTTGTTTTACGTCCTCTTTCCAGTTATGAAGTCCGTTCGGAATCGTGAACTTCTAAGTTACGATTTTGCCCCTTCTTTGGACAAGGTGAGGATCGGTCTTGACCCTTGCTTGCCTCATTCAATTTCGGACGATAGTCCTTCGTTAATACTGTCTTTCCCAGGTAGTGTAAGGATAGTTGAGTACTCGATGTGATTGTTTTCTGGAAGATAGAACCGCTAGGATATCGCTTAAACCGAAAACGTTGTCTGTGTGATGGATATGCGTGCTAGAACTGTGCTAGGGCTTTGCATGGAGGGCACGTATAACGGGAATGGTATGCGTCCTGGTCGTCCGGGAGGGTGTGACGAGCCCTCCGGAGTGTGCATAATGGCACGTGTGTGAGGCTCCGGGCCCATGATGTTCTGGAGTGTTTGGGCTTTGGGCCAATAAGCACGAACGGACGTAGATTTTGGGGTGAAGCCCTCGGGCATGCGTGCAAGGTGATATTAGCGTTGGACTTGTAGCTCGTAGTTGTGTGGCATAAGCCGGGATCGCGGGTTCCTAGAAATCCGCCCTCGCTGGGTAATTGTGTTTTGAAACAATTACTCAGACCTCTCTCCCTTTTCCCGTACCCTTTTCTTGCAGGTCCAGATGCGGGATTGATCGATCACTGATGTTATTGGTGAATTTGAATATAAATGAAACGTGCGGGTTCCTGGGACCACAGGCAACTTTTGTTCAATATCTCGTTCTTTTTGTTCCGTCGAGATCACCCATTCTCAATCATACCCTCATGTGCTCACGACTCAAAGTCCTTTTCTCCGTCGTGATGTTCCACACCCCACTGTCCTTCTATGTGCTCGGTATGTTGGAATTATGTCCAGTAATCTATGTACTGTCTCTAGAAAGTAAGAGTATGTCAATGATCAGACATAAGTCATATAATACTGGGGGTCATGATGGCTTGCTAGAGTCCGCTCATGATCTATAAGTCTTGGACTTATTGCCTTTATTATATGATCCCATATGGGTCACACGCCTAAGCTAACAGGAAACTATGAAGGAACGGTACAGCAGAAGTACGGTAAAAGTGCTAGGCATTTAATGTGCTTGGAGAGACAGAAGGGCCTGATTAACTCCAAGGGATTTAATCAGACTGAGAATTGGGCCCAAAAGCCCATGAGAACTAAAAGGAGTTTTAATGAATAAAACTTGACCTAAGCTCTCTAATTCTCCGAACCCTCTGCGCCAACTCTCTCTCTCTTCTGCGCCTCCCTCCTCGTGGTCTAGCAGCCAAATTTCCTTTGTGTGCGTGTGTGAGCCTTTGGAAGAGCTATCCCTTGGTGGTTCTGCTGATCTCTGACCCGTGCCTCTTAATTCCGCTGCATAACAAGGTAACAGGTGAGATCTATTATGTTTCTAATCAAGAGAACCTAGATCTGCATGTTTAGTAGGAAGAATCAATCTGAGAATTGAATCAGGAGACACGAAACTATCCAACAGTGGTATCAGAGCCATTGGTTCTGTGGTTTTTCTTGTTTAGAATCATGTTTAGGATTGTTTAAAGAGGTGTTTTTGAATCAATCTACTGATAAGAGAAAACACTTAAGAAACAAAGAATTAAAACCTAAACAAACAATAAATCGCATGATCCAATCTATATGAATTGGTTTGCGTCGGAGTGTTGATCAGTTTCGGATCACACGTCCGGATCGTTTGATGCACAAACCGATCATGGATCGGCTTGTGTCGACGACACAATCGCGGCAGTTGGACCGGACGACCGAGCGGATCGGATCGATCGATCGCGATCGCTTCCTGCCTCGTCCCGGCATGTCCAGCCTGCTGTCCCGCGTGACCGAGAGCCGAGCTTCGTCCCGGTAGCGTCTCGTCCAGCATCGTCCCGTCCCGAACGATCGTCCCGTCCAGCAGCCGTCCCGATCGTGGATCGCTCGCGTGCTGGCTTGCGGCTAGGTCACGGCCGTGAATGGTTCGTGACCAATTCGGTTCGGTTCGGTTTAAAAATTTATTAAAACTTAAATCGTCTTGGTTTAATAAACAGACTTAATAAATTTATTAAGTTCTGGTTAAACCGGGATAAGAAATCCAAAGTCGAAAAATTGGATTTTGTGCCTAAACCAGTGATTTTCTAATTTGATTTGGTTGGACCAAATAAATTGAGAAAATCCGGTTTAGTAAATAACCGGTTGACAATTGTGGTCATCGTAGTAATTAATTTTGGTTAAGACCAATTTTAATGAACCAGACCGGTTATGTCATTTAATTGGGCAATTGGGTTATGTCTTGGACATGAACCAATTCTTGGGCCTCGGGCCAAGAAGTTAAAACAATTGGGCCAATTATTTGAGTCTTTTCTTCAGAATTAATTTAAAATTTATTTTTATAAAATTATAAAATCGATTTTTAAATTAATAAGTTTCCAAAATTTTGAAATTAGAAAGTTTCTTAAAATAGAAGTTTCTAGATTTGCATGTTTTGGATTTTAGGAAATTTCTATAATTAAAAGTTTCTAATTTTAGAAAGTTTCCAAAATTAGTAGGTTTCCCAAAAAGGAAAGTTTCCCAAAATAGTAATCTTCTATTTTGGGATGAAATTTTAATAAACCTACAAACCTCAAATAATATCAAGCGTTGGATGTCTTGTCCAGTCTATGTCAGCTGTCGAAGCCCATTCAATTGTACTCATGGCCTTACAGTGTGAGGGTGTCTACTTTTGCGTGGGTAAGACGGTTTGTGATTCATAAATGTCATTGGGAGTCCCAGACATTAATGATTACATGACTGTATAGTCTGGTTTTCTTGACTAGGCCATCGGGAGTCCCGGGCCTTGAGACATCAGAGTGGATTGGGCCTCGGGCCCAGATTCACAACCAAGAGTTATATCACGGATATAATTAGCCGAGATAGGGCTTACCGATATAAGCTAAGGTCGGGTGACGGCCAGTGGCCCACTTTGATCTTAGTTATATGTGGATCTTGGAATCATTATATTCTATTGAGGGTAACTGATGTTATTGAATATAATGCGAGATTAATCATATTAAGTATAATGCGAGATTAATCATATTGAACATATTAACTAAAATCATTTTATCTTAATTTTCAGTTATGACTAGCACAAACAATCAAAACACTTTCTCGATCCGGTCTGTCCTTGAGATGGACAAACTGAACGGATCAAATTTCTTGACTTGGTCGCGGAACCTGAGGCTAGTCCTCAGGCAGGAGAGAAAGGATTATGTCCTTGAGAGAGCTCTCCCCGTGAGGATCGGGTTCAATGCCTCTCATGCAGTATATGATGCTTGGAATAAGCATTATAATGATGCGGTAGATGTGCGTGGTCTAATGTTGGCTACCATGGACTCAGATTTGCGGAAGCAATATGAAAACATGGAGTCGCCAATAGAGATGATCAGCAGCCTGAAATTGAAATTTCAGGAGCAGGTAAGAGTGGAGAGATACCAGTTGGTTAAGTCTCTCACTAGCTGCAAGCTACCAAATGATCATCCAGTAAGTCCTCATATCAGTAAAATGATAGGTTATATTGATAACCTGAGGAAACTGGATTATCCAGTTAGCCAAGAATTGGCAACTGAGATCATTCTGCAGTCACTGCCGTCAAGCTATGATAAGTTCAGAAGGAACTATATCAAGAAAGGCTTAACGAAGACGCTGACTGAACTGCATGATATGCTCAAGGCAGTTGAGCCAAACGTGAAGAGTACCCAGTATAATCTCATAATGGAGAAGGGTGGGTTTATTAAACCTAGTGCTGACAAGGGTGAAGACAAAGTTGTCCAGATTTTGAATCATGGCAAGCGTGTGTCTTCTGAGCCCAAGTCAAATACCTCTTACGTTGGTAAGTGCTGCTACTGTAAAGAGACAGGGCATTGGAAGAGAGATTGCATTAAATTCATGGAAGATGATGAGGAGTTAAAGTTGATGTATGAGACTACTTCCTCAGGTATTCATGTTATCACTTCAAGTTCTACCTTAAAGGTATTGGATACTAGTTGTGGCACTGATATTTGTAGTAATATGCAGAGCCTAAGCAACAGTAGAATGTTGAAGGAAGGACAAGTGGATCTACATGTCTGGAAGGAGCTATGGACGCTGCCTCAGCCGTGGAGTTTTCACTTGTAGATGCCTTTGAGGCTTGGTTTTATTAAGTAATTGCTACAATGTACCTGCTTAAGCAGAGTTGTTTTTCATTTTCTTGTACGAATTTGAATGTTTTTCATTTTGATAAAAGACAAGTTTTTGTTCTTTTGATCTTAATGAAATATTAATTGTAGCACCCTATTCAAGGAATGAGTTTTATATCTTAAACCAAAGAGTGCCTAAATGTAACATAAATACCAAATTGGTTTAAATCTGATGAATTAAACCTGATTTTTCTTGGCATAAAAGTCTTGGTCACATAGAGTAAGTCGGATTCAGAAATCCCATAGTTATGCACTATTGGGCTCATTTGATCGGATATCTTATGAGACTTGAATTCTGTTTACTGGACCAAAAGGCAAAGGGCCCATCTTAGCCGAGCTAGAGAAAGGCCCAAAGGCTTATTGGAGATTGAACATACTCATGTATGTGGTCCGATGAGCAGTAATGCCAAAGAAAATTTCATGTACTTCATTGTCTCTACTGATTACTTCAATGAGTAAGACTGTGTTCATTTGATGAGACACAAGTCGGAATTCTTTGACATGTTCGAAAGAGTTCCAGAATGAGGTATAGAATCTGAGTGACAGAAGTATTAAGACTCTGGATTAGATCACGAGTGAGAATACTTGAGTCATTAATGGTGTGATCATCTGATTGAGTGTGAAGTAGTTTCACAGCTCATTTCTCCTGAAAACCTGGAGGTGTTTCTGTGAGAAAGAGTCAGATCTTATCAGAAATGATTAAACATGAGTCACACGAATCTTCCATGATATTTTGTTAAAATAACGCTCTAGAAATATCTAAGTTTACGCTAAAATAGTTCCACCAATATCAGTTGAAAGACACCACGTAAATGTGGATTGGAATCGATCCAAATTCGTCTTTACTGAGTATTTGTAGTTGAGCTACTTCGCTGGTTGTCCTAGGGAAACCAAGGCTTGTTATCTTTTACGTCCATTCTGTTTTCAAGAAGGGAAGTTACTTTCCAAGAAGAACAGTGGGAGTAAAAGTATGACTCGAAGAAATTCGACAAATACAGGTGGCTGCTCAACCTGTTGAGGGAGAGCAGCGGAAGGATTTACAGATTTCTGTAGAATCTACACCTGTGGAGCCTGAAGTTCGCAGATATGAAAGAATCAGTCACTAATCCGAGAGTGAATTCTCGTCATTAGTTGAACCTGATGATCATTGAAAGTTCGCATGATCTGATGATCATTGAAAGCGACAAATCTGCGAAACTCAAAGAAGCGAAAGTGAGCCCGGACTCCGGAAAATTTACATTTTGTGTAAGTTAGCTTCATCGATCCATTCATGGATGGAAGCAAACATATCGGAGTTGGAATCTTCGTTCTGTTGAAGTAGTCAAGGTTTTGACTTAAACAGGAACGAAATGGAACTGTGCGTTTACTAAAAGATAAGTGGGAGCAATATTGCATTTCTCATAGTGTATGTCGATGACATACTGATTCTCGGATATAACGTCCCAATGCTGCAGTCGGTAAAGGACTGGCTTGGGAGTTGGTTTAATGATTGACATGGGTAAAGCCACGTATGTTCTTGGATTTTGGATCTAAAGATAGAGATCCAAAAGAGCTGTAGGACAATGTCAGGACTCTTAAATTGACAAAGTCCTACACGTTTTCAGCAATCCAAGAAGGGTTTTATGCCAATGTCACATGGCATTACGTTAAGCAAGAAACAGTATCCTACGATATCTGCTAAGCTTGAATGCATGGATGAGATTCCATATGCGTCGGCAATTGGATCTATCATATATGCCATGACACGTACTTGTTTTGATATTGCTTTAATGTTAAGCAAGACAAGTAAAAGACCAGTCAAATCCAGCAAAGAATCGCTGGATTGCCGTAAAGAATATCCTAAAGTATTTGAGGAATACTAAGGATAAGTTCTTGATTTACGGAGAAAGTGAGGTGCTACGAGTCGGTAGAGTCTGAAAGGCATGCTTCCAACGGACAAAGATGATTTCCGGTCACAGTCCGGTTATATCTTGTGTCTATCTGGCGGTGCAAGGCACTGTTGCTGACTCCATGACTTAAGCTGAACATTTCGCAGCTTGAGAAGCGGCGAAAGAGGTTGTTTGGAAAGAAGAGTTCGTCACTGAACTTGATGTGATTCCCAGCATAGATGAGACTATCTGCACATCAGAGGTCCAAACACCTTGAGGATAGTTATAACCTATTCCGTGAGATAAATGACAGAGATGTTAAGTAGATCAGCAAGTTTCAACGAATGAGAACGTTGCTAATCTATTAACGAAGCCACTCCTTAGGCCTAAGCACGAGTCGCGGACTGTTGCTGTAGGATGAGTGAAATTAAGATGTAGTCTTAATTTCAGTGGGAGTTTGTAAAGGGCTTTATTTAGTTATTTGATATGTTCTTGTAAAACATTTTATGATGTTTAATGAAATTATTATTTCAAAATTATTTTAACTGTGATGAAATAATCGTTCCAAAATGATATGAACCATTTTATAGGTCATCGAAGTAAATGACTTGATCTTGAGTCATCAAAGTCATTTAGCTTGATCATGAGACCCTATATTTGATAGATGGCTTATATCATCCTGTCCCTAGTCGAAGGTTGTTGAAATTGGAACACCAACAACCGTGTGAGACTAGATTGGTACGTGACTTATGACAAAGTCTCAGGATGTCATAGATGCACGGCATCAAAGTCAGTACATAGGTGTATGTTGGGGTACATACGACCGGACAAGACCCGCTTATAAGAACTCTTCAGGATATTTATATCTGTGTCATAAGAGATTCTTACTACGACTATAGAGTATAGTCCTTAGACCTGAGTTCGCATGCATGTGACTGCACATGAACTAATGCACTTTGATCATTGTCTAATGCTGTCGTTAAGCGATAGTTATAAGGACCTTGTTTGGGTGTATTATGAAATGAGTAGTTTACAGTGATGGAACAAGACGGGATTTGTCCCTCCAATATAAATGGAGTGAATATCTCTAGGCCAATCGAAGATTTAATACTGGAAAATGCATGGCCATGCTCAAACGGACTGTCCCGAGTCGTTTGGATTGTCAGTATCAAATCAGAGTCCGATGAACAAGATTAGGCTTTATAAGGATGACACTCATCTTGCCTTATGACTAATCGAGATATTGAGACAAAAGGATTATGAATACAGAGATTCCAGTTCAAGTGGGAGATTGTTGGAATTATGTCCAGTAATCTCTGTACTGTCTCTAGAAAGTAAGAGTATGTCAATGATCAGACATAAGTCATATAATACTGGGGGTCATGATGGCTTGCTAGAGTCCGCTCATGATCTATAAGTCTTGGACTTATTGCCTTTATTATATGATCCCATATGGGTCACACGCCTAAGCTAACAGGAAACTATGAAGGAACGGTACAGCAGAAGTACGGTAAAAGTGCTAGGCATTTACTGTGCTTGGAGAGACAGAAGGGCCTGATTAACTCCAAGGGATTTAATCAGACTGAGAATTGGGCCCAAAAGCCCATGAGAACTAAAAGGAGTTTTAATGAATAAAACTTGACCTAAGCTCTCTAATTCTCCGAACCCTCTGCGCCAACTCTCTCTCTCTTCTGCGCCTCCCTCCTCGTGGTCTAGCAGCCAAATTTCCTTTGTGTGCGTGTGTGAGCCTTTGGAGGAGCTATCCCTTGGTGGTTCTGCTGATCTCTGACCCGTGCCTCTTAATTCCGCTGCATAACAAGGTAACAGGTGAGATCTATTATGTTTCTAATCAAGAGAACCTAGATCTGCATGTTTAGTAGGATGAATCAATCTGAGAATTGAATCAGGAGACACGAAACTATCCAACACGGTACACTATGTCCTTTGCAGTAATGAATGAGTCCTTCTCTGCTCTTCACGTCTTTCCTCCTTGGTCTTCACCGCGTTCCTCTAATCTCTCTTACTTTGGATTCACAATATCACCAGCTTAACCGATCTTGATATGTCCTTTCCTTGCTCGGTATTTACATTACCGAAATGTAATCCCTTGCACCTTGGTTAGCTGCTCCTAGATAGTGATTATCCTAATCACTTCTCTAGCTGGTAAATCTTACTTGGCGATCCTCTTCGCTGTCCAGTCTTTGTCCACATCCTGGTCTTCACTCTCGTTCGTCTTCGGTTTCTCCTTGACGACCGTCTTTACTGTCCTAATCTTCCCGATCTCTTGATCCTTCTTGCGGTCTTAATTGATCCTTCAATGTCTTCAGGCCATCTCTTTATCAGTGAACTCCGGACCTTCTTTCCATCACCTAGAACGTTTGGACTCTTCTTCTTCTTGCTGCACATTCTCTTCTTCAGTCTTAGTATCATTTCCCTTCGGTCCAACAATCTCCGTTCTTCCTTGACCGTTTGTTGCTCCTTAAACCCATGATTTTGATCCACTCCTTTCTTGCTTCGACCCGCCTTCGGTTACACCACCATTTGACCCATCTACCACCATACGACTCCACTATTAGTAGCTTGGGATTATCTCTTGTGCCGCACACCCAACCAGCAGCACACAACAAATTCCTTTCCATGTGTCTTCGTTGCTTGGTTCATGATTGTATTCCGTTGCTTGGTTCATGGCAAGACTTCAATGACCATAACCTCCTCCGTTCTGACCTCGGTAAAGACTCTCCTAAGTCTTTCCGTGATCACGCATAACTATTAGTTCAGACTGCCCCGGTGTAAACTCCTCTTCTTTAGCACTACTGCACATTCAATCCGTCTCATCGCCATTAGTATCCACTAGTTCAGCTGCTTGCGTGAACTCTTCTCCCTCGTTGCCATTACTTGTTAAGGCTGTCACTGTTGCTCCTGCTTCACTTCCCTTGTGAAAGAGTAGCACCATTACGTCCTCTGTAATCATGAGTATTGATCATCACTCCTTCCTGACACTCGTCTTAGTCTTGATCACCCATTAACTCTTTTCCTTGCCAACTGATCCTCCTGATCAATGGCCTCCACAAACTAACTCTGGCCACTCTCCCTGAAATGTCATCTCCACAAGAACACTTCTGGCCGATCTCCCTAAATCTGATCCGCTGATCCGTTGGTTTAAAAAAACTGTCCGCTGAACGATCTCCCTGATCTTCAGCTTCTCTTGCACCATCACTGAGCCGTTCACGAGCTATGCGACCAACCGGTATCAAGGTTTACAGGGTTTTGGTTCGGGTAACAGGTTTTAGGATCTTGTTTTCCTAAGACCTTATAACCCTACAATCCTAAGGTTTTCAGGAACTCTTTCCGAGAAAACCTACGGATTCTCACACCAAACCCAAAACCAACATAGGAAGCTACCGACATGCTAGAAACAATAACCACCTTGTTATTTTCCTACGCATTCGGTCCCACTTAACTTCCTAACAGACCCTGGTTTCATATTATAATCAGCATATAATATAAACCACTCATCACACAACAACATGCCAACACACAATCACACAACAACGTGCTAAACTCAATCACACACAAAAGAGAGTTAGCACCCAAACGTACCTGACTCGAGATCTTAAAAAGATCATGGAGGCTTAAACCTACACTCTAAAAATTACCTCCCTTTGGCCGCACTTTCTCGGTCCGCTCCATCTCCATCGTCCTGACGATCCATGTGGATAGTGGGCTCCTTGGCTTACCTCCGTTCAGTCTGAATCTCTCCACTGCATCGAACAAAAGGTAATCCTAAACCCACCTACCCATCTATCGTTGGACATACCGGTTTCCTAATGTTGTGAGTGCGACCCCTTTAACTCGATAAAACCTTTGAAAACACGAGTTCCAAGAGCATGATCATGAACCATGCTCTGATAGCACCATATGTAATACCCCCGACCCGTTTTATGGACAAAAGACGGTCGGAGATGTCACAATGGTCGAATAACGCGAACGTTCCAGCCGTCCCCGTGCTCAGGCCGGCCCATCCGTGATATCCGACTAACCTCTTGGTCATAGCCTAAGGCTTGACAACTGATATGCTCAGAGTTTAATCCCAAGAGTTACACTGTAAGTGCACAGACGTGACTAGTAGTATATAGAAGTCGAATCCAGAGAGACTCAAGAATCGTACGATAGACTATATAATGTCGAATTAAGCTAGGTGAACAAAAGAATAAAGTAGTAAACAAAGCAATAAAGTAAATCAAGCGGTGTGTGTGATCAATAAACGAAGCAACTGGTCAAGGGAGTTCTCAGGAAATCAGGAATACAAGCTAATCTATCAATCAGGATCGAATTAAGAACTGTTCTAGAACTAGAATCACAGAAGCATAAGAAACCAACTTTCGTTGCAAGTATTATCTATGTCTAGCAACCTAGAAAACCAACTTTCGTTGCGAATTCTAGAGATCCTAAACATGCATTAATCTCAAGTTCTTTCGTTCACAATTGTCCTAATATAAATTTCTTTGCGAATAGTCAAATTGCACATCTAGGTTCTTTCTAGTTAATTAACCAACTGTCGTTGGGGGGAAATCAACCTAACATCATAAATCTGGGTAGGAAATTCAGATTTAAGCATTAAGAACAACTTTAGATGAAGAACTAGAAAGTATGAATCCCTACAGATTGATCAACCTATAATTCCTTAAAATCTCTAATGAGAATCTCTAAACCTAACAAGTAAACTACTCAGACATGGCAATCATAACCAAAGACATGATGAATAGAAAACCAAATATCATAAAAGAAGTAAAGAAACAGGGGTTCGAAATCTCTTCTCTGTTGAGTACAAGACCAGCCCTAAAATATCAATCTCTAATGGAATAAAACTTAGCCTAGACAAGGGCTTACAACCCTTAATATAATAGTTAAACATGTTTTGGGCTTCTTCGTAATTATGAGAAATATTTGGGCCAAGCTGCAAAAATCCAAAACCTTCATTAACTCGTGAGAATTGTCGGACCACGATGTGTGTCGATCGACGCCTAGGCCACGTCGATCGATGGTGAGCTCGATTCTCGCCAGTGACTTCATCTTCTCGCACAAATTCTCCAAATAGCTCCAGAATGCGCCATAATGTCCAAATCTGCTCCAAACGTACCTATACCTATAAAACACATAAAAGGACTCCAAAACATACTAAAAGACTCAATAACAAAGACTTATATCATGGTAAAAAGCCCTAAAACCATGATATATAAACTCCCCCACACTTAGCTTTTGCTTGCCGTCAAGAAAATAGAAAGCCAAGATCAGGAGAAGAAGTTTGAAAACTTCAGAAACTCATTTCACGTCGAAGTGCTACACTCATATTCCCCTTAGTAATCCACATGAAAATGAACCTGCAGACATCAAGACCAACATGTACTTCCCCCACACTTAGCAATTGTCCTAAGTAAACTCCACAATCACATTCAGATCATTCAAATTCACCATACTGACTTCTGTAATCTAAATAAGTGTGGTCTCACCTAGGGAGTATCAATCAAGGAACACATGGACTCTTACTCTGTTAGCACATGACCACCATACTATCATTTTCTGGTTCCTTTCTTCTCCTTTTCCTTCCTTAGAAACTGATTTCTCCCATTGAGTATCATTTTATTTTTTCTATCAGTGCTTTTCCCGCATTGGAGTGTACATTGGACACAATCCATGGATGCACAGGAGGTAATAGGGGTCTCTACCACTCCCTCGACCACTTCGAAGCTACTAGCTTATCCTCAGTCTATCTCTTTTTCTTTTTTCTTCCAAGGAAGGGGAGAAGGGAACCATACTTAGACAGGTTTACAAGCTGTGTCAGAACTAACAGAGGAATCCGACTCAAAGTATACCAAGCCCCTAGGTGAGAAAAATTAAGTCAGGTTAAGGGTGAAGTCAGTAATGGATTCTCTAAATACCTGAAGTGATATGGGCGTCCTCAGTAGGCTGGTCTGTGTTGGGTTTTCTAATAGTCATAGATCATCTGCAAACTCATCCATTGGTCACTTAGGTTCCTACAAGTGTAGTGATTGTTGGAAGTTTCGGTTGATCCTGATTCAATTCTCATATTGATATCAACCTAAACATGCATTAGATCTAGGTGTTCTTATTTAGAATCATATGATCTCACCTTTTACCTGTTTGTTTGGCAGCGGAATTGAGAACAGGTCAATGATCAGGGAGATACACCGAGAGATGGATCCTCCAAAGGCTCACACACGCAATCGCCGGAAACTGGCTGCTAGACCACAAGGAGGCTGGCGCAGAGAGAGGAGAGAGGCGCGGCTAGGGTTGGGTTAAGGGAGAAGAGAATTGGCTTTTAGTCATTTAAAAGCCTTCTCTTTCCCTTTTGGGCTTTTGGGCCCAATCTGATTAAATTCCATTTAATCAGACCCATTAGTCTTTCTCTCTTAGTACGACAAATGCCTAGCACTTTTGTCGTACTTCTGCTAGGCCGTTCCAACATTATTTCCTGCTAGCTTAAGCGTGTGACCCATATGGGATCATACAATAAAGGCAATAAGTCCAAGACTTATAGATCATGAGCGGACTCTAGCAAGCCATCATGACCCCCAGCATTGTATGACTTATGTCTGATCACTGACATACTCTTACGTTATAGAGACAGTACAGAGATTGCTGGACACAATTCCAACAATCTCCCACTTGAACTGGAATCTCTGTATTCATAATCCCTTTCGTCTCAATATCTCGATTAGTCATAAGGCAAGATTAGTGTCATCCTTATAAAGCCTAATCTTGTTCATCGGACTCTGATTTGATACTGACAATCCAAACGACTCGGGAAAGTCCGTTTGAGCATGGCCATGCGTTTTCCAGTATTCAAATCTCCGATTGGCCTAGAGATATTCACTCCATTTATATTGGAGGGACAAATCCCATTTTGTTCCATCACTGTAAACTACTCACTTCATGATGTACCCAAACAAGGTCCTTATAGCTATCGCAGAACTATAGCGTTAGACAATGATCAAAGTGCATCAGTCCATATGCAGTCACATGCATGCGAACTCAGGTCTAAGGACTATACTCTATAGTCGTAGTAAGAATCTCTTATGACACAGATATAAATATCCTGAAGAGTTCTTATAAGCGGGTCTTGTCCGGTCGTATGTTCCCAACATACACCTATGTACTGACTTTGATGCCGAGCATCTATGACACACTGAGACTTTGTCATAAGTCACGTACCAATCCAGTCTCACACGGTTGTTGGTGTTCCAGTTTCAACAACCTTCGACTAGGGACATGATGATATAAAACATTTATCAAATATAGGATCTCATGATCAAGCTAAATGACTTCGATGACTCAAGATCAAATCATTTACTTCGATGACCTATAAAATGGTTCATATCATTTTGGAACGATTATTTCATCACAGTTAAAATAATCTTGAAATAATAATTTCATTAAAACATAGAATAATGTTTTACAAGAACATATCAAATAACTAAAATAAAGCTCACAAAACTCCCACTCAAATTTAGATTACATTTCAATGTTTCTAATGCCTACAGCTTCAGTCAGGAACTCGAGCTTAGGCCTTGGGAGTGGCTTTGTCAACGGATCAGCGACGTTATCATCTGTCGGAACTCGGCTGATCTTGACTTCCTTTCTATTAATGATGTCACGTATCAAGTGATATCTTCTTTGAACATGCTTGGATTTCTGGTGTGATCTTGGTTCCTTTGCCTGAGCTATAGCACCATTGTTGTCACAAAACAGTGCCAGAGGCTCAGCCGCATCTGGTATCACACCTAGTTCCATAATGAACTTTCGTATCCAAACAGCTTCCTTCGCTGCTTCTGAGGCGGCGATATATTCAGCTTCCGTAGTGGAATCAGCAACGGTGTCCTGCTTGGAGCTTCTCCAACTTACTGCACCGCCATTCAGACAAAAGACATAACCGGACTGTGACCGGAAATCATCTGTGTCTGTCTGGAAACTTGCGTCCGTGAATCCACTGACTTTAAGCACATCACTTCCACCGTACACTAAGAACTTGTCCTTAGTATGTCTTAGATACTTCAAGATGTTCTTTACGGCAATCCAATGGTTTTCACCTGGATTTGACTGGTATCTACTCGTCATGCTCAATGCGTAAGCAACATCAGGACGAGTACAGATCATGGCATACATGACAGATCCTATTGCAGATGCATAAGGAATATTCTTCATGCGCTCAAGCTCAGCAGCCGACGTAGGGCTCTGCTTCTTGCTTAGCGTTGTGCCATGTACCATTGGCGTGAAGCCCTTTTTGGAATCTTTCATGCTGAATCTTTGTAGGACTTTGTCAATGTATGAGTCTTGACACAAGCCTATCAGCCTCTTAGGTCTATCCCGATAGATCCTAATTCCAAGAACGTATGCGGCTTCACCCATGTCTTTCATGGAAAAACAACTTCCAAGCCAGTCTTTTACAGACTTCAGCATTGGAATGTCGTTTCCGAGAAGCAGTATGTCATCAACATACAGAATAAGAAAAACGATTTTGCTCCCACTAGTTTTCTTATACACGCATTGTTCTTCTTCGTTTCTGATAAAGTCAAATTGCTTGATCGCTTCATCAAAACGAAGATTCCAGCTCCTCGATGCTTGCTTCAATCCATAAATGGATTTATGAAGTTTGCATACTTTCCCAGCATTCTTTGGATCTATGTAACCGTCAGGTTGCGTCATATACACATCCTCTTCCAGAATACCATTCAGGAAGGCGGTTTTCACGTCCATCTGCCAAATTTCATAATCATGAAAAGCTGCAGTTGCTAGTAGAATCCGAATAGATTTCATCATAGCCACCGGTGAATAGGTTTCATCGTAGTCCACACCGTGAACTTGTCTGAAACCTTTTGCCACCAACCTGGCTTTATAAATCTGGACATTTCCATCCACGTCAATCTTCTTCTTGAAGATCCATTTGCACTCGATGGCTTTTACACCAACGGGTAAGTCAACCAACGAAAATACTTGGTTGACCGACATGGAGTCCATTTCGGAATCAGTGGCCTTGCGCCACTTAGAGGAATCTGGGCCCATCATGGCTTGATTGAAGTTCGATGGTTCATCACCATCAATGATCAAAAGATCATGACAGTCAGTCACGAGGAATCCCTGATATCTCTCGGGTTCGTGACGGATCCTCCCGGATCTTCGAACTTCAGGTACTACAGGTTCAGGCTCTACAATTTCTTGTAGATCCTCCTGCTGCTCTTCCTCATTAGGTTGAGCAGTATCCTGTTCATCTTGAATTTCTTCAAGCAGTACCTTACTCCCACTGCCTTTCTTAGAGAGAAACTCTCTCTCAAGAAAGTTACAATCCCGGGCAACAAAGATCTTGTTCTCGGAACGTAGATAGAAGTAATAAGCCTTGGTTTCCCGTGGATAACCAATGAAGTAACATTTGTCAGATTTTGGTGTAAGCTTGTCTGAGATTAATCTCTTGACATAGGCTTCACAACCCCAAATTCTGAGATAAGACAGCACTGGAGCCACTCCAGTCCATAATTCATATGGTGTCTTTGCTACTGCTTTTGATGGCGCTCTGTTTAATGTGAACACTGCTGTTAGCAGAGCATATCCCCAAAGGGATATTGGAAGGTCTGTGTGACTCATCATAGATCGAACCATATCCAATAAGGTCCGATTTCTCCTCTCAGACACACCATTCCATTGAGGTGTTCCAGGAGGAGTGAGTTGGGATACGATCCCACACTCTCTCAGATGATCACTGAATTCTTGGCTTAAGTATTCTCCTCCTCGGTCGGACCGAAGAGCCTTAATGCTTTTGCCAAGTTGGTTCTGTACTTCATTTTGGAATTCTCTGAACTTCTCAAAAGATTCAGACTTATGTTTCATTAAATAAACATATCCATACCTACTGAAATCATCAGTAAAGGTAATGAAGTACTGATAGTTTCCTCTTGCATTAGTGGACATTGGGCCACACACATCAGTGTGTATCAGGCCCAATAAGTCACTGGCCCTCTCGTTAGGTTTATTAAAGGGGGCCCGTGTCATTTTGCCCATCATGCAGGATTCGCATTTCTCACATGACTCAAAGTCAAATGAGCCAAGAAGTCCATTCGAATGGAGCCTCTTGATGCGTTTCTCGCTGATGTGCCCTAAACGACAATGCCATAGAAACGTTCGGTTTTCCTCATTAGGTTTAAACCGTTTTGTATTAATGTTATAAATTGGCGCGGATTGATCGAGTATGTAAAGCCCATTCGTAAGAGGGGCAGAACCATAGAACAAATTGTTGCGATTGAAGGAACATAATTTATTCTTAACTGAAAAATCATAACCTTCCAAATCCAACAAAGAAATTGAAATAATATTTCTGCTTATAGCAGGTACAAAATAACAATTATTAAGTTCTAAAATCAATCCCGAAGGTAAAGACAACAAGTAAGTTCCTACAGCTAGTGCTGAAACTTTCGCTCCATTCCCAACTCGTAGTTCCACTTGTCCTTGCTTCAGCCTTCTACTGTTGCTGAGTGCCTGCATATTAGTACAAATATGAGCCCCACAACCAGTATCCATGACCCATGAGGTATTATCAGAAGTAGTTGTATTGACTTCTATAACAAAAATACCTGATGAAGAAGTCTCGAAAGTCTTCTTCTTTAATTCCTTTAGACCTTCCTGGAATTTCTTGCAATCTCTTCTCCAATGCCCCAGTTCTTTGCAGAACCTGCACATGTCAGTAGGCCCAGCCTTGGACTTGGGCTTGGGCTTTGGCGTGTCTGAGTCCACGACTTGGACACCCTTGGCCTTTCCCTTATCCTTAGCAGAAGACTTCTTAAACCCCTTGCCCTTTTGTACCATAAGTACATTGGGGTCCTTGGCGGTTTTCTTCAAGTTGGGCTCTGCAGTCTTGAGCATTCCGTGAAGCTCAGGCAGTGTCTTACTCAAGCCATGCATGTTAAAGTTCAGAATGAACTGATCATAGCTTGCAGGTAAAGACTGCAGAATGATGTCGCAGGCAAGTTCCTGGCTGATTGGGCAGTCGAGTTTGTGAAGATGATCGAGATAACCCATCATCTTCAACACATGAGGACTCACTGCCGCATTCGCAGCCAACTTACAGTCCAAGAGGTTCTTAACTGTCTGGAACCTCTCGGTCCTAGCCTGCTCCTGAAAAAGCGATTTCAGGCTTGCCATGATCTCGATTGGAGACAATACACTTTCGAACTGCTTTTGCAGCTCTGGAGTCATTGTCACCAACATCAGGCAATAAACATCATTTTCATCTGACGAATGCTTTTCCCAAGCATTGTGCAGAGTCCTGGCAGCATTGGCAAGAGGCCTCTCGGGGAGGGGATCTCGAAGGACGTAATCCTTCTTCTCCTGCTTGAGGACCAGCCTCAAGTTCCTTGACCATGTCAGGAAGTTCGTTCCAGTCAGCTTCTCCTTCTCGAGAACAGACCGGATCGAGAACGTGTTTTGTGTGCTTGTAGTAGTCATATCTGAAATATATAAATAAAAAGGTTATTAGTTATATGTTCAAAATGATTAATCTCGTATTAAAGTATAATATGATTAATCATGCATTATATTCAATAACCTAAGTTACCCTCAATAGAATATAATGATTCCAAGATCCACATATAACTAAGATCAAAGTGGGCCACTGGCCGTCACCCAACCTTAGCTTATATCGGTAAGCCCTATTTCGGCTAATTATATCCGTGATATAACTCTTGGTTGTGAATCTGGGCCCGAGGCCCAATCCACCCTGATGTCTCAAGGCCCGGGACTCCCGATGGCCTAGTCAAGAAAACCGGACTATACAGTCATGTAATCATTAATGTCTGGGACTCCCAATGACATTTATGAATCACAAACCGTCTTACCCACGCAAAAGCAGACATCCTCACACTGTAAGGCCATGAATGCAATTGAATGGGCTTTGACAGCTGACATAGCCTGGACAAGACATCCAACGCTTGATATTGTTTGAGGTCCGTAGGTTTATTAAAATCATTCCCAAAATAGAAGATTACTATTTCGGGAAACTTTCTATTTATGGAAACCTACTATTTTTAGAAACTTTCTAAAATTGGAAACTTTCTAAAACCGGAAACTTTCTAACTTTAGAAACTTCTTTAAAATCCAAAACCTGCAAATTCAGAAAATTCTATTTTAAGAAACTTTCTAATTTCAAAATTTCGGAAACTTTAATTTAAAACGACTTTATAATTTTATAAAATAGTTTTTAAATTAATCTGAAGAAAGACTCAATTAACTGGCCCAATTGTTTTAACTTCTTGGCCCGAGGCCCAAGAATTGGTCCATGTCCAAGACATGACCCAATTGTCCAATTAATTGACATAACCGGTCTGGTTCATTAAAACTGGTCTAACCAAGTTTTAATTACTACGATGACCACAATTGTCAACCGGTTATTTACTAAACCGGAATTTCTCAATTTATTTGGTCCAACCAAATCAAATTAGAAATTCCTGGTTTAGGCACAAATCCAATTTTCGACTTTGGATTTCTTATCCTGGTTTAACCAGACTTAATAAAATTATTAATCTGTTTATTAAACCAGAACGTAGATTTTAATTAAATTTTAAACCGAACCACCTAACCGAGATTGAACCGGCCCATCACACTCAAACCCTAACCGTTCGAAACTTGTCCAAGCCGCAAGCCACCATGCTTGGCCGAGACGCGATCGAGACGGTTTGGAGGCGTGATCGGGACGTTCGTTCGGTGTGCTCGGGACGGGATGGACGATCGCAGCTTGCTCGCACGTCATGCGATCGCCGAGCGATCGTGATGCAGGACAACGCTGGCGATCGGGACGATGCCGAGACCGAATGCACGCGATCGCCAAGCGACCGTGATCGAGCTCTCTCGCGCATCATCCAACGATCGGGACGATCGCAACGCATCCACGCGATACGACCCGTCCGTGCGATCCATCCGGCCGTGATGATCAACCGGCCAAGCCGATCGATTTCTTCACTCGGCCGATCGCAAACCTGAGTCATATAGCTCAGTTTGCGATCTGATTTAGTGTGTTTAGGGTTCTAATTTGTTTCTTAATGTTTTATCTTATCAGTAATTGATTCAAAAACAATTCTAAACAGATTAAACAACCTAAACATGAATCTAAAACAAGAAACCTACAGAACCAATGGCTCTGATACCACTGTTGGAAGTTTCGGTTGATCCTGATTCAATTCTCATATTGATATCAACCTAAACATGCATTAGATCTAGGTGTTCTTATTTAGAATCATATGATCTCACCTTTTACCTGTTTGTTTGGCAGCGGAATTGAGAACAGGTCAATGATCAGGGAGATACACCGAGAGATGGATCCTCCAAAGGCTCACACACGCAATCGCCGGAAACTGGCTGCTAGACCACAAGGAGGCTGGCGCAGAGAGAGGAGAGAGGCGCGGCTAGGGTTGGGTTAAGGGAGAAGAGAATTGGCTTTTAGTCATTTAAAAGCCTTCTCTTTCCCTTTTGGGCTTTTGGGCCCAATCTGATTAAATTCCATTTAATCAGACCCATTAGTCTTTCTCTCTTAGTACGACAAATGCCTAGCACTTTTGTCGTACTTCTGCTAGGCCGTTCCAACATTATTTCCTGCTAGCTTAAGCGTGTGACCCATATGGGATCATACAATAAAGGCAATAAGTCCAAGACTTATAGATCATGAGCGGACTCTAGCAAGCCATCATGACCCCCAGCATTGTATGACTTATGTCTGATCACTGACATACTCTTACGTTATAGAGACAGTACAGAGATTGCTGGACACAATTCCAACAGTGATCTCCTCAAAACGTCATTCTTTCCTACTCACTTGACTCAATAAAACAGATTGGATTGACTCTTAAGAAACAGAAAACGGTGCGTTAGTAGCTTCCTCCCCCACACTTGAACAACACTGTCCGCAGTGTTATAGAAGCTTGGGCTCGGTGAGAACAAGAATCAGATGGAACAGAAGGAAAAAGGGTCCGAACACTTACCTGTCGTCGGCTTGTGTCGATCGATGCTCATGACTGCATCGATCGATGCTCGCGGTTTTCAGAATAACCGCCGCATAAACCGTAATCGACACGGTATAGTAACCCATATGAGACCTCTGCGTCAATCGACACTCAGGAACGTGTTGATCGACGCAGGGGGATTCCGACCTGTTCTCACGCCTTAACACACCAAAACAAGAAAAATCAAACTAATCAAAATCAAAACGAAAAATAAAAGAAAGAACAGACCTACTAGTGGATTTTCTCCCACTCAGCGCTGATTTTAAGTCATTAGCTTGACTATGGGAAAGAGAATCGGACTTATGGTGGATTCAACGGAGGCTTGGAGTGCCTCTGTGAATGTCTCCTCATCCAAGGTGGTGTATAAGCAGTCGGATCATGAGATTTTCCAAGGAAGGAGAGAATGGAACCAGGGTGGGAGCGAAGCGTGGGTGGGATACTGCGTTTTCCTGCGCTCACAGCTGATGGATTAGGAGGTTTAAGTTTAGAGGAGTCATACCTTTGCTTTGGTGGAGGAGAGATGTCTGGAGCTTTCTGCTTAGTAACAGTTGTAGGCTCTGAAGATGTTAGAACAGGTTTAGGATGAACCGCCATCTTCTCTTCTCCAATTTGAATCTCTGGTTCCACCTCAACACTGAAGCTATGTCCAGCAATGGTGGATTTCTGCAGCTTATCCATCTTGAACTGCAAAGGCTTATCTCCCATGTGGAGATCAATCAGACCATTTATCACATCAATCACTGCTCCAGCAGTAGCTAAGAAAGATCTACCGAGCAGCAGAGGATCATTCGGTTCAACAGCATACTTTAGCACCACAAAGTCTGTTGGAATCAAGTAGTTTCCAACTCTGATAGGAATGTCTTCTAAGACTCCTTCTGGAAACCTTTTTGATCGATCAGCTAGGATACGAGAGATCTTAGTAGGCTGGAAATCCATCAGACCCAATCTCACAGCCACAGAGTATGGCATGAGATTCACACCAGATCCTAAATGACACGTAGAATGCTTGAAGTTTTCCTTAAAGATGGAATAGTCTAGCACAAAGACTCCTGGGTCTGGAAGCTTCTCTGGGATCTGAATCAGCTTATTTTCCATCACTGCTTTGTAATTAGCTTCGTCTAGCTCCTGTTCATCCTATTCTTAGGAGCTTTAGGATAGGGCAAAGGAGGCTTATAGACTCGTTCAGGGACAGTTGCAGGTTTCTGGACTCGTCTGGAGTCAGTGTCGATCGATGCATTAGGAGTGTCGATCGACACATGGCGATTAAGAGCATGTTCATCCTTCGTATCGGCTATGCGTCGATCGATGCTCGGCGCAGACAGAGATAATCCATCGAGAAAATCAGCAATAATGTCTTCCTCCTCTTGTATCAAATCAACTTCATTCTTTGCAATGACAGCATTGACGAATTGCTTCTGTTCAGCTCTTCCTGATCCATTTTGCCTTTGCACTGTTCCAGCAGTCTGCTGCACCTGAACATCTAGTTTCTTCACATGAGTTCTCAAAGACTCAATCTTTCCATTCAAATCCAGGTACATAGCATTTATCTTTCCATTGAAGTCCATTGTACTCTTCTGCTGGCCTTCCAAGAGCTGATCCAAAACACCCATCATCTTATCAAATTGCTCATTTTGTGGAGGAGGGGTCTGATATGAAGAAGAGACATAATCTCTGGAGAAAGAGCTATTATGCTGAAAGGGTCTCTGAAATGCAGACTTTGGTGTGAAACCAGAAGTTTGTACCTCCTGATTTCCATATCTCTGACCCTGAAATCCAGATCCAGATATGTAATTGACGTCCTCAGTCTCCTGAACATCCAACTTCTTCCCAAGTAAGATGTTATGGACATAATCAATCTTGTTTTTCATCTCAGCCATCTGCGAGCTATCAGCTTTCCCTCCAGATTTCTGCCTCTCCAAATCAGCATTCTTGACACTATTACTAGTCACCAAGTTCTCAATCAGCTCCTTAGCTTCCTCTGGAGACATAATGTTGAAGTTCCCATAACTTGCTGCATCTAGAGCCATCTGATACCACAAATCAACTCCTCTAAAAAAAATGCCCAGCAACTGAACCTCAGAGAAACCATGATGAGGGCAATCTCTCTGGTACATCATGAATCTCACCCAAACTGATTTCAAGGGCTCTGTAGATCCCTGCTTGAAAGTCAAGAGATCCTGTCTAAGCTGATCAGATCTAGCATCATCATAGAAATGTCGCAGAAACTTCTTCTTCACTGCATCTCAAGTAGTCAGAGTCCCAGGTGGAATCTGCTTCAGCTAATTAGCAGCTTCTCCTCCAAGAGAGTGAGGAAAAATCTTGCAGTGTAAGTAGTCATAGCTCACTCCATTATGCTTCATCCCAGTGACTAAAGACTCAAAGGTCTTTATGTGATCCATAGGCTGCTCTTATGGGAGTACATGAAAGAGGTGATGTCCCACAAGCGTATAGTATGAAGTCTTCAGCTCAAAGTCATTTCGTGGAAAAGCAGGAGGTACAATCATAGACCTATTAGCATAGAACTCATCAAGCCTATTGTAGTCAGCTAGTGTTCTCCTAGCAGGAGGCTCTGGTGTTCTAGGTGGTGCTTCTGGTTATGGAATTCCTTGTCAATCTCCTCCACCTTGAGCTTCTCCATCAGGTTCAGGCTGAACAATCTCCTGAACAATCATGTTCCCTTCAGCATCAAGCTTCTGACCAAGCTCATTACAAACATGATTATCCCTATCTCTCAGAACACCATGCTCATCCCGAATCAGTATCACAACATTGGGATTTGCCATCTTAACTGGTTTCTGAGCTCTCTTATTTTCTCTATCTAGCCTCCCAAGCTCCTCAAGTCCGAGATTCACGAGCTTCTTGTCCGGATAACTCCTCAGTGTGCAATCAGGCATATATTATCTCGTTCATGCAAGTATGTCGATCGATGCAAGGAGAGCGTCGATCGATGCTAATCGCGGTCTGTGTCGATCGATGCCGAGTTAGTGTCGATCGACGCATGGCGATTCTTCGTACCTGAAACGCAAGAAAACAGAAAATAAAATTAGCAAAACAAAAACGAAAAACCTAGTCTAAATTCTAAACTCAAATCTATCGAAGACTCAAAATAGTCCCCGGCAACGACGCCAAAAACTTGATATGCTCAGAGTTTAATCCCAAGAGTTACATTGCAAGTGCACAGACGTGACTAGTAGTATATAGGGGTCGAATCCACAGAGACTCAAGAATCTTACGATAGACTATATATTGTCGAATTAAGGCAAGTGAAACAGAGAATAAAGCAGTAAACAAAGCAATAAAGTAAATCAAGCGGTGTGTGTGATCAATAAACGAAGCGTCAGGTCAAGGAAGTTCTCAGAAAATCAGGAATACAAGCTAATCAATCAATCGGGATGGATTAAGAACTGTTCTAGAACTAGAATCACAGAAGCATAGGAAACCAACTTTCGTTGCAAGTATTATCTATGTCTAGCAACCTAGCAAACCAAATTTTGTTGCGAATTCTATAGATCCTAAACATGCATTAATCTCAAGTTCTTTCGTTCATAATTCTCCTAAGCCAAATTTCTTTGCGAAAAGTCAAATTTCTCATCTAGGTTCTTTCTAGTTAATTAACCAACTGTCGCTGCGGAAATCAACCTATCATCATAAATCTGGGTAGTTAATTCAGATTTAAGCATTAAGAACTACCCTAGATGAAGAACTAGAAAGTATGAATCCCTACAGATTGATCAACCTATAATTCCTTGAAATCCCTAATGAGAATCCCTAAACCTAACAAGTAAACTACTCAGACATGGCAATCATAACCAAAAGACATGATGAATAGAAAACCAAATATCATAAAAGAAGTAAAAAAACAGGGGTTCGAAATCTCTTTCGAGTCGAGTACAAGACCAGCCCCAAAATCTCTCAATCTCTAATGGAATCAAACTTAGCCTAAACAAGGGCTTAAAACCCTTAATATAATAGTTAAAAACGTTTTGGGCTTCTTCGTAATTATGAGAAACTTCTGGGCCAAGCTGCAAATATCCAAAGCCTTCATTTTGTCTGACCACGATGTGTGTCGATCGACGCCTAGGCCGTGTTGATCGATGCTGAGCTCGATTCTCGCCAGTGGCTTCATCTTCTCGCACAAATGCTCCAAATAGCTCGAGAATGCGCCATAATGTCCAAATCTGCTTCAAACGTACCTAGCCTGTAAAACACATAAAAGGACTCCAAAACTTACTAAAAGACTCAATAACAAAGACATATATCATGGTCAAAAGCCCTAAAAACCATGATATATCAACAATCCGTACTACAACCTCGAGTTGTGTTAGTTCGACTAAACTCATATCATGGAACCGTGGAGTTTAAGAAAACGACTTTTATTAATAATATGTAGGATCTATTACAAATCGTTACCTAAAACAATACAGTTTAGTGTGCGCACGAGTCAAAATCCTACATAATACAAACTCCACGTTCTTCACACTCATAACCCGAAGCTACGCCGGCGGCCTAATGTCCGAACTTGCCCTCTAGCCCGTCTATGGTTTTCTGCAAGACTAAGGTCGTTTATTGAGCAACCATATGGGTTACCCAGTGAGTCCACGACCATCTAACATGCATTAGTGCCCCAACCAGTCCCAATAGCCGAAGCACATGCATATCAATCAAAAACCGTCTCACAGGCATAGACAAGCAACAACATCAAAGCTCTTCACAAAGCGGAAGCTTAGAACAACCTGCAAACATAAACCACAACATGAATGCGCACACGTCAATCTCAATCCCAAACTCAATGCATAACAAAATCTCTATCGTGAATGCTAACGACTCTGGAGACTCATCTCAACTAAACAGATGCGAAGGCCTCCTAGTTCACCGGATACTCCCCCCTACGTGACTACTTGCGCCTTAATCACCACCAAGGATCATAAACCAAGTATCACAACATGTCAACACACAATGCTCGGCCAAGGGAACAACCCAAGTACCGTCCGAGTATTCCCTACACGTCGACTCAACTCTTGGCCAAGGGAGCTACCCAAGTACCGTCCGAGCTACTCGGCCAAGGGAGATACCCAAGTACCGTCCGAGTACTTCGTTACCTTCACCACAGGTAACGGCCACAATGGGAGCACCGAATACACTAACTCTAGAACACTCACATAAGTTCTAGAATGCATAAGCTAGGACTCACACACGTCCTAGACCACTAGATCAATCCCACATGCCCTAGAACAACACAATCAACCGGCCCGCGGTTTCCTTGTTACCACCCACGTCCGCATACAATACACACAATCAACTGGTCTGTAGTGTCCCTTGTTACCACACACGGCCACATGCATATAAACAATCAATTGGTCCGTGGTGTCCCTTGTTACCAAACACGGCCAATGCAACACACAACACAAGTACCGTTGACTGCATGATACCCACACATGCATCTACGTACTTCGACAATCACATTACGGTGTTGGGTAATGCAAAGGATCCAAATATCATGGTAGCCACTACGACCATCTCAATAATGGAAGGGAGGCTTACGTGGATCCGAGATCTCACGAAGCTACCACATCCTCACCCCTACGGGAAAACACCTCTTTTCCACAACAACCATTTCTGAGTGTATCCCAATCCGTACTAGTACTTATCACAACATCATGCATGCTATCACACCAATCTCAATGATTCTCCACAAAATTAAAGAAAAACATGCATCACAAAAAAAAACTATGCATGCAACAATTCTCTATGAATCTATCACCTAGAATCAAAGAGATTAACAAACTAAACCATACTAAACATGCATGCGTCAATTACCAGATCAAACGGATTAAAACCACAACCATATGCAAATAAACAACACAAAACGTGCTTAAGGATGAATACCTCGAGTATTCCAATCCGTAAGACACGACCTGCATACAAATCCGTTAGTCCTAGCTTCCGGGACTCACCCGTTCCGCAGCCCATTCCTTAATCCCAAGATTCTCCAAGCTAGATCTGTAAACAAGGATCTAAATAAGTCGGGATTTAAATAAAACAAGCTAACCATGGACGGAACTACTCTGATCTACAGCTTACCGACACGCCAAGGCTTAACCCGAACGCCCCAAACCGCTCCGTCCCGAACGTCCGCTCCGTCCCGCACTCATCCGCCCATTTTTCTCACTTTTTCTCTCTAAAATGCCCCTCTCTCTAGAATTTTTTCTCAGATTCTGAAAAGTGTAAAATGGCTTGGGCATGCTTTTTATTTATAGTTGAGGTTGGTTTGCATGTTGGTGACAAATGGCAGCCCAAAAATGACATTTGTCAGCCATGTGGTCGTTGGTCCATGCACTGGTCCAGGTGCTGGTCCGACTAGCATGCAGGGCGACAGCTGGACCAGGCTCGACCATCCTCGACCAGCCTCGACCACAGCTCGACCATCCTTGATCCAACTTCAACCATCTCAAATTTCACTCGTCCCATTTTAATTCTGCTTCGACCAAAGTTTTTAAAATGTCCTCTTTAGCTAACGCTGCAAGTTTCAGGTCCATCTGAGACTTTGAATTTTGGGCTTTTCTTCATATGTTCCCTCTCGGCCGGTCGTATCCCTCGTTCGGCCGTTCAACTCCTTCGTGAGGATCATTACATTGATGCTCTCCCTTAAGCAACCTGCAGGTCAGAAAATTTGCCACCCACTCATCCACATCTTGTTTAATCCCGACCCAGTGATAGTACCGTTTAAGGTCATGGTACATTTGGTTTGTGCGAGATGGATGGAGAACTTAGACCGATGTGCTTCCCTTAATATCTCCTCCTTTAGTTCTTTAACTTTCGGTACACTAACCCATCCATTAACCATGATCGTCCCATTGTTGGAGAACTTGTATTTTATGCTGTTGTGGTTGGCGACCTTATTGAACTCCTTATCATGCCCTTGTGCCAACCGAACTCTAGTAAAAAAATCCGCTTGGTCTACTGCTCCTAAACCCAATGGTTCTTCATCCACGGTCAGTGCATTGAGATGTAAAGACCCGATCATTCCGACCAACTCTTCATCATCCCGTTCCACAGCTACCTCGACTCTCTTCCTGCTCAAGGCGTCTTCTACCATGTTTTCTTTACCGGGGAGGTAAACAATGTCCACATCATATTCAACCACTAATTCCATCCATCTTCTTTGTCTCAAGTTCAGCTCTGGCTGATTGAAGACATACTTCAAGCTCTAGTGGTCCGTAAGTATTTGTACCTTGGCCCCATAGAGGTAAAATCGCATATCTTCAAGGAAAATACTACCGCAGCCACATCCAAGTCATTAGTTGGGTAGTTACCCTCATGGTTCTTCAACTTCCTTGAAGCATAAGCAATGACCTTCCCATGCCGCATTAAAATGCACCCAAATCCGGTTGTAGAAGCATCCGTATAAACCACATATGGTACCTCATTCTCTGGTAAGGCCAGGACCGGTGCCTTGGTTAATGCATCCTTTAATTCCAAGAAACTCTTTTCAGTCTGTTCCGTCTACTCAAACTTCATGTCCTTCCCGCTTAGTTGAGTCATGGCCTTGGCCTTGCTCGCGAGCCCACTGACAAACCTTCTGTAGTAACCGGCCAATCCAAGGAAACTTCGTACCTCCATAGCGTTCCTTGGTCATGGCTACTCCTTTATAGATATGATCTTCTACTGATTGACTAAGACTCCCTTTTCTGACACAATGTATCCTAGGAATCCGATGCTCTTCAGCCATAACATGCACTTGTTCAACTTTGCATAGAGATTTGGTCCCTTAGCCGTCTGAGTACTCTCCTAAGATGGTCGTGGTGGGTCTCCTGGTCTTTTTAATATATGAGAATGTCATCTATGAAGATGATCACAAACTCGTCCAACCAATCATGGAAGATCCCATTCATCATCTTCATGAACGCAACTGGTGCATTCGTCAGTCCAAATGGCATAACCACGAATTTGTAGTGGCTATACCGTGTCTAGAACACCGTCTTCCGTACGTCCTCTGGTGCAATCGGGATCTGGTTGTATCATGTCGCTAGGTCAATCTTGGATAACACGGTCTCTCCCTTAAGCTGATCCATTAAATTATCGATTCGAGGAAAGGGACACTTGTTCTTCATTGTAGCTCGGTTTATTCCTTGGTAATTGATGCATAGTATCAAGCTCCGGTCCTTCTTCTTTACAAACAGAACCAGTGCCCCCCATGGAGAACTACTCGGTATGATGAAACCCTTCTCCAAGAGTTCTTACAATAGCTTCTTGAGTTCAGCCATTCTGACTGGCGCCATTCGGTATGGTGCTTTGGATAGTGGAGTGGTCCAAAGCTCGATTTCAATGGTAAATGGGTCGGACCGATCATGCGGTAAACCTTTCAAAGCCGCGAACACATCTCTGAACTCCTTCACGACCTTAATCTCTCCAATCTCTTTATCGTTCCCCAATCTCAGTTGTGGTAATCGTGGCCAGTAATCCTCGCAACCCTTCTCAAGCATCCTTCCTGCTTAGATTGTTGAGACCACCAAAGTCCCTAGTGTCGGCCTTATCCCCTAGAACTGGATTTTTCCTTTAGGTCTCTCAAACTGCACCCTTCCTCGGTGGCAGTCGAACGGGGCTCGGTACTGAACAATTCAGTCCATGCCCAGGATTACCTCGTGGTATTTCAGTTGGGTAACGAACAGATCAACCGGCATACTCACATCTCCAACGGAAACGTGTATGTTCCAAACCAATCCCATGGTTGGCATAACTTGAACCTTGGCCACGTTGACCCCAAAGCCATTCACTTATTATATTCGGAGCAAGCCTCTTCCAATCATCTTCGGGCTCACAAAGCTATGCAACACCCTGGAGTCAAATAGTACGTGTGTTTCCACACCTCCAATGGTTACGGTCCTTACGCATTCAGTCCTTACGCATTCACCCCAGATTGGTAAGTACCTAACCCCCAATTCCCCATGCCATGCATTGCAGGAAAGTAAAATCTAGAATGTAGAATGTAGAACGTACCATGTAGAATGTCAAATGTATGATGTAGAACATATCATGTAGAATGTCAAATGTAGAATGTAGAATGTAGCATGTAGAATGTAGAATGCAGCATGTAGAATTTAGAGTGAAGAAGTCTTAGGTTAGTGGCGTACCAATCATCACATTGAAGGTACCTGCATAGCTTGAGTCCTTCACCAGCTCGTAGACTCACGGTGCACAGGTCTGGCTCCTGGCCTTAACAGCATTGTCACGTCCGAAGTCCACCCCTGGCTAACTCCTCCTCACAGACGCTTTGGGCAATCCTTTCGGTAATTCCCGGATTATCCATATTGGAAGCATGTCGTTGGGTCATCACTCGCCATATTCCCCTTAACCAATGTGTAGTTTTTGATTCCATGATCCTTACTCCCGCACTCCGCACACGCCCCACTTATCTTCCAACACACACCCTTGTGGTTTTTCCCGCAAGTAGGACAGCATGTGTGACTGCTCGAGGTCTGGGTATCAGTATCCATCTTATCTCATTTCCTCTTCAGGCCCCATCCGGTTCGGCCAGTCATCTTGTTATGTGATTGTGCCCTCATCATGTTCTCCTCGGCTAAGTTGGCCTTCACAGTGGCAGCTCTGAGACAGAGTAGTAGGTACAAACCGAGAAATGGGTATGGAGTTCCACCTCCATACCACAGAGGAAACATTGTACATGTGTCGCTTCGTCCTCTAACTCTCGTCCCACAAAACGTCGGAGCCGGTCGAACTATGCTTCGTACTCTCGTACCGTCCGACGACCCGGAACCAAGCTCAATAACTGAACTTTCAGTATGTCCCAAGCGTCGGCCGGAAAGTATTTCCGGCTGAACTTCTCCTTAAAATCCTCAAAAGTCATGATGCTCCCATTGGTGCGCCTCTCCACCGCAAGCATAAACAAATAAGGCAATAAACTAGTATTTTATTAATATAACCAAGGTACTGATACAATTGTTAGTTTGCACAGTAGGCTATAACATTGTTCAATCCTAAATATCCATTCTACTCGTCCAATAGGTATTGTGTCCTGCGAGCCACAACCTGGTCATTTCTACAATTAACCTTAGGTTCTGCATACATAAACACATCAATAATCTAACAAGACTTAATCATATATCCAGCAACCTAGAATTCACTTCTATTTTTATATGTGTTCCCAACCAAAACAAATAGATTTTCTATCTGTTATAAGATTCTCTAGCCCGATTTAAGTCCCTTAGGAACATTCATTCAAGCAATACTCGCACACTCTGGTCGATCGCGTCCGGACTGATTGCCCCGATCTTTTCCGTGGGTGCACCTGTATGTGTTCGCGGTCCGTCGTCCCCGATACAGTCCCTTGGAATTATCGGCCAGATCGCACGCATACCGCCCACACAACCCTTAGGGTCTTCCCGCAGAACGACCCGCAGAACGACCCGCATATCGTCCCTCTTATACCCTACTCACCCACGATCAATCTGTTTGACGATCATGCGGTTTAAGGGACTTCGACCGAGATGACTATCATCTAACTTACTATCATCTGGCCCTAATTTATGTTAGAGAGAGTACAGTTTTGACCAAACACCAACCCAACCGTCGATACAGCGGCATAACCGCGGTCGCGGTTCACGCACCAGCCTTTATGCACTTGGGGTGTAGCGATTGGTTTGCCTTGTTCCTTAGTCCCGCTTGTCGCCATCCTGTTCACTCATGCAGCCTCCGGTTTCTCTTCTTCAACCGCACCAGGAACTCTTAAACTCGACGAAGATTCCTTGGTAGAAATCTGGCCAATCTCTCTTCTTTCCTTCAAGTCTTCACGCAATTTGTATGGTGAATTTTCTGGGAATTTCCCTGTTTGAATGTGTCCGCAAAAATGGCCAGGAATGAAGTATTTATAGGCCACAAATCCCCTATAACCGTCCATGGTTGAAGGGGTACCAATGGTTGGCGAATGTGTGCCAATCCATTGGTGTCCATTCGCCTATAATTGCCCATGACCATCTAGACACTAGATGGTCTAGCCACCAGCGAACCCAAGCACCTAACACTCCATCCAACAGAGTTGAACTGACTGTCAGCTGACCCAGCTGACCAGCTTGACTGTTCAGCTTATTTCAGCTGAACACTCCTCATTCAGCTCCTCTCTCTCTCTCTCTCTCTCTCTCTCTCTCTCTCTCTCTCTCTCTCTCTCTCTCTCTCTCTCTCTCTCTCTCTCTCTCTCTCTCTCTCTCTCTCTCTCTCTCTCTCTCTCTCTCTCTCTCTCTCTCTCTCTCTCTCTCTCTCTCTCTCTCTCTCTCTCTCTCTCTCTCTCTCTCTCTCTCTCTCTCTCGGCCAAGCCCCTTCCTCAAGGAACTTAACCTTTTCTTGACAATGGAACACTCCCTTTAATCTTCCTTGATCGTCTGTACATTTTTCCGGTCTCATGGTTCGTGTTGCCGACCCTAGCGTGGGTCGGGGGTGTTCCAGTTCGGATCAACGATTTGGAGTTATAGGGGTTCGTCGGGTTCGGAGGTTCATGGGTTTCGGAGTTCCGTCAGCCGTTCTTAGGCCACATCTGTCATCTGTAATTCATTGTGAGTTAGTTATGTCTGATTGATTGTTGCATTAGGAATAGATCGAGTCTGCATATAGACCCTTAAATTATTAAACCGTAGAGTTTTAGGATACCATACCTGGTATTGAATGTGGTTAGGATAATTAAATAATCCGTCTAGGATATCAAAAATATGCATACCACATTTAAATAGCGGTAAATGGCATGACTAATTGTTTGCGTATATAGAATTGATTGCTTGATCGTTGAATCTTCCATTGCATATAGAACGGCATGCCTAGGAATATATGCATATATATATTATATGAACCTTATAAATGAATCTATGCAAGAGAATTAAGAGATATTTAAAATACAGATTACAATTTAACAAACTTTAGAATAATAAGTAACCGGGCTAGAGTTAAATAGAATCGGGTTAAGTTAATTAAAGGATTATTTAATTAAACTAGGTTTAGGAGGTTAGTAAGTTTACTAACCTCAATATGGCAGCCGAATAATTTAGAGTCTAGAAACTAATGAAATAGTAATTAAAAGACTTGAATAAATATGGTTAAACCGTCTAGGGAGTTAGTAAGTTTACAAACTCCAATCTAGAGGTTAATTTAAGTAATTATTGGGGCTACGGGGTTAGTAAGTTTACTAACTCCAAGATAGCAGAATTAAACAAAATTAGATAAATACTGAAAATAAACCTAAGTTAGGAATTAAAGGTAATTAATTGAATTAAGTATATTGATTTTTTTAGTAGAGTTATTGCATGATTAATTGGTTGAATGTTGAGCTATTGTTATCGTTTTGTTGATTGGTTACCTACTCTGGTGTTGGGCAAGGTAGATTGTATGGTTGTGTGATTATTTATCTACTCCGGTGTTGGGCCGGGTAACTGTGTTGGTTGACACCTATTCCAGTACGGGAACGGGTAGGTCGGGATGAGATAGTGATTGGTGATAGGACTTTCGGGATAGACTATGTACTTGGATTGAGTTAGTATACTATTTGACCTGATCGGTCTTGCGTGATGTCGTTGAGTCTCAGGGAGTCTTCTTGTTTATATAATTGTTATTAGGACTCTATAAGGTGTGTTAGTTCCCGCAAGTCTAGTGTTGGCGTTCAAGTGCTTTCATCCTGATTGGATCCTCAGGAGTCCCTAGCCAGTTCACGTATCTTTGGGTAGTTGTTATGGTTAGGCGTTAACCTATTGGGTGAACCCGGTATGTGTGTAGTCTGGAGAAACTGGGTCGCGTCCTAGGGCCGAACTGCATGGAAACTTTGGCTATCTAGGGGTAGTCCGAGTCACCGCGTATCGATTGACAGAGAATGGTGTTGTAGTCGTAGGCGTAGGACTTTTTTTTACATCTAGGAGTTGCGGGAGATTTTAGTTATCATAGGATAGCTAAGTGTTTTCGTGGAAGCTTACCGAGTTCTTGATTGGGGCCCATGGTTGTGAAATTACGTTAGAGTTGCGTTTAGTGTAGATCGAGTCTTATCGAGGGCATGTGCGTCAGTGTTCTCGATTCCTTCGTTGATGATATGTGTTGATAAAGAATGTGTGTGTGTTGTGTGGAGCCTATTACTTCGTGGTAGAACGTAATCGACTATTTTAATTCATTGTTTGTTGTCGTTATTTTGGGTTTTGTCGTGTGGGGTTATAGCCTTTGTAGTTGGGAGCCAACTCATTGGGTAATCTTAGATTGCTCATTGACTCTCTTTTTCTTTTCAGGTTTTGGAGTAGCTCGGCGGACTCATAGGCCCCTTGTAGTATATTTGGTTGCATTTGGCTACGGTTTGTTTTTTAAAGCATTTTCACATTATTTTCGGTTTCAGATTTTTGGAATCCCGCTAAAAGATTTGTAGAAAACTGTAAATTGATTTAAAGATTTTAAAGTACTAAAAACAGAATTATTCTATGATATACAGTTTAGTCTGAAACGAACACAACTCATGGAAGCAATACGAGTTAAAAATCTTTGTACCGTGGAAGAGAGGTAAATGAAGTCGTGGATGGATCGGTTCGAGACATTAACTTAAATCAGACTGTCTCCGGCTTTCGTATGTAGCGAAACCTCCTCGTTTTACTTGCACGAGTTTGGCCAGCCATGTTCTTGTTTGATTGTTGGCCAGTCAGCTCGTCGGTCATCGGATAAATGGGAAGGGAGCGTAACAAAAGGTGGTATCAGAGCATGGTTTGTTCATGGATTCGAAAATTCCGGTATTTCAAAATTTTCACTGTTTTCTCGAGTCACAAATGTGACCATTAGGAATTTGAGCCGTGTCCATATCCGGGAAAGGGTAAAGTTAGAAGTTTGTTAGGGGTGTAAACTGACCTTGTTGTGTTTTTATGCAATCTTGCAGCAGTGTTGCCTTGGGAAAGGTGTGCATGCGTGTGTTAGACCGTTATAGCATGAGTGACGATTTGGTGTATCGTGAATCTGTTGGTTTAGTTCCGGCCAGTTCAGGCTGACAGTGTTCCAGCACCTCTCTACCAATCCCGGCAAACCCTCCTCGCGCACCTTCCGGTTATTTTCCACACAACAAGCTGTACTGCACTCAGTTCGGGGTGTACCACTCGTGTTGGAGCGTTTAGGTTAGGCCAAGTAAGTAAGGCTGCAAACTTAACTTTTGTATGTATATAGTAGCGGTGATTCTATTTGGGGGATGTGCGACCGCTCTATATACCAGACAGACATATGTATAAAATACTCTACGTACATATTTCATATAATATGATATGTGGATATTTATGTACGTGGTGGATGTTGGTAGTTTCGGTTTATCATTTCGAGGAACGGGGTAACTCTATTGCATGCATGTATTTATGATGAGTGGTTGATCATGCAATATGGTTACAACGTGAAAACAAATGATGGTTTGAGTGGATGGTTTTATCATACCATAAGGATAACCATTTTACATTGCATTTTGCATCATGGTAGGATATATTTGTTTCATTAGATCGGTTGGTTTGTTAGTTAGCAGATTAGTTGCATCACTTGTTTGGTTGGAGCGTTAGACGTGTGCATGAGATTAGGATCGGATACCGTATATCTTAATCAGTCATATATGAATTAATGAAAAATTAAAGTCTATAAAGTTTAGCTTTTAATTACTACTTTAAAACACCCATAAGAAGGACACATAATAAAATAAATTGACATGTTTTGATAGATTGATAAACGTATGCATGTATCGATCTATTGATAAATCTGAACATAGGTAAATCAACAAGCCAAATAGATATAAGGGTTCACTCATCACATAAATATGTTATCAAAATCTCAATACTTTGGGTGCATTATGGAAGTTTCATCCTTGATATCAATCTAAACATATAATTTCAAAACTTTAATAATCCAATATTCAGTCGCAAAATTGTCGCAATTCAGCGACTTTTGGCGACTATATTATAGCGACTACATTTTCAGTCGTTAAACAGTCGCACATTAGCCACTTTTTTGCGACTAAAATAATCCGTCGCTAGATAGCGACAGATTTGAGACGTTTTTAGTTTGGTCGCAAAATAGAAGCAAAATAGTAGCGAATCAGTCGCGACATTTTGCGACTACATGATCAATCGCAACACGATGTCGTTAATTCCATGTTTTCTTGTAGTGAGGGCGTTCAACATCTCTGAGGACCATTCATTATAGTTTTCTTTGTTCAACCAAACTGAAGAAATCAAGGCTCCGGGATTATCTGAAGAATACAATCGGTAAGGTGAGTTCGCTTGAATCTCATCCTTCCCTTCGCTTACTTTAGCGATATGTTAGTCGTCGGCCATTGTCTCAACAAACCAAGTTTTTTCTTATTGTTTTTGTATTTTAAATAGATTACTCTGATACATGTAGAATTTGATATTCCAAACAACTTGTTTATTAGAATGAATGAGATGTCCTAGTTGTTATCTTTAACATATTGAATCATATCTAAACATATACGAAGATATTTGTAAGTATATCTTCTAATAGAAACATCCATCGCCATGCAAAAGCTCCGATATAGGGTAGAAAAAATAATAAAAATATTATTAGGAACAGATTGTTTACGATCAGGTTTAATCACGTTTGGAGTTACGTTGGAAAACTTAAAATGTGGTTTGATGTGAATCAAGACTTGGCTACAAGCTAGATGATACTAGGGGAAATTGCTTAAAATGCCCTCAAATTTGATTTTAAATAAAAGTGTACCCCCAAACTTGAATCAAATATAAAACTGGTTTTGCAGCCTCATGAAATTACCGTGTTGTCCTTATGACCAATCAAAAAAACGTCAAACGCAATTACCATTATAACCTTCGACTATTTCAGACTTCTATGGATGTCTGAGACTTCAGACTCTAATAGAAGTCTGACACTGAATTAATTAGTAAATTTAAATTTTAAAATTATAAAAAAATATTTTGTCAAAACTTTTATATACATAAATTATATATAAATAATTTAGTAGTATATAAATTAAAATTTGATAAAATTGAGTCATATTAAACAATGTTAGTTAAGTATGCCTTAGAACCCTACTTTGTAATGGAACATTTACATATAACTTACATATAACCTTAGGGTTAGTTAGACTCATGGTTTAAGAAATTCACATTTGAAAAAATATATTTGCACATGTATGTTATAATGGTGATATAATTAACGAATTTGATGTGTCCTAGGTGTTTTGTTTAAATATTTTTCGATGTTAAGTGATAAATACTAAATTTAGGGTTTATCAGACTTCTATAGAAGTCTGAATTTTGGGGTTTCGTAAATATTTTTAACCAAATATACCTTAAATGACTACAATTGACTAAATTTTATGTAATTTTAATTTACATATGTCCAAAAATCTCATGTTTAATTTATGTATCCAAATTTTTCCTCAAAATATTTTTTTAATAATTTTATAATTTAAACTTTCAACTTAATTAGCTCTCAGATTTCTCATAACATTTGGTAAAATTGAGTCAAACTAAACAATATGTAAGGTAGAGTAAGTTCTAAACCTCAAAACATTCTTTGTAATGGAACATTTACATATAACTTTAGGGTTAGATTCATGGTTTACCAAATTTATATTTGAAATATTAAATTTGTATATATATATATATGTTATAATGTGCATATATTTAGCGAATTTGATGTTTTCTAATTGTTTTTTTTTTAATATTTTCACTGATAAGTGATAAATATTAGGTTTAGAGTTTCTCAGACTTCACGACGAAGTCTGAATTTTGTGGTTTCTCAGACTTCTAGTCCGAGACGTATTTAAGTTAAAAATTTAAAATTTAAAAATATGAAAAAAATAATTTGATATAAATTTTGATACATAAATTAAGCATAAGCATTTGTTATGTATATAAATTAAAATAACATAAACTTTGATCAAACTTAAGCATTTAAGATATATTTGGTTCAAAACACCATGTAGTTTGATCTATATTTCACATATGAAGGTGAATATCATGTTTTATCTGTAGGGTTAGATTCAGAGTTTGTGAATTTTCATTCATATTGTTCCATTTTAGTTAGTTTGTGACTATTCTAAACGAGTTTGATGTTTATTATAAGTTTTCTATATAATATGATGGTATTTAAGTAGTAATTATTAGATTTAGGGTTTCTCAGACTTCCAGGAAAATCTGGTTCAAGTATTTAAACTTGTCATGAAGTATTATTTTAGACTGCATATGAAGTCTAAAATTTCCCGCCTTTTCGAAAATTTTCACACGAAAACTTTTCAAAAAGGCGGGAAATTTCTGCCTGAAAATTTCAGAATTCCCGCTCAATTCAGAGATTCCTTCTCAGGCTGCATATGAAGTCTGATACCGGATATTTTACAATTTTTAATTATTAAAATTTTGGCGGCAAAGTTTCCCCCCAATTCTCTCATCTTATCTAAACCTATTTTTTTACACACATATAACAGCCAGAAAAAAAAACCTTCACATTCTTCCTTTTTTTTACTACCTCTCTTTCTCTCTCTCTCACTTTTGTAAAACCTCTCTAAAATTTCTCATCCAAAAATGTTCTCAAGCTTATTCTCTGATATGAGTTCTTATGTATGTGATTCATAGTTGATTCTCTTTGAGCTGTGAAATAGGTGAGTGGATTGGTTCTGATTTAGTGTTTTCAAAGTTTTTTTAACTGAACCAATTAAGACTTTTGACATAGACTTTTAGTTATACATGTTGATTTGCTCAAAAAATCCTTTATTATCCATTTCTTGGAGACTCGTTCGCTAACTAATGCAAGAGCTCTGTGTTTTTGCTTTTTCAGGTGCTTAGTTTAAGGTTGATCCAGATGACTCTCCAAAAAAGCTGGAGTTGGGGTTTATTATGTGCTAATGGTTCATAAAATTTCACTGTTACGAGGAACACGAAGTCTGAGAGTCTAATACCAGACTACAATAGAAGTCTGAGAGTTTCTCAGACTTCCAGGTAAATCTGGTTCGAGTATTTAAACTTGTCATGAAGTCTTATTTCAGACTGCATATGAAGTCTGAAATTTCCCGCATTTTCGAAAATTTCCACACGAAAACTTTTCAAAAAGGCGGGAAATTTCTGCCTGAAAATTTCAGAATTCCCGCTCAATTCAGAAATTCCTTCTCAGACTGCATATGAAGTCTGATACCGGATATTTTACAATTTTTAATTATTAAAAATTTGGCGGCAAAGTTTCCCTCCAATTCTCTCCTCTTATCTAAACCTATTTTTTACACACATATAACAGCCAGAAAAAAACCTTCACATTCTTCCTTTTTTTACTACCTCTCTCTCTCTCTCTCTCTCTCTCTCTCTCTCTCTCTCTCTCTCTCTCTCTCTCTCTCTCTCTCTCTCTCTCTTTGTAAAACCTCTCTTTTGGACTTTTGGTTATACATTTTGATTTGCTCAAACAATCCTTTATTATCCATTTCTTGGAGACTTGTTCGCTAACTAATGCAAGAGCTCTGTGTTTTTGCTTTTTCAGGTGCTTGGTTTAAGGTTGATCCAGATGACTCTCCAAAGAAGCTGGAGTTGGGGTTTATTATGTGCTAATGGCTCATAAAATTTCACTGTTACGAGGAACACGAAGTCTGAGAGCCTAATACCAGACTACAATAGAAGTCTGAGAGTGAAAATTCAACATGAAGTCTTATATTAGACTACTTTTGAAGTCTGAAGTTTGATACTAAATTAGGTGTTTTCTCATTGTTGTAGATATTTACTGGTTATTAGACTTCTTGTTGAACACATTGTATTGTATTAGATTATTGGATTATCAAATCAAAGAAAGAAAGTTCTCCTTATGTACTATGCTTGTCGAAAAATACAAAGTTGTATAAATTTCTTTAGTCTACTCAAAATCAACAAGGAATTTTGTTCATTGAAAGTATACAATATCAAGAAATGGGTTAGTTTAACCTTGGAAGAAAACATTACTCTTTAGATTACATACACTAACATATGACAAACTAAAATAACCTTAAGTGGTGATGAATTGGTCGTCAGACCTCTATTGCTGTCTGATTCTTATGAGCTAAAAGTTTATAAAATTAACAAGTCCAAATGTCAAGTTCGTTCTCTCATCATCACATTAGCGATCTTACTGAAAAAAGCTTAAAAACGCTCTACATGTGGTTGTGTAGTTCATCTTAATCCCAATCTACTTCTTCATTGATACATTGATATGATTTGGTGTAATCAGTTCAATTATATCAAAAGCATTCAATAAACAACCAACATATATAATATGGAGTATGACGTTTACGCATAGACATTCGTTCCACCATCTCGGATGCTACTAGCTACATTGCCAATATTATTCAAAAATTGATTCAAAAATAATTACCATATATAAAAATGTAAAACTCACACATAAAGAACATAGAAAACTAACACATATTTATAAAAATTAAAATCAACCAAAATTAATAGCAAATATTCAATAAAATACATTTTAAAAGTTTTTAATATTTCAGACGTCTATAGATGTCTGATTGTAGTGAAACCAGACTTCTATGGTAGTCTGAAAAAGAGGGTATTTTTGCAATTGATTTTGAAATGTCAGACAGCGGATGTAGTCTGAAATCAATCAGACAGCGTACGCAGTCTGCTTTGAAATTTTTTGAACTTTTTGTCAGACAGCTTATGATGTCTGAGAAAAAAAAGGGTAGTTTTGCAATTGAATTTCAATTGTCAGACTTCTTTTATAATTTTCAGACTTCGGGAGAAGTCTGAAAAAGAGTAAAGGGTAGTTTTGCAATTGATTTTGAAATGTCAGACTTCGCCAAGAATTTTGATAATTTTCAGACTTCTTATGATGTCTAAGAAGAATTTCAGACAGCGAGGGAAGTCTGACAAAAAAATCGTATTTTCGGTTTTTATTCAGCATTGACCAAAATTCGATATTTCAGATGTCTATAGTCGTCTGGCAAAAGTTTGGAATTTCAGATGTTTATAGCCGTCTGATATTTTTTTCCTTATTATCAGACAGATTTAGAAGTCTGATGATTTTTTCGCTTATTCTGGTCAACATCTGAAAATTTGGGTCAATTGCAGTTTCTACCCCCCATTATTTTCAGACATCGGATCCCGTCTGACAAAAAGTCAAAAATCGGTCAATTTCTGGCCAGACTACATAAGAAGTCTGACTAAAAAATCAAATTTGAATCAATTGCAAAACTACCCTCTTCTTATTTTGACTTCTTGGTGACGTCAGATAATTTTTTTTTTTTTCAAAGGAATTTCTCAGACTTCTATGGAAGTCTGTCAATTGAAAGTCAATTGCAAAACTACCCTCTCGTTGACCATAATTTTTCATCAGACTTCATGGGAAGTCTGAAATCGCGAAACAGATCTGAAAATCGGGGAATATTGTGAAAAATCACATAAATCTGGGTTTGAACTCATTTTTACTTTCTCCAAACGCTCAAAACTTTTAGTTACGCCAATACCCAACAAACCCAACCATTTTTATGCAAGAATAACCAAAATCGCAAGAGATCCAATTTATAAAATTTTGTAGAACGTGAATTAAAAAGCTTTTTGGATGAAATTGGAGAGAAATTAGAAGAATAGTAGGTTGTGAGCTCTAATATGGTGTTTTGATGGTTCGAAATTGGTTGTGTGAGAGATTAGGAGCTTAAAATTGGTTGTTAATGGTGGTTGGTGAATTGGAGAAGATGACAGTTTCGTAATTAAGTTAGATTTGAAAGGCTTTTTTTGTCTTTTGGTAAAAAATATCAGACTTCATATGAAGTCTGACGATGCCATTATCGTGAATACACATATTATTAAAGAGATATATTAACGAAGGAAGGGAAGGAGAAGGGAAAGGGTACTTTCAGGGTTGACTTCAATTTTAGGGGCATTTTTGCAAACAGCCCATGATACTATCTACTTGATTTCAAACGCTCAAATATAATCTCAAAGTAGCAACTCTAAACAATAAAATGCATCCATTGTTAAAAAAATGTTTTGATTTGAATTCAGTTTAACATTTATATATATATGTATATGTAGTCAAAAGGCTATCTAAACTTACGATATTGTATTAAATTTTTTGTCATTGACCAACGAAGCTGTATTGGTTATATAGTTTATGTTTGGTATCTTCTTCAGTGCACTGTTCACTGTTCTAAGTTATGAGGGAAATATTCAAATCAGCTTTAGGAAAAATTATCATTTGTCACCAACAGTGTAACACCCGCCTCCCGGTCGAACCGGAGACGCGGCGTTAGGACGCCCGCTGAACCGAACATGGTCCAACCGGGGCGCCATCTCAACTTGTCACAGGTCCCAGGCGCCTCCTTCGAGTTCAAGATCACCGATAATATCACTCGATCATTCGATCCCGCATCCGGACCTGCAAGAAAACGGGGACAGGAAAGGAAAAGAGGCCTGAGTAATTGTTTCAAACACAATCACCCAGTGAGGTCGGACTTAGGGAGTCCACGATCCCGCTTACACTACACAACTACGAAACACAAGTCCTACGCTAATAACACCTTGCAAACAGGCCCGAAGGCTTCATCACGCAATCTACACCCACTCGTGCATTCACACTCATGGGCCCCTCCCTTCGACCCGTAGGCCCACACATTCCTTCTCATATCCTTCTGGGGGGCTCGTCAAACCCCCGACGCCTTCTCAAGGGACGCATACCCCGGCAATGTATACGCCCCTGCCACACAACACCCTTTCGGGGGCCCTACCACAACTATCAACCATATCCATCACACACAAGCAACGTTTTCAGGCTCAGCGATATCCTAGCAGTTCTACGTTCCACAATCAATCACATAGTGCACATTACTAATCTACTCTACCTAGGAAAGACGCGATTAACCTAGGACTATCGTCCGGAATTGGAATAGAGTAAGGGAGATAAACGACAGTTTCCCTCACCTTAGCCAAAGAAGAGGGCAAAACGGTAATTTAGCAACCCCATCGGCCCGAGCGGACATCGTTTCTGAAAAGAGGACGGAAATTCAAGTGAGATAGGCTTTCGTTTCGTTCGAATCGGGCTTAGGACGGTCAAGTTATGGCCCACTGAAGTTCGGTTGACTGAAAGTCAACGGTCTGGTCAAAGTCAACCGGTTGACCCGGTCAACCCAGACCCAGACCCAAACCTAGACTGATCCAGGCCCATTTGCCATAACTGGCCCAATCCTAAACCAGACTAACCAACTAAACCAGGAATTGGAATTGGAAATTGGAATTAAACCGAAACCTAATTGGACCAACTAAACCGGAAGGAAATTGAAATTGAAATTGGACGAGAACCGGATCAAATTGAACCGAACCAACCGGCAAACCGAACCGGCGGTCAACGGTCAACGGCGGCGGCAGACGGCGGTCAACGGCGGCGCTCCGGCGGTCAACGGCGGCGGCGGGCGGCGGCACTCCGGCGGTTCTCCGGCGACGGCGATGGCGGCTCCGGTGACGGTGGCGGCGGCGCGTGGTGCTCCGGCGGCGGCGCGTGGGACTCCGGCGCGTGGGCCCTCCGGCGCGCGTGGATCTCATGCGCCCGTGACTCCTCCGGCGAGTGGCGGCGCGTGGGGGCGCGTGCGGCGGCGCGTGGGACTCGTCTTGGCAGCTCCGGCTTCGTCTCGACGCGACGGTCACGGTGGCATGCTCGGTTTCTCGGGATTCGGGGTATTTTTGGTGTTATGGAATAAAAACGTGTTTTGATGGTTTAAAATCTTAGATCTGGAATCCCGGAGGTTACCTGATGCTTTGCAACGATGAGATCTCGAAAATAGGGCTTTTGTCCACCTTGGTTGGCTCACAAACTCGACAGGGCTTCGCCGGGAGAAGAAAGGATGAGAATTTAGGGGAAAAGGGGCTGTATTTATAGCTGGGAAAGGGAAACCCTAGGGTTTTGGCTAATGGGCTTGGGCTTTTTGGGCTTTCCTTTCTCCTTTTAAGGATTTTAAACTGGGCTGGGCCAGGGCCCTTACAATTATCCCCCCCCTTAAAAAGAATTCGTCCCGAATTCTGAGGCACGCGGTTTTCCCGCACTCCTCTAAACTCAAGGCACTGTCCTTTTCCTGGGTTTGAGGATTGGCACACCGGAAAGTCCGCTCGGAAAGGCACGAGAGAATGAAAGAATGAATATAATAAAGTAGGAATGGGGCTACATAGTTTATAAAAGCAGAAGTAAAACACAACGAAATCCTCGAAGATCTACTAAATAAGATAAAACCCAACACCTAAAGAAATCACTAGCCCCATCACACACAGTCCCCAAGGTCCCCCAACTCTAGCCACTCGACGATCCGGGGGTCCGCAGCTCAAGGTCCATGTCTCCGCGGTACACCTGTCCCTCCTCGCTACCACACTCCTCGGGGTCTGACTCTGGCTCTGGCTCTGAGTCCGAAAGGATGATAACAGGAGGTGCTGCTGCCTGCTCCTGAACTGGTGCTGCCTGGTGCTGCTGCCTCTGAGTCTGATCCCATGCGCCCTGCTGCTCATCCACCCTCTCATGTGTCCGCTCTCGGGCAGTCCTCATCTCATCCAACCAAGCGTAGTCCCTGGCATCCTGCTCCTGTCTAATCCTCTGCTCCTCGTCCCAAGCCCTCTGTTGCTCCGCTCTGACATGCTGCCTGAGGAGCTCATCTCTCTGTCGCCTCTCTCTGGCTCCCTGCCTGAAGACCGGATCTCGCTGGTTCCTCTCTATCGCCTCTGCGTAGCGGGCGGCCATCATCACCAAACGGTACTCCCCATACTCTCTGCCATCTGTCATCCCATGCCGTATCTCTGGTAGCAATCCATCCATGAACAGATCCATCATGTGAGTCGGCGAGCGCGGATGGATGCATCCAGACCTCCATATGAATAACTCCAAGTAGTCTTGCACACTCATCCTTGCCACTTGGAATGGCCGGGGCACTTCCCGGGGAAGCTCCTGCGCCGGCGGCCTCGAAGCCGACGCTCCCGGGGTGTCGTCAGTCTGTGGAATCGACTCAAGCTCGAATGGCGGAAAACCCGAGTCACGCTGATCTGCTGGTCTCACCTTCATGAAACACACATGGGCTGGCGGCTCTGGCCGCCTCTCCTCAACCACATGCTCCTTCCCTGCCCTCCTCGTACCGGGCGCGCCCACCCTGCCTGTGGTCGGTGGTGGGGCAACTGCAGGTGTCTTCCTCGGTCGTCCTCTACCCCTCACCGGTCTCAACCCTGGCTCAACTGACGGTGGCACAGGCCTAGCAATCGGGCTCAACGCGGGTAGGGCTGCACCCGTAGCCGCGCCCGACGCTCCAATCGCAAGTCGCCTCCTCTGTCGCGGTGGTAAACTCCTCTTGGCCATAGCACGGTTGCGCAAACCACTACTCAAACTGAGAGCAAAATCGGACCCGGAATCGGAGCTAGAATCAGTGGACATCCTGCACAAAACGAAACTAAGTGAGGTCACAACAGGAGATAATCAGTGCTACATCGGTGTTTGAAAAGATTTTTGCAGAGTAACCATTTTATAAAAATTTCGAAAACGGGTTTTGAAAAAGGTTGAAAATTGGGTTTTGGGGTAAACAACGAAAGCTGATCTCCCAGGATAGGACTGGGAGATCTTTAACCTAGGCTCTGATACCAAATTGTAACACCCGCCTCCCGGTCGAACCGGAGACGCGGCGTTAGGACGCCCGCTGAACCGAACATGGTCCAACCGGGGCGCCATCTCAACTTGTCACAGGTCCCAGGCGCCTCCTTCGAGTTCAAGATCACCGATAATATCACTCGATCATTCGATCCCGCATCCGGACCTGCAAGAAAACGGGGACAGGAAAGGAAAGGAGGCCTGAGTAATTGTTTCAAACACAATCACCCAGTGAGGTCGGACTTAGGGAGTCCACGATCCCGCTTACACTACACAACTACGAAACACAAGTCCTACGCTAATAACACCTTGCAAACAGGCCCGAAGGCTTCATCACGCAATCTACACCCACTCGTGCATTCACACTCATGGGCCCCTCCCTTCGACCCGTAGGCCCACACATTCCTTCTCATATCCTTCTGGGGGGCTCGTCAAACCCCCGACGCCTTCTCAAGGGACGCATACCCCGGCAATGTATACGCCCCTGCCACACAACACCCTTTCGGGGGCCCTACCACAACTATCAACCATATCCATCACACACAAGCAACGTTTTCAGGCTCAGCGATATCCTAGCAGTTCTACGTTCCACAATCAATCACATAGTGCACATTACTAATCTACTCTACCTAGGAAAGACGCGATTAACCTAGGACTATCGTCCGGAATTGGAATAGAGTAAGGGAGATAAACGACAGTTTCCCTCACCTTAGCCAAAGAAGAGGGCAAAACGGTAATTTAGCAACCCCATCGGCCCGAGCGGACATCGTTTCTGAAAAGAGGACGGAAATTCAAGTGAGATAGGCTTTCGTTTCGTTCGAATCGGGCTTAGGACGGTCAAGTTATGGCCCACTGAAGTTCGGTTGACTGAAAGTCAACGGTCTGGTCAAAGTCAACCGGTTGACCCGGTCAACCCAGACCCAGACCCAAACCTAGACTGATCCAGGCCCATTTGCCATAACTGGCCCAATCCTAAACCAGACTAACCAACTAAACCAGGAATTGGAATTGGAAATTGGAATTAAACCGAAACCTAATTGGACCAACTAAACCGGAAGGAAATTGAAATTGAAATTGGACGAGAACCGGATCAAATTGAACCGAACCAACCGGCGAACCGAACCGGCGGTCAACGGTCAACGGCGGCGGCAGACGGCGGTCAACGGCGGCGCTCCGGCGGTCAACGGCGGCGGCGGGCGGCGGCACTCCGGCGGTTCTCCGGCGACGGCGACGGCGGCTCTGGTGACGGTGGCGGCGGCGCGTGGTGCTCCGGCGGCGGCGCGTGGGACTCCGGCGCGTGGGCCCTCCGGCGCGCGTGGATCTCACGCGCCCGTGACTCCTCCGGCGAGTGGCGGCGCGTGGGGGCGCGTGCGGCGGCGCGTGGGACTCGTCTTGGCAGCTCCGGCTTCGTCTCGACGCGACGGTCACGGTGGCATGCTCGGTTTCTCGGGATTCGGGGTATTTTTGGAGTTATGGAATAAAAACGTGTTTTGATGGTTTAAAATCTCAGATCTGGAATCCCGGAGGTTACCTGATGCTTTGCAACGATGAGATCTCGAAAATAGGGCTTTTGTCCACCTTGGTTGGCTCACAAACTCGACAGGGCTTCGCCGGGAGAAGAAAGGATGAGAATTTAGGGGAAAAGGGGATGTATTTATAGCTGGGAAAGGGAAACCCTAGGGTTTTGGCTAATGGGCTTGGGCTTTTTGGGCTTTCCTTTCTCCTTTTAAGGATTTTAAACTGGGCTGGGCCAGGGCCCTTATAAACAGAATCTGATCCTTCCTAAAAGAAAAAGAAAAGAATGAAGAAGCTGTTTTATTACCATTGGCATGGATTTCAATATTTTGATTCCATATTGGTGTGGTAAATAAAGAATAATAAATAAGGAGGCCTCACATATTCCCTCATAAATCAAAACATTTTCTTCAAATCAATACTATTAAAAAATTAGAATCAAAAGAAAACTAACATCTTATTCATGTGTTATTTACAAGTTATGCCATTGCACATTAATGATTTAATTAAAGTTCATTAAGGGTAATTTGGGAATATAACATTATCTCTACAATTCATGTTTCCAAACAAGACAATAATTAAACATATAGCCAAACAACCAAAATATAATAGATCCTACTTTCCTAATTAATAAAATTAAAACAAATGTATATACAATCATTAAAATATTAAATCAATTGATAAATATAATTAAATAATTTACACATAATAGTTATATATAAGTTAATATTCTCTAATTTATAATTTAATTCAAAATATATTTGTAATATATTTTAATATCTTCTTTATTTTTGTTTCATATATATATATATATATATATATATACATATTGCGATTGATGTTTTTACGATTGCACTTTTTAGCGGGTTCTTACATCAAATTGCAAAATATTTAAATCATTAAACAGGTTGAAAAATAAATTAGCCAATTTCGATTATAATTTTTTTTTTAAATATTTGCAGTTTTTAACGGGTTGTTCCATCAAATTTGCAAATTATATATATCACTACAACATGTGTTATATATATATATAAACGGATTATTTTATTTCTACTTTCGTAAATATTTAATTATTAAATATATAAACATAATAATTTTCTTATAAATATCTGTTGTTTTATAAAATAATATTTTAGATAAATGCCATAAAAATTAAACGTATGCCACATAACTTTTACAATGGTTGTTTATATATATATTTCCAAACCATGATCTTACGATACAATACAGATTAAAAAATATAATATGAAATCGTTATTTTATTCTTTTTATCTTTACGATATATCTTCTCTCAAATAACACACAATTCATTTTTTAAAAAAAATCTAAATTATTAACTCACTTTTTAATAATACAGATTAAACAATCATAATCAAAATTAGATTGTATAATTAAAAATCTAAATTACTATTAATAAAATAAATAAAAATTTAAAATTGTAAAGAAAAATAAATCCGCACTTTCTAAGCGCGGGTCAAAATCTAGTAATTAATTAAAAAATGTAAGAGAGGAGGAGGACGAAGAAAGTTGAAGAAGAGGGAAAATTGAAGGCATTTGCTACTTTACTAAAATCCATAAACACATAAACCCTCAAAACTCTTTCACTAAAGATGAGGGCTCTGGAAGAATCGAAGATCTCTATTGTTATGTTGCTTCTTTGCTTCTCAATCTTCTTCACTTTCAGTGTCCAGGTGAGTGTATGTCTTATCATCTCTTACCATTTCCTTCTCTTTTTATCCTCAGTTCGACTTTTTCGTTTAGATCGCTTCACTTAGAAATTTCTCTTCTTTTTCATTTGGGTGCTTCTGATTTTGTGAGATACAACCGAAAAATTGAACCTTTGTTTGTGTAAAACTAAACTGATTTCAATGTATTGAGCTTTATTTCGCTATAGAAAATGTGTATTTTCAGCTTCTCCATTGTGCTAGATTATATGTTATGGGCTCTAATTCAAACTTATGTGGAATTTGTAAGGCAAATGAGCTAACACCCTCTAAAGAAGGAGAGATGAGCATGGTGCCATTAATGGAGGAGAAGTTTATGGTGATGAATGAAACAAGAAGGATGCTTGGGAGTTTCCAGATATGTTCAGTTTGTACTTGTTGTGGAGGTGCTAAAGGACTTTGCTTGCCTTCACCTTGTTGTTATGCAATTAACTGCAACATCCCAAATAGACCCTTTGGTTATTGCTCCTTCACTCCTAAAACCTGCAATTGCTTTGGTTGCCATATCTGAGATATTTCATTGTAAGCTTCATTTTTCTACTTCTTGCTCTCTCTATCTTTTGGGTTCTTCTCAAGTCCTGTTTGATATTTGGTTCTGATTAATCTAGGGACAGAGAAAGGGTAAATCAACATCTTGATTTCATCTGCAAAGTGTGAAAGGGAAGAAAAAAAGAATATATGTTCTTGGTTTGGTTCTTTCTTTTAACTTTTTTGTTTATAATTTTTATTTTCAATCATTAAATTTTATTTCCTACTATTCTAAGGGTAAAATTTTGTATAGTTTTATGGCTTTAAAAAAAATCCCACATACCCCTTTGTAATCTTTATATCCTCCTCTCCTTTAATAAAATGTAGATTAACTATTTTATCCTCGGTTTAATAAGAAAAATTAGTGGTATAGGAAATGGGAAAATTGGTCCGAAATTGGGATGGGGAATTGGTCCGAAATTGGGTTAGACAATTAGGTTTAAGAATTGGATTTGGTTTATAAAAAAAAAAAAAAAAAGAATCCCAGCTCCAGCTTCCCTCAAGCTCGTCGTTGTGTCGCCTCCTCTGAATCAGGGTTTGCTCGTCGGTGCCGTCGCGGCGTGTCTCCGACCACCATTCACTGCCTCCGTCGTGCTCCGTCAACCCACCGAGGTATGTGGTTCCCCCTCGATCTGCATTCAACTCCATTTGAATGGGATTGGGATTAAGATTGAGTTTTGGTAGATTCAATTGATGAGTTGGTAACATTGTTGTTTAGCCTTTAATTCTTGGTCGATTGGGACTACGAATTGAGATAGTTTGCCTTTGTTTCGTATTTATGTTGAGATAGTTTGCCTTTGTTTTATGTTTTTAAAGTCATATATATATGTATATATATATATGTATATATTATGTTATGAAAGACTTTGAGAATGAGTTTGCTTGGTCACTGAGTATATTGTGAAGTTTTTGTTAGATTCATTTTATATATTTTGTTGTTTATTTTGCAGACCGCAAAAAACAAGAAGGAGTGTGTATATGGTCTCAGGTCAATTTAATATCTTCAAGTTTCAGCAAAAGAGACTGTTGCTGCTTCACTCTTTAGGCATGTTGAATCATATATAATCCAGTATGGCGAGTACGCAAATTGATATAGTCGGGTTGAAACTTGGAGTGGGAGCTCTTCCTTTGGCGAGTATGCAAGACGATATAGTTGGGTTGAAACTAGGAGTGGCGACACTTCTAAGAATGAATGGCGTGGATCCAGTCACATATCAACCCATTGTCTGTGAGAGTGCAGCTTATGATCCTAGCTTACATTCAGAGTCTTCCCGGCATGTAAATAATCCACCTAACAGCAATGCCTCTCCAGCCAACGACAACGTGTCCCCAATTAATCTAGGCAATGTCACTCCTCATTCCCTCTCTTTCACAAATGAATGAATAATGTATATTTTTCTCTTGAACTATGTAGATTTTGTTTTTTGGTCAGTACGTGTAATAGCCACTAGTTTAACTAAAACATTTAGGTTTTTTCTTATTGCAATCAGCATTTTGTATATAACTATGATTGTATGGTATTTTGAAAATTTAATTATATTTTGTTATGTATAATATGTTATTAATTATGATTAAATGTATTAATCCGAATTTTAATTGTAATTAGTGGCCAGAAATATGATAATTTTTGTGGCTATACAATTTATTAAAACCACAAATTGTTACAAATAAATTTGTGAAAATATAGAAATGTAAACGTTTGTGGCTATTTGTGGCTGTTTTTCCACGAACATAATCGTGTTGTGTCTAAACATTTCCACGCATATAATTGTGGCTATTCAAGGCTAATAGCCACAAAAATGTCGTGGCTTCGTCGTAGCTATTACCACGAATATGTTTGTGATTATTCATGGAAATTAGCCACAACATATTTTGTGGCTACGTTGTAGCCATTCCAAAGACAAGGTTGTGGATTTCGTGGCTATAATATCTACGAAGAGTTTGTGGATATTTTGTGGCTATTTGTGGAAATATTGCCATGAAATATGTCCATAAATATATTCGTGGCTAATCCGTGGAAGTGTGACCACGAATTTCCACGATTGGGAAATATTCATGAGCCCAAAACCATGAAAATATTTTGTGGCTATCTATGGCTATGATCATTATAGCCACTATATATCGCTTTGGGGCAGTTTTCTTGTAGTGTATATACTTTATCTCAGTTATGTGAGGATTATTCGTACTTGGCTTTGTTGTTCTAAGGAAAAGATGAATATGCAAGGCTTAAGGGTTCAACTTATTTTTTATCGTTCATCTCATAGAACATATGGGTAAATGCCTGGTTTTAAAGTGCGGGATGGATCTCGGCTTTTCCCTACCATGAGTTTTTTAACATTCAATTTTTAGGCTGATATCATCTCATCATGTAAAAATATCATACTCCTAGCCAGAAAGTGCGATGCTAATTTATGCGAGTTTTACTGGATGCTTGGCTTACAGTCGAGGCGTGTGTCATTAAACTTTTGTGAACTAAGGAGCTCGGCTTTGCGACAAATTATCCTTTTTGAACTATGATCGGCATGGGAGTGTTAGCAAGGATGATGCCCATCATTACGTTTTAATAGGCAAGATACACCTATGAGCGATCATGCTCGGCATAAAGTAGATGTGAAATAGATGCGAGATAGATGCTCGGCTTAAAGGACATGTGAGATAGATACTCGGCTTTAAATAGGTGTGAGATAGATGCCCGGCTTAAGGTATATGCAATGATTGGCTTTAAGTAGCTGTGAGATAGATGCTCGGCTTAAGTTAATTGCGAGATAGATGCTCGGCTGTATTACCTATTTATTGGAAATGAGAAGTGTGAATAATAAATTTATTAAGTGTTGTGGCTGTGACAACTAAGGATGCTTACGTATCTTCCGGAAAAGAATCAAGTCACTCTTAGTTCATTGCAAAGGTTAAATAAGGAATAAGCTCGGCATAGTAAGAGTGTATTCTTTTGGTGTAGTTGTGTTGATCAAGGCTGCCTACATACATGTTGGGAGGGGATCAAGATGCTCGTAATTCTTATTGATGGTGATGAATATGTGAGAACAACGTGATCCAAAGGACTTCCAAGATCAAGGAAATGCTTTGCCTTTCATCAATCCGAGCGCCTAATTTGAAAGCCCCGATTCCTTTGTCTTAAATTTTTTGAAGGACGTAATCATGTTTTTGAAGTGACGTTCATGAACCTTTTTGTTGTAGTAACGAGCGATAAGCTGTTGAAATTTTTTGATGCGGAGCAAGGCCCAGTCATGGTCTTCCTCAATTGTGTCGAGGGCGTGAAGGAGCAAGTGTTCGTTGAGTTCGGTATGTTGTGGCATATGAGAACGACACAGAGTATAGACATTTTCTTTTGGATGAACCACTGCTTCAACCCCAAATGCCAATGAGAATGGGATTACTCCGGTTGTGGGACATAGAGTTGTTTTGTGTGGCTATAAGATCTTGATACTTAGAAACTGATGGGAGAAAAAAGAGACGCGCATGCACTGATGTGTTGATTCCATCAAAATTCCAAAGCAAAGATTTTATATTGTACGTTACATTGATCCGTTATTTTAGCTCTCCTTCCCGATTCAGAAGCGGAAGCAGAATCATAAGTGTTTCGAATCGCATGAAATTCTAGAAAAGCTGAACATGGAAGCGTTGGGTAAGCGATGATTCCGATTTAGAAGTGCGCGTGTTAATGATTCAGTAGCGTCCAAATACTCAAATTTGTGTATTTAGCCGATGGGTTAACTTCAAATATACACAATCGAATTGTTTGAGTTTTATCAGTATGGCGATGGGCTACAGAGTGAGTAACAGTGGAGAAGAAGCATTTTCAAGTCACACGTGTTTTTAGAATATAATTATAATTTTTAATTTAAGTTTTAATCAATATTAACGGAAAAATAAATATGGGTATTATAATTTTTCCATTCACCAAACGAAAACGAAAAGAATATATTTCTCTTTAATCCATGTTGATGGTTCCGATCCAACGTGAATAGTATTTGTCTATTCATCGTCTATAAAGATTGATATGATTTTGATATAAAATATTGTGTTTGCATATAAGTTTTTAGACTTAAATATATTAGACTAATTTAATGTTATATATAAGTTTTTATTATGGATTGTTAACAAGAAAATAAAAAATATTTGATTTAAAAGTTTAGGGTATAGAGAGACTTCAGATTAGAGTCTCCTAGAGCCGAAAATTTTAACATAAACAAAATTTAACCAATTTCATTTCCTAATTTTTGCAGGTGATGAGACTTTGTGATGTAGTCCTATTTCTGATGATGTAGTAACTAAAACCTATATTTAACTTAGACAATATTAAAAATAATTTGATTGTGATTTTTTCAGAAATTAATATTAATCATGTGATGTAAATATTCTTTAAAAAGGCATAACAAGTTGGGGGAATTGCTAAAAATGCCCTCAAAATTGGTTTTAAATAAAAGTGTACCCCTGAATTTGAATCAAATGAAAAACTGGTTTTGCGGACTACGGAAATTACCGCGAAGCCCTTACGACCAATCAAAAAACCGGAAAACGCAATTACCATTATAACATTTGCCTTTGTCAGACGTCTATAGACGTCTGACGAGTTAGACTCTAAGCGAAGTCTAAATGACGTTCTCAGACATCGCATTGAAGTCTGATACAGAATAAGTTTGAAAATTTTAATTTTAAAATTATAAAAAAATATTTTGTCAAAAATTTTATATACATAAATTAAATATATTCAATTAAGTAGTATATAAATTAAATTGGGTAAATTTTAATCAGATTAAAAATATATAAAGTGGTTTAGTAGTTTCTAACCCTTAGAACATGCTTTGTAATGGAACTGGTGGAACATTTACATATGACTAACATTTAACTTTAGGGTTTAGATTCAAGGTTCACGAAATTTACATTTGAAAAAATTATATTTGCACATGTATGTTATAATGCGCATATATTAAACAATTTGATGTTTTCTATGTGTTTTGTTTAAATATTTTTCACTGTTTAGTGATTAATATTAGATTTAGGGTTTTTCAGACTTCTATGAGAAGTCTGAATTTTGGGGTTTCGTAGACTTCGGAGAGAAGTCTGAGAAGTATTTAACTAGCCCCCAAAAAAAAATACTTTTAACCAAATATACCTTAAGTGGTTAGATTTGACTAAAGTATATGTGCTTTTAATTTACAAATATCCAAAAATCCCATGTTTAATTTATGGATCCAAAATTTCCCTAAAAAAAAATATTTTTAGGGAAATTTTGGATCCATAAATTAAACATGGGATTTTTGGATATTTGTAAATTAAAAGCACATATACTTTAGTCAAATCTAACCACTTAAGGTATATTTGGTTAAATACACCATGTATCTTTATCTATGCATGACATATGAAGTTGGATGTCATATTTTCATATGTAGGGTTAGGCTGAGGGTTTGTGTATTTTCATCCATATTGTTACATTTGCATATACTGGCTAGGTTGTGACTATATTAAACGAGTTTGATGTTTTTTTGTAGGTTTTCTATAAAATATGATTGTATTTTAGTAGTAATTAGTATATTTAGGGTATATCAGACTTCCATTTTAGTCTGATTCACGTATATGTTTTGTTAGACTTACCGAAGAAGTTGACCACCAATAAGTTACCCTACTTGGGATTGTACCCCATATATAAACAAAAGTTACCAAAATTAGTCTGTAAAAGTCATTATCAAATTTCTCTCTCTAAAACGGATACTCGCTCTCTCTCTCTCTAAACACTCTCTAAAAACTCTCCGATAATCCTCCTAGCCACCGCCACCGCCACCGCCACCGCCGTCTTCATCTTCTTCAAACGTGTAATTACCTCTCTTTTTTCGTCTCTCCTTACCAATCCCTACACCGCCGTCGTCATATTTCTAAACTCTTCTTTCTGAAATTTTTTGAGATCTGTACGGTTTTTAGTCCGAGTCATCCCCTTCTCCCTATGTACTTTGTCTATGTACTTTCTCGTTTTAGATCCATACGGTTTTGTTTTTGAGTTAGCCCCTTCTCTGTATTTACTTTGTCTAGATCTGAACATAAATATAGATTTTATATATTTCCTTTTATATCCAGACGGTTTTGAGTCCGAGTTAACCTCTTCTCCGTATCTACTTTTTCTAGATTTGAACAAAAATATAGGTTTCTCGTTTTAGATCCATACATTTTTTTTTGAGTTAGTCCCTTCTCCGTATTTTCTTAGTAAAGATCTGAACAAAAATATAGGTTTTATATATTTTTCCTTTTATATCCGTACGGTTTTGAGTCCGAGTTAACCTCTTCTCCGTATCTACTTTGTCTAGATCTGAACAAAAATTATAAAATTCTCGTTTTAGATCCATACGATTCTCCGTATTTTCTTAGTCTAGATCTGAACAAAAATATAGGTTTCTCGTTTTAGATCCATACGGTCTTGTTTTTGATTTTAGACTCTATGAAGTCTGAAGCTTAGATTTGTTTTTGAATTAGACTCTATTAGAAGTCTGAAGCTTGGATTTGTTTTATAATTAGACTCTATTAGAAGTCAGAAACTAGCCTCTGTTTTCAATTGTTTCATGGTACACAGGATGGGACGATTCAGTCAGGTTCCAACGTCGAGTAGTAGTTCATACGCAACTTCCACATTTCGACAACGATCCGGATCATGCAATGGATTCTCCAAGAAATGTTTCTGCGGTCTGGAGCCTGTCATGCGAACCTCCACTACTGCCGATAATCCGGGAAGAAGATTCTTTGGATGTCGTAACTGGGATGTAATTACCTTTCTCTGTTATGTAGCCAGTTTTATTTTATCTTTACTCATTGGAAATCCGAAGAGGATTGTAAATTTAAAATGTGGCTGTATAGGATGGTGGCTACCATATTATGAAGTGGTGGGATGAGGCTATGATGGAGGAGTTTAACGACCTCACGCCGAGAGTGGACCAACATGGTGAACAAATTGATTACATCTTCCTTGGTTATGCTGAAATTGCCTGTGTTACCCACTTGGACGACGAGCTCAAAAAATTGCAGGCAGAGATAGCTCAATTAAAGGAGCTGTTGGCTGAAAAACCATCTACTCCGACAAATGGCGTCAAGTATGAGTATCTGATGTTTGCTGGTGCTATTATTATCATCCCGATCATCTTGAGGGCATTTTATCAGTTGTAATATGTTAGTCCTGTGAATCCAGCTACAATTTTATGTAATATTAGACAAATTTCAGTCATCTTTTGAATTTCCCCATTTCATTATGCAAATTGTCCTCTTTTAAAGCTACTTACCTAAAAACAAGAGTAATATGTTTGGGGTATGTTTTCGGACTTCAAATAATAAAAAATAGAGTGTCAGACATCATATGAAGTCTAACAATATTTTGTCAGACTTCAACTAATAAAAACTATAGTGTCAGACATCATATTAGTCTAACAATATCAGACTACATATGATGTCTGACAATATTAAAATGTGCGGGAGTTCAATTGTTTTGTAATTTAGGCCCCAAAAATGCCCGGGAGTTATGTAAAAATGCGCGGCAGTTACGTATGTGGTAAAACCGTCGTTTCAACTGCTCTTATGGCCCACATATAAATAGGCTTTTTACCCTTTTTTTACAGTTTCTAAGGAAAAAAAAAACCCATTCTCTCTCAAAGCCACTGAACCGACATCTTTTTCTGGGTATCGTATTATCGTTTCTAGATCTGGTTTCTCTCTACTCCGCCGCTAACCCGCGACGGTAAGATTCATCGAATCCCTCCTTGCATGAATAAACGTAGAATAACTATTAGTCCTCAGACAGCAAATCGAGTCTGGCGATAGTCGGCAGACTGCAAGTGGTGTCTGATTATAGTTGTCAGACTGCGAATAAAGTCTGAAATTTTTCTCATACCTTCTCTGAGCTTTTTTTTTAATTCCAGATCTTGTTTCTATCTCCTCCGGTGACCTACGACGGTAAGATCCTTCGACTCTTCTCTTCGTCTACATATTTACATAACTAATACTAGCCAGATGGCAAGAGATATGTCTGACTGTGTTTGTCTGACTGTGCATGGCGTCTGGCTAGTAGTACTCAGACTGTTCATGAATTTTTTTCCCCTTGTTGTTTCAGATTTTCTTATGGCAGATGTTGAATTCCCACCAAGGATGTTCACTGTCGGGTATGAACCAAATCCAGATAAAAGCATCCATTATTTTAGTGGACGGAGAGATCTCATGGATGATGTTAAAATAGTGCTGTTAGCGGCAGAGTGGCAAGAACTCCAAGAATCAGAATTTGGGTTTTTTTTTGAAATTCCATGACCTCCATTTCAAATGGTGCTCAAGGATGGTCCATTGCATGCTATGCTTGCAGTTAGTCTGCAAGAAGAAGTATGAGATATGGTCCCTTCTTGGCGTTCAGCCTGCTAGGTTTTCCTTGAATGAATTTCGAGCCATAACCGTGTTGGAATTGTGTCCAGTAATCTCGGTACTGTCTCTAGAAAGTAAGAGTATGTCAATGATCAGACATAAGTCATATAATACTGGGGGTCATGATGGCTTGCTAGAGTCCGCTCATGATCTATAAGTCTTGGACTTATTGCCTTTATTATATGATCCCATATGGGTCACACGCCTAAGCTAACAGGAAAATATGTAGGAACGGCTTAGCAGAAGTACGGTAAAAGTGCTAGGCATTTACTGTACTTAGAGAGAGAGAATAAAAGGGTTTTGCCACTGTGTGTCGATCGATGCACAAGGTGCATCGATCGATGCAGTGCGCGAACGTCTTGGAGTTAATTGGTATTTGGGCCAAAAGGCCCAAACGGAACTGAACGAGTGTTATAAATAAAACTCGTGTCTGTTTTCTCCAGTAACACTAGCCCCCAGCGCCGAATCTCTCTCTCCCTGCGCCTCCCATCAGCCCGGTCTAGCAGCCGTTTTCTGTGATCGCGTGTGTGAGCCTTTGGAAGATTCATCTCTCGGTGTTTCTATCTGATCTCTGACCTGTTCTATCTCTTCCGCTGCAACAAACAGGTAAAAGGTGAGATCATCTAATGTTTCTATTCAAGAGAACCTAGATCCGCATGTTTAGGATGAATTAATCTGAAGAACTGAATCAGGATTAACCCCTAAACGTTCCAACAGTGGTATCAGAGCCATTGGTTCTGGTTTTTCTTGTTTAGATTCATTTTTAGGATTGTTTAAAGAGGTGTTTTTGAATCAATTTACTGATAAGATTAAAACACTTAAGAAACAAGAATTGAATCCTAAACAAACAGTTGAAAAATCGCATGACCAAGCTATATTGATTTGGTATGCGACCTAAACTGATTTTGCATCGACTGAGATCGCATTGCATCGATCGATGCAATGCATGGATCGATCGTTGCAACCGCGAGAGATTGACCACGATCGCATGGATCGATCAAACGATCGCATGGATCTCGCGAGAATCTCTCGGCCAAATCTGTTGACCGTTTCGTGCACGCGTGAGAGCATCGATCGATGCAGGATCGATGCACGATCGTTGCAGGATCGTTGCTGAGAGCATCGATCGATGCGGTTAGGGTTTTGGCTCGGTTTAATTTAATTAAAAACTTAAACCGTCACGGTTTAATAAACAGACTTAATAAATTTATTAAGTTCTGGTTAAACCGGGATAAGAAATCCAATGTCGAAATAATTATTGGATTTAGTGCCTAAACCAGGATTTTCTAATTTGATTTGGTTGGACCAAATAAATTGAGAAAATCCGGTTTAGTAAATAACCGGTTGACAATTGTGGTCATCGTAGTAATTAAAATTTGGTTAGACCAATTTTAATGAACCAGACCGGTTATGTCAAATAATTGGACAATTGGGTCATGTCTTGGACATGGACCAATTCTTGGGCCTCGGGCCAAGAAGTTAAAACAATTGGGCCAATTATTTGAGTCTTTCTTCAGATCAATTTAAAATTTATTTTATAAAATATAAAGTCGATTTTAAATTATAGTTTCCGAAATTTTGAAATTAGAAAGTTTCTTAAAATAGAAGTTTCTGGATTTGCGGGTTTTGGATTTTAAGAAATTTCTAAAGTTAGAAAGTTTCCGGTTTTAGAAAGTTTCCAATTTTAGAAAGTTTCCAAAAATAGTAGGTTTCCAAAAATAGAAAGTTTCCCGAAATAGTAATCTTCTATTTTGGGAATGAAATTTTAATAAACCTACGAACCTCAAATAATATCAAGCGTTGGATGTCTTGTCCAGGCTATGTCAGCTGTCGAAGCCCATTCAATTGTATTCATGGCCTTACAGTGTGAGGGTGTCTACTTTTGCGTGGATAAGACGGTTTGTGATTCATAAATGTCATTGGGAGTCCCAGACATTAATGATTACATGACTGTATAGTCTGGTTTTCTTGACTAGGCCATCGGGAGTCCCGGGCCTTGAGACATCAGAGTGGATTGGGCCTCGGGTCCAGATTCACAACCAAGAGTTATATCACGGATATAATTAGCCGATATAGGGCTTACCGATATAAGCTAAGGTTGGGTGACGGCCAGTGGCCCACTTTAATCTTAGTTATATGTGGATCTTGGAATCATTATATTCTATTGAGGGTAACTGATGTTATTGAATATAATGCGTGATTAATCATATTAAATTTTTAATACGAGATTAGTCATTTTGAACATAATAACTAATAACCTTTTTATTTATATATTTCAGATATGACTACTACAAGCACACAAAACACATTCTCGATCCGGTCTGTTCTCGAGAAGGAGAAGCTGACTGGAACGAATTTCCTGACATGGTCAAGGAACTTGAGGCTGGTCCTCAAGCAGGAGAAGAAGGATTATGTCCTTCGTGATCCCCTCCCCGAGAGGCCTCTTGCCAATGCTGCCAGGACTCTGCACAATGCTTGGGAAAAGCATTCGTCAGATGAAAATGATGTCTATTGCCTGATGTTGGTGACAATGACTCCTGAGCTGCAAAAACAGTTCGAAAGTGTATTGTCTCCCATCGAGATAATGGCAAGCCTGAAATCGCTTTTTCAGGAGCAGGCTAGGACTGAGAGGTTCCAGACAGTTAAGAACCTCTTGGACTGTAAGTTGGCTGCGAATGCGGCAGTGAGTCCTCATGTCTTGAAGATGATGGGTTATCTCGATCATCTTCAGAAACTCGACTGCCCAATCAGCCAGGAACTTGCCTGCGACATCATTCTGCAGTCTTTACCTGCAAGCTATGATCAGTTCATTCTGAACTTTAACATGCATGGCTTGAGTAAGACACTACCTGAGCTTCACGGAATGCTCAAGACTGCAGAGCCCAACTTTAGGAAAACCGCCAAGGACCCCAATGTGCTTATGGTGCAAAAGGGCAAGGGGTTTAAGAAATCCTCTGCTAAGGATAAGGGGAAGGCCAAGGCTGTCCAAGTCGCGGACAAGGACACGCCAAAGCCCAAGCCCAAGTCCAAGGCTGGGCCTACTGACATGTGCAGGTTCTGCAAAGAACTGGGGCATTGGAGAAGAGATTGTAAGAAATTCCAGGAAGGTCTAAAGGAATTGAAGAAGAAGACTTTCGAGACTTCTTCATCAGGTATTTTTGTTATAGAAGTTAATACAACTACTTCTGATAATACCTCATGGGTCATGGATACTGGTTGTGGGGCTCATATTTGTACTAATGTGCAGGCACTCAGCAACAGTAGAAGGCTGAAGCAAGGACAAGTGGAGCTACGAGTTGGGAATGGAGCGAAAGTTTCAGCACTAGCTATAGGCACATACTTGTTGTCTTTACCTTCGTGATTGATTTTAGAACTGAATAATTGTTATTTTGTACCTGCTATAAGCAGAAATATTATTTCAATTTCTTTGTTGGATTTGGAAGGTTATGATTTTTCAGTTAAGAATAAATTATGTTCCTTCAATCGCAACAATTTGTTCTATGGTTCTGCCCCTCTTTCGAATGGGCTTTACATACTCGATCAATCCGCGCCAATATATAACATTAATACAAAACGGTTTAAACCTAATGAGGAAAACCGAACGTTTCTATGGCATTGTCGTTTAGGGCACATCAGCGAGAAACGCATCAAGAGGCTCCATTCAAATGGACTTCTTGGCTCATTTGACTTTGAGTCATGTGAGAAATGCGAATCATGCATGATGGGCAAAATGACACGGGCCCCCTTTAATAAACCTAACGAGAGGGCCAGTGACTTATTGGGCCTGATACACACTGATGTGTGTGGCCCAATGTCCACAAATGCAAGAGGAAACTATCAGTACTTCATTACCTTCACTGATGATTTCAGTAGGTATGGATATGTTTATTTGATGAAACATAAGTCTGAATCTTTTGAGAAGTTCAGAGAATTCCAAAATGAAGTACAGAACCAACTTGGCAAAAGCATTAAGGCTCTTTGGTCCGACCGAGGAGGAGAATACTTAAGCCAGGAATTCAGTGATCATCTGAGAGAGTGTGGGATCGTATCCCAACTCACTCCTCCTGGAACACCTCAATGGAATGGTGTGTCTGAGAGGAGAAATCGGACCTTATTGGATATGGTTCGATCTATGATGAGTCACACAGACCTTCCAATATCCCTTTGGGGATATGCTCTGCTAACAGCAGTGTTCACTCTAAATAGAGCGCCATCAAAAGCAGTAGCAAAGACACCATATGAATTATGGACTGGAGAAGCTCCAGTGCTGTCTTATCTCAGAATTTGGGGTTGTGAGGCCTACGTCAAGAGATTGATCTCAGACAAGCTTACACCAAAATCTGACAAATGCTACTTCATTGGTTATCCACGGGAAACCAAGGCTTATTACTTCTATCTACGTTCCGAGAACAAGATTTTTGTTGCCCGGGATTGTAACTTTCTTGAGAGGGAGTTTCTCTCTAAGAAAGACAGTGGGAGTAAGGTACTGCTTGAAGAAATTCAAGATGAACAGGATACTGCTCAACCTAATGAGGAAGAGCAGGAGGAGGCCCTACAAGAAATTGTAGAGCCTGAACCTGTGGTACCTGAAGTTCGAAGATCCGGGAGGATCCGTCACGAACCCGAGAGATATCAAGGATTCCTCGTGACTGACTGTCATGATCTTTTGATCATTGATGGTGATGAACCATCGAACTTCAATCAAGCCATGATGGGCCCAGATTCCTCTAAGTGGCGCAAGGCCACTGATTCCGAAATGGACTCCATGTCGGTCAACCAAGTGTTTTCGTTGGTTGACTTACCCGTTGGTGTAAAAGCCATCGAGTGAAAATGGATCTTCAAGAAGAAGATTGACGTGGATGGAAATGTCCAGATTTACAAAGCCAGGTTGGTGGCAAAAGGTTTCAGACAAGTTCACGGTGTGGATTACGATGAAACCTATTCACCAGTGGCTATGATGAAATCTATTCGGATTCTACTAGCAACTGCAGCTTTTCATGATTATGAAATTTGGCAGATGGACGTGAAAACCGCCTTCCTGAATGGTATTCTGGAAGAGGATGTGTATATGACGCAACCTGACGGTTACATAGATCCAAAGAATGCTGGGAAAGTATGCAAGCTTCATAAATCCATTTATGGATTGAAGCAAGCATCGAGGAGCTGGAATCTTCGTTTTGATGAAGCGATCAAGCAATTTGACTTCATCAGAAACGAAGAAGAACAATGCGTGTATAAGAAAACTAGTGAGAGCAAAATTGTATTTCTTATTCTGTATGTCGATGACATACTGCTTCTCGGAAACGACGTTCCAATGCTAAAGTCGGTAAAGGACTGGCTTGGAAGTTGTTTTTCCATGAAAGACATGGGTGAAGCCGCATACGTTCTTGGAATCAGGATCTATCGAGATAGATCTAAAAGGCTGATAGGCTTGTGTCAAGACTCATACATTGACAAAGTCCTGCAAAGATTCAGCATGAAAGATTCCAAGAAGGGCTTCACGCCAATGGTGCATGGCACAACGCTAAGCAAGAAGCAGAGCCCTACGTCGGCTGCTGAGCTTGAGCGCATGAAGAATATTCCTTATGCATCTGCAATAGGATCTGTCATGTATGCCATGATCTGTACTCGTCCTGATGTTGCTTATGCATTGAGCATGACGAGTAGATACCAGTCAAATCCAGGTGAAAACCATTGGATTGCCGTAAAGAATATCTTGAAGTATCTAAGACATACTAAGGATAAGTTCTTGGTGTACGGTGGAAGTGATGTGCTTAAAGTCAGTGGATTCACGGACGCAAGTTTCCAGACAGACACAGATGATTTCCGGTCACAGTCCGGTTATGTCTTTTGTCTGAATGGCGGTGCAGTAAGTTGGAGAAGCTCCAAGCAGGACACCGTTGCTGATTCCACTACAGAAGCTGAATATATCGCCGCCTCAGAAGCAGCGAAGGAAGCTGTTTGGATACGAAAGTTCATTATGGAACTAGGTGTGATACCAGATGCGGCTGAGCCTCTGGCACTGTTTTGTGACAACAATGGTGCTATAGCTCAGGCAAAGGAACCAAGATCACACCAGAAATCCAAGCATGTTCAAAGAAGATTTCACTTGATACGTGACATCGTAAATAGAAAGGAAGTCAAGATCAGCCGAGTTCCGACAGATGATAATGTCGCTGATCCGTTGACAAAGCCACTCCCAAGGCCTAAGCTCGAGTTCCTGACTGAAGCTGTAGGCATTAGAAACATTGAAATGTAATCTAAATTTGAGTGGGAGTTTTGTGAGCTTTATTTTAGTTATTTGATATGTTCTTGTAAAACATTATTTTATGTTTTAATGAAATTATTATTTCAAGATTATTTTAACTGTGATGAAATAATCGTTCCAAAATGATATGAAGCATTTTATAGGTCATCGAAGTAAGTGACTTGATCTTGAGTCATCAAAGTCATTTAGCTTGATCATGAGACCCTATATTTGATAAATGTTTTATATCATCCTGTCCCTAGTCGAAGGTTGTTGAAACTGGAACACCAACAACCGTGTGAGACTGGATTGGTACGTGACTTATGACAAAGTCTCAGTGTGTCATAGATGCGCGGCATCAAAGTCAGTACATAGGTGTATGTTGGGAACATACGACCGGACAAGACCCGCTTATAAGAACTCTTCAGGATATTTATATCTGTGTCATAAGAGATTCTTACTACGACTATAGAGTATAGTCCTTAGACCTGAGTTCACATGCATGTGACTGCCCATGGACTGATGTACTTTGATCATTGTCTAACGCTATCGTTCTGCGATAGTTATAAGGACCTTGTTTGGGTACATTATGAAATGAGTAGTTTACAGTGATGGAACAAGACGGGATTTGTCCCTCCAATATAAATGGAGTGAATATCTCTAGGCCAATCGGAGATTTGAATACTGGAAAACGCATGGCCATGCTCAAACGGACTTTCCCGAGTCGTTTGGATTGTCAGTATCAAATCAGAGTCCGATGAACAAGATTAGGCTTTATAAGGATGACACTAATCTTGCCTTATGACTAATCAAGATATTGTGGCAAAAGGATTATGAATACAGAGATTCCAGTACAAGTGGGAGATTGTTGGAATTGTGTCCAGTAATCTCGGTACTGTCTCTAGAAAGTAAGAGTATGTCAATGATCAGACATAAGTCATATAATACTGGGGGTCATGATGGCTTGCTAGAGTCCGCTCATGATCTATAAGTCTTGGACTTATTGCCTTTATTATATGATCCCATATGGGTCACACGCCTAAGCTAACAGGAAAATATGTAGGAACGGCTTAGCAGAAGTACGGTAAAAGTGCTAGGCATTTACTGTACTTAGAGAGAGAGAATAAAAGGGTTTGTCCACTGTGTGTCGATCGATGCACAAGGTGCATCGATCGATGCAGTGCGCGAACGTCTTGGAGTTAATTGGTATTTGGGCCAAAAGGCCCAAACGGAACTGAACGAGTGTTATAAATAAAACTCGTGTCTGTTTTCTCCAGTAACACTAGCCCCCAGCGCCGAATCTCTCTCTCCCTGCGCCTCCCATCAGCCCGGTCTAGCAGCCGTTTTCTGTGATCGCGTGTGTGAGCCTTTGGAGGATTCATCTCTCGGTGTTTCTATCTGATCTCTGACCTGTTCTATCTCTTCCGCTGCAACAAACAGGTAAAAGGTGAGATCATCTAATGTTTCTATTCAAGAGAACCTAGATCCGCATGTTTAGGATGAATTAATCTGAAGAACTGAATCAGGATTAACCCCTAAACGTTCCAACAAACCGGACTCAACTGCGACTATATTGAGAACCTGGAGTACCCTGAAGTTGAATACACCAATGAGATGAGAGCAATGTGGGAGCTTCTTGGGGTGGATTTCGAATTGGGCCCAAGTTATTCGCAATTATTAGAAGCTTGTAAAAACTGTGCTGGTTGGGAACCGCAACAGAGGATATGGCTGGGCTATCTAGCCATCTATGCAACCTTCATTGAGGCTCAACATTGGACAACATCCACAAGGGCTGATATGGCTAAGAATCTGCTGGTTCCAGGAACGTTAAAATCATATCCATGGGGAAGATTCGCCTTTAAGGTTCTGATAGACTCTGTTAAGGAGGCAAACAAAAAACTCGTGGAAGGAAAAAATTATCAGATCGGAGGTTTTGCTGAGGTCCTGAACATCTGGGTATTTTGGGCATGCCCCAATATGGCGACAACTTATGGAGTGCCCTTCCAGAATGCCCCAACCACACCATTGCTGACGTACCACGGATCTGTTGGGAATGTCCTGAAATATACTGTACTATCTCTAGAAAGTATGAAAAGTGTCGAGATCAGACATAAGTCATAAATACTGGGTGATCATGATGACTTGCTAGAGCCCGCTCATGATCTATAAGTTTAGGACTTATTACCAGTATTGTATGATCCCAAAGGGTCACACACCATAGCTAACGGGAAAGTTAACAAGGAATTAATACGGTAAGATGCAAGGCATTTACTGTATTTGTACAGAGAATTGGGCCAGACAAAATACAGGCTTTTGTCTGATTTGTGTCTTGGGCCCAAAAGCCTAATGAGCCATTAGTTTAATTACTTGGGCCCATATAAGGAAGAGAAAAGGCGCAGGAAGCCCTAATGCTTTTACTCCTGCGATTTTTGCCTCTCTTTTCTCCTCTCTCTCTGTTGATTCCAACTTGGTCTAGCAGCCTGATCCAATAGCTTGTAAGCGTGTGGATACCTGAGGAGGAGCCAGTAATCATCAGCTCTAGCAGATCTCGATATTCCATTGATTAATCCGCTGCAATCATAAGGTAATGATCCTGATCTGTTTATGATTCAACTGCAAATCACCTAGATCCTAGATGATTATGTGCTAGGATGTAACCTGACAATTACACCATGAACACACATAATCCATCAGTGGTATCAGAGCCTAGGTCGTTAGGTTTTTGCTTTTGGATCTTTGAATGAATCGATTTGATATTGTTTGTTAATAGCATGAATCGAAAGTCAAAGATGATTATTGAATTAAGAAACGATTTTAATCACGATCGAATGTTGACTTTAATATCGATTGAAATTATGTTGACTTGTCTTTGCTTTATAATCGAAAGTCGTTGTTGACTTTGTTTGATAACAAGTGAATCGATTTGATTAGTTTTGTTAGGGTTTAGAATTGTTTTGTCTTCTAGCAAAAGAACAAAACGAATTAAATCAAATGTTTAAAAGAACAAAACATTTGTTCGTAAAGTGATTACATGAATCGAATTGTTTTGTTTCTTCTGATCGTAAAGTGAAAAGAACAAAACGAATTATAAAAGTCAAATCGATTGTTGAAGTGATTTGTTTAAACGTGCAAGGTTAATATTTTGAATCAAATTTGTCAAAGGTCAAAATCGTTTGTCCTTTTGTGAATGTCTCAATCGATTGTTAACATGATTTTGTATTTAGTGAATATAGTAATCGTGTTTGACTTTGCTTAATGATCATAAGAATTCGTTTGTTATGATACGATTTGTTAAGTGAATGTGATGATCGTTTGAATAAGTGATTGATTCAATAATTGTATGGTTCAAGCGGTTAACCCAAATCGCGGTTTGCTGGAAATTATTTAATACAATTGGTATTATTTAATTTCTGGTTAAACCGGATTTAAATTCAAAATTGAATTTTAACCTAAACCGAAGGCTGGTCTAAGTTTGATTTGGTTGGACCAAATAATTTAGAGCTGGTCTGGTTTAGTAAATAACCAGTTGGATTAAGTAGTTAATTTGGTCTTGGACCAGAATTAATGAACCGACTCGGTTATGTCAAATTATTGGGCCAATTGGAATTCTGTGGTCTTGGGCCAATAATTGGGCCTATAATTTGTGACCCATCCGAAAACTTTAATAAAATATTAAATTAGAAATTTCTATTTTTTGGCATGTTTCCAATTTAGAAAGTTTCTAAAATAGTAGGTTTCCCTAAATAGAAAGTTTCCACATTTAGTAAGTTACCTGAAATGGAAAGTTTCCCAAAATAGTAATCTTCTATTTTGGGAGGAAATCTATTGAAACCTAAAATCCTCAAAAACAATATCAAGCTTGGATGTCTTGCCCAATCTTGTCAGCTACTTAATGCTTATTCAATTACAGATATGGCTTACAGTGTGAGGTGTCTGTTTTTGCGTAAGTAAAGTAGTATATAGTCACTAATTTCATTGGGAGTCCCAGACTTTAGTGATTATTTGGCTGTAAGAGATTGGTTTCCTTGACTGGGCCATCGGGAGTCCCGGGCCTTGAGACATCTGGTGAATTGGGCCTTGGGCCTAATCCACAACTGAGAGTTATTGGATATAACTTGCTGTGTGTATGCTTACCAAGTAAAGCTACTTCTGGGTGACGGCCAGTGGCCCACCTTGGATTTAGCTGAACATGGGTCTCGGAATCATTGCATTCTTATGAGGTTAAACAAAGAAATTTTGAATGCAATGCGAGTTTTCTTATAAGTTATTAAGATTACTCTTTTATGAACTAAATAACTAAAACTCTATTTATCTCTAAATTTCAGTTATGACTAGCACAAACAATCAAAACACTTTCTCGATCCGGTCTGTCCTTGAGATGGACAAACTGAACGGATCAAATTTCTTGACTTGGTCGCGGAACCTGAGGCTAGTCCTCAGGCAGGAGAGAAAGGACTATGTCCTTGAGAGATCTCTCCCCGAGAGGATCGGGTCCAATGCCTCTCATGCAGTATATGATGCTTGGAATAAGCATTATAATGATGCGGTAGATGTGCGTGGTCTGATATTGGCCACCATGGACTCAGATTTGCTGAAGCAATATGAGAACATGGAGTCGCCAATAGAGATGATCAGCAGCCTGAAATTGAAATTTCAGGAGCAGGTAAGAGTGGAGAGATACCAGTTGGTTAAGTCTCTCACTAGCTGCAAGCTACCAAATGATCATCCAGTAAGTCCTCATGTCAGTAAAATGATGGGTTACATTGATAACCTGAGGAAACTGGATTATCCAGTTAGCCAAGAATTGGCAACTGAGATCATTCTGCAGTCACTGCCGTCAAGCTATGATAAGTTCAGAAGGAACTATATCAAGAAAGGCTTAACGAAGACGCTGACTGAACTGCATGATATGCTCAAGACAGTTGAGCCAAACGTGAAGAGTACCCTGTATAATCTCATGAAGGAGAAGGGTAGGTTTACTAAACCTAATGCTGACAAGGGTGAAGACAAAGTTGTCCAGATTTTGAATCATGGCAAGCGTGTGTCTTCTGAGCCCGAGTCAGATACCTCTTACGTTGGTAAGTGCTGCTACTGTAAAGAGACTGGGCATTGGAAGAGAGATTGCATTAAATTCATTGAAGATTATGAGGAGTTGAAGTTGATGTATGAGACTACTTCCTCAGGTATTCATGTTGTTACTTCAAGTTCTACCTTATAGGTATTGGATACTGGTTGTGGCACTGATATTTGTGATAATATGCAGAGCCTAAGGAACAGTAGAACGTTGAAGGAAGGGCAAGTGGAACTGCGTGTCTGGAAGGAGCTATAGATGCTGCCTCAGCCGTAGGGTTTTCACTTGTAGATGCCTTTGAGGCTTGGTTTTATTAAGTAATTGCTACAATGTACCTGCTTTAAGCAGAGTTGTCTTTCATTTTCTTGTAAGAATTTGAATGTTTTTCATATTGATAAAAGACAAGTTTTGTTCTTTTGATCTTAATGAAATATTAATTGTAGCACCCTATTCAAGGAATGAGTTTTATATCTTAAACCAAAGAGTGCCTAAATGTAACATAAATACCGAATTGGTTTAAATCTGATGAATTAAACCTGATTTTTCTTGGCGTAAATGTTTTGGTCACATAGAGTAAGTCAAATTCAGAAATCCCATAGTTATGGACTTTTGGGCTCATTTGATTGGATATCTTATGAGACTTGAATTCTGCTTACTGGACCAAAAGACAAAGGGCCCATCTTAGCCGAGCTAGAGAAAGGCCCAAAGGCTTATTGGACCTTGAACATACTCATGTATGTGGCCCGATGAGCAGTAATGCCAGAGAAAATTTCATGTACTTCATTATCTTTACTGATTACTTCAGTGAGTATGACTGTGTTCATTTGATGAGACACGAGTCGGAATTCTTTGAAATGGTCGAAAGAGTTCCAGAATGAGGTATAGAATCTGAGTGACAGAAGTATTGAGACTCTGGATTGGTCACGAGTGAGAATACTTAAGTCATTGATGGTGTGATCATCTGAATGAGTGTGAAGTCGTTTCACAGCTCATTTTTCCTGAAAACCTTGAGGTGTTTCTGTGAGAAAGAATCAGATCTTATTAGAAATGATTAAAGATGAGTCACACGAATCTTCCATGATAATTCTTTAAGAATAACGCTCTAGAAATATCTAAGTTTACGCTGAAATAGTTCCACCAATATCAGTTGAAAGACACCACATTAATGTGGACTGGAAATGATCCAAATTCGTCTTTACTGAGTATTTGTAGTTGTGCTACTTCGCTGGTTGTCCTAGGGAAACCAAGGCTTGTTACTTTTACGTCCATTCCGAAAACGAAGTTAGGTTGTTCGGAATTCTGTTTTCTAAAAGGGAAGTTGCTTTCCAAGAAGAACAGTGGGAGTAAAAGTATAACTCGAAGAAATTCGAGAAATACAGGAGGCTGCTCAACCTGTTGAGGGAGAGCAGCGGATGGATTTACAGATTTCTGTAGAATCTACACCTGTAGAGCCTGAAGTTCGCAGATTTGAATCCGTCACTAATCCGAGAGTGATTTCTCGTGATTAATTGCCATGATCTGATGATCATTGAAAGTGACGAACCTGCGAAATTCACAGAAGCGAAAGTGAGCCCGGACTCCGAAAAAATTATACTGTAAGTAAGTTAGCTTCATCGATCCATTCATGGATAGAAGCAAACATATCGGAGTTGGAATCTTCGTTCTGTTGAAGTAGTCAAGGTTTTGACTTGAACAGGAACGAAGTGGAACTGTGCGTTTACTAATAGATAAGTGGGAGCGATGTTGCATTTCTCATAGTGTATGTCGATGACATACTGATTCTCGAAAATAACGTTCCAATGCTGCAGTCGGCAAAGGACTGGCTTGGGAGTTGGTTTTATGATTGACATGGGTAAAGCCACGTATGTTCTTGGATTTTGGATCTAAAGATAGAGATCCAAAATAGCTGGTAGGACAAAGTCAGGATTCTTAAATTGACAAAGTCCTACACGTTTTCAGCAATCCAAGAAGGGTTTTATGCCAATGTCACATGGCATTACGTTAAGCAAGAAACAGTATCCTACGATATCTGCTGAGCTTGAATGCATGGATGAGATTCCATATGCGTCGGCAATTGGATCTATCATGTATGCCATGACACGTAAAGACCAGTCATATCCAGCAAAGAATCACTGGATTGACGTAATGAATATCCTCAAGTATTTGGAAAATACTTAGGATAAGTTCTTGATTTACGGAGAAAGTGAGGTGCTACAAGTCAGTAGAGTCTGAAAGGCAAGTTTCCAACAGACAAAGATAATTTCCGGTCACAGTCTGGTTATATCTTGTGTCTGTCTGGCGGTGCAAGGCACTGTTGCTGACTCCATGACTTAAGCTGAACATTTCGCAGCTTGGGAAGCGGCGAAAGAGGTTGTTTGGAAAGAAGAGTTCATCACTGAACTTGATGTGATTCCCAGCATAGATGAGACTAGCTGCACATCAGAGGTCCAAACACCTTGAGGGTAGGTATAACCTATTCCGTGAGATAAATGACAGAGGTGTTAAGTAGATCAGCAAGTTTCAACGAATGAGAACGTTGCTAATCTATTAACGAAGCCACTCCTTAGGCCTAAGCATGAGTCGCGGACTGTAGCTGTAGGATAAGTGAAATTAAGATGTAGTCCTAATTTCAGTGGGAGTTTGTAAAGGGCTTTATTTAGTTATTTTGAAAGGTTCATGTAAACATAATATTTTATGTTTATGAAATCTATGATTTCTGGATTATTTTAACTGTGATATAAATAATCGTTCCAAAATGATTCATGTCATTATATATGGGCCATCGAAGTACATGAGTAGACTGTTGGGAATGTCCTGAAATCTACCGTACTATCTCTAGAAAGTATGATAAGTGTCGAGATCAGACATAAGTCATAAATACTGGGTGATCATGATGACTTGCTAGAGCCCGCTCATGATCTATAAGTTTAGGACTTATTACCAGTATTGTATGATCCCAAAGGGTCACACACCATAGCTAACGGGAAAGTTAAAAAGGAATTAATACAGTAAGATGCAAGGCATTTACTATATTTGTACAGAGAATTGGGCCAGACAAAAGACAGTCTTTTGTCTGATTTGGGCCTTGGACCCAAAAGCCTAATGAGCCATTAGTTTAATTACTTGGGCCCATATAAGGAAGAGGGAAGGCGCCAGAAACCCTAAGGCTTCTTGTTGTCTGCGATTTTCAGAGGATCAGCCGTCCTCTCTTTTTCCCTCTCTCTCTGTTGATTCCAACTTGGTCTAGCAGCCTGATCCAGTAGCTTGTAAGAGTGTGGATACCTAGGAGGAGCCGGTTATCATCTGCTCTAAGCGATCTCGACATTACCAATCAATCCGCTGCACTTCTAAAGAGGTAATGATCCTGATCTGTTTATGATTCAACTGCAATCACCTAGATCCTAGATGATTATGTGCTAGGATGTAACCTGACAATTACACCATGAACTCACATAATCCTTCAGTGGTATCAGAGCCTAGGTTGTTAGGTTTTTGCTGATTGGATCATATTTAGGTTGTTTTAAATGTTTATAATTGAATTTGTGTTAAGAAATTTGATTAGAAAACTTGAAAAAACCTAATATGAAATCGCTGGTTAACAATCAATCGATGTTGACTTTTTGAATCGTGATGATGTCTTTGCTTTATAATTTCTTTATAATCACGATCGCAAGGTTTCGCTTTGACTTATCATGGAATCGCTTTAGACTTATCATGATCGTAAGAAGCGATTGTTTGAATCGTTTTTTGTCTTATATGAATGTCACGATCAATAAGTGTATGTTTAGTGCAATCACAAGAGAACGTGATCGATTTTGAATTGGTAAAGTCAAAAGGGATTATTGATTTGAAAAAGTCATGAAGCTTATAATGAATCGTATGTTGAATTGAGATAAGGACAAAAACGTGTTTGTCTTTGTGTGAAACGATTTGATGGTTTGTTAATGTGATTTGAAAAATGACAAAAATCGTTTGTCTTCATGTGTTTGTTACGATTTCGATTTGTTTAAGATCATGATAACAATCGGATGTTAATTTTGTTAATCACATGATCGATTATTCAAGCAATTATTTAATTAATGTATGGTTTAAGCCGTTAACCCAAATCGCGGTTTGCTGGAAATTATTTAATACAATTGGTATTATTTAATTTCTGGTTAAACCGGATTTAAATTCAAAATTGAATTTTAACCTAAACCGAAGGCTGGTCTAAGTTTGATTTGGTTGGACCAAATAATTTAGAGCTGGTCTGGTTTAGTAAATAACCAGTTGGATTTAGTAGTTAATTTGGTCTCGGACCAGAATTAATGAACCGACTAGGTTATGTCAAATTATTGGGCCAATTGGAATTCTGTGGTCTTGGGCCAAGAATTGGGCCTATAATTTGTGACCCATCCGAAAAATTTAATAAAATATTAAATTAGAAATTTCTATTTTTAGTATATTTCTAAATTTAGAAAGTTTCTAAAATAAGAAAGTTTCCCAAAATAGTAATCTTCTATTTTTGGAAAGAAAACCTAAAATCCTCAAAACCAATATCAAGCTTGGATGTCTTGCCCAATCTTGTCAACTACTTAACGCTTATTCAATTACAAATATGGCTTACAGTGTGAGGTGTCTGTTTTTGCGTAAGTAAAGTAGTATATAGTCACTAATTTCATTGGGAGTCCCAGACTTTAGTGATTATTTGGCTGTAAGAGATTGGTTTCCTTGACTGGGCCATCGGGAGTCCCGGGCCTTGAGACATCTGGTGAATTGGGCCTTGGGCCCAATCCACAACCGAGAGTTATATGGTTATAACTAGCTGTGTGTATGCTTACCAAGTAAAGCTAATTCCAGGTGACGGCCAGTGGCCCACTTTGGATTTAGCTGAACATGGGTCTCGGAATCATTGCATTCTTATGAGGTTAAACAAAGAAATTTTGAATGCAATGCGAGTTTTGTTATAAGTAATTAAGATTACTCTTTTATGAACTAAATAACTAAAACTCTATTTATCTCTAAATTTCAGTTATGACTAGCACAAACAATCAAAACACTTTCTCGATCCGGTCTGTCCTTGAGAAGGACAAACTGAACGGATCAAATTTCTTGACTTGGTCGCGGAACCTAAGGCTAGTCCTTAGGCAGGAGAGAAAGGACTATGTCCTTGAGAGAGCTCTCCCCGTGAGGATCGGGTCCAATGCCCCTCATGCAGTATATGATGCTTGGAATAAGCATTATAATGATGCGGTAGATGTGCGTGGTCTGATATTGGCTACCATGGGCTCAGATTTGCTGAAGCAATATGAGAACATGGAGTCGCCAATAGAGATGATCAGCAGCCTGAAATTGAAATTTCAGGAGCAGGTAAGAGTGGAGAGATACCAGTTGGTTAAGTCTCTCACTAGCTGCAAGCTACCAAATGATCATCCAGTGAGTCCTCATGTCAGTAAAATGATGGGTTACATTGATAACCTGAGGAAACTGGATTATCCAGTTAGCCAAGGATTGGCAACTGAGATCATTCTGCAGTCACTGCCGTCAAGCTATGATAAGTTCAAAAGGAACTATATCAAGAAAGGCTTAACGAAGACGCTGACTGAACTGCATGATATGCTCAAGACAGTTGAGCCAAACGTGAAGAGTACCCTGTATAATCTCGTAATGGAGAAGGGTAGGTTTACTAAACCTAAGGCTGACAAGGGTGAAGACAAAGTTGTCCAGATTTTGAATAATGGCAAGCGTGTGTCTTCTGAGCCCGAATCAGATACCTCTTACGTTGGTAAGTGCTGCTACTGTAAAGAGACTGGGCATTGGAAGAGAGATTGCATTAAATTCATGGAAGATTATGAGGAGTTGAAGTTGATGTATGAGACTACTTCCTCAGGTATTCATGTTATTACTTCAAGTTCTACCTTATAGGTATTGGATACTAGTGGCACTGATATTTGTTATAATATGCAGAGCCTAAGCAACAGTAGAACGTTGAAGGAAGGACAAGTGGAACTGCGAGTCTGGAAGGAGCTATAAATGCTGCCTCAGCCGTAGGGTTTTCACTTGTAGATGCCTTTGAGGCTTGGTTTTGTATTAAGTAATTGCTACAATGTACCTGCTTTAAGCAGAGTTGTCTTTCATTTTCTTGTAAGAATTTGAATGTTTTTCATTTTGATAAAAGACAAGTTTTGTTCTTTTGATCTTAATGAAATATTAAATGTAGCACCCTATTCAAGGAATGGGTTTTATATCTTAAACCAAAGAGTGCCTAAATGTAACATAAATACCGAATTGGTTTAAATCTGATGAATTAAACCTGATTTTTCTTGGCATAAATGTTTTGGTCAAATAGAGTGAGTCGGGTTCAGAAATCCCATAGTTATGGACTTTTGGGCTCATTTGATCGGATATCTTATGAGACTTGAATTCTGCTTACTGGACCAAAAGACAAAGGGCCCATCTTAGCCGAGCTAGAGAAAGGCCCAAAGACTTATTGGACCTTGAACATACTCATGTATGTGGCCCAATGAGCAGTAATGCCAGAGAAAAATTTCCTGTACTTCATTCTCTCTACTGATTACTTCAGTGAGTATGACTGTGTTCATTTGATGAGACACGAGTCGGAATTCTTTGAAATGGTCGAAAGAGTTCCAGAATGAGGTATAGAACCTGAGTGACAGAAGTATTGAGACTCTGGATTAGATCACGAGTGAGAATACTTAAGTCATTGATGGTGTGATCATCTGAATGAGTGTGAAGTCGTTTCACAGCTCATTTCTCCTGAAAACCTATTCTGTGAGAATGAATCAGATCTTATTAGAAATGATTAAAGATGAGTCACACAAATCTTCCATGATATTCTTTAAGAATAACGCTCTAGAAATATCTAAGTTTACGCTGAAATAGTTCTACCAATATCAGTTGAAAGACACCACTTAAATGTGGACTGGAAATGATCCAAATTCGTCTTTACTGAGTATTTGTAGTTGTGCTACTTCGCTGGTTGTCCTAGGGAAACCAAGGCTTGTTACTTTTACGTCCATTCCGAAAACGAAGTTAGTTTGTTCGGAATTCTGTTTTCTAAGAGGGAAGTTGCTTTCCAAGAAGAACAGTGGGAGTAAAAGTATAACTCGAAGAAATTCGAGAACTACAGGAGGCTGCTCAACCTGTTGAGAGAGAGCAGCGGATGGATTTACAGATTTCTGTAGAATCTACACCTGTAGAGCCTGAAGTTCGCAGATCTGAATTAATCCGTCACTAATCCGAGAGTGATTTCTCGGATTAATTGCCATGATCTGATGATCATTGAAAGTGACGAACCTGCGAAATTAACAGAAGCGAAAGTGAGCCCGGACTCCGAAAAATTACACTGTGTGTAAGTTAGCTTCATCGATCCATTCATGGATGGAAGCAAAAATATCGGAGTTGGAATCTTCGTTCTGTTAAAGTAGTCAAGGTTTTGACTTGAACAGGAACGAAGTGGAACTGTGCGTTTACTAATAGATAAGTGGGAGCGATGTTGCATTTCTCATAGTATATGTCGATCACATACTGATTCTCGGAAATAACGTTCCAATGCTGCAGTCGGTAAAGGACTGGCTTGGGAGTTGTTGTATGATTGACATGGGTAAAGCCAGGTATGTTCTTGGATTTTGGATCTAAAGATAGAGATCCAAAAGAGCTGGTAGGACAAAGTCAGGATTCTTATATTGACAAAGTCCCACACGTTTTCAGCATTCCAAGAAGGGTTTTATGCCAATGTCACATGGCATTACGTTAAGCAAGAAACAGTATCCTACGATATCTGCTGAGCTTGAATGCATGGATGAGATTCCATATGCGTCGGCAATTGGATCTATCATGTATGCCATGACACGTACTTGTTTTGATGTTGCTTTAATGTTAAGCAAGACAAGTAAAGACCAGTCAAATCCAGCAAAGAATCACTGGATAGACGTAATGAATATCCTCAAGTATTTGGAAAATACTTAGGATAAGTTCTTGATTTACGGAGAAAGTGAGGTGCTACAAGTCGATAGAGTCTGAAAGGCAAGTTACCAACAGACAAAGATGATTTCCGGTCACAGTCCGGTTATATCTTGTGTCTGTCTGGCGGTGCAAGGCACTGTTGCTGACTCCATGACTTAAGCTGAACATTTCGCAGCTTGGGAAGCGGCGAAAGAGGTTGTTTGGAAAGAAGAGTTCATCACTGAACTTGATGTGATTCCCGGCATAGATGAGACTAGCTGCACATCAGAAGTCCAAACACCTTGAGGGTAGGTATAACCTATTCCGTGAGATAAATAACAGAGGTGTTAAGTAGATCAGCAAGTTTCAACGAATGAGAAAGTTGCTAATCTATTAACGAAGCCACTCCTTAGGCCTAAGCACGAGTCGCGGACTGTAGCTGTAGGATAAGTGAAATTAAGATGTAGTCTTAATTTCAGTGGGAGTTAGTAAAGGGCTTTATTTAGTTGTTTTGAAAGGTTCATGTAAACATAATATTTTATGTTTATGAAATCTATGATTTCTGGATTATTTTAACTGTGATATAAATAATCGTTCCAAAATGATTCATGTCATTATATATGGGCCATCGAAGTACATGAGTAGACTTGATCCTGAAACCCCATATTTAACGAAATGACATAAATCATAGTGTCCATAGTCGAAGGTTGTTGAAATTGGAACACCAACAACCACTTGAGACTAGATTGTGTTGAGACTTATGACCAAGTTTCGAGGGGTCATAGATGCGCGGCATCAAAGTCGACACATAGGTATATGTAGGGGAGCATATGACCGGACATGGCCCGCTAATGAGAACTCTACAAGATATTAATATATGTGTCATAAGAGGTTCTCATATACGACTATAGAGTATAGTCCTTAGACCTGAGTTCGCATGCATGTGGCTGCACATGGAGTGATGCGCTTTGATCATTGTCTAACGCTGTTTCGTAACTGGGAGCTATAAGGACCTTGGTTGGGTGTATTATGAAGTGTGTAGTTCATAGTGATGGAACAATATGGGATTTGTCCCTGCCGTTTAACGGAGGTAATATCTCTAGGCCAATCGGAGACTTGATAGCTGGTAAGAGAGTGGCCACTCCCAAACGGACTTGCCCAAGTCGTTTGCATTGTCAGTATCAAATCTGGTCCGATGAACATGGTCTGGCTATATAAGGATGACACGCATCTTGCCTTATGCCAGATCGAGATATTGAGACAAAAGGATTAGGGAATGTAGGATTCCAGTACAAGTGGGAGATTGTTGGGAATGTCCTGAAATCTACCGTACTATCTCTAGAAAGTATGATAAGTGTCGAGATCAGACATAAGTCATAAATACTGGGTGATCATGATGACTTGCTAGAGCCCGCTCATGATCTATAAGTTTAGGACTTATTACCAGTATTGTATGATCCCAAAGGGTCACACACCATAGCTAACGGGAAAGTTAAAAAGGAATTAATACAGTAAGATGCAAGGCATTTACTATATTTGTACAGAGAATTGGGCCAGACAAAAGACAGTCTTTTGTCTGATTTGGGCCTTGGGCCCAAAAGCCTAATGAGCCATTAGTTTAATTACTTGGGCCCATATAAGGAAGAGGGAAGGCGCCAGAAACCCTAAGGCTTCTTGTTGTCTGCGATTTTCAGAGGATCAGCCGTCCTCTCTTTTTCCCTCTCTCTCTGTTGATTCCAACTTGGTCTAGCAGCCTGATCCAGTAGCTTGTAAGAGTGTGGATACCTAGGAGGAGCCGGTTATCATCTGCTCTAAGCGATCTCGACATTACCAATCAATCCGCTGCACTTCTAAAGAGGTAATGATCCTGATCTGTTTATGATTCAACTGCAATCACCTAGATCCTAGATGATTATGTGCTAGGATGTAACCTGACAATTACACCATGAACTCACATAATCCTTCATAGACTTGATCCTGAAACCCCATATTTAACGAAATGACATAAATCATAGTGTCCATAGTCGAAGGTTGTTGAAATTGGAACACCAACAACCATTTGAGACTAGAGTGTGTTGAGACTTATGACCAAGTTTCGAGGGGTCATAGATGCGCGGCATCAAAGTCGACACATAGGTATATGTAGGGGAGCATATGACCGGACATGGCCCGCTGATGAGAACTCTACAAGATATTAATATCTGTGTCATAAGAGGTTCTCATATACGACTATAGAGTATAGTCCTTAGACCTGAGTTCGCATGCATGTGGCTGCACATGGATTGATGCGCTTTGATCATTGTCTAACGCTGTTTCGTAACTGGGAGCTATAAGGACCTTGGTTGGGTGTATTATAAAGTGTGTAGTTCATAGTGATGGAACAAGATAGGATTTGTCCCTGCCGTTTAACGGAGGTAATATCTCTAGGCCAATCGGAGACTTGATAGCTGGTAAGAGAGTGGCCACTCCCAAACGGACTTGCCCAAGTCGTTTGCATTGTCAGTATCAAATCTGGTCCGATGAACATGGTCTGGCTATATAAGGATGACACGCATCTTGCCTTATGCCAGATCGAGATATTGAGACAAAAGGATTAGGGAATGTAGGATTCCAGTACAAGTGGGAGATTGTTGGGAATGTCCTGAAATCTACTGTACTATCTCTAGAAAGTATGAAAAGTGTCGAGATCAGACATAAGTCATAAATACTGGGTGATCATGATGACTTGCTAGAGCCCGCTCATGATCTATAAGTTTAGGACTTATTACCAGTATTGTATGATCCCAAAGGGTCACACACCATAGCTAACGGGAAAGTTAACAAGGAATTAATACGGTAAGATGCAAGGCATTTACTGTATTTGTACAGAGAATTGGGCCAGACAAAATACAGGCTTTTGTCTGATTTGTGTCTTGGGCCCAAAAGCCTAATGAGCCATTAGTTTAATCACTTGGGCCCATATAAGGAAGAGAAAAGGCGCAGGAAGCCCTAATGCTTTTACTCCTGCGATTTTTGCCTCTCTTTTCTCCTCTCTCTCTGTTGATTCCAACTTGGTCTAGCAGCCTGATCCAATAGCTTGTAAGCGTGTGGATACCTGAGGAGGAGCCGGTAATCATCAGCTCTAGCAGATCTCGATATTCCATTGATTAATCCGCTGCAATCATAAGGTAATGATCCTGATCTGTTTATGATTCAACTGCAAATCACCTAGATCCTAGATGATTATGTGCTAGGATGTAACCTGACAATTACACCATGAACACACATAATCCATCAGGATCATGAAGTCGCAAGAAAGTCGATGAAACCTTACGTAAACAGGTATTTCTTAGGCCGTTCTGAAGTCTGAAATATTTTATTCCCATAAGAAGTCACATTCTGTGTCAGACCTCATGTGAAGTCTGGCATTATGTGTCAGACCTCATGTGAAGTCTGAATTATGTGTCAGACTTCATGTGAAGTCTGACACATAATGCCAGAATTCATATGAAGTCTGAAATTTGTTTCAGTCTGACATTTTGTTCCAAGTCTCGTATGATGTACCTATGATGTATGTCGTTGTGATATTTTAAATTCTTATAGTCATTTGGGTCGAAGTCGAAGACGAAAATATTAAGTCTGACACTTATTGTCATACCGCACAAGTACCTGTCTCCGCCGAAATGGACGCGTGACCATAGCCTCACATCCGCCTCCTCCAGGTAATCAGCAAGTTCAGGATTTACCGCTCGTATGGAAGCCATGTTTCGGTCAAAATCGTAAATCGTATATGCGTAAGCCGCGTTTTTCACTAAGTACAGAAGATGTTTTCCCCTGAACTTGGTAACTATGTTATTTTGTAGATGGTAATAGCATATCCCTCGTTGTGCCCAAGGGAAAACTGTTTCACACGCATTCTTGATAGACTCGCATCTATCCGAGACTATGACCAAAGGATATTGGTCTGAGATGCATTCTTTCAGCTTTGTGAAAAACCATTCCCACGAGTCATCATTCTCAGAGTCTACAATTCCGATGGCCAACGGAAATATTTGAAAATTTCCGTCTTGTGCGGCCGCCACTAGCATAACACCTCCATACTTTCCATTAAGATGAGTACCATCCACCACAATGACTCTTCTAAGAAACGTAAACCCATATATGGAAGCTCCAAATGCTATAAATAGATATTTAAATCTATTCTTCTCATCTAGTTCAAGAGCAGTTACTGTTCCCGGGTTGGTTTGCCTGATTCCATGCAAAAAAGAAGGAAGTCTCTCGTACCCATCCTCCGCTGTTCCTCTCACAATCTTTTGAGCATGTAACAATGCTCTGTATGCGGTTGTGTAGCTCATCCTAATCCCAAACTGCTTCTTCATTGATACTTTAACATGCTTTGGTGTTATACCCTCAATTATACCAAAAGATTCAGTAAACAACCAACCAATATAAACTGGAGTATAACGTTTGCGCGTGGACATCCGGTCCACCATCGAACATGTATGGGTTTTTGAATAGCTCATCACCCAATACTTGTTTGGTTCGCTCTTCACACACGCTTGAACCATCCACTTGCATCCTTCCACACGACATTTAGCCACAAAACGTGTCTTGTCAGACTTCTCAGTCATGAATGCGAATTTCTTCAATATCGCCGTCAAACGTAGCTCTGATATTAGGTCATTTTTGCTATCAAAACATTTATGGAGAAAGATACCCTCAGACAAGTCCCTTTTGCCACCACACCGTTTACTAGTATCCTCCAACTCATATTTCTTATAATCTTCATCTTCTTCCACATCTACATCTTCATGTTTCACTTTCCCATATAAGCTATAATCATCATCGTCATGGTAAGCCTCAGCGTGTTTCCTGAAAACATTTTCAGGCACATCCAAATTTCCAACACCATCGTTTCCACCACCACCACAAACAGAATCATCCGAGATTGAGTCCACATCTTCCTCATCATTGACTTCATCATCTACGTCATCTTCGTCCACATCTTCAACTTCAACTTCATATTTTTCATCACAATTCACCGCATCATCAACTTCCATAGCGGATCGGCTCGAGACACAAAGACGGATTAAATGCGTATTAGCTAACTCGACCATGCTCCTTACTTGTCTATCATTTGTGACATAAACCGGAGGGCTATCCGGATCCATTAGTTTCAAGAGTGCTTCCGGCAATTGATATGATAACACCACCAACTCGGTTGTCCTGTCCAACATATAATCATCTTGTACAATCTCAACAAGTTCTTGATGTGTAGAACCATGGCGCAAAGTGATAAACCACCCTCCTTTCACCTTATCAACCACAAAATGCCAAATCTGGTCTCTCACGACCCATTCACCAAAGTTAACAGGTAACTGAACCATTATCTGTATAAAGAAACACGTATAAACCACATTAGATATCTTTTGGTTAAAGCCAGACTTCTTGGAGAAGTCTGATGGTATTCGCTATCTTGCCAATATTATTCAAAAATTGATTTAAAAATAATTACCATATATAACAATGTAAAACTAACGCAGGAGGAACATATAAAACTAACACACATTTATAAAATTTAAAATCAGCAAAATTAATCACAAATATAAAATAAAATGCATTTTTTAAGTTTTTAACATTTCAGACGGCTATAGCTGTCTGATAAAAATGAAACCATACCTCTATGGCTGTCTGAAAAAGGGGTATTTTTGCAATTGAAATCGAAATGTCAGACAGCGGATGCAGTCTGAAATCTATCAGACAGCGTCAGCTGTCTGCTTTGGATATTTTGTCAGACATCTTATGAAGTCTGAGAAAAAAGGGTAGTTTTGCAATTGAATTTGAAATGTCAGACTTCTCGGGGAAATCTGACAAGAAGTCGAGGGTAGTTTTGCAATTGATTTTGAAATGTCAGACTTCAACAAGAAGTCTGAAAACTTTTAGACAGCTTGAGCTGTCTGACAAAATTTTCAGACAGCTATGGAAGTCTGACATAAAACATCGCATTTACGGTTTTTATCCATCGTTGACCAAAATTCGGATTTTCAGATGTCTATAGCCGTCTGGCAAAAGTTTAGAATTTCAGATGTCTATAGCCGTCTGATACTTTTTTTGCTTATTTTCAGACTGCTTTAGATGTCTGACGATTTTTTCGCTAATCCTGGTCAACATCTGAAAATTTGGGTCAATTGCTGTTTCTACCCCTCCTTTTTGTCAGACATCGGATTCCGTCTGACAAAAAGTCAACAATCGGTCAATTTTTTGCCAGACAACATAAGAAGTCTGACAAAAAAATCAAATTACAATCAATTGCAAAACTACCCTCTTCTTATTTAGACTTCTTAGTGAAGTCTGATTTTTTTTTTTTTTTTTTTTTTTTTGCAAAGGATTTTGACAGACCTCTATAGAGGTCTGACAATTGAAAGTCAATTGCAAAACTACCCTCATGTTGACCATATTGAAGTTTACAAAAAAATATAAGACATAAACGGCAGACTTAAAGTACAATTCAGATCTGAAAATCGACGATATGAAAAAAATTCTTACCAATGTCCGTTTTTAGTTTGTTCTTAGCCTCGACAATTTCCCAGAACGTCTAATATCACCGGAAACACGAATCCGAGACGTGTTTAGCTTTTTTTATAAGATGATACACGATTTCGCAACTTTTGAATCGAAAAATCAAAGGGGAAAAGGGAGAAATCGGCCGGGATAACGTCCAAGCTCTATTCTTGAGCTTTAATTGAGCTTTAATGGTGGCAAAACGAGCTGGATTACACATTAACTCGTCGGCGATGGTGGGTGTCGTGGTTGTTGAGCATTGATGGTGATGGCATTTTCGTGAATATCCAAACAAATTTTGGGCCCTTTTGTCTTTTACCTAAAATGTCAGACTTCATATGAAGTCTGACGATGGCATTCTCGTGAATAACCAAGATAACTAAGGGGATAAATTAGCGCGCTAGAGGAAGGAGAGGGCCAAGGGTAGAATCAGGGTTGACTTCAATTTCAGGGGCATTTTTGCAATCAGCCCTAACAAGTTAATGGTTAGAGAGATAATATTTGGAATAAATGTATATATCAACAGGGTTAGACTTACAGTTGATATAATTTTGATAAATTAATGTATCTGCATAAAATTGTTAGATTTAGAATATATTAGATTAATTTAATGTTATATATATTTATTATAGATTGTTAACAAAAAAAATTAAAAAAAAATATTCGTTTTAAGAATTTAGGGTATAGAGAGACTTCAAAATGAAGTCTTGTATTTAGACTTCACACTGAAGTTTGGTAGACATAAACAAGTTTTCAATTAGATTTTAGAGTTCGTCGTGAAGTCAAATTACTAGGCGGAAAGTATAATGACATAAAACCGACAAAAAATTTGAGATAAAGAATTAAGTCTAGAATTTTCTAAAAATGCCAAAATCTAAATTATGTTAAAATAAATATTGTTACCCCTCCCCCCTCCTAAATACTCAGATCTAGGTCTCCCCACAATCATCGACATTTTCAAGATTCAACAGTGTGTGAAATCTTCTTCTTCTCATCCATTATTCACCACCAGTGATTTCACACTGGTTTCTTCTCAAACCTCACCTAATATCATATAGTATGATTTTTTGTCTCTCTCTCTCCTCCATTATTCGGTTGGTTGATTTAAGTTTTTTTTAAAAATTGATAGAGATGGTGGTGAAGCGAGGTTAAGGAGTTCACCGGATTTTAGGAGGAGGAGGTGGTGGTGGATCTCGATCTGACCTTGGTTGATGCAGTATGGAGTGGATGAACGCTTTTCAGATCCGTTTTCGAGTCTAATTTATACGCTTTTTTCGTTGGCTCTCATATCATACATACACTTATATTACTAGAAAATAAACACGCATGAGATCTTGCCTAAACTGAATATTGGTTTTTTAAAAGATGTTTTTTGTTGTTGTTGAAATCTTTACTTTTTGTCTTATGTGTTATAGTGATGGGAGATGTGAGAGGAAGAAGATTGATATAAGCAGTGAAGTTTGTAAGATATCGTAAGTTAAAAGATGTGAATGGATTGTCCCCTCAGTTTGCCTTAAGAAAATTCTATCAAGCCTGAGATTCAAGGTGTCATCGTCGAAGATTCAAGAACGTGTTACAAAAAGAGACGTTGCTCATCCAGCACAATAAGACATCAATCAACTTGTGTATTTCCTCACTTTTATCCAGCTGATGCATTATGGTCATTGTTCTATGTTTATAATGCTCAAATGTTAAGCCTCGATCTTATTTCCATTATGCATTTTCTTTTGGGGTAGTTTTAGACAATTTATAACAAAAACTCCCGTGGTCATAATATTGATTCTTGTAACATGTATAATGAAATTAATGAGTACCAAATACAAGACATAAAGTAGTGAAATTTCCAAATTACAAAAAGAGCATAAACACAATAAAACTTGACTTCAGTCTGACAAGAGACTTCAGATTGCATTCTGTGCTATGAGACTTCAGTCTAAAATCTCATGTTGAGACTTCATAGTGAAGTCTCGGAATACAAGATGATGAAAAGTCACGAATTTCAAGGTCGGTTTAGATTTCGAAACGATATGTCGCCCTGCTAAATAATACTGATATTTTACAATGAAGTCTCAAACCATTAATCGTTCAGTTTAGATTTTTTAACGATGTGACTGCTAATTAATACAAAGACTACACAGTGAAGTCTCAAACTATTAATTTTTCGGTTGAGATTTATGTACTATCGACTGCTAATTTATACTAAGAGTTCACAGTGAAGTCTCATACCATTAATATTAATCATAAACACTAGCAGTTGCGACTTCGTCTTGTACCTCTTTCCTTTATATTTATCTTTGAAAAGTTTCTCAATTCATCTTTGGCATGACCATCATGATTTCAAACATTTCTAAGGAAATCCTACAATAATTCCTACTCAAGAGGTTTAAGATCCTGATCGTTTAGGCTTAAAACACTATGTTAGGCCGCATGCAAGACCTTGAGGGACGTCGGTGAAAATCTTGAATTCTACAAGTAGCTCGATTTCTTCAATGGGAACGTCAACTTAGATATCTGGTGCCACCCAAAATTTTGTGGGAAGTTAATCGAGAGAGGTATTCAAAATGGTAATCCCTCTTCTCTTTTCATATAACTACAACAAGACGACAATAATAGACTAATACCTCTACACGGATGTTTGGAGAGACTATGACCAAGAGGTCAACAGAAACCCGATGGGAAACAAGTGTATACGCCTACTTTATACTATCTAGGAGTTTTGTGGAGAAGAAGACATAATGAACCATTTGTGTGTCATCGATCGTGAATTTTCCAATCGAGCACATATGGATATCATCACGAGAGCTAGACATTTGTAGTCATATATACTTCATCCAATATTCTATCAGAAGAGAGACCGTCTAGACGCCGAGGGTCTCTACAGATGTAGTTGTGTTGCAATGGATATGAGTCTCCATTGGTGGAACGAAGGTTGGAAAGGCAACCATATGTGCGACAAATGCTTCTGGACCCGTGAGTCACGCTTCTTCTGCAAATACATCACGGTCTACTTCTCGGCTTGACGCACTTTTGGTCTTTATGAGGAATGGTAAATTTATTATTAAATTTATCTTGTATTAAAACTTTGTTATTCAGTTTATCTTGGACTACTACTATTTTCATTCAATTTATCTTGTAATGCTACTACACAATAGCGTTCAAGTTTAGAAATGAGACTTCACCTTGAAGTCTCGTAATAAATAAGTATAAATTTTCAAATTCTTAACATCGATTTAAGATAGAACACAACACACTGAATACAGAAAATCATACATTAACAATAGCAGTAACTAATACACATGCAAGAAATATAAAAGAGAAAAGGCATAAAACAACACAAAAACATACATCGTCATAAATATAGCACCAAAGAAAATAATTGACATTTTTAGCATTATTTTGATTACAAAGACTTTTATAGCATTATATAATTTAGGGTTTAGGGTTTATTATTTAAGTTTTAGAGTTTATTATTTAGGGTTTAGGGTTTAGTATTTAGGGTTTAGAGTTTATTATTTAGGGTTTAAGGTTTAGTATTTAGGATTTAGGGTTTACTATTTAAGGTTTAGGGTTAGGGTTAATTTATTCTTATCTCTTTAATAAATGCTATTTTGTGATTTTTCCTCCTTGTTGCTATATTTGTAACAATGCATGTTTTTGTGCCATTTTTGTGATTTGCCCATATAAAATCTCAAAAATACAAAATAAATAAGCTACAAATGCATTTTTTTTTAAAGATAGTACACTAGACTTCAAAAAGAAGTCTCCACCCAGACTTCGTTGTGAATTTTGAAGAATATAAGCTAAATACCTAATAACTTAAGAAATGATTTAAAAATATTTATGCGAAAACAGCTTAAACTTATAAAACATCAAAAACCATAAGTAAAACACATGTTAGGATAAGAAAATAAAAATAATAAGATAAAATTTCATTTTTACTAGAATTAGCATTTGAGACATGACGACGTAGTTTCACAGTAAACTTCATTCTGAAGTCTGATGAGCGTCCTGTCGGAGAATTCACCGTGAAGTTTCAACAGGGATCTAGTTTTGAAATTGACCACATCACTGACTTTCCATGAGACTTCATTGTGAAGTCTCAATATAATTAGAGTCTAGTTTTGCAATTGATCACAACTTTATTTTTTTCCAAAGAATTCACGATGAAGTCTCATGACATTCGAGACTTCACAATGAAATATCATAAGTCTCATGACGTTCGAGACTTCAATAAAAAGTAATGATACTTCATCGTGAAGTCTACGGGAGGTTGAGACTTCGAAAGGAAGTCTCACAAAAAAATAGGGTCTAGTTTCGCAATTGACCACAAATTTAACTTGTTATTGAAACTTCATCGTGAAGTCTCTGACCAAAGAGGTCTAGTTTTACATTTGAACAAAATAATTTTCTTATAATTTGCAGACTTCATTTTGAAGTCTCCTAAATTTCCGAAGGTTTCAGACTTCATTGTAAAGTCTCGTCAATAGTCAATGTTTTGAAATTTCTGGTTAAAAGCAAAACTAGACTCTTTTCTGAGGAGACTTCAGGCTGAACTCTCATAAAAATTCCTCGTTCCGGTCAATGCAAAATTAATCTCCCGTTTTCAGAGACAAAAATTATTTACATACAGTCAAATGCAAAACTACACCCTTTTACCCAGACTTCATTTTGAATTCTCAACTCCGTTTTTTTTTTCAAAGGAGAGCTTGAGATATCATTGTGAAGTCTCATATCAAAAAGTAAAATGCAAAATTAGATCACAATTGACCACCAGAGTTCATTGTCTAGCTTCAGAAAAATTGGTGAAAATCGGCGATAAGCAAGTAGAAATTACCTATTTCTTATTTGAGCTCGTATTTAACTTTGTCGACGGCTAAGAACTGCTTAATGCACCAATAAATAAGAAACACATTCGCTATTATTTACGAATCTTGGTAAATTGTAATATCTAAGAAACCTGAATTTTGAAAACAAGATTTTTAGAGTTTAATGGATGAAATTGTTGTGGAGATTGACGAAAATGAAGTTTTAGCTCAAATATGGAGCATTAACATCTCTAAATTCGGGGTTTTGAAGCATTTAGAGATCGATTTTGGTTGGTTTGTGGTTAGGGAATATTGAAGATGACGACATTTCGTGATTACGCGATAAGTTTTGGGTTTTTATTTGAAAGTCATCCATGAGACTTCATGATGAAGTCTCTCTCAAGTCATTGAATGAATAAAGAAGATAGGAAAGAGAAGTCTAAGTCATTTTGAAAGCTTGGGAAGAGCCGTTCTAGTTATGCATCTGGATTTAATTTAGCATCTAGTTTTGAAAAGATGTCACGATTTTTGGAATGCATCAAATTTTATCCTTGGACGATAACTTACAAAGATAGTTGTATATTTTTAAATCAAATATCTAAAATGTTAATATCATATAACATCTTATTTACAAATTATATATATAGCTAACAAATTGAAAAAATAGTGGTGATTTGGTAGTGAGAGAGAGAAAGTGACTTTTTGATACACTAAACTGACCGGCTCAATACTCGGGTCCCTAAACCTATCTGGCGAGCTTTCCTAGGCGCAACCACTTTTGATTCGTCTCCTCCCCGCTGGGAGAGATCGAATCGTCCTTAGTCTGTCTTTATCTCGCCTTTGACCATTTCTGCCGATTTTCCTCTGTTGTTTTGCTATCTTCCCCTGCCGCCGATCCGCCGTCGCTTGTCCGTCATTGTTTGTCATCGTCATTTTCTGCAGCTGCTATCATCGTCTTTGGTCTCCTCCGGCGAGGCTGATTCTTTGGTCGTCCTTCTTTCGAGTCCATTCCTTAGGTGTTGGTGCTGCTCAGGTCGTCTTCCTCTGGCTCCAGTTGTCCGTTCATGGTGGCGTCTCATATCGGTTTGTTTTGCTTCTCGTTTATTTCGACTACTAGGTTTGAGTTGTGTATCAATTGGGTTTTGTTAGTTAGGTCATTGGGTTTAGTTGGTATAATTTAGTTGGTTTAGTTGGTCTCGTTAGTTAGTTTATTTTGATTAGATCTTTTGTTTAAAAACGGTTGGTTTAGGCTGGTTAGTTTGTAGTTTAGGTTCTTGTTTAGTCTTATCCTTTTCTAGACAAATGACTACATGGTCAAAAATCTGGGTTAGACATCTTAGCTTGCGGAGTTTTGGTTCATTGTGGAGTTTGTTGTGAGCACTTTCCAATCAGGGTTTTTACCGGTTTTATCTTGATTTCGGTGTTCTTCGGATGGCTTAGCTTCGTTTTTATCCATTTCTGATGAGATTTGAGTTTGGTAAAAGGCTTCTATCGAGGTGTGTTTCGAGATTATAGGAGTACGTTGTAGATGTATCTGGAAGAGTTTGTGGAACTTGTTGCAGTTATGTCTTGCCGAGTTATGAAGTTTGGATCTGAGAGTGTGTCTCTTAGCAGTGTTTCTGGAAGCTGATATTATTGTTTGGTGGGTCATGGTCAACTTCGGTAAATCTCGCTCTAAGTTCCCACACATACCAAAATTTGTAATTTTTGTTTGTTATTGCTAGATTTTAGATTTTCATCGAGTAATGTTTGTTTTAGTTGTAGGTTTATAGGATCTTTTCCGAGAAAATTTATTTTTTTATCGGTTTATGTTTTCAGCAATATTTTGTTAATTTACCCGCTTAGCCTCCTTCTTTTGAGTTTAGTTTCAAAATATTGTTTTTCTTCTGTGGGCTTTTGTATTTCAACAATGTATTTCACCTTATTTAAGAATGTGATAGAAGGTGAAAGAGATAGATTGCAATGAATTGACTATTGAGTGTGGTATAACTCTCGACTTGCATGGGGTGATTGGAAATAGGGAAATTGGGCTTGGTGACTATAGATGGGACCAAAATTAGGGAAATAAAAAGTAGCTTTTGGAGGGGATGTAAAGTTCAATATTGCCCATCACCAATATCTCGGTTACACTCTTGACTATAGACGCTAACACTGACAACTTTAGCATTAGGGCTGACATTATATTGCCTTATGACCCCACAATGAATTAGCCCATCAATAACCTTGAATATAATATCCGCCATCAATAAACCCTGAAACTGACATTTTTTCATCCAGGCTGAAGCTCTTAAAATCGGTAAAATCCGCCTTCTCTATTTTTTTTTTAAAGTCGGTGTTTAGCTTATTCTGAAATACAGAATGTAGAAAAATCAGTTCCGAATGTAGGAAAATCAGTTTAGTCTGGCCAAAAGACTGGGTTTTATTTGTGTTCATGGGTGTTTCTTACTTTCGGAATGAGGATGTTTTTAAATTTCAAAATCGTTTTTTTCTTTCGTAAGCTGGGTTTTCATGATTTCTCACCATTAATTTCTGTCTTGCACCTGTTTTTTGACCTTGTTTGAAAAGATTCGGCAAGTCTTTGTAAAAAAAAATACATACTGGATATGATTCCCCTATGATTTTCTTTCTTCTAAAAAGTAAAAGCTTCGATCTTAATTTGTCCTCTGTTTCCTTTAGTAGTTGTCTATAGTTTTGATATAGTAGCAGTATATTTTCTCCTTACCAAATTTATAGTAGTTCTCTACGGTTATCCTTATAGTAGTCGTATATGTCTATCCAGCTATTTCATTCAGTAGTTATATATGGTTTTCCATATAGTAGTTATGTATGTGCTTCCTACTATGTTTGCTAGGGGATATGTGTTCCCGATAATATTTGACTACTATTGTCTACGGTTTTCCATATAGTAGTCGTATATTTGTTTCCGACTACGTTATATTTTTAATTAGCTGTCTACTTATCTCCAAATAGCACTCCGTACTCGTCTACATTCTGACTACTATTTTACTAAAATATACTTACGCAATTCTCTTTTCCTTTGAAGGTTAACCTGGCTCCACTTTCCCTTGATGAAGATCTAACGGACTTACTACCTAAAATTCTATCCTTTGTTGGTAGATCCTCTGCAAAGGATGCTTGTCGTGTAGGATGCTGCTCCAAGGTTCTCTATCGAGCATTTAAAGAGACATCAGTCATATATGTGCTCGACATTGAAGAATTCGTGCATGACCCAGAACTAATGGACCGCTCTCCGGAATTCTTCATCTTGGCAGTTGAGTCAAAAAACCCCAAAGCTAATTACTTAGCCGGCTTGCATAGGTTACTAGTTGGAAGGGTCTACGATGCTGCTCCTTTTTTGCGCACTGCATCGAAAGGTGGGATTGACGAGGATACATTCTTGTCTGCTATTTTTTCTGTAGCGTTTGGTCATCCTCAGTTTGCTGAATAAATCTTAGATCGTATCCATGAATGGAAATCCCGATTGGATTACATGGACCAACTACCCCAGAATGTTGTCGACACTATCAACATGATGAGAACCACTGATGTCCGCTACAATCTACCACCTGTGTTTGGCGCTTTCCCTTCATGTTTTGTCGACCACGATCGCAACACCTATCCTAAATTTTACCTTTTCTGGCACTACCAGCTTATGAGGACTGAGCTCTGAATTTTTTCTCCAATAACTATTGTGTCGTTTTTAGTACTATGTCATTTTTTAGGTACCCTTGCTTAAGTGTTTCTTTTCTTTGTTTTGACTATTTATCTAAAGTAATCGACTACTATCGTTTATTATATTTACTAGATGTAGTTGCCAATTTTCCGTTATAACTGTTTTCATAACTGCAATCATAAAGGGATGTCTTTATTGTGTCTTCTCGTCAGTATGGGCATACCCCTATAAATAGATGATAAAACACTAACTGAAAGAGGGAACTGCCACAAAATTTGTTCTGGAAACTGAAAACATGTTGAGGCTAAATGAGAACCTCTTACTAACGATTTTGGAAAACTCCCTCCGGTGAGGTTTCTGTGAATTTATTCGTACAAAGGCAACATGCACGACGATGAGGAACCTGGCTGAGACGGAAGAATTCTATAGAAATGTTGATTTCTTCTTCAATCAAATACCATTGGTTCCAGTAGCCCCTGCAGTCGCATTTGTTGACATTTGCATTGCCAACAATAATCATTCAGCGCTTCTCCTACAGGGTATGTCTACATGCATGTACACTAATCAGCAGGCTCTAGGGGAGTCTATGATCAAACGATCTGCAGAAGATGGTTGGGAAACTGGTAAGTACATCTACTACATGCTAGTGCGACTAAATTACGGGAATGAAGAATTGCAAAAGCGCGGGCTAATTCTAACTAGAGAAGTGGCAAAGAAAGTGTGATTGCAAATAAGCATTAGAGAAGTACTACCATGGCCAAAGGATCCAATTAACCTATGGTTGGAGAAGGAAAAGGAAGTAGATCTCAACAGCGTGACAAAGTGCAGATGTGCTATTATAAATCCATGGCTATGATATTGGGATGAAGGGTGGAAGCAACCTACCATGTGCAATGGATGCTTCTGGACCTTAGAAACCATATTGTTTTGCAAACTAGCTAGAACCAATTTTGGCATATGGCCTAGACTTTAATAAAACATTGGATGTGTTTTGTGAACAACATGTTAAGGAACCTTTTGTAATGGTGTATTTCCTCTAATAATATTATAAGATATTTTAATTAACTCATTCTCTAGTATTTTATCTAAAGTGGTCGACTACTATTTTGTAACCTACTTAGTCAATGTATTTGCCTACTTTATTTTATAACTGGTTCATATTTGTACTAACTCGCTATCGTAGAAAAAGTAGCCGACTACTATCTTTGGCCTATCTGTGTATTTTCGTCTTCGATTTATTCTTTAGAATTTTGTATTTCGAGATCGACAAACACAGGTTACTGCCATTTTGGTTTCATTGTCGTATGTGTGTTTCTGAAATTGTAGTCCTTCATATTGTATTTCTACTTTGATTAGAAGTCGTACACATGTGTGTTGAATACTTTATGTTCAATTTGTGATCTATTGACATATAACTACTTGGTATAGGTAGTTGAATATGGGTGATACGAATCTACCCAAACGTTTGTTCAAATCGGGGCATGAACCAAAGGGTGACAACAAACTCAACACATACTACCAGCTTAATTATATCGAAGCCATTAAATTTTCTCTTGAAGAAGACGACATGGAGAAGATTCAGAACTCCCAATTTGGGAAACTGATAGATATCGGGAACCAAATAGCAACATCTGTCAGATTTCTTCACTTTCTCCTATCTAGGCAGCTTGTCATCAAGAAGCGCCACGAAATTTGGGTCATGTTTGGTGATCAACCGATTAGGTTCTCAATCAGAGAGTTCGCTATTGCTACAGGTTTAAACTGCTTAATTATTAAAGAGGTCATTCCTCAAGCGGAAGAGGGGGAATTGTCTAAGTACATGAACCAGATGTTTGCGATGGAAACGAACCCTACACCTGTTTGGATCATGAACAAACTTTTAGTAAAACCTTACAAGAATAAGGAAATCAGGTAAAAAGAACTTTCCATATTATAGACGGTTACTTTTAATTAACTATCTTGTTGTCTGTTTCAAATTGCTTTTTTCCTGATTAGTACTTTACACATTTACGTACTAGTAGTCGACTACTTTTAATTAGCTATCTTGTGGTCAGGTTCAAATTAGCACTCTTGTTACTTGTTGAGGGAGTTCTTTGTCCAACATCCAAGCAAGCGAAGATCAACGGAGATCTAATTCTGATGGTCCAAAATCCTGACCGCTTCCTAAACTATCCATGGGGTCGCAAGTCTTTTGATATGACTCTAGACCATATTAAAATCCGGACCGCCACTTTGTCAAACCTTTGTTAAGCCACTTGTGCTATTTAGGGTTTCCCTCACGCTTTACAGATGGTTCTCTTGATTTCTGCTCCCATCATTTTATCTAAGGAAGTCAAAGGCAAGTCTTCAAAACTTATTCTAGTTGATGATGATGTTGAGGAAGATATTGTCCAGATAAATTGCCCTGGTACCCAGAAATCAATAACTATCTCCTTGCCTTATGTCAAAATGCTAGACAAAGATGGGAAGGTACATATTTTGGTTCTGAAGTAATTGTCTACATTTCAATATAGTCGTGGTTTAAGTAGTCGTTTATCTAGATTTAAACTATCTTATCAGTTGAAGGCTCTAAAATCCATTGTATTCGGCTAACTAGTAGTTATCTACTTTTCAGAGGACGAAGATGATATTTTTGACGAAAAATGAAATGGGTTACGATGACGAAACGGAGGATACCCGCGTCGATAACCTCCTCGAAGCTGTTAGTCGTGGCGATGTGTTCACGAAGAATTCTTGGATAGGTGGTGCAAAGGCAAGTGATCATTTGAAGTTGGCAAAAGGTCAAACATCCACAACGGATACGGTACCTCCAAGTGATATAACTGTTGACCATGTAATCGAAGCTACTGCTGCTGCTTTTTCAAGAAATATGAGGAAGCGAATAAACCAATTTTGGATCAGATGAAGGCTCTAAATCAGAACTTCGCTCTCCTACAGATATTATTTCAATCCAAGTTCACAACACTTTCTGCTGAGATTAGTAATCTCAAGAGTTCTGGCATCAGTTATGTTCCACCTCCTAAACCGCCGTTAAACACCTGTACAACAATTGTTCCTTCTCAAGAGAAAGTTGTTTCGGCAAAAGTAAATGATGGAAAAGCAGGTGCATCTACCTCTGAAGAAGATATTGGAGACGAATCAGAAACAGGTGATGAATCTTCCGAAGAAGACCAAAACCTTAACAAGAAAATAGTTGGTAAGTAGCAAGAGGCACAGGCGAACAAACAGAAACAGGTACCCAACTTTGTTATCTTTTTGTAAATGAATACTTATAGCCAACTATAAAGGTATTCAATTTATTGTTTTAAATACTATCATATATCACTTACTTCAATTTGATGTATTATAACTACAGCAGGTAACATCTGGAGATGAAGAAGAAGAAGAAAGTTCATCGGGAGAAGAAGATGATGAATCCGACCCTGATAAAATTATAAATAAAGTTATAAACTCTGACTTTACTTCACAAGAGGTAATCTACTTTTCGTAGGTGTCTAATAGTATTCGGATACTAATATTGGCAAAGTTATAAAGGTGGATACTCATTTACTAATAATTTTATATAGGATTTGGAAAAGGAAGCGCAGTTAATGGAGCCAGACGAAGAAGAGAACCATGTGAACAAATAGCCAAAGGTATCATTGCACTTCCTATTATAACTGAAATACTTGTATCAACTACTTTACATTAGATAGTTGTTAAATTAATTACCCATATTCAGGCCATTACGAAAACCAACAAGGATCCAGTCGGAGAAACTGTTTCGTCAACTGCTCTTGCAGTTATTACTAAAAACACAAAACCAGCTTCTACGTCAGAAGAATACACAACTGGAGAAGACACAACTGGAGAAGAAGACGACAGTGGTGAGGATTCTTCCGAAGAAGAACAAAGGACTGACAAAAACGTGACCAAGGAAAACTTTGCCAAGCAGTAACAGGCTGAGGGGAATAAACAAAAACAGGTCCGTTTTGACTTTGTCAAACGTCAGCCGTAACTGGTGACTATAAAGACACTGATTGGGCGTATCATGAAGTGTGAAAGGAACATGGATGGAACAAGATGGGATTTGTACCTCCTATATAACATGAGATAAATATCTCAGGGCCTATCGAAGATTTGATACTGGAAATGCGTGGCCGCGCTCAAACGAGGTGATTGTCAGTCGTTGGTTTTATCAGTATAAATCAGAGTTCGATAACATGATCTAGCTTAATAAGGATGACATTGTTCTTGCCTTAAGCCAGATCGAGATATAGAGACGAAGGGATTATAGGAATAGATGATTCCAGCACAAGTGGGAGATTGTTGGGAATGTCCTGAAATCTATTGTACTTACTCTAAGTGAAAGTTGTATTGTCGAGATGAGACAGTCATATAATAATGGGCAATCATAATGCTTTGCTAGAAGCCACTTATGATCAATGAGTTTAGAACTCGTTGCTAGTATTATATGATCCTACAGGGTCACACACCTAAGCAAACTGGATATAGAATATGGGGTTGATCATTAGTGTAATGATCTGATAAATGTATATATGATATACATTTGATAACAAGTTTTTGAGGCAGTGTCGATCGACACAACATGTGTATCGATCGACACAGATTGCGGACCAAAATAGCGATTTTGGTTTATGACTTGATTAATTTCGGTTTGATCCTTGGTTAATCAGGTCGTGATAGAAGTCGACATATATAAGATATATGGACGACTTTTACACAAAAAGACCTAATTCACAGCCACTTTAGAGAAACTGAAAACCCTCTGAGAGATCCGATCTCTAACGGCACTAGCATCCCGTCCGTTCCAGTTTGTGTGTGTGTGGATACCAGTAGAGGCGCAGCACTTGAGGCACTAATCAATCTCGAACACCTAATCATCTTCCGCTGCATAACTTCCATGTATCTTCGAGATCTGATGTAGATTCAATGATATAAACATGAACCCTAGATCCTAGGCTTGGAATTTATACTTAGGGTTGCTAATTCTGATTAGAACTGCTAGAAATTCCTTCAGTGGTATCAGAGCCTTAGGGTTCCATTGAATCTGTAGCATGATTGATTAGATTAGTTGAATCTGGATCGTGATATATTGGATATATGCATGCTAAGTTGGTTTTTGATCGAAGTAATCTCGTTTAGGTTTCCTGTTCAAAAACGTTTCTAGGGTTTTTCGCATTGTGTCGATCGATGCCAATCCGGTGTTGATCGACACAGAATGATAACCCGAATAAAATTTAGGTTTGCCCTAATTGTGACGATCGACACAAGAGTTGTGTCGATCGACACAAACCTCGCGAAAAGGTTAATCGGTTCAATTGGATTGGACCGGTTATCGAGCTTGGTCAAAATTGGTTAAACCGCTTATAACGATTTATTGTGATTGGTTTAATTTGGTTGGCGTCGACCGACACTAATGTAGTGTCGATCAACACTGATCGGTTATAAAAACCGGATCAATTGGATTGATCGGTTATCGCAAATTGGTTTTTGGAAGGATTGCGTCGATCGACACTATAGTAATGTCGGTCGACACAGGTCTGATGTTTTCGGTTATTGAACTTGAAATCACAGAACCAAACCAAAATAAATCCAATTCTTAGAATAATTAAAACTTAATAAAATTAGTAGTTTTAAACAGTTCCGTTCCTCAACTAAATGTCAAGTATGTTTAGATGTTTTTCCAATCTTGTTAACTGTCAAGACTTGTTTCATTATGTGATAGACTTGCAGTGCAAGGTATCCACAATTACATGAGTAAGGCAGTAGGTAATCGTGTTGATGGTTTTGCAGTGCAAAGCATCAACAATTACATGACTTAAGAGATTGGTTTTACTTGACTGAGCCATCAAAATCGTTTTGGGCCTAGAGACATCAGGTGGATTGGGCATAAGATGTAAATCCACAACCAAGAGTTATATTGGATATAACTAGCAAAGTTGTTGCTTACCTAGATAACTAAAATTTGGGCGATAGCCAGTGGCTCACTCAAGTTTTTGTGAAGTATGGGTCTTGGATCATTATATTCATTTGAGGAAACATTGTTTGAATATAATGCGAGTTTTCTTAATAGTTAAGATTTCTCAATTCTTGAACATCATAACTAAACCTTTTTCCTTTCTTTCATCTCAGCTATGACTAACACTCATCAAAACACTTTCTCCCTACGATCCGTCCTTGAGAAGGACAAGTTAAATGGATCGAACTTTCTCGAATGGTATCGGAACTTGAGAATTGTTCTCAAGCAGGAGAAAAGGGACTATGTCCTAGAAAATGTTCTCCTTGAAAAACCGAGAGCCAATGCCGCACATGCAGAAAGGAGTGCTTGGGATAAGCATTCTAATGATGTGGTCGATGTGAGTTGTCTCATGTTGGCTACCATGAACTCGGACTTGCAGAAGCAATTCGAGAACGTGGAGTCGCCAATGGAGATGATCACTAGCCTGAAAAGTATGTTTCAGGAGCAGGCACGAACTGAGAGATACCAAAGGGTAAAGTCTCTCATTGAATGCAAGATACCAAAGGACGCTCCAGTCAGTCCTCATGTCATTAAGATGATGGGATAACCTGGGGAAACTGGATTATCCCATTAGCCAAGAGTTGGCTACTGACATCATCCTGCAGTCGCTGCCGTCAAGCTATGATCAATTTGTTATGAACTATAACATGAACAACTTGACGAAGACGTTGACTGAACTGCATGGCATGCTCAAAACAGCTATAAACATGAACCCTAGATCCTAGGTTTGGAATTTATACTTAGGGTTGCTAATTCTGATTAGAACTGCTAGAAATTCCTTCACAGAGAAGTGCCTTCACAGGTAATCAAAACTTCTCCAATTTTACTTCTAAGCCTCAGTTTCAGAAGCCTTATCAGAGTACTAGCAGCCCTGGAAACAACACTAACAGATTCACAAGGAACTATGGATCATCTTCCTATCAACTTGTTCCTCCTCAGAATGAGCAGAATGATAAGATGATGGGAATGTTGGAACAGCTTTTGGAAGGACAGCAGAAGAGCACAGTGGACTTCAATGGGAAAATAGATGCTTTGTACTTGGATCTGAGTGGTAAGATAGATGCTTTGAGTACACATGTGAAGAAGCTGGATGTTCAGGTTGCGCAAACTGCTGGGTCTGCTAAGCAGCCAGATGGATCTCTTCCGGGACAGACTGATGCTAATCCTAAGTACCAGTGCAATGCAGTGACGTTGAGAAGTGGTAAGGAGCTTGTTTCTGGTCAGAAAAAGCCGTTGAGTTTGGAGGAAATCGTCGAAATTGAAGAGATGGAAGATGGAATCCGTGAGTTTCGCACTGCGTCAACCGATGCACCACTGCAACGATCGACACAGATCGTGAACGAGGATTCTGAGCTTAAGCTCGACGCAGAGGTCGTGACAGAATCACATTGGAACGATCGACTCAACAATAGTGACGATCGACGCAAAGCGATTCCCGAGAGTTCAAACGCATAAACACTGAAAAAGCTGATGAAAGGATCTATAAGCCTAAGGTTCCCTTTCCTAAGGACCCCAGGAGGACTAAGAACGAGAGGCAGCTGGCCAAATGCAAGGAAATCATTAAAAAGGTGTTGATTGAAGTGCCTTTGGTTGATTCTATGCAGGCTACTCCTGTGATGAGAAGATGTCTTAAAGACTTACTTGCTGGTAACTGGACTGACGAGGAGAGTGTAATGATGATCACAGAGGTGTGTAGCGCTGTGATTCAAGGTAAGATACCAGAGAAGTTGAAGGATCCAAGGAGCTTTGTGCTAGATTGTGGCATCTACAGAGACAGATTTGAGAGATCTCTGTGTGATCTTGGTTCAAGTGTCAATCTTATGCCCTATTCTGCTGCTGAGAGACTTGGGATGACTGACATTATGCCTACTGGGATCTCATTAGTCCTAGCTGACAGAACAGTCAGGATTCCTGAAGGAGTGCTGGAAGATGTGCCAATCAGAATTGGTGGCTGTGTGTGTTGGGAATGTCCTGAAATCTACCGTACTATCTCTAGAAAGTATGATAAATGTCGAGATCAGACATAAGTCATAAATACTGGGTGATCATGATGACTTGCTAGAGCCCGCTCATGATCTATAAGTTTAGGACTTATTACCAGTATTGTATGATCCCGAAGGGTCACAGACCATAGCTAACGGGAAAGTTAAATGGAATAAATACGGTAAGATGCAGTGGCATTTACTGTATTGGATCAGAGAATTGGGCCAGACAAAATGCAGGCTTTTGCCTGATTTGTGTCTTGGGCCCAAATAATTAATGAGCCATTAGTCAAATGACTTGGGCCCATTCATGAGAGGTTAAGGATTCGAAAACCCTAAGGGATTAATCATCCCTTGCGATTTTCTCTTTGTGGCCGCGGGTCTCTCTCTCTCTCTAACTCTCTCTTTCTGATCTGATCCATCTCTTTGGTCTAGCAGCCATCCCAGCTTGTAAGAGTGTGGATACCAAAGGAGGAGCAGGTTGTTCATCTGTTCTAACTGATCTCATCATTACCATCAATTATCCGCTGCAATCTGAAAGGTAATGATCCAGGTTTGGTTTGTTTTATGATTCAGTTACAAGAACCTAGATCTGTTTAAGATTATGTGCTAGGTTTGGTTTGACTTATTCCACATCGATTCATTCCATCGAAAGTTGATTTGTAAAAGATTCGTTTTTGATTCTTTAAGTATGAATCGATTAATTGTTTAATTAATTGTGGTTCAAGCGGTTAACCCAAATCGCGGTTTGCTGGAAATTATTTAATACTTGGTATTATTTAATTTCTGGTTAAACCGGATTTAAATTCAAAATTGAATTTTAACCTAAACCGAAGGCTGGTCTAAGTTTGATTTGGTTGGACTAAATAATTTAGAGCTGGTCTGGTTTAGTAAATAACCGATGGTTTTGATAGTTAATTTGGTCTTGGACCATAATTAATAAACCGACTCGGTTATGTCAAATTATTGGGCCAACTGGAATTCTATGGTCTTGGGCCAAGAATTGGGCCTATAATTTGTGACCCAACCCGAAAATATTTATAAAATATTAAATTAGAAATTTCTATTTTTAGTATGTTACTAAATTTAGAAAGTTTCTAAAATAAGTAAGTTTCCCAAAATAGTAATCTTCTATTTTTGGAAATAAAACTTGAAATCCTCAAAAACAATATCAAGCTTGGATGTCCTTCCAATCTTGTCAGCTACTTAACGCTTATTCGATTACAGATATGGCTTACAGTGTGAGGTGTCTGTTTTCGCGTAAGTAAAGTAGTATATAGTCACTAATTTCATTGGGAGTCCCAGACTTTAGTGATTATTTGGCTGTAAGAGATTGGTTTCCTTGACTGGGCCATCGGGAGTCCCGGGTCTTGAGACATCTGGTGTATTGGGCCTTGGGCCCAATTCACAACCGAGAGTTATTGGTTATAACTAGCTGTGTGTATGCTTACCAAGTAAAGCTAATTCCGGGTGACGGCCAGTGGCCCACTTTGGATTTAGCTGAACATGGGTCTCGGAATCATTGCATTCTTATGAGGTTAAACAAAGAAATTTTGAATGCAATGCGAGTTTTCTTATAAGTTATTAAGATTACTCTTTTATGAACTAAATAACTAAAACTCTATTTATCTCTAAATTTCAGCTATGACTAGCACAAACAATCAAAACACTTTCTAGATCCGGTCTGTCCTTGAGAAGGACAAACTGAACGGATCAAATTTCTTGACTTGGTCACGGAACCTGAGGCTAGTTCTCAGGCATGAGAGAAAGGACTATGTCCTTGAGAGAGCTCTCCCCGTGAGGATCGGGTCCAATGCCTCTCATGCAGTATATAATGCTTGGAATAAGCATTATAATGATGCGGTAGATGTGCGTGGTCTGATATTGGCTACCATGGACTCAGATTTGCTGAAGCAATATGAGAACATGGAGTCGCCAATAGAGATGATCAGCAGCCTGAAATTGAAATTTCAGGAGCAGGTAAGAGTGGAGAGATACCAATTGGTTAAATCTCTCACTAGCTGCAAGCTACCAAATGATCATCCAGTAAGTCCTCATGTCAGTAAAATGATGGGTTACATTGATAACCTGAGGAAACTGGATTATCCAGTTAGCCAAGAATTGGCAACTGAGATCATTCTGCAGTCACTGCCGTCAAGCTATGATAAGTTCAGAAGGAACTATATCAAGAAAGGCTTAACGAAGACGCTGACTGAACTGCATGATATGCTCAAGACAGTTGAGCCAAACGTGAAGAGTACCCTGTATAATCTCGTAATGGAGAAGGGTAGGTTTACTAAACCTAATGCTGACAAGGGTGAAGACAAAGTTGTCCAGATTTTGAATCATGGCAAGCGTGTGTCTTCTGAGCCCGAGTCAGATACATCTTACGTTGGTAAGTGCTGCTACTGTAAAGAGACTGGGCATTGGAAGAGAAATTGCATTAAATTCATGGAAGATTATGAGGAGTTAAAGTCGATGTATGAGACTACTCCCTCAGGTATTCATGTTATTACTTCAAGTTATACCTTATAGGTATTGGATACTGGTTGTGGCACTGATATTTGTTATAATATGCAGAGCCTGAGCAACAGTAGAACGTTGAAGGAAGGACAAGTGGAACTGCGTGTCTGGAAGGAGCTATGGATGCTGCCTCAGCCGTAGGGTTTTCACTTGTAGATGCCTTTGAGGCTTGGTTTTGTATTAAGTAATTGCTACAATGTATCTGCTTTAAGCAGAGTTGTCTTTCATTTTCTTGTAAGAATTTGAATGTTTTTCATTTTGATAAAGACAAGTTTTTGTTCTTTTGATCTTAATGAAATGTTAATTGTAGCACCCTATTCAAGGAATGGGTTTTATATCTTAAACCAAAGAGTGCCTAAATGTAACACAAATACCGAATTGGTTTAAATCTGATGAATTAAACCTGATTTTTCTTGGCGTAAATGTTTTGGTCAAATAGAGTAAGTCGGATTCAGAAACCCCATAGTCATGGACTTTTGGGCTCATTTGATTGGATATCTTATGAGACTTGAATTCTGCTTACTGGACCAAAAGACAAAGGGCCCATCTTAGCCGAGCTAAAGAAAGGCCCAAAGGCTTGTTGGACATTGAACATACTTATGTATGTGGCCCAATGAGCACTAATGCCAGAGAAAGTTTCCTGTACTTCATTGTCTCTACTGATTACTTCAGTGAGTATGACTGTGTTCATTTGATGAGACACAAGTTAGAATTCTTTGACATGGTCGAAAGAGTTCCTTAATGAGGTATAGAATCTGAATGACAGAAGTATTGAGACTCTGGATTAGATCACGAGTGAGAATACTTAAGTCATTGATGGTGTGATCATCTGAATGAGTGTGAAGTCGATTCACAGCTCATTTCTCTTGAAAACCTGGAGGTTTTTCTGTGAGAAAGAATCAGATCTTATTAGAAATGATTAAAGATGAGTCACACGAATATTCTTCCATGATATTCTTTAAAGAATAACGCTCTAGAAATATCTAAGTTTACGCTGAAATAGTTCCACCAATATCAGTTGAAAGACACCACGTAAATGTGGATTGGAAATGATCCAAATTCGTCTTTACTGAGTATTTGTAGTTGTGCTACTTCGCTGGTTGTCCTAGGGAAACCAAGGCTTGTTGCTTTTACGTCCATTCTGTTTTCTAAGAAGGGAAGTTACTTTCCAAGAAGAACAGTGGGAGTAAAAGTGTAACTCGAAGAAATTCGAGAAATACAGGAGGCTGCTCAACCTGTTGAGGAAGAGCAGCGGATGGATTTACAGATTTCTGTAGAATCTACACCTGTAGAGCCTGAAGTTCGCAGATCTGAATGAATCAGTCACTAATCCGAGAGTGATTTCTCGTCATTAGTTGAACATGATGATCATTGAAAGTTGCCATGATCTGATGATCATTGAAAGTGACGAACCTGCGAAATTCACAAAAGCGAAAGTGAGCCCGGACTCCGAAAAATTACACTATGTGTAAGTTAGCTTCATCGATCCATTCATGGATGGAAGCAAACATATCGGAGTTGGAATCTTCGTTCTGTTGAAGTAGTCAAGGTTTTGACTTGAACAGGAACGAAATGGAACTGTGCGTTTACTAATAGATTAGTGGGAGCGATATTGCATTTCTCATATTGTATGTCGATGACATACTGATTCTCGGAAATAACGTCCCAATGCTGCAGTCGGTAAAGGACTGGCTTGGGAGTTGGTTTTATGATTGACATGGGTAAAGCCACGTAGTTCTTGGATTTTGGATCTAAAGATAGAGATCCAAAAGAGCTGGTAGGACAAAGTCAGGATTCTTAAATTGACAAAGTCCTACACGTTTTCAGCATTCCAAGAAGGGTATTATGCCAATGTCACATGGCATTACGTTAAGCAAGATACAGTGTCCTACGATAACTACTGAGCTTAAATGCATGGATGAGATTCCATATGCGTCGGCAATTGGATCTATCATGTATGCCATGAAACGTACTTGTTTGATGTTGTTTTAATGTTAAGCAAGACAAGTAAAGACCAGTCAAATCCAGCAAAGAATCACTGGATTGCCGTAAAGAATATCCTAAAGTATTTAAGGAATACTAAGGATAAGTTCTTGGTTTACGGAGAAAGTGAGGTGCTACAAGTCAATAGAGTCTGAAAGGCAAGTTTCCTATAGACAAAGATAATTCCTGGTCACAGTCCGGCTATATCTTGTGTCTGTCTGGCAGTGCAAGGCACTGTTGCTGACTCCATGACTTAAGCTGAACATTTCGCAGCTTGAGAAGCGGCGAAAGAGGTTGTTTGGAAAGAAGAGTTCATCACTGAACTTGATGTGATTCCCAGCGTAGATGAGACTAGCTGCACATCAGAGGTCCAAACACCTTGAGGATAGGTATAACCTATTCCGTGAGATAAATGACAGAGATGTTAAGTAGATAAGCAAGTTTCATCGAATGAGAACGTTGCTAATTTATTAACGAAGCCACTCCTTAGGCCTAAGCACGAGTCACGGACTGTAGCTGTAGGATGAGTGAAATTAAGATGTAGTCTTAATTTTAGTGGGAGTTTGTAAAGGGCTTTACTTAGTTGTTTTGAAAGGTTCATGTAAACATAATATTTTATGTTTATGAAATCTATGATTTCTGGATTATTTTAACTGTGATATAAATAATCGTTCCAAAATGATTCATGTCATTATATATGGGCCATCGAAGTACATGAGTAGACTTGATCCTGAAACCCCATATTTAACGAAATGACATAAATCATAGTGTCCATAGTCGAAGGTTGTTGAAATTGGAACACCAACAACCACTTGAGACTAGATTGTGTTGAGACTTATGACCAAGTTTCGAGGGGTCATAGATGCGCGGCATCAAAGTCGACACATAGGTATATGTAGGGGAGCATATGACCGGACATGGCCCGCTGATGAGAACTCTACAAGATATTAATATCTGTGTCATAAGAGGTTCTCATATACGACTATAGAGTATAGTCCTTAGACCTGAGTTCGCATGCATGTGGCTGCACATGGAGTGATGCGCTTTGATCATTGTCTAACGCTGTTTCGTAACTGGGAGCTATAAGGACCTTGGTTGGGTGTATTATAAAGTGTGTAGTTCATAGTGATGGAACAAGATGGGATTTGTCCCTGCCGTTTAACGGAGGTAATATCTCTAGGCCAATCGGAGACTTGATAGCTGGTAAGAGAGTGGCCACTCCCAAACGGACTTGCCCAAGTCGTTTGCATTGTCAGTATCAAATCTGGTCCGATGAACATGGTCTGGCTATATAAGGATGACACGCATCTTGCCTTATGCCAGATCGAGATATTGAGACAAAAGGATTAGGGAATGTAGGATTCCAGTACAATCGGGAGATTGTTGGGAATGTCCTGTGTAGGATTCCAGTACAAGTGGGAGATTGTTGGGAATGTCCTGAAATCTACCGTACTATCTCTAGAAAGTATGATAAATGTCGAGATCAGACATAAGTCATAAATACTGGGTGATCACGATGACTTGCTAGAGCCCGCTCATGATCTATAAGTTTAGGACTTATTACCAGTATTGTATGATCCCGAAGGGTCACACACCATAGCAAACGGGAAAGTTAAATGGAATAAATACGGTAAGATGCAGTGGCATTTACTGTATTGGATCAGAGAATTGGGCCAGACAAAATGCAGGCTTTTGCCTGATTTGTGTCTTGGGCCCAAATAAATAATGAGCCATTAGTCAAATGACTTGGGCCCATTAATGAGAGGTTAAGGATTCGAAAACCTAAGGAACAAGCTAACCCTTGCGATTTTCTTAGTGTGGCCGCGAGTTTTTGGCTCTCTCTCTAACTCTCTCTTTCTGATCTGATCCATCTCTTTGGTCTAGCAGCCATCCCGGCTTGTAAGAGTGTGGATACCAAAGGAGGAGCAGGTTGTTCATCTGTTCTAACTGATCTCATCATTACCATCAATTATCCGCTGCAATCTGAAAGGTAATGATCCAGGTTTGGTTGGTTTTATGATTCGTTTTGCAAGAACCTAGATCTGTTTAAGATTATGTGTTAGGTTGTAATTTGGGAATTAAACCTTGAACAAACACAATAATCCTTCAGTGGTATCAGAGCCAGGTTTTAGGTTTCTTGTAAAATTGGATCATATGAATGTTTATTGGTTTAAAATTGATTTTGTAAGAAAATTGATTAATGAAAACATTAAACTCTTAATCGGCTGCTTGGCCGAATGATCTTGTTAATTATTGAATGGCACATTCGATAATAAAACCCTAAATCGCTTAATGTAATCGCATGTGTTGCTGCGATAAACGATCGCGTGTGATGCTGCGATACTCGATCGCGTGATATTGGCCGAGATCGATCTTATGATCGTGAGGCAAGGTGGGATCGTGCGTAAGCTGTGGTGAGCGATGCGTGTGCCGTGTAACCGAACCGAGCGTGATCATGCGTTGCAATGATCGATCGCAAGCGATCGTGAGCAACCGCGAGTTGGATCATGGGCCTTGGATAATCATGGGCCCACGTATTGCGTTAATGGGCCGATTTGGATCTTGGATCCGATTGTTTGGCCCATTAAAATTTTACGTCCCGCGAATAGTCAATCGGTTAAACCGAGCTTCGCGGTTCGTTGCCCAAAACCACACCGATTAAACCGGTTCATTTAATTGGCGGTTAATTGTGTGTTTAAAGCCTTAAACCGCAAGTTAAATCAAATTGGCTAAAACACTAGGTGTTTCTTCCCGGTTTTGGATTTAACTGAACCGATCCAATTTAATTGGTGGTTCAAGCGGTTAACCCAAATCGCGGTTTGCTGGAAATTATTTAATACATGGTATTATTTAATTTCTGGTTAAACCGGATTTAAATTCATAAAATTGAATTTTTAACCTAAACCGAAGGCTGGTCTAAGTTTGACTTGGTTGGACCAAATAATTTAGAGCTGGTCTGGTTTAGTAAAATAATCGATGGTTTTGATAGTTAATTTGGTCTTGGACCAGAATTAATAAACCGGATCGGTTATGTCAAATTATTGGGCCAGCTGGAATTCTATGGTCTTGGGCCAAGAATTGGGCCTATAATTTGTGACCCAACCCAAAATATTTAATAAAATATTAAATTAGAAATTTCTATTTTTAGTAAGTTACTAATTTTAGAAAGTTTCTAAAATAAGAAAGTTTCCCAAAATAGTAATCTTCTATTTTTGGAAATAAAACTTAAAAATCCTCAAAAACAATATCAAGCTTGGATGTCTTTCCAATCTTGTCAGCTACTTAACGCTTATTTGATTACAGATATGGCTTACAGTGTGAGGTATCTGTTTTCGCGTAAGTAAAGTAGTATATAGTCACTAATTTCATTGGGAGTCCCAGATTTTAGTGATTATTTGGCTGTAAGAGATTGGTTTCCTTGACTGGGCCATCGGGAGTCCCGGGCCTTGAGACATCTGGTGAATTTGGGCCTCGGGTCCAATTCACAACCGAGAGTTATATGAGATATAACTAGCTGTGTGTATGCTTACCAAGTAAAGCTAATTCCGGGTGACGGCCAGTGGCCCACTTTGGATTTAGCTGAACATGGGTCTCGGAATCATTGCATTCTTATGAGGTTAAACAAAGAAATTTTGAATGCAATGCGAGTTTTCTTATAAGTTATTAAGATTACTCTTTTATGAACTAAATAACTAAAACTCTATTTATCTCTAAATTTCAGCTATGACGAGCACAAACAATCAAAACACTTTCTCGATCCGGTATGTCCTTGAGATGGACAAACTGAACGGATCAAATTTCTTGACTTGGTCGCGGAACCTGAGGCTAGTCCTCAGGCAGGAGAGAAAGGACTATGTCCTTGAGAAAGCTCTCCCCGTGAGGATCGGGTCCAATGCCTCTCATGCAGTATATGATGCTTGGAATAAGCATTATAATGATGCGGTAGATGTGCGTGGTCTGATATTGGCTACCATGGACTCAGATTTGCTGAAGCAATATGAGAACATGGAGTCGCCAATAGAGATGATCAGCAGCCTGAAATTGAAATTTCAGGAGCAGGTAAGAGTGGAGAGATACCAGTTGGTTAAATCTCTCACTAGCTGCAAGCTACCAAATGATCATCCAGTAAGTCCTCATGTCAGTAAAATGATGGGTTACATTGATAACCTGAGGAAACTGGATTATCCAGTTAGCCAGGAATTGGCAACTGAGATCATTCTGCAGTCACTGCCGTCAAGCTATGATAAGTTCGTAAGGAACTATATCAAGAAAGGCTTAACGAAGACGTTGACTGAACTGCATGATATGCTCAAGATAGTTGAGCCAAACGTAAAGAGTACCCTGTACAATCTCATGAATGAGAAGGGTAGGTTTACTAAACCTAATGCTGACAAGGGTGAAGACAAAGTTGTCCAGATTTTGAATCATGGCAAGCGTGTGTCTTCTGAGCCCGAGTCAGATACCTCTTACGTTGGTAAGTGCTGCTACTGTAAAGAGACTGGGCATTGGAAAAGAGATTGCATTAAATTCATGGAAGATTATGAGGAGTTAAAGTTGATGTATGAGACTACTTCCTCAGGTATTCATGTTATTACTTCAAGTTATACCTTGTAGGTATTGGATACTGATTGTGGCACTGATATTTGTTATAATATGCAGAGCCTGAACAACAGTAGAATGTTGAAGGAAGGGCAAATGGAACTGCGAGTCTGGAAGGAGCTTGGGATGCTGCCTCAGCCGTAGGGTTTTCACTTGTAGATGCCTTTGAGGCTTGGTTTTGTATTAATAATTGCTACAATGTACCTGCTTTAAGCAGAGTTGTCTTTCATTTTCTTGTAAAGAATTTGAATGTTTTTCATTTTGATAAAGACAAGTTTTGTTCTTTTGATCTTAATGAAATGTTAATTGTAGCACCCTATTCAAGGAATGGGTTTTATATATTAAACCAAAGAGTGCCTAAATGTAACATAAATACCGAATTGGTTTAAATCTGATGAATTAAACCTGATTTTTCTTGGCATAAATGTTTTGGTCAAAGAGTAAGTCGGATTCAGAAACCCCATAGTTATGGACTTTTGGGCTCATTTGAATGGATATCTTATGAGACTTGAATTCTGCTTACTGGACCAAAAGACAAAGGGCCCATCTTAGCCGAGCTAGAGAACGGCCCAAAGGCTTATTGGAGATTGAACATACTCATGTATGTGGTCCGATGAGCAGTAATGCCAGAGAAAATTTCCTGTACTTCATTGTCTCTACTGATTACTTCAGTGAGTAAGACTGTGTTCATTTGATGAGACACAAGTCGGAATTCTTTGACATGGTCGAAAGAGTTCCAGAATGAGGTATAGAATCTGAGTGACAGAAGTATTAAGACTCTGGATTAGATCACGAGTGAGAATACTTGAGTCATTAATGGTGTGATCATCTGAATGAGTGTGAAGTCGTTTCACAGCTCAATTCTCCTGAAAAACCTTAAGGTATTTCTGTGAGAAAGAATCAGGTCTTATTAGAAATGATTAAAGATGAGTCACACGAATCTTCCATGATATTCTTTAAGAATAACGCTCTAGAAATATCTAAGTTTACGCTGAAATAGTTCCACCAATATCAGTTGAAAGACACCACGTAAATGTGGATTGGAATCGATCCAAATTCGTCTTTACTGAGTATTTGTAGTTGTGCTACTTCGCTGGTTGTCCTAAGGAAACCGAGGCTTGTTACCTTTTTACGTCCATTCTGTTTTCTAAGAAGGGAAGTTACTTTCCAAGAAGAACAGTGGGAGTAAAAGTGTAACTCGAAGAAATTCGAGAAATACAGGAGGATTTACAGATTTCTGTAGAATCTACACCTGTACAGCCTGAAGTTCGCAGATCTGAATGAATCAGTTACTAATCCGAGAGTGATTTCTCGTCATTAGTTGAACCTGATGATCATTGAAAGTTCGCATGATCTGATGATCATTGAAAGCGACGAACCTGCGAAATTCAAAGAAGCGAAAGTGAGCCCGGACTCCGAAAAATTACACTATGTGTAAGTTAGCTTCATTGATCCATTCATGGATGGAAGCAAACATATCGGAGTTGGAATCTTTGTTCTGTTGAAGTAGTCAAGGTTTTGACTTGAACAGGAACGAAATGGAACTGTGCGTTTACTAATAGATAAGTGGGAGCAATGTTGCATTTCTCATAGTGTATGTCGATGACATACTGATCCTCGGAAATAACGTCCCAATGTTGCAGTCGGTAAAGGACTGGCTTGGGAGTTGGTTCTGTGATTGACACGGGTAAAGCCACGTATGTTCTTGGATTTTGGATCTAAAGATAGAGATCCAAAAGAGCTGGTAGGACAAAGTCAGGATTCTTAAATTGACAAAGTCCTACACGTAATCAGCAATCCAAGAAGGGTTTTATGCCAATGTCACATGGCAATTCATTAAGCAAGATACAGTGTCCTGCGATATCTGCTGAGCTTGAATGCATGGATAAGATTCCATATGCGACGGCAATTGGATTTATCATGTATGCCATGACACGTACTTGTTTTGATGTTACTTTAATGTTAAGCAAGACAAGTAAAGACCAGTCAAATCCAGCAAAGAATCACTGGATTGCCGTAAAGAGTATCCCAAAGTATTTGAGAAATGCTAAGGATAAGTTCTTGGTTTACGGAGAAAGTGAGGTGCTACAAGTCGATAGAGTCTGAAAGGCAAGTTTCCAATAGACAAAGATAATTCCTGGTCACAAGTCCGGCTATATCTTGTGTCTGTCTGGCGGTGCAAGGCACTGTTGCTGACTCCATGAATTAAGCTGAACATTTCGCAGCCTGTAAAGCGGCGAAAGAGGTAGTTTGGAAAGTAAAGTTCATCACTGAACTTGATGTGATTCCCAGCGTAGTTGAGACTAGCTGCACATCAGAGGTCCAAACACCTTGAGGGTAGGTATAACCTATTCCGTGAGATAAATGACAGAGGTGTTAAGTAGATAAGCAAGTTTCATCGAATGAGAACGTTGCTAATCTATTAACGAAGCCACTCCTTATGCCTAAGCACGAGTCGCGGACTGTAGCTGTAGGATGAGTGAAATTAAGATGTAGTCTTAATTTCAGTGGGAGTTTGTAAAGGGCTTTACTTAGTTGTTAACTGTGATATAAAATAATCGTTCCAAAATGAATCATGTCATTATATATGGGCCATCGAAGTACATGAGTAGACTTGATCCTGAAACCCCATATTTAACGAAATGACATAAATCATAATGTCCATAGTCGAAGGTTGTTGAAATTGGAACACCAACAACCTGTTGAGACTAGATTGTGTTGAGACTTATGACCAAGTTTCGAGGGGTCATAGATGCGCGGCATCAAAGTCGACACATAGGTATATGTAGGGGAACATATGACCGGACATGGCCCGCTGATGAGAACTCTACAAGATATTAATATCTGTGTCATAAGAGGTTCTCATATATGACTATAGAGTATAGTCCTTAGACCTGAGTTCGCATGCATGTGGCTGCACATGGAGTAATGCGCTTTGATCATTGTCTAACGTTGTTTCGTAACTGGGAGCTATACGGACCTTGGTTGGGTGTATTATGAATTGTGTAGTTCATAGTGATGGAACAAGATGGGATTTGTCCCTGCCGTTTAACGGAGGTAATATCTCTAGGCCAATCGGAGATTTGATAGCTGGTAAGAGAATGGCCATTCCCAAACGGACTTTCCCAAGTCGTTTGAATTGTCAGTATCAAATCTGTTCCGATAAACATGGTCTGGCTATATAAGGATGACACGCATCTTGCCTTATGCCAGATCGAGATATTGAGACAAAAGGATTAGGGAATGTAGGATTCTAGTACAATCGGGAGATTGTTGGGAATGTCCTGTGTAGGATTCCAGTACAAGTGGGAGATTGTTGGGAATGTCCTGAAATCTACCGTACTATCTCTAGAAAGTATGATAAGTGTCGAGATCAGACATAAGTCATAAATACTGGGTGATCATGATGGCTTGCTAGAGTCCGCTCTTGATCTATAAGTTTAGGACTTATTACCAGTATTGTATGATCCCTAAGGGTCACACACCATAGCTAACGGGAAAGTTAAATGGAATTAATACGGTAAGATGCAGTGGCATTTACTGTATTGGATCAGAGAATTGGGCCAGACAAAATGCAGGTTTTTGCCTGATTTGTGTCTTGGGCCCAAATGATTAATGAGCCATTAGTCAAATGACTTGGGCCCATTAATGAGAGATAAAAGAATTCGAAACCCTAAGGAACAGGCTAACCCTTGCGATTTTCTTAGTGTGGCCGCGAGTTTTTGGCTCTCTCTCTAACTCTCTCTTTCTGATCTGATCCATCTCTTTGGTCTAGCAGCCATCCCGGCTTGTAAGAGTGTGGATACCAAAGGAGGAGCAGGTTGTTCATCTGTTCTAACTGATCTCATCATTACCATCAATTATCCGCTGCAATCTGAAAGGTAATGATCCAGGTTTGGTTGGTTTTATGATTCGTTTTGCAAGAACCTAGATCTGTTTAAGATTATGTGTTAGGTTGTAATTTGGGAATTAAACCTTGAACAAACACAATAATCCTTCAGTTAATGCTACTTTGAACAACGCAGAGCTCACTTTACTGCTAAGCAAGCTGCGCAAGTATCGCAAAGCTCTTGGCTATTCTCTTGATGACATTTCAGGTATCTCTCCGGAGCTGTGCATGCATCGGATACATCTTGAGGACGAGTCTAAGACATCTGTTGAGCATCAAAGAAGGCTGAATCCTAATCTTAAGGAAGTGGTAAAGAAGGAGATCATGAAGCTACTAGATGCTGGGATCATCTATCCGATTTCAGACAACGATTGGGTTAGTCCAGTTCATGTAGTGCCTAAGAAAGGCGGTGTTACAGTAGTGAAGAATGAGAAGAACGAGCTGATTCCTACAAGGACTATGACTGGGCATCGGATGTGCATAGACCACAGGAAGCTTGATGCTGCGACCAGGAAGGATCATTTCCCCTTGCCTTTTATCGATCAGATGCTGGAGAGGTTAGCAAATCACCCTTATTATTGCTTCCTCGATGGGTATTCAGGCTTCTTTTAGATTCCCATCCATCCAGAGGATCAGGGAAAGACTACTTTTACTTGTCCATATGGCACATTTGCGTACCGCAGGATGCCTTTTGGACTTTGTAATGCACCAGCCACCTTCCAGAGATGCATGATGTCCATCTTTACTGATATGATTGAGGAATTTATGGAGGTGTTTATGGATGACTTTTCCGTCTACGGGTCATCTTATCATGAGTGCTTGGACAATCTGTGCAAAGTTCTAGCTAGATGTGAAGAGAAGCACTTGGTTCAATTGGGAGAAGTGTCATTTCATGGTCAGAGATGGCATTGTTCTTGGACATAGAGTGTTTGGAGCAGGGATTGAAGTAGACCGCGCTAAGATTGAGGTTATGACCAGCCTTCACACGCCTGATTCTGTAAAGTCTGTGAGGAGCTTTCTTGGACATGCTGGTTTCTATAGAAGGTTCATCAAGGATTTCAGTAAGATTGCTAGACCACTAACTTCTTTGCTGTGTAAGGATGCCAAGTTTGAGTTCACCGCAGTTTGTCAGACTATATTTGAACAGATCAAGCAAGCATTAGTGAGTGCACCTATAGTACAACCGCCATATTGGGATTTACCTTTTGAGGTAATGTGCGACGAGAGCGATTATGTTGTAGGATATGTTCTGGGCAGAAGAAGGACAAAAAGCTTCATGTTATTTACTATGCCAGCAGAACACTAGAGGATGCGCAGAGGAACTATGCCACTACTGAGAAGGAGTTGTTGGCAGTTGTCTTTGCCTTTGAGAAGTTTCGGCCCTATCTTGTTGGTTTTAAAGTGATTGTACACACTGATCATTCAGCTCTGAAGTATCTGATGCAGAAGAAGGATGCTAAACCGAGATTGTTGAGATGGATTATGTTGCTTCAGGAGTTTGATATAGAGGTGAAGGACAAGAAGGGAGTTGAAAACGGAGTTGCTGACCATCTTTCACGGATCAGGGTTGAAGAAGACGTCCCTATTGATGACTTCTTTCCAGAGGAGAACGTCAACTTGATTGAGACAGTATTTCGGACGGATTTGGACAGGAAGATGCAGAACTGTCGGATTCAGCGCACTGCGTCGATCGATGCCACATTGGCAACGATCGATGCACATATCGAGAAAGAAACGATCGACGCCGACCTGTGCAGTGATCGTTTCAATGCGTCTACGAACCCAAAATCTTTACGGATTCAAATTGGACACTATAACTTCGATGTTCAAGCTGTTTCGATGACCAATGATATTGCTAATTACCTAGCTGCAAAGACTGAACCAGATGAGTTGAAGGGGTATGCTAAGAAGAAGTTCTTCCGAGAGCTCAGACGATACTATTGGGATGAGCCTTATCTGTATAAGCATTGTTCGGATGGACTTTACAGGAGAAGCATTGCGGAATCAGAGGTTTCAGATGTTCTGTTTCACTGCCATGGATCAGATTATGCTGGACACTTTGCTACTTTTAAAACTGTGTCTAAGGTTCTGCAAGCAGGTTTTTGGTGGCCTACGATGTTTAGAGACGCTCATTCTTTTGTCTCTCAGTGTGATGCCTGTCAGAGGAGAGGGAAAATCAGTAAGAAGCATGAGATGCCTCAGAATTTCATTCTGAAGGTTGAGGTTTTCGATTGCTAGGGCATTGATTTCATGGGTCCTTTTCCCTCATCCTATGGGAATAAGTTCATTTTGGTTGTTGTGGACTATGTGTCTAAGTGGGTGGAAGCAATATCTGGTCCAACCAATGACTCTTCGGAGGTTATTAAGTTGTTTAAGACCGTCATATTCCCTAGATTTGGAGTACCTCGGATTGTGATCAGTGATGGAGGATCTCATTTCATTAATAAGGTCTTCGAGAAGCTGCTACAGAAGCATGGAGTTCATCACCGAGTTGCTACTCCTTATAATCCTCAGAATAGTGGGCAAGTAGAGGTCTCTAACAGACATATCAAAGAGATCTTGGAGAAGACAGTTGGGAAGACAAGGAAGGATTGGTCTGCAAAGCTTGATGATGCATTATGGGCTTATCGGACTGCGTTGAAGACGCCACTTGGGACTACTCCGTTTCATTTGCTGTATGGAAAAGCGTGTCATCTTCCAGTTGAGCTTGAGCACAAGGCAGCATGGGCTGTGAAGCAGATGAATTTTGATCTTAAGTCTGCTGCAAAAAGGAGATTGGTGCAGCTTAATGAGTTGGATGAGATTAGGCATCATGCTTATGAGAATTCAAAGCTGTACAAGGAGAGGACTAAGGCTTATCATGACAAGAAGATTGTCTCTAGACAATTTGAGCCTAATGATGAGGTACTTTTGTATAATTCTCGTTTGCAATTGTTTCCAGGTAAGCTGAGATCGAGGTGGTATGGTCCTTTCACAATCAAGGAGGTTGTCCCTACGGTGTTGTTGTTCTGATCAGCCAGGAAGGTAAGGAATTCACTGTAAATGGACAGAGGGTGGAGCATTATTGGGCTAAGGCCGAGATTACAAGAGGTCAGATTATGCCTCTGAATGATGCACCCTCTGCCTGATTCAGCTGAATCGTCAAGCTAGTGACGTTAAAGGAGCGCTTGTTTGTACATACTCTTTTCGGTGTTTTTTTGTTATGATTTTACGTTTTGTTTTCGTTTTTGGTGTGTTTTGTCTGCAGAATACGAAGTCTGAGAACTGTGTCGATCGTTGCACATGTTATGACGATTGATGCAGGTGGATATCTGACGAAAGAAGAATCGCATTGTGACGATCGTTGCGGTCTTGTGCAACGATCGCTGCATGGCGATTTGACGAAGGAATGAAGTCGTTCTGTGACGATCGTTGCAGTCCTGTGCAACGATCGACGCAACTGGCCCAAATTGAAATCGACGGTCCAAGGAGCTTAAACCGAACAATCGGATTGGTTTGATTTCGGTCAAACCAATCACGATCTGCAACGATCGTTGCACATGTTGTGACGATCGATGCAGTCACGTGCAGGTAAGTGCCGATTAACCCTTCTCCTTCTTTCTTCTTCCTCATTTCTTCTCGCGACGAACCCTAAACAAAAATCGCCTCTCCCGATTACTCTCCTGATTCTTAACCGTTTTTAACGATTCAAGTGCCCAACCTGCTCAATTTTTTGTCCTCTTTCCATATCTCTGGTCAATTTCAGTCGATTCCAAGGTAAGCTCACTCGAACTCGATTTTACAGATTTGGCTCCAAGGTGAAAAGTTTGAACTTTATCTCCTGAAACTTGATTCAGTGATGACGTGGTATTGATTTATGTTATCTGGTAGAGGAATGAAGGTCCCTAAGTAGTTTTCATGTTCAATTTTTCAAGTTTCTGAAAAAAATCGATTTTTGTGATGAGACTTTTCATTTGCTCGAATTTGACAGACATAGAACGTGAATAAGCTGCTTATATTGCTCAGTTTAATGTCGTTTAAGGTGCTGATTTTGCGGGTTCTTATCTCTTTGATTTCAGATGCCTCCTCGTGGACAGCCTCGTAAGCGCAGCAGAGCTACTCCAGCTGCTGCAGATCAGTCTCCTCCTCCAGATGAGTGGTTTACGCGAGATTCGCTACCGCCAGAGCTGTATCAGAGAGACTGTGAGGCCATACAGTTTCCGTGGCCTAAGGAAGAGATGGATCTGATTCCGACAGACAGAGTATGGGATATGACACCTAAGGCCTTGGTTAAGAGAGCAGACTTCACTAATAGGCTGATATTAGAGCATTGGGATGATTACGACACGTTGCTTTACAATGGTTGGTTGGGTATGGACATTCAGCCCACCAAATTTGCTGACTATCAGTCTTGCAAGATCCTGGGCATTGATAGGCAGGTGCACACATTGGTTAAGGATGTTGGGTTAGGGACGATGCCTATGCAGTACTACGAGCTTTATCATGATATGGTGAGATAGTTGTTGGCTACATGCAAAGTCTACTACCGTGATCCGGTTCGCAGGAGAGCTTCAAAGGGTATATTTACCTTCATGTTTCTGGGAGCCAGGTATCGGATTCCACTTCTCGACATCTGTCGTATCTATGGATTTAGTGTGGAGCTTACACGATGCTTCATCTCTCTTGAGTGGGATGTACCGAGCGCTCAGTATTTTTGGGACCATTTTGGTAATGGACCATACGACTCGCGGACTACGAAGCAGATTGCTGTTAGGCATGCGGTTCTATGATATGTGATACGCATCTTGGGTTACACACTGTTATGCAAGGCTGAAGAAAACAAGATGAGAAAGAATGAGCTGGAGGTGCTTTTTATTGGATTGAAGAAGCTATTTGCTGGTACTGATTTGAGAGATCCTGCGCCAGAGCTGAACTTAGGAGCTGTGTTTGCTCACCATTTGTGCTCATTGACGAAGAAGGCATTTGATGGAGCGAGCACTGAGACAGTAGGGAGTTTGCTTACTCCTATCTTTCGACACTGCAGGATCCCTTTGGAGGGCAGATCACGTGATGATAGAGAGATTTACATGGATCTGAGTCACCTGAAGAGCGCTACTTGGCTGAAGAAAGACAGTATATGGGTTTACTATGATTCACGCGAGCAGAAGCGCGGTGTAGAGCTTCCAGCTGCTGATCTGAACAGGATTGATACATTGGATTCCTTGAGCTTTGAGCCTCCTAGGAACGATCAGCGCAGATTACCTTCGATGGCCTATCCTCTCGGTGAGTCTTCTTCACGAGCTTCCTCCTCTTCTACGCCGCCTTCTTCAGCTGCTGATCTTGGTCCTTATCCTGCTCCTTCGATGAGCGTTCGTGAGATGTCTGAGGGAGACTGGCGTGAGCATGTTGATAGTCGTTTACAGAGGATGTGGGATTGGATGCGTGGCTGCACTTGCAGGAGTCAGCCACAAGTCCATCAGCTTGTTCCTAGACGTCGCCAGCGTTCTCCGACTCCTGCTTCTTCGAGTGGTTTTGATCCTTATGCTGGTATTGATGACGAGAGCGAGTGAGATTAGAGTTCCATTTCCAGATTATCGGTTATGTACCTTTTTCACTTTTTCTCTTGACTCCTCTTTTTCTTCTTGTTGGTACCTATGTTTGGGATGATGTGCTTGACTTAGACCATTTGTTGCTTTGATTTTTCTTGTTTGTGATGTTTACAGCTTTCAGGTTTGAGTTTTGAGATTTTTCTCACGAACTAACTGATGACTGCTAACTGATCCGACGAAATCGCATTGCAATGATCGACACGGTCCTGTGTGTTGATCGTCTCTTACCGAAAATCGCATTGCAGCGATCGTCACTGACTGTGACGATCGACACAAATCGCAATCGCCCTGCAACGATCGTCGCGGTCCTGAACAACGACCGATGCAGGTGCGAGAGAGGTAAAATCGACATAACCCAACACATCCCTTAACATTTATCTTCTTTTACCAATCTTAAGCTTGACACCACTGGGGACAATGTGTTTCAAGTGTGGGGGAGGTGGTACTGACATTAATCTTTTTATTTTCGTAGAGTCAATTGTGTCTTTGTGTCTGTTTTATCGAGTCAAAACAGTTTGAGTAGGAATCAATGAATTTTTGAGAAGTCAACAACACTTGCAGGAACTTAAGTAACCATTGGGATAAGCTTGCAGATCAATTTATGACTATTAGAAAACCCAATGCAGATCATCCTACTGAGGACACCCATATCACTTCAGGTATTCAGAGGATCCTATACTGACTTCACCCCTAATTTTGACTTAATTTTCTCACCTAAGGGCTTGGTATACTTTGAGTCGGATTCCTCTGTTAGTTCTGACACAGCTTGTAAACCTGTCCAAGTAAGGTTCCCTTCTCCCCTTCCTTAAAGTAAAAAAAAAAAAAAAGAGTATGATAAACTGAGGATTAGCTAGTAGCTCCGAAGTGGTCGCGGGAGTGGTAGAGACCCCTATTACCTCCTGTGCATCCATGGAATGTGTCCAAAGTACACCCCAATGCGGGAAGAGCCCTGATAAAAAAAATGATACCCAATGGGAAAAATCAGTTGCTAAGGAAGGGAAAAAGAGAAGAAAGGAACCATAAAAAGATAGTATGGTGGTCAAGAGCTAACAGAGTAAGAGTCTATGTGCCCTTTGATCGATACTCCTTAGGTGAGACCGCACTTAATAGCTTATAGAAAGTCAGTAGGGTGAATTTGAATGCTTTGGATTGATTGTGGAGTTTACTCAGGACAGTTGCTAAGTGTGGGGGAAGTACATGTTGGTCTTGATATCTGCAGGTGAATCTTTCAAGTGGCTTATTAAGGGGAATCTGAGTGTTGTGCTTCAAAGATGAAAGGAGTTTCTGAAGTTTTCAAACTTCTTCACCACATTCTGGTTTTCTGAAGCAATCTTCGCTATAAACCCCGACAAATAACCTGGACCAGACGGGATGACAAGTCTATTTTACCAAAGATTATGGAACACCATTGGTGGCGATGTGATAAAAACAGTGAAACTTTTTCGCTTCGGGAGAACTCGACGAGAGGATGAACCAAACGAACATCTGCCTCATCCCGAAAGTAGGAAAACCAACTACCATGGCGGAATTCAGGCCGATAAGCCTCTACAACGTTAGCTACAAGATCATCTCCAAGATCTTAGCGAACCGCCTTAAGAAGATCCTTCCAAAAATCATATCTGAAACACAATCGGCCTTTGTGGCTAGTAGACTTATCACAGATAACATTCTAGTAGCTCAGGAGATGTTCCATGCCCTGCGAACAAATGTTAGCTGTAGCTCTAAGTTTGTTGCAATCAAGACTCATATGAGAAAAGCCTACGATAGAGTAGAGTAGAATTTCATAGAAGCTATGATGCTCAAAATGGGGTTCGATCAAAAATGGATCAAATGGATTATGATCTGCATCACATCAGTCTCATACAAATTCTTGATCAATGGAGAAGCGAAAGGCCACATACTACCGTCGCGAGGTCTTCGACAAGGAGACCCCTTATCCCCCTTCTTATTCATCATCTGCACTGAAGTGATATCCCATATAAGAGAAGCGGAGCGCTCCCAAAAGCTGACTGGAATCAAGATTGCGAAGTCATGCCCCTCAGTATCTCACCTGCTCTTTGCTGACGATGGCCTGTTCTTCTGTAAAGCTGAAAGGAATCAATGTGAAGAGCTTATGCGAATCATCGATGTCTACAGTTATGCCTCAGGACAACAACTGAATAAATCAAAAAGTTCAGTTATGTTCGGTTCGAAGGTTGTAGCATCCATTAAAACTGATCTGAAAATATCACTATCGATTCAGAAAGAAGGTGGCATGGGAATGTATCTTGGAATGCCAGAAAAGATATGTGGCTCTAAGAAACAAGGCTACTCCTTTGTGCAAGATTGACAAAACGGGAAAATAAACTCCTGGACAGGAAGGCTCCTCTCGAAAGGAGGACGAGAAGTACAAATTAAAGTTGCGGCGCAAGCAGTTCCTTCCTATGTTATGTCATGTTATCTCTTACCAAAGGACATCACCATGAAACTTTCTAGTGCGGTTGCAAGGTTCTGGTGGAGTACAAATGGAATAAAGAAAGGAATATCGCATGGGACGACATATGCGCCCCGCTGGATAAAGGCGGTATAGGATTCAGAGATTTTGGTGATGTTAACATGGCCTTACTGGCAAAGCAACTTTGGAGGCTACTAATGTACCCGGAATCGCTTTTGGCTCGGGTAATGAAAGGACGGTATTATCGACACTCCAGCCCAATGTTGATCTCCAAATCGAACAATCTCTCTTTTGAATGGCGCAGCATTCTGTCGGCCAAACCAATTATTGAGGTGGGACTACGAAAAATGATAGGGAATGGGGACTCTACGAGGGTGTGGGCGGATTGCTGGCTTCCCTTAGATAAAGCTAGACCACCAAAGAGCATCCATGCGATCCGAGATACTGAACTAAAAGTACACCACCTTCTGGATTTCGAGACGAAGGAATGGAACTTACCATTTCTAAAAGAGATCATTGTTGAGGACGATTTCCCATACGTCATGAATATCAAGCTAAGTAAGACAAACAGGAACGATAGCTACAGCTGGGACTGCAATTCATCGGGCCACTATACTGTAAATACATGCTACTTGTAGGAACTGTTTAGTTGATCCTGATGTAATTCACAGATTCATATCAACCTAAACATACAGATCTAGGTTCTCTTGTTTAGAAACATTAGATGATCTCACCTTTTACCTGTTTGTTGCAGCGGAAGGAATAGAACAGGTCAGAGATCAGAGAGATACACCGAGGGATGAATCCTCCAAAGGTTCACACACGCGATCACAGAAAACGGCTGCTAGACCGAGCTGGTGGGAGGCGCAGGGAGAGAGGATTTTCGGCGCAGGGGCTAGGGTTAGGAGAAAGAGATTTGGCTTTTAGTTTATTAAAAGCCTTCTCTTTCCCTTTTGGGCTTATGGGCCCAAAACACCAATCTGATTAAATCCCATTTAATCAGACCCATTAATCTTTCTCTCTTAGTACGACAAATGCCTGGCACTTTTGTCGTACTTCTGCTAAGCCGTTCCAACACATTTTCCTGTTAGCTTAGGCGTGTGACCCATATGGGATCATATAATAAAGGCAATAAGTCCAAGACTTATAGATCATGAGCGGACTCTAGCAAGCCATCATGACCCCCAGCATTATATGACTTATGTCTGATCATTGACATACTCTTACTTTCTAGAGACAGTACCGAGATTACTGGACACAATTCCAACAATCTCCCACTTGTACTGGAATCTCTCTGTATTCATAATCCTTTTGTCTCAATATCTCGATTAGTCATAAGGCAAGATTAGTGTCATCCTTATAAAGCCTAATCTTGTTCATCGGACTCTGATTTGATACTGACAATCCAAACGACTCGGGAAAGTCCGTTTGAGCATGGCCATGCATTTTCCAGTATTCAAATCTCCGATTGGCCTAGAGATATTCACTCCATTTAAATTGGAGGGACAAATCCCGTCTTGTTCCATCACTGTAAACTACTCATTTCATAATGTACCCAAACAAGGTCCTTATAACTATCGCAGAACGATAGCGTTAGACGATGATCAAAGTACATCAGTCCATGGGCAGTCACATGCATGTGAACTCAGGTCTAAGGACTATACTCTATAGTCGTAGTAAGAATCTCTTATGACACAGATATAAATATCCTGAAGAGTTCTTATAAGCGGGTCTTGTCCGGTCGTATGTTCCCAACATACACCTATGTACTGACTTTGATGCCGCGCATCTATGACACATTGAGACTTTGTCATAAGTCACGTACCAATCCAGTCTCACACGGTTGTTGGTGTTCCAATTTCAACAACCTTCGACTAGGGACAGGATGATATAAGCCATCTATCAAATATAGGGTCTCATGATCAAGCTAAATGACTTCGATGACTCAAGATCAAGTCATTTACTTCGATGACCTATAAAATGGTTCATATCACTTTGGAACGATTATTTCATCACAGTTAAAATAATCTTGAAATAATAATTTCATTAAACATCTTAAATGTTGTTTCAAGAACATATCCAATAACTAAATAAAGCCCTTTAATAACTCCCACTGAAATTAAGACTACATCTTAATTTCACTTATCCTACAGCAACAGTCCGCGACTCGTGCTTAGGCCTAAGGAGTGGCTTCGTTAATAGATTAGCGACGTTCTCATTCGTTGAAACTTGCTGATCTACTTAACATCTCTGTCATTTATCTTACGGAATAGGTTATACCTATCCTCAAGGTGTTTGGACCTCTGATGTGCAGCTAGTCTCATCTATGCTGGAAATCACATCAAGTTCAGTGACGAACTCTTCTTTCCAAACAACCTCTTTCGCGACTTCCAAAGCAGCGAAATGTTCAGCTTAAGTCATGGAGTCAGCAACAGTGCCTTGCACCGCCAGATAGACACAAGATATAACCGGACTGTGATCGGAAATCATCTTTGTCTATTGGAAACTTGCCTTTCAGAATCTACCGACTTGTAGCACCTCACTTTCTCTGTAACTCAAGAATTTATCCTTAGTATTCCTCAAATACTTTAGGACATACTTTAGGAAACTTGATTCTTTGATGGATTTGACTGGTCTTTATTTGTCTTGCTTAACATTAAAGCAACATCAAACAAGTATGTTTCATGGCATACATGATAGATCCAATTGCCGACGCATATGGAATCTCATCCATGTATTTAAGCTCAGCAGTTATCGTAGGATACTGTATCTTGCTTAAGCTTGATGCCATGTGACATTTGCATAAAACCCTTCTTGGATTGCTCAAAACGTGTAGGACTTTGTCAATTTTAAGAATCTGACTTTGTCCTATCAGCTCTTTTGGATCTCTATCTTTAGATCCAAAATCCAAGAACTACGTGGCTTTACCCATGTCAATCATTAAACCAACTCCCAAGCTAGTCCTTTACCGACTACAGCGTTGGGACGTTATATCCGAGAATCAGTATGTCATCGACATACACTATGAGAAATGCAATATCGCTCCCATTAATTTATTAGTAAACACACAGTTCCGCTTCGTTCCTGTTCAAGTCAAAACCTCGACTACTTCAACAGAACGAAGATTCCAACTCCGATATGTTTGCTTCCATCCATGAATGGATCGATGAGGCTAACTTACATTAAAATGTAATTTTTCGGAGTCCGAGCTCACTTTCGCTTCTTTGAATTTCGCAGATTCGTCGCTTTCAATGATCATCAGATCATGCGAACTTTCAATGGTTATCAGGTTCAACTAATGACGAGAAATCACTCTCGGATTAGTAACTGATTCATTCATTTCTGCGAACTTCAGGCTCCACAGGTGTAGATTCTACAGAAATCTGTAAATCCTCCCGCTGCTCTCCCTTAATAGGTAAAGCAGCCTCCTGTATTTCTCGAATTTCTTCGAGTTATACTTTTACTCCCACTGTTCTTCTTGGAAAATAACTTCCCTTCTTAGAAAACAGAATGGACGTAAAAGTAACAAGCCTCGGTTTCCTTCGGACAAGGCTCCACAGGTGTAGATTCTACAGAAATCTGTAAATCCTTCCGCTGCTCTCCCTCAACAGGTTGAGCAGCCTCTTGTATTTCTCGAATTTCTTCGAGTTATACTTTTACTCCCACTGTTCTTCTTGGAAAATAACTTCCCTTTTAGAAAACAGAATGGACGTAAAAGTAAGAAGCCTTGGTTTCCTTCGGACAACCAGCGAAGTAGTACAACTACAAATACTCAGTAAAGACGAATTTGGATCGATTCCAATCCACATTTACGTGGTGTCTTTCAACTGATATTTGTGGAACTATTTCAGCGTAAACTTAGATATTTTAGAGCGTTATTCTTAAATAATATCATGGAAGATTCGTGTGATTCATCTTTAATCATTTCTAATAAGATCTGATTCTTTCTCACAAAAACACCTTCAGGTTTTCAGGAGAAATGAGCTGTGAAACGATTTCACACTCATTCTGATGATCACATAATCAATGACTTAAGTATTCTCACTCGTGATTTTAATCCAGAGTCTTAATACTTTTGTCATTCAGATCCTATACTTCATTCTGGAACTCTTTCGACCATGTCAAAGAATTCCGACTTGTGTCTCATCAAATGAACACAGTCACACTCACTGAAGTAATCAGTAGAGACAATGAAGTACATGAAAATTTTCTCTGGCATTACTGCTCATTGGGCCACATACATCAGTATGTTCCAGGTCCAATAAGCCTTTGGGCCTTTCCCTAGCTCGGCTAAGATATGCCCTTTTTCCTTTTGGTCCAGTAAACAGAATTCAAGTCTCATAATATATTTTATCAAATGAGCCCAAAAGTCCATGACTATGGGATTTCTGAATCCGACTTACTCTATGTGACCAAGACTTTATGCCAAGAAAAATCAGGTTTAATTCATCAGATTTAAACCAATTCGGTATTTATGTTACATTTAGGCACTCTTTGGTTTAAGATATAAAACCCATTCCATGAATAGGGTGCTACAATTAATATTTCATTAAGATCAAAAGAACAAGACTTGTCTTTTATCAAAATGAAAAACATTCAAATTCTTACAAGAAAATGAAAGATAATTCTGCTTAAAGCAGGTACATTGTAGCAATTACTTAATACAAAACCAAGCCTAAAAGGGATCTATAAGTGAAAACCCTACGGCTGAGGCAGCATCCCAAGCTCCTTCCAGACATGTAGTTTCACTTGCCCTTCCTTCAACGTTCTACTGTTGCTTAGGCTCTGTATATTATCACTAATATCAGTGCCACAACCAGTATTCAATACCTTTAAGGTAGAACTTGAAGTAATAACATGAATACCTGAGGAAGTAGTCTCATACATCAACTTCAATTCCTCATCATCTTCCATGAATTTAATGCAATTTCTCTTCCAATGCCCTGTCTCCTTACAGTAGCAGCACTTACCAACGTAAGAGGTATCTGACTCGGGCTCAGAAGACACACGCTTGCCATGATTCAAAATCTGGACAACTTTGTCTTCACCCTTGTCAGCATTAGGTTTCGTAAACCTACCCTTCTCATTCATGAGATTGTACAGGGTACTCTTCACGTTTGGCTCAACTGTCTTGAGCATATCATGCAGTTCAGTCAGCGTCTTCGTTAAGCCTTTCTTGATATAGTTCCTTCTGAACTTATCATAGCTTGACGGCAGTGACTGCAGAATGATCTCAGTTGCCAATTCTTGGCTAACTGGATAATCCAGTTTCCTCAGGTTATCAATGTAACCCATCATTTTACTGACATGAGGACTCACTGGATGATCATTTGGTAGCTTGCAGTTAGTGAGAGACTTAACCAACTGGTATCTCTCCACCCTTATCTGCTCCTGAAATTTCAATTTCAGGCTGCTGATCATCTCTATTGGCGACTCCATGTTCTCATATTGCTTTCGCAAATCTGAGTCCATGGTAGCCAATATCAGACCACGCACATCTACCGCATCCTTATAATGCTTATTCCAAGCATTATATACTGCATGAGAAGCATTGGACCCGATCCTCACGGGGAGAGCTCTCTCAAGGACATAGTCCTTTCTCTCCTGTCTGAGGACTAGCCTCAGGTTCCGTGACCAAGTCAAGAAATTTGATCCGTTCAGCTTGTCCATCTTAAGGACAGACCGGATCGAGAAAGTGTTTTGATTGTTTGTGCTAGTCATAACTGAAAATTAAGATAAAAGGATTTTAGTTAATATGTTCAATATGATTAATCTCGTATTAAATTTTAATATGATTAATCATGCATTATATTCAATAACCTAAGTTACCCTCAATAGAATATAATGATTCCAAGATCCACATATAACTAAGATTAAAGTGGGCCACTGGCCGTCACCCAACCTTAGCTTATATCGGTAAGCCCTATGTCGGCTAATTATATCTGTGATATAACTCTTGGTTGTGAATCTGGGCCCGAGGCCCAATTCACTCTGATGTCTCAAGGCCCGGGACTCCCGATGGCCTAGTCAAGAAAACCAGACTATACAGTCATGTAATCATTAATGTCTGGGACTCCCAATGACATTTATGAATCACAAACCGTCTTATCCACGCAAAAGTAGACACCCTCACACTGTAAGGCCATGAATACAATTGAATGGGCTTCGACAGCTGACATAGCCTGGACAAGACATCCAACGCTTGATATTTTATGAGGTTCGTAGGTTTATTAAAATTCATTCCCAAAATAGAAGATTACTATTTCGGGAAACTTTCTATTTTTGGAAACCTACTATTTTGGAAACTTTCTAAAATTGGAAACTTTCTAAAACCGGAAACTTTCTAACTTTAGAAATTTCTTAAAATCCAAAACCCGCAAATCCAGAAACTTCTATTTTAAGAAACTTTCTAATTTCAAAATTTCGGAAACTTTAATTTAAAATCGACTTTATAATTTCATAAAATAAATTTTAAATTAATCTGAAGAAAGACTCAAATAATTGGCCCAATTGTTTTAACTTCTTGGCCCGAGGCCCAAGAATTGGTCCATGTCCAAGACATGACCCAATTGTCCAATTAAATGACATAACCGGTCTGGTTCATTAAAATTGGTCTAACCAAATTTTAATTACTACGATGACCACAATTGTCAACCGGTTATTTACTAAACCGGATTTTCTCAATTTATTTGGTCCAACCAAATCAAATTAGAAAATCCTGGTTTAGGCACAAAATCCAATTTTCGACTTTGGATTTCTTATCCCGGTTTAACCAGAATTTAATAAAATTATTAAATCTGTTTATTAAACTGAGACGTTTGATTTAAATCAAAATTCTAAACCGAACCATTAACCGAACCGAACCGATTGAACCGTGATCACGTTGCCCTAGCTTTGCGATCAAGGAACGATCGTCCAGCCGCAAGCCGTGCGCCAACGATCCGAGATCGAGACGACAGCCGGACGGGACGATCCATCGGGACGGGATGGTGCTCGGGTCAGGCGGGATGATGCTCGGCGTGAGGTGCACACGATCGTATTGATCCATGCTCAAAGCACGCGATCAGCTCGTCGATCGGCTCATCACTCGCCGTGAGCTTCAAGCGATCGGCATGATCACGCGATCGATCCGCGATCGACCCGTGCATCAAACGATCCGCTCGGCAGTGATCATGCGATCGATCATGGATCGACCCATGCATCAAAACCGTCGGCCGATCACAAAAACATGTCATATAGCATGTTTTGCGATTTGATTAATGTGTTTAGGGTTCAATTCATGTTGCTTAAGTGATTTATCTTATCAATAGTTGATTCAAAACACTTCTAAACAGATTAAACAACCTAAACATGAATCTAAAACAAGAAATCCTAAGAACCAATGGCTCTGATACCACTGTAGGAACTGTTTAGTTGATCCTGATGTAATTCACAGATTCATATCAACCTAAACATACAGATCTAGGTTCTCTTGTTTAGAAACATTAGATGATCTCACCTTTTACTTGTTTGTTGCAGCGGAAGGAATAGAACAGGTCAGAGATCAGAGAGATACACCGAGGGATGAAACCTCCAAAGGTTCACACACGCGATCACAGAAAACGGCTGCTAGACCGAGCTGGTGGGAGGCGCAGGGAGAGAGGATTTTCGGCGCAGGGGCTAGGGTTAGGAGAAAGAGATTTGGCTTTTAGTTTATTAAAAGCCTTCTCTTTCCCTTTTGGGCTTATGGGCCCAAAACACCAATCTGATTAAATCCCATTTAATCAGACCCATTAATCTTTCTCTCTTAGTACGACAAATGCATGGCACTTTTGTCGTACTTCTGCTAAGCCGTTCCAACACATTTTCCTGTTAGCTTAGGCGTGTGACCCATATGGGATCATATAATAAAGGCAATAAGTCCAAGACTTATAGATCATGAGCGGACTCTAGCAAGCCATCATGACCCCCAGCATTATATGACTTATGTCTGATCATTGACATACTCTTACTTTCTAGAGACAGTACCGAGATTACTGGACACAATTCCAACACTACTTTGTTGCTAGAGAGCAAAGATTATCAACAAGGCCACAACAAATGCTGGAACCGAGAACGACAGGGTTGAAAAAACAAGTCTGGAAACTCAAGACACCGAGGAAAATTAAGCACTTCCTCTGGCAGGCCATCTCTGGGTTCTTACCAGCCGCATCTAAGCTAGCTGATCGTCATTGCGGCACATATCGTAGGATCAACGGTGTGGTGCAAATGAGGAAACCATAAACCACATCTTATTCGATTGCCCCCCAGATTTGCAATGTTGGGCTCTCTCACCTATTCCATCTTATCCGGGGAGATTCCCGAGTAGCTCTGTGCATCAAAATTTAGACCATCTTCTATGGCGAGCAAAATAACTAGGAGCATCAGATAATGCGATCGAGGTCTTCCCATGGATAGGTTGGTATATCTGGAAATCACGTAACACAAAACTCTTTTGCGGCACGGATGAATCTCCGGAGAGGACGCTAAGTCGAGCAGTGAATGAGGCAAGAGACTGGAAACTCGCCCAGATTCAGCCGACAGCAGAGGCTGAGATGGAGATTGCCCATTGTACGAGCCCGACTAACCAGGGCCCTCCGTATCAAGAAAGCCATGTTTTATGCTGTCGCACGGACGCATCCTGGACGAATAAAGAGAATAATGCGGGACTTGGATTCATTCTTATGGATCAGACGACTCCGCACTTAATCGGACTGCATTGTCAAAGGGGATATCCGACAGCCTTCCATGCAGAACTTGCAGCACTTTGCTGGGCAATGGAGGAGCTCAGTAAACGAAATATGGTGGAAATCCGATTCGAAACGGACTGTGAAAGACTGGTAAAGACAATCAACAAAGGTGAAGTGTGGCCCTCCTTGGCTTTAGAGATTGATGAATTTGAGTACTTGAGGAACAAGTTTACTACTTTTGATGTAACTTTTATAGCTAGAACTCTAAACGTCCGTGCTGATCGTCTTGCTAAAGGCACAAGAGCACGAGATAAACCTTTCACCTATGTTTCTGTTGAAGAGCCGGTTTGGTTAGCTTTTAATGTTAACCTACAAAGCCGAGCATAATAAAATTTCACTTTGACGTCAAAAAAAAAAAAAATTTACTTATATGGAAGTGGAAACAACCATGATCTATTGGTCATACCTTCTATATTAGTAGATCTTGGATTTGAGTCTCGGAAATCGCAAGATTTATAATATTAATGGTTTAAAAAAATTACTTACATGGATTTGGACTAAATTAAAATACATATTTTCTATTAGAGAAAGTAGGGTTTGAATATATAGGGATCAACATTGGTTAGAAAACACTCATGATAAATTAAAATCTACAGGGTCAGCTGACCCCTTTGCCCTTTACATGTCTCCGCCTCTGCTTCACTGAGATGGGAACGAGATGGTGTATGAAAATATGGTACCATTTTTTGTCGTACCGCCATATCTTACCTGTAATTTTTACCGTTGCTAACTGTACGTCTGTACCATCATCTCGTATTAGAAAAAAAACTGTTTTTTTAGTTAGATGTTTGATACAGAATTCCAATTGAAAGATCACCTGGTAATATGATCACATATTCTTTGGAAAAAAAAGGGATCACATATTTTTATATATAATATATAGATGGTATCAATCATTTATTTGTTTGGTCAACTTGTGGGAATTATTAAAGAGATTCGGTGGTGTATTTAATTAATATCTGCAGCTAACTTCATGAACCTCTCTGTTTCTCTTGATGTGTCAAAACAGAGTCGACCCCCATTCCCATACATTACTTTCTTTAACCACAATATACATCTTGTATTATCTTTAACAAATATGTTCATAGATATGCAACATATGCTGTATACACTAAAATATCAACAACAGTTCACACAGTAATGAATGAGAAATATATAGCTCGTTTATTTTGCTTATTTTGAGCTCTGAAACTAAATTCAATTGTACACAATTTGATAAACACCCAAATTGTAATCCTTTTGATTTGTGTAGTCTTAGCTTTGATTTTCGTTACCAAAACCTTCATTTGACCGATTTGAAGGAACAAAAGCAGAAGGCTGTTTAGTAACAGCAGCTAAGATCTCTCCATAGCCCACAACTCCAACAAGAAGATCATCGTCAGAATCAGCCTCTGTAACCCAAACATGTGTGGCTCTATGAGATAGCATCTGCGCCATAACCGCAGCTAATGAGCTCGATGTTTTGCAAGTTAAGGGAGCACTTCTTCCCCTATACATGCTCCTACCGATGGTCAACCTTGTCGGGCTTGTTGGATTGAAACCGATGCTCCTGCTACTGAATTTCTTGGCCTTTGTTGTCGCTGTTCCGTTCTGCTCTCCTCCGACAAATGAAGTTTGGAGGAAGTCGCTGAATGATTTTGATGACATATTATCCTCAACTCCCATCACAAACTGTCCTGCATATAGATTAGCTAGAGCCCAAGCTGCAGCCAGATAATCACATTTCCAGAGCTTTGAAGCTGAGATTTCTCCTATTATCTTGAATTGTTTTTCGGTTTCGGTTTGTTCCAACACGGCAATCGCACTAGGGTCACATGGTGGTCTTCGAGTGGCTTCAATGGCTGGAAAAGAGGCTTCAATAAAGTTATAGTTTACATTGATGATTCCTAGAGAAGAGATTGATGTGAGTGGCAAAGGAGCTAATGCTCCAAGTACACCTATAAGGAAGCGGATCACGTCTTCCCTTGAGAGACAGCAAAACTTGTCCCGGCTTGAAGCCTTGGAAGTAGCAGGCCTGTTGGAGTCAGCGGAGAGACCACTGCTACTGCTAGAGTTTTCACTGTTTTTCAGCCATTTTCCGTTGTAAAGAATAGAGAATCTCTTGCTCATACCTCTCCAAACAACACTTTTTGGAACCAGAAGTCTTCTCACTCCTTGTTTCATCATCTCCAAAGCATCTATCAACCTTGCATTACAATGAATACAATAAGATTATCATCATAACAAACACTGATAATCATACCAAACATTTAATTATACAACTCAAAATTATATCAAGCAAGGAAGGTATTTCCATCAACACACATAAAGTTTACTGCGCTAGAAGAACCTAAATTTTTTCGGAATATGAGCGCCAACAGAAGTAAGCATCTTATTCTAGAGTGCAAAGGAGGAGCTTTAGGGAAATATCATATTCTATATGATAGGGTGTCTGAGATAAGAGGGCAATATGAGCCAACTCAAAAGTTTCTGCATGCTCAAGTAAACGTGGCAGATCCCACCTGGTCAATACGCACAAGAAAGGATGCATGTAGACAGGAAACACTATATCTTGTATATAATAAACAAACTTCTAAACAGCTATTCATAGGTTTACAGAACTATTCACTGTTAGTCTACTTATAAAAGGTCAAACAAATGGGTAACATACAGATGTCATATCAATTTTTCTGATCCTTTCAACTGGAAAGAAAGATATTTTAACAAGGTAAATCTGAAGTACAAATGTGGATGACTTTCCACAGTGTCTGAAACAATTGATATGCATTTCCAGCTTTTACAATTCCTTCTCCTAAGACACTTAACATTCTCAGAGAAACATGGCAATTAGTAACAAATATGCAATTTCATTTAGCCTTATACAATCCATGTTCCCAAAGATATTCCAAATAGCTTTCCAGATTGCAGCAGTTAAAAGCTTAAAGGAAACAAATGAAAGAAAAAGTCAAAATTGATTTACTCATAGGGGTTCATGGCTTATATTATATCTAATTAGATGACTCGTTAAGGCTATGGAGAGAAGGATAGGTAGAAATTTTTTTTGTAAGAGACACAAACAAAATAATCATTTTATATAGTAAAAACTAAAAATACTTCACATCACAAAATCTAAAAGAAAAATCCATTTTTAGTCATGTCTTTCCTATTCTTCTACTAGTTGATGACATAAAATATCATTTCAAATAACAAAGATGGCAGACATAAAATAAGCACCGAGTAAGGTCTATGCAAGATAAGAGACGTTGAAGTCAGCGATGATTCGAGCATTTTAAACTATTCTCTCTTTAGTAGTTGTGTTTTTCAAGATGTTTGAAACAAAACATCGTATACTTCATTTTGCTTACCAAAGGTTGGTAATTTGAGGCACGAGGCCATGTTCCTTACTATTTAATCTAATCAATCAATAAAATAAGTAGATAAAGAGGTCCCACTTTCTTGTACCATATTACAATAAAATCAGATTTTAAAAAAGTGGGTATCTAAGCACATGGCCTATATGATAGAGTTTCTCTGCTAAGATCCAACCATGTTAAAAGATGCAGTCAATTATCACTACATGAAACACAGGATCTTAATTAGTTTTCAAGTTGAAACAAGGGACCAACTTTGGATTCAACTAGATCCACGCTCAAAACAGTAGAATTTAGGAATTAAAGATCATAATGTCTTACCATTTTACTTAAGATATGCAACTAAAATTGAAATAGTCTCGAACACACCAAATTGAAGTGGCCAACTTTGGATGATTCACGGTAAATAAGCAAAACAGTAGACTTACGAATCACATATCATTCAATAAACATGAACTCAATTGGCCAGTTTTGTGACATGAAAGTTGAGTTTGAAATGTGACAATTTTAGTAGAGTTAAGATCCTACATATTCAAGAGAATCACTCAAGAAACATAAACTGACATAAATTGAGCTTTAAGCAGAATCGAACTAGCGTCGGGCACACATGGAAGAGACTCAAATTCGGGAGCTTTGTGACATAAAATTGAGCTTGAACTAACCTTGTGCCAGGATCAACTTGTTTGAGGAGAGTATTGTTAGGGCTTATAACTTGAGAGACGGGAATCTTCATGGCTTTTTCTTCTTGCAGACACTCGTTCTTAGCCAAGAAAGCAACAATATCAAGAGAATTCAAAATCCCCACGAATCTCTGTTGCCTCATCTCGCTGTTCTCCACGAACCCAGGAATCGATGGCGTCGATCTCTTCCTCCAAACCGGAATCCCACACTCCGTCGACTCTCCGATCGCTCGAATCGCAGATTCCACGGTCTCAGTCTCGTAGAACTCAACCATCTCTGGCTTCCCCACCGTTAGATCTCCGACCACGTGATACAAGAAAACCGACGCCATCACGATGAGATAGATGTCAAGATCCGTTCCCTTAAGTTATAAGAGAGAGTGAAGAAAGACGAGGAGGATGTGAAGACCGGTGATGGGTGATCGGAGAAGGATCAAGAGGAAGAGGAGAAGAGAATTCGACATTGAAATCCCATTTAAGTGTTCTAAGAGATTGTTTCGTCCTTCTTGGTCACACTCAAGACGCTCCTAGAGAGACTGACCAGGCTTTATGGATAGAGATCAACAACCACAGCCGATTTTAATTGTGTCCGTATAGTTTACTCAGGAAAGTTGTGGAAGTAGTGAAATTCCTAGGTAAACTAATTTATTTGTAGAGTTCGCCCTAGGACAAACGCTTTCGGGCACAACATTTGAGGAGCCGCCACCACCACTCCGAACCGCCATGGACACACAGATTCGAGCTCTCTCCGCCTGAGACGCCATGCTGCTTTTCTGCTCCAGGGATTTCCCGAAGATCTATCTCACCGTGAAGATTTCTTGTCCTCCTGAAGACTGCGATGCTCATATTCACCACCTCCGCCATCACCAACCTTACCGCCGGTGCGTCATCGTCGTTCTTCCAAAGCCATAGATCCTAAGATTAGCATGTTGTCAGACTCCGCCTTGAGCCTCCCCTCAAAGCTCTTAACTCAGTTTTCGTCAGACTCGCTGGAGTCTCTCCAGCTGTCGGAGCAGCCAGATCCACCACCTGAGCCGCCGGATATTCCTCCAATGTTAAATTGCGCCGTGAACCCACCTGCTCCACCGGACCCCTGACCCTCCAGACGTCTATGGATCTCACATACCTTTGGATCTAGTCTTATCACCTCAACCTCTGGTCTCATTCTCTGCTCCAAAGGTTAATCTCCCGACCCTACCATCTAGTCCGGTTTCATCTCATGCTCTGTACTCAGCTCTCTCTCGGACTTCATCTCCTGCTCTGAGCCCATCCTCCTCTTGGTTTTCATATTCTGCTCTGATGCCAGCCCCTGCTCAGACTGTTCAGAGCTCGCTCCCATCATCCGAAATCATGTCCCAATTCGGTAAAAGACCTCTTGTTAAGGTCCATATCAGAGGAATGCAGCCTCCTGAGAAACTCGTTATGTCGTCTGCTCCGATCTCTCATATTCGTGGGAGTTTTGTGTCATTGGTCCCAGATCTGAAATCTATGTATGTGCTTGTTATATCCAGCTTTATGAAGCTGGGTTTTGTTTTACATCCATCAAAGCATCAGTTTTGGAAACTTCGAGCCGTCGAGGATAACGTGTCTCAAGGTTTGTTTGCTGCTACTTTGATCATGGTGTTGATGAATCCTGCTCTATTTGCTATTCCCTTGTCGAAGACGGTTTATTGGGTCCTAAATTCAGTTCTTGTTAGTCCTTTAACTTTATCCTTGAGTGATAAATCTAGCCAAACTTCCTCCTGCTAGGGCCAGGAGAGATCTATTCCCACCTCCTTTTCTTCGGAAAAGAGACTTTTTCTATCAAATTTCCTCTCTTTGAGAGATGACCTTCCTCTGGATTTATTCCCGATGAAGATGATTATATTTCTAACCGCTCTGCATTCTAGTGTGGAAGTCTTTTTGGGACTGAAAGATGCAACAGATTTCATCATGGTAAGACCTGAGGTTAGAAATGTTCTTCCAAAATCACAAGTATTGGTGATTCCCGTAAAGTCATATAAATGTTTCGGAGTGAGACTCTTCTCCTCTAGACTTTTCTTGGAACGTCGTCTTCTCGATAGTTCTTGTGATGACTTCTCAATCTTTGTTCAGATTGGATATCTATCTCTATCTTTTTGTAACTCCTTTAACTTTGGTATTGAACTCACACACCGGGTATGTCCGACTGTGCTCCTTGCATTTGTAATCGTTTAGTTATGAATGAACTTTTGTGACAAAAAGTGAAATTCCTAGGTATATATATAGGAACAAAAATTTGTGAAAAAATATTTCTATAAGTTTTTACCATTTAGAAAATAAAAATTTTGGCTACCACAAGGACTGTACACATTGAGAGAAATTTACAGCACAAAGTCTAGGTATACGTTGAGACGATTAGTTTCTAATGATTCGAGATCTGAGAGCTGGAACTAGAAAAAAATGCATATAGAACCAGTGCTCGAAAAAATGCTAGACGCTAGTCGGGTGGTTGGACTGGGCCTAGCGCCTAACGAGAAAATTGACCAGAAATTAGACGAGGCGGAATTTTCGGACTATTTTTATTTTATTAAATATGTAATTTTATAATTTTGTATAACTCTAGTATACTTTAATATCCAAAATTCATGAAACATACAAATAATAACATTAATAGTTTAATACTTAGACTTTATTCAAATTTTGTAAGGAAATATGTTATAAATTGATTTATAAGCAAATTACTATAAGTTTCACTTCACATCTAACTCAAATTACAAAAAAAAATAGTTCCAATCACAATATACAAAATAGAGATTCAGTGTAAGACAGAACAAGAAGATAAAATAGAACTAGAGACTTTACTTGATGCAAAGAAAAACATCTACATGGAGTAGATAAGAAGAATCCAGATCATAAAACTCTCCTAGGTGCAAAGGAACAAAATTTCATCTATTTATTATATTTGATGGTCTCTGCACATACCATTTATAATAAACCAAGTGATTGACGTTGTCAAATATAACAATTCCAGTGTTCAAAACGAGTTACAACATGATTATATATCTTGGAAACGAAATCAAATATTCTACTAGTTTTTTATCCTTTTATATTTCTAGCATTTACGCGAGTTAACTATATATACCTATTTAATACTTCATATTTCATCTGTAAAATTCGAACACTAGAGCCTCGGTAATAAAAGAGACAAGAGCTCGTGTGCCCCTATATCTCAACTTAAAATCTCAAATACCCCCTTGATTTATTAGAACATTTCTTCTTCTTTTTTTAATTCGGAATATGAGCAAGTTACGATTTTACCCACTCATTTTTATCCAAATTACATTGAAAACCAACCCGACCTAGAGAATCCTGGCCCGATATCCGACTCTATCGGATCCTCTCCCTTTTTAATTATCAAATCGCGACAAAATTGATAAAATCTAAAATTTAAAAACCCTAACTCCTCCGACGACGAGACTCCGACCAAAATTGGTCCGAATTCGCACCTAACTCCGACGAAATCTTGCATCGCGACACCGTTCGATCTCGATTTCCGAGCACCTCCATCGTCTCTCCATCGTGAAACGCCGTTAAAGGTATGCGATCATGAATTGAAAGCTTTAAGCCGAGATGATGAGATGATGTTTGTAGATAGTGGAATTCTCTTAGATAGTGTTTCCATTTTAGATTTCCCGAGGAAAGAAACGATTTTGCTTGGATTAGGTTAAGAAATCTTTATGCATGATGAGATGAGATGATGAGATGTTTGTACCGTTTGTTTGTAGGAGTCTCGGTCTTTGTAGTTTGGATTGTAACCCTCTCTCTTTGTTGTCTCTCTCAGTTACTGACGATCCGAGATGGTGGTTACAACAAGGCGAGGGACAAAGAAGAACAAGAATTCGGAATCCGTTTCTTCAAAGATTTCAAAGAAGAAGAGGAAGAGAGATAATGGTAATAAGGGAGAGTCTTCAAAGAAGAGGACGAAAACTACTATAGCTCGAGGGAAGAAGATAACGATTAAATATGCATCTCCTCGTGAAGAAGATCCAACACAGAAGACAGTTGATGATCTTGACAGAAGCGAGGATCGGGGAGATCAAAGTGAAAGTGAAGGCGGAGTAAAAGGAAATGAAACATCTCTGGCAGTTGCGGATTAGGTAGAAGAAGACAAAGAAGAAGAAAACGAAAAAGAACAAGAAGATGAAGAACTAGAAGATAAAGATCAAGAAGATGAAGATCAAGAAGATGAAGATCAAGGAGATGAGGAGGAATCGGAAGAAGCACATAGCCGCACTTTGGAAACCTCCGAGGTAAAATTAGGATGATTAAATATGTAATATTGATAGAAATATTTATGTAAAACTATAATTATTTAGTTGGGTATCATGACCTCAACTGTTTTTTTGTTGTAGGATTCAGAGAAAACGACAGATCAACATCATGAGATATCGTCTCAACATCCTGAAGAAGCTCGAGAAGATGAGGTTCGAATGTAGTTTTGTATGTAATATTGGTAGTACTAGGTAGCACTATTAGTAATACTGGTATTACCAAGTAAAACTACTAGAAATACTGGTAATACTAAGTAATACTTTTGAAATACTGGTGATACTAAGTAATACTTTCAGAATACTGGGTTATACTAAGTAATATTCGGTTCTTTTTTCAGGGTTTATCTTAGAATCTAGGGGAAACAGAAGCGCTACGACCGATGGATATGTACTTTCCTCCAAGCGAGTATAGGAAGAGATTCAAGGTCGGGACTAGATGCTTTATGGATGAGTTTTTGACTACGCTTAAGAATTTGGATCCTCCGGCCAGTGAGAAGGAGAGGAAATGGTTTGAGCAGAATCCTCAGTTTAAACACCTTTTCCACATGCCTTTGGACAAAAACCACAAAGTTCAGGGCATGTGGATGCTTATTATACGTACGACAAAAATTGAGAGGAAATGGGAAGCATGGTTTGCTGTTAATGGTGTCCCCATCCGATACGGTCTGACAGAACACGCCCTCATCTCCGGTCTAGACTGCAGGAACTACCCACCGTATTATAAGAAGCTTGGTGGTACGAAGTTTGTGACTAAGTATTTTGGTAAAGGTGTTGTTAGATTCGAAGACGTCAAAGCGAAGCTAGATGAGATGGAGGAAGCAGGTCGGGATAGGCTGAAGATGTTGGTCCTGTTGTTCTTGTGCAGCGTTCTCATAACGCAGACCAAGTGTAGTGGTAAAAAAGCAACCCCTGTGAGTCCATTCCTTCTAAGAGCAGTGGATGATCTCAAGCTCTGTAAGACATTCCCTTGGGGGAGACTGTCTTTTGATTATATGCTTAGTCAGATCAAGCACATAGTAGAGCATTTTGGAGGGGTTGTGAAAGAGGGAGGGCAATGGCCGATTCCCGGATTCTATCTTCCATTAGAGGTTAGTGAAACAATTTTATTTGATTTGTGTATAACTGGAAATACTAGGTAATATTATGTTCTTAGCATGGCGTAATACTGGAAATACTAAGTAATACTATGTTCTTAGTATGGTGTAATACTGGAAATACTAAGTTATACTCTTCATTTTTTGTCTTATTTAGTTTTTACCATTCGAGGCGATCCCTGATTTGAGGAAAAAATTCAGAGAAGATGTAGCAGACGCAGATGAAGATTGTCCTAGGATGTGCCAGACAAGATTCAAGAGCTGTGAAATGAAAGGCTTCCCTCTGTCGAAGATTAACGAGGAACTTGGAACAACTAAGGTAGGTTTTCATTATTTTCAAATTAGTTTGTTTGGTTAAAATAATTAAAATTATAGTATTTTTGTCCGTGAAACAGGACATAGACAGTATCATGTTTGCTAGGAATGATGGGGAAAAAGCTCTTCTGCTTCTACTCACAGAGGAAAACGATGACGTTAATATGCATGATATCGTTGTGGAAAGCTGGATGAAGCGTTTGGGACAAGGATTGACCGTTTGCTTTGAAGATATGTACCAGGCGGATGTCGCTGCCCGAAGACCAGATCCCGAGCCAGTTGGTGAGCCAGAAACGGAGCCAGTTGCCGCCATTCTCCCTTCCGTACCGGGACACAGCGCAATCGAGCAGATCCTAAACAAGTTCCAGAAAGAAATAGAGGAGCAGATGAAGGCAGTTGTGACCACGGTTGTAGGATTTGATGGAAGACTTACCTCAGTGGAAGCCTCCGTGAAGGAATTGAAGGAGAAAACCGTGTAGATCGTCCTTTGTGTTTTCAGTTGTTTTGTTTTTGGTTTTAAAAATAACAAGTCACTCTTTTAGTTCGTTTTGGTTCGTTTAAAAAAACCAGCTCATGTCTCTATTTATCCTTTTGTCTTCAATACTCTAAATTTGTGTCCTTTTCTTGTTTAAGGTCTTGTCTCTTTTATATGGTTTAAGGTTGTAAGATCACATCAAGCTTACGAAAGAATAAGAAAAAATAAGAAAACATAGCAAAATAGAAGGTTTTAATTAGATAATGCCATAAACAACAAAAAACGATGATAAATAAGCAAACATAAAGTCAACAACAAACAACAATTCAGAAAACATCTGGAACAAGATCCAATAACTTAAAACCTAGAAAGTAGATAGATAGATATAAAGCAAGGTTTTAAACATTTTTCAGTTTTGCAATCTCTTCGCGCATTTGGCTGATCAGAAACTCATGGTGTGCCATGTCCCGGATTTTCTGGCTAAGCTCATCGACCTCCTTCCTCAACAATGTCACCTCTTCTTGTACGGCCAAATCACATGGTTTTTTTATGTGAGAATAATCATCCTACAAACAAATATTAACACTCAGTACAACCAGTATTACCAATATAACATTGTATGCTTACTAGTATCACCAGTATGACAGCGTTTTACACTTCCAGTATCATCAGTATCCCGAGGTATAACCTTTTCAGTATTTCGAGTATAACCTAGTATGACTTCAACAGTTTTATTAGTATCACAAAGTATTACCAGTATAACTAGCAGTATGACATTGTATTACTAAACCAGTATTACCAATATAACCTAGTATGACTTCCACAGTTTTACTAGTATCACAAAGTATTACTAGCACAGTAACCCTGTTTGAACCATATAACAAGATCACAAAACAATACGAAACAATACACATAGTTTAGATATAAACCTCGAAATCCTTGCATATGTAGTATTTTTTTCCTATAACCGGTTCAGTTATGGAAACGTGCTTGACGAATCTTTTCTCGGTTATTCCTCCTCCACAAGGACAATGCTTTGGGACTCCATAGTCACCATCAACGATAAGCCATATCCTATCGTGCATCTTCTTGTGTCTCTTTTCATCGCTGTAACTTGGGTCCATAGTTGTGTACGACTTGAGAGAGGGAGAAGGATTTTCGGAGGATTTGGTGACGGTTTGGAGAGAAAGAGAGGAGAGTAAAGGGAGAGAATTTCGAGAGAAATGGTGAGAGGTGAGATGGAGAGAGATGAGACATAAAGGAGACATAATGGAGCCAAAATGCAGAAAGCTAAAAAATGGAGGGAAATTAGAAAAATTTCGGCGCCAAAATTTTAGTAGTAAAAAGTACACATAGTATTACCCAAGATACTAGTATTACACATGTTCCACATAGTTTTACTTTTGCTGTGTTTCAATTTTACTAGTATTACCAGTGTTTAATTTGTGTTTTTGTAGTTTAACACGTAATATAAGAAGATAAATATGTATTTTGGGTGGGTTGATGCAATAAATTTACAAATTTAAAAATTTATGTAACTTTACCTTCTAAGGTGGGTTGTAATTTACAAAGTGATCCTAAATGTATAAGGACTACATTGATGGAATATTGTTTTGATTTCTTCTAGTAGTAGTCATTCTTAGTGGTTAATTTATAATTACATTAAATTACGATTCTAGTACTTTTATTCATTAACACCATGGCTAGTTTGGAATTCATTAACACTATATTTGGAATTAGAAACAACAATGATACGATAATCGCTTAGTATAACAGAGTATTACCGGTATTACCACCAGAAGAAAAAACTGAAATATAGTCAATAGTTTCAATAGAAAAAGCCTGTCATGCAAGTCACAATAGAAAAAGCCTGTCATGCAAGTCACAATCGAAATGCTAATATTACAATCTTCCAAACATCAACCACTGAAGTGATTGTCTCGGCCGCCTCTTGTTCTGAGTCCTCTTCTTCTTCCTTTTTTCTCCTGTCGATGGGTACCTGTTAGTTCTCTTCCTTCCCCTCGTTTTTGGTTTGTCGGGTGGTAGTATCTGCAAATTTCTCATGTCCTCCGGAACATCCCACTCTGATATATCTGGCACTAAATAAATTATCCTGTAATATGCCAATGCCCATAACTCTGTCCAATAATATTTCGAAGACAACTCATGCAGTTCCATATCTCTATCCTTAGGTCTATTGGGATCCTTTTTGAGTTTAATGAAAGCGACAAGTGCATGGACACAAGGGTACCTTTCAATATCAAAGAACCTGCAACTGCACGACTTCGACATCAAGTTCACCATATAAGGCTTCCATCGCTACCAGTGACATCATACAGAAGCTCGAAACTGTTTAACACCGTGACAATTAATGCTTCAGCTTGTATCCAAAGATCATGAACATGGTTCTCCACTAAAGGAACTACATTGTTATCATCTGTTCCGGCCACTGTCTCCTTCCGATGTTCGTTAAACCATTTCGAAAGTCTCTTTAAAATCGCATCTAGCAAGGGTATTAATGCGTACCTCCTGGCCTCTTTAAAAGTTTTGTTCAAAGACTCAACAGTGTTACTTGTCTCTAAGTTGTACATTTCTCCTGGAAAATAACACTTTGCCCATTTTTCTTTCACGGTAGTCTTTTCCAGATACTCGGTAGCACTAGGGAATCTCGACTTGAAAAAGCTACAAGCGGCTTCGAACTCAACCACCGTGTAAAGAGCGCTCATTTCCATGAATCTATCATAAACTGTGTCTTTGTTCACATTAGAAGCATGGGCTTTCACATTTTGCGACAAATGCCAAACACAGTACCCATGATGAGCTTGAGGATACACATTAGCTATGGCATCAATGAGGCTAGCATTCCTGTCACTCACAAACACCAATTCAGAAGAGTCTGCAATCACGGTTTTCAGCACCTCAAAAAACCAAGTCCAACTTTCAGTTTTCTCACCATCAATTATCGCAAAGGCTATGGGATAATTATGGCGATTAGGATCCTGAGCTGAAGCGAAAACTAGGCAACCACCATAACCATTTTTAAGAAATGTTGCATCCACGACTAGAACTTTCCTCATCACTTGAAACCCTTCAATGCTAGCTCCGAGAGCTACGAATAGGTACTTGAATTTATTCTGCTCATCCAACTTCACACACGTTACTGTACCTGGATTCACCTTCTCTAACATGTACAAATAACAGTACATCATCTCATAGCTTCCTTCAGAACTACCACGCAAATCACGAACAGTCTCGTTTTTCCCCCTCAACGCTGTGGAGTACGATACGTCAACACCAATTTTTGTCTTAACAAGGTCCATGATAATCTTTGGAGCGGGAGTTTCCATTTGTCTCGGGTAATCATCATGCAAAATAGATGCAATGAACTGAGGTGTGCCTTTCCTCTTCGCGTTGCTTTCACTCTGACTACTTCGACTGCATGAATTCATATTAGTGTACGTTCTAATTGAGAAAATATGAGTCTCTGCAACCTTTTCAGCTCGTATTCTCCATTTGCAGCTTGGTACACGACATTTTAACACTAACCGCATCCTATCCGACTTCTTTACTACATAACCAGAACACTCATTAAATGCGCCTATATCCACCAAATCTAGCAAAAACACTTTACTTGGAAACTCTTGACGCACATAAAAACCCAAACCGTCTTCCCATGCCTCTATAAACTGACTGGGTTTAACAACAGGTGGCGGCTCGACATATCTATCATAGCTATCCGATATATCCACACCCACATCACGTGGTAAACCATCCTCGACCTCAACCTCATCCTCTACTACCTCCTGTTGTGGTTCTTGTACTGTGTTTTCCTTTTCTACGTACAGAGTTATGGCTTGAGCTTCGATTTCAACATCTTTTGACTGCAACTCCTCATAGTTCATACCAACAGAACTTTTTTCCACTCTCGACACTTGCTCGGGCAGTTCCGATACATTGATGACCTCCACATACAAAACACATCTACGGTTATCTTTATCCATATACGTTAGGTAAACACAAAGATCCTCATCATCAGAAATAATAAACTCTTCCTCACAACCCAGCAGCAATGGAAAGTAACTCAAACGCAGCTTAACCTTACTTACATCTAGCCTAAGCTTCTTATATATCCTGTCTTCCATCATCAACAATGTCATCTCCTCCACTGATATCTTCAACAACAAACTATACATCCGACTTTGACATTTAAAATGTATGATGGCGTTGTTGCTCATTGTATACTGCAAACAATTAAAAAAAAAAAAACAGAATCAGTTCTAGTAGTATTACTAGTTCTACCCAATATTATCACCAGTATTACCAGTATCACCCAATATTATCACCAGTATTACCTAGTAATATTACCAGTGTCAGTTAATTGTATTACCAGTGTTACATAGTTATCCACTACCTAGTATTACCTAGTACAACTAATGGTACCCAATATCGCCATATTCTCCCATATTTAGGTAGTTTCGATTTTTGATTCATCCACCGAGAAATTGGCTTCTAATCTACCACCCACGACACAATATGATTCAATCACGAACCTACCACCCACCAAAGTACATATAACTGTAATGTGCAAGCAAATTGAATCCGAGAATCCCTAGATTTTCTATTCCCAATTTATTCACAAATTTGAGATGAAATCAATCGAAAACAGCTTCTATTAGCTTAATTAGTAACTTACAATGATTTAGGAGTGGAATGCAGCTTGAATTGGAGGTTTCTGGCGAGTTTCTGGCCGCCGGCGACGGTAATGGAGATCCCGACGTGAGAGCAATCGGAGAGGAGAACAGAGGCGACGGTAATGGAGTTGACCCCGATTTTTTTTTAAAATAATGAAAACATAAATTAAATTAAAATAGGAAGGGTAAAATGGTCAGCACAGCATTTCATTAAAAGGCAGAGGGGTATGTGAATTAGGGAGGGACATAGGAGATTAGTTAAAAAAAAAAGGGCATACTAGCCATTGTTTCGTAATAAAAGGCTTTGAAACTAAAGATGCAGTTAGTCAAAGACAAACTTTGAATAATTCAGACATTAGTTTGAAAAAAAATGATGCAGTTAGTCAAAGACAAAAGCCAATACCCACTAAATGAGGGAACTTATTGTTTATAGCTTTGACCGTGAACGACCCCTATACATGAATTCAATTTTTTTTGTGGACTTTAAAAAATGGGCCTAAAAATGCAAATATTTTTACAATAATTTTGGGCTTCTCTAGGCGGATCTAAGCGGGAATTAATCGCCGATTAGTCTAATTAGGTGGGTCCAGGCGGGATCAACGCGGGAATCCGACTTTTGCCAACGATTTGAATCTAATCGCGACGTTAGCCCTCTGCCGGGCGGCTAGGCGCCCGCGTTTTTGAACACTGTATAGAACCAAGGTTCAAAAAATCGCTAGGCGCTAGTCGGACGGTCGGGCTGGGCCTAGCGCCTAGCAAAAAAATCGGGGATTACGCGGAAATTACGCGGGATTAGTTTTAGGTTTTTTAATCTATATTCAGGTATATATATTAATTATGCGCATTTATAACAAGAGTTGATATTGTTATAGTGGTCCGCGTCCTTCTCTCCCTTGTTAGAACTTGGGTTCGATGAAAGCGACATTCATTTTTGTTATTTTTCTCTTTTTTATTAATTAATGTCGAAATTATTAAAATGGCCTTGTCTTCATTTTCTTCCTCTGTGACTCTAATATAAAAAATAGCCATAATTCTGCCGTTATTTCATTTTTCTTAACTGTTTTCATCGTTTTAATGTTTTTCTTGCTGATTTATACCAAATTATGATAGATCTAAGAGGTAATTATGGATTCCAAACTCAAATCAAAGTAAAAATTGAAAAAAAAAATCAGATATGAATTAATGGCCGATTTGGACAAATCCCGGCGGTGGGCTGCCGCCGAGCGCCTCACCGGCGATTAAGCGGGCCTGGGTGGCGCATTTTCGAACACTGTATAGAACTTGTCCACTTCCCCCAAACTCAAGCATTTTCTATGGCGCATTCGATTGAACGCCTTTTCTACGGGAGAAGCATTTTTTCATTGTTGATGGTCGAACCGCATTGTAAACGCTGTGGAGGAATGGAGTCAGCTCTCCATGTTGTTTGGCAATGCCCGTTTGCTAGAATCTAGTTTGATATGATCACGGCCAGCAAGCAAGGAAAAGATCGTGGAGCTGAGCATGAACCAGAGGATGTCGAGCTTGTAGCTGAGAAAGTACTTGGACATGACGACGTTCTAACCATGCCAAAAGGACCAATGACCCGAGAAAGAGTCAAAACTGTTCAATCAAGCCATTGGAGGAATGCTTAATCACTTAAGTATGGAAGAAGAAGATATCTAAACCATTATGGTTTTGATACAAGCATCAAAAGTTCCTATCAAGGTGCTTTTGTTCTTTTTCTTTGCTTATGTCAATTCCATTTTTTTTTCTTGTTTGGATTCTTATAGTTTGTTCATGTTCTGTTCTTATTTCAAATCAGAAAAAAAAAAAAATCAAAACAAGTCCGTGTTCCTTATTGAATCTTTGCTTTATCATCTTAGTTTATAGCCTGCATCAAGAAAATCCCATAAAAATTTCGTTTGCATTAGTAGTTGTGTTCTTATTCTGCATTCAATAAAAAAAAAAAAGAACTCAGAAAAAGGTTTATCATTTTGTTCCTTCTTTTTCCCTGTTTGATTCGAATTTCCACTACAAAAACCAAAGAAATCTGTTAGTACATATAAGTTTTCCATATCTGCATTGCTATTTTCGAATTCCAAATCAAAAGAGACTAGTTTTTCATTTTTCTTCATATTCTGCTGATTAGAAAAGGAAAGCTTGATTTGCAAACTTTCCCCATTCTCTGCCTGCGAAATTTGAACCTTTTCACTATTATTCTTCTTAGAAAAGTAAACTAAAAATGTCCAGAATGCATTGACACACTTAAGAGTTTAGTTTTTTCAGGACATAATTTAGCTATGGATGAATCAAAAGAAGGTGACTCTTACCATCAAGACTATGGAGGAGATTGGAGTCAAGAAGAAGGATCAGAATCAAGCATAAACCCATATGAGTCTGACCGAGATGAATCATGGCACCAAAATGAAGAACCAGACTATGCCTATGAAGAAGAACCCGATGAAGAAGAGCTTGAACCAGAACCAATATTGTGAGGAAGCTGAATATCAAACCAGCCCTGAGGATAAATTACATCATGAAGCAGAGCAAAACCACCCTGAAGAGGAGGCTGACCACGAAACTGGTTCTCAAAGCTACTATGAGCAAGAATTTTGGAAGGAAAATGTTGAATCACAATTCAGCAAAGGAGACGAGGATTGTCTAGATAAGCCATGGTGTGAAGAAGTTGATTCAGAGATCAGCATAAAAGATACATTACCGTATGGAGATAGAGATTGGCACTTTAAAGAAGAGGTCAATCCCACCACCAAATTTGAAGAGCCATATGAGGAATCCACATGTGTAAGGTGTACATACATGAGCTTGAAGGGGATGTGGAAGGAGAAGCATTCACCAAGGCACATATTGGGCAAAAGAGAATGTATCCCAAATCAGTTTTGGAGAGGCCACTGGACAGTTCAAAGCAGAGTTATGGAACCATGAAGCTGAAGCAAATTATGAACCATAACATATTAGTTATTCAGGCTATGGTCAAACCACATAAGCTTATCTAAGCTGGACAGATGATATGGAGACTTGGTTCCAATTTAGTCAAGTACAAGAGGAGGAGAAGCTTTCATGTGCCATAAGCACACTCACAAGAGCTGCATATGATTGGTGGTAGGAAGAAGAAGCAGCCCAAATCTACTACAATGAACCAGTCTATATTTTTAAAATTTTCAGATTGGAGATGTGTGAGGAGTTTGTAATGAAGACTCCAGTACATGTCCACTCTTATGCAAGGACTAATGCACACACCACAACTAGTTACAAGGCTGTGGAAAAGAAAGCTAGTCATAACCACCAAGGTTGGTCATGAAAACCATGGAGAAGACACAAAAGACAAAACCAACCGCACATAAGGAAAAGATTCAACAGAAGATAGTTTCAAAAATGAGTTCCTTACAAGAGCTCAGACCACAAGTTACATACCCTTGGGAAAAAGGTCTGCATCAAAAGAAAGTGAAGGCAGAGCATAAGCAGAGGCATTGTGTCTCCTTCACAATCTCAGGAGAGCCTCTAGTTGCAGCAAAATCAACTGCATCTGGTTCCAACATTTCACATGCATTAGCAATCACACCAATCCAATGTAAGTCTCCTAATGCTCTGAAACCAAGAGAACCGACATGCTATAGATGTCAAAAGATAGGACACTATGCTGATACTTGCCCATCTAGAAAGTTGTTAAAGGCTACTTAATTAGGACAAGAACTAGAAACTAGAGATAGTTTGGTTCAAACTTATTTCGTAGCTCCCAATTCTAGTGTCATACACTTGTCCTTGCCAAGAAGTTTTGATTCAGGAATAAGACCAGAAGAAATGTACACAAAAGAGCTAGAAGCAATCAAAAACAAGGAGCAAGAATACATCCAAGGCACCATCAATATTATTGCACCACGACCTGAACAAGATAAGGTAAGTAATTATCTTAATCAAATTGTTCCTACTATTTCCATGGTTATGATAATGCATATATCTTGTCCAAAAGAGCGTGGTAAAGGTATAGGTCAGAAATTCAAGCCTTGGGCAGAACTAACAACACAAGAGACTCAAGTTGAGAAAAATCAGGGAGCTACAGCCAATGATGGGCTATGGCACAAACACACCAGTGGAGCACGCACCAGAAGAGAGAGTCAATCATCATCCATCCTTCCACCGCATCTACCTTCATCACCATCTTCCGCATATATTGGCTTGAGATCATCTGATCATTAAGTGGTTTAGCATTGGAGTGATTCCAAGGATGCATCAAGTGATGCTTAAGTACTCTTTTCCCTTGGCCAAGTTTTGTCCAAATGGGTTTTCTTGGAAATGTTTTTAATGAGGCCCAAGTATCACTTCTCATCTTTTTCCATTTGTTGATCCAACCCATTTGAAGTTTGATTTTCGTGCAAGAAGGTTCTGGAGCCAAATTTCAAGTTCAAATAAATGTTTATTGCTTTTTATTTTCGAGATGTAATAAGTGTTATTCATGCAGCCTTTGTTGTTTTCTTTTTAAACTCCTTGTATTCCCATTTCAAAATCTATCCAACTTTTTAATCAAATACTCTTTTCTAAAGCTTGGATCAATCCATTGTTGGTGTGTCATATCTAGCAAGAATCTTAGTGATCTTCTGGTGCGTAATATCCTTACGAGAACTAAGTGGTGTTTAGAGATCCTTCTGCAGTCTCTAAGCAAACCAATTCAATCATCTTTACTTCATCCCTCATCACGGCCACAAGCCAAATCTATCCAGCCTTAACCTCTCAAGCACCAATCTAGGGAAGATCTCATTAAGTGGTATCAAATCAACTTGAGAAATTAAGTATTGTGAACCTGAACACTTCTGACTCTTCATCTTCTGTCGTGTGTGATTCATTGCAGATTTGAAGATCTTTGTGTTTGTTGTGTTAGATCTTTGTTACCATCAGTTTCGCATGATCCATTACATCCTAATTAAATCACCAATCTATCATATCATTACTTGTTCATAACACTGAGTTCTGTTTTGCGCATTTGATTGTTCAAATTCTGATTTGTGTTTCGATTTGAATTCTGATAGTTTGCAGTTTGTTAGTTGTCTTAGATCATCATTTCTTGTTTTCCTTTTCATTGTTTCATCATTTCCATCAAGTAATCTGATCACCTGCATATGTTCTTCATCAGTTTCAAATCTGACCTTTCATATCCAGATCATACTTGTGCATCACGTTTTGATCTCTATTTTGTGTCGATTTGTTGCTGTCATTGAATCTAGATTTCGATTCATCATCTGTTGTCTGAAATTGCACCATTAATCTCACCTGTAAATCACGGCTATAACATATATGAACTTGACCCCTCATCTACTTTACATTAGAATCTGTTATTTGATCTTGTTTGTTTCTTTTTTTGTATGTTTATGTCCTAAAAAGTATTGTATGCTTAAATTTCTTAAAGAACTTGTTACTGCAAAGACTATTATGCTTGTTTCAGGATGGCTGTAGAGGATGAAGAAGAAACCATTACCAATAGAAGTCACAAGCTTTTGGTTGAATCTATTACAGCCCAAATGACTGCACAAATGGCTAAGCCAATGGATGAAAAGTTTGAGGCCATGAAACATGAGCTGAATGCCAATTCATCAAACAAGGATAATCAGTCAACAAGAAGAAGGATTCATGCTTCTGAAAGAGAAAGAGAACATGAAATCAGAGAAGCAAGAGGAAATCTAAGAGACGAAGCTACACATGACTACTATAGACATTCATCTCAAAGAAATCAGAAAAGAACTAGGCATGCAAAAGAAGGCAAGGACCTTATGCAAGATAATCTCAAAGGATTGAAGATCAAAATCCCATCCTTCCATGGAACCAACAAGCCAGATGTCTACTTATATTGGGAGAAGAAGATCGAGCTTGTCTTTAACTGTCCAGATTATGCATAAGCCAGTAGAGTTAAAGTAGCTGCTGCTGGATTCTATGACTATGCCTTGAGCTGGTGGGATCAGATTGTAATTTCTAGGAGACGCAATGGAGAGTATCTTGTTGAAACTTGGTCAGAATGGAAGCTCCTTATGAGAAGAAGGTTTGTGCCTAGCCACTATCACCGTGAGCTACACTCAAAGATCAGAAAACTATCCCAAGGCAACCGGTCAATATAAGATTATTACCAAGAGATTAAAACCTTGATGCTGAGAGCTCATATTTCTGAGGATAAAGAAGCGACCATGTCTCGGTTTCTAGGAGGCTTAAACAGAGAAGTACAAGATAGAGTGGAGATGAAACATTACGAGAATCTTGAAGATATGTTGCATAAGGCTATTCTGGTTGAGTAGCAAGTCAAGAGGAAGAGTACTTCACGGCCTAGTTATGATTCAAATAAGTTGAGCTATCAAAGAGATGGAAAGCAGATCATGACTCCAGAACTAGTAGCTAAGCCATTCACAGCCACTCAAGAGAAAGATAAAGGAAAAGCAGAGGCTACTACATCAAGAACTCATGATCTCAACTGCTTTAAGTGCCAAGGCAGAGGACATTATGCAAGTGAATGCACTAACCAAAGGATAATGGTACTTAAGGAGAATGGAGATATTGAATCCGAGGATGAGCCTGAGCCAAAGGAGTATTCATCTTCTAAAGAAGAAAGAGTTGACAAAGGATTGCCACTTGTTTGCTAGAAGATCCTTGATCATTCAAATCCAAACTGAAGAACAAGAGCAAAGAGAGAATCTGTTTCACACTAGATGCCATGTCAAAGGAAAGGTGTGTAGTCTAATCATTGATGGAGGAAGCTGCACTAATGTGGCAAGTGAAACCATGGTGAAGAAGCTCTGTTTGGAAGAAAATAAGCATCATAAGTCCTATAAGCTTCAGTGGTTAAATGAAGAAGGAGAATTGAGAATTAAGAATCAAGTGATCGTGCCATTTTCTATTGGGAAGTATGATGATGAGGTCTTATGTGATGTACTGCCCATTCTTCTTGGACGTCCATGGCAATCAGATAGGAAAGTAATCCATGATGGTTTTACCAACAGGCACACTCTTGTGTTTAAAGGAATGAAGACTACTCTCATTCCCATGACACCTCATGGGGTTTATGAGGATCAACTATACCTTCAATGCAAGAAAACATGTTAATCAAACAACCTAATCTCTTTATAAAAGCTAATGAAGTTAAGAAATCTATGTATTCAAGTTAGCCTATCATCTTGTTTGTGTTTAAGGAAGCTCTTGTGACCTTGACTAACCTTACACCGTCCTTACCGAGTGAACTGAGTAAGCTATTGCAGGATTATAAGGATGTGTTCTTGAGGAGACTCCAAGTGGTTTACCACCAATTCGTGGCATTGAAAATCATATTGAATTCATACCAGGAGCCACACTACCAAATAGACCAGCATACCGCACCAATCATGTGGAAACAAAAGAGTTACAAAGACAAGTTGATAAGCTCATGGCTAAAGGACATATCAGAGAAAGCATGAGTCCATGTCCTGTACCAGTCTTACTTGTGCCCAAAAAAGATGGGAGCTGGCGCATGTGTGTTGATTGTAGAGCCATCAACAAATCACTGTAATGTATCGACACCCTATTCCTAGATTAGATGGTATGCTTGATGAATTGCATGGTTCTAGCAAGTTTCTAAGATTGATCTTAAAAGTGGCTATCATCAGATTATGATGAAGGAGGGTGATGAATGGAAAAATGCATTTAAAACTAAGTATGGGTTACATAAGTGGTTAGTTATGCCCTTTTGATTGAAAAATGCACCTAGTACATTCATAAGACTAATGAATCGTGTTCTTAGAGCTTTCATAGGATATTTTGTTGTAGTGTACTTTGATGACATTCTAGTCTACAACAAAAGCTTAGATGAACATGTCCAACATCTTGATTTTGTCTTAAGTGTTCTTAGACATGAGAAACTCTTTGATAACTTCAGCAAATTCACTTTTTGCACATATAATCTTGTCTTTCTAGGTTTCGTTGTAAGTGTAGATGGATTTAAGGTAGATGAGGAGAAAGTCAAGGCTATTAAAGAGTGGCCAAGTCTTAAGCCAGTAGGAGAAATAAGAAGCTTTCATGGCCTGGCTGGGTTCTATATATGTTTTGTCAAGGACTTTAGCACCATTGCAACACCACTCAATGAAGTTATCAAAAAGAAAGTCGGTTTCAAACAGAAAGAAGCATTTCAGACACTTAAAGAGAAGATTACTAATGCTCCTAATTTTTATCTTGCTAGACTTTCTAAAAATCTTTGAAATTGAGTGTGATGCATCAAGTATACGAATTGGAGCAGTTCTGATGCAAGAAAAGAAACCAATTTCCTATTTCAGTGAAAAGCTTGGAGGAGCTACTTTAAACTAACCAACCTATGATAAGGAGCTTTATGCTTTCGTCCGAACCTTGCAAACTTGGCAACACTATCTGAGGCCTAAAGAGTTCAACATCCATACCAACCATGAGTCTCTCAAACACATGAAAGGCCTGCATAAACTCAATAAGAGGCATGCTCGTTGGGTTGAATTCATTGAAACATTCCCATACATCATCAAGTATAAGAAAGGTAAAGATAATGTAGTTGCTGATGCATTATTCAGAAGGCACACTCTTATCTTTACTCTTGATGCAAAACTTTTGGGATTTGAGCATATTAAAGAGCTTTATGAAAATGATCCTGATTTTCAAGATATCTATAAAGTTTGTTCTAAATTTGCTTCTGGACATTACCATAGACAAGATAGGTATCTCTATTATGAGAACCGCTTGTATGTACCTAATTGTTCTCTTCAAAATTTGTTTGCCAGGGAAGCTCATGGTGGAGGCCTTATGGGATACTTTGGCAATTCCAAAACTCTAGAAGTGATAAAAGACCATTTCCATTGGCCCCATATGAAGAGAGACGTTGAGAGAGTCTGTGGTAGATGTGACGTTTGTAAACATGCCAAACCAAAATTTCAGCCACACGGTTTGTATACTCGTCTTCCTATTCCTTTGCATCCTTGGGTTGATATATCTATGGATTTCATGCTTGGATTGCCTATGACTAGGAATGGTAAGGATTCTATCTTTGTTGTGGTTGATAGATTTTCAATGGCACATTTTATAGTATGAAATAAGACTAATGATGCATCTCATATAACATACTTGTTCTTTAAAGAGATTGTTAGATTGCATGGAATGCCTAAGACTATAGTTTCTGATAGAGATACTAAGTTTCTTATCTACCTTTGGAAGACTTTGTGGTCTAAGTTAGGGACTAAGTTGTTGTTTTCTACTACTTGTCACCCTCAAACTGATGGCCAAACATAAGTAATTAATAGTACCTTAGGAACTCTTCTGCGCGCATTAATCAAAAAGAATTTTAGAACTTGGGAAGATTGTTTGCCTCAAATAGAATTTGCATATAATCATGTTGTGCATTCTGCTTCTAAGTATTCTCCATTTCAAATTGTTTATGGCTTTAATCCTATTTACATTTGGATCTAATCCATTTGCCTTTGAGTGAATGAACTAGTATTGATGGCAAGAAAAATGTTGAACTAGTTAAGCAGATCCATGAGCAAGCTAGAAAGAACAAAGAAGAAAAGACCAAGATGTATGTCAAACAAACTAACAAGGGCAGACGCCAAATGATCTTTGAGGAAGGAGACCTCGTGTGGGTTCACTTGAGAAATTAGAGATTTCCAACGGAAAGGAAATCCAAAATCATGCAAAGGATTTATGGTCCATTCAAAATAATCAGGAGGATCAGTGACAATGCCTACCAGCTTGATCTCCAAGGTAAGTACAACGTTAGTTCAAGTTTTATTGTTTCTGATCTTGTTCCTTTTGTTGCTGATGAGGTCATAAAACCTGAGCAACCACAAGTACCACTTGTTAGAGCTGGACCTAGGACAACATCAGGAACAAGAATGCTAAGAGAAGAGTTCAACAAGGCAGTGGAACATCTACTCAACTTACACCAGCCTATCTTAGAAGCTTCTGATCAAGACCAAGCAGATTGCAACAAGAGCAAGCTATTCAACATCCTAGATGGACCAAGCATCAATCTAAGTCTGCTCACTGCCCATTCAACAAACAAAGAGAGCACAAATGAGCTTACCATGTTTACCATTCTTCCAACGGTCTAAAGACTCATCCAACTCGTCCAAGATCAAGGTAAGGTAAGTCTTTCAATACATTTGAATATGTTTATCTATCTAACGGCTCTTTTCTTTGTTTGCGTGTCTCGTAGTTTAAAATAAGATTTTGTCTTTGTTTTTAGTTGTCTTAGAGTCCCAGAGTTTAGCTTAATTACTTTGTATTTTGCTTCAAAGACCCCTAGAAGGGTAAAACTGCTAGAACCAGTATATAAGGTTCCTTTAGAGCCGTGTATCTTTTTACCCTAGATCAATGAAAACGAAAACCTTTCAGCCAGAGCATTCTGTCTTTGTGTAAACTCCATTCTGAGTTTAGTGAAAAATTGTGTGAAGCATCTCTTGTCCTTTCTTATCAAAACCATTCCATAGGTTTTGTGGCGACCATCAATCCATTTACTCATCCATTCTATCAAACAGATTGAGTAGAGAGTGTTACACAACCAGCTGCTTCATCTCCATCATCTATCATAAACAAATCCATCATATGTTCAAGGCTGAGAGAGTTACACAACCAGTAGCATTGAATATATCTCAATACGTGCCTACATCATCTGGTACCAGAGCAGAAAAGTTCATAGATCAAGTGTATCTACTCCTTTCCTTTCAGTTTTCATTGCATCTAGATTCATATTTTTTGTTCTTCATTGCATCTTAAATAAATAAAAAACCATAAAATTGTCTGTTTTATCATTCATGCTTAGCTATAGTCTCTGATTTGTTTAAATCCTTAAAGAAAACCATTAAAAAATCGTTTTACCTTGCATTCACTCATTATGTTGCGTTTAGATTGTTCTGTTTTTAAGTCTTGCATAAAAAACCAAAGAGAAAATTGTTTGTTTTGCTTTCCTAAACCCAAAAACCCAAAAGAAATCAATTAGTTTCAAGTTTGTTTGCATGTTCATTGTCTAGTTTTTCATAAACTCAAAAGGAAAGAGAAGAAGTTTAGTTTCTTTGATTCAATTTTGCTTAAACAAAAACCCAAAAAAGTGTTGTTGCCATATTTTTCTAAAGCTAGTTTACCATATTTTGATTCAAAAACGTGTGCAACAAGTAGAAAAGGAAAGTTTGAATATTTCCAAAGAAGTTTCAGCCGCCCAAAACCCTTTTCGAAAATTTCAAAACCCTACATCGATTTGTTACTTTTCCTAAACCATTTTCAATTTATTTTAACCAATAAAAGGAGTTTAGTGCTTGGAATAAACCGTGGTCCAATTTAAAAACCAAAATCCTTTTGTTTTTTTTAAGTAATAAAACCGGTTTTCCTAAAACGTTTTCAATCTTCCTAAATCGTTTTCAATCTTGCTAAAGCTTACTAAACCGAGTTTGATTCTTATTTTCTTATCAAAGAGATTTAAAACCATGCATAGCCTTGTTAACAGAGAAGCTTAGGACATATTGATACCATGAACTTTTGTGTTAACTTTCAGGTACAAAATCATGGGAGAAGAAGCTGCCCTAGATCAGATCACCATGGCTCAGCTGTTGGAAGCCATGAGAGGAATCAGCAACATGATTACTCAGCTTGAGCAGAGGCCAGTACCTAGAGCCTCAATCCAAAATATCCACAGAGAACAGAGGCAACAAGTTGAGGAAGATACTGATAAAGACATGCTTGACTTGGAGGATGATTTACATCATGAACCAGACCCTTAGCCTAGGAGAAAACATCAAAGAGGCAGGGACAAAGAGGAGAACAGAGGCCATGTCAGATACATGAGTAGAGATAGAGACCAGGAAGAGGATAGGAGTTGTGTCAAAGATCTTAAGCTTAAGCCTCCTACCTTTGCTGGAAAGGCAATCCAGAAGCTTACCTTGATTGGGAGATATGGATGGACTACATCTTTGATTACTACCAACATTCAGAGGCAATAAATGTGTCTTTAGGTGCTGCTCAGTTAACATACAATGCACTAACTTGGTGGATAGAGAAGTGTCTGAAAGGAGAAGACTTAGGCGTGGGATGATTGGGATGACATGAAGTTTCATCTCAAGAAGAGATATGTTCCAGCTTACTACTACAGAGACTTGCAAAAACGTTCCAGGAAGCTCTCACAAGGAAAAAGTCTGTAGAGAGTATTTTGAAGAGTTTGAAACACTCAAGAACCGTCTGGAGGTTCAAGACTCAGAGGAAACACTTATGGCTCAGTTCCTAGATGGTTTACAAGATAGGATTGCAAGGAAATTGGAGAGGCAGAACTATGAGAACATGGAAGAATTATTGCACCATGCCATACAAGGAGAACAACATATCAAGAGAAAGACTACTGTCACCAACAGAAGCAAGCCCAGTTGGAATTCTCTGCCATCAAAGAGTGTTGACAAAGGCAAGTCTATAGAGGTAGACAACCGGTTCAAGAAAGGCTATTCCAAGCTCATTCAAGACACTCCAAACATAGCAGAATAAGACCCAAAGGAGCCGTGACATAACCTGTTTCAAATATCAAGGCAAGGGACACTATGCAAGAGACTGTCCAAACCAGAGGGTGATGGTTCTAAGGGATAAGAGGGAGTATGAGTCACAAGATGAGGCAGGGGAAGAGTACATTGAATTTGAAGAAGAAGTCACTGATTATCCAGAGACTGGGGAGATCTTAGTGACCAAGAGATCACTTAGTGCTATGTTTGAACCAGAGAAAATTCAGAGGGAAAACATCTTTCATAAAATATGTATTGAATCAAAGGTATGTAGCTTGATCATTGATGGTGGTTCTTGTACTAACGTGTCTAGCAAGTATCTTGTTGATAAGCTAGGTTTCAAGAAGACCAAACATCCAAAGCCATACCGACTCAAGTAGCTGAATGATGAGACTGAGATGAATATCAATGAACAAGTCTTGGTGTCATTCAGCATAGGCAAGTACACATATGAGGTTAAGTGTGATGTTGTGCCAATGCAAGCAGGCCATATCCTCTTAGGAAGACCATGGCAGTTTGACAAGGAGACCATACACAATCGGCGTACCAACATCTACAGCTTTACTCATTAGAACAAGAAGCACAACCTTGCTCCTCTCACACCACATGAAGTTCATACCATGCAACTAGCTATGGACAAAGGAGCTAAGGAAAGTAAAACAAGCTTGTATATTTCTCCAATGAGTATTTTAAAGTCTTTAGATCTTAAAGAGCATGTGCTACTCATGATCTTTAGAAAAAGCTTGTTTTCAGGGAATGAAGACCAGGAGGTACCAAAGGAATTACACACGCTCTTGGATTAGTACAAGGATGTTTTTCTAGAAGACATACCTTCAGGCCTTCCACCTCTAAGGGGCATAGAGCATCAAATTAATTTGGTACCAGGAGCACCTTTACCAAACAGACCATCCTATAGAGTCAACCCTGAAAAATCTAAGGAGCTGGAGAAACAAGTTCAGGAGCTCATGTCAAAAGGGTACATCAGGGAGAGTCTTAGCCCATGTGTTGTGCCTATTTTGATGGTGCCTAAGAAAGATGATACTTGGAGAATGTGTGTTGATTGTAGGGCTATAAACAACATCACAATCAAGTACATGCATCCCATACCAAGGCTGGATGACATGCTAGATGAATTAAGTGGAGCCACTATCTTTTAAAAGATAGACCTTAAGAGTGGTTATCACCAAGTGAGGATGAAGGAAGGAGATGAATGGAAGACATCATTCAAAACAAAGCAGGGGCTTTATGAATTGCTAATCATGTCATTTGGGCTTACAAATGCTCCAAACACCTTTATGAGACTCATGAATCGCGTCCTAAGGTATTACATCTGTAATTTTGTTGTTGTCTACTTTGATAACATATTGATATATAGCCATTGATTATCTGATCATATCAACATCTATAACAGGTTCTAGACACGCTTAGGTTAGAAGGCTTATATGCAAACTTAAAAAAATGTACATTCTACATTGATCAATTGGTTCTTTTAGAATTTGTTGTGAGTTCACATAGATTAAAGGTAGATGAGGAGAAGATCAAAGCCATCCAAGAGTGGCCAACACCATCTACAGTCGGTCATGTGAAGAGTTTCCATGGGCTGGCTAGTTTTTACAGGAGATTTGTGAAGGATTTCAGCACAATAGTAACACCATTAACCTCTGTGATCAAGAAGAACACAACCTTTGTGTGGGGACAAGCTCAGGAAGAAGCTTTCAACAAGCTCAAACAATACTTAACCCATGCACATGTTTTGGTACTTCCTAACTTTGACATTCCATTTGAGATTGAATGTGATGCTTCTGGAACAGGAATATGAGATGTTCTAACACAAGGAGGAAGACCATTAGCATTCTTTAGTGAAAAGCTCAGTGGTGCTACACTCAATTATCCTACCTATGACAAAGAGCTTTATGCTTTGATAAGGTCACTTGAAACTTGGCAACACTACTTACTATCTAAGGAGTTTGTGATTCATACAGACTATGAGACTCTTAAGCACCTAAGAAGACAAACCAATCTCAAGAAGCGACATGCAAAGTGGCTGGAGTTTGTGGAGACATTTCCATACATGATCACATACAATAAAGGTAAAGAAAACATTGTAGCTGATGCATTGTCCAGAAGGCATACTCTTATATCTACAATGGAGGCTAAGATCATGGGATTTGAACACACCAAGGGTGTGTATGCAGCTGATCCAGACTTTCAAGAAGTCTACAAGGAAACCACTAAAGCAGACTTTGGAGCATTCTATCAACATGATGGGTTCCTCTTCAAGGACAGAAGGCTAGGCATTCCTCAAGGATCCATGAGAGAGATACTGACCAAAGAAGCTCATGGAGGTGGTTTAACGGGTCATTTTGGCAGGGAGAAAACGTTGAGTTCTTAAGGAGCACTTCTTCTGGCCACACATGAGAAGAGATGTGGAGAGGCATTGTGCCAAATGCATCACTTGCCTAAAGGCTAAATCCAGGTTACATCCAAACGGTTTATACTTACCATTGCCTATTCCTAATGCACTTTGGGTGGATATCTCTATGGATTTTGTTTTAGGGTTACCAATGATCAACCACAAAGATTCTATCTTTGTAGTTGTGGACAGGTTCTCAAAGATGGCTCACTTCATTCTATGCAACAAGACCAGTGATACTGTGCAAATAGCTGATTTTTTCTTCAAAGAAGTGGTGAGGCTACATGGGATACCAAGAACCATTTTGTCTGGCCGTGATACCAAATTACTTGGCCACTTTTGGAAAATACTTTGGAGGAAGTTGGGAACAAAGCTGTTGTTTTCCACCACTTGCCATCCTCAAACTGATGGCCAAACAGAGGTAGTAAACCACACACTCTCAAATTTATTGATAGCCACGGTTGGTAAGAATTTAACGACTTGGTTATCTTGTTTACCCTACATTGAGTTTGCTTATAACCATGCTACACACTCTACTACTAACCATTCTCCTTTTGAAGTTGTCTATGGGTTTAAACCCACTACTCCTTTAGACCTTATTACACTGCCACATGCTATCTACTCAAGTCCAGATGGAGCAACCAAGGCTGAGTTTGTTAAAAAGCTTCATGAAAAGGTTAAAGAGAACTTGGAGAAGAAGGCTGAACGAGTCAAGCAACAAGTTGATAAGCACAAGAAATAAGTTATATCCCAACCATGATATTGGGTGTGGCTGCACATGAGGCATGAATGGTTTCCAAATTAGAGGAAGTCCAAGCTTGCACCAAGAGGAGATGGATCATTCAAAGTGCCAGAAATGATCAATGACAATGCCTACAAACTGGAGCTTCCAGATGAGTTTCAGATATCTTGTACTTTCAATGTTACTCAATTGTCTCATTACAATGCATGTGAAGAAGAAGAAGTTCTGAGGACATAACGTTTCCAAGGGGGAGGGAATAATGAGGTCATAGAACCTGAGCAACCACAAGTACCACTTATTAGAGCTAGACCAAGGACAAGATCAGGAAGAAGAGTTCTAAGAGAAGAGTTCAACAAGGCAGTGGAACATCTATTCAACTTATACAAGCCTATCTTAGAAGCTTCCGATCAAGACCAAGCAGATTGCAACAAGAGCAAGCTATTCAATATCCTAGATGGACCAAGCATCAATATAAGCCTGCTCACTGCCCATTGAACAAAAAAATAGAGCACAAAGGATCTTACCATGTTTACCATTCTTCTAACGGTCTAAAGACTCATCCAACTCGTACAAGATAAAGTTAAGGTAAGTCTTTCAATACATTTGAATATGATTATCTATCTAACATCACTTTTCTTTGTTTGCGTGTGTCCTAGTTTACAATAAGAGTCTGTCTTCATTTTTAATTGTCTTAGAGTCCCTGAGTTTAGCTTAATTACATTGTATCTTGCTTCAAAGACCCCTAGAAGGGCAAAGCTGCTAGAACCAGTATATAAGATTCCTTTACAGCCTTGTATCTTTTTACCCTAGATCAATAAAAACGAAAAACCTTTCAGCCAGAGCATTCTGTCTTTGTGTAAACTCCATTCTGAGTTAAGTTGATTGTGTGAAGAAACTCTTGTCCTGTCTTATCAAAACAATTCCATAGGTTTTGTGGCGATCATCGATCCATCTACACATCCATTCCATCAAACAGATTGAGCAGAGAGTGATACACAACCAGCTGCTTTATCTCCATCATCTATCATCAACAGATCCATCATCTAATTAAGGCTGAGAGAGTTACACAACCAGCAGCATTGAATCCATATTTATCCGTGCTTACATCAGTTGCAGATGAAACAGATTTGAGGTCAAATCCTTTTCAAGTGGGAGAGGATGATATGATCACGGCCAGCAAGCAAGGAAAAGATCATGGAGCTGAGCTTGAACCAGAGGATGTTGAGCTTGTAGCTGAGGAAGTACTTGGACATGAGGACATTCTAGCCATGCCAAAAGGACCAAACCTGAGCAAGATCCAAGCTATTTAATCAAGCCATTGGAGGAATGCTTAATCACTTAAGCATGGAAGAAGACGATATCCAAACCATTCTGGTTTTGACACAAGCATCAACAATGGACTAAGTGATGTTTATTTTCGAAATCTATCCAACTTTTTAATCAAAAAATCTTTTCTAAAGATTGAATCAATCCATTGTTGGTGTGTCATATCCATCAAGAATCTTAGTGATCTTCTGGTGCGTAATACACTAAAAGAAAACAGCGTTTTCCCTTCTGCACTTTTAATTGCAGAATATTTGTTAATCGGGGTTTTACGATAAAAATATGACTAAAAATGGCCATAAATCCATAGTCGCTTAATCGTATAGTCGTATTATTAGTCGGCGAGTTACGACTATTTATACGACTAACATAGGTAATCGTAAAATAGATGTAGCGTTGTCGGAAGATATAAGGACTAATTTACGACTACTACATCGACATTTGTGCGACTATAAAGGAAGTCCAAATGCCATCGGAGAAATGTTGTCATTGAATAGTTGTTAAACGAGGTGACGACTGGGCTATTAATATGTGACTGTATAGTATAGTCAGATAGTAATCGTAAATATTAGCCACTATGTAGTGACTGGGTAATGACCATTTTAACTACTATCCTGCGACTAATCTGAACATCCATATACGATTATGGTAATGATCTCGCCACTATGTAGCGACTGTTATGTGACTTACTAGTATAGTAACGATTTAGTCGTAGACTATGGTGACATTTTGGAGACTCTTCAGTGACACTTTACGACTGTTTAATGACTAATCTAACGACTATCCAGCGACTACTCGGGACATCCAGATACCATTAATTGACGACTGTTACGTTTGCGTGAAAATAAGACTTTGGTATTATTCCATTTGTCAAATTAACGATTTTATAATTGGTGATACTTCAATATGAATGATACAAGAGATGTAAAAGACATTTGCTTCAAGAAAACATTGATAACTTTAATAGTTTTGTGTTGCATATACACACAAACGATTATCTACATATGCAAACTCCAATATTAATGTGTTTTGAATTCATATACCAAAAAAAGAAGTTCGGTAGGCAGAGCGACAAGTAACCTATGCAGCAGATGGAGTTAAGTTATACATGTTGGGGGAAGACCGTCCGTGTTGGCTGCTGGCCTATGAGTCTGAAGGAAGTCAAGAAAATGTGGATCACTTTCCCGCATATATTTTTCTACCAAGGAAAGGTACTCAATCTTTTCCTTCTGCTCATTCGTAAGTCGGGCGTGATCTGCATCATGGGCAGCCTGCTCTTCGATTTTACGTTGAGCTTCCTTCAATTGCTCTTGCATGGCCACAAACCCTGAAGAGTCTCCCGGCTGCTTGCACTTTCCCCTTAAAAGAGACTCTTTGACATGTTTAGGACGTATATGTGTATAGACTTTAGTAAGAACGATATTAAATTAATCTATATACGGGAATTAAGACATAATTAAAATACAGATTAAAATACCTAACACATATAGAATATAATACCGAGGTGGGTTAGTATTTATTAGTCGTGTTAATGGGTTCAATGAACTAAGTTAATAAAAATGAGATGTCGGGGGATTATATAGTTTACTAATCCTAAACCGACAGATCGCATAGATTATTAAAAGATATTTAGGAAATGTAAATTAAAAGGTTAATTAATTATGAGCCGTTTACGGGGTTAGCAAACCGCTAATCCGAAGGTAGCGGACTAAATGAATGGAAAGATTGAAAAGGAACTTAAAGGCTTGTTTGTTTATTCAATTGTTGTGTGTTGGCTTGATGTTGTGTTGTCTGCAGGCTTCCTTGTTTGGTCTATTCCGATGTTGGGCTGGATAGACATTGTTGTGCGATACTTAACTCGGTCACAGGGCCGGGTAAGTTTAATAATTACCTAATCCGGTATAGAACCATATAAGGTTGGTGGTGGTCGTCGTGGAATAGGACTTGCGGGATATATCGGGTTGTGTTTTCTTATCTTTCGACCTCGTCGTTCTTTCTTGATGTGTAGATTCCTAGTGAGTTTGCATGTTTACTTTCTGTACTAGGACTTGAGGGTGCTTTAGATCCCGCAAGTCGATTGAAAGGTTTCCGGTACTTCCGACCCGATTAGATCCTCGGGTAGTTTATTGATCGGTTCACGTACCTTCAGGTGGTGATTCAGGTTATGGTGTTAATCTACTGAGTGACGTCGGTAGGTGTGTGTTCTGGAGAATACGGGGTCTTGTCCTAAGGCCAGACTGCATGGAAACTTTAGCTATCTAGGGGTAGCCCGAGTCATTGTGTATTGATGGACTGAGAACAGTGTCCTAGGTCGTAGGACTTCGTGTTTACATCTACGAGTCGTGGCTAATTTTAGTTACCATGGCGGTAGCTAGGTGTTCTCATGGAAGTTACTGAGTTTGCATAGTGGGCTTAATGGTGTTAGTGTTGGTTTTAGCGATAGATAGATCGAGTCTAATCGAAGGGATATGCCGCAGCGACTTCAATTTCCATAGTCTTTACTGTTTTTAGAGAATGCTTGTGTGTTGTGGGCATATCACATCACGGTGGCACGTGATAGGATATTTCCTTCGTTTTGATTGTTATTTTGGAGTTTTGGGGCGGGATTAGTATTTGTAGGTTAGACTAGAGCCTTTAGTGGGGACCGACTCGTTGGGTGATTCTAGATCACTTACTAGACTCTTTTTGTTGTTTTCAGGTTTGGCTTAGCTCGACGGACGTGGGAGGTCCTCGGTGTAGTTTCAGGATTGCTTGTGGGCCGGGGATTTGATTTGATTGTTTTGTGTATATTATTTCGGTTCGGATTTTTATGGCGCCTATTCATTTTTGATTATTTGGATTTAGATTTAAATAGGCAAATTGATTATAAAAAACATAAATACTTAAAAATGAATTCGCTTCCCTGATATTTGGTTTAGTACGAACCGACACAACTCGTGGAAGCAATACAGGTTGAAAAGCCATGTATTGTGGAAGCGAGGTAAATGGGGTCAAGGATTGTTTGGTCACAAACCGGACAATCTCTGGCTTTGTATTGTGACGAAAGTTTCTCGTTTGGTCTGCTCGGGTTCAATCAGTCATGTTCTTGTTTGATTGTTGACCGCTCAGCTCGTCGGTCAGCGGATAACGGGAAAGGGGCGTTACAAAAAGGTGGTATCAGAGCATGGTTCTTCATGGGTTTCAAAGCGTTTTATTTTCTAATTTTTTGTGTTTTATAGAGTCAAAATGAGTCGCCCAAGCATCCATTAGAAAACCGAGCCGCGTCTGTCCAAACCGGGGGGGGGGGATGGGAAGTTAGAATTTTATTAGAATTGTACTAACATTTTTATGTTTTGATTGCAGACTCGCAGCAGCGTGCCCCAGGAGGGTACGAGGGTAGGAGTGTGTGGTGTGGATCGGCTAGACAGCATGAGAGGTCACAGGTCATTTGGATCCGACCGAGTTCGTTCAGAGAAACGTGCCATATCTTCTCGAGGTTTGCGTACTTCTGATCGCACCCCAGTCCCACTTCGAGCAGAAATTGGTGCATCTGCAGCGGTGCTTGCCGCCTCATCTCCTCTCCCTGCATCTCTCAGGGATGATGCCGACTCTACCGACCCTTATGACGGCTATCTTGATCTACTTGCGGCTTCGGGTTGCGGACTGCCACCATTACTGCCTCTCTCGCCTATGCAGCCGGTGCCTATCCTTGAGGTACCTGACATTCCTGAGCCGTACGGTCCGAGCGACATCTTGATGAGATCCCTGTTGGACTTTAATATCCCGATTTAGCCCATTGATCCATCTCAGTACTGCGACTGGGAGGATCAGCTGGCCGAGCAGACCAGCCTCCTTGCTGACGTCCTGGAGCAGCATATAGCTGCCCATCATCAGCCACCTCCTCAGGCTGACTCATCTGCACCTCTGACTTCGGAGCCGCCTCAATACCCGCGTTGTGAGGCTTGTGGAGCCACATGTTTCCACTTTCACTGGTGCCCCATCCCGACTGATCCTCGCTACCGCGAGCCCTACCAGCTGGTATCGCCACGGGTCATCTGCAAGGTCTGTGGTTATGACGGAAACCTTACACCGATCCGTCCCATTTCAGATCCTCGTTCCAGCATGGCGCCTCCACCAGCACCATCCACATTTGCCGTGCACCCGCACAATCCCCCTGGCACACCTGCCAGTGGTTACTTCCATGAGCCGTATTACCGTCTTTGCGGGGCAAACCGGTCTTGTTGGAGGTTTTAGGTATAGGTATTAGAGTAGGCCCATGTAAGTAGGGCTCTAACTCACTTTGATTGTATATAGATCGGCGTATTATTCGTCACTGACGACTTTCGGATATGTTTTGGTTATGATGGGGCGACCGCTTTGTAGTAGACTTCGATCAAACTATTTATCTAAAAAAATCGGATGTATGGATATGGATGTTTTTATGTATATAGTGGATGAGTATTCAATTTATCATTTTGAGTAACAAAGTAATTTTATTGCATGCATGTGATGGTTTGTGAATGCAATACAATTACGATGTGAAAACAAATGATGATTGGAACAAGCGATCACTCACCTTGACCCATAAGGCGACCGCATTGACATTCCATGATGATTACCCGATCTACTGCTTGTTTGATTTCTTGTTGCGTGATGTTTTGTTTGGGTTTTGATTATTTCCTTGCGTGTTTGATTTATGCATTGCATTGCTCGCTAGGTTGCTAGATTATGATTTTGAACCGCGGCATTTATTTGATCATTAGGGGGTTAGCATGGTTTGATGAATTGCATTGTTTGATTGATAAAACTCCTAGTGATGCATTCATTTGGCAGATAGTTTAATAGCATTGCATTTGCGTGATCGCTAGGTTGTTAGAAATGCATTTGCTTGATCGCTAGTTTGTTCGTTTAATTGGTGAGCATCACTGCATTAGTAGATTCCCTAAGTTTTTGGTAGCTTCCGAGTTAGGGTTAGCGAATCAAAGAGATCAATAAGTTTGAGTAGTAGTGGTTGCAGTAGGTCTTTAGAACAAGAAAGTGTTGTAGACGAAAAGCTAGGTTATCAGATAGATTCGTGGTATGAGTAATAGTTAGAGAACCTGTTAGATAGAACTAAGCTCGGAATTGATAAGCAGTTTTAATAAGAATCTTATTCACGAGGAAGCAGAATTATACACTATTGTTAGTTTGCCATGTGTGACCGTCGGGTACATGACTAAGTAACCATATCTCTATGAGGAAGTGATATCGAGAGTAAGGTAGAACGAATCTAACCACTCCAACGTTGTGTTGTTAAGCGGTAATGCAGGACGTGATAGACAATGTGACGTGGACATGAGACCGAACCCAAGCCCGAACGATAAGTCAAAGTTCAAGGAAACCGTGGAGTAATTGACCCGAGCCGTGTACAAGTCAGTTTGGGTATCAGTGCCAGCGGGAAACAAGAGGACAATCAAGCATGATGAGTTAGCAAAGAGATTTGGGGGACATCAGTGGCAGTGTGTGGATCGATTGGAAGAAGAACATTGATATTAGCAGAATATCGATTGGGTGCAGTAAGCAGAAATTCAAGCGAGCATCATGAACGGAGAAGCGAATAGGTGTTGGGTAATTCAAAGAAGTCAAAGCAAAGTTGGAAAGCCGGAAGTGTGAAATTCAGGCGGTTATCAGTTGTTGCGGCTGGAACCCGAAACTTGGCTGGAGCAGTTCAGTCAAGATCAGTGGATGAGCGGTCAAAGTAAAGATTAGTGCGGTAAAGCTTTGTGAAAGTCAGTGTTCCAGAAGTCAGTAAGCATCGGGAGTATAGTCCAATTTGGTTCAGAGTTCGTGCGTCGAAGCAGAGGAATCAGTTCCAGAATGGCGACTTACAGGGTTCTGTCCCGATTCAAATTTTGACCGTAACGGAGAATCCGGGGACTGAATTCCTGTAATTGGGGAAGAATGTAATACCCTGTTTCACAAAATTAGGTCAACGAGCAGCAGAAAAGTCAACCGGGGAAATTTGTAATTTTCAGAAGATGATGGGCATTTTGGTAGTTTTACCAAATTGCAAGCAGGAAGAAAATACGGCCAAATGTTTCTCTTTTTAAGTAAATAAAACATTTAGAAGATAAGAAGTGGTAGAAGCGGACTTTAAACGGGTCTTTCGGACTATTGGGAAAGAAAACCGATAAAACAGTTAAAACTTGTAAAATTCATTGCGGGAGCTACGAATGTCCGATTGAGGTGAAACAAGCTGTTAAATGCTTCTAAAATAATCTAGAATTATAAAAAGAGGCTTGGAGGATTTATTTCAGAAGCTACGGAGTTTTTATGAAGTAAAGGAATGAATCGGACTTTTGGATCGGTTTAAGGCTGTTGGATCCAATGAATCAAGTTTTATTCTTTGCATGTTTTTGCGTGAAAGGACTATAATCTTCTCATTCACTCCATGTGCACCAAAAACCACTCCAAAAATCCTCGCTAGCTTCTCTCCTCTCACCACCCACGATCCTCATCACTCTCTCTCTCCATCTTCATCCAAAATGCATGAATCTTCATCCTTCTCTTCAAGATATTCAAGAAAATCCTTCATGTTCTTCATACATTTTGCTCCAAATCACTAAAATAACTCAAAAACCAAGTATAACCTTCACAAACCACTTGCATATCTGAGATCACCTCTTCCTCCTCATCATTCTCCTCCCTCTCCAGCCGATTTCTCTCTTTTAGGGGTTGTTCTCTCTTCTTCCCTGGTCTCTCCTCTCACTAGATTTCATCTCCTCTTGACGGTCATCTCACCGGAGAAGCTCCTCCACTGCGGTCAATGCCGGAATCTTGCCGGTCAACGCTGGAGAAAGCTTGTCGTGAGCTTCTCCCTCCTGCCCTGACTCTCTTCCGCCGTTTCTCCATCACCGGAGCTCATCTCTTCGCCGGCCAGTCACCAGAGAGGTTCACCAGCCGCCGGTCAAAGTTCCTCCACCGCGGTCAACGCCAGTGAAGTCGCCGGAGCTGCCAGTCAACGCGGTTCCACTCAGCCGGTTCATCTAGGAGTAGGATCAAGCCAGTTTAGTCCTGGTCTGGTTATGATTCAGCCTTGGTTCAGCTTGGTCAACCCGGTTTAGTGAAGTTAACGGTCATCGATCAACGGTCAACGCTCGGTCAACACCAGTCAAGGGTAGTCAACGCCGCTTTTGATTGGTCAACGCTCCGGTTTGGGGCGGTTCTAGCTAGGAGATTTTACTCTGTCTAGTAGTGGTTCGGGAAAGGTTTGGGTTTGCAGCTACTCGGGAGTTCGTAGCCGCCACAGCCGTCATCCGTCGCATTAACACAGTGTGAGTCGGTTATTGCATTTGTAGTTTAAGTCATGTAGACTGGGAAACCCAAAAACCATAGCCTTAGATTGCATGCCCCGTAATTGGATATTAATTGACTGGTATCAGTTTAGTAAATAATTTGATTATGGTCTAAATATGCATGTTAGGTAGTTAGTCGTTAATACTTCTTAATCCGCCAATTGATCATTGATTGTTGCATTCATATAGACTGGCTTGTTTAGGACGTATATGCATATATACTTTAGTAAAAACGATATTAAATGAATCTATATACGGGAATTAAGACACAATTAAAATACAGATTAAAATACCTAACACATATAGAATATAATAACTGGGTGGGTTAGTAGTTATTAGTCGGGTTAATGGGTTCAATGAATTAAATTAATAACAATGAGATGTTGGGGGATTAGTAAGTTTACTAATCCTAAACCGACAGAACGAAGAGATTATTAAAAGTTATTTAGTAAAGATCAATTAAAAGGTTAATTAATTATGAGCCGTCTACAGGGTTAGCTATCAAACCGCTAATCCCAAGGTAGCGGACTAAATAAATTGAAAGATTGTAAAGGAACTTAAAGGCTTGTTTGTTTATTCAATTGTTGTGTGTTGGATTGATATTGTGTTGTGTGCAGGCTTGCTTGTTTGGTCGATTCCGGTGTTGGGCTGGATAGACATTGTTGTGTGATACTTACCTCTGTCACAGGGCCGGGTAAGTTTGTTAGTTACCTAATCTGGTATAGAACCGGATAAGGTTGGTGGTGGTGGTGGAATAAGACTTGCGGGATAGATCGGGTTGTGTTTTCTATCTTTCGATGTTTCTTGATGTGTAGAGTCCCATTGAGTCTGCGTGTTTACTTTCTGTACTAGGACTCTAGGGTGCGTTAGATCCCACAAGTCGATTGAAAGCGTTTCAGTACTTCCGACCCGATTGGATCCTTGGGTAGTTGCATGATCGGTTCACGTACCTCCGGGTGGTGATTCTGGTTATGGTGTCAACCTGCTGAGTGACGCCGGTAGGTGTGTGGTCCGGAGAATACGGGGTCATGTCATAGTCATAGGGCCGGACAGTATGGAAACTTAGGCTATCTAGGGGTAGCCCAAGTCGCTGTATATCGTTGGACTGAGTATAGTGTCCTAGGTCGTAGGACTTCGTGTTTACGTCTAGGAGTCATGGGTAGTTTTAGTTACTATGGCGGTAGCTAAGTGTTCCCGTGGAAGTTACCGAGTTCGCATATTGGGCCCAATGGTGTTAGTGTTGGTTTTCGCGATAGATAGATTGAGTTTAATCGAGGGCATGTGCCGCAGTGACTTCGATTTTTGTAGTCTTTATTGTTTTTAGAGAATGCTTGTGTGTTGTGGGCTTATCACGTCATGGTGGCACGTGATAGGCTATTTCCTTTTGATTGTTATTTTGGGGGATTGGGACGGGATTAGTATTTGTAGGTTAGACTATAAGCCTTTAGTGGGGACCGACTCGCTGGGTGATTCTAGATCACTCATTAGTCTCTTTTTGTTGTTTTCAGGTTTGGCTTAGCTCAACGGATGTAGGAGTTCCTCGGTGTAGTTTCGGGATTGTTTATGGGCCAGGGATTTGATTTGATGGTTTTGTGTGTATTATTTCGGTTCGGGTTTTTATGGCGCCTGTTTATTTTTATTATTTGGAATTAGATTTAAATAGGCAAATTGATTGTAAAAGACTTAAATACTTAGAAATGAAATCACTTCCCTTTTATTTGGTTTAGTCCGAACCAACAAAACTCGAGGAAGCAATACAGGTTAAAAAACCTTGTATTGTGGAAGCGAGGTAAACGGGGTCAAAGACGGTTTGGTGCGAGCCTTTTTCTCAAACCGGATTGTCTCTGGCTTCGTATTGTGACGAACTTTTCTTGTTTGGCCTGATCGGGTTCGATCGGTCATGTTCTTGTTTGATTTTTGACCGGTCAGCTCGTGAGTCAGCAGATAACGAGAAAGGGGCGTTACAGTATGGGACCGGGTAGGTTTGAAGTATGGTTACCTACTCTGGTACGGGACCGGGTTGGTCAGATTGTGTTGATGAATAACGGTAGGACTTGCGGGATAGACTGGGTACTGGGATTATGTTAGTGTTTCTATTTGTCCTTGTCGGTCTTGCATGATGTTGTAGAGACCCAATGAGTCTTCTTGTTTATTATTATTTTTACTAGGACTCTATAGGGTGCGTTAGATCCCACAAGTCTATAGATGTTTTTCGGTACTTCCTTTCCGATTGGATCCTCGGGAGTTCCTGGTCAGTTCATGTACCTTCGGGTAGTGGTTATGGTTAGGTGTTAACCTTCGGAGTGACGTCGGTAGGTGTGTAGTCAGGAGATACAGGGTCACGTCCTAGGGCCGGAATGCATGGAAGCTTTGGTTATATAGGGGTAGCCCAAGTCACCTCGTATTGATGGATAGAGAACGGTATTCTAGTCGTAGGACTTTGTGTTTACGTCTAGGATTCGTGGGATACCTAAGTATTCTCATGGATGTTTACCGAGTTCGCGTTTGGGGGCCCATGGTGTGGAATTTGCGATATAGCCGCGTTTGTTAAATCGAGTTTAATCGAGCGAATGTGCCACAGTGTTCTCGATTTTCTTAGTTGATGATTTGTGTTGTTAATTGAATATTTGTGTCTTGTGGAGCTCATTACGTCTTGCTAGCACGTGATCAGTTATTTTATATTTATCGATTGTTATAGATATTTATTTTGGTTTGGGTGGGGATATTATAGCCTTTTAGCAGTATGTTTACTTGGAAGTCAATTCACTGGGTAATCTTAGATTGTTCATTAGACTCTCTTTTTATTTTTCAGGTTTCGCATAGCTCGGCGGATGCGTAGGACACTAAGAGTAGATTCGGGTTCGCATTTGGCTACAGTTTGTTTTCAAAAGCATTTTGACTTATTTTTTGGTTTCGGATTTTTGGGATCCCGCTAAAACATTTGTCGAAAAACTTTAAATTGACAAGAATAAGACTTATGATTTAAAAACTAAAAACGAACTTATTCCTTGATATACGGTTTATTCTGAACCGAACACAACTCGTGAAAGCGGTACGGGTTGAAAATCTTTGTATCGTGGAAGCGAGGTAAACGAAGTAGAGAATGGATCGGTTTGAGCCATTGACTCAAATCGGATCGTCTACGGGTTTCAATGTAGCAAACTCTTCTCGTTTGGCATGCACAGGTTCGATCGGTTATGTTCTTGTTTGATTGTTGGCCGGCCAGCTCGTTGGTAAGCAGTTATCGGGAAGGGGGCGTTACAGCGTGGACCTACAGGCCGATAAAAATAAATAAAAATCTAGGAGTAGAGAGAGCACAAGCAGTGAATGACGAGGTAGACAAGCTACTGGGAGCAGGGTCAATCACGGAAGTAAAGTACCCGGAGTGAAGAAGAACGACAAATGGAGAGTATGAATAGATTTCACCGACCTGAACAAAGCATGCCTTAAATATTGCTTCCCTTTCTGCACATCGACCGACTAGTTGAAACAACTTCCGGAAACTAGCTGCTATCTTTCATGGATGTCTTCTCCAGATATAATCAATTTTTTATGCACCCGATGATCGAGAATAGACATCGTGCATAACGGATTTTCTACAAAGTTATGCCATCCGGGCTCAAGAACGCGGGACAACATGTCAACGCCTCGTCAACAAAATGTTTGTCGAACAACTAGGCCGGACTATGGAGATTACATCGATATGCTAGTGAAATCACTGGTAGCGAGGATCATATCAAGCATTTAAAATCCTTGTTCGACATACTAAACGAGTACGGCATGAAGTTGAACCCGACAACATCGTAACAGAGCGAGGGATAGAAGCTAATATAGAGCAAATCACCGCGATAATGAATCTACCCTCGCTAACAAAACACTTGAAGTACAACGATTGACAGAAAAATTGTCGTGTTCAACTATTTTATTTCTAAATCAACAGATTAATGCTTTTCATTTTATCAACTCCTGAGGGGAAACAAGAAATTCGAATGGAACGAAAAATGCGAGGAGGCCTTTCAACAATTATAGAAATATACCGATAGTATCCAAACCAAAAGAAGGAGAGATGCTTTATCTATACATTGATGTGTCGAGCGCAGCTGTAAGCAGGGTTTTGGTAAAACATGATCAAGGTGATCAAATTCCAATCTTCTACATCAGAAAGACACTGGATGGAGCAGAGATGATACCCAACAATCGAAAAAGCTTGTTGTGGCGGTCGTGACATCGAAAAGAAAACTCAGGCCTTACTTCTAATGACACCCGATAATTTTCCTAACTACCATTCCCTTACGATCAATCTTACAAAGCCCCACCCAATCTGTTAGGCTTGCGAACTGAGCGGTCGAGCTAAGCGAGTAAGATATCGAATTCAAAGGACGAACCAGCAAAAAGTATCAAGTCCTTGAAGACTTTATAATCAAACTCTCAACTGAGTTAGCCGAAGAATATTCCTCATAAGAAAATAAAAGGACCCTATATGTGGATAGATCGTCATCCAAATCCGGCCCAGGAATTGGAATTCGGCTTGACTTGCCAATAGGATAAATACTCGACTAATCATTTAGGTTAGGATTCCCAACCTCAAACAACGAGGCTGAGTACGAAGCCTTGATTGTCGAACTACGTGGATTTCATCGAAAGCATAAGTCCCTCAAAAATCTTTAACGTCATTAATGGAGAAATGCGTGATGAAGATATCATAGACGATCATGTTCATGCCGGCAAAATACAAAGAGATAATTGGAAGAGTGATGCAGTCCTAAGAATTAATGACCTAAGCTATACCAACACGTTAGTCTCAAGAAAACAAAATCTATTATATAATTAGAGAAAATTCTCTCCAATTAGAGTGCCACGTGTCCTTTATTCTTTTAAAGACTATTGGGCCTCGACCCAACAAAAAGTGTCAAAGTCAGCCCAAAACAAATGCCAGCCCAATTATGTAACTCCTTTCAGCTTCTTCTCCAATCGACATGTTTCAGTTTACCTGATATCAACACGGCAACCAGTCCTCTCCAGGCGTTACAACTCAGCCACATCCATTCCTTATAAAACACGAGCTCATACCCGCGACTATCGTCGCACCATATTCGCGAAGGAAAAATACATCGATTGTTTCGACTTTAAGGTTTGAGGGTTTCATTTTATATCTTCAAAAAGGATTCATAATTCCTCTTCCATATCTAAATTCATCATATATATGCAAGTATCTCTAACGTCCGATCTACGTTTTCTATTGATCTACACATATCACAGATTATCCTTGGTTTTCGTACAAGAGATTCATAATTCTGATCGACATTGATATTTATTTTAATGTTACGATTGATTTTTATAGCTGGAGCGAGCGACTTAGGTTTATAGATAACAAGAATTGTCTTAGGTTTACTTTTTAAGGATTAGCCGTAATCTTAGGTTCACCATAGTTGTAGATCTAATGAAACAAATTTGATCTTGTGCCATGTAATAGAATGAGTAAACATGTTTATTCAAGATCTGTTCTATTACAATTTTTGAACGTTGGCTCTGTTCAACCTAGGTTCCTCTTTATCTAACCATATTGTTTGTTCTTCTGATTACAGAAAGCATGAACGAGATTATGATGGCGTCGAAATGTGGTAAAAAGAAGTCTAGCAGTAGTAGTTCCTTATTTTACGAAGCTCCCCTCGGTTACAGCTTTGAAAACGTTCGTCCAAATGGTGGAATCAAGAAATTCAAATCTTCTGTATACTCCAACGTAAGTTTTGGACTATTTGATTTTGTTCAAAATCTGACAGTATTGAATATCAATTCTCTTAACCATGTTTTTGTTTCATTCTGGTTGCAGTGCGCTAAAAGGCCATCTTGAGTCTCCTAATGTAGTTATATCTATCTTTTATTTCCCAGTTTATAATTCACTTTCTTCAGAGCTCCAGCTCTGCTGGTTCCCGAATCCCATCTTTCTCTCCTCCTACAACAAGTCATGTCGCTCACACAACTAGGAAAAATGGCCTTATCCGCAATCGGTCTTGAAGGTTATGAGAAGCGGCTCTAGGTATCTTTCTTTGAGCCTAGAAACTTCCAAGACCCCAAGGGATTGGGTTTCCATCCTCTGACTAAGTCTCAGTTGGACGAAATACTCACTCCTGCTGCATGGAGATCGTTTTCATTTCTCTCCAACAATCTATTGGACTCTTATGTCCACTCTGAATATTACATTTCTGAAAATTTCCCCCATATCCATTGCTACGAACTAAGGATATTGACTTTTATTTCTAAAGCATTGACAGGTCATTCTTCTCGCTACAGCAAATGAATAAGAGAAGCACCGTCCCACGTTGAGGGAGGTAATTTTTTTTATCTTTTATTTTCTTGTGCTAATTTTCTGGAAAATTTTTAGAAAACAAAAAAAAAAGCCTCGGGAAATTATGATATACCAAAAGGAGAAGGTTGATGGACAATGACTATAATTATTGATGAGTTGGAAGGGTAATCCTCTCTATATGTCTGCAGTTTGTCTTTGTTTATGTGCAAATGGACAATGAGGATTACGAGAAGCAGTTTCTGGATTCTTTGGTGTTACTGGTACTGCCCCCAAGGTAAATTTTGTTGATGTTAAAATGTCTGTGTATCGGTTTGTTTTTGTTAACAAACAAAATTTTGCATTTCCTAATGCAGGTTCTGATATACGCTGGAAAAGGAGATATGAGGAAGTTCATTCTGGAGACTGGACGGTGACTTGACGATGGTTCAACGCGTTCCGTATGTTTTTGTGATTGATTCCACCTCCAGATGGTTACAAGAAACCAATCCCATGGCCACAGAGCAGAGACAAAGTACCTCACTTTATTTCCACCATAGCTTGTCTAGGCCTTTGAGATTCAGTGTGAAGTCACTAACTTTACTGACTGCCGCATTTCGACTGGCAGATATGGTTCAATAATGTGCCTCCTAGACGCTTAGTTGAAGATAAAGGAGGTAAAAAATGGATAAGAAGAGACGAGTTTGTTTTCTCAGGAGGTGGGACTCATACAACGTTACTGAGAAGAACGGATGAGAGATACGAGGTTGCTGGAAAACAGAGAGGAGGATGATGATGGAGGGTTTCAGTCCAAGACCAATGAGTTCTAGATTATCAAGCAGTACACAGAATCTCATAAAGCAACAATATTGCAGTAAGTACAAGATTAAAGAGGAAATGGGTGAGCTCCAATTCTGCTGTGAGGAGAAGATTTTTATCGTCCCGTCAGCATTGAGGTAAAAAGATACTAAAAATATTTCTTATGTTTTACAAACGACTGTTTATGTTTTACTTTTATTTTTGGGTTATTGTATCTGGTTAAGTCATCTCCATGTATTACTAATTACCAGAGATCACAGGGATGATGACAGGTTCTGAAGTTAAACTAAAACTTACGGTCACAATATTTTTTTTTGTCTCTCTTATATAGTTTCGTTTACATGTTTGTATTACAGTCATTCAATACTGAATTGTGTGTTTTGTTTTGGTATAATTTAAGCCCACAAGCCCATAAAAGTCTCAAAGGCATCGTCATCTTCAATCACCCATTTACAAACATGAGGATAACTAGCAAGAGTAGTGGAAAGGTCCGTATAATAGTTGGGGAGAACATAGACTTGACTAAAAATGAGTGTTGTTTCTGCTCTTCGATCCAACTTCTTTTAGAAATGGTCAATCATACGAACTAATCAGTTGGGAGCTTATCAAGAAGCCTCGAAACAACATCTGCTATATCAGCTGTGATTCACAGCCTGTGAAGCTGGAACTAAGATTCCTTTGTGCAGATCTTATCTAAAAAAATTTAAAAAGTAGATATCAAAATGTGTCTAAATACCAATAAAAGCTCCAAAACACTACTTGCACACGAACCCTACGCATGCATTTTTTAGATGAGAATACCATATCTACCAAAAAGGTATGAACCAACTTTAAGAGGCCATGACGACAACATTTTTCAAATCAAAATACGTATTGAACATGGCATAGCAATACTTCATCTAGGGTTGAGTATACACAAATAAAACTCAACAAACCATTACCATAACTCAACCCCCGCGCACGCGCGGGGGTGGAAAGCTCACTAGTATATAATAAGAAGACAATTTCTAGTTCTATAAGGACATGTTTTCCTTTCTTGACCAACCGTAGAAGAGTCTTGCATTCTTGCACACGTTTTAAGGCCATAAAAGAAAGAGAAGGACACAATATCACATCTCCATTCACTACGTTCCTCTTTTGAAGATTTCGAAAAGCAATCACACTAATGGCCTTATAAATCATCAATCAATCATCCACTAAATTAGTCATTATTATTCATGTAATAATCAATTTTCCGTTCATGTTACGACTGAAAACTCTTTATAATATTTTCTTCCTCATTTTGTAAACATATACATATTTTTGGAATATAAAAGAGTTTTTTCTAAAGCTTAGGCTTTGTTTGTTTACTTAAGTTACGTGGATTCTTTACTTAGTAAACGTTTGAATTTATGTCATTTGTGTGGATTTACTGAGGTCTAAATTTGTGATTTTATCACAAAAGCTTTTACACTTTTGAGTGGCAATTTATCCACCATCAACTCCATCAACTAGCATCATCAGAGAGCGACCTCAGTCCAACTGCTCGTGCACCGCCCATATCACGCCCACAGCATAAAGAGAGAACGACTTCAGTCCAGCTCTTTTTGCTCCATCCGGTCCCTTTTGTGAGCTTCCCCCGAAGATAATATTATTTGGTAACAGAGCTTCAAAAGCTCCTACCCATCAAGTTGTATCAATTCAACATTTATCTTTTGTTACTGTTATTTTTGTGTCATTTGTTTTCAATTCAAAAACCCATAAAAATTGTGATTATGTCTTTATTTAAATGATGTTAGCCTAAGTTCTTAGTTTTCATTCATAAAAACAGAAAAGACCATAAAAAGTTTCACTTTGTTTTGTTTCATCTAATTTTCATTTCATTTTTTGCATCCATAAAAGAAAACCCATAAAAAAATCTCTCATCTAGTTTTTGTGTTCTTCATTTGTTTAACTAAGTTTTAAAGAGAAAAAAAAACCCATAAAAGAGTCTAATTGTTTATGCATTTGATTTTGAATTCCATATTTGATTATTTGCATTTGAAAAGTTGTAAAAAAAAACAAAAACAAAGAAAATCCTAAAGGTGTTGTGTTAGCCATTATTGCTGAATTGTGCTATATCCATTTTCTTCTGGTTCATTTTGAAAGTTTTCTATTATTTTTTCCAGCGATCATAAGTAATAAAATTAGAGAGAATATTTCCTTTGATCTTTTGTGGTCAGTTTTCCTTCCCTCCTATTTTGTTAAATTTTTAATAAATCTTTTGTTGATCTTTTTGTTTTGAAGACCACCACACAGAGAAGCATGTAGTCTTATTACATGGAGGAAGAAGAGCTCTGTTCGTACGATACCGATTGAAACCAGGAAGAAGAATATGGGCAAGAGATGTGCACCAACGAACAAGCCTATGAACCACAAATGCTGTAGAAGGATGACTCAAGCTTTGACTCTGGACATGAACCAGATGCTGAAGATCTTGAACCAGAACCACCAGACCCCTCTCGAGACAATGCAAACTACATGGACTGGTCAAAAGAAGAAGCTGATCAAGGAGAAGAAGAACAAGACTTCAACTATAAAGATGTATATGAAGAGAGTACCTATGAAGAAGAGTCATGGACTTACAATGAAAACTATGTTAAGAATTTGGAAGAGAAGCTAACCAGCTATGGAATTGCTCCACGCCGGGTACATGTTTATTCAAATCCAACTGTTCCAAACAAGCAAGTCAACAAAGGCAGTGGCTGTCTAATCTTTTTCGGGCTCAAGCAAGAATCCTGAATTTTATCTATAATAGGAAAGTAATATGGAACAATGGCTACAATCTCACACTATTCCAAAGGAAAAGAAGTTAACACAAGCGGTTTCAGCATTTACTGGGAATGCTTAAGCTCGGTGGCTCAAAGAAAACACTTCAACCTCCTACGACAAACCAGTGCTAGATTGGTGAGATTGCAAGTCCATGATGTACAAGAAATTTGTAGAAAATCACCAGCCACACAAAGGCCTTAACGGAAGGTCCCAATGCCAAGCAAAACCAAGAAGAGTGGTATCTACATCAAAACCCCAAATTGTAGCTACAAAACTGAGTGCAACGCCATTGCTTAAACCGCAAAGCATGGAGACTGAAGGTAAGTCTTCTAACCTCTCAAAATAAAAAGAAGTAACTTGTTATAGATGTCATAAGAGAGTTCACTTTTCTGCAACTTGTCCTGATAGATCAGCCATGAAATCAACGTCACTTGAACAGAAAACGATTTCAAATAATTTAGGAGATTATGTAGTTCAATCTGGTTTTGAAATTTTCGATCCAAGATTAAGCCACTTGTCTTTGCCAAAAGTAATTGATGCAGGTCTAGATTGTTACATGGAGAAATAATATACAGAGATCAAAATGTGACACCCTGCCCTTAAAAAATATGAAGTTGTTACTAGTTTCACTTTGATCCAAGAAGAGCCACCGAATCGCATAATGGAATCATGTATCATGTCATCTACAAAAACAGAACTCACCAAGAGTTTTTATCAGGTAAGTGACTCATTGCTTCAACTAATCTCTGATGATTGTAAGAATGTGATCATGAATTAAGTTAATCCTTAAGAACTAGATGAAGATCAAGTTTTAGTGACAAAACATATAAATCATATTGCTTGTCTTAAACAACTTGTAAACAAGAGAATAGATGAAGTGATCCAATCTGATTCATGTTAATACCATGACTGCCTTAATGCACTTGTTTCCTATCCAAATTGTTGAGATCACTGAAGGTCTTAAGGAAGTAAGTCACAAAAGAGGTTCCATATCAGACGCACTTATTGCTAACCAAGGAGAACCGACTTCAAAGATGGCCAAAAGCAAAGCTACTAAAAAGGAGAAAGTTGCAAATATTCTTCATCACAAAGAGAACCACAACGCCCCAGACCAGAGCAGATAAGTGGTCCTTTCTTACTTGCTCAAAGGAGAACCCCTTTATGCCCCACACATCACCAAACCACAATACTACAAAGTTAAGACCTTAAACTCACAAAAAAAAAAGAATGAAAGCTACTTGCTTTTGGTGCAGATTATACAGTTTCGAAGTCGAGAGGGAGAGTATAATGAGGACATCAAGTCATCCACCAAGCAGCTTATATAAGAGTTCTTTCAGCCGGTCCATGCCCTTGGAGAAAAGCAATTTGAACGTACCAGAGACATATGTGCATGTTTTGGAGCATATCAACCCTAACATGAGGATATAAGTTACAAATCAACTTGTTCCAAAAACTTAACTAATCAAGAAGTTATCACGAAGTGGAAGTCTTTCAAAATCTATCCACATTTATGAGGAAATCAAGTCATCATCCACCAAACAGCTTATAGAAGAGTTCTTTCAGCCGGTACATGCCCTTGGAGAGAAGCAGTTTGAACGTACCATAGGCATATGCGCATGTTTTGGAGCATATCTACCCAAACATGAGGATATAAGCTACAAATAAACTTGTTACATAAACTTTGCTAATCACGGAGTTATGAAACAGTGGAAGTGTTTCAAAATCTTTCCACATGAAGAAGATATTCAAGTTACAACTCAGACGATTTCCAATGCATCCGACGGAGATATACGTTCTCAATTGGAAGCATTTAGATTCAACCAGGATGAATCAAGCAACCAAGTGACTTTTTATGGAAACTAGATTGACTAGGGAATGCAGGAGAGTTGGAATCAGGCCAATACAACTTATTATGTGGAAGTTATTCAATTTACAAACCGGGTGATCTCCAACTTACCATATTTGGACATATGCGCCTTACTTTGAGAATTCCAACCAAACCATAAGGAATTAAGCTACAACCCGACTTGTTCTGGAATCTTGGTTCATCAGAGAATCAGGGAAAATCAGAATCATACAAAGACCAATTTTGGTTGGAAATATATTCGATTTATAAACCAAGAGAATCCACCACTTGCCTTATTTGGAGTCTCCCACCATTACTCTCCAACATCTATATTCCCTGAAATTTGGCTTCGACTTGAAGTTGTCTTACATCAACCATAATGTACCTAGACACTCTACACTCACCCTAAGTTGTCAAGATTCAAGCATAACTCACATTTCCTTATTTTGCGATTCACTCTTTATGTCACCAATGGCTAGTTTTCGATTGAGTTTCTATACTAGACTTTAGGAACGTTTTACAGAGAATCTATATAAGCTCAATCATTCTTTCATTGTATATCACATTTCCATCATTCAGAATTAATCAATTATTTTCATTTTCTTTCAAAATGCCTTTCTTTGAAGAATTGTTCTTTCTTTTGGGTACAAGTGTGCGATTCACTTCTATTCTTTAGGAGCTACAAATTTACTTCTTTGAGTGATTCAAACAAACTTGTTCGCTTCAAGGATTGAGAGAGTCAATCAAAGCCCATCACCATTCATCTCTATCATCGTTTCCACCTTCTGCGAGATTTAGCTTGGAACCTCTTGATCATTGAGTGATCATAAGTCGAAGTGATTACAATCTTATATCATTTGGTATCAGAGACGAATGTCCTATCTATCTATTTTATCTTGTTTTTGTTTATTTGTTATTAAAAAAAATGTTTTGATTCTATTTGACTTCAATTTTTTTTTTAAAAAAAACAAAATCGATAATTATTTTCATTAGTTTTGATTTTCATTTACTTTCTTCTTAAAAAAATAAACATATAAAAGTTAGATTTATTTTCTATTTTTATGTCACTATAATACCCAAAAAAAATCTTCTTTATTCAAAATTATTATTTTGATTTAAATATTTTCAATAAAAAAATGGATAAACATTCTTTCCAAGTTCAAATTGAAAGAGGGAAATGGATCCTTATTCCGTCTAACCGAGACAAGATGTTCATGATACGAAGTGATATTTGTGGAGTAGGAATTAAGGATGCGTTGACCCTAGCAAAGGATCCTAAATATCAAGTTTTGAGGAGAAAACTTTGTCAAGAAGGAGAGAATGATGCAGTCCTAAGTATTAAGGACCTAAGCTACAACAACATGTTAGTCTCAAGAAAACAAAAGATATAATAAGAAGACAATTTCCAGTTCTATAAGGACATGTTTTCCTTTCTTGACCAACCGTAGAAGAGTCTTCCATGCTTGCATACGTTTTAAGGCCATAAAGGAAAGAGAAGGACACAATATCACATCTCCGTTCACGACGTTCCTCTTTTAAAGATTTGGAAATGCAATCACACTAATGGCCTTATAAATCGTCAATCATCCACTAAATTAGTCATTATTATTCATGTAATAATTAGTTTTTCTTTCATGTTACGACTGAAAACTCTTTATAAAGTTTTCTTCCTTATTTTGTAAACATATACATATTTTTGGAATATAAAATTGTTTTCTCTAAAGCTTAGGTTTTGTTTTGTTTACTTAAGTTAGGTAGATTCTTTACTTGTAAACTTTTAGATTTATGTCATTTGTATGGATTCACTAAAGTCTAGATTTGTGATCTTATTACAAAGGCTTTCACACCTTTGAGTGGCGATCTTCGATCCACCATCAACTAGAATCAGCAGAGAGCGACTTCAGTCCATCTGCTTGTGCACCGCCCATTTCACGCCCACGGCTCTAGGAGAGAGCGACTTCAGTCCAGCTCTTTGTGCCCCGGTCCGGTCCTTTTTGTGAACTTCCCCCGAAGCTTATGATAGAGATAAAGATCTTTATAGCAGCCGAAGATTTAACCAACGATAGATGGGCAGATCGTAGACTCAAAACAAAAGTATCCCGCAACATCATGATACGAGACAGACTTTTTCTGCTACAATGCTGCCGGGACATTACTACAAAGTGTAGAGTAAAAAGAGATCATCGAAGTGATCAAATAAACTCACGAAGTCGCATGAGTAAATCATGCTGGAGGACGACCACTTGCTATCACAATCAAGAGACTCAGCTTCTTCTGGCCAACAATGATAAAACATTTCGTGAAATACGTTACAAGTGCGAACATTGTCAGAAGCCCATCCCAGCCATACGTATGACTATGGAGCAACTAGCCGCCGCAATAGTACCATACCAGTTCATGAGGTGGGCCACATACATTGTCGGACCAATGCATAAATCCCAGAAAAATGATTACATCTTGATCCTGATAAACTACTTCAACAAATGTGTGGAAGCCAAAGCATATGTCAAGGTCAAAGCTCGAGACATTACTATTTTTCTATGGAGATACATCATTTGCTGACATAGATTTCCTATGAAATAATAACTGATAACGGAAATCAGTTCACCTTGATTTTGCTGAGTTAACTATGTAAAAAGTGGAACATCAGATTAAGAAGATCAACACCATACTATCTACAAGGAAATGGTCAGGCCGAAGCTACTAATAAAGAATCATCGTTGAACTCAAAAAGCGGCTCGATAAGCATAAAAAAACTGGGCGGATGAGTTAGACGGGGTGATATAGTCACACCAAAGCACCCCGAGGTGCCCCATACTCTCTAATGCATGGAGTCGAAGAAATTTCACATGCCAAAGCTGGTCTCCCGACTCTATGACGATCTTTGCTCATCAAGAACCCTGACTTTAATGACAAAATTCTCTTGGAAAACCTCAACACGCTCGAGGAACAAAGGGATGAAGCTCTCTTGCGAATCCAGAACTATAAACATCTTGTAGAAAGATACTACAACAAAAGACTCGAGGTCGGAATATGACAGAAGGGGACCTCTTTCTCCAAGAAGTGCATAAAGGCACACAAGAAACAAATGCCACAAAAATCGGCATACATTGGGAAAGACCTTTACATCTCCAAGGTCATTAAACCCGGAGTCTACCAGCTCTCCTGAGTTGGATGGATCACCTGTCGACTTCTCTTTGAACTTAATGCACCTCAAGCGCTACTACTACTAAAAATATATTGTACGCTCATCGCGCCACCACCGATGTAATCCGAACTACAAAAGGATAAATCCATGTTTACAGGATACGTAGGCACATAAATGTGTGATCTTATCAAAGATATAGCTGAATCCGTGAGGAAATAATCCTTTATACAACGGCATCATGGCCAAATGACCTTTCCAAAGTCGCCACTCGGGTAAAGGAAATAATCCACGTCTTCATTGTATATGTGAAAAGTGATAACTCTAGCTATGTAATTGAAGGATTAAGGCGGGATCGCGTTCACTAAGTTTAGTTGAGTTACGTAAGCCGACCTACCTTGCATTACTAAACCCAGACTAGTGATAACATCGATACGAAGTCGATATTGCATCACTCGTATCACCAAGGGTTTTCGCCGATACATACCTCGGCAACTCCCACAAACAATAAATTGAGAATCATTCGTAAACATTGTTCATCCTCTCACAATTATCAGCATATCGCCTATTAAACAATAATGCTACCAAGGCAAACTTGTTAATGACTTTGAAGTAAAATTATCCTTGTTAATACATAAATCTAAGGATTAAACACTTACAAAGACCACTCACACAGCATAAGCCGAGTTTACAACTTTTGAACCTCGACAAGTATCATCTCTAAAATTCAACATTCTGCACCAATACTACGTCAAAACAGATCCCTCTTTTTAAGAGATAAGTTAACTGCATTACATCGGCAGACGGATCCCTCTTTCAAAAAGAGACACAACAAGAAAATACTCGAAAACCGACGGACGAAATCGTCGGTAAAGGCCTTTCTCAACGGATTTCTGGCCGGACGTATCCGTCAGTTCGATTTCGCCGGAAATAAATATCCGTCAGAAATCCTTCGGTAATTCCCGACGGATTTCCGACGAGTATTTTACCGACGGTTTATCGACGGTCAATAAATCGACGGTTTATGGTTTAAAAGTTATTCAACTTCTAAACCAGGAGATGCTACACTTGCCTTATTTGGATGCATTCACACTAAAGGGATCAAATCATTCACATAAATGTCATATGATATAAGTTTAATATGTATTGCTTTGATTTAAATTATTTATTTTATATAAGAGCATATGTTGTTGACAAAAAAACAGCATATGCTCGTATATGGAATTTATTTGTGTTATTAATATTATAAAAATAGATTTATAATTTTATATAATATTATTACAGATTTATGAAAATCAAAATATGATAAACTATTCATTTAACATTTTTTTATTGGTTTAAATTCATGTTAATGTTAGGTTAGTTCATATTTTTAGCTTGTTTTCCAACGAACATAAATGTTTATACATATTTTTATAATTGAAACGATTTAATCTATATTTCAACTCATCTTATAGTAGTGTAAGTATTTTGAAAATTTGATAAAGCAACACTTTTAAAAATATGATCGTAAAAACATCAACTGTATATCTAACTCATCATATATTAAATAATATAAGTATTGAACAAATTTTATATTTTATCAAATTAAGAATATATCAATTGAAAATGTTCAACACATCTTTCTAACACATTTTCTAGTATTCAAAGTTTGTTTTTAATGGTATACATAATTGAAATTAGTTAATCTATTTTCCAACTCGTTTTATAATGGTCTAAATATAAAGAGTTTTATGTCTATTTTATATATCAAAATGAATTTAAAATATGAGAATCCGTTCATTTAGCATTTTTGATTGATTTAAGTTAATTTTAATATTTCTATAATTAAAATTGGTTTACTCATCTTTTTAACTTAACTTCAACAAATTTTTTAAAATATTTTTATAATCGACACAAATCATCTTATAGTAGTTTAAGTATCTTGAAAATTTGATAACACAATCCTTTAAAAACTGTGATCGTAAAAATATTATTCGTAATCTAATTCGTCATATATTCGAATAATAATATATATAATTAAAATTAGTTAATCTATTTCTCAACCCGTCTACCAGTAAGAAATTTTCTTTTTTTAATAATATAAATAATTGAGATTGGTTAATCTATTTTCAACCCATTTTATAATGGTCTAAATATATATATATATATATATATATATATATATATATATATATATATATATATATATATATATATATATATATATGTTTATTTTATAGATCAAAATGTAACTAAATTATGATAATCCGTTCATTTAACATTTTTGGATTGATTGAAGTTCATTTTAATGTTACTATAATTAAAATTAGTCTACTCATCTTTTTAACTTGTATTACAATGAACATAAATCTTTTTAAGTATTTCTATAATCGAAACAAATTAATATATATTTCATTCCATCTTATAGTAGTCTAAGTATTTTGAAAATTTGATAAAACGACCCTTTAGAAAATGCGAAGGTGAAAAATTTAATAATAATTTAACTCATCATATATAATAATAGTATAGATAACTGAAATTAGTTAATATGTTTCTCAACTTGTCTTGAAATAGAATGATTTTTAGTAGTATAAATAATTGAAATCGGTTAATATGTTTTTAACTTGTTTTATAAATGGTCTAAATTTAAAACTTTTTATGTTTATTTTATAGACTAAATGCAATTAAAATTATTTTAATAAAATTTAATAATAATTCAGAATTTAGTAATTATTTATCTTAAAAAAATCAAGAAAATAAAAATATTTTTGTAAGATTTTTTTAATAGAAAAATATTTATTTACATTTTAAACAAAAAGAAGATATTAAAATATATTATAAATATATTTTTAATAAAATATAAATTAAAAAATATTTAGATTAAATTGTAATTAAAATTATTTTTAATAATTTTAATAATAAATACAAATTTAACAATTTTTTTAAGAAATAAAAATGATTTTATAGGATTTTGTTATAATATAAAAGTATACAAATTGTATTTAAAATAAAAGATATTAAAAAATATTATGAATATAATTTGGAATAAAATCGTTAATTAGAAAATATTTAAAATGACTTATATATGGTCGAATTTTACTAAATCCTAAGATGTTTTTAATGATTATTAAATCCCTGTTCTAAAACGCGGCTAAGGCGGCCGGAAAATCGCCGGAAAAGCGGTGGGCGGCAAGCCACCGCCGCGATTTGCCCCTATGCGACTAACAAATCGAACTTTCACAACTTTTCGTTTTTTTCTTCAATTTTCGTGTTCGTAAACTGATATATTTTACAAATCTATCATATTTAGGTGTTATTAGGATGAAATGTAAGTTAGAATAGCGAAAAAAAAAAGACCTTGACGGCGAAATTAGGGTTACAGATGCGATTCTTTAGAGGAAGAAGACGGGGGCACAGTTGTAATTTCAGCATAATTAATAAAAAAACTGAAAAAATAACGCACTTGCAGTATGGGAGGGTCGAACCAAGGCACATGGATACTTAAATGACTCAAGCGGACCACCAGGCTAACGTATATTTACTAAATAGTTTCGCAAATATAATATATATACGTAACAATACTAAAAAACTAGGCCCCGATTACTCACCGCTTAATCCCCGAGTTTCTCATAAATCGCTAGGTCCGGATTGACCGCACGTACAGCGCCTAGCGTAGTTTCGAACAAGGCATGTAATAAACACATGAAATAAATGTTATTTTTCAAATATTCTATTTTTTTAATTGTATTGATAATTTTTTTTGTCAAGTATAGATAATTTATTTTAAGTAATTTTAGTTATGTTTTGCCATTGCATAAAACTTATTCAATCGTTTCACAAGCGCAATTTTATTTTCAGTTATTCTAATATGATAGCCATTGCCAATGTGAAAGAGTCCAAAAGTGTTTTAAATCACCTTACATAAAACAAAGTGCTTTTTATGCTAACGCTCGAGTCAACCTATGTTACTGTCCATTTTGGAACCCGGCCCACTCGTGTCCCAATTTTTTTTTTTTTTTTGATACGAGAAAGCAGTGTTCGCCTCCGGTAAATCCCACACCTTGAACGATCAGTTTCGATTCTGGACTAATTTCTCCAAATTGGTAGCGAATTTGTCCTTCTTTGGTCCGTTCTTCACCAAGATCTCAACGCAGAATCATGCTTTCGCTATCCTCTTCTTCTTCCTTGCTTAGTTGCTTCGTCCAAATTTACACTGCCATGGTTCTTCGGGCAGGTCCGTCGTTTTGGCAAGAAGGTGATAGATCCGAGTCTATTTGTAACCAGAAATGGGGGAAGAGAGGCCGGTGAAGGTGAGAGAGGAAGAAGAAGATAAAGATCATATAGATGTCTTGTTAAAATGTTTGATAATGTTTTACAGAGATAACCGATGCTTAATATACTAAGAAAGCAATATCGTAAATATAGAACTTGGGCTTCAATCTGTGAACTCTTCTGCAATTAACAAGACCAATACAAGCCCAATCTGTGATCGTATCAATACGGCCTCCTTTGAGAACCACCTTGTCCTCAAGGTGGAAGAAAGTAAAACTGATTGTAGCCTCCTGAAGATGATGCACACTTGATACTGAAACTGAAATGAACTTGGGTGTTGTTGTGTTGTAATTCCAATCCATACGTCACCGCTCTTGCACCAAAGTTCCACTTCTGTTCCATTCCAGCTCGAGTTTGATCCTACTAATGCCATATTCTAAGAGGTTGCTATTTCCCTTCATGGCATCTTCACCAGGCTTCCACACTCTATTGGCCACAGAGAACTCAATAAATCTTTTCCCAATCAATATCTTCATTGATCGCAAAATGCTCCTCATCACACGACTCGTGAATTGACTCTTCCTTAACACGAGCAATTTCAAACCCAGCAAATGAAGAATCTTAGAATCTGATCTTGAACCCACTTTGCCTAATTGTTGCTTAGGTGGCCGAAGAGAATGATACATATTGGAGATGAAAACCAAAGTCAATCCTCTATGTATACCCTTACTCTCCCTTGAAAAGCACACCTTGTCCTCAAGGTGTAATATGAATAACTTTTCATCATGTGCACTGCATTCTACAACTCCATAAAAGTGAACTCCAGCGGAAAATCACCCTTATAGTATGAACATGTTGAATCAAAACTCTCGTTGGCATCCTTTCCAAATTGCTTAGCTACCATGGCCATATAGTGCTCTTTCATATAACTTCCTCTTACCAGGTTACTGTCTTTCTGCAATATATCTCCCATAGGTACACAATCTCTACTCAACGCCTTGCTTTGTACCCTGAAGCAAATTAATAAGCTCAAGATATCAACCCCTATCACCACTTGAAGATACCATTTGGACAGTCTATTATGCTTCTTATACGCGCAAGAATATGTTTCTAACCATTTCTCCCAATCCTTTTCAATCGATACACCTCCGGGTACCCACACTTTGTTGCCTCTAGATGAAATAGTTTTGTGTACCTTTTGCATTTTTACAGTACCATATCGGTTCTCTTGGTGATCCATATCAGTCCCTCTTTCCTTGGTCACATCTTCCTTTGAAACTTGAATCTTGGAGTTAAAATCTACTGAAGCACAAATAGCTTGAGATGGCTGATCATGCTTATCACCCGGAATAGACAATTCATATATGGTTGATCTTAGTTTGTTGAGCTCATCAGCTGAACATCCAATAACCTTCTCTGCTTCATCGTTGAAAGAGGACATCCAAGCTTCTGGTGATTCAGGATTTATCAGTACATTGCTTCTGCTGATGGTGGACAACAAAACACCTCGAATGTCTCCAACTGTGAGAGACTTGATTGCAATCACAGGAGACTTATCTGCCATATCTAGCAGTTCTTGACCTATGCCGGTTGCCAGGTCATTCCATAAGGACTCCACAACAGTATTCTTTTACTCATCAACCGCAGCCGCAGTTATATCCCTCTTGGGTATCATCACATTGCCAGTTCTCCTTCTAATACTTATGGTGGGAGAAACACTTTGAACAACTCCCATAAGATCAATAAGATTCTTCTGATTCACGTACATAACCAACTCTTCAGTGGGTACAAAGTTGAATTTTGTCTCAGGAACGAACATTTCCTCACTACTACTAGCTTCCTCCACCTCTGAATTTCCGTTCAATGTTATCTCATAATCATTCTGGACCGTCATGAACTGCTTGTTAGCTAGTTTAAGTGATTCCGTTGAAGCATGATCAAATAATTCTCCACCTGGCTTCCATACATGGTTATCTTGGGATAGTCTACTGGACAGTTTCCCTTCCTTACAATCTTCAAGCGCGAGACAACCCACGTTTACAACAGATTGATGTAGCAATATGTGGTGTTGGTTTCCGCTGGCTAATAGTGAAGTGAGAGGTCGTCGTTCGTTACCCGATTTTACAGCAAATTGTACCCAACGCAATGACCTGTGTACTGTACCCATTTCCGCGAATGATCGTTTGACATGATCGGATGATCTGATGTTCAATGTAGCTGGGACATTCTGAACTTTAACATACCCTTTTCCTCCTGAATCAAAAACTAGTTCATCGTCCGCACCCATAAACGTTTCTCCCAGTGGAGATAATGCCTCTCTATTTCCTTGTGACACTGTTCCATGTGTTTGCAGCTTCATCTCCATCAAGGTTTTTTCCACTTCAACAGTCATCTCCATAGTCTCAGCATCATCACTTTCTCTCTTCTCTCGTAACATAGTCTGATGATTGAGGTTTATTTGCAGTTTCCGGAAATGATGCCTAGAAGTCTTTGAGGCGCATTCCATAGCACGCAAAGCATGTTGCCAATGCTGCGACCCTCTTCCTGTTGGGTATGTTTCTTAAATTGGGTTTGGGTCTATAAGCTTATAAGATTGGGCTTTATTAAACACTTTTATTTGGTTAAGTTTAACAAAAACAGACTTATAATGTTGGTCCCTCTTCAAAGCTAAGAGTATTTGCTCAATGAACAAACAAGACAATGATATTTTTGGGTACTTTTCATTGATTTAAATAGGAGAGAATTACAACTGAGATCATTCGATCCCCATAACAAGGAAATGGGAAAGTGTAACAGAAAGTGGGAAAGGTGGACTTAGTCTTTCCTAAACACTCGGATGACTAAGTCCTTATTAACAATTGCAGGAATTATCAAATAACTGAAAATAGCAAATAAAGATAGTAAACCAGCTCGGTTATGTTGCATACTTCCGGTTTGGAATGATCGTTCGAACCGATGTTCTTCGTTGCTGTGGAACTTCCTTAGTGTCGTCAGCTGCTCTCGCATCAATACTCTCCCCGTCGAAAAGAACCTTGTCCTCAAGGTTCAAATCTGGAAAACTTTCTTGTATCTGTGAAGCTTTCTCTCAAGTTGCTTCCTCAAGAGGTAATCCCTGCCATTGAATTCGAACTTCCCAGACTCGCTCCCTCTCGTGTACAACTTGACGTGAATCTAGGACAGCTTCCGGACTTAGGCGAAGTAAGCCATTAGGACGAAGTGGTGGCAGTGTTCCAGAGGTAGGCGTGTCCTCTCCCACCCTCTTCTTCAGCAATGACACGTGAAACACCGAGTGAATGCGGCTTCCTTCAGGTAGCTTCAAACGGTAGGCAACAACTCCCACCTTTGCTTCGATCTGAAAGGGTCCAAAGTAGCGAATTGATAGCTTCTGGGATGAGCGACGGAAGATGGAGTGTTGGCGATAAGGCTGTAGTTTAAGAAAGACCAAATCGCCAACCTCGAAAGAGATATCCATGCGCTTTGCATCAGCCGTGCTCTTCATACTTTGGTTTGCCTTGTGTAGGTGTGACTTCAGCTCCTGTAATAACTCATCTCTAGCCACCAGCTGTTCCTCTAACTCAGTTACTGGTGTCGATCCCACTTCATAACCAGGTAGAGATGGTGGAGCTCGACCAAACATAGCTTGGAAAGGCGTGGTACCTGTTGAGGCATGGTAAGTTGTGTTGTACAGTACTCTGCCCATGGTAAGAGAAAGCTCCATTGCTTTGGTCTGTGGTGGACGAAGCATCTGAGGAACTGTTCAATGCACCTATTGACCACCTCGGTCTGTCCGTCGGTCTGAGGGTGGTAGCCGGACGACATACGCAACTGTGTACCTGACAGGCGCCATAACTCACGCCAAAATGTGCTAACGAACACCGGGTCACGATCGCTTACGATGGACTTTGGAATGCCATGTAGCTTGACAATGAACTCAACAAATTTGTTAGCCACTGACTTAGCCGTATAAGGGTGGGAAAGAGGTACCAGATGAGCAGCTTTGGTCAATCGATCGACGACAACCATGATAGTGGTGTGATTGTCTGATTTCGGTAGGCCTTTCACAAAATCCATCGAGATGTCTTCCCATACTCGTGATGGAACGGGTAGAGGTTGTAACAGCCCAGCAGGAGCGAGACTTTCATACTTAGCTTGCTGACAAGTTGTACACGCTGTGACGTATTCCCTGACGCTGCGATACATCGAAGGCCAATAAAACTGTTGTGACAAACATTTGAAGGTGCGTAAGATACCTGAATGACCCCCTTGTGGTGTATCATGATACTCATGAAGTAGTTGTTTGATCAGTGGGTTTCCTGGTGGTACCACCACACGGTTGTGATAGCATACGAGTCCTCCTCGTTTCGAATATGGTTGTCAAGGAGCAGCATCAGCCAAAGACCCAATTTTGAGCAGATATGAGTCAGTGGTTGATACTCGTCGCAGGTCGTCCCAAATTGATGCCTCTGGTGTCGAGATTGCGTGCAAGCATGGGCTATGAGGAACTCTGGACAAAGCATCAGCAGCTGCGTTGTGTCGTCCAGGTTTGTACACGATCTCGTAGTCGTATCCAACGAGCTTGCCCATCCATTTCTGTTGTTCCGGGGTCAGAATCCTTTGTTCCAGCAAATAGCGCAGGCTCCTCTGATCCGTCTGGATCGTGAATTTCTGTCCCATCAGGTAAGGTCGCCATGTACGGATTGCCACTACAATTGCCAGCATCTCTCTTGCGTAAGTAGACCAGTTTTGTTTGGTGATTCCTAGAGAGCGGCTCATGTAGGCAATGGGCTTGTCGTGTTGGGAAAGAATAGCACCAATCCCTCCACCTGATGCGTCAGTCTGAATCACAAATGGGATCGAGAAATCCGGTAGGGCTAATGTTGGTGTTGTTGTCATGGCCTGTTTCAGGGCTCCGAAGGCTGTTTCTGCTTCAGGGCTCCATCCAAACTTCCCTTTGCGTAACAAGTTTGTCAAAGGCCACGCAATTACTCCATAGCCTTGTACAAATTTTCTGTAATAACCTGTTAGACCCAGGAACCCTCGGAGCTCCGTGATAGTCGTCGGTGTTGGCCAGTCCAGCATTGCTTGGATCTTTGTTCTATCCACTTTTACTCCATCACCAGAGATTATGTGGCCCAGGTATTCCAGCTCCTCTTTCCCGAACTCACATTTTTTTAGCTTAATGAACAGGCGATGCTTCTGTAATATCGAAAACACCAGTCGGACGTGTTCTGCGTGTTCCTGTCGAGAAGCACTGTACACAAGAATGTCGTCAAAGAAAACTAAGACGAACTTACGCAGGTGTTCTCGGAAGATTGAGTTCATCAGCGACTGGAATGTGGATGGTGCGTTGCACAACCCGAATGGCATTACTAGGTATTCGTAATGTCCGTTGTGGGTTCGAAACGCAGTCTTGTGTGTATCGTCAGCCCGAACTCGTACCTGATGATACCCAGCCGTCAAGTCCAATTTGGTGAACACTTTTGCTCCGTGAAGTTCATCGAGCATGTCTTCCACGGTAGGGATGGGAAAACGATCCTTGATTGTTGCTGCATTCAAGGCTCGATAATCAGTGCAAAAACGCCATGACCCGTCCTTCTTTTTTACAAGCAGAACCGGCGAAGAGAATGGGCTAGAGCTCGGCTGAATCAAGCCTGCGCGTAGCATCTCTGTCACCTGTCTCTCGATTTCGTCCTTCTGGAAGTGGGCGTATCGATATGGGCGAACATTGACAGGGTCGACTCCTTCCTTGAGTGCAATCTGATGCTCGATTTCGCGATTTGGTGGAAGCTCCGACGGTGTCTGAAACAAATCTGAGAAGTCTCTGACGACAGATTGAAGCTCGGTAGGGACGTCAGGAACGGCATCGTTTCGTTCGTCCATGGTTAGTGCGAATAGTATTTGTCCTTTGCGGGCTTCGACCATTAATTCTTTACGTTGGGCCTGTTTTATTTGCTTCTGTTGAAGCCCATTTAGTAGATGTTCAGCTCCCTTCCAAGAAAATTTCATCCATTGGGCCTTCCAGTCAAAAACAGTCGGGCCCAGCAGCTCCAACCATTGTATCCCCAAGACTAAATCTAGCCCAGTTAATGGCAACCGGTAGAGATCCACGTTGAAGACAACATCGCCCAACTCAATCGCCACCGCCTGATATTTTCCGGTACACCGGAGGGGGTTTCCATCTGCGACCCGGACGTTGAACGGTTTCGTCGGTGACAGCTTGAGGTTCAGACGGTTAGCTGCTTTCTCACTTATAAAATTGTGCGTCGCGCCGCTGTCCACGAGAGTCACCACCTGTCGTCGATTTATTGTTGCTTCGATCCGTAAGGTTCGTGGAGAATCCCAACCCGTGAGTGTGTTCAGTGTGATCTCCGATTCGTCAAGTGATTCTACCGTGGTCTCTTCTTCTTCCTCGTCATCATCTGCACCTTCCATGATCAGTAATTGCGGCTTCTTACACTTATGCCCTGGTGTGTACCGTTCGTCACAGCTGAAACAGAGACCCAAGCTTCTTTTCTTCTTTAACTCCTCCCAGCTGAGTTTCTTTGGTTGCACTGCTTGTTCCTCGCGTCTAGGAAACGAGCGTGATTGGTCGAAGGAGCGAAAAGGAGGCTTCAGCTTCTTCAGTCTTTGTAGCTGCGCATCCTGCATCCGAGCGTAATTGATCACTTCTCGGAGTGTTTGTGGTTGGAACATTCGAATCCCATCGGAGATTGATGGTTGAAGTCCTCCCATAAAGGCACCCACCAACGCTTCTTGTGTCCAGCCCTTGACTTTGTTTCTTAGTCTCTCAAACTCAGCTTGATAATCTGCCAATGAGCCGGTCTGCTTAATTCGAGTCAAGGCTTCATGGAAATTCTCCCCATCGTTTGGACCAAAACGAGCCCAAAGCTCATGCTCAAAGACATCCCAAGTGATAGGAATGCGGTCATTACGGAGTGCCGTAGCCGTCGCTTGCCACCAACCGTTAGCCACTCCTTCAAGATGGAATGATGCAAATCGGACCAGCTGTTCCGGTGGCATCTCTTGATACTCGAAGTACTGCTTTGCCTTGGTTACCCACTCCGTTGGATCTCCTCCAGAGAACCGAGGAAATTTCAGCTTGACATGTCTATGATTGGACGGTGGTGGTGCTGCGAAGGGGTTATCGTTATTTCCATGATGGCTGGAACCGTAATGTTGGTTTCCATCCGACCTGTGATTTCCCCTCGACGTATTGGACCCGCCATCGTCACGCTTGCTAGTGACCACGTCCATCAATCGGGAAAAATTGTCCTCCATCCGGCGGAATTTTTCTGCAAGTTCTCCTTTAATGTCTCCCATGGCGCCAGTCATCCTCTGGATTTCATCTTGCATTATCCCACAACTCGTCTCCAACCCCTCCAGCCGATCCTTTGTGCTTGCCATGGACTCAACGGATTGTGTGTCCGGAACCACAGCCTGCTTCTTCTTGCGCCTGGATCGTCGAAGAGTTATGGTGAATGAGATTGATAGGGATGAAAACAAAAGAGAAGTAAAAGTGCTCTGATACCAAATGTTGGTCCCTCTTCAAAGCTAAGAGTATTTGCTCAATGAACAAACAAGACAATGATATTTTTGGGTAGTTAAGACTACCTCTTTTTGTTCTTTTCATTGATTTAAATAGGAGAGAATTACAACAGAGATCATTCGATCCCCATAACAAGGAAATGGGAAAGTGTAACAGAAAGTGGGAAAGGTGGACTTAGTCTTTCCTAAACACTCGGATGACTAAGTCCTTATTAACAATTGCAGGAATTATCAAATAGCTGAAAATAGCAAATAAAGATAGTAAACCAGCTCGGTTATGTTGCATACTTCCGGTTTGGAATGATCGTTCGAACCGATGTTCTTCGTTGCTGTGGAACTTCCTTAGTGTCGTCAGCTGCTCTCGCATCATATAATAAAACCTGTTTTCATCGTAAAAGAAGAAGTCAAAGATGGTGGCTACTATAGCTCACCTGCTTCCGAGAATAACGAGATCGTGATTTGTTAGAGAGATCGATTCATACGGCATCATCTCTCTCGATTAGTTAAGATTTTCGATCTATAAAAGAGTGTATGAGGAGACTTGATTTACACAGAGAAAATTCTCATCTTCTTCCTTCTTTCCTCTATTTCAAAGTTCTGATTTTCAAGTTGACAGTTTCATCTTTTCTGAGTTGAGTGCACAATTCAGGAGAGAGCAGAGTTAACCCTGGAGTGAGCCGTCTTGGTTATCTTGCACCGGGATTAGGCGGTTTTTCGCTCAAGTGCAGTAGATCAATCTACGGCTCTGCAATTCACTGTTTTACTATTCTGGTTTTCTGAGTTTCAGGTTTAATTTTCCAACAATCTTGAGCGAAAAATATTTTACTTGTTGGACTCATATCGATCAGAATGCCGAAGAACTCTTCAGTACCAGATGTAGGATTATGTTTGTTCATAGGTTCAATTGTCAGATTACAACCTATCACATAATCAACTAGGATCTAGGTGATTTGCAGTTGAATCATAAACAGATCAGGATCATTACCTTATGATTGCAGCGGATTGATCAAGGGAATGAAGAGATCACTGAGAGCTGATGATTACCGGCTCCTCCTAGGTATCCACACGCTTACAAGCTACTGGATCAGGCTGCTAGACCAAGCTGAAACAACAGAGAGAGAGGAGGACGGCCAGACCTAGAAATCGCAGAAGCTTAGGCTAACTGGCGCCCTCTCTTCCCTTATATGGGCCCAAGTAATTAAACTAATGGCCTCTTAGGCTTTTGGGCCCAAGACCCAAATCAGACAAAAGACTGTATTTTGTCTGGCCCAATTCTCTTTACAAATACAGTAAATGTCTTGCATCTTACTGTATTAATTCCTTTTAAACTTTCCCGTTAGCTATGGTGTGTGACCCTTTGGGATCATACAATACTGGTAATAAGTACTTAACTTATAGATCAAGAGCGGGCTCTAGCAAGTCATCATGACCACCCAGTATTTATGACTTATGTCTGATCTCGACACTTATCATACTTTCTAGAGATAGCACAGTAGATTTCAGGACATTCCCAACAATCTCCCACTTGTACTGGAATTCTACATTCCCTAATCCTTTTGTCTCAATATCTTGATCTGGCATAAGGCAAGATGCGTGTCATCCTTATATAGCCAGACCATGTTCATCGGACCAGATTTGATACTGACAATTCAAACGACTTGGGCAAGTCCGTTTGGGAGTGGCCACTCTCTTACCAGCTATCAAGTCTCCGATTGGCCTAGAGATATTACCTCCGTTAAACGGCAGGGACAAATCCCATTTTGTTCCATCACTATGAACTACACACTTTATAATACACCCAACCAAGGTCCTTATAGCTCCCAGTTACGAAACAGCGTTAGACAATGATCAAAGCGCATCAATCCATGTGCAGCCACATGCATGCGAACTCAGGTCTAAGGACTATACTCTATAGTCGTATATGAGAACCTCTTATGACACAGATATTAATATCTTGTAGAGTTCTCATCAGCGGGCCATGTCCGGTCATATGCTCCCTACATATACATATGTGTTGACTTTGATGCCGCGCATCCATGACCCATGAAACTTGGTCATAAGTCTCAACACACTCTAGTCTCAAGTGGTTGTTGGAGTTCCAATTTCAACAACCTTCGACTATGGACACTATGATTTATGTCATTTCGTTAAATATGGGGTTTCATGATCAAGTCTTTCTCATGTACTTCGATGGCCCATATATAACGACATGAATCATTTTGGAACGATTATTTTATATCACAGTTAAAATAATCCAGAAATAAAATTTCATTAACATTAAAATGTTTACATGAACCAATCAAAATAACTAAAATAAAGCCCTCATAACTCCCACTCAAAAAGAGATTACATTTGAATATCTCTAATTCCTACAGCAGCAGTATGCAACTCGTGCTTAGGTTTCGGGAGTGGCTTTGTCAACGAGTCAGCCACGTTCTCATCAGTGGGAACTCTGCTGACCATCACTTCACCTCTATTCACTATATCACGAATCAGGTGATACCTTCTCATAATATGTTTTGATTTCTGATGATGTCTCGGTTCCTTAGCTTGAGCAATTGCACCATTGTTGTCACAATACAGTGTTAGAGGCTCAGTGGCATTTGGGAATACACCGAGTTCAATCATGAAGTTCCTTATCCAAACTCCTTCCTTCGCAGCTTCTGAAGCAGCGATGTATTCAGCTTCAGTTGTGGAATCTGCCACGGGGCTCTGCTTGGAGCTCTTCCAACTTACTGCACCGCCATTCAGATAGAAGATGTAACCAGACTGTGACCGGAAATCATCTTTATCTGTCTGAAAACTTGCATCCGTGAATCCACTCATTTCAAGCACTTCACTTCCTCCGTAAACCAAGAACTTATCCTTAGTATTCCTCAAATACTTCAGGATATTCTTTACGGCAATCCAGTGATTCTCACCTGGATTAGACTGGTACCTACTCGTCATGCTTAGTGCATAAGCAACATCAGGACGAGTACAGATCATGGCATACATGATAGATCCTATAGCCGAAGCATAAGGTATCCTACTCATGCGCTTAAGCTCATCAGGTGTTTTAGGACACTGAGTCTTGCTTAGTGTAGCACCATGTATCATTGGCGTGAATCCCTTCTTGGATTTATCCATTCCGAATCGATGCAGGACTTTGTCTATATAAGAATCTTGACAAAGTCCAATCAGCCTTTTAGATCTATCTCTAAAGATTCGGATTCCAAGAACATACGCGGCTTCACCCATGTCCTTCATGGAAAAACAACTTCCCAGCCAGTCTTTAACAGACTTCAGCATTGGAATATCATTTCCAAGAAGCAATATGTCATCGACATATAGGATAAGAAACGCCACTTTGCTCCCACTAGTTTTCTTATACACACATTGTTCCTCTTTGTTTCTGATGAAGTCAAAGTTCTTTATTGCTTCATCAAAACGAAGATTCCAACTCCTCGATGCTTGCTTCAATCCATAAATGGATTTGTCAAGCTTGCATACTTTCCCAGCATTCTTAGGATCAATGTAACCGTCAGGCTATGTCATATACACATCCTCCTCCAAGATTCCATTCAGGAAGGCGGTTTTCACATCCATCTGCCAAATCTCATAATCATAATAAGCGGCAGTTGCTAGGAGAATCCGAATTGATTTCATCATGGCCACTGGTGAATAGGTTTCATCATAGTCTATACCATGAGTAGGCTTGAAACCTTTTGCCACCAACCTGGCCTTGTAAATCTGGACATTTCCATCCATGTCAATCTTCTTCTTGAAGATCCATTTACACTCGATGGCTTTAGCACCAGCGGGTAAGTCAACCAGTGAGAACACTCGGTTGACAGACATGGAGTCCATCTCGGATTCAGTGGCTTCACGCCACTTTGAGGAGTCAGGGCCTATCATGGCTTCTGCAAAGTTCGAGGGTTCATCACCGTCAATGATCAAAAGATCATGGCAATTAGTCACGAGGAATCCCTGATATCTATCGGGTTCGTGACGGATCCTTCCGGATCTTCGAACTTCAGGTACTTCAGGTTCAGGTTCTATTACAACTTCATGTAATTCATCTTGCTGTTCTCCCTCATTAGGTTGAACAGGTTCCTGTCCTTCTTGAATTTCATCAAGTTGTACCTTACTCCCACTATCTTTCTTAGAGAGAAATTCCCTCTCAAGAAAAGTACAATCCCGAGCAACAAAGATCTTGTTCTCGGATCGCAGATAGAAGTAATAAGCCTTGGTATCCCTAGGATAACCAATGAAGTAGCATTTGTCAGATTTTGGTGTAAGCTTGTCTGAGATTAATCTTTTGACATAGGCTTCACAACCCCAAATTCTGAGAAAAGACATTGCTGGAGCTTTTCCAGTCCATAACTCATATGGTGTCTTTGCTACTGCTTTTGATGGCACTATGTTCAGTGTGAACGTTGCGGTCAGCAAAGCATATCCCCAAAGGGATATAGGAAGGTCTGTGTGACTCATCATGGATCGGACCATATCTAACAATGTCCGATTCCTTCTCTCAGACACACCATTCCACTGAGGTGTTCCAGGAGGTGTGAGTTGGGAGATGATCCCACACTCACTCAGATGATCACGGAATTCCTGGCTCAAGTATTCTCCTCCTCGGTCCGACCGAAGAGCCTTAATACTTTTACCAAGCTGGTTCTGTACTTCATTCTGGAATTCTTTGAACTTCTCAAAGGTTTCCGACTTATGTTTCATCAAGTAGACATATCCATATCTACTGAAATCATCAGTGAATGTGATGAAGTATTGATAGTTTCCTCTAGCATTTGTGGACATTGGGCCACACACGTCAGTATGTATCAGGCCCAATAGTTCACTAGCCCTTTCTGTAGGTTTATTAAAAGGGGCCCGTGTCATTTTGCCCATTAGGCAAGATTCGCATTGCTCACAAGACTCAAAGTCAAATGAGCCCAAGAGTCCATTTGAATGGAGCCTCTTGACGCGTTTCTCACTAATGTGCCCCAAACGACAATGCCAAAGAAACGTTTCATTTTCTTCGTTAGATTTGAACCGTTTTGTATTAATGTTATATACTGGAGTAGATTGATCCAGCATGTACAGCCCATTAATAAGAGGGGCACAGCCATAGAACATATCATTGAGATTAAAGGAACACAATTTATTCTTAATAGAAAAATCAAATCCTTGTAAATCCAATAATGAAACTGAAATGATATTTCTGCTTATAGCAGGTACAAAATAACAATTCTCAAGTTCTAAAATCAATCCAGAAGGTAAAGACAACAAGTAAGTGCCAACGGCCAGTGCTGGAACCTTCGCTCCATTGCCAACCCGCAACTATACTTGCCCTTGCTTCAACCTTCTACTGTTGCTGAGCGCCTGCACATTAGTACAAATATGAGCCCCACATCCAGTATCTAATACCCAAGTGGTATTATCAGAAGTAGTAGTATTTACTTCAATAACAAAAATACCTGAAGCAGTAGTCGCGAAGGACTTCTTCTTCTCCTTTAGACTTTCCTGGTATTTCTTACAGTCCCTGCGATAATGCCCTGCCTCTTTGCAAAAGTGGCAGATATCAGAAGGCCCAGCTTTAGACACGGGCTTGGGCATGGCCTTTTCTTTGTGGACTGCCTTGCCCTTTCCTTTGTCTGCAGCGGATTTCTTGAAACCCTTGCCCTTCTGCACCATGAGTACAGACGGGTCCTTGGCCTTCTTCAGATTAGGTTCTGCAGTCTTGAGCATACCATGTAGCTCAGGCAAAGTCTTTGTCAACCCATGCATATTATAGTTCAAGGTGAACTGGTCATATGCAGGAGTAAGAGACTGCAGAACGATATCACAAGCAAGCTCTTGGCTTATAGGACAGTCGAGTCTAGTCAAATGATCGAGATAACCCATCATTTTCAGAACATGTGGACTCACTACTGCATCCTTAGCCATTTTACAGTCCAAGAGATTCTTTACAGTTTGGAATCTCTCTGTACGAGCCTGCTCCTGAAACAACGCTTTCAGGTTTGCCATCAGTTCCATGGGACAAGTCAGGCCTTCCCACTGAATCTGCAATTCGGGAGCCATTGTCGCCAACATTAGGCAAACCACGTCATTAGCATCTGAAGAATGCGTATCCCAAGCATTCTTCACAGCTTGTGCGGCATTATTCGCAGGTCTAGGGGGGAGAACTCTTTCAAGGACATAAGCCTTCTTCTCCTGCCTGAGCACAAGTCTCAGGTTCCTGGACCAGTTCAGGAAGTTTGATCCGTTCAGTTTGTCCTTCTCAAGGGCAGACCGGATCGAGAAAGTGTTTTGTGTTGTTGTGCTTGACATAGCTGAAATTATGAGACAATAGAGTTTTAGTTATTTAGTTCATAAAAGAGTAATCTTAATAACTTATAAGAAAACTAGCATTGCATTCAAAATTTCTTTGTTTAACCTCATAAGAATGCAATGATTCCGAGACCCATGTTCAACTAAAACCAAAGTGGGCCACTGGCCGTCACCCAGAATTAGCTTTACTTGGTAAGCATACACACAGCTAGTTATATCTATATAACTCTCGGTTGTGGATTGGGCCCAAGGCCCAATTCACCAGATGTCTCAAGGCCCGGGACTCCCGATGGCCCAGTCAAGGAAACCAATCTCTTACAGCCAAATAATCACTAAAGTCTGGGACTCCCAATGAAATTAGTGACTATATACTACTTTACTTACGCAAAAACAGACACCTCACACTGTAAGCCATATCTGTAATTGAATAAGCGTTAAGTAGCTGACAAGATTGGGCAAGACATCCAAGCTTGATATTGGTTTTGAGGATTTTAGGTTTTCTTTCCAAAAATAGAAGATTACTATTTTGGGAAACTTACTTATTTTAGAAACTTTCTAAATCTAGAAACATGCTAAAAATAGAAATTTCTAATTTAATATTTTATTAAAGTTTTCGGTTGGGTCACAAATTATAGGCCCAATTCTTGGCCCAAGACCACAGAATTCTAATTGGCCCAATAATTTAACATAACCGAGTCGGTTCATTAATTCTGGTCCAAGACCAAATTAACTACTAAATCCAACTGGTTATTACTAAACCAGACCAGCTCTAAATTATTTGGTCCAACCAAATCAAACTTAGACCAGCCTTCGGTTTAGGTTAAAATTCAATTTTTGAATTTAAATCCGGTTTAACCAGAAATTAAATAATACCAATTGTATTAAATAATTTCCAGCAAACCGCGATTTGGTTAACCGCTTGAACCACCAATTAAATTGGATCGGTTCGGTTAAGTCCAAAATCAGGAAGAAATAGAATGGTCTAACCAATCAATTTTAGCTGATTTTGACCTAACTTGCGGGTTAAGCTTAAGCTAACAATGAAACACAATCGGATTGATCGGTTCATTGTCGCGGGTTAGGGAAGGACGAACCACGAAGCTCGGCTGAACCGATTGGCTATTCGCGGAACGTATGCCTCGCCAGCATATCGATCGATATCACGCTCCCTCGTCGATCGATACTCGCGTGCATCAGCTCGTTGCGATCGGGTCATCGGGACAGCGAGAAGCAATCGATCCGATTGATATCGATCGATATCACGCTCCCTCGTCGATCGATACGGGCGTCCACTTCGCATACCGATGGGTTTCAATCGGTTCATGCGATTTACATATTAGGTTTTTTAAGTTTTCTAATCAAATTTCTTAAATCGGTTCATACGGCATCATCTCTCTCGATTAGTTAAGATTTTCGATCTATAAAAGAGTGTATGAGGAGACTTGATTTACACAGAGAAAATTCTCATCTTCTTCCTTCTTTCCTCTATTTCAAAGTTCTGATTTTCAAGTTGACAGTTTCATCTTTTCTGAGTTGAGTGCACAATTCAGGAGAGAGCAGAGTTAACCCTGGAGTGATCCGTCTTGGTTATCTTGCACCGGGATTAGGCGGTTTTTCGCTCAAGTGCAGTAGATCAATCTACGGCTCTGCAATTCACTGTTTTACTATTCTGGTTTTCTGAGTTTCAGGTTTAATTTTCCAACAATCTTGAGCGAAAAATATTTTACTTGTTGGACTCATATCGATCAGAATGCCGAAGAACTCTTCAGTACCAGATGTAGGATTATGTTTGTTCATAGGTTCAATTGTCAGATTACAACCTATCACATAATCAACTAGGATCTAGGTGATTTGCAGTTGAATCATAAACATATCAGGATCATTACCTTATGATTGCAGCGGATTGATCAAGGGAATGAAGAGATCACTGAGAGCTGATGATTACCGGCTCCTCCTAGGTATCCACACACTTACAAGCTACTGGATCAGGCTGCTAGACCAAGCTGGAACAACAGAGAGAGAGGAGGACGGCCAGACCTAGAAATCGCAGAAGCTTAGGCTAACTGGCGCCCTCTCTTCCCTTATATGGGCCCAAGTAATTAAACTAATGGCCTCTTAGGCTTTTGGGCCCAAGACCCAAATCAGACAAAAGACTGTATTTTGTCTGGCCCAATTCTCTGTACAAATACAGTAAATGTCTTGCATCTTACTGTATTAATTCCTTTTAAACATTCCCGTTAGCTATGGTGTGTGACCCTTTGGGATCATACAATACTGGTAATAAGTACTTAACTTATAGATCAAGAGCGGGCTCTAGCAAGTCACCATGACCACCCAGTATTTATGACTTATGTCTGATCTCGACACTTATCATACTTTCTAGAGATAGCACAGTAGATTTCAGGACATTCCCAACACCAGATTTGTCAAAACTTCAACCATTGACGGGATCTAACTACCGTCGTTGGTCTGAGGAACTCATGTTCTTCTTTCAAGAGCTTGGTTTGGACTATGTTCTAATTGACGCCAAGACATCGGCTACTCCCGCAACGCCTTCTTCTGAAAATTCTCAAGTTGAGATTGGTTCACAGACGAGCAAGCCGAAACCTGGAGGCACCTTTGAAGATCACAACAGGACTTGCCGTGGTCATATCATCAGACACCTCTTAGAGAAGCTGCTCGAGATATATGTCAGCTACGACTCCGCAAAGGAAATCTGGAACAACCTGAAGAGGAAATACGAAGCTGAAGATGAAGGGAAAAAGCAGTATATCACCTCCAAATGGACTCACTTTCAGATGAAGGATGATGTACCTGTTCTTGATCAGCTCCATGAGTATGAAGCCATTGTTTCTAGGATTCAAGCTGAGGGTTTGCCAATTGATGAGCAGTTGGCTGCTTTGGTGCTTATCGACAAGTTGTCACCATCTTGGAACAGTTATCGTGCCAAGCTGAAGCATGAGAAGAAGAAAATGTCCCTTGACGAGCTGATCGCAGACATTATGATTGAAGATGCCAACCGAAAGTACTTAGGTAACAATACCATCACTCGTCCAATTCCTAATAATGCTAATGTGGTGGAAAGTTCTGGTGAAAAGAACAGGTCTCAATCTCACAAGAACCAAGGAAAAAAATTTCTTAAGCCATCCACTGAATTTAAGAAGAAGCTGAAGTGCTGGAACTGCAACAAAATTGGCCACAAGAAGCAGGATTGTCGTCTGCCTCCTCAACGAAAGGAATCAAACAAAGCTCTTCTTACGGAAGATCTAATTGCTGTCACCACTGAGGTAAATGCTGCGATTGACGTTGTGGAATGGATCATTGACTCTGGCTCCACACGTCACATTTGCAGCAGGAAGTCTCTTTTCAAAACTCTTGATGAATCTCCACGTGATAGTGTCTTCTTAGGTGATGCTAGTGCTTTGCAAGTTGCTGGAATTTGTGAAGTTGATTTGAAATTGTCATCTGGAAGAGTTTTAACTTTGACTAAGGTTTTGTTTGTTCCAAACATGCGTAGGAATCTGATTTCTAGTGCTTTATTAATGATTGCTGGATTTAAACAAACTCTAGATGCTGGGAAGTTAGTGATCACTAAGAATGGGGGATATGTGGGAAAAGCGTTTTGTAATGGGAATCTCTTTGTTCTTGACATTATGAATGAAATAAGTGGTGGTGCTTCTGCTTACTTTGTGTGTGCTTTGGATACTTGGCATAACAGATTAGGACACTTAAATGTGAAATCTATTAAACGGTTAAAACATGCTAATTTGATTTCTGATAATTTGGAGAAAGATATATCAAAATGTGAAATCTGTGTAGAAGCAAAGCATGCTAGAAAGCCTTTTTCTCATCCAGTCAATCGAAAATCTGAATTGCTTGAACTTATACACTCTGATTTGGCTGATTTTAAAAATACTCCTAGTAGAGGTGGAAAGCATTATTATATTACCTTTGTTGATGATTTTTCTAGATACACTAGAGTTTATCTACTAAGAACTAAAGATGAGGCATGTGAAATGTTTATGCAATATAAAGCTGAAGTAGAAAACCAGTTAGATAGAAAAATTAAAAGGTTGAGGACTGATAGAGGTGGAGAATATGAATCTGAAATTATGAAATCTTTGTGTTTAAAAGAAGGGATTATTCATGAGAAAACTGCACCTTATACCCCACAGCAAAATGGTATTGCTGAGAGGAAAAATCGCACTCTTAAAGAAATGATGAATGCTATGCTTCTTAGTTCTGGGTTACCTGATCAAATGTGGGGGGAAGCTATTCTTTCAGCTTGTTATATCTTGAATAAAGTGCCTCATAAAGGAATTGCTGTTACTCCATATGAACTTTGGAAGGGTCACTCTCCTAATTTGAGTTATTTAAGAGTGTGGGGGTGTCTTGCTAAAGTAGGATTGCCTAGTTTTAAAAGGAATAACATTGGTCCTAAGACTGTAGATGTTGTATTTGTTGGCTATGCTTTGAACAGTGCTGCTTATCAATGTTTGACGTTTAAATCTGATTCCCTGCAATTTGATATCATGATTGAGTCTAGAGATGTTGAATTCTTTGAAAATGTGTTCCCTTTCAAGAGAAACTTGGAATCTGCTTTGTCTAGTAATGCATCTTCTAAGAGAACTCTTGATGATCATTGTGAAGAACCTAGAAGGAGTAAGAGAATAAGAACTGAAACTTATTTTGGTCCTGATTTTATTACTTCATTCTTGGCTGAATATGATGAGTTTAGTGAAGAGTTTGTGTATGCGTTCTTGATAGAGGAAGACCCTAAAACATTTTCTGAAGCTATGAAGTCTGTTGATTCTGTTTTTTGGAAAGAGGCTGTTAACATTGAGATTGATTCTATCATGGCTAACCACACTTGGGAGCTTGTTGATTTGCCTAGGGGTTGCAAGAGTATCAGATGCAAATGGATTCTCAAGAAGAAGCTGAAAGCTGATGGATCCTTGGACAAATTCAAGGCGAGATTGGTGGCGCAGGGATTCTCTCAAAAACAGGGAGTAGACTATTTTGACACTTATGCTCCTGTCACTAAGATTGCATCAATTCGCATATTGTTTGCTCTTGCATCTATTCATAAATTAGTTGTGCATCAAATTGATGTGAAAACTGCATTTTTGAATGGTGATTTGCATGAGGAAATTTATATGATGCAACCTGAAGGATTTATTGTGCCTGGTCAAGAACATAAAGTATGCAAGCTGATTAAATCTCTTTATGGTCTTAAACAAGCTCCTAAGCAATGGTTTGAGAAATTCAGTAGCACTTTGCATGAAAATGACTTTGTTTCTAATTTTGGAGATACGTGTGTTTTTCTAAGTTGCATAAGAATGGTTATATTATCATTTGCTTATATGTAGATGATATGTTAATTCTTGGCACTTCTCTGGAAATTATTTGTGAAACAAAAGCTTTCTTGAGTTCTAAGTTTGATATGAAAGACCTAGGTGAAGCTGATGTCATTCTTGGAATTAAAGCTGTAAAATCAGATTCTGGTTTTTCTTTAAATCAGTCTCATTACATTGAAAAGGTTCTTAAGAAATTTGGATATTGGGATGAACCTAGTGCTAAGTCTCCTTATGATTCATCTTTACATTTGTGTAAAAATAGAGGAGAAAGTGTGAGACAGTCTGATTATGCTAAAGTGATGGGTAGTGTAATGTATTTGATGAATTGCACAAGACCTGACATTGCTTATGCTGTGAGCAGATTAAGTAGATATACTCATAATCCTAATTCTGATCATTGGTTAGCACTTGGTCGTTTAATGCATTATTTGAAAGGAACTGTCGATTGGAACTTGTGTTATTCTGGTTCTCCTTGTGTTCTTGAAGCTTACTGTGATGCTAATTGGGTATCAGACAATGATGAAATAAATTTTACTAGTGGGTTTGTATTTACATTAGGTGGAGGAGCTGTAGCTTGGAAGTCTTCAAAACAGACTTGTATTGCTCGTTCAACCATGGAATCTGAACTAATTGCTCTTGAATTGGCAGGTCAAGAAGCTGAATGGTTGAGAAACCTGCTCGCTGATATTCCGATGATAGGAAGACCTTGTGCTTCTGTTTCCATGAGATGTGATTCTCAAGCTGTGATTGATGTAGCAATGAACGCACTGTATAACGGGAAGAAAAGGCATATACGTATGCGACATAAGGTGATACGCAGCCTCATTGAAGCTGGAGTGTTATTGTTGGGAATGTCCTGAAATCTATTTGTACTTACTCTGAGAGAAAGTCGTGTTGTCGAGATGAGACAATCATATGACACTGGGTAGTCATAATGCTTTGCTAGAAGCCACTTATGATCAATGAGTTGAGAACTCATTGCTAGTGTTATATGATCCTACATGGTCACACACCTAAGCAAACTGGACATTGCATAAGAGGATGATCATTAATGTAATGATCGGATGAATGCCTATTTGATATGCATTCAATATCGACTTTTATGGGCGATGTCGATCGATGCACTAAGAGTATCGGTCGACATAGATTGGCCGTATCGATCGACACATAGAGTGTGTCGGTCGACACAACTCGCGGATTAGCAGATTAATTCGGTTTAATCATTAGTTAATCCCGTGGCGGTTTAAGTCGACATATATAAGATATGTGGTCGACCTAAACTCTTTTCTAACCTAATTCACAGCCACCAGAAACGGAAAAGAAACCTTTCTGAGATTAGATCTCCAAAGGCACTAGCATCCCTTCTTGTTCAGCTTGTGTGCGTGTGGATACCAGTAGAGGCGCAGCATTTGAGGCGCTATAGATCTCGATTATCTGCAAATAACTTCCGCTGCTAATCACCAGGTAATCTCCAGATCTAATAGATTCAATTACATGAACCTGTAGATCCTAGGCTCGGAATTCAGACTAGGGTTGCTAATCCTGATTAGAACTGCTAGAAATCCCTTCAGTGGTATCAGAGCTTTAGGGTTCCATTGAATCTGTGGCATGTTGATTAGATTAGTTGAATCTGGATCTCTGTATAGTTGATACTAGCATGCTGAAATTCGTTTTTGATTAAAATCTAGTTTTAGGGTTTTAACTTGAAAAACGATTAGGGATTATCACCCTGTGTCGATCGACACCAAGCAGGTATCGGTCGACACAGAAGGATAACCCGAATAAAACTTTTCTCCTTGTGTCGATCGACACAAGAGTTGTATCGGTCGACACAAACCTCGCAAGATTGATGAACCGGTTCAATTGGATTGGACCGGTTATCGAGCTTGGTTAAATGGTTTGAATTGCGATTGGTTTGATTAGGTTGATATCGACCGATGCTAGTGTAGCATCGATCGACACCGACCGGTATTCGAAACCGGATCAATTGGATTGATCGGTTATCGCGGATTGCTTTTGGTTATTCTGTATCGATCGACACTATAGTAGTGTCGGTCGACATCAGATTCGATGATTGGGTTTTGGAACCTGCAATCACAGAACCAAAGCATGATAAATCAATTAATTATAAGAACTAAAACATAATAAAACTGAACGTTTTAATGATTCCGTTCCTCAATCAAATATCAAGTCATACTTGATGTCTTTCCAATCTTGTCGACTGTCAAGACTCGTTTCATTGAGTGATAGGCTTGCAGTGCAAGGTTTCCACAATTACATGAGTAAGGCAGGAAGTAATCGTGTTGATGGGCTTGCAGTGCAAGGCGTCAACAATTACATGACTGAAAAGATTGGTTTACTTGACTGGGCCATCAAAATCGTTTTGGGCTCAGAGACATCAGGTGGATTTGACATAAGATGTCAGTCCACAACCAAGAGTTGTATTGGATACAACTAGCAAGGTTGTTGCTTACCTAGATAGCTGAATTTGGGTGACAGCCAGTGGCTCACTCAAGTTTAGTGAAGTATGGGTCTTGGATCATTATATTCATCTGAGGAAATATTGTTTGAATATAATGCGAGTTTTCTTAAAAGTTAAGACTTCTCATTTCTTGAACATCATAACTAAACCTTTTCTTTTCTATGTTCTCAGCTATGACTACTACTCATAACAATTCTTTCTCCCTACGATCCGTCCTTGAGAAGGACAAGTTAAATGGATCGAATTTTCTCGAATGGTATCGGAACTTGAGAATTGTTCTCAAGCAGGAGAAGCGGGACTATGTCCTTGAAAATGTTCTCCCTGAAAAACCGAGATCCAATGCTGCACATGCAGAAAGGAGTGCTTGGGACAAGCATTCCAATGATGTGGTCGATGTGAATTGTCTCATGTTGGCTACCATGAACTCGGACTTGCAGAAGCAATACGAGAACGTGGAGTCTCCAGTGGAGATGATTACTAGCCTGAAAAGCATGTTTCAGGAGCAAGCACGAACTGAGAGATACCAGACGGTTAAATCTCTCATTGAATGCAAGCTACCAAAGGACAGTCCGGTCAGTCCTCATGTCATTAAGATGATGGGTTATATTGATAACCTGGGGAGACTGTATTGTCCCATTAGCCAAGAGTTGGCTACTGACATCATTCTGCAGTCACTGCCGTCAAGTTATGATCAGATTGTTATGAACTATAACATGAATAACTTGACAAAGACATTGACTGAGCTGCATGGCATGCTCAAGACAGCTGAGCCAAATATCAAGAAGGGCACTCCTAATGTACTTATGGTACAAGGGGGTAAGAAGTTTAAGAAACTTGGCAAAGGGAAGGAAAAGGGCAAAGCTGTCCCGGTTGAGAACCAGGACACGCCGGCGCCAGCCCCCAAGCCCAAGCCTGGCCCATCTGTGACTGATAAGTGCCATTACTGTAAAGAGCCTGGACATTGGAGGAGAAATTGTGACAAATTCTTGGAAGAGAAGAAGAAGAAGAAGAAGACTTTCGAGACTTCATCTTCAGGTATTTATGTTATAGAAGTAAATGTTACTACTTCTGGTTCTACTTCTTGGGTATTAGATACCGGCTGTGGTGCTCATATTTGTACAAATATGCAGGGCCTAAGCAACAGTAGGACGTTGGAAAAGGGACAAGTGGACCTGCGTGTGGGGAATGGAGCAAGAGTTGCTGCATTAGCCGTAGGAACATTTAACTTGTCTTTACCTACTGGTTTGGTTTTAGAACTTCATAATTGCTACTATGTACCTGCTGAAGGATTGTTTAGTTAATCCTGATTCAATTTCTCATTGATTGATCCTACTAAACAGATTGGATCTAGGTTCTCTTGCAGAATCATAAAGGATCTCACCTAATACCTTGTTTATGCAGCAGATGAAGAGGTATTGTCAGAGATCAGCAGAACCACCAAGAGATAGCTCCTCCAAAGGTTCACACACGCACACCAACAGGAAGAAGGCTGCTAGACCACAGGGAGGGAGGCGCAGAAGAGAGAGAGAGAGAGAGGCGCAGAGAGGCTTAGGAGAATTAGAGAGCTAGGTCAAGTTTTATTCATTAAAACTCCTTTTAGTTCTCATGGGCTTTTGGGCCCAATTCTCAGTCTGATTAAATCCCTTGGATTTAATCAGGCCCTTCTATCTCTCCAAGCACAGTAAATGCCTAGCACTTTTACCGTACATCTGCTGAACCGTTCCTTCATAGTTTCCTGTTAGCTTAGGCGTGTGACCCATATGGGATCATATAATAAAGGCAATAAGTCCAAGACTTATAGATCATGAGCGGACTCTAGCAAGCCATCATGACCCCCAGTATTATATGACTTATGTCTGATCATTGACATACTCTTACTTTCTAGAGACAGTACAGAGATTACTGGACATAATTCCAACAATCTCCCACTTGTACTGGAATCTCTGTATTCATATTCCTTTTGTCTCAATATCTCGATTAGTCATAAGGCAAGATGAGTGTCATCCTTATAAAGCCTAATCATGTTCATCGGACTCTGATTTGATACTGACAATCCAAACGACTCGGGACAGTCTGTTGGAATTGTGTCCAGTAATCTCGGTACTGTCTCTAGAAAGTAAGAGTATGTCAAAGATCAGACATAAGTCATATAATACTGGGGATCATGATGGCTTGCTAGAGTCCGCTCATGATCTATAAGTCTTGGACTTATTGCCTTTATTATATGATCCCATATGGGTCACACGCCTAAGCTAACAGGAAAATGTGTTGGAACGGCTTAGCAGAAGTACGGTAAAAGTGCTAGGCATTTGTCGTACTAAGAGAGAAAGATTAATGGGTCTGATTAAATGGGATTTAATCAGATTGGTATTTTGGGCCCAAAAGCCCAAAAGGGAAAGAGAAGGCTTTTATAAACTAAAAGCCAAATCTTTCCTGTCTAACCCTAACCCTGGCCGCGATTTTCCTCTCCTCTCTGCGCCTCCCATCAGCTCGGTCTAGCAGCCGTTTTCTGTGATCGCGTGTGTGAGCCTTTGGAGGATTCATCCCTCGGTGTTTCTTTCTGATCTCTGACCTGTTCTATCTCTTCCGCTGCAACAAACAGGTAAAAGGTGAGATCATCTAATGTTTCTATTCAAGAGAACCTAGATCCGTATGTTTAGGTTGATATGAATCTGTGAATTGAATCAGGATCAACTAAACGGTTCCTACAGTGGTATCAGAGCCATTGGTTCTTAGGATTTCTTGTTTAGATTCATGTTTAGGTTGTTTAATCTGTTTAGAAGTGTTCTGAATCAACTACTGATAAGAAAAACACTTAAGAAACTGATTTGAATCCTGAACAAACACATTTGAAATCGCAAACCAAGCTATATGACTTGGCAAGCGATCGTCCAAGAGTTGGCCGGTTGGGTCGGGATCGGCTCATCCCGAACGTCGGACGGACAGTGCACGGGCGACTAAGGCGGACGGTCGATCGATCGACCGGATCGGACACGACGCACGGACGGATCACGGATCGCGTCGCGTGGTCGATCCGATCAGCCGAGGATCATCGCGTCGCGCATCGTCCCGTCTGCGATCATACCGTCCCGCGTCACGACCGTCCCATCCGCGTCCCGAGCTCGTCCGATCATCGTCCCGTCCAGCTTGCATCCCGATCGCGTGAGGCTCGGCCGTCCGTGGATCGTGGATTGAACGCGGCTGGTCGGTTGTGATCGTGTGAATTAGGTCACGGCCGTGGATGGTCCGTGACCGGTTCGGTTTAAGATTTTAATTAAAATTAATCATCTTGGTTTAATAAACAGATTTAATAATTTTATTAAGTCTGGTTAAACCGGGATTAGAAATCCAATGTCGAAAGAAATATTGGATTTTGTGCCTAAACCAGGATTTTCTAATTTGATTTGGTTGGACCAAATAAATTGAGAAAATCCGGTTTAGTAAATAACCGGTTGACAATTGTGGTCATCGTAGTAATTAAAATTTGGTTAGACCAATTTTAATGAACCAGACCGGTTATGTCAAATAATTGGACAATTGGGTCATGTCTTGGACATGGACAAATTCCTGGGCCTCGGGCCAAGAAGTTAAAACAATTGGGCCAATTATTTGAGTCTTTCTTCAGATTAATCTAAAATTTATTTTATGAAATTATAAAGTCGATTTTAAATTAAAAGTTTCCGAAATTTTGAAATTAGAAAGTTTCTTAAAATAGAAGTTTCTGGATTTGCGGGTTTTGGATTTTTTAAGAAATTTCTAAAGTTAGAAAAATTTCCGGTTTTAGAAAGTTTCCAATTTTAGAAAGTTTCCAAAAATAGTAGGTTTCCAAAAATAGAAAGTTTCCCGAAATAGTAATCTTCTATTTTGGGAATGAAATTTTAATAAACCTACGAACCTCAAATAATATCAAGCGTTGGATGTCTTGTCCAGGCTATGTCAGCTGTCGAAGCCCATTCAATTGTATTCATGGCCTTACAGTGTGAGGATGTCTGCTTTTGCGTGGGTAAGACAGTTTGTGATTCATAAATGTCATTGGGAGTCCCAGACATTAATGATTACATGACTGTATAGTCTGGTTTTCTTGACTAGGCCATCGGGAGTCCCGGGCCTTGAGACATCAGAGTGGATTGGGCCTCGGGCCCAGATTCACAACCAAGAGTTATATCACGGATATAATTAGCCGATATAGGGCTTACCGATATAAGCTAAGGTTGGGTGACGGCCAGTGGCCCACTTTGATCTTAGTTATATGTGGATCTTGGAATCATTATATTCTATTGAGGGTAACTTATGTTATTGAATATAATGCATGATTAATCATATTAAATTTAATACGGGATTAATCATATTGAACATATTAACTAAAATCCTTTTATCTTAATTTTCAGTTATGACTAGCACAAACAATCAAAACACTTTCTCGATCCGGTCTGTCCTTAAGATGGACAAGCTGAACGGATCAAATTTCTTGACTTGGTCGCGGAACCTGAGGCTAGTCCTCAGACAGGAGAGAAAGGACTATGTTCTTGATAGAGCTCTCTCCGTGAGGATCGGGTCCAATGCTTCTCATGCAGTATATGATGCTTGGAATAAGCATTATAATGATGCGGTAGATGTGCGTGGTCTGATATTGGCTACCATGGACTCAGACTTGCGGAAGCAATATGAGAACATGGAGTCGCCAATAGAGATGATCAGCAGCCTGAAATTGAAATTTCAGGAGCAGATAAGAGTGGAGAGATACCAGTTGGTTAAATCTCTCACTAGCTGCAAGCTACCAAATGATCATCCAGTAAGTCCTCATGTCAGTAAAATGATGGGTTACATTGATAACCTGAGGAAACTGGATTATCCAGTTAGCCAAGAATTGGCAACTGAGATCATTCTGCAGTCACTGCCGTCAAGCTATGATAAGTTCAGAAGGAACTATATCAAGAAAGGCTTAACGAAGACGCTGACTGAACTGCATGATATGCTCAAGACAGTTGAGCCAAACGTGAAGAGTACCCTGTACAATCTCATGAATGAGAAGGGTAGGTTTACTAAACCTAATGCTGACAAGGGTGAAGACAAAGTTGTCCAGATTTTGAATCATGGCAAGCGTGTGTCTTCTGAGCCCGAGTTAGATGCCTCTTACGTTGGTAAGTGCTGCTACTGTAAGGAGACAGGGCATTGGAAGAGAAATTGCATTAAATTCATGGAAGATGATGAGGAGTTGAAGTTGATGTATGAGACTACTTCCTCAGGTATTCATGTTATTACTTCAAGTTCTACCTTAAAGGTATTGGATACTGGTTGTGGCACTGATATTTGTGATAATATGCAGAGCCTAAGCAACAGTAGAACGTTGAAGGAAGGGCAAGTGAAACTACATGTCTGGAAGGAGCTTGGGATGCTGCCTCAGTCGTAGGGTTTTCACTTATAGATCCCTTTTAGGCTTGGTTTTGTATTAAGTAATTGCTACAATGTACCTGCTTTAAGCAGAATTGTCTTTCATTTTCTTGTAAGAATTTGAATGTTTTTCATTTTGATAAAAGACAAGTTTTGTTCTTTTAATCTTAATGAAATATTAATTGTAGCACCCTATTCAGGGAATGGGTTTTATATTTTAAACCAAAGAGTGCCTAAATGTAACATAAATACCGAATTGGTTTAAATCTAATGAATTAAACCTGATTTTTCTTGGCATAAAAGTCTTGATCACATAGAGTAAGTCGGATTCAGAAATCCCATAGTTATGGACTGTTGGGCTCATTTGATAAGATATCTTATGAGACTTGAATTCTGTTTACTGGACCAAAAGGAAAAGGGCCTATCTTAGCCGAGCTAGAGAAAGGCCCAAAGGCTTATTGGACCTGGAACATACTGATGTATGTGGCCCAATGAGCAGTAATGCCAGAGAAAATTTCCTGTACTTCATTGTCTCTATTGATTACTTCAGTGAGTGTGACTGTGTTCATTTGATGAGACACAAGTCGGAATTCTTTGACATGGTCGAAAGAGTTCCAGAATGAAATATAGGATCTGAGTGACAAAAGTATTAAGACTCTGGATTAAATCACGAGTGAGAATACTTAAGTCATTGATTGTGTGATCATCTTAATAAAGTGTGAAATCGTTTCACAGCTCATTTCTCCTGAAAACCTGAAGGTGTTTCTGAGAGAAAGAATCAGATCTTATTAGAAATGATTAAAGATGAGTCACACGAATCTTCCATGATATTATTAAAGAATAACGCTCTAAAATATCTAAGTTTACGCTGAAATAGTTCCACAAATATCAGTTGAAAGACACCACGTTAATGTGGATTGAAATCGATCCAAATTTGTCTTTACTGAGTATTTGTAGTTGTGCTACTTCGCTGGTTGTCCTAGAGAAACTAAGGCTTGTTACTTTTACGTCCAATCTGTTTTCTAAGAAGGGAAGTTATTTTCCAAGAAGAACAGTGGGAGTAAAAGCATAACTCGAAGTTTTCTTAGGGAAACCAAGGCTCGGTACTTTTACGACCATTATGTTTTCTAAGAAGGGAAATTACTTTCCAAGAAGAACAGTGGGAGTAAAAAGTATTTTTACGACCATTCTGTTTTCTAAGAAGGGAAGTTACTTTCCAAGAAAAACAGTGGGAGTAAAAGTACAACTCGAAGAAATTCGAGAAATACAGGAGGCTGCTTAACCTATTGAGGGAGAGCAGCGGAAGGATTTACAGATTTCTGTAGAATCTACACCTGTGGAGCCTGAAGTTCGCAGATATGAAAGAATCAGTCACTAATCCGAGAGTGAATTCTCGTCATTAGTTCAGCCTGATGATCATTGAATGTTCGCATGATCTGATGATCATTGAAAGCGACGAATCTGCGAAATTCAAAGAAGCGAAAGTGAGCCCGGACTCCGAAAAAAAAAAAAATTACATTTTATGTAAGTTAGCTTCATCGATCCATTCATGGATGGAAGCAAACATATCGGAGTTGGAATCTTCGTTCTGTTGAAGTAGTCAAGGTTTTGACTTGAACAGGAACGAAGCGGAACTGTGTGTTTACTAATAGATTAGTGGGAGCGATATTGCATTTCTCAAAGTGTATGTCGATGACATACTGATTCTCGGATATAACGTCCCAACGCTGTAGTCGGTAAAGGACTAGCTTGGGAGTTGGTTTAATGATTGACATGGGTAAAGCCACGTAGTTCTTGGATTTTGGATCTAAAGATAGAGATCCAAAAGAGCTGGTAGGACAAAGTCAGGACTCTTAAATTGACAAAGTCCTACACATTTTGAGCAATCCAAGAAGGGTTTTATGCCAATGTCACATGGCATTAAGTTAAGCAAGATACAGTATCCTACGATAACTGCTGAGCTTAAATGCATGGATAAGATTCCATATGCGTCGGCAATTGGATCTATCATGTATGCCATGAAACATACTTGTTTGATGTTGCTTTAATGTTAAGCAAGACAAATAAAGACCAGTCAAATCCAGCAAAGAATCAATTTTCCTAAAGTAAGTCCTAAAGTATTTGAGGAATACTAAGGATAAGTTCTTGATTTACGGAGAAAGTGAGATGCTATAAGTCGATAGAGTCTGAAAGGCAAGTTTCCAATAGACAAAGATGATTTCCGATCACAGTCCGGTTATATCTTGTGTCTATCTGGCGGTGCAAGGCACTGTTGCAGACTCCATGACTTAAGCTGAATATTTCGCAACTTGGGAAGTGGCGAAAGAGGTTGTTTGGAAAGAAGAGTTCGTCACTGAACTTGATGTGATTTCCAGCATAGATGAGACTAGCTGCACATCAGAGGTCCAAACACCTTGAGGATAGGTATAACCTATTCCGTAAGATAAATGACAGAGAAGTTAAGTAGATCAGCAAGTTTCAATGAATGAGAACGTTGCTAATCTATTAACGAAGCTACTCCTTAGGCCTAAGCACGAGTAGCGGACTGTTGCTGTAGGATAAGTGAAATTAAGATGTAGTCTTAATTTCAGTGGGAGTTATTAAAGGGCTTTATTTAGTTATTGGATATGTTCTTGAAATAACATTTAAGATGTTTAATGAAATTATTATTTCAAGATTATTTTAACTGTGATGAAATAATCGTTCCAAAGTGATATAAACCATTTTATAGGTCATCGAAGTAAATGACTTGATCTTGAGTCATCGAAGTCATTTAGCTTGATCATGAGACCCTATATTTGATAAATGTTTTATATCATCCTGTCCCTAGTCGAAGGTTGTTGAAATTGGAACACCAACAACCGTGTGAGACTGGATTGGTACGTGACTTATGACAAAGTCTCAGTGTGTCATAGATGCGCGGCATCAAAGTCAGTACATAGGTGTATGTTTGGGAACATACGACCGGACAAGACCCGCTTATAAGAACTCTTCAGGATATTTATATCTGTGTCATAAGAGATTCTTACTACGACTATAGAGTATAGTCCTTAGACCTGAGTTCGCATGCATGTGACTGCACATGGACTGATGCACTTTGATCATTGTCTAACGCTATCGTTCTGCGATAGTTATAAGGACCTTGTTTGGGTGTATTATGAAATGCGTAGTTTACAGTGATGGAACAAGACGGGATTTGTCCCTCCAATATAAATGGAGTGAATATCTCTAGGCCAATCGGAGATTTGAATACTGGAAAATGCATGGCCATGCTCAAACGGACTTTCCCGAGTCGTTTGGATTGTCAGTATCAAATCAGAGTCCGATGAACAAGATTAGGCTTTATAAGGATGACACCAATCTTGCCTTATGACTAATCGAGATATTGAGACAAAAGGATTATGAATACAAAGATTCCAGTACAAGTGGGAGATTGTTGGAATTGTGTCCAGTAATCTCGGTACTGTTTCTAGAAAGTAAGAGTATGTCAAAGATCAGACATAAGTCATATAATACTGGGGATCATGATGGCTTGCTAGAGTCCGCTCATGATCTATAAGTCTTGGACTTATTGCCTTTATTATATGATCCCATATGGGTCACACGCCTAAGCTAACAGGAAAATGTGTTGGAACGGCTTAGCAGAAGTACGGTAAAAGTGCTAGGCATTTGTCGTACTAAGAGAGAAAGATTAATGGGTCTGATTAAATGGGATTTAATCAGATTGGTATTTTGGGCCCAAAAGCCCAAAAGGGAAAGAGAAGGCTTTTATAAACTAAAAGCCAAATCTTTCCTCTCTAACCCTAACCCTGGCCGCGATTTTCCTCTCCTCTCTGCGCCTCCCATCAGCTCGGTCTAGCAGCCGTTTTCTGTGATCGCGTGTGTGAGCCTTTGGAGGATTCATCCCTCGGTGTTTCTTTCTGATCTCTGACCTGTTCTATCTCTTCCGCTGCAACAAACAGGTAAAAGGTGAGATCGTCTAATGTTTCTATTCAAGAGAACCTAGATCCGTATGTTTAGGTTGATATGAATCTGTGAATTGAATCAGGATCAACTAAACGGTTCCTACACAGTCCGTTTGAGCATGGCCATGCATTTTCCAGTATTCAAATCTCCGATTGGCCTAGAGATATTCACTCCATTTATATTGGAGGGACAAATCCCGTCTTGTTCCATCACTGTAAACTACTCATTTCATAATACACCCAAACAGGGTCCTTATAACTATCGCTGAACGACAGTGTTAGACAATGATCAAAGTGCATCAGTTCATGTGCAGTCACATGCATGCGAACTCAGGTCTAAGGACTATACTCTATAGTCGTAGTAAGAATCTCTTATGACACATATATAAATATCCTGAAGAGTTCTTATAAGCGGGTCTTGTCCGGTCGTATGTACCCCAACATACACCTATGTACTGACTTTGATGCCGTGCATCTATGACATCCTGAGACTTTGTCATAAGTCACATACCAATCTAGTCTCACGCGGTTGTTGGTGTTCCAATTTCAACAACCTTCGACTAGGGACAGGATGATATAAGCCATCTATCAAATATAGGGTCTCATGATCAAGCTAAATGACTTTGATGACTCAAGATCAAGTCACTTACTTCGATGACCTATAAAATGGTTCATATCATTTTTGGAACGATTATTTCATCACAGTTAAAATAATCTTGAAATAATAATTTTATTTAAACATCTTAAAATGTTTTTACAAGAACATATCAAATAACTAAATAAAGCCCTCAAACTCCCACTCAAATTTAGATTACATCTTAATTTCACTTATCCTACAGCAACAGTCCGCGACTCGTGCTTAGGCCTAAGGAGTGGCTTCGTTAATAGATTAGCAACGTTCTCATTCGTTGAAACTTGCTGATCTACTTAACATCTCTGTCATTTATCTCACGGAATAGGTTATACCTACCCTCAAGGTGTTTGGACCTATGATGTGCAGCTAGTCTCATCTATGCTGGGAATCACATCAAGTTCAGTGACGAACTCTTCTTTCCAAACAACCTCTTTCGCCGCTTCCCAAGCTGCGAAATGTTCAGCTTAAGTCATGGAGTCAGCAACAGTGCCTTGCACCGCCAGATAGACACAAGATATAACCGGACTGTGACCGGAAATCATCTTTGTCCGTTGGAAACTTGCCTTTCAGACTCTACCGACTCATAGCACCTCACTTTCTCCGTAACTCAAGAACGTATCCTAAGTATTTTCCAAATACTTGAGAATATTCATTACGTCTATCCAGTGATTCTTTGCTGGATTTGACTGGTCTTTACTTGTCTTGCTTAACATTAAAGCAACATCAAAACAAGTACGTGTCATGGCATACATGATAGATCCAATTGCCGACGCATATGGAATCTCATCCATGCATTCAAGCTCAGCAGTTATCGTGGGACACTGTTTCTTGCTTAACGTAATGCCATGTGACATTGGCATAAAACCCTTTTTGGATTGCTGAAAACGTGTAGGACTTTGTCAATTTAAGAATCCTGACATTGTCCTACCAGCTCTTTTGGATCTCTATCTTTAGATCCAAAATCCAAGAACATACGTGGCTTTACCCATGTCAATCATAAAACCAACTCCCAAGTCAGTCCTTTACCGACTGCAGCATTGGGACGTTATTTCCGAGAATCAGTGTGTCATCGACATACACTATGAGAAATGCAATATCGCTCCCACTTATCTATTAGCAAACGCACAGTTCCACTTCGTTCCTGTTCAAGTCAAAACCTTGACTACTTCAACAGAACGAAGATTCCAACTCCGATATGTTTGCTTCTATCCATGAATGGATCGATGAAGCTAACTTACACACAATGTAATTTTTCGGAGTCCGGGCTCACTTTCGCTTCTGTGAATTTCGCAGGTTCGTCACTTTCAATGATCATCAGATCATGGCAATTAATCACGAGAAATCACTCTCGGATTAGTGACGGATTCATTCAGATCTGCGAACTTCAGGCTCTACAGGTGTAGATTCTACAGAAATCTGTAAATCCATCCGCTGCTCTCCCTCAACAGGTTGAGCAGCCTCCTGTATTTCTCGAATTTCTTCAAGTTATACTTTTACTCCCACTGTTCTTCTTGGAAAGCAACTTTCCTTTTAGAAAACAGAATTCCGAACAACCTAACTTCGTTTTCGGAATGGACGTAAAAATAACAAGCCTTGGTTTCCCTAGGACAACCAGCAAAGTAGCACAACTACAAATACTCAGTAAAGACGAATTTGGATCATTTCCAATCCACATTCAAGTGGTGTCTTTCAACTGATATTGGTAGAACTATTTCAGCGTAAACTTAGATATTTCTAGAGCGTTATTCTTAAAAATATCATGGAAGATTCGTGTGACTCATCTTTAATCATTTCTGATAAGATCTGATTCTTTCTCACAGAAACACCTCCAGGTTTTCAGGAGAAATGAGCTGTGAAACGACTTCACACTCAATTAGATGATCACACCATCAATGACTTAAGTATTCTCACTCGTGATCTAATCCAGAGTCTCAATACTTCAGTCACTAAGATTCTATACCTCATTCTGGAATTCTTTCGACCATTTCAAAGAATTCTGACTCGTGTCTCATCAAATGAACACAGTCATACTCACTGAAATAATCAGTGGAGACAATGAAGTACAGGAAATTTTTCTCTGGCATTACTGCTCATTGGGCCACATACATGAGTATGTTCAAGGTCCAATAAGCCTTTGGGCCTTTCTCTAGCTCGGCTAAGATAGGCCCTTTGCCTTTTGGTCCAGTAAGAAGAATTCAAGTCTCATAAGATATCGTATCAAATGAGCCCAACAGTCCATAACTATGGGATTTCTGAATCCGACTTACTCTATGTGACCAAGACTTTTATGCCAAGAAAAATCAGGTTTAATTCATCAGATTTAAACCAATTCGGTATTTATGTTACATTTAGGCACTCTTTGGTTTAAGATATAAAACCCATTCCTTGAAAAGGGTGCTACAATTAATATTTCATTAAGATCAAAAGGACAAAAACTTGTCTTTTATCAAAATGAAAAACATTCAAATTCTTACAAGAAAATGAAAAACAACTCTGCTTAAAGCAGGTACTGTTTGATTGTTTAGACTCTTGGTTCAATTCTCAGATTAGTTGAACCTACTAAACATGCATTAGATCTAGGTGTTCTTATTTAGAAACATATGATCTCACCTTTTACCTGTTTGTTTGCAGCGGAATTGATGAACAGGTCAATGATCAGGGAGATACACCGAGAGATGGATCCTCCAAAGGCTCACACACGCAATCACCGGAAATTGGCTGCTAGACCACAAGGAAGAGAGGCGCAGAGAGAGGAGAGAAATCGCGGCTAGGGTTGGGTTAAGGGAGAAGAGAATTGGCTTTTAGTCATTTAAAAGCCTTCTCTTTCCCTTTTGGGCTTTTGGGCCCAATCTGATTAAATTCCATTTAATCAGACCCATTAGTCTTTCTCTCTTAGTACGACAAATGCCTAGCACTTTTGTCGTACTTCTGCTAAGCCGTTCCAACATTATTTCCAGCTAGCTTAAGCGTGTGACCCATATGGGATCATACAATAAAGGCAATAAGTCCAAGACTTATAGATCATGAGCGGACTCTAGCAAGCCATCATGACCCCCAGCATTGTATGACTTATGTCTGATCACTGACATACTCTTACGTTATAGAGACAGTACAGAGATTGCTGGACACAATTCCAACAGGTACATTGTAGCAATTACTTAATACAAAACCAAGCCTCGAAGGCATCTACAAGTGAAAACCCTACGGCTGAGGCAGCGTCCATAGCTCCTTCCAGACATGTAGATCCACTTGTCCTTCCTTCAACATTCTACTGTTGCTTAGGCTCTGCATATTATCACAAATATCAGTGCCACAACCAGTATCCAATACCTATAAGGTAGAACTTGAAGTAATAACATGAATACCTGAGGAAGTAGTCTCATACATCAACTTCAACTCCTCATCATCTTCCATGAATTTAATGCAATCTCTCTTCCAATGCCCTGTCTCTTTACAGTAGCAGCACTTACCAACGTAAGAGGTATCTGACTTGGGCTCAGAAGACACACGCTTGCCATGATTCAAAATCTGGACAACTTTGTCTTCACCCTTGTCAGTACTAGGTTTAATAAACCTACCCTTCTCTATTATGAGATTATACTGGGTACTCTTCACGTTTGGCTCAACTGTCTTGAGCATATCATGCAGTTCAGTCAGCGTCTTCGTTAAGCCTTTCTTGATATAGTTCCTTCTGAACTTATCATAGCTTGACGGCAGTGACTGCAGAATGATCTCAGTTGCCAATTCTTGGCTAACTGGATAATCCAGTTTCCTCAGGTTATCAATGTAACCCATCATTTTACTGACATGAGGACTCACTGGATGATCATTTGGTAGCTTGCAGCTAGTGAGAGACTTAACCAACTGGTATCTCTCCACTCTTACCTGCTCCTGAAATTTCAATTTCAGGCTGCTGATCATCTTTATTGGCGACTCCATGTTCTCATATTGCTTCCGCAAGTCTGAGTCCATGGTAGCCAATATCAGACCACGCACATCTACCGCATCATTATAATGCTTATTCCAAGCATCATATACTGCATGGGAGGCATTGGACCCGATCCTCACGGGGAGAGCTCTCTCAAGAACATAGTCCTTTCTCTCCTGCCTGAGGACTAGCCTCAGGTTCCGCGACCAAGTCAAGAAATTTGATCCGTTCAGCTTGTCTATCTCAAGGATAGACCGGATCGAGAAAGTGTTTTGATTGTTTGTGCTAGTCATAACTGAAATTTAAGATAAAAGAATTTTAGTTAATATGTTTAATATGATTAATCTCGCATTATATTTAATATGATTAATCTCGCATTATATTCAATAACATCAGTTACCCTCAATAGAATATAATGATTCCAAGATCCACATATAACTAAGATCAAAGTGGGCCACTGGCCGTCACCCAACCTTAGCTTATATCGGTAAGCCCTATCTCGGCTAATTATATCCGTGATATAACTCTTGGTTGTGAATCTGGGCCCGAGGCCCAATCCACTCTGATGTCTCAAGGCCCGGGACTCCCGATGGCCTAGTCAAGAAAACCAGACTATACAGTCATGTAATCACTAATGTCTGGGACTCCCAATGACATCAATGAATCACAAACTATCTTACCCACGCAAAAGATAGACACCCTCACACTGTAAGGCCGTGTGTACGATTGAATGGGCTTCAACAGCTGACATAATCTGGACAAGACATCCAACGCTTGATATTATTTGAGGTTTATAGGTTTTCTTAAAATTTCATTCCCAAAATAGAAGATTACTATTTTTGGAAACTTTCCATTTTTGGAAACCTACTGTTTTTGAAACTTTCTAAAATTGGAAACTTCCTAAAATTGGAAACTTTCTAACTATAGAAATTTCCTATAATCCAAAACATGCAAATCTAGAAACTTCTATTCTAAGAAACTTTCTAATTTCAGAATTTTGGAAACTGATTAATTTAAAATTAAATTTTAATTAATAAATAAAATTTTAAATTAGATCTGAAGAAAAGACTCAAATAACTGGCCCAATTGTTTTAACTTCTTGGCCCATGGCCCAAGAATTGGTCTATGTCCAAGACATAACCCAATTGTCCAATTAAATAACATAACCGGTCTGGTTCATTAAAATTGGTCTAACCAAAATTAATTACTACGATGACCACAATTGTCAACCGGTTATTTACTAAACCGGATTTTCTCAATTTATTTGGTCCAACCAAATCAAATTAGAAAACCACTGGTTTAGGCACTAAATCCAATTTTACGACTTTGGATTTTTATCACGGTTTAACCAGATCTAATAAATTTATTAAGTCTGTAATTATTAAACCGTGACGATTAAGTTTTAATCAAATTAAACCGAGCCACAAACCAAACCGCAACGATCGATGCTCGGGTCCGTGATGATCGATGCTTTCACGCGATCGATCGGGACGAGAGCGGCGGGATGGCTTGGGTCGAGAGAAGGCGGGACACGATCGCCGACGATCCATGCCATCGATCGCAACGATCGATCCATGCGATCCAGCCGGTCGGACCATCTCTCGCGATCGAATGACCACGCGATCGATCCGCAAAGCAAGCGATCCGTGCGTCAATCCGATCTTAGTTATGCATCGGGGATGCAATATCAGTTTAGGGGTTTTCAACAATTGTTTCTTAAGTGTTTTCTTATCAAATTCAAGCACAGATTGATTCAAACACTTCTAAACAACCTAAACATGATTCTAAACAAGAAATCCTAATAGAACCAATGGCTCTGATACCACTGAAGGATTGTTTAGTTAATCCTGATTCAATTTCTCATTGATTGATCCTACTAAACAGATTGGATCTAGGTTCTCTTGCAGAATCATAAAGGATCTCACCTAATACCTTGTTTATGCAGCGGATGAAGAGGTATTGTCAGAGATCAACAGAACCACCAAGAGATAGCTCCTCCAAAGGTTCACACACGCACACCAACATGAAGAAGGCTGCTAGACCACAGGGAGGGAGGCGCAGAAGAGAGAGAGAGAGGCGCAGAGAGGCTTAGGAGAATTAGAGAGCTAGGTCAAGTTTTATTCATTAAAACTCCTTTTAGTTCTCATGGGCTTTTGGGCCCAATTCTCCCTTGGATTTAATCAGGCCCTTCTATCTCTCCAAGCACAGTAAATGCCTAGCACTTTTACCGTACATCTGCTGAACCGTTCCTTCATAGTTTCCTGTTAGCTTAGGCGTGTGACCCATATGGGATCATATAATAAAGGCAATAAGTCCAAGACTTATAGATCATGAGCGGACTCTAGCAAGCCATCATGACCCCCAGTATTATATGACTTATGTCTGATCATTGACATACTCTTACTTTCTAGAGACAGTACAGAGATTACTGGACATAATTCCAACACCTGCTATAAGCAGAAATATTATTTCTATTCTTGTTTTGGATTTGGAAGGATATCAGTTTTCAATTAAGAATAAATGTTGTTCTTTTGATTACAATGATATGTATTATGGTAGCAGCCCATTAGAGAATGGGCTTTATGTTCTAAACCAAAGCACAGAAATCTATAACATTAACACCAAGAGATTCAAATCAAATGACACGAATCAGACTTTTCTATGGCATTGTCGTTTGGGCCACATAAACGAGAAACGGATTCAAAAGCTCCATAGTGATGGGCTTTTGGGCTCATTTGATTATGAATCATGTGAGAAATGTGAATCTTGTTTACTAGGCAAAATGGCAAAGGCGCCTTTCAACAAACAAAATGAAAGGGCCAGTGACTTATTGGGCCTTATACATACAGATGTATGCGGCCCAATGAGCACAAGTGCCAGAGGAAATTTTCGATACTTCATTACCTTCACTGATGATTTCAGCAGGTATGGCTATCTCTATTTAATGAGACACAAGTCGGAATCTTTCGAAAAGTTCAAAGAGTTCCAAAATGAAGTACATAATCAACTTGGTAAAAGTATTAAGGCTCTTCGATCAGATCGTGGAGGAGAATACTTAAGCCAAGAATTCAGTGATCATTTGAGAGATTGTGGAATTGTTTCACAACTCACTCCTCCTGGAACACCACAATGGAATGGGGTGTCCAAGAGGAGGAATCGAACTCTATTAGATATGGTTCGATCAATGATGAGTCTCTCAACTCTTCCATTATCCTTTTGGGGATACGCTCTAGAAACGTCTGCGTTTACACTTAATAGGGTTCCGTCAAAATCAGTTGCAAAGACACCACATGAGATGTGGACTGGAAATGTTCCAAATGTGTCTTTCCTGAAGATTTGGGGTTGTGAAGCTTATGTTAAGCGATTAATTACAGATAAGCTCGAACCCAAATCTGATAAGTGCTACTTCGTTGGTTATCCTAAGGAAACCAAGGCATACTACTTTTACAACCAATCCGAGAACAGAGTGTTTGTTGCTCGGAACTGCGTTTTTCTTGAGAGAGAGTTTCTTTCCAAGAGAAACAGTGGGAGTAAAGTACAACTCGAAGAAGTTCGAGAACCGCAGGAAAATGCTCAACCCGTAGAGGAAGAGCAACAGTTGGATCTACAAAGAGTTGTAGACCCAACGCCTGTGGAGCCAGAAATTCGTAGATCTGAAAGGATCCGTCACGAACCCGAGAGATATGGATTTCTCGTAACCAATTGTCATGATTTATTGATCATTGACAGTGACGAGCCCGCGAATTACGAAGAAGCGATGATGAGCCCTGACTCCGAAAAGTGGCTGAAAGCCGCTGAATCCGAAATGGGATCCATGTCACAGAACCAAGTATGGACTTTGGTTGATTTACCCGATGGTGCAAGACCCATTGAGTGTAAATGGATTTTCAAGAAGAAAATTGATTTGGATGGAAATATTCAGATATATAAAGCAAGGCTGGTGGCAAAAGGTTTCAAACAAATTCATGGTATAGACTATGAAGAAACCTATTCACCTGTAGCCATGCTTAAATCCATTCGGATTCTCCTAGCAACAGCTGCTCATTATGATTATGAGATCTGGCAAATGGACGTGAAAACAGCTTTCCTTAATGGAATTCTGGAAGAGGATGTGTACATGACACAGCCCGAAGGTTTCATCGATCCTAATGCTGCTAGGAAAGTATGCAAGCTTCATCGATCCATTTATGGATTGAAGCAAGCATCTCGGAGTTGGAATCTTCGTTTTGATGAAGCAGTCAAAGAGTTTGATTTCATCAGAAGCGAAGAAGAACCATGTGTTTACAAGAAGACTAGTGGGAGCGCTGTTGTATTTCTCGTGTTGTATGTAGATGACATACTTCTTCTCGGAAATGACGTTCCGTTGTTACAGTCTGTTAAGACTTGGCTCGGAAGTTGTTTTTCAATGAAAGACATGGGAGAAGCCGCATATATTCTTGGAATAAGAATCTATAGAGATAGATTAAACAAGTTAATTGGACTGTGTCAAGACACTTATATCGATAAAGTCTTACACAGATTCAGAATGCAAGATTCCAAGAAGGGCTTCATACCAATGTCTTATGGCATAAGTCTCAGCAAGAAGCAGTGTCCTGAGACACCTGCTGAGCGAGAGCGCATGAGTCGGATTCCCTATGCCTCGGCGTTGGGATCCATCATGTATGCCATGCTCTGTACTCGTCCAGATGTTGCTTGTGCTTTAAGCATGACGAGCAGATACCAATCGGATCCAGGTGAAAGTCACTGGACAGCAGTCAAGAATATTCTGAAGTATTTGAGAAATACTAAGGATAAATTCTTGGTGTATGGAGGAAGTGATGAGCTGGTAGTAAGTGGTTACACATACGCAAGTTTCCAGACAGACAAAGATGATTTCCGATCACAATCTGGTTACATCTTCTGCCTGAATGGCGGTGCAGTCAGCTGGAAGAGTTCCAAGCAGGACACTGTAGCAGATTCCACAACAGAAGCTTAGTACCTCGCTGCTTCTGAAGCGGCAAAGGAGGCTGTTTGGATCAAGAAGTTCATCACTGAACTTGGTGTGATTCCTAGTATTTCTGAGCCAGTGGCTTTGTATTGTGACAACAATGGAGCCATTGCGCAAGCAAAGGAACCTAGATCACACCAGAAATCCAAACACATAGAAAGGCGATATCACCTTATCCGTGATATTGTGAATAGAGGAGATGTGAAGATCAGCAGAGTCCCGACGGATGAGAATGTTGCTGATCCACTGACCAAGCCCCTCCCAAGGCCCAAGCATGAGTTTCACACTGCTGTTGTAGGCATTAGATTTCTTAAGATATGATCTTGTTTTCAGTGGGAGTTATATTTGGTGTTTTAGTTATGACATAATGTTCGTAGGACATAATTTGATTATGTTATTTTAATGAAATTGTTTCAGTATTATTTAATTGTGTTATTAAATAAGAGTCCCAAAAGTAATTTATGACATTTTATAGGTCATCAAGTATGTGACTTGATCATGAAACCCTATAATCAATAAATGACATAAATTATAAATGGTCCCTGGTCGAGGTTGTTAAAATGGGAAACTAAAAACCACGTGAGACTAGTATGTGAGGTGACTGATGACTATGTTTCATGGAGTCATTAATAAGCGTATTAAAGTCAATCACATAGATATGTGTTAGAGAACACAGGATCGGACTTGACCCGTTAATGAGAACTCTACAAGATGTTATATGAGTGTCATAAGAGTTTCTCATTACGACTAAAGAGTATAGTCCTTAGACCTGACTTCATCATGTCTTCTCTTATATGGATTGGTTCGTCTTGACTTTGTCAACCGTCAGCCGTAACTGGTGATCATAAAGACACTGATTAGGCGTATGATGAAGTATAAAAGAGACATGGATGGAACAAGATGGGATTTGTACCTCCTATATAACAGGAGTTAAATATCTCTGGGCCTATCGAAGATTTGATACTGGAAATGCGTGGCCGCGCTCAAACGAGCTGATTGTCAGTCGTTTGTTTTTCATCAGTACAAATCGGGATTCGATAAACGTGATCTAGCTTAATAAGGATGACACAGTTCTTGCCTTATGCTAGATTGAGATATGGATACAAAGGGATTAAAAGGGAATAGACGATTCCAGTACAAGTGGGAGATTGTTGGGAATGTCCTGAAATCTATTTGTACTTACTCTGAGAGAAAGTCGTGTTGTCGAGATGAGACAATCATATGACACTGGGTAGTCATAATGCTTTGCTAGAAGCCACTTATGATCAATGAGTTGAGAACTCATTGCTAGTGTTATATGATCCTACAGGGCCACACACCTAAGCAAACTGGACATTGCATAAGAGGATGATCATTAATGTAATGATCGGATGAATGCATATTTGATATGCATTCAATATCGACTTTTCTGGGCGATGTCGATCGATGCACTAAGAGTATCGGTCGACATAGATTGGCCGTATCGATCGACACATAGAGTGTGTCGGTCGACACAACTCGCGGATTAGCAGATTAATTCGGTTTAATCATTAGTTAATCCCGTGACGGTTTAAGTCGACATATATAAGATATATGGTCGACCTAAACTCTTTTCTAACCTAATTCACAGCCACCAGAAACGGAAAAGAAACCACTCTGAGATTAGATCTCAAAAGGCACTAGCATCCCTTCCTGTTCAGCTTGTGTGCATGTGGATACCAGTAGAGGCGCAGCATTTGAGGCGCTATAGATCTCGATTATCTGCAAATAACTTCCGCTGCTAATCACCAGGTAATCTCCAGATCTAATAGATTCAATTACATGAACCTGTAGATCCTAGGCTCGGAATTCAGACTAGGGTTGCTAATCCTGATTAGAACTGCTAGAAATCCCTTCAGTTATCACTGGAGTTTGTGAGGTCTGAGAAGAATCTAGCTGATTCTTTGACGAAAGGCTTGTGTGGACGTATGGTCCTGGACACAGCAAAGGAAATGGGATTGATACCTTTTTCAGGTTAGATCATTTCGGATACCAAACCAAGAGTTTTATTTCTTAGAGCTCATGGTTCAAATTGGTCAAACGAAGGAATGATTGTAATCTGATGATAGTTAAGATCCCTTATAGTTGTCTTTGGAAGGTTGAGATATATGATCTCTTAATGAACTTATTCTCGTATGGGGGTGTGAGGCAACACACACTTGATAAGTCACTTAAGTAAGTGTTTAAGGTATAGGCTGCCTTACTAGATGAGTTGTAGGCTAACTCACTAGGACACTTATGAGGCAGGGTTACAAGAAGGCATGAAATACTTTGTATTTGTTTGCGAAACTCTCAATTTTTACGATAGTGTTGATTCAAGTCATCAAGACATCAACATGTTTTACTTTCATCTTACGTCAGTTTTTAAATCTTTCAATTTTTGAAACATGTGGGGGATTGTTGGGTATGTTTCTTAAATTGGGTTTGGGTCTATAAGCTTATAAGATTGGGCTTTATTAAACACTTTTATTTGGTTAAGTTTAACAAAAACAGACTTATAATAAAACCTGTTTTCATCGTAAAAGAAGAAGTCAAAGATGGTGGCTACTATAGCTCACCTGCTTCCGAGAATTACGAGATCGTGATTTGTTAGAGAGATCGATTCTTACGGCATCATCTCTCTCGATTAGTTAAGCTTTTCGATCTATAAAAGAGTGCATGAGGAGACTTGATCTACACAGAGAAAATTCTCATCTTCTTCCTTCTTTCCTCTATTTCAAAGTTCTGATTTTTCAAGTTGAGAGTTTCATCTTTTCTGAGTTGAGTGCACAATTCAGGAGAGAGCAGAGTTAACCCTGGAGTGAGACGTCTTGGTTATCTTGCACCAGGATTAGGCGGTTTTTCGCTTAAGTGCAGTAGATCAATCTACGGCTCTGCAATTCACTGTTTTACTGTTCTGGTTTTCTGAGTTTCAGGTTTAATTTTCCAACACTTCCTAGATCCCTTCTCACAATCATATCTTCGTTTCAATCCCTTTGTATGAATCCTTAAGAGCAGATTTGAAATTCTCGCAAAATCTTTGGAGTAAGGAGTGGTTGAAGTGATTTGATGCTCTCTAACGATTCTTCTTTTCCTAAACTTGTAGTTTCGTTCTGTAACACGATAACTTCGACCATATGATGCCGTATCCGATGTCATCGAGTGAATATCGACAAGAGTTTTCTGATTTTCTCCGCACACCAACTGCTCAACAATATTTCCCTCAGACGGGATCACCATTTCTTCTGCCACATGCCTTTTCTGTACATCTCCTTTAGCCAATTCAACATATATCTGCAAATCCAGCCCAGGCTCCAACAGATCGACCGTATCAGGTGTTGTTTGCTTCACCGGTTGTTCAACGATGATCTCCATAGGTAGATTCCTTTCTTAGTCAACCGGTGTCTCCTGTGTGACCACGAAACCAACAGACAGAGTGACAAACCCACTGAAAATGTTTTCGCCATTTCCGCCATGAACTGGAGCTCGCGCCGTCGATATCAGGTACTCCTTGATCCACAGCGCCGTCTTCTCCAACCGATCCAGACGTTGCTCCAACGACTTGAATTCTGCTGCGTCAGATTTGGCCCCTAAACCCACACCCACTGGTGAAAGAGCCATAATGCTCTCAAAGAATAGATCTGAGTCTATCTATAACCAGAAATGGGGGAAGAGAGGCCGGTGACCTCAGAAGAAGAAGGTGAGAGAGGAAGAAGAAGATAAAGATCATATAGATTTCTTGTTAAAATGTTTGATAATATTTTACAGAGAAAACCGATGCTTAATACACTAAGAAAGCAATATCGTAAATATAGAACTTGGGCTTCAATTTGTAAACTCTTCTGCAATTAACAAACCCCAATACAGGCCCAATCTGTGATCGTATCAAAAGGAGTATTAGCTCGTTCGGCCGGAAGGTCTTGTTCTGTTCCATAACCACCAAGTTCGATGTAATGTCATAAATTTTGCCATCTTTGTAGTCGAAAGTAATTTTATAGTCTTCACCTCCGCTTATGCTTTGTCTAGTCTTTTAAATCGATTTTTTGTCGTTTCTAATGTCAAAATCAAGCAGAGAAACGAAATTAAAGAAGAGATTGAGCTGAATTAGAGTATAGAAAAAGAGTAAAAGCGTTTCTTGTCTACAGATAATGTTCAGTGAACATTTACATTTCTCTTAGCATGAGGTGGTTTAGGCGCGGAGTTGAGTTTTTACATGGAGGACAGAAATTTTGGTGTAAATCGGAGGTGCAAACAGATTCGTTGATGGACGGGGAAGGACAGAAAAAGCTAGAATCTGTGCGAAATCGATTTCAAGAATCAAGCACAACAATGGGCATCGGTGAGATTCCTGTATTTCCCGAAGTTGAATTGAGGTACTAGATTTCTTGGATGGAACTGTACTTTACTCGGAAGCAACTTACGAATTTGGAGAAATTACATATGGCTCATGAATTTGGAGAAATTACATATGGCTCATGGATTTATTGTGGGTGAAGCTGAATGGTACATCAATGAAATCAATTCATGTATGCCTGTTCGAAGTTGGAAAGAGATAAAGGAAACATTGCTTTTGAAGTTTGGGGCAGAGGATGATCCAGAGAAGATTTTGTTGAAAGCTTATCAAGATAAGTGCCACGATTATCTCATGAATGGTGGTCTATGGCAGCGACATTGTCAATCTGCAAAAACTCAGAAGGTTTCAAGTGATGAAATTAGTGAGACATCATTAACCGTAAGAGAGGAATTGGAGCTTGTGACCAGTGACTTACAAGCGATCGAACCTTCTGAGCTTCCGCAAAATCATTGTCAGGTATTACTCTTGAACATCAAACAACACCGGAAAGATTCTCAGTTAGATTATCGATCTGGTATTATGAATGTTGCAAATGATGATATGATTCAACAAAGCAAGCTGCTGAAGTTAGATGGAACAAATCAGAACGACATGATTGTGAAACCAGATTCAGTGCGGATAAATGCATCAAGGGATCAAGTCCAGTCACAATCTGAATTTGTGTTGGCCGGGTTATGTTCTCATTTAGGAAGAGATGATCTATTTTTTCAGAAAAGAGAAGGAATTTTCAGGTTACCTGTTGAGAAGAAGGTTGAATTGGCTCTAAAATTAAATTGTGTTACCTCGACACCAATTGCATCCCAAATGTTCGAGAGAATGCTCAGTAGAAGTTTCAGAGTGCAATAGAGGAGGAAGATGAGGTTATCTCCTAAATCTTGGAGATTCAATTTCAAACATAGGAAGCACATAAAGGACATTAGGAAGTTTCTGCAGAATTTCAGAACCATGACACAACTTCCTCTTGTTGATATCAATTTATACTTGAAGCACAAATGGAGAAGTAACCAGATAAAAGCAGTTTCATGATTATCTTTTGATAATGCATCACTTCTCTTGTGGCTTAAGAATAATTGCGAGAAACTGCAGTTAGTATCACCTATTGTCTTGGTTGTTCTGGTTCAATTTCTGTTCAGCCAGAATGTAGAGGATATGGCGGGTGGTTATGGGTTATGGACAGTGAGGACGATGCTGAAACGGAACTTCACATTTGGCAAATCAAACATCTGCAGAATAGTAGTTTGCAACAGGGGTTGTTACTAGTGCTGAGTGAAGATAAAAATTGTCAGTTCCTTATGCATAAGAGGGTGGAAGACTCAGTGCTGGACATAATGAGCAGGAAAATCATTGACGGAGGTTTGAAACAGAATATGAATATTATTGGGGAGTTCAAACTGAAGCACAAATGGAGATACAAGCTCATACATCCTTTTTTTTAGTTGAAATTGTTTTTGAACAGTGTAATGATCACTATGGGTATTGCAATCTGCTGAGATTACATGGACAAGGTGTTGGTTGTGCAAATGTGGTTTTGTTTCAAGTGGCAAACGCACAGATCTTCTCATGAGAGTTCTGCCCTTATTCTCCTCAGATTAAGCTTGAGGGCAAGCTTATTTTCAAGGGTGGGAGTATGCAAGGGAATACTTACTAGCTGTTTAGTAATGGAGGTGCTGATTTGGTTGTCTTCAACAGCAATCATATTTCAACAGTTTACACATGAGCATTCAAGGTGGCCATGTTCTGAATAAGAGGAAAGGAAGCTTATGTTTCAATCAAGAGTCTCAACAGTTCTGATACATCAATTGTTGGAAGGAAGAAGAATCATGTTATTGATGGGTATCAAGAGGCTACAATTGCTGATACACTATAAGTAACATTGGGCAAAAGGTTACAAATCTAGAATGTTCAAGTATAAAGAAAGGTTGTTTGAAATCATGGATGAGGGACAAAGGTGAATCTGAAAGTAAAATGGTGTCACAGCCAGCAGCACATGAAGTGGAGTGTTATTATAACAAAAAAAAGAGATATAAAGTTCTCAGTTGGTGTAATGTTGCTGAACAAGATGCCTTAGCTCATGGTGGACTGCAACTTCAAGTGATTCTTCAAATTATAAGCTTGAGGGCAAGCTTATTTTCGAGGGGAAAGAGTTGATAGACCTCAAAGGCTGACGTGGCTGAGTCAGATGAAGCAGTTGATCGTGAAGTTGAAGATGTTATGCCATCTCAGCAAGACTGAAGTCAACGGGTGGAGTTGACTGAGTGAGGATGAGTTAGTATATAAATAAGAAGAGGTGAGATGAGAGCTCTCCATGCTTGTTTGTTGTAATCAGATTGACGAGATGAGTCAATGGTTAACAGTCGCCATGAGACTGACAATTGATTTGCATTCGCTATGAGAGTGTGGATCAATTGTACTTACAAGCTGTAATTCATCTTCTATATTCAATATACACGATCCTCTGATTTACAAGAGTTATAGACAGCTAAAGTCTATCACTAACCTATTTTTAGTATGCAGATTAGACCTGATGAAGCTGTTGGGGTGATCGGTCCTTCTGGTACTGGAAAATCAACAATTTTAAAGATCATGGCCGGTCTTCAGATTATGGACTGTCTCTGATGCTTTATCTGCAGGGAGAGGTTTATATCCGAGGAAAAAAACGAGCTGGTCTGATAAGTGATGAGGAAATATCAGGACTTCGTATTGGCTTGGTAAGTGCTGTTCTTAGATATAATTTGTAACGCCCCGTCCGCCCCTACCGGTGAGTCACCCATCCCTCTTTCGGGCTCGTGGGTCCCACCCCTGTCCGACGGTCGGTGCGTTATTTTTCGTAGGCCCAACCGATTAATTTACTGACCCTACAATCACCCCCTGACCTTTTTCCATGTGTTTTGTCCTCACACACATGCTACCACGAGTCACTTCCCGGAAGGTCACCCATCCTGGGACTACTCCAGCCCAAGCACGCTTAACTCTGGAGTTCTTTCAGGAAAGTGACCGGAAAAGGTAAGTGCACTTGGTGACATAGGTAGCCAAATCAATTCATTTAAGCCTCTCCGCATATACCACAAACCGGGATGTTACAATTCACCCACTCTCACAGAGCGCAACGCCCTCGTTGCGCACCAGGATCGTTATCCTTGATGGTGTGAGCCCTCACTGACTCCACACGCATCATCGGATTCGGCTCTGATACCACTTGTAACGCCCCGTCCGCCCCTACCGGTGAGTCACCCATCCCTCTTTCGGGCTCGTGGGCCCCACCCCTGTCCGACGGTCGGTGCGTTATTTTTCGTAGGCCCAACCGATTAATTTACTGACCCTACAATCACCCCCTGACCTTTTGCCATGTGTTTTATCCTCACACACATGCTACCACGAGTCACTTCCCGGAAGGTCACCCATCCTGGGACTACTCCAGCCCAAGCACGCTTAACTCTGGAGTTCTTTCAGGAAAGTGACCGGAAAAAGTAAGTGCACTTGGTGATATAGGTAGCCAAATCAATTCATTTAAGCCTCTCCGCATATACCACAAACCGGGATGTTACATAATTCCTCATGAATCGTGCATTTTTGGTTTGGAGTTTGTCAATTACTTTTTTTCTCTATCATACAGGTATTTGAAAGTGCTGCTCTCTTTGATTCTCTAACAGTTCGTGAAAATGTTGGTTTTTTACTGTAAGATGTTATTCTCTATGACCTCATTTCTAGCCAAATGGTGGCTGATACTCTTTTGTTTTCGGTCATATTGTTTCATCTTTTCCATGTTAACTAATTTCAGTTATGAAAGATAAAAAAATGTCCAAGAATCAAATATCTGAGCTTGTGACACAAACTTTGGCTGCTGTTGGTTTGAAGGTATCCTAATTATTATGTCAGTTATCAAAGTTTGTTTCAAATGGGTGATTGTTTACTCCAGCGTACACCAGGTTCTATGCTTTTTAAAAATCCAGTTCAATATCTGTGCTTATTATTGGTTTTTCTCCGAACAAGATCAGGGGGTTGAGAATCGATTACCTTCTGAGCTATCTGGTGGGATGAAGAAAAGGGTTGCTTTAGCTCGTTCTCTAATTTTCGATGCAAGAAAAGAGGTCATAGAGCCAGAGGCAGGTAGTCTGAAGATTGAGCTCGTGAATGTGTTTCTTCTTTAGAGGCTAGCTCCTGCATCTGTATAATTCTAGATGAAACTTAACTCATCATTGTTGCACATCATACGCTGTCTTTTCTCTTAGGTGCTCTTGTATGATGAACCAACTGCTGGACTTGATCCAATTGCATCAACTGTTGTTGAAGATCTTAGACGATCTGTAGATATGATGGACGAGGATGCATTTGGAAAACCTGGAAAAATCGCCTCTTATCTTGTTGTTACCCATCAGTATAGCACCATTCAACGCGCTGTAGACAGGTTCCATATTCTTGAATGGCTTTGTAGCTTTTGCTTCATTCCTTGAGAAGTTTTGTTTCTTCTATTCAGGTTATTGTTTCTTTATGAGGGAAAGATGGTTTGGCAAGGAATGACACATGAGTTTACAACCTCTACGAATCCAATAGTTCAGCAGGTCCCTCTTTTAACATGTTTACATCTGACTCAACAAGAATGCACATCAATTGCAGTTTGAATCATTCATTTTTTGTTGTTGTATCTTTCAGTTTGCTACAGGCAGCCTCGACGGACCAATCAAATACTAGAGGACACAAACCGAGACAAGAAGTGGCGATACTTTGTCTTGATTCTAAAGAAGCCGGTTCACAAGATTTTTCAATTCTAGGCTTACTTGTAGACACTCTTTTGTGAAAGCATTGTAAGTTGAGATTTCTTGTTTAAGTAAAAGTGTAATGCATAGATGAGAATTGGGTTATATTCTTTTAAGATTTAAAAGAAACTGTCTAGAACAAAGAAATGGTTCACAAGATTCTTACAATTCTTCCAAAACAAAGCTTTTACGCTACTTGTAAAATGCAGAGATGACAACCGAGTTGACTTGCATTCTCAGATATGCACAAACAAAGATTTGATTTTTCAACTACCCAACTTGAAAGCATCAACAAAGAGACCCAGACAGACACCAGCTTTCCAGAAATTCATTAAAACAACAAAAGACTGCAACTTGCCAGAAAACATTGAAGAAGATGGCTTCTTATACATAAGCATACCGATTCCTTCGATCGCAGCCACAACGATTCCTGCAACAAGCACGTCCCAATCACCGGTTTGGCCAAGAATCGTAGCCAATGCATTAGCAGTGTAGAAACCAAGAAGCAGTAAGAATATCTTCATGGGGAAGTTTTTCCTTGCAGAGTTTATCTTCACAAGCAACTGTTTGCCTAACGCAATCGCAATTCTTCCTAATCTGGTGCTACCTAGACCTGTTCTGTCTCCATTTATCTCTTGTCCTCCTGCTTTATCCCCAGGAACAGAAGAACCTGTGTCTAACGCAAACGTTACTCTTTGAATTGGCCTTCGAGTCTGAAAACTATTGAGAAAATTATCAATTACGAAACCAAAAGCAAAAACCCTTCCCCCCCCCCCCCCCCCCCCCCCCCCCCCCCAAAATCAAAATGCTACCTTTTCATGGGATTGATCCACGAAGCTTTTCTTCTGTGGAACACATTTGTCATAAAGGATCGACCTTTATCAATTCCGAAGACTGATAACGTTGATAGTAAGGTGCGTGAAGCTTGAATTTGACATGCCATGAGAACAAGAACCTTGCTGAGATTTAAGGGTTTTATTTACGTCACAGCGATTAAGTAGACGCAAAGAAACTTATGAGATCATATCCAGAAGAGATTTGAAAGTAACCGATTGGTTTTAAGCAAGAACCTTGATTGGATAGATGGAATCAATGGATAGGATGAGGAAGATTTTAGAGAGACGCGGGGTAGTGATGAACGACAATGACGAAAGGTGTTGTAAGCTTTTTTTAGTTTTGATCCACTTAGAATTTTTTTTTTGGGATCAAATCCACTTAGAATTTTTATGTTACTCCTACAAGGCCTGTCCATTTTGGGAGACATAATCTCATATGCCTCTATATCTTTATCAACAATCTAAAATGCTCCTGTTATATTTTTAATGTCGAAATGATAATTTTACCTTTAATGAGTGGTTGTAAGAGTTAAATGTAATTAAATCAGATAGTGGTTGTCGAAAAGCACGATAGCTCAGTGGTGAGAGCTTCACACACGTATATGTGTGCGACGCGCGCCCAGGGTTCGAATTCCTTGAGCGTGGTAATACCTGGTATTACCGGGTTTTACCAGGTATTACCCAGTATTACCAATTTGGTATTACCGGGTAATACCGAGTAATACCCGGTAATACTGTTAGTAAGTGGAGGTAATACTGGATAATACCGAGTAATACCGGTAATACTAGTACTACTACAAGTGGAGATCGAGATCAAGTACATTGAATTTTCATTTCAAAAAGCTAAAGGGTATTTTTGTCTTTTCATTAAAAGGAGGGGCATTACAGATTAGTGAGGGGTATAGTGGATTAATTTCTGATAGATAGGGACATACGAGACAATGTTTGAGATGGGGTAATGTGAATGATGGATAATTTGGATAATAATTATATTATTGAAGTATTTTCAATAAAATCCAGGTGACATAACAAACAAGTTAGTGGCCTAGTGGTCAAATGGTTAAAGCTCTACACCGTTAGTTATTGGGTTCGAATTCTCGAAGGCGCAAGTTTTACAAGATTAATGAAGACAAGTTTATAAAGAAATTTTCAAAGCGGTGGAGTTTTACAAAGATTAATAAACTTGTAATTGTTCTTACTAGTAAGCTTATTACCTCCGCTCACACGCCGGAGTCTACTCACTTCCACATTTGTTGTTTTTAATATATATATATATATATATATATATATATATATATATATATATATATATATATATAAATTTAAAATATTTCTTCTACATTTATTGGCCGCCTTTCTTATTTTTTTTTTAAATTTATTATTATTTTTTTTGTCTGAAGATTTTATATATTGAAACAAACATCAAAACCAAGTTTTTACAAGCATTGCCGAATCTACCAGAAGCTAACGATCGAAACTAAAATGAAGAAACTAAGGCCAAAAGAGGGAAACCAATATCCTAGTGTTTGAGGAAATCTGAAGCCGGAAGGATCGAGATCCTCCAGAAACAAAGCCCTTTAAATAAATACATCAGAAATAAACACTCTGGATAACGGATTAGCAGAAGAGCTAGCAAACGCGAGACCACTAACAACCTTAGACAAAACAATGAGAACTACCGATAACAGAAGAAATATTAATTTCATTTATATATCATAATTTTTTTATTGGATATGTATTAAAGATTTAGTTATTTGTTTTTCTTCCTTATAATTACTTTTGGATACTAAGTTTTATAAATATGAATATATATATATATATATATATATATATATATATATATATAATATTAAAATCAAAGTTCAACTGATTAAACTGGTCCTACTAGCCTACCAAATTGATATCAATCTTGTTTTCAAAATCGGTCTTTTTAGTTATTCATGCATTCTTTTGTATATGTGTGGTGGTCTTCACTAATATAACAATTTAAAACTTGTTTCTATTTTTCCTCATTAGTATTGATACTTATTTTCTTCTCATATTTTTGTATTCATATTTATATTTCGTTCTTCTAATATCATATTTGTAACGCTCCGTCCGCCTCTACCGGTGAGTCACCCATCTCTCTATCGGGCTCGTGGGCCCCACTTTTGTCCGACGGCCGGTGCGTTATTTTTCGTAGGCCCAACCGATTAATTTACTAACCCTATAATCATCCCATGACCTTTTTCCATGTGTTTTGTCCTCACACACATGCTACCACGAGTCACTTCCCGGAAGGTCACCCATCGTAGGACTACTCCAGCCCAAGCACGCTTAACTCTGGAGTTCTTTCAGGCAAGTGACCGGAAAAAGGTAAATGCACTTGGTGACATAGGTAGCCAAATTAATTCATTTAAGCCTTTCCATATATACCACAAACCGGGATGTTACAATTCACCCACTCTCACAGAGCGCAAAGCCCTCGTTGCGCACCAGGATCGTTGCATCCTCGGATTCGGCTCTGATACCACTTTGTAACGCCCTGTCCGCCCCTACCGGTGAGTCACCCATCCCTCTATCGGGCTTGTGGGCCCCACCCCTGTCCGACGGTCGGTGCGTTATTTTTCGTAGGCCCAACCGATTAATTTACTGACCCTATAATCACCCCATGACCTTTTCTCATGTGTTTTGTCCTCACACACATGCTACCACGAATCACTTTCCGGAAAGTCACCCATCATGGGACTACTCCAGTCCAAGCACGCTTAACTCTGGAGTTTTTTCAGGCAAGTGACCGAAAAAGGTAAATGCACTTGGTGACATAGGTAGCCAAATTAATTCATTTAAGTTTTTCCATATATACCACAAACCGGGATGTTACAATACTAATCATTTAATTTTTCTTTAGTATATTTCAATGTTTCATGTTTTTCGTTATGGTCCATCTTTAACTTTTGATACTATTTTTTTTTTTTGTCAACCGAAATTATCATTCACGGGCCGCGTTACAAAATACAAGTGGGCTAAGGCCCAAGAAAAGTCGAAATTATCAGAGCAAACGAGTGGACAGATAAGGTCGAACACGCCACGTGGCAGAACAAGCGCAACAATGGCATGCAACACGCGTCGCTCGTCGAACAAACCGCCGGAAGAAATCGGACGAACGGGAGGAAAACGACGTCAGACTCGCCGGACCGATTCACCGTCCCTGTCGAAGACCACTTGCTGATCAGTGCTTCCCAGAACCACCACCTTACTCACCTGCATCCAAAAAAGAACAACCACGGATCATCACCGGAGACCACCGAGGCATGGAGGCGCCGTCGCCGTAGGTACAGAAGACCTAACAATCGCCGCTAAAAGCGTTTCCTCAAACGCAGCAGCACGACCGCGATATTAATCCAAACGATCGGAAGAGCCGAAGACGAGCAGAGGACAACCAGAGAGGAGATGGCGAGATGAGAGAGGAGAAGACCGATCATGGCGAAGAAACCGGGAGAACCCAGCGAAATCCGAGAAATCGGAGAGGATAGCAGCCATATAAAGCGATTTCGGAGAGTATTAGAGAAAAACAAGAAAAAACACACCAAAAACTAGCCCGGACGAGATAGAACTCGCCGGAACACAAATCGGGAAACGAAACCCGAATTTATTCAACCAACAAAAATCAACAAAGCTCGCTATTCGAGCAACATGGAAAGAAAATTTACAGAAAAACGAGATTCCGGGACACCGGAAATCCCCCACGACGTCGCTCTCTCTCTCTGAAGGATACGAGAGAGAGAAGAGAGAGAAGGCAACTTTTGATACTATAATATATTGCAAAGTAACATATGTTTTTTTTATATTTTGTTTTAATAGTATTTGTGCATTATGGCTATTTGTTTTATTATTGAAATTTACATATTAAATGTATTTACAATTTGATATGATGTTGAAAACAATATGATGAAACTGTAATGAACGATTCTTTTTAATTGACTAATTTGGTTGTTCTAAATTTTAAAAATTATTTATGTATGTGGCTGAAAACATTCAGCATAAATATACAATTTTTTTGCAACATATATTTTAACTTTTCATTTAAAACAATTTTAATATAACTGTTTATATATGTTCCTCAAATAGTTTTTAGTCAAGAAATCTTTTATTCATAACAGATAAATTTTATTGAATTAGAGTGTATTGACGAACAAACAAAGAAGGCTGCATAAATTTATATGATCATTTAATCTTAAGATGTGATAGTGATTTAACCAAAAAAAATACTACATTTGTAGAGAATACTTGAGACAAAATTTTAGACGTAAACAATGATAATGCTGTTCACAACAGCAAACCTGTAGTTGCAGAATTGCTAAAGAACAACATTAGATTATGAAAACGCAAAAGTAAAACACAAACTCGACTAAAAGAAGAGGTATTTTGGTAATGTCACATGGAAAGAGGAGAAACACGTAACACAGTAACTAAGGGACATGTGTTCTTATGGTAAGGAATTAGATTCTGTTTTGTTAAAAATGGGGAACGCTATGCAAAAGAGGAAGATGTAATCACACTTTTAGTGGAGCCGTGAGGGGAACTGAACATCGTTTTATTTCTCATACTCTGAGAACAATCTCGTCACCATCATCTTGTCCACCAAAATGAGGCTTGCAACACCATAAATATTTTGTGGAAAACGGTAATTAAAGTTTAGAGTTCTTACTTTGAAGGAGCTTGTAAATTAATCAAAGACACCAAAAAGTATTATTCCCGCAAGTTAGTATTGTTAAAGGTGAAGATTGGAAACATGTATCAGTTTATTATAAAATTTTATGACAAAGGCATTAGAGACTATTGTTGCAGGAAGATCAGATTTTACAACTTTACATTCCACACCTTCAGGCTTCACCTAATATCAAAAAAACTAAGCACTTCATTTTTCTCATTAGATCCTCTAAAATTAACAATCACATTTGGTTAGAGATTCGATAAGGAGAAGGATTATAAATCTTACTTGTGTTATGTACTTAGGTAGGATCGATAGCCAGACTAAATTGGTTACATCCAAGCCAAACACCAACAGATCAGATAGACTGTGAGCTACACAATTACAGAACCCACCAAACAAGTAAAAAAGATTTTCAAGAACAAAACACGAAAGAAATATCTTTTATTCTTGACCTCGAATTACATTTTATTTTTGAAAATACATAGAGGAACCCGAACCAGGCGCAGCGTAAAATTGCTCGAACCCAACCAAACCGGAGCTAAGAGAAATTACCTGCTAAGCATGAGCGATACCGGAAACAACACAATTGAAGAGAACGACCAAGAGGGAAGTGCCTCTGACGTCGATGGGCAAGCGGCAAGCGGTTGAGTCCAAGCTTACTATAGTTCTTCCCGAAGTCAGGATTTTTTAAAATTATCGAAAGCAAAATGTCTATAATTGTGCTTTCTGATAGACTTTGCTAATTCGTAACTCTTTATTGAAGATAGAAATGCGAATTACACAGAAGCAGATCAAGATCTCATGGCAATCTTGACTGATGATCTCATGGCGATCATCACAAGCTCATGGCGCTTGCTATACATTCAACATAAATCGCATGCCTTTCATCTTCAGTCGAGCTTGATTCTTATACTTCACTTCTCAGCTCCATTATTTCCTCCACGTCAGCTTGCCACGCCAGTAGACGATAGACGATGTTTATCAATACTCCCTCCAACAACAACAAGCTTGCCCACAAGCTTAGAAGGAAAGAATTTGTTGTTGCATATGTGATGAATCAAGATCCATCTTATCCATACTGTTGGGAATGTCCTGAAATCTACTGTACTATCTCTAGAAAGTATGATAAGTGTCGAGATCAGACATAAGTCATAAATACTGGGTGATCATGATGACTTGCTAGAGCCCGCTCATGATCTATAAGTTTAGGACTTATTACCAGTATTGTATGATCCCTAAGGGTCACACACCATAGCTAACGGGAAAGTTAAAATGGAATTAATACGGTAAGATGCAAGGCATTCACTGTATTTGTACAGAGAATTGGGCCAGACAAAATACAGTTATTTTGTCTGATTTGGGTCTTGGGCCCAAAAGCCTAATAGGCCATTAGTTTAATAACTTGGGCCCATATAAGGAAGAGGGAGGCGCAGCCTAGGGTAACAACACACCCCATCTGCGATTTTTAGCCTTAGCCGTCCTCTCTCTCTCTGTTGATTCCAACTTGGTCTAGCAGCCTGATCCAGTAGCTTGTAAGAGTGTGGATACCTAGGAGGAGCCGGTTATCATCAGCTCTCTGTGATCTCTTCATTCCTTTGATCAATCCGCTGCAATCATAAGGTAATGAATCTGATCTGTTTATGATTCAACTGCAAATCACCTAGATCCTAGTTGATTATGTGCTAGGTTGTAACCTGATAATTACACCAATGAACACACATAATCCTTCAGTGGTATCAGAGCCTAGGTCGTTAGGTTTTTGCTTTTTGGATCATACTAGGTTGTTTATTAGTTTGTGAAGGATTGTTTAGTGTTTGTCCTGGTTTAATTCTGTCAGATTAAACTCTACTAAACATATTGGATCTAGGTTCTCTTGCAGAATCATTAGGGGATCTCGAAATACCTTGTTATGCAGCGGAAGAATCAGGTATGAGTCAGAGATCAGCAGAACCACCAAGAGGTTGTTCCTCCAAAGGCTCACACACGCACACTAACAGGAAGAAAGGCTGCTAGACCAGAGAGAGGGAGGCGCAGAGAGAGAGGAGAGGCGCAGAGAGAGTTTAGAGAAAGAGAGCTAGGTTTAGTTTTAGTTATAAAACTCTTTTCTAGTTCTGTTGGGCTTTTGGGCCCAAATCCCAATCTGATTAAATCCCCCTTTATTCTCTCTAAGTACAGTAAATGCCTGGCACTTTTACCGTACTTCTGCTAAACCATTCCCTTATAGTTTTCCTGTTAGCTTAGGCGTGTGACCTATATGGGATCATATAATAAAGGTAATAAATCCAAGACTTACAGATCATGAGCGGACTCTAGCAAGCCATCATGACCCCCAGTATTATATGACTTATGTCTGATCATTGACATACTCTTACTTTCTAGAGACAGTACAGAGATTACTGGACATAATTCCAACAATCTCCCACTTGTACTGGAATCTCTGTATTCATATTCCTTTTGTCTCAATATCTCGATTAGTCATAAGGCAAGATGAGTGTCATCCTTATAAAGCCTAATCATGTTCATCGGACTCTGATTTGATACTGACAATCCAAACGACTTGGGACAGTCCGTTTGAGCATGGCCATGCATTTTCCAGTATTCAAATCTCCGATTGGCCTAGAGATATTCACTCCATTTATATTGGAGGGACAAATCCCGTCTTGTTCCATCACTGTAAACTACTCATTTCATAATACACCCAAACAAGGTCCTTATAACTATCGCTTAACGACAGCGCTAGACAATGATCAAAGCGCATCAGTTCATGTGCAGTCACATGCATGCGAACTCAGGTCTAAGGACTATACTCTATAGTCGTAGTAAGAATCTCTTATGACACAGATATAAATATCCTGAAGAGTTCTTATAAGCGGGTCATGTCCGGTCGTATGTACCCCAACATACACCTATGTACTGACTTTGATGCCGTGCATCCATGACATCCTGAGACTTTGTCATAAGTCACATACCAATCTAGTCTCACGCGGTTGTTGGTGTTCCAATTTCAACAACCTTCGACTAGGGACAAGATGATATAAGCCATCTATCAAATATAGGGTCTCATGATCAAGCTAAATGACTTCGATGACTCAAGATCAAGTCACTTACTTCGATGACCTATAAAATGGTTTATATCATTTTGGAACGATTATTTCATCACAGTTAAAATAATCTTGAAATAATAATTTTATTAAACATCTTAAAATGTTTTACAAGAACATATCAATAACTAAATAAAGTCCTCAAACTCCCACTCAAATTTAGATTACATTTCAATGTCTCTAATGCCTACAGCTTCAGTCAGATACTCGAGATTAGGCCTTGGGAGTGGCTTTGTCAATGGATCAGCGACATTATCATCTGTCGGAACTCGGCTGATCTTGACTTCCTTTCTATTAATGATATCACGTATCAAGTGAAATCTTCTTAGTATATGCTTGGATTTCTGGTGTGATCTTGGTTCCTTTGCCTGAGCTATAGCACCATTGTTATCACAAAACAGTGCCATAGGCTCAGCTGCATTCGGTATCACGCCTAGTTCAATAATGAACTTTCGTATCCAAACAGCTTCCTTCGCTGCTTCTGAGGCGGCGACATATTCAGCTTCTGTAGTGGAATCAGCAACGGTGTCTTTCTTGGAGCTTCTCCAACTAATTGCACCGCCATTCAGACAAAAGATATAACCGGACTGTGACCGGAAATCATCTTGGTCTGTCTGGAAACTTGCGTCCGTGAATCCACTGACTTCAAGCACATCACTTCCACCGTACACCAAGAAATTATCCTTAGTATGTCTTAGATACTTCAGGATATTCTTGACGGCAATCCAGTGGTTTTCACCTGGATTTGACTGGTATCTACTCGTCATGCTCAATGCATAAGCAACATCAGGACGAGTACAGATCATGGCATACATGACAGATCCTCTTGCAAATGCATAAGGAATATTCTTCATGCGCTCAAGCTCAGCAGCCGTCGTTGGGCTCTGCTTCTTGCTTAGCGTTGTGCCATGTACCATTGGTGTGAAGCCCTTCTTGGAATCTGCCATGCTGAATCTATGAAGGACTTTGTCAATGTATGAATCTTGACACAAGCCTATCAGCCTTTTAGATCTATCCCGGTAGATCCGGATTCCAAGAACGTATGCGGCTTCACCCATGTCTTTCATGGAAAAACAACTTCCAAGCCAGTCCTTTACCGACCGCAGCATTGGTACGTCGTTTCCGAGAAGCAGTATGTCATCGACATACAGAATAAGAAATACTATCTTGCTCCCACTAGTCTTCTTATACACGCATTGTTCTTCTTCGTTTCTGATGAAGTCAAATTGCTTGATCGCTTCATCAATACGAAGATTCCAGCTCCTCGATGCTTGCTTCAATCCATAAATGGATTTATGAAGCTTGCATACTTTCCCAGCATTCTTTGGATCTATGTAACCGTCAGGTTGTGTCATATACACATCCTCTTCCAGAATTCCATTCAGGAAGGCGGTTTTCACGTCCATCTGCCAAATTTCATAATCATGAAAAGCTGCAGTTGCTAGTAGAATCCGAATAGATTTCATCATAGCCACTGGGGAATAGGTTTCATCATAATCCACACCGTGAACTTGCCTGAAACCTTTTGCCACCAACCTGGCTTTATAAATCTGGACATTTCCATCCACGTCAATCTTCTTCTTGAAGATCCATTTGCACTCGATGGCTTTTACACCAGCGGGTAAGTCAACCAACGAAAACACTTGGTTGACCGACATGGAGTCCATTTCGGAATCAGTGGCCTTACGCCACTTAGAGGAATCTGGGCCCATCATGGCTTGATTGAAGTTCGATGGTTCATCACCATCAATGATCAGAAGATCATGACAGTTAGTCACGAGGAATCCTTGATATCTCTCGGGTTCGTGACGGATCCTCCCGGATCTTCGAACTTCAGGTACCACAGGTTCAGGCTCTACAATTTCTTGTAGGTCCTCCTGCTGCTCTTCCTCATTAGGTTGAGCAGTATCCTGTTCATCTTGAATTTCTTCAAGCAGTACCTTACTCCCACTGTTTTTCTTAGAGAGAAACTCCCTTTCAAGAAAATTACAATCCCGGACAACAAAAATCTTGTTCTCGGATCGTAGGTAGAAGTAATAAGCCTTGGTCTCCTTCGGATAACCAATGAAGTAGCATTTATCAGACTTTGGTGTAAGCTTGTCAGAGATTAATCTCTTGACATAGGCTTCACAACCCCAAATTCTAAGATAAGACAGCACTGGAGTTTCTCCAGTCCATAATTCATATGGTGTCTTAGCTACTGCTTTTGATGGCGCTCTATTTAGAGTGAACACTGCTGTTAGCAGAGCATATCCCCAAAGGGATATTGGAAGGTCTGTGTGACTCATCATAGACCGAACCATATCCAATAAGGTCCGATTCCTCCTCTCAGACACACCATTCCATTGAGGTGTTCCAGGAGGAGTGAGTTGGGAAACTATCCCACACTCTTTCAGATGATCACTGAACTCTTGGCTCAAGTATTCTCCTCCTCGGTCGGACCGAAGAGCTTTAATGCTTTTGCCAAGTTGGTTCTGTACTTCATTTTGGAATTCTCTGAATCTCTCAAACGATTCAGACTTATGTTTCATTAAATAAACATATCCATACCTGCTGAAATCATCAGTGAAGGTAATGAAGTACTGATAGTTTCCTCTTGCATTTGTGGACATTGGGCCACACACATCAGTGTGTATCAGGCCCAATAAGTCACTGGCCCTCTCGTTGGGTTTATTAAAGGGGGCCCGCGTCATTTTGCCCATCAGGCAGGATTCGCATTTCTCACATGACTCAAAGTCAAATGAGCCAAGAAGTCCATTCGAATGGAGCCTCTTAATGCGTTTCTCACTGATGTGCCCTAAACGACAATGCCATAGAAACGTTCGGTTCTCCTCATTAGGTTTGAACCGTTTGGTATTAATGTTATAAATTGGTGCGGATTGATCAAGTATGTAAAGCCCATTCGTAAGAGGGGCACAACCATAGAACAAATTATTGCGATTGAAGGAACATAATTTATTCTTAACTGAAAAATCATAACCTTCCAAATCCAACAAAGAAACTGAAATAATATTTCTGCTTATCGCAGGTACAAAATAGCAGTTATTAAGTTCTAAAACCAATCCCGAAGGTAAAGACAACAAGTATGTGCCTACAGCTAGTGCAGGAACTTTCGCTCCATTCCCAACTTGTAGCTCCACTTGTCCTTGATCAGCCTCCTACTGTTGCTGAGTGCCTGCATATTAGTACAAATATGAGCCCCACAACCAGTATCCATAACCCATGAGGTATTATCAGAAGTAGTTATTAACTTCTATAACAAAATACCTGATGAAGAAGTCTCCAGAGTCTTCTTCTTCAATTCCTTTAGACCTTCCAGGAATTTCTTACATTCTCTCCTCCAATGCCCTGGTTCTTTGCAGAACCTGCAGATGTCAGTAGGCCCAGCCTTGGACTTGGGCTTGGGCTTTGACGTGTCCTTGTCCGAGACTTGAACAGCCTTAGCCTTTCCCTTGTCCTTGGCAGAGGATTTCTTAAAGCCCTTTCCCTTTTGCACCATAAGCACGTTGGGGTCCTTGGCTTTCCTCAAGTTGGGCTCTGCAGTCTTGAGCATTCCGTGAAGCTCAGGCAATGTCTTACTCAAGCCATGCATATTGAAGTTCAGGATGAACTGATCATAGCTTGCAGGTAAAGACTGCAGAACGATGTCGCAGGCAAGTTCCTGGCTGATAGGGCAGTCGAGTTTCTGAAGATGATCGAGATAACCCATCATCTTCAAGACATGAGGACTCACTGCCGCACTTGCAGCCATTTTGCAGTCTAAGAGGTTCTTAACAGTCTGGAACCTCTCAGTTCTTGCCTGCTCCTGAAAAAGTGATTTCAGGCTTGCCATTATCTCGATGGGCGACAACACACTCTCGAACTGCATTTGCAATTCAGGAGTCATGTTTGCCAACATCAGGCAATAGACATCATTTTCATCTGACGAATGCTTTTCCCAAGCATTGTGCAGATTCCTGGCGGCATTGTTTGGAGGCCTCTCGGGGAGGGGATCACGAAGGACATATTCCTTCTTCTCCTGCTTGAGGACCAGCCTCAAGTTCCTTGACCACGTCAGGAAGTTCGTTCCAGTCAGCTTCTCCTTGTCGAGAACAGACCGGAATGAGAATGTGTTTTGTGTGCTTGTTGTAGTCATTGCTGAAATTTAAGATAAAAAGGATTTTAGTTTATATGTTCAATATGAGTAAACTCGCATTATATTCAATAACATTAGTTACCCTCAAAAGAATATAATGATTCCAAGATCCTCATATAACTAAGATCAAAGTGGGCCACTGGCCGTCACCCAACCTTAGCTTATATCGGTAAGCCCTATCTCGGCTAATTATATCCGTGATATAACTCTTGGTTGTGAATCTGGGCCCGAGGCCCAATCCACTCTGATGTCTCAAGGTCCGGGACTCCCGATGACCCAGTCAAGAAAACCAGACTATACAGTCATGTAATCACTAATGTCTGGGACTCCCAATAACATTAATGAATCACAAACTGTCTTACCCACGCAAAAGATAGACATCCTCACACTGTAAGGCCATGTGTACAATTGAATGGGTTTCAACAGCTGACATAGACTGGACAAGACATCCAACGCTTGATATTATTTGAGGTTTATAGGTTTTCTTAAAATTTCATCCCAAAATAGAAGATTACTATTTTGGGAAACTTTCCATTTTGGGAAACCTACTGATTTGGAAACTTTCATAATTGGAAACTTCCTAAATTTGGAAACTTTCTAACTATAGAAATTTCCTAAATATCCAAAACATGCAAATCTAGAAATTTCTATTCTAAGAAACTTTCTAATTTAAAATTTTGGAAACAGATTAATTTAAAAATCAAATTTTAATTATTAAATAAATTTTAAATTAAATCTGAAGAAGAGACTCAAATAACTGGCCCAATTGTTTTAACTTCTTGGCCCAAGGCCCAAGAATTGGTCTATGTCCAAGACATAACCCAATTGCCCAATTAAATGACATAACCGGTCTGGTTCATTAAAATTGGTCTAACCAAGATTAATTACTACGATAACCACAATTGTTAACCGGTTATTTACTAAACCGGATTTTCTCAATTTATTTGGTCCAACCAAATCAAATTAGAAAACCACTGGTTTAGGCACTAAATCCAATTTTAAACGACATTGGATTTCTTATCACGGTTTAACCAGATTTAATAAAATTTATTAAGTCTGTAAACCGTGACGATTAAAATTTTAATTATTTTAAACCGAACCATAAACCAAACCGAACCGACCGATTGATCACGTGAACCGATCACGATCGGGACATCGCAAGCTTCACGCGATCGTGACGAGAGGCGGGACGGGACGGGACGGGACGGCTCGGGCCGAGAGAGGCGGGACGCGATCGGTCCATCTCTCGCGATCGGAACGACCACGCGACTCGATCCGGCAAAGCGATCGGTCCGTGCATCACTCCGATCCGGACGTGTGATCCTTTGGCGATCAACACTCCGACGCATACCAATCCAAAAGGATCGGATCATGCGATTTTAGTTTAGGGTTTTAACTTTGTTTCTTAAGTGTTTTACTTATCAATTTCAAGCAAAGATTGATTCAAACACTTCTAAACAACCTAAACATGATTCTAACAAGAAATCCTAATAGAACCTGGCTCTGATACCACTGTTGGATTGTTTAGTGTTTGTCCTGATTTAATTCTGTCAGATTAAACTCTACTAAACATATTGGATCTAGGTTCTCTTGCAGAATCATTAGGGGATCTTGAAATACCTTGTTATGCAGCGGAAGAATCAGGTATGAGTCAGAGATCAGCAGAACCACCAAGAGGTTGTTCCTCCAAAGGCTCACACACGCACACTAACAGGAAGAAAGGCTGCTAGACCAGAGAGAGGGAGGCGCAGAGAGAGAGGAGAGGCGCAGAGAGAGTTTAGAGAAAGAGAGCTAGGTTTAGTTTTAGTTATAAAACTCTTGTCTAGTTCTGTTGGGCTTTTGGGCCCAAATCCCAATCTGATTAAATCCCTTAGATTTAATCAGGCCCCTTTATTCTCTCTAAGTACAGTAAATGCCTGGCACTTTTACCGTACTTCTGCTAAACCATTCCCTTATAGTTTTCCTGTTAGCTTAGGCGTGTGACCCATATGGGATCATATAATAATGGTAATAAATCCAAGACTTACAGATCATGAGCGGACTCTAGCAAGCCATCATGACCCCCAGTATTATATGACTTATGTCTGATCATTGACATACTCTTACTTTCTAGAGACAGTACAGAGATTACTGGACATAATTCCAACAGTTTGATGAATCGATTTTAATGAGTAAAATTGATTGAAACTTTGAAAACCTAGAAATAAGAAATCGATATGAAAGCTTGATAATTAATGTCGATATCGTCTTATTGTAAGAATCGATAATTGCTGTTGACTTTGCTTTTAACTTTGCTGTTGATCGTAAGAATAAGTGATAGTTGAATTAATTATCAAACGATTTGTAAAAGGTTAAGTATCAAGCGATTCGCTTGTTGACTTTAGGTTAAACAATCGCACATGTTGACCTTGTTGTATAATTAATAATTCGCTTGTTGATTTTGTTTTTCAATCATAAGAATCGTTTTGTCTTTATGTGTATTGCATGAAACGATAATGGAAAAGTCAAATTCAATTATTAATTATCAATCGATTTGTTAAGTTTTGTCAATGTTCTGAATCGATTATTAAATTTGGAAAAGGTCAAAAACGTGTTTGTCTTTAATGTATGAATCGATTAATTATTTAATTAATGTATGGTTCAAGCGGTTAACCCAAATCGCGGTTTGCTGGAAATTATTTAATACAATTGGTATTATTTAATTTCTGGTTAAACCGGATTTAAATTCAAAATTGAATTTTAACCTAAACCGAAGGCTGGTCTAAGTTTGATTTGGTTGGACCAAATAATTTAGAGCTGGTCTGGTTTAGTAAATAACCAGTTGGATTAAGTAGTTAATTTGGTCTTGGACCAGAATTAATGAACCGACTCGGTTATGTCAAATTATTGGGCCAATTGGAATTCTGTGGTCTTGGGCCAAGAATTGGGCCTATAATTTGTGACCCAACCGAAAACTTTAATAAAATATTAAATTAGAAATTTCTATTTTTAGTATATTTCTAAATTTAGAAAGTTTCTAAATTAAGTAAGTTTCCCAAAATAGTAATCTTCTATTTTTGGAAAGAAAACCTAAAATCCTCAAAACCAATATCAAGCTTGGATGTCTTGCCCAATCTTGTCAGCTACTTAACGCTTATTCAATTACAGATATGGCTTACAGTGTGAGGTGTCTGTTTTTGCGTAAGTAAAGTAGTATATAGTCACTAATTTCATTGGGAGTCCCAGACTTTAGTGATTATTTGGCTGTAAGAGATTGGTTTCCTTGACTGGGCCACCGGGAGTCCCGGGCCTTGAGACATCTGGTGAATTGGGCCATGGGCCCAATCCACAACCGAGAGTTATATGGATATAACTAGCTGTGTGTATGCTTACCAAGTAAAGCTAATTCCGGGTGACGGCCAGTGGCCCACTTTGGTTTTGGTTGAACATGGGTCTCGGAATCATTGCATTCTTATGAGGTTAAACAAAGAAATTTTGAATGCAATGCGAGTTTTCTTATAAGTTTTTAAGATTACTCTTTTATGAACTAAATAACTAAAACTCTATTATCTCATAATTTCAGCTATGTCAAGCACAACAACACAAAACACTTTCTCGATCCGGTCTGCCCTTGAGAAGGACAAACTGAACGGATCAAACTTCCTGAACTGGTCCAGGAACCTGAGACTTGTGCTCAGGCAGGAGAAGAAGGCTTATGTCCTTGAAAGAGTTCTTCCCCCTAGACCTGCGAATAATGCCACACAAGCTGTGAAGAATGCTTGGGATACGCATTCTTCAGATGCTAATGACGTGGTTTGCCTAATGTTGGCGACAATGGCTCCCGAACTGCAGATGCAGTGGGAAGGCCTGACTTGTCCCATGGAACTGATGGCAAACCTGAAAGCGTTGTTTCAGGAGCAGGCTCGTACAGAGAGATTCCAAACTGTAAAGAATCTCTTGGACTGTAAAATGGCTAAGGATGCAGCAGTCAGTCCACATGTTCTGAAAATGATGGGTTATCTCGATCATTTGACTAGACTCGACTGTCCTATAAGCCAAGAGCTTGCTTGTGATATCGTTCTGCAGTCTCTTACTCCTGCATATGACTAGTTCATCTTGAACTATAATATGCATGGGTTGATAAAGACTTTGCCTGAGCTACATGGTATGCTCAAGACTGCAGAACCTAATCTGAAGAAGGCCAAGGAGCCGTCTGTACTCATGGTGCAGAAGGGCAAGGGTTTCAAGAAATCCGCTGCAGACAAGGGAAAGGGCAAGGCAGTCAATAATGAAAAGGCCAAGCCCAAGCCCGTGTCTAAAGCTGGGCCTTCTGATATCTGCCACTTTTGCAAAGAGGCAGGGCATTATCGCAGGGACTGTAAGAAATACCAGGAAAGTCTGAAGAAGAAGAAGAAGTCCTTGGAGACTACTGCTTCAGGTATTTTTGTTATTGAAGTAAATACTGCTACTTCTGATAATACCACTTGGGTATTAGATACTGGATGTGGGGCTCATATTTGTACTAATATGCAGGCGCTCAGCAACAGTAGAAGGTTGAAGCAAGGGCAAGTAGAGTTGCGGGTTGGCAATGGAGCGAAGGTTCCAGCACTGGCCGTTGGCACTTACTTGTTGTCTTTACCTTCTGGATTGATTTTAGAACTTGAGAATTGTTATTTTGTACCTGCTATAAGCAGAAATATCATTTCAGTTTCATTATTGGATTTGCAAGGATTTGATTTTTCTATTAAGAATAAATTGTGTTCCTTTAATCTCAATAATATGTTCTATGGCTGTGCCCCTCTTATTAATGGGCTGTACATGCTGGATCAATCTGCTCCAGTATATAACATTAATACAAAATGGTTCAAATCTAACGAAGAAAATGAAATGTTTCTCTGGCATTGTCGTTTGGGGCACATTAGTGAGAAACGCGTCAAGAGTCTCCATTCAAATGGACTCTTGGGCTCATTTGACTTTGAGTCTTGTGAGCAATGCGAATCTTGTCTAATGGGCAAAATGACACGGGCCCCTTTTAATAAACCTACAGAAAGGGCCAGTGAACTATTGGGCCTGATACATACTGACGTGTGTGGCCCAATGTCCACAAATGCTAGAGGAAACTATCAGTACTTCATTACATTCACTGATGATTTCAGTAGATATGGATATGTCTACTTGATGAAACATAAGTCGGAAACCTTTGAGAAGTTCAAAGAATTCCAGAATGAAGTACAGAACCAGCTTGGTAAAAGTATTAAGGCTCTTCGGTCGGACCGAGGAGGAGAATACTTGAGCCAAGAATTCCGTGATCATCTGAGTGAGTGTGGGATCATCTCCCAACTCACACCTCCTGGAACACCTCAGTGGAATGGTGTGTCTGAGAGAAGGAATCGGACATTGTTAGATATGGTCCGATCCATGATGAGTCACACAGACCTTCCTATATCCTTTTGGGGATATGCTTTGCTGACCGCAACGTTCACACTGAACAGAGTGCCATCAAAAGCAGTAGCAAAGACACCATATGAGTTATGGACTGGAAAAGCTCCAGCAATGTCTTTTCTCAGAATTTGGGGTTGTGAAGCCTATGTCAAAAGATTAATCTCAGACAAGCTTACACCAAAATCTGACAAATGCTACTTCATTGGTTATCCTAGGGATACCAAGGCTTATTACTTCTATCTGCGATCCGAGAACAAGATCTTTGTTGCTCGGGATTGTACTTTTCTTGAGAGAGAATTTCTCTCTAAGAAAGATAGTGGGAGTAAGGTACAACTTGATGAAATTCAAGAAGGACAGGAACCTGTTCAACCTAATGAGGAAGAACAGCAGGATGAATTACATGAAGTTGTAATAGAACCTGAACCTGCAGTACCTGAAGTTCGAAGATCCGGAAGGATCCGTCACGAACCCGATAGATATCAGGGATTCCTCGTGACTAATTGCCATGATCTTTTGATCATTGACGGTGATGAACCCTCAAACTTTGCAGAAGCCATGATGGGCCCTGACTCCTCAAAGTGGCGTGAAGCCACTGAATCCGAGATGGACTCCATGTCAGTCAACCGAGTGTTTTCACTGGTTGACTTACCCGCTGGTGCGAAAGCCATCGAGTGTAAATGGATCTTCAAGAAGAAGATTGACATGGATGGAAATGTCCAGATTTACAAGGCCAGGTTGGTGGCAAAAGGTTTCAAACAAATTCATGGTATAGACTATGATGAAACCTATTCACCAGTGGCCATGATGAAATCAATTCGGATTCTCCTAGCAACTGCCGCTTATTATGATTATGAGATTTGGCAGATGGATGTGAAAACCGCCTTCCTGAATGGAATCTTGGAGGAGGATGTGTATATGACACAGCCTGACGGTTACATTGATCCTAAGAATGCTGGGAAAGTATGCAAACTTCATAAATCCATTTATGGATTGAAGCAAGCATCCAGGAGTTGGAATCTTCGTTTTGATGAGGCAATAAAGAATTTTGACTTCATCAGAAACGAGGAAGAACAATGTGTGTATAAGAAAACTAGTGGGAGCAAAGTGGCGTTTCTTATCCTATATGTCGATGACATATTGCTTCATGGAAATGATATTCCAATGCTGAAGTCTGTTAAAGACTGGCTGGGAAGTTGTTTTTCCATGAAGGACATGGGTGAAGCCGCGTATGTTCTTGGAATCCGAATCTTTAGAGACAGATCTAAAAAGCTGATTGGACTTTGTCAAGATGCTTATATAGACAAAATCCTGCATCGATTCGGAATGGATAAATCCAAGAAAGGATTCACGCCAATGATACATGGTGCTACACTAAGCAAGGATCAGTGTCCTAAAACACCTGATGAGCTTAAGCGCATGAGTAGGATTCCTTATGCTTCGGCTATAGGATCTATCATGTATGCCATGATCTGTACTCGTCCTGATGTTGCTTATGCACTAAGCATGACGAGTAGGTACCAGTCTAATCCAGGTGAGAGTCACTGGATTGCCGTAAAGAATATCCTGAAGTATTTGAGGAATACTAAGGATAAGTTCTTGGTTTACGGAGGAAGTGAAGTGCTTGAAATTAGTGGATTCACGGATGCAAGTTTTCAGACAGATAAAGATGATTTCCGGTCACATTCTGGTTACATCTTCTGTCTGAATGGCGGTGCAGTAAGTTGGAAGAGCTCCAAGCAGAGCACCGTGGCAGATTCCACAACTGAAGCTGAATACATCGCTGCTTCAGAAGCTGCGAAGGAAGGAGTTTGGATAAGGAACTTCTTTATTGAACTCGGTGTATTCCCAAATGCTACTGAGCCTCTAACACTGTATTGTGACAACAATGGTGCAATTGCTCAAGCCAAGGAACCGAGACATCATCAGAAATCCAAACACATTATGAGAAGGTATCACCTGATTCGTGATATAGTGAATAGAGGTGAAGTGATGGTCAGCAGAGTTCCCACTGATGAGAACGTGGCTGACCCGTTGACAAAGCCACTCCCGAGACCTAAGCACGAGTTGCATACTGCTGCTGTAGGAATTAGAGATATTCAAATGTAATCTCTTTTTGAGTGGGAGTTGTGAGGGCTTTATTTTAGTTATTTTGATTGGTTCTTGTAAACATTTTAAATGTTAATGAAATTTTATTTCTGGATTATTTTTAACTGTGATATAAAATAATCGTTCCAAAATGATTCATGTCATTATATATGGGCCATCGAAGTACATGAGTAGACTTGATCCTGAAACCCCATGTTTAACGAAATGACATAAATCATAGTGTCCATAGTCGAAGGTTGTTGAAATTGGAACACCAACAACCATTTGAGACTAGAATGTGTTGAGACTTATGACCAAGTTTCGAGGGGTCATAGATGCGCGGCATCAAATTCGACACATAGGTATATGTAGGGGAGCATATGACCGGACATGGCCCGCTGATGAGAACTCTACAAGATATTAATATCTGTGTCATAAGAGATTCTCATATACGACTATAGAGTATAGTCCTTAGACCTGAGTTCGCATGCATGTGGCTGCACATGGAGTGATGCGCTTTGATCATTGTCTAACGCTGTTTCGTAACTGGGAGCTATAAGGACCTTGGTTGGGTGTATTATAAAGTGTGTAGTTCATAGTGATGGAACAAGATGGGATTTATCCCTGCCGTTTAACGGAGGTAATATCTCTAGGCCAATCGGAGACTTGATAGCTGGTAAGAGAGTGACCACTCCCAAATGGACTTGCCCAAGTCGTTTGCATTGTCAGTATCAAATCTGGTCCGATGAACATGGTCTGGCTATATAAGGATGACACGCATCTTGCCTTATGCCAGATCGAGATATTGAGACAAAAGGATTAGGGAATGTAGGATTCCAGTACAAGTGGGAGATTGTTGGGAATGTCCTGAAATCTACTGTACTATCTCTAGAAAGTATGATAAGTGTCGAGATCAGACATAAGTCATAAATACTGGGTGATCATGATGACTTGCTAGAGCCCGCTCATGATCTATAAGTTTAGGACTTATTACCAGTATTGTATGATCCCTAAGGGTCACACACCATAGCTAACGGGAAAGTTAAAATGGAATTAATACGGTAAGATGCAAGGCATTCACTGTATTTGTACAGAGAATTGGGCCAGACAAAATACAGTTATTTTGTCTGATTTGGGTCTTGGGCCCAAAAGCCTAATAGGCCATTAGTTTAATAACTTGGGCCCATATAAGGAAGAGGGAGGCGCAGCCTAGGGTAACAACACACCCCATCTGCGCCTCCCTCTTCCTTATATGGGCCCAAGTTATTAAACTAATGGCCTATTAGGCTTTTGGGCCCAAGACCCAAATCAGACAAAATAATTGTATTTTGTCTGGCCCAATTCTCTGTACAAATACAGTGAATGCCTTGCATCTTACCGTATTAATTCCATTTTAACTTTCCCGTTAGCTATGGTGTGTGACCCTTAGGGATCATACAATACTGGTAATAAGTCCTAAACTTATAGATCATGAGCGGGCTCTAGCAAGTCATCATGATCACCCAGTATTTATGACTTATGTCTGATCTCGACACTTATCATACTTTCTAGAGATAGTACAGTAGATTTCAGGACATTCCCAACAATCTCCCACTTGTACTGGAATCCTACATTCCCTAATCCTTTTGTCTCAATATCTCGATCTGGCATAAGGCAAGATGCGTGTCATCCTTATATAGCCAGACCATGTTCATCGGACCAGATTTGATACTGACAATGCAAACGACTTGGGCAAGTCCGTTTGGGAGTGGCCACTCTCTTACCAGCTATCAAGTCTCCGATTGGCCTAGAGATATTACCTCCGTTAAACGGCAGGGACAAATCCCATCTTGTTCCATCTCTCTCTCTGTTGATTCCAACTTGGTCTAGCAGCCTGATCCAGTAGCTTGTAAGAGTGTGGATACCTAGGAGGAGCCGGTTATCATCAGCTCTCTGTGATCTCTTCATTCCTTTGATCAATCCGCTGCAATCATAAGGTAATGAATCTGATCTGTTTATGATTCAACTGCAAATCACCTAGATCCTAGTTGATTATGTGCTAGGTTGTAACCTGATAATTACACCAATGAACACACATAATCCTTCACATACTTCACTCATTCTCGACTCTTTTCTTCTGCTGCAACACCAATACAACCTTCCTTTGGCTAAATTTAGCATCTGAATTCTCCTTGTATCTCTTTTATACTTAAACATCCAAGATTTCCTCATTTTCTCAATTCGTTGTAGTTGTACTTGTAATAGAGTTGTCCTGATATGCATCAATAAAATCTCTATTTCTGTACTCCATTGACGATCCATCACTGTATAAACTTTCTCTTGAAACAACAGATTCCCTTTATCCAGTCGAGTATGTGTAAGCTGTTGAAAAGCTTGTAATAAGCACTGAGCAATCAGCTCTGTTTCTTCCCCCTGTTTTCTCAGATGCTTCACGAGAATACCAGCATTCCAAACTGGTGATAACAACCAAAGTAACACATCCACTATCAACAAGCAAGTCAAATATCTCTTGTATACTCCCTTCTTTGAAAACAAGCTTGCCCTCAAGCTTGAGCTGAGTAAAAGCAGTGGAGAACTCCTCTGAAAAAATCCTTGTGGCTGCAATTCTGATCGTTTTTCGTCTGTGTTCAACTGCAACCATAATCTCGTCATTCCTCCATTGAGTTGCATGAATTGGAGCTCTAGCAACCTTCCCTGCGTAATCTTGCATAAACCTCTCCATAAGGCAAACCAGCTCATGTACTGTCCACAATGTGAAAATGATGGGAATGTGAAACCAATCCCGTGAGTTTGTCATTGGTTTCCGAAAACGCGGTTCCTTGACAATCCCCAGCATAAAACGCCAATACTTCAACACTGTGGAATAATTCTCTTCAAGCTGGTCCTCATAAAACGCCAAGTATTGAAATTGAAATTTCCAACACTTCGACAACATTCCAATCTCTTTAATTCTCCGCAAATAACACCCAGATTCAGCCAAATATACAAAGTAGATAACATGATTGTGTTGTCTCTTCAGGTTCCTGTTCTCAGGTTTGTATTTGAAGTGCCATGATTTGAAAAACTTCTTATTTAGTACAAAATGTTGCTGTTCTGAGATCATCCAAGTAACATCCACTAATCGTTCCACATGAATAGGATATCTCTGAGCAGTAGTTGCGTCTCGTAACTCTTTTAAACGTAGCATCACTCTGAACTGAAACTCGTGTCTTGTAACTATCTGTAATATATTGATACTTTTGAACTTGAACTTCCAAGTTTTGAACCATTTCATCTTCTCTTGGTTACTTGGAACTTGTCCCATCGTGTGATCAGATAGGTGGACACCAGAAGGCGTTGAAATCAGAGTGCTAAGATGAGAAACCTTCCCACTTCCTGCTTTCTTATCACTCAAATGATCAAAACGTTCATCCATAATTGCAGGCTGCCAAATATCATAACCGTAATGAGACGTCGGTATACATTCGTCCTCATTTGATACTACGAAAGACGTCACTGCTTACATCTTTTCACTGCCACCAACTCTATATGCATACAAACCGTTCCCAAAAATCGAAAGCTGAGTTTGCTGCCATTGTAGAAGACAACTTGGTTCCAAAAGTGAAACTGTTGTGATCTTGTCATGGCTAGATGCATTGTGGTGAATCTGAATTGGTGATGTTGAACATGACTTTTGCATCAAATCATGTTCCCTATTAATGCTCTGTATCGGTTCATGTTACGGAAGGAGATCAACCATCTCCACACAATCAATGGATTCTATTACACCATTCAAAACTGCTTCATGATCACTAGCAAGTAATGAATATGTTTTATGTATTACTTCTGACTCAGGAAGAGAGGTTTGCTTGAGCATTGTTTCCAGTGAAGAGTAACTATAAACCTGACAGTCAACAGAGCTCACAGGAACTCCTTTCACAGAACTCGTAACATGCTCAAACCTATCCAGTAATTTTTGTTTAAAATCAGTCCAATCATTGAATCCACCGTGTCTCCACACCCAGGCAAACCATTTCTTTGCAGATCCTTCTAGGTATGCCCAAATCATGACCATTTTGTCTTCATCACTGAAGTGGCATAAAAACAGTTCTGATTTCGAAATCCAGAGACACGGATTTGTTTCGTCGAACATATACAATCTTTCTTCGAACCTACTATCGTCAATTGCAACATTACAATTCCCAGTTCGATAACCTAGTTGTAAATTCCTCCGGTTTAGTTCCAGATCAGAATTCTGTACCTGGAATTGGCCAATCGAAGTTGCTGGATGTGGCGATGTTGCAAATTCTTTTGAATTGGACTGAATTGGTTGTTTCCCCAATGTCCTTACAATCGATTTCAGCTGCTCCTTCATGTCCGCCATACTGTGTTTGGTTTCAGCTACCTGATTGATCAAATACGTATAACCTTGGTTGAGATACTCGATTTTCGATCGGATCGCGACCTCCCCTTCGTCGGAATCTCGTGAACCTCTCGGACTCATCGGAGAATCATTCAACACCACTGTAGCTCTCGATTTCATCGGACGATCATCAATATCAGAAACAATCGGCTGATTCCCCACTGATATAGCTCTGCTAACCATCACCATTGAAGAATTAGCTCTGCGCATCAACATCGGTCTCAATTCTTCCCAATTCTCATCACCATCGCGTTTGACCCGAACCGAGCTCACCGCACCAATGATAGACTTTGCTAATCCGTAACTCTTTATTGAAGATAGAAATGCGAATTACACAGAAGCAGATCAATATCTCATGGCAATGTTGACTGATGATCTCATGTCGATCATCACAAGCTCATGGCGCTTGCTATACATTCAACATAAATCGCATGCCTTTCATCTTCAGTTGAGCTTGATTCTCATACTTCACTTCTTAGCTCCATTATTTCCTCCACGCCATCTTGCCACGTCAGTAGACGATAGACGATGTCTATCACTTTCCAACAATGCTATGAGTAGCATCAACTTCTCTTCGATGTTTGTTACACGAAATCACCACCGGCTATGTATTCTAGCCTCGTCCTCAGCTCAATGGCCTATATGAACAAAGAACAGGTGAGAAAGATTTACTAAACCCAAAAGAGGCCAATATATAAACAACTCAGAGCAAACTGAAAAGTTAAAAAGCTCACCTGCAACGCAATATGACTTTCAAATTCACACCCTTTTCTCTATCATTTCTATTGGCTGTATATGATTCAGAATACCTCGATTCTCTGGCTGATTTATCACTTGATCTTGGTGTCTGAGCTGGGGAGAGATACAATACCATCTCTTCTTTGCTGCATCGAATCCATTCTGCTAAAATTGTCTACCATTTAGGTACTCTTTCGAAACTTTCAAATCCTCCCCTGCACAAAAAAATCCATCACATTCGAGTATGGATCCAAGGAAACCAAAACGACTTTCTCATACATTTTATAGTAACATTTGCGAGATGCCCAAAAGTAAAGTTGCAAAATTCCAAAGCTAAAATCCTAGATAGTTCGCCGTTTGACCCAAATTTAGCAACTTTCCTGACTCAATCCAACGTCTATGAATAAGCAAACAAAAACAAAATCATTTTAGTAAATTAAATGCATTGCTGAATCTACTTCAATATCTGATTACTGTAATACAAAGCTATCTATAGATCTTCATCTCAAGACCAGTGACACGGAATCGGATCAAACGATCGAGTAACAAAAAGAAGAAGCTTGGAGTAAGAGCATTATTTTTCCGGGAAGCAAAAAATAAATACCAACAAAACAAACTATTAAGACAACAGGAGGACTTATATGACCAAGCCATTTTCCCAGTAATTGAACTAACAAAACAAAAATTTGTCCAACTATTAGTTTTAAAATAAATACCAGCAACCGCACATACTAATTTCTCACCACGAATTAAACATTTGATTTGTTTCCTATCAACTGATGAAGAAATAAAGCAGATGCAATACTCACGTTCAAGCTCTCCACAACTAGAAAAGAATATGAATCCTTCGACTTCCGCATCTTCAGATTCTGTAGCTGCAACATCGTTAGGCAAATTACCGCTAATCCGAACTAACTCTGTACATGATCTCTCTACTAATGGCCTTAAACCAGTTCCTTCATTCCCCAAGACAAGAAATGTCGGGCTACCGGGTAAAACCTCGTTCAAAGAAACAGCCTTTGGAGAAACGGAATCACCCACACGCCAGTGGCTGGAATCTAAGTTCCATTACTTCAAGCGATCCAACACTTGCTTTAGTCACAACCGCACTTAATGGAGCTGAGTTTTTAGCACATACCACAACACCAGTGGCTCCAAAAAATAGGCTGGTCTTATTATCGTGATAAAGAAAAACGATAATAGAATCGATAAAAGAATCAATGTTTGTAAAACACGGATTCTGTCCTCACTTGCAAAGAATCCAGAAAGTGGAATAGATTCTTAAACAAAGATGAGCAAGAGTTTTCCAGAATAGAGATAGAGAATGCAAAATAACGTCAAGTTCATATTGATGATTTCTAAGGCAGAAATCTATCTTAAATAAAAGAATAAAACATTTTCTAACAATTGCAACAACTAAAACCGAAAGATCCTAATCTGAAATCTTATTGCTGACGTGTCCATTTATTCAAATCTCTGCGCCATTTTCCTGTAACAGATCGAGCCTAAGATCTGCGGATCAGTAACCTGATCTAGAGCTACCCAAAGAGAGGATCTCTCTTCCTCTAACTCAAACGCCGTCAGAAGGAAGAGCAAGCGGAGCCAAATCCTGAGGGAGGGGAGGAAGATGAGCATAAACGGTAGGCTTTCCATTAATGTCTCAAGGCTGCGTCTTCTTCAGCCTCGTCTTCCTGTGATGTGTGGGATTTGAGAAAGTGGCTGGGGATATATAGGAGCATATGGTTCCGGCGATGTAACAGCCGTAAGTGAAGGTGGTGTGAAATTGAATGTGATTTACACTACAAGAAATCTGTCGATTAGCCACAAATTTTATTTTGAGGCTATTTTGAGGCTACAAGAAATGTGTGGGATTTTTTCGTGGCTATGGGCTCGTGGAAAACAGAATTTCGTAGCTGTTCGTGGAAAGCCTGCCACGGATTAGCCACGACAATATTCCTGGCTATTAGCTTCAAATATCCACAAATATTTTGTGGCTATTATTGCCACGAATAACACGAAAATAGCCACGAAACATTCATGTATATTGGCCACGAATATCGACAAATGTTTCGTGGCTATTTTGTCACGATTAGCCATGAAACCATTCGTGGATATAGCCACTCATATCCACTAATATCGACAAATATTTCGTGGCTATTTTGTCACGAATAGCCACAAAATCATTCGTGGATATAGCCACGCATATCCATGAATATATTCGTGGATATGGCCATGAATATCCACGACTTATCGTGGGTATGATGACTTGATTAGTCACGAAGAATTGCATATTTTAATAACTAATTTTGATTATAATTCTGATTAATTCATAAAATAAACATAACAAAATATTATAACATTCTTAAGATAATAATACTATACAACCAAAAGCCTAATTGTTTTTAGGGATCATTGATTCATTTACACAGATAACAAAAGCTTTATACAAACTAAAATACAAAATACTACTAATTGTTCAACATTACACATTCATTCTCATTCATTTGAGAATGAGAGTGAATGGGGAGTTTCATTCCCAAGATTGATTGGGGACTTGTTTGCTGTAGTAGGGTCGTTGTTGTTTGGATTGTCTGCTGGAATGGGGTTGTTGTTTGTTGAAGAGACGATGTTGTTGTTCTGCTGAGAATGCTCTGAATGTCTGCTACGAGCAGAAGGTGGGCTCTGACGGATAATGGGTTGATGTGTTTCTGGATCCACGCCATTCATCCTTAGAAGAAAATACATACATACTTTCAAACCACCGATGTCGTCCTGCATACTCGCCAATGGAAGAGCTGCCAGTCCATCTTTCAACCCTACTATGTCCCCCTGCATACTGGTCAGAAGTGACTGGGATTCAGCATGCCTTAGGAGTGCAGCAGCATTGTCTTTGGGTGAAACTTGAAGATATTGGATTGACCCGAGCCCATAAATACGCTCCTTCTTGTTTTTGGCCATCTGAAAAACAAACATAACCAAACTCAGAACCAAACAAAACAATATCCTACAAACTCAGAAGGCATCAAACAAAACCAATATCCACCAATCTTAGACTTAGCAGTGATTAATCTAAACTCAGAACCAAACTCAAGACACATATGTAAACCAAACAAAAGACACATAACACATTTCAATATCCAACTATACTATCAAAGTCATACTTAGCATAGTAATAATCAAACCTATTACAACTATTTAGCAATGATTAAACTAGGGCGTAGCAGTGATCAAACAACTATATCAAAACATTACTTATACTTAGCAGACACTTAAATATACTCAGTGATCAAGTTAATTTAACTAACAAAACGAAATGCTTACTTCAAGATAGGCGGCCGTGATTTCTTCGTTGGATGGAGTAGAGCCGCTGGATCCATCATCACTTTCGGATGGAACATGGGATCGAGAGATAGCCAGCTCCTCAGCTTGCCTCACTAGACTCTCAGCTTGTTTGTCAATTACAGTGCCGTTCTTCTTTGTGTGAGTCTTAAGTACCACCGCAGTTAGAGGAATATCTTGTCCACCAGCCTCCTCCCTCTGTACAGAAACGTGTTAGTATGATAATAAAAACAGTTATTATTATTTACATTAAGAATGAACTTACCATATAATGGGCCACACGAATGTGTGGTATTGATCCAGAAGTGTGACGATGGGTGCCTAACCCATGTTTATCCGAGGAAGAGTTCTCTGCATTGATCTTGCTCCTCCTCCCAGGTCTCCAGCATTATACCCCAGTCTCCAACCCCAATAAAAGGAGTTTTTTGCCATTTCGTCGCCTCTTGCTCACAATGTCCCCAATTGATAGTCTGGTAATGGTTTCCCATTTCTCGTACACCAAATTGTGATGTATAGGATCCCAATAGTACTTTTGCTGCACATGAAAAAACAATACCATCAGTTTATTATAAAAAGAATACAGACGAGGATAGCATAAAAACGTGATACATAAAAATAAACATTACCACAAAGGTAGTCCACCACTCAGTCTTATTCTCATGGGGCACCATACTATAATTCCACCAACGTCCCCAGAAATTCGATTGATATGCTGCCACAATGTCTTTTCTCAAGAAATCATCAATGCCAAACCTATGACAAATACAAAAGCAGTATCAAACTCAACAATAAACAAAACCTGACCAGACTTGGCATTGATACTCTAAACAATCTCAGAAGACACGATCAATATCAATATCAAACAAACTCAGAAGACACGACCTAGTCATATTAAGTAATCTCAGAATACATTAAACAAGACCAGACTTAGCATTGATACCCTTAGCAAACTCAGAATATATCAAACAAAACCAAAACCAATATATTGTAATCAGACTTAGACAAACCAAATTAAAGCTCATCAAACACAGACTGCTAAGGATCTAAGCATAAACAGTTCTATAAGAAACGAGCTAGTCATATTAAACAAACTCAGAAGACATTAAACAAGACCATACTTAGCATTAATACTCTTATCAAACTCAGAAGATATCAAACAAACCAAAACCAATATATTGTAATCAGACTTAGACATACCAAATTAAAGCTCATCAAACACAGACTGCTAAGGATCTAAGCATAAACAGTTCTATAAGAAACGATCTAGTCATATTAAACAAACTCAGAAGACATTAAACAAGACCATACTTAGCATTAATACTCTTATCAAACTCAGAAGATATCAAACAAAACCAAAACCAATATATTGTAATCAGACTTAGACTTACCAAATTAAATCTCATCAAACACAGACTGCTAAGGATCTAAGCATAAACAGTTCTATAAGACACGACCTATTCACATTAAGTAATCTCAGAAGACATTAAACAAGACCATGCTTAGCATTAATACTCTTATCAATCTCAGAAGATATCAAACAAACCGAAACCAATATACTGTAATCAGACTTAGACATACCAAATTAAAGCTCATCAAACACAGACTGCTTAGGATCTAAGCATAAACAGTTCTATAAGAAACGATCTAGTAATATTAAACAAACTCAGAAGACATTAAACAAGACCATACTTAGCATTAATACTCTTATCAAACTCAGAAGATATCAAACAAACCAAAACCAATATATTGTAATCAGACTTAGACATACCAAATTAAAGCTCATTAAACACATAGTGCTAAGGATCTAAGCATAAACGGTTCTATAAGAAACGATCTAGTCATATTAAACACATACTGCTAAGGATCTAAGCATAAACAGTCCCATCGATTTTCATAAGCAAACTCAATCCCATAGCAGACACTATACATACAAGTCATCAACTATCACATTAAGTCGAAAAGGTTCTATAAGGAACGAATTCTAAACACATACCAAAAGCAGACTCATAAATTTTTAGAAGCAAACTCAATCCCAGAAACAAGTAATCAATTATCACATCAAGAACCAGGCTCATCTTTTCAGAAGCAAACTCAATCCCATAATCGACACACACAAGTCATCAACTATCACATCAAGTCCAAACGGTTCTACAAGGATTTAAGCATAAACAATTATACAAGGAATTATTTCTAAACAGTTGTACAAGGATCTTACCATAAACCCCCATTTTCTCGATTAGGATGGATAAGATGCATGCTCTGTCTTTCCGGAGCAGCCATCAAGGCGGCCAAACTAGGAAGAGGATATTGAGCGCCTACTGAAGCGGTTGCCCTGGTCGCTGCTGGAGCAATATGAATTTGAACAACTCGTCTCCGAGCTGTGGATCCATCACCCGAGGAAGAAATTTCGAGACGATTCATCTGCATGCATGAAGAGATCCATGTTAGATATGCAAAATCGAAGAAAGAGAAGCTAATAGAGATAGTCAGTTGAAACAAAAACCGAGAGAAAAAAATTAGGGTTTGTCATACTTAGCACAACCCGAGAGAAAAATTAGGGTTTTTGTAAACAAAATACTAATCTAAATACCAGAATGCAAATTGAAAATTAGAAGCAAAGATGGAGAGACTTACAGTTGAAAATCAAAGGAGGACGAGTTAGGGTTTTCTGACGAATCGAGTTAAGCAGAAATACAACGAAATCGCAGAGGAACTATGGTGAAATCGAAGAAGAACTAAGAGAGAGTAAGAGATATAAGCTTCTACGGATCGAAATCGAAGAAACCGAAGGAGATCGAGAGAACCAGACAGAGAAATCGAAAGAAGAAAAACGTCAAAAGAGATGAAATGAAGAAGATGGGAATGCCTTAGGGTATTTCCCAATCGGTGCTCTTTCCCGGGCCATTTTTGGGCCAAATAAATTAGCGCCAACCCAATTTTTTGCCGCCAAATGTTAATTACATAGCCACGACTTTAATTGTTGCTATTCGTGGCTACACAAAAATTAAACCGAGAAATGTTGGATACCGAATGAATTGAACCGCGGTTTAATTGATTTTAATATAGCCACGACATAAACCGTGGCAAGTCGTGGCTATACTAAAATTATATGATTATACATATGATTATATAATCAAGTATACCTATAATTATATGATTATATAAATATATATAAATAAATTAATTATATAATTATATATATGTATATATATAAATTAATTTGGAAATTCATATGATTATACATTATATATATATATATATATAAATTCATTTCAAAATTATATATATATATATATATATATATATATATATATATATTCAAATGTTTAGGGTTTAGGGTTTGAGTTTTAGGGTTTAGGTGTTTAGGGTTTATGTGTTAATTTAGGGTTACAATCATATTAATACATTTGATCAATAATTAATATTTATAAATATTTCATTATATAATTATATATATATCGATATTTAAGGTTTAGGGTTTATGGTTTAGGGATTAGGGTTTATGGTTCAAAATCATATTAATACATTTGATCATGAGTTAAATTTATAAATGTTTCATTATATAATTATATATATCGATGTTTAACGTTTAGGGTCTAGGATTATGCTAATACATTTGATCATGAGTTAAAATTTAAAAATATTATTCATTACTTTTAAAAGTTACAATATTTCTAGTCTTCACGTGAGTCTGAATCCGAATACTCACTGTACTGATCATTTATATCATCTTCAGACACATATTCATCATTTGGATTGATCATCGGTGTCGTATCATACTCTGTGGCATCTTGGACTGCATGTGCTTCGACACGTACAATATCAGTTGTCAGTATAAGATGCTCTGCAATGTCACTCTGTATTGTAAACTGAGAAACCTCCTGAGTTTTACAAAATCCTCTTGGCATAACCTTCGTTGTAGTCCACCATTCTTCTCTGGTTGGTCGTACTCGCGGATAAGGAATGTAATACACCTGATCACATTGCTTTGGTAAGATGAATATATCACACTTGTCATAATGCATCTTCGGGCAAACATCAGCAATACTTGATGGATGTCTTTGTATTCCTCGAGTGGTGTTTAACCATTGGCATTTGAAAATCATAGCTTTTAGGCAAACGACACCGTTATACTCTATCATGAATATCTCGTCAATCAGTCCAAAATACTCGGTGTCAGCAGTTCCCTGTACAGAAACACCATAGTACATCGTCTTTCGATTTTTCCCATGGTTTTGGGTATGGTAATGGAATCCCCTCGAGTAAAACATAGGCCATGACTTGACTTGATGTCTCGGACCTTGTACAAATTCCAGTACCCACAATGGAAAATCAAATAACGCAGTAGTATTTATCTGTAAATTTATTTAAAATTTAGTAGATGACATATATAACACATATATAATTAAGCAAGCCACAAAATTTTAGTACTTACATTGTCTCTGCACCACATTTCAAATTTCTCATCTTTCACTCTCATCATGGCGTTTGAAGTAATGTTTGGATGGCTCTATCTTATATAGTCTTCAAACATCCTACGTATATATTATTTATGCATTATATAACAACTAATAAAATGTAAATTAGATATAAATTAACTTGTTAGTGGTTATGAAATAAAATTTACTATAAAAACATACCTTTCATATGGTTCAAATGTTTCACAGTTGAGAAGTAAAAATGTCTAAAGTATGTTGTAGTCTTCATCATTTAACCATGTCCGTGACATGCTTCCGCTGACTCATCCTCTTTGCTGGAACATGATCGGAACATCATCGTACCTGTATGTGAAATGAATTTCCCTGACATCTTCTGCGGGGTCCAAAACTTCTGGAGGTGTAACATAATTAGCGGTCACATATGAAATTTCTTTATTTACACATTGAGCTACAATCGATCCTCCGATTCGGGCCTTGTTTTTAAATTTTTTCTTCAAGTGATACATGTATCGTTCAAAAGGATACATCCACATGTACTGCACCGGACCGCCTAAAGCAGCTTCATTTGGAAGATGCATGGGTAAATGTTCCATTACATCAAAGAACGACAGTGGGAAGATCTTTTCGAGATTGCAAAGCCGCATAGCTATATTTCTTTTCAGAGTGGCAAGATCTTATTTTCTTGGGATTTTGGTAGATATGTCTCGGAAGAATAGAGCAATATCTACATAAATCATCAAGTAAAATCATTAAATGCAAAACTAATAGTTAAATGATACATTAATTTAAATATATAATACCTGAAATTGCTGCATGCACATTTTTCGGTAGTAGTTCCGTAAATGCAATTGGAAGAAGTCGTTGCATGATGACATGAAAATCATGTTTTTAGACCTGAAATCTTTCCTGTATCCACATTAACACAATGTAAAAATTTGAAACGTACCCGTCTGGAAATTTAATTTCATTCTTCAACCACGTTAGAAAATTTTATTTACTTCCCTTTGACATCTGAAGATTGGAACATGTACTTTCCCATCTCGAGCGATCTCTAAGTCAGTTCTTCTGCAAAACGAAGGGAGATCCATCCTTGATTTAACATTATCTTTCGTCTTTCCGGGAACATTTAGGACCATGTTGATGAGATTGTCGAAGAAATTCTTCTCAATATGCATAAAATAAAGGTTGTGTCGAAGAAGTAGGTCCTCCCAATACAGCAAATCCCAAAAGATACTCTTCTTCACCCAGTTGTGGTCAACACCATACGCTTCAATTGTCCGAGATGCATTTTCATGTCCTTTGCCTCCACAATCCACCGTCCTACAAAGTCCGGATATGTTGTTAATCCTCTCCCGTAAAATTTCTTCCCCGGTCAACCACGGCGGAGGTTCGTCATGAACAAATTTGTTCTTCAAGAAAGACCTAACATTCCGTCTATAGGGATGATCCTCGGGCAAAAACATTATGTGACAATCAAACCAGCTGTGTTTTCGCCCATTTGGCAACCAAAACGTTTTCGTATCATCCAAACAATATGGACATGACAACCTTCCATGAGTCATCTGTTGGAATTATGTCCAGTAATCTCTGTACTGTCTCTAGAAAGTAAGAGTATGTCAATGATCAGACATAAGTCATATAATACTGGGGGTCATGATGGCTTGCTAGAGTCCGCTCATGATCTATAAGTCTTGGATTTATTGCCTTTATTATATGATCCCATATGGGTCACACGCCTAAGCTAACAGGAAACTATGAGGGAACGGTTCAGCAGAAGTACGGTAAAAGTGCTAGGCATTTACTATACTTAGAGAGATTAAAGGGCCTGATTAAATCTAAGGGATTTAATCAGACTGGGACTTGGGCCCAAAAGCCCAACAGAACTAGACAAGGGTTTTATAATTAAAACTTGACCTAGCTCTCTTTTTCCCTAACTCTCTCTGCGCCTCTCCTCTCTCTCTCTGCGCCTCCCTCTCTCTGGTCTAGCAGCCATTTTTCCTGAAGTGTGCGTGTGTGAACCTCTGGAGGAGCTGTCCCTTGGCGGTTCTGCTGATCTCTGACGATACCTCTCTAATCCGCTGCATAAACAAGGTATTACTGAGATCCCTTTATGATTCTGCAAGAGAACCTAGATCCAATATGTTTAGTAGAGTTTAATCTGACAGAATTAAACCAGGACAAACACTAAACAATCCTTCAGTGGTATCAGAGCCATTGGTTCTATTAGGATTTCTTGTTAGAATCATGTTTAGGTTGTTTAGAAGTGTTTGAATCAATCTTTGCTTGAAATTGATAAGTAAAACACTTAAGAAACAAAGTTAAAACCCTAAACTAAAATCGCATGATCCGATCCTTTTGGATTGGTATGCGTCGGAGTGTTGATCGCCAAAGGATCACACGTCCGGATCGGAGTGACGCACGGACCGATCGCTTTGCCGGATCGAGTCGCGTGGTCGTTCCGATCGCGAGAGATGGACCGATCGCGTCCCGCCTATCTCGGCCCGAGCCGTCCCGTCCCGTCCCGCCTCTCGTCCCGATCGCGTGAAGCTTGCGATGTCCCGATCGTGATCGGTTCACGTGATCAATCGGTCGTTTCGGTTTGGTTTATGGTTCGGTTTAAAATAATTAAAATTTTGATCGTCACGGTTTACAGACTTAATAAAATTTATTAAATCTGTTTAAACCGTGATAAGAAATCCAATGTCGTTTAAAATTGGATTTAGTGCCTAAACCAGTGGTTTTCTAATTTGATTTGGTTGGACCAAATAAATTGAGAAAATCCGGTTTAGTAAATAACCGGTTAACAATTGTGGTTATCGTAGTAATTAATCTTGGTTAGACCAATTTTAATGAACCAGACCGGTTATGTCATTTAATTGGGCAATTGGGTTATGTCTTGGACATAGACCAATTCTTGGGCCTTGGGCCAAGAAGTTAAAACAATTGGGCCAGTTATTTGAGTCTCTTCTTCAGATTTAATTTAAAAATTATTTAATAATTAAAATTTGATTTTTAAATTAATTTGTTTCCAAAATATTAAATTAGAAAGTTTCTTGGAATAGAAGTTTCTAGATTTGCATGTTTTGGATATTTAGGAAATTTCTACAGTTAGAAAGTTTCCAATTTTAGAAAGTTTCCTAAAACAGAAGGTTTCCCAAAATGGAAAGTTTCCCAAAATAGTAATCTTCTATTTTGGGATGAGATTTTAAGAAAAACTATAAACCTCAAATAATATCAAGCGTTGGATGTCTTGTCCAGTCTATGTCAGCTGTTGAAACCCATTCAATTGTACACATGGCCTTACAGTGTGAGGGTGTCTATCTTTTGCGTGGGTAAGACAGTTTGTGATTCATTAATGTTATTGGGAGTCCCAGACATTAGTGATTACATGACTGTATAGTCTGGTTTTCTTGGCTGGGTCATCGGGAGTCCCGGACCTTGAGACATCAGAGTGGATTGGGCCTCGGGCCCAGATTCACAACCAAGAGTTATATCACAGATATAATTAGCCGAGATAGGGCTTACCGATATAAGCTAAGGTTGGGTGACGGCCAGTGGCCCACTTTGATCTTAGTTATATGTGGATCTTGGAATCATTATATTCTATTGAGAGTAACTAATGTTATTGAATATAATGCGAGATTAATCATATAGAACATATTAACTAAAATCCTTTCATCTTAAATTTTCAGCAATGACTACAACAAGCACACAAAACACATTCTCAATCCGGTCTGTTCTCGACAAGGAGAAGCTGACTAGAACGAACTTCCTGACGTGGTCAAGGAACTTGAGGCTGGTCCTCAAGCAGGAGAAGAAGGAATATGTCCTTCGTGATCCCCTCCCCGAGAGGCCTCCAAACAATGCCGCCAGGAATCTGCAAAATGCTTGGGAAAAGCATTCGTCAGATGAAAATGATGTCTATTGCCTGATGTTGGCAACCATGACTCCTGAACTGCAAATGCAGTTCGAGAGTGTGCTGTCGCCCATCGAGATAATGGCAAGCCTGAAATCGCTTTTTCAGGAGCAGGCAAGAACTGAGAGGTTCCAGACAGTTAAGAACCTCTTAGACTACAAAATGGCTGCAAGTGCGGCAGTGAGTCCTCATGTCTTGAAGATGATGGGTTATCTCGATCATCTTCAGAAACTCGACTGCCCTATCAGCCAGGAACTTGCCTGCGACATCGTTCTGCAGTCTTTACCTGCAAGCTATGATCAGTTCATCCTGAACTTCAATATGCATGGCTTGAGTAAGACATTGCCTGAGCTTCACGGAATGCTCAAGACTGCAGAGCCCAACTTGAGGAAAGCCAAGGACCCCAACGTGCTTATGGTGCAAAAGGGCAAGGGCTTTAAGAAATCCTCTGCCAAGGACATGGGAAAGGCTAAGGCTGTTCAAGTCTCAGACAAGGACACGTCAAAGCCCAAGCCCAAGTCCAAGGCTGGGCCTACTGACATCTGCAGGTTCTGCAAAGAACCAGGGCATTGGAGGAGAGAATGTAAGAAATTCCTGGAAGGTCTAAAGGAATTGAAGAAGAAGACTCTGGAGACTTCTTCATCAGGTATTTTTGTTATAGAAGTTAATACAACTACTTCTGATAATACCTCATGGGTTATGGATACTGGTTGTGGGGCTCATATTTGTACTAATATGCAGGCACTCAGCAACAGTAGGAGGCTGAAGCAAGGACAAGTGGAGCTACGAGTTGGGAATGGAGCGAGAGTTCCTGCACTAGCTGTAGGCACATACTTGTTGTCTTTACCTTCGGGATTGGTTTTAGAACTTAATAACTGCTATTTTGTACCTGCGATAAGCAGAAATATTATTTCAGTTTCTTTGTTGGATTTGGAAGGTTATGATTTTTCAGTTAAGAATAAATTATGTTCCTTCAATCGCAATAATTTGTTCTATGGTTGTGCCCCTCTTACGAATGGGCTTTACATACTTGATCAATCCGCGCCAATTTATAACATTAATACCAAACGGTTCAAACCTAATGAGGAGAACCGAACGTTTCTATGGCATTGTCGTTTAGGGCACATCAGTGAGAAACGCATTAAGAGGCTCCATTCGAATGGACTTCTTGGCTCATTTGACTTTGAGTCATGTGAGAAATGCGAATCCTGCCTGATGGGCAAAATGACGCGGGCCCCCTTTAATAAACCCAACGAGAGGGCCAGTGACTTATTGGGCCTGATACACACTGATGTGTGTGGCCCAATGTCCACAAATGCAAGAGGAAACTATCAGTACTTCATTACCTTCACTGATGATTTCAGCAGGTATGGATATGTTTATTTAATGAAACATAAGTCTGAATCGTTTGAGAGATTCAGAGAATTCCAAAATGAAGTACAGAACCAACTTGGCAAAAGCATTAAAGCTCTTCGGTCCGACCGAGGAGGAGAATACTTGAGCCAAGAGTTCAGTGATCATCTAAGAGAGTGTGGGATAGTTTCCCAACTCACTCCTCCTGGAACACCTCAATGGAATGGTGTGTCTGAGAGGAGGAATCGGACCTTATTGGATATGGTTCGGTCTATGATGAGTCACACAGACCTTCCAATATCCCTTTGGGGATATGCTCTGCTAACAGCAGTGTTCACTCTAAATAGAGCGCCATCAAAAGCAGTAGCTAAGACACCATTGTTGGGAATGTCCTGAAATCCACTGTACTATCTCTAGAAAGTATGATAAATGTCGAGATCAGACATAAGTCATAAATACTTGGTGATCATGATGGCTTGCTAGAGTCCGCTCTTGATCTATAAGTTTAGGACTTATTACCAGTATTGTATGATCCCAAAGGGTCACACACCATAGCTAACGGGAAAGTTAAGATGGAATTAATGCGGTAAGATGCTAAGGCATTTACTGTATTTGCACAGAGAGTTGGGCCAGACAGCAAACAGGCTTTTGTCTGATTTGTGTCTTGGGCCCAAAAGTCTAATGGACCATTAGTTTAATTAATTAAACTTGGGCCCATTAGTGAGATAATTAAGTTGCAACTTAGGGGTTGAGAAACCCTAAGGCTACACGATTTTGGGAGAGGCAGCCGCGGCTCATCTCCCTCTCTTGAGTCTCTCTCTTTGTTGTTCTTCCATCTCGGTCTAGCAGCCATTCCTCGCTTGTAAGAGTGTGGATACCAAAGGAGGAACAGGTACTCATCTGTTCTAATCTGATCTTGTCATTACCACCAATCATTCCGCTGCAAAGGTAAAGATCAGGTTTGTTTTATGATTCGATTACAAGAACCTAGATCTGTTTAAGATTATGTGCTAGGTTGCAATCTGAGAATTGAACCATGGAAAAACGCATAATCCTTCAGTGGTATCAGAGCCTAGGTTGTTAGGTTTTTGTTGATTGGATCATATGAATCGCATGATCGCTTTTGTTGATTGGATAATCATGAAATCGATGTTTAATTTTGTTAATGTCACGATCGCATAAGAGACGTGTTAGGTTTCTTTAGATTTTGACCTAATCGATTCTTTTATTTGATAATTATATGAGAAACGATTTGATTGTGTATGTCGTGTAACAATGATTGTTTGAATTATAATAACATGATCGTAAATTAATTATCAAGCGAATTTGGTAAAGTCATTGAGTTGATTGAATCGATAATTAATTGATCAATGTCGGTTTTGTCTTGTTGTGAAGAGCATGAATCGATAATGGAGGCCATGATTATTGAATTGAGTATCGTTCGATATGCTTATTGGCTTAAGGTCAAACGATTGTTTAATTGATTGAATTAATGTGTAAAAGATCATGATTTTGTCCTTTAGCTAAAAGACAAAATCATGTTTGTTGTTTAGCGAATGTGAATTACGATCGCACGATATCATATGGTTTGTTAAAGTCATGAATCGATTGTTGATTGTTGAATGTTGTCATAAGCTTAACGATTCATTCAAGGTTTTTTGTCTTTAAGCTAAAGACAAAAACCAATTCAAAGCCTTGATTATTGTGGTTCGTTTTTCCTAAACCCGCGACAATGAACCAATCAAACCGATTGTGGTTCATTGTCTGCTTTAACCAAAACCGCAAGTTAGGTCAAAATTGGCTAAAACACAAGGTGTTTCTTCCTGATTTTGGACTTAACTGAACCGATCCAATTTAATTGGTGGTTCAAGCGGTTAACCCAAATCGCGGTTTGCTGAAAATTATTTAATACAATTGGTATTATTTAATTTCTGGTTAAACCGGATTTAAATTCAAAATTGAATTTTAACCTAAACCGAAGGCTGGTCTAAGTTTGATTTGGTTGGACCAAATAATTTAGAGCTGGTCTGGTTTAGTAAATAACCAGTTGGATTTAGTAGTTAATTTGGTCTTGGACACGAATTAATGAACCGACTCGGTTATGTCAAATTATTGGGCCAATTGGAATTCTGTGGTCTTGGGCCAAGAATTGGGCCTATAATTTGTGACCCATCCGAAAAACTTTAATAAAACATTAAATTAGAAAGTTTCTTTGATTAGAAGTTTCTAATTTTGGCATGTTAAGAAATTTCTAAATATAGTAAGTTTCTGAACTTAGAAAGTTTCTAAAATTGGTAGGTTTTCCTAAATAGAAAGTTTCCACATTTAGTAAGTTACCTGAATTGGAAAGTTTCCCAAAATAGTAATCTTCTATTTTTGGAAAGAAACCTAAAATCCTCAAAAACAATATCAAGCTTGGATGTCTTGCCCAATCTTGTCAGCTACTTAACGCTTATTCAATTACAGATATGGCTTACAGTGTGAGGTGTCTGTTTTTGCGTAAGTAAAGTAGTATATAGTCACTAATTTCATTGGGAGTCCCAAACTTTAGTGATTATTTGGCTGTAAGAGATTGGTTTCCTTGACTGGGCCATCGGGAGTCCCGGGCCTTGAGACATCTGGTGAATTGGGCCTTGGGCCCAATCCCCAACCGAGAGTTATATGGAAATAACTAGCTGTGTGTATGCTTACCAAGTAAAGCTAATTCCGGGTGACGGCCAGTGGCCCACTTTGGACTTAGCTGAACATGGGTCTCGGAATCATTGCATTCTTATGAGGTTAAACAAAGAAATTATGAATGCAATGCGAGTTTTCTTATAAGTTATTAAGATTACTCTTTTATGAACTAAATAACTAAAACTCTATTTATCTCTAAATTTCAGTTATGAATAGCACAAACAATCAAAAACACTTTCTCGATCCGGTCTGTCCTTGAGATGGACAAACTGAACGGATCAAATTTCTTGACTTGGTCGCGGAACCTGAGGCTAGTCCTCAGGCAGGAGAGAAAGGACTATGTACTTGAGAGAGCTCTCCCCGTGAGGATCGGGTCCAATGTCTCTCATGCAGTATATGATGCTTAGAATAAGCATTATAATGATGCGGTAGATGTGCGTGGTCTGATATTGGCTACCATGGAATCAGATTTGCTGAAGCAATATGAGAACATGGAGTCGCCAATAGAGATGATCAGCAGCCTGAAATTGAAATTTCAGGAGCATGTAAGAGTGGAGAGATACCAGTTGGTTAAGTCTCTCACTAGCTGCAAGCTACCAAATGATCATCCAGTAAGTCCTCATGTCAGTAAAATGATGGGTTACATTGATAACCTGAGGAAACTGGATTATCCAGTTAGCCAAGAATTGGCAACTGAGATCATTCTGCAGTCACTGCCGTCAAGCTATGATAAGTTCAGAAGGAACTATATCAAGAAAGGCTTAACGAAGACGCTGACTGATCAGCATGATATGCTCAAGACAGTTGAGCCATACGTGAAGAGTACCCTGTATAATCTCATAAAGGAGAAGGGTAGGTTTACTAAACCTAATGCTGACAAGGGTGAAGACAAAGTTGTCCAGATTTTGAATCATGGCAAGCGTGTGTCTTCTGAGCCCGAGTCAGATACCTCTTACGTTGGTAAGTGCTGCTACTGTAAAGAGACTGGGCATTGGAAGAGAGATTGCATTAAATTCATGGAAGATTATGAGGAGTTGAAGTTGATGTATGAGACTACTTCCTCAGGTATTCATGTTATTACTTCAAGTTCTACCTTATAGGTATTGTATACTGGTTGTGGCACTGATATTTGTTATAATATGCAGAGCCTAAGCAACAGTAGAACGTTGAAGGAAGGGCAAGTGGAACTGCGTGTCTGGAAGGAGCTATAGATGCTGCCTCAGCCGTAGGGTTTTCACTTGTAGATGCCTTTGAGGCTTGGTTTTGTATTAAGTAATTGCTACAATGTACCTGCTTTAATCAGAGTTGTCTTTCATTTTCTTGTAAGAATTTGAATGTTTTTCATTTTGATAAAAGACAAGTTTTGTTCTTTTGATCTTAATGAAATATTAATTGTAGCACCCTATTCAAGGAATGGGTTTTATATCTTAAACCATAGAGTGCCTAAATGTAACATAAATACCGAATTGGTTTAAATCTGATGAATTAAACCTGATTTTTCTTGGCATAAAAGTTTTGGTCACATAGAGTAAGTCGGATTCAGAAATCCCATAGTTATGGACTTTTGGGCTCATTTGATCGGATATCTTATGAGACTTGAATTCTGCTTACTGGACCAAAAGACAAAGGGCCTATCTTAGCCGAGCTAGAGAAAGGCTCAAAGGCTTATTGGACATTGAACATACTCATGTATGTGGCCCGATGAGCAGTAATGCCAGAGAAAATTTCCTGTACTTCATTATCTTTACTGATTACTTCAGTGAGTATGACTGTGTTCATTTGATGAGACACGAGTCAGAATTCTTTGAAGTGGTCGAAAGAGTTCCAGAATGAGGTATAGAATCTGAGTGACAGAAGTATTGAGAATCTGGATTAGATCACGAGTAAGAATACTTAAGTCATTGATGGTGTGATCATCCGAATGAGTGTGAAGTCGTTCCACAGCTCATTTCTCCTGAAAACCTTGAGGTGTTTCTGTGAGAAATAATCAGATCTTATTAGAAATGATTAAAGATGAGTCACACGAATCTTCCATGATATTCTTTAAGAATAACACTCTAGAAATATCTAAGTTTACGCTGAAATAGTTCCACCAATATCAGTTGAAAGACACCACATAAATGTGGACTGGAAATAATCCAAATTCGTCTTTACTGAGTATTTGTAGTTGTGCTACTTCGCTGGTTGTCCTAGGGAAACCAAGGCTTGTTACTTTTACGTCCATTCCGAAAACGAAGTTAGTTAGTTCGGAATTCTGTTTTCTAGGAGGGAAGTTGCTTTCCAAGAAAAACAGTGGGAGTAAAAGTATAACTCGAAGAAATTCGAGAAATACAGGAGGCTGCTCAACCTGTTGAGGGAGAGCAGCGGATGGATTTACAGATTTCTGTAGAATCTACACCTGTAGAGCCTGAAGTTCGCAGATTTGAATCCGTCACTAATCCGAGAGTGATTTCTCGTGATTAATTGCCATGATCTGATGATCATTGAAAGTGACGAACCTGCGAAATTCACAGAAGCGAAAGTGAGCCCGGACTCCGAAAAGTTATACTGTATGTAAGTTAGCTTCATCGATCCATTCATGGATAGAAGCAAACATATCGGAGTTGGAATCTTCGTTCTGTTAAAGTAGTCAAGGTTTTGACTTGAACAGGAACGAAGTGGAACTGTGCGTTTACTAATAGATAAGTGGGAGCGATGTTGCATTTCTCATAGTGTATGTCGATGACATACTGATTCTCGGAAATAACGTTCCAATGCTGCAGTCGGTAAAGGACTGGCTTGGGAGTTGTTGTATGATTGACATGGGTAAAGCCACATATGTTCTTGGATTTTGGATCTAAAGATAAAGATCCAAAAGAGCTGGTAGGACAAAGTCAGGATTCTTAAATTGACAAAGTCCTACACGTTTTCAGCAATCCAAGAAGGGTTTTATGCCAATGTCACATGGCATTACGTTAAGCAAGAAACAGTGTCCTACGATATCTGCTGAGCTTGAATGCATGGATGAGATTCCATATGCGTCGGCAATTGGATCTATCATGTATGCCATGAAACATACTTGTTTTGATGTTGCTTTAATGTTAAGCAAGACAAGTAAAGACCAGTCAAATCCAGCAAAAAAAAATCACTGGATTGACGTAATGAATATCCTCAAGTATTTGGAAAATACTTAGGATAAGTTCTTGATTTACGGAGAAAGTGAGGTGCTACAAGTCGGTAGAGTCTGAAAGGCAAGTTTCCAACAGACAAAGATGATTTCCGGTCACAGTCCGGTTATATCTTGTGTCTGTCTGGCGGTGCAAGGCACTGTTGCTGACTCCATGACTTAAGCTGAACATTTCGCAGCTTGGGAAGCGGCGAAAGAGGTTGTTTGGAAAGAAGAGTTCATCACTGAATTTGATGTGATTCCCAGCATAGATGAGACTAGCTGCACATCAGAGGTCCAAACACCTTGAGGATAGGTATAACCTATTCCGTGAGATAAATGACAGAGATGTTAAGTAGATAAGCAAGTTTCATCGAATGAGAACGTTGCTAATCTATTAACGAAGCCACTCCTTAGGCCTAAGCACAAGTCGCGGACTGTAGCTGTAGGATGAGTGAAATTAAGATGTAGTCTTAATTTCAGTGGGAGTTTATAAAGGGCTTTACTTAGTTGTTTTGAAAGGTTCATGTAAACATAATATTTTATGTTTATGAAATCTATGATTTCTGGATTATTTTAACTGTGATATAAATAATCGTTCCAAAATGATTCATGTCATTATATATGGGCCATCGAAGTACATGAGCAGACTTGATCCTGAAACCCCATATTTAACGAAATGACATAAATCATAGTGTCCATAGTCGAAGGTTGTTGAAATTGGAACACCAACAACCACTTGAGACTATATTGTGTTGAGACTTATGACCAAGTTTCGAGGGGTCATAGATGCGCGGCATCAAAGTCGACACATAGGTATATGTAGGGGAGCATATGACCGGACATGGCCCGCTGATGAGAACTCTACAAGATATTAATATCTGTGTCATAAGAGGTTCTCATATACGACTATAGAGTATAGTCCCTAGACCTGAGTTCGCATGCATATGGCTGCACATGGATTGATACACTTTGATCATTGTCTAACGCTGTTTCGTAATTGGGAGCTATAAGGACCTTGGTTGGGTGTATTATGAAGTGTGTAGTTCATAGTGATGGAACAAGATGGGATTTGTCCCTGCCGTTTAACGGAGGTAATATCTCTAGGCCAATCGGAGACTTGATAGCTGGTAAGAGAGTGGCCACTCCCAAACGGACTTGCCCAAGTCATTTGCATTGTCAGTATCAAATCTGGTCCGATGAACATGGTCTGGCTATATAAGGATGACACGCATCTTGCCTTATGCCAGATCGAGATATTGAGACAAAAGGATTAGGGAATGTAGGATTCCAGTACAAGTGGGAGATTGTTGGGAATGTCTTGAAATCCACTGTACTATCTCTAGAAAGTATGATAAATGTCAAGATCAGACATAAGTCATAAATACTGGGTGATCATGATGGCTTGCTAGAGTCCGCTCTTGATCTATAAGTTTAGGACTTATTACCAGTATTGTATGATCCCAAAGGGTCACACACCATAGCTAACGGGAAAGTTAAGATGGAATTAATGCGGTAAGATGCTAAGGCATTTACTGTATTTGCACAGAGAGTTGGGCCAGACAGCAAACAGGCTTTTGTCTGATTTGTGTCTTGGGCCCAAAAGTCTAATGGACCATTAGTTTAATTAATTAAACTTGGGCCCATTAGTGAGATAATTTAGTTGCAACTTAGGGGTTGAGAAACCCTAAGGCTACACGATTTTGGGAGAGGCAGCCGCGGCTCATCTCCCTCTCTTGAGTCTCTCTCTTTGTTGTTCTTCCATCTCGGTCTAGCAGCCATTCCTCGCTTGTAAGAGTGTGGATACCAAAGGAGGAACAGGTACTCATCTGTTCTAATCTGATCTTGTCATTACCACCAATCATTCCGCTGCAAAGGTAAAGATCAGGTTTGTTTTATGATTCAATTACAAGAACCTAGATCTGTTTAAGATTATGTGCTAGGTTGCAATCTGAGAATTGAACCATGGAAAAACGCATAATCCTTCAACCATATGAATTATGGACTGGAGAAACTCCAGTGCTGTCTTATCTTAGAATTTGGGGTTGTGAAGCCTATGTCAAGAGATTAATCTCTGACAAGCTTACACCAAAGTCTGACAAATGCTACTTCATTGGTTATCCGAAGGAGACCAAGGCTTATTACTTCTACCTACGATCCGAGAACAAGATTTTTGTTGCCCGGGATTGTAATTTTCTTGAGAGGGAGTTTCTCTCTAAGAAAAACAGTGGGAGTAAGGTACTGCTTGAAGAAATTCAAGATGAACAGGATACTGCTCAACCTAATGAGGAAGAGCAGCAGGAGGACCTACAAGAAATTGTAGAGCCTGAACCTGTGGTACCTGAAGTTCGAAGATCCGGGAGGATCCGTCACGAACCCGAGAGATATCAAGGATTCCTCGTGACTAACTGTCATGATCTTCTGATCATTGATGGTGATGAACCATCGAACTTCAATCAAGCCATGATGGGCCCAGATTCCTCTAAGTGGCTTAAGGCCACTGATTCCGAAATGGACTCCATGTCGGTCAACCAAGTGTTTTCGTTGGTTGACTTACCCGATGGTGTAAAAGCCATCGAGTGCAAATGGATCTTCAAGAAGAAGATTGACGTGGATGGAAATGTCCAGATTTATAAAGCCAGGTTGGTGGCAAAAGGTTTCAGGCAAGTTCACGGTGTGGATTATGATGAAACCTATTCCCCAGTGGCTATGATGAAATCTATTCGGATTCTACTAGCAACTGCAGCTTTTCATGATTATGAAATTTGGCAGATGGACGTGAAAACCGCCTTCCTGAATGGAATTCTGGAAGAGGATGTGTATATGACACAACCTGACGGTTACATAGATCCAAAGAATGCTGGGAAGGTATGCAAGCTTCATAAATCCATTTATGGATTGAAGCAAGCATCGAGGAGCTGGAATCTTCGTTTTGATGAAGCGATCAAGCAATTTGACTTCATCAGAAACGAAGAAGAACAATGCGTGTATAAAAAGACTAGTGGGAGCAAGATAGTATTTCTTATTCTGTATGTCGATGACATACTGCTTCTCGGAAACGACGTACCAATGCTGCGGTCGGTAAAGGACTGGCTTGGAAGTTGTTTTTCCATAAAAGACATGGGTGAAGCCGCATACGTTCTTGGAATCCGGATCTACCGGGATAGATCTAAAAGGCTGATAGGCTTGTGTCAAGATTCATACATTGACAAAGTCCTGCATAGATTCAGCATGGCAGATTCCAAGAAGGGCTTCACACCAATGGTACATGGCACAACGCTAAGCAAGAAGCAGAGCCAACGACGGCTGTTGAGCTTGAGCGCATGAAGAATATTCCTTATGCATCTGCAATAGGATCTGTCATGTATGCCATGATCTGTACTCGTCCTGATGTTGCTTATGCATTGAGCATGACGAGTAGATACCAGTCAAATCCAGGTGAAAACCACTGGATTGCCGTCAAGAATATCCTGAAGTATCTAAGACATACTAAGGATAAGTTCTTGGTGTACGGTGGAAGTGATGTGCTTGAAGTCAGTGGATTCACGGGCGCAAGTTTCCAGACAGACCAAGATGATTTCCGGTCACAGTCCGGTTATATCTTTTGTCTGAATGGCGGTGCAATTAGTTGGAGAAGCTCCAAGCAAGACACCGTTGCTGATTCCACTACAGAAGCTGAATATGTCGCCGCCTCAGAAGCAGCGAAGGAAGCTGTTTGGATACGAAAGTTCATTATTGAACTAGGTGTGATACCGAATGCAGCTGAGCCTCTGGCACTGTTTTGTGATAACAATGGTGCTATAGCTCAGGCAAAGGAACCAAGATCACACCAGAAATCCAAGCATATACTAAGATGATTTCACTTGATACGTGATATCATTAATAGAAAGGAAGTCAAGATCAGCCGAGTTCCGACAGATGATAATGTCGCTGATCCGTTGACAAAGCCACTCCCAAGGCCTAAGCTCGAGTACCTGACTGAAGCTGTAGGCATTAGAGACATTGAAATGTAATCTAAATTTGAGTGGGAGTTTGAGGGCTTTATTTAGTTATTGATATGTTCTTGTAAAACATTTAAGATGTTTAATAAAATAATTTTTCAAGATTATTTTAACTGTGATGAAATAATCGTTCCAAAATGATATGAACCATTTTATAGGTCATCGAAGTAAGTGACTTGATCTTGAGTCATCAAAGTCATTTAGCTTGATCATGAGACCCTATATTTGATAGATGGCTTATATCATCCTGTCCCTAGTCGAAGGTTGTTGAAATTGGAACACCAACAACCGCGTGAGACTAGATTGGTATGTGACTTATGACAAAGTCTCAGGATGTCATAGATGCACGGCATCAAAGTCAGTACATAGGTGTATGTTGGGGTACATACGACCGGACAAGACCCGCTTATAAGAACTCTTTAGGATATTTATATATGTGTCATAAGAGATTCTTACTACGACTATAGAGTATAGTCCTTAGACCTGAGTTCGCATGCATGTGACTGCACATGAACTGATACGCTTTGATCATTGTCTAACGCTGTCGTTAAGCGATAGTTATAAGGACCTTGTTTGGGTGTATTATGAAATGAGTAGTTTATAGTGATGGAACAAGATGGGATTTGTCCCTCCAATATAAATGGAGTGAATATCTCTAGGCCAATCGGAGATTTAAATACTGGAAAATGCATGGCCATGCTCAAACGGACTGTCCCGAGTCGTTTGGATTGTCAGTATCAAATCAGAGTCCGATGAACATGATTAGGCTTTATAAGGATGACACTCATCTTGCCTTATGACTAATCGAGATATTGAGACAAAAGGATTATGAATACAGAGATTCAAGTACAAGTGGGAGATTGTTGGAATTATGTCCAGTAATCTCTGTACTGTCTCTAGAAAGTAAGAGTATGTCAATGATCAGACATAAGTCATATAATACTGGGGGTCATGATGGCTTGCTAGAGTCCGCTCATGATCTATAAGTCTTGGATTTATTGCCTTTATTATATGATCCCATATGGGTCACACGCCTAAGCTAACAGGAAACTATGAGGGAACGGTTCAGCAGAAGTACGGTAAAAGTGCTAGGCATTTACTATACTTAGAGAGATTAAAGGGCCTGATTAAATCTAAGGGATTTAATCAGACTGGGACTTGGGCCCAAAAGCCCAACAGAACTAGACAAGGGTTTTATAATTAAAACTTGACCTAGCTCTCTTTTTCCCTAACTCTCTCTGCGCCTCTCCTCTCTCTCTCTGCGCCTCCCTCTCTCTGGTCTAGCAGCCATTTTTCCTGAAGTGTGCGTGTGTGAACCTCTGGAGGAGCTGTCCCTTGGCGGTTCTGCTGATCTCTGACGATACCTCTCTAATCCGCTGCATAAACAAGGTATTACTGAGATCCCTTTATGATTCTGCAAGAGAACCTAGATCCAATATGTTTAGTAGAGTTTAATCTGACAGAATTAAACCAGGACAAACACTAAACAATCCTTCATCATCCATCCAGACAGCATACCATACGCTGGAAAATCGCTAATTGTCCACATCAGGGCCGCTCGCATGGTGAACATCTCTTTTCGTGATACATTGTACGTCTGTACGCCATCACTCCATAAATTTTGCAATTCTTCGATCAGCGGTTACAAATAAATATCCAAGCTTTCTTCGGGTGGTTCGGCCCTGGCACTAATATTGTCAGGAAAAAATATTCCCGTTTCATGCACATCCCGGGAGGTAAGTTGTATGGTGTCACGATAACGGGCCAAACAGAATATGCTTGGCCGTTCATACCAATTGGATTAAAAACATCGGCGGATAAGCCGAGATAAATATTACGACTCCCGGACGCAAAAGCAGGATATACCTCTTTGAAATGCTTCCACACCCTTCCATCTGACGGATTATGCATTTCTCCTTCGAAAGATACATGTTCAGCATGACATCTCATCTGTGAAGCCGTCGTATTAGATTGATACAAGCGCTTCAATCAATCCGCAATCGGCAGATTAAACATCCTCTGCTTTGGTATCTTCTTCCCCGATTGACCCACATTTGGTTCGTACCGATCTTTTTTACAAAACCGACAATGTAACGAATATTTATCTTCTCCTTTCCAGAATAGCATACAATTATCCTCGCAGACATCAATCTTATGACAAGGCAACCCACGAGAACACGTCAACTTTTTTTGTCTCGTAGTATGATTTAGGAGCATTATTAGGCGATGGAAGGACATAATTAAATGTCTGTCTGATATCGTCAAGGCATTCCTCTGGAATATTGAAATTGGTCTTCCAGTTGATCACTTTTGACGTCAGGTACAATTGAGATATTCCATCGGCACATCCATCGTATAAAGGTTGGTTTGCAGCATCTAACGCCTTAAGAACTGGATCTTGGTAAAAGGCCTTTAAGCCCAAAGACCAAATTGAAAACCCTAGGGTTCCACTTCTTTTCCTATAAATAGGGAAAGCCATCCAAGAGAGAGCAGAAAGATGAGATCAGACGGCGAAGCCCTGCCCATCTCCGAAGCCCATCACCGTCAGCCTCCTCCCGGAGTCCACTAGCCGTCGCTCTCCTCCGTCGTTCCACCGCCCGATCTATCGTCTCTTCCTCTTGTCGTCTCTCCGATCTTCTTTTGGGTTAAGTGAAACCAAAACCCATATCAAATCTCTTGTTCATCTCTTTCTTTCCTTTTCTTGATCCTATGTGGTGGTAGATCTGAGATCTAATCTCATTTCTTAGATCTACCACTTTTCCAAACGTAGATCTAAGATAGAAGCAATTCTGGCTATCAGATTGATTCGCGTTTTCCCATCAAACCATAAGGAACCACGGAAAGACCTCGATCTCAGCTTTCCAGAAAGGTAAGAATTGCCCAAATCCAACTTACCGTTTGGAAGTTATGATCTGTTTTCTAAAACATGTATGTTCTTGGCGAATCTGTTTTTTGGTTTGGTCCAACTCAATTTCCAATTTTCAATTTAGTTTGGGTCGGGTTGACCTGGTCGGTTCGGGTTGACCGGTTTGGGTCAGGTTGAACGGTCTGGTTCGGTTTAATCCGGTTTGGGCTGGTTACTCAATTGACCATAACTAGACCATCCTTAATCCGATTCAAGCAAAACGAATGCATCTTCGGGCAAACATCAGCAATACTTGATGGATGTCTTCGTATTCCTCGAGTGGTGTTTAACCATTGGCATTTGAAAATCATAGCTTTTAGGAAAAACCGCACAATTATACTCTATCATGAATATCTCGTCAATCAGTCCAAAATACTCGGTGTCAGCAGTTCCCTGAACAGAAACACCATAGTTCATCGTCTTTCGATTTTTCCCATGGTTTTGCGTATGGTAATGGAATCCCCTCGAGTAAAACATAGGCCATGACTTGACTTGATGTCTCGGACCTTGTACAAATTCCAGTACCCACAATGGAAAATCAAATAACGCGCAAGTAGTAATTATTTGTAAATTTATTTAAAATTTAGTAGATGACATATATAACACATATATAATTAAGCAAGCCACAAAATTTTAGTACTTACATTGTCTCTGCACCACATTGCAAATTTCTCATCTTTCACTCTCGTCATGGCATTTGAAGTAATGTTTGGATGGCTCTGTCTTATATAGTCTTCAAACATCCTACGTATATATTATTTATGCATTATATAACAACCAATAAAATGTAAATTAGATATAAATTAACTTGTTAATGGTTATGAAATAAAATTTACTATAAAAACATACCTTTCATATGGTTCAAATGTTTCACAGTTGAGAAGTAAAAATGTCTAAAGCATGTTGTAGTCTTCATCATTTAACCATGTCCGTGACATGCTTCCGCTGACTCATCCTCTTTGCTGGAACATGATCGGAACATGATCATACCTGTATGTGAAATGAATTTCCCTGACATCTTCTGCGGGGTCCAAAACTTCTGGAGGTGTAACATAATTAGCGGTCACATATGAAATTTCTTCATTTACACATTGAGCTACAATCGATCCTCCGATTCGGGCCTTGTTTTTAAATTTTTTCTTCAAGTGATACATGTATCGTTCAAAAGGATACATCCATCAGTACTGCACCGGACCGCCTAAAGCAGCTTCATCTGGAAGATGCATGAGTAAATGTTCCATTACATCAAAGAACGACAGTGGGAAGATCTTTTCGGGATTGCAAAGCCGCATAGCTATATTTCCTTTCAGAGTGGCAAGATCTTCTTTTCTTAGGATTTTGGTAGATATATCTCAGAAGAATAAAACAATATCTAAATAAATCATCAAGTAAAATCATTAAATGCAAAACTAATAGTTAAATGATACATTAATTTAAATATATAATATCTGAAATTGCTGCATGCACATTTTCGGTAGTTCCGTAAATGCAATTGGAAGAAGTCGTTGCATGATGACATGACAATCATGTTTTTTTTAGACCTGAAATCTTTCCAGTATCCACATTAACACAATGTTAAAATTTTGAAACGTACCCGTCTGGAAATTTAATTTCATTCTTCAACTACGTTAGAAAATTTCTTTACTTCCCTTTGACAGGCTAAATATTGGAACATGTACTTTCCCATCCCGAGCGATCTCTAAGTCATGTCTTCTGCAAAACAAAGGGAGATCCATCCTTGATTTAACATTATCTTTCGTCTTGCTAGGAACATTTAGGACCGTGTTGATGAGATTGTCGAAGAAGTTCTTCTCAATATGCATAAAATCAAGGCTGTGTCGAAGAAGTAGGTCCTCCCAATACAGCAAATCCCAAAAGATACTCTTCTTCACCCAGTTGTGGTCAACACCATACGCTTCAATTGTCTGAGATGCATTTTCATGTCCTTTGCCTCCACAATCCACCGTCCTACATGTTGGAATTGTGTCCAGCAATCTCTGTACTGTCTCTATAACGTAAGAGTATGTCAGTGATCAGACATAAGTCATACAATGCTGGGGGTCATGATGGCTTGCTAGAGTCCGCTCATGATCTATAAGTCTTGGACTTATTGCCTTTATTGTATGATCCCATATGGGTCACACGCTTAAGCTAGCAGGAAATAATGTTGAAAGGCATAGCAGAAGTACGACAAAAGTGCTAGGCATTTGTCGTACTAAGAGAGAATGAATAATGGGTCTGATTAAATGTGATTTAATCAGATTGGGCCCAAAAGCCCAAAAGGGAAAGAGAAGGCTTTTAATGTCTAAAAGCCATGTCTCTTCTCCCTAACCCTAAGCCTCCCAGCCGCGATTCTCCTCCTCTCTCTGCGCCCCATCTCAGCTCGGTCTAGCAACCAGTTTCCTGTGATTGCGTGTGTGAGCCTTTGGAGGATCCATCTCTCGGTGTATCTCCCTGATCATTGACCTGTTCATCAATTCCGCTGCAAACAAACAGGTAAAAGGTGAGATCATATGTTTCTAAATAAGAACACCTAGATCTAATGCATGTTTAGGTTGATATCAATATGAGAATTGAATCAGGATCAACCGAAACTTCCAACAGTGGTATCAGAGCCATTGGTTCTTAGGTTTCTTGTTTTAGATTCATTGTTTAGGTTGTTTAATCTGCTTAGAATTGTTTTTGAATCAATTACTGATAAGATAAAACGATTAAGAATCAGAATTGAACTCTAAACACATTGATTGGATCGCAAAACCGAGCTATATGACTCGGGTTTTGCGATCGGCCGGTTATTGGATCGACCGGCTTGGCCGGTTGGTTGTTGGCCGAGGGGAATGGCCGGTCGGACGGACGGGATCGTGGGTCGGGCAGTCGGGATGGTCGGATTGGATCGGATCATTCGATCGATCGCAATCGATCATCGCGACGCGTCCGATCGCTCGTTCCGATCGATCGTCCGATCGCATGTCCCGTGCACCGTCCCGCCCGTCCCGTACCGTCCTGAGCTGTCCCGGCTGTCCGGCGCATCGTCTCGATCTCGGATCGTTGACGGCTTGCGGCTGGACGATCATTGCTTGATCCGAAAGCTAGGGTTTCACGGTTCATTCGGTTCGGTTAGCTGGTTCGGTTCAAAACTTGATTAAAATCAACGTTTCGGTTTAATAAACAGATTTGATAAGTTTATTGAATCTGGTTAAACCGGAATAAGAAATCCAATGTCGAAAGAAATATTGGATTTAGTGCCTAAACCAGGAATTTCTAATTTGATTTGGTTGGACCAAATAAATTGAGAAATTTCGGTTTAGTAAATAACCGGTTGACAATTGTGGTCATCGTAGTAATTAAAATTTGGTTAGACCAATTTTAATGAACCAGACCGGTTATGTCAATTAATTGGACAATTGGGTCATGTCTTGGACATGGACCAATTCTTGGGCCTCGGGCCAAGAAGTTAAAACAATTGGGCCATTAATTGAGTCATTCTTCAGATTTAAATTTAAAACTTATTTTATAAAATAAAATTATGAAATTCGATTTTAAATTTATAAAGTTCCGAAATTTCGAAATTAGAAAGTTTCCAAAATTAGAAGTTTCTGAATTTGCGGGTTTTGGATTTTTAAAGAAGTTTCTAAAGTTAGAAAGTTTCCGGTTTTAGAAAGTTTCCAATTTTAGAAAGTTTCCAAAAATAGTAGGTTTCCATAAATAGAAAGTTTCCCGAAATAGTAATCTTCTATTTTGGGAATGATTTTAAAAAAAAAAACCTACGGACCTCAAACAATATCAAGCGTTGGATGTCTTGTCCAGGCTATGTCAGCTGTCAAAGCCCATTCAATTGCATTCATGGCCTTACAGTGTGAGGATGTCTGCTTTTGCGTGGGTAAGACGGTTTGTGATTCATAAATGTCATTGGGAGTCCCAGACATTAATGATTACATGACTGTATAGTCCGGTTTTCTTGACTAGGCCATCGGGAGTCCCGGGCCTTGAGACATCAGGGTGGATTGGGCCTCGGGCCCAGATTCACAACCAAGAGTTATATCACGGATATAATTAGCCGATATAGGGCTTACCGATATAAGCTAAGGTTGGGTGACGGCCAGTGGCCCACTTTGATCTTAGTTATATGTGGATCTTGGAATCATTATATTCTATTGAGGGTAACTTAGGTTATTGAATATAATGCATGATTAATCATATTATACTTTAATACGAGATTAATCATTTTGAACATATAACTAATAACCTTTTTATTTATATATTTCAGATATGACTACTACAAGCACACAAAACACGTTCTCGATCCGGTCTGTTCTCGAGAAGGAGAAGCTGACTGGAACGAACTTCCTGACATGGTCAAGGAACTTGAGGCTGGTCCTCAAGCAGGAGAAGAAGGATTACGTCCTTCGAGATCCCCTCCCCGAGAGGCCTCTTGCCAATGCTGCCAGGACTCTGCACAATGCTTGGGAAAAGCATTCGTCAGATGAAAATGATGTTTATTGCCTGATGTTGGTGACAATGACTCCAGAGCTGCAAAAGCAGTTCGAAAGTGTATTGTCTCCAATCGAGATCATGGCAAGCCTGAAATCGCTTTTTCAGGAGCAGGCTAGGACCGAGAGGTTCCAGACAGTTAAGAACCTCTTGGACTGTAAGTTGGCTGCGAATGCGGCAGTGAGTCCTCATGTGTTGAAGATGATGGGTTATCTCGACCATCTTCACAAACTCGACTGCCCAATCAGCCAGGAACTTGCCTGCGACATCATTCTGCAGTCTTTACCTGCAAGCTATGATCAGTTCATTCTGAACTTTAACATGCATGGCTTGAGTAAGACACTACCTGAGCTTCACGGAATGCTCAAGACTGCAGAGCCCAACTTGAAGAAAACCGCCAAGGACCCCAATGTACTTATGGTACAAAAGGGCAAGGGGTTTAAGAAGTCTTCTGCTAAGGATAAGGGAAAGGCCAAGGGTGTCCAAGTCGTGGACTCAGACACGCCAAAGCCCAAGCCCAAGTCCAAGGCTGGGCCTACTGACATGTGCAGGTTCTGCAAAGAACTGGGGCATTGGAGAAGAGATTGCAAGAAATTCCAGGAAGGTCTAAAGGAATTAAAGAAGAAGACTTTCGAGACTTCTTCATCAGGTATTTTTGTTATAGAAGTTAATACAACTACTTCTGATAATACCTCATGGGTCATGGATACTGGTTGTGGGGCTCATATTTGTACTAATATGCAGGCACTCAGCAACAGTAGAAGGCTGAAGCAAGGACAAGTGGAACTACGAGTTGGGAATGGAGCGAAAGTTTCAGCACTAGCTGTAGGAACTTACTTGTTGTCTTTACCTTCGGGATTGATTTTAGAACTTAATAATTGTTATTTTGTACCTGCTATAAGCAGAAATATTATTTCAATTTCTTTGTTGGATTTGGAAGGTTATGATTTTTCAGTTAAGAATAAATTATGTTCCTTCAATCGCAACAATTTGTTCTATGGTTCGGCCCCTCTTACGAATGGGCTTTACATACTCGATCAATCCGCGCCAATTTATAACATCAATACAAAACGGTTTAAACCTAATGAGGAAAACCGAACGTTTCTATGGCATTGTCGTTTAGGGCACATCAGCGAGAAACGCATCAAGAGGCTCCATTCGAATGGACTTCTTGGCTCATTTGACTTTGAGTCATGTGAGAAATGCGAATCCTGCATGATGGGCAAAATGACACGGGCCCCCTTTAATAAACCTAACGAGAGGGCCAGTGACTTATTGGGCCTGATACACACTGATGTGTGTGGCCCAATGTCCACTAATGCAAGAGGAAACTATCAGTACTTCATTACCTTTACTGATGATTTCAGTAGGTATGGATATGTTTATTTGATGAAACATAAGTCTGAATCTTTTGAGAAGTTCAGAGAATTCCAAAATGAAGTACAGAACCAACTTGGCAAAAGCATTAAGGCTCTTCGGTCCGACCGAGGAGGAGAATACTTAAGCCAAGAATTCAGTGATCATCTGAGAGAGTGTGGGATTGTATCCCAACTCACTCCTCCTGGAACACCTCAATGGAATGGTGTGTCTGAGAGGAGAAATCGGACCTTATTGGATATGGTTCGATCTATGATGAGTCACACAGACCTTCCAATATCCCTTTGGGGATATGCTCTGCTAACAGCAGTGTTCACACTAAACAGAGCACCATCAAAAGCAGTAGCAAAGACACCATATGAATTATGGACTGGAGAAGCTCCAGTGCTGTCTTATCTAAGAATTTGGGGTTGTGAAGCCTATGTTAAGAGATTAATCTCAGATAAGCTTACACCAAAATCTGATAAATGCTACTTCATTGGTTATCCACGGGAAACCAAGGCTTATTACTTCTATCTACGTTCCGAGAACAAGATCTTTGTTGCCCGGGATTGTAACTTTCTTGAGAGAGAGTTTCTCTCTAAGAAAGACAGTGGGAGTAAGGTACTGCTTGAAGAAATTCAAGATGAACAGGATACTGCTCAACCTAATGAGGAAGAGCAGCAGGAGGATCTACAAGAAATTGTAGAGCCTGAACCTGTAGTACCTGAAGTTCGAAGATCCGGGAGGATCCGTCACGAACCCGAGAGATATCAGGGATTCCTCGTGACTGACTGTCATGATCTTTTGATCATTGATGGTGATGAACCATCGAACTTCAATCAAGCCATGATGGGCCCAGATTCCTCTAAGTGGCGCAAGGCCACTGATTCCGAAATGGACTCCATGTCGGTCAACCAAGTCTTTTCGTTGGTTGACTTACCCGTTGGTGTAAAAGCCATCGAGTGCAAATGGATCTTCAAGAAGAAGATTGACGTGGATGGAAATGTCCAGATTTATAAAGCCAGGTTGGTGGCAAAAGGTTTCAGACAAGTTCACGGTGTGGACTACGATGAAACCTATTCACCGGTGGCTATGATGAAATCTATTCGGATTCTACTAGCAACTGCAGCTTTTCATGATTATGAAATTTGGCAGATGGACGTGAAAACCGCCTTCCTGAATGGTATTCTGGAAGAGGATGTGTATATGACACAACCTGACGGTTACATAGATCCAAAGAATGCTGGGAAAGTATGCAAGCTTCATAAATCCATTTATGGATTGAAGCAAGCATCGAGGAGCTGGAATCTTCGTTTTGATGAAGCGATCAAGCAATTTGACTTTATCAGAAACGAAGAAGAACAATGCGTGTATAAGAAAACTAGTGGGAGCAAAATCGTTTTTCTTATTCTGTATGTTGATGACATACTGCTTCTCGGAAACGACATTCCAATGCTGAAGTCTGTAAAAGACTGGCTTGGAAGTTGTTTTTCCATGAAAGACATGGGTGAAGCCGCATACGTTCTTGGAATTAGGATCTATCGGGATAGACCTAAGAGGCTGATAGGCTTGTGTCAAGACTCATACATTGACAAAGTCCTACAAAGATTCAGCATGAAAGATTCCAAGAAGGGCTTCACGCCAATGGTACATGGCACGACGCTAAGCAAGAAGCAGAGCCCTACGTCGGCTGCTGAGCTTGAGCGCATGAAGAATATTCCTTATGCATCTGCAATAGGATCTGTCATGTATGCCATGATCTGTACTCGTCCTGATGTTGCTTACGCATTGAGCATGACGAGTAGATACCAGTCAAATCCAGGTGAAAACCATTGGATTGCCGTAAAGAACATCTTGAAGTATCTAAGACATACTAAGGATAAGTTCTTAGTGTACGGTGGAAGTGATGTGCTTAAAGTCAGTGGATTCACGGACGCAAGTTTCCAGACAGACACAGATGATTTCCGGTCACAGTCCGGTTATGTCTTTTGTCTGAATGGCGGTGCAGTAAGTTGGAGAAGCTCCAAGCAGGACACCGTTGCTGATTCCACTACAGAAGCTGAATATATCGCCGCCTCAGAAGCAGCGAAGAAAGCTGTTTGGATTCGAAAGTTCATTATGGAACTAGGTGTGATACCAGATGCGGCTGAGCCTCTGGCACTATTTTGTGACAACAATGGTGCTATAGCTCAGGCAAAGGAACCAAGATCACACCAGAAATCCAAGCATGTTCAAAGAAGATATCACTTGATACGTGACATCATTAATAGAAAGGAAGTCAAGATCAGCCGAGTTCCGACAGATGATAATGTCGCTGATCCGTTGACAAAGCCACTCCCAAGGCCTAAGCTCGAGTTCCTGACTGAAGCTGTAGGCATTAGAAACATTGAAATGTAATCTAAATTTGAGTGGGAGTTTTGTGAGCTTTATTTTAGTTATTTGATATGTTCTTGTAAAACATTATTATTTATGTTTTAATGAAATTATTATTTCAAGATTATTTTAACTGTGATGAAATAATCGTTCCAAAATGATATGAACCATTTTATAGGTCATCGAAGTAAATGATTCGATCTTGAGTCATCGAAGTCATTTAGCTTGATCATGAGATCCTATATTTGATAAATGTTTTATATCATCCTGTCCCTAGTCGAAGGTTGTTGAAATTGGAACACCAACAACCGTGTAAGATTGGATTGGTACGTGACTTATGACAAAGTCTCAGTGTGTCATAGATGCTCGGCATCAAAGTCAGTACATAGGTGTATGTTGGGAACATACGACCGGACAAGGCCCGCTAATAAGAACTCTTCAGGATATTTATATCTGTGTCATAAGAGATTCTTACTACGACTATAGAGTATAGTCCTTAGACCTGAGTTCGCATGCATGTGACTGCATATGGACTGATGCACTTTGATCATTGTCTAACGCTATCGTTCTGCGATAGCTATAAGGACCTTGTTTGGGTACATCATGAAATGAGTAGTTTACAGTGATGGAACAAGATGGGATTTGTCCCTCCAATATAAATGGAGTGAATATCTCTAGGCCAATCGGAGATTTGAATATTGGAAAACGCATGGCCATGCTCAAACGGACTTTCCCGAGTCGTTTGTATTGTCAGTAACAAATCAGAGTCCGATGAACAATATTAGGCTTTATAAGGATGACACTAATCTTGCCTTATGACTAATCGAGATATTGTGACGAAAGGGATTATGAATACAGAGATTCCAGTTCAAGTGGGAGATTGTTGGAATTGTGTCCAGCAATCTCTGTACTGTCTCTATAACGTAAGAGTATGTCAGTGATCAGACATAAGTCATACAATGCTGGGGGTCATGATGGCTTGCTAGAGTCCGCTCATGATCTATAAGTCTTGGACTTATTGCATTTATTGTATGATCCCATATGGGTCACACGCTTAAGCTAGCAGGAAATAATGTTGAAAGGCATAGCAGAAGTACGACAAAAGTGTTAGGCATTTGTCGTACTAAGAGAGAATGAATAATGGGTCTGATTAAATGTGATTTAATCAGATTGGGCCCAAAAGCCCAAAAGGGAAAGAGAAGGCTTTTAATGTCTAAAAGCCATGTCTCTTCTCCCTAACCCTAAGCCTCCCAGCCGCGATTCTCCTCCTCTCTCTGCGCCCCATCTCAGCTCGGTCTAGCAACCAGTTTCCTGTGATTGCGTGTGTGAGCCTTTGGAGGATCCATCTCTCGGTGTATCTCCCTGATCATTGACCTGTTCATCAATTCCGCTGCAAACAAACAGGTAAAAGGTGAGATCATATGTTTCTAAATAAGAACACCTAGATCTAATGCATGTTTAGGTTGATATCAATATGAGAATTGAATCAGGATCAACCGAAACTTCCAACACTACAAAGTCCGGATATGTTGTTAATCCTCTCCCGTAAAATTTCTTCCCCGGTCAACCACGGCGGAGGTTCATCATGAACAGATTTGTTCTTCAAGAAAGACCTAACATTCCATCTGTAGGGATGATCCTCGGGCAAAAACATTATGTGACAATCGAACCAGCTGTGTTTTCGCCCATTTGGCAACCAAAACGTTTTTAGATCATCCATACAGTATGGACATGACAACCTTCCATGAGTCATCCATCCAGACAGCATACCATACGCTGGAAAATCGCTAACTGTCCACATCAGGGCCGCTCGCATGGTGAACATCTCTTTTCGTGATACATCGTATGTCTGTATGCCGTCACTCCATAAATTTTGCAATTCTTCGATCAGCGGTTGCAGATAAATATCCAAGCTTTCTTCGGGTGGTTCGGCCCTGGCACTAATATTGTCAGGAAAAAATATTCCCGTTTCATGCACATCCCGGGGGGTAAGTTGTATGGTGTCACGATAACGGGCCAAACAGAATATGCTTGGCCGTTCATACCAATTGGATTAAAAACATCGGTGGATAAGCCGAGATAAATATTACGACTCTTGGAAGCAAAAGCAGGATATACCTCTTTGAAATGCTTCCACGCCCTTCCATCTGACGGATGATGCATTTCTCCTTCGGGAGATACATGTTCAGCATTACATCTCATCTGTGAAGCCGTCGTATTAGATTGATACAAGCGCTTCAATCAATCCGCAATCGGCAGATAAAACATCCTCTGCTTTGGTATCTTCTTCCCCGATCGACCCACATTTGGTTCGTACCGATCTTTTTTACAAAACCGATAATGTAACAAATCTTTATCTTCTCCTTTCCAGAATAGCATACAATTATCCTCGCAGACATCAATCTTATGAAAAGGCAACCCAAGAGAACACATCAACTTTTTCATCTCGTAGTATGATTTAGGAGCATTGTTAGGCGATGGAAGGACATAATTAAATGTCTATGTGATATCGTCAAGGCATTCCTCTGGAATATTGAAATTGGTCTTCCAGTTGATCACTTTTGACGTCAGGTACAATTGAGATATTCCATCGGCACATCCATCGTATAAAGGTTGGTTTGCAGCATCTAACGCCTTAAGAACTGGATCTTGGTACTCCTCGTATATTGTTTCTTGAAAGTTTTCGGCATTGTCAAGTAGCATGTTGAAATCTCCAACGGGCTCCGGGATTTGATCATCTGGAACTTGAATATCAGGATAACCACTCCATGCTCCATCTTCCGCCACATGATGACTTGTTGAAGCTTCGCCATCGTACTTACAATTTTCTCCATGTTGCGTCCACAAGTAATAATTTTCCGTAAACCCCTTACTCATTAAGTGATTTGTCAGAGTCTCATAATCACTCCGCTTATGGTTCTTGCATCTCTTACACGGACAATACAAAATCCCGCTCTCTAGATACGAAGGTTGACTACAAGCAAAAGAAAGAAAAATGTTTAAACCCTCGACAAATGTTTTTGACACACTTTTATCGGAACGCTTTACACGTTTATACATCCACTCTCTCGAGTCGAAAAAATGAGACATTTTGTAATGTTTATATTGTTCTTTGATATCTCTCAATGGTTGAATCTTCATGTAATATATAGATTTCATCAGCCACGGATAGCCACGAAATTTTTCGTGGCTAAAAGAATATATTCCCTCTCACCATTTTTGTCTAAATGCAATAGAGTTGTCGTTGAACAAACTAGGGGTACGATCTTTTAAATTATGATTATACAACTAAGCCACGGATAGCCACAAAATATTTTGTGGCTAACAAATTAGCCACGGTTAGCCATGAAATATTTCGTGGCTAATATATAGCCACGAAGTATTCCGTGGGCAAGGAAATATCCACGAATTTCCACGAAATAATCCGTGGCTATGTCTAATAATTTTATGTCGACATAGAACTGACAACACCCATGCGTGATTGACAATTCGACTCGTCACGAGGTGATCAAATTTTCTATGAAGCTCTTTTGGGAAATCCATAAACTCTTAGAGCTCATTTCTCTTCGAATCTACATCCCAAAAATCTTCTTTGCAGCACCAAGATCCGTCTTCTCAAACGATTTACCCAATAGTCCTTTCAAATCAGAAATCCATCCATATTGCTCGCAACAATGATCATATCATCAACTAACAACAATAGAAATATGAGAGAATGGCTATCAAAGTACCTTGTGTGAACGCAGAAATCATACTCACATTTTTGGTAGTCTTTTTCAGCATATAAGAGTCAAAAAATTTGTACCATTCTCTTGAAGCATGCTTCAACCCGTGCAAAGATTTCTTCAATTTTCACTCAAGATTCTCCTCACTTGGATTTAAAAACCTCTCATGCTGCTCCATATAGATTTATTCTTCCAGATTCCCATGAAGAAACACAATTTTCACATCCATTTGTTAAAAATGAAAATCCCACCCGATACCAATGCAACTCATATGGAAGTATGTCTAAACACTGGTGAAAATGTCTCATCATAATCCACCCATTTCTTATGTGAGTATCATTTTTCTAGCAACCATGCCTTGAACCTTAACACTTCTTTCTTGTAGATTCATGATTTTACCTTGAAAAATTACTTGCATCCAACCGCCATATTTCCTTTTGGTAAAGGAACAAGATCTCATGTATGATTATTTTCAGGACTCTCAATTTCTTCTGCTGCAGCTTCCAACCATTATTCTTTCTCTTGACTAGAAAGAGCCTCTTGAAAGTTAGATGGATCATATGTACCAACATTAAGGCGTAGCTGACTATGTCTTTATATCTGAGTCTCTACGGTGGTATGATGACTCTCTTTGCTCTATTAGACGCCAAAATTTCCTATGCTTGCTATCGCTCTCAGATGTTGCTCTATCTTCACTAGACCCCTCTTAAACTTCCTCATAATCCATTTTAGACCCAATGGTTAAAGGCACTTGTTCTGATATCTCATGATGCACCATATATTGCTCATCGAAAACCACATCTCGACTAAACACCCTTTTCTTATCTTTAGAATCCCATAATTTAAAGCCCTTCACACCTTTTCAAAAGCCATTAAAATGCACTTCTTTTACTTATAGTCAAGCTTTGATCTCTTGTCACCTGGAATCAGCATATAAGCCGGACAAATAAAAATCTTCGAGTTTGATAGATCAACATCTACCCCAGTCCAAAGTTCTCCAGCTATCTCTCTCCAATGAAAGCATTGGCAATCTATTGATGAGGTAGAACACCATTTTTACTGCCTCCGTCCAGAACCGCTTTGAGAGCCATGCATTCAACCTCAAACACCTAGCCTTTTATGCAATCAAACGGTTCATCCTTTCACTAACATTGTTCTGTTGTGGTGTTTTATATAATTTGAAATGCCTCTCAATACCATGCTCCTCACAAAACTTCTAGAATGCTCCATCAGTGTACTATGTGCCATTATCTGACCTCAAATACTTAACTCTTCTTCTTGTCTGATTTTGTACTTCAGCTTTCCAAATCTTAAAGTTTCAAACACTTGAGATTTATTCTTCATGAAGTCCACCCATACTTTTCTGGAGAAGTCATCTATGAATAAAACAAAGTATCTTGATCCTCCCAATGATTATTCCCGATTTGACCCCCACACATCAGAATGGACATAGTCTAAAAGACAATTTGTCATGTATTGCCTTGTCTTGAATGAATCTTTGGAATACTTTACCATCACACATAACTTACAGAATTCCACCTTGCTACTCTTCAATCCGTCCTTAACCCCTTCTTGTAGAGTTCATTCAAACCATTCTCAACAATATGACCCATACGCATGTGCCATAAAGATGTAGTCTCCGATTCATACACCACAACTGAGGCTTCTTCACCTACAATTACATTTCCTATCAACCGATATACCCTGCTAGCTGTCATCTGACCCTTCATCACAACCATAACTCCTTTGTATACCTTCAAATCGTCTTTATATTCACCATCTCTGTACTTGAACCTGTTTTTATGAAGTGTCCTAAGGATATCAGATTCTTCTTCACACCGAGAATATGCCTTACATTCGTTATTGTCTTAATGCACCATCATACATGCAAAGCTTAATCTGTCATGTCTTAATAATACTATCTTGTCGCCTGCACGCTGGACAGTGCCCATGTTCCCAGCCCTATACATCTCAAACCATTCCTTATTGGGAGTCATATGGAATGATGAACATGTATCATAATCCAAGAATCTGCATGATTTTCCAAAGTGACATCAAGCATATCATAGTTGATATTTTTGAATCATCTTTTGTCTGGATAACGTTTACTGGTTTTGAAGATTCATGTGAATCCCTGCTTCAATTATGTTTCTTGGTTGTACAGTCTCTCTTGAAGTGTCCCGGCTTGCCACAACCGTAGCACTCTGCTTTAGCCGACTTTAATTTTGATCTTCCCCTGCTATATCCATAGAGTCTTTTTGTGTTCTTTTAGAGTCTATTACAGGTATAATCAGGTTTGGAGCAGAATTGGAGATATTGGAGCATTTTGAGGTTTTTTGGAGTGTTTGGCCGAGAGATTGAGCTCACTGTCCAAAAATCAGGATTGCATCGATCGACACACCTTTGGTGTCGATCGACACACTAGCGAGATGGGCCGATTCAGCGGTTTAATGAAGATTTAAGATTTTGCACTTTAGCCCAGAAGTTTCCAGTATTTACAAAGAAGCCCCAGCCGAGATTAAGCCTATATAATTAGGATTTTGGTGTTTTATTTACGAACACTTTTCATAATTAAGAGCAGAGAGTTTTTAGAGCTATTGGGGCTGATCTGATCATGTACTTCACTTTATTTTGGAGAAGATTTCGAACCCCTTTATTTATTTAATCTCTTTTATGCAATCTATTAATTCATTGATTATGTTTACATCCTCTATGTCTGAGTAGATTCATAGTTAGGTTTAGGGTTTCTCATTAAAGATTTCATGACTTGCTAGACTTGTTTAACTCAGTTAAGGATTCACATGAAAAGAATGTTCTTCGATCTAAATTGTGCTTAATGCTAGTTCTAACCTGATCAATTAGAATCTAGATCTTAGGTTGCTAAATACGACACGAGAGTGTGGTTTAGAATCTGAACTATTTAGGTTGAGCAATTAAATTATTCGCAAAGGAATTTGGTTTAGTTTAATTGTGAACGTATCGAACTTGAAATTAATGCTGGTTTAATCTGTTAGTAATTGCAAAGGAATTTGGATTGCTGCACTTAGACTTAGAGAATTCTCGCAAAGGAATTTGGTTAACTCTATATCTGTGATTTGAGTTCTAGAACTGAGCTTAATTAGATCCTGACAGATTGATTTGTCTGCTTGTCTGATTTCCTGAGAACGCCCTAGACCTAGCGCCTTTAATTAACTACTTTCACCACCGTTAATCTGCTACTTGTTTACTTTCTTGCTTTGCTATTTAGATTACTACAAATTGCTTTCTTCTTAGTTTAAATCTCTATAGTTCTAATCTATCGAAACCAGAGTCTCTGTGGATTCGATACCCTATATACTACAATCACTTAACTGTGCACTTGCAGTAGAATAGGATTAAAACCTGACCCTATCAAGTTTTTGGCGCCGTTGCCGGGGACTCTTAGAGTCTTCGATAGGATCGAACTCTTAGGATTTTTTTATTTTTTTTGTTTCGTTTTGTTTTTATTTTTCGTTTTAGTTACTAATTTTTTCTCTGTTTTCTCTCTGTCGCAGGTACCGATTTCGCTTTGCGTCGATCGTTGCACCTTTGTGTCGATCGTCACTTGGCGATTCTGAGAATGAATCGATCGTTGCACTGATAGCACCGATCGTTGCTTGACGATTACACACAGTTTAAGCAGACGCGTGAAACTAGAATAATCAGAACCTGAACCTCGTTAATCTCGGACTTGAAGAACTTGTACGACTAGAGAGGACTAACAGAAGAGAAAGAAGAGCAAGGATGGTGGTACAGAAGGTAATCAGTATGCCTGATGCTCAAGGTACCCTGAGGGACCGAGATAACAATCCGTACAATGCTGATGGGCATCGGATTGATGCTGAAGGGAATGTAATCCCTGATCCTCCTTAGCAACCGCAACAGGAGCAGAACCAAGGTCAAAGACAGGCCCAAGGTAGACAGATGGTTGTCCATGAAAGGACTTTAGATGACTACAACAGACCGGATGAGTTTCATGAAAACCGGTCAGCTTTAGTGATTCCTGGATTTGAGAGGAATGATTTTGAGATCAAAACCATCTACTACTCGCTGATGAGACAGAATGCCTTCCATGGTTATCCAACAGAGCAGCCTATGGATCACATTGATCAGTTTGAGGATATAATCACTGGCATGAAGTATGATGGAGTCTGTCAGGATTATCTGTTTCTTAAGCTCTTTCCGCACAGTCTCGCTGGAGACGCTGCTGCATGGATTAAGCAACTGCCACCTGGGCAGTTTGATACTTGGGCAGCCCTGAAGAGTGAGTTCCTACGTCACTTCTATGATGACGCTCGTTCCGATCAATCTAGACAGGATATTCTGACTTTTTCCCAAGGCCCTGTGGAGCCTCTTAAGGCTGCCTGGATGAGATTCAAGAAGTACCAGCGTGAGTGCCCACACCATGGATTTACTGAGGTCACATTGCTAGGTATCTTCTTCAGAGGCATAGATCTTCCATACCAGTCTGCGCTGGATAACTCCAGTAATGCAAATTTCAACACCAGGTCTCCTGCACAAGCTAAGCAATTGATTGATAACTTAGTGAGTAGCAACAGTTGCAAGACTATGGATGGGAGGAGAAAGAAATCTGGTGGAAGTGTAGAGAATTCGGAGATTGCTGATATTAGATCTAAGCTGGACACAGTTTGTAATCTTCTAGCTGGTAAGAAGGCTGTCCACTTTGCTCAAGATGTAGAGGAAATTCAGACTGAGGAGGACACTCAGGAAGAAGATGTGAATTACATAGGAGGATCTGGATTCCAAGGTAACAGATTTGGTAATCAGCAGGGAAACAGGTTCTTCAATGGAGGACAAAGGAGTGCCTTCACAGGCAATCAGAACTCTTCTAGCTTTGGACATACTAGTTGTTTTCAGAAACCTTTTGGACAAGGTACTCAAAGAACCTATGGATCTTCATCTTATCAGAATCCTCCTGTAGCCACTGCTCATGAGAGTAAGATGGTGGCAATGATGAAACAGCTGCTGGAGAGTCAGACTAAGAGTGCTGCAGACTTCGACAAGAAGATAGGTACAGTCTATGAGGATCTGAATGGGAAATTTGAATACCTGAGCGCACATATGAAGGAGCTTGATGCTAAGGTTGCAAGAACTGCTGGATATGCTCAGAGGGAAGATGGATACTCCCTGGACGAACTGATGCTAATCCCAAGTACCAATGCAATGCAGTGACATTGAGAAGTGGTAAGGAGTTGTTACCTGGCCAGAAAAGACAGTTTAGTGTTGAAGAACTCGTGGAAATTGAAGAATTGGAAGATGGGATCCGTGACATTCGCAATGCATCGATCGACGCCACCAAGCAACGGTCGATGCAAAGCGATAACGAGGAAACTGTCGTCACAAAGTCACCCAGCAACGATCGACACAACGCCAGTGACGGTCGATGCAAGGCGACTGCAGAGAGTTCAAAACCAGAGAAACCGAAACAGTCGACCGAGAGGGTTTACAAGCCTAAGGTACCTTATCTCAAGAATCCCAGAAAAGCTAAAAACGATAAGGAGTATGCCAAATGCAAGGAGTTCATTAAAAAGGTGAAATTTGAAGTGCCTTTGATTGACTCCATGGAAACCTCTCCTGTTATGAGGAGATGTCTTAAGGATATGATTGCTGGGAAGTGGTCTGATGAGGAGAGTGTAATGATGATCAATGAGGTGTGTAGTGCAGTGATTCAGGGCAGAATTCCTGAGAAGTTGAAAGATCCAGGAAGCTTTGTGTTGGATTGTGATATCTACAGGGAGAGATTCGAAAGGTCTCTATGTGATCTTGATTCCAGTGTGAATCTTATGCCTTTCTCAGTTTCTAAGAGGCTCGGGATGACTGATTTCATACCCACTAGGATATCACTGATTTTGGCAGATAGAACAATCAGGATTCCCGAAGGATTATTGGAGGATGTGCCTATAATGATTGGCCAATGTGTGATTCCTACTGACTTTGTGGTTCTGCAGTATGGAGAGGAACCAAAAGATCCACTGATTTTAGGCAGGCCTTTCTTAGCTACAGCTGGTGCGATGATTGACTGTCAAGGAGGTAGAATAGTTCTGAATGTGGGTGATCTGAAGATGAGTTTTGATATGGACAAGCTGGTAAAGAGACCAACCATAGACGGACAGACCTTCTATGTTGATACACTAGGTGATTTGGCTGCAGAGTACTTTCACAAGTCACATGCTGAAGATCCACTAGAAAGAGACTTACTGAGCTCTATATTGGAGCTAGAGTACCTACAGGACGAACATGTGATGTGCTATGCAAGATTGATGGATTCGGTTGAAGTGGTGATGCAGGTGGAATTGTCTGACGCGACGATGCAACGATCGACACCAACTAAGCATCGGTCGTTGCAAGTCGACAGAGACTGGGCCGAGGATAAAGCTCCGAAAATAGAGCTGAAACAATTTCCATCCGGGCTAAGGTACGCATTTCTTGGACCAAATTCAACTTATCCAGTGATTGTCAATGCTAGTCTGAACAACGCAGAGCTCACTTTACTGCTAAGAAAGCTGCGCAAGCATCGCAAAGCTCTTGGCTATTCTCTTGATGACATTTCAGGTATCTCACCAGAGCTGTGCATGCATCGGATACATCTTGAGGATGAGTCTAAAACATCTGTTGAGCATCAAAGAAGGCTTAATCCTAATCTACAGGAAGTAATTTAGAAGGAGATTATGAAACTCATGGATGCTGGGATTATCTATCCTATTTCAGACAGTGATTGGGTAAGTCCAGTCCATGTAGTGCCTAAGAAAGGCGGAGTTACAGTTGTGAAGAATGAGAAGAATGAGCTGATCCATACTAGGACTGTAACGGGACACATGATGTGCATAGATTACAGGAAGCTAAATGCTGCAACCAGGAAGGATCACTTTCTCTTGCCTTTTATTGATCAGATGCTGGAGAGGTTAGCTAATCATCCTTACTACTGCTTCCTCGATGGATACTCAGGTTTCTTTCAGATTCCTATCCACCCAGAACATCAGGGAAAGACCACTTTCACTTGTCTATATGGCACATTCGCTTACCGTAGGATGCCTTTTGGACTCTGTAATGCTCTGCCACCTTCCAGAGATGCATGATGTCCATATTCACTGATATGATTGAGGACTTTATGGAGGTATTCATGGATGACTTCTCAGTCTATGGATCATCTTATAATGAATGTTTAGATAATCTGTGAAAGGTGCTAACTAGATGCGAAGAGAAGCACTTGGTCCTTAACTGGGAGAAATGCCACTTCATGGTCAGAGATGGTATTGTTCTTGGACATAAAGTATCTGAAGCAGGGATCGAAGTGGACCGCGCTAAGATTGAGGTAATGACCAACCTTCAGGCGCCTGATTCTGTTAAGTCTATAAGAAGCTTTCTTGGACATGCTGGCTTCTATAGAAGGTTCATCAAAGACTTCAGTAAGATTGCTAGGCCACTAACTGCTTTGCTGTGTAAGGATACCAAATTTGAGTTCAATGTAGATTGTCAGACTGCATTTGAACAGATTAAGCAAGCATTAGTGAGCGCTCTAATAGTTCAGCCACCAGATTGGGATCTGCCTTTTGAGGTTATGTGTGATGCAAGTGATTTTGCTGTAGGAGATGTTCTGGGGCAGAAGAAGGATAGAAAGCTTCATGCTAATCTATTATGCTAGTAGGACACTAGATGATGCGCAGAGAAACTATGCAACCACGGAAAAGGAGCTGTTGGCTGTTGTCTTTGCATTTGAGAAATTCCGACCCTATCTTGTTGGCTCCAAGGTGATTGTTCATACTGATCATTCAGCCTTGAAGTATCTGATGCATAAGAAGGATGCTAAGCCAAGATTGTTGAAATGGATTATGTTGCTTCAGGAGTTTGACATTGAAGTGAGGGACAAGAAGGGAGTTGAGAATGGAGTTTCTGATCATCTTTCAAGGATGCTGGTTGAGGAAGACGTGCCCATCAATGATTATTTGCCTGAGGAAAACGTCAATATGGTTGGTACAATTTTTTAGACTGATTTGGGCAGAGAGTTGCAGAACTGTCGGGATAATCGCACAGTGTCGATCGATGCCACATTGGCAACGGTCGATGCAAGTATCGGGGAAGCAACGGTCGACGCATACACACGCAACGGTCGATGCATACCTGATACGAACCCATAAACTTTAAGGATCAGAATTGGGAACTATGACTTCGAGATTGCTGCTGTAGCAACCACTGATCGACCCTGGTATGCAGATATAGCTAATTACCTCGCTGCTGAGACTGAACCAGATGATTTAAAGGGTTATGCAAAGAAAAAGTTCTTTAGGGAGCTTAGAAGATACTACTGGGATGAGCCTTATCTCTATAAGCACTGTTCAGATGGTCTTTATAGGAGACGCATTGCTGAATCAGAAGTTCCAGACATCCTCTTCCACTGTCATGGATCAGATTATGCTGGACATTTTGCTACATTCAAGACTGTGTCTAAGGTTCTGCAAGCAGGTTTCTGGTGGCCTACAATGTTTAGAGACACTCATTCTTTCATCTCTCAGTGTGATTCCTGTCAGAGGAGAGGGAAAATCAGCAAGAAGCATGAGATGCCTCAGAATTTCATTCTGGAAGTTGAGGTTTTCGATTGCTGGGGCATAGATTTCATGGGTCCTTTTCCCTCATCCTATGGGAATAAGTTCATCTTGGTTGTTGTGGACTATGTGTCTAAGTGGGTTGAAGCAATAGCTAGTCCAACCAATGATTCTTCGGTGGTTATTAAGCTGTTTAAGACCATCATATTCCCCAGATTTGGAGTGCCTCGTATAGTGATTAGTGATGAGGATCTCATTTTATCAATAAGGTCTTCGAGAAGCTGCTGAAGAAGCATGGAGTTCATCACCGAGTCGCTACTCCTTATCATCCTCAGACTAGTGGACAAGTCGAAGTTTCTAACATGCAGATTAAGGAGATCCTTGAGAAGACAGTTGGAAAGACAAGGAAAGATTGGGCAGCAAAGTTGGATGATGCATTATGGGCTTACAGGAAAACATTCAAGACACCACTTGGGACCACTCCATTCCATCTGCTATATGGAGAAGCATGTCATCTGCCAGTAGAGCTTGAGCACAAAGCAGCATGGGCTGTAAAACAGATGAACTTTGATCTTAAATCTCCTGCATAAAGGAGATTAGTGCAGCTTAATGAGTTGGATGAGATTAGACATTTTGCCTATGAGAACTCAAAGCTGTACAAAGAGAGGACTAAGGCATATCATGACAAGAAGATTGTCTCCAGACAGTTTGAGCCTAATGATCAGGTACTTTTGTATAACTCTCGTTTGCATTTGTTTCCAGGTAAGCTGAAATCAAGGTGGTCTGGTCCTTTCACAATCAAAGAGGTGCGTCCATATGGAGCTGTCGTTCTAACTGGCAAGGAAGGTAATGAATTCACTGTGAATGGACAGAGGGTGAAACATTATTGGGCTAAAGCCGAGATTCCAGAAGGTCAGATTCTGCCTCTGGATGATGCACCCGCTACCTAAATCAGCTGAAGCGTCAAGCTATTGACGTTAAACAAGCGCTGAGTGGGAGGCAACCCAATGTTTTCGTTTTTGCATTTTAATTTTAGTGTTTTATAGGATTTTACGTTTTGTTTCTGGTTTTGGTGAGTTTTTGTTTGCAGGTCTCGGACAAATCGCAGTGCGTCGATCGACACACCACTGTGTCGATCGTCACAACACGAAAGAAATCGCATTGCAGCGATCGTTGCGGTCCTAAGCAACGATCGACCCACAACGAACAATCGCACAGCAACGGTCGATGCACCTAGTGCAACGATCGATGCCTGAGCGACAGAGGTAAAAATCCGACAGAACTCAACCATACCTAAAACAAATTTTTCTTTCTTTTTGCCAATCCTTCGCTTGACACTACTGGGGACAGTGTGTCTTAAGTGTGGGGGAGGTTCTACTAACTTCTCTCTTTCTGTTTTCTTAGAGTCAGTTAAATTTTTTAAAAATTTGTTTTATTGAGTCAAAACTTTTAAGTAAGAAACAATGATTTTTTTAGAAGATTAGCAGCACTTGCAGGAACTTAAGTAACCATTGGGATGAAGCTGCAGATTATCTCTGACTATTAGAAAACCCAGACACAGATCAGCCTACTGAGGACACCCACATCGCTTCAGGTATCAGAGGATCCTTTTACTGACTTCAAACTTAATACTGACTTAGATTTCTCACCTAAGGGCTTGATATACTTTGTGTCGGATTCCCTTATTAGTTCTGACACAGCCTGTAAACCTGTCCTATTTAGTTCCCTTCTCCCCTTCCATAAAAAAAAAGATAATAAACTGAGGATGAGTTAGTAACTCCGAAGTGGTCATGGGAATGGTAGCTACAACTTTTATATCCTGTGCATCCATGGAATGTGTCCAAAGTACACCCTTTAACGGGAAGAGCACTGATAAAAAAAAAATGATACCCAATGGGGAAAAATCAGAATGCTAAGGAAGGGAAAAGAGAAGAAAGGGACTAGAGAAAGATAGTATGGTGGTCTAGAGCTAATAAGGTAAGAGTCCATGTGCCTTTGATCGATACTCCTTAGGTGAGACCGCACTTAAATACTTGCAGAAGTCAGTAGGGAGAATTTGAATGCGTGAATGTGATTGTGGAGTCTACTTAGGACAGTTGCTAAGTGTGGGGGAAGTATATGTTGGTCTTGATGTTTGCAGGTTGATTCTTTCATGTGGTTTACTAAGGGGAATCTGAGTGTTTCTGCTTCTAGGATGAAAAGTGTTTCTGAAGAATTTTCAAACCTCTTCACTACATTCTAGTTCTCTGTTTTGCTTGAGGGCAAGCAAAGACTAAGTGTGGGGGAGTTGATATATCATGGTTTTTACTAGTTTTAGACCATGATATAAGTATGTTTTAGAGTCTTTTTGTGTTCTTTTAGAGTCTATTACAGGTATAATCAGGTTTGGAGCAGAATTGGAGATATTAGAGCATTTTGGGGATTTTTGGAGTGTTTGGCCGAGAGATTGAGCTCACTGTCCAAAAATCAGGATTGCATCGATCGACACACTAGCGAGATGGGCCGATTCAACGGTTTAATGAAGATTTAAGATTTTGCACTTTGGCCCAGAAGTTTCCAGTATTTACAAAGAAGCCCCAGCCGAGATTAAGCATATATAATTAAGATTTTGATGTTTTATTTACGAACACTTTTCATAATTAAGAGCAGAGAGTTTTTAGAGCTATTGGGGCTGATCTGATCCTGTACTTCACTTTATTTTGGAGAAGATTTCGAACCCCTTTATTTATTTAATCTCTTTTATGCAATCTATTAATTCATTGATTATGTTTACATCTTCTATGTCTGAGTAGATTCATAGTTAGGTTTAGGGTTTCTCATTAAAGATTTCATGACTTGCTATACTTGTTTAACTCAGTTAAGGATTCACATGAATAGAATGTTCTTCGATCTAAATTATGCTTAATGCTAGTTCTAACCTGATCAATTAGAATCTAGATCTTAGGTTGCTAAATACGACACGAGACTGTGGTTTAGAATCTGAACTATTTAGGTTGAGCAATTAAATTATTCGCAAAGAAATTTGGTTTAGTTTAATTGTGAACGTATCGAACTTGAAATTAATGCTGGTTTAATCTGTTAGTAATTGCAAAGGAATTTGGATTGCTGCACTTAGACTTAGAGAATTCTTGCAAAGGAATTTGGTTAACTCTATATCCGTGATTTGAGTTCTAGAACTGAGCTTAATTAGATCATGACTGATTGATTTGTCTGCTTTTCTGATTTCCTGAGAACGCCCTAGACCTAGCGCCTTTAATTAACTGTTTTCACCACCGATAATCTGCTACTTGTTTACTTTCTCGCTTTGCTATTTAGTTTACTACAAATTGCTTTCTTCTTAGTTTAAATCTCTATAGTTCTAATCTATCGAAACCAGAGTCTCTGTGGATTCGATACCCTATATACTACAATCACTTAACTGTGCACTTGCAGTAGAATAAGATTAAAACCTGACCCTATCATACACACGAATAGTAAAATGAGTATAAGCTCCAAATGGGGAAGCTCTTATTCGCCATGTACAACCTTTTATCCAACACTTAAATACTAACAAATCTTGCATTGATTTATCGACTAAATCAAACTGATGAAGGACTAACAAAATCTTCATTCTAGTCTCCAATGCATCGTTCATATCAAACTTTTGTCCAACAATTAGATTCAGCGCATCTAATTCTAACTTAACATGTTGATTAATGCCATTTACCTGATCGCTTCCAATCGTAGATCCACTCTTCCTACTTGGTGACTTGTGTTTTTTCTCTTCTCATTCAAAAGGTAAATCGTAACTTGTGAAATCTTCATCACTTGAAGATGATCCGTTTGAATCATCACAATAATTAAATATGCCTTCTTCATCGTCATCTTCATTTACGTTGTCATCTTCTTCGTTTTTCGGAAGGAACACATCTTTCTCCATACCTCGTTCCTTAAGTTTGATGCAGATGTGCATCAGCTTAGTTTTGAGTTGTTCCAAAAATCCAGCAAATTTCCTTTGGTTTCCAATATCTGTAGGCGGAGTGTTTTGCGGTAGTGTCAGAATTTTTTTTCCGGAAACATGTATCTCAATTCCACCTCTTAAGATCGCACATCAATCTTGTAGTCTCTGATCACTATCTGAACGAAATCTTTGTTGGAATTCATATCGGGTTATAAAAGAAATTTATAACCCAACTTATGAATTTAATAGTCATGAACTGAGCAAATATTGAAATAAATCTAGATATAGGGTTTCGAATATACTTGGATATTCTACATCTAAATAGTGAACAAAAATAATTTGAGGTTGTATAGCACTCCAAGTGTTGTGCCTTACCGGTACCCACATGTTCACAATCTAAATGAAACAAGATGCTAGTGATGTAAGATCATGACGACGAACACTTAGTCTCTTCTTTCTTTTGGGTTTAACATGAGTTTTGTATGTGTATGTATTATATTTAGCACATCATCATGTCCTTTTATAATAAATAACAAAACCCTAATCGACTATTTAAGATTAGTGGGTCAGGCCCAATTAAAAATTACAATAATTCTTCTCTTATGAATGTGTGTTATCGTGTATAACAAATTTATATGCACATAAATATTTCATATGATATGTAATGTCATATTTCTCTTAAAACCCAAAATATCATTGATCTAGTTTGTTTAAGTGTATGACGACCTATGATCATATAAAATTAGTAATGGATTCTTAATCCATAAATTATAAGCGGTTTCTAGAAAAATTATAACCATCTAATATTTTATGATTGCTGAACCTCGACGCTACGATTCTACCAAGATACCAAGAGTAAGTACAATTGATTTCAGGACATTCCCAACAATCTCTTACTTGAACTGGAATCATCTATTCCCATAATCATTTTGTCTCTATATATCGATCTTAGTGTAAGACAAAAACGGTGTCATCCTTATAAGTTAGATCATGTTTATCAAACTCTTATTTTACTAATTATACAAACGACTGACATTCACTTTGTTTGGCATGCCCATGAATTTTAGTACTAAATCTTTAATAGGCCCTGAGATATCTTTCTCCCGTTATATTGGAGGGACAAATCTCAAATTATTCCATCCTTGTTACCTACAAAATTAATAGTACACCCAATCAATGTATTTATAATCACATGTTACAGCTGATATTAGACAAGGTCAAAGTAAACTAATCCATAAGTAAGAAATCATCACGAACTCAAGTCAAAGGACTTCACTCTAAAGTCGCAATGGGAAACTCTTATGACACTCATATAACAATCTTGTAGACTTTTCATAGCGCGCGCGCGCACACACACACACACACACACACACACACACACACACACACACACACACACACACACACATACATATATATATATGCGATTGACTTTGATACAACCTATTAAATTACTTCACGAAACTTAGTCATCAATCACCTCACATACTAGTCATTCAAAGTTATTAACGTCCCATTCTAATAAAATTTACTAGGGACCACTATAATTTATGTCATCTTTCACTTATAGGGTTTCATGATCAAGCACCTACATGATGACCTAGAAAATGATATAAGTTATTTTGGGACTATAACTTGTTATCCAATAATCAAATAAATCTGAAAAAATTCATTAACTGGAAAACATAACCAAATGTATGTAAACATGAATATCATATCATAAAAATAAAAATTCTCTTACTAGAATCAAGACTACATCTTAAGAAACTTAATGCCTATAACAACAGTATGACTCTCATGCTTAGCCCATGGAAGAGGCTTTGTCAATGGATCAACAACATTTCCATTTATTGAGACTCTGCTAATCTTCATATCTCCTAGGCTCTTTCGCTTGTACGATTTCTCCATTGTTATCACAATAAAGACCCACTGGGCTAGAAATACTAGGAACCACACCTAGTTCAGTAATGAACTTCCGAGTCCAAACAAATTCCCTTGCTACTTCTGAAGCAACGATGTACTCAAATTCGGTTGTAGAGTCTGCTACGGTGCTCTGTTTGCAACTCTTCCAACTTACAACTCCTCCATTAAGACAAAAGATAAAACTATATTATGATCTGAAATCATCTTTGTATGTTTGAAAGCTGGCATCGGTGTAACCACTCACAACAAGCTCATCATTTCCTCCATAGACCGAGAGCATACTCTTATTATTTCTTAAATATTTAAAAATGTTCTTGACTACTGTCCCAATGACTCTCACCTGGATTAGATTGGTATCTACTCATCATGCTCAAAGCACATGCAACATCTGGACGAGTATAAATCATGGCATACATGATAGATCCTATAGCAGAAGCATATGGGATTCTACTCATCTGCTATAGCCTATCATGTGTCGCAGGACACTGAGTCTTGCTGAGAGCTATGCCATGAGACATCAGTAGAAAACATTTCTTGGAATTGTGCATTTGGAATCTGTGCAATACCTTACCTATATAAGTATCTTGACACAATCCAATAAGCTTGTTTAATCTATCTCTTTAGATTCTTATTTCAAGGATATATGTGGCTTCTCCCATATCTTTCATTGAGAAACAACTTCCTAGCAAAGTCTTTACAGAATTAAGCATAGGAATGTCATTCCAAAAATAAGTATGCTATCCACATACAACACTAAGAAAACAATTGCACCCCTCACTAGTCTTTTTGTAAATGCATTGTTTTTATTTGTTTCTTGTGAAATCAAACTCTTTGATTGCCTCATCAAAACAAATATTTCAACTCCGAGATGCTTGCTACAAACCATAAATGGAACGTTGAATCTTGCATACCTTCCTAGCATTTTCATGGACCGTGAAACATTCAGGTTGTGTCATGTACACATCCTCTTCGAGATTTTTATAAAGGAAAGTTGTTTTCACATCCATTTGCTATATCTCATAATTATAATAAGCGGCAATTTCTAGGAGAATCCGAATGGACTTAATCATTGCCACTAGGGATATGATTCATCATAGTTTACACCTTGAATTTGCTTGTAACCCTTAGCCACCAATCTAGATTTGTATATTTGTATATCACCATTCATGTATGTTTTCTTCTAGAAAACTCATTACACTTAGTGGTTTTGACACCATTAGGTAAATAAACCAAAGTCTATACTTTGTTTACTGATATGGATTCCATTTCAGATTTTGCGGCTTCTAGCCATTTAGCGGTGTCACGGCTTCCTCAAACGACGTAGGTTCATTACTCTCTATAATAAATAGTTCATGATGATCAGTCACCCAAACCCCATATCTATCAGGTTCGTGACGTGTCCTTTCGAACCTACGTGCCTCAGGTTCCACGGGTGTAGATTCTACGACTCTTCATAAATATAATTGATCCTCTTCATGAGAAGCTGGAGCAATCTCATGTGTTTCTCGAACTTCTTCGAGTTGTACTTGAGTCCCACTGTTTTTCGTAGAAATAAATTCTATTTCTAAAAAGCACCATTACAAGCAACAAACACTATGTTCTCAATAGGGTTACAAAAGTAATAACCTTTTATTTCTTTAGGATAACCAAGGAAATAGCATTTATCAGATTTAGGTCCCAGCTTATTGGTAAATATACGTTTAACATAAGCATCACAACCCCAAATTTTCAATAACAAAAAAAAACAAATTCAGAACTCTTCCAGTCAACATCTCATATGGTGTCTTTTTATTGATTTTGATTGACATCTTTTTAGCATAAATGCATATGTTTCTAGGGCGTATCTGCAAAAGGATAATGGAAGATCTGCATGACTCATCACTGATCAAACAAAATCTAATAACGTTTTATTTTTCCTTCCGAAAACACCATTCAACTGTGGAATTCCTGGAGGAGTTAGTTGTGAAACAGTTCCACATTCTCTCAGGTAATCACTGAAAGTTTGGCTCAAATATTAACCACCTCGATTAGAACGAAGAGATTTAAATGTCTTCCCAAACTGGTTTTGTACTTCATTTTGAAATTATTTGAACTTTTAAAAATATTCAAACTTATGTTTTATTAGATAAAAATAATCATATCTACGTAAGACGTAAGTCATCAAATAAATGTGATGAAGTATTGGTAGTTTCCTCTAGAATTTATGCTCTTTGGTTCACATACATCAGTATGTATAAGTTCTAACAACTTTTAGCTCTTTCAATGTGTACATTAAAAGAAGACTTAGTCATTTTTCCCAACAAAAACGATTTGCATTTCTCATATGATTCATAATCAAATGAGCTCAAAAGTCCATTACTATGAAGTTTTTGAATGTGCTTCTAATTTCTGTGGCCTAAACGACAACGCCAAAAAAAAGTTTGATTCGTGTCTTTTGACTTGATCTTTTGATATAGTGTTATAGATAGACACACTTTGGTTTAGAACATATAGTCTATTCTGTAATGGACCGGTACAATAAAAGATATCATCGTAATCAAATAAAAAACACTTGTTTTTAATTGACAATTGATATCTTTCCATTTCCAATCAAGGAATATAAAATAATATTTATGCTTATAGCATGTACATATTAGCAATTATTAAGTTCAAAAACCATGCTCAAAGGTAAAGAAAAATGAAATGTCCTAATAGCTAATGCAGCAACTCTTGCTCCATTTCCCATGCACAAGTTCACTTGTTATTTCATCAAAGTTCTAATGTTGCTTAGGCCCTGCATATTTGTACAAATATGAGCACCCCAACCGGTATCCAATACCCAAGAAGTAGAACCAGAAGTAGTAACATTTACTTCTATAACAAAAATACCTAAAGATGAAGTCTCAAAAGTCTTCTTCTTCTTCAGATCTTCCAAGTATTTCTTTCAGTTTCTTTTCCAATGTCCAGAACAGTTACAATAATTTCCCTTATCAACATCAAAGAAGAAACATGATTCAACTTAAGCCATGGTTAGACTCGCTTGGATTTGCAATCGAGCTCGTCTTGCCGTCACCTTTGTTCTTACCATGTTTCTTGAAATTTTTACTCTTTTGTACCATAAGGATATTTTGGGGTGTCCTTCTTAATATTGGGTTCAACAGTTTTGAGAATCCCATGCAGATCAATGAAAGTCTTTGTCAATTTTTCATGTTGTAGTTCATAACAAACTGCCTAAAGCTTGATGGCAATGCTTGCAGGATGAGGTCAGTAGCCAACTCTTGGCTGATAGGACAATCCATTTTTTCCAAGTTATCAATATAACATATAATCTTAATGACATGTGGCCTAACTGGACCATCTTTTGGTAGCTTACATTCATTGATACCCTTAACCATCTAGTATCTCTCAGTTCATACTTGCTCCTGAAACATTCCTTTCAGGCGAATGATCACGTCAATTGGCGAACCCATTGCTTCTACAAGTATTAATTCATGGTAGCCAACATAAGACAACAAAAATCAACCCTACACTATAAGAAAACACGCTTTTTGCGACTATATAAATAGTTGCAATTCGGTCGCAAAACATATTGTTGTGACTAACTAGTGACTAAAAGAGTTAGTCTCTAATCTTTTGTCGCTAAACCTATTAGTCGCTATATTAGTCGCTAAATTGCGACTATATAGAGACAATATATATATTTTGACCATATTAGTTGCTAATTTAGCGACTAATTTGCGACAATATTTGGTCGTTTTAAAATCATCAAATAGGAAGTCCCTAAGTAGTCGTCAAATCTAGCAAATGATATGCGACTATTAAGTGACTACTTTAGCGACTAATTAGCTTCGTAGTGAAATATATAAAAAAATTTAATTATTATCCATATTACGATTTTTTAGGAACTATTTATGACTATTTTCGCGACTAATTAACAACTAATAACGTCATGAAAAAATGGTAAAAACATTTTGGTTTTTGGTTTTTTACGATTATAGTTTTAATTTTGGTATTTGGTTTGTAACAATAAATTTTTAATCTAAGAAAAAGCTTTATAACACATAACTTATAATAAGGTACTTAACCCATGAACATATTCACTACATTTACTACTTTGTCTTAAAATCAATCATCTAAACAACAAATAAAACCATTTGTTTTTTAATGCAGAACTTGATAAGTCTCTTCTTGAATTCAGATGAATCATCTTTCTTTGATGCAAGAGTAGTTGCAACTGGAGGAGTCTGTGACTATAACCTACAAAACAAGAAAAGCCCTTCGAATGGTTTCAGCACTTACTACAAGAAAACAACGTTTTTGCGACTGGAACTTGCGAATATACTTCTGGTTGTAACATTTGAAAAATATTAGGGGACAATATTGCTATTATTTTGCTAAAATAGATATATGGACGTGTATTAGTCGCTAATGTACGACCAAAAATGATTGTCAGCAATTTAGTCGCCGAATTATGACTGGTTAACGACCATTGTCGAGACCAGAAACAATAGTCGTAGCGTAGTCGGTAATATGGCGACTAGTTTGCGTCTGTTGTGTAGAGTCGTAGAAATCGCAAATTGGTCAGTACATGGGAAACTAATTCGCTACTTCGTGTATAGTAGTAACAAAATCGTTTATTGTCGTTATTGTTACGACTAATATGCAACTCATTAGTCGGGTATGAGTCGTATCATATAGTATTTTTGATTTAGTAATAATAATATAAGATAGTTTGTTTATACGTGATAATAGTCTTAACTGATTATCAAAGTTATATATATATATATTATAATCATTATTAAATGATAATGACCTACGTATGATCTTCTTTCATAACCTCTAATTGTTATGCATTAAATTTACCAAAAGAAACAGATTGTTAATAATCCTTCGTACTGCTTAACAAAATACATTGATTTGTTCTTCAAAAGGGAACATATTCTGATGAGAAAAGAAAAAAACAGAAGAAAAAAACGTAGAGGAATGTTCTTCTAACTTTTAAGCATGAAGAATAGGAATATCTCTACTTCGGTAGTACTTCCTGCCTCACTTGTGTATGGCCATCTGAATACGCATCATAGAAGATCGAAAACAACATCGAAATTTGACTAATTTTCCGTAAAATATAATTGAATTCATTATTGCAGATTCATTTCTCACCTTGGAGATGGGTCCCATAGTTTGCATGGCTATCAGCTTCAGAGTTGTATTCCTGCAAATGAAAATTAGACAAACTCAGAAAATCTTAAGCATCTACAAATCGAATGTTGAAAACAAAAAAGGATCTGTGAAATAAACTGGGACTATGCTCGATATCGAATGACTTGAATTGACTGGTAAACTCTTTTGCCTGATTATACTGCTCAGACATTTCCAGGTTTCTGACTTGCCATTCACCTTGCATCTGTTTAATGATAGTTATCAGAAAGTCTAAAGATAAAGATTCAAGAGAGAAAACAAGCATTAGCTATAAATCAACTAACCTGTTTAACAGCAAGTTGAGAGTCTCCATAGGCCCTCACGTGTGTGTAACCTTTTTCTAAAGAAGACTCCAAACCACGATTAAAACCTCTATATTCGGCAACGTTGTTTGTTGTATTGCCAAATCCTTCACAGTAGGAGGATATGACAGTTCCATCTGAATCACGCAGAACAGCTCTTAAACCAGCTCTTCAAGGGTTTCCTTTTGAAGCTCCATCAAACTCAATGGTACAATATTTCTGAAAACAAACTTATTGTAATTTAAATAAGATGTAAAAGTCAATATCGAAGTTCAAACCTAGAGTATCTCATGGTTCATAATCGGCTTTTTTAGGTAACAAATAGCTATTTTTCATATTGTAAACACATTGGCACGAGCAGATCAACAGAAGAAAATGATTCAATAGATAAGAGAAGAATCAAAATCAAAAACGATGAAGGGAGTGAAGGGTTCTTGCCCTTCCCTTATCCATTTATCTTGCCGTCTCTGTTTTTCTGCGATAGGAGAGCCAAAATTACGAGGTCATGATGGTTAGGGTATTTCGATCGGTTAATGATAATTTACCGTGATATTTGGTTCAGGTACCGCGCTGATGCGCAGATTTTCCAAAATATTAAAATTTTATAATTCGGCATACTCTTTTCATGTTTAATATCACTGAACAAATTTTAAAAATATCACAAGTACCAATTACATCATTATTAGTTTTTTTGCCTTTAACTATTTATGTTTTTAAATACTATGGTCATCACTGGTTATTTTTTCAATTTTTGGATATCATGAAATACAAATATTTACTAAAGAAAACCATGTTGATAAAAAAAGGAAATACTAGAGAAAACCATAAGAAAGTGGGGGTTATTAATACAAATTTAATTTAAATTAATAAACCATAAGTATGTTCTTCAGTTCGCAAATCCAACAAACCACACCCAGCATTCTTAACATAGAGGAGGCTTAGGATATCTGAACAAAAAAATCATATTAAACTTTCAGACATTCTAAGAATGTTGTACATGAAATAAATAGATTTTATACTTACTTCAAATCTATAATTGTGAATTTTACTTGAAGACGCCTTCAGAAATAAGTTACCGGATCATTTGCAGTAACCACTGGATCTCTTACGAAGCCATCACTTCCAAGCACAACACCAATCAAATCTATATCTCAAACCAATAAAAACACCAAACAAATCCATAAGCAAATCATATTAGAACAATAAAGTCCCATAAAACTTGTAACCTTAAATCCAAAAAACTATACCGATTGGATATGTGCTAGTTATAGAGCCATTATAAACTCCATGTATAGGCTTCAAGTCTAAGTAGTGCTGGTAGGGTACGGAATTTTCCAGATTATACTCGAACTGGTTCGACACAGAGAGAATAAACTATATGTCAAGCGGTCAAACATTGGCCTATCAAGGATATGAACATTATCCCATTGTACCCACTGGCCGTTCGATTCCACCAGCCACTCAAAGATTTCATCGTAATCACCCCCAAATTTTTCCTTCTATCCTTTGGCCTTATCGTTAAAAAGTGCAAGAATTAAAACTTTAAACAACGTAAGAACATAAGTTTATACAGCGTAAGATCAAAACTTTATACAGGGCATGAACAGTGATAGAGAGATAGCATGTTCATCCACCAAAAGTAGTTTGATGGTTTTGCCGGAGAAGACCCCTTGATACATCCAACACTGAAGGACCTTCAATCTCAAACTCCATTTCATCGTCTACTTGTTGATATCTGAAAGGAATTGGTATTGCCTTTGCGCCATTAGTTTTTTTGCAATAGATTTTCCGTTGAGAAATAAATGTAAGAACAAAGGAATTTGAGAGACTCTGTGAATTTGAGAGAGGTTATAATGGTTAGGGTATTGGCGGTTTATCGTAATTTAGGCGCCATAAATATATTGGGTTTGGCAGACCTTAATTATATTAACTATCGTTTCGATCAATGTAAATATCTGATCGATTCTCCGTGCACATAATGTTTTATTTGTGTCACTTAATGGCTAGTCATGAAATAATGTGTTACACATGACATATTAAAGAAATACTGTTTGTCACTTGTCCTCACTCTTGTAACTCTTGAATTGATGTCTAAAGATTTTAGGGTTCGTGTAGCTAGTTATGTTGAGTTCCTTTATCAATCATCCATTTGATATTTTATTTAAGTTTTAGTATAATATGGTAGGATTCACTTTTTCAATTAAAAAATAAAGAGATCCATTAGTATTTGTTCATCTCCTCTAATTCCAAATTTGGTGTTAGAGTGTCGAATCTATGTAATTTTATCATAAGTTAAACATAACATTAATGATAAGTTACAAATTGTTCAAAAATTACATCGTACTAATTATCAGAATTAGTATATTCAGATCACAAAATTTTAATGTTTAGTGTTGTATTAAAGTATAGTGTTACACTATTCACAAAAAACTAGAAAATAATTTCTCTAGTATTTATTCTATTTATTCCACTGAAGTTTTACCATTTGCACTCTTTGTATATCCTCAATTTTCCTTAGCGTGAATATTATTAAACTTTTGCAAAAAAGAAATCTTGCATTGCCAATGTTGATAACTAGCAAAATCTTGCATGACCTAATGACTATGTTAGCAAGATTTGACATAAAGTAGGCTAATAATTACTACTTAACATATAGGGTCTACATTTGGCTACTGCACACATATAACTGACATTAGTGGATATGTGATTATTTAGGGAATTGTCAAATACACGGCAATCTAGGTTATTAAAGTTAAGTAGATTTTTTGTTTCATTATTTTATTAGTTATTTGTGTGTGGGAAAGTGAATAGTCGTGTCTTTATGTATGGTTATAAAGAAGAAGAAATTCATTCAATAAAATTAGGGATGAATTAACACCCATTCTTAAGATCGTGAAGCCACCGATTCAAAACCAGTAAAAGTCAACAACTTCGTTAACCCAAACTACAACAACATGCATATGGCTTATGCATACTGGCCATGGCGTCGATACGATCAACCCTACTACGAAACTCGTTCAGTAACAAGAAAACGTAGAGCAATCATCCCATTCGACCTTCTAGCGTTGCCTGATGATGATGTGATAACGAAGATACACGCCCATGTTTCCGAACGGAACATGCAAGATCTCTGTCATTCGAAGATAGCTTGCAAGGCCTTGAAGGAGAACACATGCATTCTTCAACCAGGTTAATCTAATCCAGATGGAATACTTTGTTTGGGCTCTGGGATTTGACTGGAGAAAATTCAATGAAAGCTGCTACGACGGAGACAACACATCATCCACCCTTCTCAAAGGAATCTCAGATTTCGTCTTCGATAACAAGAGATCTGAAAGTCTTACACGCATAAAGGCGCCTGCAAAAGATGGATGCATCTTAAGCAAGTATATGTATGGTATCATACGCAAAGTCTTCAGGGAAGACATAGATGATGAACTCTTTGGTAGATATGAAATTACTCGAGAAGACGCAGCGTAACTGAGTATAAAACTACCTCGTCTGGATCATAGTGTCTGAAGAAGATTGCTTCCTGATTGGTTCACATCGAAACATGACGAAAACAATATTGATTTTGTGCGCCTCTTCCGATGTTTTAAACCCTAAACCCTAAATATTAAACCATGAAACTTCTTTTTATTTCATATTTGGTCCTTACCGTACTATCGACAAATTTTAAATTTGTAAATATCTTATCACTTCGGAATGTGTTGTAAGATTTATGTTTATGTGTGTTTTATTATTATATTTGTAATTTATAAAGTCTTTTATGTAATATTATAACTATTATTAATTTTGTCAATATCAACAATGCAAATACCATATACCCTAAACTCAAAACTCAAACATTATACCCTAAACACTAAATACTAGACCATATATATACCCTAAACTCTAAACTCAAACATTAAACCCTAAACCCTATATATACCCTAAACTCTAAACTCAAGCATTAAACCATAAACCCTAAATACTAAACCCTAAACCCTAAACTCAAATATCAAGATCAGATATATATTGGAGCATCATGAAAATAATGCTTAAGTCATTTGGTATTTTATATGTAACGTTGTAAGATTTGTGTTTATGTGTGTTTTATTATTATATATGTAATTTATATAGTCTTTTATGTAATATTATAACTATTAATAATTTTGACAATATCAACAACTATAAATGCAAATGACCATATTAACTAAACTCTAAACCCAAACATTATACCCTAAACCCTAAATACTAAAACCTATATATAAACCCTAAATACTATACCTTATTATACCATAACTCTAAACTCAAACATTAAACCATAACCCTTTATGGGATATATCCTACGGATTCTAATTGTTGTATAACGTTAAACATCAAAACAACACACACACACACATATATATATATATATATATATATATATATATAAATTTCCCGTTCCTTTTAACACCATGCAATTGTATTTCGGCATGAAAATATATGGAGACATTACCAAAATGCCATGTGTTATGTATGTTCTCTAAAAGAAACCAAATGTTTTAACATTCAAGTCCCAAAGTATTTCTTTAATTTCACTGTGCACTATTTCTTTAATAGTCTAAGTAATATAGATAAGTATAAATTTAAAAACTGAGGCAATAAAAAAATAATATATGATGAGTAAGTTACGCTTACAGGTGGGTTAAAATTCAAAAAATATGCCAAAAATATCCGGGAAACCAAAACCCAATTTTATAGCCCAAAAAATTTCAATTACCTGAACCCAATAATTTTCGACAAAGTGTCGAGAACGCCTCATTTACGACAAATCATGATTTTATTATGTTCTTCTCCTTCTCTAAAATCTCCTTTGATTCATCTCGCTAATCTCTCTCCATATCTTCTTTTATGCCCACCAATCTCAAAATGGTATTTCTTCATTCAATCTTTTATTCAAGGCTCTCAGTTTAATCGCTAACTTTGGCAGGAACCCTATCGACCCTCTCAAACTCTTCTTTGAATCTCTAATCACGAAACCCTCCGTGATACGAGCCCTACAACTACGAGTAAGATATGAGATTAGGATGTGTGTTAAACCTTCACGTGATTGAGCTTTGCTTTGCTTTAGAAACATAATTGCTTCTGAGTTTGATTGTTGGTTTGCTTAAGATGTTCATGTGGTTAGCTTGTTTTGGAACAATTGAATTTGGTTTTATAGGTTGTAAACGACTACTATATTCCTCTTTCAGTTTCAATATGGTCTCCATATCCTGGATAAGTTGGTTGTTTTGTTTATAACTAGTGTTTCATGAGTTAGAGTCTGATGGTTAGGATATTAATCTTATAGGTAGCAATAAATTGAGATTGATGTCTATGTTTAACTACTCTTTGTGTTTTGTTATGTTCGATTGTCTGGGCGTTTACAAGATAGAGTTTGTATCATTTGAGACATGAACAAACCATCCATAACTTTAGTCTTAATCATTTTTTCGAGGCTATTTGTCAATGACGGATGAAAGACATGGTCAACACTCCGAAGGACTGCAAAAGCACTGCATTGGACTGCGACCTCAGGAGATCTCAACAGATGAAAATAATTACATATTTGCTGAGTGAAAGTAAGATTTTTAACAATCCATGCTTGTAAAGTCATCTCATTCTCTTTAATTTTTTTTTGGGGGGGGGGGGGGGGGAGGGGGTCAAATCTCATGTTCTTTACCTAATTTTTTTTTTCTTACTGTCTTTAATTATCACAAGCCTCTGAGAAGGATGGAAGAGTAAATCCTTATGGAGTCGAAAAAATCCATTAATGGGCAAGCGTAGACAGTCCAGACAGTTTTCAACGTTTGTGGCCCACAAGGAGCAACTGAAGGAAGCTCAACGTAAACTACAACACCATCTGCATCATAGGTTACTTATCACTGTCTCTTGCACTTCTTAATTTTTTGTATAGGATTTGGCAACTCCTTAATGTTGGAGTTTGTGTATGTAGATAGTTTGTGTCTATATACTAATTTTATTTTGAAGCAAATGTTTTTTACATTTCTTGAAAATTCAAATAACGGTATCAACAATTACCAAATCGTAAATTTAATTAATCCAAGTTCTTATTATTACGAAGAAAAATCAACAAACAATCGTCAATTATTCGCAAAATATTTACCATCAGCGTATTTTGATTTTCCGAATAGTTTCCATATATTACGATTAAGTTGTGGCTATATAAGATAGTCATATAGTAGTCGGCAAGTAGTGACACAATCATTACCATAATCGGATCTAGTTGTTCCAACTAGACAATGCGTAGTCGTTAATTTAGCCACACAATAGTCGCTAATTAATAGCAAAATGCTTGCCATAATTATATATTGATGTTCCTGTTAGTCGTCAGATCATCGGTAAGTTAGTCAAAAACAGTTGCCAAATAGTCACCTTATATTACGACTACGTTGTGACTATTTTAGCACCGCTTGAGTTTGTTCGCGTTCCATGAGCGTGGAATGGCTTCTCCCTTCATCGTGACGAGCTCGTATACGCCTGGTTTAACTACTTTGGAAATGATGTAGGGGCCTTCCCAGTTGGCGCCGAGCTTGCCAGCTCGGTATTCGCAAGTGTTTTCGAATACCTTGCGCAGTACGAGGTCACCTTCGACGAAGCGTCGTCCTTTGACTTTTTTGTTTTAATGACGAGTGATATGTTGTTGGTAGTTTTGAAGACGTAACAGTACTCGGTCGCGGAGTTCTTCCACCTGGCCGAGGCGGTCGACGATCATGTTGTTGTTCGGCTCTTCGTGCTCACCATCCAATGTTATCCATCGGTTGTGAGAAGTTAGAATGCTCGGTGCGTTCCTTTGGCATTTCTCGCACCTTAATACGTACTTTTCGCAGTCGGCGATCATGGTCGGCCAAAAGTGCCTTTGCCGATTGATTTTGGCAGTGAGAGCTCGGACGCTTGTGTGATTTCTGACTCTTCGGTAATCCACTTGATTTCTTGTCCGTGTACACATCGTAGAAGGTGTTGGAATTGTGTCCAGTAATCTCGGTACTGTCTCTAGAAAGTAAGAGTATGTCAATGATCAGACATAAGTCATATAATGCTGGGGGTCATGATGGCTTGCTAGAGTCCGCTCATGATCTATAAGTCTTGGACTTATTGCCTTTATTATATGATCCCATATGGGTCACACGCCTAAGCTAACAGGAAAATGTGTTGGAACGGCTTAGCAGAAGTACGACAAAAGTGCCAGGCATTTGTCGTACTAAGAGAGAAAGATTAATGGGTCTGATTAAATGGGATTTAATCAGATTGGTGTTTTGGGCCCATAAGCCCAAAAGGGAAAGAGAAGGCTTTTAATAAACTAAAAGCCAAATCTCTTTCTCCTAACCCTAGCCCCTGCGCCGAAAATCCTCTCTCCCTGCGCCTCCCACCAGCTCGGTCTAGCAGCCGTTTTCTGTGATCGCGTGTGTGAACCTTTGGAGGATTCATCCCTCGGTGTATCTCTCTGATCTCTGACCTGTTCTATTCCTTCCGCTGCAACAAACAGGTAAAAGGTGAGATCATCTAATGTTTCTAAACAAGAGAACCTAGATCTGTATGTTTAGGTTGATATGAATCTGTGAATTACATCAGGATCAACTAAACAGTTCCTACAGTGGTATCAGAGCCATTGGTTCTTAGGATTTCTTGTTTTAGATTCATGTTTAGGTTGTTTAATCTGTTTAGAAGTGTTTTGAATCAACTATTGATAAGATAAATCACTTAAGCAACATGAATTGAACCCTAAACACATTAATCAAATCGCAAAACATGCTATATGACATGTTTTTGTGATCGGCCGACGGTTTTGATGCATGGGTCGATCCATGATCGATCGCATGATCACTGCCGAGCGGATCGTTTGATGCACGGGTCGATCGCGGATCGATCGCGTGATCATGCCGATCGCTTGAAGCTCACGGCGAGTGATGAGCCGATCGACGAGCTGATCGCGTGCTTTGAGCATGGATCAATACGATCGTGTGCACCTCACGCCAAGCATCATCCCGCCTGACCCGAGCACCATCCCGTCCCGATGGATCGTCCCGTCCGGCTGTCGTCTCGATCTCGGATCGTTGGCGTATGGCTTGCGGCTGGACGATCGTTCCTTGATCGCAAAGCTAGGGCAACGTGATCACGGTTCAATCGGTTCGGTTCGGTTAATGGTTCGGTTTAGAATTTTGATTTAAATCAAACGTCTCAGTTTAATAAACAGATTTAATAATTTTATTAAATTCTGGTTAAACCGGGATAAGAAATCCAAAGTCGAAAATTGGATTTTGTGCCTAAACCAGGATTTTCTAATTTGATTTGGTTGGACCAAATAAATTGAGAAAATCCGGTTTAGTAAATAACCGGTTGACAATTGTGGTCATCGTAGTAATTAAAATTTGGTTAGACCAATTTTAATGAACCAGACCGGTTATGTCATTTAATTGGACAATTGGGTCATGTCTTGGACATGGACCAATTCTTGGGCCTCGGGCCAAGAAGTTAAAACAATTGGGCCAATTATTTGAGTCTTTCTTCAGATTAATTTAAAATTTATTTTATGAAATTATAAAGTCGATTTTAAATTAAAGTTTCCGAAATTTTGAAATTAGAAAGTTTCTTAAAATAGAAGTTTCTGGATTTGCGGGTTTTGGATTTTAAGAAATTTCTAAAGTTAGAAAGTTTCCGGTTTTAGAAAGTTTCCAATTTTAGAAAGTTTCCAAAAATAGTAGGTTTCCAAAAATAGAAAGTTTCCCGAAATAGTAATCTTCTATTTTGGGAATGAATTTTAATAAACCTACGAACCTCATAAAATATCAAGCGTTGGATGTCTTGTCCAGGCTATGTCAGCTGTCGAAGCCCATTCAATTGTATTCATGGCCTTACAGTGTGAGGGTGTCTACTTTTGCGTGGATAAGACGGTTTGTAATTCATAAATGTCATTGGGAGTCCCAGACATTAATGATTACATGACTGTATAGTCTGGTTTTCTTGACTAGGCCATCGGGAGTCCCGGGCCTTGAGACATCAGAGTGAATTGGGCCTCGGGCCCAGATTCACAACCAAGAGTTATATCACAGATATAATTAGCCGACATAGGGCTTACCGATATAAGCTAAGGTTGGGTGACGGCCAGTGGCCCACTTTAATCTTAGTTATATGTGGATCTTGGAATCATTATATTCTATTGAGGGTAACTTAGGTTATTGAATATAATGCATGATTAATCATATTAAAATTTAATACGAGATTAATCATATTGAACATATTAACTAAAATCCTTTTATCTTAATTTTCAGTTATGACTAGCACAAACAATCAAAACACTTTCTCGATCCGGTCTGTCCTTAAGATGGACAAGCTGAACGGATCAAATTTCTTGACTTGGTCACGGAACCTGAGGCTAGTCCTCAGACAGGAGAGAAAGGACTATGTCCTTGAGAGAGCTCTCCCCGTGAGGATCGGGTCCAATGCTTCTCATGCAGTATATAATGCTTGGAATAAGCATTATAAGGATGCGGTAGATGTGCGTGGTCTGATATTGGCTACCATGGACTCAGATTTGCGAAAGCAATATGAGAACATGGAGTCGCCAATAGAGATGATCAGCAGCCTGAAATTGAAATTTCAGGAGCAGATAAGGGTGGAGAGATACCAGTTGGTTAAGTCTCTCACTAACTGCAAGCTACCAAATGATCATCCAGTGAGTCCTCATGTCAGTAAAATGATGGGTTACATTGATAACCTGAGGAAACTGGATTATCCAGTTAGCCAAGAATTGGCAACTGAGATCATTCTGCAGTCACTGCCGTCAAGCTATGATAAGTTCAGAAGGAACTATATCAAGAAAGGCTTAACGAAGACGCTGACTGAACTGCATGATATGCTCAAGACAGTTGAGCCAAACGTGAAGAGTACCCTGTACAATCTCATGAATGAGAAGGGTAGGTTTACGAAACCTAATGCTGACAAGGGTGAAGACAAAGTTGTCCAGATTTTGAATCATGGCAAGCGTGTGTCTTCTGAGCCCGAGTCAGATACCTCTTACGTTGGTAAGTGCTGCTATTGTAAGGAGACAGGGCATTGGAAGAGAAATTGCATTAAATTCATGGAAGATGATGAGGAATTGAAGTTGATGTATGAGACTACTTCCTCAGGTATTCATGTTATTACTTCAAGTTCTACCTTAAAGGTATTGAATACTGGTTGTGGCACTGATATTAGTGATAATATACAGAGCCTAAGCAACAGTAGAACGTTGAAGGAAGGGCAAGTGAAACTACATGTCTGGAAGGAGCTTGGGATGCTGCCTCAGCCGTAGGGTTTTCACTTATAGATCCCTTTTAGGCTTGGTTTTGTATTAAGTAATTGCTACAATGTACCTGCTTTAAGCAGAATTATCTTTCATTTTCTTGTAAGAATTTGAATGTTTTTCATTTTGATAAAAGACAAGTCTTGTTCTTTTGATCTTAATGAAATATTAATTGTAGCACCCTATTCATGGAATGGGTTTTATATCTTAAACCAAAGAGTGCCTAAATGTAACATAAATACCGAATTGGTTTAAATCTGATGAATTAAACCTGATTTTTCTTGGCATAAAGTCTTGGTCACATAGAGTAAGTCGGATTCAGAAATCCCATAGTCATGGACTTTTGGGCTCATTTGATAAAATATCTTATGAGACTTGAATTCTGTTTACTGGACCAAAAGGAAAAAGGGCCTATCTTAGCCGAGCTAGGGAAAGGCCCAAAGGCTTATTGGACCTGGAACATACTGATGTATGTGGCCCAATGAGCAGTAATGCCAGAGAAAATTTTCCTGTACTTCATTGTCTCTACTGATTACTTCAGTGAGTGTGACTGTGTTCATTTGATGAGACACAAGTCGGAATTCTTTGACATGGTCGAAAGAGTTCCAGAATGAAGTATAGGATCTGAATGACAAAAGTATTAAGACTCTGGATTAAAATCACGAGTGAGAATACTTAAGTCATTGATTATGTGATCATCAGAATGAGTGTGAAATCGTTTCACAGCTCATTTCTCCTGAAAACCTGAAGGTGTTTTTGTGAGAAAGAATCAGATCTTATTAGAAATGATTAAAGATGAATCACACGAATCTTCCATGATATTATTTAAGAATAACGCTCTAAAATATCTAAGTTTACGCTGAAATAGTTCCACAAATATCAGTTGAAAGACACCACGTAAATGTGGATTGGAATCGATCCAAATTCGTCTTTACTGAGTATTTGTAGTTGTACTACTTCGCTGGTTGTCCGAAGGAAACCAAGGCTTCTTACTTTTACGTCCATTCTGTTTTCTAAAAGGGAAGTTATTTTCCAAGAAGAACAGTGGGAGTAAAAGTATAACTCGAAGAAATTCGAGAAATACAGGAGGCTGCTCAACCTGTTGAGGGAGAGCAGCGGAAGGATTTACAGATTTCTGTAGAATCTACACCTGTGGAGCCTTGTCCGAAGGAAACCGAGGCTTGTTACTTTTACGTCCATTCTGTTTTCTAAGAAGGGAAGTTATTTTCCAAGAAGAACAGTGGGAGTAAAAGTATAACTCGAAGAAATTCGAGAAATACAGGAGGCTGCTTTACCTATTAAGGGAGAGCAGCGGAAGGATTTACAGATTTCTGTAGAATCTACACCTGTGGAGCCTGAAGTTCGCAGAAATGAATGAATCAGTTACTAATCCGAGAGTGATTTCTCGTCATTAGTTGAACCTGATAACCATTGAAAGTTCGCATGATCTGATGATCATTGAAAGCGACGAATCTGCGAAATTCAAAGAAGCGAAAGTGAGCTCGGACTCCGAAAAATTACATTTTAATGTAAGTTAGCCTCATCGATCCATTCATGGATGGAAGCAAACATATCGGAGTTGGAATCTTCGTTCTGTTGAAGTAGTCGAGGTTTTGACTTGAACAGGAACGAAGCGGAACTGTGTGTTTACTAATAAATTAATGGGAGCGATATTGCATTTCTCATAGTGTATGTCGATGACATACTGATTCTCGGATATAACGTCCCAACGCTGTAGTCGGTAAAGGACTAGCTTGGGAGTTGGTTTAATGATTGACATGGGTAAAGCCACGTAGTTCTTGGATTTTGGATCTAAAGATAGAGATCCAAAAGAGCTGATAGGACAAAGTCAGATTCTTAAAATTGACAAAGTCCTACACGTTTTGAGCAATCCAAGAAGGGTTTTATGCAAATTTCACATGGCATCAAGCTTAAGCAAGATACAGTATCCTACGATAACTGCTGAGCTTAAATACATGGATGAGATTCCATATGCGTCGGCAATTGGATCTATCATGTATGCCATGAAACATACTTGTTTGATGTTGCTTTAATGTTAAGCAAGACAAATAAAGACCAGTCAAATCCATCAAAGAATCAAGTTTCCTAAAGTATGTCCTAAAGTATTTGAGGAATACTAAGGATAAATTCTTGAGTTACAGAGAAAGTGAGGTGCTACAAGTCGGTAGAGTCTGAAAGGCAAGTTTCCAATAGACAAAGATGATTTCCGATCACAGTCCGGTTATATCTTGTGTCTATCTGGCGGTGCAAGGCACTGTTGCTGACTCCATGACTTAAGCTGAACATTTCGCAGCTTTGGAAGTCGCGAAAGAGGTTGTTTGGAAAGAAGAGTTCGTCACTGAACTTGATGTGATTTCCAGCATAGATGAGACTAGCTGCACATCAGAGGTCCAAACACCTTGAGGATAGGTATAACCTATTCCGTAAGATAAATGACAGAGATGTTAAGTAGATCAGCAAGTTTCAACGAATGAGAACGTCGCTAATCTATTAACGAAGCCACTCCTTAGGCCTAAGCACGAGTCGCGGACTGTTGCTGTAGGATAAGTGAAATTAAGATGTAGTCTTAATTTCAGTGGGAGTTATTAAAGGGCTTTATTTAGTTATTGGATATGTTCTTGAAACAACATTTAAGATGTTTAATGAAATTATTATTTCAAGATTATTTTAACTGTGATGAAATAATCGTTCCAAAGTGATATGAACCATTTTATAGGTCATCGAAGTAAATGACTTGATCTTGAGTCATCGAAGTCATTTAGCTTGATCATGAGACCCTATATTTGATAGATGGCTTATATCATCCTGTCCCTAGTCGAAGGTTGTTGAAATTGGAACACCAACAACCGTGTGAGACTGGATTGGTACGTGACTTATGACAAAGTCTCAATGTGTCATAGATGCGCGGCATCAAAGTCAGTACATAGGTGTATGTTGGGAACATACGACCGGACAAGACCCGCTTATAAGAACTCTTCAGGATATTTATATCTGTGTCATAAGAGATTCTTACTACGACTATAGAGTATAGTCCTTAGACCTGAGTTCACATGCATGTGACTGCCCATGGACTGATGTACTTTGATCATCGTCTAACGCTATCGTTCTGCGATAGTTATAAGGACCTTGTTTGGGTACATTATGAAATGAGTAGTTTACAGTGATGGAACAAGACGGGATTTGTCCCTCCAATATAAATGGAGTGAATATCTCTAGGCCAATCGGAGATTTGAATACTGGAAAATGCATGGCCATGCTCAAACGGACTTTCCCGAGTCGTTTGGATTGTCAGTATCAAATCAGAGTCCGATGAACAAGATTAGGCTTTATAAGGATGACACTAATCTTGCCTTATGACTAATCGAGATATTGAGACAAAAGGATTATGAATACAGAGAGATTCCAGTACAAGTGGGAGATTGTTGGAATTGTGTCCAGTAATCTCGGTACTGTCTCTAGAAAGTAAGAGTATGTCAATGATCAGACATAAGTCATATAATGCTGGGGGTCATGATGGCTTGCTAGAGTCCGCTCATGATCTATAAGTCTTGGACTTATTGCCTTTATTATATGATCCCATATGGGTCACACGCCTAAGCTAACAGGAAAATGTGTTGGAACGGCTTAGCAGAAGTACGACAAAAGTGCCAGGCATTTGTCGTACTAAGAGAGAAAGATTAATGGGTCTGATTAAATGGGATTTAATCAGATTGGTGTTTTGGGCCCATAAGCCCAAAAGGGAAAGAGAAGGCTTTTAATAAACTAAAAGCCAAATCTCTTTCTCCTAACCCTAGCCCCTGCGCCGAAAATCCTCTCTCCCTGCGCCTCCCACCAGCTCGGTCTAGCAGCCGTTTTCTGTGATCGCGTGTGTGAACCTTTGGAGGATTCATCCCTCGGTGTATCTCTCTGATCTCTGACCTGTTCTATTCCTTCCGCTGCAACAAACAGGTAAAAGGTGAGATCATCTAATGTTTCTAAACAAGAGAACCTAGATCTGTATGTTTAGGTTGATATGAATCTGTGAATTACATCAGGATCAACTAAACAGTTCCTACAGAAGGGCCTTGGAAGCGCTCCACCGAAACAGCTCGTCCTTCATTATCACGTACTGCACACATCGGGATTTTAATCGACAAGCTGCCCATCGATCTTCGGAGAACTTTTCGTTAAGAATGTACTGTTTTATTGTTGGGAATGTCCTGAAATCTACTGTACTATCTCTAGAAAGTATGATAAATGTCGAGATCAGACATAAGTCATAAATACTGGGTGATCATGATGGCTTGCTAGAGTCCGCTCTTGATCTATAAGTTTAGGACTTATTACCAGTATTGTATGATCCCAAAGGGTCACACACCATAGCTAACGGGAAAGTTAAGATGGAATTAATATGGTAAGTATGCTAAGGCATTTACTGTATTTGTACAGAGAGTTGGGCAGACAACAAATGGGCTTTTGTCTGATTTGTGTCTTGGGCCCAAAAGACTAATGAGCCATTAGTTTAATTAATTAAACTTGGGCCCATTAGTAAAACCAGATTGCAACAAGGGTTAAAAACCCTAATGGTTGGCGATTTGGAGGGGGTGGCCGCAGGCTCCTTCTCTCAAAACTCTCTCTCTCTCTTTGTTGAATTCCATCCGGTCTAGCAGCCATCCCCTGCTTGTAAGAGTGTGGATACCAAGGAGGAACAGGTATTCATCTGTTCTAATCTGATCTCGTCATTACAATCATTCCGCTGCAATCTAAAAGGTAATGACCAGGTTTGTGTTTATGATTCAGTTACAAGAACCTAGATCTGTTTAAGATTATGTGTTAGGTTGCAATCCGAGAATTACACCATGAACACACGTAATCCTTCAGTGGTATCAGAGCCAGGTCATTAGGTTTTTGCTTTTTGGATCATAGAATTGTCATGATCGTGAATGATTGTTGATTGAATTAATCATGAAAACGATTTGGAAAAGTCAAGTTCAATAATTGATGTTTTGATAAATCGCATGATGTTTTGATAATCGCATGATCGCTTGTGTTCTTTGGTATCATAATCGCTTAAAGAGAATTAATCGTAATATCAATTGTCGATTGTTTGTCCTTTAGTGAATTCATAATCGCTTAAAGTCGATTGTCGATTGTTGACTTTGTCTTATACTTTAATGTTTAATATGATAATCGATTGTTGAATGTTTAATGGCATGAATCGATGAGGATAAGGACAAAATTGCTTTTGTTTTTGGTGATTGTCACGATCGAAATTATTGAAAAGAGGATCAATCAATACCATGTTCTGATTGTGTCAATTGTTAGCGATCGGTTTTGGTTAAAGACAAGATCGTTTCAAATTATTTAATTAATTTTGGTTCAAGCGGTTAACCCAAATCGCGGTTTGCTGGAAATTATTTAATACAATTGGTATTATTTAATTTCTGGTTAAACCGGATTGAAATTCATAAAATTGAATTTTAACCTAAACCGAAGGCTGGTCTAAGTTTGATTTGGTTGGACCAAATAATTTAGAGCTGGTCTGGTTTAGTAAATAACCGATGGTTTTGATAGTTAATTTGGTCTTGGACCAGAATTAATAAACCGACTCGGTTATGTTAAATTATTGGGCCAATTGGAATTTTGTGGTCTTGGGCCAAGAATTGGGCCTATAATTTGTGACCCAACCCAAAATATTAATAAAATATTAAATTAGAAATTTCTACTTTTAGAATGTTTCTAAATTTAGAAAGTTTCTAAAATAAGAAAGTTTCCCAAAATAGTAATCCTCTATTTTTGGAAAGAAAACCTAAAATCCTCAAAACCAATATCAAGCTTGGATGTCTTGCCCAATCTTGTCAGCTACTTAACGCTTATTCAATTACAGATATGGCTTACAGTGTGAGGTGTCTGTTTTTGCGTAAGTAAAGTAGTATATAGTCACTAATTTCATTGGGAGTCCCAGACTTTAGTGATTATTTGGCTGTAAGAGATTGGTTTCCTTGACTGGGCCATCGGGAGTCCCGGGCCTTGAGACATCTGGTGAATTTGGCCTTGGGCCCAATCCACAACCGAGAGTTATATGGATATAACTAGCTGTGTGTATGCTTACCAAGTAAAGCTAATTCCGGGTGACGGCCAGTGGCCCACTTTGGTTTTAGCTGAACATGGGTCTCGGAATCATTGCATTCTTATGAGGTTGAACAAAGAAATTTTGAATGCAATGCGAGTTTTCTTATAAGTTATTAAGATTACTCTTTTATGAACTAAATAACTAAAACTCTATTTATCTCTAAATTTCAGTTATGACTAGCACAAACAATCAAAACACTTTCTCGATCCGGTCTGTCCTTGAGATGGACAAACTGAACGGATCAAATCTCTTGACTTGGTCGCGGAACCTGAGGCTAGTCCTCAGGCAGGAGAGAAAGGACTATGTCCTTGAAAGAGCTCTCCCCGTGAGGATCGGGTCCAATGCCTCTCATGCAGTATATAATGCTTGGAATAAGCATTATAATGATGCGGTAGATGTGCGTGGTCTGATATTGGCTACCATGGACTCAGATTTGCTGAAGCAATATGAGAACATGGAGTCGCCAATAGAGATGATCAGCAGCCTGAAATTGAAATTTCAGGAGCAGGTAAGAGTGGAGAGATACCAGTTGGTTAAGTCTCTCACTAGCTGCAAGCTACCAAATGATCATCCAGTGAGTCCTCATGTCAGTAAAATGATGGGTTACATTGATAACCTGAGGAAACTGGATTATCCAGTTAGCCAAGAATTGGCGACTGAGATCATTCTGCAGTCACTGCCGTCAAGCTATGCTAAGTTCAGAAGGAACTATATCAAGAAAGGCTTAACGAAGACGCTGACTGAACTGCATGAAATGCTCAAGACAGTTGAGCCAAACGTGAAGAGTACCCTGTATAATCTCATAAAGGAGAAGGGTAGGTTTACTAAACCTAATGCTGACAAGGGTGAAGACAAAGTTGTCCAGATTTTGAATCATGGCAAGCGTGTGTCTTCTGAGCCCGAGTCAGATACCTCTTACGTTGATAAGTGCTGCTACTGTAAAGAGACTGGGCATTGGAAGAGAGATTGCATTAAATTCATGGAAGATTATGAGGAGTTGAAGTTGATGTATGAGACTACTTCCTCAGGTATTCATGTTATTACTTCAAGTTCTACCTTATAGGTATTGGATACTGGTTGTGGCACTGATATTTGTTATAATATGCAGAGCCTAAGCAACAGTAGAACGTTGAAGGAAGGACAAGTGGAACTGCGTGTCTGGAAGGAGCTATGGATGCTGCCTCAGCCGTAGGGTTTTCACTTGTAGATGCCTTTGAGGCTTGGTTTTGTATTAAGTAATTGCTACAATGTACCTGCTTTAAGCAGAGTTGTTTTTCATTTTCTTGTAAGAATTTGAATGTTTTTTCATTTTGATAAAAGACAAGTTTTGTTCTTTTGATCTTAATGAAATATTAATTGTAGCACCCTATTCGAGGAATGGGTTTTATATCTTAAACCAAAGAGTGCCTAAATGTAACATAAATACCGAATTGGTTTAAATCTGATGAATTAAACCTGATTTTTCTTGGCGTAAATGTTTTGGTCACATAGAGTGAGTCGGATTCAGAAATCCCATAGTTATGGACTTTTGGGCTCATTTGATTGGATATCTTATGAGACTTGAATTCTGCTTACTGGACCAAAAGACAAAGGGCCCATCTTAGCCGAGCTAGAGAAAGGCCCAAAGGCTTATTGGACCTTGAACATACTCATGTATGTGGCCCGATAAGCAGTAATGCCAGAGAAAATTTCCTGTACTTCATTATATTTACTGATTACTTCAGTGAGTATGACTGTGTTCATTTGATGAGACACGAGTCGGAATTCTTTGAAATGGTCGAAAGAGTTCCAGAATGAGGTATAGAATCTGAGTGACAGAAGTATTGAGACTCTGGATTATATCACGAGTGAGAATACTTAAGTCATTGATGGTGTGATCATCTGAATGAGTGTGAAGTCGTTTCACAGCTCATTTCTCCTGAAAACCTTGAGGTGTTTCTGTGAGAAAGAATCAGATCTTATTAGAAATGATTAAAGATGAGTCACACGAATCTTCCATGATATTCTTTAAGAATAACGCTCTAGAAATATCTAAGTTTACGCTGAAATAGTTCCACAAATATCAGTTGAAAGACACCACATAAATGTGGACTGGAAATGATCCAAATTCGTCTTTACTGAGTATTTGTACTTGAGCTACTTCGCTGGTTGTCATAGGGAAACCAAGGCTTGTTACTTTTACGTCCATTCCGAAAACGAAGTTAGTTTGTTCGGAATTCTGTTTTCTAAGAGGGAAGTTGCTTTCCAAGAAGAACAGTGGGAGTAAAAGTATAACTCGAAGAAATTCGAGAAATACAGGAGGCTGCTCAACCTGTTGAGGGAGAGCAGCGGATGGATTTACAGATTTCTGTAGAATCTACACCTGTAGAGCCTGAAGTTCGCAGATTTGAATCCGTCACTAATCCGAGAGTGATTTCTCGTGATTAATTGCCATGATCTGATGATCATTGAAAGTGACGAACCTGCGAAATTCACAGAAGCGAAAGTGAGCCCGGACTCCGAAAAATTATATTGTAAGTAAGTTAGCTTCATCGATCCATTCATGGATAGAAGCAAACATATCGGAGTTGGAATCTTCGTTCTGTTGAAGTAGTCAAGGTTTTGACTTGAACAGGAACGAAGTGGAACTGTGCGTTTACTAATAGATAAGTGGGAGCGATGTTGCATTTCTCATAGTGTATGTCGATGACATACTGATTCTCGGAAATAACGTTCCAATGCTGCAGTCAGTAAAGGACTGGCTTGGGAGTTGGTTGTATGATTGACATGGGTAAAGCCACGTATGTTCTTGGATTTTGGATCTAAAGATAGAGATCCAAAATAGCTGGTAGGACAAAGTCAGGATTCTTAAATTGACAAAGTCCTACACGTTTTCAGCATTCCAAGAAGGGTTTTATGCCAATGTCACATGGCATTACGTTAAGCAAGAAACAGTGTCCTACGATAACTGCTGAGCTTGAATGCATGGATGAGATTCCATATGCGTCGGCAATTGGATCTATCATGTATGCCATGACACATACTTGTTTTGATGTTGCTTTAATGTTAAGCAAGACAAGTAAAGACCAGTCAAATCCAGCAAAGTATCACTGGATAGACGTAATGAATATCCTTAAGTATTTGGAAAATACTTAGGATAAGTTCTTGATTTACGGAGAAAGTGAGGTGCTACAAGTCGATAGAGTCTGAAAGGCAAGTTTCCAACGGACAAAGATGATTTCCGGTCACAGTCCGGTTATATCTTGTGTCTGTCTGGCGGTGCAAGGCACTGTTGCTGACTCCATGACTTAAGCTGAACATTTCGCAGCTTGGGTAGCGGCGAAAGAGGTTGTTTGGATAGAAAAGTTCATCACTGAACTTGATGTGGCTAGCTGCACATCTGAGATCCAAACACCTTGAGGGTAGGTATAACCTATTCCGTGAGATAAATGACAGAGGTGTTAAGTAGATCAGCAAGTTTCAACGAATGAGAACGTTGCTAATCTATTAACGAAGCCACTCCTTAGGCCTAAGCACGAGTCACGGACTGTAGCTGTAGGATAAGTGAAATTAAGATGTAGTCTTAATTTCAGTGGGAGTTTGTAAAGGGCTTTACTTAGTTGTTTTGAAAGGTTCATGTAAACATAATATTTTATGTTTATGAAATCTATGATTTCTGGATTATTTTAACTGTGATATAAATAATCGTTCCAAAATGATTCATGTCATTATATATGGGCCATCGAAGTACATGAGTAAGACTTGATCCTGAAACCCCATATTTAACGAAATGACATAAATCATAGTGTCCATAGTCGAAGGTTGTTGAAATTGGAACACCAACAACCACTTGAGACTAGATTGTGTTGAGACTTATGACCAAGTTTCGAGGGGTCATAGATGCGCGGCATCAAAGTCGACACATAGGTATATGTAGGGGAGCATATGACCGGACATGGCCCGCTGATGAGAACTCTACAAGATATTAATATCTGTGTCATAAGAGGTTCTCATATACGACTATAGAGTATAGTCCTTAGACCTGAGTTCGCATGCATGTGGATGCACATGGAGTGATGCGCTTTGATCATTGTCTAACGCTGTTTCGTAACTGGGAGCTATAAGGACCTTGGTTGGGTGTATTATAAAGTGTGTAGTTCACAGTGATGGAACAAGATGGGATTTGTCCCTGCCGTATAACGGAGGTAATATCTCTAGGCCAATCGGAGACTTGATAGCTGGTAAGAGAGTGGTCACTCCCAAACGGACTTGCCCAAGTCGTTTGCATTGTCAGTATCAAATCTGTTCCGATAAACATGGTCTGGCTATATAAGGATGACACGCATCTTGCCTTATGCCAGATTGAGATATTATGACAAAAGGACTAGGGAATGTAGGATTCCAGTACAAGTGGGAGATTGTTGGGAATGTCCTGAAATCTACTGTACTATCTCTAGAAAGTATGATAAATGTCGAGATCAGACATAAGTCATAAATACTGGGTGATCATGATGGCTTGCTAGAGTCCGCTCTTGATCTATAAGTTTAGGACTTATTACCAGTATTGTATGATCCCAAAGGGTCACATACCATAGCTAACGGGAAAGTTAAGATGGAATTAATACGGTAAGTATGCTAAGGCATTTACTGTATTTGTACAGAGAGTTGGGCAGACAACAAATGGGCTTTTGTCTGATTTGTATCTTGGGCCCAAAAGACTAATGAGCCATTAGTTTAATTAATTAAACTTGGGCCCATTAGTAAAACCAGATTGCAACAAGGGTTAAAAACCCTAATGGTTGGCGATTTGGAGGGGGTGGCCGCAGGCTCCTTCTCTCAAAACTCTCTCTCTCTCTTTGTTGAATTCCATCCGGTCTAGCAGCCATCCCCTGCTTGTAAGAGTGTGGATACCAAGGAGGAACAGGTATTCATCTGTTCTAATCTGATCTCGTCATTACAATCATTCCGCTGCAATCTAAAAGGTAATGACCAGGTTTGTGTTTATGATTCAGTTACAAGAACCTAGATCTGTTTAAGATTATGTGTTAGGTTGCAATCCGAGAATTACACCATGAACACACGTAATCCTTCATTTATCTCGTCCCTCCAATCGGTGGCTTCATCCGGTTCGGGTGCTGCGACCTTGGTGATTTCTTCGTTGCTTTTTTAAGCATCGTCAATTCCTTCTTCCTCTTCGGTAATGAAGAGCACTTCTTCATCCTGGGACATGCTCGGTCGGGCTATACATTCAACTGGTATGATTCTCCGGAGATCGGGGTCTGATGTTGATGCTAATGCGGCCAAGGCATCTGCGGATGAATTTTTGCTCCGAGGGATTTTGGTCAGCGTTACCGAGCCGATCCTGGCAACGATCTACTGGACGAGCTTCAAATATGCGTCCATGCGTTCGTTATTTGCCTCATACTCTCTGTTGTATTGGTTTACAACAAGCTGGGAGTCGGCGAATACGTCTACTTGCTTTGCTCCAACCACCTCGGCTAAACGTAAACCGGCTAGTAGCGCTTCTTACTCGGCCTCATTGTTGGAAGCTGGAAAGGCGAGGCGGAACGACTGCTCGATTATCTATCATGTTGGGGATGTCTGCTTGACTCCTACCCCCGAACCATTTCTTGATGAAGAGCCGTCAACGAACAGGGTCCAATTCTCCTTCTGGTGTCGACTAAAATCTTGGAGACCTCACAGTCGCCTATTCGAAGTGCGATGACGAGCAGACGGTTTTGTGGTCGGTCCAGCTCTTCTCCGTCTTGCTCGGTGAAGGTGATATCGCTGCCAATATTGAGATCGTCATTTGTGTTTTTGTTCCACTTTTGTTGAACGGACTCTCGGTTCTCATACTCCTTGATCGATCTTACTGAGTCGTTAGTTAGCGGTAGGCTCCCCATTATAATATTGATGCGCCTTCTCGGTGGTGGCGTTCCTTCCTTGTCCTCCTCTTCGCGAGCTCGTTAGTTTGCTAATGTTGTTATGTTCAAGTTGATCTGCTCGATTACCTCTGCGAAGGCTACTTGTTTCTTCTTTTCTTCTTGGGCAAGTTTGAAACGCTCGGCTTCGTTCTTTGGCTGCGTCGCCTGATTGAATTGCTTCGCGGGAGGTTGGTTGCGGTTTGCCACCAACTTTTTACCGTCCTTTTGGTAGTCAACATAAAGGAGGGCTTGTAAGTTTCTGTAGTCGGCCGTTCTGTGACCTGCTCGTTGATGATAGTCGCAGTAGAGCTTGCTCTTGTCGCCTCCCCGAACAAACTTATTGGTCCACGGCTTGCCCTGGTTTTGATCTTGTTGATGGCCTTGGGGTGGGCGATAATCCTGCTGGTAACCTTGGGGCGGGCGATGATCTTGCTGGTAGTCCTGTCATTATTGAACTTGTCCGTTAGTGAAAAAAAAACTTAATAATCCCCACAGACTGCGCTAATTGTGATAACCGAGTTTGTCACAAAGGCGAGATGCTCGTCTTGCTCGGTGAGAGCTGACGTGCTCGGGGAATTTGTGGGTTAAAGTCTATCTTAAGAGGGAACTGACTAAGATCGGAAACGAATAGGAACGAATGAAGGTCGTCCGGGAGACGAACGTGTTTGTGTTGAAGTAAGAAAGGATCCGAGCAGGTCGAGAGACGTGCTCGAGTTACAATTCAGGACGTGTTAATTCTAGAGAGAGAAAGTAGTAAGTGCACAAATCCCAAAAAGTTACATTAATGTACAGTGATCACTCCTATTTATAGTAAAATACGGTTGTACTTCGTATGGACCGTTGACTCCTTGTCGAGCTCATGCGTATGGACCAAGCCGAACTCATCTTTTTCTGTTAGTGCAGCCGAGCTGATCCGATATTTCGAGCTAAGCCGAACAGGAATAGTCTGCGAGCTGGGCCGAGCCGAGCCTGTAACACCCCCGACGCGGACTACGGACGATAGCCGAACCGGTGGTGTCACAAGATGTCAAATATCGCAAATGTCCCGGCCGTGCCCATTGTCTGGCCGATCCACTGTCGATATCCGAGCCTCTCGACTAAGGCCTAAGGCTTGCAAACCCGTACCCGTGTCAAGAGTTGTGTTGACTTAGAAAAAGTCGAGTATCATTAGGAAACAGAGGTTTTATGTCTCGCAAAATACGTGTACCTCGCAAATAATAGTACGTATATTAGTAATCCGTCAGGACAACCTTAAAACGCGGAAACGTAATAATATCAAAACGTACTTAGATTTGTTGAACAACCAACTTCACAAATCTATCCCGGCCACAAACTACGTCCGAATCCGCCGGCTACCCAACCTAAGGTTACCTGCGAGATAAAAGTTGTATAATGAGCAACCTTATGGGTTACCCAGTGAGTCCAGAGCCCTCTAACAAACGTTAGTGCCCGACCCATCCCCATAGCCGAAGCATAATAAACATCTCGTAAGAAAGCAGATAAATCATAATGCATAACACAAATGCATAACCCGTCTAGATGCACTAGACTCGTCCCAATGCGGAGGCCTCAGTGTATTCGGCACCACCACACCAATCTCTCTCTTGTGGCTCATCCCGCACAATCACCGCAAAGGTTCATGTCCGGCACCACACACGAATACACGGGTAACCCGAATCCACGGGGATCGTGTCGTCACACGTCGTTCGGCCAAGGGAGCGACCCAAGTATTGACCGAACCTTCTCCGAATCCACGGAGGACCTCCGAATCCACGGAGTTGGGTGGTACCGTATACACCATCCTAAGACAATATCACACATGTCCTAGGATGCATCACACAACATCTTACGGTGTATGGTCGTGCATAGGATCCAACGATCACAACAGCCACTACCTCCGTCTCGACAAACGGATGGGAGACTCGCGTGGACCAACCATCACACGGAGCTACCGCATCCTCACAACAACCATTTCCGAGCGGATCTCACTTCCGACTCATACTTATCTCAACGCATTTCCGGTCTGTACCCTAACCGTCCGTACTTATCACATCATGCTTAAACAAACATCGTCAACCTCGGTCCATGCACACATACCTTATCGGAATAGGACGGCACCTCTGTGCTTGTCCTAACCGATCCTGCATCACAACCGTTAATCATGGCATGCGACCGGGTTCACGATCAATCAATCATCCAACAACGCTCAAGCATGATATCATAGCAATCATGTCACAATAACACAATCACGCAAGGCGGTAACCCGACATGCCTTCAAGCGGTTACCCGTCATGCATGCAAAACGGATCTTGTAAGGCTAGCAAGCAGTCACCCGTCCGGCCCGCTAACGGTTACCCATTCCGCTTGACGGCTTCCCGTCCTACTTGCGGAATAGTTCCCATCCTGCTTGCGGAACGGATCCCGACCTGCTTTCGGAACGGTTCCCGACCTGCTTGCGGAACAGTTCCCGACCTGCTTACACACGAATCCCGACATGCTCACAATAACGCAATCAATACGCAGTCAATATCATGCAAGCATAACCAACCAAGAACGTCATGCTTAACCATCACAACACGCATAATATAAACATATCACAGATCTAAATCAATCACAACATTCAACTCCTAACCCGTCCCTGCAAAACAAGAACGTTAGTCCTAGTTATCGGGACTCACTCTCGGGTTTTCATTTCGGCAGAGGTTCGGTTCCCAAAGCACCTCTTTCTTCACCTCCCGGCCCGCCTTTTCTACTCTCCGAGGACTCCTAATCCGCTTCCCGCACTCCCGGAATGCTCACCCTTTGTCTCTCTCTCGATCGGGGCTCGTTTTCTCCTTCCCGGTAACTTTCTCTCTCTAAAACGTTTTCTCTCCTTTCTCTCTCTAGGATTTCGGTTTTGGGTGTGAGTTGTGAGTTTAGAACTGAGCTGAGGGGTCTTATTTATAGGTGAAAGAATCTAGTGGTGGCAATTCAAAATGGCGGCGTCCGATTGGCCGGTTCCGGTGGCGAACATGCGCCGTAACACATCGGTGACACCGAGCTTCATCCCGGCGGCGACACCTTGCGTCCAGCATTCAAGGACACACCTATGGGTGTGTGGTGGCGCCACCAAGCATGCCTGCATGCGTGGCTCCAAGTGGTGGCCTCCGGCGATGACATTGCATCGGTTACATGCGTCGCGACTTGTGGCGACGTCCGGTCGCGCCATCTCGTCGACCTGCATGTGTGGCCACACCTCCTGCCTGCCTTCTTGCCTGCTTAACCTGCATGCTATCTTGCTTACGACACCTCGTGCTTGGCTCCTTGGGCGTTTTTTGTATTAGTTTTTCCGATCGGCCGCTCGCCGTCAAAACTGCCCGTTTTTGTCCAATGCTCGTAAAACATCGGGCCAACAACTGCTCGCACTCCAGCCACTAACGTAACTTTACGGAATTAAATTCCGTAAATAAATCTCCGAACGGTTCTTGATGGTTTTAGGTTTGGAGCTTCGTTCATCTATTTTCCTCCGTTTCGGCCATACCGACATTTCTCGGACATTGTCGGATATCGCCTATCTTCTGATCCATCTTACGTCTCGGCTAAATCCCGCATTGCGTAGTCTTTCCTAGTCCATATGTTACTTTTTTAGACGGGGTATTACATTCTCCCCCCTTATTAGAATTCGTCCTCGAATTCCAATAGTAGAATCGTCTCGGCTTCTTCCGTCCCATCGCGTCCGATACTTTCTCCGTTGTTTTGCGACTTGCGGTTTCTCTTGCATCTCCCTCGTGATTTAGGCTCCGTCTTGATTCTTGCGGTAGCATTCGATGTGCTCGTTCTTGTGCCGGATTCGTTGGTCCATCGCTTCCTCCTTGGTACGTTCTTAGTGCTCCTAGGGGTACTTAGCCGATCTCCACTCCTCCTTGGCACTTAGTGATTCTCTGCTCTTCCTTGGGGTCGGTCTACTCTTTCTCCTTGGCGGTCTTGCCCGGCCTCAATTTTGTAAGTCGTGATCACTCCTTCTCGGACCTTTCCGTCTCGTAAATCCAATCCATGGTTTGGCCCTCCTCGTATCTCTCTTGGCCAACTTCTTCTAGTGGCCGGTTACTTCACGTAACCTTTCCATATCCGTTGCTTCGGTAAGTCCTGTGCCTTCTTATATGAACGCCTTCCTCTTTTAAGTCCGTTAACATTCTTCGTCCCTTTATGTGACGTCTTACTTCCCAGTCCATCCAACTTCTCGTAACTTCCCGTTTCTGATCCAACACTGACCGATCTCAAACTCTCATCGATCTCAAGATGAGATCGTGATGTTGATGATCCCGCCGTAGCTTGACGCTAAAGCTCTGGTCAAGACGCAACTACCTTCCCGCAGTTGATCTTCCATCTCGTCTTTGCCGATCCCGCAATGATCACAACTGGCCTCAGCCGTCCACCTTAACCATCCACCAGGGTTTTCACTATAAATGGCCTGCTCGGGTTATGGCTCTTGGTGCTGGGCTTTTAGGATAGGCGTCCTAAAAGTCTTACTACTTTTCTATCCTAAGGTTTTGGGGAAATCACTTCTTCCCGGTAACCTAAGGATCACTCACCAACACCAACCACATTAGGAAAAACTTTCCTCCAAAACATTAAAGCAAATTAAACCATTCATGCTTTAAAAACTTCATTCCAAAAATGATTTTTATATCATAAAACCGTTATCACACACATATTTACACGGGTCTTACTAACGCTGAACACACTCTCAAGCGTTGCCCGTCTACACACACAACCAGTGTAGATCACAATACACATCACATATCGCAAGCATATAACACACATATATGCATATCACCGATTAGGAGTTTAGTCAGAACCCAACATACCTAGCCTTTCGGATATGAAGTGGTCCCTGCAAAACAAACTCCTAACTTACTATACTATACTATATAGCTAGTCTTCCTCTTCCTTCCATTCTTAACTTGGGATCGTTGCTCGATCCTTGCGCTGACGATGAGCGATTCACCGATGTTACCGAAGATGGGGGAGAAGGCGGTCTTCTACACGGACAGTATGCCTCCTTGTGGCCTCGGTCTCCACAACGGACACACACTCTGGTCTCGGGTGTTGTCGCTAACCCAAATCCTCTGTTTGGACACCATCGGTCATAGTTCCCTCTTCCTCCGCAATACCCGCACGGTGGAGTAATTTCCTCCGGCCGTCGGACTCTTCTCCTGGGCTTACGCTGTCGGCTTCCTTCGCCTACTTCCATCCTTGTTTGATTTGCATTTGGGATGACGGACTGAACCGTCTCTCCGACCAGGCTTCCTCCTTCCCTATGAACTCCGGACTCCTGGTCCGATGCCTCCCTCGTCTCCACGTTCTGCTCCTCTGGGTTGTTTCCTCGTACTTCTCCTTCCGTCTCACCGGTTGTGGGAATGTCGAGGTTATCCCACCCCGACGGTGCTTGTTGTAGAATTTCTTCATAGGTGAAGGATCTTGGCGGGTTTCCCCATTCCCACCGTAAATCCGCTTCCCTTCTTGTTGGTTCCCCGTCTCTCTCGGGTTTGTCTTCGGTTCAGGTACTACTCGATCTTGCTCCAACTGCCTACGCCTTTCTTCTTCCATTGCATAGTAGCTTCTCACTGCATTAACGTCCCACTCATGTTCCAATTCCGTCGGACTATCTGGGTACGTCGTCCCGTTTCGTGGTTCTCCATACTCCGCACCTAATGATCTCGGCTCTTGGGGCGCATACTGGGAAGTAACCCCAATGATAAAGGAATAGGGAACCGTAGGTACCCCTGACCTGCTCACCGAGCTTCCCGATGAAATGTCCATCACTTCGGGTGAAGGCGGCTCGAGGATTTCCACCTCCGAATCCTCTGTGGACGTTGCCGCAAAACCGTCGTAAGATCCCGTCCCTATGGACATGGCTGATGCGTCGAATTCCATGTCGAGGTTAAGCATTCCTCGAAACATGTCATCCGTAACCTTTATGTTTATGTTCACTCCATTCTTTCTTTGACTTGTTCCACGCAAAATGGAATGAGAAGTCAATATATTGAATCTCTCTTGCTGTTTCATTGATCTCGTTAGTTTTCATCCACTGCAAGAACATTGAAGTTTGATTTCCATCTTTAGCTAAAACCTCTTCTACATCGTCATCGCTATCATAAGTGATGTTCTTCTCTCCTGGTAGATGAAAACTAAGCCTCACTACAGGAATGCTACTATAATGAATCTCAAACCCAAATATCCGCCAGGCTGCCTCGCATGGTGAGATATACCTGCAAATAAGCAATTTAAAGATCTTATATCAGATGTAAAACCTAATCATAATACATACAGCTATAAGTATTTGATTGTTTTACCTGCAATCTTCATATCGTTTTATTTCGTCAATGACACCGTCGTTTCCTCTAGCTTCTTTAGATGAGGAGTTGACTGTGATTTTTGCTGTAACGCGGTCACTCCATTTGTTAATGTATTTAAATAAATACTTAACAGCTCTTGTTTGGTTGCACCATTCAACATTGATATGAGCTTTGTACCGGAGGAGCAGGTATGAATTATAAGGAATAACAAACCGGTTATCGAGCAAAGTTCCATTTTTCTCGATGGACACCCCATCATCTTTGCGCCTATAAACCGGGAATCCCTCTTTATTGATGTGTGTGTTCAGACGAAAAATCCTTGGGAAACTTTTTCTTGCATCTCCCTTTTTCCATGCAAGGACTTTTCTGATTCGCAAAACCACATGGCCCATGTATCATGAACTCTTTGACTGTGTCATGAAGTCTTTCTTTAGTCAATGGATCTGGTATCTCAGCAGATATAACCTTGTCGATAGCACCAACATCTGAAAATTTTGATTCTCGTTGCAAAAATAACAAGATATGAGCATTGGGAAGTCCTCTCTTTTGAAACTCAACGGTGTGTATCACTGCATAAGGGTTATAATTAGAAACACATTACGTAATTGTAGGTGAGTAATTATATAAAAGTTGAAATGTAAATTCGTTTTACCTGCGGTTGATGGTCCCGAAATGTTGTATGTTCTTAGCTCAGCAATAAGTTATCCAGTTTGGCTTTGAAGATTCTTGCAACTGTTTCAGGCATGTCATCTGGGTTCAGTCTTTTTGTTGTTAAGTGTCTCGTAATCTCGGGCCATTTCGGATTGCAAGTAAAAGTAATGAACAGATCCAGATATCCAAAATGTCTGCATACTGCCATAGCATCCATATACTTTTCTTGCATGTACTGTGCGCCACCCGCAAAACTTGAAGGAAGAACAATTCGTCTTCCACATTTTGAAGGATCATTCTCCTTCTCATCATGTGCAGACACGTTTTTGTATTTCTCAGCATGTAAAACCTTTTGGTTAAGCTTTAGATATAAGATTCTTTCGGATTCGATCATGGTTAATCCATCAACCAGGAATTGCTGAAACAACCTTCTGAATTAAAGCAGATGACTTGGCTCACTTGGACGTTCCATGATCCTGTAAGCAAAAAACTCCCTCATACTAACTCTTGTTCGTGGGTGTGTTGATGTGGTTGTTGTCCTCTTTAACTCGAGATTGATGTGATAACCATCTTCCCCATACGGAAACAAAAGCGGATATTGAAGTGGTAGATATGCGGGATGAAGTTCGCTTATTCTTGTCAAATCCTTTTTCTTTGTCTCCACAACAATGTCCATGCTCTCATAACAACTATCAAAATCTCCAACTATCAGTGCGGAAACCTATGATGTCGCATGTAGATTGTGAGTGTTAGGATCAGTGAAACGACTTGCAATCAAATTTAACTTCACGTCTGATGGTGTGTCTGACTCTTGTAACCGATCCTTTGCCGTCCTAAGAATCTTAGTGTATGGATTACACTCGTTCAACATCCCTTTTATTGCTTCAATGAAATGAAGTGGCAGATTCTTTGATTCCGGGGATGGATTTTTCTTCTTAGCACTATATGAGAAAAAAATAATTGCAGCAAAATATTAATGTATAAAACAACGCTAGAACAGCTAAAAGGCGTATAGAAGATAGTATAGATGAACGGAGTGAGTAGGTATATGAAACCTGAATGCTGCAATTCTGTTTTCATTTTCATTCTCGGTATCGTATATATTAGAGTTGTATACACTTTAGAGGGGATCCATCCATAGGGAGTAAGCTGCCAGTGAAGTGATAATTTGTCCCATGAAGTATGAAAACTGGAGGGCCACGACCGTCGTTCACAGAATGGACAACTTGACCTCCCATCGAAGAAAAGGCGAACATCGAGTTGGCGGGTCTTATAAATTCAATGAAATTTTTGCTATATGTGTCTCCTTTGAATTACAAATCATCTAGTACTTGAGGAAGAGTCTGTAGCGGTTCTAGTTGGATATTTTCTTGCATACAACACAACGAAAATTTTGGAGATACGTTGGTCCTTTTCTTCTCTGTTCGCTCTCCGTACCACATTAATGCATCACACTTCTCGCAACTGTATATGGCATCGCCTAAATCATCATATTCTGTGGAATAGTTGAGATATTAATGAAGTTAAGCAAAATAAATTTAATTGTGTAATCGATTTAGGAGATTTTTTTGACCTACAGTACATGAATATGGTTTATCATTAAGGGCCGATGATGCACCACCTGCGAAAAGAAACAATGCTAGAGAAAGTTACAATTCGTCTAGTTATTTATGTATGAGGTTTAATAAACTTACATGATGGTTTTGTTCCTTTAGACGATTTTTTAAACCGTGGTTGGTGCTTTCAGGATTGCTAGTCACACCAATGTTCAAATCGTTGGTGAATGTAGATCTTTGACTTGAGCTGCTGCCAAAGTAGAAATTATTAGTTAATGTAGATCTATGAATTAGGCTGCTACCAATGTTCGAATCACTGGTGAATGTGGATCTTTGGCTCCAGCTGCTACAAATGTTCATATCATTGGTGAACGTAGATTTTTGACTTGAGGTGCTGATCGAGAAGGTGACTGAGTGCAAAACCAAATAATTTTCATTATGATTAGTCATTTAGGAATAACTTCAATATAAATAAAAGCCAATTATTGAATTATCTTACATGATCTGGCAGCTTTTTGTTTCTTCTTGTCTTTCAATATATGCATTCGACGGATTCTTGGTGAAAATTGCACTGCAAATTTTTTTTACAGTATTGAGTTGTAAAGGATGAAAAATGAACTACTAATACAATGTAACATGTCTCACCATTTGTAACATCGCCCAATGGTTGTCTGGAAGATCTACTTGTTAAAACTAGTGTTGTAGAGTTTACATTGGTGTTGTCAATATTGCTACCAGTTGGAGCTGTGTTTTATGCAGATTCTGCATAACAGGGATTTATTTTTAGGAATTAAGGATGTCAAACACAAATGTAGTAAGATATGGCGGTCGACATTTAAAAGTTGACCTCTCAATTTGCGTTTTTTACTTGCTATTATTTCTGACCGTTTCAATCTGTTCTTCTTTGTTGTTGAGATATCTATGAAGACTTGGATTATCAAAGACTTTGAAAATCAGATGGAAGTTGCATGGATAAAGAACGAACAATAAGCCAAGAAATTTGATAGGAAGAAGCTGCTGAACACCAAAAAACAAAAGCAAGATAGTCCAGAAGATGGTAAGTTATCCTCTGATCATAATCTCTATAGACTCAAATACATAGAACAACCACAATGACTAAGCGTTTAGCATACAACAAATACATATTAATGAAGGAATTTCTAGCAGTTCCTAATCAGATTAGGCAACCCTAAGTATAAATTCCAAGCCTAGGATTTAGGGTTCATGTTTATATCATTGAATCTACATCGGATCTCGAAGATACCTGGAAAGTTATGCAGCGGAAGATGATTAGGTATTCGAGACTGATTAGCGCCTCAAGTGCTGCGCCTCTACTGGTATCCACACGCACACAAACTGGAACGGACGGGATGCTAGTGCCGTTTTAGAGATCGGATCTCTCAGAGGGTTTCAGTTTCTTTCTGGTGGATGTGAATTAGGTCTTGTTACTGTAAAAGTCGACCATATATCATATATATATTGACTTTTACCATGACCTGATTAACCAAGACTCAAACCGTGGTTAATTAAGTCATATATCAAAATCGATATTTTGGTCCGCGATCTGTGTCGATCGATGCACATGTTGTGTCGATCGACACTGCCTCGGAAACTTGTTATCGAATGCATATCATATATACATTTATCAGATCATTGCACTAATGACCAACCCCATATTCTATATCCAGTTTGCTTAGGTGTGTGACCCTGTAGGATCATATAATACTAGCAATGAGTTCATAACTCACAGATCACAAGTGACTTCTAGCAAACCATTATGATCACCTAGTATTATATGAATGTCTAATCTCGACAACACAACTATATCTAGAGTAATTACAAGTGAGATTTCAGGACATTCCCAACAATCTCCCACTTGTACTGGAATCATCTATTCACATAATCCCTTCGTCTCTATATCTCGATCTGACATAAGGCAAGATCCGTGTCATCCTTATTAAGCCAAAATCATGTTCATCGAACTCCGATTTATACTGACAAGACAAACGACAGACAATCCTCAGTATCAAATCTTCGATGGGCCCTGAGATATTTATCTCCTGTTATATAGGAGGGACAAATCCCATCTTGTTCCATCCATGTTCCTTCACACACTTCATGATACGCCCAATCAATGCCTTTATAGTCACCAGTTACGGCTGACGTTTGACAAGGTTAAAGCGGACCAATTCATATGTAAGAAAACATGATGAACTCAGGTCTAAGGACTATACTTTATAGTCGTAATGAAAACTCTTATGACACTTATATAACTATCTTGTGGAGTTTTCATTAGCGGGTCATGTCCGATCCTGTGTTCTCCAACACATATCTATGTGATTGACTTTAATACTCTTATTAATGACTCCATGAAACTTAGTCATCAGTCACCTCGCATACTAGTGTCACACGGTTGTTAATGTCCCATTTTAACAACCTTGACCAGGGACCAACATAACTTATGTCATTTATTATCTATAGGGTTTCATGATCAAGTCACATACTTGATGACCTATAAAATGTCATAAATTACTTTGGGACTATTATTTAATAACATAATTAAATAATACTGATGTCAGAGTTCATTAACATAATCAAATTATGTTTACATGAACATCATATCACAACTAAAATCAACAACACCAACTCCCACTAAAATTAAGATCACATCTTAAGACATCTAATGCCTATAGCAGTTGTCTGAACCTCATGCGTTCTCGCTCAGCATGCGTCAAAGGACACTGCGTCTTGCTAAGAGTAATGCCAAGAGTCATTGGCATGAAGCCCTTCTTGGAATCATGCATACTGGACCTGTGTAAGACCTTATCAATATAAGTATCTTGACACAATCCAATTACCTTGTCCAATCTATCTCTATAGATTCTTATTCCAAGAATGTACATGGCTTCTCCCATGCTTTTATCGAAAAAACAACTTTCGATTCAAGTCTTAACAGACTGAAACAATGGAACTTCATTTCCGAGAAGCAATATGTTATCAACACACAATACCAGAAATGCAACTGCGCTCCCACTAGTCATCTTGTAAACACACGGTTCCTCTTCGTTTCTGATGAAGTCAAACCTTTTGACTGCTTCATCAAAACGAAGATTCCAACTCCGAGATGCTTGCTTCAATCCACAAATGGACCGATGAAGCTTGCATACCTTCCTAGCTTCATTAGGATCAATGAATAACTTCAGGTTGTGTCATGTACACATCCTTTTCCAGAATTCCATTAAGGAAAACTGTTTTCATATCTATCTGCCAGATCTTATAACCATTATGAGTGGCGGTTGCTAGGAGAATCCGAATGGACTTAAGCATGGTGACTGGGGAACAGGTTTCTTCATAGTCAATACCATGAATTTGCTTGAAACCTTTTGCCACCAACCCAGCTTTGTATATCTGAATATTACCATCTACGTCAATTTTCTTCTTGAAAATCCATTTACACTTAATGGTTTTTACACCATCGGGTAAATCAACCAAAGTCCATACTTTGTTCTGTGACATAGATCCCATTTCGGATTCAGCGGCTTTCAGCCACTTTTTGGAGTCAAGGCCCATCATTGCTTCTTCAAAGTCGCATACTCGTCACTGTCTATGATCAACAAATCATGGCAATTGGTCATGAGAAATCCAAATTTCTCGGTTTCGTGACGAATCCTCTCGGATTTGCGAACTTCAGGCACCACAGGTGTGGGTTCTACAACTCTTTGTAGATCCAACTGCTGCTCTTCCTCGAATTTTCGAATTTCTTCGAGTTGTACTTTACTCCCATTGTTCTTCTTGGAAAGAAAATCTTTCTCAGGAAAAACACAGTCAATTGTGTCGTTCTTCGCCTTGCATCGATCGACTTATCACTTGCGTCGATCGACACACCCTCTAAACACGTATATTAATGTGTATCAAATACCCATTAATTTGATCGATGAGAGTAAAAGTAACATACCTCGGTATCCTTAGGATAACCAATTAAGTAGCATTCATCAGACTTGGATGCGAGCTTATCAGAGATTAAACGCTTTACATAAGCCTCACAATCCCAAATCTTCATGAAAAACAAATCAGGAACATCTCCAGTCCACATCTCATGTAGTCTCTTTGTAACTGATTTTGATGGAACCCTATTTAGTTTAAACGCAGACGTTTCTAGAGCGTATTCCCAGAAGGATGATGGAAGATCTGAGTGACTCATCATTGATCGAACCATATCTAATAAAGTCTGATTCAGGAGGAGTGAGTTGTGAAACAATTCCGCAATCTCTCGGATGATCACTGAATTCTTAGCTCAAGTAATACTTTTGCCAAGTTGATTATGTACTTCATTCTGGAACTCCTTGAAATTTTCAAAAAATTCCTATTTATGTCTCATTAAATGGATATAACCACACCAACTAAAAATATCAGTAAAGGTAATGAAGTACTGAAAGTTTCCTCTAGCACTTGGGCTCATCGGGCCATACACATCCGTATGTATAAAGCCCAATAAGTCATTGGCCCTTTCATTTTGTTCGTTCGCGACCTGTGTCGATCGATGCACCTTTTGTGTCGATCGACACTACCTTTTGTTGAAAGGGGCCTTCGTCATTTTACCCAATAAACAAGATTCGCATTTCTCACATGATTCATAATCAAATGAGCCCAAAAGTCCATCACTATGGAGCTTCTGAATCTGTTTCTCATTTATGTGGTCCAAACGACAATGCCAAGAAAAAATTGATTCGTGTCATTTGACTTGAATCTCTTAATACTAATGTTATAGGCTGGTTCACTTTGGTTTAGAACATAAAGTCCATTCTATAATGGACCGCTACCATAAGATATATCATTGTAATCAAGTGAACAACATTTATTCATAAATGAAAACTGATATCCTTCTAAATCCAAACAAGGAATAGAAATAACATTTCTACTTATAGCAGGTATATAGTAGCAATTATTAAGTTCTAAAACCATGCCAGAAGGTAAAAGACAAATGAATTCCTACGGCTAATGTAACAACTCTTGCTCCATTTCCACCGCACATGTTCACTTGTCCTTTCTCCAAAGTCCTACTATTGCTTAGGCCCTGCATATTTTCACAAAATATGAGCACCACAGCCGGTATCCAATACCTCGAGAAATAGGACCAGAATAACATAAATACCTGAAGAAGAAGTCTTGTACGTCTTCTTCAGCTTCTCATAATCTTCCAGGAATTTACTGCAGTTTATTTTCAAATGCCCATAACCATTACAATAATGGCACTTATCATCTTTAGAAGGACCGGTTTTAACCTTAGGAACATGGTTAGACTCGCTTGGATTCACAATCGAGCTCGTCTTGCAATCACCTTTGTTCTTACCAAGTTTCTTAAACTTTTTACCCTTTTGTACCATAAGGACATTTGGGGTGTCCTTGTTGATGTTAGGTTCAGCAGTTTTCAGCATCCCATGCAATTCAGTCAACGTCTTCGTCAAGTTGTTCATGTTATAGTTCATAACAAACTGATCATAGCTTGACGGCAGTTACTGCAGAATGATGTCAGTAGCCAACTCTTGGCTAATGGGAAAATCCAGTTTCCCCAGGTTATCAATATAACCCATCATCTTAATGACATTAGGACTAACTGGTCCGTCCTTTTGTAGCTTGCACTCAATTAGAGACTTTACCGTCTGGTATCTCTGAGTTCGTGTCTGCTCCTGAAACATACTTTTCAGGCCAGTGATCATCTCTATTGGCGACTCCACGTACTCATATTGCTTCTGCAAGTCCGAGTTCATGGTAGCCAACATTAGACAACACACATCGACCACATCATTAGAATGCTTATTCCAATCATCCTTCTCTGACTGCCAGGCATTGGCTCGTTACTTCTTGGGGAGAACTTTCTCAAGGACATAGTCCTTCTTCTCCTGTTTGAGAACAATTCTCAAGTTCCGATACCATTCAAGAAAGTTGGATCCATTTAACTTGTCCTTCTCAAGGACAGATCGCAGGGAGAAATTGTTATGATGGTTTGTGCTAGACATAGCTGAAAAGAAAAGAGGTTTAGTTATGATGTTCAAGAAATGATAATTCTTAACTATTAAGAAGACTCGCATTATATTCAAAACAATGTTTCCTCATTTGAATATAATGATCCAAGACCCATGCTTCACTAAAACTCAAGTGAGCCACTGGCTATCACCCAAATTTCAGCTATCTAGGTAAGCAACAACTTTGCTAGTTATATCCAATATAACTCTTGGTTGTGGATTGACATCTCATGTCCAATCCACCTGATGTCTCTGGGCCCAAAACGATTTTGATGGCCCATTCAAGTAAACCAATCTTTTGAGTCATGTAATTGTTGATGTCTTGCACCGCAAGTCCATCAACACGATTACCTCTTGTCTTACTCATGTAATTGTGGACACCTTGCACTGAAAGTCTATCGCACAATGAAACAAGTCTTGACAGTTGACAAGATTGGAAAGACATCTAAACATACTTGATATTTAGTTGAGGAACGGAACTTTTAATCTAATGTACACATCATATATGTATCTTAGAAGGATTATAATTAATTAAAACAACTAGTTTTATTAAGTTTTAATTATTCTAAGAATTGGATTTATTTAGGTTTGGTTCTGTGATTTCAGGTTCAATAACCGAAACCATCAGACCTGTGTCGACCGACACTACTATAGTGTCGATCGACGCAATCCTTCCAAAAAACTAATTTGCGATAACCGATCAATCCAATTGATCCGGTTTTGATAACCGGTCAGAGTCGATCGACGCTACATTAGTGTCGGTCGACGCCAACCAAATCAAACCAATCGCAACAAACTGTTCTAAGCGGTTTAACCAATTTTGTTAACCAAGCTCGATAACCGGTCCAATCTAATTAAACCGATTATCCTAATCGCAAGGTCTGTGTCGACCGACACAACTCTTGTGTCGATCGTCACAAGGCGAAATTATGTTCGGGTTTTCGCCTTGTGTCGATCGACGCCGGATTGGCATCGATAGACACCATGCGAAAAACCCTAGAATCGTTTGCGGTTTTGAACAAAAAACCTGAACTAGATTACTTTCATCAAAATTCAATTTAGCATGCATATATCCTATATACAACGATCCAGATTCAACCAATCTAATCAACATGCTACAGAATCAATGGAACCCTAAGGCTCTGATACCACTAAAGGAATTTCTAGCAGTTCCTAATCAGATTAGGCAACCCTAAGTATAAATTCCAAGCCTAGGATCTAGGGTTCATGTTTATATCATTGAATCTACATCGGATCTCGAAGATATCTGGAAAGTTATGCAGCGGAAGATGATTAGGTATTCGAGATTGATTAGCACCTCAAGTGTTGCGCCTCTACTGGTATCCACATGCACACAAACTGGAATGGACGGGATGCTAGTGCCGTTTTAGAGATCGGATCTCTCAGAGGGTTTCAGTTTCTTTCTGGTGGCTGTGAATTAGGTCTTGTTACTGTAAAAGTCGACCATATATCTGTAGGATTATGTGTGTTCATGGTGTAATTCACAGGTTACATCCTAAAACATAATCAACTAGGATCTAGGTGATTTGCAGTTGAATCATAAACAGATCAGATTCATTACCTTGTGATTGCAGCGGATTGATCAAAGGAATGAAGAGATCTGCAAGAGCTGATAGAAACCGGCTCCTCCTAGGTATCCACACTCTTACAAGCTACTGGATCAGGCTGCTAGACCAAGTTGGAATCAACAGAGAGAGAAGACGGCTCTGGTGCTCAGAAAAATCGCAGGGACAAGAAGCCTTAGGGTTTTCTGGCGCCTCCTCTTCCTTATATGGGCCCAAGTAATTAAACTAATGGCTCATTAGGCTTTTTGGCCCAAGGCCCAAATCAGACAAAAGACTGTCTTTTGTCTGGCCCAATTCTCTGTACAAATACAGTAAATGCCTTATATTTTACTCTATTAATTCCATTTTAACTTTCCCGTTAGCTATGGTGTGTGACCCTTAGGGATCATACAATACTGGTAATAAGTCCTAAACTTATAGATCATGAGCGGGCTCTAGCAAGTCATCATGATCACCCAGTATTTATGACTTATGTCTGATCTCGACACTTATCATACTTTCTAGAGATAGTACGGTAGATTTCAGGACATTCCCAACAATCTCCCACTTGTATTGGAATCCTACATTCCCTAATCCTTTTGTCTCAATATCTCGATCTGGCATAAGGCAAGATGCGTGTCATCCTTATATATCCAGACCATGTTCATCGGACCAGATTTGATACTGACAATGCAAACGACTTGGGCAAGTCCGTTTGGGAGTGGCCACTCTCTTACCAGCTATCAAATCTCCGATTGGCCTAGAGATATTACCTCCGTTAAACGGCAGGGACAAATCCCATCTTGTTCCATCACTATGAACTACACACTTTATAATACACCCACCCAAGGTCCTTATAGCTCCCAGTTACGAAACAGCGTTAGACAATGATCAAAGCGCATCACTCCATGTGCAGCCACATGCATGCGAACTCAGGTCTAAGGACTATACTCTATAGTCGTATATGAAAACCTCTTATGACACAAATATTAATATCTTGTAGAGTTCTCATCAGCGGGCCATGTCCGGTCATATGCTCCCCTACATATACCTATGTGTCGACTTTGATGCCGCGCATCTATGACCCCTCGAAACTTGGTCATAAGTCTCAACACAATCTAGTCTCAAGTGGTTGTTGGTGTTCCAATTTCAACAACCTTCGACTATGGACACTATGATTTATGTCATTTCGTTAAATATGGGGTTTCAGGATCAAGTCTACTCATGTACTTCGATGGCCCATATATAATGACATAAATCATTTTGGAACGATTATTTATATCACAGTTAAAAATAATCCAGAAATGAAAATTTCATTAACATTTAAAAATGTTTACATGAACCAATCAAAACAACTAAATAAAGCCCTTTACAAACTCCCACTGAAATTAAGACTACATCTTAATTTCACTTATCCTACAGCTACAGTCCGCGACTCGTGCTTAGGCCTAAGGAGTGGCTTCGTTAATAGATTAGCAACGTTCTCATTCGTTGAAACTTTCTGATCTACTTAACACCTCTGTCATTTATCTCACGGAATAGGTTATACCTACCCTCAAGGTGTTTGGACCTCTGATGTGCAGCTAGTCTCATCTATGCTGGGAATCACATCAAGTTCAGTGATGAACTCTTCTTTCCAAACAACCTCTTTCGCCGCTACCCAAGCTGCGAAATGTTCAGCTTAAGTCATGGAGTCAGCAACAGTGCCTTGCACCGCCAGACAGACACAAGATATAACCGGACTGTGACCGGAAATCATCTTTGTCTGTTGGAAACTTGCCTTTCAGACTCTACCGACTTGTAGCACCTCACTTTCTCCGTAAATCAAGAACTTATCCTAAGTATTTTCCAAATACTTGAGGATAATCATTACGTCTATCCAGTGATTCTTTGCTGGATTTGACTGGTCTTTACTTGTCTTGCTTAACATTAAAGCAACATCAAAACAAGCACATGTCATGGCATACATGATAGATCCAATTGCCGACGCATATGGAATCTCATCCATGCATTCAAGCTCAGCAGATATCGTAGGACACTGTATCTTGCTTAACGTAATGCCATGTGACATTGGCATAAAACCCTTCTTGGAATGCTGAAAACGTGTAGGACATTGTCAATATAAGAATCCTGACTTTGTCCTATCAGCTCTTTTGGATCTCTATCTTTAGATCCAAAATCCAAGAACATACGTGGCTTTACCCATGTCAATCATAAAACCAACTCCCAAGCCAGTCCTTTACCGACTGCAGCATTGGGACGTTATTTCCAAGAATCAGTATGTCATCGACATACACTATGAGAAATGCAATATCGCTCCCACTTATCTATTAGCAAACGCACAGTTCCACTTCGTTCCTGTTCAAGTCAAAACCTTGACTACTTCAACAGAACGAAGATTCCAACTCCGATATGTTTGCTTCCATCCATGAATGGATCGATGAAGCTAACTTACACACAGTGTAATTTTTCGGAGTCCGGGCTCACTTTCGCTTCTGTGAATTTCGCAGGTTCGTCACTTTCAATGATCATCAGATCATGGCAATTAATCACGAGAAATCACTCTCGGATTAGTGACGGATTCATTCAGATCTGCGAACTTCAGGCTCTACAGGTGTAGATTCTACAGAAATCTGTAAATCCATCCGCTGCTCTCCCTCAACAGGTTGAGCAGCCTCCTGTATTTCTCGAATTTCTTCGAGTTATACTTTTACTCCCACTGTTCTTCTTGGAAAGTAACTTTCCTTTTAGAAAACAAAATTCCGAACAACCTAACTTCGTTTTCGGAATGGACGTAAAAAGTAACAAGCCTTGGTTTCCCTAGGACAACCAGCGAAGTAGCTCAACTACAAATACTCAGTAAAGACGAATTTGGATCATTTCCAGTCCACATTTATGTGGTGTCTTTCAACTGATATTGGTGGAACTATTTCAGCGTAAACTTAGATATTTCTAGAGCGTTATTCTTAAAGAATATCATGGAAGATTCGTGTGACTCATCTTTAATCATTTCTAATAAGATCTGATTCTTTCTCACAGAAACACCTCCAGGTTTTCAGGAGAAATGAGCTGTGAAACGACTTCACACTCATTCAGATGATCACACCATCAATGACTTAAGTATTCTCACTCGTGATCTAATCCAGAGTCTCAATACTTCTGTCACTCAGATTCTATACCTCATTCTGGAACTCTTTCGACCATTTCAAAGAATTCTGACTCGTGTCTCATCAAATGAACACAGTCATACTCACTGAAGTAATCTGTGAAGATAATGAAGTACAGGAAATTTTCTCTGGCATTACTGCTCATCGGGCCACATACATGAGTATGTTCAAGGTCCAATAAGCCTTTGGGCTTTTCTCTAGCTCGGCTAAGATGGCCCCTTTGTCTTTTGGTCCAGTAAGCAGAATTCAAGTCTCATAAGATATCCGATCAAATGAGCCCAAAAGTCCATAACTATGGGGTTTCTGAATCCGACTTACTCTATGTGACCAAAACATTTACGCCAAGAAAAATCAGGTTTAATTCATCAGATTTAAACCAATTCGGTATTTATGTTACATTTAGGCACTCTTTGGTTTAAGATATAAAACCCATTCCTTGAATAGGGTGCTACAATTAATATTTCATTAAGATCAAAAAGAACAAAACTTGTCTTTTATCAAAATGAAAAACATTCAAATTCTTACAAGAAAATGAAAGACAACTCTGCTTAAAGCAGGTACATTGTAGCAATTACTTAATACAAAACCAAGCCTCAAAGGCATCTACAAGTGAAAACCCTACGGCTGAGGCAGCATCCATAGCTCCTTCCAGACACATAGTTCCACTTGCCCTTCCTTCAACGTTCTACTGCTGCTTAGGCTCTGCATATTATAACAAATATCAGTGCCACAACCAGTATCCAATACCTTTAAGGTAGAATTTGAAGTAACAACATGAATACCTGAGGAAGTAGTCTCATACATCAACTTCAACTCCTCATAATCTTCCATGAATTTAATGCAATTTCTCTTCCAATGCCCAGTCTCTTTACAGTAGCAGCACTTACCAACGTAAGATGTATCTGACTCGGGCTCAGAAGACACACGCTTGCCATGATTCAAAATCTGGACAACTTTGTCTTCACCCTTGTCAGCATTAGGTTTAGTAAACCTACCCTTCTCCATTACGAGATTATACAGGGTACTCTTCACGTTTGGCTCAACTGTCTTGAGCATATCATGCAGTTCAGTCAGCGTCTTCGTTAAGCCTTTCTTGATATAGTTCCTTTTGAACTTATCATAGCTTGACGGCAGTGACTGCAGAATGATCTCAGTTGCCAATTCTTGGCTAACTGGATAATCCAGTTTCCTCAGGTTATCAATGTAACCCATCATTTTACTGACATGAGGACTCACTGGATGATCATTTGGTAGCTTGCAGCTAGTGAGAGACTTAACCAACTGGTATCTCTCCACTCTTACCTGCTCCTGAAATTTCAATTTCAGGCTGCTGATCATCTCTATTGGCGACTCCATGTTCTCATATTGCTTCAGCAAATCTGAGTCCATGGTAGCCAATATCAGACCACGCACATCTACCGCATCATTATAATGCTTATTCCAAGCATCATATACTGCATGAGAGGCATTGGACCCGATCCTCTCGGGGAGAGCTCTTTCAAGGACATAGTCCTTTCTCTCCTGCCTGAGGACTAGCCTCAGGTTCCGCGACCAAGTCAAGAAATTTGATCCGTTCAGTTTGTCCATCTCAAGGACAGACCGGATATAGAAAGTGTTTTGATTATTTGTGCTAGTCATAACTGAAATTTAGAGATAAATAGAGTTTTAGTTATTCAGTTCATAAAAGAGTAATCTTAATAACTTATAAGAAAACTCGCATTGCATTCAAAATTTCTTTGTTTAACCTCATAAGAATGCAATGATTCCGAGACCCATGTTCAGCTAAATCCAAAGTGGACCACTGGTCGTCACCCAGAAGTAGCTTTACTTGGTAAGCATACACACAGCTAGTTATATCCAATAACTCTCGGTTGTGAATTGGGCCCAAGGCCCAATACACCAGATGTCTCAAGGCCCGGGACTCCCGATGGCCCAGTCAAGGAAACCAATCTCTTACAACCAAATAATCACTAAAGTCTGGGACTCCCAATGAAATTAGTGACTATATACTACTTTACTTACGCAAAAACAGACACCTCACACTGTAAGCCATATCAGTAATTGAATAAGCGTTAAGTAGCTGACAAGATTGGGCAAGACATCCAAGCTTGATATTGGTTTTGAGGATTTTAGGTTTTCTTTCCAAAAATAGAAGATTACTATTTTGGGAAACTTACTTATTTTAGAAACTTTCTAAATTTAGAAACATGCTAAAAATAGAAATTTCTAATTTAATATTTTATTAAAGTTTTCGGTTGGGTCACAAATTATAGGCCCAATTCTTGGCCCAAGACCACATAATTCCAATTGGCCCAATAATTTGACATAACCGAGTCGGTTCATTAATTCTGGTCCAAGACCAAATTAACTACTAAATCCAACTGGTTATTTACTAAACCAGACCAGCTCTAAATTATTTGGTCCAACCAAATCAAACTTAGACCAGCCTTCGGTTTAGGTTAAAATTCAATTTTGAATTTAAATCCGGTTTAACCAGAAATTAAATAATACCAATTGTATTAAATAATTTCCAGCAAACCGCGATTCGGGTTAACCGCTTAAACCATAATTATTCAATGCTTTGAATTGATTTTGTCTTTTAGCTTAAAGAAAAAACCATTATCGATCGTCAACTCAATTCAATAATGAATCACGACATCATACATCATCGATCATCAACTCAATTCAATAATGAATCACGACATTCACATATCCTAATGTAATCGATTCATGTCATTCACTAAAGACAAAACATGATTTTGTCCTTTTCCAATTCAACAAGCGAAGACAAAACGATCATTCAAATTAATCGATCATGTGATCACTAGAGGACAAATCGATTTTGTCCTTTTTTCAAACCTAACAAAATAATTGACTTTCACCATTCGTATGAAACTTAATTATGAAACAAGGTCAACAAGTGATATGACAATCACTAAAGACAAAACCTAACCTTATGTTTCAATCGATTCATTAACAAACCAAAGTCAACATTCGATCGATACCAAGCAATCACAATGAAAAAGGTCAACATGCGATTATCACTTAGACAAAAACGATTTGCATACTTTAACAAATTCAAAATCGATTGTCACCACATGCGATTGTTACGATCGCTTATACATAAACAAATCGATTCTTGTGATTAACCAATTAACAAGCGATTTTCATATTAGGGTTTTTACAAGTTCTAATCAAATTTCTTAAGCCAAATTCGATTCTAAACATTAAAAACAACCTAAATATGATCCAAAAAGCAAAAACCTAACGACCTAGGCTCTGATACCACTGTAGGATTATGTGTGTTCATGGTGTAATTCACAGGTTACATCCTAGCACATAATCAACTAGGATCTAGGTGATTTGCAGTTGAATCATAAACAGATCAGATTCATTACCTTGTGATTGCAGCGGATTGATCAAAGGAATGAAGAGATCTGCAAGAGCTGATAGAAACCGGCTCCTCCTAGGTATCCACACTCTTACAAGCTACTGGATCAGGCTGCTAGACCAAGTTGGAATCAACAGAGAGAGAAGACGGCTCTGGTGCTCAGAAAAATCGCAGGGACAAGAAGCCTTAGGGTTTTCTGGCGCCTCCTCTTCCTTATATGGGCCCAAGTAATTAAACTAATGGCTCATTAGGCTTTTGGGCCCAAGGCCCAAATCAGACAAAAGACTGTCTTTTGTCTGGCCCAATTCTCTGTACAAATACAGTAAATGCCTTGTATTTTACTGTATTAATTCCATTTTAACTTTCCCGTTAGCTATGGTGTGTGACCCTTAGGGATCATACAATACTGGTAATAAGTCCTAAACTTATAGATCATGAGCGGGCTCTAGCAAGTCATCATGATCACCCAGTATTTATGACTTATGTCTGATCTCGACACTTATCATACTTTCTAGAGATAGTACGGTAGATTTCAGGACATTCCCAACAATATCATATATATATTGACTTTTACCATGACCTGATTAACAAAGACTCAAACCGTGGTTAATTAAGTCATAAACCAAAATCGATATTTTGGTCCGCGATCTGTGTCGATCGATGCACATGTTGTGTCGATCGACACTGCCTCAGAAACTTGTTATCGAATGCATATCATATATACATTTATCAGATCATTACACTGATGACCAACCCCATATTCTATATCCAGTTTGCTTAGGTGTATGTGTTGGGAATGTCCTGAAATCTACTGTACTATCTCTAGAAAGTATGATAAGTGTCGAGATCAGACATAAGTCATAAATACTGGGTGATCATGATGACTTGCTAGAGCCCGCTCTTGATCTATAAGTTTAGGACTTATTACCAGTATTGTATGATCCCAAAGGGTCACACACCATAGCTAACGGGAAAGTTAAATGGAATTAATACGGTAAGATGCAAGGCATTTACTGTATTTGTACAGAGAATTGGGCCAGACAAAAGACAGTCTTTTGTCTGATTTGGGTCTTGGGCCCAAAAGCCTAATAGGCCATTAGTTTAATTACTTGGGCCCATATAAGCAAGAGAGAGGCGCCATTAAGCAGGAGTCTGCGATTTCTTTTAGGTCTGGCCGTCCTCTCTCTCTCTGTTGTTCCAGCTTGGTCTAGCAGCCTGATCCAGTAGCTTGTAAGCGTGTGGATACCTAGGAGGAGCCGGTAATCATCAGCTCTTGCAGATCTCGATATTCCTTTGATCAATCCGCTGCAATCACAAGGTAATGATCCTGATCTGTTTATGATTCAACTGCAAATCACCTAGATCCTAGTTGATTATGTTAGGTTGTAACCTGATAATTACACCAATGAACACACATAATCCTACAGTGGTATCAGAGCCCAGGTTGTTAGGTTTTTGCCTTTTGGATCATTCTAGGTTGTTTTTTAGTTTGATGAATCGATTTTAATGAGTAAAATTGATTGAAACTTTGAAAACCTAGAAATAAGTCAACGATGAGAAAACTTAATGATTAATGTCTCTCGAATCGTTAACAAACAATCGCTGTTGACTTTGTTTTATAATAAAGAAACGATTTGTTAGGTTTGTTAATGTTTAGAATCGTTTTGTCTTTATGTGAATGTCATGAAACGAATTGGAAAAGTCAAAATCGATTGTTGAATTAAGTATCATACGATTTGGAAAAGGTCAAAATCGTTTTTGTCTTTAAGTGAATGTCATGATCGAATAAGCAATTATTGAATTAAGGATCAAACAATTTGAAAAAGTCAATTGGTTGGCGATCGATCATGACTTTGTCTTTAAGCTAAAGACAAAATCGTTTCAAAGCTTTGAATAATTATGGTTCAAGCGGTTAACCCAAATCGCGGTTTGCTGAAAATTATTTAATACAATTGGTATTATTTAATTTCTGGTTAAACCGGATTTAAATTCAAAAAAAAAAAAATGAATTTTAACCTAAACCGAAGGCTGGTCTAAGTTTGATTTGGTTGGACCAAATAATTTATAGCTGGTCTGGTTTAGTAAATAACCAGTTGGATTTAGTAGTTAATTTGGTCTTGGACCAGAATTAATGAACCGACTCGGTTATGTCAAATTATTGGGCCAATTGGAATTCTGTGGTCTTGGGCCAAGAATTGGGCCTATAATTTGTGAACCAACCGAAAACTTTAATAAAACATTAAATTAGAAAGTTTCTTTGATTAGAAGTTTCTAATTTTGGCATGTTAAGAAATTTCTAAATATAGTAAGTTTCTGAATTTAGAAAGCTTCTAAAATAAGTAGGTTTCCTAAAATAGAAAGTTTCCATATTTAGTAAGTTACCTGAATTGGAAAGTTTCCCAAAATAGTAATCTTCTATTTTTGGAAAGAAAACCTAAAATCCTCAAAACCAATATCAAGCTTGGATGTCTTGCCCAATCTTGTCAGCTACTTAACGCTTATTCAATTACAGATATGGCTTACAGTGTGAGGTGTCTGTTTTTGCGTAAGTAAAGTAGTATATAGTCACTAATTTCATTGGGAGTCCCAGACTTTAGTGATTATTTGGCTGTAAGAGATTGGTTTCCTTGACTGGGCCATCGGGAGTCCCGGGCCTTGAGACATCTGGTGAATTGGGCCTTGGGCCCAATCCACAACCGAGAGTTATATGGATATAACTAGATGTGTGTATGCTTACCAAGTAAAGCTAATTCCGGGTGACGGCCAGTGGCCCACTTTGGTTTTAGTTGAACATGGGTCTCGGAATCATTGCATTCATATGAGGTTAAACAAAGAAATTTTGAATGCAATGCGAGTTTTCTTATAAGTTATTAAGATTACTCTTTTATGAACTGAATAACTAAAACTCTATTTATCTCTAAATTTCAGTTATGACTAGCACAACAAATCAAAACACTTTCTCGATCCGGTCTGTCCTTGAGATGGACAAACTGAACGGATCAAATTTCTGTACTTGGTACCGGAACTTGAGAAATATTCTCAAGCATGAGAGCAAGGACTATGTCCTTGAAATTGCTCTCCCCGAGAAATTGAGATCAAGTGCCACACATGCAGAGTGTGATGCTTGGAACAAGCATTACACTGATGCGGTTGATGTGCGAAATCTTATGTTGACTACCATGAGTTCTCAGTTGAAGCATCAATATGAGAACTTGGAGTCACCCATGGAGATTGTCGCAGGCCTCAAGGCAAAGTACAAGGGACTTACACGAGTTGAGAGATGCCAGACTTTGAGGCGTCTCGTTGAGTGTAACCTCCCTGAGGGAAGTCCAGTTAGTTTTCATGTCAGTAAAATGATTAGTTACTTGGAAAACTTGGAAAGACTAGACTGTCCCATAAGTGCTGAGCAAGCCGTTTACCTCATCTTTCAGTCTTTGCCGCCGAGCTATAAACAGTTCATTACGAACTACAATATGAGCGGGATGTCTAAGACATTGACTGAGCTGCATGAAATGCTTAAAACAGCTGAGCTGAACATGAAAAAGGGTTCCCGAAAGGCACTTAGGGTGCAGAAGGATAAGGGTTTTAAGAAACCCGCAAAGGACAAGGGTAAGATTAAAGCCATGAAGATCTCGGATCAGAATGGGCCCAAGTCTTATTGGAAGCCCAAGTCCGACCCACTTGTGACATGTAGCTACTGTAAGGAGCAAGGGCACTTGACAAATGAGTGCAACAAATTCTTGGAAGATTTTGAAAGGTTGAAGATGGATGACAAGCCTTCATCTTCAGGTATTTATGATATTTCATTCATCTCTAAATTGAGGCATTCAATACCGAATTCAATGCTGACATTTGTATAAATGTGCGGGTCGTTGATGGTAGATGAAGAATGAAGAAGGAACAAGTGGAAGTTCAAATCGTGAATGGAGCTGATGTCTCTGCATTCCGAGTGGAATTTTATTTGATTGTTGCCTTCAAATTTGGTTTTCTTTTGGGAATTACTATTTGTGTAACTGCTTTGAGCAGATCTACATCATTCATTTCAGTTATGGATTTGGATATTTATCATTTTGATTAAAACATATTTTGAGTTTTTGAATCTTAATGATTGTTTAATAGTAGCATTCCATTAAAGAATTGGTTTTATGAAATTAAACTAAACGAATAAACCAATAACATAAATATCAAATCAACTTTCTTTGGCAATATTGTTTGGGCCGCATTGCTGAGAAACAAATTCGGAAACTCCATCCTAAAGGATTTTCTCAGAAGGCCTACTTTAATAGGCTTTTGAGATCAGTTGACTAAAGTCAAGTGATGAGTATGAATTTTGTTTGAATGGGTCAAATGATTGTTCTCACCTTGACGTTTTAAACATAGGGAAGGGGCTTATTGGGCCTAATTCATTTGAATTATGAAAACCCAACGAGCATAATTGCTGCAAAGAAAAGTGGTCAGTACTTCATAATCTGGCTGATTCGAATCAGTAGATGATGGTTATGTCATGAAGACATGAACTGGAATTCTTGATGAAATTAAAGAAGTTCCAAAATGAAGTACAAGGACTAGTTGAAATATGGTTTTTCGAATGGTCGAATAAGCAGATCACTTGAGTCAAGTAAAATGTGATTATCTTTATGAGTGCGAATGCGAAGTAAATTCGCGACTCAAATCTCCTGGAAACTCCATTGGAATGGTTTTGTGACTGGAGAGATCAAATATGTAAGACATAGTTTGATTAAAAGATGAATCACAGTAAGATCTTCCAATAATACCCTGAAAAATAAACGTTCTAATAGTCTCAGTGAACAATAAATTAAGTTCCACCAAAATCAGATAAAAGACATCACATTAAATGTGAACTGGCATTGAGCCAACTAGTCTTTTCTGGATGTTTGGGAATTGTGTCATGTAATTGACACTGATAAGATTTCAGCCAATTAAAACACAAGTGCTAATTCATTGGTTGTCCAAGGGAAACCAAGACTCACTACTGTTACAACCATTCTGAGGACAGTATCAGTGTCGCTTGGAATTATGTTTTCTGTAGAGAGATATACTTTCTAAGAAAATAGTGGGAGTAAAGTAGAACTCGAAGAAATTCGAGAGACACAAAAGTCTGCTCAATCTTTTGAAAGAGCAGAAGTTAGATCTACAAGAAACTGTAGAGTCTGACACTTGTGGAGTCTGTTTTTCGCAAGATCCGAAAGGATTTGTCACAAACCCTTAAGATATGGGTCTATCATAAATGAAAGTCATGATTCGTTGATCAATGATTGTGACAAAGATGCGAATAAATGAAGAAGCAGTGTTTGGGCTCCAACTCTGAAAGTAGTTTTAAGAAACTACCAGGAATGAATGCTGGTTTAACAGATCCATGAATGGTTTTGTGCAATCATCTGGGAGTTGGAATCTTTGTCTTGACGAAGAAATCAAGGATTTGATTTTGTCAGAAACAGAAGGAACTGTAAGTTGTAAGAGACTAGTGGGAGCGTAGTTGCAAGTCTTGTAGTGTGCATAGATGACATACAAGATCTCGGAAATAACGCTCTGTTGTTGCAGTCTATATTGACTTGAACATGGAGGTTACTTTAAGAATAAAAGATTTGGAGAAAAGACCTGATAATTCTTGGAGCAATAATCTATATAGATTATATGTGCTGAGTGGATTGTGTGAAATTACACGAATCCAGAGAGTGCAATTCCAAGAATGGCTTTATACCAAAGTCTTATGGTATGTGTCTCATAAGATGATATGTCATGGACACATGCTGAGTGAGATCACATGGATGAGAAAGTGAGGTGCTAAAAGTCGGTAGAGTCTGAAAGGCAAGTTTCCAACAGACAAAGATGATTTCTGGTCACAGTCCGGTTATATCTTGTGTCTGTGTGGCGGTGCAAGGCACTGTTGCTGACTCCATGGATTAAGCTGAACATTTCGCAGCTTGGGAAGCGGCAAAAGAGGTTGTTTGGATAGAAAAATTCATCACTGAACTTGATGTGGCTAGCTGCACATCTGAGATCCAAACACATTGAGGGTAGGTATTACCTATTCCGAGAGATAAATGATAGAGGTGTTAAGTAGATCAGCAAGTTTCAACAAATGAGAACGTTGCTAATCTATTAACAAAGCCACTCCTTAGGCCTAAGCACGAGTCGCGGACTGTAGCTGTAGGATAAGTGAAATTAAGATGTAGTCTTAATTTCAGTGGGAGTGAGTAAAGGGCTTTATTTAGTTATTTTGATTGGTTCATGTAAACATTTTTAATGTTAATGAAATTTTTATTTCTGGATTATTTTAACTGTGATATAAAATAATCGTTCCAAAATGATTCATGTCATTATATATGGGCCATCGAAGTACATGAGTAGACTTGATCCTGAAACCCCATATTTAACGAAATGACATAAATCATAGTGTCCATAGTCGAAGGTTGTTGAAATTGGAACACCAACAACCACTTGAGACTAGATTGTGTTGAGACTTATGACCAAGTTTCGAGGGGTCATAGATGCGCGGCATCAAAGTCGACACATAGGTATATGTAGGGGAGCATATGACCGGACATGGCCCGCTGATGAGAACTCTACAAGATATTAATATCTGTGTCATGAGAGGTTCTCATATACGACTATAGAGTATAGTCCTTAGACCTGAGTTTGCATGCATGTGGCTGCACATGAATTGATGCGCTTTGATCATTGTCTAACGCTGTTTCGTAACTGGGAGCTATAAGGACCTTGGTTGGGTGTATTATGAAGTGTGTAGTTCATAGTGATGGAACAAGATGGAATTGGTCCCTGCCGTTTAACGGAGGTAATATCTCTAGGCCAATCGGAGACTTGATAGCTGGTAAGAGAGTGGCCACTCCCAAACGGACTTGCCCAAGTCGTTTGCATTGTCAGTATCAAATCTGGTCCGATGAACATGGTCTGGCTATATAAGGATGACACGCATCTTGCCTTATGCCAGATCGAGATATTGAGACAATAGGATTAGGGAATGTAGGATTCCAGTACAAGTGGGAGATTGTTGGGAATGTCCTGAAATCTACTGTACTATCTCTAGAAAGTATGATAAGTGTCGAGATCAGACATAAGTCATAAATACTGGGTGATCATGATGACTTGCTAGAGCCCGCTCTTGATCTATAAGTTTAGGACTTATTACCAGTATTGTATGATCCCAAAGGGTCACACACCATAGCTAACGGGAAAGTTAAATGGAATTAATACGCTAAGATGCAAGGCATTTACTGTATTTGTACAGAGAATTGGGCCAGACAAAAGACAGTCTTTTGTCTGATTTGGGTCTTGGGCCCAAAAGCCTAATAGGCCATTAGTTTAATTACTTGGGCCCATATAAGCAAGAGAGAGGCGCCATTAAGCAGGAGTCTGCGATTTCTTTTAGGTCTGGCCGTCCTCTCTCTCTCTGTTGTTCCAGCTTGGTCTAGCAGCCTGATCCAGTAGCTTGTAAGCGTGTGGATACCTAGGAAGAGCCGGTAATCATCAGCTCTTGCAGATCTCGATATTCCTTTGATCAATCCGCTGCAATCACAAGGTAATGATCCTGATCTGTTTATGATTCAACTGCAAATCACCTAGATCATAGTTGATTATGTTAGGTTGTAATATGATAATTACACCAATGAACACACATAATCCTACAGTATGACCCTGTAGGATCATATAATACTAGCAATGAGTTCATAACTCACAGATCACAAGTGGCTTCTAGCAAAACATTATGATCACCTAGTATTATATGAATGTCTAATCTCGACAACACAACTATCTCTAGAGTAATTACAAGTGTGATTTCAGGACATTCCCAACAATTAAAATATGTGAAAACAGGTTTACCGTTAGGAAAACCTTATGCGATGAGGAACGCTATGACAATGAGCTTGAAGGTTTATTAAGTTTAAGTAGGTGAGCATCAGTATCATGTGTCCTTCTCCTTGAACTTCTCTGTCAGTCCCTGCAATTAACATCATCAAACAAACCAAAACAGGAAACATATAAACAAAATCTCACTACACAAAACATATATCTAGATAGCTTTCATATGTTGCATTCCCTTATCCTTGCTATTGAGAACAGAGACCTACTTACCACAATAGTTTTACTAATAATTTAGCAGCGTTTAACCTCTTGAATAAAAGCTTTAAAGTAAGGTTGATGTATGTTAATAAAGCAATGCAATGTAGCGAGTAAACATTACGTAGACGTTGAGGATTAAGATTACTTGAACATGATACTCGTGCTGAACTTGCTATTTGTAAATGTTTATCGACATGGACGTCTTAAGGTTAATTGTACATTGCTATTCTCTTCGTGATTATGCTTTTGTATAGACCATGTGCATCTAATTACCGCTCTTTGATCACAACCAGTCGCCACAGATCAACGGAGAGCTGCGCCGATGCCGCTAAAGTAGTCGCAAACCATAGCCGCAATAAGCAGAGGTGTTTATCGGGTAGTATATGCGCAAGACACTTAACAGCTATGAACAACAATCAGAGCTTGTATGAAATGAAAATCGAGCGGTTATGGAGTTAATTAGCCCTTTCGTCCGGCGCCGTCAACAGCTTGCGTTTCTTCGTCTGGCGAGGTAAGATCTGTGACGAATCGATGGAGATAGACCGACGAATCGAAAGCGAGAGAGGAGGGGTCGACGAAGGATTCTGGCTCAGGCGAGGATTACCGGTTTAGTCCGTGGCCGGCGACTCCGTACTCGCAACCGTTGAGTATCGGAGGCGGAGTCGCCGGAATGTCCCTATAATAGTCGGCGGCGCTCTCCAATTTCCGATTTCGGTGACGGTTCTCCTAGATCTAGGTTTGGTTTATTTTGGATTCTGGTTAGTGATTGGTTTGTAACCCGGTTATTCCCGGTTTGGGTCGATTTTAAATTAATTATAATATATATTTAAAAATAGAAAGAAAAAAAAAATCGATCATGTTCTTAATTTGAACTATTTAAAATAACCGCTTAGTTTTTTATCTTTATTTACCCATGTGTAACCACTTATATATCGATACTTACGGAGCTTCTATGAAAGGTATAAATTTGTATGTAAACCAAACATGATTTATATGAAAATATCTGAAAATGTTATTTATTTTTATTAATCATTTGTAACACACTGCATGAAATGTACCATATAAAAACAAATGATATTATTCGAAAAAGTATTCCTTTAGATTCCACAAAATTTTGAAAAGTCGACAAATCTACATTGAAAAAAACAATTAATGGTTTCTATAAACTACAAATGTATTTTGACAATTTTGTATCTTTTTCTCATATATAAATTTAGTTTTAGTTTTGTTTTAGTAAAAAAAAAAATATTTAATAATGTACGGTATCATATTTATTTCAGATTATTTGGCCAGATAATTTAGATTGTAGCAACATAAATAATAATATATATTTTAATATTCTAAAATATTATTAGATTTTAATAATAATTTATCATGTCTAGGAAAGTACTTGTGAATAATATGAATTTTACAAATATATTTAAAATATGAAGCTAATTAACCTTCTCCGATTATAGATTGTTCAAATTTAATTGACACGGTGAAGTAAACGTTGAAAAATATCAGACGATATTGAATTGTTTTAATTGGGGCTTTTAAAAAAAATATATATATCATTAATGCTCTTTTTGTTTTGTTTTAGTAAAAAAAAATATTTAATAATATACGGTATCATATTTTTTGTATTGCTAATTGTATTACTTCATCTTATAAAGGGTTAACTAAATATATAAATTTAGAAAAATTTATCTATCAACTTATTTTTTATTATATAAATGGGTTTATGATTACTATTTCCATAAATATGAAATATATATTTAACGTTCAATTACATAATGTATTATAATATTTAAGACGCCCTTTGGGTCTGCATTTTTAGATAATTAGGTGAATGTTATATTGATTTGATACTAATAGATGTCAAACTTCTCATAGTTTTTTTAAAGATAAAAATTACAATACGAAATTCTTTTTTGAACAATTGATATACATTAATTTTTAAATAAGAAACTATGTTAAAATAAACCAACTTACAAATACAAAAACTGAGATATTTAATTCCAAATAATTTGGATGTAAACAAAGTTAAGGAAATAATATAAGTTCGACAGCTCCTAAACGAAAATAAAGTCATAATAATTTTACATTACAAAGTAAAGGAAATCTTAAAAGCGTAAGATAAATAAACATTAAGCAGATCCTAAACGTTAAGTTCCTAATAGTTTGTGTTCCCAAAAGAGAAAGTTTCTAAAGATGAAAAGATCACGATAAAGACACTTAAAACATAATTTTATACATAATGGAAATTTCTAGGAGGTAAGATATTCATTAATTTTTCTTTTCATTCTTGATAAACATCTTTTTTGGTTTATTCACTGATTGTAGAGTACCTCTCTTTGTTGATGACTATTGAGCAGGCTCTTCATCTACCACCACAGTCAGTGGCCTTTTTTTGAAGTGGAGTGAAAGGTTCACCAAGCACATCATGTTCACTTGATTCAGAAGATGTGTTCCCGCTCTGCATAAGAAATAAGAAATATATAGAAAGTAATTAGAGCATTTTATTTGTATGCATGCGTTTAGTAATTAAAGGAAGTAAAAAAGAAGATAAGAGACTATGTAACCTGAATGGAATTGGCGGCTGAAGGATCTACGAAAACTGAGATGGCTGTTGGATTGTGCTCTAGTGTTGCATCCTTAAATGTGGAATTGAGGACATGGTAAGTTAAGTTCTACAATGGCTTAAAGCATTGCGAACTATGAAATAACAATAATCGGCAAAAAGGATTCTTATAATATTTTCTACAAACTAAGAGAAAGTTAACATTAACTATATAACCTGAATGGCATTGGCGGCGAAAGCATCTGAGGAAATTGATATGGCAGCCGGATTATGCTCAAGAGTTGCATCCTGAAAAGTGGAATCGATGACAAAGTCAATTAAATGCTACAATGCCTTTAAACATAAAAGACTCTAATGAAAAGCAATAATCAACATATATGATGATTATAAGGTTTTTATACAAACTAAGAGACAATTAACATTTACTATATTACCTTAATTGCGTTGGTGAAGGATATGAGGAAGTGGAGACGGCTTGAGGAAGTTGATCAAGAAGTGCAGCCTATAATGTGGAATAGAGGAAAACTCATATTAATCGAAACAAAGTTACTTAAAACATAACGAAGTTTGAAACCTCTAAGATACGATTCTACAAACATCAACTATAAACCCATGAAATACATGATATGATACAATATTCAAATCTAATCCAAATAACAAACCAAAGTAATGTGAGAACCAACCTTTTTTTTTGCCACTTCTCTGAACATTTGAATTTCTGATCAGTCAACACTGAACTTTGCAACTTGGTAACTAAAGTTACTAAAGCCTTGGTCTGAAATTTTAACTTTGACCGTTAAGAGAACAAACATCCCTTCTAAATCCAGTAGTTCATGAGGAAAATCAGCTTTTCGGTTGAACTAACGCAAAAGAAAATAGCAATTGAGAATGAGATATTTATTCATACTTTGTCTAAACTGTATTAAAAAAATTAATGCACAAAGTACATGAATCTGTTGTTGGCGTATTTCATAGGGTGTTTTATGAATCAGGGCAACAACTTCTCTATCAAAGAGAACGAATGATGCGGTTTCAGTTTGATCAGCTTCTCTCACCTTTACCATGTATTTGAAGACAAAAAATATAAGTAAAACAATGTTAGATACGCACATGAAAAGCGTTAAGAAATAGCAAGGTTATAGGATCAATACCTTACACTTGTGGTAGTTACCTCTTTCGCACAATGTTGACATGAATGCTTGTCATGTTCAACTTTCTCAGTTATAGGATTGAAATAAGGTGTTGCTTTTTTGAAGCAGCTTGTGCACCCAACATAAAACCATGGATCTTAAAAATAGAAAGACACAATGGTTGCAAGAGTAACGCAAACCATTTCCTGATGATAAGTAACAAATGTTATAATCGATATTCAACCCAAACATCATACATTCCAGTTCTACGTTACCAAATCTAATATAAATTAGAGGTCATGTGTGCATACCTCACTTTCCCCTAATATCTCTGCAATTGTTTTGTAACTGGATATTGGAAATGCTTATGAAGCTGTTAGGCATGAAGTGGATGAAGAAGTTATTTGGGATAGAGAACCATGGAATCGCTGTGTTCCAATCTGAAATATATGTCAGGATAGAGGTGATTAAAGTAAGGGTGATAATATGTAAATTAAAACTACAATCCACTATTATAACCCTTCTTTGAACGTTTTGATCTCATTCATGTATGAGCTAAAAAAAAGCTTCGAAGCAAAAGGATTGCTCTGGACCGTGACTTTTCCTGAAAAGAAGAGTAGCGTTTTTTTATATGGAATGAAAAAAATGGAATAGCCTAATGTAGCCGCAGAATATGTTTAAAAAACAATAATATAAAAGGGAAGTTGTTACCATTGAAGAGTCTTGTTTTCGTAAGACTACCAAGCATCACAATAGGGCTGTCATTGTTACTCTTGACATAAGAGTGGGTATCCTCAGCGAATTTGGACCACAACGTACAGTCAATAACAGTTTCCCTGCCATATATGAGCTTAAACTGTGAATAACAATCTGCATAAATGATTTATATTAATTCTGAAGTTAAAGAAATAACAGAACTAAATAAGGAGAATCGACCAACCCAAGATCTCAGAGCTGAATGCGCAGCATATTCTCAGTCCGTGAACCAGCTCTGACATCCTCGACTTCACTCATTCCAGTGATTTCTCCGATGACATCTAACATAGAAAAAACAAAGAAACATCAACAAACCATAGTTGTTAAGAGAGATAAACAATGAAACATGAACATACCAAAGAAAACTGTTGAGTCATGGGACTCGGATCCAATTTCAGTAAATGGATGAAAGTGGAAACGGTTGGAAAGATTTGGAATATCCTCAGATGGTTTGACATAAGTTGTGAATTGGAAGCTTATCTTCTAAGGATGTGAAGTTCCCCTTAAGCTCCATTGATTAGACAGTGGTCTGAAATTCATTATAACACGCCATGCTCCTTCCTCTAGTTCCTTTTGGTACTTTCGGAGAAACCCATGGCCTACAGAAGCTTGAATCCTATATCCCTGATGAACAATGGACGATTTAATAAACATAAACATATATGCTAATTGATTTTCTTTTAAGAGTTCATACCTTTTCATCAACAAAAATCATATCAAGACCAGTTATAACTCCAGGTCTATCTGGTTTTTGAAATCCCCATAGCCGCGCTATTCTTACTTTTATTTTGCACGGTTCTTCAGTAGGAAAAAGCTGGGAAACTGTGGTGAAAGCTAGAGACATCTGAAAACAGAGAGAAGCATGATCAGGGTATGACATATGATGTATATTAAAGAGAAAGAACGATCATCAAACATAACAGATCTCGAATTACCTTTTGGAGATAGAAGGATCCAGTAAGGTAACTGCTATTAGAGAAACTGGTGCTTTGTTGTTGTAACTCGACTATAAGAAGAAGATGCGAGGATTTCGTTATGAAGAAGCTGAAAAAAAGGAAGTGGAGATTGTGAGAGGTGGAGAGAAAAAAGGGAGGGTTAGATATAGGAGATCATGTTGCATATTTTCAAAAATTATTTTATATATTTACTCGGGATAATTATGTGAACAAAATAACAAACTAACACGGTTGATATTCTAAATGTAAATTCTCATGAAACAGATATTCACTTCAAATTTAATAAAAAAATAAAATTAAACCATTTGAAAGCATGAAAACAAAGTTACCTGCAAAGCTGAAGTCATGTCTGTTTACGTCTGGGAAAAAAGTAATTTGTAACAACTATGAATTGTTGGTTTAGGGCCGAGTTAAGGACTCAATGATAATAGTGATTACAATGAAAAACAAATTGTGAGCTGATTTAACAAAACAATGAAAAACATACATTTGATGGTTCAACTTTATTAGAAAGGAAATATACCGTCTAGATTTCCAGCATGATATCTTCTGCACTGTACACATATATCTCATTCCAAGTTTGTTTCCCTTTCCTCTGTTTCTTGTACAAACAAGATATATTTGTTCTTTCATAAACAAACGAGCACCAGCTATTCCTAGGCTAAGAACATGGACGCTCTTGTGTTCACGACCATTCCTAGTACGTTTTAAACTATTAGAGCTGCAATTGCAAATAAAATATCCAATTTTTGAAGATTGACACAATAAGCTGACAATCAACACGATAAACTGACCATCATAAGAATGTTCAATCACCAGTTAATGAAATCTCCGATGAGTTCAAATACATACCTCTGATGGGATTCAAAGATATCAATCAAAACCAAAAATCCATGGTTACAGACTTCATCGTCTTCGCTTTGTAAGTCTCTTCATCTCTATTTTCTATGTACATCCTTCTAAACGAGCTATTGATACCGATGGATTAAAGCTTCACAAGGGTTTACGAAATCCCTAATTCAAGACCAATTTTTCAGAAACCCTAAATCAAAAAACGAAGAGAAACAAACACAAATCTTAGAAATCCATAGAAAAAATTAACTTTCGGGATCGTACGAGTTTACAAATTTAAGAAGAAAGTTCGATTTTTACCCGAAATATATCTAGCAGGAGACGATGATTCCGATGGGATCCAAAAATGAGGAAAACTGGAAATCGGATGTTTATTGTTCTTATTACTTTCCAATTGTTTAAAGAAAAAAAAACGGCCACAAAAAAAGAGAAAATGACACCTCAGCAAAAAGCATAGACATACAAAAGGATCTTAGTCTCATGTGGCCCTCAAGCACATAAAAAATTCTCATGTGACCTTTTTAATCTCATGTGGCCCTCTAATAGATGAAATACCCATATTAACCTTAATAAAAATATTTTATTTTAAATAGAAAAAAATAAATGCTGGCATTTGTTAAATCCATCTACCCTCACATTCCACCGGGTCCCACTATCCATCTCCACCACCATTAAGACAACTAGTATAACTAGTATAACTGATATGACCGGTATAACTGGTATGACTAGTACGACTTGTGTATTTAATTTTGTATGTTGTTTTTTTTCAGATGACAATGGATAATATCCGTGACACAGTCATACATTTTGATTATGGGATACTACTCAGACAAAGGAGATGAAGTGCGATGGAATCGAAAAGCCCGTCATATTTCAATTTTTGTGGTGGGAGGAACTTTGGAGGACGTCACTTATTCTCGGTTGGTTGATAGAATACGCAAGAAGATTATAGCAGATGAAGCTGCAACAAAGCTTTTGTTGAGTTACTTTCCGTTGATACTGGGTCCTAAAAGGCTATCATATATCTTGGGTGATGAAGATGTTTTAGGATATCTAATGGAAGTTAACAAAGATCAGTGTAGGAGTCTTTTGAATGTGGAGCTCACTGATATTGACTTAGAAAACCAGAGAGAAGAGCAGTTTTCTAGGACTGAGGAGCTTCAAGAGGATATAAAAGGACTAATGGCATTGGTTATTTGGTTGATTTGAAGAGGAAAACTTGCACATGTAGGTATTTTGATATTGACAAATATCCATGTGTGCACGGAGTCGCTGTTATCATAAGGCATGCCGAATCATCGGGGGAAGAGGCTAAAATCGAAGATTTTTGCTTAAAATATTATTGGATGGAGCAGTGGACTCTGGCGTATTCGAAGACAATTTATCTGGTACCTCATCATTCTATATGGGACGTTCTTGACGATATAATAACCCAATTTGTCTTACCTCCGGAAATTAAGGAAAAGAAAGAGAGAAACCTTGTGACTAGATTTTCATCTGTTGGAGAACCTCGAAGAAAGAAAAAGAATTCGTTGCCATTTGAGCGGTTTTTTCTGATGGAAACTCTCAAAGTTGATTTGTGTTGTGCTTTTTTTGTTTGTGTTTGTATAAGACTTTGTATGATTGCATGAAGTTTGATATGATTTTTTTGCTTCTTATACGTTTTGTACAACTAGTACAACTCTTTGTTAAAACAAAAACGTAAAAACTTATTTTTGGGTAAATACAATCCCAATATTAGTTTTAAAACGTCACTAAAACATTAGTAAATATATTTACACATCTGTAGCAATTAAAAAATATCAATTTTTTGTTATTTGTTGTATGAACATTACATTTGTGGATAATATACCTTATACTTTTAAGATTAGTATTGAAATCTTTAGATTACTAATATGAAAAATAATTAACATAGTGTTTTCCAAATGTTATGATATGAAAGTATTATAAATTTAGTTTATTTACTTAATTTAATAAGTACAACTAACAAAAATTAATATAAAGCATGGTATTACTAATTACATATTAAATTTATGAAAGTACAACTCTTTGTTAACAAAAATTAATTTGGTATAACTGGATAACTGGTACAACTCTTTGTAAAAAAAAAATTATTATGACGGTGCACGTTTTTGCACGTTTATTCCTGTCAAAAAGTTGTTCTAGTTGTGCTAGTTGTACCAGTTATTTTCCTGTTCAAGAATTGTACCAGTTGTGCTAGTTGTACTCAAGATAAAAAAAATTCAAAGAGTTGTTCTAGTTATGCTGGTTGTACAAAACCAAATAAATAAGTCCAAACCAAATACAAAAGCCTGCACCAAACCAAATACATAAGTCAGAATAGTTCAAAGAGTGAATATAACCATAAATAAATCTGACTACATAAAAGAAAACATGAAAAATACTACATAAGTTCTAAATACATAAAACCAAACATTAAGAATCCTACATAAGTCTGAAATACATAATACATAAAACCAAACATAAAAAAATCCTACATAATCTGCCACAGAGAAGACGAGGATTGCCAAGAAAGGATCTCATTCGAATATTTCACTAATCGATGCCCCCATTGCGTAACCATGTGATCAGGTTACCATCAGTAGCGTCTAAGCTGGTTGTTGGGTCCGCTTCAACCACGTACTGGACAGGCTTGAGACCATGGCACCGCACCTTTAAAGTTTGATTTACCATCAGGATTGAAGGTAAGCTATGGATATCATACCGTGAAAAGACACTGCAACAAATCAATTAATGAAATCAGTTACTAAAAAAACAAAGTCTATGTTGAAAGACTACATAGCTTCTTACGATGGTAATGCTTGAGAATGCTCTACAGCTAACTGTTGTAGCTGAGGGAACATCAACCTCAACATATCAAACTTAAACAAAGTCTAGAGGAATTACATATTTTACATATAAGCATTTCTATGATGGTTGAAAGCCATTACCTTGTCAAGTAACTCTCCAAGTTTATACACTGTTTATACACTGTTTTAGTTACATACTTACATTTAACGACCACTCAAGAAGACTTATATTATCCAAACTTGAAGAAAAAAACGAACATAAGAGCATCTATGCACAATAGTTTGCTAATTAAATTTCTAGGCCATGGAAAATGTAAGAGTAGCCTAGTACGATATAGATGTAAACAATTGGTCTCCAAGCTCAAGCTGTCACTGAAATCTTTCAAAGTAAACCCTATGAGGCTATGAGGATCTAACTCACCAAAGCAATTTTAATCAAACGAAAGCTAAAGTTGAATTGCAACACGCGCATTCAAAACCACAGAGCTCATAGAAACCATAAAGAGCCAAAAATTTATGAGAAGGAATACCTAAATAGGAGGAGCTGGATACATAGGATAGCATTTCGACTTTATATTGAACCGGAACAGCTCAAAATCGTGATTGCAAAAGGAAAAGTCTACCGGTGATGAAGCGAACACATACGGAATTAGGGTTGATTTAGGGTTGGTCGATTTAAGGATGGATTGGAAAAAGGATGAGGAAGAGAAGCCATGGGAGTCGAGAAAAGGACGATGAATTAGATTTAGGATTTGATAATTTTCGGGTTGGATCCGAATGATATGAATCTGGGTGGGTTTAGTTATGTTGGGTTGTAAATATTCAAAATTGTTAAGGCTAAAAACGAAATTCACCACCTTTTTTACTTTAAAAAAATAAATCAAAAATAGAGGGATTTTTTGAGAATTTTGTATAGTCAAAAAGGCCACCAGAGATTAAGGTCCCATACAAAAAGCTACAAAAGACACTTCCACTTGACCATATTTAAATTATTCATGACCGGAAGCGAGACCAAAACAATTTTATTACAGTTTTAAAAACCATTAAACAGAATTCTTGCTGGCATTTTTCACCGGCCATGTCCACATATTTGGCAAATGGTCACCGACTTTGTATTTACAAAAGTGCAACGTTCACAAGCCCATTGGCTTGAAACCGAGCTGCTGGCTCGAGAAGTGGATCCCTTGCTTTTCCCACCTAAGCTCATAGAACTTCCCGTACGATCATATGCACCATGCGAGCTCACATCCGGTAACCCATTCTCCAGTGCTCGAACTAAGTTCTCGAAATAGTTTTTGGTGACGCTGTTCAATTCCCAGTAATAAAAATATGTTATTCGCTTCTTTCTGTCACACAGTCAACTAAATGTATGAAAACTTCCTTAAAGATAACACAAATTATTTCACGGGACTCAGCACTAATGTCTCGGGATTGCGAGTCAGTAATAACTATGTTTTCTTGAAACATTAGATACTACTACCTCCGTTTCACTATATTTGATTTCCTAGCTTTTGCACATAGATTAAGAAGCAATTAATATATACCTTTGAAATTTTTTAAAAAGTAAATAAGTATTAGTTTTATAATGACTAATTGACTAAATTTTTTTGTTTTACGTGAAACTTCACTTTTCACATACCTTTTTGAATGCTTGTAATTAATTAGTCAAACAAAATTTAATGCATATACTAATTAATCTTATTTAAAAAATAAAAATTCATTAATTATATCATAGAAAATCAAATATTGTGAAACAAGAATAAAATGCTAGAAAATCAAATATAGTGAAACGGAGGGAGTAATATTTTAGACTTGTTCAAGAGCATAAAAATAACATGCTACTTATTTAGCTTATCAGTTTTCGTTTGAAATTTACCTTGTTAAACCTGCGAGTTTTGTGCGGAACTCATTAAAATCTTCCGATGGACCTTTGGCTTCAAAGTACAATTTCAGTTCTTTTTCAGCACATTGATGAAGTCGTTCAAGGCCCGACTCAGCTTCACCTAAATGCATGATAACAGAAGAGAAGAATCAAATGATAAACACAATAAAGTCTTACAAACAAAAGTACCCATCCAATTAAAATTTTCGAAAAATTAGCGGGTCAAAGATGAAACTGAACCCTGACGAAATTAGTTAAGTTTCGGATTAAGCTGGACCAATTTGACTATCGAGTCCGCATTATCTCACATAGGTATAATTCTAAACCATTCCCTATCTTACTAAAGACTACATGATGTTCGATCAAATTTGGATCCATCAGCCTGGATCTAATTCTAACCATCATTACATATTCTACCTCCATACAAATATCGAACAATTAGAAAAGGCAAAAGAGTAACAGTGGTTGTTTCTGCACTGATGAATCCAAATTTTTAAAACATCATGTAGTCTTCGGTGGTCACTCTCTATTTCGACCACAGTTACCAATCACATATAACATATCCTAAACCATTCCTATCACACTAAAGACTACATGATGTTCTACAAAACAGAGAGTAAGACATGCACAAAGTAATTCACCCAATGAATAAAAACGAAAATTATGAAGAAAATTTACTGTTAAACTTGAGAGTTAAAATAAGTTATCTTCCAAGTACTCAAAAAAAAGTTAATGCTATTATATTTGAGTGTTAAAATAAGTTACCTTGTAAATACTCAAAAAACTGTCTCTTTCCATGCTCATGTTCAGGTATGTAAAAACCATAAGCATATGTCCACTTAAGAACTCGTCTGCATTCGACTATCTAATAATTATATAGCAAATTAGTGAGCGAAGTTCAAAAGTCTCAGTTACGCTACAGGAGGAGCGGAATATTACCTGTAGCCAGGCTTCCATAATGAACTTCAACTGTGATTCTGGCTGACACTGTATGTCACTGAGCTTCTCAATCTGTCAAGTCGATAACATTACAAAAAGCAAGAACATTCATTGAAAGTTAGAAGTGTCATGCATGCCATAACAGATGAGAATCAATGAGGGCAGATATGTTCTTTCTTGTAAGAAATCATCATGATAGCTTAAGCAAACTGTCTGAACTTCATTGGATATAGTATCAGAAAATGACCGATTGGATGAAAGAACCAGCGAGGCGGTAAAAGAAGAGGCAAGACAAATGATATTCTAAAAAATTCACAGTTTTTTGCCATCAAGCAATACTTCCATGATAATTCTTATTTACATGAGCAAGTGTTGCACTGTAAGCTCACATCATCTGTTTGCATCTTCTCAAGATCTGCCAGCGCCTTTTGCCTAGACTGCAGCAAGCAGTGAAAACATTGTAAGTCATAATTCACTGAAGAACATATTTTACCAAAAGGAAACATGAAACTTCAGGCAGATGATATGGATAAGACAAATTCCAAGGATTATTATGAACCTCCCTCATCCTAATTTCATGGATATGCTTAATATCACATAAGATGTGTCACAATACCCAAGCCCCAACCGAACATAGCCAACAAAGAAATAACCTAGCTGGTAAAATTTTCCAAACTGGGGGAACAACGGTTTCTTCTCCGACAAATACATCACAGGCACTACATATACCTCCAAGACAGAATATGCATTCCAATCAGTCGGCTTCACATCTTAAATTTTCTCAAGTTCTCAACAAGAATATAGAATTTCATATCTTTTGGTAATTACCAGTTATAAACTATACAAAGTAGTCATTCAACATCAGTTTATGAAATAGTACATGAACTTTTCATGGTACATGCACATATTTTTTTGTTCCATAGCAATGAATTGAATTTGACTGCTGAAATTCTATTTCTTAAATTCCCACCTATAAGAAGAGGAAGGTAAATTGTATAACACCAGTGAAAATTAAATTAACAAAAATTGACATACCGATTGATTGGTAGCCCATCTTTCATAGTAGTGGGTATATCTCTCAAGAGAGTTCTTTGCCATCTCTCGGCGTTTTTCAGTCTCATCATACTGCACAGAAAGATTATGAAAGACATAAAATGCTTTCAGAGATAAAAAAAAAATAGTCATATTAGTTGTCAGACGGAAGCAGAAGCAAAGTATAGAACTCATACAATGCCATCTTGCTTTGCTGCTTCATAACGGTTACAGGCATAAAAGCCACCTGTCTTCTCACCATGCTCTGACCATGCTCCAAGGCAGAGCCTACATTTACATAATACAAATACTTGTGATGAGTATCGATAGGGAGCGATAGGGAGCGACACATAATCTTACAAAACTAGATCAGACAAGAAGAAACTGAAACATGCAGAAAGAAATTAACACAGTAGATTTATATATACTAACAAAACTAATAAAAAAATAATCCACTTATTTTCTATCTTGCTTCAGGGAATAAAACATAAAAATTCAATTTAGAGTTAAGATCCGAGAAAACATAAGCAGAATTTATAACACCAATTTATAACATCATTGATGACATTTTGTACAATCAACCACCTTTTCAACTTACCAGCAGAACTCATATTTACATGGCGGGGTGCATGTAATATGCATACAACCCTGGTTCTTCTCTATTGGCCGTTTACATTTTGGACAGGGCTTCGAATTTGCCAAAATCCTGAAAGTCAATATAGAATTTAGAAGCAACAATTGATAATGTGAAGCATCATGCCCCCTAATGCTAGGAGTTTGAAGAGAAGAACCCATATAGACTTCTTCTAACAGTTTAAAACGCAAACGTATCCACCATTTTGGCTCCCTTTGGCTATACAATATGAAGAACCAAACATCTAAATCATCATAAGAACTCTGAGCCTAAACATCTTAAACATAAACATATATCAACTACATCTGATAAATCAACATACCAATTCATGTTCTCAGATTCAGCGCTATTCTTCATTACCCACTTGGATACTGTGTCACAATCAACAGGACGGTGAGCTTCTTCAGCACACTGCGGTCACATCACGATTGAGTCATACGGTATGGTCTTTCTACCCAATGGAAAGATGAAATTTCTAACTGAAAGAGCGACTTACATTCCAGCAGAAACTGTAACAACAGCGACAATTCACATCATAATTACCACTCCCAACAACAAAGTTTACAGCGTAGTCACAGCCTGGAGCAGGACACCACTTGGTCTACAAAAAATAGATGCATTACAATCTCCGTGAGCACTTGGATAAAGAACACTAAAACTATGCACTGCTTTTCATGTGACGGTTAATTAGAAGACAAAAAGTATGATCGAACTAAAATTGATAGCTTACCTTCCTATTGTCTTCAACGTATGATCTGACAAAATAACTTGCGAACTTCTGCTTTTCTTTGTCAGGAGCTAGCAAATTGATCATATCCTGACCAATAGCAGCATCACAAGAAGGATCTGGACATCGTAACATAAGACATCCCGGACCATCATTAATCGCGGTGAAGATATAACCTAAAGATGAGGGGAAAGGTCAGATAGACAACCCAACAACAATGAACCATCATTAGTAATAATGCATATATACAGCATAACTTAAAAATGATGACTGTAATGGAGAATAAGCTACAAGTCAATGGAATAAAAAAAGTATATAACAAATTAAATCAAAACATCATGTTGACTATAGCAGTAAAACCAACCTTCCCAACATGAATCGCAAAACGGGTGACCACAAGCAGCAGCATGCAATCTGTCAAAAAGGAAAGTCTCGAAACAAATTCCACATGTAAACTGCCAAAAAAGAAAGGAACAAGTAAAAACACAAGCAAAGAAGAGCAACAAAAAAAAAACTAGTTATTTCGACAAAAAATTACAACGTTAGAAACAAACTATAAGAGGCATACTTCTCCATCAGTTGGAAAATCAACAACTGGTTTCTCCAACAAGCCAACCGCATTTCGGACTTTTTCCTCATCAGCAAACCATTCATCATGAACTCTGCTAACACACCTAAAAAATCAAATAAAGGATCGTTATAAAAAGTGATGATATAAATACTACGGCAAAAGAAAAAACTCAAAAACTAGTGTGTTTTTTTTTGTAGAAACTAAAGTCCTTTATGTATGTCTAAACACAGGAAAGAAAACTGCAATGTCTGGAAAAAAACAGAAAATAATTCACCAATTGTAGTGACGAAGGAGGATAGCAGATGAATCTCTTGAAATGGACAATACAGAAGAAATCCTGGAGATATCATCCTCTTGAAGCTTACAAATATCTGCCTCGCTTAACACACTATAATTTTGCTACAAACCACCCAAAATAAGAAACTATTAGTAAGAATTAAAAAAAAAGAGAACAATTTATTCACGAACGATTACGATTTGTTATTAATCAAGCTGAAATCTATAAACTGCTCGTGGAATAATCACCAACATGAACTAGTTATACAGAAAGCTTCGATTTTTCTAGAAACCAAAAAACTTGAATAGAAAAATGCATCTGTAAGGGAAAAGAGGTGATTCGTAATTTCATCATCAGGAAACAACATCTGAATTCAATTATGTTCATCTTTCTACGAGATGCAGATCCAGAAGATGGGGAAAGGACGAAAAAACCTGGCGGCGGCGGAAGACGAGGTCATCGGAATCATCAACGTCTTCTTCGACGAACTCGTAGCCGCCGTCGACGCTGTCGGCGTAATCTGAATCGTTGTCGGCGTATTCGGTGCCGCCGTAGAAATCGTCATCAGCATCCATTGAAACTTCATCGCGATTCGATTCTCACTCTTTAAAAAGACTAAAAAAGAAAGGAATTTTTTTTTTGTGCCAACCAAATTACTTTTATTAATTACTATGGTTGATCAAAATTGTCTCAAAAACGGAGGACATGTATGATATATGAAAAATCGTCTGGTACGTCCTTCTATCTAAAAACCGGAGTTCAAATACCCATGTTAAACCATGAATTTATTTTTGATTTAATTTTTTTTATCGTCGATCTATCTTAGTTAAGCCAAGTTTAATTTCCGGAAAGGGAGGCTCCGAAAAGTTCATTCAGTCGAGACAGTCTAGCTTATATGGGAGAATAACAAGTCTCGAGACCGAGCTTTCTTCGCTAAGTAATCGGAACAGGAGTTCTGGACATGGGGAATATAATGTTGGGAATGTCCTAAAATCATTCTTGTACTTACTCTAGTAACAGTTGTATCGTCGAGAGTAGTCAGTCATGTAGTACAAGGTGATCATAATGTTTTACTAGAAGCCACTTATGATCTATGAGTTTAGAACTCATTGCTAGTATTACATAATCCTACAGGGTCACACACCTAAACAAACTGGAAGCTTTATATAGGGTTGATCATTATTGGAATGATCAATAAATGTATAATTGTTATACACGTTTCTGAAGGGTGTGTCGATCGATGCAGTATATGTGTCGATCGACACAAGAGTTTAATCGGTCTGTGTCGATCGTTGCATATCTGTGTCGATCGACACAAGACTAGGGTTTTACGAGTGCACATATATAAGATATGTGACGCACGAGTTATAAAAGATGTGAGCCGAAAATTGACCCACAGACTCTAAACAGAAACGCATGAAACCCTAAGAGATTAGATCTCTTCCGACACTAGCATCCCGGACTTTCCAGTTTGCGTGCGTGTGGATACCAGTAGAGGCGCAGCACTTGAGGCGCTATCGATCTTGAATCCCTGTTAATCTTCCGCTGCAAATCATCTAGGTATATTCGAGATCTGGAATGTAGATTCGACTCTAAGCATGAATCCTAGATCCTAGGCTTGGAATTATACCTAGGGTTGCTAATTGGATTAGGAACCACCTAGAAATTCCTTCAGTGGTATCAGAGCCTAAGGTTTCTAGTCGATCGTACCCTGAGTTTTTCGCCTTGCGTCGATCGTTGCTTTTAGCATGCAACGATCGTTGCTTTTAGCATGCAACGATCGACACAACCGTATATCAGCTTCGAAACCGCATTGTGTCGATCGACACAAGTGTTGCATCGATCGACACAAGTGTTGCATCGATCATTGCTTTTAGCATGCAACGATCGACACAACCGTAGATCAGCTTCGAAATCGCATTGTGTCGATCGACACAAGTGTTGCATCGATCGACACAAGGTGAAAGTCGCATGGTGTCGATCGACACAAGTTTTGCATCGATCGACACAAGGTGACGCGACTGGTTCAATTGGATTGAATTGGTCATTACGATTGGTTGAGCTGGTTAGACCGGTTGATTGCGATTGGTTTGATTTGGTTGGTAACAATCGATGCTAATCGATTACCAAAGCCGGTTCAATTGGATTGATCGGTTATCGCATTGGTTATGATATGCTGCATCGATCGATGCTAATGTAGCGTCGATCGACACAGAATTGAATTGTTCGATTATTGAACATGCGATTACATAACCAAACCAGAATTGAACCCACTTCTTAGATTGTTTGGATTAGATGTTTTAGAAGTTCTAAACCTTCTAGGATGCATATATGATATGCGTTAGATTATCAGTTCCGTTCCTCAACTTAATATCAAGTATGTTTAGATGTCTTTCCAATCTTGTCAACTGTCAAGACTTGTTTCATTGTGCGATAGACTTGCAGTGCAAGATGTCCACAATTACATGAGTAAGACAGGAAGTAATCGTGTTGCTGGACTTGCAGTGCAAGACATCAACAATTACATGACTCAAAAGATTGGTTTACTTGAATGGGCCATCAAAATCATTTTGGGCCCAGAGACATCAGGTGGATTGGACATGAGATGTCAGTCCACAACCAAGAGTTATATTGGATATAACTAGCAAAGAGTTGCTTACCTAGATAGCTAAAATTTGGGTGATAGCCAGTGGTTCACTCAAGTTTCAGTGAAGTATGGGTCTTGGATAATTATATTCATTTGAGGAAACATTGTCTTGAATATAATGCGAGTCTTCTTAATAGTTAAGATTTCTCATTTCTTGAACATCATAACTAAACCTCTTTTGTTTTCAGCTATGTCTAGCACAAACCATCATAACAATTTCTCCCTGCGATCCGTCCTTGAGAAGGACAAGTTAAATGGATCCAACTTTCTTGAATGGTATCGGAACTTGAGAATTGTTCTCAAATAGGAGAAGAAGGACTATGTCCTTGAGAAAGTTCTCCCCAAAAAGTACCGAGCCAATGCCTGGAAGTCAGATAAGGATGCTTGGGATAAGCATTCTAATGATGTGGTCGATGTGTGTTGTCTCATGTTGGCTACCATGAACTCGGACTTGCAAAAACAATATGAGTACGTGAAGTCGCCAATAGAGATGATCAATGGCATGAAAAGTATGTTTCAGGAGCAGGCACGAACTCAGAGATACCAGACGGTTAAGTCTCTGATTGAGTGCAAGCTACCAAAGGACGAACCAGTTAGTCCTCATGTCATTAAGATGATGGGTTATATTGATAACCTGGGGAAACTGGATTGTCCCATTAGCCAAGAGTTGGCTACTGACATCATTCTGCAGTCACTGCCGTCAAGCTATAATCAGTTTGTTATGAACTATAACATGAGCAACTTGACAAAGACTTTGACTGAGTTGCATGGGATGCTCAAAACTGCTGAACATAACATCAAGAAGGACACCCCAAATGTCCTAATGGTACAGAAGGGTAAAAAGTTTAAGAAACTTGGTAAGACCAAAGGTGATGGCAAGACGAGCTCGATTGTGAATCCAAGCGAGTCTAACCATGCTCCTAAGTTTAAGCCTGGTCCTTCTAAAGATGATAAGTGCCATTATTGTAATGGTTTTGGGCATTTGAAAAGAAACTGCAATAAATTCCTGGAAGATTATGAGAAGCTGAAGAAGACGTACGAGACTTCTTCTTCAGGTATTTATGTTATGGAAGTAAATGTTACTTCTTATGGTTCTACTTATTGGGTATTAGATACCGGCTGTGGTGCTCATATTTTGTTAAAAATGTGCAGGGCCTAAGCAATAATAGGACTTTGGAGAAAGGACAAGTGGATCTACGCGTGGGAAATGGAGCAAGAGTTGATGCATTAGCCGTAGGAACATTTCATTTGTTTTGCTTCATGGCATGTTTTAGAAATTAAGAACTGCTACTATGTACCTGCTTTAAGCAGAAATATTATTTCTATTCCTTGTTTGGATATGGAAGGATATCAGTTTTCAAATTAAGAATAAGTGTTATTCATTTGATTACAATGATATGTTTTATAGTAGCAATCCATTAGAGAATGGACCTTATGTTCTAAACCAAAACGTGCCTAACTATAACATTAGTACCAAGAGATTCAAATCAAATGATACGAATCAAGCTTTTCTCTGGCATTGTCGTTTGGGCCACATAAATGAGTGCGGATTCAGAAGCTCCATAGTGATGGACTTTTGGGCTCATTTGATTATGAATCATGTGAGAAATGCGAACCTTGTTTATTAGGTAAAACGACAAAGGCCCCTTTCAACAGAGGTAGTGTCGATCGACACAAGATGTGTATCGATCGACACATGTTGCGAACGAACAAAATGAAAGGGCCAGAGGCTTATTGGGCTTTATACATACGGATGTGTATGGCCCGATGAGCACTAGTGTTAGAGAAAACTTTCAGTACTTCATTACCTTTACTGATATTTTCAGTAGGTACGGTTATGTATAATTAATGAGACATAAGTCATAATCTTTTGAAAAGCTCAAAGAAGTTCCAGAATGAAGTACGAAATCAACTTGGCCAAAGTATCAAAGCTCTACGACGAGATCGTGGAGGTGAATACTTAAGTCAAGAATTTAGTGATCATCAGAGAGATTGTGGAATTGTTTCACGACTCACTCCTCATGAATCGGACTTTATTAGATATGGTTCGATCAATGATGAGTCACTTAGATCTTCCATTATCCTTCTAGGGATACGCTCTAGAAACGTCTGCGTTTACACCAAATAGGGTTCCATCAAAATCAGTTACAAAGGCACCACATGAGATGTGGACTGGAAATGTTCCTAATTTGTCTTTCATGGAGATTTGGGGTTGTGAGGCTTGTTTAAAACGTTTAATCTCTGATAAGCTCGCACCCAAATCCGAGAAGTGCTACTTCATTGGTTATCCTAAGGAGACCAAGGCATGTTACTTTTACAACCGGTCCGAGAACAAAATGTTTGTTGCTCGGAACTGTGTTTTTCTTAAGAAAGATTTCTTTCCAAGAAGAACAGTGGGAGTAAAGTGCAACTCGAAGAAATTCGAAAATCACAGGAGGCTGCTCAACCTGATGAGGAAGAGAAGCAGTTGGATCTACAAAGAGTTGTAGAACCTACACCTGTGGTGCCTGAATTTCGCAAAGGATTTGTCACGAAACCGAGAAATTTGGATTTCTCGTAACCAATTGACGTGATCTGTTGATCATTGAAAGTGACGAGCCTGCGAATTATGAAGAAGCAATGTTGGGCCCTGGCTTCAAAAGATGGCTAAAAGCCGTTGAATCCGAAATTGGATCCATGTCACAAAACCAAGTATGGACTTGGTATTGATTTACCCGATGGTGTAAAAGCCATTGAGAATAAATGGATTTTCAAGAAGAAATTTGACGTGGATGGTTATATTCAGATATACAAATCTAGGTTGGTGGCAAAAGGTTTCAATCAAATTCCTAGTATTGACTATGAAGAAACCTATTCCCCAGTCACTATGCTTAAGTCCATTCGGATTCTCCTAGCAATTGCCGCTCATTATGATTATGAGATCTGACAAATGGATGTGAAAACAACTTTCCTTGATGGAATTCTGGAAAAGGATGTGTACGTGACACAACCTGAAGTTTTCATTGATCCTAATGCTTCTAGGAAGGTATGCAAGCTTCATCGATCCATTTATGGATTGAAGCAAGCATCTCGAAGTTGGAATCTTCGTTTTGATGAAGAAATCAAAAGGTTTGACTTCATCAGAAACGAAAAGGGAACTGTGTGTTTACAAGATAACTAGTGGGAGCGCAGTTGCATTTCTCGCATTGTATGTTGATAACATATTGCTTTTTGGAAATGAAGTACAATTGTTTCAGTCTGTTAAAACTTGACTCGAAAGTTGTTTTTCGATGAAAAACATGGGAGAAGCCGTATACATTCTTGGAATATGAATCTATAGAGATAGATTGGACAAGCTAATTGGATTGTGTCAAGATACTTATATGGATAAGGTCTTGCACAGGCCCAGTATGCATGATTTCTAGAAGGGCTTCATGTCAATGACTCTTGGCATTAATCTTAGCAAGACGCAGTGTCCTTCGACGCATGCTGAGCGAGAATGCATGAGGGTCAGACAACTGCTATAAGCATTGGATGTCTTAAGATGTGATCTTAATTTTAGTGGGAGTTGTTGTTGTTGATTTTGCATTATTCTTAGTAAGACGCAGTGTCCTTCGACACATGCTGAGCAAGAGCGAATGAGGGTCAGACTATTACTAAAGGCATTGGATGTCTTAAGATGTGATCTTAATTTTAGTGGGAGTTGTTGTTGTTGATTTTAGTTATGATATGATGTTCATGTAAACATAATTTGATTATGTTAATGAATTCTGACATCAGTATTATTTAAGTGAAATTTACTCGAAGTAGTATGAATCTTTAGACTAATTACTAACTTAGTATTCATAACCCTAAGTTTACTAACTTAGTGTTAAAAAGGTGTAAAATGACATACTTATCCCTTTCAATATACTTACCATTTTTAATACTTCTAACTAAAAAATCTTTAAAAACCAATAATAGAAAACTTTATTTAAAATCAATATCGATTTTTAAAAAAAATTCATGAATAAAAATCGGGTAAAAAAAATAGATAATAAGGAGATTAAACAGTGTCAGTTTTTTCCCCTTTCTCGTAGCCGTCATCAATTAGGGTAATCACCCTTCTTCTTTAGCTTTGTCGCCAACCTTCGCTTGCTCTCTCGTCGTTGTCCACTTATTTCCACTCATTTGTTCCTGATTCGAGATTCGAGAGGTGTTCTGTGTTCTCTTGCTCTATTTTTTCTTCTTCTTCGCGATCTAACATTCTTTCATCATTTTTTTGGGTCTGTTTTCCCTTGTTCTTCCCGAGTAGACTTCGTTTTATCAATGCGTTAAGATGTATAGAACTGAGAGGGATATTTCTGTTGAAGGGCGTGATGTTCCTAATCCCGTTAAGATGTTCGAAGATGCTAACTTTCCAGGTATTGATTGGATCGGTTATGTTTATTTTTTTTGTTCATGATTGGGAATATGATTTAGATGTCATCTGTTCTGTTGAAGTTGATTTCGATGTTCTGAAATCTGAGTGAAAGTATACTGCTTTGTTCATTAAACGTTATGCTTATTTGATTTATCTTGTTCTTGGTTTAGTGGTTTGATTTTGTAGACTTATCTCTTTGATTATCTGTTTGATAGATAACATTCTCGACGCAATTGCTAAATTGGGATTTACTGAGCCAACACCAATACAAGGTCAGGGATGGCCATGGGCCAATGGCTTTGAAGGGTAGGGATTTAATTGGTATTGCTGAGACTGGCTCTGGTAAGACATTGGCTTACTTGTTACCAGCGTTGGTCCTGTTGGAGCGTTTAGTGTCTCCTGATTCAATTCTCAGATTGATTCATCCTACTAAACATGCAGATCTAGGTTCTCTTGATTAGAAACATAATAGATCTCACCTGTTACCTTGTTTATGCAGCGGAATGGAAGGTACGGGTCAGAGATCAGCAGAACCACCAAGAGATGGATCCTCCAAAGGCTCACACACGCACACTCGGGAAATTGGCTGCTAGACCAGCTGAAAGAGGAGGCGCAGAGAGAGAGGTGGGAGGCGCAAAAGTGCTGGGAGAATTAGAGAGCTAGGTCTGATTTTATTCATTAAAATCCCCTTCTAGTTCTCATGGGCTTTTGGGCCCAATTCTCAGTTCTGATTAAATCCCTTGGATTTAATCAGGCCCTTTAGTCTCTCCAAGTACAGTAAATGCCTAGCACTTTTACCGTACTTCTGCTAAACCGTTTCTTCGTATTTTCCTGTTAGCTTAGGCGTGTGACCCATATGGGATCATATAATAAAGGCAATAAGTCCAAGACTTATAGATCATGAGCAGACTCTAGCAAGCCATCATGACCCCCAGTATTATATGACTTATGTCTGATCATTGACATACTCTTACTTTCTAGAGACAGTACAGAGATTACTGGACATAATTCCAACAATCTCCCACTTGAACTGGAATCTCTGTATTCATAATCCTTTTGTCTCAATATCTCGATTAGTCATAAGGCAAGATGAGTGTCATCCTTATTAAGGCTAATCATGTTCATCGGACTCTGATTTGATACTGACAATCCAAACGACTCGGGACAGTCCGTTTGAGCATGGCCATGCATTTTCCAGTATTCAAATCTCCGATTGGCCTAGAGATATTCACTCCATTTATATTGGAGGGACAAATCCCGTCTTGTTCCATCACTGTAAACTACTCATTTCATAATGTACCCAAACAAGGTCCTTATAACTATCGCAGAACGACAGCGTTAGACAATGATCAAAGTGCATCAGTCCATGTGCGGTCACATGCATGCGAACTCAGGTCTAAGGACTATACTCTATAGTCGTAGTAAGAATCTCTTATGACACAGATATAAATATCCTGAAGAGTTCTTATAATCGGGTCTTGTCCGGTCGTATGTACCCTACATACACCTATGTACTGACTTTGATGCCGTGCATCTATGACACACTGAGACTTTGTCATAAGTCACATACCAATCTAGTCTCACACGGTTGTTGGTGTTCCAATTTCAACAACCTTCGACTAGGGACATGATGATATAAGCCATCTATCAAATATAGGGTCTCATGATCAAGCTAAATGACTTTGATAACTCAAGATCAAGTCACTTACTTCGATGACCTATAAAATGGTTCATATCACTTTGGAACGATTATTTCATCACAGTTAAAATAATCTTAAAATAATAATTTCATTAAACATCTTAAATGTTATTTCAAGAACATATCCAATAACTAAATAAAGCCCTTTAATAACTCCCACTGAAATTAAGACTACATCTTAATTTCACTTATCCTACAGCAACAGTCCGCGACTCGTGCTTAGGCCTAAGGAGTGGCTTCGTTAATAGATTAGCAACGTTCTCATTCGTTGAAACTTGCTGATCTACTTAACATTTCTGTCATTTATCTCACGGAATAGGTTATACCTATCCTCAAGGTGTTTGGACCTCTGATGTGCAGCTAGTCTCATCTATGCTGGAAATCACATCAAGTTCAGTGACGAACTCTTCTTTCCAAACAACCTCTTTCGCCACTTCCCAAGTTGCGAAATGTTCAGCTTAAGTCATGGAGTCAGCAATAGTGCCTTGCACCGCCAGATAGACACAAGATATAACCGGACTGTGATCAGAAATCATCTTTGTCTATTGGAAACTTGCCTTTCAGACTCTACCGACTCGTAGCACCTCACTTTCTCCGTAACTCTAGAATTTATCCTTAGTATTCCTCAAATACTTTAGGATATTCTTTACGGCAATCCAGTGATTCTTTGCTGGATTTGACTGGTCTTTACTTGTCTTGCTTAACATTAAAGCAACATCAAACAAGTACGTTTCATGGCATACATGATAGATCCAATTGCCGACGCATATGGAATCTTATCCATGCATTTAAGCTCAGCAGTTATCGTAGGACACTGTGTCTTGCTTAACGTAATGCCATGTGACATTGGTATAAAACCCTTCTTGGAATGCTGAAAACGTGTAGGACTTTGTCGGGATAAGAATCCTGACTTTTACCGTACTTCTGCTACACCGTTCCTACACATTTTCCTGTTAGCTTAGGCGTGTGACCCATATGGGATCATATAATAGAGGCAATAAGTCCAAGACTTATAGATCATGAGCGGACTCTAGCAAGCCATCATGACCCCCAGTATTATATGACTTATGTCTGATCATTGACATACTCTTACTTTCTAGAGACAGTACCGAGATTACTGGACACAATTCCAACAATCTCCCACTTGTACTGGAATCTCTGTATTCATAATCCTTTTGTCACAATATCTCGATTAGTCATAAGGCAAGATTGGTGTCATCCTTATAAAGCCTAATCTTGTTCATCGGACTCTGATTCGATACTGACAATCCAAACGACTCGGGACAGTCCGTTTGAGCATGGCCATGCATTTTCCAGTATTCAAATCTCCGATTGGCCTAGAGATATTCACTCCATTTATATTGGAGGGACAAATCCCGTCTTGTTCCATCACTGTAAACTACTCATTTCATAATGTACCCAAACAAGGTCCTTATAACTATCGCAGAACGACAGCGTTAGACAATGATCAAAGTGCATCAGTCCATGTGCGGTCACATGCATGCGAACTCAGGTCTAAGGACTATACTCTATAGTCGTAGTAAGAATCTCTTATGACACAGATATAAATATCCTGAAGAGTTCTTATAATCGGGTCTTGTCCGGTCGTATGTACCCTACATACACCTATGTACTGACTTTGATGCCGTGCATCTATGACACACTGAGACTTTGTCATAAGTCACATACCAATCTAGTCTCACACGGTTGTTGGTGTTCCAATTTCAACAACCTTCGACTAGGGACATGATGATATAAGCCATCTATCAAATATAGGGTCTCATGATCAAGCTAAATGACTTTGATAACTCAAGATCAAGTCACTTACTTCGATGACCTATAAAATGGTTCATATCACTTTGGAACGATTATTTCATCACAGTTAAAATAATCTTAAAATAATAATTTCATTAAACATCTTAAATGTTATTTCAAGAACATATCCAATAACTAAATAAAGCCCTTTAATAACTCCCACTGAAATTAAGACTACATCTTAATTTCACTTATCCTACAGCAACAGTCCGCGACTCGTGCTTAGGCCTAAGGAGTGGCTTCGTTAATAGATTAGCAACGTTCTCATTCGTTGAAACTTGCTGATCTACTTAACATTTCTGTCATTTATCTCACGGAATAGGTTATACCTATCCTCAAGGTGTTTGGACCTCTGATGTGCAGCTAGTCTCATCTATGCTGGAAATCACATCAAGTTCAGTGACGAACTCTTCTTTCCAAACAACCTCTTTCGCCACTTCCCAAGTTGCGAAATGTTCAGCTTAAGTCATGGAGTCAGCAATAGTGCCTTGCACCGCCAGATAGACACAAGATATAACCGGACTGTGATCAGAAATCATCTTTGTCTATTGGAAACTTGCCTTTCAGACTCTACCGACTCGTAGCACCTCACTTTCTCCGTAACTCTAGAATTTATCCTTAGTATTCCTCAAATACTTTAGGATATTCTTTACGGCAATCCAGTGATTCTTTGCTGGATTTGACTGGTCTTTACTTGTCTTGCTTAACATTAAAGCAACATCAAACAAGTACGTTTCATGGCATACATGATAGATCCAATTGCCGACGCATATGGAATCTTATCCATGCATTTAAGCTCAGCAGTTATCGTAGGACACTGTGTCTTGCTTAACGTAATGCCATGTGACATTGGTATAAAACCCTTCTTGGAATGCTGAAAACGTGTAGGACTTTGTCGGGATAAGAATCCTGACTTTTACCGTACTTCTGCTACACCGTTCCTACACATTTTCCTGTTAGCTTAGGCGTGTGACCCATATGGGATCATATAATAGAGGCAATAAGTCCAAGACTTATAGATCATGAGCGGACTCTAGCAAGCCATCATGACCCCCAGTATTATATGACTTATGTCTGATCATTGACATACTCTTACTTTCTAGAGACAGTACCGAGATTACTGGACACAATTCCAACAATCTCCCACTTGTACTGGAATCTCTGTATTCATAATCCTTTTGTCACAATATCTCGATTAGTCATAAGGCAAGATTGGTGTCATCCTTATAAAGCCTAATCTTGTTCATCGGACTCTGATTCGATACTGACAATCCAAACGACTCGGGACAGTCCGTTTGAGCATGGCCATGCATTTTCCAGTATTCAAATCTCCGATTGGCCTAGAGATATTCACTCCATTTATATTGGAGGGACAAATCCCGTCTTGTTCCATCACTGTAAACTACTCATTTCATAATGTACCCAAACAAGGTCCTTATAACTATCGCAGAACGACAGCGTTAGACAATGATCAAAGTGCATCAGTCCATGTGCAGTCACATGCATGCGAACTCAGGTCTAAGGACTATACTCTATAGTCGTAGTAAGAATCTCTTATGACACAGATATAAATATCCTGAAGAGTTCTTATAATCGGGTCTTGTCCGGTCGTATGTACCCTACATACACCTATGTACTGACTTTGATGCCGTGCATCTATGACACACTGAGACTTTGTCATAAGTCACATACCAATCTAGTCTCACACGGTTGTTGGTGTTCCAATTTCAACAACCTTCGACTAGGGACATGATGATATAAGCCATCTATCAAATATAGGGTCTCATGATCAAGCTAAATGACTTTGATAACTCAAGATCAAGTCACTTACTTCGATGACCTATAAAATGGTTCATATCACTTTGGAACGATTATTTCATCACAGTTAAAATAATCTTGAAATAATAATTTCATTAAACATAAAATGTTTTACAAGAACATATCAAATAACTAAATAAAGCCCTTTAATAACTCCCACTGAAATTAAGACTGCATCTTAATTTCACTTATCCTACAGCAACAGTCCGCGACTCGTGCTTAGGCCTAAGGAGTGGCTTCGTTAATAGATTAGCAACGTTCTCATTCATTGAAACTTGCTGATCTACTTAACATCTCTGTCATTTATCTCACGGAATAGGTTATACCTACCCTCAAGGTGTTTGGACCTCTGATGTGCAGCTAGTTTCATCTATGCTGGGAATCACATCAAGTTCAGTGACGAACTCTTCTTTCCAAACAACCTCTTTCGCCGCTTTCCTAGCTGCGAAATGTTCAGCTTAAGTCATGGAGTCAGCAACAGTGCCTTGCACCGCCAGACAGACACAAGATATAACCGGACTGTGACCGGAAATCATCTTTGTCCGTTGGAAACTTGCCTTTCAGACTCTACCGACTCGTAGCACCTCACTTTCTCCGTAAATCAAGAATTTATCCTTAGTATTCCTTGAATACTTTAGGATATTCTTTACGGCAATCCAGTGATTCTTTGCTGGATTTGACTGGTCTTTACTTGTCTTGCTTAACATTAAAACAACATCAAACAAGTACGTTTCATGGCATACATGATAGATCCAATTGCCGACGCATATGGAATCTTATCCATGCATTTAAGCTCAGCAGTTATCGTAGGACACTGTGTCTTGCTTAACGTAATGCCATGTGACATTGGCATAAAACCCTTCTTGGAATGCTGAAAACGTGTAGGACTTTGTGAAGGAATGTTTAGTCAATCCTGATTCAATTCTCTGATTCAGATTATCCTAAACATGCTGATCTAGGTTCTTCTCGAATAGAAACAATGATAGATCTCACCTTATACCTGTTTTGCAGCGGAAAGGGATGGTATGTCAGAGATCAGAGAGCCACCGAGAGATAACTCCTCCAGAGGTTCACACACGCACACCGAGCAGGAAGAGGCTGCTAGACCAGGAGGAAATCGGCGCAGAGAGAGAGAGGAGGCTCGCGGCTAGGGCATCATTTTCGACCTGAACTCGTCTTAAGTTTATATAACTCGTTCAGTTCGTTTTGGGCCATTTGGCCCAAAGTCCAATTAACTCCGAGGCGTTCGCGCACTGTGTCGATCGACACTCCTTGTGTATCGATCGACACACAGTGGCCAAACCCAATTATTCTCTCTAAGTACAGTAAATGCCTAGCACTTTTACCGTACTTCTGCTACACCGTTCCTACACATTTTCCTGTTAGCTTAGGCGTGTGACCCATATGGGATCATATAATAGAGGCAATAAGTCCAAGACTTATAGATCATGAGCGGACTCTAGCAAGCCATCATGACCCCCAGTATTATATGACTTATGTCTGATCATTGACATACTCTTACTTTCTAGAGACAGTACCGAGATTACTGGACACAATTCCAACAATCTCCCACTTGTACTGGAATCTCTGTATTCATAATCCTTTTGTCACAATATCTCGATTAGTCATAAGGCAAGATTGGTGTCATCCTTATAAAGCCTAATCTTGTTCATCGGACTCTGATTCGATACTGACAATCCAAACGACTCGGGACAGTCCGTTTGAGCATGGCCATGCATTTTCCAGTATTCAAATCTCCGATTGGCCTAGAGATATTCACTCCATTTATATTGGAGGGACAAATCCCGTCTTGTTCCATCACTGTAAACTACTCATTTCATAATGTACCCAAACAAGGTCCTTATAACTATCGCAGAACGACAGCGTTAGACAATGATCAAAGTGCATCAGTCCATGTGCAGTCACATGCATGCGAACTCAGGTCTAAGGACTATACTCTATAGTCGTAGTAAGAATCTCTTATGACACAGATATAAATATCCTGAAGAGTTCTTATAAGCGGGTCTTGTCCGGTCGTATGTTCCCCAACATACACCTATGTACTGACTTTGATGCCGCGCATCTATGACACACTGAGACTTTGTCATAAGTCACGTACCAATCCAGTCTCACACGGTTGTTGGTGTTCCAATTTCAACAACCTTCGACTAGGGACATAATGATATAAGTCATTTATCAAATATAGGGTCTCATGATCAAGCTAAATGACTTTGATAACTCAAGATCAAGTCATTTACTTCGATGACCTATAAAATGGTTTATATCACTTTGGAACGATTATTTCATCACAGTTAAAATAATCTTAAAATAATAATTTCATTAAACATCTTAAATGTTATTTCAAGAACATATCCAATAACTAAATAAAGCCCTTTAATAACTCCCACTGAAATTAAGACTACATCTTAATTTCACTTATCCTACAGCAACAGTCCGCGACTCGTGCTTAGGCCTAAGGAGTGGCTTCGTTAATAGATTAGCAACGTTCTCATTCGTTGAAACTTGCTGATCTACTTAACATTTCTGTCATTTATCTCACGGAATAGGTTATACCTATCCTCAAGGTGTTTGGACCTCTGATGTGCAGCTAGTCTCATCTATGCTGGAAATCACATCAAGTTCAGTGACGAACTCTTCTTTCCAAACAACCTCTTTCGCCACTTCCCAAGTTGCGAAATGTTCAGCTTAAGTCATGGAGTCAGCAATAGTGCCTTGCACCGCCAGATAGACACAAGATATAACCGGACTGTGATCGGAAATCATCTTTGTCTATTGGAAACTTGCCTTTCAGACTCTACCGACTCGTAGCACCTCACTTTCTCCGTAACTCTAGAATTTATCCTTAGTATTCCTCAAATACTTTAGGATATTCTTTACGGCAATCCAGTGATTCTTTGCTGGATTTGACTGGTCTTTACTTGTCTTGCTTAACATTAAAGCAACATCAAACAAGTACGTTTCATGGCATACATGATAGATCCAATTGCCGACGCATATGGAATCTTATCCATGCATTTAAGCTCAGCAGTTATCGTAGGACACTGTGTCTTGCTTAACGTAATGCCATGTGACATTGGTATAAAACCCTTCTTGGAATGCTGAAAACGTGTAGGACTTTGTCGGGATAAGAATCCTGACTTTGTCCTATCAGCTCTTTCGGATCTCTATCTTTAGATCCAAAATCCAAAAACATACGTGGCTTTACCCATGTCAATCATTAGAACCAACTCCCAAGCCAGTCCTTTACTGACTGCAGCATTGGGACGTCATTTTCGAGAATCAGTATGTCATCGACATACAATATGAGAAATGCAATATCGCTCCCACTAATCTATTAGTAAACACACAGTTCCGCTTCGTTCCTGTTCAAGTCAAAACCTTGACTACTTCAACAGAACGAAGATTCCAACTCCGATATGTTTGCTTCCATCCATGAATGGATCGATGAAGCTAACTTACATAAAATGTAATTTTTCGGAGTCCGGGCTCACTTTCGCTTCTTTGAATTTCACAGATTCGTCGCTTTCAATGATCATCAGATCATGCGAACTTTCAATGATTATCAGGTTCAACTAATGACGAGAAATCACTCTCGGATTAGTAACTGATTCATTCATTTCTGCGAACTTCAGGCTCCAGAGGTGCAGATTTCAATGATTATCAGGTTCAACTAATGACGAGAAATCACTCTCGGATTAGTAACTGATTCATTCATATCTGCGAACTCCATAATCCACAGGTGTAGATTCTACAGAAATCTGTAAATCCTTCCGCTGCTCTCCCTCAACAGGTTAAGCAGCCTCCTGTATTTCTCGAATTTCTTCGAGTTATACTTTTACTCCCACTATTCTTCTTGGAAATTAACTTCCCTTCTTAGAAAACAGAATGGACGTAAAAGTAACAAGCCTTGGTTTCCCTAGGACAACCAGCGAAGTAGCACAACTACAAATACTCAGTAAAGACGAATTTGGATCGATTCCAATCCACATTTACGTGGTGTCTTTCAACTGATATTGGTGGAACTATTTCAGCGTAAACTTAGATAATTTAGAGCGTTATTCTTAAATAATATCATGGAAGATTCGTGTGACTCATCTTTAATCATTTCTAATAAGATCTGATTCTTTCTCACAGAAAAACCTTCAGGTTTTCAGGAGAAATGAGCTGTGAAACGATTTCACACTCATTCAGATGATCACACAATCAATGACTTAAGTATTCTCACTCGTGATTTAATCCAGAGTCTTAATACTTTTGTCATTCAGATCCTATACTTCATTCTGGAACTCTTTCGACCATGTCAAAGAATTCCGACTTGTGTCTCATCAAATGAACACAGTCACACTCACTGAAGTAATCAGTAGAGACAATGAAGTACAGGAGATTTTTCTCTTGCATTACTGCTCATTGGGCCACATACATGAGTATGTTCCAGGTCCAATAAGCCTTTGGGCCTTTCTCTAGCTCGGCTAAGATAGGCCCTTTACCTTTTGGTCTAGTAAACCGAATTCAAGTCTCATAAGATATTTTATCAAATGAGTCCAAAAGTCCATGACTATGGGATTTCTGAATCCGACTTACTCTATGTGACCAAGACTTTATGCCAAGAAAAATCAGGTTTAATTCATCAGATTTAAACCAATTCGGTATTTATGTTACATTTAGGCACACTTTGGTTTAAGATATAAAACCCATTCCATGAATAGGGTGCTACAATTAATATTTCATTAAGATCAAAAGAACAAAACTTGTCTTTTATCAAAATGAAAAACATTCAAATTCTTACAAGAAAATGAAAGACAACTCTGCTTAAAGCAGTTACATTGTAGCAATTACTTAATACAAAACCAAGCCTCAAAGGGATCTATGAGTGAAAAAACCCTACGGCTGAGGCAGCATCCCAAGCTCCTTCCAGACATGTAGTTTCACTTGCCCTTCCTTCAACGTTCTACTGTTGCTTAGGCTCTGCATATTATCACACATATCAGTGCCACAACCAGTATCCAATACCTTTAAGGACGTTCTACTGTTGCTTAGGCTCTGCATATTATCACAAATATCAGTGCCACAACCAGTATCCAATACCTTTAAGGTAGAACTTGAAGTAATAACATGAATACCTGAGGAAGTAGTCTCATACATCGACTTTAACTCCTCATCATCTTCCATGAATTTAATGCAATCTCTCTTCCAATGCCCTGTCTCCTTACAGTAGCAGCACTTACCAACGTAAGAGGTATCTGACTCGGGCTCAGAAGACACACGCTTGCCATGATTCAAAATCTGGACAACTTTGTCTTCACCCTTGTCAGCATTAGGTTTAGTAAACCTACCCTTCTCATTCATGAGATTGTACAGGGTACTCTTCACGTTTGGCTCAACTGTCTTGAGCATATCATGCAGTTCAGTCAGCGTCTTCGTTAAGCCTTTCTTGATATAGTTCCTTCTGAACTTATCATAGCTTGACGGCAGTGACTGCAGAATGATCTCAGTTGCCAATTCTTGGCTAACTGGATAATCCAGTTTCCTCAGGTTATCAATGTAACCCATCATTTTACTGACATGAGGACTCACTGGATGATCATTTGGTAGCTTGCAGCTAGTGAGAGACTTAACCAACTGGTATCTCTCCACTCTTACCTGCTCCTGAAATTTCAATTTCAGGCTGCTGATCATCTCTATTGGCGACTCCATGTTCTCATATTGCTTCCGCAAATCTGAGTCCATGGTAGCCAACATCAGACCACGCACATCTACCGCATCATTATAATGCTTATTCCAAGCATCATATACTGCATGAGAAGCATTGGACCCGATCCTCACGGGGAGAGCTCTCTCAAGGACATAGTCCTTTCTCTCCTGTCTGAGGACTAGCCTCAGGTTCCGCGACCAAGTCAAGAAATTTGATCCGTTCAGCTTGTCCATCTTAAGGACAGACCGGATCGAGAAAGTGTTTTGATTGTTTGTGCTAGTCATAACTGAAAATTAAGATAAAAGGATTTTAGTTAATATGTTCAATATGATTAATCTCGTATTAAATTTAATATGATTAATCACGCATTATATTCAATAACATAAGTTACCCTCAATAGAATATAATGATTCCAAGATCCACATATAACTAAGATCAAAGTGGGCCACTGGCCGTCACCCAACTTTAGCTTATATCGGTAAGCCCTATATCGGCTAATTATATCCGTGATATAACTCTTGGTTGTGAATCTGGGCCCGAGGCCCAATCCACTCTGATGTCTCAAGGCCCGGGACTCCCGATGGCCCAGTCAAGAAAACCAGACTATACAGTCATGTAATCATTAATGTCTGGGACTCCCAATGACATTTATGAATCACAAACCGTCTTATCCACGCAAAAGTAGACACCCTCACACTGTAAGGCCATGAATACAATTGAATGGGCTTCGACAGCTGACATAGACTGGACAAGACATCCAACGCTTGATATTATTTGAGGTTCGTAGGTTTATTTAAAAATTCATTCCCAAAATAGAAGATTACTATTTCGGGAAACTTTCCATTTTTGGAAACCTACTATTTTAGGAAACTTTCTAAAATTGGAAACTTTCTAAAACCGGAAACTTTCTAACTTTAGAAATTTCTTAAAATCCGAATCATGCAAATCTAGAAACTTCTAATTTCAAAAATTCGGAAACTTTAATTTAAAATCGACTTTATAATTTTATAAAATAAATTTTAAATTAATCTGAAGAAAGACTCAAATAATTGGCCCAATTGTTTTAACTTCTTGGCCCGAGGCCCAAGAATTGGTCCATGTCCAAGACATGACCCAATTGTCCAATTAAATGACATAACCGGTCTGGTTCATTAAAATTGGTCTAACCAAATTTTAATTACTACGATGACCACAATTGTCAACCGGTTATTTACTAAACCGAATTTTCTCAATTTATTTGGTCCAACCAAATCAAATTAGAAAATCCTGGTTTAGGCACTAAATCCAATAATTCTTTCGACATTGGATTTCTTGTCCCGGTTTAACCAGACTTAATAAAATTATTAAATCTGTTTATTAAACCAGGGCGAATTAATTTTAATCAAAATATTAAACCGAGCCTTAAACCAACCATGTCGATCGATGAACCAACCGTGTCGATCGATCCATCAACCGCATCGGTCGATGCTCTTAGCATCGATCCTGCATCGATCGTGCATCGATCCTGTATCGATCGATGCTCTCACGCATGCACGGAACCGAGCCAAAACCCTAACCGTGTCGATCGATGCACCAACCGCATCGGTCGATGCACCAACATCGAACCTGCATCGATCCTGCATCGATCGATGCTTTCACGCGTTAACAGGGTTAGCCAATAGACTGTATCGACCGATCCATGCGATCGTATCGATCGATCCATGCGATCGCAGTCGATACTGACTTTTTGAAAATCGCATTCTACCAAATCAATATAGCTTGGTTTCTGCGATTTTAAGTGTGTTTAGGTTTCAATTCCTTGTTGCTTAAGTGATTTCTCTTATCAGTAGTTGATTCAAAACACTTTTAAACAAGAAAAACAATCCTAAACTTGAATCTAAACAAGAAAAACCAGAACCAATAGCTCTGATACCACTGAAGGAATGTTTAGTCAATCCTGATTCAATTCTCTGATTCAGATTATCCTAAACATGCTGATCTAGGTTCTTCTCGAATAGAAACAATGATAGATCTCACCTTATACCTGTTTTGCAGCGGAAAGGGATGGTATGTCAGAGATCAGAGAGCCACCGAGAGATAACTCCTCCAGAGGTTCACACACGCACACCGAGCAGGAAGAGGCTGCTAGACCAGGAGGAAATCGGCGCAGAGAGAGAGAGGAGGCTCGCGGCTAGGGCATCATTTTCGACCTGAACTCGTCTTAAGTTTATATAACTCGTTCAGTTCGTTTTGGGCCATTTGGCCCAAAGGCCAATTAACTCCGAGGCGTTCGCGCACTGTGTCGATCGACACTCCTTGTGTATCGATCGACACACAGTGGCCAAACCCAATTATTCTCTCTAAGTACAGTAAATGCCTAGCACTTTTACCGTACTTCTGCTACACCGTTCCTACACATTTTCCTGTTAGCTTAGGCGTGTGACCCATATGGGATCATATAATAGAGGCAATAAGTCCAAGACTTATAGATCATGAGCGGACTCTAGCAAGCCATCATGACCCCCAGTATTATATGACTTATGTCTGATCATTGACATACTCTTACTTTCTAGAGACAGTACCGAGATTACTGGACACAATTCCAACACTTTGTCGGGATAAGAATCCTGACTTTGTCCTACCAGCTCTTTCGGATCTCTATCTTTAGATCCAAAATCCAAGAACTACGTGGCTTTACTCATGTCAATCATAAAACCAACTCCCAAGCCAGTCCTTTACCAACTGCAGCATTGGGACGTTATTTCCGAGAATCAGTATGTCCTCGACATACAATATGAGAAATGCAATATCGCTCCCACTTATCTATCAGCAAAACGCACAGTTCCACTTCGTTCCTGTTCAAGTCAAAATCTTGACTACTTCAACAGAACGAAGATTCCAACTCCGATATGTTTGCTTCTATCCATGAATGGATCGATGAAGCTAACTTACACACTGTGTAATTTTTCGGAGTCCGGGCTCACTTTCGCTTCTTTGAATTTCGCAGATTCGTTGCTTTCAATGATCATCAGATCATGCGAACTTTTAATGATCATCAGGTTCAACTAATGACGAGAAATCACTCTCGGATTAGTGACTGATTCATTCATATCTGCGAACTTCAGGCTCTACAGGTGTAGATTCTACAGAAATCTGCAGATCCATCCGCTGCTCTTCCTCAACAGGTTGAGCAGCCTCCTGTATTTCTCGAAATTCTTCGAGTTACACTTTTACTCCCACTGTTCTTCTTGGAAAGTAACTTCCCTTCTAAGAAAACAGAATGGACGTAAAAGATAACAAGCCTTGGTTTCCCTTGGACAACCAGCGAAGTAGCTCAACTACAAATACTCAGTAAAGACGAATTTGGATCGATTCCAATCCACATTTACGTGGTGTCTTTCAACTGATATTGGTGGAACTATTTCAGCGTAAACTTAGATATTTCTAGAGCGTTATTCTCAAAGAATATCATGGAAGATTCGTGTGACTCATCTTTAATCATTTCCATTAAGATCTGATTCTTTCTCACAGAAACACCTCTAGGTTTTCAGGAGAAATGAGCTGTGAAACGACTTCACACTCATTCAGATGATCACACCATCAATGACTTAAGTATTCTCACTCGAGATCTAATCCAGAGTCAAAGAATTCCGACTCAGATTCTATATTTCTGTCACTCAGATTCTATACTTCATTCTGGAACTCTTTCGACCATGTCAAAGAATTCCGACTTGTGTCTCATCAAATGAACACAGTCTTACTCACTGAAGTAATCAGTAGAGACAATGAAGTACATGAAATTTTCTCTGGCATTACTGTTGGAAGTTTCGGTTGATCCTGATTCAATTCTCATATTGATATCAACCTAAACATGCATTAGATCTAGGTGTTCTTATTTAGAAACATATGATCTCACCTTTTACCTGTTTGTTTGCAGCGGAATTGATGAACAGGTCAATGATCAGGGAGATACACCGAGAGATGGATCCTCCAAAGGCTCACACACGCAATCACAGGAAACTGGTTGCTAGACCGAGCTGAGATGGGGCGCAGAGAGAGGAGGAGAATCGCGGCTGGGAGGCTTAGGGTTAGGGAGAAGAGACATGGCTTTTAGACATTAAAAGCCTTCTCTTTCCCTTTTGGGCTTTTGGGCCCAATCTGATTAAATCACATTTAATCAGACCCATTATTCATTCTCTCTTAGTACGACAAATGCCTAGCACTTTTGTCGTACTTCTGCTATGCCTTTCAACATTATTTCCTGCTAGCTTAAGCGTGTGACCCATATGGGATCATACAATAAAGGCAATAAGTCCAAGACTTATAGATCATGAGCGGACTCTAGCAAGCCATCATGACCCCCAGCATTGTATGACTTATGTCTGATCACTGACATACTCTTACGTTATAGAGACAGTACAGAGATTGCTGGACACAATTCCAACAATCTCCCACTTGAACTGGAATCTCTGTATTCATAATCCCTTTCGTCTCAATATCTCGATTAGTCATAAGGCAAGATTAGTGTCATCCTTATAAAGCCTAATCTTGTTCATCGGACTCTGATTTGATACTGACAATACAAACGACTCGGGAAAGTCCGTTTGAGCATGGCCATGCGTTTTCCAATATTCAAATCTCCGATTGGCCTAGAGATATTCACTCCATTTATATTGGAGGGACAAATCCCATCTTGTTCCATCACTGTAAACTACTCATTTCATGATGTACCCAAACAAGGTCCTTATAGCTATCGCAGAACGATAGCGTTAGACAATGATCAAAGTGCATCAGTCCATATGCAGTCACATGCATGCGAACTCAGGTCTAAGGACTATACTCTATAGTCGTAGTAAGAATCTCTTATGACACAGATATAAATATCCTGAAGAGTTCTTATTAGCGGGCCTTGTCCGGTCGTATGTTCCCAACATACACCTATGTACTGACTTTGATGCCGAGCATCTATGACACACTGAGACTTTGTCATAAGTCACGTACCAATCCAATCTTACACGGTTGTTGGTGTTCCAATTTCAACAACCTTCGACTAGGGACAGGATGATATAAAACATTTATCAAATATAGGATCTCATGATCAAGCTAAATGACTTCGATGACTCAAGATCGAATCATTTACTTCGATGACCTATAAAATGGTTCATATCATTTTGGAACGATTATTTCATCACAGTTAAAATAATCTTGAAATAATAATTTCATTAAAACATAAATAATAATGTTTTACAAGAACATATCAAATAACTAAAATAAAGCTCACAAAACTCCCACTCAAATTTAGATTACATTTCAATGTTTCTAATGCCTACAGCTTCAGTCAGGAACTCGAGCTTAGGCCTTGGGAGTGGCTTTGTCAACGGATCAGCGACATTATCATCTGTCGGAACTCGGCTGATCTTGACTTCCTTTCTATTAATGATGTCACGTATCAAGTGATATCTTCTTTGAACATGCTTGGATTTCTGGTGTGATCTTGGTTCCTTTGCCTGAGCTATAGCACCATTGTTGTCACAAAATAGTGCCAGAGGCTCAGCCGCATCTGGTATCACACCTAGTTCCATAATGAACTTTCGAATCCAAACAGCTTCCTTCGCTGCTTCTGAGGCGGCGATATATTCAGCTTCTGTAGTGGAATCAGCAACGGTGTCCTGCTTGGAGCTTCTCCAACTTACTGCACCGCCATTCAGACAAAAGACATAACCGGACTGTGACCGGAAATCATCTGTGTCTGTCTGGAAACTTGCGTCCGTGAATCCACTGACTTTAAGCACATCACTTCCACCGTACACTAAGAACTTATCCTTAGTATGTCTTAGATACTTCAAGATGTTCTTTACGGCAATCCAATGGTTTTCACCTGGATTTGACTGGTATCTACTCGTCATGCTCAATGCGTAAGCAACATCAGGACGAGTACAGATCATGGCATACATGACAGATCCTATTGCAGATGCATAAGGAATATTCTTCATGCGCTCAAGCTCAGCAGCCGACGTAGGGCTCTGCTTCTTGCTTAGCGTCGTGCCATGTACCATTGGCGTGAAGCCCTTCTTGGAATCTTTCATGCTGAATCTTTGTAGGACTTTGTCAATGTATGAGTCTTGACACAAGCCTATCAGCCTCTTAGGTCTATCCCGATAGATCCTAATTCCAAGAACGTATGCGGCTTCACCCATGTCTTTCATGGAAAAACAACTTCCAAGCCAGTCTTTTACAGACTTCAGCATTGGAATGTCGTTTCCGAGAAGCAGTATGTCATCAACATACAGAATAAGAAAAACGATTTTGCTCCCACTAGTTTTCTTATACACGCATTGTTCTTCTTCATTTCTGATAAAGTCAAATTGCTTGATCGCTTCATCAAAACGAAGATTCCAGCTCCTCGATGCTTGCTTCAATCCATAAATGGATTTATGAAGCTTGCATACTTTCCCAGCATTCTTTGGATCTATGTAACCGTCAGGTTGTGTCATATACACATCCTCTTCCAGAATACCATTCAGGAAGGCGGTTTTCACGTCCATCTGCCAAATTTCATAATCATGAAAAGCTGCAGTTGCTAGTAGAATCCGAATAGATTTCATCATAGCCACCGGTGAATAGGTTTCATCGTAGTCCACACCGTGAACTTGTCTGAAACCTTTTGCCACCAACCTGGCTTTATAAATCTGGACATTTCCATCCACGTCAATCTTCTTCTTGAAGATCCATTTGCACTCGATGGCTTTTACACCAACGGGTAAGTCAACCAACGAAAAGACTTGGTTGACCGACATGGAGTCCATTTCGGAATCAGTGGCCTTGCGCCACTTAGAGGAATCTGGGCCCATCATGGCTTGATTGAAGTTCGATGGTTCATCACCATCAATGATCAAAAGATCATGACAGTCAGTCACGAGGAATCCCTGATATCTCTCGGGTTCGTGACGGATCCTCCCGGATCTTCGAACTTCAGGTACTACAGGTTCAGGCTCTACAATTTCTTGTAGATCCTCCTGCTGCTCTTCCTCATTAGGTTGAGCAGTATCCTGTTCATCTTGAATTTCTTCAAGCAGTACCTTACTCCCACTGTCTTTCTTAGAGAGAAACTCTCTCTCAAGAAAGTTACAATCCCGGGCAACAAAGATCTTGTTCTCGGAACGTAGATAGAAGTAATAAGCCTTGGTTTCCCGTGGATAACCAATGAAGTAGCATTTATCAGATTTTGGTGTAAGCTTATCTGAGATTAATCTCTTAACATAGGCTTCACAACCCCAAATTCTTAGATAAGACAGCACTGGAGCTTCTCCAGTCCATAATTCATATGGTGTCTTTGCTACTGCTTTTGATGGTGCTCTGTTTAGTGTGAACACTGCTGTTAGCAGAGCATATCCCCAAAGGGATATTGGAAGGTCTGTGTGACTCATCATAGATCGAACCATATCCAATAAGGTCCGATTTCTCCTCTCAGACACACCATTCCATTGAGGTGTTCCAGGAGGAGTGAGTTGGGATACAATCCCACACTCTCTCAGATGATCACTGAATTCTTGGCTTAAGTATTCTCCTCCTCGGTCGGACCGAAGAGCCTTAATGCTTTTGCCAAGTTGGTTCTGTACTTCATTTTGGAATTCTCTGAACTTCTCAAAAGATTCAGACTTATGTTTCATCAAATAAACATATCCATACCTACTGAAATCATCAGTAAAGGTAATGAAGTACTGATAGTTTCCTCTTGCATTAGTGGACATTGGGCCACACACATCAGTGTGTATCAGGCCCAATAAGTCACTGGCCCTCTCGTTAGGTTTATTAAAGGGGGCCCGTGTCATTTTGCCCATCATGCAGGATTCGCATTTCTCACATGACTCAAAGTCAAATGAGCCAAGAAGTCCATTCGAATGGAGCCTCTTGATGCGTTTCTCGCTGATGTGCCCTAAACGACAATGCCATAGAAACGTTCGGTTTTCCTCATTAGGTTTAAACCGTTTTGTATTGATGTTATAAATTGGCGCGGATTGATCGAGTATGTAAAGCCCATTCGTAAGAGGGGCCGAACCATAGAACAAATTGTTGCGATTGAAGGAACATAATTTATTCTTAACTGAAAAATCATAACCTTCCAAATCCAACAAAGAAATTGAAATAATATTTCTGCTTATAGCAGGTACAAAATAACAATTATTAAGTTCTAAAATCAATCCCGAAGGTAAAGACAACAAGTAAGTTCCTACAGCTAGTGCTGAAACTTTCGCTCCATTCCCAACTCGTAGTTCCACTTGTCCTTGCTTCAGCCTTCTACTGTTGCTGAGTGCCTGCATATTAGTACAAATATGAGCCCCACAACCAGTATCCATGACCCATGAGGTATTATCAGAAGTAGTTGTATTAACTTCTATAACAAAAATACCTGATGAAGAAGTCTCGAAAGTCTTCTTCTTTAATTCCTTTAGACCTTCCTGGAATTTCTTGCAATCTCTTCTCCAATGCCCCAGTTCTTTGCAGAACCTGCACATGTCAGTAGGCCCAGCCTTGGACTTGGGCTTGGGCTTTGGCGTGTCTGAGTCCACGACTTGGACACCCTTGGCCTTTCCCTTATCCTTAGCAGAAGACTTCTTAAACCCCTTGCCCTTTTGTACCATAAGTACATTGGGGTCCTTGGCGGTTTTCTTCAAGTTGGGCTCTGCAGTCTTGAGCATTCCGTGAAGCTCAGGTAGTGTCTTACTCAAGCCATGCATGTTAAAGTTCAGAATGAACTGATCATAACTTGCAGGTAAAGACTGCAGAATGATGTCGCAGGCAAGTTCCTGGCTGATTGGGCAGTCGAGTTTGTGAAGATGGTCGAGATAACCCATCATCTTCAACACATGAGGACTCACTGCCGCATTCGCAGCCAACTTACAGTCCAAGAGGTTCTTAACTGTCTGGAACCTCTCGGTCCTAGCCTGCTCCTGAAAAAGCGATTTCAGGCTTGCCATGATCTCGATTGGAGACAATACACTTTCGAACTGCTTTTGCAGCTCTGGAGTCATTGTCACCAACATCAGGCAATAAACATCATTTTCATCTGACGAATGCTTTTCCCAAGCATTGTGCAGAGTCCTGGCAGCATTGGCAAGAGGCCTCTCGGGGAGGGGATCTCGAAGGACATAATCCTTCTTCTCCTGCTTGAGGACCAGCCTCAAGTTCCTTGACCATGTCAGGAAGTTCGTTCCAGTCAGCTTCTCCTTCTCGAGAACAGACCGGATCGAGAACGTGTTTTGTGTGCTTGTAGTAGTCATATCTGAAATATATAAATAAAAAGGTTATTAGTTATATGTTCAAAATGATTAATCTCGTATTAAAGTATAATATGATTAATCATGCATTATATTCAATAACCTAAGTTACCCTCAATAGAATATAATGATTCCAAGATCCACATATAACTAAGATCAAAGTGGGCCACTGGCCGTCACCCAACCTTAGCTTATATCGGTAAGCCCTATATCGGCTAATTATATCCGTGATATAACTCTTGGTTGTGAATCTGGGCCCGAGGCCCAATCCACCCTGATGTCTCAAGGCCCGGGACTCCCGATGGCCTAGTCAAGAAAACCGGACTATACAGTCATGTAATCATTAATGTCTGGGACTCCCAATGACATTTATGAATCACAAACCGTCTTACCCACGCAAAAGCAGACATCCTCACACTGTAAGGCCATGAATGCAATTGAATGGGCTTTGACAGCTGACATAGCCTGGACAAGACATCCAACGCTTGATATTGTTTGAGGTCCGTAGGTTTTTTTTTTTAAAATCATTCCCAAAATAGAAGATTACTATTTCGGGAAACTTTCTATTTATGGAAACCTACTATTTTTGGAAACTTTCTAAAATTGGAAACTTTCTAAAACCGGAAACTTTCTAACTTTAGAAACTTCTTTAAAAATCCAAAACCCGCAAATTCAGAAACTTCTAATTTTGGAAACTTTCTAATTTCGAAATTTCGGAACTTTATAAATTTAAAATCGAATTTCATAATTTTATTTTATAAAATAAGTTTTAAATTTAAATCTGAAGAATGACTCAATTAATGGCCCAATTGTTTTAACTTCTTGGCCCGAGGCCCAAGAATTGGTCCATGTCCAAGACATGACCCAATTGTCCAATTAATTGACATAACCGGTCTGGTTCATTAAAATTGGTCTAACCAAATTTTAATTACTACGATGACCACAATTGTCAACCGGTTATTTACTAAACCGGAATTTCTCAATTTATTTGGTCCAACCAAATCAAATTAGAAATTCCTGGTTTAGGCACTAAATCCAATATTTCTTTCGACATTGGATTTCTTATTCCGGTTTAACCAGATTCAATAAACTTATCAAATCTGTTTATTAAACCGAAACGTTGATTTTAATCAAGTTTTGAACCGAACCAGCTAACCGAACCGAATGAACCGTGAAACCCTAGCTTTCGGATCAAGCAATGATCGTCCAGCCGCAAGCCGTCAACGATCCGAGATCGAGACGATGCGCCGGACAGCCGGGACAGCTCAGGACGGTACGGGACGGGCGGGACGGTGCACGGGACATGCGATCGGACGATCGATCGGAACGAGCGATCGGACGCGTCGCGATGATCGATTGCGATCGATCGAATGATCCGATCCAATCCGACCATCCCGACTGCCCGACCCACGATCCCGTCCGTCCGACCGGCCATTCCCCTCGGCCAACAACCAACCGGCCAAGCCGGTCGATCCAATAACCGGCCGATCGCAAAACCCGAGTCATATAGCTCGGTTTTGCGATCCAATCAATGTGTTTAGAGTTCAATTCTGATTCTTAATCGTTTTATCTTATCAGTAATTGATTCAAAAACAATTCTAAGCAGATTAAACAACCTAAACAATGAATCTAAAACAAGAAACCTAAGAACCAATGGCTCTGATACCACTGTTGGAAGTTTCGGTTGATCCTGATTCAATTCTCATATTGATATCAACCTAAACATGCATTAGATCTAGGTGTTCTTATTTAGAAACATATGATCTCACCTTTTACCTGTTTGTTTGCAGCGGAATTGATGAACAGGTCAATGATCAGGGAGATACACCGAGAGATGGATCCTCCAAAGGCTCACACACGCAATCACAGGAAACTGGTTGCTAGACCAAGCTGAGATGGGGCGCAGAGAGAGGAGGAGAATCGCGGCTGGGAGGCTTAGGGTTAGGGAGAAGAGACATGGCTTTTAGACATTAAAAGCCTTCTCTTTCCCTTTTGGGCTTTTGGGCCCAATCTGATTAAATCACATTTAATCAGACCCATTATTCATTCTCTCTTAGTACGACAAATGCCTAGCACTTTTGTCGTACTTCTGCTATGCCTTTCAACATTATTTCCTGCTAGCTTAAGCGTGTGACCCATATGGGATCATACAATAAAGGCAATAAGTCCAAGACTTATAGATCATGAGCGGACTCTAGCAAGCCATCATGACCCCCAGCATTGTATGACTTATGTCTGATCACTGACATACTCTTACGTTATAGAGACAGTACAGAGATTGCTGGACACAATTCCAACAATTACTGCTCATCGGACCACATACATGAGTATGTTCAATCTCCAATAAGCCTTTGGGCCTTTCTCTAGCTCGGCTAAGATAGGCCCCTTTGTCTTTTGGTCCAGTAAACAGAATTCAAGTCTCATAAGATATCCGATCAAATGAGCCCAACAGTCCATAACTATGGGATTTCTGAATCCGACTTACTTTATGTGACCAAGACTTTTATGCCAAGAAAAATCAGGTTTAATTCATCAGATTTAAACCAATTCGGTATTTATGTTACATTTAGGCACTCTTTGGTTTAAGATATAAAACCCATTCCTTGAATAGGGTGCTACAATTAATATTTCATTAAGATCAAAACAACAAAACCTTGTCTTTTATCAAAATGAAAAACATTCAAATTCTTACAAGAAAATGAAAAACAACTCTGCTTAAAGCAGGTACATTGTAGCAATTACTTAATACAAAACCAAGCCTCAAAGGCATCTGCAAGTGAAAATCCTACGGCTGAGGCAGCATCCATAGCTCCTTCCAGACATGCAGTTCCACTTGCCCTTCCTTCAACGTTCTACTGTTGCTTAGGCTCTGCATATTACAACAAATATCAGTGCCACAACCAGTATCCAATACCTATAAGGTAGAACTTGAAGTAATAACATGAATACCTGAGGAAGTAGTCTCATACATCAACTTCAACTCCTCATCATCTTCCATGAATTTAATGCAATCTCTCTTCCAATGCCCAGTCTCTTTACAGTAGCAGCACTTACCAACGTAAGAGGTATCTGACTTGGGCTCAGAAGACACACGCTTGCCATGATTCAAAATCTGGACAACTTTGTCTTCACCCTTGTCAGCACTAGGTTTAATAAACCCACCCTTCTCCATTATGAGATTATACTGGGTACTCTTCACGTTTGGCTCAACTGTCTTGAGCATATCATGCAGTTCAGTCAGTGTCTTCGTTAAGCCTTTCTTGATATAATTCCTTCTGAACTTATCATAGCTTGATGGCAGTGACCGCAGAATGATCTCAGTTGCCAATTCTTGGCTAACTGGATAATCCAGTTTCCTTAGGTTATCAATATAACCTATCATTTTACTGATATGAGGACTTACTGGATGATCATTTGGTAGCTTGCAGCTAGTGAGAGACTTAACCAACTGGTATCTCTCCACTCTTATCTGCTCCTGAAATTTCAATTTCAGGCTGCTGATCATCTCTATTGGCGACTCCATGTTCTCATATTGCTTCTGCAAGTCTGAGTCCGTGGTAGCCAATATCAGACCACGCACATCTACCGCATCATTATAATGCTTATTCCAAGCATCATATACTGCATGAGAAGCATTGGACCCGATCCTCACGGGGAGAGCTCTCTCAAGGACATAGTCCTTTCTCTCCTGTCTGAGGACTAGCCTCAGGTTCCGCGACCAAGTCAAGAAATTTGATCCGTTCAGCTTGTCCATCTCAAGGACAGACCGGATCGAGAAAGTGTTTTGATTGTTTGTGCTAGTCATAACTGAAAATTAAGGTAAAAGGATTTTAGTTAATATGTTCAATATGATTAATCTCGCATTATACTTAATATGATTAATCTCGCATTATATTCAATAACATCAGTTACCCTCAATAGAATATAATGATTCCAAGATCCACATATAACTAAGATCAAAGTGGGCCACTGGCCGTCACCCAACCTTAGCTTATATCGGTAAGCCCTATCTCGGCTAATTATATCCGTGATATAACTCTTGGTTGTGAATCTTGGGCCCGAGGCCCAATCCACTCTGATGTCTCAAGGCCCGTGACTCCCGATGACCTAGTCAAGAAAACCAGACTATACAGTCATGTAATCATTAATGTCTGGGACTCCCAATGACATTTATGAATCACAAACCGTCTTACCCACGCAAAAGTAGACACCCTCACACTGTAAGGCCATGAGTACAATTGAATGGGCTTCGACAGCTGACATAGCCTGGACAAGACATCCAACGCTTGATATTACTTGAGGTTCGTAGGTTTATTAAAATTTTATCCCAAAATAGAAGATTACTATTTTGGAAACTTTCCTTTTTGGGAAACCTACTAATTTTGGAAACTTTCTAAAATTGGAAACTTCCTAAATTGGAAACTTTCTAATAATGGAAATTTCCTAAAATCCAAAACATGCAAATCTAGAAACTTCTATTTTGAGAAACTTTCTAATTTCAAATTTGGAAACTTATTAATTTAAAAATCGATTTTATAATTTTATAAAATAAATTTTAAATTAATTCTGAAGAAAAGACTCAAATAATTGGCCCAATTGTTTTAACTTCTTGGCCCGAGGCCCAAGAATTGGTTCATGTCCAAGACATAACCCAATTGCCCAATTAAATGACATAACCGGTCTGGTTCATTAAAATTGGTCTTAACCAAAATTAATTACTACGATGACCACAATTGTCAACCGGTTATTTACTAAACCGGATTTTCTCAATTTATTTGGTCCAACCAAATCAAATTAGAAAATCACTGGTTTAGGCACAAAATCCAATTTTTCGACTTTGGATTTCTTATCCCGGTTTAACCAGAACTTAATAAATTTTATTAAGTCTGTTTATTAAACCGTGATGATTAATTTTTAATCAAGTTTTAAACCGAACCGAACCGATTGGTCACGAACCGATCACGGTTGACCTAGCTTCGCGATCGAGACACGATCGTCCAGCCGCAGCTCACGCGATCGGGACGAGCCATGCCGTGCAATCGGGACGAGACGCGATCCGGGATCGGTCCGTCTCGATCACAACCGCGATGCCGACTTTCGATCGGGACGTGACGAGGCGTGCGATCGCGATGATCCACTCGGCCCTCGGTCTCGACTGCGGTGCGGGACGTGATCGGACGAGCTCGGGTCGATCCATGCGATCGATCAATCGATCCATGCGATCGGTTCACCGTGCGTCGCTCGATCCGGACATGATGATCCTTTGGCGATCATCATTCCGACGCATACCGATTCATATAGATCGGATCATGCGATTTCTATTAGTTTAGGTTTTAATTCTTTGTTTCTTAAGTGTTTTTTTCTTATCAGTAGATTGATTCAAAAACACCTCTTTAAACAATCCTAAACATGATTCTAAACAAGAAAAACCACAGAACCAATGGCTCTGATACCACTGTTGGAGCGTTTAGTGTCTCCTGATTCAATTCTCAGATTGATTCATCCTACTAAACATGCATATCTAGGTTCTCTTGATTAGAAACATAATAGATCTCACCTGTTACCTTGTTTATGCAGCGGAATGGAAGGTACGGGTCAGAGATCAGCAGAACCACCAAGAGATGGATCCTCCAAAGGCTCACACACGCACACTCGGGAAATTGGCTGCTAGACCAGCTGAAAGAGGAGGCGCAGAGAGAGAGATGGGAGGCGCAAAAGTGCTGGGAGAATTAGAGAGCTAGGTCTGATTTTATTCATTAAAATCCCCTTCTAGTTCTCATGGGCTTTTGGGCCCAATTCTCAGTTCTGATTAAATCCATTGGATTTAATCAGGCCCTTTAGTCTCACCAAGTACAGTAAATGCCTAGCACTTTTACCGTACTTCTGCTAAACCGTTTCTTCGTATTTTCCCGTTAGCTTAGGCGTGTGACCCATATGGGATCATATAATAAAGGCAATAAGTCCAAGACTTATAGATCATGAGCGGACTCTAGCAAGCCATCATGACCCCCAGTATTATATGACTTATGTCTGATCATTGACATACTCTTACTTTCTAGAGACAGTACAGAGATTACTGGACATAATTCCAACAGGTCCATGTAAGTGCACAACCTCGACTGGGTGAGTATTTTTACGACAATATATTGATGATTGTTGGATTTTAGCTGCATTTTTTCTTTCTGGGAATATTTTTACTTATGTGTAATGTTGGGGGTTTATTAGGTCAAGATGATAGACCCATCGTTTTAATATTGGCACCCACCAGAGAATTAGCAGTCCATATAAGGTCTACTTCATATACTGTATTCGTTAATTTATTCAGATTGAGTATATTGTCATTGATTAAGTAGGGTCTATCAACCAAGTAATCGAGATTGTACAGACGCCAAAGAAATACAACATGTTCTTAATTGTTCTATAATTGGAGAAGAACTATTTTGTAGAAACTTTTGCCTTCTTTTTGTAATATGATTGATGCTTATGCGACTTTGTCTTTTGTTAGGCTCCTTGCACTGCTTAAACAGTTAATGAATGGAAGTAAAATCTTAATATTTGTGGAGACAAAGAGAGGTTGTGATCAAGTGACTAGACAATTGAGAATGGATGGATGGCTAGCTCTTGCCATACACGGTGACAAATACCAAGCGGAAAGAGATCATGTCTTGTCATAATTTAAGAGTTGAAGAACTCCGATAATGACTGCCACATAGAAAGATAAAGGGGGCTTCGAAGAGTTTGTTCGTCACATCCATCTCCCGGGCATGGATATGATTTGTTTATGAGCAGCCTGGGCGACTCACCCGCTTGCATTAATAGTGTTTTAGTCCCGTCACACTACTTATCCTTGCAAGTTAAGGTGGGCAGATTTACTTAGAAAAATGTGTTGCTCTTAGTTTCTTGATCTTTTCAGATCTGCAGTTGTAGGGATAAGGGGGTTATGTTCTTCCTGCATTCTTGAACATATGTGTCTACGCTTAACTGTGTTTTCTTCTTTTGTTTATTTGCAGATGTGAAGGACATAAAGTGTGTGGTTAACTATGATTTCCCAACTTCATTGGAAGATTATGTTTAATTGATCGAACCGAGCGTGCAGGAGCTAAAGGAATGGCCACGTTTCTTATGATTATAAAGTGTACAACGTTAGGAACTTTTATGTTGTCGAAAGTAAGCACATGACAAGTGATTCAAAGAAAGAAAAAATAAACAGATACTTATGTACATGTACACGTTATAACATATTTAACATGATTAAAAATTAAAAGTAAATTTAAAAATAAGATTTGAACCAAAAAAATTGTATATTTAAAAATTAAATTGAAATCTAAATTTTAATTTCTAAACCATAAATTCTAAATCCTAAACTCTAAATCATAATTTGGAAATCCTAAAAAAAACAATCTAAACCGTTATCACTAAACCCCTAAACCATAAACCGTAATTTAAAAACCAAAAAAATTAAAATAAAAACTAATCCTAATCCCTAAACCCTAAGAGTAAACCTTGAAAATTAAAAAATAAATCCTAAAGAGTATAAACCCTAAACCCTAAGTTTAAAATAGGACAATCTAAGATTCGATATTTCTTCAAGTATTTTTGTATTATTTTTAAAAATTAACTAAAACCCTAAATCTTGATTAAAGTAACTTATACTACTAAAAACTATACCCCGCACACACAAAAAAAACTTGTTTAAAGCTTAAAATGAAAAATCAACCCTAAATTTCCAAAACCCTAAACCGTATACCGAAGACCTCAAATAATAACTTATACTATTAAAAACTATACCCCACACACAAAATAACTTGATTAAAGGATAAAATTAAAAATCAACCCTAAATTTCCCAAACCCTAAACCCTATACCGAAGACTTCAAATAATAACTTATACTACTAAAAATTATACCCCACACACAAAACAACTTGGTTAAAGTATAAAATGAAAAATCAACCCTAAATTTCCCAAACCCTAAACCATATACCCAAGACCTCAAATAATACCTTATACTACTAAAAACTATACCCCACACACAAAATAACTTGATTAAAGGATAAAATTAAAAATCAACCCTAAATTTTCCAAACCCTAAACCCTGTACCGAAGATGTCAAATAATAACTTATACTACTGAAAACTATACCCCACACAAAAAATAAATTAATCAACCCTAGATGTTGTGTTTGTCGGTGTGGATAGTTGGAGAAGAATTTGATTCTTACCACATTAGAATCGTTATTTTGGTATCGAAGAACCAAAAAAGCAATTAACATTGTAATTAATGGTAATAATTAGACTTTCATATATGGTCTAGCAGAATATTTCCGTTTTTGAAATAATAATATATTCGTTTTTGAAATAATCATATAAGTTGGATTTTCTTAAATAAATGTTTTTCGAAAATTGCAATAAAATCAATTGAAAATAAATTCGGAACTTATAAATTTATTTTGTAAACATATTATGCTTAAAAATAAATTATTTTTTTATATTAAAACTATATTAAAATATTACAACCTAAATGAATGTTTTTTCCTACATATATTCATACAATATAATATTTTAAATTTTAAAAAGTTATTATTTGCAAGATAAATTATATTTTAAATTTTAAATTAATTTGTAAACCTATTTAAGGAAATAGACTAACAAGAAAAAATCGAATTAATATATGGACTTACCAAAATAATTGGTTATTCATAAAAGGAAAGGTTTTAAAAACAATATTCAATTTAAAAATAAATAAAACCATATCTGAATATATTTCAAAATTTCAAAGATATTAAGTTTATATTTTCTTAATATTACAAATTTATTAACACATCAAATAAACTTGGAACTTACAAATTTATTTTGTAAACATATTATTCTTAAAAACTAAATTATTTTTTATATTAAAACTATATTAAAATATTACAACCTAAAATGAATGTTTTTTTCCCTATATAGATTCATACAATATAATATTTTAAATTTTAAAAAGTCATTATTTGCAAGATAAATTATATTATCAATTTTAAATTAATTTGTAAAACTATTTAAGGAAATAGAATAACGAATTCGCAAGAAAAAAGATTATTAAAAATGCCACGTCATCAATTTTAAAAAAATCTGTACACACTAAAATTAAATCGGCAACACATCAACTAAATCTGTAACATTAGAATACTAGTTTTGTAATTTTCTTAGGCCTTTTGCCTTTGTTACAGAGTTTTTCAAAATCTGCAACACATACAAAAAATCTGTAACACTGAGAATAAAATCTGTGTAAATAATCCGCAAAATCTTGAAAAAATTGCAAAAACTCAATAAAATCTTCAACACTAGCGAAAAAATCTTCGAACTCAATTTTCCAAAAACAAACAAATCCACAAGTATAAAAAAAACTGCAACACATGGAACAAATCTGTTACACTACGTACTACTTTAGTAATTAAAAAAGTACATTTCTTTTGTCGCGGATTTATTTTAAATCCGTAACAAAGAAACAAATCTGCGACACGTGCATTTAAATCTGTAACATCATTTCCGTAATTACACAAACAAATCTACATCCACAAAAATCTGCAACACGTGACTGCAGATTTAATTTTGCGGGGTAGGTGACATTTTCGTAAATATTTGATTTTTTTCGCTGACATGGAAAAAAAAATTAATGGCATTTCTGTAAAAAAAAATTTCCTTCCAAATGATGATAAGGGTACTTTAGGCAATAAAATCTTGAGAAACAAGGCCAAAAGATTAATCCTACTCTAATAATAACTATACTTTTTCATACTAGATAAGTAATTTTCCCATTATTTAATTATGTTATTAAATAATAGTCCCAAAGTAATTTATTACATTTTATAGGTTATCAAGTATGTGACTTGATCATGAAACCCTATAAGTGATAAATGACATAAATTATGTTGGTCCCTGGTCAAGGTTGTTAAAATGGGACATTAACAACCGCGTGAGACTAGTATGTGAGGTGACTGATGACTGTCAAAGTGTACCCTCAAGAGCCCCTTCTCATGGAGACAAAAAGATGCCCAAAGAAGGCTATCTAGCTCGGCGTGTAGTGCTGAGAGGATTTTACGACATCTTCGGAGACCGCTTACCTCTCGCCCTATATAATCTTTATAACACCACCCTAAGCCACTGATAAGGTCATGATCAATCCATGATGCATCAACTTGACATATTAATGTTTGGGTGTCAATAAAGGGGGCACTAGGTTCCTGAGACACTTGTGTCTCTTCACTTTCCTCTTCATTGTCTTCAGTGCGGGATAATCTCCAACTTTCTATCTCAAGAGAAGAAAGCTGGTGGGTGGTCCTTGGGGAAATTTATTTCCCATTGAAGATCTTCACGTTCCTCGCTTTCCAAATAAACCATAAAATCCATGGGTAGATGGAGTTTTGTGGCTCTGAGAGACCTATCTCTCTTGTTCTCCAAAAGAGAAAGTCCATATTACGGTAGATAGAAGAATTGGGGAAATTCCCCGGAATGGACGGGAAGTCCGATAGGGCCCAAACTTGTAAGGTGGGAGGGCATTCAAAAAGAAGGTGTTTTATAGATTCTTCTATGCTACTACATCTAGGACAAGTCCTATCATTGGCCAGATGCCTATAAGTGAGTCTCCCACACGTCGCAACACAACCCGAAAGGGCTTGCCACATAAAGTGTTTGAGTTTCGGGGCTGTTCGGATCTTCCAAACTTGCTTTTTCAGGGCTGTAATACTTCTCTCCAATCAATTAAAGGTCTTGTATTATGTTTGCGAATCAATTCATATCCCGATTTAACCGTATAAACTCCATTTGTCGTATGATTCCAGGCGTACCCATATGGGTTGGCACTTTTGCTAGGTCTTAGACCTAATATGAGAGATAAATCTTCTTGATGAAAGAATTCTTGTAGGAGGGGATAGTTCCATTCTTTAGCCTCTTGACTAATGAAGGAACGGACTGTCATCAGGGGCTGGCGGATGGTAACTTGGGCCGAGGGACGAGCGGGTCGAGCATGCACATCAGGAATCCAAGGATCACTCCACACCAACATGTTTAACCCTGATTATATGGTTCTCCGTAAACCCATCTTCTAAAGTGGTTTCGCCGCCATTATACTACGGCATCCATACGATGGGGAGTAGACTTTACAGACTTCCAAGGGGGCCCGATCGATTGAAATAACGACCCTTAAGGATGCGGGATAGGATTGCTGCTAGGAATTGGAGTAATCTCCATAATTTTTTTTCTAGTATGGCAATATTAACATCGTGCCAATCACCGAAACCCAGTCCGCCTAAATCATGGGGTAAACATAAATTATCCCACGCAATCCAATGAATACCATCATTCTTACGACTTGAGCTCCGCCAATATCTTGAAACCAAACTCCTAAGTTTATCTGTTAGGCCTTGTGGGAGGAGGAAACATGACATGGTATAAGTAGGAACAACTCTAGCTACCGATTTTATCTGGACTTCCTTGCCCCCTTTGACAGCAAACAAGCTAACCAAGTGGAGACATGATAATAAGACGATCATGCACAAAGGAAAAGACTTTCATCTTATAGCCACAAATCTGTTCTGGAAGTCACGGGTACATTCCCATCCCGCCTTATGAAGATATGCCAAGAATGCTCTTAATATCTCGTTTTCTTCCAATATCCACTTTGTTTCCAAACATAATGGAGGATTTTGTCGATTAAAGAGTTTTCCTGATGCTTTGCCATTAGTATCAATAATATTTAGAATCTCTGTACATTGTATGATCTCTGCTTTGCAAATTATGAGGCTATCGTTTGTAAACAGAAGATGTGAGACTCGCGGGCTAGCCCTTGCAATGTGAAGGCCCGTGATTTGTTGTTCCTCTTCTGCTCCCTTAAGGAGGAAAATTAGTGCCTCCGTGCATAAGATAAACAAGAATGGGGAAAGGGGGTCTCCTTGTCTAATGCCTCTCGAGGAGATAATCTTGCCTTTTGGCTCGCCGTTAATCAGGACCTGGTAGGAGACCGATGTCACACATGACATCACAAAGAGGACCCACCGAGGGTCAAATCCCATCTTAAGCATCAACGCCTCAAAGAATTTCCATTCGACTCTATCGTAGGCTTTACTCATGTCAGTCTTTATTGCCATGAAATTTTTCTACAAATTTTATTTGTACAGAGGTCATGAAAGTTATCCTGAGCGAGAAGAATGTTATCTGTAATCAATCTCTTCGCCATAAAGGCCGATTAAGTTTTTGAAATGAGAGGTGGAAGAGCACTCTTTGATCACTTACACAGAAACTTAGAAATGATGTTGTAACTGACATTACAAAGACTAATAGGTCTAAATTCCGATATTTATTGGCCTTTCCTTTGTTGGGAATGTCCTGAAATCTACCGTACTATCTCTAGAAAGTATGATAAGTGTCGAGATCAGACATAAGTCATAAATACTGGGTGATCATGATGACTTGCTAGAGTCCGCTCTTGATCTATAAGTTTAGGACTTATTACCAGTATTGTATGATCCCAAAGGGTCACACACCATAGCTAACGGGAAAGTTAAAATGGAATTAATACGGTAAGATGCAAGGCATTTACTGTATTTGTACAGAGAATTGGGCCAGACAAAATACAGTCTTTTTGTCTGATTTGGGCCTTGGGCCCAAAATCCCAATAGGCCATTAGGTTAATTCCTTGAGCCCATATAAGGAAGAGGGAGGCGCCACTTAGCCCAAGGCTCTGCGATTTTTGCCTCAGCCGTCCTCTCTCACTCTCTGTTGATTCCAACTTGGTCTAGCAGCCTGATCCAGTAGCTTGTAAGCGTGTGGATACCTAGGAGGAGCCGGTTATCATCAGCTCTCTGTGATCTCTTCATTCCTTTGATCAATCCGCTGCAATCATAAGGTAATGATTCTGATCTGTTTATGATTCAACTGCAAATCACCTAGATCCTAGTTGATTATGTGCTAGGTTGTAATCTGATGAATTAAACCATGAACACTCATAATCCTTCAGTGGTATCAGAGCCTAGGTCGTTAGGTTTTTGCTTTTTGGATCATACTAGGTTGTTTATTAGTCTGATGAATCGATTTTAATGAGTAAAATTGATTGAAACTTGGAAAACCTAGAAATGAGAAAACTTGTTAATTAAAGTCGATTTCGTTTCATCGTTTTGTTCGTTAACAAATCAATCGCTGTTGACCCTGTTGTATAATTATAAATCGCTTGTTGACTTTGTTTGACAATCATTAGAAACGATTAGTTTGAATTGTAAAGGTCAAAATCGTTTTGTCTTTTAGTGATTGTCTTGATCGTAATGTGAATGTCATGAAGCGAATTGGACAAAGTCAAAATCACTTATTGAATTAATTGAATCGATTGTTGAATTGGAATAAGGACAAAATCGTTTTTGTCTTCAAGTGATGTCATGATCAATTATTGAATTGGTTAGCGATTGATGATCTCACGATCGCATGTTGACTTTAGATGAATTAATTATCAATCGATTTGTATAAGGTCTTGGTTAGCGATCAATCATGTTTTTGTCTTTAAGCTAAAGACAAAAACAATTCAAAGCCTTGATAATTGTGGTTCGTTTTTCCCAAACCCGCGACAATGAACCGATCAAACCGATTGTGGTTCATTGTCTGCTTTAGCCAAAACCGCAAGTTAGGTCAAAATTGGCTAAAACACAAGGTGTTTCTTCCTGATTTTGGACTTAACCGAACCGATCCAATTTAATTGGTGGTTCAAGCGGTTAACCCAAATCGCGGTTTGCTGGAAATTATTTAATACAATTGGTATTATTTAATTTCTGGTTAGACCGGATTTAAATTCAAAATTGAATTTTAACCTAAACCGAAGGCTGGTCTAAGTTTGATTTGGTTGGACCAAATAATTTAGAGCTGGTCTGGTTTAGTAAATAACCAGTTGGATGTAGTAGTTAATTTGGTCTTGGACCAGAATTAATGAACCGACTCGGTTATGTCAAATTATTGGGCCAAGAATTGGGCCTATAATTTGTGACCCATCCAAAAAACTTTAATAAAACATTAAATTAGAAAGCTTCTAATATTAGAAGTTTCTAATTTTGGCATGTTAGGAAATTTTTGGAAATAGTAAGTTTCCGATTTAGAAAGTTTCTAAAAATAGTAGGTTTCTCTAAATAGAAAGTTTCCATATTTAGTAAGTTACCTGAAATGGAAAGTTTCCCAAAATAGTAATCTTCTATTTTTGGGAGGAAATCTATTGAAACCTAAAATCCTTAAAAACAATATCAAGCTTGGATGTCTTGCCCAATCTTGTCAGCTACTTAACGCTTATTCAATTACATATATGGCTTACAGTGTGAGGTGTCTGTTGTTGCGTAAGTAAAGTAGTATATAGTCACTAATTTCATTGGGAGTCCCAGACTTTAGTGATTATTTGGCTGTAAGAGATTGGTTTCCTTGACTGGGCCATCGGGAGTCCCGGGCCTTGAGACATCTGGTGTATTGGGCCTTGGGCCCAATTCACAACCGAGAGTTATTGGATATAACTAGCTGTGTGTATGCTTACCAAGTAAAACTACTTCTGGGTGACGGCCAGTGGTCCACTTTGGATTTAGCTGAACATGGGTCTCGGAATCATTGCATTCTTATGAGGTTAAACAAAGAAATTTTGAATGCAATGCGAGTTTTCTTATAAGTTATTAAGATTACTCTTTTTGAACTGAATAACTAAAACTCTATTTATCTCTAAATTTCAGTTATGACTAGCACAAACAATCAAAACACTTTCTCGATCCGGTCTGTCCTTGAGATGGACAAACTGAACGAATCAAATTTCTTGACTTGGTCGCGGAACCTGAGGCTAGTCCTCAGGCAGGAGAGAAAGGACTATGTCCTTGAGAGAGCTCTCCCCGAGAGGATCGGGTCCAATGCCTCCCATGCAGTATATGATGCTTGGAATAAGCATTATAATGATGCGGTAGATGTGCGTGGTCTGATATTGGCTACCATGGACTCAGATTTGCTGAAGCAATATGAGAACATGGAGTCGCCAATAGAGATGATCAGCAGCCTGAAATTGAAATTTCAGGAGCAGGTAAGAGTGGAGAGATACCAGTTGGTTAAGTCTCTCACTAGCTGCAAGCTACCAAATGATCATCCAGTGAGTCCTCATGTCAGTAAAATGATGGGTTACATTGATAACCTGAGGAAACTGGATTATCCAGTTAGCCAAGAATTGGCAACTGAGATCATTCTGCAGTCACTGCCGTCAAGCTATGATAAGTTCAAAAGGAACTATATCAAGAAAGGCTTAACGAAGACGCTGACTGAACTGCATGATATGCTCAAGACAGTTGAGCCAAACGTGAAGAGTACCCTGTATAATCTCATAATGGAGAAGGGTAGGTTTACTAAACCTAGTGCTGACAAGGGTGAAGACAAAGTTGTCCAGATTATGAATCATGGCAAGCCTGTGTCTTCTGAGCCCGAGTCAGATACATCTTACGTTGGTAAGTGCTGCTACTGTAAAGAAACTGGGCATTGGAAGAGAGATTGCATTAAATTCATGGAAGATTATGAGGAGTTGAAGTTGATGTATGAGACTACTTCCTCAGGTATTCATGTTATTACTTCAAGTTCTACCTTATAGGTATTGGATACTGGTTGTGGCACTGATATTTGTTATAATATGCAGAGCCTAAGCAACAGTAGAACGTTGAAGGAAGGACAAGTGGAACTGCATGTCTGGAAGGAGCTATGGATGCTGCCTCAGCCGTAGGGTTTTCACTTGTAGATGCCTTTGAGGCTTGGTTTTGTATTAAGTAATTGCTACAATGTACCTGCTTTAAGCAGAGTTGTCTTTCATTTTCTTGTAAGGATTTAAATGTTTTTCATTTTGATAAAAGACAAGTTTTGTTCTTTTGATCTCAATGAAATATTGATTGTAGCACCCTATTCAAGGAATGGGTTTTATATCTTAAACCAAAGAGTGCCTAAATGTAACATAAATACCGAATTGGTTTAAATCTGATGAATTAAACCTGATTTTTCTTGGCGTAAATGTTTTGGTCACATAGAGTAAGTCGGATTCAGAAACCCCATAGTTATGGACTTTTGGGCTCATTTGATCGGATATCCTATGAGACTTGAATTCTGCTTACTGGACCAAAAGACAAAGGGCCCATCTTAGCCGAGCTAGAGAAAAGCCCAAAGACTTATTGGACCTTGAACATACTCATGTATGTGGCCCGATGAGCAGTAATGCCAGAGAAAATTTCCTGTACTTCATTATCTTTACTGATTACTTCAGTGAGTATGACTGTGTTCATTTGATGAGACACGAGTCAGAATTCTTTGAAATGGTCGAAAGAGTTCCAGAATGAGGTATAGAATCTAAGTGACATAAGTATTGAGACTCTGGATTAGATCACGAGTGAGAATACTTAAGTCATTGATGGTGTGATCATCTGAATGAGTGTGAAGTCGTTTCACAGCTCATTTCTCCTGAAAACCTAGAGGTGTTTCTGTGAGAAAGAATCAGATCTTATTAGAAATGATTAAAGATGAGTCACACGAATCTTCCATGATATTCTTTAAGAATAACGCTCTAGAAATATCTAAGTTTACGCTGAAATAGTTCCACCAATATCAGTTGAAAGACACCACATAAATGTGGACTGGAAATGATCCAAATTCGTCTTTACTGAGTATTTGTACTTGAGCTACTTCGCTGGTTGTCCTAGGGAAACCAAGGCTTGTTACTTTTTACGTCCATTCCGAAAACGAAGTTAGGTTGTTCGGAATTCTGTTTTCTAAAAGGAAAGTTACTTTCCAAGAAGAACAGTGGGATTAAAAGTATAACTCGAAGAAATTCGAGAAATACAGGAGGTTGCTCAACCTGTTGAGGGAGAGCAGCGGATGGATTTACAGATTTCTGTAGAATCTACACCTGTAGAGCCTGAAGTTCGCAGATCTGAATGAATCCGTCACTAATCCGAGAGTGATTTCTCGTGATTAATTGCCATGATCTGATGATCATTGAAAGTGACGAACCTGCGAAATTCACAGAAGCGAAAGTGAGCCCGGACTCCGAAAAATTATACTGTATGTAAGTTAGCTTCATCGATCCATTCATGGATAGAAGCAAGCATATCGGAGTTGGAATCTTCGTTCTGTTGAAGTAGTCAAGGTTTTGACTTGAACAGGAACGAAGTGGAACTGTGCGTTTACTAATAGATAAGTGGGAGCGATGTTGCATTTCTCATAGTGTATGTCGATGACATACTGATTCTCGGAAATAACGTTCCAATGCTGCAGTCGGTAAAGGACTGGCTTGGGAGTTGTTTTTATGATTGACATGGGTAAAGCCACGTATGTTCTTGGATTTTGGATCTAAAGATAGAGATCCAAAAGAGCTGATAGGAGAAAGTCAGGATTCTTATATTGACAAAGTCCTACACGTTTTCAGCATTCCAAGAAGGGTTTTATGCCAATGTCACATGGCATTACGTTAAGCAAGAAACAGTGTCCTACGATAACTGCTGAGCTTGAATGCATGGATGAGATTCCATATGCGTCGGCAATTGGATCTATCATGTATGCCATGACACGTACTTGTTTTGATATTGCTTTAATGTTAAGCAAGACAAGTAAAGACCAATCAAATCCACCAAAGAATCACTGGATAGACGTAATGAATATCCTCAAGTATTTGGAAAAATACTTAGGATAAGTTCTTGATTTACGGAGAAAGTGAGGTGCTACAAGTCGGTAGAGTCTGAAAGGCAAGTTTCCAACAGACAAAGATGATTTCCGGTCAACGTCCGGTTATATCTTGTGTCTGTCTGGCGGTGCAAGGCACTGTTACTGACTCCATGACTTAAGCTGAACATTTCGCAGCTTGGGTAGCGGCGAAAGAGGTTGTTTGGAAAGAAGAGTTCATCACTGAACTTGATGTGATTCCCAGCATAGATGAGACTAGCTGCACATCAGAGGTCCAAACACCTTGAGGGTAGGTATAACCTATTCCGTGAGATAAATGACAGAGGTGTTAAGTAGATCAGCAAGTTTCAACGAATGAGAACGTTGCTAATCTATTAACGAAGCCACTCCTTAGGCCTAAGCACGAGTCGTGGACTGTAGCTGTAGGATAAGTGAAATTAAGATGTAGTCTTAATTTCAGTGGGAGTTTGTAAAGGGCTTTATTTAGTTGTTTTGAAAGGTTCATGTAAACATAATATTTTATGTTTATGAAATCTATGATTTCTGGATTATTTTAACTGTGATATAAATAATCGTTCCAAAATGATTCATGTCATTATATATGGGCCATCGAAGTACATGAGTAGACTTGATCCTGAAACCCCATATTTAACGAAATGACATAAATCATAGTGTCCATAGTCGAAGGTTGTTGAAATTGGAACACCAACAACCACTTGAGACTAGATTGTGTTGAGACTTATGAACAAGTTTCGAGGGGTCATAGATGCGCGGCATCAAAGTCGACACATAGGTATATGTAGGGGAGCATATGACCGGACATGGCCCGCTGATGAGAACTCTACAAAATATTAATATCTGTGTCATAAGAGGTTCTCATATACGACTATAGAGTATAGTCCTTAGACCTGAGTTCGCATGCATGTGGCTGCACATGGATTGATGCACTTTGATCATTGTCTAACGCTGTTTCGTAACTGGGAGCTATAAGGACCTTGGTTGGGTGTATTATGAAATGTGTAGTTCATAGTGATGGAACAAGATGGGATTTGTCCCTGCCGTTTAACGGAGGTAATATCTCTAGGCCAATCGGAGACTTGATAGCTGGTAAGAGAGTGGCCACTCCCAAACGGACTTGCCCAAGTCGTTTGCATTGTCAGTATCAAATCTGGTCCGATGAACATGGTCTGGCTATATAAGAATGACACGCATCTTGCCTTATGCCAGATCGAGATATTGAGACAAAAGGATTAGGGAATGTAGGATTCCAGTACAAGTGGGAGATTGTTGGGAATGTCCTGAAATCTACCGTACTATCTCTAGAAAGTATGATAAGTGTCGAGATCAGACATAAGTCATAAATACTGGGTGATCATGATGACTTGCTAGAGTCCGCTCTTGATCTATAAGTTTAGGACTTATTACCAGTATTGTATGATCCCAAAGGGTCACACACCATAGCTAACGGGAAAGTTAAAATGGAATTAATACGGTAAGATGCAAGGCATTTACTGTATTTGTACAGAGAATTGGGCCAGACAAAATACAGTCTTTTTGTCTGATTTGGGTCTTGGGCCCAAAATCCCAATAGGCCATTAGGTTAATTCCTTGGGCCCATATAAGGAAGAGGGAGGCGCCACTTAGCCCAAGGCTCTGCGATTTTTGCCTCAGCCGTCCTCTCTCACTCTCTGTTGATTCCAACTTGGTCTAGCAGCCTGATCCAGTAGCTTGTAAGCGTGTGGATACCTAGGAGGAGCCGGTTATCATCAGCTCTCTGTGATCTCTTCATTCCTTTGATCAATCCGCTGCAATCATAAGGTAATGATTCTGATCTGTTTATGATTCAACTGCAAATCACCTAGATCCTAGTTGATTATGTGCTAGGTTGTAATCTGATGAATTAAACCATGAACACTCATAATCCTTCATCCTTCTAAGGTATAAGACATATATTCGTTTGGTTCAGTCTTGGGTCGAACTGTGCCAATGCAAAAAAATCTTCACCAATTTTAAATATCTTTGTTAAGGTGTTGCCAAAAACGTTGGTAGAACCTACTCATCATACCGTCTGGACTCGGAGCCTTATCATGGTTTATGTCAAAAAGCGTCTTTTTGATTTCAGACTCCGTCGGGGTTCTCACTAAGGATCTATTAGTAGCTTCAGATATCTTAACGGTAATACATCAAAGGGAGTTTTCAAGTTTCATGGGGGAAGAATAAGAGAAAAGGTTTTGGAAATAGTGAGTAGAGACTCTTTCTATTCCAAAAGCACTTTCTACTAAGTTCCCATTATGATCTTTCAAGATAACAATGCGATTTTTGGCCCTTCTGTGTTTTGTTAAGCCATGATGGAACTTATTGTTTCTCTATCCCCCCTTATGGCAGAGGTTCCTTCTTTTCTGTTTCCAAAAAAGATCTTCTTCTCTAAAAGCCGCAATCAATTGTCTCCTTAACTCCTCCAATTTTTTTAATGAGGTATTATCATCATCTTGTGCTAAATCAATCTTGGATTTTAACACTTCGATCAACTTTGCAGTATTTGTAAACTTTGATTTCTTCCAAACAACGATTTTCCTACGGCGTGATCCTATCTTCTGATGAAAGTCCCTTAATGGAACTTCATCAAAAGGGCCTCATCCCGTGATAATTGTTTCCTTAAAACCAGGTTTTGCGATCCATCTCTTGTCAAATCTAAAACTCTTTTTTGGTCTGCCGAGTCTAGATTGGATCCGAGCAAGAACCGGTGTGTGATCAGAGCCCTAAAGCTTTAGATATTTTGTTGTTGTATGAGCCAAGAGCGATAACCATTCGCTATTGGCAACCACTTTTTGCAATCTTCACTTAACTTTTCCGCATTTCCTTTTTTCACACCCACGAGAATGAATTTCCTTTAAATAGTAGTTCTATCATTCTGAAATTATCCAATAATGTCTGGAATGGTATGAATGAACTTTCTTCCCTCGTGCGTCCTCCTCGCTTCTCATGGTTGCCTAGGATCTCATTAAAGTCACCAATCATGAACCAATCATGTTTATGGTTAAGGTTAATCCTAGTAAGTCTTTCACACACACGCTCTCGGAATCTGATAGCCAGGTCTCCATATACGAACGATATAAATATTTTATGGCCGTCAAAAGAGGTCTTAATATCAATAATATGAACATCTGCAAAAAAAATGGAGACCACTGAATCATCCATGTAAAAAAGAGCTAGACCGCCGCTTCGACTTCTCGGCTCCACGGTATATACTTGGTCATAACCAAAGGTAACTTGCATGTATTGAAGTAAAGTCCGATTGTTTTTAGTCTCCGATAAAAACAAAAATTTAGGTGTGAAACATTTACAAAGTTCTTCAAGGTGTTCCTTTGTCAAGTCGGCTCCTGCCTCTTGACAATTCCAAGCAATTATATTCATTTTGCAACAACAAAATTCTTCAAATATAAGTATGTTGAAAAATTATAAACATCTCTTCTATTGCAGAGGCAATGTGGAATACAAAGGGCTGGTTACACAGAACCAAAACCTTAATGCTTGGAAAAAATAAGATCTTAGCTAAGAGCTATATGAAATTTAATCCTCGTATCGGATCTACTGTCGGCACCAAAAAAAACAAAGCTTGCTGGTTGATTTTGTTTAAAACTTGTTCCCCATCATCCTTGTAGGATTTACTTCTCGTAAGCTAGTTTAAATGAGCCTATTATGATAAACCATGGGTGTAACACCCCTTTCCCGTTATCTGTTGACTGACGAACTGACCGGTTAACAATCAAACAAGAACATGACTGATCGAACTCGAGGAGGTCAAACGAGAAAAGTTTGTCACAATACAAAGCCAAAGACAGTCCGGTTTGAGACAAAGGCTCGCACCAATCTGTCCTTGACCTCGTTTACCTCGTTTCCACAATACAAACCAGTCCACGAGTTGTGTCGGTTCGGACTAAACCAAATATCAAGGAAGCGATTTTATTTCTAATTAATCTATGTCTTTTACAAACAATTTGCGTATTTAAATCTAATTACAACCAATCAAAGATAAACAGACGCCATTAAAACCCGAACCGAATTAAACCACAAAAAACATCGAATCAAACCTTCGGCCCGTAAGCAATCCCGAAACTACACCGAGGACCTCCCACGTCCGTCGCTGCTAAACCTTAAAACAACAAAAGAGTCTAATGAGTGATCTAGAATCACCCAGCAAGTCGGTTCCCCACTAAAGGTTTATAGTCTAACCTACGAATACTAAAACCGCCCCAAAACCACAAAATAAACAATCAAAAGGAAAGAAATAACCTATCGCGTGCCACCGTGACGTGATAAGCCCACAACACACAAGCATTATTTAACAAAGATAAAGACTACGAAAATTGAAGTCACTGCGGCACATGCACTAGATTAGACTCAATCTATCTATCGCGAAAACCAACTCTAACATCACTGGACCCACTATGCGAACTCGGTAAGTTCCACGGGAACAATTAGCTACGGCCATGGTAACTAAAACCACCCACGACTCCTATACGTAAACACGAAGTCTTACGACCTAGGAATCTGTTCTCAATCCATCGATACACAACGACTCGGGCTACCCCTAGATAGCCTAAGCTTCCATGCAGTCCGGCCCTAGGACATGACCCTGTATTCTCCGGTCCACACACCTACCGGCGTCACTCCGTAGGTTAACGCCATAACCAGATTCACAACGTGAACCGGTCAGGAAACTATCTGAGGATCCAATCGGGTCGTAAGTACCAGAACGCTTTCAATCGACTTACAAGATCTAACGTCCCCTAGAACCCTAGTAAAGAAAGTAAGCACGCATACTCACAAGGACTCTGCACATCAAGCAAGACCGACAAGGTCGAAGGGTAAAATAAACACAATCCGAACTATCCTGCAAGTCCTATTCCACCACCACCACCAACCTTATCCGGTTCTATACCGGATTAGGTAACTACCGAACTTACCCGGCCCCGTGACCGAGGAAAGTATCACACAACAATGTCTATCCGGCCCAACACCGGAATAAACTAAACACGCAATCCTGCACATAAAACAACATCAATCCAACACACAAAAATGATTAACAACAATCTTTTAAGTGCAATTAACTCCCAATAATTTAGTCCGCTACCTTGGGATTAGCGGATTGCTAACCCCGTAGACGGTTCAACTAATTAAACTTTCAATTTATCTTTCTTAATATCTTTTAATAATCTCTTCGATATGTCGGTTTAGGATTAGTAAACTTACTAATCCCCGACATCACATTATTATTAACTTTAGTTCAATTAACCCCTTAACCCGCCTAATATTACTAACCCACCCCGTTATTATATGCTAAGGTTTGTGTATTTTAAGTCCGTATTTTAATCACGTCTTAATTCCCGTATATAGATTCATTTAATATCCTTCTTACTATAGTATATATGCATATACGTCCTAAACATGCCAGTCTATATGAATGCAACAATCAATGTTCAATTAAGGAACTAACATGCATTAACGACTAGTTACCTAACATGCAATTATAACCCTAATCAATTCATTCATTAAACCGATCTCAATCAATTAACATCCAATTACGGGCATGCAACTTGAGACTACGGTTTAAGGGTTTCCCGGTCTACATGACATAAACTACAATGTAATAACCGACTCACAAAGTATAATAGATGCGATGATGACGGATGTGACGGATGTGAACTCCCGAGACCGAGCAACTGAAATCCCGAACCTTTCCCGAACCCCACGAACTGAATCATGAACAACTCCGAGCTAACCGCACAAGGACCGGCCGTTGACTACGCGCTGACCGGCGTTGACCACGACGTTGACCGGCCTTTGACCACGGCATTGACCGGATGTTGACCATTGACCGTTGACCGTTGACTTCCTCAAACTGGTTGCCCAAGCTTGAACCAGACCAAACCGCTGCTGAGCCAATCCCAAAGAAAACCAATTGAAGAGAACTGAATTGAACCGGCCGTTGACCAACTAAACCGGCTGACAAATTTTTAACCGGTTTAACCCGCGTTGACCAAGCTGAACCAAGGCTTAAACCGGACCAAATGAACACTAACCCTTCTTGAACCAAACCACAATTGGCTGAGCAAGCGATGGCGGATGAAGCTTTTCCGGTGACGTCTACGGCCTTTACCGCTGTGGAGAGGCGTTGACCGGCGAGAGAGGAAGCTTTACGGCGACTGACTGGTAAGGGAGATGAACTCCGGTGAAGAGGAGAGGCTGAAGAAGCATCATGAGGAAGAAGAGCTCACGACAAGCTCTTTCCTCCGGCGTTGACCAGCAAGACTCCGCGTTGACAGGCGGAAAGGAGGCTCTCCAGTGGTTTATCCGGCGAGAGGAGCTGATCTCCAGTGAGAGGAGAGAGCAGGGAAGAGGAGAGAGCAACCACCAGGGAAAAAACCGGCTGAAGAAGAAGAAGAAGCGGCGGAGATCGCCGGCAGCGACTTCTCCGATGGCGGCTCCGGCGAACCCGGCGGCGACCAAGGAAGTGATCGGCGGCACTTCAAGAGGAGGGAGAGATGAGTCTACTGGTGCAAGTGGTTTGTGAACATCTTGAGTGTTCTTGAAGATGGATGAGTTGGTTGGTTTTTGTGGAATTTGGAGAGAGAAGAGAGGGAGATAAAGAGTGTGAGTGAGGAGAGAGATCAGAGAGTTTTTGGTGAGATTTTTTTGGTGATTTGAGTGAGTGAATGTGAGAAAAATGATTAGACTCCAAAGACATGCATTTGCATGCAATGAACTAAATGAGTTCATTAAATCCCATCCATGACAGGTGGCGCTATCTAAGTGAAATACCAAGAACTTGGCACTCCAGGGTCTAATATACTCCCCGTTCATTGGACTCAGCAACCCTTAACCGATCCAAAACTCCGATACATTCATGCTCGGTCTGAATGGCTTATTCCGAGTTTAATTTATTAAAAACCCGTAGCTTCTGCCATAAATCCTCCAAGCCTCTTTTTATAATTCTAGATTATTTTAGAAGCATTTATCAATTTGATTCACTCCTTTTGAAGATCCGTAGCTCCCGCAATGAATTTTAAAAGTTTTGTCGGTTCTATCGATTTCCTTTCCTGATAGTCCGAAAAACCCATTTACAGTCCATTCCATATAATTCTTGTCTTTTAAATGTTTTCTTTACTTAAAAGAGAGAAACATTTGGCTATCTCGGCTTCCGGCTCGCTTACTAAAATGCCCCTTATCTTCTGAAAATTATGAAACTGCCCGATTGACTTTTCTGCTGCCCGTTGACCCAATTAATGAAACATGCCATACTTACAGGAATTCGGTCACTGAATTTTCCGTTACTGTCAAACTTTGAATCGGTACCGAGCCCTGCAAGTTGCCACTCTGAACTTATTGCCTTCGCTTCGATACTCGAACTCTGAACTAAACTAAACCATACTCCCGATGCTTAATGACTCCGAAATACTGTCTTGCGCAAAGCTTCACCACACTGATATTCACTCTGATAGCCCTTCCACTGATCTTGACTTAGCGGCTCCACCCTGAGTCTTGTTTCCATCTGCGCCAACTGATACTGCTCGGATTCATGCTTCTGGCTTCCCTACTTTGCTTTGACCTTCTCAATAATACAACACTGGCTTGCCTTACTCGCACACGCCTCAAACTGTTCCAATACTGATACTTATGTCTTCCAAATCTATTTACTAACTCATCATGCTTGTCTGCTTGCTTGAATCCGACTGTCGCTGATATCCACCCTGACTTGTACACGGCTCGGGTCAACTACTCCACGGCTTTTCTTTAACTTTGACTTGTCTTTCGGGTTCGGGTTCGGTCTCGTGTTCACGTCACATCGTCTATCACGTCCTACATCATAACTTAACAACACAACACTGGAGTGGTTAAATTCTTTCTAACTTACTCTCGATATCACTTCCTCATAGAGATATGGTTACTTAGTCATGTACCCGACGATCACACATGGCTAAATAACAATAATCTATAATTTCGCTTCCTCGTGAATAAGTTTCCTATTAAAGAAGCTTATCTATTCCGGGCCTAGTTATATCTAGCAGGTTTTATAACTATTACTCATACTACGAATCTATCCGATAACGTAGTTTTTCGTCTACAACACTTTATGGGTATAACTGTTGGATTTAGAGAATAAAGATTAAGTAGAATTATGGTTCTTGAGAGAAGTTTAGGAGTGTAGGCGCAAGACTTGAGAGAGAATGAGTCTCAAAACCCTTAGTCATTCATTTAGGTGTTACATTCTTTATATAGAAGAGACAATACACCAAATGCTTAACCTAATTAAGTAAAAGACAAATGCAGCATGGGACAAAAGGACACAGCATGCTCTGAACCGTGGCGGGAGAGAGAGAGACAGAATGTGGACCACTTGTGGTCCACACCAGAAGCGCCTCATTCTTAAAGCTCCAACGGTCTGATGCTTTACCTTGTCCCAAGTTTTGCACATTGCTTGAATAAACACCTTCTGATCATAACAAGATGTCCCCAACTTTGCACTTCATCAATGTGCAAGACTTGTGCACTTTTAGATAATGCACAGCCTTAACACATTGATCTCATCATGATCAATACTCCCCCTCAAGTTCAGACTTTGGAATCACCATAAAGACTGAACTTGGAATGATAATGGCCACACCTCATTAAAAAAACCTTGATGTGGAAAACCAATTGGGACAAACCACATCAAGGGAAAAAGAGTATGCTGCACATGAATCAGGAGAGTTCTAATCATGAATGGCTACAAGCCCTAGTTTGCTGAAGACATGATTGCAAAGCTTAAGATTTGCAGCCTTAGTGAAGTTTTCTGATAGCTGATCTTCACTCTTTGTATAGCAAGGTAGGATGGTTCCATTTTCAATCTTCTCCCTGACCTTGTGACAATCAATCTCTATATGCTCAATCTTTCCAAGAAAAACCTGGTGACTAGATGGTAGCAAGTCAATGGAACAAGTAAACTGACTAGGATGAGCTACTGCTTGGTTGTTGTAGTAGACTCTTGTCTTGATCCATTCTAATGGATCTTTCTTTTCCCTTGTGCTTCTCCTGAGTTGTTGAACCGGTTGATCAGCCACTTCCACAATACCTTCTTCCTCTTGATAGACCATCTCATCCTCATTCATGTCCAAGTTGATTTGGTTCTGATCTTGAGGTAGAGTATCTTCTTGAGCTTGAGCCGGTTCATGTGTGTGTGTTTCTGGTTCAGCATCTTCTTGTGGAGCTTCTTGGGTGGTTGTATCAGGCTCCTTTTGCCTTGGAGAATCATTACCCAAATGATCCAATAAATACTTCAAGCTTGTGGCAAGATCAGAAGGTGATCTTGAGAGATTCTTTAAACCTTCCCAATCTCTTTTCTCATAGTATCCCTGCCCCTCAATGAACTTAACATCCCTTGACACATAGGTGCGGTTGTTGCTTGGATCAAAACACTTGTAGCCCTTCTGAGTTATGGAGTATCCAAGGAACATACACTTTGTTCTCTTAGCTTCTAGCTTATTCCTTTGATCCCCTGAGATATGTACAAAACAAACACAACCAAACACACGTAAGTGTTCAATAAAGGGTTTAGTTTTGTTCAATACCTCATATGGTGGAATGTCTTGAAGAACTTTAGTTGGAATCCTATTGATGAGATAGCATGCTGCCAAGACTGTGTCTCCCCAAAACCTCTTAGGTACATTGGTATGGAACATCATTGACCTAGCAACTTCCATTAGATGCCGGTTCTTTCTCTCAGCCACACCATTTTGTTGAGGAGTATGTGGACAGCTTGTTTGATGTAGGATCCCATGTTTGTTTAAGTGAGCTTTGAATCTTTGGCTTGTATACTCTCCTCCATTATCTGATCTAAACACTTTAATCTTGGCATTAAATTGATTAGTAGCATAGTTTTAAAAGTTCAAAAACGCCTCATACACCCTATCTTTAGATGGAAGCAATGTTAACCAAGTGTATTTTGATTTTTCATCTATGAAAGTCACAAAGTACTTGTTCCTATCTCTAGAATGACAAGGTGAGGTCCATACATCAGAATGCACAAGATCAAAGCAATGTTCATAGATAGTAGTTGATTTAGGAAAGATAGTTCTACAATGTTTGCCAAGAATACAAGCTTCACAAGTTGAATGATCAAAGCTAACATTAGGCAACATTAAGCTAAAATCACGAGAATGAGGATGTCCTAGTCTAGCATGCCATAGGACATTTTGATTAGAAGAAAAACAAGATTTAAAAGCTAAGGTATCCAGATTGCTTGGAGAAGTGTCTTCAAGGAGGTAAAGCTCATCTTGTGTACCACCTCTTCCAATAACCTTTCCATTCTTAATATCCTGAAGGCAAACTTTATTAGGACCAAAGATAATATTGCAATTCAAGTCATTAGTGATCCTTTTTACTGACAACAAGTTAGACTTAAACTTAGGAACATAGAATGCATTACTTTCCTTGTTAAACAATCTTAACTTTCCTGTACCTATGATAGGAATACCTTGACCATCAGCAATAGTTACTCTTCCTAGGGCATGTTTGATATCTTTTAACAACTTAGCATTACTAATCATATGGTGAGATGCTTCTGAATCTACTACCAAGTTTTGATCAGTTTTGCAAGTAATTTATGAGACAATAAAGTGATACCAGAGAGTTTGGAGGCATAAGCCTTGATGAGATCCTCCAAATCACTCCTCCTCACATAATCAGTGTTGGTGATGAGTGCAAGCTCTCCTTCTTCAGTAGAAGTAGTTGCTTTCTCATTCACAGCCTCTGGAGAGATGTTTGCCCTTGAGTCCTTGAACTTGGCTGGTTTGAGATGGGGATGAAGGATCCAACATTTATCCTTGGAGTGACCTTTATTCTTACAATGATCACAAGATGCAGCCTTCCTTTCCTCTTGTTTGAATACACTTTTGTTGGAAGTGAGCAACTCCCTTTTTCCTCCAAACAAACCAATGTTTCCTTGCTCCTTTTGGATCCTAGAACACACCTCTTCACAGTCAGGAAGTGTAGTCTCCCTTAGGATGAACTTTATGACATCATTTTAAACCGGATTCAAGTTGAGTAGAAGGCCAAAGATCTTGTCTTGCTCCTTTCTCTCAATGAGAACCTTAGGGTCCATGGTACTTGGCCTTAGCATATCAAGCTCAGACCAGGCTGAAGAGAACTTCCCAAGGTACTTGGTGAACTCACAATCTTCTTGGTGAAGAGCACTTATGGCTTTCTTCACCTCATACACACGGCTGAGATTAGAAACATCACCATATACCTTCTTGAGAGTATCCCACAGCGACTTAGCTGTTTCACAATGAGAACAGGCTTCAAGAATGGATGGGTCAAGAGAGTTTTGGAGGAAGCCAAGAACAGATTGGTCTTCCTAAAACCATCTCGCCTCTTCCTTCTTGGTTTGCTCATCCTTCTTCTTGGTTGCATCTTCTTCACTTGGAGTTCTGTCTTCAAGGATGTGTTCTCACAGCCCTCTTCCACAAATGGCAGTCTTGGTGGTTCTTTGCCATGTCCTGTAGTTGAGACCTCTGAACACAACCAGAATGATAGTAGGCTTCAAGCTGGAGTTGACTTGCACAGTGTCTTCCATGGATGAGGATGGATGAGCTTAAGAGCAGAGATGAAAGATGAGAGAGAATATATGAAGAATGAGGTGAAGAATGGAGATTTAGAACCGAGAGAATGGTAGAATAAAGAGAGAATCAAGAGAATCAAAGAACAATAACACTACTGCTCTGATACCATGTTGGATTTAGAGAATAAAGATTAAGTAGAATTAGGGTTCTTGAGAGAAGTTTAAGAGTGTAGGCGCAAGACTTGAGAGAGAATGAGTCTCAAAACTGATAGGCTCTAAGTTTTAATCCCTATTCTAAACTGCAAGTGCACAGTAATGTCAATGTAGTATATAGGGTTATCGAATCCACAGGGACTCTGGTTTTCAATAGAACGAAAGAGATTAATACTAGGAAGAAAGCAAATTGTTGTAAAGTAAATAGCAAGGCGAGAAAGTAAATCAGTAGCAGGAATTTGTTGTGAAAGCAATAAACTAAAAGCGCTAAGTCTAGGGAATTCTCAGGAAATCAGACAAGCAGACAAGTTAATCAGTCAGGATCTAAATAAACACAGTTCTAGAACTCAAATCACGGATATAGAATTAACCAAATCTCTTTGCGAAAATCCTCTAAGTCTAAGTGCAGTAATCCAAATCTCTTTGCAATTACTAACAGATTAAACCAGCATTAATTTCAAGTTTGATATGTTCACAATTAAATTAAGCCAAATCTCTTTGCGAATAATTTAATTGCTCAACCTAAATAGTTCAGATTCTAAACCACACTCTCGTGTCGTATTTAGCAACCTAAGATCTAGATTCTAATTGATCAGGTTAGAACTAGCATTAAGCACAATTTAGTTTGAAGAACATTCTAATCATGTGAATCCTTAACTGAATTAAACAAGTCTAGCAAGTCATAAAATCCTTAATGAGAAACCCTAAACTTAACTATGAATATACTCAGACATGATTAATGAAACAGAAATCATAGAATTAATAGATTGCATATAAGAAAATAAATAGATAAAGGGGTTCGAAATCTTCTCCAAAATAGATGAAGTACAGGATTAGATCAGCCCCAAAAGCTCTAAAAATCTCTTAGCTCTAAGTATGAAAGCGTATCTAAAATAAAAGCCAAAACTCTAAATATATAGGCATAATCTCGGCTGGGGCTTCTGTGTAATTACTGGAACTATTCTTGGCTTCTCTGCAAATCTTCATAACTTTGTTAAACCGCCGAGTACGGCCCATCTCGCTAGTGTGTCGATCGACACCAAAGGTGTGTCGATCGATGCATGATCATCAAATCGGGCAGTGAGTTAAACTCTCGGCCAAAATGCTCCAAAACTCTCCAAAATACTCCAAAATCTCCACATTAGCTCCAAACCTGATTAAACCTGTAAAAGACTCTAAAATAACACAAAAGACACTAAAAACACAACTATATCATGGCATAAAACCGGTAAAAACCATGATATATCAACTCCCCCACACTTAGCCTTTGCTTTCCCTCAAGCAAAAATAGAGAACTAAAATGCAATGAAGAGGTTTGAAAACTCTTCAGAAACTCTTTTCATCCTAGAAGCAGTAACACTCAGATTCCCCTTAGTAATCCACATGAAAGAATCAACCTGCAGACATCAAGACCAACATATACTTCCCCCACACTTAGCAACTGTCCTAAGTAAACTCCACAATCACATTCAAGCATTCAAATTCTCCCTACTGACTTCTGCAAGTATTTAAGTGCAGTCTCACCTAAGGAGTATCGATCAAAGGCACATGGACTCTTACCTTATCAGCTCTAGACCACCATACTATCTTTCTCTAGTCCCTTTCTTCTCTTTTCCCTTCCTTAGCATTCTGATTTTTCCCCTTTGGGTATCATTTTTTTTTTTTATCAGTGCTCTTCCCGTTAAGGGGTGTACCTTGGACACATTCCATGGATGCACAGGAGATGAGAGTTTTAGCTACCATTCCCATGACCACTTCGGAGTTACTAACTCATCCTCAGTTTATTATTCTTTTTTTTTTTTATGGAAGGGGAGAAGGGAACTAGATAGGACAGGTTTACAGGCTGTGTCAGAACTAACAAGGGAATCCGACACAAAGTATACCAAGCCCTTAGGTGAGAAAATCTAAGTCAGTATTAGGGTGAAGTCAGTAAAAGGATCCTCTGATACCTGAAGCGATGTGGGTGTCCTTAGTAGGTTGATCCATGTCTGGGTTTTCTAATAGTCAGAGATAATCTGCAGCTTCATCCCAATGGTTACTTAAGTTCCTGCAAGTGCTACTAATCTTCTAAAAAAATCATTTTTTCTTACTTAAACAAATTTTGACTCAATAAAACAAAAATTTTGAAATTTTTTAAATGACTCTAAGAAAACAAAAGAAAGAAGTTAGTAGAACCTCCCCCACACTTAAGACACACTGTCCCCAGTAGTGTCAAGCGAAGGATTGGCAAAAAGAAAAATAAAAATTTGTTTATGGATTGGTTAAGTTCTCTCGGGTTTTACCTCTGTCGCAATCAGGCATCGATCGTTGCACTAAGTGCATCGACCGTTGCTGCGATTTTTCGTTGTGGGTCGATCGTTGCTCAGGACCGCAACGATCGCTGCAATGCGATTTCTGTCGTATTGTGACGATCGACACACCATTGTGTCGATCGACGCACTGTGTTCATCGGATCAGTCAGCAAGTTAGCAGGTTAGTCCGTCGGGTTATGTCAATTTTGAGACATGCAAGCTGAAAACACTAGAAACAGAGTAAAACCGAAGCAACAAATATATCTGATCAAGCAGAACCATCCAAACATAGTATCAAAAGAAAAGAAAAAGAAAAAAATGCAAGAAAAGATAAAAGTCAGAATACAGAACCGATAGTCAAGAGATGACAGCTACGCTCACTCACTATCATCATCTATGTCACCATATCTCTCAGCACCACTGGCATCCTCGGGAGATTGCTGTCGATGACGTCTGTCAGGTACGGGCTGATGAATCTGTGGCTGCCTCCTGCAGCTGCAAGTACGCATGAAGTTCCAACAGCTCGTAGAATCCCATATGATCTCTCTCTCCACTCAGCCTCAGAATATGCACCATAGGGCATCGTAGGCTCGGGAAAGTCACCCACATCGTCGACGGGGGCAGGCGCAGGTGTAGGAGCAGCAGAAGTCGAAGCTTGTGTGGAAGGCTCTCCCAGCGGATGAGCCATAGTAGGAATCCCACACTGCTCAGTCTCTGGAGGCTGAAATCTCAGAGCCTCCAATGTATCAATCCGTGTCCACCTAGCAGGAGGAAGCTCTATACCACACATCCCAGTGGTCGGGTCCCGATAAACCCAGGTAGCGCTCTGCAAATGACTGAAGTCTAGGAAATCCTGGGCTCTATCACGCTCTGTGCCCTATAGAGGAATCCCACAATACTCAAAAATGGGAGTAAGCAAGCTCCCTACTGTCTCAGTACTGACTCCATCGAAAGGCTTCGTCTGCAGATCACACAAATGCAAAGCAAAGACAGCTCCCAAGTTGAGACCCTTAGTAGGATCTCTCACACCAGACTCAGCAAATTGGTCTCTCAGCCCCATAAACAGCATCTCCATCTCATACTTGCACATCTTGTTGGACTCATACTTGCATAGCAAGCTCCAACACAAGATACGCGAGACATATCTCAGCACAGGATGCCTCATCATCTTCACCGGCGTGGTCCTGGAGTTGTATCGACCACTGCCAATACACTCCCAGAATGCTCGAGCCTCATCTGGATCCCACTCAAGCGGCATGGCAATGCGCCTCGGCTCAGTACTGAACCCATAGATCCTGCAGATATCTAAGAGAGGAATCCGATACCTGACTCCCCAACTCATGAAGGTAAAGATACCTCCTGTAGCGCTCATGCTATCGGGATCTGTATAAATCACTCTGCATGTGGCTAGCAACTGCCTGACCAGCTCAGGATAGAGATCATAAGGGCGCATCGGCATTGTCCCTAGACCAATGCCTCTGCATACAGCAAGTACCTGCTCATCGATCCCTAGACTCTTGCAGGTAGAGTAGTCAGCGAACTTGGTTGGCTTGATGGTCATACCACACCAACCACTGTAGAGAAGCGAATCGTACTCATCCCACTGGTTAAGCAGCGGTCGCTCTGTGAAGTCTGCAGTCTTGAGGAACGTGCGAATGTTATCTGGCCACTGTCTGGCTGTAGGGATCTCCGTCATATCTGCTCGGGGCCAAGGCAGTGCTACAGCTGGACCCACTCTAACATACGGATCAGGTGGCTGAGAGTGTCTGTGAAACCACTCTGGTGGTGGAATGTACTGTCTCGTGGCTGTTGATGTTGTTGCTTGCTTCTTGCGGGGCTGTCTGCGAGATGCCATCTGCAAAGAACAAAATTCAAACAATATAAGTCTCGGCAACTCTCTGTGAAATCGCGAAGCAACGACCGTTGCATCTAAGGCATCGATCGTTGCAAGGCGATCTCATTTATCGAACATTTCCCAAAATCGCAGAGCAACGACCGTTGCATAAATGCAACGACCGTTCCAAGGCGATTTTGCCGCAAACAATCAATCAACATCAGCTCAAATTCGTGCCACATTGTCTCAAATCAGTTCAAAATCATAACCTATCACCCTAAATCGGTTTAATTACGCATGCAACATCAATTTTCAGTTCAAAAATCTAAAACCCTAAAACCCTAAAATTTGAATCCGAAAATTTGAAGAAATAGGGGAACATTACCTTGGATTCTTGAGATACGAGCTAAAGATACATGTTTAGAGTGTAAAATAGGAAGAATTAGCAATTGAAACGAAGAAAAATGATGAGAAATGGCGATTTTTGGGTGTGAGCTCACGGTGTACGGACGATCGGAAATGAGAAAGAAAAGAGAAGAGAAAGGCAACGACCGATGCTGGTCAAATCGAAATCGATTTCTGGTTTAGCGCATACCTTAATTTTGCAATTGAACCAATTGCAACGACCGTTGCTTGTGAGCAACGATCTTCACAATGCGATCACCCCTCTTCGTCAAATCTCCTTGCAACGACCAGTGCACAAGTGCATCGATCGTTACATATCTCCAGACTCGAGTTCTGTATCTGAAACTTAGCAAAAACAAAAACGAAAACGTGAAATCCTAAGAAAAACGCCAAAAATAAGAAAGAAAAACAACTAAACCTATCAGTGGGTTGCCTCCCACTCAGCGCTTGTTTAAGGTCATTAGCTTGACCGGACGAACAAGATCTTTCAGGCACCAAGAGATCTCGACAGAGACTTTTTCTGTCTCTGTTCAAGTCTCTTCATCCAGGGTGGCGAGTAGGCTGTTGCAGAATGCTCATGTCCAAGAAAAGAAGGAGTAAAATGCGCTCCAGGATCTATAATCACAGTGTCATCCGGCTGCTTATCATCTGCTTCCATGATGGTGAATGTCTGCCCATCTATCAGTGGTCTTCGCAGCTTATCCATCTCATAATGCAGCGGCTCATCTCCCAGATGGAGGTCTATCAGACTGTGTCTAACATCTATCACTGCTCCCGCTGTAGCCAAAAATGGTCTTCCAAGTAGCAACGCTTCATCCGGATCACAGTCATATTTCAGCACTAGGAAGTCTGTTGGAACCAAATAGTTTCCAACTCTCACCGGGATGTCCTCAAGGAGTCCTTCTGGAACTCGTATAGACTGATCAGCTAGGACAAGAGAGGTCCTAGTAGGCTTAAAATCCAGCATTCCCAGCTTCTCTGCCACTGAGTAAGGCATAAGACTTCCAGCAGCTCCCAGATCACAAAGAGAGCGCCTAAAACTATCCTCGAAGATAGAACAATTAAGCACAAAGACACCAGGGTCTGGCAGCTTCTTTGGGATCTTAGTCAGCAGAATATCACTAATATGTTGAGGAACTATAATCACCCAGTCTCTCAGCTCTTCATCTAAAGGTAACATCTTGTTCAAATACCTCTGCACACATGGGTGATATTGTGGATCATCAGATGATGGAATTTCTTCCAACTCCTCACCAATCTCCTCTAGCTTCTTGAGCTCTTCAATTTCCTGCTTAATCACTTCAGATACTGAGGGATATTGTCTAATTAATTGTCCATAAATCTCCTCCTGAGTGATCTCAGACACATCAGGGAATAGGCGGGCAAGCTCAGAATCTGCATCAATCTCATTATCATCCGGCAAGTCTGTCTGTTCACGATCTGCATCGACCGACACTAGATGTGTGTCGATCGATGCAACACTGTATTTTTCACCCGAGAGATTTTCTCCAAAATCTGAGATTTCACTCTCCTTCACCAATTCAGCTGTACTTAGCTCAAATTTTTCACCTAGGTGAGATCCATCATTGATGTACACAGACCAGGCCTTAATATGAGTGTCTGCTACTCCTTTTCCCTTCATAGAGCTGGAAATCTGGTTCACCTGAGTATCCAACTGCTTCATGTAAGTGTTTAGAGACTCAAACTTCCCATTGAGGTCTTCGTAGACAGCATCCAACTTCTTATTGCAGTCCACAGTACTCTTGGTTTGACTCTCCATTAGCTGTTCCATCATTGCTTCCATCCTACTCTCATGAGCTGTAGGTGCAGGAGGAGTCTGATAAGATGAAGATCCATAGGTTCTCTGAGCACCTTGTCCAAAGGGCTTCTGAAAACCACTAGTCTGTCCAAAAGAGTTTTGATTGCCTGTGAAGGCACTCTTCTGTCCTTGGTTGAAGAATCTATTTCCCTGCTGATTACCAAATCTGTTACCTTGGAAACCAGATCCTCCAATGTAATTCACATCTTCTTCCTGAGTGTCCTCCTCAGTCTGAATTACCTCAACATCTTGAGCAAAGTGGACAGCCTTCTTACTAGCCAGGAGATTGCAGATTGTGTCCATCCTAGATTTCAATTCAGCCATCTCTGTATTCTCTACACTTCCACCATATTTCTTTCTCCTCTCACCCATAGTCTTGCAACTGTTGCTGCTCACTAGGTTCTCAATTAACTGCTTAGCTTGTGCAGGAGTCCTGGTGTTGAAGTTTGCATTACTGGAGTTGTCCAGCGCAGACTGATATGGCAGATCTATGCCTCTGAAGAAGATACCAAGCAATTGGACTTCAGTGAATCCATGGTGTGGGCAATCACGCTGGTACTTCTTAAATCTCATCCAGACAGCTTTTAAAGGCTCCACAGCTCCTTGGGAAAACGTGAGAATGTCCTGTCTGGACTGATCTGAACGCGCATCATCATAGAAATGACGCATGAACTCACTCTTCAGGGCTGCCCAAGTATCAAACTGCCCAGATGGTAGTTGCTTCAGCCATGCACCAGCGTCTCCAGCGAGACTGTGCGGAAAGAGCTTAAGGTACAAATAATCCTGGCAAACTCCATCATACTTCATGCCAGTGACTATGTCCTCAAACGAATCAATGTGATCCATAGGCTGCTCTGTTGGGTGACCATGGAATGCATTCTGTCTCATCAGTGAGTAGTAGATAGTCTTGATCTCAAAATCATTCCTCTCAAAGCCAGGCATCACCAAAGCTGACCGGTTTGCATGAAACTCATCCGGTCTGTTGTAGTCAGCTAAGGTTCTCTCATGGATAACCACCTCTCTACCTTGGGCCTGTCTTTGACCCTGGTTCTGCTCCTGTTGCGGTGGCTCAGGAGGATCATGGATGACATTCCCTTCAGCATCAACCCTTTGCCAAGCAGCATTGTATGGGTTGTTATCTTGGTCCCTCAGAGTAACTTGAGCATCATGTAATAGAATCAGCCTCTGTACTACCATTCTTTCTCTTCTTTCTCTTCTGTTAGTCCTCTCTAGACGTCCAAGTTCTTCAAGATCGAGATTGATTAGACTTAAGTTCGGATTACTTCGAGTTTCACGCTTCTGCATAAACTCGTTGGATCCCATTGGATCTAGGGTTTGATATATTGAATGAAAACCAACCTCGTTCTTACCTTTCTGGCAGCGGAATTGAGATGGTGAACGAGATCAGTGGAGCAACGCAAACGCCTTGCCTCTACCAGATACACACGCACGCTCGCTGGAAACGGGATGCTAGTGCCGGATCAACGGGAATCGATTCTCTCTGGTGTGTCTACAGTTTCTGTCAAGAAAAGTGGACGGCCTCCTGTTTAGGTCGAAACTTTAGAGTTTTATTCGACCTAAACGTGCTTAACGGGCCAGAATTAATTAAGCCTTAATTCGAAAAGCCTTTTCGAAAAACCCGAACTGTGTCGACCGACACACAAGCCGTGTCGATCGACACAACACCATTTTATCGATTATAATGTGTATTCAATACACATTAAGATGATCATTACCATAACGATCATTCCCATGTCGTAGCTTCCAGTTCGCTTAGGTGTGTGACCCTATAGGATCATATAGTATTGGCAGTAAGTCTATAACTTACAGATTGCAAGAGGCTTCTAGCAAAACATTGCAACCGCCCAGTACTATACGAATGTCTGATCTCGACACACAACTATATCAGGAGTGAGTACAAGTGTGATTTCAGGACACCATCCCAACAATCTCCCACTTGTACTGGAATCACCAATTCCTATAATCCTTTTGTCTCTATATCTCGATTTGGCATAAGGCAAGATTGGCGTCATCCTTATTCAGCCAACATCGTGTTTATCGAACTCCTGATCTCATACTGAACATTACAAACAACTGAACTACAGTTCGTTTGAGTGCGGCCATACATTCTCTCAGTATTCAATCTTCGATAGGCCCTGAGATATTTATCTCCCGTTATTCAGGAGGGACAAATTCCATCTTGTTCCATCCCTGTCTCAACGCATACTTCATGATATACCTGAACAGTGCCGTTATAGCCGCCAGTCACGGGTCGACGTTTGACAAAGTCAAAGTGTACCAATTCATATGCAAGAAAGCATGATGAACTCAGGTCTGAGGACTATACTCTATAGTCGTAATGAGAACCTCTTATGACACAGATATAACTATCTTGTAGACTTCTCATTAGCGGGTCATGTCCGATCATATGTTTACTAACATATATCTATGTGACTGACTGCGATAATCATATCATTGGCTCCATGAAACTTAGCCAACAGTCACCTCACAATCTAGTCTCTATCGGTTGTCAGTGTCCCAATTCTACAACCTCGACTAGGGACAAAATAATTTATTAACTTATAGGGTTTCATGATCAAGTCCTCAACTTGATGACCTATAATATGTCATAAACTTATTTGGGACCATTATTTAGATCACAATAAATAATGCTGAAATCAAATTTCATTAAAACACTTCCAAAAGAATGTTTACATGAGCATCTTATTATAACTAAAATAAAACTAAAAACTCCCACTAGAATCAAGATTACATCTTAAGATCTCTAATGCCTACAGCAGTCGTATGACTCTCATGCTTAGGCCTTGGGAGTGACTTAGTCAGAGGATCAGCGACATTCTCGTCCGTCGGGAATCGGCTGATCTTTACATCACCTCTATTGACGATATCTCGAATTAAGTGATATCTCCTCTCCACGTGTTTGGACTTTTGGTGTGACCTTGGTTCTTTTGCTTGAGCAATGGCTCCGTTGTTATCACAAAAAAAAGCCACTGGCTCCAAGATACTAGGGACCACACCAAGTTCAGTCATGAACTTCTTGATCCAAACAGCTTCCTTTGCCGCTTCTGAAGCAGCAACATATTCAGCTTCTGTTGTGGAATCAGCTACGGTATTATGCTTAGAGCTCTTCCAGCTCACTGCACCGCCATTTAGACAGAAGACATATCCAGATTGTGATCGGAAATCGTCTCTGTCTGTCTGAAAACTCGCATCGGTGAATCCATTCACCACAAGTTCTTCACTTCCTCCATACACAAGGAATTTATCCTTTGTATGTCTCAAATACTTGAGAATATTCTTGACAGCTGTCCAGTGTTCCTCACCTGGATCAGATTGGTATCTGCTCGTCATGCTTAACGCGTAAGCTACATCTGGACGAGTGCAAAGCATGGCATACATAATAGATCCTATTGCAGAAGCATAAGGAATCCTATTCATGTGCTCTCGCTCAGCCTGTGTCGCCGGACACTGCTTCTTGCTGAGACTCATGCCATGAGACACTGGTATGAAGCCCTTCTTGGAATCATGCATCTTGAATCTGTGCAACACCTTATCAATATAAGTGTCCTGGCACAATCCAATCAGCTTGTTTGCTCTATCTCTGTAGATTCTGATCCCAAGAATGTACGCTGCTTCTCCCATGTCTTTCATGGAAAAACAACTTCCAAGCCAAGTCTTAACAGACTGAAGCAATGGAACGTCGTTACCGAGAAGAAGTATGTCATCGACATATAGTACAAGAAAAACAATTCCGCTCCCACTAGTCTTCTTGTATACACATGGTTCCTCTTCGTTCTTGATAAAGCCAAATTTCTTTACTGCTTCATCAAAACGAAGATTCCAACTCCGTGATGCTTGCTTCAATCCATAAATGGATTTATGAAGTTTGCATACCTTCTTAGCGTTCTTTGGATCGACAAAACCTTCAGGCTGTGTCATGTACACATCCTCTTCCAGAATACCATTCAGGAATGCGGTTTTGACATCCATTTGCCAAATCTCATAATCATAATGAGCGGCAATCGCTAGAAGAATCCGAATGGATTTAAGCATAGCGACTTGGGAATAGGTTTCATCATAGTCAATACCATGAATTTGCTTGAAACCTTTTGCCACCAACCTCGCTTTGTAAATCTGTACATTGCCATCCACGTCAATCTTCTTCTTGAAGATCCATTTACACTCAATGGCTTTTACACCATTAGGTAAATTGACCAAGGACCATACTTGGTTTTCTGACATGGATGCCATTTCGGATTTAGAGGCTCCAAGCCACTTTTCGGAGTCCGGGCCCATCATAGCTTCCGTGAAGGTCGCTGGTTCGTCACTATCAATGATCATCAGATCATTTGAGTCGGTTACGAGGAATCCGTAGTATCTCTCGGGTTCGTGACGGATCCTTCCGGATCTGCGAACTTCAGGCTCCACAGGCGCCGGTTCCACAGAACTTTGTGGATCCAACTGCTGCTCTTCCTCAACAGGTTGAGCAGTTTCCTGTGCATCTTGAATTTCCTCAAGATGTACTTTACTCCCACTGTTTTTCTTAGAGAGAAACTCCCTCTCAAGAAAAGAACAGTCCCGAGCAACAAATACTTTGTTCTCAGATTGGTTGTAAAAGTAGTATGCCTTGGTTTCCTTAGGATAACCAACGAAGTAGCATTTATCTGATTTGGGTGCAAGCTTGTCAGAGATTAAACGTTTGACATAAGCCTCACAACCCCAAATCTTCAGGAAAGACAGATTAGGAATTTTCCCAGTCCACAATTCATGTGGTGTCTTATCCACTGATTTAGATGGCACCCTATTTAGTGTAAACGCAGACGTTTCTAGAGCGTATCCCCAAAAGGATAATGGAAGATTAGTATGACTCATCATAGACCGAACCATATCTAATAAGGTTCGATTTCTCCTCTCTGACACTCCATTCCATTGAGGTGTTCCAGGAGGAGTGAGTTGTGAAACAATTCCACACTCGCTCAGATAGTCGCTGAACTCTTGGCTTAAGTATTCTCCTCCGCGATCCGATCGCAGAATTTTGATACTTTTGCCAAGTTGGTTTTGTACTTCATTCTTGAATTCCTTGAATCTATCAAAGGATTCTGACTTGTGTCTCATCAAGTAGACATAGCCATATCTACTGAAATCATCAGTGAAGGTAATGAAGTACTTGTAATTTCCTCTGGCAACAGTACTCATCGGCCCACATACATCAGTATGAACAAGGCCCAACAAGTCACTGGCCCTTTCATTTGGTTTGTTGAAAGGGGCTCTAGCCATTTTGCCCACCAAGCAAGATTCGCATTTCTCACATGATTAAAAATCAAATGAGCCCAGAAGCCCATTACGATGGAGCCTTTGGATGCGTTTCTCATTGATATGGCCTAAACGACAATGCCATAAGAAAGTCGGGTTTTCGTCATTTGACTTAAACCGCTTTGTATTTATGTTAAAGACAGGCATTTCTTGATTTAAAACATATAACCCATTTTCTAATGGGGCGCTATCATAAAATGTACCATCACGATTAAAAGAACAAACTTTATTCTTAACAGCAAAATCAAAACCTTACAAATCCAAAACGGAAACTGAAATTATGTTTCTGCTTATCGCAGGTACAAAGTAGCAATTATTCAAAGCTAAAATCATGCCCGAAGGTAAAGACAATTCATAGGTGCCTACGGCCAGTGCAGCAACCTTAGCTCCATTCCCGACTCGTAGCTCCACTTGTCCTTTCTTCAGCGTTCTACTGTTTCTTAGTGCCTGCACATCAGTACAAATGTGAGCACCGCAGCCGGTATCCAATACCCACGAAGTAGAACTAGAAGATATAACATTAAGTTCGATAACATAAATACCTTAGTCAGACGCATCATACGTCTTCTTCAGCTTCTTGTAATCTTCCTTGAACTTCTTGCAGTCTCTTTTCCAATGCCCCAACTGCTTGCAGTAGTTGCACTTATCCTCAGCAGAAGGCCCGGATTTGGGCTTGGGCTTGTCTTGACTTTCAGTCTCGACAACCTGGGCCTTTCCCTTATCCTTCTTTTGTTTCTTAAACCTTTTACCCCCTTGTACCATCAGGACACTGGGAGTAGCCTTCTTGAGATTCGGCTCTGCTGTCTTCAGCATACCGTGCAACTCAGTCAATGTCTTAGTCATGTTTTGCATGTTATAGTTCATGATGAACTGATCAAAACACGACGGCAAAGACTGCAGAATCATGTCAGTGGCTAGCTCCTGGCTAATGGCACAGTCCAGTTTCCCCAGGTTATCAATGTAACCCATCATTTTAAGGACATGAGGACTTACTGGACTGTCCTTAGCCAGCTTGCAATCCATGAGAGATTTAACCGTCTGGTATCTCTCTGTGCGAGCTTGCTCCTGAAACAAAGCTTTCAGGCTGTTAATCATCTCAATGGGTGACAACACGTTCTCATATTGCTTCTGCAGCTCAGAGTTCATAGTCACCAGCATTAGACAATTAACATCTTTGACATCCGCTGAATGCTTATCCCAAGCATTCTTTTCTGTCTGCGGAGCATTGGAACGTGGCCTCTCGGGGAGAACTCTTTCAAGGACATATTCCTTGTTCTCCTGCCTGAGAACTATTCTCAGGTTCCGATACCATTCCAAGAAATTAGATCCATTTAACTTGTCCTTCTCAAGGACGGATCTTAGTGAGAAAGTGTTGATGTGATTTGAGACAGACATAGCTGCAATTAAAAGAGGTAAAGGTTTTAGTTATAATGCTCAAGGAAATGAGAAATCTTATCTAATAAGAAAACTCGCATTGTATTCATAACTATGTTTCCTCATATGAATACAATGAACCAAGATCCTCAGATCACCAAAATTCGAGTGGACGACTCGCCATCACCCAAACTTTAGTCATCCAGGTAAGCAAATCATTGCTAATTGTACCCAGTACAACTCTTGGTCGCAGATAAGACAATCCATGTCATATCCACTCCGATGTCTCTGGGCCCAGAACTTCTGATGGCCCAGTCAAGTAAACCAATCTCTTCGGTCTTGTGATCATTGACAGTCGCACTGCAAGTCTATCAAGGATCACCTGCCTTACTCATGTAGCTGTGGATACCAAGGACTCCAAGACTATCCAATCAGCGAAACGAGTCTTGACAGTAGACAAGATCGGGCAAGACATCAAAATCACTTGATATTTAGTTGAGGAAAAGAACCGATTTATCTTGATGCATATCCAATATACATTCAAGGATTTATTTATTTATTTAAAATATTCAGTTTATTTAGTTTAGATTCATCTACAACTTTTGGGATTAAATTGTTCTGGTATATGCAAATATGTAGTCCAACTAGTATGTCTGCGAGCATTGTATCGATCGACGCCAACCATTGGTATCGATCGATGCAATCAAATTTAAACCGCTCTTCGATAACCGGTCTAACCGAATCGAATTTACATAACCGATTCAATCCAATTGAACCAGTTCGGTTTAATAGTCCATGTCGATCGTTACACACTGTGTGTCGATCGATATGACCAAACCAGAACCAATTTGGTTAATCAAAATTAACCGAGCGATACAACCTGTTCAATCCAATTGAACCGGTCTATCAACTTTCTTTGCCTGTGTCGACCGACACACCCAGTGTATCGATCGACGCAGCAGGATTACGGGTACTCGATCTCAGATCGAAACCCAAAAAATATTTACGGATTTTCGCTTTGTGTCGACCGACACACGCTTTGTGTCGATCGACACTTTGCGACAAACCCTAAATTTTATTACGAGTTTTCGCTCTGTGTCGACCGACACACGCTTTGTGTCGATCGACACCCTGCGACAACCCTAAAAAATTTTAACGCGTTCTGCCGCGGCGTGTCGACCGACACACGCTTTGTGTCGATCGACACAATGCGTTTTCATCAATTCTTCGTCTTTTCAACAGGAACAAAACCGAGAATATAACATGAAAACACGATTTGAGCATGCAAAAATCAATTCAAATACATCAGGATTCGAATTATTTTGCATCAAATTCAATAGCTAAACCCTAAAACGCTCTGATACCACTGTTGGATCCCATTGGATCTAGAGTTTGATATATTGAATGAAAACCAACCTCGTTCTTACCTTTCTGGCAGCGGAATTGAGATGGTGAACGAGATCAGTGGAGCAACGCAAACGCCTTGCCTCTACCAGATACACACGCACGCTCGCTGGAAACGGGATGCTAGTGCCGGATCAACGGGAATCGATTCTCTCTGGTGTGTCTACAGTTTCTGTCAAGAAAAGTGGACGGCCTCCTGTTTAGGTCGAAACTTTAGAGTTTTATTCGACCTAAACGTGCTTAACGGGCCAGACTTAATTAAGCCTTAATTCGAAAAGCCTTTTCGAAAAACCCGAACTGTGTCGACCGACACACAAGCCGTGTCGATCGACACAACACCATTTTATCGATTATAATGTGTATTCAATACACATTAAGATGATCATTACCATAACGATCATTCCCATGTCGTAGCTTCCAGTTCGCTTAGGTGTGTGACCCTATATGATTATATAGTATTGGCAGTAAGTCTATAACTTACAGATTGCAAGAGGCTTCTAGCAAAACATTGCAACCGCCCAGTACTATACGAATGTCTGATCTCGACACACAACTATATCAGGAGTGAGTACAAGTGTGATTTCAGGACACCATCCCAACAAAACTGTCTGTAATCGTCAAGCAACGATCGATGCTAACAGTGCAACGATCGATTCAATCTCAAATCGCTAAGTGACGATCGACACAAGAGGTGCAACGATCGACGCAAGGCGAAATCGGTACCTGCGACAGAGAGAAAACATAGAAGAAACCAGTAAAATAAAATAAAAACGAAAAATAAAAACAAAAAGAAAAATTCCCAGTAAAAACCCTAAGTTCGGTCCTATCGAAGACTCTAAGAGTCCCCGACAACGGCGCCAAAAACTTGATAGGCTCTAAGTTTTAATTCCTATTCTAAACTGCAAGTGCACAGTAATGTCAATGTAGTATATAGGGTTATCGAATCCACAGGGACTCTGGTTTTCAATAGAACGAAAGAGATTAATACTAGAAAGAAAGCAAATTGTTGTAAAGTAAATAGCAAGGCGAGAAAGTAAATCAGTAGCAGGAATTTGTTGTGAAAGCAATAAACTAAAAGCGCTAAGTCTAGGGAATTCTCAGGAAATCAGACAAGCAGACAAGTTAATCAGTCAGGATCTAATTAAACACAGTTCTAGAACTCAAATCACGGATATAGAATTAACCAAATCTCTTTGCGAAAATCCTCTAAGTCTAAGTGCAGTAATCCAAATCTCTTTGCAATTAATAACAGATTAAACCAGCATTAATTTCAAGTTTGATATGTTCACAATTAAACTAAGCCAAATCTCTTTGCGAATAATTTAATTGCTCAACCTAAATAGTTCAGATTCTAAACCACACTCTCGTGTCGTATTTAGCAACCTAAGATCTAGATTCTAATTGATCAGGTTAGAACTAGCATTAAGCACAATTTAGTTTGAAGAACATTCTAATCATGTGAATCCTTAACTGAATTAAACAAGTCTAGCAAGTCATAAAATCCTTAATGAGAAACCCTAAACTTAACTATGAATCTACTCAGACATGATTAATGAAACAGAAATCATAGAATTAATAGATTGCATATAAGAAAATAAATAGATAAAGGGGTTCGAAATCTTCTCCAAAATAGATGAAGTACAAGATTAGATCAGCCCCAAAAGCTCTAAAAATCTCTTAGCTCTAAGTATGAAAGCGTATCTAAAATAAAAGCCAAAACTCTAAATATATAGGCATAATCTCGGCTGGGGCTTCTGTGTAATTACTGGAACTATTCTGGGCTTCTCTGCAAATCTTCATAACTTTGTTAAACCGCCGAGTACGGCCCATCTCGCTAGTGTGTCGATCGACACCAAAGGTGTGTCGATCGATGCATGATCATCAAATCGGACAGTGAGTTAAACTCTCTGCCAAAATGCTCCAAAACTCTCCAAAATACTCCAAAATCTCCACATTAGCTCCAAACCTGATTAAACCTGTAAAAGACTCTAAAATAACACAAAAGACACTAAAAACACAACTATATCATGGCATAAAACCGGTAAAAACCATGATATATCAAAAACCCTTAGTCATTCATTTAGGTGTTACATTCTTTATATAGAAGAGACAAGACACCAAATGCTTAACCTAATTAAGTAAAAGACAAATGCAGCATGGGACAAAAAGACACAGCCGGCTCTGAACCGTGGCAGTAGAGAGAGAGAGTGTGGACTTGTGGTCCACTCCTGAAGCGCCTCATCCTTAAAGCTCCAACGGTTTGATGCTTCACCTTGTCCCAAATTTTGCACATTGCTTGAATAAACATCTTCTGATCATAACAATATGTCCCCAACTTTGCACTTCATCAATGTGCAAGACTTGTGCACTTTTAGATAATGCACAGCCTTAGCACAATGATCTCATCATGATCAATACTAACGACCTGCTGCAACCACTAATACTCAACCTTTCGATCTCTATAATTCGCTAATCCTAACTCAAAAGGTACCAGAAACTTAGTGAATCTACAATGCAATATGCTCATCATTAAACAAAATATCTAGCAATCAAGCGGATGCATTTCTAGCAACCTAACAATCATAAAAATGTAACACTACAATTCTAACAACCCAGCAATGCCCTTCAAGCAACCTAATGATCACGCAAATACAATGCTATCAGCCTATCTGCCAAAAGAGTGCATCGCTAGCGGTTCTATCAATCAAACAATGCAATGCATCAAACAAGAAAATACCCTAGCGATCAATTAAATGCGGCGATTCAAAATGATAAACTAGCAGCCTAAAGAGCAATGCAATGCATCAATCGAACACGCGAGAAAACAATCAAAACCCAGACAAAACATCAGGCAACAAACAATCACGCAAGCAATAGATCGGGTCATCATCACGGAATGTCAATGCGGTCGCCTCATGGGTCCTGGTGAATGATCGCTTATTCCGATCATCATTTGTTTTCATATCGTAATTAGATTGCATTAACAAACCATCACACATATACAATAAAATTACTTTGTTTCTCAAAACGATAAAACGAAATACTTGGCATCCACTATATACATAAAAACATCCACATCCATACATCCGAGTTCTTAGTACTTAGTTTAAGCCGAAGTCTACTACAAAGCGGTTGCCCCATCATACCCAAAAACAAAATCAAGCGCCGCTACATATCCAAAAGTCGTCAATGACGAATAATACGCCAATATATATACAATCAAAAATGAGTTAGAGCCCTACTTACCAGGGCCTACTCTAATATCTAACCTAATGCCTCCAACAAGACCGAAATGCCCAGCAAAGGCGGAAATACGGCTCATGGAAGTAACCACTGGAAGGTGTGCCAGGGGGATGGTGCGGGTGCGCGGCACGTGTGGAGGATGCTGGTGGGGGCGCCGTGATGGAACGAGGATCCACAATCGGACAGATGACCGGTGGCGGTACCGGTTGGTAGGGCTAGCGGTAGCGAGGATCAGACGGGATGGGGCACCAGTGAAAGTGAAACCATGTGGCTTCACAAGCCTCACAACGTGGGTACTGAGGCGGCTCCGAAGACATGGGTGCAGACGAGTCAGCCTGAGGAGGTGGCTGATGATGAGCGGCCAGATGCTGCTCGAGACGTCCGCGAAAAGGCCGGTCAGCTCGGCCAGCTCGGCCAGCTGATCCTCCCAGTCACGGTACTGAGATGGATCGATAGGCTCCATCGGGAAATTTATGTCCGGCAAGGAGCTCAGCAGGATGTCTCCTGGACTGTCCGGCGCGTGAATGTCAGGTACCTCCAAGATAGCATCGGCTGCATGGGCTGTATGGGTGAGAGAGGCGGCAATGGTGGTAGTCCGCTGCCCGCTGTCGCATACATGTCAAGAAAACCGACATAGGAGAGGTGATGGAAGAGGCGAGGTCACAAGCGCTGCTGCAGATACACCTATTGGTGCTCGTAATGGGACTGGGCGCGATCAGAAGTACGCGATCCCCGAGAAGAGTGGACACGCTGCCCTGAACAAACTCGGCCGGATCTAGCTGACCCGCGACTACTCATGCTGCTGTGTCTAATCCACACCACACACCACACACTACACCCACCCTGGGGCATGCTGCTGCGAGTCTGCAACCAAAAACATAAGAATGTTAGTACAATTCTAATAAAATTTCTACTTCCCATTCCCCCCCCCCCGAGTTTGACAGACGCGGCTCGGTTTCCTAATGGATGCTTGGGCGACTCATTTTGACTCGATAAAATACAGAAAAACTTAGAAAATGAAACGTTTCGAAACGGATTGTCTATGGCTTCGTACATGACGAACATGCTCTGATACCACCTTTTGTAACGCCCCTTTCCCGTTATCCGCTGACCATCGAGCTGACCGGTCAACAATCAAAGAAGAACATGAACGATCGAACCCGAGCATGTCAAACGAGAAAAGTTCGTCACAATACGAAGCCATAGACAGTCCGGTTTGAGAAAAAGGCTCGCACAAATCCGTCCTGGACCGTTTACCAGGTTTCCACAATACAAAACGTTTTAACCTATATTGCTTCCACGAGTTGTATCGGTTCGGACTAAACCAAATACCAAGGAAGTGATTTCATTTCTAAGTCATATATGTCTTTTAAAAACAATTTGTCTATTTAAATCTAATTACAATAAATCAAAGATAAACAGACACCATTAAAACCGAAACGAATTAAACCACACAAAACATCGAATCAAACCCTTGGCCCGCAAGCAATCTTGAAACTACACCGAGGACCTCCCACGTCCATCGCTGCTAAATGAAAAAAGAGTCTAATGAGTGATCTAGAATCACCCAGCGAGTCGGTTCCCCACTAAAGGTTTCTAGTCTAACCTACGAATACTAAACCCACCCCAAAACCCCAAAATAAACAATCAATAGGAAAGAAATAGCCTATCACGTACCACCGTGACGTGATAAGCCCACAACACACAAGCATTCTTTAACAAAGATAAAGACTACGAATATCGAAGTCACTGCGGCACATGCCCTCGATTAGACTCGATCTATCTATCTATCTATCGCGAAAACCAACTCTAACACCATTGGGCCCACTATGCGAACTCGGTAACTTCCACGGGAACAATTTGTTACCGCCATGGTAACTAAAACCACCCATGACTCGTAGACATAAACACGAAGTCCTACGACCTAGGACACTGTTCTCAATCCATCGATACACAGCGAATCGGGCTACCCCTGGATAGCCTAAGCTTCCATGCAGTCCGGCCTTAGAACATGACCCCGTATTCTTTGGACCACAGACCTACCGGCGTTACTTAGTAGGTTAACACCATAACCAGATTCACCACGTGAACCGGTCAGGCAACTACCCGAGGATCCAATCAGGTCGGAAGTACCGAAACGCTTTCAATCGACTTTCGTGATCTAATACACCCTAGATCCCTAGTAAAGAAAGTAAGCACGCATACTCACAAGGACTCTACACATCAAGCAAGACCGACAAGGTCGAAGGGTAAAATAAACACAATCCGAACTATCCTGCAAGCCCTATTCCACCACCGCCACCAACCTTATCCGGTTCTATACCAGATTAGGTAACTACAGAACTTACCCGGCCCCGTGACCGAGGAAAGTGTCATACAACAATGTCTATCCGGCCCAACACCGGAATAAACTAAACACGCAATCCTGCACACAAAACAACATCAATCCAACACACAAAAATGATTAACAACAATCTTTTAAGTTCAATTAACTCCCAATAATTTAGTCCGCTACCTTGGGATTAGTGGATTGCTAACCCCGTAGACGGTTCAACTAATTAAACTTTCAATTTATCTTTCTTAATATCTTTTAATAATCTCTTCGATATGTCGGTTTAGGATTAGTAAACTTACTAATCCCCGACATCACATTATTATTAACTTTAGTTCAATTAACCCCTTAACCCGCCTAATATTACTAACCCACCCCGTTATTATATGCTAAGGTTTGTTATGTATTTTAAATCTGTATTTTAATCACGTCCTAATTCCCGTATATAGATTCAATTAATATCATTCTTACTATAATATATATGCATATACGTCCTAAACATGCTAGCCTATATGAATGCAACAATCAATGTTCAATTAACGAACTAACAAGCATTAACGACTAATTACCTAACATTCAATTATAACCCTAATCAATTCGTTCATTAAACCGATCTCAATCAATTAACTGTTGGGAATGTCCTGAAATCTACCGTACTATCTCTAGAAAGTATGATAAGTGTCGAGATCAGACATAAGTCATAAATACTGGGTGATCATGATGACTTGCTAGAGCCCGCTCATGATCTATAAGTTTAGGACTTATTACCAGTATTGTATGATCCCTAAGGGTCACACACCATAGCTAACGGGAAAGTTAATAAGGAATTAATACGGTAAGATGCAAGGCATTTACTGTATTTGAACAGAGAATTGGGCCAGACAAAATACAGGCTTTTGTCTGATTTGTGTCTTGGGCCCAAAAGCCTAATATGCCATTAGTTTAATAACTTGGGCCCATATAAGGCAGAGGGAGGCGCAGCCTAGGGTATGACAACACCCCCATCTGCGATTTCTAGGAGCAGCCGTGATCTCTCTCTCTGTTATTCCGAGCTTGGTCTAGCAGCCTGATCCGTAGCTTGTAAGCGTGTGGATACCTAGGAGGAGCCGGTGATAATCAGCTCTGTGATCTCTTCATTCCTTTGATCAATCCGCTGCAATCACAAGGTAATGAATCTGATCTGTCTATGATTCAACTGCAAATCACCTAGATCCTAGATGATTATGTGCTAGGATGTAACCTGACAATTACACCATGAACACACGTAATCCGTCAGTGCTATCAGAGCCTAGGTTGTTAGGTTTTTGCTGTTTGGATCATATTTAGGTTGTTTTAATGTTAAGAATCGAATTTGGCTTAAGAAATTTGATTAGAACTTGTAAAACAACCTAATATGAAATCGCTTGTATCATTGCTTGGTATGAATCGATGTTGACTTGGTTTGATAATCATTAGAATCGTTTTGGTATAAATCGATAATGTGATGATCGTTTTGTCTTTAGTTAATGACATGATAAGTTGACTTTGAGAAACGATTTGATAGGTTGATTAAGGCTCAAAATCGTTTTGTCCTTAGTGATAGTCACGATCGAATTTGTTAGGTTGTAACCTAGATCCAATTTGAAATCGTTTATGAATGAAACGATAATGGGAAAAGTCAAATTCAATTATGAATTAATGTGAACATGATCGATTAATTGAATGATCGTTTTGTCTTCGCTTGTTGAATTGCAATCATAAGGATTGCTTTGTATGAATCAATTAATTATTTAATTAATGTATGGTTCAAGCGGTTAACCCAAATCGCGGTTTGCTGGAAATTATTTAATACAATTGGTATTATTTAATTTCTGGTTAAACCGGATTTAAATTCAAAAATTGAATTTTAACCTAAACCAAAGGCTGGTCTAAGTTTGATTTGGTTGGACCAAATAATTTAGAGCTGGTCTGGTTTAGTAAATAACCAGTTGGATTTAGTAGTTAATTTGGTCTCGGACCAGAATTAATGAACCGACACGGTTATGTCAAATTATTGGGCCAATTGGAATTCTGTGGTCTTGGGCCAAGAATTGGGCCTATAATTTGTGACCCAACAGAAAACTTTAATAAAATATTAAATTATAAATTTCTATATTTAGCATGTTTCTAAATTTAGAAAGTTTCTAAAATAAGTAAGTTTCCCAAAGTAGTAATCTTCTATTTTTGGAAAGAAAACCTAAAATCCTCAAAACCAATATCAAGCTTGGATGTCTTGCCCAATCTTGTCAGCTACTTAACGCTTATTCAATTACAGATATGGCTTACAGTGTGAGGTGTCTGTTTTTGCGTAAGTAAAGTAGTATATAGTCACTAATTTCATTGGGAGTCCCAGACTTTAGTGATTATTTGGCTGTAAGAGATTGGTTTCCTTGACTAGGCCATCGGGAGTCCCGGGCCTTGAGACATCTGGTGAATTGGGCCTTGGGCCCAATCCACAACCGAGAGTTATATGGATATAACTAGCTGTGTGTATGCTTACCAAGTAAAGCTAACTCTGGGTGACGGCCAGTGGCCCACTTTGGTTTTAGTTGAACATGGGTCTCGGAATCATTGCATTCTTATGAGGTTAAATAAAGAAATTTTGAATGCAATGCGAGTTTTCTTATAAGTTATTAAGATTACTCTTTTATGAACTAAATAACTAAAACTCTATTTAGCTCTAAATTTCAGTTATGACTAGCACAAACAATCAAAACACTTTCTCGATCCGGTCTGTCCTTGAGATGGACAAACTGAACGGATCAAATTTCTTGACTTGGTCGCGGAACCTGAGGCTAGTTCTCAGGCAGGAGAGAAAGGACTATGTCCTTGAGAGAGCTCTCCCCGAGAGGATCGGGTCCAATGCCTCTCATGCAGTATATGATGCTTGGAATAAGCATTATAATGATGCGGTAGATGTGCGTGGTCTGATATTGGCTACCATGGACTCAGATTTGCTGAAGCAATATGAGAACATGGAGTCGCCAATAGAGATGATCAGCAGCCTGAAATTGAAATTTCAGGAGTAGGTAAGAGTGGAGAGATACCAGTTGGTTAAGTCTCTCACTAGCTGCAAGCTACCAAATGATCATCCAGTAAGTCCTCATGTCAGTAAAATGATGGGTTACATTGATAACCTGAGGAAACTGGATTATCCAGTTAGCCAAGAATTGGCAACTGAGATCATTCTGCAGTCACTGCCGTCAAGCTATGATAAGTTCAAAAGGAACTATATCAAGAAAGGCTTAACGAAGACGCTGACTGAACTGCATGATATGCTCAAGACAGTTGAGCCAAACTTGAAGAGTACCCTGTATAATCTCATAATGGAGAAGGGTAGGTTTACTAAACCTAATGCTGACAAGGGTGAAGACAAAGTTGTCCAGATTTTGAATCATGGCAAGCGTGTGTCTTCTGAGCCCGAGTCAGATACATCTTACGTTGGTAAGTGCTGCTACTGTAAAGAGACTGGGCATTGGAAGAGAGATTGCATTAAATTCATGGAAGATTATGAGGAGTTGAAGTTGATGTATGAGACTACTTCCTCAGGTATTCATGTTATTACTTCAAGTTCTACCTTATAGGTATTGGATACTGGTTGTGGCACTGATATTTGTTATAATATGCAGAGCCTAAGCAACAGTAGAACGTTGAAGGAAGGGCAAGTGGAACTGCATGTCTGGAAGGAGCTATAGATGCTGCCTCAGCCGTAGGGTTTTCACTTGTAGATGCCTTTGAGGCTTGGTTTTATTAAGTAATTGCTACAATGTACCTGCTTTAAGCAGAGTTGTCTTTCATTTTCTTGTAAGAATTTGAATGTTTTTCATTTTGATAAAAGACAAGTTTTGTTCTTTTGATCTTAATGAAATATTAATTGTAGCACCCTATTCAAGGAATGGGTTTTATATCTTAAACCAAAGAGTGCCTAATTGTAACATAAATACCGAATTGGTTTAAATCTGATGAATTAAACCTGATTTTTCTTGGCGTAAATGTTTTGGTCACATAGAGTAAGTCGGATTTAGAAATCCCATAGTTATGGACTTTTGGGCTCATTTGATCGGATATCTTATGAGACTTGAATTCTGCTTACTGGACCAAAAGACAAAGGGCCCATCTTAGCCGAGCTAGAGAAAGGCCCAAAGACTTATTGGACCTTGAACATACTCATGTATGTGGCCCGATGAGCAGGAATGCCAGAGAAAATTTCCTGTACTTCATTATATTTACTGATTACTTCAGTGAGTATGACTGTGTTCAACAGATGAGACACGAGTCGGAATCCTTTGAAATGGTCAAAAGAGTTCCAGAATGAGGTATAGAATCTGAGTGACAGAAGTATTGATACTCTGGATTAGATCACGAGTGAGAATACTTAAGTCATTGATGGTGTGATCATCTGAATGAGTGTGAAGTCGTTTCACAGCTCATTTCTCCTGAAAACCTGGAGGTGTTTCTGTGAGAAAGAATCAGATCTTATTAGAAATGATTAAAGATGAGTCACACGAATCTTCCATGATATTCTTTAAGAATAACGCTCTAGAAATATCTAAGTTTACGCTGAAATAGTTCTACTAATATCTGTTAAAAGACAGCACATAAATGTGGACTGGAAATGATCCAAATTCGTCTTTACTGAGTATTTGAAGTTGTGCTACTTCGCTGGTTGTCCTAGGGAAACCAAGGCTTGTTACTTTTTACGTCCATTCCGAAAACGAAGTTAGGTTGTTCGGAATTCTGTTTTCTAAAGGGAAAGTTGCTTTCCAAGAAGAACAGTGGGAGTAAAAGTATAACTCGAAGAAATTCGAGAAATACAGGAGGCTGCTCAACCTGTTGAGGGAGAGCAGCGGATGGATTTACAGATTTCTGTAGAATCTACACCTGTAGAGCCTGAAGTTCGCAGATCTGAATGAATCCGTCACTAATCCGAGAGTGATTTCTCGTGATTAGTTGCCATGATCTGATGATCATTGAAAGTGACGAACCTGCGAAATTCACAGAAGCGAAAGTGAGCCCGGACTCCGAAAAATTATACTGGGTATAAGTTAGCTTCATCGATCCATTCATGGATGGAAGCAAACATATCGGAGTTGGAATCTTCGTTCTGTTGAAGTAGTCAAGGTTTTGACTTGAACAAGAACGAAGTGGAACTGTGCGTTTACTAATAGATAAGCGGGAGCGATGTTGCATTTCTCATAGTGTATGTCGATGACATACTGATTCTCGGAAATAACGTTCCAATGCTGCAGTCGGTAAAGGACTGGCTTGGGAGTTTGTTTTATGATTAACATGGGTAAAGCCACGTATGTTCTTGGATTTTGGATCTAAAGATAGAGATCCAAAAGAGCTGATAGGACAAAGTCAGGATTCTTATATTGACAAAGTCCTACACGTTTTCAGCATTCCAAGAAGGGTTTTATGCCAATGTCACATGGCATTACGTTAAGCAAGAAACAGTGTCCTACGATATCTGCTGAGCTTGAATGCATGGATGAGATTCCATATGCGTCGGCAATTGGATCTATCATGTATGCCGTGACACGTACTTGTTTTGATGTTGCTTTAATGTTAAGCAAGACAAGTAAAGACCAGTCAAATCCAGCAAAGAATCACTGGATAGTCGTAATGAATATCCTTAAGTATTTGGAAAATACTTAGGATAAGTTCTTGATTTACGGAGAAAGTGAGGTGCTACAAGTCGGTAGAGTCTGAAAGGCAAGTTACCAACAGACAAAGATGATTTCCGGTCACAGTCCGGTTATATCTTGTGTCTGTCTGGCGGTGCAAGGCACTGTTGCTGACTCCATGACTTAAGCTGAACATTTCGCAGCTTGGGAAGCGGCGAAAGAGGTTGTTTGGAAAGAAGAGTTCATCACTGAACTTGATGTGATTCCCAGCATAGATGAGGCTAGCTGCACATCAGAGGTCCAAACACCTTGAGGGTAGGTATAACCTATTCCGTGAGATAAATGACAGAGGTGTTAAGTAGATCAGCAAGTTTCAACGAATGAGAACGTTGCTAATCTATTAACGAAGCCACTCCTTAGGCCTAAGCACGAGTCGCGGACTGTAGCTGTAGGATAAGTGAAATTAAGATGTAGTCTTAATTTCAGTGGGAGTTTGTAAAGGGCTTTACTTAGTTGTTTTGAAAGGTTCATGTAAACATAATATTTTATGTTTATGAAATTTATGATTTCTGGATTATTTTAACTGTGATATAAATAATCGTTCCAAAATGATTCATGTCATTATATATGGGCCATCGAAGTACATGAGTAGACTTGATCCTGAAACCCCATATTTAACGAAATGACATAAATCATAGTGTCCATAGTCGAAGGTTGTTGAAATTGGAACACCAACAACCACTTGAGACTAGATTGTGTTGAGACTTATGACCAAGTTTCGAGGGGTCATAGATGCGCGGCATCAAAGTCGACACATAGGTATATGTAGGGGAGCATATGACCGGACATGGCCCGCTGATGAGAACTCTACAAGATATTAATATCTGTGTCATAAGAGATTCTCATATACGACTATAGAGTATAGTCCTTAGACCTGAGTTCGCATGCATGTGGCTGCACATGGAGTGATGCGCTTTGATCATTGTCTAACGCTGTTTCGTAACTGGGAGCTATAAGGACCTTGGTTGGGTGTATTATAAAGTGTGTAGTTCATAGTGATGGAACAAGATGGGATTTGTCCCTGCCGTTTAACGGAGGTAATATCTCTAGGCCAATCGGAGACTTGATAGCTGGTAAGAGAGTGGCCACTCCCAAACGGACTTGCCCAAGTCGTTTGCATTGTCAGTATCAAATCTGGTCCGATGAACATGGTCTGGCTATATAAGGATGACACGCATCTTGCCTTATGCCAGATCGAGATATTGAGACAAAAGGATTAGGGAATGTAGGATTCCAGTACAAGTGGGAGATTGTTGGGAATGTCCTGAAATCTACCGTACTATCTCTAGAAAGTATGATAAGTGTCGAGATCAGACATAAGTCATAAATACTGGGTGATCATGATGACTTGCTAGAGCCCGCTCATGATCTATAAGTTTAGGACTTATTACCAGTATTGTATGATCCCTAAGGGTCACACACCATAGCTAACGGGAAAGTTAATAAGGAATTAATACGGTAAGATGCAAGGCATTTACTGTATTTGAACAGAGAATTGGGCCAGACAAAATACAGGCTTTTGTCTGATTTGTGTCTTGGGCCCAAAAGCCTAATAGGCCATTAGTTTAATAACTTGGGCCCATATAAGGCAGAGGGAGGCGCAGCCTAGGGTATGACAACACCCCATCTGCGATTTCTAGGAGCAGCCGTGATCTCTCTCTCTGTTATTCCGAGCTTGGTCTAGCAGCCTGATCCGTAGCTTGTAAGCGTGTGGATACCTAGGAGGAGCCGGTGATAATCAGCTCTGTGATCTCTTCATTCCTTTGATCAATCCGCTGCAATCACAAGGTAATGAATCTGATCTGTCTATGATTCAACTGCAAATCACCTAGATCCTAGATGATTATGTGCTAGGATGTAACCTGACAATTACACCATGAATACACGTAATCCGTCATTAACATCCAATTACGGGCATGCAACTTAAGACTACGATTTAAGGGTTTTCCTGTCGACATGACTTAAACTACAATGCAATAACCGACTCATAGAGTATAATAGATGACGCGGATGACGGATGTGAACTCCTGAGACCGAGAAACTGAAATCCGAACCTTTCTCGATCCCCACAAACCGAATCACGAACAACTACAAGCTAACCGCACAAGGACCGGCCGTTGACTATGCGCTGACCGGCGTTGACCAGCCGCTGACCAGCGTTGACCAGTCGCTAACCACGGCGTTGACAGTAGACCGTTGACGGTAGACCATTGACGGTAGACCGTTAATAGTTGACCATTGACTTCCTCAAACCAGTTGACCAAGCTTGAACCAGACCAAACTGCTGCTGAAAAAATCCCAAACTGAACCAATGGAAGAGAACCGAATTGAACCGTCTGCTAACAACTAAACTGGTTGACCAATTGTTACCCGGTTGACCAATTGTTAACCGGTTGACCAACTGTTAAACGGTTTGACCCGCGTTGACCAAGCTTAACCAAGGCTTAAATTGGACCAAACCAACACCAACCCAGCTTGAACCAGACCACAATCGAACCGACTAAGCAAGAGATGACGGATGAAGCTTTTCCGGTGTCATCTTCGGCGTTGACCACGACGGAGAGGAGTTGACCGGTGAGAGAGGAAGCTTTTCAGCGACTAACCGGTGAGAGAGATGAACTCCGGTGAAGAGGAGAGGCTGAAGAAGCGGCAGGAGGAAAAAGAGCTCACGGCAAGCTATTTTCTCCAGAGTTGGCCGTCAAGACTCCGTGTTGACCGGCGGAAAGGAGGCTCTTCAGTGGATTGTGTGGCGAGAGCAGCTGATCTCCGGTGAGAGGAGAGATCAGGGAAGAGGAGACATCAACGACCAGGGAAAGAAACCGGCTGAAGAAGAAGAAGAAGCGGCGGAGATCTCCGCCGGCGGTGGAGGAATCTGATCAGCGGCGCTTCAAGAGGATTGAGAGATGAGTCCACTGGTGCAAACGGTTTATGAAGATCGAGCTTAGTTTGAGAGTTATGGAGATAACTTGCTTCTCAAGTTATGAAGAACGTCTTGAGTGTTCTTGAAGATGCATGAGTTTGTTTGGTTTTTGTGATTAATTTGGGGAGAGAAGAGAGGGAGACGAGAGAGTGAGTAAGGAGAGAGATCAAAGAGTTTTTGGTGAGAGTTTTTTGGGTTAGTGATGTGAGAAAAATAATTAGACTCCAAAGACATGCATTTGCATGCAATGAACTAAATGAGTTCATTGAATCTCATCCATGAGAGGTGGTGCCATCTGAGTGCAAGACCAAGACACTTGGCAATCCAGGGTATAATCTTCCCCCCATTCATTGGACTCAGCAACCCTTAACCGGTCTGAATAGCTTATTCCGAGTTTAATTCATAAAACCCCGTAGCTTCTACCAAAAATACTCCATCTCAAGGAGCAACCACCTCAGGTCATCATCCTTCAACCGTTTTAAAGACCAAAGAGCTAACTACTCCAATGGTGGTGAATCTGGTCCATCTTCAGTTCAGGCTGGTGAGAAAGGAAGGGCAATGGTGGTTATTTTAGAAGTAGTTTGCTTGCTCCTTGAGATGGCCACTCTTCTTGCAATGTTCACAAAACCAGACTGGCCTCTTGTCACCACCATTCCCTTGTCTCTCTTCAGGTCTGAATGCACTCTTATGTGCAGTCACAAGCTCACGCTTACCTCCAAAGAGACCAAAGGTGTTAGAATTTAAGAGTATAAATCAGAGAATAGGAGAGTTAGACCAAGAATCACAAGATTAGAAGATTAGAGAGAGTTTGAGAGAATAAGAACAAGAGAGATAGTAGAGAGAGAATTGGAGAAGAGAATATGTCTCCTTATCTTTGAAATTCGAAATCCTCCTTACAATATACAGAAACTAGCTGTTAGACTTATCCTAAACATGTGGCTAATAATTGTCCACATATTTAAGCTTACAAGAGAGGCTAGTTCAAAATATCTTAAAGTAACTAAGCTGTTTTTACTGTTCATCTGTGGACACTATTCACAGATGCTTCTGTTCTAGTTACTTGTTCTAGTTTGGTTACTTCAAGAGCTCTTAGCTTCCATGTAGAATGATAGTCTTCGAGCTATCCATCTCTGTAAGTAGAGCGTCATCTGAATCTATGATCTCCAATTCAATACTCCCCCTCAAGCTTGAATTCAAAGGTTGAATTAAGCTTGGAATGACAATGGGGATCTACCTCATTAAAAACCTTCATGAAGAAAACCACATGGGATAAAACTTCAGGAAGGGAAAAAGAGTGTAGACTCCACGGCCTTAGAGGATTCAGGAAGCGTAATGAGTCCAAGCTTTGTGTGAATGCACGCACACACCTTCAAACTTGCTGCCTTAGTGAAGACATCAGCTAGTTGTTCTTCACTTCTTGTGAAACATGGCAACACAACTCCTTGCTCAATCATCTGCATAACCTTGTGACAATCCACTTTTAAGTGCTTTGTTCTCTCATGGAACACTGAGTTTGAGGCAATGTGAATGGCTGCTTGATTATCACTATTAGAGAGGAAGAAGGAATGGAGAGGCAAGGCTGGACATAACTAAGGAAGGCCGAAGACTATCCTCCTCAACCTTCTTTGGTGTGTCAAGAAAGAATAGCAGCCTTTGAGATGAAGCCCAAAGAAGTGCACAATCAATGTGCAAAATCAGGGACTTCATCTCAAGGTGCAAAAGTAGTGCACAGAAGACTCATCTGTCAATGTGCAAAATCTGGGAAATCTCAAAATGCATTATCAAGGCATAAGGAAGATGTGCAAAATCAGGGACATCCTGATCATTATCAAAGTGCAAAATTAGGGCACTTACAGACATACATACACACAATTAGACAGACAAATAAGTCTGTGCAAAAATGGGGTGTCTGGATGTCTAAACTATCAAGAATGAGATTATCAAAGTGCAAAAGAAAGGCCATGTCTGTAAGAGTTCAAAATAGAGAGGAAAAAGCTGTTGGAGAAGGTCTGGACCACAAGGACAGGCTGTCACTTTCAAGCATGGACCACAAGGAGCTGTCACTTTCACCTTTTGGACAGATCTGCCTTTTGTCTTCATGTGAATTCAAATTCAAATGAATCCACCTTCCCTCCATTAGAGATTTCGAATTGTAATCAAAACTAGGGCTTCTTCTTGTTAGGATTGTCTATATAAAGAGATGTAACAACACTTGTAATACTCAATCAATTTGAACAACAATTTGATTCACTCTTATTCTCTCTTCTTCTCTCTTGTTCATTGTGTCTTTTATTCAAACACAATGTAGTTATGTAAGAGGCACGATCTAAGGCTGCTTAAACAGCCTAGTTACACTCCTGATTAGCTCTTCCATAAGCTAAATCAATAGTTAACAAGAATCGGCTCTTACAAACACTCTTCTTAAGGAAACACTTTCTAATTACTGATTCTTGTCCAGATTCAAAAGTAAACACTCTTGAAGAGTAGTTAAGCTCATGGACAAACTTTCATATAGTTAAGTGTTCCTTTAAACCTCTAGCTTACTGATTCTGATCTTCTCTTGAGTACAAAGCTCAAATAGAGTTGAATCAGTCTCAAACTAGATGTTATGGCTAAGTGAAACCGGTTCCCACTCAAGACAGACTTGGTGCGGTTCACTTAGCTTTCTCTCTCCAAACCTACAAGATTTCAGAGCTTCCTCATGGTTGTCTCTTGAAATCCCAATATGGTATCAGAGCATAAGGTTCTAGGAATGAACCAAGCTCAAAGCTTCAGGAAATTGAAAGAAAAACAGAGCCAAACTCTGTCCCTTTCTCTGTAAATGCTTCCGCAAAATCAGAAGATCAAACTGAGCAAAACTCAGTCCATGTTCTTTCTTTTATTCTCTCATTCTCTGTCACATACTCTCTTAATATGAGTTTATGTGTCTATTCTCTCATTCTCCGCATATTCTCTATTCTTCTGCCACTTATACTTCATTCATTCTCTCAAAGTTCTCTCCTAGAAGCTCCTCTCACAATAACTTAAAAATCAGAATGCATAGTTCTTGATCAAAACTATGTTATTTTGAGGATTGTTGTGTGGTTTTCTTGGTGTTTCTAGGTGGAATGGCGAATCTGCTAGTGAGGACATATCACAAAAGGGCTGGAGTTCAGTTTATAAGTGTTTGTATCCACTGGTTTTGACCTTATCCAAGAAGAAAATGGCGTCCAGTAGCTGCTGCAACAAGTTAGTCAAGATTCAACAACACTGATTTCTTGAAAGATCAAGTCTTGAAGCTGTTTCAAGAAGAGGCAGTGATGGAAGCTTGGGTTCAAGGCTCAGTGTGCATCATGGTTCATAAGATCAGTCTTGAAGCTGCTCTAAGATGGAGTAATGATGGAGGATTGGCTCTAAGCTTGGTGTGGCTAATCTGAAGCTAACAAAGGGGCGGATAAGGTGTCCATACTAAAGGGAAGCAACAAGTTTATCAACCCATCAAGGCTGTTAAGTTGTCACATAACTCCAATGGCCACAGAAGAGTCACAAGGAGCAGCCAAAGAAGAGGAGTTAGAACCGGTTATCAACAAAGGAGATACAATCTGATTGCAACCGATGAATCAACTCACATCTCAAATGATATTCCGGCCTCAAGATGGCTTAAGGTAAGGTTCAAAGGTGTGCTTAAAGGACAGGTCTAAAGCCAACCAGATTGGAGGAAGCTTAACAGTCCGGGGGAGGTGTAAAACCTCTAAGAAAAGGAGTAAACTGAAGAGGAACTCTAAAATCAGACTCTTCTCAAAGCACAACCAAAGATTGAAAAGGCTAAACTCTTAAACTCTCATTGTTTTTTTTAAGTCTTCATTCAGTCACTTAAATACCTTGGGTTACTTATCCATTGCTTAATCATAAACTTAAAACTCATGGCACTTTACTTTAACAAGTCTTCCTTGAATCTTTGATGTGAAGGTTCATTAGGAGACCTAAAGGAGGAGTAAGACCGTGGGCAGATTGGGTGACAAGGAAAGGATTCAAGGAATGGCATAAAGGAAGGCTACGACTTGAGTCATGGTCATGGAAGTATTAGAGAGGAAGATGAAATGGAAGAGGAGAGGCTGAAGTCATGAAGACAAAGCCGAGCCTCATTCCTATTTAAGACCTTGAAGTGTCCCACAAGCAAGGTCATTTGTTCTTAAGTGAGCAACAAGGCATCTAAGTTGAGTTCAAGATGTCTAAGTATGGATAAGGCCGTGGGATGTGTCTTGAAGAAAGTAGAAGACCACGGCCCATTGAAGACAAATGATCAAACCTATGAGGAGTATAAGCCCATCCGACACTCTTTGGTAAAGGCTGAAGTGTTAAACAATTAAGGAGGTCAAAATGTGTTGGTTAAGGTCTGAAGTTAAGCTACTAAGGTCACATGTGAGTTCAAGATACAAGGAGAAGTCACATTTGGGATTAAACAATGAAGTAGTTACACAGACATGTCACTATCACTCATGGGAGTGTGCTTTCTCTCTCTCCAGACCTGCAACACGCCAAATAAGAGAGAGGAGAGGTCACTTTCAAGTCTGAACTCACTAGAAACCAAAAAGGAGTGAAGAAGATCCAGCCATCCATTTGAATTCGGGTTTCCTTCCAAAAGAATCAATGGCTGTGATTTAATGTCTTTGTTTATGAGTGTTTAACCTAGTTGTAAGCCTATTTAAAGGCCTTACACGACCTTGTATACATATGCTCATTCACAATACAATTTAAGACATATTGTTACAAACAAAGTCTTTCTTCTTCTCTCTTCTCTTTTAGGTTCTGTTTTTCCTTTCTCATTGTGTTCTTCAATAAGACACAATGTCGGTTCTTAAGAGACACGGTTTAGGCTGTTTGAGGCAGCCTTAGATCATGCTTGGATAGTTCATTCAATAGCTCATCCAAGTGTGAGAACAATCGACTCTTACACCTTCTTCTTTTGGTTGTTCCTTAAGCTAATTGCTGATTCTCTTCCATGTTATGAGTAGACTCTCCTTGGTGAGATGTTAGGCTCTTTGAAGTGTTTTCATATAGCTAAGGACTTCATTTGTATAACTAGATTACTGACTTTCCTAAGTACAAACTAGTTATACTTGTTTGAGCAGAACCGGTTTCCTTCTTCTTCTCTGTTCTTGATGTTGCTTATGGTTCAGAGCTTCTTATGAATGTCTCATGAACCAAGCTTGATGATCAGAGCTTCCTCATGGATGCTTCTGAAATCCTAACATGGTATCAGAGCAGCTTGATTCTTGGCTGCAAATTGTTTCAAGATAGAGAGCAAAATCTGTCTTGTTTAGTCTTTCACTTCCGCAATGTTTTTCATGGACCAAGCTTCTGATTTACTTGGTTCCTGTCCATTAAGACTTGTTGCTCTACCTTCCATGAGAGCTAACAAGTATTTGATGAAAAATCAGAGAAGAGCAATAGCACATCTTTGTATCTTTCACTCTTGTCTCTCTGATTTTGTCATCTTGCTTCCGCAATGTTTTGAAATGGACCAAGCTTCTGTTCAGTTGGTTCCATTCTCTTTTTCATGAGTCAAACTGAGAAAAACACTCAGTCCCTGAACCATTGATTATGTTCTTGCTTGTTGCTCCATTATCTTTGGGAGGCAACAAGTTCTTGTTGAAAAATCAGAGAAGTGCAAGAGAAAATCTTTACTTCTTTCACTATTGACTTCTCTGGTTCTCTTGCATACGGTTGTTTATGAGTTAAACTGAGCAAAATACTCAGTCCCTGAACCTTAAACACAATTTGTTTCTGAGTTAAACTAAGCACAACTTAGTCACTGAACCTGAAACACTTTTCTTTTCCTTTCATTCTCCCATTCTTCTATTCTCTGATTTTGGTTCACATTCTCTTAATCTGAGTTTTGTTTTCCAAAATCATATACTCTCATACTCTCATAATCTCATACTCTCAAACCATACTCTTTTATACTCTGATGCACACACTCTTAATCTGAGCTTGTGTCATCTCCATACTTCCATTCTTCATTTTTATTTCCTGTACTTATTCTCTCTCTAAAGTTCACTCCTAAAGAGCCCATTCTTTTCTTTCACTGAAACTTAATTCAAGCTCATTAGTCCTGATCAAACTTGTGTTGCTTGAGTGTTGTTTTGTGTTTAGGTGTTCTTATGAGGAATGGCGAGTTGTTGGCAGTAGTCACAAAAGGAGCTGGTGCAGACTCTAAGTGGCGGTTCAAGCTGAAGTTAAAGGGGCTGTGTGGTTGAGGAGCTGAAGAAGTCTCCAACGAAACCAGTGAGCTCAAGTTTGGTAGTGGATTAGCCTAAATCCTCATGGATAGTTGTGGATTATCTGAAATCCTCATATGTTGGAGCATTCATCAAGTTGGAAGTCAGCTGGTGGATGTGCTTATTGTTGAAGGATCTTCCCAAGGGAGAATGGCGGTTTATACTCTGTCCATTCAAGAAGGGAGAGGCCTTGTTTGTTGTTGTTTAAGTTGGTGTTAGAACCGTGGTTCAACCAAGTGGAGTAAGACCACAAGACAATCCCAACATAGTGATGGCTATGGTGGAAGATCAAGTGGATATGCAAGCTGGTGACACGATGAATCAGCCCAACTCGTTTTGTGATCTTGTATTTCAAGATTGGTTGTGCAAAGTCAGATTGCACAAGTGGTGACAATTCAAGAGTGCGGGGGAGTTTAAGCTCAAATCCAAACCGCAACTCACATTACTATGATCAGGGTACTTCTAAACTCTCTCTTGTCATTCCTTTCATGTCATTGAACATTTCCTTAGATTGCCTAAAGACTTGATAGTGTTTGATAGAGTTTGAAGTGTAGAAAACGTTTTTACAATTCTCAAAACGTTTTTCAGTCTATTCTCAAAAGGTTTTGGAACCTAAGAAAGTTCAAACTCTTGTGTTTCTCTTGATTATGATCATGTTTTCACCCTTTCAAAGTCAAAAACGTTTTAAACCTTATTCTCAAAACGTTTTCAGACTTAAATCTTTCATTTGAATCTTGTTGTGATGATGTGTTTCAAAGATAAAACGTTTTACAATCAATTCTCTAAAACGTTTCAAACATAAAGGTTTCATTCATAGCTAATGTTCCTAAATGCCATTACATATACTTTAACAAGTTTCCTTTATAACTTTGTGTTGAAGGTTTATAAGGAGAAGAGAAAGGCATGCTTAAGGAGCATTAGGAAGTGAAGGAGCCATGAGGAGCATCCGCAAGCCTTGAAGTCTATCCAAGAGGAAGATGAGACCGTCTTGAAGTTCTTCCAAGAAGAGAAGGATGATGGAAGTTGGGGTTAAAGGCCGGAGCCCTATGGATTTCAAGTTTCAAAAAACACAACAAGAACAAGAAGTTCATATCAAGAGAAGTCAAGTCAAGGAATGCTAAGGAGTGAAAGAGTTGTGGAAAGGAGTAGCCGTGGTCCAAGATGTTCATATACCAAGGTCAAGTTACATCTTGAGTATGTGGACTATACTCTTTTTGTCATCCTTAAGGTTTTATCCCAAAGAGGTTTTCCTTAAGGAGGTTTTTAATGAGGTAGTTCCACAGCTCCAAGCCTGGCCTTTGGTCCTCTTCTCCCTTTGGTCTTTTGGAGTCCCGACGACCAAGCTTGCGGGGGAGTATTAGAGAGGAAGATGAAATGGAAGAGGAGAGGCTAAAGTCATGAAGACAAAGCCGAGCCTCATTCCTAGTTAAGACCTTGAAGTGTCCCACAAGCAAGGTCATTTGTTCTTAAGTGAGCAACAAGGCATCTAAGTTGAGTTCAAGATGTCTAAGTATGGATAAGGCCGTGGGATGTGTCTTGAAGAAAGTAGAAGACCACGGCCCATTGAAGACAAATGATCAAACCTATGAGGAGTATAAGACCATCCGACACTCTTTGGTAAAGGCTGAAGTGTTAAACAATTAAGGAGGTCGAAATGTGTTGGTTAAGGTCTGCAGTTAAGCTACTAAGGTCACATGTGAGTTCAAGATACAAGGAGAAGTCACATGTGGGATTAAACAATGAAGTAGTTACACAGACATGTCACTATCACTCATGGGAGTGTGCTTTCTCTCTCTCCAGACCTGCAACACGCCAAATAAGAGAGCGGAGAGGTCACTTTCAAGTCTGAACTCACTAGAAACCAAAAAGGAGTGAAGAAGATCCAGCCATCCATTTGAATTCGGGTTTCCCTTCAAAAGAATCAATGGCTGTGATTTAATGTCTTTGTTTATGAGTGTTTAACCTAGTTGTAAGCCTATTTAAAGGCCTTACACGACCTTGTATACATTTGCTAATTCACAATACAATTTAAGACATATTGTTACAAACAAAGTCTTTCTTCTTCTCTCTTCTCTTTTAGGTTCTGTTTTGCCTTTCTCATTGTGTTCTTCAATAAGACACAATGTAGGTGCTTAAGAGACACGGTTTAGGCTGCTTGAGGAAGCCTTAGATCATGCTTGGATAGTTCATTCAATAGCTCATCCAAGTGTGAGAACAATCGACTCTTACACCTTCTTCTTTTGGTTGTTCCTTAAGCTAATTGCTGATTCTCTTCCATGTTATGAGTAAACTCTCCTTGGTGAGATGTTAGGCTCTTGGAAGTGTTTTCATATAGCTAAGGACTTCATTTGTATAACTATATTACTGACTTTCCTAAGTACAAACTAGTTATACTTGTTTGAGCAGAACCAGTTTCCTTCTTCTTCTTTGATCCGTTTCTGTTCTTGATGTTGCTTATGGTTCAGAGCTTCTTATGAATGTCTCATGAACCAAGCTTGATGATCAGAGCTTCCTCATGGATGCTTCTGAAATCCTAACAGGAAGGTCCAATGGAGAAGCTTGATCCAAGATGGAGAAGGCAATCTAAAGAACCGGCCAAATCATATGCACAAAGGAACAATGGTTAAAGCTTACATCAAGGGCATGCGGAAGCTATACTCTTTTTACCTCCTTAGGGCTTTATCCCATGAGGTTTTCCTTAAGGAGGTTTTTAATGAGGTAGCTCCCGCATCTCCAAGCTTGGCCTTTTGTCATTTTGTGTCTCGACGACCAAGCTTGCGGGGGAGTATTAGAGAGGAAGAAGGAATGGAGAGGCAAGGCTGGACATAACTAAGGAAGGCCGAAGACTTTCCTCCTCAACCTGCTTTGGTGTGTCAAGAAAGAAGAGCAGCCTTTGAGATGAAGCCCAAAGAAGTGCACAATCAATGTGCAAAATCAGGGACTTCATCTCAAGGTGCAAAAGTAGTGCACAGAAGACTCATCTGTCAATGTGCAAAATCCGGGACATCTCAAAATGCATTATCAAGGCATAAGAAAGATGTGCAAAATCAGGGACATCCTGATCATTATCCAAGTGCAAAATTAGGGCACTTACAGACATACAAACACACAATTAGACAGACAAATAAGTCTGTGCAAAGTTGGGGCATCTGGATGTCTAAACTATCAAGAATGAGATTATCAAAGTGCAAAAGAAGGGCTATGTCTGTAAGAGTTCGAAATAGAGAGGAAAGAGCTGTTGAAGAAGGTCTGGACCACAAGGACAGGCTGTCACTTTCAAGCATGGACCACAAGGAGCTGTCACTTTCACCTCTTGGACAGATCTGCCTTTTGTCTTCATGTGAATTCAAATTCAAATGAATCCACCTTCTCTCCATTAGAGATTTCGAATTGTAATCAAAACTAGGGCTTCTTCTTGTTAGGATTCTCTATATAAAGAGATGTAACAACACTTGTAATACTCATTCAATTTGAACAACAATTTGATTCACTCTTATTCTCTCTTCTTCTCTCTTGTTCATTGTGTCTTTTATTCAAACACAATGTAGTTATGTTAGAGGCACGATCTAAGGCTGCTTAAACAGCCTAGTTACACTCCTGATTAGCTCTTCCATAAGCTAAATCAAGAGTTCACAAGAATCGGCTCTTACAAACACTCTTCTTAAGGAAACACTTTCTAATTACTGATTCTTGTCCAGATTCATGAGTAAACACTCTTGATGAGTAGTTAAGCTCCTGGACAAACTTTCATATAGTTAAGTGTTCCTTTAAACCTCTAGCTTACTGATTCTGATCTTCTCTTGAGTACAAAGCTCAAATAGAGTTGAATCAGTCTCAAACTAGATGTTATGGCTAAGTGAAACCGGTTCCCACTCAAGACAGACTTGGTGCAGTTCACTTAGCTTTCTCTCTCAAAACCTACAAGATTTCAGAGCTTCCTCATGGTTGTCTCTTGAAATCCCAACATGGTATCAGAGCATAAGGTTCTAGGAATGAACCAAGCTCAAAGCTTCAGCAAATTGAAAGAAAAACAGAGCCAAACTCTGTCCCTTTCTCTCTAAATGCTTCCGCAAAATCAGAAGATCAAACTGAGCAAAACTCAGTCCATGTTCTTCCTTGTATTCTCTCATTCTCTGTCACATACTCTCTTAATATGAGTTTATGTGTCTATTCTCTCATTCTCCACATATTCTCTATTCTTCTTCCACTTATGCTTAATTCATTCTCTCAAAGTTCTCTCCTAGAAGCTCCTCTCACAATAACTTAAAAATCGGAATGCATAGTTCCTGATCAAAACTGTGTTATTTTGAGGATTGTTGTGTGGTTATCTTGGTGTTTCTAGGTGGAATGACGAATCTGCTAGTGAGGACATATCACAAAAGGGCTGGAGTTCAGTTTCTAAGTGTTTGTATCCATTGATTTTGACCTCATCCAAGAAGAAAATGGCGTCCAGTAGCTGCTGCAACAAGTAAGTCAAGATTCAACAACACTGATTTCTTGAAAGATCAAGTCTTGAAGCTGTTTCAAGAAGAGGCAGTGATGGAAGCTTGGGTTCAAGGCTCAGTGTGCATCATGGTTCAGAAGATCAGTCTTGAAGCTGCTCTAAGATGGAGTAATGATGGAGGATTGGCTCTAAGCTTGGTGTGGCTAATCTGAAGATAACAAAGGGGCGGTTAAGGTGTCCATACTAAAGGGAAGCTACAATTTTATCAACCCATCAAGGATGTTAAGTTGTCACATAGCTCCAATGGCCACAGAAGAGTCACAAGGAGCAGCCAAAGAAGAGGAGTTAGAACCGGTTATCAACAATGGAGATACAATCTGATTGCAACCGATGAATCAACTCACATCTCAAATGGTGCTTCCGGCCTCAAGATGGCTTAAGGTAAGGTTCAAAGGCGTTCTTAAAGGCCAGGTATAAAGCCAGCCTGATTGGAGGAAGCTTAACAGTCCGGGGGAGGTGTAAAACCTCAAAGAAAAGGATTAAACAGAAGAGGAACTCTAAAATCAGACTCTTCTCAAAGCACAACCAAAGATTGAAAAGGCTAAACTCTTAAACTCTCATTGTTTTTTTTAAGTCTTCATTCAGTCACTTAAATACCTTGAGTTACTTATCCATTGCTTAATCATATACTTAAAACTCATGGCACTTTACTTTAACAAGTCTTCCTTGAATCTTTGATGTGAAGGTTCATTAGGAGACCTAAAGGAGGAGTAAGACCGTGGGCAGATTGGGTGACAAGGAAAGGATTCAAGGAATGGCATAAAGGAAGGCTAAGACTTAAGTCATGGTCATGGAAGTATTAGAGAGGAAGATGAAATGGAAGAGGAGAGGCTGAAGTCATGAAGACAAAGCCGAGCCTCATTCCTAGTTAAGACCTTGAAGTGTCCCACAAGCATGGTCATTTGTTCTTAAGTGAGCAACAAGGCATCTAAGTTGAGTTAAAGATGTCTAAGTATGGATAAGGCCGTGGGATGTGTCTTGAAGAAAGTAGAAGACCACGGCCCATTGAAGACAAATGATCAAACCTATGAGGAGTATAAGACCATCCGACACTCTTTGGTAAAGGCTGAAGTGTTAAACAATTAAGGAGGTCGAAATGTGTTGGTTAAGGTCTGAAGTTAAGCTACTAAGGTCACATGTGAGTTCAAGATACAAGGAGAAGTCACATGTGGGATTAAACAATGAAGTAGTTACACAGACATGTCACTATCACTCATGGGAGTGTGCTTTCTCTCTCTCCAGACCTGAAACACGCCAAATAAGAGAGAGGAGAGGTCACTTTCAAGTCTGAACTCACTAGAAACCAAAAAGGAGTGAAGAAGATCCAGCCATCCATTTGAATTCGGGTTTCCTTCCAAAAGAATCAATGGCTGTGATTTAATGTCTTTGTTTATGAGTGTTTAACCTAGTTGTAAGCCTATTTAAAGGCCTTACATGACCTTGTATACATATGCTCATTCACAATACAATTTAAGACATATTGTTACAAACAAAGTCTTTCTTCTTCTCTCTTCTCTTTTAGGTTCTGTTTTTCCTTTCTCATTGTGTTCTTCAATAAGACACAATGTCGTTTCTTAAGAGACACGGTTTAGGCTGTTTGAGGCAGCCTTAGATCATGCTTGGATAGTTCATTCAATAGCTCATCCAAGTGTGAGAACAATCGACTCTTACACCTTCTTCTTTTGGTTGTTCCTTAAGCTAATTGCTGATTCTCTTCCATGTTATGAGTAGACTCTCCTTGGTGAGATGTTAGGCTCTTGGAAGTGTTTTCATATAGCTAAGGACTTCATTTGTATAACTAGATTACTGACTTTCCTAAGTACAAACTAGTTATACTTGTTTGAGCAGAACCGGTTTCCTTCTTATTCTCTGTTCTTGATGTTGCTTATGGTTCAGAGCTTCTTATGAATGTCTCATGAACCAAGCTTGATGATCAGAGCTTCCTCATGGATGCTTCTGAAATCCTAACATGGTATCAGAGCAGCTTGATTCTTGGCTGCAAATTGTTTCAAGATAGAGAGCAAAATCTGTCTTGTTTAGTCTTTCACTTCCGCAATGTTTTTCATGGACCAAGCTTCTGATTTACTTGGTTCCTGTCCATTAAGACTTGTTGCTCTACCTTCCATGAGAGCTAACAAGTAGTTGATGAAAAATCAGAGAAGAGCAAGAGCACATCTTTGTATCTTTCACTCTTGTCTCTCTGATTTTGTCATCTTGCTTCCGCAATGTTTTGAAATGGACCAAGCTTCTGTTCAGTTGGTTCCATTCTCTTTTTCATGAGTCAAACTGAGCAAAACACTCAGTCCCTGAACCATTGATTATGTTCTTGCTTGTTGCTCCATTATCTTTGGGAGGCAACAAGTTCTTGTTGAAAAATCAGAGAAGTGCAAGAGCAAATCTTTACTTCTTTCACTATTGACTTCTCTGGTTCTCTTGCATACGGTTGTTTATGAGTTAAACTGAGCAAAATACTCAGTCCCTGAACCTTAAACACAATTTTTTTCTGAGTTAAACTAAGCACAACTTAGTCACTGAACCTGAAACACTTTTCTTTTCCTTTCATTCTCCCATTCTTCTATTCTCTGATTTTGGTTCACATTCTCTTAATCTGAGTTTTGTTTTCCAAAATCATATACTCTCATACTCTCATAATCTCATACTCTCAAACCATACTCTTTTATACTCTGATGCACACACTCTTAATCTGAGCTTGTGTCATCTCCATACTTCCATTCTTCATTTTTATTTCCTGTACTTATTCTCTCTCTAAAGTTCACTCCTAAAGAGCCCATTCTTTTCTTTCACTGAAACTTAATTCAAGCTCATTAGTCCTGATCAAACTTGTGTTGCTTGAGTGTTGTTTTGTGTTTAGGTGTTCTTATGAGGAATGGCGAGTTGTTGGCAGTAGTCACAAAAGGAGCTGGTGCAGACTCTAAGTGGCGGTTCAAGCTGAAGTTAAAGGGGCTGTGTGGTTGAGGAGCTGAAGAAGTCTCCAACAAAACCAGTGAGCTCAAGTTTGGTTGTGGATTAGCCTAAATCCTCATGGATAGTTGTGGATTATCTGAAATCCTCATATGTTGGAGCATTCATCAAGTTGGAAGTCAGCTGGTGGATGTGCTTATTGTTGAAGGATCTTCCCAAGGGAGAATGGCGGTTTATACTTTGTCCATTCAAGAAGGGAGAGGCCTTGTTTGTTGTTGTTGTTTAAGTTGGTGTTAGAACCGTGGTTCAACCAAGTGGAGTAAGACCACAAGACAAGCCCAACATAGTGATGGCTATGGTGGAAGATCTAGTGGATATGCAAGCTGGTGACACGATGAATCAGCCCAACTCATTTTGTGATCTTGTATTTCAAGATTGGTTGTGCAAAGTCAGATTGCACAAGTGGTGAAGTCATGGTGAAAAGCCATGGACAATTCAAGAGTGCGAGGGAGTTTAAGCTCAAATCCAAACCGCAACTCACATTACTATGATCAGGCTACTTCTAAACTCTCTCTTGTCATTCCTTTCATGTCATTGAACATTTCCTTAGATTGCCTAAAGACTTGATAGTGTTTGATAGAGTTTGAAGTGTAGAAAACGTTTTTACAATTCTCAAAACGTTTTTCAGTCTATTCTCAAAAGGTTTTGGAACCTAAGAAAGTTCAAACTCTTGTGTTTCTCTTGATTATGATCATGTTTTCACCCTTTCAAAGTCAAAAACTTTTTAAACCTTGTTCTCAAAACGTTTTCAGACTTGAATCTTTCATTTGAATCTTGTTGTGATCATGTGTTTCAAAGATAAAACGTTTTACAATCAATTCTCTAAAACGTTTCAAACATAAAGGTTTCATTCATAGCTAATGTTCCTAAATGCCATTACATATACTTTAACAAGTTTCCTTTAAACCTTTGTGTTGAAGGTTTATAAGGAGAAGAGAAAGGCATGCTTAAGGGGCATTAGGAAGTGAAGGAGCCATGAGGAGCATCCGCAAGCCTTGAAGTCTATCCAAGAGGAAGATGAGACCGACTTGAAGTTCTTCTAAGAAGAGAAGGATGATGGAAGTTGGGGTTAAAGGCCGGAGCCCTATGGATTCCAAGTTTCAAAAAACACAACAAGAACAAGAAGTTCATATCAAGAGAAGTCAAGTCAAGGAATGCTAAGGAGTGAAAGAGTTGTGGAAAGGAGTAGCCGTGGTCCAAGATGTTCATATACCAAGGTCAAGTTACATCTTGAGTATGTGGACTTTACTCTTTTTGTCCTCCTTAAGGTTTTATCCCAAAGAGGTTTTCCTTAAGGAGGTTTTTAATGAGGTAGTTCCACAGCTCCAAGCTTGGCCTTTGGTCCTCTTCTCCCTTTGGTCTTTTGGAGTCCCGACGACCAAGCTTGCGGGGGAGTATTAGAGAGGAAGATGAAATGGAAGAGGAGAGGCTGAAGTCATGAAGACAAAGCCGAGCCTCATTCCTAGTTAAGACCTTGAAGTGTCCCACAAGCAAGGTCATTTGTTCTTAAGTGAGCAACAAGGCATCTAAGTTGAGTTCAAGATGTCTAAGTATGGATAAGGCCGTGGGATTTGTCTTGAAGAAAGTAGAAGACCACGGCCCATTGAAGACAAATGATCAAACCTATGAGGAGTATAAGCCCATCCGACACTCTTTGGTAAAGGCTGAAGTGTTAAACAATTAAGGAGGTCGAAATGTGTTGGTTAAGGTCTGAAGTTAAGCTACTAAGGTCACATGTGAGTTCAAGATACAAGGAGAAGTCACATGTGGGATTAAACAATAAAGTAGTTACACAGACATGTCACTATCACTCATGGTAGTGTGCTTTCTCTCTCTCCAGACCTGCAACACGCCAAATAAGAGAGAGGAGAGGTCACTTTCAAGTCTGAACTCACTAGAAACCAAAAAGGAGTGAAGAAGATCCAGCCATCCATTTGAATTCGGGTTTCCCTCCAAAAGAATCAATGGCTGTGATTTAATGTCTTTGTTTATGAGTGTTTAACCTAGTTGTAAGCCTATTTAAAGGCCTTACACGACCTTGTATACATTTGCTAATTCACAATACAATTTAAGACATATTGTTACAAACAAAGTCTTTCTTCTTCTCTCTTCTCTTTTAGGTTCTGTTTTTCCTTTCTCATTGTGTTCTTCAATAAGACACAATGTAGGTGCTTAAGAGACACGGTTTAGGCTGCTTGAGGAAGCCTTAGATCATGCTTGGATAGTTCATTCAATAGCTCATCCAAGTGTGAGAACAATCGACTCTTACACCTTCTTCTTTTGGTTGTTCCTTAAGCTAATTGCTGATTCTCTTCCATGTTATGAGTAGACTCTCCTTGGTGAGATGTTAGGCTCTTGGAAGTGTTTTCATATAGCTAAGGACTTCATTTGTATAACTAGATTACTGACTTTCCTAAGTACAAACTAGTTATACTTGTTTGAGCAGAACCGGTTTCCTTCTTCTTCTTTGATCCGTTTATGTTCTTGATGTTGCTTATGGTTCAGAGCTTCTTATGAATGTCTCATGAACCAAGCTTGATGATCAGAGCTTCCTCATGGATGCTTCTGAAATCCTACCAGGAAGGTCCAATGGAGAAGCTTGATCCAAGATGGAGAAGGCAATCTAAAGAACCGGCCAAATCATATGCACAAAGGAACAATGGTTAAAGCTTACATCAAGGGCATGCGGAAGCTATACTCTTTTTACCTCCTTAGGGCTTTATCCCATGAGGTTTTCCTTAAGGAGGTTTTTAATGAGGTAGCTCCCGCATCTCCAAGCTTGGCCTTTTGTCATTTTGTGTCTCGACGACCAAGCTTGCGGGGGAGTATTAGAGAGGAAGAAGGAATGGAGAGGCAAGGCTGGACATAACTAAGGAAGGCCGAAGACTCTCCTCCTCAACCTGCTTTGGTGTGTCAAGAAAGAAGAGCAGCCTTTGAGATGAAGCCCAAAGAAGTGCACAATCAATGTGCAAAATCAGGGACTTCATCTCAAGGTGCAAAATCAGGGACATCCTGATCATTATCCAAGTGCAAAATTAGGGCACTTACAAACAGACAGACAGACAGACAAACAGACATACAAATAAGTCTGTGCAAAGTTGGGGCGTCTGGATGTCTAAACTACCAAGAATAAGATTATCAAAGTGCAAAAGAAGGGCTATGTCTGTAAGAGTTCGAAATAGAGAGGAAAGAGCTCTTGGAGAAGGTCTGGACCACAAGGACAGGCTGTCACTTTCAAGCATGGACCACAAGGAGCTGTCACTTTCACCTCTTGGACAGATCTGCCTTTTGTCTTCATGTGAATTCAAATTCAAATGAATCCACCTTCTCTCCATTAGGCTATGTACAATGGTAAAATGATTCAACACCCCATTTTACACTACACATCATCTTCTCTTTCTTCCACATCACTTTCTCTTTCTTCCACATCATAATTCAACACCCATTCAACTTTTATCTTCTACAATGGTTTTGTTTAAAAAAACAAATTCAACACTCTATCTTATTAATAAATAAAACATAATAAAAATTATTATAAACAAAATTAATAAATAAAAATTAAATAAAATTATTGAACAATGTGATATCGATTTTTATGAACGTATATATAGTTCTTATGAACATATGTATGATATATATGAACGTATGAAGTTCTCTTATCAATGGAAATTCTTCACACCATATCCCGATATGAACGTACGAAGTTTTCATTGATAAAAACTGAAAATAAAATACAATAAACTTATATGAACGAATGAATGTTATATATGAACGTATATATGGTAGAAAAATTGAAAGAATGTAGTAAAAATCTAGTATTTTTTTTTGTGTCCAAAAGAAATGAAACAAATCTCTATTTATAGAGTTTAAAAAGTTATGAATTTTGATATAAAAATTATATATATATATAATTTTAGTTATTATAAAATAATGGAGGTTTAATAATTGGGATGTAAAATTAAAGTAAAGAATATACACATCCAATTAGTAATAGACATGTGTCATATGTTAGATAATTAAAAAATAAAATAAAAACAAATGGGACCACCAAGCAACATTCAACGGCGTTGAAAGAATTCAACAGGAGTTGAATCCACCTCATTTCAACACCCCCACTACAATCCAAAAATTAAATTCAACAGTTGAATAAAAATTTTCAACATGACACATCCTCCCATTGTAAGTAGTCTTAGAGATTTCGAATAGTAATCACAACTAGGGCTTCTTATTGTTAGGATTCTCTATATAAAGAGGTGTAACAACACTTGTAGTACACAATCAATTTGAACAACAATTTGATTCACTCTTATTCTCTCTTCTTCTCTCTTGTTCATTGTGTCTTTTATTCAAACACAATGTAGTTATGTTAGAGGCACGATCTAAGGCTGCTTAAACAGCCTAGTTACACTCCTGATTAGCTGTTCCATAAGCTAAATCAAGAGTTAACAAGAATCAGCTCTTACAAACACTCTTCTTAAGGAAACACTTTCTAATTACTGATTCTTGTCCAGATTCATGAGTAAACACTCTTGATGAGTAGTTAAGCTCCTGGACAAACTTTCATATAGTTAAGTGTTCCTTTAAACCTCTAGCTTACTGATTCTGATCTTCTCTTGAGTACAAAGCTCAAATAGAGTTGAATCAGTCTCAAACTAGATGTTATGGCTAAGTGAAACCGGTTCCCACTCAAGACAGACTTGGTGCGGTTCACTTAGCTTTCTCTCTCAAAACCTACAAGATTTCAGAGCTTCCTCATGGTTGTCTCTTGAAATCCCAACATGGTATCAGAGCATAAGGTTCTAGGAATGAACCAAGCTCAAAGCTTCAGAAAATTGAAAGAAAAACAGAGCCAAACTCTGTCCCTCTCTCTCTAAATGCTTCCGCAAAATCAGAAGATCAAACTGAGCAAAACTCAGTCCATGTTCTTCCTTTTATTCTCTCATTCTCTGTCACATACTCTATTAATATGAGTTTATGTGTCTATTCTCTAATTCTCCACATATTCTCTATTCTTATGCCACTTATACTTCATTCATTCTCTCAAAGTTCTCTCCTAGAAGCTCCTCTCACAATAACTTAAAAATCGGAATGCATAGTTCCTGATCAAAACTGTGTTATTTTGAGGATTGTTGTGTGGTTTTCTTGGTGTTTCTAGGTGGAATGGCGAATCTGCTAGTGAGGACATATCACAAAAGGGCTGGAGTTCAGTTTCTAAGTGTTTGTATCCACTGATTTTGACCTTATCCAAGAAGAAAATGGCGTCCAGTAGCTGCTGCAACAAGTTAGTCAAGATTCAACAACATTGATTTCTTGAAAGATCAAGTCTTGAAGCTGTTTCAAGAAGAGGCAGTGATGGAAGCTTGGGTTCAAGGCTCAGTGTGCATCATGGTTCAGAAGATATGTCTTGAAGCTGCTCTAAGATGGAGTAATGATGGAGGATTGGCTCTAAGCTTGGTGTGGCTAATCTGAAGATAACAAAGGGGCGATTAAGGTGTCCCTACTAAAGGGAAGCTACAATTTTATCAACCCATCAAGGATGTTAAGTTGTCACATAGCTCCAATGGCCAGTCACAAGGAACAGCCAAAGAAGAGGAGTTAGAACCGGTTATCAACAAAGGAGATACAATCTGATTGCAACCGATGAATCAACTCACATCTCAAATGGTGCTTCCGGCCTCAAGATGGCTTAAGGTAAGGTTCAAAGGCGTTCTTAAAGGCCAGGTCTAAAGCCAGCAAGCTTGGAACAGTCCGGGGGAGGTGTAAAACCTCAAAGAAAAGGAGTAAACTGAAGAGGAACTCTAAAACCAGACTCTTCTCAAAGCACAACCAAAGATTGAAAAGGCAAAACTACTAAACTCTCACTGTTTTTTTTAAGTCTTCATTCAGGCACTTAAATACCTTGAGTTACTTATCCATTGCTTAACATATACTTAAAACTCATGGCACTTTACTTTAACAAGTCTTCCTTGAATCTTTGATGTGAAGGTTCATTAGGAGACCTAAAGGAGGAGTAAGACCGTGGGCAGATTGGGTGACAAGGAAAGGATTCAAGGAATGACATAAAGGAAGGCTAAGACTTGAGTCAAGGTCATGGAAGGTCCAATGGAGAAGCTTGATCCAAGATGGAGAAGGCAATCTAAAAAACCAGCCAAATCATATGCACAAAGGAACAATGGTTCAAGCTTACATCAAGGGCATGTGGAAGCTATACTCTTTTTCCCTCCTTAGGGCTTTATCCCATGAGTTTTTCCTTAAGGAGGTTTTTAATAAGGTAGCTCCCGCATCTCCAAGCTTGGCCTTTGGTCCTTTTGTGTCCCGATGCCAAGCTTGCGGGGGAGTATTAGAGAGGAAGAAGGAATGGAGAGGCAAGGCTGGACATAACTAAGGAAGGCCGAAGACTCTCCTCCTCAACCTGCTTTGGTGTGTCAAGAAAGAAGAGCAGCCTTTGAGATGAAGCCCAAAGAAGTGCACAATCAATGTGCAAAATCAGGGACTTCATCTCAAGGTGCAAAAGTAGTGCACAGAAGACTCATCTGTCAATGTGCAAAATCCGGGGCATCTCAAAATGCATTATCAAGGCATAAGGAAGATGTGCAAAATCAGGGACATCCTGATCATTATCAAAGTGCAAAATCAGGGCACTTACAAACAGACAGACATACAAACAGACATACAAATAAGTCTGTGCAAAGTTGGGGCGTCTGGATGTCTAAACTACCAAGAAAAAGATTATCAAAGTGCAAAAGAAGGGCCATGTCTGTAAGAGTTCGAAATAGAGAGGAAAGAGCTGTTGGAGAAGGTCTGGACCACAAGGACAGGCTGTCACTTTCAAGCATGGACCACAAGGAGCTGTCACTTTCACCTCTTGGACAGATCTGCCTTTTGTCTTCATGTGAATTCAAATTCAAATGAATGCACCTTCTCTCCATTAGAGATTTCGAATTGTAATCAGAACTAGGGCTTCTTCTTGTTAGGATTCTCTATATAAAGAGATGTAACAACACTTGTAATACTCAATCAATTTGAACAACAATTTGATTCACTCTTATTCTCTCTTCTTCTCTCTTGTTCATTGTGTCTTTTATTCAAACACAATGTAGTTATGTTAGAGGCACGATCTAAGGCTGCTTAAACAGCCTAGTTACACTCCTGATTAGCTCTTCCATAAGCTAAATCAAGAGTTAACAAGAATCGGCTCTTACAAACACTCTTCTTAAGGAAACACTTTCTAATTACTGATTCTTGTCCAGATTCATGAGTAAACACTCTTGATGAGTAGTTAAGCTCCTGGACAAGTTTTCATATAGTTAAGTGTTCCTTTAAACCTCTAGCTTACTGATTCTTATCTTCTCTTGAGTACAAAGCTCAAATAGAGTTGAATCAGTCTCAAACTAGATGTTATGGCTAAGTGAAACCGGTTCCCACTCAAGACAGACTTGGTGCGGTTCACTTAGCTTTCTCTCTCAAAACCTACAAGATTTCAGAGCTTCCTCATGGTTGTCTCTTGAAATCCCAACAATCACAATGCATGGTGATTGGCTTTGATGTTTCAATCCCCAAATCCACAAGAAGAGCTTTCATCCACGCCAATTTTGTTGCTAACTTCCTTATTACTCTATATTCAGCTTCAGCACTTGAGCATGAGACTATCTTCTGCTTCTTGCTCTTCCAAATATCTAGGTTACCTCCAATGAATGTACAATATCCTGTGGTAGATCTTCTATCCAATCTATCTCCTTCCCAATCAACATCACAATACCCAACCACTTCTGTGCTTTGATTGCAACCCATACAAATGCCTTGACCAGGAGCACCACTTAGGTATCTAAGTATCCTTTCAACAATATTCCAGGGATGCATCTTGGGAGCTTGCATATGTTGGCTTACTTGGTTTACTGCAAAACACAAATCAGGTCTGGTTATGGTTAAGTAAATGAGCTTACACACCATCTTTCTATACTGAGTAATATCCTCAAATGGTCTATCATCAAGCTCCCCCTCTCTTATGACTTTGTAGCCCTCCTCAAGAGGTGTCTTAGCCGGTTTTGCTCCTAGCTTTCCTGCTTCAGATAACAAATTAAGTGTTTACTTCCTTTGAGATAAGAAGAGTCCATCATTAGATCGACAAACCTCTAACCCAAGGAAGTACTTTAGAGCACCAAGGTCTTTTATATCAAAAACAGATTTGAGATAAGCCTTAGTGTCTTGTATACCTGACTTGTTTCTTCCTGATATGATAATGTCATCAACATAAACAAGGAAGACAATGATACCTATTGAAATGAAGACACAAAGAAGTTATCAATATGCAAAGTTGGGGCACATTGATATGTTCATATGATGTTAATCCGGGTCACATGTTTCCTTTAAGGAAGACATGGACAATATGACTGTTAGAAGATACAACCAAAGGAGCTAAGGATCAGAGCAGTCTGAGGTTGGATCAGATCTCAAGACAAGGTCAGTTGGACCACAGGGACAGGTCACTATCACCAAGAACCAAGGCACAGGCTGTCCCTTTCAAAGTAACCCGGATTGGACCATCTCTCTTCTAAAGGGTTCTTGTCTTCATTCTACTTATGTATATTGATTTGTTTATGCTTTAACCTAATTGTATAGCTTATATAATTTCTTGTAAACACTTCTAAGAAATCAGATTGAGGAATTATTCTTCCTTACAATCGAAAACTCCTAAACCCTAGTTTTCTCTCTCTAACGGCTTAAGAACCCTAATCGGTTCTTCAAACTTCTCTCTTCAATTCTCTCTTCAATATAGCTATTCTCTCAATCTAAACTTCATATTCTAACATGGTATCAGAGCATTAAGCTCCAGTACCTATTCATTTCCACAATCTTTTCTTTAAAACTCTGATTTTCTTGTTCTAAAATCTGTTCTTGAAAGCTTGTTCCGGTTCTTGAAACCTTTAAGCTCTTAAGTCATTTCTTTGGCTTGTTTACTCTTGTGTGTGTTCTCTGTGAGTTGAGAACACTTCTGTTCAAACACTTCATCTTGAAAACTCCCTCCTTGCTACAAATCAGTCTCAACAATGGAGAACTCAAGAGTGGTTATTCTTGTGATTCTTAAGGGCACCAACTACATTGTTTGGGCCAGAATGGTTAAGTCTGCACTTGGAGGCAGAGGTCTGTGGAAGTATGTCATGAGTAGCACTGCTCCACAGAAGGTGATTAAAAAGGCTGAAGCTAAAGTTGGAACTGAGGCAGAAGCTAAAGGTGGTGTTGAGTCTCATGAAGAGGCGCCTGAAGCTGATGAAGAAGCATGGATTCAAGGGGACCAGAATGTACTCTCCATACTTCAAAGCTCACTTGACCAGCACGTATTGGAAGCTTACTCTTATTGCGTGACTTCCAAGGAGCTGTGGGATACTATTGAGAAGGTTTATGGAAATAAATCAAACCTGAGCAGAGTCTTTGAGGTTAAGCTGGCTATCAACAACCTTCAGCAAGAAGTTATGGAGTTTAAAGTCCATTTTGGGAAGTTTAGCTCACTATGGGCAGAGTTGGAGACGTTGAGGCCACCAAGCATTGACCCTCTTGTGCTAAGTGAAAGGAAAGAGCAGGATAAAGTCTTTGCTCTTTTGCTCACCTTGAATCCATCTTACAATGGTTTGATCAAACACATCCTAAGGGCAGACACATTACCTACTTTGGATGATGTGTGTGGACAAATTCAGAAAGAGCAAGGCTCATTTGGATTATTCAGAGGTAAAGGTGAGCTGGTGACTGCCAACAAAGGGATGTATAAGGCTGATGAGAGGCAGAACTATGGAGGTGACAAGAGAGGAGTCTTGATGTGTGAGTTTTGCAAGAAGAGTGGGCATTTGAAAGATAGATGCTGGCGCCTTCACCCAAACCTCAGACCTTCATCTCACAACAACCGGTTTAAAGATCAAAGGGCAAACCTCTCCTATGGTGCAGCTGGACCCGGTTCTTCTTCAATGCAGCCTTGTGATGAAGGAAGAGCAATGGTGGTCCATCATGCTCCAGCCATAACTGATCAGAGTGATGTGGTAAGAAGGTTAGACCTTGAGGCTCTCATCAAAGCTCTCAAGGAAAACTCTGGTATGGTTCTTGGTACTTCACTCTTTTCTTCAAATAAAATCAGACCCTTGATCATTGATTCAAGAGCCTCTCATCATATGATAAGTGATCCTAAGTTGATAGACAATGTTAAACCAGCATTAGGATGCGTAGTGATTGCAAATGGTGATAAGATTCCAATTCAAGGCATAGGAAATCTGAAATTGTTTAACAAAGAATCTAAAGCTTTCTATATGCCTAGCTTCACATCCAACTTAGTATCTGTGAAAAGAATAGCCATTGATCTAAATTGCAATGTTGTTTTTAGTCCTAATGATGTTGTGTTTCAGGATATTAAGACAAGTAAGTTGCTTGGGAAAGGTGTAACAAAGGATGAGCTCTACATGATTGAAGACACCAATCCATCTTCTGAATTATCTACTGCTTTTTCTAATTTCATGAGTGTTGATGATTCTATTTGGCATACTAGACTAGGACATTTCAAATCTGTTTTTTTTAAACTCTAAAACAACTTATGAAAGTTGCTTTGATCTTTTTCATTCTGATGTGTGGACTGCTCCTTGTGTATCTAGAGAGAATCATAAGTACTTTGTCACTTCCATTGATGAAAAATCTAAGTACACTTGGATAACTTTAATACAAACTAAGGATAGAGTGTTAGAAGCTTTCATAAACTTTCAAAATCATGTTACTAACCATTTCAATGCTAAGATCAAATTTTTTAGATCAGACAATGGTGGTGAGTATACAGGCAATGCCTTCAAACAACACTTATCCAAACATGGGATTCTTCATCAAACAAGATGCCCTTACACTCCACAACAAAATGGAGTGGCTGAGAGGAAAAACAGACACTTAATGGAGGTGACAAGGTCCATGATGTTCTACAAGAATGTCCCTAAGAAGTTTTGGGGAGATGCAGTCATGACTGCATGCTACTTGATCAATAGAACCCCCACAAGAGTTCTTAAGGATCGATCACCATTTCAGGTATTAAACAAAACAAATCCATTGGTTGATCACTTACGTGTGTTTGGGTGCATTTGCTTTGTGTTAATACCAGGAGAACAAAGGGATAAGTTGGATGCTAAGAGCACCAAAGCAATGTTCATTGGATATTCCACAACACAAAGAAGATACAAGTGTTATGTGCCTGAAACAAGAAAGGTTTTGATCTCAAGAGATGTGAAATTTATGGAGACAAGAAGTTTCTATGATGAGAAGAATTGGGAAAGCTTGAAGGATCTTCCCACTTCTCAATCAGACCGAGCTGCTGACCTAAGGATGATCATGGAGAGTCTTGGGATTAACTTGCCTCAGAAACTGGCCAAACCAAGTCATGCTCCTTTAGTCCCTGATGTACCTTCAGAAGCTCCACAACAACCCCATCCTGATCATGAGGGGGACACTCAAGAATCAGAACAAGAACCGCAAGAATCTGATTCAAGTACACATGATCAAGCTGGTGTTGAGGAGCATGAGGAACATGGGATAGAAACTGAGGAGTTGGATCATCAAAATGGAGAGACTGAACAGCCGGTTCTGAATGAGCAGCCAGTTCAAGTGTTAAGCAGAAGCACAAGGGAGAGAAAGGATCCATCAGAATGGAAGAAGACTAGAGTCTACTTCAACAGTAATGCAGTAGCTCATTCCATTCAAGCTGTATGCACTTTGGCTCATGTACCTTTGGAACATCAAGTGTTCATTGGAAAGTTGGATCACGAACAAGTACCAACAACCTATGAAGAAGCCAAGGAGGATAAGAGATGGATGCAAGCGGTGAATGAAGAGACCAAAGCAATGGAAAACAATGAGACTTGGTATGAGGCAGAACTTCCCAAAGGAAAGAAGGCAGTAAGTTCTAAGTGGGTTTTCACCATCAAGTATAGGAGTAATGGAGAGGTGGAGAGATACAAAGCAAGGTTGGTAGCAAGAGGCTTCACTCAAACCTATGGAAAGGATTACTTGGATACCTTTGCACTAGTAGCTAAGCTACACACAGTTAGGATCATCTTGTCTTTGGCAACAAATCTTGATTGGGAGCTTTGGCAAATGGATGTCAAGAATGCATTCGTTCAAGGGGAGCTTGAAGATGAGGTATATATGACACCACCTTCTGGTCTTGAGGATATTATTAAACCAGGAAAGGTGTTAAGACTAAAGAAGGCTATCTATGGATTAAAGCAATCACCTAGAGCTTGGTATCATAAACTAAGCTCAACACTTATGCAAAGAGGATTCAAGAAGTCTGAAGGAGATCACACCTTATTCACTCTTCAAGATCAGGAAGGTATCATTGTCATCCTTGTTTATGTAGATGACATTATCATATCAGGAAGCAACTGTTGGAAGTTTTGGTTGATCCTGATTCAATTCTCATATTGATATCAACCTAAACATGCATCAGATCTAGGTGTTCTTATTTAGAATCATAACATGATCTCACCTTTTACCTGTTTGTTGCAGCGGAAGGAATAGAACAGGTCAGAGATCAGATAGATGCACCGAGGGATGAATCCTCCAAAGGTTCACACACGCACACCGGGAATTTGGCTGCTAGACCAGCAAGGAGAGAGGCGCAGGGAGAGCTGAAAGGTGGCGCAAAAGCTGAGGAAATTAGAGACCTAGGTCTGATTTTATTCATTAAAATCTCTCCTAGTTCTCATGGGCTTTTGGGCCCAATTCTCAGTTCTGATTAAATCCCATGGATTTAATCAGGCCCTTTAGTCTCTTTAAATACAGTAAATGCCTAGCACTTTTACCGTACTTCTGCTAAACCGTTCCTTCGTATTTTCCCGTTAGCTTAGGCGTGTGACCCATATGGGATCATATAACAAAGGCAATAAGTCCAAGACTTATAGATCATGAGCGGACTCTAGCAAGCCATCATGACCCCCAGCATTATATGACTTATGTCTGATCATTGACATACTCTTACTTTCTAGAGACAGTACCGAGATTACTGGACACAATTCCAACAATCTCCCACTTGTACTGGAATCTCTGTATTCATAATCCTTTTGTCTCAATATCTCGATTAGTCATAAGGCAAGATTAGTGTCATCCTTATAAAGCCTAATCTTGTTCATCGGACTCTGATTTGATACTGACAATCCAAACGACTCGGGACAGTCCGTTTGAGCATGGCCATGCATTTTCCAGTATTCAAATCTCCGATTGGCCTAGAGATATTCACTCCATTTATATTGGAGGGACAAATTCCGTCTTGTTCCATCACTGTAAACTACTCATTTCATAATGTACCCAAACAAGGTCCTTATAACTATCGCAGAACGATAGCGTTAGACAATGATCAAAGTGCATCAGTCCATGTGCAGTCACATGCATGCGAACTCAGGTCTAAGGACTATACTCTATAGTCGTAGTAAGAATCTCTTATGACACAGATATAAATATCCTGAAGAGTTCTTATAAGCGGGTCTTGTCCGGTCGTATGTTCCCCAACATACACCTATGTACTGACTTTGATGCCGCGCATCTATGACACACTAAGACTTTGTCATAAGTCACGTACCAATCCAGTCTCACACGGTTGTTGGTGTTCCAATTTCAACAACCTTCGACTAGGGACAGGATGATATAAACCATCTATCAAATATAGGGTCTTATGATCAAGCTAAATGACTTTGATGACTCAAGATCAAGTCATTTACTTCGATGACCTATAAAATGGTTCATATCATTTTGGAACGATTATTTCATCACAGTTAAAATAATCTTGAAATAATAATTTCATTAAACATCATAAATGTTTTACAAGAACATATCAAATAACTAAATAAAGCCCTTTAATAACTCCCACTGAAATCAAGGCTACATCTTAATTTCACTTATCCTACAGCTACAGTCCGAGACTCGTGCTTAGGCCTAAGGAGTGGCTTCGTTAATAGATTAGCAACGTTCTCATTCGATGAAACTTGCTGATCTACTTAACATCTCTGTCATTTATCTTATGGAATAGGTTATACCTATCCTCAAGTTGTTTGGACCTCTGATGTGCAGCTAGTCTCATCTATGCTGGGATTCACATCAAGTTCAGTGATGAACTCTTCTTTCAAACAACCTCTTTCGCTGCTTCCCAAGCTGCGAAATATTCAGTTTAAGTCATGGAGTCAGCAACAGTGCCGTGCACTGCCCAACAAACACAAGACATAACCGGACTGTGACCGGAAATCATCTTTGTCTGTTGGAAACTTGCCTTTCAGACTCTATCGACTTGTAGCACCTCACTTTCTTCTTTACCTAAAGAACTTATCCTTAGTATTCTTCAAATACTTTAGAATATTCTTTACGGCAATCCAGTGATTCTTTGCTGGATTTGACTGGTCTTTACTTGTCTTGCTTAACATTAAAGCAATATCAAAACAAGTACGTGTCATGGCATACATGATAGATCCAATTGCTGTCGCATATGAATCCTATCTATGCATTCAAGCTCAGCAGTTATCGTAGGACACTGCTTCTTGCTTAACGTATTGCCATGTGACATTGGCTTAAAACTCTTCTTGGAGTGCTGAAAACGTGTAGGACTTTGTCAATTTAAGAATCCTGACTTTGTCCTACCAGCTCTTCTGGATCTCTATCTTTAGATCCAGAATCCAAGACTTTCGTGGCTTTACCCATGTCAATCACAAAACCAACTCCCAAGCTAGTCCTTTACCGACTACAGCGTTGGGACGTTATATCCGAGAATCAGTATGTCATCGACATACACTTTGAGAAATGCAATATCGCTCCCAGTAATCTATTAGTAAACACACAGTTCCGCTTCGTTCCTGTTCAAGTCAAAACCTTGACTACTTCAACAGAACGAAGATTCCAATTCCGATATGTTTGCTTCCATCCATGAATGGATCGATGAAGCTAACTTACATAAAATGTAATTTTTCGGAGTCCGGGCTCACTTTCGCTTCTTTGAATTTCGCAGATTCATCGCTTTCAATGATCATCAGATCATGCGAACTTTCAATGATTATCAGTTTCAACTAATGACGAGAAATCACTCTCGGATTAGCAACTGATTCATATCTGCGAACTTCAGGCTCCACAGGTGTAGATTCTACAGAAATCTGTAAATCCTTCCGCTGCTCTCCCTCAATAGGTTAAGCAGCCTCCTGTATTTCTCGAATTTCTTCGAGTTGTACTTTTACTCCCACTGTTCTTCTTTGGAAAGTAACTTCCCTTCTTAGAAAACAGAATGGTCTAAAAAATACTTTTTTACTCCCACTGTTCTTCTTGGAAAGTAATTTCCTTCTTAGAAAACAGAATGGTCGTAAAAGTACCGAGCCTTGGTTTCCCTAAGAAAACTTCGAGTTATGCTTTTACTCCCACTGTTCTTCTTGAAAATAACTTCCCTTCTTAGAAAACAGATTGGACGTAAAAGTAACAAGCCTTAGTTTCTCTAGGACAACCAGCGAAGTAGCACAACTACAAATACTCAGTAAAGACAAATTTGGATCGATTCCAATCCACATTAACGTGGTGTCTTTCAACCGATATTTGTGGAACTATTTCAGCGTAAACTTAGATATTTTAGAGCGTTATTCTTGAATATTATCATGGAAGATTCGTGTGACTCATCTTTAATCATTTCTAATAAGATCTGATTCTTTCTCACAGAAACACCTTCAGGTTTTCAGGAGAAATGAGCTGTGAAACGATTTCACACTCATTAAGATGATCACACAATCAATGACTTAAGTATTCTCACTCGTGATCTAATCCAGAGTCTTAATACTTCTGTCATTCAAATTCTATACTTCATTCTGGAACTCTTTCGACCATGTCAAAGAATTCCGACTTGTGTCTCATCAAATGAACACAGTCGTACTCACTGAATTAATCAGTCAAGACAATGAAGTATAGGAAGTTTTCTCTGGCATTTCTGCTCATCGGACCACATACATGAGTATGTTCAATCTCCAACAAGCCTTTGGGCCTTTCTCTAGCTCGGCTAAGATGGGCCCTTTGTCTTTTGATCCAGTAAACAGAATTCAAGTCTCATAAGATATCGTATCAAATGAGCCCAACAGTCCATAACTATGGGATTTCTGAATCCGTCTTACTCTATGTGACCAAGACTTTTATACCAAGAAAATTCAGGTTTAATTCATCAGATTTAAACCAATTCGGTATTTATGTTATATTCGGTTTAAGATATAAAACCCATTCCTTGAATAGGGTGCTACAATTGATATTTCATTAAGATCAAAAGAACAAAACCTTGTCTTTTATCAAAATGAAAAACATTCAAATTCTTACAAGAAAATGAAAAACAACTCTGCTTAAAGCAGGTAGATTGTAGCAATTACTTAATACAAAACCAAGCCTTGAAGGTATCTACAAGTGAAAACCCTATGACTGAGGCAGCTTCCATAGCTCCTTCCAGACATGCAGTTCCACTTGCCCTTCCTTCAACGTTCTACTGTTGCTCAGGCTCTGCATATTACAACAAATATCAGTGCCACAACCAGTATTCAATACCTGCAAGGTAGAACTTGAAGTAATAACATGAATACCTGAGGAAGTAGTCTCATACATTAACTTTAACTCCTCATCGTCTTCCATGAATTTTATGCAATCTCTCTTCCAATGCCCTATCTCTTTACAGTAGCAGCACTTACCAACGTAAGAGGTATCTGACTTGAGCTCAGAAGACACACGCTTGCCATGATTCAAAATCTGGACAACTTTGTCTTCACCCTTGTCAGTACTAGGTTTCATAAACCTACCCTTCACGTTTGGCTCAACCGTCTTGAGCATATTATGCAGTTCAGTCAGCGTCTTCGTTAAGCCTTTCTTGATATAGTTCTTCCTGAACTTATCATAGCTTGACGGCAGTGACTGCAGAATGATCTCAGTTGCCAATTCTTGGCTAACTGGATAATCCCGTTTCCTCAGGTTATCAATGTAACCCATCATTTTACTGACATGAGGACTCACTGGATTATCATTTGGTAGCTTGCAGCTAGTGAGAGACTTAACCAACTGGTATCTCTCCACTCGTATCTGCTCCTGAAATTTCAATTTCAGGCTGCTGATCATCTCTATTGGCGACTCCATGTTCTCATATTGCTCCCGCAAGTCAGAGTCCATGGTAGCCAATATCAGACCACGCACATCTACCGCATCATTATAATGCTTATTCCAAGCATCATATACTGCATGAGAAGCATTGGACCCGATCCTCACGGGGAGAGCTCTCTCAAGGACATAGTCCTTTCTCTCCTGTCTGAGGACTAGCCTCAGGTTCCGCGACCAAGTCAGGAAATTTGATCCGTTCAGCTTATCCATCTCAAGGATAGATCGGATCGAGAAAGTGTTTTGATTGTTTGTGCTAGTCATAACTGAAATATAAGATAAAAGGATTTTAGTTAATATGTTCAATATGATTAATCTCGTATTAAAATTTAATATGATTAATCATGCATTATATTCAATAACATCAGTTACCCTCAATAGAATATAATGATTCTAAGATCCACATATAACTAAGATCAAAGTGGGCCACTGGCCGTCACCCAATCTTAGCTTATATCGGTAAGCCCTATTTCGGCTAATTATATCCGTGATATAACTCTTGGTTGTGAATCTGGGCCCGAGGCCCAATCCACTCTGATGTCTCAAGGCCCGGGACTCCCGATGGCCTAGTCAAGAAAACCGGACTATACAGTCATGTAATCATTAATGTCTGGGACTCCCAATGACATTTATGAATCACAAACCGTCTTACCCACGCAAAAACAGACATCCTCACACTGTAAGGCCATGAATGCAATTGAATGGGCTTTGACAGCTGACATAGCCTGGACAAGACATCCAACGCTTGATATTGTTTGAGGTTCGTAGGTTTATTAAAATCATTCCCAAAATAGAAGATTACTATTTCGGGAAACTTTCTATTTATGGAAACCTACTATTTTTGGAAACTTTCTAAAATTGGAAACTTTCTAAAACCGGAAACTTTCTAACTTTAGAAACTTCTTTAAAATCCAAAACCCGCAAATTCAGAAAATTCTATTTTAAGAAACTTTCTAATTATAAAATTTCGGAAACTTTAATTTAAAACCGACTTTATAATTTTATAAAATAGTTTTAAATTAATCTGAAGAAAGACTCAATTAACTGGCCCAATTGTTTTAACTTCTTGGCCCGAGGCCCAAGAATTGGTCCATGTCCAAGACATGACCCAATTGTCCAATTAATTGACATAACCGGTCTGGTTCATTAAAACTGGTCTAACCAAGTTTCAATTACTACGATGACCACAATTGTCAACCGGTTATTTACTAAACCGGAATTTCTCAATTTATTTGGTCCAACCAAATCAAATTAGAAATTCTGGTTTAGGCACTAAATCCAATATTTCTTTCGACATTGGATTTCTTATTCCGGTTTAACCAGATTCAATAAAATTATTAAATCTGTTTATTAAACCAGAATGATGATTTTAATCAAGTTTTTGAACCGAACCAGCTAACCGAACCGAACCGATTGAACCGTGAAACCCTAGCTTTCGGATCAAGCAATGATCGTCCAGCCGCAAGCCGTCAACGATCCGAGATCGAGACGATGCGCCGGACAGCCGGGACAGCTCGGGACGGTACGGGACGGGCGGGATGCTCGGGTCGAGAGGTCGGGACATCCGAGAGCGTGACGCGATCCGGACGGTCGAAACCTCACGCGATCGGGACACCATCCGGACGAGACGATCGGGACGACGCGATCGACTCGACGCGACGATCGACCGCGATCGGTAAACCGATCCGATCCGATCCATCCGTCCAGCCGCGTCCGTCCGTCCGATCCGTCCTCCTTCTGGCCGTAAAACCAACCGGCCAAGCCGGTCGATCCAATATCCGGCCGATCGCAAAACCCGAGTCATATAGCTCGGTTTTGCGATCCAATCAGTGTGTTTAGAGTTCAATTCTGATTCTTAATCGTTTTATCTTATCAGTAATTGATTCAAAAACAATTCTAAGCAGATTAAACAACCTAAACAATGAATCTAAAACAAGAAACCTAAGAACCAATTGCTCTGATACCACTGTTGTAAGTTTCGGTTGATCCTGATTCAATTCTCATATTGATATCAACCTAAACATGCATCAGATCTAGGTGTTCTTATTTAGAATCATAACATGATCTCACCTTTTACCTGTTTGTTGCAGCGGAAGGAATAGAACAGGTCAGAGATCAGATAGATGCACCGAGGGATGAATCCTCCAAAGGTTCACACACGCACACCGGGAATTTGGCTGCTAGACCAGCAAGGAGAGAGGCGCAGGGAGAGCTGAAAGGTGGCGCAAAAGCTGAGGAAATTAGAGACCTAGGTCTGATTTTATTCATTAAAATCTCTCCTAGTTCTCATGGGCTTTTGGGCCCAATTCTCAGTTCTGATTAAATCCCATGGATTTAATCAGGCCCTTTAGTCTCTTTAAATACAGTAAATGCCTAGCACTTTTACCGTACTTCTGCTAAACCGTTCCTTCGTATTTTCCCGTTAGCTTAGGCGTGTGACCCATATGGGATCATATAACAAAGGCAATAAGTCCAAGACTTATAGATCATGAGCGGACTCTAGCAAGCCATCATGACCCCCAGCATTATATGACTTATGTCTGATCATTGACATACTCTTACTTTCTAGAGACAGTACCGAGATTACTGGACACAATTCCAACAGCAACAAGCCAGGTATACAAGACACTAAGACTTATCTCAAATCTGTTTTTGACATAAAAGATCTTGGTAATCTAAAGTACTTCCTTGGGATAGAAGTTTGTCGATCCAATGAGGGACTCTTCTTATCCCAAAGGAAGTAAACACTTGATTTGTTATCTGAAGCAGGAAAGCTTGGATCAAAACCGACTAAGACACCTCTGAGGAAGGCTACAAGGTCATAAGAGAGGGGGAGCTTGAGGATAAGCCATTTGAGGACATTACTCAGTATAGAAGGATGGTTGGTAAGCTCATTTACTTAACCATAACCAGACCTGATTTGTGTTTTGCAGTAAACCAAGTAAGCCAACATATGCAAGCTCCCAAGATGCATCACTGGAATATGGTTGAAAGGATACTCTGATACGTAAGTGGTGCTCCTGGTCAAGGAATTTGGATGGGTTGCAATCAAAGCACAGAAGTTGTTGGGTATTATGATGCTGATTGGGCATGAGATAGAGTGGACAGGAGGTCTACTACAAGATATTTCACATTCATTGGAGGCAACCTTGTTACTTGGAAGAGTAAGAAGCAGAAGATAGTCTCTTGTTCAAGCAGAAGATACTTGGAAGATAGAATTTAAGAGTATAAATCAGAGAATAGGAGAGTTAGACCAAGAATCACAAGATTAGAAGATTAGAGAGAGTTTGAGAGAATAAGAACAAGAGAGAGAGAGTAGAGAGAGAATTGGAGAAGAGAATATGTCTCCTTATCTTTGAATTTCGAAATCCTCCTTACAATATACAGAAACTAGCTGTTAGACTCATCCTAAACATGTGGCTAATAATTGTTCACATATTTAAGCTTACAAGAGAAGCTAGTTCAAAATATCTTAAAGTAACTAAGCTGTTTTTACTGTTCATCCGTGGACACTATTCACAGATGCTTCTCTTCTAGTTACTTGTTCTAGTTTGGTTACTTCAAGAGCTCTTAGCTTCCATGTAGAATGATAGTCTTCCAGCTATCCATCTCTGAATAAGTAGAACGTCATCTGAATCTATGATCTCCAATCCAATAAAAGGATCCCTGCTCCTTCTGAATTTGAGCACAAACATCATCCAAGGAAGGAAGTGTCTCTGCCCTTAGCATGTATTGGATGAGGCTGGCGTAAGATGAATTCAGAGTTAACAAGAGGGAAAACACCTTGTCTTGCTCTCTTCTTTCCTGAAGAACAATGGGATCAACAGTAGGTGGCCTTAACATCTCCAACTCTGCCCACAAAGCTCTAAACTTTCCAAAATGTTGTTTGAACTCCTTGCCTTCTTGATGGAGATTGTTGATAGCAAGCTTAACTTCGAACACCTTGCTCAGATTGGACATATTCCCATAAACTTTCTTGAGAGTGTCCCACAAATCCTTGGAAGTTTCACAATAAGAATATGCTTCCAAGAGAGATGGTTCAAGAGAACTTTGTAGTATGGAGAGTACATTCTGGTCTCCTTGAACCCATAACTCTTCATCTTCAAGGGCTGCTTCTTGTGCAGCTTCTTCATCATCTTGAGGCTCTGCTTTAGTTCCAGCCTTAGCCTTGTCCTTAGCTTCAGACTTCATCATCTTAAGTGGAGCAGTGTTACTCAGAACATGCTTCCACAAACCTCTACCACCAAGAGCAGATTTAACCATCCTAGCCCAAACAAGATAGTTGGCGCCTTTAAGGACAACATGGATTATCACTCTTGAGTTCTCAATTGTTGTGGAGGGAGTATTCAAGAAGAAAAAGATCACTAAGAAGATTAGAAACCAAGAGAGTTTCAAGAACAGTTTTAAGAACAAGAAAATCAGAGTTTAAAAAGAGAGTTTGCGGAAATGAATATGTACAAGAGCTTAATGCTCTGATACCATGTTAGAATATGAGGTTTAGATTGAGAGAATAAGGTAGAATGAGAGTAGGGTTGAAGAGAGAAGCTTGAAACCGGATTAGGGTTCTTCAGCCGCTTAGAGAGAGAGAGAGAGAAGAGAAGCGAGTATAAGAGAAGTGTAAATATCTTATTAGATCAAGGAAAAGCTTTACAAGAGTTATATATGAACACTACTAGGGCTACACAACCATAAACAAACAATAAACTTGGTAGAAGACAAAATACAAATCGGTAAGAGTGTGAGGAGAGAGAGGAGTAACGGTCATGAAGGATAGTGACTTGTCCTCCTCTTTGTCCCATACTGAAAGTAACTTGTCTGAACGGTGAACACCCTTGGGATTGAGTTCCTGAACTTCTTGAATAACTAGGGATTGATGAATAAGCTCAACCATTCTTCTTTACAGACAGTCCCCAACTTTGCACAAAGATGTTATCCGGAACAAACTTCATTATCTAAGAATGCACAATGTTTGCACACTGATGTCTTGTGCATTCATGATCTCCAATTCAATAGTTCGTAACACCACTAAGTAACCCCTCTAAAAGAACTAGAAAGACACTTTGATCTTCTAAAAGGTCCTATGAGAATCATAAAAAAACTATTTAACCAAAACTTCTTGAAACATATATGTCATGGATTAGAGAATTTAGGTGAGGTAGGACAACTATAAGTAAGTTTTTGTACGCTCCTAAAGGTAGAATGAGAAGCATTTATACAAGTTTATGTTCGTTTGTAACACCCTTAAATAACCCTTCTAAATGACTAGAAACACACTTTGATCTTCTAAAATGTCCTATGAGAATCCTAAACAAAACTTTTTAAACTAAACTTCTTGAAACATATGTGTCATGGATTGGAGAATTTAGGTGAGTTAGGACAACTATAAGTAAGTTTTTGTACGCTCCTAAAGGTAGAATGAGAAGCATTTTATACAAAGTTTATTATCGTTTGTAACACCACTAAGTAACCCCTCTAAAAGAACTAGAAAGACACTTTGATCTTCTAAAATGTCCTATGAGAATCATAAATAAAACTATTTAATTAAAACTTCTTGGAACATATATGTCATGGATTAGAGAATTTAGGTGAGGAAGAACAACTATAAGTAAGTTTTTGTACGCTCCTAAAGGTAGAATGTGAAGCATTTTATACTAGTTTATGTTTGTTTGTAACACCCTTAAGTAACCCTTCTAAATGACTAGAAACACACTTTGATCTTCTAAAATGTCTTATGAGAATCCTAAACAAAACTTTTTTAACTAAAATTCTTGAAACATATGTGTCATGGATTGGAGAATTTAGGTGAGGTAGTATTGAAATGAAGATCATGATTTGCACAAGAGTACAATGTGCAAACCTTGTGCATTCTTAGTTACTAAAGTGGAGCCGGTTCTAAAGCTTGTAATCTCATGAACAAGAAGTCATCATCTTTTTGTGGAATCGCCAAGAAAATCAGGAAGCTAAGACCATCAAGTTCAAGTCCGGTCAGATTGCACAAATGTCACTATCAGTCTTGAACAAAGATAGAGAAGTCGCTCTCAATATGGCCGTTGGACACTGTCTCTCCACTACCGAGTTCAGCTTGTCTTGTAGCTCTTATTCTTTGTTTATTGTAAGGTTACCCTAGCTGTATAGTCTCTAAATACTCTTGTACACACTTCTAATGAATAGATGTTGGGAATTATTCTTCCCTTACAATCGCAAACTCTCTCTCTCTCTCTCTAGCGGCTGAAAACCCTAACCGAGTTCTAAGCTTATCTCTTGCACTCTCTCTTCATTCTCTCATCATTCTCTCATTAATTCATCACTTAATCTCATTATTCTAACATGGTATCAGATCATTAAGCTCCTGTACCTATTCTACTTCCGCAATCTCTGTTCTAAAATCTCATTTTATTGTTTCTGAATTTGTTCTTGAAGTTCTTGATAAATCATTTCTGTTCTTGAGAGTATTCAGTACTTAAGCGTTCTTCTTTGGTTCTCTACTTCTGTGGGGACTCTCTCTGGCTTAAGAAACTTTCTGTTACATAAATCTCATCCTGAAACTCCCTCCTTTGCAATAAATCAGTCTCATCAATGAAGAACTCAAGTGTAGTCATTTCTATGATCCTTAATGGTGCCAACTACATAGTTTGGGCAAGGATGGTGAAGTAAGCTCTAAGAGGGCGTGGACTATGGAAATATTTACTCAGCAGTGAGGCACCACTTAAGCAAGCTCAAGGTGAAGCTGGTATGGAGATGGCTGCTACTGATGAAGAAGAATGGACACAAGGAGACCAAAGAGTGTTGTCCATACTTCAAAACTCACTTGACCAGGAGCTGTTGGAAGCTTATTCTTATTGTGTGACCTCCAAGGAGCTGTGGAAAACCCTTGAGAAGGTTTATGGTAACATGTCTAATCTGAGCAGGTTCTTTGAAGTTAAGCAGGCCATCAACAATCTCCAACAAGAAGATATGGAGTTCAAAGCTCACTTTGGGAAGTTCATGTTTATGTGGGCAGAGTTGGAGATGTTAAGGCCATCAAGCATTCATCCTCTTGTGATAAATGAAAGGAGAGAGCAGGATAGATTATTTGCGCTTCTGCTCACCTTAAACCATCCTACAATGATCTAATCAAACACATTCTAAGGGCAGACACATTACCTTCTATGGATGATGTGTGTGGACAACTTCAAAAAGAACAAGGATAAGTTGGGCTGTTCAGTAGGAAAGATGAGCTTGTGATTGCCAACCAAGGAGCTTATAAACCTGAGGAAAGGCAGAACTATGGTGGTGATAGGAGAGGAGTCTTAAGGTGTGTGTATTGCAAGCAGAGTGGACACCTAAAGTAGAAGTGTTGGCGCTGATAGTTTTGGAGAGTAAGCATTAGGGTTCTTGAGAGAGAATAGAGAATGGTGGCGCAAAGTATAGAGAGAAAGAGAGTCTCAAAACCCTTGTGTATTCCTTTAGGTGTTACAACATATTTATAGGTGATACAAGTCCTAAAATGTTTAACCTAAAGGGGAAACAAGACAAAATGAGATAAGACAAAGTCTGAGCAATTCTGAGCCGTGGCAGGAGAGAGAGAGAGAGTGTGGACCACACCATTTGGCGCCTCCTTTCTCCTTAAGCCTCCAACGGTCTGATTTGCTTTAAACCCTAAGTCTTGTGTCTTGATAAGAGTTGGCGCCACTTGATGATAACAAGAAGTCCCCAACTTTGCACTTCAACAATGAGCAATCCTTGTGCACATTTTGATAATGCACAACCTTAGCACATTGTTGTAATCATGATAAATACTCCCCCTCAAGTTCAGACTTTGGAATCATCCTAAAGACTGAACTTGGAATGATCATGGCAACACCTCATTAAAAACCTTGATGTGGAAAACCACTTGGGACAAAACCACATCAAGGGAAAAAGAGTATGTTGCTCATGAATCAGGAGAGTTCTAATCATGAATAGCCACCAGCCCTAGTTTGCCAAAGACATGAGTGCAAACCTTAAGACTAGCAGCCTTAGTGAAGATATCCGCAAGCTGATCATCACTCTTTGTGTAACAAGGCATAATGGTTCCATCTTCAATCTTCGCCCTTACCTTGTGACAATCAATCTCAATGTGTTTGGTCCTCTCATGAAACACAGAGTTGGTTGCAATGTGAATAGCCGCCTGATTGTCACAATGAAAGGTGATTGGACTTGATTGCTCCATGCCAAAGTCTTTGAGAAGAGCTTTCAGCCATGTTAACTCAGTTGCAAGCTTCCTCATGGCCCTATACTCAGCTTCAGCACTAGAACAAGATACCACCTTATGCGTATTTGTCTTCCAAGTTACTAAGTTGCCTCCAATAAAGGTGCAATAGCCGATTGTTGATCTCCTATCACTCTTATCACCAGCCCAATCTGCATCACAATAGCCAACAATCTCTGTGCTATCATTCTTACCCATCCAAATGCCTTGTCCAGTTGATCCTTTGAGGTATCTGAGGATCCTCTCAATCAAACTCCAATGATAAACTGTGGGTGATTGCATATGTTGGCTAACTTGATTCACAGCAAAACATAAGTCTGGTCTTGTGAGAGTGAGATAAATAAGCTTCCCAACCAGCCTCCTATACAATGAGACATCCTTGAACTTGACTTCATATGATTTCTCCCCCTTTCTATTGACTTGGTAGCCATCTTCAAGAGGAGTCTTTGCAATCTTGCAATCATGCATACTTGTTTCTGTCAACAAGTCTTGAACATACTTCCTTTGGGACAGAAACAATCCATCATTGAATCTGCATACCTCAATGTCCAAGAAATACTTCAATTCACCAAGGTCTTTGATATCAAAGGAACTCTTGAGATATGCCTTTATGGATTGAATCCCATCATCATCACTTCATGTGATTATCAAATCATCCACATAGATCAGAACTACCACCACTCCTTGAGCACTTTGAAGTGTAAACAATGTGTGATCAGATTGAGACTTCTTGAAACCATGGTCCATGAGTGTATGACTGAGCTTGTGGTACCATGCCCTTGGTGATTGTTTCAAGCCATAAATCGCCCTTCTTAGTCTCAATACCTCACCATCTTCACACAAGTGTTTCAATCCTGGTGGTGGACTCATATACACTTCCTCTTCAAGTTCACCTTATAGAAAGGCATTCTTCACATCCATTTGCCATAGATTCCATGAGAGGTTTGTGACTAAGCTTAATGTGACTCTTACTGTATGAAGTTTAGCCACTGGTGCAAAGGTATCCGTATAGTCTTCTCCATAGGTTTGAGTGAATCCCCATGCTACTAGCCTTGCCTTGTACCTCTCTATGTCTCCATTTCTTCTATACTTGATTGTGAAGACCACTTTGAGCTAACAATCTTCTTACCCTTAGGTAACTTCTCCACATTACAAGTATGGTTCCTCTCTATAGCTTCTTTCTCATCCTTTACTGCATCCATCCATACCTTGATATCCTTAGCCTCTTCATCAGTCTTAGGAACCAGGTTTAGCTCAATCTTCCCAAGAAAGGCCTTGTGACTAGATGGTAGCAAGTCAACAGAACAAGTAGACTGACTAGGATGAGCTACTGCTTGGTTGTTGTAGTAGACTCTTGTCTTCATCCATTCTGATGGATCTTTCTTTTCCCTTGTGCTTTTCCTGAGTTGCTGAACCTGTTGATCAACCACCTGCTCATTACCTACTGCCTCTTGATAAACCATCTCATCCTCATTCATATCCAAGTCCACTTGGTTTTGATCTTTAGGTAGAGTGTCTTCTTGAGCTTGAGCCGGTTCATGTGTGTGCGTTGCTGGTTCAGTATCCTCTTGTTGAGCTTCTTGGGTAGTTGTTTCAGGCTCTTTTGGCCGGGGGATATCATTTCCCAAGTGATCCAACAAGTACTTCAAACTTGTAGCCAAATCAGAAGGTGATCTTGAGAGATCCTTCAAACCTTCCCAATCCCTTTTCTCATAGTATCTCTGCCCCTCAATGAACTTAACATCCCTTGAAACATAGGCCCTGTTGTTGCTTGGATCAAAACACTTGTAGCCCTTCTGAGTTGTGGAGTATCCAAGGAACATACACCTTGTGCTCTTAGCCTCTAGCTTATTCCTTTGATCTCCTGAGATATATACAAAACAAACACAACCAAACACACGTAAGTGTTCAATAAATGGTTTGGTTTTGTTCAATACCTCATATGGTGAAATGTCTTGAAGGACTCTATTTGGGATCCTGTTGATAAGATAGCATGCTGCCAACACTGCATCTCCCCAAAACCTCTTAGGAACATTGGTGTGGAACATCATAGACTTAGCAATCTCCATTAGATGCCTGTTCTTCCTTTCAGCCACACCATTTTGTTGAGGAGTATGTGGGCAGCTTGTCTGATGTAGGATCCCATATTTGTTCAAGTGAGCTTTGAATCTTTGGCTTGTGTACTCTCCTCCATTATCTGATCTAAACACTTTAATCTTGGCATTAAATTGATTAGTAACATAGTTTTGAAAGTTTAGAAATGCATCAAACACCCTATCTTTAGATGGAAGCAATGTTACCCAAGTATATTTTGATTTTTCATCTATGAAAGTCACAAAATACTTGTTCCTATCTCTAGAAAGACAAGGTGAAGTCCAAACATCAGAGTGCACAAGATCAAAGCATTGTTCATAGATAGTAGTTGATTTAGGAAATATAGTTCTACAATGTTTGCCAAGAATGCAAGCTTCACAAGTTGAATGATCAAAGCTAACATTAGGCAACATTAAGTTCAAAACACGAGCATGAGGATGTCCTAGTCTAGCATGCCATAGGACATTTTGATTGAAAGAAAAACAGGATTTAAAAGCTAAGGTATCCAGATACTTGGAGAAGTGTCTTCAAGGAGGTAAAGCTCATCTTGTGTACCACCTCTTCCAATAACCTTTCCATTCTTAATATCCTGAAAACAAACTTCATTAGGCCCAAAGATAACATTGCAATTCAAGTCTTTAGTGATCCTTTTAACCGACAGAGTTAGACGTAAACTTAGGAACATAGAATGCATCACTTTCCTTGTTAAACAATCTTAACTTTCCTGTACCTATTATAGGAATCCCTTGACCATCAGCTATAGTTACTCTTCCTAGGGCAGGTTTAATGTCTTTTAACAACTTAGCATTACTAATCATGTGGTGAGAAGCTCCTTAATCTACTACCAAATTATGATCAGGTTTAGCAAGTAATTTATGAGACATTAAAGTGATACCAGAGAGTTTAGAGGCATAAGCCTTGATGAGGTCCTCAAGGTCACTCTTCCTAACATACTCAGTGTTGGTGTAGAGTGCAAGTTCCCCTCCTTGATCTGAAGTAGAAGCCGGCAAACTCACAGCTTCTTGGGAGATGTTTGCATTTTCCCTTGAGTCCTTGAACTTGGCTGGTTAGAGGTGGGGATGAAGGATCCAACACTTATCCTTGGAGTGGCCTTTCTTCTTGAAATGATCACAAGCTGCAGCCTTCTTCTCCTCAGGTTTTAAACCGGCTTTGTTGGCAGTCACCAACTCCCCTTTTCCTCCAAACAAGCCAATGTTTCCTTCCTCCTTTTGGATCCTTGAACACACCTCTTCAAAATCAGGGAGTGTAGTCTCCCTTAGGATCTTCATTATGGCTTCATTTTAAACCGGATTCAAGTTGAGTAGAAGGCCAAAGATCTTGTCTTGCTCCTTTCTCTCAATGAGAACCTTAGGGTCCATAGTACTTGGCCTTAGCATCTCTAGCTCAGACCATGCTGAGGAGAACTTCCCACGATACTTAGTAAAGTCGTGATCTTCTTGTCTCAGCTCACTTATGGCTTTCTTCACCTCATAGACCCTGATCAGATTAGAAATATCTCCATAAATCTTCTTGAGAGTGTCCCACAGTGACTTGGCTGTCTCACAATGAGAATAAGCTTGAAGGATGGATGGGTCAAGAGAGTTTTGGAGGAAGCCAAGAACCAACTGATCTTCCTGAAACCATTTAGCCCTTCCTTCTTGGTTTCCTCATCCTTCTTCTTGGTTACATCTTCTTCAGTTGGTGTTTTATCCTCCAAGATGTGATCCCACAGCCCTCTTCCACAAATGGCAGTCTTGATGGTCCTTTGCCATGTCCTATAGTTGATACCTTTGAGCACAACAGGGATGACAGTAGGCCTCAAGCTTGAGATGATGTGAACCGAGTCTTCCATGGTGAGAGACAGAGGGAACAAGCGTTAGGGTTTCACGGCAGAGAAGGAGTGAGAAACCAGGGTTTTTAGGACAGATAACAAGTGTTGATGCAAGTATCAAGAAGATCTTGGGACAGAAAGAATATAAGAAACCGAGAGTTTTAGGACAAAGATTATGGACAGAGAGTATTAGGGTTTTAGGGCAGAGAATGATGAGAAACTTAGAGAGTGATGGATTTAGGACCGAGAGATTTATGAAACAAAAGGGAGAATCAAGAGAATAGAGATCTAGGCTCTGATACGATGATAGTTTTGGAGAGTAAGCATTAGGGTTCTTGAGAGAGAATAGAGAATGGTGGCGCAAAGTATAGAGAGAAAGAGAGTCTCAAAACCCTTGTGTATTCCTTTAGGTATTACAACATATTTATAGGTGATACAAGTCCTAAAATGTTTAACCTAAAGGGGAAACAAGACAAAATGAGATAAGACAAAGTCTGAGCAAGTCTGAGCCGTGGCAGGAGAGAGAGAGAGAGAGAGTGTGTGGACCATAAGTGGTCCACACCATTTGGCACCTCCTTTCTCCTTAAGCCTCTAACGGTCTGATTTGCTTTAAACCCTAAGTCTTGTGTCTTGATAAGAGTTGGCGCCACTTGATGATAACAAGAAGTCCCCAACTTTGCACTTCAACAATGTGCAATACTTGTGCACATTTTGATAATGCAAAGCCTTAACACATTGTTGTAATCATGATCAATAGGCGCCTATATCCACACCTCAGACCATCCTCTCACAACAGGTTTAAAGATTAAATGGCAAATCTCTCCTATGGTGCAGCTGGACCAGGTTCATCTTCAATGCAGCCTTGTGATGAAGGAAGAGCAATGGTGGTTCATCATGCTACTCAAGTTCCTGATCAGTGTGTTGTGGTAAGAAAATCAGACCTTATGGCTCTCATTAAAGCCATCAAGGAAAACTCTGGTATGACTTTTGTATTGAAATAAAGAAGAAAGAAGTATCAAGAACTGTTTAACAAGTAAGAAGAGCCAGTTATGGTTTATGAGAGGAAGAGGAGCCGGATAAGGTCTTGTGCAATAGTTGGTACTTGGGACTAAACAAACATGTGACTTTGATTGTTTATAGTTTGTTTAAGTCCCCAACATAGTACCAACTTGTCTGGTACTGATCAGAAGAGCAGGAAGACTGATCCCAAGATAGAACACGCCACTCTCTCTCCTCATGACCTGTCGCTATCTTACCTTGGAGCCGTTGCCTCTCTTTTGTCTTCTACTTGTTTAATTGTTGTTTAATGGGTCTAGAACCCTAGTTGTCTCTCCTTATATAGTCATGTAAGCTATGAACATCAAATACACTTAAGGAAACTTTAGGGTGTTACAAACGAACATAAACTTGTATAAATGCTTCTCATTCTACCTTTAGGAGCATACAAAAACTTACTTATAGTTGTCTAACCTCACCTAAATTCTCCAATCCATGACACATATGTTTCAAGTAGTTTTGTTTAAAATTTTTTGTTTAGGATTCTCATAGGACCTTTTAGAAGATCAAAGTGTCTTTCAAGTATTTAGAAGGGTTACTTAGGGGTGTTACAAACGAACATAAACTTGTATAAAATCCTTCTCATTCTACCTTTAGGAGCATACAAAAACTTACTTATAGTTGTCCTACCTATCCTAAATTCTCCAATCCATGACACATATGTTTCAAGAAGTTTAGTTTAAAAAGTTTTGTTTAGGATTCTCATAGGAAATTTTAGAAGTTCAAAGTGGGTTTCTAGTTATTGTCTTCAAGCATCTGATAATTCAGATTCAAGGTTGGTGTCTTCAAGCATGTATAACTCATCCTTTGTCACACCCTTTCCAAGAAACTTACTTGTCTTAATATCCTGAAAAACCACATCATTAGGACTGAAGATAACATTGCATTGAAGATCAGTAGCTACTCTCTTAACACTTAGCAAGTTTGATGTAAAACTAGGCATGTAAAAAGCTTTTGATTCTCTATCAAAAAACTTAACATTTCCTATGCCTTTAATTGGAATCCTTTCACCATTAGCAATCAGAACATTCCCTAGAGCAGGTTTAACATTCTTAATCAAGTTTAGATCACTAATTATGTGATGTGAAGCTCCTGAATCTACTATCAAAGGTTTATGATCAGTTATCAAGGACTTGTGATTGATTAAAGCATGAAAGGAACTACCATAAACATTACCAAAACTCTCCTTGAAGGCTTTGATGAGAGCATCAAGATCTGACCTCCTCACCAACTCATTTTGAGGCGCCACATTAGGATCAGGGGCAAAGGCTGGTACCATCTCTTTGCATTCATTTCCAAACCGGTTTGAGGAGGAGGAGGCACCAGGAGCACCACGAGCAGGAGCATAGGTTGATTCACATGAGTAATGAGCTCTCTGGTCCTTGAACTTGTTGGTGAAAGCCGGTTTGAGATGGGGATGAAGTAATCAGCATTTGTCCTTGAAATGTCCCTTCCTCTTGCAATGATCACAAACACCAGGGATCCTCCTCTCCTCAGGCTTGTAAGCACCTCTGTGAGCAGTAGCTAGCTCACCTTTCCTTCCAAACAACCCAAAGGATCCTTGCTCCTTCTGGATTTGTGCACACACTTCATCTAAGTTGGGAAGAGTCTCTGCCCTTAACATGTGTGTGATCAAACCATTGTAAGCCGGATTGAGGGCTAACAAGAGAGCAAACACCTTGTATTGTTCCCTCCTTTCATTTAGAACCAGTGGATCAATTGTTGGTGGCCTCAGCATCTCCAACTCTGCCCACAAGGATCTAAACTTCCCAAAATGTTGCTTGAACTCCATATCTTCTTGGCTCTGGTTGTTGATGGCCAACTTCACTTCAAACACTCTACTGAGGTTGGACATGTTGCCATAGACCTTTTGCAGAGTGTCCCATAAGTCTTTAGAGCTCTCACAGTAAGAGTAAGCCTCCAAAAGAGAGGGTTCAAGAGAGCTTTGAAGAATGGACAGGACATGTTGGTCTCCTTGAATCCATGCTTCTTCATCTTCAAGAGCTGCTTCTTCAACAACTTCTTCATCAGCCTTAGCCTCAGCTTCAGCTCCTCCTTTAGCAGCTTCACCTTTGGGCTCACCTTTCATCATCTTCATTGGAGCAGTGTCGCTTAAGACATGCTTCCACAAACCTCTCCCACCGAGAGCACTTTTGGCCATTCTAGCCCACACCAAGTAGTTGGCTCCTTTAAGAGTCACTAGAATGATTACCCTTGAGTTCTCCATGTCTGAGTAAGGAGGGAGTTTCAAGATCAAATGGTTTCAAAAGAGTTTGGAACAAAGAAACAAGAACCGGGTAGAAAGAGAATGAAGTATTCGAGAACATGTAGAGTTTCAAGTGAGTAACAAGAACAAGAATGGAAGTCTCAGAGAATTTGCGGAAGTGAGAATAGGTATAGGAGATTTATGGCTCTGATACCATGTTAGTTTTTGAGTATATAAGTGATTGGATGAAGAGAGACGCTCTTAGAACCAGCTAGGGTTCTTAGAGCGAGAGAAATAGGGTAACCGAGAGAAGAGAGAGTTTGGAGCTTAGGAATAAGTTTCCTTAAGTGTATTTGATGTTCATAGCTTACATGACTATATAAGGAGAGACAACTAGGGTTCTAGACCCATTAAAAAATAATTATTCAAGTAGAAGACAAAAGAGAGGCAACGACTCCAAGGTAAGATAGCGACAGGTCACAGAGGAGAGAGAGTGGCGTGTTCTGTCTTGGGATCAGTCTTCCTGCTCTTCTGATCAGTTCCAGATAAGTTGGTACTATGTTGGAGACTTAAACAAACTATAAACAATCAAAGTCACATGTTTGTTTAGTCCCAAGTCCCAACTATTGCACAAGACCTTATCCGTCTCCTCTTCCTCTCATAAACCCTAACCGGCTCTTCTTACTTGTTAAACACTTCTTGATACTTCTTTCTTCTTTATTTCAATACATGATACTTGATCAATAGAACTCCCACAAAAGTTCTTCATGATCAATCTCCATTTCAGGTTTTAAACAAAACCAATCCATTAGTTGATCACTTACGTGTGTTTGGGTGTATTTGTTTTGTGTTAATTCCAGGAGAACAAAGAGATAAGTTGGATGCTAAAAGCACCAAATCTATGTTCCTTGGATATTCCATAACACAAAGAGGATACAAGTGTTATGTGCCTGAAACAAAGAAGGTTTTGATCTCAAGAGATGTGAAGTTTATGGAGACAAGAAGTTTCTATGATGAGAAGAATTGGGACAGCTTGAAGGATCTCCATACTTCTCAATCAGACCGAGCTGCTAACCTAAGGAGAATCATGGACTGCCTTGGTATTAGTTTGCCTCAAGAACCGGCCAAAGCAAGTCAAGCTCCTTCAGTCCCTGATTTACCTTCAGAAGCTCCCCAACATCCCCATCCTGATCATGAGGGGGACACTCAAGAATCAGCATCAGAACCGCAAGAACCTGAACCTGATTCTACTACACATGATCAAGCTGGTGTTGAGGAGCATGAGGAACATGAGTAACATGAGATAGAACCTGAGGAGTTGGAGCATCAAAATGGAGAGATTGAACAGCCAACTAACCAGCCAACTAACCAACAGATTCAGGTTCTAAGGAGAAGTACAAGGGAGAGAAAGGATCCATCAGAATGAAAGAAGACAAGGGTTTACTTCAACAGCAATGCAGTAGCTCATCCTTCTCAAGCAGTGTGCACTTTAGCTCATGTACCTTTAGCTCTGATACCACATGATACGATCCTGGCCAAGGACATTAATCTCAGAAACCACTTGTTAGGATCAAGCCTAGAATCGTCACTTGAGAGTTGAGAATAGGGATAGGCCTTTCTGCAATGAACCAGAATCTCATTGATGCACTGACAAAGGTTGTGGATCGAATGGTCGCACAGGAGATGTGGAAGGCTCCTGATATTCCGGGTGATCCCTTGGATATGACGCACCAAGACGGATCGAATACTCCTTGAATGCCTTAGCTTTGTATTTGGTTATTGGTCCTTCTGGTGTAAACAAGGTATTTTCAGCTCTAAACTCCCCAACTACAAGCTCATCCTCTGGTTCTAGCTCTGGTTCAAGCTCAGATTCTAGCTTTCTATCCATGGTGCTGTCCAATATCGTATCATACTCTCCCTGTTGAAGAAGTTTCGACCTCGAAAATGTACAATCTGCAACAAGAGAAAGCAAGTTAGGTTTCATTCGTTTCTGGGAGTCTAGATAGTTACCTCGGGTTTGGATTGGTGGTTGAACGTCTGGTGGATTCTCTTTAATCATCATGATACGTTCAAGCAAAACAGAGCATGATCTCAATTCAAATTCAAAACCAAAACGTTTTGCATTGAAAACATCTCGGCCTAGTTGGATCTCCTAGGATCTAGGGTTCGTTATATTGAAATTACCAACCTCGTTCTTACCTAGAACTGGCAGCGGAATGATTGGTGAACGAGATCAGTAAGCGACTCAGATGCTTCGCCTCTACCAGATACACACGCACACAAACCTGGAAACCGGGATGCTAGTGCCAGATCTATGGGATCTCTGAGTTTTGGTGTTTCTGCCTCTTCTGTCAAGAAAGAGACGACGGCTACTGATTCAGGTCGAAACACTCAGGTTTTATTCAGACCCTAGAATCCTTCTTAACGGGTCAGACTCGTTTGAGTCATAAATCGAAACGTCTGTTCGAAAGCCCGAACTGTGTCGACCGACACACATACTGTGTCGACCGACACACATACTGTGTCGATCGACACAACACCATTTGCTCGATATTAATGTGTATCCAATACACATTAACGTGATCATTACCATAATGATCATTCCCATATTTTAGCTTCCAGTTTGCTTAGGTGTGTGACCCTATAGGATCATATAATACTGGCAGTAAGTCTACAACTTACATATTGCAAGAGGCTTCTAGCAAAACATTGCAACCGCCCAGTATTATACGAATGTCTGATCTCGACACACAACTATCATCAGGAGTGAGTACAAGTGTGATTTCAGGACACTATCCCAACAATCTCCCACTTTTACTGGAATCATCAATTCCTATAATCCTTTTGTCTCTATATCTCGATTTGGCATAAGGCAAGATTGGTGTCATCCTTATTAAGCCAACATCATATTTATTGAACTCCTGATCTATACTGAACATTACAAACAACTGAATTACAGTTCGTTTGAGTGCGGCCACACATTTTCTCAGCATAAAATATTCGATAGGCCCTGTGATATTTATCCCCCGTTATTCAGGAGGGACAAATCACATCTTGTTCCATCCCTATTTCAACGCACGCTTCATGATATACCTGAACAGTGCCGTTACAGTCGCCAGTTACGGGTCGACGTTTGACAAAGTCAAAGTGTACCAATTCATATGCAAGAAAGCATGATGAACTCAGGTCTAAGGACTATACTCTATAGTCGTAATGAGAACCTCTCATGACACAGATATAACTATCCTGGAGACTTCTCATTAGCGGGTCACGTCCGATCATATGTTCACCAACATATATCTATGTGACTGACTGTGATACTCATATCATTGACTCCATGAAACTTAGTCAACAGTCACCTCACAAGCTAGTCTCTCGCGGTTGTTATTGTCCCACTTTAACAACCTCGACTAGGGACACATCATAATTTATGTCATTTGTTACTTATAGGGTTTCATGATCAAGTCCTCAACTTGATGGCCTATAATATGACATAAACTTATTTTGGGACCATTATTTAATTATCCAATAGTCAAATAATGTTGATGTCAGTTTTTCATAAACATGACCATATCATATCTATCTGAACATCATAACTAAACTAACTCCCACTAGAATCAAGACCAAGTCTTCAGATATCTAGTACCTACAGCAACAGTATACAACTCGTGCTTAGGTTGTGAGAGATGCTGCGGTGTTCTTGCTTGGAACCATTCCAACAAACCACACCGCTATTCTTTAATGAGCACTATTCTACGGTCCTCTGCTTGGAAACCTTTCCAACAGACAGCACCGCTACACAGGAAAAAGACATAACCAGGTGAGAACCGGGAATCATCTTTGTCCGTCTAACTACTCATAACTGATTCGTCTTTTTCTCAGTTGTACAAGAACCTATCCTTAGTGTTTCTCAAACATTTGGGGATATTCCTTACAACTGTCCAGTGATTCTTACTGGAACAAATTGGTACCTACTCGTCATGCTTTATGCGTCAGCTGCATTTAGACGAGCGCAAAATATGGCATTCATGATGGATTCTATTGCATGAGCAAAAAGGAATCTCTATCACAGACACTAGCTCAGCCAGTGTCCAAGACACTTCATCTTGCTAAGATCATTGCCATAAGACCTTTGGTGTGAAGCCATTCTTGGAATCATGCATATTGGAACTGTCCAGTACCTTATAATCATAAGGATTCTGACACGATCCAATTAGCTCTTCTAATCCATCTCATTGGATCCATATTCCAAGAGCTTACGCGGCTTCTCCCATGTCCATCGTTAAGTTTGACTTCCGACCCAAATCTTGACAAGACTTTTAGCATCGGAACGTCGTTTATGAGATTAAGTACGTTCTAAACATACAATTTGAGAATTGCAACTACGCTCCCACTAGCTTACTTGTAAACGCACGGTTTATATTCGTTCCTGATCGAGTCAAAACCTTTGACCGTTTTAATAGAATGCAGATTCCAACTCCAAGATGTTTGCTTCAATCTATGAATAGATCGGTGAAGCTAACATGCATACCCAGCCTATTTTTCGGAGTTGGGGCTCACCATCGCTTCTTTGAATTTCGCAGGCTCGTCACTTTTCAATGATCAACTGATCACGGCAATCGGTCATGAGGAATCACCCTCGGTTTAGTGACGGATCCATCAGGATCAGCGAATTTCAGGCTCCACATGTGTAGATCCTACAACCCTCTGTAGATCCAACCGCTGCTCTCCCTCAACTGGTTGAACAGCCTCCTGTGTTTCTCGAATTTCTTCGAGTTGTACTTTTACTCCCACTGTTCTTCTTGAAAAAACAGAGTTCCAAACAATAAAACTTTGTTCTCGGATTGGTTGCAAAAGTACTAAGCCTGGGTTTCCTTAGGACAACCAGCGAAGCAGCATTTATCAGTTTTGGGTTCAAGTTTGTTTGATGACACTGCCTTACACAAACCTTGCAATCCCAATTAATCAGAAAAACATACTTGGAAATCACCCAGTCCACATCCAATGCGGTGTTTTTCACTGATTCTGATAGAAAACTTATTTAGCGTAAACATGTTCGTTTTAGAGCGCATTTAAAAAGATAATGGAAGATTCATGTGACTCATCATTAATCGGAGCATATCCAATAAGATCCGATTCATTCTCTCAGAAACACCGTTCAAGGTTTTTAGGAGAGATGAGCTGTGAAATGACTTCACACTCACTTAGATGATCACTCAATTCTTGACTCAAGTATTCTCCTCCACGATCTAATCGAAGATCTCAATACTTCTGTCAAATCGGTTCTATACTTCATTTTTGGAACTCCTCAAAGGATTCCTACTCGTGTCTCATCAAAAGAACACAGCCATACTTACTGATGCCATCAATAAGTTAATAAAGTACTGAAGATTTCCTCTGGCATTAATGCTCATCGGGCCACATACATCAGTACATGTAAGGCCCAATAAGCCTCTGGCCCTTTTCTTTAGCTCTGCTAAAGAAGCCTTAGTCATTTGGCCCAGCAAGCAGAATTCATCTCTCAATTGATTTACAATAAAATGAACCTGAAGCCCATAACTATGGAACTTCTGAAGCCGCTTTACTCTATTTGGTCAATATGACTATGCTGAGGAAAAATCGAGTTCAAGTCATCAGACTTAAATCGTTTGATATTTATTTATATTTAAGCGTATGTTGGTTTAAGATATAAAACCCTTTTCAAAGGGGTGCTACCATATAATATTTCATTAAGATCAAAAGAACAAAACTTGTCTTTTATCAGAATGAAAAGCATCCAAATTCTCACAAGAAAATGAAATACATTCTCTGCATAAAGCATGTAGATAATAGCAATTACTTAATTCAAAAACCAAGCTTGAAAGGCTCCTACAAGTGGAGAATCTCTACGGCTTATGTAGCAACCATTGCTCCATACCAGACACGCAGTTCCACTTGTCCTTTCTTCCACGTTCTACTGTTGCTTAGGCCCTGCATATTTCCAAAATATCAGTACCACAACCAGTATCCAATACATACGTAGAACTTGAATTAATAACACAATACCTGAAGAAGAAGTACCATACATCTCCTTCATCTCTTGTGAATCTTCCAAGAATTTAATGCAATCTCTCTTCCAATGCCCTGACTCATCACAGTAGAAGCACTTTCTCACACCAGATGGGCCGGACTTGGGCTTATAAGATGACACAGGCTTATCCTGATTCCAAATCTGGACGGCCCTGCCTCTACCCTTGTCAACACAAGATTTCTAAAATATTTTACCCTTTATGATGTCTTGCTCTGCTGTTTTGATCATACCATGCAGCTCAGTCAACGTCTTCGTCAAGTTATTCTTGATAAAGCTTTTGATAAACTTATCATAACTAGACGGCAGTGACTGCAGAATGATGTCAGTGGCCAACTCTAAGCTGACAGGACATTCCAGTTTCCCCAGGTTATCAATGTAACCCATCATTTTAATGACATGAGGACTCACTGGAGCATCCTCTGGTAGCTTGCACCCAGTGAGACACTTCACCATCTGGAATCTCTCAACTCGTGCCAGATCCTGAAACTTACGTTTCAGGCTGGTGATCATCTCTATTGGCGACTCCATGTTCTCGTATTGACTCTTTAAGTCCAATACCATGGTAGCCAACATCAGACCATGCACATCTATCACATCAATATAATGCTTATTCCAAGCATCATATACTGCATTCGAGCGATTGGTCCCAAGCCTTTCTGGAAGAGCTTTCTCAAGGACATAGTCCTTACTCTCCTGCTTGAGGATTAATCTCAAATTGCGATACCAATCCAGGAAATTTGATCCATTTAACTTGGTCTTCTCAAGGACGGATCGTAACGAGAAAGTAGTTTTAGACATAGGCTGAAAAATTTCAATCAAAGAAAATTTTAGTTATGATTTCAGGAAATGAGGAATCTTATCCAATATGAAAACTCGCATTATATTCAAACAATGTTTCCTCTATGAATATAATGATCCAAGATCCATACATCACTAAAATCTGAGTGGACGACTCGTCATCACCCAGAGTTTAGTAATCCAGGTAAGCAAACCTTTGATAATTGTACCCAGTACAACTCTTGGTCGCAGATAAGACAATCCATGTCTCATCCACTCTGACGTCTCTGGGCCCAGAACTTATGATAGCCCAGTCAAGTAAACCAATCTCTTCAGTCTTGTGATCATTGACAGTCGCACTGCAAGTCTATCAATGATCACCTGCCTTACTCATGTAGTCGTGGATACCAATGACTCCAAGACTATCCAACAACGAAACAAGTCTTGACAGTAGACAAGATTTGGGCAAGACATCAAGATCACTTGATATTTAGTTGAGGAAATGGAACTTTAAAAGATTAGTAATTCAATCTCTTAGGTCACATAATTGTAGATGTCAAGCACTGCAAGACCATCAACGCTACTATCTGCCTTACTCACGTAATTGTGGATACCAAGCTCTTGGCAAGACTATCACAACAACGAAATGAGTCTTGACAGTTGACCTTATTGAAACTAAGCTTTGATCTAACACACATCCAATGTGTATTAGATAGGTTTAGAACATATTTAATCTTGATGCATATCCAATATACATCCAAGAAATTATTGAGTTAATCAAAACATTCAGTTTTATTAAGTTTAGGTTCATCTTGAACTTTAAGGATTAAATTTTGTCTGGTGTATACAAATTTGAGGTCCAACCTTCAAGCTTTCGATTGGTGTGTCGATCGACGCCAACCATTGGCATCGGTCGACACAACCCAATTTAAACCGGTCTTCGATAACCGGTCAAACCGATTCGAATTTTCTTAACCGATTCAATCTAATTGAACCGGTCCGGTTTAATGGTCCATATCGATCGTCACACAACTCTGTGTCGATCGATATCACCCAACCTGAACCAAATTGGTTAACAAACTTAACCAAGCGAGATAACCGATTCAATCCAATTGAACCGATCTATCGATTCGCATAGTCTGTGTCGACCGACACACCCAGTGTGTCGACCGACACAGGACGATCTCCAAGACCGAGTGAGTATTTTCGCGGTGTGTCGGTCGATCGACGCTATGCGACAAACCTCAAAAGCTTTTACGAGTTTTCACGGTGTATCGACCGACACACGATTAGTGTCGATCGACATCATGCGACAAACCCTAAATTTTATTATACATTTCGCGGTGTGTCGACCGACACAAGCTTAGTGTCGATCGACACAGTGCGACAACAGTAGTTCGTCGTTTTCAACAGAAACTTTAATCCGAGATTAACTTCTATAAAACACGATTTGACAGGCAATTAACTAATCAAATTCATCAGTATTCGATTTTAAAATCCTCAGATTCAATAGACTAAACCCTAACTTGCTTTGATACCACTGTTGGATCTCCTAGGATCTAGGGTTCGTTATATTGAAATTACCAACCTCGTTCTTACCTAGAACTGGCAGCGGAATGATTGGTGAACGAGATCAGTAAGCGACTCAGATGCTTCGCCTCTACCAGATACACACGCACACAAACCTGGAAACCGGGATGCTAGTGCCGGATCTATGGGATATCTGAGTTTTGGTGTTTCTGCCTCTTCTGTCAAGAAAGAGACGACGGCTGCTGATTCAGGTCGAAACACTCAGGTTTTATTCAGACCCTAGAATCACTCTTAACGGGTCAGACTCGTTTGAGTCATAAATCGAAACGTCTGTTCGAAAGCCCGAACTGTGTCGACCGACACACATACTGTGTCGATCGACACAACACCATTTGCTCGATATTAATGTGTATCCAATACATATTAACATGATCATTACCATAATGATCATTCCCATATTTTAGCTTCCAGTTTTCTTAGGTGTGTGACCCTATAGGATCATATAATACTGGCAGTAAGTCTACAACTTACAGATTGCAAGAGGCTTCTAGCAAAACATTGCAACCGCCCAGTATTATACGAATGTATGATCTCGACACACAAATATCATCAGGAGTGAGTACAAGTGTGATTTCAGGACACTATCCCAACAGGCCTTTGCACTTTCTTTTTGAACCTTTACCTAAATCAACACTCAAAAACAAGAACAAGTGCATTACACTAGATTTTGGATTTTCAAAAACAGAATAAGTAAGGTTAAAACTTCCCTTGATAATATGCACAAGCATTGAAAATGTTGGCATCTTTGGTACTTCTTTATTAGCTTCTCCTTGGATGTGATCTTGTGAATGGTGTTCTGGTTGTTTCTCTGCTGTACCTAAGCCTTTCTCAAGCTCTTTTGAACACATCAAGTGCACTACCACGTCCATTGGATAATTAGAAACGAATTTAACCAAGTGATTAGTTACCTTTGCTTGATGTGGTTCAATGGATTTAGATAGCTTGGTGTTTGGGACTTGTGTCTGATGTGAGCTTAAATATGGCTCTTCTTCTTGATCTGCTAGCTCATCTGACATGTTTATACCTTGTTTCACATTCTCCTTTAAACCTGTATCAATTCCTTTTGGCAAAGACAAGTGCTTCAAACAGGAATTGGAAATTTCAAAACTGAATTGAGCTAGACTATCACTTTCTTTACAAGGTTTTGGTTCATGTTCTAGAGATGTATCTCTCATCAATGGCCTAGATGGACATATTACAGCAAAGTGTCCACTCTTATGACATCTATAACAGGTTGGTTCATTTAGAGTTTCAGAAGACTTACATTGCTTTGTCTTATCATGGGATGCAAGTGGTTGATTAGAGATCACCTTTTTACTTAGCTTTTGTTGAGTTGAATCTTCTAACACAATCTTTACCTTAGCTAGCTCCTTAATCTCTGGTGTAGCCTCGTCATCCCTTGGTTCTTCCTCAAATGGTTTAGTTTCTTCATGTTCTGATTCCTCTCTATGATCAGATTTGGAATCTCTTCTTTCTTCATTCAAACTTTTGCAGCTGGGTTTGTCTTGAGGATAATCTGGTGGTCCTGGTTCAAAGTCTTCACCATTATGGTTTTGACATGTTTTGAGTTGATTTTCTTCACCACAGATGGGTGGTAACTCCTTTGGTGATGCTCTTTGGATCATGTCCTTGCAATCCTGCAAAACAAGAGACTTCTCACTCGGAGATGGCAGCTCCGGTGCAAGGTTAGACAAACTCATATGATTTTCTTTAGATTCAATCATAAGAACTTCCTTTTCTTTTAGGTGATGAGGGTTTAAAGATTCACTTACAAACTGGTTGACCTTTTGCTGAACATACATCTGATCTTGATGAATCTCATGAGGGGTCACTGAAACTAGATTGATCTTCTTTCCTTGGTGCTCAAATGAATATCGGTTTTTGTGACCATCATGGGTTGCTCCACGCTCATTCTGCCATGGCTTTCCAAGAAGGATGTGACAAGTTTCCATTGGTTGGACATCACACACAATCTCGTCTTCATACTTTCCAATGGCTATAGAAATCTTTACTTGGCGGGTCACTCTTAAGTTGTACTTATCATCAAGCCATGGGTGCTTCTTCACTTTCAGTCCTAGCTTCTTGACCATGTATTCACTAACCACATTGGCCTTGGCTCCTTGATTGATTTTGAGGCTGCACACCTTTCCTTGTACATGACACCTTGTGTAGAACAGATTCTCTCTAGTTGAGCGGTTCAGCTTTAGCTCCTGCTTCATAGTTGCAAACTTATCATTCATCAGCTTTGACATTTGGTTTGTGAAGGCTTCCATCATGAGTTTGTGGCTCCTGCTGCTACTGATTTCTTTCTCGTCTTCTTCAGACATCCTGAAACAAGTAATACAAGCTCCACCAGTAACTAGTTCTAAACATAAGTAAAAGTGCAGTCCATAACAGAATCAATTAAAATGCAAAATCACCAACAATGATCAGATCATGCAGAACAGAAAATGAATGGACAATTGTAGAACAAAATTAAAAATATGAGATGCAGAACATGTCTAAGAATACTAGATGGTGATAGAACAGGTTATGATCAAAAGAAATGATAAGGATGATTCGAAATTGATGCAGAAACAGATGAAACAATCTGAAACAAACAAACTCCAATTATGAGATGAAAAATTCGTAACAGAAGATGAAGGGACAAGTTCAGAATGTTAAAAATGATGCAAACAATCCTAAACATGCAAAAGATGAGGCTAAATGGTTGCAGAACAGTATGTAACAACTCGAAAACTATCAGATTCAAACAGATTTATGCAGATCAGATCAGAAGATGAAGGGTCAATTTTCGAATGATGAAATGATGCAGACAATACATGATTGAAATGGATGATTAGAAATAGTTTATGCAATGGATTAAACAACTAGAAACAAACAAACAATCCAAAACATAATGCAAATTCGAAATCAGAAGATGAACAGACAATAAGATGAAGACAACAACTGAAAGAAATGGACAGATCTAGATAATCTCAACCTAGATGTCAATTTCAACAAGTGCTGCATAAAACAGAAGATGAATAGATGAGAAAGATGAAGGATCAGAAACTACCCAAATCTCAAATGTTGCTCTGATACCACATGATACGATCCTGGCCAAGGGACATCAATCTCTGAAACCACTTGGTAGGATCAAGCCTAGAATCTTCACTTGAGAGTTGGGAATGGGGATAGGCCTTGCTGCAATGAACCAGAATCTCACTGATGCACTGACAAGGGTTGTGGATCGAATGGTCGCACAGGAGATGCGGAAGGCTCCTGATATTCCGGGTGATCCCTTGGATATGACGCACCAAGACGGATCGAAGACTCCTTGAACGCCTTAGCTTTGTATTTGGTCATTGGTCCTTCTGGTGCAAACAAGGTATTTTCAGCTCCAAACTCCTCAACTACAAGCTTATCCTCTGGTTCTAGCTCTGGTTCAAGCTCAGATTCTGGCTTTCTATCCATGGTGCTGTCCAATATCGTATCAAGGTGCCAACAACCTATGAGGAAGCCAAGGGAGATAAGAGATGGATGTAGGCTGTGAATGAAGAAACCAAAGCTATGGAGAACAATGAGACTTGGTATGATGCAGAACTTCCAAAAGGAAAGAAGGCAGTGAGTTCTAAGTGGGTGTTCACTATAAGGTATAGAAGTAATGGAGAGGTGGAGAGATACAAAGCACGGCTAGTGGCAAGAGGCTTTACTCAAACCTATGGAAAGGATTATTTGGATACCTTTGCACCAGTAGCTAAGCTTCATACAGTCAGGATCTGTTGGGATTTCACAATGATGACCATGGAATCATGTTGAGAAACCTTAAGATTGCTCTAAACCCTAATGGTTTAGAGAGAGAGAGCATAAGTGAACCGCACCAAGTTTGGCTTGGTAAGAACCGGTTCTACTTACCTTTGACAAGAACGCCACTCTATTTGAGACTTATCCAGGAGCCTAACATCACTTATAGAGTGTGTTTACTCATGAGGATTAAGAGAATCAGTAAGTAGAAGGTGTTTGTTCTTGTAATATACATGAAGAGCCAGTTCTATGTTAGCTCTTGATTTAGCTATGTAAGAGCTAATCAAGAGCATAACCAGGAGCATTAAAGCATCCTTAGAACCGAGACTCATCATGTTTTCATTGTGTTTGAGTGAGAGACACAATGAGGGAGAAGAAGAATCGCTTGAGAGAAGGAATGGGAGAAGAACTCTTTATTTCTCTCTTAGTATCTTGTTATTCAATGTGTTACAAGTGAGGTCTTAGATAGACCTTTACAATACTTAACACAGACATTTAAATGAGTCTAAATACAATAAGACTCGGCCATAAAACAAAGAAGAGGAGAGTACCAACACTCTTAATTCAAAATCATGTGAGGAGAGAGGTTTGGGAGTGTTCAGACTTGTGATAGTGACTGGTCTGAACCGTGGACCACTTCTCCTTTTGTTTGATTCCCTTGTGCTGCCGGAGATAGAGACATGCTTGGTTTGTGTCTCAAGGAGAGAGAGAGAGTGATAGCGACTTGACCTAAATGGTCATAAGAGCCACAACTCACTTATCTGCCCTCTTGATAGCTTATCCCTTCTTTAGACTTGTGATAAGCTGAAGCACATCTCCTCCTTTGTCTCACACTTCCTTGGCCGTGATATGAACACTTCCAAGTATCGCCAGCTCCTCTTAACCGTATTCATTAACTCATTTGGCTCCTTCGGAAACATTTAAGTGTTTGCTTAAATGTTTCTTCCTCTTCTTACTTCTTTATCAAGTCTTGGTCATACTCTTGCACAAGACGTTGGTTTGCTTAATCACTTCTAGTGTAAGACTTTAGACTTCATGATGCCTTCATCCTTAGCTTTACTAAGTGTTGATCCCATCTTTGGTCTTCTTTGTCTAACACCAAAGTGCATCCAAGGAATGACTTCTAGGCCTTGTCATTGTAACTTCGGCCTATCCTCCTCCTTGATTTCCTCCTCTCTAATACTCCCCCGCAAGCTTGGGCGTCGGGACACAAAAGGATCAAAGGCCAAGCTTGGAGATGCGGGAGCTACCTCATTAAAAACCTCCCTAAGGAAAACCTCATGGGATAAAACCTTAAGGAGGGAAAAAGAGTATAGCTTCCACATGCCCTTGATGTAAGCTTTGGACCATTGTTCCTTTGTGCATTTGAATGAGCCGGTTCCTTAGATTGCCTTCTCCATCTTGGATCAAGCTTCTCCATTGTACCTTCCATGACCTTGCCTCAAGTCTTAGCCTTCCTTCATGCCATTCCTTGAGTCCTTTCCTTGTCACCCAATCTGCCCATGGTCTTACTCCTCCTTTAGGTCTCCTAATGAACCTTCACATCAAAGATTCAAAGAAGACTTGTTAAAGTACAATGCCATGAGTTTTAAGTATATGATTAAGCAATGGATAAGTAACACAAGGGATTTTATTGACTTAATGAAGACTTAACAAAAAAACAGTGAGAGTTTAGGAGTTTAGCCTTTTAGGAGTTGTGGTTAGTCGTCCTTTTGACATGGTTGGAACTTTGAAACCTTGTGCATATCTAAGAAGATTATGCACATCCAATCTTAGCCCTTCTTCTTCACACCAACACCCTTGAGTTGGACTGATTCATCGCCTATCACCAGCTTGCATCTCCCTCTTGGTCTGCTCCACTTGGTGATTCCCGGTTCTATCTCCAATCAATGTGTTGTTCTTCTGATTTTAGGAGTTCCTCTTAGGTTTACTCCATTTCTTTGAGGTTTAACACCTCCCCCGGACTGTTAATCTTCCTCCAAGCTTGTTGGCTTTAGACCTGGGCATGAGCCACGCCTTTAAACCTTCCCTTAAGCCATCTTGAAGTCGGAAGCACCATTTGAGATGTGAGTTGATTCATCAGTTGCATAACCGGTTCCAACTCCTCTTCTTTGGCTGCTTCTTGATGACTTTTCTGTGACCTTTGGAGCTATGTGAAGCCTTAACAGCCTTGATGGGTTGTTTAACTTGTAGCCTCCCTTTAGTATGGACATCTTAACCACCCTTTGTTAGCTTCAGATTAAGCACACCAAGCTTAGAGCCAATCGTCCTTCATTACTCCATCTTAGAGCAACTTCAAGACTGATCTTCTGAACCATGATGCACACTTAGCCTTGAACCCAAGCTTCCAACTCTGCCTCTTCTTGAAACAGCTTCAATACTTGATCATTCAATAAATCAGTGTTGCTTTCCTTGACTAACTTATTGCAGCAGCTACTGGACGCCATTTCCTTCTTTGGTAAGCTCAAGACCAGTGGGTACAACCACTTAGAAACTGAACTCCAGCCCTTTTGTGAACTGTCCTCACTAGCAGATTTCCATTCCACCTAAAAACACCAAGAAAACCACACAACAATCCTCAACAATACACAGTTTTGATCAAGAACAATGCATTCTGATTTTTAAGTCATTGTGAGAGAAGGAGCTTCTAGGACATAACTTTGAGAGAATAAGCGAAGTATGAGTAGCAGGAGAATGAAGAATGTGTAGAATGAGAGAATGAACACATAAGCTCAGATTAAGAGAGTATGTGCAGAGAATGAGAGAGTGAAAGAATGAGAGAATGAAGGGGAAGTTCAGGGACTGAGTTTTGCTCAGTTTGAGCTTCTGTTTTAGAGAGAGAGGGACAGAGTTTTGCTCTGTTTCTCTTTGAGTTTTGCGGAAGCCAAGAAGGAGAAAGGGACATAGTTTTTATCTGTTTTTCTTTGGTTTTGAGCTTGGTTCAATACTAGAAACTTATGCTCTGATACCATGTTGGGATTTCACAATCATGACCATGGAATCATGTTGAGAAACCTTAAGATTGCTCTAAACCCTAATGGTTTAGAGAGAGAGAGCATAAGTGAACCGCACCAAGTTTGGCTTGGTAAGAACCGGTTCTACTTAGCTTTGACAAGAACACCACTCTATTTGAGACTTATCCAGGAGCCTAACATCACTTATAGAGTGTGTTTACTCATGAGGATTAAGAGAATCAGTAAGTAGAAGGTGTTTATTCTTGTAATATACATGAAGAGCCGGTTCTATGTTAGCTCTTGATTTAGCTATGTAAGAGCTAATCAAGAGCATAGCCAGGAGCATTAAAGAATCCTTAGAACCTAGACTCATCATGTTTTCATTGTGTTTGAGTGAGAGACACAATGAAGGAGAAGAAGAATCGCTTGAGAGAAGGAATGGGAGAAGAACTCTTTATTTCTCTCTTAATATCTTGTTATTCAATGTGTTACAAGTGAGGTCTTATATAGACCTTTACAATACTTAACACAGACATTTAAATGAGTTTAAATACAATAAGACTCGGCCATAAAACATAGAAGAGGAGAGTCCCAACGGTCTTAATTCAAAATCAAGTGAGGAGAGAGGTTTGGGAGTGTTCAGACTTGTGATAGTGACTGGTCTGAACCGTGAACCACTTCTCCTTTTGTTTGATTCCCTTGTGCTGAAGGAGATAGAGACAGGCTTGGTTTGTGTCTCAAGGAGAGAGAGAGAGTGATAGTGACTTGACCTAAACGGTCATAAGAGCCACAACTCACTTATCTGCCCTCTTGATAGCTTATCCCTTCTTTAGACTTGTGATAAGCTGAAGCACATCTCCTCCTTTGTCTCACACTTCCTTGGCCGTGATATGAACACTTCCAAGTATAGCCTGTTAGAATTAAGAGATTAGGAAGTGTTCTTGAAGAGAGAAGCTCATAAACCCTATTAGGGTTTCTAGAGCGAGAGACCGTGAACCGAGAGAGAAGAGAGAGTTTGAGCTTAGGAAATGAATTCCCTTAAGTGTATATACATATTCATGAGTTGCATTACATATATAGAAAGGTTGCTAGGGCATTCAGTCATTAAAATACAATAAACAAGAGAAGAAGGAGACAAAGACTCTCGGCAGTCTATGCAACGGCTCCAAAGGATAGTGACATGTCTTTGGACGTTTCTGAGGAGAGAGAAAGGTGCTTTCTGCCCTAGGGATCAGTCCATTCTCTTCTGCTTCACTCTCAGACAAGTTGGTACTATGAAGACAACATAAACAAATCATTTCTCATCCGGACTTCAATGTTTGTTTGTAGCTTAAGTCCCCAACTTTGCACAGCCAACTTAAGTCCCCAACTTTGCATATACTATCTGCTCTTGTTCCTTTGTCTGAATGGTCTTGATCCTTCTTTATTCTTCAACTTAATACTCCCTCTCAAGTTTGATCATGGAGATGTCATGATCAAGCTTGGAACCGTGGATACTTACCTCATTAAAAACCTTGATATAGAAAAACCACTTGGGATAAAAACTATATCAAGGGGAAAAGAGTATAAGATCCACAGCCTAAGGTCTTCAAGATTGAGAAAGGTCAATGAGTCCAAGCTTTGGATGAATGAACTCACAAACCTTCAAGCTAGAAGCCTTGGTGAATATGTCTACCAATTGATTTGAACTTCTTGTGTAGCAAGGTAAGATCACACCTTCTTGAACCTTCTGCCTCACCTTGTGACAATCCACCTCTATGTGCTTTGTTCTCTCATGAAACACTGAGTTGGAAGCTATGTGTATTGTTGCTTGGTTATCAAATTGCATTGTGATTGGAGTTAGTTGATCAATGCCCAAATCTTCAAGTAAAGCCTTCAGCCATGTCAATTCATTGGTTAGCTTCCTCATTGCCCTATACTCTGCCTCTGCACTTGAACATGATACCACCTTCTGCTTCTTTGTCTTCCAAGTCACAAGGTTTACTCCAATGAAGGTGCAATAGCCTGTAGTAGATCTTCTATCCACTCTATCACCAGCCCAATCAGCATCACAATATCCTACTATCTCTGTGCTTTGATTGCATCCCATCCATATTCCTTGACCAGGAGATCTATTGATATACCTTAGGATGCGGTCCACCATGTTCCAATGATGCATCATTGGGGCTTGCATATGCTGGCTCACTTGGTTCACTGCAAAACACAAATCAGGCCTTGTGATAGTAAGATAAATGAGCTTACCAACCATTCTCCTATAGAGAGTGATGTCTCCAAATGGTTCCTTTGCAATCTCCCCCTCTCTTGTGACTCTGTAGCCTTCTTCAAGAGGTGTCTTGACTGTCTTTCCGTTTAGCTTACCTGCTTCACTCAACAAATCAAGAGTGTACTATTAGAGAGGAAGAAGGAATGGAGAGGCAAGGCTGGACAGAACTAAGGAAGGCCGAAGACTCTCCTCCTCAACCTGCTTTGGTGTGTCAAGATAGAAGAGCAGCCTTTGAGATGAAGCCTAAAGAAGTGCACAATCAATGTGCAAAATCAGGGACTTCATCTCAAGGTGCAAAACTAGTGCACAGAAGACTCATCTGTCAATGTGAAAAATCCGGGACATCTCAAAATGCATTATCAAGGCATAAAGGAGATGTGCAAAATCAGGGACATCCTGATCATTATCAAAGTGCAAAATCAGGGCACTTACAGACAGACAGACAGACAGATAAGTCTGTGCAAAGTTGGGGCGTCTGGATGTCTGAACTATCAAGAATGAGATTATCAAAGTGCAAAAGAAGGGCCATGTCTGTAAGAGTTCGAGATACTAAGGGAAAGAGCCGTTGGAGAAGGTATGGACAGCATGGACCACAAGGACAAGCTGTCACTTTCAAGCATGGACCACAAGGAGTTGTCACTTTCACTTCTTGGACTTATCTGCCTTTTATCTTCAAGTGAATTCAAATTCAAATGAATTCACCTTCCCTCCATTAGATATTTCGAAATGTAATCAGAACTAGGACTTCTTATTGTTAGGATTCTCTAAATAAAGAGATGAAAACACACTTGTAATACTCAATCAATTGAACAACAATTAGATTCATTCTCTTATCCTCTAGTCTTTCGTTCATGCGATTCTTCTACCTTATTGTGTCTCTCTCTCAAACACAATAGGAACCATGAAGAGACACGATCTATGGTTGCTTTAATGCTCCCTTGTTATGCTCTTGATTAGTTCTTCCATAGCTAAATCAAGAGTTAACACAAATCGGCTCTTCAATTATATTACAAGAACAACACCATCTACTTACTGATTCTCTTAATCCTCATGAGTAAACACACTCTATAAGTGATGTTAAGCTCCTGGATAAGTCTCAAATAGATTGGTGCTCTTGTCAAAGCTAAGTAGAACCGGTTCTCACCAAGACAAACTTGGTGCGGTTCACTTATGCTCTCTCTCTCTCTCTAAACCATTAGGGTTTGGAGCAATCTTTAGGTTTCTCAACATGATTCCATGTTCATGATTGTGAAATCCCAACATGTACTTCCTTTGTGATAAGAAGAGGCCTTCTTTGGACCGGCACACTTCTATCCCTAGGAAGTACTTTAGTTCTCCAAGATCTTTAATATCAAACATAGATTTCAAATTATCTTTGCAAGCTTGAATTCCTACCTTGTCATTCCCTGAGATGATGATATCATCTACATAAATGAGAATGACAACAATACCTTCTTGGCTTGATTGAGTGAAGAGAGTATGATCAGCTTCTGATCTACTAAAGCCCCTTTCCATGAGAGTTGTGCTTAGCTTGTGGTACCAAGCTCTAGGAGATTGCTTGAGACCATAGATTTCCTTCTTCAACCTCAGAACCTATCCTTGTGTGACCATGCCTTCTATTGGAATGGAGATCATAGAAGATCAATATGCTATTGGTCATGAGAGGACTTGGAGTAACCAAACTATAAGAAGTAACTAGAAGAGAAGCATCTGTGAATAGTGTCCACGGATGAACAGTAAAAACAGCTTAGTTACTTTAAGATATTTTGAAATAGCTTCTCTTGTAAGCATAAATATGTGGACAATTATTAGCCACATGTTTAGGATGAGTCTAACAGCTAGTTTTCTGTATATTGTAAGGTGGATTTCGAAATTCAAAGATAAGGAGAAATATTCTCTTCTCCAATTCTCTCTCTACTCTCTCTCTTGTTCTTATTCTCTCAAACTCTCTCTAATCCTTTAATCTTGTGATTCTCTGTCGAACTCTTCTATTCTCTGGTTTATACTCTCAAATTCTAACATGGTATCAAAGCAATAAGCTCATGTACCTATTCATTTCCGCAAACGGTTTCTTTAAACTCTGATTTTCTTGTTCTTGAAAACTGTTCTTCTAACTCTATTAAGAAACCGCTTTCGTTCTAGGAGTATACTGCTCTTAGCTCATTCTCTCTTGGTTTCTAAACTGATTTTGTGATCTTTCTTCTTGAATACTCCCTCCACAGCAATGGAGAACTCAAGAGCGATAATCCCTTTTGTCCTTAAAGGCGCCAACTATCATGTTTGGGCTAGGATGGTTAAATCTGCCCTTGGTGGTAGAGGTTTGTGGAAGCATGTTCTGAGTAACACTGCTCCACCTAAGATGATGAAGTCTGAAGCTAAGGACAAGGCTAAGGCTGGAACTGAAGCAGAGACTCAAGATGATGAAGAAGCTGCTCAAGGAGCGGCTCTTGAAGATGAAGAACTATGGGTTCAAGGAGACCAGAATGTACTCTCTATTCTGCAAAGTTCCCTTGAACCATCTCTCTTGGAAGCTTATTCTTATTGTGAAACTTCCAAGGATTTGTGGGACACTCTCAAGAAAGTCTATGGGAACATGTCCAATCTGAGCAGGGTGTTTGAACTAAAGCTGGCTATCAACGATCTTCATCAAGAAGACATGGAGTTCAAACAACACTTTGGGAAATTTAGAGCTTTGTGGGCAGAGTTGGAAATGTTAAGGTCACCTACTGTTGATCCCATGGTTCTTCAGGAAAGAAGAGAGCAAGATAAGGTGTTTTCCCTCTTGTTAACTCTGAATTCATCTTACGCCAGCCTCATCCAACACATGCTAAGGGCAGAGACACTTCCTTCCTTGGATGATGTTTGTGCTCAAATTCAGAAGGAGCAGGGATCATTTGGTCTCTTTGGGGGTAAGCGTGAGCTTGTAACTACACACAAGAGTGCATTCAGACCTGAAGAGAAGCAAGGGAATGGTGGTGACAAGAGGCCATTCTGGTTTTGTGAGCATTGCAAGAAAAGTGGCCATCTCAAGGAGAAATGCTGGTGCCTACATCCTCACCTCAGGCCATCATCCTTCAACCGGTTCAAAGACCAAAGAGCTAACTACTCCCAAGGTGGTGAATCTGGTCCACCTTCAGTGCAGGCTGGTGAGGAAGGAAGGGCAATGCTGGTTCATCAATTCCAGCCTCCTGCCATGGTGGTTCAAAATGATGTGGTAAGAAGGTCATACCGTGAAGCTCTTATCAAAGCTCTCAAGGAGAACTCTGGTATGACCCTTGGTAACTCCCTTTTTGCTTCAAATAGAACCAAATCATTGATAGTTGATTCAGGAGCATCTCACCATATGATCAGTGACTCTAAGTTGATAAAAAATATTAAACCTGCCCTCGGTAATGTTGTGATTGCAAATGGTGATAAGATTCCAATTCAAAGCATAGGAAATCTTAAGTTGTTTAGCAAAGAGTCAAAAGCTTTCTATATGCCTAGTTTTACATCAAACTTGTTATCTGTGAAGAAAGTTGCTACTGACCTTAATTGCAATGTTATTTTCAGTCCTAATGATGTAATTTTCCAGGATATTGAGACGAGTAAGTTGCTTGGGAAAGGTGTGACAAAGGATGATCTTTACATGCTTGAAGACACTACCCATCTTCTGCTTTATCTACTTATGCTGTTGTGGATCATTCTATTTGGCATGCTAGGCTAGGACATTCACACTCTAGGGCTTTAGAACTATTATTACCTTCTGTTTCCGTCAAGAATGATGATTGTGAGGCTTGTATTCTTGGAAAACATTGCAAGTCTGTCTTTCCTTCTTCTAAAACTATCTATGATAAATGCTTTGATCTTGTTCATTCTGATGTTTGGACTGCTCCTTGTGTATCTAGAGAAAACCATAAGTATTTCGTGAAATTTATTGATGAAAAATCTAAATACACTTGGATAACCTTGCTGCAAACTAAGGATAGAGTTTTAGAAGCTTTAATGAATTTTCATAACCATGTTACTAACCATTTCAATGCTAAGATCAAAATTTTTAGATCAGACAATGGTGGTGAGTATACAAGCAATGCCCTCAAACAACACCTATCAAAACATGGGATTCTTCATCAGACAAGCTGCCCTTACACTCCACAACAAAATGGAGTGGCTGAGAGGAAGAACATACACTTAATGGAGGTGGCAAGGTCCATGATGTTCTACAAGAATGTCCCTAAGAAGTTTTGGGGAGATGCAGTCATGACTGCTTGCTACTTGATAAATAGAACTCCCACTAGAGTTCTTAAGGATCAATCACCATTTCAGGTATTAAACAAAACCAGTCCATTAGTTGATCACTTACGTGTGTTTGGGTGCATTTGTTTTGTGTTAATACCAGGAGAACAAAGAGATAAGTTGGATGCTAAGAGCACCAAAGCCATGTTTATTGGATATTCCACAACACAAAGAGGATACAAGTGTTGTGTGCCTGAAACAAGTAAGGATTTGATCTCAAGAGATGTGAAATTTATGGAGACAAGAAGTTTCTATGATGAGAAGAGTTGGGACAGCTTGAAGGATCTTCCCACATCTCAATCAGACCGGGCTGCTAACCTAAGGATGATCATGGAAAGCCTTGGTATTAATCTGCCTCAAAAACTGGCCAAAGAAGGTCATGCTCCTTCAGTCCCTGATTTTCCTTCAGAAGCTCCACAACATCCCCATCCTGATCATGTGGGGGACACTCAAGAATCAGAACAAGAAGAACTGCAAGAATCTGATTCTGGTACACATGATCAAGCTGGTGTTGAGGAGCATGAGGAATATGAGATAGAAACTGAGGAGTTGGATCATCAAAATGGAGAGAATGAACAACCGGTTCTGAATGAGCAGCCAGCTCAGGTATTAAGAAGGAGCACAAGGGAGAGAAAGGATCCATCAGAATGGAAGAAGACTAGAGTTTACTTCAACAGCAATGCAATAGCTCATCCAATTCAAGCCGTGTGCACTTTGGCTCATGTACCTTTGGAACATCAAGTGTTCATTGGAAAGTTGGATCAAGAACAAGTTCCAACAACCTATGAAGAAGCCAAAGGAGATAAGAGGTGGATGCAAGCTGTGAATGAAGAGACCAAAGCAATGGAAAACAATGAGACTTGGTACGAGGCAGAACTTCCCAAAGGAAAGAGGGCAGTGAGCTCTAAGTGGGTTTTCACTATTAAATATAAAAGCAATGGAGATGTTGAGAGATACAAAGCAAGGCTGGTTGCAAGAGGTTTCACTCAAACCTATGGAAAGGACTATTTGGATACCTTTGCACAGTAGCTAAGCTTCATATGGTCAGGATCATCTTGTCTTTGGCAACAAACCTTGATTGGGAACTCTGGCAAATGGATGTCAAGAATGCATTCCTCTAAGGGGAGCTTGAAGATGAGGTGTATATGACACCACCTTCTGGTCTTGAAGGTATTGTGAAACCAGGGAAGGTGCTAAGACTCAAGAATGCTATCTATGGACTGAAACAATCTCCTAGGGCTTGGTACCATAAGCTGAGCTCAACTCTTATGCAAGAGGATTCAAGAGGTTTGAGGGAGATCACACCTTATTCACTCTTCAGAATCAGGAAGGTATCATTGTCATCCTAGTATATGTTGATGACATTATCATTTCAGGAAACAACAAGTCAGGTATACAAGACACTAAGGATTATCTTAAATCTGTTATTGATATTAAAGACCTTGGTGCTCTAAAGTACTTTCTTGGGATAGAGGTTTGTCGATCTAAGGATGAACTCTTCTTATCTCAAAGGAAGTACACACTTGATTTGTTATCTGAAGCAGGAAAGCTAGGATCAAAACCGGCTAAGACACCTTTTGAAGGTGGCTACAAAGTCATAAGAGAGGGGGAGATTGAAGACAGACCATTTGAGGACATTACACAATATAAAAGGATGGTTGGTAAGCTCATTTACCTAACCATAACATGACCAGATTTATGTTTTGCAGTGAACCAAGTGAGCCAACATATGCAAGCTCCCAAGAGGCATCACTGGAATATGGTTGAAAGGGTACTTAGATACCTACGTGGGGCTCCTGGTCAAGGCATTTGGATGGGTTGCAATCAAAGCACAAAAGTAGTTGGGTATTGTGATGCTGATTGGGCAAGAGATAGAGTGGACAGGAGGTCTACTTCAGGATATTGCACATTCATTGGAGGCAACCTTGTTACTTGGAAGAGCAAGAAGCAGAAGATAGTCTCATGTTCAAGTGCTGAAGCTGAGTATAGAGCAATGAGGAAGTTAGCAACCGAGTTATCATGGATCAAAGGTCTTCTTGCGGATTTGGGGATTGTAATATCCAAGCCAGTCACCATGCATTGTGAAAACCAAGCAGCAATCCATATTGCATCAAATTCAGTCTTCCATGAAAGAACCAAGTATATAGAAGTGGATTGTCACAAGGTGAGGCAGATGATTGAGCAAGGAATGGTGTTACCATGTTTTACAAGGAGTGAAGAACAACTAACTGATGTGTTCACCAAGGAAGCTAGATTGAAGGTGTGTGAGTCCATTCACCCAAAGCTGGGGCTCAATAACCTTCCTGAATCCTCTAAGGCCGTGGAGACTACACTCTTTTTCCCTTCATGAAGTTTTATCCCAAGTGGTTTTCTTCATGAAGGTTTTTAATGAGGTAGATCTCCATGTTGGGAATGTCCTGAAATCTACCGTACTATCTCTAGAAAGTATGATAAGTGTCGAGATCAGACATAAGTCATAAATACTGGGTGATCATGATGACTTGCTAGAGTCCGCTCTTGATCTATAAGTTTAGGACTTATTACCAGTATTGTATGATCCCTAAGAGTCACACACCATAGCTAACGGGAAAGTTAACAAGGAATTAATACGGTAAGATGCAAGGCATTTACTGTATTTGTACAGAGAATTGGGCCAGACAAAATACAGGCTTTTGTCTGATTTGTGTCTTGGGCCCAAAATCCTAATAGGCCATTAGTTTAATAACTTGGGCCCATATAAGGAAGAGGAATGGCGCCTAGGGCAACAACAATACCCCATCTGCGATTTTGAGGCTGAGCTGTATTCCTCTCTCTCTGTTGATTCCGAGCTTGGTCTAGCAGCCTGATCCAGTAGCTTGTAAGCGTGTGGATACCTAGGAGGAGCCGGTAATCATCAGCTCTTACAGATCTCGATATTCCTTTGATTAATCCGCTGCAATCACAAGGTAACCATCCTGATCTGTTTATGATTCATCTGCAAATCACCTAGATCCTAGTTGATTATGTGCTAGGTTGTAACCTGACAATTACACCAATGAACACACATAATCCTTCAGTGGTATCAGAGCCCAGGTTGTTAGGTTTTTGCTGTTTGGATCATGTTTAGGTTGTTTTTAATGTTTAGAATCGAATTTGGCTTAAGAAATTTGATTAAAACTTGTAAAAACCCTAATGAGATAATCGCTTGTTGACCTTTTGAATCGGATGATGTCTTGGTATAAATCGATGTTGACTTTGTTTGAATTCATATGGTTTTGTTGAATGGCATGAAACGATTTGTACTAGGTTAATGTTGACTTTGTTTAATAATCTAAAGAATCGATTAAGTTTGATTGTCAAAGTCAAAATCGTTTGTCTTTTAGTGTAAAGCAAGAATCGATTTGTTTAATTGTGATCGTGAACGTTAACTTAAGGTGAAAGTCATGATCAATGTTGAAATCGTTTTAGCTAAAGACAAAATCGTGTTAGGTTTGTTTATGTGATCGTGAACAATTTTGTTTTGGAAAAGTCAAAAATCACTTATTGAAGATTTTGTTAAGAATCGTTTATGAATTTGAAAAGGACAAAATCTTGTTGACTTTAAGTATCGCAAGTTGATATTGTTTATGACTTTGCTTTATTATAAATAAACCATTTGTTTGATAATTATGGTTTAAGCGGTTAACCCAAATCGCGGTTTGCTGGAAATTATTTAATACAATTGGTATTATTTAATTTCTGGTTAAACCGGATTTAAATTCAAAAAAAAAAAATTGAATTTTAACCTAAACCGAAGGCTGGTCTAAGTTTGATTTGGTTGGACCAAATAATTTAGAGCTGGTCTGGTTTAGTAAATAACCAGTTGGATTTAGTAGTTAATTTGGTCTCGGACCAGAATTAATGAACCGACTCGGTTATGTCAAATTATTGGGCCAATTGGAATTCTGTGGTCTTGGGCCAAGAATTGGACCTATAATTTGTGACCCAACCGAAAACTTTAATAAAATATTAAATTAGAAATTTCTATTTTTAGCATGTTTCTAAATTTAGAAAGTTTCTAAAATAAGTAAGTTTCCCAAAATAGTAATCTTCTATTTTTGGAAAGAAAACCTAAAATCCTCAAAACCAATATCAAGCTTGGATGTCTTGCCCAATCTTGTCAGCTACTTAAAGCTTATTCAATTACAGATATGGCTTACAGTGTGAGGTGTCTGTTTTTGCGTAGGTAAAGTAGTATATAGTCACTAATTTCATTGGGAGTCCCAGACTTTAGTGATTATTTGGCTGTAAGAGATTGGTTTCCTTGACTGGGCCATCGGGAGTCCCGGGCCTTGAGACATCTGGTGTATTGGGCCTTGGGCCCAATCCACAACCGAGAGTTATATGGATATAACTAGCTGTGTGTATGCTTACCAAGTAAAGCTAATTCTGGGTGACGGCCAGTGGCCCACTTTGGATTTAGCCGAACATGGGTCTCGGAATCATTGCATTCTTATGAGGTTAAACAAAGAAATTTTGAATGCAATGCGAGTTTTCTTATAAGTTATTAAGATTACTCTTTTATGAACTAAATAACTAAAACTCTATTTATCTCTAAATTTCAGTTATGACTAGCACAAACAATCAAAACACTTTCTCGATCCGGTCTGTCCTTGAGAAGGACAAACTGAACGGATAAAATTTATTGACTTGGTCGCAGAACCTGAGGCTAGTCCTCAGGCAGGAGAGAAAGGACTATGTCCTTGAGAGAGCTCTCCCCGAGAGGATCGGGTCCAATGCATCTCATGCAGTATATGATGCTTGGAATAAGCATTATAATGATGCGGTAGATGTGCGTGGTCTGATATTGGCTACCATGGACTCAGATTTGCTGAAGCAATATGAGAACATGGAGTCGCCAATAGAGATGATCAACAGCCTGAAATTGAAATTTCAGGAGCAGGTAAGAGTGGAGAGATACCAGTTGGTTAAGTCTCTCACTAGCTGCAAGCTACCAAATGATCATCCAGTGAGTCCTCATGTCAGTAAAATGATGGGTTACATTGATAACCTGAGGAAACTGGATTATCCAGTTAGCCAAGAATTGGTAACTGAGATCATTCTGCAGTCACTGCCGTCAAGCTATGATAAGTTCAGAAGGAACTATATCAAGAAAGGCTTAACGAAGACGCTGACTGAACTGCATGATATGCTCAAGACAGTTGAGCTAAACGTGAAGAGTACCCTGTATAATCTCATAAAGGAGAAGGGTAGGTTTACTAAACCTAATGCTGACAAGGGTGAAGACAAAGTTGTCCAGATTTTGAATCATGGCAAGCGTGTGTCTTCTGAGCTCGAGTCAGATACCTCTTACGTTGGTAAGTGCTGCTACTGTAAAGAGACTGGGCATTGGAAGAGAGATTGCATTAAATTCATGGAAGATTATGAGGAGTTGAAGGTGATGTATGAGACTACTTCCTCAGGTATTCATGTTATTACTTCAAGTTCTACCTTATAGGTATTGGATACTGGTTGTGGCACTGATATTTGTTATAATATGCAGAGCCTAAGCAACAGTAGAACGTTGAAGGAAGGACAAGTGGAACTGCGAGTCTGGAAGGAGCTATGGATGCTGCCTCAGCCGTAGGGTTTTCACTTGTAGATGCCTTTGAGGCTTGGTTTTGTATTAAGTAATTGCTACAATGTACCTGCTTTAAGCAGAGTTGTCTTTCATTTTCTTGTAAGAATTTGAATGTTTTTCATTTTGATAAAAGACAAGTTTTGTTCTTTTGATCTTAATGAAATATTAATTGTAGCACCCTATTCAAGGAATGGGTTTTATATCTTAAACCAAAGAGTGCCTAAATGTAACATAAATACCGAATTGGTTTAAATCTGATGAATTAAACCTGATTTTTCTTGGCGTAAATGTTTTGGTCACATAGAGTGAGTTGGATTCAGAAATTTCATAGTTATGGACTTTTGGGCTCATTTGATCGGATATCTTATGAGACTTGAATTCTGCTTACTGGACCAAAAGACAAAGGGCCCATCTTAGCCGAGCTAGAGAAAGGCCCAAAGGCTTATTGGACCTTGAACATACTCATGTATGTGGCCCGATGAGCAGTAATGCCAGAGAAAAATTTCCTGTACTTCATTATATTTACTGATTACTTCAGTGAGTATGACTGTGTTCATTTGATGAGACACGAGTCGGAATTCTTTGAAATGGTCGAAAGAGTTCCATAATGAGGTATAGAATCTGAGTGACAGAAGTATTGAGACTCTGGATTACATCACGAGTGAGAATACTTAAGTCATTGATGGTGTGATCATCTGAATGAGTGTGAAGTCGTTTCACAGCTCATTTCTCCTGAAAACCTTGAGGTGTTTCTGTGAGAACGAATCAGATCTTATTAGAAATGATTAAAGATGAGTCACACGAATCTTCCATGATATTCTTTAAGAATAACGCTCTAGAAATATCTAAGTTTACGCTGAAATAGTTCCACCAATATCAGTTGAAAGACACCACATAAATGTGGACTGGAAATGATCCAAATTTGTCTTTACTGAGTATTTGTACTTGAGCTACTTCGCTGGTTAAGTTGCTTTCCAAGAAGAACAGTGGGAGTAAAAGTATAACTCGAAGAAATTCGAGAAATACAGGAGGCTGCTCAACCTGTTGAGGGAGAGCAGCGGATGGATTTACAGATTTCTGTAGAATCTACACCTGTAGAGCCTGAAGTTCGCAGATCTGAATGAATCCGTCATTAATCAGAGAGTGATTTCACGTGATTAGTTGCCATGATCTGATGATCATTGAAAGTGACGAACCTGCGAAATTCACAGAAGCGAAAGTGAGCCCGGACTCCGAAAAATTACACTGTGTGTAAGTTAGCTTCATCGATCCATTCATGGATGGAAGCAAACATATCGGAGTTGGAATCTTCGTTCTGTTGAAGTAGTCAAGGTTTTGACTTGAACAGGAACGAAGTGGAACTGTGCGTTTACTAATAGATAAGTGGGAGCGATGTTGCATTTCTCATAGTGTATGTCGATGACATACTGATTCTCGGAAATAACGTTCCAATGCTGCAGTCGGTAAAGGACTGGCTTGGGAGATGTTTTTATGATTGACATGGGTAAAGCCACGTATATTCTTGGATTTTGGATCTAAATATAGAGATCCAAAAGAGCTGATAGGACAAAGTCAGGATTCTTATATTGACAAAGTCCTACACGTTTTCAGCATTCCAAGAAGGGTTTTATGCCAATGTCACATGGCATTACGTCAAGCAAGAAACAGTGTCCTACGATAACTGCTGAGCTTGAATGCATGGATGAGATTCCATATGCGTCGGCAATTGGATCTATCATGTATGCCATGACACGTACTTGTTTTGATGTTGCTTTAAAGTTAAGCAAGACAAGTAAAGACCAGTCAAATCCAGCAAAGAATCACTGGATAGACGTAATGAATATCCTCAAGTATTTGGAAAATACTTAGGATAAGTTCTTGATTTACGGAGAAAGTGAGGTGCTACAAGTCGGTAGAGTCTGAAAGGCAAGTTTCCAACAGACAAAGATGATTTCCGGTCACAGTTCGGTTATATCTTGTGTCTGTCTGGCGGTGCAAGGCACTGTTGCTGACTCCATGACTTAAGCTGAACATTTCGCAGCTTGGGTAGCGGCGAAAGAGGTTGTTTGGAAAGAAGAGTTCATCACTGAACTTGATGTGATTCCCAGCAAAGATGAGACTAGCTGCACATCAGAGGTCCAAACACCTTGAGGGTAGGTATAACCTATTCCGTGAGATAAATGACAGAGGTGTTAAGTAGATCAGCAAGTTTCAACGATTGAGAATGTTGCTAATCTATTAACGAAGCCACTCCTTAGGCCTAAGCACGAGTCGCGGACTGTAGCTGTAGGATAAGTGATATTAAGATGTAGTCTTAATTTCAGTGGGAGTTTGTAAAGGGCTTTATTTAGTTGTTTTGAAAGGTTCATGTAAACATAATATTTTATGTTTATGAAATCTATGATTTCTGGATTATTTTAACTGTGATATAAATAATCGTTCCAAGATGATTCATGTCATTATATATGGGCCATCGAAGTACATGAGTAGACTTGATCCTGAAACCCCATATTTAACGAAATGACATAAATCATAGTGTCCATAGTCGAAGGTTGTTGAAATTGGAACACCAACAACCACTTGAGACTAGATTGTGTTGAGACTTATGACCAAGTTTCGAGGGGTCATAGATGCGCGGCATCAAAGTCGACACATAGGTATATGTAGGGGAGCATATGACCGGACATGGCCCGCTGATGAGAACTCTACAAGATATTAATATCTGTGTCATAAGAGGTTCTCATATACGACTATCGAGTATAGTCCTTAGACCTGAGTTCGCATGCATGTGGCTGCACATGGAGTGATGCGCTTTGATCATTGTCTAACGCTGTTTCGTAACTGGGAGCTATAAGGACCTTGGTTGGGTGTATTATAAAGTGTGCAGATCATAGTGATGGAACAAGATGGGATTTGTCCCTGCCGTTTAACGGAGGTAATATCTCTAGGCCAATCGGAGACTTGATAGCTGGTAAGAGAGTGGCCACTCCCAAACGGACTTGCCCAAGTCGTTTGCATTGTCAGTATCAAATCTGTTCCGATAAACATGGTCTGGCTATATAAGGATGACACGCATCTTTCCTTATGCCAGATTGAGATATTGAGACAAAAGGATTAGGGAATGTAGGATTCCAGTACAAGTGGGAGATTGTTGGGAATGTCCTGAAATCTACCGTACTATCTCTAGAAAGTATGATAAGTGTCGAGATCAGACATAAGTCATAAATACTGGGTGATCATGATGACTTGCTAGAGTCCGCTCTTGATCTATAAGTTTAGGACTTATTACCAGTATTGTATGATCCCTAAGGGTCACACACCATAGCTAACGGGAAAGTTAACAAGGAATTAATACGGTAAGATGCAAGGCATTTACTGTATTTGTACAGAGAATTGGGCCAGACAAAATACAGGCTTTTGTCTGATTTGTGTCTTGGGCCCAAAATCCTAATAGGCCATTAGTTTAATAACTTGGGCCCATATAAGGAAGAGGAATGGCGCCTAGGGCAACAACAATACCCCATCTGCGATTTTGAGGCTGAGCTGTATTCCTCTCTCTCTCTGTTGATTCCGAGCTTGGTCTAGCAGCCTGATCCAGTAGCTTGTAAGCGTGTGGATACCTAGGAGGAGCCGGTAATCATCAGCTCTTACAGATCTTGATATTCCTTTGATTAATCCGCTGCAATCACAAGGTAACCATCCTGATCTGTTTATGATTCATCTGCAAATCACCTAGATCCTAGTTGATTATGTGCTAGGTTGTAACCTGACAATTACACCAATGAACACACATAATCCTTCACTCCATTGCTATCCCAAGCTTGATTCGACCCTTGAATTCAAGCTTGAGGGGGAGTATTGAAATGGAGATCATAGAAGATCAATATGCTATTGGTCATGAGAGGACTTGGAGTAACCAAACTACAAGAAGTAACTAGAAGAGAAGCATCTGTGAATAGTGTCCACGGATTAACAGTAAAAACAGCTTAGTTACTTTACGATATTTTGAACTAGCTTCTCTTGTAAGCTTAAATATGTGGACAATTATTAGCCACATGTTTAGGATGAGTCTAACAGCTAGTTTTCTGTATATTGTAAGGTGGATTTCGAAATTTAAAGATAAGGAGAAATATTCTCTTCTCCAATTCTCTCTTTACTCTCTCTCTTGTTCTTATTCTCTCAAACTCTCTCTAATCCTCTAATCTTGTGATTCTCTGTCGAACTCTTCTATTCTCTGGTTTATACTCTCAAATTCTAACACCTTCAAGACCAGGTGGTGGAGTCATATAAACCTTATCCTCTAGCTCTCCTTGAAGGAATGCATTCTTGATATCCATTTGCCACAAATCCCACTCCAAGTTTGTTGCTAAGGATAGGATAACTCTCACTGTATGAAGCTTAGCTACTGGTGCAAAGGTGTCTCTATAATCCTCTCCATAGGTTTGTGTAAACCCTCTTGCAACCAATCTGGCTTTGTACCTTTCTATCTCTCCATTACTTTTGTATTTGATGGTGAAAACCCATTTGGAACTCACTGTCCTCTTCTTCCTTGGCAAATCTGTCTCATACCAAGTGTTGTTGTTTTCCATTGCCTTGATCTCATCTCCTACTGCATCTGTCCCCTTCTTATGCTCCTTAGCTTCTTCATAGGTTTTAGGAACCCATTCAGCATGAAGAGCACCCATAAAGACCTTGTGTTCAGTAGGGAAGTGTGCAAGTGTGCAAACAGCTTGTCTAGGATGAGCTACTGCCTGACTATTGTAGTAAACCCTAGTCTTCTTCCATTCAGATGAATCCTTTCTCTCTCTATTACTTCTCCCAAGTACTTGAACCGGCTGATGAGCTTGCACTTCAGAATGTGCCTCCTCTTGTTGTTGCATCACTTCAGGTTCCACATTGTCCATTTCATGCACATCTAGCTCTTGTTCTTCACCTTGATCATGCGTGGGAGTGTCCTTATGTTGATGATCAGTTGGTGATTCTCCATTGTCCCCTTCATGATCAAGGTATTGGTCATGATGAGTTCAAATGTGCAAGGGCTGTGTATTGTCTAAATGTGCACAAGTCTTGCACATTTGATAATGTACAAAGTTGGAGACTTATTTGTATGAACAAGAGGCGCCAACCCTTATCAAAGAACAAGACTAGGTTTGAAGAGTAATGAGCCGTTGGAGCACAAAGAAGGAATGGTCTGGTGTGGACCACAAAGGGACCACTCTCTCTCTCTCTCTCTCTCTCTCCTGCCACGCTCAGAACAGTCTTGTCTTGTTGTTCATTTGTCTCTTCCTCCTTTAGGTTAAACATTTGCTGTAAAGTCTTACCTATAAAGGAGAATGTAACACCAAAAATGAATGATAAGGGTTTTGAAACTCTCTCTTTCTCTCTAAGCTTGCGCCACCATTATTCATACTCTCTCAAGAACCCTAATGCTTACTCTCTAAAATCTATCATGGTATCAGAGCATTGATCTCTATTCTCTTGATTCTCTCTTTGTTTCACCATTCTCTCTAAGTTTCTCATCATTTTCTGACCTAAAACCCTAATACTCTCGGTCCCTACTCTCTGTCCTAAAAACTCTCGGTTTGTTATACTCTTTTTGTCCCAAAATCTTCTTGATACCCGTTCTCTTCATCAATACTTTTTCTCTGTCCTAAAATCCCTGGTTTCTCACTCCTTCTCTGCCTAAAACCCTAACACTTGTTTCCTCTCTCTCTCACCATGGAAGACTCAGTTCACATCAGCTCAAGCTTGAGGCCTACTGTCATCCCTGTTGTGCTCAAAGGTATCAACTATAGGACATGGCAAAGGACCATCAAGACTGCCATTTGTGGAAGAGGGCTGTGGGATCACATCTTGGAGGACAAAACTCCAAGTGAAGAAGATGTAACCAAGAAGAAGGATGAGGAAACCAAGAAGGAAGAGGCTAGATGGTTTCAGGAAGATCAGCTAGTTCTTGGCTTTCTCCAAAACTCTCTTGACCCATCTATCCTTGAAGCTTATTCTCATTGTGAGACAGCCAAGTCACTGTGGGACACTCTCAAGAAGATTTATGGAGATGTTTCTAATCTGAGCAGGGTGTATGAAGTGAAGAAAGCCATAAGTGATCTGAGATAAGAAGATCATGACTTTACTAAGTATCTTGGGAAGTTCTCCTCAGCATGGTCTGAGCCTGAGATGCTAAGGCCAAGTACTATGGACCCTAAGATTCTCATTGAGAGAAAGGAGCAAGACAAGATCTTTGGCCTTATACTCAACTTTAATCCGGTTTACAATGATGCCATAATGAAAATCCTAAGGGAGACTACACTTCCTCATTTTGAAGAGGTGTGTTCAAGGATCCAAAAGGAGCTAGGAAACATTGGTTTGTTTGGAAGAAAAGGGGAGTTGGTGACTGCCAACAAAGCCGGTTTCAAACCAGAGGAGAACAAGGCTGCAGCTTGTGACCATTGCAAGAAGAAAGGCCACTCCAAGGATAAGTTATGGATCCTTCATCCCCACCTCAAACCAGCCAAGTTCAAGGACTCAAGGGCAAATGTAAACATCTCCCAAGAAGCTGTGAGTGAGCCAGCTTCTACTTCAGCTCAAGGAGGAGAGCTTGCACTCTACACCAAGACTGAGTATGTTAGGAGGAGTGACCTTGAGGACCTCATCAAGGCTTATGCCTCTAAACTCTCTGGTATCACTTTATTGTCTCATAAATTGCTTGCTAAAACTGATCACAAGTTGGTAGTAGATTCATGAGCTTCTCACCACATGATTAGTAATGCTAAGTTGTTAAAAGACATTAAACCTGCCCTAGGAAGAGTAACAATAGCTGATGGTCAAGGGATTCCTATAATAGGTACATGAAAGTTAAGATTGTTTAACAAGGAAAGTGATGCATTCTATGTTCCTAAGTTTAAGTCTAACTTGCTGTCGGTTAAAAGGATCACTAAAGACTTGAATTGCAATGTTATCTTTGGGCTTAATGAAGTTTGTTTTCAGGATATTAAGAATGGAAAGGTTATTGGAAGAGGTGGTACACAAGATGAGCTTTACCTCCTTGAAGACACTTCTCCAAGCAATCCGGATACCTTAGCTTTTAAATCCTGTTTTTCTTTCAATCAAAATGTCCTATGGCATGCTAGACTAGGACATCCTCATGCTCGTGCTTTAAACTTAATGTTGCCTAATATTAGCTTTGATCATTCAACTTGTGAAGCTTGTATTCTTGGCAAACATTGTAGAACTATCTTTCCTAAGTCAACTACTATCTATGAACATTGCTTTGATCTTCTGCACTCTGATGTTTGGACTTCACCTTGTCTTTCTAGAGATAGGAACAAGTATTTTGTGACTTTCATAGATGAAAAATCAAAATATACTTGGGTAACATTGCTTCCATCTAAAGATAGGGTGTTTGATGCATTTCTAAACTTTCAAAACTATGTTACTAATCAATTTAATGCCAAGACTAAAGTGTTTAGATCAGATAATGGAGGAGAGTACACAAGCCAAAGATTCAAAGCTCACTTGAACAAATATGGGATCTTACATCAAACAAGCTGCCCACATACTCTTCAACAAAATGGTGTGGCTGAAAGGAAGAACAGGCATCTAATGGAAGTTGCTAGGTCTATGATGTTCCACACTAATGTTTCTAAGAGGTTTTGGGGGAGATGCAGTCTTGGCAGCATGTTATCTTATCAACAGGATCCCAACTAGAGTCCTTCAAGACATTTCACCATATGAGGTATTGAACAAAACCAAACCTTTTATTGAACACTTACGTGTGTTTGGTTGTGTTTGTTTTGTATATATCTCAGGAGATCAAATGAATAAGCTAGAGGCTAAGAGCACAAGGTGTATGTTCCTTGGATACTACACAACTCAGAAGGGCTACAAGTGTTTTGATCCAAGCAACAACATGACCTATGTTTCAAGGGATGTTAAGTTCATTGAGGGGCAGAGATACTATGAGAAAATGATATTCCACGGCCAAATAAGCCTGAAACAACTACCCAAGAAGCTCAACAAGAGGATGCTGAACCAGCAACACACACACATGAACCGGCTCAAGCTGAAGAAGACACTCTACCTCAAGATCAGAACCAATTGGACTTGGACATAAATGAGGATGAGATGGTTTATCAAGAGGCAGTAGGTAATGTGGAGGTGGTTGATCAACATGCTCAACAACTCAGGAGAAGCACAGGGGAAAAGAAAGATCCATCAGAATGGATGAAGATAAGAGTCTACTACCACAACCAACCAGTAGCTCATCCTAGTCAGTCTACTTGTTCTATTGACTTGCTACCATCTAGTCACAAGGCCTTTCTTGGAAAGATTGAGCTAAATCAGGTTCCTAAGACTTATGAAGAGGCTAAGGATATCAAGGTATGGATGGATGCAGTAAAGGATGAGAAAGAAGCTATGGAGAGGAACCACACTTGGATTGTGGAGAAGCTGCCAAAAAGGAAGAAGACTGTTAGCTCAAAATGGGTCTTCACAATCAAGTATAAAAGCAATGGAGACATAGAGAGGTACAAGGCAAGGCTAGTAGCAAGGGGATTCACTCAAACCTATGGAGAAGACTATACAGATACCTTTGCACCAGTGGCTAAACTTCATACAGTGAGAGTCACATTGAGCTTAGCCACAAACCTCTCATGGAATCTATGGTAAATGGATGTGAAGAATGCTTTTCTACAAGGTGAACTTGAGGAGGAGGTGTACATGACTCCACCACCAGGATTGAAACACTTATGTAAAGATGGTGATGTATTGAGGCTGAGAAGGGCGATTTATGGCTTGAAGCAATCACCAAGAGCATGGTACCATAAGCTCAGTCACACACTCATGGACCATGGTTTCAAGAAGTCTCAATCTGATCACAAATTGTTAACACTTCAAAGTGCTCTAGGAGTCGTGGTAGTTCTGATCTATGTGGATGATTTGATCATCACAGGAAGTGATAATGGTGGGATTCAATCCATAAAGGCTTTCCTTAAGAGTTCCTTTGATATCAAAGACCTTGGTGAGTTGAAGTACTTCTTGGGCATTGAAGTATGCAGATTCAATGATGGATTGTTTCTGTCCCAAAGGAAGTATGTTAAAGACTTGTTGACATAAACAAGTATGCAAGATTGCAAGATAGCAAAGACTCCTCTTGAAGATGGCTACCAAGTCAATAGAAAGGGGGAGAAATCAGATGAATTCAAGTTCAAGGATGTCTCCTTGTATAGGAGGCTGGTTGGGAAGCTTATCTATCTCACTCTCACAAGACCAGACTTGTGCTTTGCTGTGAATCAAGTTAGCCAACATATGCAATCACCCACAGTTTATCATTGGAGTTTGATTGAGAGGATCCTCAGATATCTCAAAGGATCAACTGGACAAGGCATTTGGATGGGTAAGAATGATAGCACTTAGATTGTTGGCTATTGTGATGCAAATAAGGCTGGTGATAAGAGGGATAGGAGATCAACAACCGGCTATTGTACTTTCATAGGAGGGAACTTAGTAACTTGGAAGACAAAGAAGCAGAAGGTGGTATCATGTTCTAGTGCTGAAGCTGAGTATAGGGCCATGAGGAAGCTTGCAACTGAGTTAACATGTCTGAAAGCTGTTCTCAAAGACTTTGGCATAGAGCAATCAAGTCCAATCACCTTCCATTGTGACAATCAGGCGGCTATTCACATTGCAACCAACTATGTGTTTCATGAGAGGACCAAACACATTGAGATTGATTGTCACAAGGTAAGGGAGAAGATTGAAGATGGAACCATTCTGGCTTGCTACACAAAGAGTGAAGATCAGCTTGCAGATATCTTCACTAAGGCTGCTAGTCTTAAGGTTTGCACTCATGTCTTTGGCAAACTAGGGCTAGTGGCTATCCATGATTTGAACTCTCCTGATTCATGAGCAGCATACTCTTTTTCCCTTGATGTGGTTTTGTCCCAAGTGGTTTTCCACATCAAGGTTTTTAATGAGGTGTTGCCATGATCATTCCAAGTTCAGTCTTTAGGGTGATTCCAAAGTCTGAACTTGAGGGGGAGTATTGATCATGATGAGTTCAAATGTGCAAGGGCTGTGTATTGTCTAAATCTGCACAAGTCTTGCAAATTTGATAATGTACAAAGTTGGAGACTTATTTGTATGAACAAGAGGCGCCAACCCTTATCAAAGAACAAGACTAGGTTTGAAGAGTAATGAGCCGTTGGAGCACAAAGAAGGAATGGTCTGGTGTGGACCACAAAGGGACCTCTCTCTCTCTCTCCTCTCTCTCTCTCTCTCTCTCTCTCTCTCTCTCTCTCTCTCTCTCTCTCTCTCTCTCTCTCTCTCTCTCTCTCTCTCTCTCTCTCTCTCTCTCTCTCTCTCTCTCTCTCTCTCTCTCTCTCTCTCTCTCTCTCTCTCTCTCTCTCTCTCTCTCTCTCTCTCTCTCTCTCTCTCTCTCTCTCTCTCTCTCTCTCCTGCCACGCTCAGAACAGTCTTGTCTTGTAGTTCATTTGTATCTTACTCCTTTAGGTTAAACATTTGCAGTAAAGTCTTACCTATAAAGGAGAATGTAACACCAAAAATGAATGATAAGGGTTTTGAGACTCTCTCTTTCTCTCTAAGCTTGCGCCACCATTCTTCATACTCTCTCAAGAACCCTAATGCTTACTCTCTAAAATCTCTCACAAGGTGAGTAGACTCATCAACAATGTTGGATTCCACAGCCGGTTGGTTCTCCTTGGTCTCCTCTTTCTTCTTTGGTTGAGTGATCCCAAGGTTCTCTAGGATGATCCTCAAGTTGTTGGCGTGGTCAGATGGGTTATTAGGAAGATCCTTAAGGTTCTCCCAACTCTTCTACTCATAGAAACCCTTAGACTCCACAAACTTGACATCTCTAGAGACCAATACCCTTCTTGTTTCAGGTACATAGCACTTGTATCCTTTCTGATTTGTAGAGTACCCAATGAACATTGCCTTAACACTCTTTGCATCAAGCTTATCTCTCTGCTCTCCTGGTTTTAAAACAAAACACAAACATCCAAACACATGTAAGTGATAAATTGAAGGTTTGGTTTTGTTTAGTACCTGATAGGGTGAAACATCTTGTAGGACTTTGGTTGGTGTTCTACTGATTAGATAGCAAGCAGGCATAACAACATCACTCCAAAACCTCTTGGGAACATTTGTATGAAACATTATTGATCTTGCCACCTCCATCAAGTGCCTATTCTTTCTCTCAGCCACACCATTTTGTTGTGGAGTGTATGGACAGCTTGTTTGGTGAATGATCCCATGTTTTGCAAGGTGTTGTTTGAATGCATTGCTTGTGTATTCCCCACCATTATCTGACCTAAAGATCTTAATCTTTGCATTGAAGTTGTTAGAAACATAGTTTGAATGTTTGTGAATGCTTCTAACACCCTATCTTTAGATTGAATCAAAGTTAACCAAGTATATTTGGATTTCTCATCCATGAATGTCACAAAATACTTATGATTCTCTCTAGAAACACATGGAGCAGTCCAAACATCAGAGTGAACAAGATCAAAGCAGTTTGCATAAACAGTTTTAGAACTAGGGAAGACTGATTTGCAATGTTTTCCAAGGATACAAGCTTCGCAATCATCATTCTTAAAGGAAACAAAAGGAAACATTAAACCTAAGGCACGAGAGTGAGGGTGACCAAGTCTAGCATGCCAAACAGAAACATTAACTAGAGTAGAACTAAAAACAGAAGCAGATAATTCAGATGCAAGGTTGGTGTCTTCAAGCATGTATAACTCGTCCTTTGTCACACCCTTTCCAAGCAACTTACTTTATTGAAATGGAGATCATTATTGAGATGAAGACTTAAGCATTTTTATCAATGTGAAAAGTTGGAGACTTCTGTCAACAAAGTCCGAAATATAAAATGGGAAAAAGAAGAATGTTGGTTACCTTAACCAAGAATAAGTATGGGCTAAAGCATGAGGGTTCATATGCATTTAAGATTTAGCAGGGGTTAGAGCAGGGTCTGAACCAGCAGAGAAGACCAGTAGGACAGGTCACTATCACCAAGAAACCAAGCAAAGACCTGTCCCTTTCAAATAGAGTTGTTGGAGCCCATTCTCTCTCTTATGAAGTTTTTGTCGTCTTTCTAGCTTAGGATTCGGTTTCTTATTGTTTTAACCTAGAGTTCAGTCTATTTAAGACTTGTAAATGTTCATTTGAATATACACTTGAGAATTATTCTTCTCAATAACAACTTCTCTCTAGTGCACACAAGAACCCTAATCTGGTTCCTTGTGTGTTCTTCATCATTCTACTTCATTCTACATTATTCTCTCCATCTAAATCTCATATTCTAACATGGTATCAGAGCATTAAGCTCCTGTAGCTATTCATTTCCGCAATCTTGTTCTAAAAACTCTGATTTCTCGTTCTAAAACTTGTTCTTGAAAGCTTGTTCCTGTTCTTGAAATCATTAAGCTCTTAAGTCATTTCTTTGGCTTGTTTACTCTTGTGTGTGTTCTCTGTGAGTTGAGAACTCTCCTGTTTAAAAGTACCTTGAAAACTCCCTCCTTGCAACAAACCAGTCTTAGCAATGGAGAACTCAAGGGTAATCATTCCTGTGATTCTTAAAGGTTCCAACTACATTGTTCGGGCCAGAATGGTGAAGTATGCACTTGGAGGCAGAGGTTTGTGGAAGTACATCATGAGGAGCACAGCTCCACATAAGGTGTTGAAGGCTGAAGCTAAGGTTGGAACCGAGGCAGAGGCTAAAGATGGTGTTGAGTCTCATGAAGATGCATCTGAAGCTGATGAAGAAGAATGGATACAAGGGGACCAGAATGTGCTCTCTATACTTCAAAGCTCACTTGACCAGCACCTGTTGGAGGCCTACTCCTATTGTGTGACTTCCAAGCAGCTGTGGGATACTATTGAGAAGGTTTATGGGAATAAATCAAACCTAACCAGAGTCTTTGAAGTTAAGCTGGCCATCAACAATCTCCAGCAAGAAGATATGGAGTTTAAAGCTCACTTTGGAAAGTTTAGCTCACTGTGGTCAGAGTTGGAGACGTTGAGGCCACCAAGCAGTGGTCCTTTGGTGTTAGAAGAAAGGAGAGAGCAAGATAAAGTCTTTGCCCTTCTGCTCACCTTGAACTCATCTTACAATGGGTTGATTAAGCACATTCTAAGGGCAGACACTCTACCTGATATTGATGATGTATGTGGACAAATTCAGAAATAGCAAGGCTCATTTGGGCTGTTCAAAGGGAAAGGAGAGCTGGTGACTACCAACAAAGGGGTGTTTAGGGCTGATGAGAGGCAGAACTATGGAGGTGACAAGAGAGGAGTCTTGATGTGTGATTTTTGCAAGAAGAGTGGGCATTTGAAAGACAGATGTTGGCGCCTTCATCCTAACCTCAGACCCTCATCTCACAACAACCGGTTCAAAGATCAAAGGGCAAACTACTCTTATGGTGCAGCTGGACCAGGTTCTTCTTCAATGCAGCAATGTGATGAAGGGAGAGCAATGGTTGTCCATCAAGCTCCAGCCATGACTGATCAGAGTGATGTGGTAAGAAGGTCAGACCTTGAGGCATTCATCAAAGCCCTCAAGGAAAACTCTGGTATGGTTCTTGGTACTTCACCCTTTGCTTCAAATAAAATCAGACCATTGATCATTGATTCTGGAGCTTCTCATCACATGATCAGTGACCCTAAGTTGATAGAAAATGTTAAACCAGCTTTAGGATGTGTAGTGATTGCAAATGGTGATAAAATTCCAATTCAAGGCATAGGAAATCTGAAATTGTTTGATAAAGAATCCAAAGCGTTCTTTATACCTAGCTTCACATCCAACTTAGTATCTGTTAAAAAAATAGCCACTGATCTAAATTGCAATGTTGTTTTCAGTCCAAATGATGTTGTGTTTCAGGATATTAAGACAAGTAAGTTGATTGGGAAAGGTGTGACAAAGGATGAGCTCTACATGATTGAAGACACCAATCCCTCTTCTGAATTATCTCCTGCTTTATCTACTGCTTTATCTACTTGTGTTGGTGTGGATGACTCTATTTGGCATGCTAGACTAGGACATCCACACTCTAGGGCTTTAGGACTTTTATTACCTTATGTTGTGTTTAAGAATGATGAGTGTGAGGCTTGTATTCTTGGGAAACATTGCAAATCTGATTTTCCAATTTCTAAAACTACTTATGAAAGTTGCTTTGATCTTGTTCATTCTGATGTGTGGACTGCTCCTTGTATGTCAAGAGAGAACCATAAGTACTTTGTCACTTTTATTGATGAAAAAATCTAAGTATACTTGGATAACACTGATGCAAACTAAGGATAGAGTGTTAGAAGCTTTTATGAACTTTCAAAGTCATGTTACTAACCATTTCAATGCTAAGATCAAAATTTTTAGATCAGACAATGGTGGTGAGTATACAAGCAATGCTTTCAAACAACACTTGTCCAAACATGGGATTCTCCATCAAACAAGCTTTCCTTACACTCCACAACAAAATGGAGTGGCTGAGAGAAAGAACAAACACTTAATGGAGGTGGCAAGGTCCATGATGTTCTACAGGAATGTTCCTAAGAGGTTTTGGGGAGATGCAGTCATGACTGTTTGCTACTTGATCAATAGAACTCCCACAAGAGTTCTTAAGGATCAATCTCCATTTCAGGTACTAAACAAAACCAATCCATTAGTTGACCACTTACGTGTGTTTGGGTGTATTAGCTTTGTGTTAATACCAGGAGAACAAAGGGATAATTTGGAGGCTAAGAGCACTAAAGCTATATTCATTGGTTACTCCACAACACAAAGAGGATACAAGTGTTATGTACCTGAAACAAGGAAGGTTTTGATATCAAGAGATGTGAAATTTATGGAGACAAGGAGTTTCTATGATGAGAAGAATTGGGATAGCTTGAGGGATCTTCCCACTTCTCAATAAGATAGAGCTGCTAACCTAAGGTTGATCATGGAAAACCTTGGTATTAGTATGCCTCAACAACCGGCCAAGACAAGTCCTACTTCTTCAGTCCCTGCTCCAACTTCAGAAGTTCCTCAACATTCCCATCTTGATCATGAGGGGGACACTCATGAATCAGCACCAGAACCGCAAGTAGCTGATCCTTCTACACATGATCAAGCTGAAAATGAGGAGCATGAGGAACATGAGGAAGAACATGTTGAAGAATCTGAGGAGTTGGATCATCAAGTTGAGGAGACGGTTAGGAATGAGCAGTAAGTCCAGGTATGAAGGAGAAGCACAAGAGAGAAAAAGGATCCATCAGAATGGAAGAAGACTAGAGTGTACTTCAACAGCAATGCAGTAGCTCATCCCATTCAAGTTGTTTGCAGTTTAGCTCATGTACCTTTGGAGCATCAAGTGTTCACTGGGAAGTTGGATCAAGAACATGTACCAACAACCTATGAAGAAGCAAAGGGAGATAAGAAGTGGATGCAAGCTGTGGATGAAGAGACCAACGAAATGGAGAACAATGAGACTTGGTATGAAGCTGAACTTCCTAGAAGAAAGAGGGCAGTGACTTCTAAATTGGTTTTCACCATCAAGTATAGAAGTAATGGAGAAGTGGAGAGATACAAAGCAAGTTTGTTTGCAAGAGGTTTCACTCAAACCTATGGAAATTATTACTTGGATACCTTTGCACCAGTAGCTAAGCTTCACACATTTAGGATCATCTTGTCTTTAGCAACAAATCTTGATTGGGAACTTTGGCAAATGGATGTCAAGAATGCATTCCTTCAAGGGGAGCTTGAAGATGAGGTATACATGACACCACCTTCTGGTCTTGAAAGCATTGTGAAATCAGGGAAGGTGTTGAGACTCAAGAAGGCCATCTATGGATTAAAGCAATCACCTAGAGCTTGGTATCACAAGCTGAGCTCAACACTTATGCAAAGAGGTTTCAAGAGGTCTGAAGGAGATCATACATTATTCACTCTTCAAGATCAGGAAGGTATCATTGTCATCCTTGTTTATGTTGATGACATTATCATATCAGGGAGTAACAAGTCAGGTATACAAGAAACTAAAGCTTATCTCAAATCTGTCTTTGATATTAAAGACCTTGGTACTCTAAAGTACTTCCTTGGGATAGAAGTTTGTCGATCTAATGATGGACTCTTCTTATCTCAAAGGAAGTACACACTTGATTTGTTATCTGAGGCAGGAAAGATTGGATCAAAACCAGCTAAGACACCATTGGAGGAAGGCTACAAAGTCATAAGAGAGGGGGAGCTTGAAGACAGACCATTTGAGGACATTACCCAATATAGAAGGATGGTTGGTAAGCTTATTTACTTAACCATAACCAGACCTGATTTTTGCTTTGCAGTGAACCAAGTAAGCCAACATATGCAAGCACCAAAGATGCATCATTGGGATATGGTTGAAAGGATACTCAGATATCTAAGTGGTTCTCCAGGTCAAGGCATTTGGATGGGTTGCAATCAAAGCGCAGAGATAGTTGGGTATTGTGATGCTGATTGGGCAGGAGATAGAGTGGACAGGAGGTCTACTACTGGATATTGCACATTCATTGGAGGCAACCTTGTTACTTGAAAGAGCAAGAAGCAGAAGATAGTGTCATGTTCAAGTGCTGAAGCTGAGTATATAGCTATGAGGAAGTTAGCAACCGAGTTGGCATGGATCAAAGCTCTCCTTGTGGATTTGGGGATTGAAACATCAAGGCCAATCACTATGCATTGTGACAACCAAGCTGCTATTCACATTGCCTCAAACTCAGTCTTTCATGAGAGGACTAAGCATATAGTAGTTGATTGTCACAAAGTTCGGCAAATGATTGAGCAAGGAGTGGTGCTGCCGTGTTTCACAAGAAGTGAGGAACAACTAGCTGATGTGTTCACCAAGGCATCTAGCTTGAAGGTGTGTGAGTCCATTCACACTAAGCTTGGACTCATGGAGCTTCCTGAATCCTCTAAGGCTATGGGATCTACACTCTTTTTCCCTTCTTGAAGTTTTATCCCAAGTGGTTTTCTTCATGAAGGTTTTTAATGAGCTAGATCTCCATGGTCATTCCAAGCTTGATTCAATCCTTGGATTCAACCTTGAGGGGGAGTATTGAAACGGAGATCATTATTGAGATGAAGACTTAAGCATTTTTATCAATGTGCAAAGTTTGGGACTTCTGTCAACAAAGTCTGAAATATAAAATGGGAAACAAGAAGAATGTTGGTTACCTTAACCAAGAATAAGTATGGGCTAAAGCATGAGGGTTCAGATGCATTTAAGAGTTAGCAGGGGTTAGAGCAGGGTCTGAACCAGCAGAGAAGACCAGTAGGACAGGTCACTATCACCAAGAAACCAAACAAAGACCTGTCCCTTTCAAATAGAGCTGTTGGAGCCCATTTTCTCTTATGAAGTTTTTGTCTTCTTTCTAGCTTAGGATTCGGTTTCTTATTGTCTTAACCTAGAGTTCAGTCTATTTAAGACTTGTAAATGTTCATTTGAATATACACTTGCGAATTATTCTTCTCAATAGCCACTTCTCACTTACTCTCTCTCTAGTGCACACAAGAACCCTAATCTGGTTCCTTGTGTGTTCTTCATCATTCTACTTCATTCTACCTTATTCTCTCCATCTAAATCTCATATTCTAACAGCGGAAGCCAAAGAATGAAAAGACAGAGTTTTGCTCTCCATCTTAAAACAATTTGCAGCCAAGAATCAAGCCGCTCTGATACCATGTTAGAATTTCAGAAGCATCCATGAGGAAGCTCTGATCATCTAGTTTGGTTCATGAGACATTCATGAGAAGCTCTGAACCATAACTCAACACAAGAACAAAAACACTTAAAGAAGAACAATGCGACCGGTTTTGCTCAAACAAAAGACAACTAGTTTGTACTTAAGAAAGCCATTAATCGAGTTGTATAAAGGAGTCCTTAGCTATATGAAAACACTTCCAAGAGCTTAACATCTCACCAAGGATATTATACTCATAACATGGAAGAGAATCAGTAATTAGCTAAGAGAACATCCAAGAGAGAAGAAAGAACTATCTATGAGAGATTCTCTCATCATACTTGGACTAACTATGGAAGAGTTATCCAAGCATGATGAGAGGCTGCCTTAAGAAGCCATAACCGTTGCTCTTTAAGGTCTACATTGAATATGAACTTGTATAAACAATGGAGACAAAGAGTGAAACCGGTTACAAGAAGAAGAAAGAAAGAGAGAAGAGTTTGTATCAAGAATCTTGTTGATTTCTTATCAAGTGACTTAGAAACCTTTACAATGTCGTGTGAGGCCTTTAAATAGGCATACAATTAGGTTAAACTCATAAACTAAGGCTTTGAATCACAACCATTGACTTAATGGAGGGAAAACTAAGTTTGAATGAATGGTTGGATCTTCTTCTTGTTCAGATCCGAATTTGGTGTGTTCAAACCTTGATAGTGACTTGTCTTTAGCCACTTGCTTCTGGAGAGAGAGTGCACACTCCCAAGGGTGAGTGTGACATGTCCTTGTAACCACTTTCCTTCTTAAACGCACATGTGACTCTTCTTGAGTCTGATTCTTGACAGACTTCTGTTTGGCCCCAACTTTGCAAATTCTTGGCTGTCTGAATATATAAGTGCCCCAACTTTGCACTTCAACACTTGGCCCTGACTTTGCACATGATGATCTTGCCCCAACTTTGCACATTGATCATTTGTCTGTGTCTGTGTCTGTGTGCCCCAACTTTGCACATCTTGATAGTTGCCTTTGTTGCTCACTTAAGCATTGCTTTGCTTGCTTGTTATCAACACCAAGACTTCTTCAAAGAATGAGGCTTGGCTTTGTCTTCATGACTTCAGCCTCTCCTCTTCCATTTCATCTTCCTCTCTAATAAACTATAAGTAAGTTTTTGTACGCTCCTAAAGGTAGAATGAGAAGCATTTATACAAGTTTATGTTCGTTTGTAACACCCTTAAGTAACCCTTCTAAATGACTAGAAACACACTTTGTTCTTCTAAAATGTCCTAAGATAATCCTAAACAAAACTTTTTAAACTAAATTTCTTGAAACATATGTGTCATGGATTGGAGAATTTAGGTGATGTAGGACAACCATAAGTAAGTTTTTGTATGCCCCTAAAGGTAGAATAAGAAGCATTTTATATAAGTTTATGTCCTATGAGAATCCTAAACAAAAATTTTTAAACTAAACTTCTTGAAACATATGTGTCATGGATTGGAGAATTTAGGTGAGGTAGGACAACTATAAGTAAGTTTTTGTACGCTCCTAAAGGTAGAATGAGAAGCATTTTGTACAAGTTTATGTTCGTTTGTAAGACCCTTAAGTAACCCTTCTAAATAACTAGAAACAAACTTTGATCTTCTAAAATGTCCTATGAGAATCCTAAACAAAACTTCTTGAAACATATGTGTCATGGATAGGAGAATTTTGGTGAGGTAGGACAACTATATGTAAGTTTTTGTATGCTCCTAAAGGTAGAATGAGAAGGATTTTATACAAGTTTATGTTCGTTTGTAACACCCTAAGTAACCCTTTGAAATACTAGAAAGACACTTTGATCTTCTAAAAGGTCCTATGAGAATCCTAAACAAAAAAATTTAAACAAAACTACTTGAAACATATGTGTCATGGATTGGAGAATTTAGGTGAGGTAGGAAAACTATAAGTAAGTTTTTGTACGCTCCTAAAGGTAGAATGAGAAGCATTTTATACAAATTTGTGTTCGTTTGAAACACCCTAAAGTAACCCTTCTAAATGACTAGAAACCAACTTTGATCTTCTAAAATGTCCTATGAGAATCCTAAACAAAACTTTTTAAACTAATCTTCTTGAAACATATGTGTCATGGATTGGAGAATTTATGTGAGGTAGGACAACTATATAAGTAAGTTTTTGTACGCTCCTAAAGGTAGAATGAGAAGCATTTATAAAAGTTTATGTTCGTTTGTAACACCCTTATGTAACCCTTCTAAATGACTAGAAATACAGTTTGATCTTCTAAAATATCCTATGAGAATCCTAAACAAAACTTTTTTAACAAAACTACTTGAAACATATGTGTCATGGATTGGAGAATTTAGGTGGGGTTAGACAACTATAAGTAAGTTTTTGTATGCTCCTCAAGGTAGAATGAGAAGAATGTGGTAATGTTTTCGTTCGTTTGTAACACCACTAAGTAACCCCTCTACAAGATTTATAAAGACACTTTGATCTTCTAAAAGGTCCTATGAGAATCCTAAATGAAACTTTTTAACCAAAACTTCTTGAAACATATATATCATGGATTGGAGAATTTGGGTGAGGTAGGACAACTATAAGTAAGTTTTTGTACACTCCTAAAGGTAGAATGAGAAGCATTTACACAAGTTTATGTTCGTTTGTAACACCCTTAAGTAACCCTTCTAAATGACTAGAAACACACTTTGTCCTACTAAAATGTCCTATGAGAATCCTAAACAAAACTTTTTAAACTAAATTTCTTGAAACATATGTGTCATGGATTGGAGAATTTAGGTGAGGTAGGACAACTATAAGTAAGTTTTCGTATGCCCCTAAAGGTAGAACAAGAAGCATTTTATATAAGTTTATGTTCGTTTGTAACACTCTTAAGTAACCCTTCAAAATGACTAGAAACACACTTTGATCTTCTAAAAGGTCCTATGAGAATCCTAAAAAAACTTTTTAACCAAAACTTCTTGAAACATATATGTCATGGATTGGAGAATTTAGGTGAGGTAGGACAACTATAAGTAAGTTTTTGTACGCTCCTAAAGGTAGAATGAGAAGCATTTATACAAGTTTATGTTTGTTTGTAACACACTTAAGTAACCCTTCTAAATGACTAGAAACACACTTTGTTCTTCTAAAATGTCCTATGAAAATCCTAAACAAAACTTTTTAAACTAAATTTCTTGAAACATATGTGTCATAGATTGAAGAATTTAGGTGAGGTAGGAAAACTATAAGTAAGTTTTTGTTTGCCCCTAAAGGTAGAATAAGAAGCATATTATATAAGTTTATATTCGTTTGTAACACCATTAAGTAACCCTTCAAAATGACTTGAAACACACTTTGATCTTCTAAAATGTCCTATAAGATACCTAAACAAATTTTTTTAAATTAAACTTCTTGAAACATATGTGTCATGGATTGGAGAATTTAGGTGAGGTAGGAAAACTATAAGTAAGTTTTTATACGCTCCTAAAGGTAGAATGAGAAGCATTTTATACAAGTTTATGTTTGTTTGTAAGACCCTTAAGTAACCCTTCTAAATAACAAGAAACCAACTTTGATCTTCTAAAATGTCCTATGAGAATCTTAAACAAAACTTTTAAAACTAAACTTCTTGAAACATATGTGTCATGGATTGGAGAATTTAGGTGAGGTAGGACAACTATAAGTAAGTTTTTGTATGCTCCTAAATGTAGAATGAGAAGGATTTTATACAAGTTTATATTCGTTTGTAACACCCCTAAGTAACCCTTCTAAATACTAGAAAGAAACTTTGATCTTTTAAAAGGTCCTATGAGAATCCTAAAAAAAAAATTTAAACAAAACTACTTGAAACATATGTGTCATGGATTGGAGAATTTAGGTGAGGTAGGAAAAGTATAAGTAATTTTTTGTATGCTCCTAAAGGTTGAATGAGAAGGATATGTTCGTTTGTAACACGCCTAAGTAACCCTTCTAAATACTAGAAAGAAACTTTGATCTTCTAAAAGGTCCTATGAGAATCCTAAACAACAATTTTTAAACAAAACTACTTGAAACATATGTGTCATGGTTTGGAGAATTTAGGTGAGGTAGGAAAACTATAAGTAAGTTTTTGTACGCTCCTAAAGGTAGAATGAGAAGCATTTTATACAAGTTTGTGTTCGTTTGAAACTGTAGGAAGTTTCGGTTGATCCTGATTCAATTCTCATATTGATATCAACCTAAACATGCATTAGATCTAGGTGTTCTTATTTAGAAACATATGATCTCACCTTTTACCTGTTTGTTTGCAGCGGAATTGATGAACAGGTCAATGATCAGGGAGATACACCGAGAGATGGATCCTCCAGAGGCTCACACACGCAATCACAGGAAACTGGTTGCTAGACCACAAGGAGCAGAGGCGCAGAGAGGAGAGAGTGGCCGCGTGGGGTGTTAGGGTTAGGGGAGAAGAGACAAGGCTTTTAGTCATTTAAAAGCCTTCTCTTTCCCTTTTGGGCTTTTGGGCCCAATCTGATTAAATCCCATTTAATCAGACCCATTAGTCTATCTCTCTTAGTACGACAAATGCCTAGCACTTTTGTCGTACTTCTGCTAAGCCGTTCCAACATTATTTCCTGCTAGCTTAAGCGTGTGACCCATATGGGATCATACAATAAAGGCAATAAGTCCAAGACTTATAGATCATGAGCGGACTCTAGCAAGCCATCATGACCCCCAGCATTGTATGACTTATGTCTGATCACTGACATACTCTTACGTTATAGAGACAGTACAGAGATTGCTGGACACAATTCCAACAATCTCCCACTTGAACTGGAATCTCTGTATTCATAATCCCTTTCGTCTCAATATCTCGATTAGTCATAAGGCAATATTAGTGTCATCCTTATAAAGCCTAATCTTGTTCATCGGACTCTGATTTGATACTGACAATACAAACGACTTGGGAAAGTCCGTTTGAGCATGGCCATGCATTTTCCAGTATTCAAATCTCCGATTGGCCTAGAGATATTCACTCCATTTATATTGGAGGGACAAATCCCGTCTTGTTCCATCACTGTAAACTACTCATTTCATAATGTACCCAAACAAGGTCCTTATAACTATCGCAGAACGATAGCGTTAGACAATGATCAAAGTGCATTAGTCCATGTGCAGCCACATGCATGCGAACTCAGGTCTAAGGACTATACTCTATAGTCGTAGTAAGAATCTCTTATGACACAGATATAAATATCCTGAAGAGTTCTTATAAGCGGGTCTTGTCCGGTCGTATGTTCCCAAACATACACCTATGTACTGACTTTGATGCCGCGCATCTATGACACACTGAGACTTTGTCATAAGTCACGTACCAATCCAGTCTCACACGGTTGTTGGTGTTCCAATTTCAACAACCTTCGACTAGGGACAGGATGATATAAAACATTTATCAAATATAGGGTCTCATGATCAAGCTAAATGACTTCGATGACTCAAGATCAAGTCATTTACTTCGATGACCTATAAAATGGTTTATATCACTTTGGAACGATTATTTCATCACAGTTAAAATAATCTTGAAATAATAATTTCATTAAACATCTTAAATGTTATTTCAAGAACATATCCAATAACTAAATAAAGCCCTTTAATAACTCCCACTGAAATTAAGACTACATCTTAATTTCACTTATCCTACAGCAACAGTCCGCGACTCGTGCTTAGGCCTAAGGAGTGGCTTCGTTAATAGATTAGCAACGTTCTCACTTGCTGATCTACTTAACTTCTCTGTCATTTATCTTACGGAATAGGTTATACCTATCCTCAAGGTGTTTGGACCTCTGATGTGCAGCTAGTCTCATCTATGCTGGAAATCACATCAAGTTCAGTGACGAACTCTTCTTTCCAAACAACCTCTTTCGCCACTTCCCAAGTTGCGAAATATTCAGCTTAAGTCGTGGAGTCTGCAACAGTGCCTTGCACCGCCAGATAGACACAAGATATAACCGGACTGTGATCGGAAATCATCTTTGTCTATTGGAAACTTGCCTTTCAGACTCTATCGACTTATAGCACCTCACTTTCTCTGAAAATCAAGAACTTATCCTTAGTATTCCTCAAATAATTTAGGACATACTTTAAGAAAATTGATTCTTTGATGGATTTGACTGGTCTTTATTTGTCTTGCTTAACATTAAAGCAACATCAAACAAGTATGTTTCATGGCATACATGATAGATCCAATTGCTGACGCACATGGAATCTTATCCATGCATTTAAGCTCAGCAGTTATCGTAGGATACTGTATCTTGCTTAACTTAATGCCATGTGACATAGGCATAAAACCCTTCTTGGATTGCTCAAAATGTGTAGGACTTTGTCAATTTAAGAATCCTGACTTTGTCCTACCAGCTCTTTTGGATCTCTATCTTTAGATCCAAAATCCAAGAACTACGTGGCTTTACCCATGTCAATCATTAAACCAACTCCCAAGCTAGTCCTTTACCGACTACAGCGTTGGGACGTTATATCCGAGAATCAGTATGTCATCGACATACACTATGAGAAATGCAATATCGCTCCCACTAATCTATTAGTAAACACACAGTTCCGCTTCGTTCCTGTTCAAGTCAAAACCTTGATTACTTCAACAGAACGAAGATTCCAACTCCGATATGTTTGCTTCCATCCATGAATGGATCGATGAAGCCAACTTACACAAAATGTAATTCTTCGGAGTCTGGGCTCACTTTCGCTTCCTAGGATTTCGCAGATTTGTCGCTTTCAATGATCATCAGATCATGCGAACATTCAATGATCATCAGGCTAAACTAATGACGAGAATTCACTCTCGGATTAGTGACTGATTCTTTCATATCTGCGAACTTCAGGCTCCACAGGTGTAGATTTTACAGAAATCTGTAAATCCTTCCGCTGCTCTCCCTCAATAGGTTAAGCAGCCTCCTGTATTTCTCGAATTTCTTCGAGTTGTACTTTTACTCCCACTGTTCTTCTTGGAAAGTAACTTCCCTTCTTAGAAAACAGAATGGTCGTAAAAAATACTTTTTACTCCCACTGTTCTTCTTGGAAAGTAATTTCCCTTCTTAGAAAACAGAATGGACGTAAAAGTAACAAGCCTTAGTTTCTCTAGGACAACCAGCGAAGTAGCACAACTACAAATACTCAGTAAAGACAAATTTGGATCGATTCCAATCCACATTAACGTGGTGTCTTTCAACTGATATTTGTGGAACTATTTCAGCGTAAACTTAGATAGATGAAGCGTTATTCTTAAATAATATCATGGAAGATTCATGTGACTCATCTTTAATCATTTCTAATAAGATCTGATTCTTTCTCACAGAAACACCTTCAGGTTTTCAGGAGAAATGAGCTGTGAAACGATTTCACACTCATTAAGATGATCACACAATCAATGACTTAAGTATTCTCACTCGTGATCTAATCCAGAGTCTTAATACTTCTGTCATTTAGATTCTATACTTCATTCTGGAACTCTTTCGACCATGTCAAAGAATTCCGACTTGTGTCTCATCAAATGAACACAGTTATACTCACTGAAGTAATCAGTAGAGACAATGAAGTACAGGAAATTTTCTCTGGCATTACTGTTCATCGGACCACATACATGAGTATGTTCAATGTCCAATAAGCCTTTGGGCCTTTCTCTAGCTCAGCTAAGATGGGCCCTTTACTTTTGGTCCAGTAAGCAGGATTCAAGTCTCATAAGATATCCATTCAAATGAGCCCAAAAGTCCATAACTATGGGGTTTCTGAATCCGACTTACTCTATTTGACCAAAACATTTATGCCAAGAAAAATCAGGTTTAATTCATCAGATTTAAACCAATTCGGTATTTATGTTACATTTAGGCACTCTATGGTTTAAGATATAAAACCCATTCCATGAATAGGGTGCTACAATTAATATTTCATTAAGATCAAAAGAACAAAAAACTTGTCTTTTATCAAAATGAAAAACATTCACATTCTTACAAGAAAATGAAAGACAACTCTGCTTAAAACAGATACATTGTAGCAATTACTTAATACAAAACCAAGCCTCGAAGGCATCTACAAGTGAAAAACCCTATGACTGAGGCAGCATCCATAGCTCCTTCCAGACATGCAGTTCCACTTGCCCTTCCTTCAACGTTCTACTGTTGCTTAGGCTCTGCATATTATAACAAATATCAGTGCCACAACCAGTATCCAATACCTGCAAGGTAGAACTTGAAGTAATAACATGAATACCTGAGGAAGTAGTCTCATACATTAACTTCAACTCCTCATCGTCTTCCATGAATTTTATGCAATCTCTCTTCCAATGCCCTGTCTCTTTACAGTAGCAGCACTTACCAACGTAAGAGGTATCTGACTTGGGCTCGGAAGACACACGCTTGCCATGATTCAAAATCTGGACAACTTTGTCTTCACCCTTGTCAATACTAGGTTTAATAAACCTATCCTTCACGTTTGGCTCAACCGTTTTGAGCATATCATGCAGTTCAGTCAACGTCTTCGTTAAGCCTTTCTTGATATAGTTCCTTACGAACTTATCATAGCTTGACGGCAGTGACTGCAGAATGATCTTAGTTGCCAACTCTTGGCTAACTGGATAATCCAGTTTCCTCAGGTTATCAATGTAACCCATCATTTTACTGACATGAGGACTCACTGGATTATCATTTGGCAGCTTGCAGCTAGTGAGAGACTTAACCAACCGGTATCTCTCCACTCTTATCTGCTCCTGAAATTTCAATTTCAGGCTGCTGATCATCTCTATTGGCGACTCCATGTTCTCATATTGCTTCTGCAAGTCTGAGTCCATGGTAGCCAATATCAGACCACGCACATCTACCGCATCATTATAATGCTTATTCCAAGCATCATATACTGCATGAGAAGCATTGGACCCGATCCTCACGGGGAGAGCTCTCTCAAGGACATAGTCCTTTCTCTCCTGTCTGAGGACTAGCCTCAGGTTCCGCGACCAAGTCAAGAAATTTGATCCGTTCAGCTTGTCCATCTTAAGGACAGACCGGATCGAGAAAGTGTTTTGATTGTTTGTGCTAGTCATAACTGAAATATAAGATAAAAGGATTTTAGTTAATATGTTCAATATGATTAATCTCGTATTAAATTTAATATGATTAATCATGCATTATATCCAATAACATAAGTTACCCTCAATAGAATATAATGATTCCAAGATCCACATATAACTAAGATCAAAGTGGGCCACTGGCCGTCACCCAACCTTAGCTTATATCGGTAAGCCCTATATCGGCTAATTATATCCGTGATATAACTCTTGGTTGTGAATCTGGGCCCGAGGCCCAATCCACTCTGATGTCTCAAGGCCCGGGACTCCCGATGGCCTAGTCAAGAAAACCGGACTATACAGTCACGTAATCATTAATGTCTGGGACTCCCAATGACATTTATGAATCACAAACCGTCTTACCCACGCAAAAACAGACATCCTCACACTGTAAGGCCATGAATGCAATTGAATGGGCTTTGACAGCTGACATAGCCTGGACAAGACATCCAACGCTTGATATTATTTGAGGTTCGTAGGTTTATTAAAATCATTCCCAAAATAGAAGATTACTATTTCGGGAAACTTTCTATTTATGGAAACCTACTATTTTTAGAAACTTTCTAAAATTGGAAACTTTCTAAAACCGGAAACTTTCTAACTTTAGAAACTTCTTTAAAATCCAAAACCCGCAAATTCAGAAAATTCTATTTTAAGAAACTTTCTAATTATAAAATTTCGGAAACTTTAATTTAAAACCGACTTTATAATTTTATAAAATAGATTTTAAATTGATCTGAAGAAAGACTCAATTAACTGGCCCAATTGTTTTAACTTCTTGGCCCGAGGCCCAAGAATTGGTCCATGTCCAAGACTTGACCCAATTGTCCAATTAATTGACATAACCGGTCTGGTTCATTAAAACTGGTCTAACCAAGTTTTAATTACTACGATGACCACAATTGTCAACCGGTTATTTACTAAACCGGAATTTCTCAATTTATTTGGTCCAACCAAATCAAATTAGAAATTCCTGGTTTAGGCACTAAATCCAATATTTCTTTCGACATTGGATTTCTTATTCCGGTTTAACCAGATTTAATAAAATTATTAATCTGTTTATTAAACCGAAACGTTGATTTTAATCAAGTTTTAAACCGAGCCACCAAACCGAAATCGAACCGGTCACGAACCATCCATGGCCGTGACCTAATCCACACGATCACAGCCGACCAGCCGCGTTCAATCCACGATCCACGGACGGCCGAGCCTCACGTGATCGGGATGCAGCTGGACGGGACGAGCTTGGGACGTTCGGGTGGGACGGTCGGGACGGTACTCGGCCTCGATCACGCGGGACAGCCGGGAAGCGATCGGGACGACGCGATCGACTCGATCCATCCGTCCGATCCGCGTCCGACCCGACCAACCGGCCATACCTCTCGGCCATACACACCAACCGGCCAAGCCGGTTGATCCAATACCCGGCCAATCGCAAATCTGAGTCATATAGCTCATGTTTTGCGATTTTTCTTGTGTGTTTAGAGTTCAATTCTGATTCTTAACTGTTTTATCTTATCAGTAATTGATTCAAAAACAATTCTAAGCAGATTAAACAACCTAAACTTGAATCTAAAACAAGAAACCTAAGAACCAATGGCTCTGATACCACTGTAGGAAGTTTCGGTTGATCCTGATTCAATTCTCATATTGATATCAACCTAAACATGCATTAGATCTAGGTGTTCTTATTTAGAAACATATGATCTCACCTTTTACCTGTTTGTTTGCAGCGGAATTGATGAACAGGTCAATGATCAGGGAGATACACCGAGAGATGGATCCTCCAGAGGCTCACACACGCAATCACAGGAAACTGGTTGCTAGACCACAAGGAGCAGAGGCGCAGAGAGGAGAGAGTGGCCGCGTGGGGTGTTAGGGTTAGGGGAGAAGAGACAAGGCTTTTAGTCATTTAAAAGCCTTCTCTTTCCCTTTTGGGCTTTTGGGCCCAATCTGATTAAATCCCATTTAATCAGACCCATTAGTCTATCTCTCTTAGTACGACAAATGCCTAGCACTTTTGTCGTACTTCTGCTAAGCCGTTCCAACATTATTTCCTGCTAGCTTAAGCGTGTGACCCATATGGGATCATACAATAAAGGCAATAAGTCCAAGACTTATAGATCATGAGCGGACTCTAGCAAGCCATCATGACCCCCAGCATTGTATGACTTATGTCTGATCACTGACATACTCTTACGTTATAGAGACAGTACAGAGATTGCTGGACACAATTCCAACAGAAACACCCTTAAGTAACCCTTCTAAATTACTAGAAACCAACTTTGATATTCTAAAATGTCCTAAGAGAATCCTAAACAAAACTTTTTAAACTAAACTTCTTGAACCATATGTGTCATGGATTGGAGAATTTATGTGAGGTAGGACAACTATATAAGTAAGTTTTTGTACGCTCCTAAAGGTAGAATGAGAAGCATTTATACAAGTTTATGTTCGTTTGTAACACCCTTATGTAACCCTTCTAAATGACTAGAAATACAGTTTGATCTTCTAAAATATCCTATGAGAATCCTAAACAAAACTTTTTTTAACAAAACTACTTGAAACATATGTGTCATGGATTGGAGAATTTAGGTGGGGTTAGACAACTATAAGTAAGTTTTTGTATGCTCCTCAAGGTAGAATGAGAAGAATGTTGTAATGTTTTCGTTCGTTTGTAACACCACTAAGTAACCCCTCTACAAGATTTATAAAGACACTTTGATCTTCTAAAAGGTCCTATGAGAATCCTAAATGAAACTTTTTAACCAAAACTTCTTGAAACATATATATCATGGATTGGAGAATTTGGGTGAGGTAGGACAACTATAAGTAAGTTTTTGTACACTCCTAAAGGTAGAATGAGAAGCATTTACACAAGTTTATGTTCGTTTGTAACACCCTTAAGTAACCCTTCTAAATGACTAGAAACACACTTTGTCCTACTAAAATGTCCTATGAGAATCCTAAACAAAACTTTTTAAACTAAATTTCTTGAAACATATGTGTCATGGATTGGAGAATTTAGGTGAGGTAGGACAACTATAAGTAAGTTTTCGTATGCCCCTAAAGGTAGAACAAGAAGCATTTTATATAAGTTTATGTTCGTTTGTAACACTCTTAAGTAACCCTTCAAAATGACTAGAAACACACTTTGATCTTCTAAAAGGTCCTATGAGAATCCTAAAAAAACTTTTTAACCAAAACTTCTTGAAACATATATGTCATGGATTGGAGAATTTAGGTGAGGTAGGACAACTATAAGTAAGTTTTTGTACGCTCCTAAAGGTAGAATGAGAAGCATTTATACAAGTTTATGTTTGTTTGTAACACACTTAAGTAACCCTTCTAAATGACTAGAAACACACTTTGTTCTTCTAAAATGTCCTATGAAAATCCTAAACAAAACTTTTTAAACTAAATTTCTTGAAACATATGTGTCATAGATTGAAGAATTTAGGTGAGGTAGGAAAACTATAAGTAAGTTTTTGTTTGCCCCTAAAGGTAGAATAAGAAGCATATTATATAAGTTTATATTCGTTTGTAACACCATTAAGTAACCCTTCAAAATGACTTGAAACACACTTTGATCTTCTAAAATGTCCTATAAGATACCTAAACAAATTTTTTTAAATTAAACTTCTTGAAACATATGTGTCATGGATTGGAGAATTTAGGTGAGGTAGGAAAACTATAAGTAAGTTTTTATACGCTCCTAAAGGTAGAATGAGAAGCATTTTATACAAGTTTATGTTTGTTTGTAAGACCCTTAAGTAACCCTTCTAAATAACAAGAAACCAACTTTGATCTTCTAAAATGTCCTATGAGAATCTTAAACAAAACTTTTAAAACTAAACTTCTTGAAACATATGTGTCATGGATTGGAGAATTTAGGTGAGGTAGGACAACTATAAGTAAGTTTTTGTATGCTCCTAAATGTAGAATGAGAAGGATTTTATACAAGTTTATATTCGTTTGTAACACCCCTAAGTAACCCTTCTAAATACTAGAAAGAAACTTTGATCTTTTAAAAGGTCCTATGAGAATCCTAAAAAAAAAATTTAAACAAAACTACTTGAAACATATGTGTCATGGATTGGAGAATTTAGGTGAGGTAGGAAAAGTATAAGTAATTTTTTGTATGCTCCTAAAGGTTGAATGAGAAGGATATGTTCGTTTGTAACACGCCTAAGTAACCCTTCTAAATACTAGAAAGAAACTTTGATCTTCTAAAAGGTCCTATGAGAATCCTAAACAACAATTTTTAAACAAAACTACTTGAAACATATGTGTCATGGTTTGGAGAATTTAGGTGAGGTAGGAAAACTATAAGTAAGTTTTTGTACGCTCCTAAAGGTAGAATGAGAAGCATTTTATACAAGTTTGTGTTCGTTTGAAACACCCTTAAGTAACCCTTCTAAATTACTAGAAACCAACTTTGATATTCTAAAATGTCCTAAGAGAATCCTAAACAAAACTTTTTAAACTAAACTTCTTGAACCATATGTGTCATGGATTGGAGAATTTATGTGAGGTAGGACAACTATATAAGTAAGTTTTTGTACGCTCCTAAAGGTAGAATGAGAAGCATTTATACAAGTTTATGTTCGTTTGTAACACCCTTATGTAACCCTTCTAAATGACTAGAAATACAGTTTGATCTTCTAAAATATCCTATGAGAATCCTAAACAAAACTTTTTTTAACAAAACTACTTGAAACATATGTGTCATGGATTGGAGAATTTAGGTGGGGTTAGACAACTATAAGTAAGTTTTTGTATGCTCCTCAAGGTAGAATGAGAAGAATGTTGTAATGTTTTCGTTCGTTTGTAACACCACTAAGTAACCCCTCTACAAGATTTAGAAAGACACTTTGATCTTCTAAAAGGTCCTATGAGAATCCTAAATGAAAATTTTTAACCAAAACTTCTTGAAACATATATGTCATGGATTGGAGAATTTGGGTGAGGTAGGACAACTATAAGTAAGTTTTTGTACGCTCCTAAAGGTAGAATGAGAAGCATTTACACAAGTTTATGTTCGTTTGTAACACCCTTAAGTAACCCTTCTAAATGACTAGAAACACACTTTGTCCTACTAAAATGTCCTATGAGAATCCTAAACAAAACTTTTTAAACTAAATTTCTTGAAACATATGTGTCATGGATTGGAGAATTTAGGTGAGGTAGGACAACTATAAGTAAGTTTTCGTATGCCCCTAAAGGTAGAATAAGAAGCATTTTATATAAGTTTATGTTCGTTTGTAACACTCTTAAGTAACCCTTCAAAATGACTAGAAACACACTTTGATCTTCTAAAAGGTCCTATGAGAATCCTAAAAAAACTTTTTAACCAAAACTTCTTGAAACACATATGTCATGGATTGGAGAATTTAGGTGAGGTAGGACAACTATAAGTAAGTTTTTGTACGCTCCTAAAGGTAGAATGAGAAGCATTTATACAAGTTTATGTTTGTTTGTAACACACTTAAGTAACCCTTCAAAATGACTAGAAACACACTTTGATCTTCTAAAATATCCTATGAGAATCCTAAACAAAATTTTTTAAACTAAACTTCTTGAAACATATGTGTCATGGATTGGAGAATTTAGGTGAGGTAGGACAACTATAAGTAAGTTTTTGTACGCTCCTAAAGGTAGAATGAGAAGCATTTTATACAAGTTTATGTTTGTTTGTAAGACCCTTAAGTAACCCTTCTAAATGACTAGAAATACAGTTTGATCTTCTAAAATATCCTATGAGAATCCAAAACAAAACTTTTTTAACAAAACTACTTGAAACATATGTGTCATGGATTGGAGAATTTAGGTGATGTAGGACAACCATAAGTAAGTTTTTGTATGCCCCTAAAGGTAGAATAAGAAGCATTTTATATAAGTTTATGTCCTATGAGAATCCTAAACAAAATTTTTTAAACTAAACTTCTTGAAACATATGTGTCATGGATTGGAGAATTTAGGTGAGGTAGGACAACTATAAGTAAGTTTTTGTACGCTCCTAAAGGTAGAATGAGAAGAATGTTGTAATGTTTTTGTTCGTTTGTAACACCACTAAGTAACCCCTCTAAAAGATTTAGAAAGACACTTTGATCTTCTAAAAGGTCCTATGAGAATCCTAAATGAAACTTTTTAACCAAAACTTCTTGAAACATATATGTCATGGATTGGAGAATTTAGGTGAGGTAGGACAACTATAAGTAAGTTTTTGTACGCTCCTAAAGGTAGACTGAGAAGCATTTACACAAGTTTATGTTCGTTTGTAACACCCTTAAGTAACCCTTCTAAATGACTAGAAACACACTTTGTCCTACTAAAATGTCCTATGAGAATCCTAAACAAAACTTTTTAAACTAAATTTCTTGAAACATATGTGTCATGGATTGGAGAATTTAGGTGAGGTAGGACAACTATAAGTAAGTTTTCGTATGCCCCTAAAGGTAGAATAAGAATCATTTTATATAAGTTTATGTTCGTTTGTAACACTCTTAAGTAACCCTTCAAAATGACTAGAAACACACTTTGATCTTCTAAAATGTCCTATGAGAATCCTAAACAAAAATTTTTAAACTAAACTTCTTGAAACATATGTGTTATGGATTGGAGAATTTAGGTGAGGTAAGACAACTATAAGTAAGTTTTTGTACGCTCTTAAAGGTAGAATGAGAAGCGCTTTATACAAGTTTATGTTCGTTTGTAACACCCTTAAGTAACCCTTCTAAATGACTAGAAACACACTTTGTTCTACTAAAATGTCCTATGAGAATCCTAAACAAATTTTTTTAAACAAAACTTCTTGAAACATATGTGTCATGGATTGGAGAATTTAGGTGAGGTAGGACAACTATAAGTAAGTTTTTGTACGCTCCTAAAGGTAGAATGATAAACATTTATACAAGTTTATGTTCGTTTGTAACACACTTAAGTAACCCTTCAAAATGACTAGAAACACACTTTGATCTTCTAAAATGTCCTATGAGAATCCTAAACAAAAATTTTTAAACTAAACTTCTTGAAACATATGTGTCATGGATTGGAGAATTTAGGTGAGGTAGGACAACTATAAGTAAGTTTTTGTACGCTCCTAAAGGTAGAATGAGAAGCATTTTATACAAGTTTATGTTTGTTTGTAAGACCCTTAAGTAACCCTTCTAAATGACTAGAAATACAGTTTGATCTTCTAAAATATCCTATGAGAATCCTAAACAAAAAATTTTAAACAAAACTACTTGAAACATATGTGTCATGGATTGGAGAATTTAGGTGAGGTAGGAAAACTATAAGTAAGTTTTTGTACGCTCCTAAAGGTAGAATGAGAAGCATTTTATACAAGTTTGTGTTCGTTTGAAACACCCTAAAGTAACCCTTCTAAATGACTAGAAAACAACTTTGATCTTCTAAAATGTCCTATGAGAATCCTAAACAAAACTTTTTAAACTAATCTTCTTGAAACATATGTGTCATGGATTGGAGAATTTATGTGAGGTAGGACAACTATATAAGTAAGTTTTTGTACGCTCCTAAAGGTAGAATGAGAAGCATTTATACAAGTTTATGTTTGTTTGTAACACACTTAAGTAACCCTTCTAAATGACTAGAAACACACTTTGTTCTTCTAAAATGTCCTATGAAAATCCTAAACAAAACTTTTTAAACTAAATTTCTTGAAACATATGTGTCATGGATTGAAGAATTTAGGTGAGGTAGGAAAACTATAAGTAAGTTTTTGTTTGCCCCTAAAGGTTGAATAAGAAGCATATTATATAAGTTTATATTCGTTTGCAACACCATTAAGTAACCCTTCAAAATGACTAGAAACACACTTTGATCTTCTAAAATGTCCTATGAGAATCCTAAACAAAATTTTTTAAATTAAACTTCTTGAAACATATGTGTCATGGATTGGAGAATTTAGGTGAGGTAGGAAAACTATAAGTAAGTTTTTATACGCTCCTAAAGGTAGAATGAGAAGCATTTTATACAAGTTTATGTTTGTTTGTAAGACCCTTAAGTAACCCTTCTAAATAACAAGAAACCAACTTTGATCTTCTAAAATGTCCTATGAGAATCTTAAACAAAACTTTTAAAACTAAACTTCTTGAAACATATGTGTCATGGATTGGAGAATTTAGGTGAGGTAGGACAACTATAAGAAAGTTTTTGTATGCTCCTAAATGTAGAATGAGAAGGATTTTATACAAGTTTATATTCGTTTGTAACACCCCTAGGTAACCCTTCTAAATACTAGAAAGAAACTTTGATCTTTTAAAAGGTCCTATGAGAATCCTAAAAAAAAAATTTAAACAAAACTACTTGAAACATATGTGTCATGGATTGGAGAATTTAGGTGAGGTAGGAAAACTATAAGTAAGTTTTTGTATGCTCCTAAAGGTTGAATGAGAAGGATATGTTCGTTTGTAACACGCCTAAGTAACCCTTCTAAATACTAGAAAGAAACTTTGATCTTCTAAAAGGTCCTATGAGAATCCTAAACAACAATTTTTAAACAAAACTACTTGAAACATATGTGTCATGGTTTGGAGAATTTAGGGGAGGTAGGAAAACTATAAGTAAGTTTTTGTACGCTCCTAAAGGTAGAATGAGAAGCATTTTATACAAGTTTGTGTTCGTTTGAAACACCCTTAAGTAACCCTTCTAAATTACTAGAAACCAACTTTTATCTTCTAAAATGTCCTAAGAGAATCCTAAACAAAACTTTTTAAACTAAACTTCTTGAAACATATGTGTCATGGATTGGAGAATTTATGTGAGGTAGGACAACTATATAAGTAAGTTTTTGTACGCTCCTAAAGGTAGAATGAGAAGCATTTATACAAGTTTATGTTCGTTTGTAACACCCTTATGTAACCCTTCTAAATGACTAGAAATAAAGTTTGATCTTCTAAAATATCCTATGAGAATCCTAAACAAAACTTTTTTAACAAAACTACTTGAAACATATGTGTCATGGATTGGAGAATTTAGGTGGGGTTAGACAACTATAAGTAAGTTTTTGTATGCTCCTCAAGGTAGAATGAGAAGAATGTTGTAATGTTTTTGTTCGTTTGTAACACCACTAAGTAACCCCTCTAAAAGATTTAGAAAGACACTTAGATCTTCTAAAAGGTCCTATGAGAATCCTAAATGAAACTTTTTAACCAAAACTTCTTGAAACATATATGTCATGGATTGGAGAATTTAGGTGAGGTAGGACAACTATAAGTAAGTTTTTGTACGCTCCTAAAGGTAGACTGCGAAGCATTTACACAAGTTTATGTTCGTTTGTAACACCCTTAAGTAACCCTTCTAAATGACTAGAAACACACTTTGTCCTACTAAAATGTCCTATGAGAATCCTAAACAAAACTTTTTAAACTAAATTTCTTGAAACATATGTGTCATGGATTGGAGAATTTAGGTGAGGTAGGACAACTATAAGTAAGTTTTCGTATGCCCCTAAAGGTAGAATAAGAATCATTTTATATAAGTTTATGTTCGTTTGTAACACTCTTAAGTAACCCTTCAAAATGACTAGAAACACACTTTGATCTTCTAAAATGTCCTATGAGAATCCTAAACAAAATTTTTTAAACTAAACTTCTTGAAACATATGTGTTATGGATTGGAGAATTTAGGTGAGGTAAGACAACTATAAGTAAGTTTTTGTACGCTCTTAAAGGTAGAATGAGAAGCGCTTTATACAAGTTTATGTTCGTTTGTAACACCCTTAAGTAACCCTTCTAAATGACTAGAAACACACTTTGTTCTACTAAAATGTCCTATGAGAATCCTAAACAAATTTTTTTAAACAAAACTTCTTGAAACATATGTGTCATGGATTGGAGAATTTAGGTGAGGTAGGACAACTATAAGTAAGTTTTTGTACGCTCCTAAAGGTAGAATGATAAACATTTATACAAGTTTATGTTCGTTTGTAACACACTTAAGTAACCCTTCAAAATGACTAGAAACACACTTTGATCTTCTAAAATGTCCTATGAGAATCCTAAACAAAATTTTTTAAACTAAACTTCTTGAAACATATGTGTCATGGATTGGAGAATTTAGGTGAGGTAGGACAACTATAAGTAAGTTTTTGTACGCTCCTAAAGGTAGAATGAGAAGCATTTTATACAAGTTTATGTTTGTTTGTAAGACCCTTAAGTAACCCTTCTAAATGACTAGAAATACAGTTTGATCTTCTAAAATATCCTATGAGAATCCTAAACAAAAAAATTTAAACAAAACTACTTGAAACATATGTGTCATGGATTGGAGAATTTAGGTGAGGTAGGAAAACTATAAGTAAGTTTTTATACGCTCCTAAAGGTAGAATGAGAAGCATTTTATACAAGTTTATGTTTGTTTGTAAGACCCTTAAGTAACCCTTCTAAATAACAAGAAACCAACTTTGATCTTCTAAAATGTCCTATGAGAATCTTAAACAAAACTTTTAAAACTAAACTTCTTGAAACATATGTGTCATGGATTGGAGAATTTAGGTGAGGTAGGACAACTATTAGAAAGTTTTTGTATGCTCCTAAATGTAGAATGAGAAGCATTTTATACAAGTTTGTGTTCGTTTGAAACACCCTAAAGTAACCCTTCTAAATGACTAGAAAACAACTTTGATCTTCTAAAATGTCCTATGAGAATCCTAAACAAAACTTTTTAAACTAATCTTCTTGAAACATATGTGTCATGGATTGGAGAATTTATGTGAGGTAGGACAACTATATAAGTAAGTTTTTGTACGCTCCTAAAGGTAGAATGAGAAGCATTTATACAAGTTTATGTTTGTTTGTAACACACTTAAGTAACCCTTCTAAATGACTAGAAACACACTTTGTTCTTCTAAAATGTCCTATGAAAATCCTAAACAAAACTTTTTAAACTAAATTTCTTGAAACATATGTGTCATGGATTGAAGAATTTAGGTGAGGTAGGAAAACTATAAGTAAGTTTTTGTTTGCCCCTAAAGGTAGAATAAGAAGCATATTATATAAGTTTATATTCGTTTGCAACACCATTAAGTAACCCTTCAAAATGACTAGAAACACACTTTGATCTTCTAAAATGTCCTATGAGAATCCTAAACAAAATTTTTTAAATTAAACTTCTTGAAACATATGTGTCATGGATTGGAGAATTTAGGTGAGGTAGGACAACTATAAGAAAGTTTTTGTATGCTCCTAAATGTAGAATGAGAAGGATTTTATACAAGTTTAAATTCGTTTGTAACACCCCTAGGTAACCCTTCTAAATACTAGAAAGAAACTTTGATCTTTTAAAAGGTCCTATGAGAATCCTAAAAAAAAAATTTAAACAAAACTACTTGAAACATATGTGTCATGGATTGGAGAATTTAGGTGAGGTAGGAAAACTATAAGTAAGTTTTTGTATGCTTCTAAAGGTTGAATGAGAAGGATATGTTCGTTTGTAACACGCCTAAGTAACCCTTCTAAATACTAGAAAGAAACTTTGATCTTCTAAAAGGTCCTATGAGAATCCTAAACAACAATTTTTAAACAAAACTACTTGAAACATATGTGTCATGGTTTGGAGAATTTAGGTGAGGTAGGAAAACTATAAGTAAGTTTTTGTACGCTCCTAAAGGTAGAATGAGAAGCATTTTATACAAGTTTGTGTTCGTTTGAAACACCCTTAAGTAACCCTTCTAAATTACTAGAAACCAACTTTTATCTTCTAAAATGTCCTAAGAGAATCCTAAACAAAACTTTTTAAACTAAACTTCTTGAAACATATGTGTCATGGATTGGAGAATTTAGGTGAGGTAGGACAACTATAAGTAAGTTTTTGTACGCTCCTAAAGGTAGAATGAGAAGCATTTTATACAAGTTTATGTTTGTTTGTAAGACCCTTAAGTAACCCTTCTAAATGACTAGAAATACAGTTTGATCTTCTAAAATATCCTATGAGAATCCTAAACAAAAAATTTTAAACAAAACTACTTGAAACATATGTGTCATGGATTGGAGAATTTAGGTGAGGTAGGAAAACTATAAGTAAGTTTTTGTACGCTCCTAAAGGTAGAATGAGAAGCATTTTATACAAGTTTGTGTTCGTTTGAAACACCCTAAAGTAACCCTTCTAAATGATTAGAAAACAACTTTGATCTTCTAAAATGTCCTATGAGAATCCTAAACAAAACTTTTTAAACTAATCTTCTTGAAACATATGTGTCATGGATTGGAGAATTTATGTGAGGTAGGACAACTATATAAGTAAGTTTTTGTACGCTCCTAAAGGTAGAATGAGAAGCATTTATACAAGTTTATGTTTGTTTGTAACACACTTAAGTAACCCTTCTAAATGACTAGAAACACACTTTGTTCTTCTAAAATGTCCTATGAAAATCCTAAACAAAACTTTTTAAACTAAATTTCTTGAAACATATGTGTCATGGATTGAAGAATTTAGGTGAGGTAGGAAAACTATAAGTAAGTTTTTGTTTGCCCCTAAAGGTAGAATAAGAAGCATATTATATAAGTTTATATTCGTTTGCAACACCATTAAGTAACCCTTCAAAATGACTAGAAACACACTTTGATCTTCTAAAATGTCCTATGAGAATCCTAAACAAAATTTTTTAAATTAAACTTCTTGAAACATATGTGTCATGGATTGGAGAATTTAGGTGAGGTAGGAAAACTATAAGTAAGTTTTTATACGCTCCGAAAGGTAGAATGAGAAGCATTTTATACAAGTTTATGTTTGTTTGTAAGACCCTTAAGTAACCCTTCTAAATAACAAGAAACCAACTTTGATCTTCTAAAATGTCCTATGAGAATCTTAAACAAAACTTTTAAAACTAAACTTCTTGAAACATATGTGTCATGGATTGGAGAATTTAGGTGAGGTAGGACAACTATAAGAAAGTTTTTGTATGCTCCTAAATGTAGAATGAGAAGCATTTTATACAAGTTTGTGTTCGTTTGAAACACCCTAAAGTAACCCTTCTAAATGACTAGAAAACAACTTTGATCTTCTAAAATGTCCTATGAGAATCCTAAACAAAACTTTTTAAACTAATCTTCTTGAAACATATGTGTCATGGATTGGAGAATTTATGTGAGGTAGGACAACTATATAAGTAAGTTTTTGTACGCTCCTAAAGGTAGAATGAGAAGCATTTATACAAGTTTATGTTTGTTTGTAACACACTTAAGTAACCCTTCTAAATGACTAGAAACACACTTTGTTCTTCTAAAATGTCCTATGAAAATCCTAAACAAAACTTTTTAAACTAAATTTCTTGAAACATATGTGTCATGGATTGAAGAATTTAGGTGAGGTAGGAAAACTATAAGTAAGTTTTTGTTTGCCCCTAAAGGTAGAATAAGAAGCATATTATATAAGTTTATATTCGTTTGCAACACCATTAAGTAACCCTTCAAAATGACTAGAAACACACTTTGATCTTCTAAAATGTCCTATGAGAATCCTAAACAAAATTTTTTAAATTAAACTTCTTGAAACATATGTGTCATGGATTGGAGAATTTAGGTGAGGTAGGAAAACTATAAGTAAGTTTTTATACGCTCCTAAAGGTAGAATGAGAAGCATTTTATACAAGTTTATGTTTGTTTGTAAGACCCTTAAGTAACCCTTCAAAATAACAAGAAACCAACTTTGATCTTCTAAAATGTCCTATGAGAATCTTAAACAAAACTTTTAAAACTAAACTTCTTGAAACATATGTGTCATGGATTGGAGAATTTAGGTGAGGTAGGACAACTATTAGAAAGTTTTTGTATGCTCCTAAATGTAGAATGAGAAGCATTTTATACAAGTTTGTGTTCGTTTGAAACACCCTAAAGTAACCCTTCTAAATGACTAGAAAACAACTTTGATCTTCTAAAATGTCCTATGAGAATCCTAAACAAAACTTTTTAAACTAATCTTCTTGAAACATATGTGTCATGGATTGGAGAATTTATGTGAGGTAGGACAACTATATAAGTAAGTTTTTGTACGCTCCTAAAGGTAGAATGAGAAGCATTTATACAAGTTTATGTTTGTTTGTAACACACTTAAGTAACCCTTCTAAATGACTAGAAACACACTTTGTTCTTCTAAAATGTCCTATGAAAATCCTAAACAAAACTTTTTAAACTAAATTTCTTGAAACATATGTGTCATGGATTGAAGAATTTAGGTGAGGTAGGAAAACTATAAGTAAGTTTTTGTTTGCCCCTAAAGGTAGAATAAGAAGCATATTATATAAGTTTATATTCGTTTGCAACACCATTAAGTAACCCTTCAAAATGACTAGAAACACACTTTGATCTTCTAAAATGTCCTATGAGAATCCTAAACAAAATTTTTTAAATTAAACTTCTTGAAACATATGTGTCATGGATTGGAGAATTTAGGTGAGGTAGGAAAACTATAAGTAAGTTTTTATACGCTCCTAAAGGTAGAATGAGAAGCATTTTATACAAGTTTATGTTTGTTTGTAAGACCCTTAAGTAACCCTTCTAAATAACAAGAAACCAACTTTGATCTTCTAAAATGTCCTATGAGAATCTTAAACAAAACTTTTAAAACTAAACTTCTTGAAACATATGTGTCATGGATTGGAGAATTTAGGTGAGGTAGGACAACTATAAGAAAGTTTTTGTATGCTCCTAAATGTAGAATGAGAAGGATTTTATACAAGTTTAAATTCGTTTGTAACACCCCTAGGTAACCCTTCTAAATACTAGAAAGAAACTTTGATCTTTTAAAAGGTCCTATGAGAATCCTAAAAAAAAAATTTAAACAAAACTACTTGAAACATATGTGTCATGGACTGGAGAATTTAGGTGAGGTAGGAAAACTATAAGTAAGTTTTTGTATGCTCCTAAAGGTTGAATGAGAAGGATATGTTCGTTTGTAACACGCCTAAGTAACCCTTCTAAATACTAGAAAGAAACTTTGATCTTCTAAAAGGTCCTATGAGAATCCTAAACAACAATTTTTAAACAAAACTACTTGAAACATATGTGTCATGGTTTGGAGAATTTAGGTGAGGTAGGAAAACTATAAGTAAGTTTTTGTACGCTCCTAAAGGTAGAATGAGAAGCATTTTATACAAGTTTGTGTTCGTTTGAAACACCCTTAAGTAACCCTTCTAAATTACTAGAAACCAACTTTTATCTTCTAAAATGTCCTAAGAGAATCCTAAACAAAACTTTTTAAACTAAACTTCTTGAAACATATGTGTCATGGATTGGAGAATTTAGGTGAGGTAGGACAACTATAAGTAAGTTTTTGTACGCTCCTAAAGGTAGAATGAGAAGCATTTTATACAAGTTTATGTTTGTTTGTAAGACCCTTAAGTAACCCTTCTAAATGACTAGAAATACAGTTTGATCTTCTAAAATATCCTATGAGAATCCTAAACAAAAAATTTTAAACAAAACTACTTGAAACATATGTGTCATGGATTGGAGAATTTAGGTGAGGTAGGAAAACTATAAGTAAGTTTTTGTACGCTCCTAAAGGTAGAATGAGAAGCATTTTATACAAGTTTGTGTTCGTTTGAAACACCCTAAAGTAACCCTTCTAAATGATTAGAAAACAACTTTGATCTTCTAAAATGTCCTATGAGAATCCTAAACAAAACTTTTTAAACTAATCTTCTTGAAACATATGTGTCATGGATTGGAGAATTTATGTGAGGTAGGACAACTATATAAGTAAGTTTTTGTACGCTCCTAAAGGTAGAATGAGAAGCATTTATACAAGTTTATGTTTGTTTGTAACACACTTAAGTAACCCTTCTAAATGACTAGAAACACACTTTGTTCTTCTAAAATGTCCTATGAAAATCCTAAACAAAACTTTTTAAACTAAATTTCTTGAAACATATGTGTCATGGATTGAAGAATTTAGGTGAGGTAGGAAAACTATAAGTAAGTTTTTGTTTGCCCCTAAAGGTAGAATAAGAAGCATATTATATAAGTTTATATTCGTTTGCAACACCATTAAGTAACCCTTCAAAATGACTAGAAACACACTTTGATCTTCTAAAATGTCCTATGAGAATCCTAAACAAAATTTTTTAAATTAAACTTCTTGAAACATATGTGTCATGGATTGGAGAATTTAGGTGAGGTAGGAAAACTATAAGTAAGTTTTTATATGCTCCGAAAGGTAGAATGAGAAGCATTTTATACAAGTTTATGTTTGTTTGTAAGACCCTTAAGTAACCCTTCTAAATAACAAGAAACCAACTTTGATCTTCTAAAATGTCCTATGAGAATCTTAAACAAAACTTTTAAAACTAAACTTCTTGAAACATATGTGTCATGGATTGGAGAATTTAGGTGAGGTAGGACAACTATAAGTAAGTTTTCGTATGCCCCTAAATGACTAGAAAGACAACTTTGATCTTTTAAAAGGTCCTATGAGAATAAGAAACATATGTGTCATGGACTTTTAGGTGAGGTAGGAAAACTATATAAGTAAGTTTTTGTATGCTCCTAAAGGTTGAATGAGAATGTTCGTTTGTAACACTCTTAAGTAACCCTTCTAAATGACTAGAAACACACTTTGATCTTCTAAAATGTCCTATGAGAATCCTAAACAAAATTTTTAAACTAAACTTCTTGAAACATATGTGTCATGGATTGGAGAATTTAGGTGAGGTAGGACAACTATAAGTAAGTTTTTGTACGCTCCTAAAGGTAGAATAAGAAGCATTTTATACAAGTTTATGTTCGTTTGTAACACTCTTAAGTAACCCTTCAAAATGACTAGAAACACACTTTGATCTTCTAAAATGTCCTATGAGAATCCTAAACAAAATTTTTTAAACTAAACTTCTTGAAACATATGTGTCATGGATTGGAGAATTTAGGTGAGGTAGGACAACTATAAGTAAGTTTTTGTACGCTCCTAAAGGTAGAATGAGAAGCATTTTATACAAGTTTATGTTTGTTTGTAAGACCCTTAAGTAACCCTTCTAAATGACTAGAAACCACACTTTGATCTTCTAAAATGTCCTATGAGAATCCTAAACAAAAAATTTTAAACAAAACTTCTTGAAACATATGTGTCATGGATTGGAGAATTTAGGTGAGGTAGGACAACTATAAGTAAGTTTTTGTACGCTCCTAAAGGTAGAATGAGAAACATTTTATACAAGTTTGTGTTCGTTTGAACACACTAAAGTAACCCTTCAAAATGACTAGAAAACACACTTTGATCTTCTAAAATGTCCTATGAGAATCCTAAACAAAATTTTTTAAACTAAACTTCTTGAAACATATGTGTCATGGATTGGAGAATTTAGGTGAGGTAGGACAACTATAAGTAAGTTTTTGTACGCTCCTAAAGGTAGAATGAGAAGCATTTATACAAGTTTATGTTTGTTTGTAACACCCTTAAGTAACCCTTCTAAATGACCTAAACAAAACTTTTTAAACTAAATTTCTTGAAACATATGTGTCATGGATTGAAGAATTTAGGTGAGGTAGGAAAACTATAAGTTTGTTTGCCCCTAAAGGTCTATTATATAAGTTTATATTCTAAAATTAAGTCCTATGAGAATCCTAAACAAAATCCTAAACAAAATTTTTTAAACAAAACTTCTTGAAACATATGTGTCATGGATTGGAGAATTTAGGTGAGGTAGGAAAACTATAAGTAAGTTTTTATACGCTCCTAAAGGTAGAATGAGAAGCATTTTATACAAGTTTATGTTTGTTTGTAAGACCCTTAAGTAACCCTTCTAAATAACAAGAAACCAACTTTGATCTTCTAAAATGTCCTATGAGAATCTTAAACAAAACTTTTAAAACTAAACTTCTTGAAACATATGTGTCATGGATTGGAGAATTTAGGTGAGGTAGGACAACTATTAGAAAGTTTTTGTATGCTCCTAAATGTAGAATGAGAAGCATTTTATACAAGTTTGTGTTCGTTTGAAACACCCTAAAGTAACCCTTCTAAATGACTAGAAAACAACTTTGATCTTCTAAAATGTCCTATGAGAATCCTAAACAAAACTTTTTAAACTAATCTTCTTGAAACATATGTGTCATGGATTGGAGAATTTATGTGAGGTAGGACAACTATATAAGTAAGTTTTTGTACGCTCCTAAAGGTAGAATGAGAAGCATTTATACAAGTTTATGTTTGTTTGTAACACACTTAAGTAACCCTTCTAAATGACTAGAAACACACTTTGTTCTTCTAAAATGTCCTATGAAAATCCTAAACAAAACTTTTTAAACTAAATTTCTTGAAACATATGTGTCATGGATTGAAGAATTTAGGTGAGGTAGGAAAACTATAAGTAAGTTTTTGTTTGCCCCTAAAGGTAGAATAAGAAGCATATTATATAAGTTTATATTCGTTTGCAACACCATTAAGTAACCCTTCAAAATGACTAGAAACACACTTTGATCTTCTAAAATGTCCTATGAGAATCCTAAACAAAATTTTTTAAATTAAACTTCTTGAAACATATGTGTCATGGATTGGAGAATTTAGGTGAGGTAGGACAACTATAAGTAAGTTTTTGTACGCTCCTAAAGGTAGAATGAGAAGCATTTTATACAAGTTTATGTTCGTTTGTAACACCCCTAGGTAACCCTTCTAAATACTAGAAAGAAACTTTGATCTTTTAAAAGGTCCTATGAGAATCCTAAAAAAAAAATTTAAACAAAACTACTTGAAACATATGTGTCATGGATTGGAGAATTTAGGTGAGGTAGGAAAACTATAAGTAAGTTTTTGTATGCTTCTAAAGGTTGAATGAGAAGGATATGTTCGTTTGTAACACGCCTAAGTAACCCTTCTAAATACTAGAAAGAAACTTTGATCTATGAGAATCCTAAACAACAATTTTTAAACAAAACTACTTGAAACATATGTGTCATGGTTTGGAGAATTTAGGTGAGGTAGGAAAACTATAAGTAAGTTTTTGTACGCTCCTAAAGGTAGAATGAGAAGCATTTTATACAAGTTTGTGTTCGTTTGAAACACCCTTAAGTAACCCTTCTAAATTACTAGAAACCAACTTTTATCTTCTAAAATGTCCTAAGAGAATCCTAAACAAAACTTTTTAAACTAAACTTCTTGAAACATATGTGTCATGGATTGGAGAATTTAGGTGAGGTAGGACAACTATAAGTAAGTTTTTGTACGCTCCTAAAGGTGAATGAGAAGCATTTTATACAAGTTTATGTTTGTTTGTAAGACCCTTAAGAACCCTTCTAAATGACTAGAAATACAGTTTGATCTTCTAAAATATCCTATGAGAATCCTAAACAAAAAATTTTAAACAAAACTACTTGAAACATATGTGTCATGGATTGGAGAATTTAGGTGAGGTAGGAAAACTATAAGTAAGTTTTTGTACGCTCCTAAATGTAGAATGAGAAGCATTTTATACAAGTTTGTGTTCGTTTGAAACACCCTAAAGTAACCCTTCTAAATGACTAGAAAACAACTTTGATCTTCTAAAATGTCCTATGAGAATCCTAAACAAAACTTTTTAAACTAATCTTCTTGAAACATATGTGTCATGGATTGGAGAATTTATGTGAGGTAGGACAACTATATAAGTAAGTTTTTGTACGCTCCTAAAGGTAGAATGAGAAGCATTTATACAAGTTTATGTTTGTTTGTAACACACTTAAGTAACCCTTCTAAATGACTAGAAACACACTTTGTTCTTCTAAAATGTCCTATGAAAATCCTAAACAAAACTTTTTAAACTAAATTTCTTGAAACATATGTGTCATGGATTGAAGAATTTAGGTGAGGTAGGAAAACTATAAGTAAGTTTTTGTTTGCCCCTAAAGGTAGAATAAGAAGCATATTATATAAGTTTATATTCGTTTGCAACACCATTAAGTAACCCTTCAAAATGACTAGAAACACACTTTGATCTTCTAAAATGTCCTATGAGAATCCTAAACAAAATTTTTTAAATTAAACTTCTTGAAACATATGTGTCATGGATTGGAGAATTTAGGTGAGGTAGGAAAACTATAAGTAAGTTTTTATACGCTCCGAAAGGTAGAATGAGAAGCATTTTATACAAGTTTATGTTTGTTTGTAAGACCCTTAAGTAACCCTTCTAAATAACAAGAAACCAACTTTGATCTTCTAAAATGTCCTATGAGAATCTTAAACAAAACTTTTAAAACTAAACTTCTTGAAACATATGTGTCATGGATTGGAGAATTTAGGTGAGGTAGGACAACTATAAGAAAGTTTTTGTATGCTCCTAAATGTAGAATGAGAAACATTTTATACAAGTTTGTGTTCGTTTGAAACACCCTAAAGTAACCCTTCTAAATGACTAGAAAACAACTTTGATCTTCTAAAATGTCCTATGAGAATCCTAAACAAAACTTTTTAAACTAATCTTCTTGAAACATATGTGTCATGGATTGGAGAATTTATGTGAGGTAGGACAACTATATAAGTAAGTTTTTGTACGCTCCTAAAGGTAGAATGAGAAGCATTTATACAAGTTTATGTTTGTTTGTAACACACTTAAGTAACCCTTCTAAATGACTAGAAACACACTTTGTTCTTCTAAAATGTCCTATGAAAATCCTAAACAAAACTTTTTAAACTAAATTTCTTGAAACATATGTGTCATGGATTGAAGAATTTAGGTGAGGTAGGAAAACTATAAGTAAGTTTTTGTTTGCCCCTAAAGGTAGAATAAGAAGCATATTATATAAGTTTATATTCGTTTGCAACACCATTAAGTAACCCTTCAAAATGACTAGAAACACACTTTGATCTTCTAAAATGTCCTATGAGAATCCTAAACAAAATTTTTTAAATTAAACTTCTTGAAACATATGTGTCATGGATTGGAGAATTTAGGTGAGGTAGGAAAACTATAAGTAAGTTTTTATACGCTCCTAAAGGTAGAATGAGAAGCATTTTATACAAGTTTATGTTTGTTTGTAAGACCCTTAAGTAACCCTTCAAAATAACAAGAAACCAACTTTGATCTTCTAAAATGTCCTATGAGAATCTTAAACAAAACTTTTAAAACTAAACTTCTTGAAACATATGTGTCATGGATTGGAGAATTTAGGTGAGGTAGGACAACTATTAGAAAGTTTTTGTATGCTCCTAAATGTAGAATGAGAAGCATTTTATACAAGTTTGTGTTCGTTTGAAACACCCTAAAGTAACCCTTCTAAATGACTAGAAAACAACTTTGATCTTCTAAAATGTCCTATGAGAATCCTAAACAAAACTTTTTAAACTAATCTTCTTGAAACATATGTGTCATGGATTGGAGAATTTATGTGAGGTAGGACAACTATATAAGTAAGTTTTTGTACGCTCCTAAAGGTAGAATGAGAAGCATTTATACAAGTTTATGTTTGTTTGTAACACACTTAAGTAACCCTTCTAAATGACTAGAAACACACTTTGTTCTTCTAAAATGTCCTATGAAAATCCTAAACAAAACTTTTTAAACTAAATTTCTTGAAACATATGTGTCATGGATTGAAGAATTTAGGTGAGGTAGGAAAACTATAAGTAAGTTTTTGTTTGCCCCTAAAGGTAGAATAAGAAGCATATTATATAAGTTTATATTCGTTTGCAACACCATTAAGTAACCCTTCAAAATGACTAGAAACACACTTTGATCTTCTAAAATGTCCTATGAGAATCCTAAACAAAATTTTTTAAATTAAACTTCTTGAAACATATGTGTCATGGATTGGAGAATTTAGGTGAGGTAGGAAAACTATAAGTAAGTTTTTATACGCTCCTAAAGGTAGAATGAGAAGCATTTTATACAAGTTTATGTTTGTTTGTAAGACCCTTAAGTAACCCTTCTAAATAACAAGAAACCAACTTTGATCTTCTAAAATGTCCTATGAGAATCTTAAACAAAACTTTTAAAACTAAACTTCTTGAAACATATGTGTCATGGATTGGAGAATTTAGGTGAGGTAGGACAACTATAAGAAAGTTTTTGTATGCTCCTAAATGTAGAATGAGAAGGATTTTATACAAGTTTAAATTCGTTTGTAACACCCCTAGGTAACCCTTCTAAATACTAGAAAGAAACTTTGATCTTTTAAAAGGTCCTATGAGAATCCTAAAAAAAAAATTTAAACAAAACTACTTGAAACATATGTGTCATGGATGGAGAATTTAGGTGAGGTAGGAAAACTATAAGTAAGTTTTTGTATGCTCCTAAAGGTTGAATGAGAAGGATATGTTCGTTTGTAACACGCCTAAGTAACCCTTCTAAATACTAGAAAGAAACTTTGATCTTCTAAAAGGTCCTATGAGAATCCTAAACAACAATTTTTAAACAAAACTACTTGAAACATATGTGTCATGGTTTGGAGAATTTAGGTGAGGTAGGAAAACTATAAGTAAGTTTTTGTACGCTCCTAAAGGTAGAATGAGAAGCATTTTATACAAGTTTGTGTTCGTTTGAAACACCCTTAAGTAACCCTTCTAAATTACTAGAAACCAACTTTTATCTTCTAAAATGTCCTAAGAGAATCCTAAACAAAACTTTTTAAACTAAACTTCTTGAAACATATGTGTCATGGATTGGAGAATTTAGGTGAGGTAGGACAACTATAAGTAAGTTTTTGTACGCTCCTAAAGGTAGAATGAGAAGCATTTTATACAAGTTTATGTTTGTTTGTAAGACCCTTAAGTAACCCTTCTAAATGACTAGAAATACAGTTTGATCTTCTAAAATATCCTATGAGAATCCTAAACAAAAAATTTTAAACAAAACTACTTGAAACATATGTGTCATGGATTGGAGAATTTAGGTGAGGTAGGAAAACTATAAGTAAGTTTTTGTACGCTCCTAAAGGTAGAATGAGAAGCATTTTATACAAGTTTGTGTTCGTTTGAAACACCCTAAAGTAACCCTTCTAAATGATTAGAAAACAACTTTGATCTTCTAAAATGTCCTATGAGAATCCTAAACAAAACTTTTTAAACTAATCTTCTTGAAACATATGTGTCATGGATTGGAGAATTTATGTGAGGTAGGACAACTATATAAGTAAGTTTTTGTACGCTCCTAAAGGTAGAATGAGAAGCATTTATACAAGTTTATGTTTGTTTGTAACACACTTAAGTAACCCTTCTAAATGACTAGAAACACACTTTGTTCTTCTAAAATGTCCTATGAAAATCCTAAACAAAACTTTTTAAACTAAATTTCTTGAAACATATGTGTCATGGATTGAAGAATTTAGGTGAGGTAGGAAAACTATAAGTAAGTTTTTGTTTGCCCCTAAAGGTAGAATAAGAAGCATATTATATAAGTTTATATTCGTTTGCAACACCATTAAGTAACCCTTCAAAATGACTAGAAACACACTTTGATCTTCTAAAATGTCCTATGAGAATCCTAAACAAAATTTTTTAAATTAAACTTCTTGAAACATATGTGTCATGGATTGGAGAATTTAGGTGAGGTAGGAAAACTATAAGTAAGTTTTTATATGCTCCGAAAGGTAGAATGAGAAGCATTTTATACAAGTTTATGTTTGTTTGTAAGACCCTTAAGTAACCCTTCTAAATAACAAGAAACCAACTTTGATCTTCTAAAATGTCCTATGAGAATCTTAAACAAAACTTTTAAAACTAAACTTCTTGAAACATATGTGTCATGGATTGGAGAATTTAGGTGAGGTAGGACAACTATAAGTAAGTTTTCGTATGCCCCTAAAGGTAGAATAAGAATCATTTTATATAAGTTTATGTTCGTTTGTAACACTCTTAAGTAACCCTTCAAAATGACTAGAAACACACTTTGATCTTCTAAAATGTCCTATGAGAATCCTAAACAAAATTTTTTAAACTAAACTTCTTGAAACATATGTGTTATGGATTGGAGAATTTAGGTGAGGTAAGACAACTATAAGTAAGTTTTTGTACGCTCTTAAAGGTAGAATGAGAAGCATACAAGTTTATGTTCGTTTGTAACACCCTTAAGTAACCCTTCTAAATGAAGAAACACACTTTGTTCTTAAAATGTCCTATGAGAATCCTAAACAAATTTTTTTAAACAAAACTTCTTGAAACATATGTGTCATGGATTGGAGAATTTAGGTGAGGTAGGACAACTATAAGTAAGTTTTTGTACGCTCCTAAAGGTAGAATGATAAACATTTATACAAGTTTATGTTCGTTTGTAACACCTTAAGTAACCCTTCAAAATGACTAGAAACACACTTTGATCTTCTAAAATGTCCTATGAGAATCCTAAACAAAACTTTTTAAACTAAACTTCTTGAAACATATGTGTCATGGATTGGAGAATTTAGGTGAGGTAGGACAACTATAAGTAAGTTTTTGTACGCTCCTAAAGGTAGAATGAGAAGCATTTTATACAAGTTTATGTTTGTTTGTAAGACCCTTAAGTAACCCTTCTAAATGACTAGAAATACAGTTTGATCTTCTAAAATATCCTATGAGAATCCTAAACAAAAAATTTTAAACAAAACTACTTGAAACATATGTGTCATGGATTGGAGAATTTAGGTGAGGTAGGAAAACTATAAGTAAGTTTTTGTACGCTCCTAAAGGTAGAATGAGAAGCATTTTATACAAGTTTGTGTTCGTTTGAAACACCCTAAAGTAACCCTTCTAAATGATTAGAAAACAACTTTGATCTTCTAAAATGTCCTATGAGAATCCTAAACAAAACTTTTTAAACTAATCTTCTTGAAACATATGTGTCATGGATTGGAGAATTTATGTGAGGTAGGACAACTATATAAGTAAGTTTTTGTACGCTCCTAAAGGTAGAATGAGAAGCATTTATACAAGTTTATGTTTGTTTGTAACACACTTAAGTAACCCTTCTAAATGACTAGAAACACACTTTGTTCTTCTAAAATGTCCTATGAAAATCCTAAACAAAACTTTTTAAACTAAATTTCTTGAAACATATGTGTCATGGATTGAAGAATTTAGGTGAGGTAGGAAAACTATAAGTAAGTTTTTGTTTGCCCCTAAAGGTAGAATAAGAAGCATATTATATAAGTTTATATTCGTTTGCAACACCATTAAGTAACCCTTCAAAATGACTAGAAACACACTTTGATCTTCTAAAATGTCCTATGAGAATCCTAAACAAAATTTTTTAAATTAAACTTCTTGAAACATATGTGTCATGGATTGGAGAATTTAGGTGAGGTAGGAAAACTATAAGTAAGTTTTTATACGCTCCGAAAGGTAGAATGAGAAGCATTTTATACAAGTTTATGTTTGTTTGTAAGACCCTTAAGTAACCCTTCTAAATAACAAGAAACCAACTTTGATCTTCTAAAATGTCCTATGAGAATCTTAAACAAAACTTTTAAAACTAAACTTCTTGAAACATATGTGTCATGGATTGGAGAATTTAGGTGAGGTAGGACAACTATAAGAAAGTTTTTGTATGCTCCTAAATGTAGAATGAGAAGCATTTTATACAAGTTTGTGTTCGTTTGAAACACCCTAAAGTAACCCTTCTAAATGACTAGAAAACAACTTTGATCTTCTAAAATGTCCTATGAGAATCCAAAACAAAACTTTTTAAACTAATCTTCTTGAAACATATGTGTCATGGATTGGAGAATTTATGTGAGGTAGGACAACTATATAAGTAAGTTTTTGTACGCTCCTAAAGGTAGAATGAGAAGCATTTATACAAGTTTATGTTTGTTTGTAACACACTTAAGTAACCCTTCTAAATGACTAGAAACACACTTTGTTCTTCTAAAATGTCCTATGAAAATCCTAAACAAAACTTTTTAAACTAAATTTCTTGAAACATATGTGTCATGGATTGAAGAATTTAGGTGAGGTAGGAAAACTATAAGTAAGTTTTTGTTTGCCCCTAAAGGTAGAATAAGAAGCATATTATATAAGTTTATATTCGTTTGCAACACCATTAAGTAACCCTTCAAAATGACTAGAAACACACTTTGATCTTCTAAAATGTCCTATGAGAATCCTAAACAAAATTTTTTAAATTAAACTTCTTGAAACATATGTGTCATGGATTGGAGAATTTAGGTGAGGTAGGAAAACTATAAGTAAGTTTTTATACGCTCCTAAAGGTAGAATGAGAAGCATTTTATACAAGTTTATGTTTGTTTGTAAGACCCTTAAGTAACCCTTCAAAATAACAAGAAACCAACTTTGATCTTCTAAAATGTCCTATGAGAATCTTAAACAAAACTTTTAAAACTAAACTTCTTGAAACATATGTGTCATGGATTGGAGAATTTAGGTGAGGTAGGACAACTATTAGAAAGTTTTTGTATGCTCCTAAATGTAGAATGAGAAGCATTTTATACAAGTTTGTGTTCGTTTGAAACACCCTAAAGTAACCCTTCTAAATGACTAGAAAACAACTTTGATCTTCTAAAATGTCCTATGAGAATCCTAAACAAAACTTTTTAAACTAATCTTCTTGAAACATATGTGTCATGGATTGGAGAATTTATGTGAGGTAGGACAACTATATAAGTAAGTTTTTGTACGCTCCTAAAGGTAGAATGAGAAGCATTTATACAAGTTTATGTTTGTTTGTAACACACTTAAGTAACCCTTCTAAATGACTAGAAACACACTTTGTTCTTCTAAAATGTCCTATGAAAATCCTAAACAAAACTTTTTAAACTAAATTTCTTGAAACATATGTGTCATGGATTGAAGAATTTAGGTGAGGTAGGAAAACTATAAGTAAGTTTTTGTTTGCCCCTAAAGGTAGAATAAGAAGCATATTATATAAGTTTATATTCGTTTGCAACACCATTAAGTAACCCTTCAAAATGACTAGAAACACACTTTGATCTTCTAAAATGTCCTATGAGAATCCTAAACAAAATTTTTTAAATTAAACTTCTTGAAACATATGTGTCATGGATTGGAGAATTTAGGTGAGGTAGGAAAACTATAAGTAAGTTTTTATACGCTCCTAAAGGTAGAATGAGAAGCATTTTATACAAGTTTATGTTTGTTTGTAAGACCCTTAAGTAACCCTTCTAAATAACAAGAAACCAACTTTGATCTTCTAAAATGTCCTATGAGAATCTTAAACAAAACTTTTAAAACTAAACTTCTTGAAACATATGTGTCATGGATTGGAGAATTTAGGTGAGGTAGGACAACTATAAGAAAGTTTTTGTATGCTCCTAAATGTAGAATGAGAAGGATTTTATACAAGTTTAAATTCGTTTGTAACACCCCTAGGTAACCCTTCTAAATACTAGAAAGAAACTTTGATCTTTTAAAAGGTCCTATGAGAATCCTAAAAAAAAAATTTAAACAAAACTACTTGAAACATATGTGTCATGGATTGGAGAATTTAGGTGAGGTAGGAAAACTATAAGTAAGTTTTTGTATGCTCCTAAAGGTTGAATGAGAAGGATATGTTCGTTTGTAACACGCCTAAGTAACCCTTCTAAATACTAGAAAGAAACTTTGATCTTCTAAAAGGTCCTATGAGAATCCTAAACAACAATTTTTAAACAAAACTACTTGAAACATATGTGTCATGGTTTGGAGAATTTAGGTGAGGTAGGAAAACTATAAGTAAGTTTTTGTACGCTCCTAAAGGTAGAATGAGAAGCATTTTATACAAGTTTGTGTTCGTTTGAAACACCCTTAAGTAACCCTTCTAAATTACTAGAAACCAACTTTTATCTTCTAAAATGTCCTAAGAGAATCCTAAACAAAACTTTTTAAACTAAACTTCTTGAAACATATGTGTCATGGATTGGAGAATTTAGGTGAGGTAGGACAACTATAAGTAAGTTTTTGTACGCTCCTAAAGGTAGAATGAGAAGCATTTTATACAAGTTTATGTTTGTTTGTAAGACCCTTAAGTAACCCTTCTAAATGACTAGAAATACAGTTTGATCTTCTAAAATATCCTATGAGAATCCTAAACAAAAAATTTTAAACAAAACTACTTGAAACATATGTGTCATGGATTGGAGAATTTAGGTGAGGTAGGAAAACTATAAGTAAGTTTTTGTACGCTCCTAAAGGTAGAATGAGAAGCATTTTATACAAGTTTGTGTTCGTTTGAAACACCCTAAAGTAACCCTTCTAAATGATTAGAAAACAACTTTGATCTTCTAAAATGTCCTATGAGAATCCTAAACAAAACTTTTTAAACTAATCTTCTTGAAACATATGTGTCATGGATTGGAGAATTTATGTGAGGTAGGACAACTATATAAGTAAGTTTTTGTACGCTCCTAAAGGTAGAATGAGAAGCATTTATACAAGTTTATGTTTGTTTGTAACACACTTAAGTAACCCTTCTAAATGACTAGAAACACACTTTGTTCTTCTAAAATGTCCTATGAAAATCCTAAACAAAACTTTTTAAACTAAATTTCTTGAAACATATGTGTCATGGATTGAAGAATTTAGGTGAGGTAGGAAAACTATAAGTAAGTTTTTGTTTGCCCCTAAAGGTAGAATAAGAAGCATATTATATAAGTTTATATTCGTTTGCAACACCATTAAGTAACCCTTCAAAATGACTAGAAACACACTTTGATCTTCTAAAATGTCCTATGAGAATCCTAAACAAAATTTTTTAAATTAAACTTCTTGAAACATATGTGTCATGGATTGGAGAATTTAGGTGAGGTAGGAAAACTATAAGTAAGTTTTTATATGCTCCGAAAGGTAGAATGAGAAGCATTTTATACAAGTTTATGTTTGTTTGTAAGACCCTTAAGTAACCCTTCTAAATAACAAGAAACCAACTTTGATCTTCTAAAATGTCCTATGAGAATCTTAAACAAAACTTTTAAAACTAAACTTCTTGAAACATATGTGTCATGGATTGGAGAATTTAGGTGAGGTAGGACAACTATAAGTAAGTTTTCGTATGCCCCTAAAGGTAGAATAAGAATCATTTTATATAAGTTTATGTTCGTTTGTAACACTCTTAAGTAACCCTTCAAAATGACTAGAAACACACTTTGATCTTCTAAAATGTCCTATGAGAATCCTAAACAAAATTTTTTAAACTAAACTTCTTGAAACATATGTGTTATGGATTGGAGAATTTAGGTGAGGTAAGACAACTATAAGTAAGTTTTTGTACGCTCTTAAAGGTAGAATGAGAAGCGCTTTATACAAGTTTATGTTCGTTTGTAACACCCTTAAGTAACCCTTCTAAATGACTAGAAACACACTTTGTTCTACTAAAATGTCCTATGAGAATCCTAAACAAATTTTTTTAAACAAAACTTCTTGAAACATATGTGTCATGGATTGGAGAATTTAGGTGAGGTAGGACAACTATAAGTAAGTTTTTGTACGCTCCTAAAGGTAGAATGATAAACATTTATACAAGTTTATGTTCGTTTGTAACACACTTAAGTAACCCTTCAAAATGACTAGAAACACACTTTGATCTTCTAAAATGTCCTATGAGAATCCTAAACAAAATTTTTTAAACTAAACTTCTTGAAACATATGTGTCATGGATTGGAGAATTTAGGTGAGGTAGGACAACTATAAGTAAGTTTTTGTACGCTCCTAAAGGTAGAATGAGAAGCATTTTATACAAGTTTATGTTTGTTTGTAAGACCCTTAAGTAACCCTTCTAAATGACTAGAAATACAGTTTGATCTTCTAAAATATCCTATGAGAATCCTAAACAAAAAAATTTAAACAAAACTACTTGAAACATATGTGTCATGGATTGGAGAATTTAGGTGAGGTAGGAAAACTATAAGTAAGTTTTTATACGCTCCTAAAGGTAGAATGAGAAGCATTTTATACAAGTTTATGTTTGTTTGTAAGACCCTTAAGTAACCCTTCTAAATAACAAGAAACCAACTTTGATCTTCTAAAATGTCCTATGAGAATCTTAAACAAAACTTTTAAAACTAAACTTCTTGAAACATATGTGTCATGGATTGGAGAATTTAGGTGAGGTAGGACAACTATTAGAAAGTTTTTGTATGCTCCTAAATGTAGAATGAGAAGCATTTTATACAAGTTTGTGTTCGTTTGAAACACCCTAAAGTAACCCTTCTAAATGACTAGAAAACAACTTTGATCTTCTAAAATGTCCTATGAGAATCCTAAACAAAACTTTTTAAACTAATCTTCTTGAAACATATGTGTCATGGATTGGAGAATTTATGTGAGGTAGGACAACTATATAAGTAAGTTTTTGTACGCTCCTAAAGGTAGAATGAGAAGCATTTATACAAGTTTATGTTTGTTTGTAACACACTTAAGTAACCCTTCTAAATGACTAGAAACACACTTTGTTCTTCTAAAATGTCCTATGAAAATCCTAAACAAAACTTTTTAAACTAAATTTCTTGAAACATATGTGTCATGGATTGAAGAATTTAGGTGAGGTAGGAAAACTATAAGTAAGTTTTTGTTTGCCCCTAAAGGTAGAATAAGAAGCATATTATATAAGTTTATATTCGTTTGCAACACCATTAAGTAACCCTTCAAAATGACTAGAAACACACTTTGATCTTCTAAAATGTCCTATGAGAATCCTAAACAAAATTTTTTAAATTAAACTTCTTGAAACATATGTGTCATGGATTGGAGAATTTAGGTGAGGTAGGACAACTATAAGAAAGTTTTTGTATGCTCCTAAATGTAGAATGAGAAGGATTTTATACAAGTTTAAATTCGTTTGTAACACCCCTAGGTAACCCTTCTAAATACTAGAAAGAAACTTTGATCTTTTAAAAGGTCCTATGAGAATCCTAAAAAAAAAATTTAAACAAAACTACTTGAAACATATGTGTCATGGATTGGAGAATTTAGGTGAGGTAGGAAAACTATAAGTAAGTTTTTGTATGCTTCTAAAGGTTGAATGAGAAGGATATGTTCGTTTGTAACACGCCTAAGTAACCCTTCTAAATACTAGAAAGAAACTTTGATCTTCTAAAAGGTCCTATGAGAATCCTAAACAACAATTTTTAAACAAAACTACTTGAAACATATGTGTCATGGTTTGGAGAATTTAGGTGAGGTAGGAAAACTATAAGTAAGTTTTTGTACGCTCCTAAAGGTAGAATGAGAAGCATTTTATACAAGTTTGTGTTCGTTTGAAACACCCTTAAGTAACCCTTCTAAATTACTAGAAACCAACTTTTATCTTCTAAAATGTCCTAAGAGAATCCTAAACAAAACTTTTTAAACTAAACTTCTTGAAACATATGTGTCATGGATTGGAGAATTTAGGTGAGGTAGGACAACTATAAGTAAGTTTTTGTACGCTCCTAAAGGTAGAATGAGAAGCATTTTATACAAGTTTATGTTTGTTTGTAAGACCCTTAAGTAACCCTTCTAAATGACTAGAAATACAGTTTGATCTTCTAAAATATCCTATGAGAATCCTAAACAAAAAATTTTAAACAAAACTACTTGAAACATATGTGTCATGGATTGGAGAATTTAGGTGAGGTAGGAAAACTATAAGTAAGTTTTTGTACGCTCCTAAAGGTAGAATGAGAAGCATTTTATACAAGTTTGTGTTCGTTTGAAACACCCTAAAGTAACCCTTCTAAATGATTAGAAAACAACTTTGATCTTCTAAAATGTCCTATGAGAATCCTAAACAAAACTTTTTAAACTAATCTTCTTGAAACATATGTGTCATGGATTGGAGAATTTATGTGAGGTAGGAAAACTATATAAGTAAGTTTTTGTACGCTCCTAAAGGTAGAATGAGAAGCATTTATACAAGTTTATGTTTGTTTGTAACACACTTAAGTAACCCTTCTAAATGACTAGAAACACACTTTGTTCTTCTAAAATGTCCTATGAAAATCCTAAACAAAACTTTTTAAACTAAATTTCTTGAAACATATGTGTCATGGATTGAAGAATTTAGGTGAGGTAGGAAAACTATAAGTAAGTTTTTGTTTGCCCCTAAAGGTAGAATAAGAAGCATATTATATAAGTTTATATTCGTTTGCAACACCATTAAGTAACCCTTCAAAATGACTAGAAACACACTTTGATCTTCTAAAATGTCCTATGAGAATCCTAAACAAAAATTTTTAAATTAAACTTCTTGAAACATATGTGTCATGGATTGGAGAATTTAGGTGAGGAAGGAAAACTATAAGTAAGTTTTTATACGCTCCGAAAGGTAGAATGAGAAGCATTTTATACAAGTTTATGTTTGTTTGTAAGACCCTTAAGTAACCCTTCTAAATAACAAGAAACCAACTTTGATCTTCTAAAATGTCCTATGAGAATCTTAAACAAAACTTTTAAAACTAAACTTCTTGAAACATATGTGTCATGGATTGGAGAATTTAGGTGAGGTAGGACAACTATAAGAAAGTTTTTGTATGCTCCTAAATGTAGAATGAGAAACATTTTATACAAGTTTGTGTTCGTTTGAAACACCCTAAAGTAACCCTTCTAAATGACTAGAAAACAACTTTGATCTTCTAAAATGTCCTATGAGAATCCTAAACAAAACTTTTTAAACTAATATTCTTGAAACATATGTGTCATGGATTGGAGAATTTATGTGAGGTAGGACAACTATATAAGTAAGTTTTTGTACGCTCCTAAAGGTAGAATGAGAAGCATTTATACAAGTTTATGTTTGTTTGTAACACACTTAAGTAACCCTTCTAAATGACTAGAAACACACTTTGTTCTTCTAAAATGTCCTATGAAAATCCTAAACAAAACTTTTTAAACTAAATTTCTTGAAACATATGTGTCATGGATTGAAGAATTTAGGTGAGGTAGGAAAACTATAAGTAAGTTTTTGTTTGCCCCTAAAGGTAGAATAAGAAGCATATTATATAAGTTTATATTCGTTTGCAACACCATTAAGTAACCCTTCAAAATGACTAGAAACACACTTTGATCTTCTAAAATGTCCTATGAGAATCCTAAACAAAATTTTTTAAATTAAACTTCTTGAAACATATGTGTCATGGATTGGAGAATTTAGGTGAGGTAGGAAAACTATAAGTAAGTTTTTATACGCTCCTAAAGGTAGAATGAGAAGCATTTTATACAAGTTTATGTTTGTTTGTAAGACCCTTAAGTAACCCTTCAAAATAACAAGAAACCAACTTTGATCTTCTAAAATGTCCTATGAGAATCTTAAACAAAACTTTTAAAACTAAACTTCTTGAAACATATGTGTCATGGATTGGAGAATTTAGGTGAGGTAGGACAACTATTAGAAAGTTTTTGTATGCTCCTAAATGTAGAATGAGAAGCATTTTATACAAGTTTGTGTTCGTTTGAAACACCCTAAAGTAACCCTTCTAAATGACTAGAAAACAACTTTGATCTTCTAAAATGTCCTATGAGAATCCTAAACAAAACTTTTTAAACTAATCTTCTTGAAACATATGTGTCATGGATTGGAGAATTTATGTGAGGTAGGACAACTATATAAGTAAGTTTTTGTACGCTCCTAAAGGTAGAATGAGAAGCATTTATACAAGTTTATGTTTGTTTGTAACACACTTAAGTAACCCTTCTAAATGACTAGAAACACACTTTGTTCTTCTAAAATGTCCTATGAAAATCCTAAACAAAACTTTTTAAACTAAATTTCTTGAAACATATGTGTCATGGATTGAAGAATTTAGGTGAGGTAGGAAAACTATAAGTAAGTTTTTGTTTGCCCCTAAAGGTAGAATAAGAAGCATATTATATAAGTTTATATTCGTTTGCAACACCATTAAGTAACCCTTCAAAATGACTAGAAACACACTTTGATCTTCTAAAATGTCCTATGAGAATCCTAAACAAAATTTTTTAAATTAAACTTCTTGAAACATATGTGTCATGGATTGGAGAATTTAGGTGAGGTAGGAAAACTATAAGTAAGTTTTTATACGCTCCTAAAGGTAGAATGAGAAGCATTTTATACAAGTTTATGTTTGTTTGTAAGACCCTTAAGTAACCCTTCTAAATAACAAGAAACCAACTTTGATCTTCTAAAATGTCCTATGAGAATCTTAAACAAAACTTTTAAAACTAAACTTCTTGAAACATATGTGTCATGGATTGGAGAATTTAGGTGAGGTAGGACAACTATAAGAAAGTTTTTGTATGCTCCTAAATGTAGAATGAGAAGGATTTTATACAAGTTTAAATTCGTTTGTAACACCCCTAGGTAACCCTTCTAAATACTAGAAAGAAACTTTGATCTTTTAAAAGGTCCTATGAGAATCCTAAAAAAAAAATTTAAACAAAACTACTTGAAACATATGTGTCATGGATTGGAGAATTTAGGTGAGGTAGGAAAACTATAAGTAAGTTTTTGTATGCTCCTAAAGGTTGAATGAGAAGGATATGTTCGTTTGTAACACGCCTAAGTAACCCTTCTAAATACTAGAAAGAAACTTTGATCTTCTAAAAGGTCCTATGAGAATCCTAAACAACAATTTTTAAACAAAACTACTTGAAACATATGTGTCATGGTTTGGAGAATTTAGGTGAGGTAGGAAAACTATAAGTAAGTTTTTGTACGCTCCTAAAGGTAGAATGAGAAGCATTTTATACAAGTTTGTGTTCGTTTGAAACACCCTTAAGTAACCCTTCTAAATTACTAGAAACCAACTTTTATCTTCTAAAATGTCCTAAGAGAATCCTAAACAAAACTTTTTAAACTAAACTTCTTGAAACATATGTGTCATGGATTGGAGAATTTAGGTGAGGTAGGACAACTATAAGTAAGTTTTTGTACGCTCCTAAAGGTAGAATGAGAAGCATTTTATACAAGTTTATGTTTGTTTGTAAGACCCTTAAGTAACCCTTCTAAATGACTAGAAATACAGTTTGATCTTCTAAAATATCCTATGAGAATCCTAAACAAAAAATTTTAAACAAAACTACTTGAAACATATGTGTCATGGATTGGAGAATTTAGGTGAGGTAGGAAAACTATAAGTAAGTTTTTGTACGCTCCTAAAGGTAGAATGAGAAGCATTTTATACAAGTTTGTGTTCGTTTGAAACACCCTAAAGTAACCCTTCTAAATGATTAGAAAACAACTTTGATCTTCTAAAATGTCCTATGAGAATCCTAAACAAAACTTTTTAAACTAATCTTCTTGAAACATATGTGTCATGGATTGGAGAATTTATGTGAGGTAGGACAACTATATAAGTAAGTTTTTGTACGCTCCTAAAGGTAGAATGAGAAGCATTTATACAAGTTTATGTTTGTTTGTAACACACTTAAGTAACCCTTCTAAATGACTAGAAACACACTTTGTTCTTCTAAAATGTCCTATGAAAATCCTAAACAAAACTTTTTAAACTAAATTTCTTGAAACATATGTGTCATGGATTGAAGAATTTAGGTGAGGTAGGAAAACTATAAGTAAGTTTTTGTTTGCCCCTAAAGGTAGAATAAGAAGCATATTATATAAGTTTATATTCGTTTGCAACACCATTAAGTAACCCTTCAAAATGACTAGAAACACACTTTGATCTTCTAAAATGTCCTATGAGAATCCTAAACAAAATTTTTTAAATTAAACTTCTTGAAACATATGTGTCATGGATTGGAGAATTTAGGTGAGGTAGGAAAACTATAAGTAAGTTTTTATACGCTCCGAAAGGTAGAATGAGAAGCATTTTATACAAGTTTATGTTTGTTTGTAAGACCCTTAAGTAACCCTTCTAAATAACAAGAAACCAACTTTGATCTTCTAAAATGTCCTATGAGAATCTTAAACAAAACTTTTAAAACTAAACTTCTTGAAACATATGTGTCATGGATTGGAGAATTTAGGTGAGGTAGGACAACTATAAGAAAGTTTTTGTATGCTCCTAAATGTAGAATGAGAAGCATTTTATACAAGTTTGTGTTCGTTTGAAACACCCTAAAGTAACCCTTCTAAATGACTAGAAAACAACTTTGATCTTCTAAAATGTCCTATGAGAATCCAAAACAAAACTTTTTAAACTAATCTTCTTGAAACATATGTGTCATGGATTGGAGAATTTATGTGAGGTAGGACAACTATATAAGTAAGTTTTTGTACGCTCCTAAAGGTAGAATGAGAAGCATTTATACAAGTTTATGTTTGTTTGTAACACACTTAAGTAACCCTTCTAAATGACTAGAAACACACTTTGTTCTTCTAAAATGTCCTATGAAAATCCTAAACAAAACTTTTTAAACTAAATTTCTTGAAACATATGTGTCATGGATTGAAGAATTTAGGTGAGGTAGGAAAACTATAAGTAAGTTTTTGTTTGCCCCTAAAGGTAGAATAAGAAGCATATTATATAAGTTTATATTCGTTTGCAACACCATTAAGTAACCCTTCAAAATGACTAGAAACACACTTTGATCTTCTAAAATGTCCTATGAGAATCCTAAACAAAATTTTTTAAATTAAACTTCTTGAAACATATGTGTCATGGATTGGAGAATTTAGGTGAGGTAGGAAAACTATAAGTAAGTTTTTATACGCTCCTAAAGGTAGAATGAGAAGCATTTTATACAAGTTTATGTTTGTTTGTAAGACCCTTAAGTAACCCTTCAAAATAACAAGAAACTAACTTTGATCTTCTAAAATGTCCTATGAGAATCTTAAACAAAACTTTTAAAACTAAACTTCTTGAAACATATGTGTCATGGATTGGAGAATTTAGGTGAGGTAGGACAACTATTAGAAAGTTTTTGTATGCTCCTAAATGTAGAATGAGAAGCATTTTATACAAGTTTGTGTTCGTTTGAAACACCCTAAAGTAACCCTTCTAAATGACTAGAAAACAACTTTGATCTTCTAAAATGTCCTATGAGAATCCTAAACAAAACTTTTTAAACTAATCTTCTTGAAACATATGTGTCATGGATTGGAGAATTTATGTGAGGTAGGACAACTATATAAGTAAGTTTTTGTACGCTCCTAAAGGTAGAATGAGAAGCATTTATACAAGTTTATGTTTGTTTGTAACACACTTAAGTAACCCTTCTAAATGACTAGAAACACACTTTGTTCTTCTAAAATGTCCTATGAAAATCCTAAACAAAACTTTTTAAACTAAATTTCTTGAAACATATGTGTCATGGATTGAAGAATTTAGGTGAGGTAGGAAAACTATAAGTAAGTTTTTGTTTGCCCCTAAAGGTAGAATAAGAAGCATATTATATAAGTTTATATTCGTTTGCAACACCATTAAGTAACCCTTCAAAATGACTAGAAACACACTTTGATCTTCTAAAATGTCCTATGAGAATCCTAAACAAAATTTTTTAAATTAAACTTCTTGAAACATATGTGTCATGGATTGGAGAATTTAGGTGAGGTAGGAAAACTATAAGTAAGTTTTTATACGCTCCTAAAGGTAGAATGAGAAGCATTTTATACAAGTTTATGTTTGTTTGTAAGACCCTTAAGTAACCCTTCTAAATAACAAGAAACCAACTTTGATCTTCTAAAATGTCCTATGAGAATCTTAAACAAAACTTTTAAAACTAAACTTCTTGAAACATATGTGTCATGGATTGGAGAATTTAGGTGAGGTAGGACAACTATAAGAAAGTTTTTGTATGCTCCTAAATGTAGAATGAGAAGGATTTTATACAAGTTTAAATTCGTTTGTAACACCCCTAGGTAACCCTTCTAAATACTAGAAAGAAACTTTGATCTTTTAAAAGGTCCTATGAGAATCCTAAAAAAAAAATTTAAACAAAACTACTTGAAACATATGTGTCATGGATTGGAGAATTTAGGTGAGGTAGGAAAACTATAAGTAAGTTTTTGTATGCTCCTAAAGGTTGAATGAGAAGGATATGTTCGTTTGTAACACGCCTAAGTAACCCTTCTAAATACTAGAAAGAAACTTTGATCTTCTAAAAGGTCCTATGAGAATCCTAAACAACAATTTTTAAACAAAACTACTTGAAACATATGTGTCATGGTTTGGAGAATTTAGGTGAGGTAGGAAAACTATAAGTAAGTTTTTGTACGCTCCTAAAGGTAGAATGAGAAGCATTTTATACAAGTTTGTGTTCGTTTGAAACACCCTTAAGTAACCCTTCTAAATTACTAGAAACCAACTTTTATCTTCTAAAATGTCCTAAGAGAATCCTAAACAAAACTTTTTAAACTAAACTTCTTGAAACATATGTGTCATGGATTGGAGAATTTATGTGAGGTAGGACAACTATATAAGTAAGTTTTTGTACGCTCCTAAAGGTAGAATGAGAAGCATTTATACAAGTTTATGTTCGTTTGTAACACCCTTATGTAACCCTTCTAAATGACTAGAAATAAAGTTTGATCTTCTAAAATATCCTATGAGAATCCTAAACAAAACTTTTTTAACAAAACTACTTGAAACATATGTGTCATGGATTGGAGAATTTAGGTGGGGTTAGACAACTATAAGTAAGTTTTTGTATGCTCCTCAAGGTAGAATGAGAAGAATGTTGTAATGTTTTTGTTCGTTTGTAACACCACTAAGTAACCCCTCTAAAAGATTTAGAAAGACACTTTTATCTTCTAAAAGGTCCTATGAGAATCCTAAATGAAACTTTTTAACCAAAACTTCTTGAAACATATATGTCATGGATTGGAGAATTTAGGTGAGGTAGGACAACTATAAGTAAGTTTTTGTACGCTCCTAAAGGTAGACTGAGAAGCATTTACACAAGTTTATGTTCGTTTGTAACACCCTTAAGTAACCCTTCTAAATGACTAGAAACACACTTTGTCCTACTAAAATGTCCTATGAGAATCCTAAACAAAACTTTTTAAACTAAATTTCTTGAAACATATGTGTCATGGATTGGAGAATTTAGGTGAGGTAGGACAACTATAAGTAAGTTTTCGTATGCCCCTAAAGGTAGAATAAGAATCATTTTATATAAGTTTATGTTCGTTTGTAACACTCTTAAGTAACCCTTCAAAATGACTAGAAACACACTTTGATCTTCTAAAATGTCCTATGAGAATCCTAAACAAAAATTTTTAAACTAAACTTCTTGAAACATATGTGTTATGGATTGGAGAATTTAGGTGAGGTAAGACAACTATAAGTAAGTTTTTGTACGCTCTTAAAGGTAGAATGAGAAGCGCTTTATACAAGTTTATGTTCGTTTGTAACACCCTTAAGTAACCCTTCTAAATGACTAGAAACACACTTTGTTCTACTAAAATGTCCTATGAGAATCCTAAACAATTTTTTTTAAACAAAACTTCTTGAAACATATGTGTCATGGATTGGAGAATTTAGGTGAGGTAGGACAACTATAAGTAAGTTTTTGTACGCTCCTAAAGGTAGAATGATAAACATTTATACAAGTTTATGTTCGTTTGTAACACACTTAAGTAACCCTTCAAAATGACTAGAAACACACTTTGATCTTCTAAAATGTCCTATGAGAATCCTAAACAAAATTTTTTAAACTAAATTTCTTGAAACATATGTGTCATGGATTGGAGAATTTAGGTGAGGTAGGACAACTATAAGTAAGTTTTTGTACGCTCCTAAAGGTAGAATGAGAAGCATTTTATACAAGTTTATGTTTGTTTGTAAGACCCTTAAGTAACCCTTCTAAATGACTAGAAATACAGTTTGATCTTCTAAAATATCCTATGAGAATCCTAAACAAAATTTTTTAAACTAAACTTCTTGAAACATATGTGTCATGGATTGGAGAATTTAGGTGAGGAAGGACAACTATAAGTAAGTTTTTGTACGCTCCAAAAGGTAGAATGAGAAGCATTTTATACAAGTTTATGTTTGTTTGTAAGACCCTTAAGTAACCCTTCTAAATGACTAGAAATACAGTTTGATCTTCTAAAATATCCTATGAGAATCCTAAACAAAACTTTTTAACAAAACTACTTGAAACATATGTGTCATGGATTGGAGAATTTAGGTGATGTAGGACAACCATAAGTAAGTTTTTATACGCTCCTAAAGGTAGAATGAGAAGCATTTTATACAAGTTTATGTTTGTTTGTAAGACCCTTAAGTAACCCTTCTAAATAACAAGAAACCAACTTTGATCTTCTAAAATGTCCTATGAGAATCTTAAACAAAACTTTTAAAACTAAACTTCTTGAAACATATGTGTCATGGATTGGAGAATTTAGGTGAGGTAGGACAACTATAAGTAAGTTTTTGTATGCTCCTAAATGTAGAATGAAAAGGATTTTATACAAGTTTATATTCGTTTGTAACACCCCTAAGTAACCCTTCTAAATACTAGAAAGAAACTTTGATCTTTTAAAAGGTCCTATGAGAATCCTAAAAAAAAAATTTAAACAAAACTACTTGAAACATATGTGTCATGGATTGGAGAATTTAGGTGAGGTAGGAAAACTATAAGTAAGTTTTTGTATGCTCCTAAAGGTTGAATGAGAAGGATATGTTCGTTTGTAACACGCCTAAGTAACCCTTCTAAATACTAGAAAGAAACTTTGATCTTCTAAAAGGTCCTATGAGAATCCTAAACAACAATTTTTAAACAAAACTACTTGAAACATATGTGTCATGGTTTGGAGAATTTAGGTGAAGTAGGAAAACTATAAGTAAGTTTTTGTACGCTCCTAAAGGTAAAATGAGAAGCATTTTATACAAGTTTGTGTTCGTTTGAAACACCCTTAAGTAACCCTTCTAAATTACTAGAAACCAACTTTAATCTTCTAAAATGTCCTAAGAGAATCCTAAACAAAACTTTTTAAACTAAACTTCTTGAAACATATGTGTCATGGATTGGAGAATTTAGGTGAGGTAAGACAACTATAAGTAAGTTTTTGTACGCTCTTAAAGGTAGAATGAGAAGCATTTTATACAAGTTTATGTTTGTTTGTAAGACCCTTAAGTAACCCTTCTAAATAAAAAGAAACCAACTTTGATCTTCTAAAATGTCCTATGAGAATCTTAAACAAAACTTTTAAAACTAAACTTCTTGAAACATATGTGTCATGGATTGGAGAATTTAGGTGAGGTAGGACAACTATAAGTAAGTTTTTGTATGCTCCTAAATGTAGAATGAGAAGGATTTTATACAAGTTTATATTCGTTTGTAACACCCCTAAGTAACCCTTCTAAATACTAGAAAGAAACTTTGATCTTTTAAAAGGTCCTATGAGAATCCTAAAAAAAAAATTTAAACAAAACTACTTGAAACATATGTGTCATGGATTGGAGAATTTAGGTGAGGTAGAAAAACTATAAGTAAGTTTTTGTATGCTCCTAAAGGTTGAATAAGAAGGATATGTTCGTTTGTAACACGGCTAAGTAACCCTTCTAAATACTAGAAAGAAACTTTGATCTTCTAAAAGGTCCTATGAGAATCCTAAACAACAATTTTTAAACAAAACTACTTGAATCATATGTGTCATGGTTTGGAGAATTTAGGTGACGTAGGAAAACTATAAGTAAGTTTTTGTACGCTCCTAAAGGTAAAATGAGAAGCATTTTATACAAGTTTGTGTTCGTTTGAAACACCCTTAAGTAACCCTTCTAAATTACTAGAAACCAACTTTGATCTTCTAAAATGTCCTAAGAGAATCCTAAACAAAACTTTTTAAACTAAACTTCTTGAAACATATGTGTCATGGATTGGAGAATTTATGTGAGGTAGGACAACTATATAAGTAAGTTTTTGTACGCTCCTAAAAGTAGAATGAGAAGCATTTATACAAGTTTATGTTCCTTTGTAACACCCTTATGTAACCCTTCTAAATGACTAGAAATACAGTTTGATCTTCTAAAATATCCTATGAAAATCCTAAACAAAATCTTTTTAACAAAACTACTTGAAACATATGTGTCATGGATTGGAGAATTTAGGTGGGGTTAGACAACTATAAGTAAGTTTTTGTATGCTCCTTAAGGTAGAATGAGAAGAATGTTGTAATGTTTTTGTTCGTTTGTAACACCACTAAGTAACCCCTCTAAAAGATTTAGAAAGACACTTTGATCTTCTAAAAGGTCCTATGAGAATCCTAAATGAAACTTTTTAACCAAAACTTCTTGAAACATATATGTCATGGATTGGAGAATTTTGGTGAGGCAGGACAACTATAAGTAAGTTTTTGTACGCTCCTAAAGGTAGAATGAGAAGCATTTACACAAGTTTATGTTCGTTTGTAACACCCTTAAGTAACCCTTCTAAATGACTAGAAACACACTTTGTCCTACTAAAATGTCCTATGAGAATCCTAAACAAAAATTTTAAACAAAACTTCTTGAAACATATGTGTCATGGATTTGAGAATTTAGGTGAGGTAGGACAACTATAAGTAAGTTCTTATACGCTCCTAAAGGTAGAATGAGAAGCATTTTATACAAGTTTAGGTTCGTTTGTAAGACCCTTAAGTAACCCTTCTAAATAACAAGAAACCAACTTTGATCCTCTAAAATGTCCTATGAGAATCTTAAACAAAACTTTTAAAACTAAACTTCTTGAAACATATGTGTCATGGATTGGAGAATTTAGGTGAGGTAGGACAACTATAAGTAAGTTTTTGTATGCTCCTAAATGTAGAATGAGAAGGATTTTATACAAGTTTATATTCGTTTGTAACACCCCTAAGTAACCCTTCTAAATACTAGAAAGAAACTTTGATCTTTTAAAAGGTCCTATGAGAATCCTAAAAAAAAAAATTTAAACAAAACTACTTGAAACATATGTGTCATGGATTGGAGAATTTAGGTGAGGTAGGAAAACTATAAGTAAGTTTTTGTATGCTCCTAAAGGTTGAATGATAAGGATATGTTCGTTTGTAATACGCCTAAGTAACCCTTCTAAATACTAGAAAGAAACTTTGATCTTCTAAAATGTCCTATGAGAATCCTAAACAAATTTTTTTAAACTAAACTTCTTGAAACATATGTGTCATGGATTGGAGAATTTAGGTGAGGTAAGACAACTATAAGTAAGTTTTTGTACGCTCTTAAACGTAGAATGAGAAGCATTTTATACAAGTTTATTTTCGTTTGTAACACCCTTAAGTAACCCTTCTAAATAACTAGAAGCCAACTTTGATCTTCTAAAAGGTCCTATGAGAATCCTAAAAAAAGCTTTTTAACCAAAACTTCTTGAAACATATATGTCATGGATTGGAGAATTTAGGTGAGGTAAGACAACTATAAGTAAGTTTTTGTACGCTCCTAAAGGTAGAATGAGAAGCATTTATACAAGTTTATGTTCGTTTGTAACACCCTTAAGTAACCCTTCTAAATAACAAGAAACCAACTTTGATATTCTAAAATGTCCTATGAGAATCTTAAACAAAACTTTTAAAACTAAACTTCTTGAAACATATGTGTCATGGATTGGAGAATTTAGGTGTGGTAGGACAACTATAAGTAAGTTTTTGTATGCTCCTAAATGTAGAATGAGAAGGATTTTATACAAGTTTATATTCGTTTGTAACACCCCTAAGTAACCCTTCTAAATACTAGAAAGAAATTTTGATCTTTTAAAAGGTCCTATGAGAATCCTAAAAAAAAAATTTAAACAAAACTACTTGAAACATATGTGTCATGGATTGGAGAATTTAGGTGAGGTAGGAAAACTATAAGTAAGTTTTTGTATGCTCCTAAAGGTTGAATGAGAAGGATATGTTCGTTTGTAACACGCCTAAGTAACCCTTCTAAATACTAGAAAGAAACTTTGATCTTCTAAAATGTCCTATGAGAATCCTAAACAAAATTTTTTAAACTAAACTTCTTGAAACATATGTGTCATGGATTGGAGAATTTAGGTGAGGTAAGACAACTATAAGTAAGTTTTTGTACGCTCTTAAAGGTAGAATGAGAAGCATTTATACAAGTTTATGTTCGTTTGTAACACCCTTAAGTAACCCTTCTAAATAACAAGAAACCAACTTTGATATTCTAAAATGTCCTATGAGAATCTTAAACAAAACTTTTAAAACTAAACTTCTTGAAACATATGTGTCATGGATTGGAGAATTTAGGTGTGGTAGGACAACTATAAGTAAGTTTTTGTATGCTCCTAAATGTAAAATGAGAAGGATTTTATACAAGTTTATATTCGTTTGTAACACCCCTAAGTAACCCTTCTAAATACTAGAAAGAAATTTTGATCTTTTAAAAGGTCCTATGAGAATCCTAAAAAAAAAATTTAAACAAAACTACTTGAAACATATGTGTCATGGATTGGAGAATTTAGGTGAGGTAGGAAAACTATAAGTAAGTTTTTGTATGCTCCTAAAGGTTGAATGAGAAGGATATGTTCGTTTGTAACACGCCTAAGTAACCCTTCTAAATACTAGAAAGAAACTTTGATCTTCTAAAATGTCCTATGAGAATCCTAAACAAATTTTTTTAAACTAAACTTCTTGAAACATATGTGTCATGGATTGGAGAATTTAGGTGAGGTAAGACAACTATAAGTAAGTTTTTGTACGCTCTTAAAGTTAGAATGAGAAGCATTTTATACAAGTTTATTTTCGTTTGTAACACCCTTAAGTAACCCTTCTAAATAACTAGAAACCAACTTTGATCATCTAAAAGGTCCTATGAGAATCCTAAAAAAAACATTTTAACCAAAACTTCATGAAACATATATGTCATGGATTGGAGAATATAGGTGAGGTAGGACAACTATAAGTAAGTTTTTGTACGCTCCTAAAGTTAGAATGAGAAGCATTTATACAAGTTTATGTTTGTTTGTAACACCCTTAAGTAACCCCTCTAAATGACTAGAAACACACTTTGTTCTTCTAAAATGTCCTATGAGAATCCTAAACAAAAATTTTTAAACTAAACATCTTGAAACATATGTGTCATGGATTGGAGAATTTAGGTGAGGTAGGAAAACTATAAGTAAGTTTTTGAAGTTTTTATACGCTCCTAAAGGTAGAATGAGAAGTATTTTATACAAGTTTATGTTCGTTTGTAAGACCCTTAAGTAACCCTTCTAAATAACAAGAAACCAACTTTGATCTTCTAAAATGTCCTATGAGAATCTTAAACAAAAATTTTAAAACTAAACTTCTTGAAACATATGTGTCATGGATTGGAGAATTTAGGTGAGGTAGGACAACTATAAGTAAGTTTTCGTATGCCCCTAAAGGTAGAATAAGAAGCATTTTATATAAGTTTATGTTCGTTTGTAACACTCTTAAGTAACCCTTCAAAATGACTAGAAACACACTTTGATCTTCTAAAATGTCCTATGAGAATCCTAAACAAAACTTTTTAAACTAATCTTCTTGAAACATTTGTGTCATGGATTGGAGAATTTATGTGAGGTAGGACAACTATATAAGTAAGTTTTTGTACGCTCCTAAAGGTAGAATGAGAAGCATTTATACAAGTTTATGTTCGTTTGTAACACCATTATGTAACCCTCCTAAATGACTAGAAATACAGTTTGATCTTCTAAAATATCCTATGAGAATCCTAACCAAAACTTTTTTAAAAAACTACTTGAAACATATGTGTCATGGATTGGAGAATTTAGGTGGGGTTAGACAACTATAAGTAAGTTTTTGTACGCTCCTAAAGGTAGAATGAGAAGCATTTATACAAGTTTATGTTCGTTTTGTAACACCCTTAAGTAACCCTTCTAAATAACAAGAAACCAACTTTGATCTTCTAAAATGTCCTATGAGAATCTTAAACAAAACTTTTAAAACTAAACTTCTTGAAACATATGTGTCATGGATTGGATAATTTAGGTGTGGTGGGACAACTATAAGTAAGTTTTTGTATGCTCCTAAATGTAGAATGAGAAGGATTTTATACAAGTTTATATTCGTTTGTAACACCCCTAAGTAACCCTTCTAAATACTAGAAAGAAACTTTGATCTTTTAAAAGGTCCTATGAGAATCCTAAAAAAAAAATTTAAACAAAACTACTTAAAACATATGTGTCATGGATTGGAGAATTTAGGTGAGGTAGGAAAACTATAAGTAAGTTTTTGTATGCTCCTAAAGGTTGAATGAGAAGGATATGTTCGTTTGTAACACGCCTAAGTAACCCTTCTAAATACTAGAAAGAAACTTTGATCTTCTAAAATGTCCTATGAGAATCCTAAACAAAATTTTTTAAACTAAACTTCTTGAAACATATGTGTCATGGATTGGAGAATTTAGGTGAGGTAAGACAACTATAAGTAAGTTTTTGTACGCTCTTAAAGGTAGAATGAGAAGCATTTATACAAGTTTATGTTCGTTTGTAACACCCTTAAGTAACCCTTCTAAATAACAAGAAACCAACTTTGATATTCTAAAATGTCCTATGAGAATCTTAAACAAAACTTTTAAAACTAAACTTCTTGAAACATATGTGTCATGGATTGGAGAATTTAGGTGTGGTAGGACAACTATAAGTAAGTTTTTGTATGCTCCTAAATGTAGAATGAGAAGGATTTTATACAAGTTTATATTCGTTTGTAACACCCCTAAGTAACCCTTCTAAATACTAGAAAGAAATTTTGATCTTTTAAAAGGTCCTATGAGAATCCTAAAAAAAAAATTTAAACAAAACTACTTGAAACATATGTGTCATGGATTGGAGAATTTAGGTGAGGTAGGAAAACTATAAGTAAGTTTTTGTATGCTCCTAAAGGTTGAATGAGAAGGATATGTTCGTTTGTAACACGCCTAAGTAACCCTTCTAAATACTAGAAAGAAACTTTGATCTTCTAAAATGTCCTATGAGAATCCTAAACAAATTTTTTTAAACTAAACTTCTTGAAACATATGTGTCATGGATTGGAGAATTTAGGTGAGGTAAGACAACTATAAGTAAGTTTTTGTACGCTCTTAAAGTTAGAATGAGAAGCATTTTATACAAGTTTATTTTCGTTTGTAACACCCTTAAGTAACCCTTCTAAATAACTAGAAACCAACTTTGATCATCTAAAAGGTCCTATGAGAATCCTAAAAAAAACATTTTAACCAAAACTTCATGAAACATATATGTCATGGATTGGAGAATTTAGGTGAGGTAGGACAACTATAAGTAAGTTTTTGTACGCTCCTAAAGGTAGAATGAGAAGCATTTATACAAGTTTATGTTTGTTTGTAACACCCTTAAGTAACCCCTCTAAATGACTAGAAACACACTTTGTTCTTCTAAAATGTCCTATGAGAATCCTAAACAAAATTTTTTAAACTAAACATCTTGAAACATATGTGTCATGGATTGGAGAATTTAGGTGAGGTAGGAAAACTATAAGTAAGTTTTTGAAGTTTTTATACGCTCCTAAAGGTAGAATGAGAAGCATTTTATACAAGTTTATGTTCGTTTGTAAGACCCTTAAGTAACCCTTCTAAATAACAAGAAACCAACTTTGATCTTCTAAAATGTCCTATGAGAATCTTAAACAAAACTTTTAAAACTAAACTTCTTGAAACATATGTGTCATGGATTGGAGAATTTAGGTGAGGTAGGACAACTATAAGTAAGTTTTCGTATGCCCCTAAAGGTAGAATAAGAAGCATTTTATATAAGTTTATGTTCGTTTGTAACACTCTTAAGTAACCCTTCAAAATGACTAGAAACACACTTTGATCTTCTAAAATGTCCTATGAGAATCCTAAACAAAACTTTTTAAACTAATCTTCTTGAAACATTTGTGTCATGGATTGGAGAATTTATGTGAGGTAGGACAACTATATAAGTAAGTTTTTGTACGCTCCTAAAGGTAGAATGAGAAGCATTTATACAAGTTTATGTTCGTTTGTAACACCATTATGTAACCCTCCTAAATGACTAGAAATACAGTTTGATCTTCTAAAATATCCTATGAGAATCCTAACCAAAACTTTTTTAAAAAACTACTTGAAACATATGTGTCATGGATTGGAGAATTTAGGTGGGGTTAGACAACTATAAGTAAGTTTTTGTACGCTCCTAAAGGTAGAATGAGAAGCATTTATACAAGTTTATGTTCGTTTTGTAACACCCTTAAGTAACCCTTCTAAATAACAAGAAACCAACTTTGATCTTCTAAAATGTCCTATGAGAATCTTAAACAAAACTTTTAAAACTAAACTTCTTGAAACATATGTGTCATGGATTGGAGAATTTAGGTGTGGTAGGACAACTATAAGTAAGTTTTTGTATGCTCCTAAATGTAGAATGAGAAGGATTTTATACAAGTTTATATTCGTTTGTAACACCCCTAAGTAACCCTTCTAAATACTAGAAAGAAACTTTGATCTTTTAAAAGGTCCTATGAGAATCCTAAAAAAAAAATTTAAACAAAACTACTTAAAACATATGTGTCATGGATTGGAGAATTTAGGTGAGGTAGGAAAACTATAAGTAAGTTTTTGTATGCTCCTAAAGGTTGAATGAGAAGGATATGTTCGTTTGTAACACGCCTAAGTAACCCTTCTAAATACTAGAAAGAAACTTTGATCTTCTAAAATGTCCTATGAGAATCCTAAACAAAATTTTTTAAACTAAACTTCTTGAAACATATGTGTCATGGATTGAGAATTTAGGTGAGGTAAGACAACTATAAGTAAGTTTTTGTACGCTCTTAAAGGTAGAATGAGTAGCATTTTGTACAAGTTTATTTTCGTTTGTAACACCCTTAAGTAACCCTTCTAAATAACTAGAAACCAACTTTGATCTTCTAAAAGGTCCTATGAGAATCCTAAAAAAAACTTTTTTTTTTAACCAAAACTTCTTGAAACATATATGTCATGGATTGGAGAATTTAGATGAGGTAAGACAACTATAAGTAAGTTTTTGTACGCTCTTAAAGGTAGAATGAGAAGCATTTTATACAAGTTTATTTTCGTTTGTAACACCCTTAAGTAACCCTTCTAAATAACTAGAAACCAACTTTGATCTTCTAAAAGGTCCTATGAGAATCCTAAAAAAAAACTTTTTAACCAAAACTTCTTGAAACATATATGTCATGGATTGGAGAATTTAGGTGAGGTAGGACAACTATAATTAAGTTTTTGCACGCTCCTAAAGGTAGAATGAGAAGGATTTTATACAAGTTTATATTCGTTTGTAACACCCCTAAGTAACCCTTCTAAATACTAGAAAGAAACTTTGATCTTTTAAAAGGTCCTATGAGAATCCTAAAAAAAAAAATTTAAACAAAACTACTTGAAACATATGTGTCATGGATTGGAGAATTTAGGTGAGGTAGGAAAACTATAAGTAAGTTTTTGTATGCTCCTAAAGGTTGAATGATAAGGATATGTTCGTTTGTAATACGCCTAAGTAACCCTTCTAAATACTAGAAAGAAACTTTGATCTTCTAAAATGTCCTATGAGAATCCTAAACAAATTTTTTTAAACTAAACTTCTTGAAACATATGTGTCATGGATTGGAGAATTTAGGTGAGGTAAGACAACTATAAGTAAGTTTTTGTACGCTCTTAAACGTAGAATGAGAAGCATTTTATACAAGTTTATTTTCGTTTGTAACACCCTTAAGTAACCCTTCTAAATAACTAGAAGCCAACTTTGATCTTCTAAAAGGTCCTATGAGAATCCTAAAAAAAGCTTTTTAACCAAAACTTCTTGAAACATATATGTCATGGATTGGAGAATTTAGGTGAGGTAAGACAACTATAAGTAAGTTTTTGTACGCTCCTAAAGGTAGAATGAGAAGCATTTATACAAGTTTATGTTCGTTTGTAACACCCTTAAGTAACCCTTCTAAATAACAAGAAACCAACTTTGATATTCTAAAATGTCCTATGAGAATCTTAAACAAAACTTTTAAAACTAAACTTCTTGAAACATATGTGTCATGGATTGGAGAATTTAGGTGTGGTAGGACAACTATAAGTAAGTTTTTGTATGCTCCTAAATGTAGAATGAGAAGGATTTTATACAAGTTTATATTCGTTTGTAACACCCCTAAGTAACCCTTCTAAATACTAGAAAGAAATTTTGATCTTTTAAAAGGTCCTATGAGAATCCTAAAAAAAAAAATTAAACAAAACTACTTGAAACATATGTGTCATGGATTGGAGAATTTAGGTGAGGTAGGAAAACTATAAGTAAGTTTTTGTATGCTCCTAAAGGTTGAATGAGAAGGATATGTTCGTTTGTAACACGCCTAAGTAACCCTTCTAAATACTAGAAAGAAACTTTGATCTTCTAAAATGTCCTATGAGAATCCTAAACAAAATTTTTTAAACTAAACTTCTTGAAACATATGTGTCATGGATTGGAGAATTTAGGTGAGGTAAGACAACTATAAGTAAGTTTTTGTACGCTCTTAAAGGTAGAATGAGAAGCATTTATACAAGTTTATGTTCGTTTGTAACACCCTTAAGTAACCCTTCTAAATAACAAGAAACCAACTTTGATATTCTAAAATGTCCTATGAGAATCTTAAACAAAACTTTTAAAACTAAACTTCTTGAAACATATGTGTCATGGATTGGAGAATTTAGGTGTGGTAGGACAACTATAAGTAAGTTTTTGTATGCTCCTAAATGTAGAATGAGAAGGATTTTATACAAGTTTATATTCGTTTGTAACACCCCTAAGTAACCCTTCTAAATACTAGAAAGAAATTTTGATCTTTTAAAAGGTCCTATGAGAATCCTAAAAAAAAAATTTAAACAAAACTACTTGAAACATATGTGTCATGGATTGGAGAATTTAGGTGAGGTAGGAAAACTATAAGTAAGTTTTTGTATGCTCCTAAAGGTTGAATGAGAAGGATATGTTCGTTTGTAACACGCCTAAGTAACCCTTCTAAATACTAGAAAGAAACTTTGATCTTCTAAAATGTCCTATGAGAATCCTAAACAAATTTTTTTAAACTAAACTTCTTGAAACATATGTGTCATGGATTGGAGAATTTAGGTGAGGTAAGACAACTATAAGTAAGTTTTTGTACGCTCTTAAAGTTAGAATGAGAAGCATTTTATACAAGTTTATTTTCGTTTGTAACACCCTTAAGTAACCCTTCTAAATAACTAGAAACCAACTTTGATCATCTAAAAGGTCCTATGAGAATCCTAAAAAAAACATTTTAACCAAAACTTCATGAAACATATATGTCATGGATTGGAGAATTTAGGTGAGGTAGGACAACTATAAGTAAGTTTTTGTACGCTCCTAAAGGTAGAATGAGAAGCATTTATACAAGTTTATGTTTGTTTGTAACACCCTTAAGTAACCCCTCTAAATGACTAGAAACACACTTTGTTCTTCTAAAATGTCCTATGAGAATCCTAAACAAAAATTTTTAAACTAAACATCTTGAAACATATGTGTCATGGATTGGAGAATTTAGGTGAGGTAGGAAAACTATAAGTAAGTTTTTGAAGTTTTTATACGCTCCTAAAGGTAGAATGAGAAGCATTTTATACAAGTTTATGTTCGTTTGTAAGACCCTTAAGTAACCCTTCTAAATAACAAGAAACCAACTTTGATCTTCTAAAATGTCCTATGAGAATCTTAAACAAAACTTTTAAAACTAAACTTCTTGAAACATATGTGTCATGGATTGGAGAATTTAGGTGAGGTAGGACAACTATAAGTAAGTTTTCGTATGCCCCTAAAGGTAGAATAAGAAGCATTTTATATAAGTTTATGTTCGTTTGTAACACTCTTAAGTAACCCTTCAAAATGACTAGAAACACACTTTGATCTTCTAAAATGTCCTATGAGAATCCTAAACAAAACTTTTTAAACTAATCTTCTTGAAACATTTGTGTCATGGATTGGAGAATTTATGTGAGGTAGGACAACTATATAAGTAAGTTTTTGTACGCTCCTAAAGGTAGAATGAGAAGCATTTATACAAGTTTATGTTCGTTTGTAACACCATTATGTAACCCTCCTAAATGACTAGAAATACAGTTTGATCTTCTAAAATATCCTATGAGAATCCTAACCAAAACTTTTTTAAAAAACTACTTGAAACATATGTGTCATGGATTGGAGAATTTAGGTGGGGTTAGACAACTATAAGTAAGTTTTTGTACGCTCCTAAAGGTAGAATGAGAAGCATTTATACAAGTTTATGTTCGTTTTGTAACACCCTTAAGTAACCCTTCTAAATAACAAGAAACCAACTTTGATCTTCTAAAATGTCCTATGAGAATCTTAAACAAAACTTTTAAAACTAAACTTCTTGAAACATATGTGTCATGGATTGGAGAATTTAGGTGTGGTAGGACAACTATAAGTAAGTTTTTGTATGCTCCTAAATGTAGAATGAGAAGGATTTTATACAAGTTTATATTCGTTTGTAACACCCCTAAGTAACCCTTCTAAATACTAGAAAGAAACTTTGATCTTTTAAAAGGTCCTATGAGAATCCTAAAAAAAAAATTTAAACAAAACTACTTAAAACATATGTGTCATGGATTGGAGAATTTAGGTGAGGTAGGAAAACTATAAGTAAGTTTTTGTATGCTCCTAAAGGTTGAATGAGAAGGATATGTTCGTTTGTAACACGCCTAAGTAACCCTTCTAAATACTAGAAAGAAACTTTGATCTTCTAAAATGTCCTATGAGAATCCTAAACAAAATTTTTTAAACTAAACTTCTTGAAACATATGTGTCATGGATTGGAGAATTTAGGTGAGGTAAGACAACTATAAGTAAGTTTTTGTACGCTCTTAAAGGTAGAATGAGAAGCATTTATACAAGTTTATGTTCGTTTGTAACACCCTTAAGTAACCCTTCTAAATAACAAGAAACCAACTTTGATATTCTAAAATGTCCTATGAGAATCTTAAACAAAACTTTTAAAACTAAACTTCTTGAAACATATGTGTCATGGATTGGAGAATTTAGGTGTGGTAGGACAACTATAAGTAAGTTTTTGTATGCTCCTAAATGTAGAATGAGAAGGATTTTATACAAGTTTATATTCGTTTGTAACACCCCTAAGTAACCCTTCTAAATACTAGAAAGAAATTTTGATCTTTTAAAAGGTCCTATGAGAATCCTAAAAAAAAAATTTAAACAAAACTACTTGAAACATATGTGTCATGGATTGGAGAATTTAGGTGAGGTAGGAAAACTATAAGTAAGTTTTTGTATGCTCCTAAAGGTTGAATGAGAAGGATATGTTCGTTTGTAACACGCCTAAGTAACCCTTCTAAATACTAGAAAGAAACTTCTAAAATGTCCTATGAGAATCCTAAACAAATTTTTTTAAACTAAACTTCTTGAAACATATGTGTCATGGATTGGAGAATTTAGGTGAGGTAAGACAACTATAAGTAAGTTTTTGTACGCTCTTAAAGTTAGAATGAGAAGCATTTTATACAAGTTTATTTTCGTTTGTAACACCCTTAAGTAACCCTTCTAAATAACTAGAAACCAACTTTGATCATCTAAAAGGTCCTATGAGATTCCTAAAAAAAACATTTTAACCAAAACTTCATGAAACATATATGTCATGGATTGGAGAATTTAGGTGAGGTAGGACAACTATAAGTAAGTTTTTGTACGCTCCTAAAGGTAGAATGAGAAGCATTTATACAAGTTTATGTTTGTTTGTAACACCCTTAAGTAACCCCTCTAAATGACTAGAAACACACTTTGTTCTTCTAAAATGTCCTATGAGAATCCTAAACAAAATTTTTTAAACTAAACATCTTGAAACATATGTGTCATGGATTAAAGAATTTAGGTGAGGTAGGAAAACTATAAGTAAGTTTTTGAAGTTTTTATACGCTCCTAAAGGTAGAATGAGAAGCATTTTATACAAGTTTATGTTCGTTTGTAAGACCCTTAAGTAACCCTTCTAAATAACAAGAAACCAACTTTGATCTTCTAAAATGTCCTATGAGAATCTTAAACAAAACTTTTAAAACTAAACTTCTTGAAACATATGTGTCATGGATTGGAGAATTTAGGTGAGGTAGGACAACTATAAGTAAGTTTTCGTATGCCCCTAAAGGTAGAATAAGAAGCATTTTATATAAGTTTATGTTCGTTTGTAACACTCTTAAGTAACCCTTCAAAATGACTAGAAACACACTTTGATCTTCTAAAATGTCCTATGAGAATCCTAAACAAAACTTTTTAAACTAATCTTCTTGAAACATTTGTGTCATGGATTGGAGAATTTATGTGAGGTAGGACAACTATATAAGTAAGTTTTTGTACGCTCCTAAAGGTAGAATGAGAAGCATTTATACAAGTTTATGTTCGTTTGTAACACCATTATGTAACCCTCCTAAATGACTAGAAATACAGTTTGATCTTCTAAAATATCCTATGAGAATCCTAACCAAAACTTTTTTAAAAAACTACTTGAAACATATGTGTCATGGATTGGAGAATTTAGGTGGGGTTAGACAACTATAAGTAAGTTTTTGTACGCTCCTAAAGGTAGAATGAGAAGCATTTATACAAGTTTATGTTCGTTTTGTAACACCCTTAAGTAACCCTTCTAAATAACAAGAAACCAACTTTGATCTTCTAAAATGTCCTATGAGAATCTTAAACAAAACTTTTAAAACTAAACTTCTTGAAACATATGTGTCATGGATTGGAGAATTTAGGTGTGGTAGGACAACTATAAGTAAGTTTTTGTATGCTCCTAAATGTAGAATGAGAAGGATTTTATACAAGTTTATATTCGTTTGTAACACCCCTAAGTAACCCTTCTAAATACTAGAAAGAAACTTTGATCTTTTAAAAGGTCCTATGAGAATCCTAAAAAAAAAATTTAAACAAAACTACTTAAAACATATGTGTCATGGATTGGAGAATTTAGGTGAGGTAGGAAAACTATAAGTAAGTTTTTGTATGCTCCTAAAGGTTGAATGAGAAGGATATGTTCGTTTGTAACACGCCTAAGTAACCCTTCTAAATACTAGAAAGAAACTTTGATCTTCTAAAATGTCCTATGAGAATCCTAAACAAAATTTTTTAAACTAAACTTCTTGAAACATATGTGTCATGGATTGAGAATTTAGGTGAGGTAAGACAACTATAAGTAAGTTTTTGTACGCTCTTAAAGGTAGAATGAGTAGCATTTTGTACAAGTTTATTTTCGTTTGTAACACCCTTAAGTAACCCTTCTAAATAACTAGAAACCAACTTTGATCTTCTAAAAGGTCCTATGAGAATCCTAAAAAAAACTTTTTTTTTTAACCAAAACTTCTTGAAACATATATGTCATGGATTGGAGAATTTAGGTGAGGTAAGACAACTATAAGTAAGTTTTTGTACGCTCTTAAAGGTAGAATGAGAAGCATTTTATACAAGTTTATTTTCGTTTGTAACACCCTTAAGTAACCCTTCTAAATAACTAGAAACCAACTTTGATCTTCTAAAAGGTCCTATGAGAATCCTAAAAAAAAACTTTTTAACCAAAACTTCTTGAAACATATATGTCATGGATTGGAGAATTTAGGTGAGGTAGGACAACTATAATTAAGTTTTTGCACGCTCCTAAAGGTAGAATGAGAAGTATTTATACAAGTTTATGTTTGTTTGTAACACCCTTAAGTAACCCTTCTAAATGACTAGAAACACACTTTGTTCTTCTAAAATGACCTATGAAAATCCTAAACAAAACTTTTTAAACTAAATTTCTTGAAACATATGTGTCATGGATTGAAGAATTTAGGTGAGGTAGGAAAACTATAAGTAAGTTTTTGTTTGCCCCTAAAGGTAGAATAAGAAGCATTTTATATAAGTTTATATTCGTTTGTAACACCCCTAATTAACCCTTCTAAATACTAGAGAGAAACTTTGATCTTTTAAAAGGTCCTATGAGAATCCTAAAAAAAAAATTTAAACAAAACTATTTGAAACATATGTGTCATGGATTGGAGAATTTAGGTGAGGTAGGAAAACTATAAGTAAGTTTTTGTATGCTCCTAAAGGTTGAATGATGTCATATATGGGTTTAGCACCCCATCCACTTAGAAGGCCCAATACTTATCCTTAGTCGGCCCAACAAAAACAAGATGGCCCAACAAGCAATAAGAGCCCGGACGCACACGCCCGAACCGAGCTCATTACCATCGGCTCGGCTCGGCTCAACTCAAGCAAATCGGCTCGGCTACACTAGTGGCCAAAAGAGCGTACGGCTCAGCCCATCTCGTCACCAAGTACGGCCCAATCCGCACGAACTCGACAAGCGGTCAACGGCCTGTAAAAAGTACGACCGTATTTTACTATAAATAGGAGTCGTCACTGTACATTAACGTAACTTTTTGGGATTTGTGCACTTCTTACTACTTTCTCTCTCTAGAGTCAATTTCCCGAATTGTATACCGAGCACGTCTTTCGACCTGCTCGGGAATCTGAATACCAACTACGCTCGTCGCCGAGCATATCGACCTCAACAAAGAACCCCGAACACAATCTTCTCTTCTTTCATCCCGAGCACTACTTTACTCTTGCTTATCTCTGAATCTAGTCGGTTCTCTCTCAAGAACAACTTAGTTCCTTCGGACCGAGCACGTCAACTCTCTAGCAAGACGTGCATCCCGATCCCGTGACCATCTCGGTTATCACAATTGGCGCCGTCTGTGGGGAATTTAAGTTTTTCTTCACTAACGGACAGATTCAGCGATGACAGGAGCTCCATCGAACAAGGATTACGTCCACATCGAAGACATAACAAGCTCGGAAACAGCCTCCCGAGCAAGAGGGCAACCCCATCACGTTTCTCTGGTTGCAGACCCAATCATTCAGCCGGCCGGCGCCGAGCAGCAACCTCTAAATACCGAACGACCACAACAAGCCGCGGAAACTCAGACAAACGAGCAGGACATGTCCACCTTGCTCAAAACCCTCATGACTCAAATAGCCAAACTCTCTCAAGGAAGCAACGCACGCTTCGATCAGCTCGCCACGGCACATGCAGTATGCCAGGGGCAAATCAACGATCTACGAATGACAAGTCAACAAGGATTCGTTCCCCGAACTCATCTTCACTAAGCGTTATTTGAAGAAACGCCACCTCCAAATCCGAGAAACCGAACGGTAACGCAGCAGCAGACCGAGGACGAACAACCTCCCAACACGGATATCCCAGGTAGCTTAGCGCCCGACGCGCACAGAGACAACGAAATCGAAGACATAAAGCTAATATTGAAAAATATGACGTCCAAAGTCCATCAAGCAATCAGCTCGGCCCCCGAGATCGACCGTGTACTGGAAGAAACTCAGAACACTCCGTTCACTCGTCGCCTCATGGATATCCAGTTTGAGCATCCTATCTCTGCGGTCAAAATCAAGATGACGACCTACGATGGCAAATCCGACCCAAGGCAGTTTCTGACGGCATTCCGCATTGCAATGGGGAGGACAAAGTTCAGTGTTGGGGAACGTGACGCAGGTTACTGCCAACTGTTCGTCGAGCATTTGACCGGCTCGGCCCTGGATTGGTTCTCCCGCTTGGAACCGAACTCGATCGACGGATACAACGACTTAACGCACGCCTTTCTCAAACATTACTCGATGTATATTCAGGAGGAGGTATCAAACGCCGACCTATGGGCTATCTCCCAAGGACCGAGGGAAAGCCTCCGATCGTACGTCACCCGCTTCAAAAACGTTTTGGCCAAAATCACGATCACCGACAGCGAAGGTCTACCTGCACTCCGAAACGGCCTCTGGTACGAATCAAGCTTCCGAGAAGAACTGAAGAAAAATAGACCAAGCTCGCTAGAGGACGCCCTCCTCCGAGCATCGATCTTCGTCGAACTCGAGGAAGAAAAAGAAACCCTAGCCAAGAAGTTTGGGCCCAAGAGTTCGACTTCGAAAGACAAAACCGAAAAGAGTACCGAGCAATACGAACCTCGGCAGCACTACGATCAGGATTACAAAAAAGCCAAGGAAGAATAAACCGCAAGAAAAGGGAAATCGTCGTACTACGTCAGCGATCAGTTGCAAGGACACCGACAAGACGAGGAACGTCCCCATCAGGATCAACGACAAAGTCATCCCGACCGCTCTCAAAATCATCAGCAGGAACGACCCACCCAAGGATACCAAGGTCAAAATCAAGGCAAGCCATGGAACAAGTTCGTCCGAGGAGCCGATAAAAGCAAGTTATTTTGCGAATATCATCAGCGAGCGGGTCATAGCACCGAGGAATGCAGAAACCTTCAAGCCCTCCTCTTCGCCGATTACCAAAAAGACGGGAAGAAACTAGTGCTGGATCGCAACAAACCTCACCCGAAGCAAATCAACCAGGTCACGCAACCAAAGAACGAGGCCGAGCGCTTCAGGATCGTCCAGGAAGAGCGAAGGAAACATGTTGCTTTCGACGAGGAGATCGAACAAATCAACGTAGCAGCAGCCGCGGATAAAAGAGCTCGCGACGAAGAAGAGGAAGACGGAGCACGTCCAAGGAGACGAATAAACATGATTATGGGAGGACTGCCTATGGTCAACGATTCAGTTCGATCGATAAAAGAATACGAACGGAGGGCCACGGCCGCCCAGCACTACCGACGAAACGCCACTGACGAGCTCAGAATCGCCGAGGAAGTGAGTTTCACCGAACAGGATGCTGAAGGAGTGGACCGACCGCATAACGATCCACTCGTCGTCGCCATGCGAATCGGCGACTGCGAGGTAGAAAAAATTCTGAACGACACCGGCAGCTCGGTCGACCTAATTTTTAGAGAAACGCTGCAACGTATGGAGCTCAGCGACTACCGTATCAAACCATCGACGAGACCACTAACCGGCTTCTCGGGAGACTCGATCAACACAATCGGAACAATCAAACTTCCAGTCTACGTCGGCAGAATCACCAAGCTGATCAAGTTCGTAGTCGTCGACCGACCAGCTATCTACAACGTCATCCTCGGCACGCCTTGGATTCACGAAATGAGGGCGGTCCCATCCACATTTCATCAATGTGTCAAGTTCCCAACCCCATTCGGCGTGTATACACTACGAGGAGATCAGAGGATATCCCGCACATGCTTCCGTATCGAGCACAAAATGCGCCATAAATCACAAGCGTACCTAGTCGCAGAACCTCGAATCGAGCTGCCACCTCCCGATCGCCCGCAGAAGGACGCGGTTGAACAAGTCAACGTTGATATAAGGGATCCCGAGCGTTACGTAGGGATAGGAGCCGACCTCCGCGTAGACCTGCTGGACAAGCTCATAGAATTCCTCAAAAAGAACGCCGCAACGTTCGCCTGGACCACCAGTGATATGACCGGAGTTAACCCGACTATCGCATGCCACGAGCTGCACGTCGACCCAACTTTCAAGCCAGTCAAACAAAAGAGGAGGAAGCTCGGTCCCGAGCGCGCCAAAGCTGTCAACGACGAAGTGGAACGGCTTTCAAAGGCCGGTTCGATCACCGAGGTGAAGTACCCCGACTGGCTGGCAAACCCCGTTGTAGTAAAAAAGAAAAACGGCAAGTGGAGAGTTTGTGTAGACTTCACCGACCTCAACAAAGCGTGCCCAAAGGATAGCTTCCCGCTACCACACATTGATCGGCTCGTAGAAGCAACCACCGGACACGAGCTACTCTCGTTTATGGACGCCTTCGCAGGATATAATCAGATCATGATGCACCCAGATGATCGGGAAAAGACTTCCTTCATCACCGACCGCGGTACATATTGCTAAAAGGTCATGCCCTTCGGGCTCAAGAATGCGGGAGCGACGTACCAACGCCTCGTAAATCGCATGTTTGCCGACCAGCTCGGTAACACGATGGAGGTTTATATAGACGATATGCTCGTCAAATCCGCCTTAGCGGACGACCACATTAGCCACCTCACGACGTGTTTTGCGAGTCTGAACAAGTACGGAATGAAACTGAACCCGGCAAAGTGCACATTCGCGGTCACGTCGGGAGAATTCCTCGGCTACATAGTCACAAGAAGAGGAATAGAAGCAAACCCGAAGAAGATAACGGCGATCACCGAGCTTCCATCCCCAAAGACCACCAGGGAGGTCCAACGTCTAACCGGGCGCGTCGCGGCTTTGAACAGATTCATCTCACGGTCGACTGACAAATGTCTCCCGTTTTACAACCTCCTCCGAGGAAACAAGAAATTCGAATGGGACGCTAAGTGCGAGGACGCGTTCCAACAGCTAAAGACCTACCTCTCCACCCCACCAATTCTGGCCAAACCCGAGGAGGGAGAGACGCTGTACTTGTACATCTCCGTGTCAACCTCGGCAGTCAGCAGTGTGCTCATCCGCGACGACCGAGGCGACCAAAGACCAATCTTCTACACCAGCAAGATATTTGACGACGCAGAAACACGCTACAACACACTTGAGAAACTCGCGTTGGCAGTCGTCGTCTCAGCCCGGAAGCTCCGCCCCTATTTTCAGTCGCATTCGGTGGTCGTCCTAACAAATCAACCGATCCGAACAATATTGCACAGCCCGAGCCAATCGGGAAGGATCGCTAAGTGGGAAGTTGAGCTCAGCGAATACGATATCGAGTACAAGCCCAGGACCAGCGCCAAATCCCAGGTCCTCGCAGACTTCATCATCGAACTACCACCCGAGCTCACCATAGCCGAAGGACAAGAGCCAAAGGAGATGTGGACTCTGTTCGTAGACGGTTCATCATCAAGAAACGGTTCAGGAGTTGGAGTCAAACTGACCTCCCCGACCGGCGAGCTGATCGAGCAATCCTTCCGTCTAGGGTTTCCGGCCTCTAACAACGAAGTCGAGTACGAAGCACTGCTCGCAGGATTGCGACTGGCCGAAGTAGTAGGGGCAAGGCAAGTAGACACGTTCGCCGACTCTCAGCTCGTTGTGAACCAATTTAACGGGGAATATGAAGCAAAAAACGAGCGCATGGACGCGTACTTAAAGCTCGTCCAAGAAATTACCGCGCGAATCGGCTCAGTCACGCTAACAAAGATTCCCCGAAGCGACAACTCCTCTGCCGACGCACTGGCCGTCCTAGCATCGACTTCAGACCCCGATCTTCGTCGAATCATTCCAGTCGAATGCATAGCTCGACCAAGCATCGCACCAAACGAAGACGTACTTCTCATTACCGAGGAAGAAGAGGGATTGGACGATCCTCATAAAAGCAACGAGGAGGTAATTAAGGATACCGATCCCAAGCATGCTATTACCATCGACTGGAGAGACGAAATCAAGGACTATATACTAACGGGGAAGGTCCCCGAGGATCGTTGGGCAGCTCGCCGTTTAAAAGCCCGCTGCGCTCAGTACGTAATAATGAAGGACGAACTATTTCGTTGGAGCGCGTCCAAGGCACTCTTGCGATGCATAAACGGGCAGGAGATCAAATGGGTCACCGAGCAAACTCACGAAGGAGCAGGCGGAAATCATACAAGCGGCCGAGCATTAGCCGCAAAGATAAAGCGACACGGTCACTTCTGGCCAACCATGATCGCTGACTGCGAGAGCTATGTCGCCCGATGCGAGAAATGTCAGAGGCACGCCCCAAGCATACACCAGCCACCCGAGCTTCTCACCACTGCGGCCACACCCTACCCATTCATGAGATGGGCCATGGACATCGTCGGGCCCCTGCCAGCCTCGCATCAAAAGAAATTCATCCTGATAATGACCGATTATTTCACCAGATGGGTTGAAGCCGAATCCTACTCGGAAATCAAAAACCTCGACGTTCAGAAGTTCGTCTGGAAATACATAATATGTCGCCACGGTGTCCCATACGAGATTGTAATCGATAACGGGTCCCAATTCATCTCCAATCTGTTCGAAGGTTTCTGTGCAAGATGGAAGATCCGTCTAAGTAAGTCCACCCCGAGATACCCGCAAGGGAACGGGCAGGCCGAGGCGACAAACAAGACGATCATTGACGGACTGAAGAAACGGATGGAGAGCAAGAAAGGCCTCTGGGCCGACGAGCTCGATGGCGTTCTCTGGTCTCATCGGACCACACCAAGGACATCGACCGATCAAACCCCTTTCTCACTTTCTCACGGAATGGAGGCAATGTCTCCAGCCGAGATGTGCGTCCTGACAATACGCTTGAGTATTGCGCCCGAGCACGACGAGCTTAACAACAACATGATTATCGATTGCCTCGACCACGCAGAAGAATTACGAGACCGAGCACTCCTACGCCTCCAAAACTACCAGCAACAGATCACCCGACACTACAACAAGAAGGTTAAGGGTCGACGTTTTGTAGAAGGAGACCTCGTCCTCAGGAAAGTGTTTGAAAACACGCGGGAACACCGAGCAGGGAAGCTCGGCGCAAATTGGGAAGGTCCATACATCGTCTCGAAGGTAGTAAAACCCGGTGTCTATGAGCTCGTAACGATGAAGGGAGAAGCCATTCCACGATCGTGGAACGCAAATAAGCTCAAGAGGTACTACTACTAGGCCGAGCATATCTCGTTTACAGAAAAGCCGAGCATCGCGCTCAAAAAAAAAAAAAAAAAAAAAAAACGAGCATCTCTCGCTCTAAAACCGAGCTCGCTATACACGAGTTCGAGTAATATGTAAAGTGAACTACGATCGGCTTGATCCCCTTTCGGGGTACGTAGGCAACCTCTCACGAGGCTCAGCTATATCAATAACCGCACCGAACAGATCGACATCCTGGCCAGATGTTCGATACACTTTTAAGCCGGGCCAAGTTCCCGCACAAGGCTGATCGACAGTAAATAAGCCGAGCATAGCTCTCGCACACTGTCCCGATCAGACCTTAGGGGTAAGCCGTGTTGGGAATGTCCTGAAATCTATTTGTACTTACTCTGAGAGAAAGTCGTGTTGTTGAGATGAGACAATTATATGACACTGGGTAGTCATAATGCTTTGCTAGAAGCCACTTATGATCAATGAGTTGATAACTCATTGCTAGTGTTGTATGATCCTACAGGGTCACACACCTAAGCAAACTGGACATTGCATAAGAGGATGATCATTAATGTAATGATCGGATGAATGCATATTTGATATGCATTCAATATAGACTTTTCTGGGCGATGTCGATCGATACACTAAGAGTATCGGTCGACATAGATTGGCCGTGTCGATCGACACATAGAGTGTGTCGGTCGACACAACTCGCGGATTAGCAGATTAATTCGGTTTAATCATTAGTTAATCCCGGGACGGTTTAAGTCGACATATATAAGATATATGGTCGACCTAAACTCGTGACTAACCTAATTCACAGCCACCAGAAACAGAAAAGAAACCTCTCTGAGATCAGATCTCAAAAGGCACTAGCATCCCTTCCTGTTCAGCTTGTGTGCGTGTGGATACCAGTAGAGGCGCAGCATTTGAGGCGCTATAGATCTCGATTATCTTCAAATAACTTCCGCTGCTAATCACCAGGTAATCTCCAGATCTGATAGATTCAATTACATGAGCCTGTTGATCCTAGGCTCGAAATTCAGACTAGGGTTGCTAATCCTGATTAGAACTGCTAGAAATTACTTCAGTGGTATCAGAGCTTTAGGGTTCCATTGAATCTGTGGCATGTTGATTAGATTGGTTGAATCTGGATCTCTGTATAGTTGATACAAGCATGCTGAAATTCGTTTTTGATTAAAATCTAGTTTTAGGGTTTTAACTTGAAAAACGATTAGGGATTATCACCCTGTGTCGATCGACACCAAGCGGGTATCGGTCGACACAGAAGGATAACCCGAATAAAACTTTTCGCCTAGTGTCGATCGACACAAGAGTTGTATCGGTCGACACAAACCTCGCGAGATTGATGAACCGGTTCAATTGGATTGGACTGGTTATCGAGCTTGGTTAAAATGGTTTGAATTGCGATTGGTTTGATTAGGTTGGTATCGACCGATGATAGTGTAGCATCGATCGACACCGACCGGTATTCGAAACCGGATCAATTGGATTGATCGGTTATCGCGGATTGCTTTTGGTTATTCTGTATCGATCGACACTATAGTAGTGTCGGTCGACATCAGATTCGATGATTGGGTTTTGGAACCTGCAATCACAGAACCAAAGCATGATAAATCAATTTATTATAAGAACTAGAACATAATAAAACTGAACGTTTTAATGATTCCGTTCCTCAATCAAATATCAAGTGATACTTGATGTCTTTCCAATCTTGTCGACTGTCAAGACTCGTTTCATTGAGTGATAGGCTTGCAGTGCAAGGTGTCCACAATTACATGAGTAAGGCAGGAAGTAATCGTGTTGATGGGCTTGCAGTGCAAGGCGTCAACAATTACATGACTGAAAAGATTGGTTTTCTTGACTGGGCCATCAAAATCGTTTTGGGCTCAGAGACATCAGGTGGACTTGACATAAGATGTCAGTCCACAACCGAGAGTTGTATTGGATACAACTAGCAAGGTTGTTGCTTACCTAGATAGCTGAATTTGGGTGACAGCCAGTGACTCACTCAAGTTTAGTGAAGTATGGGTCTTGGATCATTATATTCATCTGAGGAAACATTGTTTGAATATAATGCGAGTTTTCTTAAAAGTTAAGACTTCTCATTTCTTGAACATCATAACTAAACCTTTTCTTTTCTATGTTCTCAGCTATGACTACTACTCATAACAATTCTTTCTCCCTGCGATCCGTCCTTGAGAAGGACAAGTTAAATTGATCGAATTTTCTCGAATGGTATCGGAACTTGAGAATTGTTCTCAAGCAGGAGAAGCGGGACTATGTCCTTGAAAATGTTCTCCCTGAAAAACCGAGATCCAATGCTGCACATGCAGAAAGGAGTGCTTGGGACAAGCATTCCAATGATGTGGTCGATGTGAATTGTCTCATGTTGGCTACCATGAACTCGGACTTGCAGAAGCAATACGAGAACGTGGAGTCGCCAGTGGAGATGATTACTAGCCTGAAAAGCATGTTTCAGGAGCAAGCACGAACTGAGAGATACCAGACGGTTAAAACTCTCATTGAATGCAAGCTACCAAAGGACAGTCCGGTCAGTCCTCATGTCATTAAGATGATGGGTTATATTTATAACCTGGGGAGACTGGATTGTCCCATTAGCCAAGAGTTGGCTACTGACATCATCCTGCAGTCACTGCCGTCAAGTTATGATCAGTTTGTTATGAACTATAACATGAACAACTTGACGAAGACGTTGACTGAACTGCATGGCATGCTCAAGACAGCTGAGCCTAATATCAGGAAGGGCACTCCTAATGTACTTATGGTACACGGGGGTAAGAAGTTTAAGAAACTAGGAAAAGGCAAGGGAAAGGGCAAGGCAGTCCCGGTTGAGAACCAGGACACGCCTGCGCCAGCCCCAAAGCCCAAGCCGGGCCCGTCTGAGACTGATAAGTGTCATTACTCTAAAGAGCCTGGGCATTGGAAGAGAAATTGCAACAAATTCTTGGAAGAGAAGAAGAAGAAGAAGAAGACTTTCGAGACTTCATCTTCAGGTATTTATGTTATAGAAGTAAATGTTACTACTTCTGGTTCTACTTCTTGGGTATTGGATACCGACTGTGGTGCTCATATTTGTACAAATATGCAGGGCCTAAGCAACAGTAGGACGTTGGAAAGGGGACAAGTGGACCTGCGTGTGGGGAATGGAGCAAGAGTTGCTGCATTAGCCGTAGGAACATTTAACTTGTCTTTACCTTCTGGTTTGGTTTTAGAACTTCATAATTGCTACTATGTACCTGCTATAAGCAGAAATATTATTTCTATTCCAGTTTTGGATTTGGAAGGATATTAGTTTTCAATTAAGAATAAATGTTGTTCTTTTGATTACAATGATATGTATTATGGTAGCAGCCCATTAGAGAATGGGCTTTATATTCTAAACCAAAGCACAGAAATCTATAACATTAACACCAAGAGATTCAAATCAAATGACACGAATCAGACTTTTCTATGGCATTGTCGTTTGGGCCACATAAACGAGAAACGGATTCAAAAGCTCCATAGTGATGGGCTTTTGGGCTCATTTGATTATGAATCATGTGAGAAATGTGAATCTTGTTTACTAGGCAAAATGGCAAAGGCGCCTTTCAACAAACAAAATGAAAGGGCCAGTGACCTATTGGGCCTTATACATACAGATGTATGCGGCCCAATGAGCACAAGTGCCAGAGGAAATTTTCGATACTTCATTACCTTCACTGATGATTTCAGCAGGTATGGCTATGTCTATTTAATGAGACACAAGTCGGAATCCTTTGAAAAGTTCAAAGAGTTCCAAAATGAAGTACAGAATCAACTTGGCAAAAGTATTAAGGCTCTTCGATCAGATCGTGGAGGAGAATACTTAAGCCAAGAATTCAGTGATCATTTGAGAGATTGTGGAATTGTTTCACAACTCACTCCTCCTCGAACACCACAATGGAATGGGGTGTCCGAGAGGAGGAACCGAACTCTATTAGATATGGTTCGATCAATGATGAGTCTCTCAACTCTTCCATTATCCTTTTGGGGATACGCTCTAGAAACGTATGCGTTTACACTTAATAGGGTTCCGTCAAAATCAGTTGCAAAGACACCACATGAGATGTGGACTGGAAATGTTCCAAATGTGTCTTTCCTGAAGATTTGGGGTTGCGAAGCTTATGTTAAGCGATTAATTACAGATAAGCTCGAACCCAAATCTGATAAGTGCTACTTCGTTGGTTATCCTAAGTAAACCAAGGCATACTACTTTTACAACCAATCCGAGAACAAAGTGTTTGTTGCTCGGAACTGCGTTTTTCTTGAGAGAGAGTTTCTTTCCAAGAGAAACAGTGGGAGTAAAGTACAACTCGAAGAAGTTCGAGAACCGCAGGAAAATGTTCAACCCGTAGAGGAAGAGCAACAGTTGGATCTACAAAGAGTTGTAGACCCAACGCCTGTGGAGCCAGAAATTCGTAGATCCGAAAGGATCCGTCACGAACCCGAGAGATATGGATTTCTCATAACCAATTGTCATGATTTATTGATAATTGACAGTGACGAGCCCGCGAATTACGAAGAAGCGATGATGAGCCCTGACTCCGAAAAGTGGCTGAAAGCCGCTGAATCCGAAATGGGATCCATGTCACATAACCAAGTATGGACTTTGGTTGATTTACCCGATGGTGCAAGACCCATTAAGTGTAAATGGATTTTCAAGAAGAAAATTGATGTGGATGGATAAATTCAGATATATAAAGCAAGGCTGGTGGCAAAAGGTTTCAAACAAATTCATGGTATAGACTATGAAGAAACCTATTCACCTGTAGCCATGCTTAAATCCATTCGGATTCTCCTAGCAACAGCTGCTCATTATGATTATGAGATCTGGCAAATGGACGTGAAAACAGCTTTCCTTAATGGAATTCTGGAAGAGGATGTGTACATGACACAGCCCGAAGGTTTCATCGATCCTAATGCTGCTAGGAAAGTATGCAAGTTTCATCGATCCATTTATGGATTGAAGCAAGCATCTCGGAGTTGGAATCTTCGTTTTGATGAAGCAGTCAAAGAGTTTGATTTCATCAGAAGCGAAGAAGAACCATGTGTTTACAAGAAGACTAGTGGGAGCGCGGTTGCATTTCTCGTGTTGTATGTAGATGACATACTTCTTCTCGGAAATGACGTTCCGTTGTTACAGTCTGTTAAGACTTGGCTTGGAAGTTGTTTTTCAATGAAAGACATGGGAGAAGCCGCGTATATTCTTGGAATAAGAATCTATAGAGATAGATTAAACAAGTTAATTGGACTGTGTCAAGACACTTATATCGATAAAGTCTTTCACAGATTCAGAATGCAAGATTCCAAGAAGGGCTTCATACCAATGTCTTATGGCATAAGTCTCAGCAAGAAGCAGTGTCCTGAGACACCTGCTGAGCGAGAGCGCATGAGTCGGATTCCCTATGCCTCGGCGTTGGGATCCATCATGTATGCCATGCTCTGTACTCGTCCAGATGTTGCCTGTGCTTTAAGCATGACGAGCAGATACCAATCGGATCCAGGTGAAAGTCACTGGACAGCAGTCAAGAACATTCTGAAGTATTTGAGAAATACTAAGGATAAATTCTTGGTGTATGGAGGAAGTGATGAGCTGGTAGTAAGTGGTTACACAGACGCAAGTTTCCAGACAGACAAAGATGATTTCCGATCACAATCTGGTTACATCTTCTGCCTGAATGGCGGTGCAGTCAGCTGGAAGAGTTCCAAGCAGGACACTGTAGCAGATTCCACAACAGAAGCTGAGTACCTCGCTGCTTCTGAAGCGGCAAAGGAGGCTGTTTGGATCAAGAAGTTCATCACTGAACTTGGTGTGATTCCTAGCATTTCTGAGCCCGTGGCTTTGTATTGTGACAACAATGGAGCCATTGCGCAAGCAAAGGAACCTAGATCACACCAGAAATCCAAAGACATAGAAAGGCGATATCACCTTATCCGTGATATTGTGAATAGAGGAGATGTGAAGATCAGCAGAGTCCCGACGGATGAGAATGTTGCTGATCCACTGACCAAGCCTCTCCCAAGGCCTAAGCATGAGTTTCATACAAATGCTGTAGGCATTAGATATCTTAAGATATGATCTTGATTTCAGTGGGAGTTGTATTTGTTTTAGTTATGACATGATGTTCACAAAGACATAATAGTTATGTTATTTTAATGAAATTGTTTTAGCATTATTTAATTGTGTTAATTAAATATATATATATATATATATATATATATATATATATATATATATTGTCCCAAAGTAATTTATGAAATTTTATAGGTCTTCAAGTATGTGACTTGATCATGAAACCCTATAAGCAATAAATGACATAAATTAGAATGGTCCCTGGTCGAGGTTGTTAACGTGGGACATTAACAACCACGTGAGACTAGTATGTGAGGTGACTGATGACCATGTTTCATGGAGTCATTAATAAGTGTATTAAAGTCAATCACATAGATATGTGTTAGAGAACACATGATCGGACTTGACCCGTTAATGAGAACTCTACAAGATGTTATATGAGTGTCATAAGAGTTTCTCATTACGACTAAAGAGTATAGTCCTTAGACCTGAGTTCATCATGTCCTCTCTTATAAGGATTGGTTCGTCTTGACTTTGTCAAACGTCAGCCGTAACTGGTGATCATAAAGACACTGATTAGGCGTATCATGAAGTATAAAAGAGACATGGATGGAACAAGATGGGATTTGTACCTCCTATATAACAGGAGTTAAATATCTCTGGGCCTATCAAAGATTTGATACTGGAAATGCGTGGCCGCTCTCAAACGAGCTGATTGTCAGTCGTTTGTTTTTCATCAGTACAAATCGGGTTTCGATAAACGTGATCTAGCTTAATAAGGATGACACAGTTCTTGCCTTATGCTAGATTGAGATATAGCTACAAAGGGATTAAAAGGGAATAGACGATTCCAGTACAAGTGGGAGATTGTTGGGAATGTCCTGAAATCTATTTGTACTTACTCTGAGAGAAAGTCGTGTTGTCGAGATGAGACAATCATATGACACTGGGTAGTCATAATGCTTTGCTAGAAGCCACTTATGATCAATGAGTTGAGAACTCATTGCTAGTGTTGTATGATCCTACAGGGTCATACACCTAAGCAAACTGGACATTGCATAAGAGGATGATCATTAATGTAATGATCGGATGAATGCATATTTGATATGCATTCAATATCGACTTTTCTGGGCGATGTCGATCGATACACTAAGAGTATCGGTCGACATAGATTGGCCGTGTCGATCGACACATAGAGTGTGTCGGTCGACACAACTCGCGGATTAGCAGATTAATTCGGTTTAATCATTAGTTAATCCCGGGACGGTTTAAGTCGACATATATAAGATATATGGTCGACCTAAACTCGTGACTAACATAATTCACAGCCACCAGAAACAGAAAATAAACCTCTCTGAGATCAGATCTCAAAAGGCACTAGCATCCCTTCCTGTTCAGCTTGTGTGCGTGTGGATACCAGTAGAGGCGCAGCATTTGAGGCGCTATAGATCTCGATTATCTGCAAATAACTTCCGCTGCTAATCACCAGGTAATCTCCAGATCTGATAGATTCAATTACATGAACCTGTAGATCCTAGGCTCGGAATTCAGACTAGGGTTGCTAATCCTGATTAGAACTGCTAGAAATTACTTCAAGCCGAGCACTTACTCGCACCCGACCCGTGGTACAACGAGCATAGTCTCGAAACCCACAACTAAGTAAAAGCCGGGCCCAGTTCCCGCACAAGGACGACTGACAGAAAAAAATAAGCCGAACACAGTTTCGCATAACTGTCCCGGTCGGTCCTACGGGATAAGCCGAGCACCTCGCTCGCTCCTCGCCAAAATCGACTATCTAACATAGACCGAGCATTTCTTTCTTTCATTTGTTCCGACTTAAACGTAAATAAAAGAGCGGGAACAAGAAGGAAAACAAGTTCATTAAAACGCACAAAGGCGAGAATCCGATTACAATAATACACTACAAAAAAAAAAGAGAAACAACAAAGTTTAAGAAGGAGCCTCGGGGGCTCGACCCTCATTCTTGATCGAAGCTTGCTGATCCGGAGCAGACACCGAAGAGCCTCCAGCGGCCCGACCCGGACTACCCGGTGGAGTCATAGTAAAATCCTCGTCCTTCAGATCGGTGAACTCAATCGAGACGAGTGCCTCCTTAAAACGAGCAGCATCGGAATGGTCCTTGGCTATCATATCAGGAGGAATAGCAAATCCCTCCTTGACCAGCGTCTCCAGCATAGACGCTACGGCAGCGGCCTGATTCATCAATATCTGGGTCCTCCGCCCGAGCTCTTTCTCCTCATTGGCCTTCTTGATCTTAGAAAGCCGAGCTTGTGCTTTGCCCGACACGCGCTCATTCTCCTTTAAAACTTCACGCGCACGGGAAGACCTCAGCCGAGCACACTCGGATTCAAGCTTACCCTGCAGATCGGAGACCCGAACCATCAACTCATCAGCCTCCGCTCGAGCGTTCGAGCTGTCAGTCAGGCACTGCCTGTTTTCCGCATCTAACCGAGCATTCTCGGTGGAGAGATCAGCGATCTTCGCCTCCAAGGCCAGAATCTTCTCCTCTTCAACCTTGAGGGAGCAACGGAGCGCCTCCGTAGCAGCCGCCGCTTCGCGGTATCCCTCAAGCTCGGTGATGGATTTCTCTGCTCTCGAGCTCCCTCTTCAAGCTGGAAATCGCCCTCTCGAGCTCAACTCCCCTCTGTTCATACTCATCAAGGAGCAGATTGTAGTTGGCAAAACCCTGGAGCAGGAAAGCTAAGTCAAAACCAGACAAAATTACCAAAAAAAAAAAGAAGAAAGAAGGATAAGCAAAACTCACCCGAACAAAGTCCTTGGCCACTACCTGTTTGCGATCAGAGAAATGCGTGTGCGTAACAGGAGGCAACGGTCTCGGAGGACTGTTCCTCAGCAACCGGAGCAAGTCAGCACAAGCCTCCCCATCACGAAGGAGCGGCTGGGAACCTTCATATCTCACAGCGAAGCCATAGTCTGTGAACGCACCTTCTCCAGGTCCACCGAGGAAAGTAAGACCGGCGATCTCATCCAAACAGGCGGTTGGGAATATCTTGTTCGGTTTGAGGATCAGAAACCTCATTCCCTTCCTGACCATCCATTTCGCCTTGGTCAGCAACCTGATCATCGCCCAGACGTTCCAAAGGAGCCGCCTCATCAACACTTGGGCCCTCAACATTCCCAACCTGGATATCAGCAGCCTCAGGAAGAGCCATCAGGTCTGTTCTACCACCATCGGTAGCCTCGGTAACATCAGTCGCTGGGACCTCGGTAGCAGCAGTCCTCTTTTTCTTCTTCTTCCTCACCAAGGATGGAACATCAGCAGCCTCCTCGGTTTCCCGACCATCTTCGGGAACGGGAGGAATCCTCGGCTCAGCGGCAGTCATTTCCTCGGGGCGCGACCTCTTCTTTTTCTTCTTTTTCTTCTGAGCTTCGACCGCCTCCACCGCCTCGCATACCTGACGAAACAAATCTTGATGATACTCTTTTACGAAAACCATCCCCGAGGGAACCTCCCCAACCCAGGGCGAAAATGGTCGGTTCGGATCCAGGGCATCATGATTTACCTGAGGACCAGTAGGATTCTCCTGCTCCACGACAAGATTCTCCGGTTGATTGGTGAGATTCTCCTCAACATAATTCACAATCTCCAGATCCATACGACCCATTTCCTTCTTCCGGCTCTTCTTCGGGACAAATGGAACGAGAGGTCTGTTGTTATACTCGGCTAAGGACTCGATATATATATATATATATATATATATATATATATATTAAAGAAATCCGAGCATAAAAAAAAAGGGGGGAAAGTAAAAAAGCATACCTTCGTCTAAAAACTCTACAGCTCGCCTGACCCGACTAGCGTGAACGTCCGGCCACCTCTGGATTCCCTGAGCAACAAGCTTGTGAAGATTCGTGAGGAAATTGTCCGGCGCCGGGTGATCAAAAGAATAACGATCTGCAAAAAAAGGAAACGAGGATGAGTTAGTTTATTTAGAGGAACGAGCGAAGCAGAAATAGTTACCATGAAGGTGATTCCAAAGCGTCCTATAGGGCCTCTCGGGATCGGGGACCGAGGCCGAATTGACCCGAACGTAAAAGTAACGATCTTGCCAGTCGTCAACCTTAGACGGTTTCCCTATGACGACCTTCTCCCCAAAGCGAGTCCTCATACAGACATAACGAGTCCCGACGGTTGTAGAATTTATCGAAATCGTTGTTATCTCCTCGAAAAACCGAAGAGTCATATCCACTCCGCACTCGGAGGCCAAAATCATAGAGCCGACCAAATTCTGAACGGCAGCCGGACACAGCTGAGACATGGCAATCCTTCTTTCCTCACAGTAGGCCACGAGCAGCCTCGGTAAAGCAAACCTCAGATGGATATCCGTGAACCAAAAATCGTACAAACATATCCATCCCTCCGGACAGTCCCAAGGCCTCTCATGCGGCTCGGGCCTACGAAGCTCAAGCCGATCAATGCCCCCCGGGTCACAGTTATCCCTCAACCAGGCCAAGTCATCATCCGAACATTTCGTCGGAAGAACATCACGAACGGGACGCTTTTTCTTCTCCGAGCCATCTACGGCTTTTCGCCCCGTTTTTCGAACCTTCTTAGGTCTGCTCGGCTCTAGCACCATCCTATCACACCGAGCCTGGTCCACTAAAGCCACAGCTTCCGCCTTCACTGGAAGCAAACCCAAATCTCGGACCGCCGGGAGAAGCCAAGGACGAGCACCGTCGTCCTCCGAGTCTATTAAGTATGGAACCCGGAAGCTCTGCACACTACCCGAAGCAGAAGGATTGCGAGCTCGATTACCCTCGGAACTTTGGGAGACAATCTTTGTTCGCCCCGAGCTAGATGAAGAACTCTGCTGCGCAACTGACGAGCTAGGTTGAGCAGAATTCCCCTCGGACAACCTTACCGAGTAGAGGTCCCGACCCGAGGACGATGCTGTACTGGAATCAATTCTCATGACTTGCTAATAAATACAACAACAAAGCTAGAGAGAGAAAGTAAATCCTAGAGAGAAGGGAGAGCGAAGTACCTGCGAAAGGAGAGAAATGAAGACGAAGAAGGGAGCGGAGCTGGATATATATAAGCGGAGCAGGAGGATTTTGAGGTAAACGTAATGATGACCCCCCTACGCAACCTTTCAGCTTCCAGCAGTCATAGGCATCATTGCGACTCTTCAGATTCTAGCCGCTTCCCAAGAAACCCTTCGCGTTCCCCGAGACAGAAACGACAAAGCAAACAAAGCCGACCAAATCCGCATCAGATAAATATTGTCCCAACTAAAACACCGTCAAAATTCATCGACTTTGAGTACCACGAAGATCGACGAACTGGGGGGGGGCTACTGTCATATATGGGTTTAGCACCCCATCCACTTAGAAGGCCCAATACTTATCCTTAGTCGGCCCAACAAAAACAAGATGGCCCAACAAGCAATAAGAGCCCGGACGCACACGCCCGAACCGAGCTCATTACCATCGGCTCGGCTCGGCTCAAATCAAGCAAATCGGCTCGGCTACACTAGTGGACAAAAGAGCGTACGGCTCAGCCCATCTCGTCACCAAGTACGGCCCAATCCGCACGAACTCGACAAGCGGTCAACGGCCTGTAAAAAGTACGACCGTATTTTACTATAAATAGGAGTCGTCACTGTACATTAATGTAACTTTTTGGGATTTGTGCACTTCTTACTACTTTCTCTCTAGAGTCAATTTCCCGAATTGTATACCGAGCACGTCTTTCGACCTGCTCGGGAATTTGAATACCAACTACGCTCGTCGCCGAGCATATCGACCTCAACAAAGAATCCCGAACACAATCTTCTCTTCTTTCATCCCGAGCACTACTTTACTCTTGCTTATCTCTGAATCTAGTCGGTTCTCTCTCAAGAACAACTTAGTTCCTTCGGACCGAGCACGTCAACTCTCTAGCAAGACGTGCATCCCGATCCCGTGACCATCTCGGTTATCACAAATGAGAAGGATATGTTCGTTTGTAACACGCCTAAGTAACCCTTCTAAATACTAGAAAGAAACTTTGATCTTCTAAAATGTCCTATGAGAATCCTAAACAAAAATTTTTAAACTAAATTTCTTGAAACATATGTGTCATGGATTGGAGAATTTAGGTGAGGTAAGACAACTATAAGTAAGTTTTTGTACGCTCTTAAAGGTAGAATGAGAAGCATTTTATACAAGTTTATTTTCGTTTGTAACCCCCTTAAGTAACCCTTCTAAATAACTAGAAACCAACTTTGATCATCTAAAAGGTCCTAAGAGAATCCTAAAAAAAACATTTTAACCAAAACTTCTTGAAACATATATGTCATGGATTGGAGAATTTAGGTGAGGTAGGACAACTATAAGTAAGTTTTTGTACGCTCCTAAAGGTAGAATGAGAAGCATTTATACAAGTTTATGTTTGTTTGTAACACCCTTAAGTAACCCTTCTAAATGACTAGAAACACACTTTGTTCTACTAAAATGTCCTATGAGAATCCTAAACAAAATTTTTTAAACAAAACTACTTGAAACATATGTGTCATGGATTGGAGAATTTAGGTGAGGTAGGAAAACTATAAGTAAGTTTTTGTATGCTCCTAAAGGTTGAATGAGAAGGATATGTTCGTTTGTAACACGCCTAAGTAACCCTTCTAAATACTAGAAAGAAACTTTGATCTTCTAAAATGTCCTTTGAGAATCCTAAACCAAATTTTTTAAACTAAACTTCTTGAAACATATGTGTCATGGATTGGAGAATTTAGGTGAGGTAGGACAACTATAAGTAAGTTTTTGTACGCTCCTAAAGGTAGAATGAGAAGCATTTTATACAAGTTTATGTTTGTTTGTAAGACCCTTAAGTAACCCTTCTAAATAACTAGAAACCAACTTTGATCTTCTAAAAGGTCCTATGAGAATCCTAAAAAAAACTTTTTAACCAAAACTTCTTGAAACATATATGTCATGGATTGGAGAATTTAGGTGAGGTAGGATAACTATAAGTAAGTTTTTGTACGCTCCTAAAGGTAGAATGAGAAGCATTTATACAAGTTTATGTTTGTTTGTAACACTCTTACCCTTCTAAATGACTAGAAACACACTTTGTTCTTCTAAAATGTCCTATGAAAATCCTAAACAAAACTTTTTAAACTAAATTTCTTGAAACATATTTGTCATGGATTGAAGAATTTAGGTGAGGTAGGAAAACTATAAGTAAGTTTTTGTTTGCCCCTAAAGGTAGAATAAGAAGCATTTTATATAAGTTTATATTCGTTTGTAACACCCCTAAGTAACCCTTCTAAATACTAGAAAGAAACTTTGATCTTTTAAAAGGTCCTATGAGAATCCTAAAAAAAAAAAATTAAACAAAACTATTTGAAACATATGTGTCATGGATTGGAGAATTTAGGTGAGGTAGGAAAACTATAAGTAAGTTTTTGTATGCTCCTAAAGGTAGAATAAGAAGCATTTTATATAAGTTTATATTCGTTTGTAACACCCCTAAGTAACCCTTCTAAATACTAGAAAGAAACTTTGATCTTTTAAAAGGTCCTATGAGAATCCTAAAAAAAAAAAATTAAACAAAACTATTTGAAACATATGTGTCATGGATTGGAGAATTTAGGTGAGGTAGGAAAACTATAAGTAAGTTTTTGTATGCTCCTAAAGGTTGAATGAGAAGGATATGTTTGTTTGTAACACGCCTAAGTAACCCTTCTAAATACTAGAAAGAAACTTTGATCTTCTAAAATGTATGAGAATCCTAAACAACAATTTTTAAACAAAACTACTTGAAACATATGTGTCATGGTTTGGAGAATTTAGGTGAGGTAGGAACACTATAAGTAAGTTTTTGTACGCTCCTAAAGGTAAAATGAGAAGCATTTTATACAAGTTTGTCTTCGTTTGAAACACCCTTAAGTAACCCTTCTAAATTACTAGAAACCAACTTTGATCTTCTAAAATGTCCTAAGAGAATCCTAAACAAAACTTTTTAAACTAAACTTCTTGAAACATATGTGTCATGGATTGGAGAATTTATGTGAGGTAGGACAACTATATAAGTAAGTTTTTGTACGCTCCTAAAGGTAGAATGAGAAGCATTTATACAAGTTTATGTTCGTTTGTAACACCCTTATGTAACCCTTCTAAATGACTAGAAATACAGTTTGATCTTCTAAAATATCCTATGAGAATCCTAAACAAAACTTTTTTAACAAAACTACTTGAAACATATGTGTCATGGATTGGGGAATTTAGGTGGGGTTAGACAACTATAAGTAAGTTTTTGTATGCTCCTTAAGGTAGAATGAGAAGAATGTTGTAATGTTTTTGTTCGTTTGTAACACCACTAAGTAACCCCTCTAAGAGATTTAGAAAGACACTTTGATCTTCTAAAAGGTCCTATGAGAATCCTAAATGAAACTTTTTAACCAAAACTTCTTGAAACATATATGTCATGGATTGGAGAATTTAGGTGAGGTAGGACAACTATAAGTAAGTTTTTGTACGCTCCTAAAGGTAGAATGAGAAGCATTTACACAAGTTTATGTTCGTTTGTAACACCCTTAAGTAACCCTTCTAAATGACTAGAAACACACTTTGTCCTACTAAAATGTCCTATGAGAATCCTAAACAAAACTTTTTAAACTAAATTTCTTGAAACATATGTGTCTTGGATTGGAGAATTTAGGTGAGGTAAGACAACTATAAGTAAGTTTTTGTACGCTCTTAAAGGTAGAATGAGAAGCATTTTATACAAGTTTATTTTCGTTTGTAACACCCTTAAGTAACCCTTCTAAATAACTAGAAACCAACTTTGATCATCTAAAAGGTCCTAAGAGAATCCTAAAAAAAAACATTTTAACCAAAACTTCTTGAAACATATATGTCATGGATTGGAGAATTTAGGTGAGGTAGGACAACTATAAGTAAGTTTTTGTACGCTCCTAAAGGTAGAATGAGAAGCATTTATACAAGTTTATGTTTGTTTGTAACACCCTTAAGTAACCCTTCTAAATGACTAGAAACACACTTTGTTCTACTAAAATGTCCTATGAGAATCCTAAACAAAATTTTTAAAACAAAACTACTTGAAACATATGTGTCATGGATTGGAGAATTTAGGTGAGGTAGGAAAACTATAAGTAAGTTTTTGTATGCTCCTAAAGGTTGAATGAGAAGGATATGTTCGTTTGTAACACGCCTAAGTAACCCTTCTAAATACTAGAAAGAAACTTTGATCTTCTAAAATGTCCTTTGAGAATCCTAAACCAAATTTTTTAAACTAAACTTCTTGAAACATATGTGTCATGGATTGGAGAATTTAGGTGAGGTAGGACAACTATAAGTAAGTTTTTGTACGCTCCTAAAGGTAGAATGAGAAGCATTTTATACAAGTTTATGTTCGTTTGTAACACCCTTATGTAACCCTTATAAATGACTAGAAATACAGTTTGATCTTCTAAAATATCCTATGAGAATCCTAACCAAAACTTTTTTAAAAAACTACTTGAAACATATGTGTCATGGATTGGAGAATTTAGGTGGGGTTAGACAACTATAAGTAAGTTTTTGTATGCTCCTCAAGGTAGAATGAGAAGAATGTTGTAATGTTTTTGTTCGTTTGTAACACCACTAATTAACCCCTCTAAGAGATTTAGAAAGACACTTTGATCTTCTAAAAGGTCCTATGAGAATCCTAAATGAAACTTTTTAACCAAAACTTCTTGAAACATATATGTCATGGATTGGAGAATTTAGGTGAGGTAGGACAACTATAAGTAAGTTTTTGTACGCTCCTAAAGGTAGAATGAGAAGCATTTACACAAGTTTATGTTCGTTTGTAACACCCTTAAGTAACCCTTCTAAATGACTAGAAAGACACTTTGTCCTACTAAAATGTCCTATGAGAATCCTAAACAAAACTTTTTAAACTAAATTTCTTGAAACATATGTGTCATGGATTGGAGAATTTAGGTGAGGTAAGACAACTATAAGTAAGTTTTTGTACGCTCTTAAAGGTAGAATGAGAAGCATTTTATACAAGTTTATTTTCGTTTGTAACACCCTTAAGTAACCCTTCTAAATAACTAGAAACCAACTTTGATCATCTAAAAGGTCCTAAGAGAATCCTAAAAAAAACATTTTAACCAAAACTTCTTGAAACATATATGTCATGGATTGGAGAATTTAGGTGAGGTAGGACAACTATAAGTAAGTTTTTGTATGCTCCTAAAGGTAGAATGAGAAGCATATATACAAGTTTATGTTTGTTTGTAACACCCTTAAGTAACCCTTCTAAATGACTAGAAACACACTTTGTTCTACTAAAATGTCCTATGAGAATCCTAAACAAAATTTTTTAAACAAAACTACTTGAAACATATGTTTCATGGATTGGAGAATTTAGGTGAGGTAGGAAAACTATAAGTAAGTTTTTGTATGGTCCTAAAGGTTGAATGAGAAGGATATGTTCGTTTGTAACACGCCTAAGTAACCCTTCTAAATACTAGAAAGAAACTTTGATCTTCTAAAATGTCCTTTGAGAATCCTAAACCAAATTTTCTAAACTAAACTTCTTGAAACATATGTGTCATGGATTGGAGAATTTAGGTGAGGTAGGACAACTATAAGTAAGTTTTTGTACGCTCCTAAAGGTAGAATGAGAAGCATTTTATACAAGTTTATGTTTGTTTGTAAGACCCTTAAGTAACCCTTCTAAATAACTAGAAACCAACTTTGATCTTCTAAAAGGTCCTATGAGAATCCTAAAAAAAACTTTTTAACCAAAACTTCTTGAAACATATATGTCATGGATTGGAGAATTTAGGTGAGGTAGGATAACTATAAGTAAGTTTTTGTACGCTCCTAAAGGTAGAATGAGAAGCATTTATACAAGTTTATGTTTGTTTGTAACACTCTTACCCTTCTAAATGACTAGAAACACACTTTGTTCTTCTAAAATGTCCTATGAAAATCCTAAACAAAACTTTTTAAACTAAATTTCTTGAAACATATTTGTCATGGATTGAAGAATTTAGGTGAGGTAGGAAAACTATAAGTAAGTTTTTGTTTGCCCCTAAAGGTAGAATAAGAAGCATTTTATATAAGTTTATATTCGTTTGTAACACCCCTAAGTAACCCTTCTAAATACTAGAAAGAAACTTTGATCTTTTAAAAGGTCCTATGAGAATCCTAAAAAAAAAAATTTAAACAAAACTATTTGAAACATATGTGTCATGGATTGGAGAATTTAGGTGAGGTAGGAAAACTATAAGTAAGTTTTTGTATGCTCCTAAAGGTTGAATGAGAAGGATATGTTTGTTTGTAACACGCCTAAGTAACCCTTCTAAATACTAGAAAGAAACTTTGATCTTCTAAAATGTATGAGAATCCTAAACAACAATTTTTAAACAAAACTACTTGAAACATATGTGTCATGGTTTGGAGAATTTAGGTGAGGTAGGAACACTATAAGTAAGTTTTTGTACGCTCCTAAAGGTAAAATGAGAAGCATTTTATACAAGTTTGTCTTCGTTTGAAACACCCTTAAGTAACCCTTCTAAATTACTAGAAACCAACTTTGATCTTCTAAAATGTCCTAAGAGAATCCTAAACAAAACTTTTTAAACTAAACTTCTTGAAACATATGTGTCATGGATTGGAGAATTTATGTGAGGTAGGACAACTATATAAGTAAGTTTTTGTACGCTCCTAAAGGTAGAATGAGAAGCATTTATACAAGTTTATGTTCGTTTGTAACACCCTTATGTAACCCTTATAAATGACTAGAAATACAGTTTGATCTTCTAAAATATCCTATGAGAATCCTAAACAAAACTTTTTTAACAAAACTACTTGAAACATATGTGTCATGGATTGGGGAATTTAGGTGGGGTTAGACAACTATAAGTAAGTTTTTGTATGCTCCTTAAGGTAGAATGAGAAGAATGTTGTAATGTTTTTGTTCGTTTGTAACACCACTAAGTAACCCCTCTAAGAGATTTAGAAAGACACTTTGATCTTCTAAAAGGTCCTATGAGAATCCTAAATGAAACTTTTTAACCAAAACTTCTTGAAACATATATGTCATGGATTGGAGAATTTAGGTGAGGTAGGACAACTATAAGTAAGTTTTTGTACGCTCCTAAAGGTAGAATGAGAAGCATTTACACAAGTTTATGTTCGTTTGTAACACCCTTAAGTAACCCTTCTAAATGACTAGAAACACACTTTGTCCTACTAAAATGTCCTATGAGAATCCTAAACAAAACTTTTTAAACTAAATTTCTTGAAACATATGTGTCCTGGATTGGAGAATTTAGGTGAGGTAAGACAACTATAAGTAAGTTTTTGTACGCTCTTAATGGTAGAATGAGAAGCATTTTATACAAGTTTATTTTCGTTTGTAACACCCTTAAGTAACCCTTCTAAATAACTAGAAACCAACTTTGATCATCTAAAAGGTCCTAAGAGAATCCTAAAAAAAACATTTTAACCAAAACTTCTTGAAACATATATGTCATGGATTGGAGAATTTAGGTGAGGTAGGACAACTATAAGTAAGTTTTTGTACGCTCCTAAAGGTAGAATGAGAAGCATTTATACAAGTTTATGTTTGTTTGTAACACCCTTAAGTAACCCTTCTAAATGACTAGAAACACACTTTGTTCTACTAAAATGTCCTATGAGAATCCTAAACAAAATTTTTAAAACAAAACTACTTGAAACATATGTGTCATGGATTGGAGAATTTAGGTGAGGTAGGAAAACTATAAGTAAGTTTTTGTATGCTCCTAAAGTTTGAATGAGAAGGATATGTTCGTTTGTAACACGCCTAAGTAACCCTTCTAAATACTAGAAAGAAACTTTGATCTTCTAAAATGTCCTTTGAGAATCCTAAACCAAATTTTTTAAACTAAACTTCTTGAAACATATGTGTCATGGATTGGAGAATTTAGGTGAGGTAGGACAACTATAAGTAAGTTTTTGTACGCTCCTAAAGGTAGAATGAGAAGCATTTTATACAAGTTTATGTTCGTTTGTAACACCCTTATGTAACCCTTATAAATGACTAGAAATACAGTTTGATCTTCTAAAATATCCTATGAGAATCCTAACCAAAACTTTTTTAAAAAACTACTTGAAACATATGTGTCATGGATTGGAGAATTTAGGTTGGGTTAGACAACTATAAGTAAGTTTTTGTATGCTCCTCAAGGTAGAATGAGAAGAATGTTGTAATGTTTTTGTTCGTTTGTAACACCACTAAGTAACCCCTCTAAGAGATTTAGAAAGACACTTTGATCTTCTAAAAGGTCCTATGAGAATCCTAAATGAAACTTTTTAACCAAAACTTCTTGAAACATATATGTCATGGATTGGAGAATTTAGGTGAGGTAGGACAACTATAAGTAAGTTTTTGTACGCTCCTAAAGGTAGAATGAGAAGCATTTACACAAGTTTATGTTCGTTTGTAACACCCTTAAGTAACCCTTCTAAATGACTAGAAACACACTTTGTCCTACTAAAATGTCCTATGAGAATCCTAAACAAAACTTTTTAAACTAAATTTCTTGAAACATATGTGTCATGGATTGGAGAATTTAGGTGAGGTAAGACAACTATAAGTAAGTTTTTGTATGCTCTTAAAGGTAGAATGAGAAGCATTTTATACAAGTTTATTTTCGTTTGTAACACCCTTAAGTAACCCTTCTAAATAACTAGAAACCAACTTTGATCATCTAAAAGGTCCTAAGAGAATCCTAAAAAAAAACATTTTAACCAAAACTTCTTGAAACATATATGTCATGGATTGGAGAATTTAGGTGAGGTAGGACAACTATAAGTAAGTTTTTGTATGCTCCTAAAGGTAGAATGAGAAGCATATATACAAGTTTATGTTTGTTTGTAACACCCTTAAGTAACCCTTCTAAATGACTAGAAACACACTTTGTTCTACTAAAATGTCCTATGAGAATCCTAAACAAAATTTTTAAACAAAACTACTTGAAACATATGTGTCATGGATTGGAGAATTTAGGTGAGGTAGGAAAACTATAAGTAAGTTTTTGTATGCTCCTAAAGGTTGAATGAGAAGGATATGTTCGTTTGTAACACGCCTAAGTAACCCTTCTAAATACTAGAAAGAAACTTTGATCTTCTAAAATGTCCTTTGAGAATCCTAAACCAAATTTTTTAAACTAAACTTCTTGAAACATATGTGTCATGGATTGGAGAATTTAGGTGAGGTAGGACAACTATAAGTAAGTTTTTGTACGCTCCTAAAGGTAGAATGAGAAGCATTTTATACAAGTTTATGTTTGTTTGTAAGACCCTTAAGTAACCCTTCTAAATAACTAGAAACCAACTTTGATCTTCTAAAAGGTCCTATGAGAATCCTAAAAAAAACTTTTTAACCAAAACTTCTTGAAACATATATGTCATGGATTGGAGAATTTAGGTGAGGTAGGATAACTATAAGTAAGTTTTTGTACGCTCCTAAAGGTAAGCATTTATACAAGTTTATGTTTGTTTGTAACACTCTTACCCTTCTAAATGACTAGAAACACACTTTGTTCTTCTAAAATGTCCTATGAAAATCCTAAACAAAATTTTTTAAACTAAATTTCTTGAAACATATGTGTCATGGATTGAACAATTTAGGTGAGGTAGGAAAACTATAAGTAAGTTTTTGTTTGCCCCTAAAGGTAGAATAAGAAGCATTTTATATAAGTTTATATTCGTTTGTAACACCCCTAAGTAACCCTTCTAAATACTAGAAAGAAACTTTGATCTTTTAAAAGGTCCTATGAGAATCCTAAAAAAAAAAATTTAAACAAAACTATTTGAAACATATGTGTCATGGATTGGAGAATTTAGGTGAGGTAGGAAAACTATAAGTAAGTTTTTGTACGCTCTTAAAGGTAGAATGAGAAGCATTTTATACAAGTTTATTTTCGTTTGTAACACCCTTAAGTAACCCTTCTAAATAACTAGAAACCAACTTTGATCATCTAAAAGGTCCTAAGAGAATCCTAAAAAAAACATTTTAACCAAAACTTCTTGAAACATATATGTCATGGATTGGAGAATTTAGGTGAGGTAGGACAACTATAAGTAAGTTTTTGTACGCTCCTAAAGGTAGAATGAGAAGCATTTATACAAGTTTATGTTTGTTTGTAACACCCTTAAGTAACCCTTCTAAATGACTAGAAACACACTTTGTTCTACTAAAATGTCCTATGAGAATCCTAAACAAAATTTTTTAAACAAAACTACTTGAAACATATGTGTCATGGATTGGAGAATTTAGGTGAGGTAGGAAAACTATAAGTAAGTTTTTGTATGCTCCTAAAGGTTGAATGAGAAGGATATGTTCGTTTGTAACACGCCTAAGTAACCCTTCTAAATACTAGAAAGAAACTTTGATCTTCTAAAATGTCCTTTGAAAATCCTAAACCAAATTTTTTAAACTAAACATCTTGAAACATATGTGTCATGGATTGGAGAATTTAGGTGAGGTAGGACAACTATAAGTAAGTTTTTGTACGCTCCTAAAGGTAGAATGAGAAGCATTTTATACAAGTTTATGTTCGTTTGTAACACCCTTAAGTAACCCTTCTAAATGACTAGAAACACACTTTGTTCTACTAAAATGTCCTATGAGAATCCTAAACAAAATTTTTTAAACAAAACTACTTGAAACATATGTGTCATGGATTGGAGAATTTAGGTGAGGTAGGAAAACTATAAGTAAGTTTTTGTATGCTCCTAAAGGTTGAATGAGAAGGATATGTTCGTTTGTAACACGCCTAAGTAACCCTTCTAAATACTAGAAAGAAACTTTGATCTTCTAAAATGTCCTTTGAAAATCCTAAACCAAATTTTTTAAACTAAACATCTTGAAACATATGTGTCATGGATTGGAGAATTTAGGTGAGGTAGGACAACTATAAGTAAGTTTTTGTACGCTCCTAAAGGTAGAATGAGAAGCATTTTATACAAGTTTATGTTCGTTTGTAACACCCTTATGTAACCCTTATAAATGACTAGAAATACAGTTTGATCTTCTAAAATATCCTATGAGAATCCTAACCAAAACTTTTTTAAAAAACTACTTGAAACATATGTGTCATGGATTGGAGAATTTAGGTGGGGTTAGACAACTATAAGTAAGTTTTTGTATGCTCCTCAAGGTAGAATGAGAAGAATGTTGTAATGTTTTTGTTCGTTTGTAACACCACTAAGTAACCCCTCTAAGAGATTTAGAAAGACACTTTGATCTTCTAAAAGGTCCTATGATAATCCTAAATGAAACTTTTTAACCAAAACTTCTTGAAACATATATGTCATGGATTGGAGAATTTAGGTGAGGTAGGACAACTATAAGTAAGTTTTTGTACGCTCCTAAAGGTAGAATGAGAAGCATTTACACAAGTTTATGTTCGTTTGTAACACCCTTAAGTAACCCTTCTAAATGACTAGAAACACACTTTGTCCTACTAAAATGTCCTATGAGAATCCTAAACAAAACTTTTTAAACTAAATTTCTTGAAACATATGTGTCATGGATTGGAGAATTTAGGTGAGGTAAGACAACTATAAGTAAGTTTTTGTACGCTCTTAAAGGTAGAATGAGAAGCATTTTATACAAGTTTATCTTCGTTTGTAACACCCTTAAGTAACCCTTCTAAATAACTAGAAACCAACTTTGATCATCTAAAAGGTCCTAAGAGAATCCTAAAAAAAACATTTTAACCAAAACTTCTTGAAACATATATGTCATGGATTGGAGAATTTAGGTGAGGTAGGACAACTATAAGTAAGTTTTTGTACGCTCCTAAAGGTAGAATGAGAAGCATATATACAAGTTTATGTTTGTTTGTAACACCCTTAAGTAACCCTTCTAAATGACTAGAAACACACTTTGTTCTACTAAAATGTCCTATGAGAATCCTAAACAAAATTTTTTAAACAAAACTACTTGAAACATATGTGTCATGGATTGGAGAATTTAGGTGAGGTAGGAAAACTATAAGTAAGTTTTTGTATGCTCCTAAAGGTTGAATGAGAAGGATATGTTCGTTTGTAACACGCCTAAGTAACCCTTCTAAATACTAGAAAGAAACTTTGATCTTCTAAAATGTCCTTTGAGAATCCTAAACCAAATTTTTTAAACTAAACTTCTTGAAACATATGTGTCATGGATTGGAGAATTTAGGTGAGGTAGGACAACTATAAGTAAGTTTTTGTACGCTCCTAAAGGTAGAATGAGAAGCATTTTATACAAGTTTATGTTTGTTTGTAAGACCCTTAAGTAACCCTTCTAAATAACTAGAAACCAACTTTGATCTTCTAAAAGGTCCTATGAGAATCCTAAAAAAAACTTTTTAACCAAAACTTCTTGAAACATATATGTCATGGATTGGAGAATTTAGGTGAGGTAGGATAACTATAAGTAAGTTTTTGTACGCTCCTAAAGGTAAGCATTTATACAAGTTTATGTTTGTTTGTAACACTCTTACCCTTCTAAATGACTAGAAACACACTTTGTTCTTCTAAAATGTCCTATGAAAATCCTAAACAAAATTTTTTAAACTAAATTTCTTGAAACATATGTGTCATGGATTGAAGAATTTAGGTGAGGTAGGAAAACTATAAGTAAGTTTTTGTTTGCCCCTAAAGGTAGAATAAGAAGCATTTTATATAAGTTTATATTCGTTTGTAACACCCCTAAGTAACCCTTCTAAATACTAGAAAGAAACTTTGATCTTTTAAAAGGTCCTATGAGAATCCTAAAAAAAAAAATTTAAACAAAACTATTTGAAACATATGTGTCATGGATTGGAGAATTTAGGTGAGGTAGGAAAACTATAAGTAAGTTTTTGTACGCTCTTAAAGGTAGAATGAGAAGCATTTTATACAAGTTTATTTTCGTTTGTAACACCCTTAAGTAACCCTTCTAAATAACTAGAAACCAACTTTGATCATCTAAAAGGTCCTAAGAGAATCCTAAAAAAAACATTTTAACCAAAACTTCTTGAAACATATATGTCATGGATTGGAGAATTTAGGTGAGGTAGGACAACTATAAGTAAGTTTTTGTACGCTCCTAAAGGTAGAATGAGAAGCATTTATACAAGTTTATGTTTGTTTGTAACACCCTTAAGTAACCCTTCTAAATGACTAGAAACACACTTTGTTCTACTAAAATGTCCTATGAGAATCCTAAACAAAATTTTTTAAACAAAACTACTTGAAACATATGTGTCATGGATTGGAGAATTTAGGTGAGGTAGGAAAACTATAAGTAAGTTTTTGTATGCTCCTAAAGGTTGAATGAGAAGGATATGTTCGTTTGTAACACGCCTAAGTAACCCTTCTAAATACTAGAAAGAAACTTTGATCTTCTAAAATGTCCTTTGAAAATCCTAAACCAAATTTTTTAAACTAAACATCTTGAAACATATGTGTCATGGATTGGAGAATTTAGGTGAGGTAGGACAACTATAAGTAAGTTTTTGTACGCTCCTAAAGGTAGAATGAGAAGCATTTTATACAAGTTTATGTTCGTTTGTAACACCCTTAAGTAACCCTTATAAATGACTAGAAATACAGTTTGATCTTCTAAAATATCCTATGAGAATCCTAACCAAAACTTTTTTAAAAAACTACTTGAAACATATGTGTCATGGATTGGAGAATTTAGGTGGGGTTAGACAACTATAAGTAAGTTTTTGTATGCTCCTCAAGGTAGAATGAGAAGAATGTTGTAATGTTTTTGTTCGTTTGTAACACCACTAAGTAACCCCTCTAAGAGATTTAGAAAGACACTTTGATCTTCTAAAAGGTCCTATGAGAATCCTAAATGAAACTTTTTAACCAAAACTTCTTGAAATATATATGTCATGGATTGGAGAATTTAGGTGAGGTAGGACAACTATAAGTAAGTTTTTGTACGCTCCTAAAGGTAGAATGAGAAGCATTTACACAAGTTTATGTTCGTTTGTAACACCCTTAAGTAACCCTTCTAAATGACTAGAAACACACTTTGTCCTACTAAAATGTCCTATGAGAATCCTAAACAAAACTTTTTAAACTAAATTTCTTGAAACATATGTGTCATGGATTGGAGAATTTAGGTGAGGTAAGACAACTATAAGTAAGTTTTTGTACGCTCTTAAAGGTAGAATGAGAAGCATTTTATACAAGTTTATCTTCGTTTGTAACACCCTTAAGTAACCCTTCTAAATAACTAGAAACCAACTTTGATCATCTAAAAGGTCCTAAGAGAATCCTAAAAAAAACATTTTAACCAAAACTTCTTGAAACATATATGTCATGGATTGGAGAATTTAGGTGAGGTAGGACAACTATAAGTAAGTTTTTGTACGCTCCTAAAGGTAGAATGAGAAGCATATATACAAGTTTATGTTTGTTTGTAACACCCTTAAGTAACCCTTCTAAATGACTAGAAACACACTTTGTTCTACTAAAATGTCCTATGAGAATCCTAAACAAAATTTTTTAAACAAAACTACTTGAAACATATGTGTCATGGATTGGAGAATTTAGGTGAGGTAGGAAAACTATAAGTAAGTTTTTGTATGCTCCTAAAGGTTGAATGAGAAGGATATGTTCGTTTGTAACACGCCTAAGTAACCCTTCTAAATACTAGAAAGAAACTTTGATCTTCTAAAATGTCCTTTGAGAATCCTAAACCAAATTTTTTAAACTAAACTTCTTGAAACATATGTGTCATGGATTGGAGAATTTAGGTGAGGTAGGACAACTATAAGTAAGTTTTTGTACGCTCCTAAAGGTAGAATGAGAAGCATTTTATACAAGTTTATGTTTGTTTGTAAGACCCTTAAGTAACCCTTCTAAATAACTAGAAACCAACTTTGATCTTCTAAAAGGTCCTATGAGAATCCTAAAAAAAACTTTTTAACCAAAACTTCTTGAAACATATATGTCATGGATTGGAGAATTTAGGTGAGGTAGGATAACTATAAGTAAGTTTTTGTACGCTCCTAAAGGTAAGCATTTATACAAGTTTATGTTTGTTTGTAACACTCTTACCCTTCTAAATGACTAGAAACACACTTTGTTCTTCTAAAATGTCCTATGAAAATCCTAAACAAAATTTTTTAAACTAAATTTCTTGAAACATATGTGTCATGGATTGAAGAATTTAGGTGAGGTAGGAAAACTATAAGTAAGTTTTTGTTTGCCCCTAAAGGTAGAATAAGAAGCATTTTATATAAGTTTATATTCGTTTGTAACACCCCTAAGTAACCCTTCTAAATACTAGAAAGAAACTTTGATCTTTTAAAAGGTCCTATGAGAATCCTAAAAAAAAAAATTTAAACAAAACTATTTGAAACATATGTGTCATGGATTGGAGAATTTAGGTGAGGTAGGAAAACTATAAGTAAGTTTTTGTACGCTCTTAAAGGTAGAATGAGAAGCATTTTATACAAGTTTATTTTCGTTTGTAACACCCTTAAGTAACCCTTCTAAATAACTAGAAACCAACTTTGATCATCTAAAAGGTCCTAAGAGAATCCTAAAAAAAACATTTTAACCAAAACTTCTTGAAACATATATGTCATGGATTGGAGAATTTAGGTGAGGTAGGACAACTATAAGTAAGTTTTTGTACGCTCCTAAAGGTAGAATGAGAAGCATTTATACAAGTTTATGTTTGTTTGTAACACCCTTAAGTAACCCTTCTAAATGACTAGAAACACACTTTGTTCTACTAAAATGTCCTATGAGAATCCTAAACAAAATTTTTTAAACAAAACTACTTGAAACATATGTGTCATGGATTGGAGAATTTAGGTGAGGTAGGAAAACTATAAGTAAGTTTTTGTATGCTCCTAAAGGTTGAATGAGAAGGATATGTTCGTTTGTAACACGCCTAAGTAACCCTTCTAAATACTAGAAAGAAACTTTGATCTTCTAAAATGTCCTTTGAGAATCCTAAACCAAATTTTTTAAACTAAACTTCTTGAAACATATGTGTCATGGATTGGAGAATTTAGGTGAGGTAGGACAACTATAAGTAAGTTTTTGTACGCTCCTAAAGGTAGAATGAGAAGCATTTTATACAAGTTTATGTTTGTTTGTAAGACCCTTAAGTAACCCTTCTAAATAACTAGAAACCAACTTTGATCTTCTAAAAGGTCCTATGAGAATCCTAAAAAAAACTTTTTAACCAAAACTTCTTGAAACATATATGTCATGGATTGGAGAATTTAGGTGAGGTAGGATAACTATAAGTAAGTTTTTGTACGCTCCTAAAGGTAAGCATTTATACAAGTTTATGTTTGTTTGTAACACTCTTACCCTTCTAAATGACTAGAAACACACTTTGTTCTTCTAAAATGTCCTATGAAAATCCTAAACAAAATTTTTTAAACTAAATTTCTTGAAACATATGTGTCATGGATTGAAGAATTTAGGTGAGGTAGGAAAACTATAAGTAAGTTTTTGTTTGCCCCTAAAGGTAGAATAAGAAGCATTTTATATAAGTTTATATTCGTTTGTAACACCCCTAAGTAACCCTTCTAAATACTAGAAAGAAACTTTGATCTTTTAAAAGGTCCTATGAGAATCCTAAAAAAAAAAATTTAAACAAAACTATTTGAAACATATGTGTCATGGATTGGAGAATTTAGGTGAGGTAGGAAAACTATAAGTAAGTTTTTGTACGCTCTTAAAGGTAGAATGAGAAGCATTTTATACAAGTTTATTTTCGTTTGTAACACCCTTAAGTAACCCTTCTAAATAACTAGAAACCAACTTTGATCATCTAAAAGGTCCTAAGAGAATCCTAAAAAAAACATTTTAACCAAAACTTCTTGAAACATATATGTCATGGATTGGAGAATTTAGGTGAGGTAGGACAACTATAAGTAAGTTTTTGTACGCTCCTAAAGGTAGAATGAGAAGCATTTATACAAGTTTATGTTTGTTTGTAACACCCTTAAGTAACCCTTCTAAATGACTAGAAACACACTTTGTTCTACTAAAATGTCCTATGAGAATCCTAAACAAAATTTTTTAAACAAAACTACTTGAAACATATGTGTCATGGATTGGAGAATTTAGGTGAGGTAGGAAAACTATAAGTAAGTTTTTGTATGCTCCTAAAGGTTGAATGAGAAGGATATGTTCGTTTGTAACACGCCTAAGTAACCCTTCTAAATACTAGAAAGAAACTTTGATCTTCTAAAATGTCCTTTGAAAATCCTAAACCAAATTTTTTAAACTAAACATCTTGAAACATATGTGTCATGGATTGGAGAATTTAGGTGAGGTAGGACAACTATAAGTAAGTTTTTGTACGCTCCTAAAGGTAGAATGAGAAGCATTTTATACAAGTTTATGTTCGTTTGTAACACCCTTATGTAACCCTTATAAATGACTAGAAATACAGTTTGATCTTCTAAAATATCCTATGAGAATCCTAACCAAAACTTTTTTAAAAAACTACTTGAAACATATGTGTCATGGATTGGAGAATTTAGGTGGGGTTAGACAACTATAAGTAAGTTTTTGTATGCTCCTCAAGGTAGAATGAGAAGAATGTTGTAATGTTTTTGTTCGTTTGTAACACCACTAAGTAACCCCTCTAAGAGATTTAGAAAGACACTTTGATCTTCTAAAAGGTCCTATGAGAATCCTAAATGAAACTTTTTAACCAAAACTTCTTGAAACATATATGTCATGGATTGGAGAATTTAGGTGAGGTAGGACAACTATAAGTAAGTTTTTGTACGCTCCTAAAGGTAGAATGAGAAGCATTTACACAAGTTTATGTTCGTTTGTAACACCCTTAAGTAACCCTTCTAAATGACTAGAAACACACTTTGTCCTACTAAAATGTCCTATGAGAATCCTAAACAAAACTTTTTAAACTAAATTTCTTGAAACATATGTGTCATGGATTGGAGAATTTAGGTGAGGTAAGACAACTATAAGTAAGTTTTTGTACGCTCTTAAAGGTAGAATGAGAAGCATTTTATACAAGTTTATCTTCGTTTGTAACACCCTTAAGTAACCCTTCTAAATAACTAGAAACCAACTTTGATCATCTAAAAGGTCCTAAGAGAATCCTAAAAAAAACATTTTAACCAAAACTTCTTGAAACATATATGTCATGGATTGGAGAATTTAGGTGAGGTAGGACAACTATAAGTAAGTTTTTGTACGCTCCTAAAGGTAGAATGAGAAGCATATATACAAGTTTATGTTTGTTTGTAACACCCTTAAGTAACCCTTCTAAATGACTAGAAACACACTTTGTTCTACTAAAATGTCCTATGAGAATCCTAAACAAAATTTTTTAAACAAAACTACTTGAAACATATGTGTCATGGATTGGAGAATTTAGGTGAGGTAGGAAAACTATAAGTAAGTTTTTGTATGCTCCTAAAGGTTGAATGAGAAGGATATGTTCGTTTGTAACACGCCTAAGTAACCCTTCTAAATACTAGAAAGAAACTTTGATCTTCTAAAATGTCCTTTGAGAATCCTAAACCAAATTTTTTAAACTAAACTTCTTGAAACATATGTGTCATGGATTGGAGAATTTAGGTGAGGTAGGACAACTATAAGTAAGTTTTTGTACGCTCCTAAAGGTAGAATGAGAAGCATTTTATAAAGTTTATGTTTGTTTGTAAGACTAAGTAACCCTTCTAAATAACTAGAAACCAACTTTGATCTTCTAAAAGGTCCTATGAGAATCCTAAAAAAAACTTTTTAACCAAAACTTCTTGAAACATATATGTCATGGATTGGAGAATTTAGGTGAGGTAGGATAACTATAAGTAAGTTTTTGTACGCTCCTAAAGGTAAATGAGAAGCATTTTATACAAGTTTATGTTTGTTTGTAACACCTTACTTAAGTAACCCTTCTAAATAACTAGAAACCAACTTTGATCATCTAAAAGGTCCTAAGAGAATCCTAAAAAAAACATTTTAACCAAAACTTCTTGAAACATATATGTCATGGATTGGAGAATTTAGGTGAGGTAGGACAACTATAAGTAAGTTTTTGTACGCTCCTAAAGGTAGAATGAGAAGCATTTATACAAGTTTATGTTTGTTTGTAACACCCTTAAGTAACCCTTCTAAATGACTAGAAACACACTTTGTTCTACTAAAATGTCCTATGAGAATCCTAAACAAAATTTTTTAAACAAAACTACTTGAAACATATGTGTCATGGATTGGAGAATTTAGGTGAGGTAGGAAAACTATAAGTAAGTTTTTGTATGCTCCTAAAGGTTGAATGAGAAGGATATGTTCGTTTGTAACACGCCTAAGTAACCCTTCTAAATACTAGAAAGAAACTTTGATCTTCTAAAATGTCCTTTGAGAATCCTAAACCAAATTTTTTAAACTAAACTTCTTGAAACATATGTGTCATGGATTGGAGAATTTAGGTGAGGTAGGACAACTATAAGTAAGTTTTTGTACGCTCCTAAAGGTAGAATGAGAAGCATTTTATACAAGTTTATGTTTGTTTGTAAGACCCTTAAGTAACCCTTCTAAATAACTAGAAACCAACTTTGATCTTCTAAAAGGTCCTATGAGAATCCTAAAAAAAACTTTTTAACCAAAACTTCTTGAAACATATATGTCATGGATTGGAGAATTTAGGTGAGGTAGGATAACTATAAGTAAGTTTTTGTACGCTCCTAAAGGTAAGCATTTATACAAGTTTATGTTTGTTTGTAACACTCTTACCCTTCTAAATGACTAGAAACACACTTTGTTCTTCTAAAATGTCCTATGAAAATCCTAAACAAAATTTTTTAAACTAAATTTCTTGAAACATATGTGTCATGGATTGAAGAATTTAGGTGAGGTAGGAAAACTATAAGTAAGTTTTTGTTTGCCCCTAAAGGTAGAATAAGAAGCATTTTATATAAGTTTATATTCGTTTGTAACACCCCTAAGTAACCCTTCTAAATACTAGAAAGAAACTTTGATCTTTTAAAAGGTCCTATGAGAATCCTAAAAAAAAAAATTTAAACAAAACTATTTGAAACATATGTGTCATGGATTGGAGAATTTAGGTGAGGTAGGAAAACTATAAGTAAGTTTTTGTACGCTCTTAAAGGTAGAATGAGAAGCATTTTATACAAGTTTATTTTCGTTTGTAACACCCTTAAGTAACCCTTCTAAATAACTAGAAACCAACTTTGATCATCTAAAAGGTCCTAAGAGAATCCTAAAAAAAACATTTTAACCAAAACTTCTTGAAACATATATGTCATGGATTGGAGAATTTAGGTGAGGTAGGACAACTATAAGTAAGTTTTTGTACGCTCCTAAAGGTAGAATGAGAAGCATTTATACAAGTTTATGTTTGTTTGTAACACCCTTAAGTAACCCTTCTAAATGACTAGAAACACACTTTGTTCTACTAAAATGTCCTATGAGAATCCTAAACAAAATTTTTTAAACAAAACTACTTGAAACATATGTGTCATGGATTGGAGAATTTAGGTGAGGTAGGAAAACTATAAGTAAGTTTTTGTATGCTCCTAAAGGTTGAATGAGAAGGATATGTTCGTTTGTAACACGCCTAAGTAACCCTTCTAAATACTAGAAAGAAACTTTGATCTTCTAAAATGTCCTTTGAGAATCCTAAACCAAATTTTTTAAACTAAACTTCTTGAAACATATGTGTCATGGATTGGAGAATTTAGGTGAGGTAGGACAACTATAAGTAAGTTTTTGTACGCTCCTAAAGGTAGAATGAGAAGCATTTTATACAAGTTTATGTTTGTTTGTAAGACCCTTAAGTAACCCTTCTAAATAACTAGAAACCAACTTTGATCTTCTAAAAGGTCCTATGAGAATCCTAAAAAAAACTTTTTAACCAAAACTTCTTGAAACATATATGTCATGGATTGGAGAATTTAGGTGAGGTAGGATAACTATAAGTAAGTTTTTGTACGCTCCTAAAGGTAAGCATTTATACAAGTTTATGTTTGTTTGTAACACTCTTACCCTTCTAAATGACTAGAAACACACTTTGTTCTTCTAAAATGTCCTATGAAAATCCTAAACAAAATTTTTTAAACTAAATTTCTTGAAACATATGTGTCATGGATTGAAGAATTTAGGTGAGGTAGGAAAACTATAAGTAAGTTTTTGTTTGCCCCTAAAGGTAGAATAAGAAGCATTTTATATAAGTTTATATTCGTTTGTAACACCCCTAAGTAACCCTTCTAAATACTAGAAAGAAACTTTGATCTTTTAAAAGGTCCTATGAGAATCCTAAAAAAAAAAATTTAAACAAAACTATTTGAAACATATGTGTCATGGATTGGAGAATTTAGGTGAGGTAGGAAAACTATAAGTAAGTTTTTGTACGCTCTTAAAGGTAGAATGAGAAGCATTTTATACAAGTTTATTTTCGTTTGTAACACCCTTAAGTAACCCTTCTAAATAACTAGAAACCAACTTTGATCATCTAAAAGGTCCTAAGAGAATCCTAAAAAAAACATTTTAACCAAAACTTCTTGAAACATATATGTCATGGATTGGAGAATTTAGGTGAGGTAGGACAACTATAAGTAAGTTTTTGTACGCTCCTAAAGGTAGAATGAGAAGCATTTATACAAGTTTATGTTTGTTTGTAACACCCTTAAGTAACCCTTCTAAATGACTAGAAACACACTTTGTTCTACTAAAATGTCCTATGAGAATCCTAAACAAAATTTTTTAAACAAAACTACTTGAAACATATGTGTCATGGATTGGAGAATTTAGGTGAGGTAGGAAAACTATAAGTAAGTTTTTGTATGCTCCTAAAGGTTGAATGAGAAGGATATGTTCGTTTGTAACACGCCTAAGTAACCCTTCTAAATACTAGAAAGAAACTTTGATCTTCTAAAATGTCCTTTGAGAATCCTAAACCAAATTTTTTAAACTAAACTTCTTGAAACATATGTGTCATGGATTGGAGAATTTAGGTGAGGTAGGACAACTATAAGTAAGTTTTTGTACGCTCCTAAAGGTAGAATGAGAAGCATTTTATACAAGTTTATGTTTGTTTGTAAGTAACCCTTAAAATGTAGAAATACAGTTTGATCTTCTAAAATCCTATGAGAATCCTAACTTTTTTAAAAAACTACTTGAAACATATGTGTCATGGATTGGAGAATTTAGGTGGGGTTAGACTATAAGTAAGTTTTTGTATCTCCTCTAAAAGGTCGTTTGTAACACCACTAAGTAACCCCTCTAAGAGATGAAAGACACTTTGATCTTCTAAAAATGAAATCCTAAATTTTTTAACCAAAACTTCTTGAAACATATATGTCATGGATTGGAGAATTTAGGTGAGGTAGGACAACTATAAGTAAGTTTTTGTACGCTCCTAAAGGTAGAATGAGAAGCATTTACACAAGTTTATGTTCGTTTGTAACACCCTTAAGTAACCCTTCTAAATGACTAGAAACACACTTTGTCCTACTAAAATGTCCTATGAGAATCCTAAACAAAACTTTTTAAACTAAATTTCTTGAAACATATGTGTCATGGATTGGAGAATTTAGGTGAGGTAAGACAACTATAAGTAAGTTTTTGTACGCTCTTAAAGGTAGAATGAGAAGCATTTTATACAAGTTTATTTTCGTTTGTAACACCCTTAAGTAACCCTTCTAAATAACTAGAAACCAACTTTGATCATCTAAAAGGTCCTAAGAGAATCCTAAAAAAAACATTTTAACCAAAACTTCTTGAAACATATATGTCATGGATTGGAGAATTTAGGTGAGGTAGGACAACTATAAGTAAGTTTTTGTATGCTCCTAAAGGTAGAATGAGAAGCATATATACAAGTTTATGTTTGTTTGTAACACCCTTAAGTAACCCTTCTAAATGACTAGAAACACACTTTGTTCTACTAAAATGTCCTATGAGAATCCTAAACAAAATTTTTTAAACAAAACTACTTGAAACATATGTGTCATGGATTGGAGAATTTAGGTGAGGTAGGAAAACTATAAGTAAGTTTTTGTATGCTCCTAAAGGTTGAATGAGAAGGATATGTTCGTTTGTAACACGCCTAAGTAACCCTTCTAAATACTAGAAAGAAACTTTGATCTTCTAAAATGTCCTTTGAGAATCCTAAACCAAATTTTTTAAACTAAACTTCTTGAAACATATGTGTCATGGATTGGAGAATTTAGGTGAGGTAGGACAACTATAAGTAAGTTTTTGTACGCTCCTAAAGGTAGAATGAGAAGCATTTTATACAAGTTTATGTTTGTTTGTAAGACCCTTAAGTAACCCTTCTAAATAACTAGAAACCAACTTTGATCTTTTAAAAGGTCCTATGAGAATCCTAAAAAAAACTTTTTAACCAAAACTTCTTGAAACAATATGTCATGGATTGGAGAATTTAGGTGAGGTAGGACAACTATTTTTTTGTACGCTCCTAAAGGTAGAATGAGAAGCATTTACACAAGTTTATGTTCGTTTGTAACATTAAGTAACCCTTCTAAATGATTTTGTCCTACTAAAATGTCCTATGAGAATACTAAACAAAACTTTTTAAACTAAATTTCTTGAAACATATGTGTCATGGATAGAATTTAGGTGAAAGACAACTATAAGTAAGTTTTTGTACGCTCTTAAAGGTAGAATGAGAAGCATTTTATACAAGTTTATTTTCGTTTGTAACACCCTTAAGTAACCCTTCTAAATAACTAGAAACCAACTTTGATCATCTAAAAGGTCCTAAGAGAATCCTAAAAAAACATTTTAACCAAAACTTCTTGAAACATATATGTCATGGATTGGAGAATTTAGGTGAGGTAGGACAACTATAAGTAAGTTTTTGTACGCTCCTAAAGGTAGAATGAGAAGCATTTATACAAGTTTATGTTTGTTTGTAACACCCTTAAGTAACCCTTCTAAATGACTAGAAACACACTTTGTTCTACTAAAATGTCCTATGAGAATCCTAAACAAAATTTTTTAAACAAAACTACTTGAAACATATGTGTCATGGATTGGAGAATTTAGGTGAGGTAGGAAAACTATAAGTAAGTTTTTGTATGCTCCTAAAGGTTGAATGAGAAGGATATGTTCGTTTGTAACACGCCTAAGTAACCCTTCTAAATACTAGAAAGAAACTTTGATCTTCTAAAATGTCCTTTGAGAATCCTAAACCAAATTTTTTAAACTAAACTTCTTGAAACATATGTGTCATGGATTGGAGAATTTAGGTGAGGTAGGACAACTATAAGTAAGTTTTTGTACGCTCCTAAAGGTAGAATGAGAAGCATTTTATACAAGTTTATGTTTGTTTGTAAGACCCTTAAGTAACCCTTCTAAATAACTAGAAACCAACTTTGATCTTCTAAAAGGTCCTATGAGAATCCTAAAAAAAACTTTTTAACCAAAACTTCTTGAAACATATATGTCATGGATTGGAGAATTTAGGTGAGGTAGGATAACTATAAGTAAGTTTTTGTACGCTCCTAAAGGTAAGCATTTATACAAGTTTATGTTTGTTTGTAACACTCTTACCCTTCTAAATGACTAGAAACACACTTTGTTCTTCTAAAATGTCCTATGAAAATCCTAAACAAAATTTTTTAAACTAAATTTCTTGAAACATATGTGTCATGGATTGAAGAATTTAGGTGAGGTAGGAAAACTATAAGTAAGTTTTTGTTTGCCCCTAAAGGTAGAATAAGAAGCATTTTATATAAGTTTATATTCGTTTGTAACACCCCTAAGTAACCCTTCTAAATACTAGAAAGAAACTTTGATCTTTTAAAAGGTCCTATGAGAATCCTAAAAAAAAAATTTAAACAAAACTATTTGAAACATATGTGTCATGGATTGGAGAATTTAGGTGAGGTAGGAAAACTATAAGTAAGTTTTTGTACGCTCTTAAAGGTAGAATGAGAAGCATTTTATACAAGTTTATTTTCGTTTGTAACACCCTTAAGTAACCCTTCTAAATAACTAGAAACCAACTTTGATCATCTAAAAGGTCCTAAGAGAATCCTAAAAAAAACATTTTAACCAAAACTTCTTGAAACATATATGTCATGGATTGGAGAATTTAGGTGAGGTAGGACAACTATAAGTAAGTTTTTGTACGCTCCTAAAGGTAGAATGAGAAGCATTTATACAAGTTTATGTTTGTTTGTAACACCCTTAAGTAACCCTTCTAAATGACTAGAAACACACTTTGTTCTACTAAAATGTCCTATGAGAATCCTAAACAAAATTTTTTAAACAAAACTACTTGAAACATATGTGTCATAGATTGGAGAATTTAGGTGAGGTAGGAAAACTATAAGTAAGTTTTTGTATGCTCCTAAAGGTTGAATGAGAAGGATATGTTCGTTTGTAACACGCCTAAGTAACCCTTCTAAATACTAGAAAGAAACTTTGATCTTCTAAAATGTCCTTTGAGAATCCTAAACCAAATTTTTTAAACTAAACTTCTTGAAACATATGTGTCATGGATTGGAGAATTTAGGTGAGGTAGGACAACTATAAGTAAGTTTTTGTACGCTCCTAAAGGTAGAATGAGAAGCATTTTATACAAGTTTATGTTTGTTTGTAAGACCCTTAAGTAACCCTTCTAAATAACTAGAAACCAACTTTGATCTTCTAAAAGGTCCTATGAGAATCCTAAAAAAAACTTTTTAACCAAAACTTCTTGAAACATATATGTCATGGATTGGAGAATTTAGGTGAGGTAGGATAACTATAAGTAAGTTTTTGTACGCTCCTAAAGGTAAGCATTTATACAAGTTTATGTTTGTTTGTAACACTCTTACCCTTCTAAATGACTAGAAACACACTTTGTTCTTCTAAAATGTCCTATGAAAATCCTAAACAAAATTTTTTAAACTAAATTTCTTGAAACATATGTGTCATGGATTGAAGAATTTAGGTGAGGTAGGAAAACTATAAGTAAGTTTTTGTTTGCCCCTAAAGGTAGAATAAGAAGCATTTTATATAAGTTTATATTCGTTTGTAACACCCCTAAGTAACCCTTCTAAATACTAGAAAGAAACTTTGATCTTTTAAAAGGTCCTATGAGAATCCTAAAAAAAAAAATTTAAACAAAACTATTTGAAACATATGTGTCATGGATTGGAGAATTTAGGTGAGGTAGGAAAACTATAAGTAAGTTTTTGTACGCTCTTAAAGGTAGAATGAGAAGCATTTTATACAAGTTTATTTTCGTTTGTAACACCCTTAAGTAACCCTTCTAAATAACTAGAAACCAACTTTGATCATCTAAAAGGTCCTAAGAGAATCCTAAAAAAAACATTTTAACCAAAACTTCTTGAAACATATATGTCATGGATTGGAGAATTTAGGTGAGGTAGGACAACTATAAGTAAGTTTTTGTACGCTCCTAAAGGTAGAATGAGAAGCATTTATACAAGTTTATGTTTGTTTGTAACACCCTTAAGTAACCCTTCTAAATGACTAGAAACACACTTTGTTCTACTAAAATGTCCTATGAGAATCCTAAACAAAATTTTTTAAACAAAACTACTTGAAACATATGTGTCATGGATTGGAGAATTTAGGTGAGGTAGGAAAACTATAAGTAAGTTTTTGTATGCTCCTAAAGGTTGAATGAGAAGGATATGTTCGTTTGTAACACGCCTAAGTAACCCTTCTAAATACTAGAAAGAAACTTTGATCTTCTAAAATGTCCTTTGAGAATCCTAAACCAAATTTTTTAAACTAAACTTCTTGAAACATATGTGTCATGGATTGGAGAATTTAGGTGAGGTAGGACAACTATAAGTAAGTTTTTGTACGCTCCTAAAGGTAGAATGAGAAGCATTTTATACAAGTTTATGTTTGTTTGTAAGACCCTTAAGTAACCCTTCTAAATAACTAGAAACCAACTTTGATCTTCTAAAAGGTCCTATGAGAATCCTAAAAAAAACTTTTTAACCAAAACTTCTTGAAACATATATGTCATGGATTGGAGAATTTAGGTGAGGTAGGATAACTATAAGTAAGTTTTTGTACGCTCCTAAAGGTAAGCATTTATACAAGTTTATGTTTGTTTGTAACACTCTTACCCTTCTAAATGACTAGAAACACACTTTGTTCTTCTAAAATGTCCTATGAAAATCCTAAACAAAATTTTTTAAACTAAATTTCTTGAAACATATGTGTCATGGATTGAAGAATTTAGGTGAGGTAGGAAAACTATAAGTAAGTTTTTGTTTGCCCCTAAAGGTAGAATAAGAAGCATTTTATATAAGTTTATATTCGTTTGTAACACCCCTAAGTAACCCTTCTAAATACTAGAAAGAAACTTTGATCTTTTAAAAGGTCCTATGAGAATCCTAAAAAAAAAATTTAAACAAAACTATTTGAAACATATGTGTCATGGATTGGAGAATTTAGGTGAGGTAGGAAAACTATAAGTAAGTTTTTGTACGCTCTTAAAGGTAGAATGAGAAGCATTTTATACAAGTTTATTTTCGTTTGTAACACCCTTAAGTAACCCTTCTAAATAACTAGAAACCAACTTTGATCATCTAAAAGGTCCTAAGAGAATCCTAAAAAAAACATTTTAACCAAAACTTCTTGAAACATATATGTCATGGATTGGAGAATTTAGGTGAGGTAGGACAACTATAAGTAAGTTTTTGTACGCTCCTAAAGGTAGAATGAGAAGCATTTATACAAGTTTATGTTTGTTTGTAACACCCTTAAGTAACCCTTCTAAATGACTAGAAACACACTTTGTTCTACTAAAATGTCCTATGAGAATCCTAAACAAAATTTTTTAAACAAAACTACTTGAAACATATGTGTCATGGATTGGAGAATTTAGGTGAGGTAGGAAAACTATAAGTAAGTTTTTGTATGCTCCTAAAGGTTGAATGAGAAGGATATGTTCGTTTGTAACACGCCTAAGTAACCCTTCTAAATACTAGAAAGAAACTTTGATCTTCTAAAATGTCCTTTGAGAATCCTAAACCAAATTTTTTAAACTAAACTTCTTGAAACATATGTGTCATGGATTGGAGAATTTAGGTGAGGTAGGACAACTATAAGTAAGTTTTTGTACGCTCCTAAAGGTAGAATGAGAAGCATTTTATACAAGTTTATGTTTGTTTGTAAGACCCTTAAGTAACCCTTCTAAATAACTAGAAACCAACTTTGATCTTCTAAAAGGTCCTATGAGAATCCTAAAAAAAACTTTTTAACCAAAACTTCTTGAAACATATATGTCATGGATTGGAGAATTTAGGTGAGGTAGGACAACTATAAGTAAGTTTTTGTACGCTCCTAAAGGTAAGCATTTATACAAGTTTATGTTTGTTTGTAACACTCTTACCCTTCTAAATGACTAGAAACACACTTTGTTCTTCTAAAATGTCCTATGAAAATCCTAAACAAAATTTTTTAAACTAAATTTCTTGAAACATATGTGTCATGGATTGAAGAATTTAGGTGAGGTAGGAAAACTATAAGTAAGTTTTTGTTTGCCCCTAAAGGTAGAATAAGAAGCATTTTATATAAGTTTATATTCGTTTGTAACACCCCTAAGTAACCCTTCTAAATACTAGAAAGAAACTTTGATCTTTTAAAATGTCCTATGAGAATCCTAAACAAAAAAATTTTAAACTAAACTATCTTGAAACATATGTGTCATGGATTGGAGAATTTAGGTGAGGTAAGACAACTATAAGTAAGTTTTTGTACGCTCTTAAAGGTAGAATGAGAAGCATTTTATACAAGTTTATCTTCGTTTGTAACACCCTTAAGTAACCCTTCTAAATAACTAGAAACCAACTTTGATCATCTAAAAGGTCCTAAGAGAATCCTAAAAAAAACATTTTAACCAAAACTTCTTGAAACATATATGTCATGGATTGGAGAATTTAGGTGAGGTAGGACAACTATAAGTAAGTTTTTGTACGCTCCTAAAGGTAGAATGAGAAGCATATATACAAGTTTATGTTTGTTTGTAACACCCTTAAGTAACCCTTCTAAATGACTAGAAACACACTTTGTTCTACTAAAATGTCCTATGAGAATCCTAAACAAAATTTTTTAAACAAAACTACTTGAAACATATGTGTCATGGATTGGAGAATTTAGGTGAGGTAGGAAAACTATAAGTAAGTTTTTGTATGCTCCTAAAGGTTGAATGAGAAGGATATGTTCGTTTGTAACACGCCTAAGTAACCCTTCTAAATACTAGAAAGAAACTTTGATCTTCTAAAATGTCCTTTGAGAATCCTAAACCAAATTTTTTAAACTAAACTTCTTGAAACATATGTGTCATGGATTGGAGAATTTAGGTGAGGTAGGACAACTATAAGTAAGTTTTTGTACGCTCCTAAAGGTAGAATGAGAAGCATTTTATACAAGTTTATGTTTGTTTGTAAGACCCTTAAGTAACCCTTCTAAATAACTAGAAACCAACTTTGATCTTCTAAAAGGTCCTATGAGAATCCTAAAAAAAACTTTTTAACCAAAACTTCTTGAAACATATATGTCATGGATTGGAGAATTTAGGTGAGGTAGGATAACTATAAGTAAGTTTTTGTACGCTCCTAAAGGTAAGCATTTATACAAGTTTATGTTTGTTTGTAACACTCTTACCCTTCTAAATGACTAGAAACACACTTTGTTCTTCTAAAATGTCCTATGAAAATCCTAAACAAAATTTTTTAAACTAAATTTCTTGAAACATATGTGTCATGGATTGAAGAATTTAGGTGAGGTAGGAAAACTATAAGTAAGTTTTTGTTTGCCCCTAAAGGTAGAATAAGAAGCATTTTATATAAGTTTATATTCGTTTGTAACACCCCTAAGTAACCCTTCTAAATACTAGAAAGAAACTTTGATCTTTTAAAAGGTCCTATGAGAATCCTAAAAAAAAAATTTAAACAAAACTATTTGAAACATATGTGTCATGGATTGGAGAATTTAGGTGAGGTAGGAAAACTATAAGTAAGTTTTTGTACGCTCTTAAAGGTAGAATGAGAAGCATTTTATACAAGTTTATTTTCGTTTGTAACACCCTTAAGTAACCCTTCTAAATAACTAGAAACCAACTTTGATCATCTAAAAGGTCCTAAGAGAATCCTAAAAAAAACATTTTAACCAAAACTTCTTGAAACATATATGTCATGGATTGGAGAATTTAGGTGAGGTAGGACAACTATAAGTAAGTTTTTGTACGCTCCTAAAGGTAGAATGAGAAGCATTTATACAAGTTTATGTTTGTTTGTAACACCCTTAAGTAACCCTTCTAAATGACTAGAAACACACTTTGTTCTACTAAAATGTCCTATGAGAATCCTAAACAAAATTTTTTAAACAAAACTACTTGAAACATATGTGTCATGGATTGGAGAATTTAGGTGAGGTAGGAAAACTATAAGTAAGTTTTTGTATGCTCCTAAAGGTTGAATGAGAAGGATATGTTCGTTTGTAACACGCCTAAGTAACCCTTCTAAATACTAGAAAGAAACTTTGATCTTCTAAAATGTCCTTTGAGAATCCTAAACCAAATTTTTTAAACTAAACTTCTTGAAACATATGTGTCATGGATTGGAGAATTTAGGTGAGGTAGGACAACTATAAGTAAGTTTTTGTACGCTCCTAAAGGTAGAATGAGAAGCATTTTATACAAGTTTATGTTTGTTTGTAAGACCCTTAAGTAACCCTTCTAAATAACTAGAAACCAACTTTGATCTTCTAAAAGGTCCTATGAGAATCCTAAAAAAAACTTTTTAACCAAAACTTCTTGAAACATATATGTCATGGATTGGAGAATTTAGGTGAGGTAGGATAACTATAAGTAAGTTTTTGTACGCTCCTAAAGGTAAGCATTTATACAAGTTTATGTTTGTTTGTAACACTCTTACCCTTCTAAATGACTAGAAACACACTTTGTTCTTCTAAAATGTCCTATGAAAATCCTAAACAAAATTTTTTAAACTAAATTTCTTGAAACATATGTGTCATGGATTGAAGAATTTAGGTGAGGTAGGAAAACTATAAGTAAGTTTTTGTTTGCCCCTAAAGGTAGAATAAGAAGCATTTTATATAAGTTTATATTCGTTTGTAACACCCCTAAGTAACCCTTCTAAATACTAGAAAGAAACTTTGATCTTTTAAAAGGTCCTATGAGAATCCTAAAAAAAAAAATTTAAACAAAACTATTTGAAACATATGTGTCATGGATTGGAGAATTTAGGTGAGGTAGGAAAACTATAAGTAAGTTTTTGTACGCTCTTAAAGGTAGAATGAGAAGCATTTTATACAAGTTTATTTTCGTTTGTAACACCCTTAAGTAACCCTTCTAAAACTAGAAACCAACTTTGATCATCTAAAAGGTCCTAAGAGAATCCTAAAAAAAACATTTTAACCAAAACTTCTTGAAACATATATGTCATGGATTGGAGAATTTAGGTGAGGTAGGACAACTATAAGTAAGTTTTTGTACGCTCCTAAAGGTAGAATGAGAAGCATTTATACAAGTTTATGTTTGTTTGTAACACCCTTAAGTAACCCTTCTAAATGACTAGAAACACACTTTGTTCTACTAAAATGTCCTATGAGAATCCTAAACAAAATTTTTTAAACAAAACTACTTGAAACATATGTGTCATGGATTGGAGAATTTAGGTGAGGTAGGAAAACTATAAGTAAGTTTTTGTATGCTCCTAAAGGTTGAATGAGAAGGATATGTTCGTTTGTAACACGCCTAAGTAACCCTTCTAAATACTAGAAAGAAACTTTGATCTTCTAAAAAGTTTTTGTACGCTCCTAAAGGTAGAATGAGAAGCATTTATACAAGTTTATGTTTGTTTGTAACACCCTTAAGTAACCCTTCTAAATGACTAGAAACACACTTTGTTCGTTTGTAACTACTAAAATGACTAGAAATACAGTTTGATCTTCTAAAATGATGAGAATCCTAAACAAAATTTTTTAAACAAAACTACTTGAAACATATGTGTCATGGATTGGAGAATTTAGGTGAGGTAGGAAAACTATAAGTAAGTTTTTGTATGCTCCTAAAGGTTGAATGAGAAGGATATGTTCGTTTGTAACACGCCTAAGTAACCCTTCTAAATACTAGAAAGAAACTTTGATCTTCTAAAATGTCCTTTGAGAATCCTAAACCAAATTTTTTAAACTAAACTTCTTGAAACATATGTGTCATGGATTGGAGAATTTAGGTGAGGTAGGACAACTATAAGTAAGTTTTTGTACGCTCCTAAAGGTAGAATGAGAAGCATTTTATACAAGTTTATGTTTGTTTGTAAGACCCTTAAGTAACCCTTCTAAATAACTAGAAACCAACTTTGATCTTCTAAAAGGTCCTATGAGAATCCTAAAAAAACTTTTTAACCAAAACTTCTTGAAACATATATGTCATGGATTGGAGAATTTAGGTGAGGTAGGATAACTATAAGTAAGTTTTTGTACGCTCCTAAAGGTAAGCATTTATACAAGTTTATGTTTGTTTGTAACACTCTTACCCTTCTAAATGACTAGAAACACACTTTGTTCTTCTAAAATGTCCTATGAAAATCCTAAACAAAATTTTTTAAACTAAATTTCTTGAAACATATGTGTCATGGATTGAAGAATTTAGGTGAGGTAGGAAAACTATAAGTAAGTTTTTGTTTGCCCCTAAAGGTAGAATAAGAAGCATTTTATATAAGTTTATATTCGTTTGTAACACCCCTAAGTAACCCTTCTAAATACTAGAAAGAAACTTTGATCTTTTAAAAGGTCCTATGAGAATCCTAAAAAAAAAAATTTAAACAAAACTATTTGAAACATATGTGTCATGGATTGGAGAATTTAGGTGAGGTAGGAAAACTATAAGTAAGTTTTTGTACGCTCTTAAAGGTAGAATGAGAAGCATTTTATACAAGTTTATTTTCGTTTGTAACACCCTTAAGTAACCCTTCTAAATAACTAGAAACCAACTTTGATCATCTAAAAGGTCCTAAGAGAATCCTAAAAAAAACATTTTAACCAAAACTTCTTGAAACATATATGTCATGGATTGGAGAATTTAGGTGAGGTAGGACAACTATAAGTAAGTTTTTGTACGCTCCTAAAGGTAGAATGAGAAGCATTTATACAAGTTTATGTTTGTTTGTAACACCCTTAAGTAACCCTTCTAAATGACTAGAAACACACTTTGTTCTACTAAAATGTCCTATGAGAATCCTAAACAAAATTTTTTAAACAAAACTACTTGAAACATATGTGTCATGGATTGGAGAATTTAGGTGAGGTAGGAAAACTATAAGTAAGTTTTTGTATGCTCCTAAAGGTTGAATGAGAAGGATATGTTCGTTTGTAACACGCCTAAGTAACCCTTCTAAATACTAGAAAGAAACTTTGATCTTCTAAAATGTCCTTTGAGAATCCTAAACCAAATTTTTTAAACTAAACTTCTTGAAACATATGTGTCATGGATTGGAGAATTTAGGTGAGGTAGGACAACTATAAGTAAGTTTTTGTACGCTCCTAAAGGTAGAATGAGAAGCATTTTATACAAGTTTATGTTTGTTTGTAAGACCCTTAAGTAACCCTTCTAAATAACTAGAAACCAACTTTGATCTTCTAAAAGGTCCTATGAGAATCCTAAAAAAAACTTTTTAACCAAAACTTCTTGAAACATATATGTCATGGATTGGAGAATTTAGGTGAGGTAGGATAACTATAAGTAAGTTTTTGTACGCTCCTAAAGGTAAGCATTTATACAAGTTTATGTTTGTTTGTAACACTCTTACCCTTCTAAATGACTAGAAACACACTTTGTTCTTCTAAAATGTCCTATGAAAATCCTAAACAAAATTTTTTAAACTAAATTTCTTGAAACATATGTGTCATGGATTGAAGAATTTAGGTGAGGTAGGAAAACTATAAGTAAGTTTTTGTTTGCCCCTAAAGGTAGAATAAGAAGCATTTTATATAAGTTTATATTCGTTTGTAACACCCCTAAGTAACCCTTCTAAATACTAGAAAGAAACTTTGATCTTTTAAAAGGTCCTATGAGAATCCTAAAAAAAAAAATTTAAACAAAACTATTTGAAACATATGTGTCATGGATTGGAGAATTTAGGTGAGGTAGGAAAACTATAAGTAAGTTTTTGTACGCTCTTAAAGGTAGAATGAGAAGCATTTTATACAAGTTTATTTTCGTTTGTAACACCCTTAAGTAACCCTTCTAAATAACTAGAAACCAACTTTGATCATCTAAAAGGTCCTAAGAGAATCCTAAAAAAAACATTTTAACCAAAACTTCTTGAAACATATATGTCATGGATTGGAGAATTTAGGTGAGGTAGGACAACTATAAGTAAGTTTTTGTACGCTCCTAAAGGTAGAATGAGAAGCATTTATACAAGTTTATGTTTGTTTGTAACACCCTTAAGTAACCCTTCTAAATGACTAGAAACACACTTTGTTCTACTAAAATGTCCTATGAGAATCCTAAACAAAATTTTTTAAACAAAACTACTTGAAACATATGTGTCATGGATTGGAGAATTTAGGTGAGGTAGGAAAACTATAAGTAAGTTTTTGTATGCTCCTAAAGGTTGAATGAGAAGGATATGTTCGTTTGTAACACGCCTAAGTAACCCTTCTAAATACTAGAAAGAAACTTTGATCTTCTAAAATGTCCTTTGAGAATCCTAAACCAAATTTTTTAAACTAAACTTCTTGAAACATATGTGTCATGGATTGGAGAATTTAGGTGAGGTAGGACAACTATAAGTAAGTTTTTGTACGCTCCTAAAGGTAGAATGAGAAGCATTTTATACAAGTTTATGTTTGTTTGTAAGACCCTTAAGTAACCCTTCTAAATAACTAGAAACCAACTTTGATCTTCTAAAAGGTCCTATGAGAATCCTAAAAAAAATCCTTTTTAACCAAAACTTCTTGAAACATATATGTCATGGATTGGAGAATTTAGGTGAGGTAGGACAACTATAAGTAAGTTTTTGTACGCTCCTAAAGGTAGAATGAGAAGCATTTACACAAGTTTATGTTCGTTTGTAACACCCTTAAGTAACCCTTCTAAATGACTAGAAACACACTTTGTCCTACTAAAATGTCCTATGAGAATCCTAAACAAAACTTTTTAAACTAAATTTCTTGAAACATATGTGTCATGGATTGGAGAATTTAGGTGAGGTAAGACAACTATAAGTAAGTTTTTGTACGCTCTTAAAGGTAGAATGAGAAGCATTTTATACAAGTTTATCTTCGTTTGTAACACCCTTAAGTAACCCTTCTAAATAACTAGAAACCAACTTTGATCATCTAAAAGGTCCTAAGAGAATCCTAAAAAAAACATTTTAACCAAAACTTCTTGAAACATATATGTCATGGATTGGAGAATTTAGGTGAGGTAGGACAACTATAAGTAAGTTTTTGTACGCTCCTAAAGGTAGAATGAGAAGCATATATACAAGTTTATGTTTGTTTGTAACACCCTTAAGTAACCCTTCTAAATGACTAGAAACACACTTTGTTCTACTAAAATGTCCTATGAGAATCCTAAACAAAATTTTTTAAACAAAACTACTTGAAACATATGTGTCATGGATTGGAGAATTTAGGTGAGGTAGGAAAACTATAAGTAAGTTTTTGTATGCTCCTAAAGGTTGAATGAGAAGGATATGTTCGTTTGTAACACGCCTAAGTAACCCTTCTAAATACTAGAAAGAAACTTTGATCTTCTAAAATGTCCTTTGAGAATCCTAAACCAAATTTTTTAAACTAAACTTCTTGAAACATATGTGTCATGGATTGGAGAATTTAGGTGAGGTAGGACAACTATAAGTAAGTTTTTGTACGCTCCTAAAGGTAGAATGAGAAGCATTTTATACAAGTTTATGTTTGTTTGTAAGACCCTTAAGTAACCCTTCTAAATAACTAGAAACCAACTTTGATCTTCTAAAAGGTCCTATGAGAATCCTAAAAAAAACTTTTTAACCAAAACTTCTTGAAACATATATGTCATGGATTGGAGAATTTAGGTGAGGTAGGATAACTATAAGTAAGTTTTTGTACGCTCCTAAAGGTAAGCATTTATACAAGTTTATGTTTGTTTGTAACACTCTTACCCTTCTAAATGACTAGAAACACACTTTGTTCTTCTAAAATGTCCTATGAAAATCCTAAACAAAATTTTTTAAACTAAATTTCTTGAAACATATGTGTCATGGATTGAAGAATTTAGGTGAGGTAGGAAAACTATAAGTAAGTTTTTGTTTGCCCCTAAAGGTAGAATAAGAAGCATTTTATATAAGTTTATATTCGTTTGTAACACCCCTAAGTAACCCTTCTAAATACTAGAAAGAAACTTTGATCTTTTAAAAGGTCCTATGAGAATCCTAAAAAAAAAAATTTAAACAAAACTATTTGAAACATATGTGTCATGGATTGGAGAATTTAGGTGAGGTAGGAAAACTATAAGTAAGTTTTTGTACGCTCTTAAAGGTAGAATGAGAAGCATTTTATACAAGTTTATTTTCGTTTGTAACACCCTTAAGTAACCCTTCTAAATAACTAGAAACCAACTTTGATCATCTAAAAGGTCCTAAGAGAATCCTAAAAAAAACATTTTAACCAAAACTTCTTGAAACATATATGTCATGGATTGGAGAATTTAGGTGAGGTAGGACAACTATAAGTAAGTTTTTGTACGCTCCTAAAGGTAGAATGAGAAGCATTTATACAAGTTTATGTTTGTTTGTAACACCCTTAAGTAACCCTTCTAAATGACTAGAAACACACTTTGTTCTACTAAAATGTCCTATGAGAATCCTAAACAAAATTTTTTAAACAAAACTACTTGAAACATATGTGTCATGGATTGGAGAATTTAGGTGAGGTAGGAAAACTATAAGTAAGTTTTTGTATGCTCCTAAAGGTTGAATGAGAAGGATATGTTCGTTTGTAACACGCCTAAGTAACCCTTCTAAATACTAGAAAGAAACTTTGATCTTCTAAAATGTCCTTTGAGAATCCTAAACCAAATTTTTTAAACTAAACTTCTTGAAACATATGTGTCATGGATTGGAGAATTTAGGTGAGGTAGGACAACTATAAGTAAGTTTTTGTACGCTCCTAAAGGTAGAATGAGAAGCATTTTATACAAGTTTATGTTTGTTTGTAAGACCCTTAAGTAACCCTTCTAAATAACTAGAAACCAACTTTGATCTTCTAAAAGGTCCTATGAGAATCCTAAAAAAAACTTTTTAACCAAAACTTCTTGAAACATATATGTCATGGATTGGAGAATTTAGGTGAGGTAGGATAACTATAAGTAAGTTTTTGTACGCTCCTAAAGGTAAGCATTTATACAAGTTTATGTTTGTTTGTAACACTCTTACCCTTCTAAATGACTAGAAACACACTTTGTTCTTCTAAAATGTCCTATGAAAATCCTAAAAAAAAAATTTTTAAACTAAATTTCTTGAAACATATGTGTCATGGATTGAAAAATTTAGGTGAGGTAGGAAAACTATAAGTAAGTTTTTGTTTGCCCCTAAAGGTAGAATAAGAAGCATTTTATATAAGTTTATATTCGTTTGTAACACCCCTAAGTAACCCTTCTAAATACTAGAAAGAAACTTTGATCTTTTAAAAGGTCCTATGAGAATCCTAAAAAAAAAAAATTAAACAAAACTATTTGAAACATATGTGTCATGGATTGGAGAATTTAGGTGAGGTAGGAAAACTATAAGTAAGTTTTTGTACGCTCTTAAAGGTAGAATGAGAAGCATTTTATACAAGTTTATTTTCGTTTGTAACACCCTTAAGTAACCCTTCTAAATAACTAGAAACCAACTTTGATCATCTAAAAGGTCCTAAGAGAATCCTAAAAAAAACATTTTAACCAAAACTTCTTGAAACATATATGTCATGGATTGGAGAATTTAGGTGAGGTAGGACAACTATAAGTAAGTTTTTGTACGCTCCTAAAGGTAGAATGAGAAGCATTTATACAAGTTTATGTTTGTTTGTAACACCCTTAAGTAACCCTTCTAAATGACTAGAAACACACTTTGTTCTACTAAAATGTCCTATGAGAATCCTAAACAAAATTTTTTAAACAAAACTACTTGAAACATATGTGTCATGGATTGGAGAATTTAGGTGAGGTAGGAAAACTATAAGTAAGTTTTTGTATGCTCCTAAAGGTTGAATGAGAAGGATATGTTCGTTTGTAACACGCCTAAGTAACCCTTCTAAATACTAGAAAGAAACTTTGATCTTCTAAAATGTCCTTTGAAAATCCTAAACCAAATTTTTTAAACTAAAATTCTTGAAACATATGTGTCATGGATTGGAGAATTTAGGTGAGGTAGGACAACTATAAGTAAGTTTTTGTACGCTCCTAAAGGTAGAATGAGAAGCATTTTATACAAGTTTATGTTCGTTTGTAACACCCTTATGTAACCCTTATAAATGACTAGAAATACAGTTTGATCTTCTAAAATATCCTATGAGAATCCTAACCAAAACTTTTTTAAAAAACTACTTGAAACATATGTGTCATGGATTGGAGAATTTAGGTGGGGTTAGACAACTATAAGTAAGTTTTTGTATGCTCCTCAAGGTAGAATGAGAAGAATGTTGTAATGTTTTTGTTCGTTTGTAACACCACTAAGTAACCCCTCTAAGAGATTTAGAAAGACACTTTGATCTTCTAAAAGGTCCTATGAGAATCCTAAATGAAACTTTTTAACCAAAACTTCTTGAAACATATATGTCATGGATTGGAGAATTTAGGTGAGGTAGGACAACTATAAGTAAGTTTTTGTACGCTCCTAAAGGTAGAATGAGAAGCATTTACACAAGTTTATGTTCGTTTGTAACACCCTTAAGTAACCCTTCTAAATGACTAGAAACACACTTTGTCCTACTAAAATGTCCTATGAGAATCCTAAACAAAACTTTTTAAACTAAATTTCTTGAAACATATGTGTCATGGATTGGAGAATTTAGGTGAGGTAAGACAACTATAAGTAAGTTTTTGTACGCTCTTAAAGGTAGAATGAGAAGCATTTTATACAAGTTTATCTTCGTTTATAACACCCTTAAGTAACCCTTCTAAATAACTAGAAACCAACTTTGATCATCTAAAAGGTCCTAAGAGAATCCTAAAAAAAACATTTTAACCAAAACTTCTTGAAACATATATGTCATGGATTGGAGAATTTAGGTGAGGTAGGACAACTATAAGTAAGTTTTTGTACGCTCCTAAAGGTAGAATGAGAAGCATATATACAAGTTTATGTTTGTTTGTAACACCCTTAAGTAACCCTTCTAAATGACTAGAAACACACTTTGTTCTACTAAAATGTCCTATGAGAATCCTAAACAAAATTTTTTAAACAAAACTACTTGAAACATATGTGTCATGGATTGGAGAATTTAGGTGAGGTAGGAAAACTATAAGTAAGTTTTTGTATGCTCCTAAAGGTTGAATGAGAAGGATATGTTCGTTTGTAACACGCCTAAGTAACCCTTCTAAATACTAGAAAGAAACTTTGATCTTCTAAAATGTCCTTTTAGAATCCTAAACCAAATTTTTTAAACTAAACTTCTTGAAACATTTGTGTCATGGATTGGAGAATTTAGGTGAGGTAGGACAACTATAAGTAAGTTTTTGTACGCTCCTAAAGGTAGAATGAGAAGCATTTTATACAAGTTTATGTTTGTTTGTAAGACCCTTAAGTAACCCTTCTAAATAACTAGAAACCAACTTTGATCTTCTAAAAGGTCCTATGAGAATCCTAAAAAAAACTTTTTAACCAAAACTTCTTGAAACATATATGTCATGGATTGGAGAATTTAGGTGAGGTAGGATAACTATAAGTAAGTTTTTGTACGCTCCTAAAGGTAAGCATTTATACAAGTTTATGTTTGTTTGTAACACTCTTACCCTTCTAAATGACTAGAAACACACTTTGTTCTTCTAAAATGTCCTATGAAAATCCTAAACAAAATTTTTTAAACTAAATTTCTTGAAACATATGTGTCATGGATTGAAGAATTTAGGTGAGGTAGGAAAACTATAAGTAAGTTTTTGTTTGCCCCTAAAGGTAGAATAAGAAGCATTTTATATAAGTTTATATTCGTTTGTAACACCCCTAAGTAACCCTTCTAAATACTAGAAAGAAACTTTGATCTTTTAAAAGGTCCTATGAGAATCCTAAAAAAAAAAATTTAAACAAAACTATTTGAAACATATGTGTCATGGATTGGAGAATTTAGGTGAGGTAGGAAAACTATAAGTAAGTTTTTGTACGCTCTTAAAGGTAGAATGAGAAGCATTTTATACAAGTTTATTTTCGTTTGTAACACCCTTAAGTAACCCTTCTAAATAACTAGAAACCAACTTTGATCATCTAAAAGGTCCTAAGAGAATCCTAAAAAAAACATTTTAACCAAAACTTCTTGAAACATATATGTCATGGATTGGAGAATTTAGGTGAGGTAGGACAACTATAAGTAAGTTTTTGTACGCTCCTAAAGGTAGAATGAGAAGCATTTATACAAGTTTATGTTTGTTTGTAACACCCTTAAGTAACCCTTCTAAATGACTAGAAACACACTTTGTTCTACTAAAATGTCCTATGAGAATCCTAAACAAAATTTTTTAAACAAAACTACTTGAAACATATGTGTCATGGATTGGAGAATTTAGGTGAGGTAGGAAAACTATAAGTAAGTTTTTGTATGCTCCTAAAGGTTGAATGAGAAGGATATGTTTGTTTGTAACACGCCTAAGTAACACTTCTAAATACTAGAAAGAAACTTTGATCTTCTAAAATGTCCTTTGAGAATCCTAAACCAAATTTTTTAAACTAAACTTCTTGAAACATATGTGTCATGGATTGGAGAATTTAGGTGAGGTAGGACAACTATAAGTAAGTTTTTGTACGCTCCTAAAGGTAGAATGAGAAGCATTTTATACAAGTTTATGTTCGTTTGTAACACCCTTATGTAACCCTTATAAATGACTAGAAATACAGTTTGATCTTCTAAAATATCCTATGAGAATCCTAACCAAAACTTTTTTTTAAAAACTACTTGAAACATATGTGTCATGGATTGGAGAATTTAGGTGGGGTTAGACAACTATAAGTAAGTTTTTGTATGCTCCTCAAGGTAGAATGAGAAGAATGTTGTAATGTTTTTGTTCGTTTGTAACACCACTAAGTAACCCCTCTAAGAGATTTAGAAAGACACTTTGATCTTCTAAAAGGTCCTATGAGAATCCTAAATGAAACTTTTTAACCAAAACTTCTTGAAACATATATGTCATGGATTGGAGAATTTAGGTGAGGTAGGACAACTATAAGTAAGTTTTTGTACGCTCCTAAAGGTAGAATGAGAAGCATTTACACAAGTTTATGTTCGTTTGTAACACCCTTAAGTAACCCTTCTAAATGACTAGAAACACACTTTGTCCTACTAAAATGTCCTATGAGAATCCTAAACAAAACTTTTTAAACTAAATTTCTTGAAACATATGTGTCATGGATTGGAGAATTTAGGTGAGGTAAGACAACTATAAGTAAGTTTTTGTACGCTCTTAAAGGTAGAATGAGAAGCATTTTATACAAGTTTATTTTCGTTTGTAACACCCTTAAGTAACCCTTCTAAATAACTAGAAACCAACTTTGATCATCTAAAAGGTCCTAAGAGAATCCTAAAAAAAACATTTTAACCAAAACTTCTTGAAACATATATGTCATGGATTGGGGAATTTAGGTGAGGTAGGACAACTATAAGTAAGTTTTTGTACGCTCCTAAAGGTAGAATGAGAAGCATTTATACAAGTTTATGTTTGTTTGTAACACCCTTAAGTAACCCTTCTAAATGACTAGAAACACACTTTGTTCTACTAAAATGTCCTACGAGAATCCTAAACAAAATTTTTTAAACAAAACTACTTGAAACATATGTGTCATGGATTGGAGAATTTAGGTGAGGTAGGAAAACTATAATTAAGTTTTTGTATGCTCCTAAAGGTTGAAAGAGAAGGATATGTTTGTTTGTAACACGCCTAAGTAACCCTTCTAAATACTAGAAAGAAACTTTGATCTTCTAAAATGTATGAGAATCCTAAACAACAATTTTTAAACAAAACTACTTGAAACATATGTGTCATGGTTTGGAGAATTTAGGTGAGGTAGGAAAACTATAAGTAAGTTTTTGTACGCTCCTAAAGGTAAAATGAGAAGCATTTTATACAAGTTTGTGTTCGTTTGAAACACCCTTAAGTAACCCCTCTAAATTACTAGAAACCAACTTTGATCTTCTAAAATGTCCTAAGAGAATCCTAAACAAAACTTTTTAAACTAAACTTCTTGAAACATATGTGTCATGGATTGGAGAATTTATGTGAGGTAGGACAACTATATAAGTAAATTTTTGTACGCTCCTAAAGGTAGAATGAGAAGCATTTATACAAGTTTATGTTCGTTTGTAACACCCTTATGTAACCCTTCTAAATGACTAGAAATACAGTTTGATCTTCTAAAATATCCTATGAGAATCCTAAACAAAACTTTTTTAACAAAACTACTTGAAACATATGTGTATTGGATTGGGGAATTTAGGTCGGGTTAGACAACTATAAGTAAGTTTTTGTATGCTCCTTAAGGTAGAATGAGAAGAATGTTGTAATGTTTTTGTTCGTTTGTAACACCACTAAGTAACCCCTCTAAGAGATTTAGAAAGACACTTTGATCTTCTAAAAGGTCCTATGAGAATCCTAAATGAAACTTTTTAACCAAAACTTCTTGAAACATATATGTCATGGATTGGAGAATTTAGGTGAGGTAGGACAACTATAAGTAAGTTTTTGTACGCTCCTAAAGGTAGAATGAGAAGCATTTACACAAGTTTATGTTCGTTTGTAACACCCTTAAGTAACCCTTCGAAATGACTAGAAACACACTTTGTCCTACTAAAATGTCCTATGAGAATCCTAAACAAAACTTTTTAAACTAAATTTCTTGAAACATATGTGTCATGGATTGGAGAATTTAGGTGAGGTAAGACAACTATAAGTAAGTTTTTGTACGCTCTTAAAGGTAGAATGAGAAGCATTTTATACAAGTTTATTTTCGTTTGTAACACCCTTAAGTAACCCTTCTAAATAACTAGAAACCAACTTTGATCATCTAAAAGGTCCTAAGAGAATCCTAAAAAAAACATTTTAACCAAAACTTCTTGAAACATATATGTCATGGATTGGGGAATTTAGGTGAGGTAGGACAACTATAAGTAAGTTTTTGTACGCTCCTAAAGGTAGAATGAGAAGCATTTATACAAGTTTATGTTTGTTTGTAGCACCCTTAAGTAACCCTTCTAAATGACTAGAAACACACTTTGTTCTACTAAAATGTCCTACGAGAATCCTAAACAAAATTTTTTAAACAAAACTACTTGAAACATATGTGTCATGGATTGGAGAATTTAGGTGAGGTAGGAAAACTATAAGTAAGTTTTTGTATGCTCCTAAAGGTTGAATGAGAAGGATATGTTTGTTTGTAACACGCCTAAGTAACCCTTCTAAATACTAGAAAGAAACTTTGATCTTCTAAAATGTATGAGAATCCTAAACAACAATTTTTAAACAAAACTACTTGAAACATATGTGTCATGGTTTGGAGAATTTAGGTGAGGTAGGAAAACTATAAGTAAGTTTTTGTACGCTCCTAAAGGTAAAATGAGAAGCATTTTATACAAGTTTGTGTTCGTTTGAAACACCCTTAAGTAACCCCTCTAAATTACTAGAAACCAACTTTGATCTTCTAAAATGTCCTAAGAGAATCCTAAACAAAACTTTTTAAACTAAACTTCTTGAAACATATGTGTCATGGATTGGAGAATTTATGTGAGGTAGGACAACTATATAAGTAAATTTTTGTACGCTCCTAAAGGTAGAATGAGAAGCATTTATACAAGTTTATGTTCGTTTGTAACACCCTTATGTAACCCTTCTAAATGACTAGAAATACAGTTTGATCTTCTAAAATATCCTATGAGAATCCTAAACAAAACTTTTTTAACAAAACTACTTGAAACATATGTGTATTGGATTGGGGAATTTAGGTCGGGTTAGACAACTATAAGTAAGTTTTTGTATGCTCCTTAAGGTAGAATGAGAAGAATGTTGTAATGTTTTTGTTCGTTTGTAACACCACTAAGTAACCCCTCTAAGAGATTTAGAAAGACACTTTGATCTTCTAAAAGGTCCTATGAGAATCCTAAATGAAACTTTTTAACCAAAACTTCTTGAAACATATATGTCATGGATTGGAGAATTTAGGTGAGGTAGGACAACTATAAGTAAGTTTTTGTACGCTCCTAAAGGTAGAATGAGAAGCATTTACACAAGTTTATGTTCGTTTGTAACACCCTTAAGTAACCCTTCGAAATGACTAGAAACACACTTTGTCCTACTAAAATGTCCTATGAGAATCCTAAACAAAACTTTTTAAACTAAATTTCTTGAAACATATGTGTCATGGATTGGAGAATTTAGGTGAGGTAAGACAACTATAAGTAAGTTTTTGTACGCTCTTAAAGGTAGAATGAGAAGCATTTTATACAAGTTTATTTTCGTTTGTAACACCCTTAAGTAACCCTTCTAAATAACTAGAAACCAACTTTGATCATCTAAAAGGTCCTAAGAGAATCCTAAAAAAAACATTTTAACCAAAACTTCTTGAAACATATATGTCATGGATTGGAGAATTTAGGTGAGGTAGGACAACTATAAGTAAGTTTTTGTACGCTCCTAAAGGTAGAATGAGAAGCATTTATACAAGTTTATGTTTGTTTGTAACACCCTTAAGTAACCCTTCTAAATTACTAGAAACACACTTTGTTCTACTAAAATGTCCTATGAGAATCCTAAACAAAATTTTTTAAACAAAACTACTTGAAACATATGTGTCATGGATTGGAGAATTTAGGTGAGGTAGGAAAACTATAAGTAAGTTTTTGTATGCTCCTAAAGGTTGAATGAGAAGGATATGTTCGTTTGTAACACGCCTAAGTAACCCTTCTAAATACTAGAAAGAAACTTTGATCTTCTAAAATGTCCTTTGAGAATCCTAAACCAAATTTTTTAAACTAAACTTCTTGAAACATATGTGTCATGGATTGGAGAATTTAGGTGAGGTAGGACAACTATAAGTAAGTTTTTGTACGCTCCTAAAGGTAGAATGAGAAGCATTTTATACAAGTTTATGTTCGTTTGTAACACCCTTATGTAACCCTTATAAATGACTAGAAATACAGTTTGATCTTCTAAAATATCCTATGAGAATCCTAACCAAAACTTTTTTAAAAAACTACTTGAAACATATGTGTCATGGATTGGAGAATTTAGGTGGGGTTAGACAACTATAAGTAAGTTTTTGTATGCTCCTCAAGGTAGAATGAGAAGAATGTTGTAATGTTTTTGTTCGTTTGTAACACCACTAAGTAACCCCTCTAAGAGATTTAGAAAGACACTTTGATCTTCTAAAAGGTCCTATGAGAATCCTAAATGAAACTTTTTAACCAAAACTTCTTGAAACATATATGTCATGGATTGGAGAATTTAGGTGAGGTAGGACAACTATAAGTAAGTTTTTGTACGCTCCTAAAGGTAGAATGAGAAGCATTTACACAAGTTTATGTTCGTTTGTAACACCCTTAAGTAACCCTTCTAAATGACTAGAAACACACTTTGTCCTACTAAAATGTCCTATGAGAATCCTAAACAAAACTTTTTAAACTAAATTTCTTGAAACATATGTGTCATGGATTGGAGAATTTAGGTGAGGTAAGACAACTATAAGTAAGTTTTTGTACGCTCTTAAAGGTAGAATGAGAAGCATTTTATACAAGTTTATTTTCGTTTGTAACACCCTTAAGTAACCCTTCTAAATAACTAGAAACCAACTTTGATCATCTAAAAGGTCCTAAGAGAATCCTAAAAAAAACATTTTAACCAAAACTTCTTGAAACATATATGTCATGGATTGGAGAATTTAGTTGAGGTAGGACAACTATAAGTAAGTTTTTGTACGCTCCTATAGGTAGAATGAGAAGCATTTATACAAGTTTATGTTTGTTTGTAACACCCTTAAGTAACCCTTCTAAATGACTAGAAACACACTTTGTTCTACTAAAATGTCCTATGAGAATCCTAAACAAAATTTTTTAAACAAAACTACTTGAAACATATGTGTCATGGATTGGAGAATTTAGGTGAGGTAGGAAAACTATAAGTAAGTTTTTGTATGCTCCTAAAGGTTGAATGAGAAGGATATGTTCGTTTGTAACACGCCTAAGTAACCCTTCTAAATACTAGAAAGAAACTTTGATCTTCTAAAATGTCCTTTGAGAATCCTAAACCAAAATTTTTAAACTAAACTTCTTGAAACATATGTGTCATGGATTGGAGAATTTAGGTGAGGTAGGACAACTATAAGTAAGTTTTTGTACGCTCCTAAAGGTAGAATGAGAAGCATTTTATACAAGTTTATGTTTGTTTGTAAGACCCTTAAGTAACCCTTCTAAATAACTAGAAACCAACTTTGATCTTCTAAAAGGTCCTATGAGAATCCTAAAAAAAACTTTTTAACCAAAACTTCTTGAAACATATATGTCATGGATTGGAGAATTTAGGTGAGGTAGGACAACTATAAGTAAGTTTTTGTACGCTCCTAAAGGTAAGCATTTATACAAGTTTATGTTTGTTTGTAACACTCTTACCCTTCTAAATGACTAGAAACACACTTTGTTCTTCTAAAATGTCCTATGAAAATCCTAAACAAAATTTTTTAAACTAAATTTCTTGAAACATATGTGTCATGGATTGAAGAATTTAGGTGAGGTAGGAAAACTATAAGTAAGTTTTTGTTTGCCCCTAAAGGTAGAATAAGAAGCATTTTATATAAGTTTATATTCGTTTGTAACACCCCTAAGTAACCCTTCTAAATACTAGAAAGAAACTTTGATCTTTTAAAAGGTCCTATGAGAATCCTAAAAAAAAAAATTTAAACAAAACTATTTGAAACATATGTGTCATGGATTGGAGAATTTAGGTGAGGTAGGAAAACTATAAGTAAGTTTTTGTATGCTCCTAAAGGTTGAATGAGAAGGATATGTTTGTTTGTAACACGCCTAAGTAACCCTTCTAAATACTAGAAAGAAACTTTGATCTTCTAAAATGTATGAGAATCCTAAACAACAATTTTTAAACAAAACTACTTGAAACATATGTGTCATGGTTTGGAGAATTTAGGTGAGGTAGGAAAACTATAAGTAAGTTTTTGTACGCTCCTAAAGGTAAAATGAGAAGCATTTTATACAAGTTTGTGTTCGTTTGAAACACCCTTAAGTAACCCCTCTAAATTACTAGAAACCAACTTTGATCTTCTAAAATGTCCTAAGAGAATCCTAAACAAAACTTTTTAAACTAAACTTCTTGAAACATATGTGTCATGGATTGGAGAATTTATGTGAGGTAGGACAACTATATAAGTAAATTTTTGTACGCTCCTAAAGGTAGAATGAGAAGCATTTATACAAGTTTATGTTCGTTTGTAACACCCTTATGTAACCCTTCTAAATGACTAGAAATACAGTTTGATCTTCTAAAATATCCTATGAGAATCTTAAACAAAACTTTTTTAACAAAACTACTTGAAACATATGTGTATTGGATTGGGGAATTTAGGTCGGGTTAGACAACTATAAGTAAGTTTTTGTATGCTCCTTAAGGTAGAATGAGAAGAATGTTGTAATGTTTTTGTTCGTTTGTAACACCACTAAGTAACCCCTCTAAGAGATTTAGAAAGACACTTTGATCTTCTAAAAGGTCCTATGAGAATCCTAAATGAAACTTTTTAACCAAAACTTCTTGAAACATATATGTCATGGATTGGAGAATTTAGGTGAGGTAGGACAACTATAAGTAAGTTTTTGTACGCTCCTAAAGGTAGAATGAGAAGCATTTACACAAGTTTATGTTCGTTTGTAACACCCTTAAGTAACCCTTCGAAATGACTAGAAACACACTTTGTCCTACTAAAATGTCCTATGAGAATCCTAAACAAAACTTTTTAAACTAAATTTCTTGAAACATATGTGTCATGGATTGGAGAATTTAGGTGAGGTAAGACAACTATAAGTAAGTTTTTGTACGCTCTTAAAGGTAGAATGAGAAGCATTTTATACAAGTTTATTTTCGTTTGTAACACCCTTAAGTAACCCTTCTAAATAACTAGAAACCAACTTTGATCATCTAAAAGGTCCTAAGAGAATCCTAAAAAAAACATTTTAACCAAAACTTCTTGAAACATATATGTCATGGATTGGAGAATTTAGGTGAGGTAGGACAACTATAAGTAAGTTTTTGTACGCTCCTAAAGGTAGAATGAGAAGCATTTATACAAGTTTATGTTTGTTTGTAACACCCTTAAGTAACCCTTCTAAATTACTAGAAACACACTTTGTTCTACTAAAATGTCCTATGAGAATCCTAAACAAAATTTTTTAAACAAAACTACTTGAAACATATGTGTCATGGATTGGAGAATTTAGGTGAGGTAGGAAAACTATAAGTAAGTTTTTGTATGCTCCTAAAGGTTGAATGAGAAGGATATGTTCGTTTGTAACACGCCTAAGTAACCCTTCTAAATACTAGAAAGAAACTTTGATCTTCTAAAATGTCCTTTGAGAATCCTAAACCAAATTTTTTAAACTAAACTTCTTGAAACATATGTGTCATGGATTGGAGAATTTAGGTGAGGTAGGACAACTATAAGTAAGTTTTTGTACGCTCCTAAAGGTAGAATGAGAAGCATTTTATACAAGTTTATGTTCGTTTGTAACACCCTTATGTAACCCTTATAAATGACTAGAAATACAGTTTGATCTTCTAAAATATCCTATGAGAATCCTAACCAAAACTTTTTTAAAAAACTACTTGAAACATATGTGTCATGGATTGGAGAATTTAGGTGGGGTTAGACAACTATAAGTAAGTTTTTGTATGCTCCTCAAGGTAGAATGAGAAGAATGTTGTAATGTTTTTGTTCGTTTGTAACACCACTAAGTAACCCCTCTAAGAGATTTAGAAAGACACTTTGATCTTCTAAAAGGTCCTATGAGAATCCTAAATGAAACTTTTTAACCAAAACTTCTTGAAACATATATGTCATGGATTGGAGAATTTAGGTGAGGTAGGACAACTATAATTAAGTTTTTGTACGCTCCTAAAGGTAGAATGAGAAGCATTTACACAAGTTTATGTTCGTTTGTAACACCCTTAAGTAACCCTTCTAAATGACTAGAAACACACTTTGTCCTACTAAAATGTCCTATGAGAATCCTAAACAAAACTTTTTAAACTAAATTTCTTGAAACATATGTGTCATGGATTGGAGAATTTAGGTGAGGTAAGACAACTATAAGTAAGTTTTTGTACGCTCTTAAAGGTAGAATGAGAAGCATTTTATACAAGTTTATTTTCGTTTGTAACACCCTTAAGTAACCCTTCTAAATAACTAGAAACCAACTTTGATCATCTAAAAGGTCCTAAGAGAATCCTAAAAAAAACATTTTAACCAAAACTTCTTGAAGCATATATGTCATGGATTGGAGAATTTAGGTGAGGTAGGACAACTATAAGTAAGTTTTTGTACGCTCCTAAAGGTAGAATGAGAAGCATTTATACAAGTTTATGTTTGTTTGTAACACCCTTAAGTAACCCTTCTAAATTACTAGAAACACACTTTGTTCTACTAAAATGTCCTATGAGAATCCTAAACAAAATTTTTTAAACAAAACTACTTGAAACATATGTGTCATGGATTGGAGAATTTAGGTGAGGTAGGAAAACTATAAGTAAGTTTTTGTATGCTCCTAAAGGTTGAATGAGAAGGATATGTTCGTTTGTAACACGCCTAAGTAACCCTTCTAAATACTAGAAAGAAACTTTGATCTTCTAAAATGTCCTTTGAGAATCCTAAACCAAATTTTTTAAACTAAACTTCTTGAAACATATGTGTCATGGATTGGAGAATTTAGGTGAGGTAGGACAACTATAAGTAAGTTTTTGTACGCTCCTAAAGGTAGAATGAGAAGCATTTTATACAAGTTTATGTTCGTTTGTAACACCCTTATGTAACCCTTATAAATGACTAGAAATACAGTTTGATCTTCTAAAATATCCTATGAGAATCCTAACCAAAACTTTTTTTAAAAACTACTTGAAACATATGTGTCATGGATTGGAGAATTTAGGTGGGGTTAGACAACTATAAGTAAGTTTTTGTATGCTCCTCAAGGTAGAATGAGAAGAATGTTGTAATGTTTTTGTTCGTTTGTAACACCACTAAGTAACCCCTCTAAGAGATTTAGAAAGACACTTTGATCTTCTAAAAGGTCCTATGAGAATCCTAAATGAAACTTTTTAACCAAAACTTCTTGAAACATATATGTCATGGATTGGAGAATTTAGGTGAGGTAGGACAACTATAAGTAAGTTTTTGTACGCTCCTAAAGGTAGAATGAGAAGCATTTACACAAGTTTATGTTCGTTTGTAACACCCTTAAGTAACCCTTCTAAATGACTAGAAACACACTTTGTCCTACTAAAATGTCCTATGAGAATCCTAAACAAAACTTTTTAAACTAAATTTCTTGAAACATATGTGTCATGGATTGGAGAATTTAGGTGAGGTAAGACAACTATAAGTAAGTTTTTGTACGCTCTTAAAGGTAGAATGAGAAGCATTTTATACAAGTTTATTTTCGTTTGTAACACCCTTAAGTAACCCTTCTAAATAACTAGAAACCAACTTTGATCATCTAAAAGGTCCTAAGAGAATCCTAAAAAAAACATTTTAACCAAAACTTCTTGAAACATATATGTCATGGATTGGAGAATTTAGTTGAGGTAGGACAACTATAAGTAAGTTTTTGTACGCTCCTATAGGTAGAATGAGAAGCATTTATACAAGTTTATGTTTGTTTGTAACACCCTTAAGTAACCCTTCTAAATGACTAGAAACACACTTTGTTCTACTAAAATGTCCTATGAGAATCCTAAACAAAATTTTTTAAACAAAACTACTTGAAACATATGTGTCATGGATTGGAGAATTTAGGTGAGGTAGGAAAACTATAAGTAAGTTTTTGTATGCTCCTAAAGGTTGAATGAGAAGGATATGTTCGTTTGTAACACGCCTAAGTAACCCTTCTAAATACTAGAAAGAAACTTTGATCTTCTAAAATGTCCTTTGAGAATCCTAAACCAAAATTTTTAAACTAAACTTCTTGAAACATATGTGTCATGGATTGGAGAATTTAGGTGAGGTAGGACAACTATAAGTAAGTTTTTGTACGCTCCTAAAGGTAGAATGAGAAGCATTTTATACAAGTTTATGTTTGTTTGTAAGACCCTTAAGTAACCCTTCTAAATAACTAGAAACCAACTTTGATCTTCTAAAAGGTCCTATGAGAATCCTAAAAAAAACTTTTTAACCAAAACTTCTTGAAACATATATGTCATGGATTGGAGAATTTAGGTGAGGTAGGACAACTATAAGTAAGTTTTTGTACGCTCCTAAAGGTAGAATGAGAAGCATTTATACAAGTTTATGTTTGTTTGTAACACTCTTACCCTTCTAAATGACTAGAAACACACTTTGTTCTTCTAAAATGTCCTATGAAAATCCTAAACAAAACTTTTTAAACTAAATTTCTTGAAACATATGTGTCATGGATTGAAGAATTTAGGTGAGGTAGGAAAACTATAAGTAAGTTTTTGTTTGCCCCTAAAGGTAGAATAAGAAGCATTTTATATAAGTTTATATTCGTTTGTAACACCCCTAAGTAACCCTTCTAAATACTAGAAAGAAACTTTGATCTTTTAAAAGGTCCTATGAGAATCCTAAAAAAAAAAAATTTAAACAAAACTATTTGAAACATATGTGTCATGGATTGGAGAATTTAGGTGAGGTAGGAAAACTATAAGTAAGTTTTTGTATGCTCCTAAAGGTTGAATGAGAAGGATGTGTTTGTTTGTAACACGCCTAAGTAACCCTTCTAAATACTTGAAAGAAACTTTGATCTTCTAAAATGTATGAGAATCCTAAACAACAATTTTTAAACAAAACTACTTGAAACATATGTGTCATGGTTTGGAGAATTTAGGTGAGGTAGGAAAACTATAAGTAAGTTTTTGTACGCTCCTAAAGGTAAAATGAGAAGCATTTTATACAAGTTTGTTTTCGTTTGAAACACCCTTAAGTAACCCCTCTAAATTACTAGAAACCAACTTTGATCTTCTAAAATGTCCTAAGAGAATCCTAAACAAAACTTTTTAAACTAAACTTCTTGAAACATATGTGTCATGGATTGGAGAATTTATGTGAGGTAGGACAACTATATAAGTAAGTTTTTGTACGCTCCTAAAGGTTGAATGAGAAGCATTTATACAAGTTTATGTTCGTTTGTAACACCCTTATGTAACCCTTCTAAATGACTAGAAATACAGTTTGATCTTCTAAAATATCCTATGAGAATCCTAAACAAAACTTTTTTAACAAAACTACTTGAAACATATGTGTCATGGATTGGGGAATTTAGGTGGGGTTAGACAACTATAAGTAAGTTTTTGTATGCTCCTTAAGGTAGAATGAGAAGAATGTTGTAATGTTTTTGTTCGTTTGTAACACCACTAAGTAAACCCTCTAAGAGATTTAGAAAGACACTTTGATCTTCTAAAAGGTCCTATGAGAATCCTAAATGAAACTTTTTAACCAAAACTTCTTGAAACATATATGTCATGGATTGGAGAATTTAGGTGAGGTAGGACAACTATAAGTAAGTTTTTGTACGCTCCTAAAGGTAGAATGAGAAGCATTTACACAAGTTTATGTTCGTTTGTAACACCCTTAAGTAACCCTTCTAAATGACTAGAAACACACTTTGTCCTACTAAAATGTCCTATGAGAATCCTAAACAAAACTTTTTAAACTAAATTTCTTGAAACATATGTGCCATGGATTGGAGAATTTAGGTGAGGTTGGACAACTATAAGTAAGTTTTCGTATGCCCCTAAAGGTAGAATAAGAAGCATTTTATATAAGTTTATGTTCGTTTGTAACACTCTTAAGTAACCCTTCAAATGACTAGAAACACACTTTGATCTTCTAAAATGTCCTATGAGAATCCTAAACAAAACTTTTTAAACTAATCTTCTTGAAACATATGTGTCATGGATTGGAGAATTTATGTGAGGTAGGACAACTATATAAGTAAGTTTTTGTACGCTCCTAAAGGTAGAATGAGAAGCATTTATACAAGTTTATGTTCATTTGTAACACCCTTATGTAACCCTTCTAAATGACTAGAAATACAGTTTGATCTTCTAAAATATCCTATGAGAATCCTAAACAAAACTTTTTTAACAAAACTACTTGAAACATATGTGTCATGGATTGGAGAATTTAGGTGGGGTTAGACAACTATAAGTAAGTTTTGTATGCTCCTTAAGGTAGAATGAGAAGAATGTTGTAATGTTTTTGTTTGTATGTAACACCACTAAGTAACCCCTCTAAGAGATTTAGAAAGACACTTTGATCTTCTAAAAGGTCCTATGAGAATCCTAAATGAAACTTTTTAACCAAAACTTCTTGAAACATATATGTCATGGATTGGAGAATTTAGGTGAGGTAGGACAACTATAAGTAAGTTTTTGTACGCTCCTAAAGGTAGAATGAGAAGCATTTACACAAGTTTATGTTCGTTTGTAACACCCTTAAGTAACCCTTCTAAATGACTAGAAACACACTTTGTCCTACTAAAATGTCCTATGAGAATCCTAAACAAAACTTTTTAAACTAAATTTCTTGAAACATATGTGTCATGGATTGGAGAATTTAGGTGAGGTAGGACAACTATAAGTAAGTTTTCGTATGCCCCTAAAGGTAGAATAAGAAGCATTTTATATAAGTTTATGTTCGTTTGTAACACTCTTAAGTAACCCTTCAAAATGACTAGAAACACACTTTGATCTTCTAAAATGTCCTATGAGAATCCTAAACAAAACTTTTTAAACTAATCTTCTTGAAACATATGTGCCATGGATTGGAGAATTTATGTGAGGTAGGAAAACTATATAAGTAAGTTTTTGTACGCTCCTAAAGGTAGAATGAGAAGCATTTATACAAGTTTATGTTCGTTTGTAACACCCTTATGTAACCCTTCTAAATGACTAGAAATACAGTTTGATCTTCTAAAATATCCTATGAGAATCCTAAACAAAACTTTTTTAACAAAACTACTTGAAACATATGTGTCATGGATTGGGGAATTTAGGTGGGGTTAGACAACTATAAGTAAGTTTTTGTATGCTCCTTAAGGTAGAATGAGAAGAATGTTGTAATGTTTTTGTTCGTTTGTAACACCACTAAGTAAACCCTCTAAGAGATTTAGAAAGACACTTTGATCTTCTAAAAGGTCCTATGAGAATCCTAAATGAAACTTTTTAACCAAAACTTCTTGAAACATATATGTCATGGATTGGAGAATTTAGGTGAGGTAGGACAACTATAAGTAAGTTTTTGTACGCTCCTAAAGGTAGAATGAGAAGCATTTACACAAGTTTATGTTCGTTTGTAACACCCTTAAGTAACCCTTCTAAATGACTAGAAACACACTTTGTCCTACTAAAATGTCCTATGAGAATCCTAAACAAAACTTTTTAAACTAAATTTCTTGAAACATATGTGCCATGGATTGGAGAATTTAGGTGAGGTAGGACAACTATAAGTAAGTTTTCGTATGCCCCTAAAGGTAGAATAAGAAGCATTTTATATAAGTTTATGTTCGTTTGTAACACTCTTAAGTAACCCTTCAAATGACTAGAAACACACTTTGATCTTCTAAAATGTCCTATGAGAATCCTAAACAAAACTTTTTAAACTAATCTTCTTGAAACATATGTGTCATGGATTGGAGAATTTATGTGAGGTAGGACAACTATATAAGTAAGTTTTTGTACGCTCCTAAAGGTAGAATGAGAAGCATTTATACAAGTTTATGTTCATTTGTAACACCCTTATGTAACCCTTCTAAATGACTAGAAATACAGTTTGATCTTCTAAAATATCCTATGAGAATCCTAAACAAAACTTTTTTAACAAAACTACTTGAAACATATGTGTCATGGATTGGAGAATTTAGGTGGGGTTAGACAACTATAAGTAAGTTTTTGTATGCTCCTTAAGGTAGAATGAGAAGAATGTTGTAATGTTTTTGTTCGTTTGTAACACCACTAAGTAACCCCTCTAAGAGATTTAGAAAGACACTTTGATCTTCTAAAAGGTCCTATGAGAATCCTAAATGAAACTTTTTAACCAAAACTTCTTGAAACATATATGTCATGGATTGGAGAATTTAGGTGAGGTAGGACAACTATAAGTAAGTTTTTGTACGCTCCTAAAGGTAGAATGAGAAGCATTTACACAAGTTTATGTTCGTTTGTAACACCCTTAAGTAACCCTTCTAAATGACTAGAAACACACTTTGTCCTACTAAAATGTCCTATGAGAATCCTAAACAAAACTTTTTAAACTAAATTTCTTGAAACATATGTGTCATGGATTGGAGAATTTAGGTGAGGTAGGACAACTATAAGTAAGTTTTCGTATGCCCCTAAAGGTAGAATAAGAAGCATTTTATATAAGTTTATGTTCGTTTGTAACACTCTTAAGTAACCCTTCAAAATGACTAGAAACACACTTTGATCTTCTAAAATGTCCTATGAGAATCCTAAACAAAACTTTTTAAACTAATCTTCTTGAAACATATGTGTCATGGATTGGAGAATTTATGTGAGGTAGGAAAACTATATAAGTAAGTTTTTGTACGCTCCTAAAGGTAGAATGAGAAGCATTTATACAAGTTTATGTTCGTTTGTAACACCCTTATGTAACCCTTCTAAATGACTAGAAATACAGTTTGATCTTCTAAAATATCCTATGAGAATCCTAAACAAAACTTTTTTAACAAAACTACTTGAAACATATGTGTCATGGATTGGAGAATTTAGGTGGGGTTAGACAACTATAAGTAAGTTTTTGTATGCTCCTTAAGGTAGAATGAGAAGAATGTTGTAATGTTTTTGTTCGTTTGTAACACCACTAAGTAACCCCTCTAAGAGATTTAGAAAGACACTTTGATCTTCTAAAAGGTCCTATGAGAATCCTAAATGAAACTTTTTAACCAAAACTTCTTGAAACATATATGTCATGGATTGGAGAATTTAGGTGGGGTTAGACAACTATAAGTAAGTTTTTGTATGCTCCTTAAGGTAGAATGAGAAGAATGTTGTAATGTTTTTGTTCGTTTGTAACACCACTAAGTAACCCCTCTAAGAGATTTAGAAAGACACTTTGATCTTCTAAAAGGTCCTATGAGAATCCTAAATGAAACTTTTTAACCAAAACTTCTTGAAACATATATGTCATGGATTGGAGAATTTAGGTGAGGTAGGACAACTATAAGTAAGTTTTTGTACGCTCCTAAAGGTAGAATGAGAAGCATTTACACAAGTTTATGTTCGTTTGTAACACCCTTAAGTAACCCTTCTAAATGACTAGAAACACACTTTGTCCTACTAAAATGTCCTATGAGAATCCTAAACAAAACTTTTTAAACTAAATTTCTTGAAACATATGTGTCATGGATTGGAGAATTTAGGTGAGGTAGGACAACTATAAGTAAGTTTTCGTATGCCCCTAAAGGTAGAATAAGAAGCATTTTATATAAGTTTATGTTCGTTTGTAACACTCTTAAGTAACCCTTCAAAATGACTAGAAACACACTTTGATCTTCTAAAATGTCCTATGAGAATCCTAAACAAAACTTTTTAAACTAATCTTCTTGAAACATATGTGTCATGGATTGGAGAATTTATGTGAGGTAGGAAAACTATATAAGTAAGTTTTTGTACGCTCCTAAAGGTAGAATGAGAAGCATTTATACAAGTTTATGTTCGTTTGTAACACCCTTATGTAACCCTTCTAAATGACTAGAAATACAGTTTGATCTTCTAAAATATCCTATGAGAATCCTAAACAAAACTTTTTTAACAAAACTACTTGAAACATATGTGTCATGGATTGGAGAATTTAGGTGGGGTTAGACAACTATAAGTAAGTTTTTGTATGCTCCTTAAGGTAGAATGAGAAGAATGTTGTAATGTTTTTGTTCGTTTGTAACACCACTAAGTAACCCCTCTAAGAGATTTAGAAAGACACTTTGATCTTCTAAAAGGTCCTATGAGAATCCTAAATGAAACTTTTTAACCAAAACTTCTTGAAACATATATGTCATGGATTGGAGAATTTAGGTGAGGTAGGACAACTATAAGTAAGTTTTTGTACGCTCCTAAAGGTAGAATGAGAAGCGTTTACACAAGTTTATGTTCGTTTGTAACACCCTTAATTAACCCTTCTAAATGACTAGAAACACACTTTGTCCTACTAAAATGTCCTATGAGAATCCTAAACAAAACTTTTTAAACTAAATTTCTTGAAACATATGTGTCATGGATTGGAGAATTTAGGTGAGGTAGGACAACTATAAGTAAGTTTTTGTATGCCCCTAAAGGTAGAATAAGAAGCATTTTATATAAGTTTATCTTCGTTTGTAACACTCTTAAGTAACCCTTCAAAATGACTAGAAACACACTTTGATCTTCTAAAATGTCCTATGAGAATCCTAAACAAAACTTTTTAAACTAATCTTCTTGAAACATATGTGTCATGGATTGGAGAATTTATGTGAGGTAGGACAACTATATAAGTAAGTTTTTGTACGCTCCTACAGGTAGAATGAGAATCATTTATACAAGTTTATGTTCGTTTGTAACACCCTTATGTAACCCTTCTAAATGACTAGAAATACAGTTTGATCTTCTAAAATATCCTATGAGAATCCTAACCAAAATTTTTTTAAACAAAACTTCTTGAAACATATGTGTCATGGATTTGAGAATTTAGGTGAGGTAGGACAACTATAAGTAAGTTTTTGTACGCTCCTAAAGGTAGAATAAGAAACATTTATACAAGTTTATGTTCGTTTTTAACACACTTAAGTAACCCTTCAAAATGAATAGAAACACACTTTGATCTTCTAAAATGTCCTATGAGAATCCTAAACAAATTTTTTAAAACTAAATTTCTTGAAACATATGTGTCATGGATTGGAGAATTTAGGTGAGGTAGGACAACTATAAGTAAGTTTTTGTACGCTCCTAAAGGAAGAATGAGAAGCATTTTATACAAATTTATGTTTGTTTGTAAGACCCTTAAGTAACCCTTCTAAATAACTAGAAACCAACTTTGATCTTCTAAAAGGTCCTATGAGAATCCTAAACAAAACTTTTTAAACTAAACTTCTTGAAACATATGTGTCATGGATTGGAGAATTTATGTGAGGTAGGACAACTATATAAGTAAGTTTTTGTACGCTCCTAAAGGTAGAATGAGAAGCATTTATACAAGTTTATGTTCGTTTGTAACACCCTTATGTAACCCTTCTAAATGACTAGAAATACAGTTTGATCTTCTAAAATATCCTATGAGAATCCTAAACAAAACTTTTTTAACAAAACTACTTGAAACATATGTGTCATGGATTGGGGAATTTAGGTGGGGTTAGACAACTATAAGTAAGTTTTTGTATGCTCCTTAAGGTAGAATGAGAAGAATGTTGTAATGTTTTTGTTCGTTTGTAACACCACTAAGTAACCCCTCTAAGAGATTTAGAAAGACACTTTGATCTTCTAAAAGGTCCTATGAGAATCCTAAATGAAACTTTTTAACCAAAACTTCTTGAAACATATATGTCATGGATTGGAGAATTTAGGTGAGGTAGGACAACTATAAGTAAGTTTTTGTACGCTCCTAAAGGTAGAATGAGAAGCATTTACACAAGTTTATGTTCGTTTGTAACACCCTTAAGTAACCCTTCTAAATGACTAGAAACACACTTTGTCCTACTAAAATGTCCTATGAGAATCCTAAACAAAACTTTTTAAACTAAATTTCTTGAAACATATGTGTCATGGATTGGAGAATTTAGGTGAGGTAGGACAACTATAAGTAAGTTTTTGTATGCCCCTAAAGGTAGAATAAGAAGCATTTTATATAAGTTTATGTTCGTTTGTAACACTCTTAAGTAACCCTTCAAAATGACTAGAAACACACTTTGATCTTCTAAAATGTCCTATGAGAATCCTAAACAAAACTTTTTAAACTAATCTTCTTGAAACATATGTGTCATGGATTGGAGAATTTATGTGAGGTAGGACAACTATATAAGTAAGTTTTTGTACTCTCCTACAGGTAGAATGAGAAGCATTTATACAAGTTTATGTTCGTTTGTAACACCCTTATGTAACCCTTCTAAATGACTAGAAATACAGTTTGATCTTCTAAAATATCCTATGAGAATCCTAACCAAAACTTTTTTAAACAAAACTTCTTGAAACATATGTGTCATGGATTTGAGAATTTAGGTGAGGTAGGACAACTATAAGTAAGTTTTTGTACGCTCCTAAAGGTAGAATGAGAAACATTTATACAAGTTTATGTTCGTTTTTAACACACTTAAGTAACCCTTAAAAATGAATTGAAACACACTTTGATCTTCTAAAATGTCCTATGAGAATCCTAAACAAATTTTTTAAAACTAAATTTCTTGAAACATATGTGTCATGGATTGGAGAATTTAGGTGAGGTAGGACAACTATAAGTAAGTTTTTGTACGCTCCTAAAGGAAGAATGAGAAGCATTTTATACAAATTTATGTTTGTTTGTAAGACCCTTAAGTAACCCTTCTAAATAACTAGAAACCAACTTTGATCTTCTAAAAGGTCCTATGAGAATCCTAAACAAAACTTTTTAAACTAAACTTCTTGAAACATATGTGTCATGGATTGGAGAATTTATGTGAGGTAGGACAACTATATAAGTAAGTTTTTGTACGCTCCTAAAGGTAGAATGAGAAGCATTTATACAAGTTTATGTTCGTTTGTAACACCCTTATGTAACCCTTCTAAATGACTAGAAATACAGTTTGATCTTCTAAAATATCCTATGAGAATCCTAAACAAAACTTTTTTAACAAAACTACTTGAAACATATGTGTCATGGATTGGGGAATTTAGGTGGGGTTAGACAACTATAAGTAAGTTTTTGTATGCTCCTTAAGGTAGAATGAGAAGAATGTTGTAATGTTTTTGTTCGTTTGTAACACCACTAAGTAACCCCTCTAAGAGATTTAGAAAGACACTTTGATCTTCTAAAAGGTCCTATGAGAATCCTAAATGAAACTTTTTAACCAAAACTTCTTGAAACATATATGTCATGGATTGGAGAATTTAGGTGAGGTAGGACAACTATAAGTAAGTTTTTGTACGCTCCTAAAGGTAGAATGAGAAGCATTTACACAAGTTTATGTTCGTTTGTAACACCCTTAAGTAACTCTTCTAAATGACTAGAAACACACTTTGTCCTACTAAAATGTCCTATGAGAATCCTAAACAAAACTTTTTAAACTAAATTTCTTGAAACATATGTGTCATGGATTGGAGAATTTAGGTGAGGTAGGACAACTATAAGTAAGTTTTCGTATGCCCCTAAAGGTAGAATAAGAAGCATTTTATATAAGTTTATGTTCGTTTGTAACACTCTTAAGTAACCCTTCAAAATGACTAGAAACACACTTTGATCTTCTAAAATGTCCTATGAGAATCCTAAACAAAACTTTTTAAACTAATCTTCTTGAAACATATGTGTCATGGATTGGAGAATTTATGTGAGGTAGGACAACTATATAAGTAAGTTTTTGTACGCTCCTAAAGGTAGAATGAGAAGCATTTATACAAGTTTATGTTTGTTTGTAACACCCTTATGTAACCCTTCTAAATGACTAGAAATACAGTTTGATCTTCTAAAATATCCTATGAGAATCCTAAGCAAAACTTTTTTAACAAAACTACTTGAAACATATGTGTCATGGATTGGAGAATTTAGGTGGGGTTAGACAACTATAAGTAAGTTTTTGTATGCTCCTTAAGGTAGAATGAGAAGAATGTTGTAATGTTTTTGTTCGTTTGTAACACCACTAAGTAACCCCTCTAAGAGATTTAGAAAGACACTTTGATCTTCTAAAAGGTCCTATGAGAATCCTAAATGAAACTTTTTAACCAAAACTTCTTGAAACATATATGTCATGGATTGGAGAATTTAGGTGAGGTAGGACAACTATAAGTAAGTTTTTGTACGCTCCTAAAGGTAGAATGAGAAGCATTTACACAAGTTTATGTTCGTTTGTAACACCCTTAAGTAACCCTTCTAAATGACTAGAAACACACTTTGTCCTACTAAAATGTCCTATGAGAATCCTAAACAAATTTTTTAAAACTAAATTTCTTGAAACATATGTGTCATGGATTGGAGAATTTAGGTGAGGTAGGACAACTATAAGTAAGTTTTTGTACGCTCCTAAAGGAAGAATGAGAAGCATTTTATACAAATTTATGTTTGTTTGTAAGACCCTTAAGTAACCCTTCTAAATAACTAGAAACCAACTTTGATCTTCTAAAAGGTCCTATGAGAATCCTAAACAAAACTTTTTAAACTAAACTTCTTGAAACATATGTGTCATGGATTGGAGAATTTATGTGAGGTAGGACAACTATATAAGTAAGTTTTTGTACGCTCCTAAAGGTAGAATGAGAAGCATTTATACAAGTTTATGTTCGTTTGTAACACCCTTATGTAACCCTTCTAAATGACTAGAAATACAGTTTGATCTTCTAAAATATCCTATGAGAATCCTAAACAAAACTTTTTTAACAAAACTACTTGAAACATATGTGTCATGGATTGGGGAATTTAGGTGGGGTTAGACAACTATAAGTAAGTTTTTGTATGCTCCTTAAGGTAGAATGAGAAGAATGTTGTAATGTTTTTGTTCGTTTGTAACACCACTAAGTAACCCCTCTAAGAGATTTAGAAAGACACTTTGATCTTCTAAAAGGTCCTATGAGAATCCTAAATGAAACTTTTTAACCAAAACTTCTTGAAACATATATGTCATGGATTGGAGAATTTAGGTGAGGTAGGACAACTATAAGTAAGTTTTTGTACGCTCCTAAAGGTAGAATGAGAAGCATTTACACAAGTTTATGTTCGTTTGTAACACCCTTAAGTAACTCTTCTAAATGACTAGAAACACACTTTGTCCTACTAAAATGTCCTATGAGAATCCTAAACAAAACTTTTTAAACTAAATTTCTTGAAACATATGTGTCATGGATTGGAGAATTTAGGTGAGGTAGGACAACTATAAGTAAGTTTTCGTATGCCCCTAAAGGTAGAATAAGAAGCATTTTATATAAGTTTATGTTCGTTTGTAACACTCTTAAGTAACCCTTCAAAATGACTAGAAACACACTTTGATCTTCTAAAATGTCCTATGAGAATCCTAAACAAAACTTTTTAAACTAATCTTCTTGAAACATATGTGTCATGGATTGGAGAATTTATGTGAGGTAGGACAACTATATAAGTAAGTTTTTGTACGCTCCTAAAGGTAGAATGAGAAGCATTTATACAAGTTTATGTTTGTTTGTAACACCCTTATGTAACCCTTCTAAATGACTAGAAATACAGTTTGATCTTCTAAAATATCCTATGAGAATCCTAAGCAAAACTTTTTTAACAAAACTACTTGAAACATATGTGTCATGGATTGGAGAATTTAGGTGGGGTTAGACAACTATAAGTAAGTTTTTGTATGCTCCTTAAGGTAGAATGAGAAGAATGTTGTAATGTTTTTGTTCGTTTGTAACACCACTAAGTAACCCCTCTAAGAGATTTAGAAAGACACTTTGATCTTCTAAAAGGTCCTATGAGAATCCTAAATGAAACTTTTTAACCAAAACTTCTTGAAACATATATGTCATGGATTGGAGAATTTAGGTGAGGTAGGACAACTATAAGTAAGTTTTTGTACGCTCCTAAAGGTAGAATGAGAAGCATTTACACAAGTTTATGTTCGTTTGTAACACCCTTAAGTAACCCTTCTAAATGACTAGAAACACACTTTGTCCTACTAAAATGTCCTATGAGAATCCTAAACAAAACTTTTTAAATTAAATTTCTTGAAACATATGTGTCATGGATTGGAGAATTTAGGTGAGGTAGGACAACTATAAGTAAGTTTTCGTATGCCCTAAAGGTAGAATAAGAAGCATTTTATATAAGTTTATGTTCGTTTGTAACACTCTTAAGTAACCCTTCAAAATGACTAGAAACACACTTTGATCTTCTAAAATGTCCTATGAGAATCCTAAACAAAACTTTTTAAACTAATCTTCTTGAAACATATGTGTCATGGATTGGAGAATTTATGTGAGGCAGGAAAACTATATAAGTAAGTTTTTGTACGCTCCTAAAGGTAGAATGAGAAGCATTTATACAAGTTTATGTTCGTTTGTAACACCCTTATGTAACCCTTCTAAATGACTAGAAATACAGTTTGATCTTCTAAAATATCCTATGAGAATCCTAAACAAAACTTTTTTAACAAAACTACTTGAAACATATGTGTCATGGATTGGAGAATTTAGGTGGGGTTAGACAACTATAGGTAAGTTTTTGTATGCTCCTTAAGGTAGAATGAGAAGAATGTTGTAATGTTTTTGTTCGTTTGTAACACCACTAAGTAACCCCTCTAAGAGATTTAGAAAGACACTTTGATCTTCTAAAAGGTCCTATGAGAATCCTAAATGAAACTTTTTAACCAAAACTTCTTGAAACATATATGTCATGGATTGGAGAATTTAGGTGAGGTAGGACAACTATAAGTAAGTTTTTGTACGCTCCTAAAGGTAGAATGAGAAGCATTTACACAAGTTTATGTTCGTTTGTAACACCCTTAAGTAACCCTTCTAAATGACTAGAAACACACTTTGTCCTACTAAAATGTCCTATGAGAATCCTAAACAAAACTTTTTAAACTAAATTTCTTGAAACATATGTGTCATGGATTGGAGAATTTAGGTGAGGTAGGACAACTATAAGTAAGTTTTCGTATGCCCTAAAGGTAGAATAAGAAGCATTTTATATAAGTTTATGTTCGTTTGTAACACTCTTAAGTAACCCTTCAAAATGACTAGAAACACACTTTGATCTTCTAAAATGTCCTATGAGAATCCTAAACAAAACTTTTTAAACTAATCTTCTTGAAACATATGTGTCATGGATTGGAGAATTTATGTGAGGCAGGAAAACTATATAAGTAAGTTTTTGTACGCTCCTAAAGGTAGAATGAGAAGCATTTATACAAGTTTATGTTCGTTTGTAACACCCTTATGTAACCCTTCTAAATGACTAGAAATACAGTTTGATCTTCTAAAATATCCTATGAGAATCCTAAACAAAACTTTTTTAACAAAACTACTTGAAACATATGTGTCATGGATTGGAGAATTTAGGTGGGGTTAGACAACTATAAGTAAGTTTTTGTATGCTCCTTAAGGTAGAATGAGAAGAATGTTGTAATGTTTTTGTTCGTTGTAACACCACTAAGTAACCCCTCTAAGAGATTTAGAAAGACACTTTGATCTTCTAAAAGGTCCTATGAGAATCCTAAATGAAACTTTTTAACCAAAACTTCTTGAAACATATATGTCATGGATTGGAGAATTTAGGTGAGGTAGGACAACTATAAGTAAGTTTTTGTACGCTCCTAAAGGTAGAATGAGAAGCATTTACACAAGTTTATGTTCGTTTGTAACACCCTTAAGTAACCCTTCTAAATGACTAGAAACACACTTTGTCCTACTAAAATGTCCTATGAGAATCCTAAACAAAACTTTTTAAACTAAATTTCTTGAAACATATGTGTCATGGATTGGAGAATTTAGGTGAGGTAGGACAACTATAAGTAAGTTTTCGTATGCCCTAAAGGTAGAATAAGAAGCATTTTATATAAGTTTATGTTCGTTTGTAACACTCTTAAGTAACCCTTCAAAATGACTAGAAACACACTTTGATCTTCTAAAATGTCCTATGAGAATCCTAAACAAAACTTTTTAAACTAATCTTCTTGAAACATATGTGTCATGGATTGGAGAATTTATGTGAGGTAGGAAAACTATATAAGTAAGTTTTTGTACGCTCCTAAAGGTAGAATGAGAAGCATTTATACAAGTTTATGTTCGTTTGTAACACCCTTATGTAACCCTTCTAAATGACTAGAAATACAGTTTGATCTTCTAAAATATCCTATGAGAATCCTAACCAAAACTTTTTTAAACAAAACTTCTTGAAAAATATGTGTCATGGATTTGAGAATTTAGGTGAGGTAGGACAACTATAAGTAAGTTTTTGTACGCTCCTAAAGGTAGAATGAGAAGAATGTTGTAATGTTTTTGTTCGTTTGTAACACCACTAAGTAACCCCTCTAAGAGATTTAGAAAGACACTTTGATCTTCTAAAAGGTCCTATGAGAATCCTAAATGAAACTTTTTAAACTAATCTTCTTGAAACATATGTGTCATGGATTGGAGAATTTATGTGAGGCAGGAAAACTATATAAGTAAGTTTTTGTACGCTCCTAAAGGTAGAATGAGAAGCATTTATACAAGTTTATGTTCGTTTGTAACACCCTTATGTAACCCTTCTAAATGACTAGAAATACAGTTTGATCTTCTAAAATATCCTATGAGAATCCTAAACAAAACTTTTTTAACAAAACTACTTGAAACATATGTGTCATGGATTGGAGAATTTAGGTGGGGTTAGACAACTATAAGTAAGTTTTTGTATGCTCCTTAAGGTAGAATGAGAAGAATGTTGTAATGTTTTTGTTCGTTTGTAACACCACTAAGTAACCCCTCTAAGAGATTTAGAAAGACACTTTGATCTTCTAAAAGGTCCTATGAGAATCCTAAATGAAACTTTTTAACCAAAACTTCTTGAAACATATATGTCATGGATTGGAGAATTTAGGTGAGGTAGGACAACTATAAGTAAGTTTTTGTACGCTCCTAAAGGTAGAATGAGAAGCATTTACACAAGTTTATGTTCGTTTGTAACACCCTTAAGTAACCCTTCTAAATGACTAGAAACACACTTTGTCCTACTAAAATGTCCTATGAGAATCCTAAACAAAACTTTTTAAACTAAATTTCTTGAAACATATGTGTCATGGATTGGAGAATTTAGGTGAGGTAGGACAACTATAAGTAAGTTTTTGTATGCCCCTAAAGGTAGAATAAGAAGCATTTTATATAAGTTTATGTTCGTTTGTAACACTCTTAAGTAACCCTTCAAAATGACTAGAAACACACTTTGATCTTCTAAAATGTCCTATGAGAATCCTAAACAAAACTTTTTAAACTAATCTTCTTGAAACATATGTGTCATGGATTGGAGAATTTATGTGAGGTAGGAAAACTATATAAGTAAGTTTTTGTACGCTCCTAAAGGTAGAATGAGAAGCATTTATACAAGTTTATGTTCGTTTGTAACACCCTTATGTAACCCTTCTAAATGACTAGAAATACAGTTTGATCTTCTAAAATATCCTATGAGAATCCTAACCAAAACTTTTTTAAACAAAACTTCTTGAAAAATATGTGTCATGGATTTGAGAATTTAGGTGAGGTAGGACAACTATAAGTAAGTTTTTGTACGCTCCTAAAGGTAGAATGAGAAGAATGTTGTAATGTTTTTGTTCGTTTGTAACACCACTAAGTAACCCCTCTAAGAGATTTAGAAAGACACTTTGATCTTCTAAAAGGTCCTATGAGAATCCTAAATGAAACTTTTTAAACTAATCTTCTTGAAACATATGTGTCATGGATTGGAGAATTTATGTGAGGCAGGAAAACTATATAAGTAAGTTTTTGTACGCTCCTAAAGGTAGAATGAGAAGCATTTATACAAGTTTATGTTCGTTTGTAACACCCTTATGTAACCCTTCTAAATGACTAGAAATACAGTTTGATCTTCTAAAATATCCTATGAGAATCCTAAACAAAACTTTTTTAACAAAACTACTTGAAACATATGTGTCATGGATTGGAGAATTTAGGTGGGGTTAGACAACTATAAGTAAGTTTTTGTATGCTCCTTAAGGTAGAATGAGAAGAATGTTGTAATGTTTTTGTTCGTTTGTAACACCACTAAGTAACCCCTCTAAGAGATTTAGAAAGACACTTTGATCTTCTAAAAGGTCCTATGAGAATCCTAAATGAAACTTTTTAACCAAAACTTCTTGAAACATATATGTCATGGATTGGAGAATTTAGGTGAGGTAGGACAACTATAAGTAAGTTTTTGTACGCTCCTAAAGGTAGAATGAGAAGCATTTACACAAGTTTATGTTCGTTTGTAACACCCTTAAGTAACCCTTCTAAATGACTAGAAACACACTTTGTCCTACTAAAATGTCCTATGAGAATCCTAAACAAAACTTTTTAAACTAAATTTCTTGAAACATATGTGTCATGGATTGAAGAATTTAGGTGAGGTAGGACAACTATAAGTAAGTTTTTGTATGCCCCTAAAGGTAGAATAAGAAGCATTTTATATAAGTTTATGTTCGTTTGTAACACTCTTAAGTAACCCTTCAAAATGACTAGAAACACACTTTGATCTTCTAAAATGTCCTATGAGAATCCTAAACAAAACTTTTTAAACTAATCTTCTTGAAACATATGTGTCATGGATTGGAGAATTTATGTGAGGTAGGACAACTATATAAGTAAGTTTTTGTACGCTCCTAAAGGTAGAATAAGAAGCATTTATACAAGTTTATGTTCGTTTGTAACACCCTTATGTAACCCTTCTAAATGACTAGAAATACAGTTTGATCTTCTAAAATATCCTATGAGAATCCTAACCAAAACTTTTTTAAACAAAACTTCTTGAAACATATGTGTCATGGATTTGAGAATTTAGGTGAGGTAGGACAACTATAAGTAAGTTTTTGTACGCTCCTAAAGGTAGAATGAGAAACATTTATACAAGTTTATGTTCGTTTTTAACACACTTAAGTAACCCTTCAAAATGAATAGAAACACACTTTGATCTTCTAAAATGTCCTATGAGAATCCTAAACAAATTTTTTAAAACTAAATTTCTTGAAACATATGTGTCATGGATTGGAGAATTTAGGTGAGGTAGGACAACTATAAGTAAGTTTTTGTACGCTCCTAAAGGAAGAATGAGAAGCATTTTATACAAATTTATGTTTGTTTGTAAGACCCTTAAGTAACCCTTCTAAATAACTAGAAACCAACTTTGATCTTCTAAAAGGTCCTATGAGAATCCTAAACAAAACTTTTTAAACTAAACTTCTTGAAACATATGTGTCATGGATTGGAGAATTTATGTGAGGTAGGACAACTATATAAGTAAGTTTTTGTACGCTCCTAAAGGTAGAATGAGAAGCATTTATACAAGTTTATGTTCGTTTGTAACACCCTTATGTAACCCTTCTAAATGACTAGAAATACAGTTTGATCTTCTAAAATATCCTATGAGAATCCTAAACAAAACTTTTTTAACAAAACTACTTGAAACATATGTGTCATGGATTGGGGAATTTAGGTGGGGTTAGACAACTATAAGTAAGTTTTTGTATGCTCCTTAAGGTAGAATGAGAAGAATGTTGTAATGTTTTTGTTCGTTTGTAACACCACTAAGTAACCCCTCTAAGAGATTTAGAAAGACACTTTGATCTTCTAAAAGGTCCTATGAGAATCCTAAATGAAACTTTTTAACCAAAACTTCTTGAAACATATATGTCATGGATTGGAGAATTTAGGTGAGGTAGGACAACTATAAGTAAGTTTTTGTACGCTCCTAAAGGTAGAATGAGAAGCATTTACACAAGTTTATGTTCGTTTGTAACACCCTTAAGTAACCCTTCTAAATGACTAGAAACACACTTTGTCCTACTAAAATGTCCTATGAGAATCCTAAACAAAACTTTTTAAACTAAATTTCTTGAAACATATGTGTCATGGATTGGAGAATTTAGGTGAGGTAGGACAACTATAAGTAAGTTTTTGTATGCCCCTAAAGGTAGAATAAGAAGCATTTTATATAAGTTTATGTTCGTTTGTAACACTCTTAAGTAACCCTTCAAAATGACTAGAAACACACTTTGATCTTCTAAAATGTCCTATGAGAATCCTAAACAAAACTTTTTAAACTAATCTTCTTGAAACATATGTGTCATGGATTGGAGAATTTATGTGAGGTAGGAAAACTATATAAGTAAGTTTTTGTACGCTCCTAAAGGTAGAATGAGAAGCATTTATACAAGTTTATGTTCGTTTGTAACACCCTTATGTAACCCTTCTAAATGACTAGAAATACAGTTTGATCTTCTAAAATATCCTATGAGAATCCTAACCAAAACTTTTTTAAACAAAACTTCTTGAAAAATATGTGTCATGGATTTGAGAATTTAGGTGAGGTAGGACAACTATAAGTAAGTTTTTGTACGCTCCTAAAGGTAGAATGAGAAGAATGTTGTAATGTTTTTGTTCGTTTGTAACACCACTAAGTAACCCCTCTAAGAGATTTAGAAAGACACTTTGATCTTCTAAAAGGTCCTATGAGAATCCTAAATGAAACTTTTTAAACTAATCTTCTTGAAACATATGTGTCATGGATTGGAGAATTTATGTGAGGCAGGAAAACTATATAAGTAAGTTTTTGTACGCTCCTAAAGGTAGAATGAGAAGCATTTATACAAGTTTATGTTCGTTTGTAACACCCTTATGTAACCCTTCTAAATGACTAGAAATACAGTTTGATCTTCTAAAATATCCTATGAGAATCCTAAACAAAACTTTTTTAACAAAACTACTTGAAACATATGTGTCATGGATTGGAGAATTTAGGTGGGGTTAGACAACTATAAGTAAGTTTTTGTATGCTCCTTAAGGTAGAATGAGAAGAATGTTGTAATGTTTTTGTTCGTTTGTAACACCACTAAGTAACCCCTCTAAGAGATTTAGAAAGACACTTTGATCTTCTAAAAGGTCCTATGAGAATCCTAAATGAAACTTTTTAACCAAAACTTCTTGAAACATATATGTCATGGATTGGAGAATTTAGGTGGGGTTAGACAACTATAAGTAAGTTTTTGTATGCTCCTTAAGGTAGAATGAGAAGAATGTTGTAATGTTTTTGTTCGTTTGTAACACCACTAAGTAACCCCTCTAAGAGATTTAGAAAGACACTTTGATCTTCTAAAAGGTCCTATGAGAATCCTAAATGAAACTTTTTAACCAAAACTTCTTGAAACATATATGTCATGGATTGGAGAATTTAGGTGAGGTAGGACAACTATAAGTAAGTTTTTGTACGCTCCTAAAGGTAGAATGAGAAGCATTTACACAAGTTTATGTTCGTTTGTAACACCCTTAAGTAACCCTTCTAAATGACTAGAAACACACTTTGTCCTACTAAAATGTCCTATGAGAATCCTAAACAAAACTTTTTAAACTAAATTTCTTGAAACATATGTGTCATGGATTGGAGAATTTAGGTGAGGTAGGACAACTATAAGTAAGTTTTTGTATGCCCCTAAAGGTAGAATAAGAAGCATTTTATATAAGTTTATGTTCGTTTGTAACACTCTTAAGTAACCCTTCAAAATGACTAGAAACACACTTTGATCTTCTAAAATGTCCTATGAGAATCCTAAACAAAACTTTTTAAACTAATCTTCTTGAAACATATGTGTCATGGATTGGAGAATTTATGTGAGGTAGGAAAACTATATAAGTAAGTTTTTGTACGCTCCTAAAGGTAGAATGAGAAGCATTTATACAAGTTTATGTTCGTTTGTAACACCCTTATGTAACCCTTCTAAATGACTAGAAATACAGTTTGATCTTCTAAAATATCCTATGAGAATCCTAACCAAAACTTTTTTAAACAAAACTTCTTGAAAAATATGTGTCATGGATTTGAGAATTTAGGTGAGGTAGGACAACTATAAGTAAGTTTTTGTACGCTCCTAAAGGTAGAATGAGAAGAATGTTGTAATGTTTTTGTTCGTTTGTAACACCACTAAGTAACCCCTCTAAGAGATTTAGAAAGACACTTTGATCTTCTAAAAGGTCCTATGAGAATCCTAAATGAAACTTTTTAAACTAATCTTCTTGAAACATATGTGTCATGGATTGGAGAATTTATGTGAGGCAGGAAAACTATATAAGTAAGTTTTTGTACGCTCCTAAAGGTAGAATGAGAAGCATTTATACAAGTTTATGTTCGTTTGTAACACCCTTATGTAACCCTTCTAAATGACTAGAAATACAGTTTGATCTTCTAAAATATCCTATGAGAATCCTAAACAAAACTTTTTTAACAAAACTACTTGAAACATATGTGTCATGGATTGGAGAATTTAGGTGGGGTTAGACAACTATAAGTAAGTTTTTGTATGCTCCTTAAGGTAGAATGAGAAGAATGTTGTAATGTTTTTGTTCGTTTGTAACACCACTAAGTAACCCCTCTAAGAGATTTAGAAAGACACTTTGATCTTCTAAAAGGTCCTATGAGAATCCTAAATGAAACTTTTTAACCAAAACTTCTTGAAACATATATGTCATGGATTGGAGAATTTAGGTGAGGTAGGACAACTATAAGTAAGTTTTTGTACGCTCCTAAAGGTAGAATGAGAAGCATTTACACAAGTTTATGTTCGTTTGTAACACCCTTAAGTAACCCTTCTAAATGACTAGAAACACACTTTGTCCTACTAAAATGTCCTATGAGAATCCTAAACAAAACTTTTTAAACTAAATTTCTTGAAACATATGTGTCATGGATTGAAGAATTTAGGTGAGGTAGGACAACTATAAGTAAGTTTTTGTATGCCCCTAAAGGTAGAATAAGAAGCATTTTATATAAGTTTATGTTCGTTTGTAACACTCTTAAGTAACCCTTCAAAATGACTAGAAACACACTTTGATCTTCTAAAATGTCCTATGAGAATCCTAAACAAAACTTTTTAAACTAATCTTCTTGAAACATATGTGTCATGGATTGGAGAATTTATGTGAGGTAGGACAACTATATAAGTAAGTTTTTGTACGCTCCTAAAGGTAGAATAAGAAGCATTTATACAAGTTTATGTTCGTTTGTAACACCCTTATGTAACCCTTCTAAATGACTAGAAATACAGTTTGATCTTCTAAAATATCCTATGAGAATCCTAACCAAAACTTTTTTAAACAAAACTTCTTGAAACATATGTGTCATGGATTTGAGAATTTAGGTGAGGTAGGACAACTATAAGTAAGTTTTTGTACGCTCCTAAAGGTAGAATGAGAAACATTTATACAAGTTTATGTTCGTTTTTAACACACTTAAGTAACCCTTCAAAATGAATAGAAACACACTTTGATCTTCTAAAATGTCCTATGAGAATCCTAAACAAATTTTTTAAAACTAAATTTCTTGAAACATATGTGTCATGGATTGGAGAATTTAGGTGAGGTAGGACAACTATAAGTAAGTTTTTGTACGCTCCTAAAGGAAGAATGAGAAGCATTTTATACAAATTTATGTTTGTTTGTAAGACCCTTAAGTAACCCTTCTAAATAACTAGAAACCAACTTTGATCTTCTAAAAGGTCCTATGAGAATCCTAAACAAAACTTTTTAAACTAAACTTCTTGAAACATATGTGTCATGGATTGGAGAATTTATGTGAGGTAGGACAACTATATAAGTAAGTTTTTGTACGCTCCTAAAGGTAGAATGAGAAGCATTTATACAAGTTTATGTTCGTTTGTAACACCCTTATGTAACCCTTCTAAATGACTAGAAATACAGTTTGATCTTCTAAAATATCCTATGAGAATCCTAAACAAAACTTTTTTAACAAAACTACTTGAAACATATGTGTCATGGATTGGGGAATTTAGGTGGGGTTAGACAACTATAAGTAAGTTTTTGTATGCTCCTTAAGGTAGAATGAGAAGAATGTTGTAATGTTTTTGTTCGTTTGTAACACCACTAAGTAACCCCTCTAAGAGATTTAGAAAGACACTTTGATCTTCTAAAAGGTCCTATGAGAATCCTAAATGAAACTTTTTAACCAAAACTTCTTGAAACATATATGTCATGGATTGGAGAATTTAGGTGGGGTTAGACAACTATAAGTAAGTTTTTGTATGCTCCTTAAGGTAGAATGAGAAGAATGTTGTAATGTTTTTGTTCGTTTGTAACACCACTAAGTAACCCCTCTAAGAGATTTAGAAAGACACTTTGATCTTCTAAAAGGTCCTATGAGAATCCTAAATGAAACTTTTTAACCAAAACTTCTTGAAACATATATGTCATGGATTGGAGAATTTAGGTGAGGTAGGACAACTATAAGTAAGTTTTTGTACGCTCCTAAAGGTAGAATGAGAAGCATTTACACAAGTTTATGTTCGTTTGTAACACCCTTAAGTAACCCTTCTAAATGACTAGAAACACACTTTGTCCTACTAAAATGTCCTATGAGAATCCTAAACAAAACTTTTTAAACTAAATTTCTTGAAACATATGTGTCATGGATTGGAGAATTTAGGTGAGGTAGGACAACTATAAGTAAGTTTTTGTATGCCCCTAAAGGTAGAATAAGAAGCATTTTATATAAGTTTATGTTCGTTTGTAACACTCTTAAGTAACCCTTCAAAATGACTAGAAACACACTTTGATCTTCTAAAATGTCCTATGAGAATCCTAAACAAAACTTTTTAAACTAATCTTCTTGAAACATATGTGTCATGGATTGGAGAATTTATGTGAGGTAGGAAAACTATATAAGTAAGTTTTTGTACGCTCCTAAAGGTAGAATGAGAAGCATTTATACAAGTTTATGTTCGTTTGTAACACCCTTATGTAACCCTTCTAAATGACTAGAAATACAGTTTGATCTTCTAAAATATCCTATGAGAATCCTAACCAAAACTTTTTTAAACAAAACTTCTTGAAAAATATGTGTCATGGATTTGAGAATTTAGGTGAGGTAGGACAACTATAAGTAAGTTTTTGTACGCTCCTAAAGGTAGAATGAGAAGAATGTTGTAATGTTTTTGTTCGTTTGTAACACCACTAAGTAACCCCTCTAAGAGATTTAGAAAGACACTTTGATCTTCTAAAAGGTCCTATGAGAATCCTAAATGAAACTTTTTAAACTAATCTTCTTGAAACATATGTGTCATGGATTGGAGAATTTATGTGAGGCAGGAAAACTATATAAGTAAGTTTTTGTACGCTCCTAAAGGTAGAATGAGAAGCATTTATACAAGTTTATGTTCGTTTGTAACACCCTTATGTAACCCTTCTAAATGACTAGAAATACAGTTTGATCTTCTAAAATATCCTATGAGAATCCTAAACAAAACTTTTTTAACAAAACTACTTGAAACATATGTGTCATGGATTGGAGAATTTAGGTGGGGTTAGACAACTATAAGTAAGTTTTTGTATGCTCCTTAAGGTAGAATGAGAAGAATGTTGTAATGTTTTTGTTCGTTTGTAACACCACTAAGTAACCCCTCTAAGAGATTTAGAAAGACACTTTGATCTTCTAAAAGGTCCTATGAGAATCCTAAATGAAACTTTTTAACCAAAACTTCTTGAAACATATATGTCATGGATTGGAGAATTTAGGTGAGGTAGGACAACTATAAGTAAGTTTTTGTACGCTCCTAAAGGTAGAATGAGAAGCATTTACACAAGTTTATGTTCGTTTGTAACACCCTTAAGTAACCCTTCTAAATGACTAGAAACACACTTTGTCCTACTAAAATGTCCTATGAGAATCCTAAACAAAACTTTTTAAACTAAATTTCTTGAAACATATGTGTCATGGATTGAAGAATTTAGGTGAGGTAGGACAACTATAAGTAAGTTTTTGTATGCCCCTAAAGGTAGAATAAGAAGCATTTTATATAAGTTTATGTTCGTTTGTAACACTCTTAAGTAACCCTTCAAAATGACTAGAAACACACTTTGATCTTCTAAAATGTCCTATGAGAATCCTAAACAAAACTTTTTAAACTAATCTTCTTGAAACATATGTGTCATGGATTGGAGAATTTATGTGAGGTAGGACAACTATATAAGTAAGTTTTTGTACGCTCCTAAAGGTAGAATGAGAAGCATTTATACAAGTTTATGTTCGTTTGTAACACCCTTATGTAACCCTTCTAAATGACTAGAAATATAGTTTGATCTTCTAAAATATCCTATGAGAATCCTAACCAAAACTTTTTTAAACAAAACTTCTTGAAACATATGTGTCATGGATTTGAGAATTTAGGTGAGGTAGGACAACTATAAGTAAGTTTTTGTACGCTCCTAAAGGTAGAATGAGAAACATTTATACAAGTTTATGTTCGTTTTTAACACACTTAAGTAACCCTTCAAAATGACTAGAAACACACTTTGATCTTCTAAAATGTCCTATGAGAATCCTAAACAAATTTTTTAAAACTAAATTTCTTGAAACATATGTGTCATGGATTGGAGAATTTAGGTGAGGTAGGACAACTATAAGTAAGTTTTTGTACGCTCCTAAAGGAAGAATGAGAAGCATTTTATACAAGTTTATGTTTGTTTGTAAGACCCTTAAGTAACCCTTCTAAATAACTAGAAACCAACTTTGATCTTCTAAAAGGTCCTATGAGAATCCTAAAAAAAACTTTTTAACCAAAACTTCTTGAAATATATATGTCATGGATTGGAGAATTTTGGTGAGGTAGGACAACTATAAGTAAGTTTTTGTACGCTCCTAAAGGTAGAATGAGAAGCATTTATACAAGTTTATGTTCGTTTTTAACACACTTAAGTAACCCTTCAAAATGACTAGAAACACACTTTGATCTTCTAAAATGTCCTATGAGAATCCTAAACAAAACTTTTTAAACTAAATTTCTTGAAACATATGTGTCATGGATTGGAGAATTTAGGTGAGGTAGGACAACTATAAGTAAGTTTTCGTATGCCCCTAAAGGTAGAATAAGAAGCATTTTATATAAGTTTATGTTCGTTTGTAACACTCTTAAGTAACCCTTCAAAATGACTAGAAACACACTTTGATCTTCTAAAATGTCCTATGAGAATCCTAAACAAAACTTTTTAAACTAATCTTCTTGAAACATATGTGTCATGGATTGGAGAATTTATGTGAGGTAGGACAACTATATAAGTAAGTTTTTGTACGCTCCTAAAGGTAGAATGAGAAGCATTTACACAAGTTTATGTTCGTTTGTAACACCCTTAAGTAACCCTTCTAAATGACTAGAAACACACTTTGTCCTACTAAAATGTCCTATGAGAATCCTAAACAAAACTTTTTAAACTAAATTTCTTGAAACATATGTGTCATGGATTGGAGAATTTAGGTGAGGTAGGACAACTATAAGTAAGTTTTCGTATGCCCCTAAAGGTAGAATAAGAAGCATTTTATATAAGTTTATGTTCGTTTGTAACACTCTTAAGTAACCCTTCAAAATGACTAGAAACACACTTTGATCTTCTAAAATGTCCTATGAGAATCCTAAACAAAACTTTTTAAACTAATCTTCTTGAAACATATGTGTCATGGATTGGAGAATTTATGTGAGGTAGGACAACTATATAAGTAAGTTTTTGTACGCTCCTAAAGGTAGAATGAGAAGCATTTATAAAAGTTTATGTTCGTTTGTAACACCCTTATGTAACCCTTCTAAATGACTAGAAATACAGTTTGATCTTCTAAAATATCCTATGAGAATCCTAAGCAAAACTTTTTTAACAAAACTACTAGAAACATATGTGTCATGGATTGGAGAATTTAGGTGGGGTTAGACAACTATAAGTAAGTTTTTGTATGCTCCTTAAGGTAGAATGAGAAGAATGTTGTAATGTTTTTGTTCGTTTGTAACACCACTAAGTAACCCCTCTAAGAGATTTAGAAAGACACTTTGATCTTCTAAAAGGTCCTATGAGAATCCTAAATGAAACTTTTTAACCAAAACTTCTTGAAACATATATGTCATGGATTGGAGAATTTAGGTGAGGTAGGACAACTATAAGTAAGTTTTTGTACGCTCCTAAAGGTAGAATGAGAAGCATTTACACAAGTTTATGTTCGTTTGTAACACCCTTAAGTAACCCTTCTAAATGACTAGAAACACACTTTGTCCTACTAAAATGTCCTATGAGAATCCTAAACAAAACTTTTTAAACTAAATTTCTTGAAACATATGTGTCATGGATTGGAGAATTTAGGTGAGGTAGGACAACTATAAGTAAGTTTTCGTATGCCCCTAAAGGTAGAATAAGAAGCATTTTATATAAGTTTATGTTCGTTTGTAACACTCTTAAGTAACCCTTCAAAATGACTAGAAACACACTTTGATCTTCTAAAATGTCCTATGAGAATCCTAAACAAAACTTTTTAAACTAATCTTCTTGAAACATATGTGTCATGGATTGGAGAATTTATGTGAGGCAGGAAAACTATATAAGTAAGTTTTTGTACGCTCCTAAAGGTAGAATGAGAAGCATTTACACAAGTTTATGTTCGTTTGTAACACCCTTAAGTAACCCTTCTAAATGACTAGAAACACACTTTGTCCTACTAAAATGTCCTATGAGAATCCTAAACAAAACTTTTTAAACTAAATTTCTTGAAACATATGTGTCATGGATTGGAGAATTTAGGTGAGGTAGGACAACTATAAGTAAGTTTTCGTATGCCCCTAAAGGTAGAATAAGAAGCATTTTATATAAGTTTATGTTCGTTTGTAACACTCTTAAGTAACCCTTCAAAATGACTAGAAACACACTTTGATCTTCTAAAATGTCCTATGAGAATCCTAAACAAAACTTTTTAAACTAATCTTCTTGAAACATATGTGTCATGGATTGGAGAATTTATGTGAGGTAGGACAACTATATAAGTAAGTTTTTGTACGCTCCTAAAGGTAGAATGAGAAGCATTTATAAAAGTTTATGTTCGTTTGTAACACCCTTATGTAACCCTTCTAAATGACTAGAAATACAGTTTGATCTTCTAAAATATCCTATGAGAATCCTAAGCAAAACTTTTTTAACAAAACTACTAGAAACATATGTGTCATGGATTGGAGAATTTAGGTGGGGTTAGACAACTATAAGTAAGTTTTTGTATGCTCCTTAAGGTAGAATGAGAAGAATGTTGTAATGTTTTTGTTCGTTTGTAACACCACTAAGTAACCCCTCTAAGAGATTTAGAAAGACACTTTGATCTTCTAAAAGGTCCTATGAGAATCCTAAATGAAACTTTTTAACCAAAACTTCTTGAAACATATATGTCATGGATTGGAGAATTTAGGTGAGGTAGGACAACTATAAGTAAGTTTTTGTACGCTCCTAAAGGTAGAATGAGAAGCATTTACACAAGTTTATGTTCGTTTGTAACACCCTTAAGTAACCCTTCTAAATGACTAGAAACACACTTTGTCCTACTAAAATGTCCTATGAGAATCCTAAACAAAACTTTTTAAACTAAATTTCTTGAAACATATGTGTCATGGATTGGAGAATTTAGGTGAGGTAGGACAACTATAAGTAAGTTTTCGTATGCCCCTAAAGGTAGAATAAGAAGCATTTTATATAAGTTTATGTTCGTTTGTAACACTCTTAAGTAACCCTTCAAAATGACTAGAAACACACTTTGATCTTCTAAAATGTCCTATGAGAATCCTAAACAAAACTTTTTAAACTAATCTTCTTGAAACATATGTGTCATGGATTGGAGAATTTATGTGAGGCAGGAAAACTATATAAGTAAGTTTTTGTACGCTCCTAAAGGTAGAATGAGAAGCATTTATACAAGTTTATGTTCGTTTGTAACACCCTTATGTAACCCTTCTAAATGACTAGAAATACAGTTTGATCTTCTAAAATATCCTATGAGAATCCTAAACAAAACTTTTTTAACTAAACTACTTGAAACATATGTGTCATGGATTGGAGAATTTAGGTGGGGTTAGACAACTATAAGTAAGTTTTTGTATGCTCCTTAAGGTAGAATGAGAAGAATGTTGTAATGTTTTTGTTCGTTTGTAACACCACTAAGTAACCCCTCTAAGAGATTTAGAAAGACACTTTGATCTTCTAAAAGGTCCTATGAGAATCCTAAATGAAACTTTTTAACCAAAACTTCTTGAAACATATATGTCATGGATTGGAGAATTTAGGTGAGGTAGGACAACTATAAGTAAGTTTTTGTACGCTCCTAAAGGTAGAATGAGAAGCATTTACACAAGTTTATGTTCGTTTGTAACACCCTTAAGTAACCCTTCTAAATGACTAGAAACACACTTTGTCCTACTAAAATGTCCTATGAGAATCCTAAACAAAACTTTTTAAACTAAATTTCTTGAAACATATGTGTCATGGATTGGAGAATATAGGTGAGGTAGGACAACTATAAGTAAGTTTTTGTATGCCCCTAAAGGTAGAATAAGAAGCATTTTATATAAGTTTATGTTCGTTTGTAACACTCTTAAGTAACCCTTCAAAATGACTAGAAACACACTTTGATCTTCTAAAATGTCCTATGAGAATCCTAAACAAAACTTTTTAAACTAATCTTCTTGAAACATATGTGTCATGGATTGGAGAATTTATGTGAGGCAGGAAAACTATATAAGTAAGTTTTTGTACGCTCCTAAAGGTAGAATGAGAAGCATTTATACAAGTTTATGTTCGTTTGTAACACCCTTATGTAACCCTTCTAAATGACTAGAAATACAGTTTGATCTTCTAAAATATCCTATGAGAATCCTAAACAAAACTTTTTTAACAAAACTACTTGAAACATATGTGTCATGGATTGGAGAATTTAGGTGGGGTTAGACAACTATAAGTAAGTTTTTGTATGCTCCTTAAGGTAGAATGAGAAGAATGTTGTAATGTTTTTGTTCGTTGTAACACCACTAAGTAACCCCTCTAAGAGATTTAGAAAGACACTTTGATCTTCTAAAAGGTCCTATGAGAATCCTAAATGAAACTTTTTAACCAAAACTTCTTGAAACATATATGTCATGGATTGGAGAATTTAGGTGAGGTAGGACAACTATAAGTAAGTTTTTGTACGCTCCTAAAGGTAGAATGAGAAGCATTTACACAAGTTTATGTTCGTTTGTAACACCCTTAAGTAACCCTTCTAAATGACTAGAAACACACTTTGTCCTACTAAAATGTCCTATGAGAATCCTAAACAAAACTTTTTAAACTAAATTTCTTGAAACATATGTGTCATGGATTGGAGAATTTAGGTGAGGTAGGACAACTATAAGTAAGTTTTCGTATGCCCTAAAGGTAGAATAAGAAGCATTTTATATAAGTTTATGTTCGTTTGTAACACTCTTAAGTAACCCTTCAAAATGACTAGAAACACACTTTGATCTTCTAAAATGTCCTATGAGAATCCTAAACAAAACTTTTTAAACTAATCTTCTTGAAACATATGTGTCATGGATTGGAGAATTTATGTGAGGTAGGAAAACTATATAAGTAAGTTTTTGTACGCTCCTAAAGGTAGAATGAGAAGCATTTATACAAGTTTATGTTCGTTTGTAACACCCTTATGTAACCCTTCTAAATGACTAGAAATACAGTTTGATCTTCTAAAATATCCTATGAGAATCCTAACCAAAACTTTTTTAAACAAAACTTCTTGAAACATATGTGTCATGGATTTGAGAATTTAGGTGAGGTAGGACAACTATAAGTAAGTTTTTGTACGCTCCTAAAGGTAGAATGAGAAGCATTTATACAAGTTTATGTTCGTTTGTAACACCCTTATGTAACCCTTCTAAATGACTAGAAATACAGTTTGATCTTCTAAAATATCCTATGAGAATCCTAAACAAAACTTTTTTAACTAAACTACTTGAAACATATGTGTCATGGATTGGAGAATTTAGGTGGGGTTAGACAACTATAAGTAAGTTTTTGTATGCTCCTTAAGGTAGAATGAGAAGAATGTTGTAATGTTTTTGTTCGTTTGTAACACCACTAAGTAACCCCTCTAAGAGATTTAGAAAGACACTTTGATCTTCTAAAAGGTCCTATGAGAATCCTAAATGAAACTTTTTAACCAAAACTTCTTGAAACATATATGTCATGGATTGGAGAATTTAGGTGAGGTAGGACAACTATAAGTAAGTTTTTGTACGCTCCTAAAGGTAGAATGAGAAGCATTTACACAAGTTTATGTTCGTTTGTAACACCCTTAAGTAACCCTTCTAAATGACTAGAAACACACTTTGTCCTACTAAAATGTCCTATGAGAATCCTAAACAAAACTTTTTAAACTAAATTTCTTGAAACATATGTGTCATGGATTGGAGAATATAGGTGAGGTAGGACAACTATAAGTAAGTTTTTGTATGCCCCTAAAGGTAGAATAAGAAGCATTTTATATAAGTTTATGTTCGTTTGTAACACTCTTAAGTAACCCTTCAAAATGACTAGAAACACACTTTGATCTTCTAAAATGTCCTATGAGAATCCTAAACAAAACTTTTTAAACTAATCTTCTTGAAACATATGTGTCATGGATTGGAGAATTTATGTGAGGTAGGACAACTATATAAGTAAGTTTTTGTACGCTCCTAAAGGTAGAATGAGAAGCATTTATACAAGTTTATGTTCGTTTGTAACACCCTTATGTAACCCTTCTAAATGACTAGAAATACAGTTTGATCTTCTAAAATATCCTATGAGAATCCTAACCAAAACTTTTTAAAACAAAACTTCTTGAAACATATGTGTCATGGATTTGAGAATTTAGGTGAGGTAGGACAACTATAAGTAAGTTTTTGTACGCTCCTAAAGGTAGAATGAGAAACATTTATACAAGTTTTTGTTCGTTTTTAACACACTTAAGTAACCCTTCAAAATGACTAGAAACACACTTTGATCTTCTAAAATGTCCTATGAGAATCCTAAACAAATTTTTTAAAACTAAATTTCTTGAAACATATGTGTCATGGATTGGAGAATTTAGGTGAGGTAGGACAACTATAAGTAAGTTTTTGTACGCTCCTAAAGGAAGAATGAGAAGCATTTTATACAAGTTTATGTTTGTTTGTAAGACCCTTAAGTAACCCTTCTAAATAACTAGAAACCAACTTTGATCTTCTAAAAGGTCCTATGAGAATCCTAAAAAAAACTTTTTAACCAAAACTTCTTGAAATATATATGTCATGGATTGGAGAATTTTGGTGAGGTAGGACAACTATAAGTAAGTTTTTGTACGCTCCTAAAGGTAGAATGAGAAGCATTTATACAAGTTTATGTTCGTTTTTAACACACTTAAGTAACCCTTCAAAATGACTAGAAACACACTTTGATCTTCTAAAATGTCCTATGAGAATCCTAAACAAATTTTTTAAAACTAAATTTCTTGAAACATATGTGTCATGGATTGGAGAATTTAGGTGAGGTAGGACAACTATAAGTAAGTTTTTGTACGCTCCTAAAGGAAGAATGAGAAGCATTTTATACAAGTTTATGTTTGTTTGCAAGACCCTTAAGTAACCCTTCTAAATAACTAGAAACCAACTTTGATCTTCTAAAAGGTCCTATGAGAATCCTAAAAAAAACTTTTTAACCAAAACTTCTTGAAATATATATGTCATGGATTGGAGAATTTTGGTGAGGTAGGACAACTATAAGTAAGTTTTTGTACGCTCCTAAAGGTAGAATGAGAAGCATTTATACAAGTTTATGTTCGTTTTTAACACACTTAAGTAACCCTTCAAAATGACTAGAAACACACTTTGATCTTCTAAAATGTCCTATGAGAATCCTAAACAACTTTTTTAAAACTAAATTTCTTGAAACATATGTGTCATGGATTGGAGAATTTAGGTGAGGTAGGACAACTATAAGTAAGTTTTTGTACGCTCCTAAAGGAAGAATGGGAAGCATTTTATACAAGTTTATGTTTGTTTGTAAGACCCTTAAGTAACCCTTCTAAATAACTAGAAACCAACTTTGATCTTCTAAAAGGTCCTATGAGAATCCTAAAAAAAACTTTTTAACCAAAACTTCTTGAAACATATATGTCATGGATTGGAGAATTTTGGTGATGTAGGACAACTATAAGTAAGTTTTTGTACGCTCTTAAAGGTAGAATTGTTGGATCGTTTAGAGTCTCCTGATTCAATTCTCAGATTGATTCATCCTACTAAACATGCAGATATAGGTTCTCTTGAATAGAAACATAATAGATCTCACCTGTTACCTTGTTTTGCAGCGGAATGGGAGGTAAGGGTCAGAGATCAGCAGAACCACCAAGTGATAGCTCCTCCAAAGGCTCACACACGCACACTCGGGAAATTGGCTGCTAGACCAGCTGAGAGAGGAGGCGCAGAGAGAGAGGAGGGAGGCGCAGATAGAGCTGAGAAATTAGAGAGCTAGGTCTGATTTTATTCATTAAAATCCCTTCTAGTTCTCATGAGCTTTTGGGCCCAATTCTCAGTTCTGATTAAATCCCTTGGATTTAATCAGGCCCTTTAGTCTCTCTAAACACAGTAAATGCCTAGCACTTTTACCGTACTTCTGCTAAACCGTTCCTTCGTATTTTCCCGTTAGCTTAGGCGTGTGACCCATATGGGATCATATAATAAAGGCAATAAGTCCAAGACTTATAGATCATGAGCGGACTCTAGCAAGCCATCATGATCCCCCGTATTATATGACTTATGTCTGATCATTGACATACTCTTACTTTCTAGAGACAGTACAGAGATTACTGGACATAATTCCAACAGTCTCCCACTTGAACTGGAATCTCTGTATTCATAATCCTTTTGTCTCAATATCTCGATTAGTCATAAGGCAAGATTAGTGTCATCCTTATAAAGCCTAATCTTGTTCATCGGACTCTGATTTGATACTGACAATCCAAACGACTCGGGACAGTCCGTTTGAGCATGGCCATGCATTTTCCAGTATTCAAATCTCCGATTGGCCTAGAGATATTCACTCCATTTATATTGGAGGGACAAATCCCGTCTTGTTCCATCACTGTGAACTACTCATTTCATAATACACCCAATCAAGGTCCTTATAACTATCGCTTAAGGACAGCATTAGACAATGATCAAAGCGCATTAGTTCATGTGCAGTCACATGCATGCGAACTCAGGTCTAAGGACTATACTCTATAGTCGTAGTAAGAATCTCTTATGACACAGATATAAATATCCTGAAGAGTTCTTATAATCGGGTCTTGTCCGGTCGTATGTACCCTACATACACCTATGTACTGACTTTGATGCCGCGCATCTATGACACACTGAGACATTGTCATAAGTCACATACCAATCTAGTCTCACACGGTTGTTGGTGTTCCAATTTCAACAACCTTCGACTAGGGACAGGATGATATAAACCATCTATCAAATATAGGGTCTCATGATCAAGCTAAATGACTTTGATAACTCAAGATCAAGTCACTTACTTCGATGACCTATAAAATGGTTCATATCATTTTGGAACGATTATTTCATCACAGTTGAAATAATCTTGAAATAATAATTTCATTAAACATCTTAAATGTTTTACAAGAACATATCTAATAACTAAATAAAGCCCTTTAATAACTCCCACTGAAATTAAGACTGCATCTTAATTTCACTTATCCTACAGCAACAGTCCGCGACTCGTGCGTAGGCCTAAGGAGTGGCTTCGTTAATAGATTAGCAACGTTCTCATTCATTGAAACTTGCTGATCTACTTAACATCTCTGTCATTTATCTCACGGAATAGGTTATACCTACCCTCAAGGTGTTTGGACCTCTGATGTGCAGCTAGTCTCATCTATGCTGGGAATCACATCAAGTTCAGTGACGAACTCTTCTTTCCAAACAACCTCTTTCGCCGCTTTCCAAGCTGCGAAATGTTCAGCTTAAGTCATGGAGTCAGCAACAGTGCCTTGCACCGCCAGACAGACACAAGATATAACCGGACTGTGACCGGAAATCATCTTTGTCCGTTGGAAACTTGCCTTTCAGACTCTACCGACTCGTAGCACCTCACTTTCTCCGTAAATCAAGAATTTATCCTTAGTATTCCTTGAATACTTTAGGATATTCTTTGCTGGATTTGACTGGTCTTTACTTGTCTTGCTTAACATTAAAACAACATCAAACAAGTACGTTTCATGGCATACATGATGGATCCAATTGCCGACGCATATGGAATCTTATCCATGCATTTAAGCTCAGCAGTTATCTTAGGACACTGTGTCTTGCTTAACGTAATGCCATGTGACATTGGCATAAAACCCTTCTTGGAATGCTGAAAACGTGTAGGACTTTGTCAATTTAAGAATCCTGACTTTGTCCTACCAGCTCTTTCGGATCTCTATCTTTAGATCCAAAATCCAAGAACTACGTGGCTTTACCCATGTCAATCATAAAACTAACTCCCAAACCAGTCCTTTACCGACTGCAGCATTGGGACGTTATTTCCGAGAATCAGTATGTCATCGACATACAATATGAGAAATGCAACATCGCTCCCACTTATCTATTAGTAAACGCATAGTTCCATTTCGTTCCTGTTCAAGTCAAAACTTTGACTACTTCAACAGAACGAAGATTCCAACTCCGATATGTTTGCTTCCATCCATGAATGGATCGATGAAGCTAACTTACACAAAATGTAATTTTTCGGAGTTCGGGCTCACTTTCGCTTCTTTGAATTTCGCAGATTCGTCGCTTTCAATGATCATCAGATCATGCGAACTTTCAATGATCATCAGGTTCAACTAATGACGAGAAATCACTCTCGGATTAGTGACTGATTCATTCATATCTGCGAACTTCAGGCTCTACAGGTGTAGATTCTACAGAAATCTGTAAATCCATCCGTTGCTCTCCCTCAACAGGTTGAGCAGCCTCCTGTATTTCTCGAATTTCTTCGAGTTATACTTTTACTCCCACTGTTCTTCTTGGAAAGTAACTTCCCTTCTTAGAAAACAGAATGGACGTAAAAGTAACAAGCCTTGGTTTCCCTAGGACAACCAGCGAAGTAGCACAACTACAAATACTCAGTAAAGACGAATTTGGATTGATTCCAATCCACATTTATGTGGTGTCTTTCAACTGATATTGGTAGAACTATTTCAGCGTAAACTTAGATATTTCTAGAGCGTTATTCTTAAAAATATCATGGAAGATTCGTGTGACTCATCTTTAATCATTTCTGATAAGATCTGATTCTTTCTCACAGAAACACCTCCAGGTTTTCAGGAGAAATGAGCTGTGAAACGACTTCACACTCAATCAGATGATCACACCATCAATGACTTAAGTATTCTCACTCGAGATCTAATCCAGAGTCTCAATACTTTTGTCACTCAGATTCTATACTTCATTCTGGAACTCTTTCGACCATGTCAAAGAATTCCGACTTGTGTCTCATCAAATGAACACAGTCTTACTCACTGAAGTAATCAGTAGAGACAATGAAGTACAGGAAATTTTCTCTGGCATTACTGCTCATCGGACCACATACATGAGTATGTTCAATCTCCAATAAGCCTTTGGGCCTTTCTCTAGCTCGGCTAAGATGGGCCCTTTGTCTTTTGGTCCAGTAAGCAGAATTCAAGTCTCATAAGATATCCATTCAAATGAGCCCAAAAGTCCATAACTATGGGGTTTCTGAATCCGACTTACTCTATTTGACCAAAACATTTATGCCAAGAAAAATCAGGTTTAATTCATCAGATTTAAACCAATTCGGTATTTATGTTATATTTAGGCACTCTTTGGTTTAAGATATAAAACCCATTCCTTGAATAGGGTGCTACAATTAATATTTCATTAAGATCAAAAGAACAAAACTTGTCTTTTATCAAAATGAAAAACATTCAAATTCTTACAAGAAAATGAAAAACAACTCTGCTTAACGCAGGTACATTGTAGCAATTACTTAATACAAAACCAAGCCTCAAAGGGATCTATAAGTGAAAACCCTACGGCTGAGGCAGCATCCCAAGCTCCTCCCAGACACGCAGTTTCACTTGCCCTTCCTTCAAAGTTCTACTGTTGCCCAGGCTCTGCATATTATAACAAATATCAGTGCCACAACCAGTATCCAATACCTATTAGGTAGAACTTGAAGTAATAACATGAATACCTGAGGAAGTAGTCTCATACATCAACTTCAACTCCTCATCATCTTCCATGAATTTAATGCAATCTCTCTTCCAATGCCCTGTCTCTTTACAGTAGCAGCACTTACCAACGTAAGAGGTATCTGACTCGGGCTCAGAAGACACACGCTTGCCATGATTCAAAATCTGGACAACTTTGCCTTCACCCTTGTCAGCATTAGGTTTAGTAAACCTACCCTTCTCATTCATGAGATAATTCAGGGTACTCTTCACGTTTGGCTCAACTGTCTTGAGCATATCATGCAGTTCAGTCAGCGTCTTCGTTAAGCCTTTCTTGATATAGTTCCTTCTGAACTTATCATAGCTTGACGGCAGTGACTGCAGAATGATCTCAGTTGCCAATTCTTGGCTAACTGGAAAATCCAGTTTCCTCAGGTTATCAATGTAACCCATCATTTTACTGACATGAGGACTCACTGGATGATCATTTGGTAGCTTGCAGCTAGTGAGAGACTTAACCAACTGGTATCTCTCCACTCTTATCTGCTCCTGAAATTTCAATTTCAGGCTGCTGATCATCTCTATTGGCGACTCCATGTTCTCATATTGCTTCCGCAAGTCTGAGTCCATTGTAGCCAATATCAGACCACGCACATCTACCGCATCATTATAATGCTTATTCCAAGCATCATATACTGCATGGGAGGCATTGGACCCGATCCTCACGGGGAGAGCTCTCTCAAGGACATAGTCCTTTCTCTCCTGTCTGAGGACTAGCCTCAGGTTCCGCGACCAAGTCAAGAAATTTGATCCGTTCAGCTTGTCCATCTCAAGGACAGACCGGATCGAGAAAGTGTTTTGATTGTTTGTGCTAGTCATAACTGAAAATTAAGATAAAAGGATTTTAGTTAATATGTTCAATATGATTAATCTCGCATTATACTTAATATGATTAATCTCGCATTATATTCAATAACATCAGTTACCCTCAATAGAATATAATGATTCCAAGATCCACATATAACTAAGATTAAAGTGGGCCACTGGCCGTCACCCAACCTTAGCTTATATCGGTAAGCCCTATCTCGGCTAATTATATCCGTGATATAACTCTTGGTTGTGAATCTGGGCCCGAGGCCCAATCCACTCTGATGTCTCAAGGCCCAGGACTCCCGATGGCCTAGTCAAGAAAACCAGACTATACAGTCATGTAATCACTAATGTCTGGGACTCCCAATGACATCAATGAATCACAAACTGTTTTACCCACGCAAAAGATAGACACCCTCACACTGTAAGGCCGTGTGTACGATTGAATGGGCTTCAACAGCTGACATAGACTGGACAAGACATCCAACGCTTGATATTATTTGAGGTTCGTAGGTTTATTAAAATTTCATCCCAAAATAGAAGATTACTATTTTGGGAAACTTTCCCTTTTGGGAAACCTACTAATTTTGGAAACTTTCTAAAATTAGAAACTTTTAATTATAGAAATTTCCTAAAATCCAAAACATGCAAATCTAGAAACTACTATTTTAAGAAACTTTCTAATTTCAAAATTTTGGAAACTTATTAATTTAAAAAATCGATTTTATAATTTTATAAAAATAAAATTTAAATTAATTCTGAAGAAAAGACTCAAATAATTGGCCCAATTGTTTTAACTTCTTGGCCCGAGGCCCAAGAATTGGTTCATGTCCAAGACATAACCCAATTGCCCAATTAAATGACATAACCGGTCTGGTTCATTAAAATTGGTCTTAACCAAAATTAATTACTACGATGACCACAATTGTCAACCGGTTATTTACTAAACCGGATTTTCTCAATTTATTTGGTCCAACCAAATCAAATTAGAAAATCACTGGTTTAGGCACAAAATCCAATTTTTCGACTTTGGATTTCTTATCCCGGTTTAACCAGAACTTAATAAATTTATTAAGTCTGTTTATTAAACCGTGACGAATTAGTTTTAATAAAATTAAACCGAACCGTTAACCAAACCGAAACATCACACGCCAAAACCCTAACCAGTCGGGACAGTCGCAGCCGTAAGCATCACGCGATGCAAGCATCACGCGATCGCACGGACGGCGTGGGACGGGACGATGTTCGGGTCGATGCTCGGCCTCGGTCACGCGGGACAGTGCTGGACGATGCACGGCTCTCGGTTACAACGGGACGGGCAGGACGCGACGCAAGCATCGATCCATACCATCGATCCGCGATCGATGTATGCGATCAGCTCGGTCACGCAGCCTGCGATCGTCTCAGCCGAGCATCTCGCGGTCCATTGCAGCTGATCGGTCCGACGCATACCGATCCATGATCGGATGACGCAACGCGACTCGATCCGGACGTGTGATCCTTTGGCGATCAACACTCCGACGCATACCAATTCATATAGATTGGATCATGCGACTTCTTGTTTGTTTAGGTTTTAATTCTTTGTTTCTTAAGTGTTTTTTCTTATCAGTAGATTGATTCAAAAACACCTCTTTAAACAATCCTAAACATGATTCTAAACAAGAAAAACCACAGAACCAATGGCTCTGATACCACTGTTGAATCGTTTAGAGTCTCCTGATTCAATTCTCAGATTGATTCATCCTACTAAACATGCAGATCTAGGTTCTCTTGAATAGAAACATAATAGATCTCACCTGTTACCTTGTTTTGCAGCGGAATGGGAGGTAAGGGTCAGAGATCAGCAGAACCACCAAGTGATAGCTCCTCCAAAGGCTCACACACGCACACTCGGGAAATTGGCTGCTAGACCAGCTGAGAGAGGAGGCGCAGAGAGAGAGGAGGGAGGCGCAGATAGAGCTGAGAAATTAGAGAGCTAGGTCTGATTTTATTCATTAAAATCCCTTCTAGTTCTCATGGGCTTTTGGGCCCAATTCTCAGTTCTGATTAAATCCCTTGGATTTAATCAGGCCCTTTAGTCTCTCTAAACACAGTAAATGCCTAGCACTTTTACCGTACTTCTGCTAAACCGTTCCTTCGTATTTTCCCGTTAGCTTAGGCGTGTGACCCATATGGGATCATATAATAAAGGCAATAAGTCCAAGACTTATAGATCATGAGCGGACTCTAGCAAGCCATCATGATCCCCAGTATTATATGACTTATGTCTGATCATTGACATACTCTTACTTTCTAGAGACAGTACAGAGATTACTAGACATAATTCCAACAAGAATGAGAAGCGTTTTATACAAGTTTATGTTCGTTTGTAACACCCTTAAGTAACCCTTCTAAATGACTAGAAACACACTTTGTTCTACTAAAATGTCCTATGAGAATCCTAAACAAAACTTCTTGAAACATATGTGTCATGGATTTGAGAATTTAGGTGAGGTAGGACAACTATAAGTAAGTTTTTGTACGCTCCTAAAGGTAGAATGAGAAACATTTATACAAGTTTATGTTCATTTTTAACACACTTAAGTAACCCTTCAAAATGACTAGAAACACACTTTGATCTTCTAAAATGTCCTATGAGAATCCTAAACAAATTTTTTAAAACTAAATTTCTTGAAACATATGTGTCATGGATTGGAGAATTTAGGTGAGGTAGGACAACTATAAGTAAGTTTTTGTACGCTCCTAAAGGAAGAATGAGAAGCATTTTATACAAGTTTATGTTTGTTTGTAAGACCCTTAAGTAACCCTTCTAAATAACTAGAAACCAACTTTGATCTTCTAAAAGGTCCTATGAGAATCCTAAAAAAAACTTTTTAACCAAAACTTCTTGAAACATATATGTCATGGATTGGAGAATTTTGGTGATGTAGGACAACTATAAGTAAGTTTTTGTACGCTCCTAAAGGTAGAATGAGAAGCATTTATACAAGTTTATGTTTGTTTGTAACACCCTTAAGTAACCCTTCTAAATGACTAGAACCACACATTGTTCTTCTAAAATGTCATATGAAAATCCTAAACAAAACTTTTTAAACTAAATTTCTTGAAACATATGTGTCATGGATTGAAGAATTTAGGTGAGGTAGGAAAACTATAAGTAAGTTTTTGTTTGCCCCTAAAGGTAGAATAAGAAGCATTTTATATAAGTTTATATTCGTTTGTAACACCATTAAGTAACCCTTGAAAATGACTAGAAACACACTTTGATCTTCTAAAATGTCCTATGAGAAACCTAAACAAAATTTTTTAAACTAAACTTCTTGAAACATATGTGTCATGGATTGGAGAATTTAGGTGAGGTAGGAAAACTATAAGTAAGTTTTTATACGCTCCTAAAGGTAGAATGAGAAGTATTTTATACAAGTTTATGTTCGTTTGTAAGACCCTTAAGTAACCCTTCTAAATAACAAGAAACCAACTTTGATCTTCTAAAATGTCCTATGAGAATCTTAAACAAAACTTTTAAAACTAAACTTCTTGAAACATATGTGTCATGGATTGGAGAATTTAGGTTAGGTAGGACAACTATAAGTAAGTTTCTGTATGCTCCTAAATGTAGAATGAGAAGGATTTTATACAAGTTTATATTCGTTTGTAACACCCCTAAGTAACCCTTCTAAATACTAGAAAGAAACTTTGATATTTTAAAAGGTCCTATGAGAATCCTAAAAAAAAAATTTAAACAAAACTACTTGAAACATATGTGTCATGGATTGGAGAATTTAGGTGAGGTAGGAAAACTATAAGTAAGTTTTTGTATGCTCCTAAAGGTTGAATGAGAAGGATATGTTCGTTTGTAACACGCCTAAGTAACCCTTCTAAATACTAGAAAGAAACTTTGATCTTCTAAAATGTCCTATGAGAATCCGAAACAAAATTTTTTAAACTAAACTTCTTGAAACATATGTGTCATGGATTGGAGAATTTAGGTGAGGTAAGACAACTATAAGTAAGTTTTTAAAGTTTTTATACGCTCCTAAAGGTAGAATGAGAAGCATTTTATACAAGTTTATGTTCGTTTGTAAGACCCTTAAGTAACCCTTCTAAATAACAAGAAACCAACTTTGATCTTCTAAAATGTCCTATGAGAATCTTAAACAAAACTTTTAAAACTAAACTTCTTGAAACATATGTGTCATGGATTGGAGAATTTAGGTGAGGTAGGAAAACTATAAGTAAGTTTTTGTATGCTCCTAAAGGTTGAATGAGAAGGATATGTTCGTTTGTAACACGCCTAAGTAACCCTTCTAAATACTAGAAAGAAACTTTGATCTTCTAAAATGTCCTATGAGAATCCGAAACAAAATTTTTTAAACTAAACTTCTTGAAACATATGTGTCATGGATTGGAGAATTTAGGTGAGGTAAGACAACTATAAGTAAGTTTTTAAAGTTTTTATACGCTCCTAAAGGTAGAATGAGAAGCATTTTATACAAGTTTATGTTCGTTTGTAAGACCCTTAAGTAACCCTTCTAAATAACAAGAAACCAACTTTGATCTTCTAAAATGTCCTATGAGAATCTTAAACATAACTTTTAAAACTAAACTTCTTGAAACATATGTGTCATGGATTGGAGAATTTAGGTGAGGTAGGACAACTATAAGTAAGTTTTCGTATGCCCCTAAAGGTAGAAAAAGAAGCATTTTATATAACTTTATGTTCGTTTGTAACACTCTTAAGTAACCCTTCAAAATGACTAGAAACACACTTTGATCTTCTAAAATGTCCTATGAGAATCCTAAACAAAAAATTTTAAACTAAACATCTTGAAACATATGTGTCATGGATTGGAGAATTTAGGTGAGGTAGGAAAACTATAAGTAAGTTTTTAAAGTTTTTATACGCTCCTAAAGGTAGAATGAGAAGCATTTTATACAAGTTTATGTTCGTTTGTAAGACTCTTAAGTAACCCTTCTAAATAACAAGAAACCAACCTTGATCTTCTAAAATGTCCTATGAGAATCTTAAACAAAACTTTTAAAACTAAACTTCTTGAAACATATGTGTCATGGATTGGAGAATTTAGGTGAGGTAGGACAACTATAAGTAAGTTCTCGTATGCCCCTAAAGGTAGAATAAGAAGCAATTTATATAAGTTTATGTTCGTTTGTAACACTCTTAAGTAACCCTTCAAAATGACTAGAAACACACTTTGATCTTCTAAAATGTCCTATGAGAATCCTAAACAAAACTTTTTAAACTAAGTTTTTGTACGCTCCTAAATGTAGAATGAGAAGGATTTTATACAAGCTTATATTCGTTTGTAACACCCCTAAGTAACCCTTCTAAATACTAGAAAGAAACTTTGATATTTTAAAAGGTCCTATGAGAATCCTAAAAAAAAAATTTAAACAAAACTACTTGAAACATATGTGTCATGGATTGGAGAATTTAGGTGAGGTAGGAAAACTATAAGTAAGTTTTTGTATGCTCCTAAAGGTTGAATGAGAAGGATATGTTCGTTTGTAACACGCCTAAGTAACCCTTCTAAATACTAGAAAGAAACTTTGATCTTCTAAAATGTCCTATGAGAATCCGAAACAAAATTTTTTAAACTAAACTTCTTGAAACATATGTGTCATGGATTGGAGAATTTAGGTGAGGTAAGACAACTATAAGTAAGTTTTTAAAGTTTTTATACGCTCCTAAAGGTAGAATGAGAAGCATTTTATACAAGTTTATGTTCGTTTGTAAGACCCTTAAGTAACCCTTCTAAATAACAAGAAACCAACTTTGATCTTCTAAAATGTCCTATGAGAATCTTAAACAAAACTTTTAAAACTAAACTTCTTGAAACATATGTGTCATGGATTGGAGAATTTAGGTGAGGTAGGAAAACTATAAGTAAGTTTTTGTATGCTCCTAAAGGTTGAATGAGAAGGATATGTTCGTTTGTAACACGCCTAAGTAACCCTTCTAAATACTAGAAAGAAACTTTGATCTTCTAAAATGTCCTATGAGAATCCGAAACAAAATTTTTTAAACTAAACTTCTTGAAACATATGTGTCATGGATTGGAGAATTTAGGTGAGGTAAGACAACTATAAGTAAGTTTTTAAAGTTTTTATACGCTCCTAAAGGTAGAATGAGAAGCATTTTATACAAGTTTATGTTCGTTTGTAAGACCCTTAAGTAACCCTTCTAAATAACAAGAAACCAACTTTGATCTTCTAAAATGTCCTATGAGAATCTTAAACATAACTTTTAAAACTAAACTTCTTGAAACATATGTGTCATGGATTGGAGAATTTAGGTGAGGTAGGACAACTATAAGTAAGTTTTCGTATGCCCCTAAAGGTAGAAAAAGAAGCATTTTATATAACTTTATGTTCGTTTGTAACACTCTTAAGTAACCCTTCAAAATGACTAGAAACACACTTTGATCTTCTAAAATGTCCTATGAGAATCCTAAACAAAAAATTTTAAACTAAACATCTTGAAACATATGTGTCATGGATTGGAGAATTTAGGTGAGGTAGGAAAACTATAAGTAAGTTTTTAAAGTTTTTATACGCTCCTAAAGGTAGAATGAGAAGCATTTTATACAAGTTTATGTTCGTTTGTAAGACTCTTAAGTAACCCTTCTAAATAACAAGAAACCAACCTTGATCTTCTAAAATGTCCTATGAGAATCTTAAACAAAACTTTTAAAACTAAACTTCTTGAAACATATGTGTCATGGATTGGAGAATTTAGGTGAGGTAGGACAACTATAAGTAAGTTCTCGTATGCCCCTAAAGGTAGAATAAGAAGCAATTTATATAAGTTTATGTTCGTTTGTAACACTCTTAAGTAACCCTTCAAAATGACTAGAAACACACTTTGATCTTCTAAAATGTCCTATGAGAATCCTAAACAAAACTTTTTAAACTAAGTTTTTGTACGCTCCTAAATGTAGAATGAGAAGGATTTTATACAAGCTTATATTCGTTTGTAACACCCCTAAGTAACCCTTCTAAATACTAGAAAGAAACTTTGATCTTTTAAAAGGTCCTATGAGAATCTTAAAAAAAAAATTTAAACAAAACTACTTGAAACATATGTGTCATGGATTGGAGAATTTAGGTGAGGTAGGAAAACTATAAGTAAGTTTTTGTACGCTCCTAAAGGTTGAATGAGAAGGATATGTTCGTTTGTAACACGCCTAAGTAACCCTTCTAAATACTAGAAAGAAATTTTGATCTTCTAAAATGTCCTATGAGAATCCTAAACAAAATTTTTTAAACTAAACTTCTTGAAACATATGTGTCATGGATTGGAGAATTTAGGTGAGGTAAGACAACTATAAGTAAGTTTTTGTACGCTCTTAAAGGTAGAATGAGAAGCATTTTATACAAGTTTATTTTCGTTTGTAACACCCTTAAGTAACCCTTCTAAATAACTAGAAACCAACTTTGATCTTCTAAAAGGTCCTATGAGAATCCTAAAAAAAGCTTTTTAACCAAAACTTCTTGAAACATATATGTCATGGATTGGAGAATTTAGGTGAGGTAAGACAACTATAAGTAAGTTTTTGTACGCTCCTAAAGGTAGAATGAGAAGCATTTATACAAGTTTATGTTCGTTTGTAACACCCTTAAGTAACCCTTCTAAATAACAAGAAACCAACTTTGATCTTCTAAAATGTCCTATGAGAATCTTAAACAAAACTTTTAAAACTAAACTTCTTGAAACATATGTGTCATGGATTGGAGAATTTAGGTGTGGTAGGACAACTATAAGTAAGTTTTTGTATGCTCCTAAATGTAGAATGAGAAGGATTTTATACAAGTTTATATTCGTTTGTAACACCCCTAAGTAACCCTTCTAAATACTAGAAAGAAACTTTGATCTTTTAAAAGGTCCTATGAGAATCCTAAAAAAAAAATTTAAACAAAACTACTTGAAACATATGTGTCATGGATTGGAGAATTTAGGTGAGTTAGGAAAACTATAAGTAAGTTTTTGTATGCTCCTAAAGGTTGAATGAGAAGGATATGTTCGTTTGTAACACGCCTAAGTAACCCTTCTAAATACTAGAAAGAAACTTTGATCTTCTAAAATGTCCTATGAGAATCCTAAACAAAATTTTTTAAACTAAACTTCTTGAAACATATGTGTCATGGATTGGAGAATTTAGGTGAGGTAAGACAACTATAAGTAAGTTTTTGTACGCTCTTAAAGGTAGAATGAGAAGCATATTATACAAGTTTATTTTCGTTTGTAACACCCTTAAGTAACCCTTCTAAATAACTAGAAACCAACTTTGATCTTCTAAAAGGTCCTATGAGAATCCTAAAAAAAACTTTTTAACCAAAACTTCTTGAAACATATATGTCATGGATTGGAGAATTTAGGTGAGGTAAGACAACTATAAGTAAGTTTTTGTACGCTCTTAAAGGTAGAATGAGAAGCATTTTATACAAGTTTATTTTCGTTTGTAACACCCTTAAGTAACCCTTCTAAATAACTAGAAACCAACTTTGATCTTCTAAAAGGTCCTATGAGAATCCTAAAAAAAAAATTTTAACCAAAACTTCTTGAAACATATATGTCATGGATTGGAGAATTTTGGTGAGGTAGGACAACTATAAGTAAGTTTTTGTACACTCCTAAAGGTAGAATGAGAAGCATTTATACAAGTTTATGTTTGTTTGTAACACCCTTAAGTAACCCTTCTAAATGACTAGAAACACACTTTGTTCTTCTAAAATGTCATATGAAAATCCTTAACAAAACTTTTTAAACTAAATTTCTTGAAACATATGTGTCATGGATTGAAGAATTTAGGTGAGGTAGGAAAACTATAAGTAAGTTTTTGTTTGCCCCTAAAGGTAGAATAAGAAGCATTTTATATACGTTTATATTCGTTTGTAACACCATTAAGTAACCCTTCAAAATGACTAGAAACACACTTTGATCTTCTAAAATGTCCTATGAGAATCCTAAACAAAATTTTTTAAACTAAACTTCTTGAAACATATGTGTCTTGGATTGGAGAATTTAGGTGAGGTAGGAAAACTATAAGTAAGTTTTTATACGCTCCTAAAGGTAGAATGAGAAGCATTTTATACAAGTTTATGTTCGTTTGTAAGACCCTTAAGTAACCCTTCTAAATAATAAGAAACCAACTTTGATCTTCTAAAATGTCCTATGAGAATCTTAAACAAAACTTTTAAAACTAAACTTCTTGAAACATATGTGTCATGGATTGGAGAATTTAGGTGAGGTAGGACAACTATAAGTAAGTTTTTGTATGCTCCTAAATGTAGAATGAGAAGGATTTTATACAAGTTTATATTCGTCTGTAACACCCCTAAGTAACCCTTCTAAATACTAGAAAGAAACTTTGATCTTTTAAAAGGTGCTATGAGAATCCTAAAAAAAGCTTTTTAACCAAAACTTCTTGAAACATATATGTCATTGATTGGAGAATTTAGGTGAGGTAAGACAACTATAAGTAAGTTTTTGTACGCTCCTAAAGGTAGAATGCGAAGCATTTATACAAGTTTATGTTCGTTTGTAACACCCTTAAGTAACCCTTCTAAATAACAAGAAACCAACTTTGATCTTCTAAAAGGTCCTATGAGAATCCTAAAAAAAATTTTTTAACCAAAACTTCTTGAAACATATATGTCATGGATTGGAGAATTTTGGTGAGGTAGGACAACTATAAGTAAGTTTTTGTACGCTCCTAAAGGTAGAATGAGAAGCATTTATACAAGTTTATGTTTGTTTGTAACACCCTTAAGTAACCCTTCTAAATGACTAAAAACACACTTTGTTCTTCTAAAATGTCATATGAAAATCCTAAACAAAACTTTTTAAACTAAATTTCTTGAAACATATGTGTCATGGATTGAAGAAATTAGGTGAGGTAGGAAAACTATAAGTAAGTTTTTGTTTGCCCCTAAAGGTAGAATAAGAAGCATTTTATATAAGTTTATATTCGTTTGTAACACCATTAAGTAACCCTTCAAAATGACTAGAAACACACTTTGATCTTCTAAAATGTCTTATGAGAATCCTAAACAAAATTTTTTAAACTAAACTTCTTGAAACATATGTGTCATGGATTGGAGAATTTAGGTGAGGTAGGAAAACTATAAGTAAGTTTTTATACGCTCCTAAAGGTAGAATGAGAAGCATTTTATACAAGTTTATGTTCGTTTGTAAGACCCTTAAGTAACCCTTCTAAATAACAAGAAACCAACTTTGATCTTCTAAAATGTCCTATGAGAATCTTAAACAAAACTTTTAAAACAAAACTTCTTGAAACGTATGTGTCATGGATTGGAGAATTTAGGTGAGGTAGGACAACTATAAGTAAGTTTTTGTATGCTCCTAAATGTAGAATGAGAAGGATTTTATACTAGTTTATATTCGTTTGTAACACCCCTAAGTAACCCTTCTAAATACTAGAAAGAAACTTTGATCTTTTAAAAGGTCCTATGAGAATCCTAAAAAAAAAATTTAAACAAAACTACTTGAAACATATGTGTCATGGATTGGAGAATTTAGGTGAGGTAGGAAAACTATAAGTAAGTTTTTGTATGCTCCTAAAGGTTGAATGAGAAGGATATGTTCGTTTGTAACACGCCTAAGTAACCCTTCTAAATACTAGAAAGAAACTTTGATCTTCTAAAATGTCCTATGAGAATCCGAAACAAAATTTTTTAAACTAAACTTCTTGAAACATATGTGTCATGGATTGGAGAATTTAGGTGAGGTAAGACAACTATAAGTAAGTTTTTAAAGTTTTTATACGCTCCTAAAGGTAGAATGAGAAGCATTTTATACAAGTTTATGTTCGTTTGTAAGACCCTTAAGTAACCCTTCTAAATAACAAGAAACCAACTTTGATCTTCTAAAATGTTCTATGAGAATCTTAAACAAAACTTTTAAAACTAAACTTCTTGAAACATATGTGTCATGGATTGGAGAATTTAGGTGAGGTAGGACAACTATAAGTAAGTTTTCGTATGCCCCTAAAGGTAGAAAAAGAAGCATTTTATATAAGTTTATGTTCGTTTGTAACACTCTTAAGTAACCCTTCAAAATGACTAGAAACACACTTTGATCTTCTAAAATGTCCTATGAGAATCCTAAACAAAAAATTTTAAACTAAACTTCTTGAAACATATGTGTCATGGATTGGAGAATTTAGGTGAGGTAGGAAAACTATAAGTAAGTTTTTAAAGTTTTTATACGCTCCTAAAGGTAGAATGAGAAGCATTTTATACAAGTTTATGTTCGTTTGTAAGACTCTTAAGTAACCCTTCTAAATAACAAGAAACCAACCTTGATCTTCTAAAATGTCCTATGAGAATCTTAAACAAAACTTTTAAAACTAAACTTTTTGAAACATATGTGTCATGGATTGGAGAATTTAGGTGAGGTAGGACAACTATAAGTAAGTTCTCGTATGCCCCTAAAGGTAGAATAAGAAGCAATTTATATAAGTTTATGTTCGTTTGTAACACTCTTAAGTAACCCTTCAAAATGACTAGAAACACACTTTGATCTTCTAAAATGTCCTATGAGAATCCTAAACAAAACTTTTTAAACTAAGTTTTTGTACGCTCCTAAATGTAGAATGAGAAGGGTTTTATACAAGTTTATATTCGTTTGTAACACCCCTAAGTAACCCTTCTAAATACTAGAAAGAAACTTTGATCTTTTAAAAGGTCCTATGAGAATCCTAAAAAAAAAATTTAAACAAAACTACTTGAAACATATGTGTCATGGATTGGAGAATTTAGGTGAGGTAGGAAAACTATAAGTAAGTTTTTGTATGCTCCTAAAGGTTGAATGAGAAGGATATGTTCGTTTGTAACACGCCTAAGTAACCCTTCTAAATACTAGAAAGAAACTTTGATCTTCTAAAATGTCCTATGAGAATCCTAAACAAAATTTTTTAAACTAAACTTCTTGAAACATATGTGTCATGGATTGGAGAATTTAGGTGAGGTAAGACAACTATAAGTAAGTTTTTGTACGCTCTTAAAGGTAGAATGAGAAGCATTTTATACAAGTTTATTTTCGTTTGTAACACCCTTAAGTAACCCTTCTAAATAACTAGAAACCAACTTTGATCTTCTAAAAGGTCCTATGAGAATCCTAAAAAAAGCTTTTTAACCAAAACTTCTTGAAACATATATGTCATGGATTGGAGAATTTAGGTGAGGTAAGACAACTATAAGTAAGTTTTTGTATGCTCCTAAAGGTAGAATGAGAAGCATTTATACAAGTTTATGTTCGTTTGTAACACCCTTAAGTAACCCTTCTAAATAACAAGAAACCAACTTTGATCTTCTAAAATGTCCTATGAGAATCTTAAACAAAACTTTTAAAACTAAACTTCTTGAAACATATGTGTCATGGATTGGAGAATTTAGGTGTGGTAGGACAACTATAAGTAAGTTTTTGTATGCTCCTAAATGTAGAATGAGAAGGATTTTATACAAGTTTATATTCGTTTGTAACACCCCTAAGTAACCCTTCTAAATACTAGAAAGAAACTTTGATCTTTTAAAAGGTCCTATGAGAATCCTAAAAAAAAATTTAAACAAAACTACTTGAAACATATGTGTCATGGATTGGAGAATTTAGGTGAGGTAGGAAAACTATAAGTAAGTTTTTGTATGCTCCTAAAGGTTGAATGAGAAGGATATGTTCGTTTGTAACACGCCTAAGTAACCCTTCTAAATACTAGAAAGAAATTTTGATCTTCTAAAATGTCCTATGAGAATCCTAAACAAAATTTTATAAACTAAACTTCTTGAAACATATGTGTCATGGATTGGAGAATTTAGGTGAGGTAAGACAACTATAAGTAAGTTTTTGTACGCTCTTAAAGGTAGAATGAGAAGCATTTTATACAAGTTTATTTTCGTTTGTAACACCCTTAAGTAACCCTTCTAAATAACTAGAAACCAACTTTGATCTTCTAAAAGGTCCTATGAGAATCCTAAAAAAAGCTTTTTAACCAAAACTTCTTGAAACATATATGTCATGGATTGGAGAATTTAGGTGAGGTAAGACAACTATAAGTAAGTTTTTGTATGCTCCTAAAGGTAGAATGAGAAGCATTTATACAAGTTTATGTTTGTTTGTAACACCCTTAAGTAACCCTTCTAAATAACAAGAAACCAACTTTGATCTTCTAAAATGTCCTATGAGAATCTTAAACAAAACTTTTAAAACTAAACTTCTTGAAACATATGTGTCATGGATTGGAGAATTTAGGTGTGGTAGGACAACTATAAGTAAGTTTTTGTATGCTCCTAAATGTAGAATGAGAAGGATTTTATACAAGTTTATATTCGTTTGTAACACCCCTAAGTAACCCTTCTAAATACTAGAAAGAAACTTTGATCTTTTAAAAGGTCCTATGAGAATCCTAAAAAAAAATTTAAACAAAACTACTTGAAACATATGTGTCATGGATTGGAGAATTTAGGTGAGGTAGGAAAACTATAAGTAAGTTTTTGTATGCTCCTAAAGGTTGAATGAGAAGGATATGTTCGTTTGTAACACGCCTAAGTAACCCTTCTAAATACTAGAAAGAAATTTTGATCTTCTAAAATGTCCTATGAGAATCCTAAACAAAATTTTTTAAACTAAACTTCTTGAAACATATGTGTCATGGATTGGAGAATTTAGGTGAGGTAAGACAACTATAAGTAAGTTTTTGTACGCTCTTAAAGGTAGAATGAGAAGCATATTATACAAGTTTATTTTCGTTTGTAACACCCTTAAGTAACCCTTCTAAATAACTAGAAACCAACTTTGATCTTCTAAAAGGTCCTATGAGAATCCTAAAAAAAACTTTTTAACCAAAACTTCTTGAAACATATATGTCATGGATTGGAGAATTTAGGTGAGGTAAGACAACTATAAGTAAGTTTTTGTATGCTCCTAAAGGTAGAATGAGAAGCATTTATACAAGTTTATGTTCGTTTGTAACACCCTTAAGTAACCCTTCTAAATAACAAGAAACCAACTTTGATCTTCTAAAATGTCCTATGAGAATCTTAAACAAAACTTTTAAAACTAAACTTCTTGAAACATATGTGTCATGGATTGGAGAATTTAGGTGAGGTAGGACAACTATAAGTAAGTTTTTGTATGCTCTTAAAGGTAGAATGAGAAGCATATTATACAAGTTTATTTTCGTTTGTAACACCCTTAAGTAACCCTTCTAAATAACTAGAAACCAACTTTGATCTTCTAAAAGGTCCTATGAGAATCCTAAAAAAAACTTTTTAACCAAAACTTCTTGAAACATATATGTCATGGATTGGAGAATTTAGGTGAGGTAAGACAACTATAAGTAAGTTTTTGTATGCTCCTAAAGGTAGAATGAGAAGCATTTATACAAGTTTATGTTCGTTTGTAACACCCTTAAGTAACCCTTCAAAATGACTAGAAACACACTTTGATCTTCTAAAATGTCCTATGAGAATCCTAAACAAAATTTTTTAAACTAAACTTCTTGAAACATATGTGTCTTGGATTGGAGAATTTAGGTGAGGTAGGAAAACTATAAGTAAGTTTTTATACGCTCCTAAAGGTAGAATGAGAAGCATTTTATACAAGTTTATGTTCGTTTGTAAGACCCTTAAGTAACCCTTCTAAATAACAAGAAACCAACTTTGATCTTCTAAAATGTCCTATGAGAATCTTAAACAAAACTTTTAAAACTAAACTTCTTGAAACATATGTGTCATGGATTGGAGAATTTAGGTGAGGTAGGACAACTATAAGTAAGTTTTTGTATGCTCCTAAATGTAGAATGAGAAGGATTTTATACAAGTTTATATTCGTTTGTAACACCCCTAAGTAACCCTTCTAAATACTAGAAAGAAACTTTGATATTTTAAAAGGTCCTATGAGAATCCTTAAAAAAAAATTTAAACAAAACTACTTGAAACATATGTGTCATGGATTGGAGAATTTAGGTGAGGTAGGAAAACTATAAGTAAGTTTTTGTATGCTCCTAAAGGTTGAATGAGAAGGATATGTTCGTTTGTAACACGCCTAAGTAACCCTTCTAAATACTAGAAAGAAACTTTGATCTTCTAAAATGTCCTATGAGAATCCGAAACAAAATTTTTTAAACTAAACTTCTTGAAACATATGTGTCATGGATTGGAGAATTTAGGTGAGGTAAGACAACTATAAGTAAGTTTTTAAAGTTTTTATACGCTCCTAAAGGTAGAATGAGAAGCATTTTATACAAGTTTATGTTCGTTTGTAAGACCCTTAAGTAACCCTTCTAAATAACAAGAAACCAACTTTGATCTTCTAAAATGTCCTATGAGAATCTTAAACAAAACTTTTAAAACTAAACTTCTTGAAACATATGTGTCATGGATTGGAGAATTTAGGTGAGGTAGGAAAACTATAAGTAAGTTTTTGTATGCTCCTAAAGGTTGAATGAGAAGGATATGTTCGTTTGTAACACGCCTAAGTAACCCTTCTAAATACTAGAAAGAAACTTTGATCTTCTAAAATGTCCTATGAGAATCCGAAACAAAATTTTTTAAACTAAACTTCTTGAAACATATGTGTCATGGATTGGAGAATTTAGGTGAGGTAAGACAACTATAAGTAAGTTTTTAAAGTTTTTATACGCTCCTAAAGGTAGAATGAGAAGCATTTTATACAAGTTTATGTTCGTTTGTAAGACCCTTAAGTAACCCTTCTAAATAACAAGAAACCAACTTTGATCTTCTAAAATGTCCTATGAGAATCTTAAACAAAACTTTTAAAACTAAACTTCTTGAAACATATGTGTCATGGATTGGAGAATTTAGGTGAGGTAGGACAACTATAAGTAAGTTTTCGTATGCCCCTAAAGGTAGAAAAAGAAGCATTTTATATAACTTTATGTTCGTTTGTAACACTCTTAAGTAACCCTTCAAAATGACTAGAAACACACTTTGATCTTCTAAAATGTCCTATGAGAATCCTAAACAAAAAATTTTAAACTAAACATCTTGAAACATATGTGTCATGGATTGGAGAATTTAGGTGAGGTAGGAAAACTATAAGTAAGTTTTTAAAGTTTTTATACGCTCCTAAAGGTAGAATGAGAAGCATTTTATACAAGTTTATGTTCGTTTGTAAGACTCTTAAGTAACCCTTCTAAATAACAAGAAACCAACCTTGATCTTCTAAAATGTCCTATGAGAATCTTAAACAAAACTTTTAAAACTAAACTTCTTGAAACATATGTGTCATGGATTGGAGAATTTAGGTGAGGTAGGACAACTATAAGTAAGTTCTCGTATGCCCCTAAAGGTAGAATAAGAAGCAATTTATATAAGTTTATGTTCGTTTGTAACACTCTTAAGTAACCCTTCAAAATGACTAGAAACACACTTTGATCTTCTAAAATGTCCTATGAGAATCCTAAACAAAACTTTTTAAACTAAGTTTTTGTACGCTCCTAAATGTAGAATGAGAAGGATTTTATACAAGCTTATATTCGTTTGTAACACCCCTAAGTAACCCTTCTAAATACTAGAAAGAAACTTTGATCTTTTAAAAGGTCCTATGAGAATCTTAAAAAAAAAATTTAAACAAAACTACTTGAAACATATGTGTCATGGATTGGAGAATTTAGGTGAGGTAGGAAAACTATAAGTAAGTTTTTGTACGCTCCTAAAGGTTGAATGAGAAGGATATGTTCGTTTGTAACACGCCTAAGTAACCCTTCTAAATACTAGAAAGAAATTTTGATCTTCTAAAATGTCCTATGAGAATCCTAAACAAAATTTTTTAAACTAAACTTCTTGAAACATATGTGTCATGGATTGGAGAATTTAGGTGAGGTAAGACAACTATAAGTAAGTTTTTGTACGCTCTTAAAGGTAGAATGAGAAGCATTTTATACAAGTTTATTTTCGTTTGTAACACCCTTAAGTAACCCTTCTAAATAACTAGAAACCAACTTTGATCTTCTAAAAGGTCCTATGAGAATCCTAAAAAAAGCTTTTTAACCAAAACTTCTTGAAACATATATGTCTTGGATTGGAGAATTTAGGTGAGGTAAGACAACTATAAGTAAGTTTTTGTACGCTCCTAAAGGTAGAATGAGAAGCATTTATACAAGTTTATGTTCGTTTGTAACACCCTTAAGTAACCCTTCTAAATAACAAGAAACCAACTTTGATCTTCTAAAATGTCCTATGAGAATCTTAAACAAAACTTTTAAAACTAAACTTCTTGAAACATATGTGTCATGGATTGGAGAATTTAGGTGTGGTAGGACAACTATAAGTAAGTTTTTGTATGCTCCTAAATGTAGAATGAGAAGGATTTTATACAAGTTTATATTCGTTTGTAACACCCCTAAGTAACCCTTCTAAATACTAGAAAGAAACTTTGATCTTTTAAAAGGTCCTATGAGAATCCTAAAAAAAAAATTTAAACAAAACTACTTGAAACATATGTGTCATGGATTGGAGAATTTAGGTGAGTTAGGAAAACTATAAGTAAGTTTTTGTATGCTCCTAAAGGTTGAATGAGAAGGATATGTTCGTTTGTAACACGCCTAAGTAACCCTTCTAAATACTAGAAAGAAACTTTGATCTTCTAAAATGTCCTATGAGAATCCTAAACAAAATTTTTTAAACTAAACTTCTTGAAACATATGTGTCATGGATTGGAGAATTTAGGTGAGGTAAGACAACTATAAGTAAGTTTTTGTACGCTCTTAAAGGTAGAATGAGAAGCATATTATACAAGTTTATTTTCGTTTGTAACACCCTTAAGTAACCCTTCTAAATAACTAGAAACCAACTTTGATCTTCTAAAAGGTCCTATGAGAATCCTAAAAAAAACTTTTTAACCAAAACTTCTTGAAACATATATGTCATGGATTGGAGAATTTAGGTGAGGTAAGACAACTATAAGTAAGTTTTTGTACGCTCTTAAAGGTAGAATGAGAAGCATTTTATACAAGTTTATTTTCGTTTGTAACACCCTTAAGTAACCCTTCTAAATAACTAGAAACCAACTTTGATCTTCTAAAAGGTCCTATGAGAATCCTAAAAAAAAAATTTTAACCAAAACTTCTTGAAACATATATGTCATGGATTGGAGAATTTTGGTGAGGTAGGACAACTATAAGTAAGTTTTTGTACACTCCTAAAGGTAGAATGAGAAGCATTTATACAAGTTTATGTTTGTTTGTAACACCCTTAAGTAACCCTTCTAAATGACTAGAAACACACTTTGTTCTTCTAAAATGTCATATGAAAATCCTTAACAAAACTTTTTAAACTAAATTTCTTGAAACATATGTGTCATGGATTGAAGAATTTAGGTGAGGTAGGAAAACTATAAGTAAGTTTTTGTTTGCCCCTAAAGGTAGAATAAGAAGCATTTTATATACGTTTATATTCGTTTGTAACACCATTAAGTAACCCTTCAAAATGACTAGAAACACACTTTGATCTTCTAAAATGTCCTATGAGAATCCTAAACAAAATTTTTTAAACTAAACTTCTTGAAACATATGTGTCTTGGATTGGAGAATTTAGGTGAGGTAGGAAAACTATAAGTAAGTTTTTATACGCTCCTAAAGGTAGAATGAGAAGCATTTTATACAAGTTTATGTTCGTTTGTAAGACCCTTAAGTAACCCTTCTAAATAATAAGAAACCAACTTTGATCTTCTAAAATGTCCTATGAGAATCTTAAACAAAACTTTTAAAACTAAACTTCTTGAAACATATGTGTCATGGATTGGAGAATTTAGGTGAGGTAGGACAACTATAAGTAAGTTTTTGTATGCTCCTAAATGTAGAATGAGAAGGATTTTATACAAGTTTATATTCGTTTGTAACACCCCTAAGTAACCCTTCTAAATACTAGAAAGAAACTTTGATCTTTTAAAAGGTGCTATGAGAATCCTAAAAAAAGCTTTTTAACCAAAACTTCTTGAAACATATATGTCATGGATTGGAGAATTTAGGTGAGGTAAGACAACTATAAGTAAGTTTTTGTACGCTCCTAAAGGTAGAATGCGAAGCATTTATACAAGTTTATGTTCGTTTGTAACACCCTTAAGTAACCCTTCTAAATAACAAGAAACCAACTTTGATCTTCTAAAAGGTCCTATGAGAATCCTAAAAAAAAATTTTTAACCAAAACTTCTTGAAACATATATGTCATGGATTGGAGAATTTTGGTGAGGTAGGACAACTATAAGTAAGTTTTTGTACGCTCCTAAAGGTAGAATGAGAAGCATTTATACAAGTTTATGTTTGTTTGTAACACCCTTAAGTAACCCTTCTAAATGACTAAAAACACACTTTGTTCTTCTAAAATGTCATATGAAAATCCTAAACAAAACTTTTTAAACTAAATTTCTTGAAACATATGTGTCATGGATTGAAGAATTTAGGTGAGGTAGGAAAACTATAAGTAAGTTTTTGTTTGCCCCTAAAGGTAGAATAAGAAGCATTTTATATAAGTTTATATTCGTTTGTAACACCATTAAGTAACCCTTCAAAATGACTAGAAACACACTTTGATCTTCTAAAATGTCTTATGAGAATCCTAAACAAAATTTTTTAAACTAAACTTCTTGAAACATATGTGTCATGGATTGGAGAATTTAGGTGAGGTAGGAAAACTATAAGTAAGTTTTTATACGCTGCTAAAGGTAGAATGAGAAGCATTTTATACAAGTTTATGTTCGTTTGTAACACCCCTAAGTAACCCTTCTAAATACTAGAAAGAAACTTTGATCTTTTAAAAGGTCCTATGAGAATCCTAAAAAAAAAATTTAAACAAAACTACTTGAAACATATGTGTCATGGATTGGAGAATTTAGGTGAGTTAGGAAAACTATAAGTAAGTTTTTGTATGCTCCTAAAGGTTGAATGAGAAGGATATGTTCGTTTGTAACACGCCTAAGTAACCCTTCTAAATACTAGAAAGAAACTTTGATCTTCTAAAATGTCCTATGAGAATCCTAAACAAAATTTTTTAAACTAAACTTCTTGAAACATATGTGTCATGGATTGGAGAATTTAGGTGAGGTAAGACAACTATAAGTAAGTTTTTGTACGCTCTTAAAGGTAGAATGAGAAGCATATTATACAAGTTTATTTTCGTTTGTAACACCCTTAAGTAACCCTTCTAAATAACTAGAAACCAACTTTGATCTTCTAAAAGGTCCTATGAGAATCCTAAAAAAAACTTTTTAACCAAAACTTCTTGAAACATATATGTCATGGATTGGAGAATTTAGGTGAGGTAAGACAACTATAAGTAAGTTTTTGTACGCTCTTAAAGGTAGAATGAGAAGCATTTTATACAAGTTTATTTTCGTTTGTAACACCCTTAAGTAACCCTTCTAAATAACTAGAAACCAACTTTGATCTTCTAAAAGGTCCTATGAGAATCCTAAAAAAAAAATTTTAACCAAAACTTCTTGAAACATATATGTCATGGATTGGAGAATTTTGGTGAGGTAGGACAACTATAAGTAAGTTTTTGTACACTCCTAAAGGTAGAATGAGAAGCATTTATACAAGTTTATGTTTGTTTGTAACACCCTTAAGTAACCCTTCTAAATGACTAGAAACACACTTTGTTCTTCTAAAATGTCATATGAAAATCCTTAACAAAACTTTTTAAACTAAATTTCTTGAAACATATGTGTCATGGATTGAAGAATTTAGGTGAGGTAGGAAAACTATAAGTAAGTTTTTGTTTGCCCCTAAAGGTAGAATAAGAAGCATTTTATATACGTTTATATTCGTTTGTAACACCATTAAGTAACCCTTCAAAATGACTAGAAACACACTTTGATCTTCTAAAATGTCCTATGAGAATCCTAAACAAAATTTTTTAAACTAAACTTCTTGAAACATATGTGTCTTGGATTGGAGAATTTAGGTGAGGTAGGAAAACTATAAGTAAGTTTTTATACGCTCCTAAAGGTAGAATGAGAAGCATTTTATACAAGTTTATGTTCGTTTGTAAGACCCTTAAGTAACCCTTCTAAATAACAAGAAACCAACTTTGATCTTCTAAAATGTCCTATGAGAATCTTAAACAAAACTTTTAAAACTAAACTTCTTGAAACATATGTGTCATGGATTGGAGAATTTAGGTGAGGTAGGAAAACTATAAGTAAGTTTTTGTATGCTCCTAAAGGTTGAATGAGAAGGATATGTTCGTTTGTAACACGCCTAAGTAACCCTTCTAAATACTAGAAAGAAACTTTGATCTTCTAAAATGTCCTATGAGAATCCGAAACAAAATTTTTTAAACTAAACTTCTTGAAACATATGTGTCATGGATTGGAGAATTTAGGTGAGGTAAGACAACTATAAGTAAGTTTTTAAAGTTTTTATACGCTCCTAAAGGTAGAATGAGAAGCATTTTATACAAGTTTATGTTCGTTTGTAAGACCCTTAAGTAACCCTTCTAAATAACAAGAAACCAACTTTGATCTTCTAAAATGTCCTATGAGAATCTTAAACAAAACTTTTAAAACTAAACTTCTTGAAACATATGTGTCATGGATTGGAGAATTTAGGTGAGGTAGGACAACTATAAGTAAGTTTTCGTATGCCCCTAAAGGTAGAAAAAGAAGCATTTTATATAACTTTATGTTCGTTTGTAACACTCTTAAGTAACCCTTCAAAATGACTAGAAACACACTTTGATCTTCTAAAATGTCCTATGAGAATCCTAAACAAAAAATTTTAAACTAAACATCTTGAAACATATGTGTCATGGATTGGAGAATTTAGGTGAGGTAGGAAAACTATAAGTAAGTTTTTAAAGTTTTTATACGCTCCTAAAGGTAGAATGAGAAGCATTTTATACAAGTTTATGTTCGTTTGTAAGACTCTTAAGTAACCCTTCTAAATAACAAGAAACCAACCTTGATCTTCTAAAATGTCCTATGAGAATCTTAAACAAAACTTTTAAAACTAAACTTCTTGAAACATATGTGTCATGGATTGGAGAATTTAGGTGAGGTAGGACAACTATAAGTAAGTTCTCGTATGCCCCTAAAGGTAGAATAAGAAGCAATTTATATAAGTTTATGTTCGTTTGTAACACTCTTAAGTAACCCTTCAAAATGACTAGAAACACACTTTGATCTTCTAAAATGTCCTATGAGAATCCTAAACAAAACTTTTTAAACTAAGTTTTTGTACGCTCCTAAATGTAGAATGAGAAGGATTTTATACAAGCTTATATTCGTTTGTAACACCCCTAAGTAACCCTTCTAAATACTAGAAAGAAACTTTGATCTTTTAAAAGGTCCTATGAGAATCTTAAAAAAAAAATTTAAACAAAACTACTTGAAACATATGTGTCATGGATTGGAGAATTTAGGTGAGGTAGGAAAACTATAAGTAAGTTTTTGTACGCTCCTAAAGGTTGAATGAGAAGGATATGTTCGTTTGTAACACGCCTAAGTAACCCTTCTAAATACTAGAAAGAAATTTTGATCTTCTAAAATGTCCTATGAGAATCCTAAACAAAATTTTTTAAACTAAACTTCTTGAAACATATGTGTCATGGATTGGAGAATTTAGGTGAGGTAAGACAACTATAAGTAAGTTTTTGTACGCTCTTAAAGGTAGAATGAGAAGCATTTTATACAAGTTTATTTTCGTTTGTAACACCCTTAAGTAACCCTTCTAAATAACTAGAAACCAACTTTGATCTTCTAAAAGGTCCTATGAGAATCCTAAAAAAAGCTTTTTAACCAAAACTTCTTGAAACATATATGTCTTGGATTGGAGAATTTAGGTGAGGTAAGACAACTATAAGTAAGTTTTTGTACGCTCCTAAAGGTAGAATGAGAAGCATTTATACAAGTTTATGTTCGTTTGTAACACCCTTAAGTAACCCTTCTAAATAACAAGAAACCAACTTTGATCTTCTAAAATGTCCTATGAGAATCTTAAACAAAACTTTTAAAACTAAACTTCTTGAAACATATGTGTCATGGATTGGAGAATTTAGGTGTGGTAGGACAACTATAAGTAAGTTTTTGTATGCTCCTAAATGTAGAATGAGAAGGATTTTATACAAGTTTATATTCGTTTGTAACACCCCTAAGTAACCCTTCTAAATACTAGAAAGAAACTTTGATCTTTTAAAAGGTCCTATGAGAATCCTAAAAAAAAAATTTAAACAAAACTACTTGAAACATATGTGTCATGGATTGGAGAATTTAGGTGAGTTAGGAAAACTATAAGTAAGTTTTTGTATGCTCCTAAAGGTTGAATGAGAAGGATATGTTCGTTTGTAACACGCCTAAGTAACCCTTCTAAATACTAGAAAGAAACTTTGATCTTCTAAAATGTCCTATGAGAATCCTAAACAAAATTTTTTAAACTAAACTTCTTGAAACATATGTGTCATGGATTGGAGAATTTAGGTGAGGTAAGACAACTATAAGTAAGTTTTTGTACGCTCTTAAAGGTAGAATGAGAAGCATATTATACAAGTTTATTTTCGTTTGTAACACCCTTAAGTAACCCTTCTAAATAACTAGAAACCAACTTTGATCTTCTAAAAGGTCCTATGAGAATCCTAAAAAAAACTTTTTAACCAAAACTTCTTGAAACATATATGTCATGGATTGGAGAATTTAGGTGAGGTAAGACAACTATAAGTAAGTTTTTGTACGCTCTTAAAGGTAGAATGAGAAGCATTTTATACAAGTTTATTTTCGTTTGTAACACCCTTAAGTAACCCTTCTAAATAACTAGAAACCAACTTTGATCTTCTAAAAGGTCCTATGAGAATCCTAAAAAAAAAATTTTAACCAAAACTTCTTGAAACATATATGTCATGGATTGGAGAATTTTGGTGAGGTAGGACAACTATAAGTAAGTTTTTGTACACTCCTAAAGGTAGAATGAGAAGCATTTATACAAGTTTATGTTTGTTTGTAACACCCTTAAGTAACCCTTCTAAATGACTAGAAACACACTTTGTTCTTCTAAAATGTCATATGAAAATCCTTAACAAAACTTTTTAAACTAAATTTCTTGAAACATATGTGTCATGGATTGAAGAATTTAGGTGAGGTAGGAAAACTATAAGTAAGTTTTTGTTTGCCCCTAAAGGTAGAATAAGAAGCATTTTATATACGTTTATATTCGTTTGTAACACCATTAAGTAACCCTTCAAAATGACTAGAAACACACTTTGATCTTCTAAAATGTCCTATGAGAATCCTAAACAAAATTTTTTAAACTAAACTTCTTGAAACATATGTGTCTTGGATTGGAGAATTTAGGTGAGGTAGGAAAACTATAAGTAAGTTTTTATACGCTCCTAAAGGTAGAATGAGAAGCATTTTATACAAGTTTATGTTCGTTTGTAAGACCCTTAAGTAACCCTTCTAAATAATAAGAAACCAACTTTGATCTTCTAAAATGTCCTATGAGAATCTTAAACAAAACTTTTAAAACTAAACTTCTTGAAACATATGTGTCATGGATTGGAGAATTTAGGTGAGGTAGGACAACTATAAGTAAGTTTTTGTATGCTCCTAAATGTAGAATGAGAAGGATTTTATACAAGTTTATATTCGTTTGTAACACCCCTAAGTAACCCTTCTAAATACTAGAAAGAAACTTTGATCTTTTAAAAGGTGCTATGAGAATCCTAAAAAAAGCTTTTTAACCAAAACTTCTTGAAACATATATGTCATGGATTGGAGAATTTAGGTGAGGTAAGACAACTATAAGTAAGTTTTTGTACGCTCCTAAAGGTAGAATGCGAAGCATTTATACAAGTTTATGTTCGTTTGTAACACCCTTAAGTAACCCTTCTAAATAACAAGAAACCAACTTTGATCTTCTAAAAGGTCCTATGAGAATCCTAAAAAAAATTTTTTAACCAAAACTTCTTGAAACATATATGTCATGGATTGGAGAATTTTGGTGAGGTAGGACAACTATAAGTAAGTTTTTGTACGCTCCTAAAGGTAGAATGAGAAGCATTTATACAAGTTTATGTTTGTTTGTAACACCCTTAAGTAACCCTTCTAAATGACTAAAAACACACTTTGTTCTTCTAAAATGTCATATGAAAATCCTAAACAAAACTTTTTAAACTAAATTTCTTGAAACATATGTGTCATGGATTGAAGAATTTAGGTGAGGTAGGAAAACTATAAGTAAGTTTTTGTTTGCCCCTAAAGGTAGAATAAGAAGCATTTTATATAAGTTTATATTCGTTTGTAACACCATTAAGTAACCCTTCAAAATGACTAGAAACACACTTTGATCTTCTAAAATGTCTTATGAGAATCCTAAACAAAATTTTTTAAACTAAACTTCTTGAAACATATGTGTCATGGATTGGAGAATTTAGGTGAGGTAGGAAAACTATAAGTAAGTTTTTATACGCTGCTAAAGGTAGAATGAGAAGCATTTTATACAAGTTTATGTTCGTTTGTAACACCCCTAAGTAACCCTTCTAAATACTAGAAAGAAACTTTGATCTTTTAAAAGGTCCTATGAGAATCCTAAAAAAAAAATTTAAACAAAACTACTTGAAACATATGTGTCATGGATTGGAGAATTTAGGTGAGTTAGGAAAACTATAAGTAAGTTTTTGTATGCTCCTAAAGGTTGAATGAGAAGGATATGTTCGTTTGTAACACGCCTAAGTAACCCTTCTAAATACTAGAAAGAAACTTTGATCTTCTAAAATGTCCTATGAGAATCCTAAACAAAATTTTTTAAACTAAACTTCTTGAAACATATGTGTCATGGATTGGAGAATTTAGGTGAGGTAAGACAACTATAAGTAAGTTTTTGTACGCTCTTAAAGGTAGAATGAGAAGCATATTATACAAGTTTATTTTCGTTTGTAACACCCTTAAGTAACCCTTCTAAATAACTAGAAACCAACTTTGATCTTCTAAAAGGTCCTATGAGAATCCTAAAAAAAACTTTTTAACCAAAACTTCTTGAAACATATATGTCATGGATTGGAGAATTTAGGTGAGGTAAGACAACTATAAGTAAGTTTTTGTACGCTCTTAAAGGTAGAATGAGAAGCATTTTATACAAGTTTATTTTCGTTTGTAACACCCTTAAGTAACCCTTCTAAATAACTAGAAACCAACTTTGATCTTCTAAAAGGTCCTATGAGAATCCTAAAAAAAAAATTTTAACCAAAACTTCTTGAAACATATATGTCATGGATTGGAGAATTTTGGTGAGGTAGGACAACTATAAGTAAGTTTTTGTACACTCCTAAAGGTAGAATGAGAAGCATTTATACAAGTTTATGTTTGTTTGTAACACCCTTAAGTAACCCTTCTAAATGACTAGAAACACACTTTGTTCTTCTAAAATGTCATATGAAAATCCTTAACAAAACTTTTTAAACTAAATTTCTTGAAACATATGTGTCATGGATTGAAGAATTTAGGTGAGGTAGGAAAACTATAAGTAAGTTTTTGTTTGCCCCTAAAGGTAGAATAAGAAGCATTTTATATACGTTTATATTCGTTTGTAACACCATTAAGTAACCCTTCAAAATGACTAGAAACACACTTTGATCTTCTAAAATGTCCTATGAGAATCCTAAACAAAATTTTTTAAACTAAACTTCTTGAAACATATGTGTCTTGGATTGGAGAATTTAGGTGAGGTAGGAAAACTATAAGTAAGTTTTTATACGCTCCTAAAGGTAGAATGAGAAGCATTTTATACAAGTTTATGTTCGTTTGTAAGACCCTTAAGTAACCCTTCTAAATAATAAGAAACCAACTTTGATCTTCTAAAATGTCCTATGAGAATCTTAAACAAAACTTTTAAAACTAAACTTCTTGAAACATATGTGTCATGGATTGGAGAATTTAGGTGAGGTAGGACAACTATAAGTAAGTTTTTGTATGCTCCTAAATGTAGAATGAGAAGGATTTTATACAAGTTTATATTCGTTTGTAACACCCCTAAGTAACCCTTCTAAATACTAGAAAGAAACTTTGATCTTTTAAAAGGTGCTATGAGAATCCTAAAAAAAGCTTTTTAAAAAAAACTTCTTGAAACATATATGTCATGGATTGGAGAATTTAGGTGAGGTAAGACAACTATAAGTAAGTTTTTGTACGCTCCTAAAGGTAGAATGCGAAGCATTTATACAAGTTTATGTTCGTTTGTAACACCCTTAAGTAACCCTTCTAAATAACAAGAAACCAACTTTGATCTTCTAAAAGGTCCTATGAGAATCCTAAAAAAAATTTTTTAACCAAAACTTCTTGAAACATATATGTCATGGATTGGAGAATTTTGGTGAGGTAGGACAACTATAAGTAAGTTTTTGTACGCTCCTAAAGGTAGAATGAGAAGCATTTATACAAGTTTATGTTTGTTTGTAACACCCTTAAGTAACCCTTCTAAATGACTAAAAACACACTTTGTTCTTCTAAAATGTCATATGAAAATCCTAAACAAAACTTTTTAAACTAAATTTCTTGAAACATATGTGTCATGGATTGAAGAATTTAGGTGAGGTAGGAAAACTATAAGTAAGTTTTTGTTTGCCCCTAAAGGTAGAATAAGAAGCATTTTATATAAGTTTATATTCGTTTGTAACACCATTAAGTAACCCTTCAAAATGACTAGAAACACACTTTGATCTTCTAAAATGTCTTATGAGAATCCTAAACAAAATTTTTTAAACTAAACTTCTTGAAACATATGTGTCATGGATTGGAGAATTTAGGTGAGGTAGGAAAACTATAAGTAAGTTTTTATACGCTGCTAAAGGTAGAATGAGAAGCATTTTATACAAGTTTATGTTCGTTTGTAACACCCCTAAGTAACCCTTCTAAATACTAGAAAGAAACTTTGATCTTTTAAAAGGTCCTATGAGAATCCTAAAAAAAAAATTTAAACAAAACTACTTGAAACATATGTGTCATGGATTGGAGAATTTAGGTGAGTTAGGAAAACTATAAGTAAGTTTTTGTATGCTCCTAAAGGTTGAATGAGAAGGATATGTTCGTTTGTAACACGCCTAAGTAACCCTTCTAAATACTAGAAAGAAACTTTGATCTTCTAAAATGTCCTATGAGAATCCTAAACAAAATTTTTTAAACTAAACTTCTTGAAACATATGTGTCATGGATTGGAGAATTTAGGTGAGGTAAGACAACTATAAGTAAGTTTTTGTTACGCTCTTAAAGGTAGAATGAAGGAAGCATATTATACAAGTTTATTTTTCGTTTGTAACACCCTTAAGTAACCCTTCTAAATAACTAGAAACCAACTTTGATCTTCTAAAAGGTCCTATGAGAATCCTAAAAAAAACTTTTTAACCAAAACTTCTTGAAACATATATGTCATGGATTGGAGAATTTAGGTGAGGTAAGACAACTATAAGTAAGTTTTTGTACGCTCTTAAAGGTAGAATGAGAAGCATTTTATACAAGTTTATTTTCGTTTGTAACACCCTTAAGTAACCCTTCTAAATAACTAGAAACCAACTTTGATCTTCTAAAAGGTCCTATGAGAATCCTAAAAAAAAAATTTTAACCAAAACTTCTTGAAACATATATGTCATGGATTGGAGAATTTTGGTGAGGTAGGACAACTATAAGTAAGTTTTTGTACACTCCTAAAGGTAGAATGAGAAGCATTTATACAAGTTTATGTTTGTTTGTAACACCCTTAAGTAACCCTTCTAAATGACTAGAAACACACTTTGTTCTTCTAAAATGTCATATGAAAATCCTTAACAAAACTTTTTAAACTAAATTTCTTGAAACATATGTGTCATGGATTGAAGAATTTAGGTGAGGTAGGAAAACTATAAGTAAGTTTTTGTTTGCCCCTAAAGGTAGAATAAGAAGCATTTTATATACGTTTATATTCGTTTGTAACACCATTAAGTAACCCTTCAAAATGACTAGAAACACACTTTGATCTTCTAAAATGTCCTATGAGAATCCTAAACAAAATTTTTTAAACTAAACTTCTTGAAACATATGTGTCTTGGATTGGAGAATTTAGGTGAGGTAGGAAAACTATAAGTAAGTTTTTATACGCTCCTAAAGGTAGAATGAGAAGCATTTTATACAAGTTTATGTTCGTTTGTAAGACCCTTAAGTAACCCTTCTAAATAACAAGAAACCAACTTTGATCTTCTAAAATGTCCTATGAGAATCTTAAACAAAACTTTTAAAACTAAACTTCTTGAAACATATGTGTCATGGATTGGAGAATTTAGGTGAGGTAGGAAAACTATAAGTAAGTTTTTGTATGCTCCTAAAGGTTGAATGAGAAGGATATGTTCGTTTGTAACACGCCTAAGTAACCCTTCTAAATACTAGAAAGAAACTTTGATCTTCTAAAATGTCCTATGAGAATCCGAAACAAAATTTTTTAAACTAAACTTCTTGAAACATATGTGTCATGGATTGGAGAATTTAGGTGAGGTAAGACAACTATAAGTAAGTTTTTAAAAGTTTTTATACGCTCCTAAAGGTAGAATGAGAAGCATTTTATACAAGTTTATGTTCGTTTGTAAGACCCTTAAGTAACCCTTCTAAATAACAAGAAACCAACTTTGATCTTCTAAAATGTCCTATGAGAATCTTAAACAAAACTTTTAAAACTAAACTTCTTGAAACATATGTGTCATGGATTGGAGAATTTAGGTGAGGTAGGACAACTATAAGTAAGTTTTCGTATGCCCCTAAAGGTAGAAAAAGAAGCATTTTATATAACTTTATGTTCGTTTGTAACACTCTTAAGTAACCCTTCAAAATGACTAGAAACACACTTTGATCTTCTAAAATGTCCTATGAGAATCCTAAACAAAAAATTTTAAACTAAACATCTTGAAACATATGTGTCATGGATTGGAGAATTTAGGTGAGGTAGGAAAACTATAAGTAAGTTTTTAAAGTTTTTATACGCTCCTAAAGGTAGAATGAGAAGCATTTTATACAAGTTTATGTTCGTTTGTAAGACTCTTAAGTAACCCTTCTAAATAACAAGAAACCAACCTTGATCTTCTAAAATGTCCTATGAGAATCTTAAACAAAACTTTTAAAACTAAACTTCTTGAAACATATGTGTCATGGATTGGAGAATTTAGGTGAGGTAGGACAACTATAAGTAAGTTCTCGTATGCCCCTAAAGGTAGAATAAGAAGCAATTTATATAAGTTTATGTTCGTTTGTAACACTCTTAAGTAACCCTTCAAAATGACTAGAAACACACTTTGATCTTCTAAAATGTCCTATGAGAATCCTAAACAAAACTTTTTAAACTAAGTTTTTGTACGCTCCTAAATGTAGAATGAGAAGGATTTTATACAAGCTTATATTCGTTTGTAACACCCCTAAGTAACCCTTCTAAATACTAGAAAGAAACTTTGATCTTTTAAAAGGTCCTATGAGAATCTTAAAAAAAAAAATTTAAACAAAACTACTTGAAACATATGTGTCATGGATTGGAGAATTTAGGTGAGGTAGGAAAACTATAAGTAAGTTTTTGTACGCTCCTAAAGGTTGAATGAGAAGGATATGTTCGTTTGTAACACGCCTAAGTAACCCTTCTAAATACTAGAAAGAAATTTTGATCTTCTAAAATGTCCTATGAGAATCCTAAACAAAATTTTTTAAACTAAACTTCTTGAAACATATGTGTCATGGATTGGAGAATTTAGGTGAGGTAAGACAACTATAAGTAAGTTTTTGTACGCTCTTAAAGGTAGAATGAGAAGCATTTTATACAAGTTTATTTTCGTTTGTAACACCCTTAAGTAACCCTTCTAAATAACTAGAAACCAACTTTGATCTTCTAAAAGGTCCTATGAGAATCCTAAAAAAAGCTTTTTAACCAAAACTTCTTGAAACATATATGTCTTGGATTGGAGAATTTAGGTGAGGTAAGACAACTATAAGTAAGTTTTTGTACGCTCCTAAAGGTAGAATGAGAAGCATTTATACAAGTTTATGTTCGTTTGTAACACCCTTAAGTAACCCTTCTAAATAACAAGAAACCAACTTTGATCTTCTAAAATGTCCTATGAGAATCTTAAACAAAACTTTTAAAACTAAACTTCTTGAAACATATGTGTCATGGATTGGAGAATTTAGGTGTGGTAGGACAACTATAAGTAAGTTTTTGTATGCTCCTAAATGTAGAATGAGAAGGATTTTATACAAGTTTATATTCGTTTGTAACACCCCTAAGTAACCCTTCTAAATACTAGAAAGAAACTTTGATCTTTTAAAAGGTCCTATGAGAATCCTAAAAAAAAAATTTAAACAAAACTACTTGAAACATATGTGTCATGGATTGGAGAATTTAGGTGAGTTAGGAAAACTATAAGTAAGTTTTTGTATGCTCCTAAAGGTTGAATGAGAAGGATATGTTCGTTTGTAACACGCCTAAGTAACCCTTCTAAATACTAGAAAGAAACTTTGATCTTCTAAAATGTCCTATGAGAATCCTAAACAAAATTTTTTAAACTAAACTTCTTGAAACATATGTGTCATGGATTGGAGAATTTAGGTGAGGTAAGACAACTATAAGTAAGTTTTTGTACGCTCTTAAAGGTAGAATGAGAAGCATATTATACAAGTTTATTTTCGTTTGTAACACCCTTAAGTAACCCTTCTAAATAACTAGAAACCAACTTTGATCTTCTAAAAGGTCCTATGAGAATCCTAAAAAAAACTTTTTAAACCAAAACTTCTTGAAACATATATGTCATGGATTGGAGAATTTAGGTGAGGTAAGACAACTATAAGTAAGTTTTTGTACGCTCTTAAAGGTAGAATGAGAAGCATTTTATACAAGTTTATTTTCGTTTGTAACACCCTTAAGTAACCCTTCTAAATAACTAGAAACCAACTTTGATCTTCTAAAAGGTCCTATGAGAATCCTAAAAAAAAAATTTTAACCAAAACTTCTTGAAACATATATGTCATCGGATTGGAGAATTTTGGTGAGGTAGGACAACTATAAGTAAGTTTTTTGTACACTCCCTAAAGGTAGAATGAGAAGCATTTATACAAGTTTATGTTTGTTTTGTAACACCCTTAAGTAACCCTTCTAAATGACTAGAAACACACTTTGTTCTTCTAAAATGTCCATATGAAAATCCTTAACAAAACTTTTTAAACTAAATTTCTTGAAACATATGTGTCATGGATTGAAGAATTTAGGTGAGGTAGGAAAACTATAAGTAAGTTTTTTGTTTGCCCCTAAAGGTAGAATAAGAAGCATTTATATACGTTT